>OY728137.1:853849820-856750654 GCA_963277665.1 Viscum album
ATATTAGCCGTTGGATCATACCACATGTATATCATATATATGGCTACGTGTTAATGAAATATGTGAACTTTTTGGGTTTTACATTGTGTTCCCTCTAGTTCTTATTTTTCTATTATATTTGTATTTCCATTTGTCTTCATCATCATCATATGAATATTTGACGAACGTTTCGTCAATGATACACATCACCTTCGATCGATCATTTATTCTCTAAACATTCTTCTTTTGACATACTCTTTTATGTGTGCATCGACTCCACTCATTTGAAAAAAATACATTAAAAGGTGAGTTTTTTTATGTAAGATATTGTTGCATCTATTTTTCTCTTCATAAATTTGAAAATAATATATGAGTTTTTGACGCGGAAAAAATAACGAGCTCCTGAAGAGTTGTAATGTCTCACAACTGTCAAAATTCCAGTTCATTCCCATAAGTGAATGTATTTGGTTAATAACTAACATAGTCGATGTTGAGATAAACACCATTCATCAAATAAAAGAATGAAACAATGTCACTTGAAGTGGCTGAATGATGAACGTCACGTACATGTCGTACGTTGAAGTGTTGAAGTAAATTTTACTAATCATGTCATGAAAATGATGATGATATAATGAAATTTAACATCTCTTATCTCTTTGTACACCATGAAGGTGTCAAACTTGATTATGATGTTTAAATAATCATGACGAAGATGATTTTTATTTTATTAATACACATGCTCTGAAGTATGATGAAAATACTGAATTGAACATTCATGCTATTGTCTTGAAGAACCTATAAAACTCGAACAAATAATTTCATTCTGTTCCCTGAAGTGAATAATAATATTTATTGAAGAAGATTTATTTCATTCTTCGAAGTGAATGCAAATATATATGATTTTATTTTAAATCAAATTCGAGGTGAATATGATGTATTTGTTTATAACAAATAATAATAATATAACCACCATAAGTGGTTTGATGAAAATAAACATTTAAAGAGCTCAATGAATTTTAATAATGAATATAAAATAATTCATTTCTGAAGGATGATATGAAAATAGTGTTCTTTCACATTATATTAAAAGATATCTTCGTTTATCAATTATTACTCGTGGGGCAACAATATTGAATAGACATTATCATTTATCACGTGTTTATGGATTATTAATATCATCTCATATAATTCTTTCGATATTATTTCCTGAAGCATATTCTTCTTCTTATAGTTCATAAATGAGATAACATAATTACATAACCATCATAATCCAATATATTTTATGAACATGATTTTACCGCATGAAGTGGTTAAACAATGATTATCATAATAGATAAAATCAATATTTTTACAAGATGATCATTATTGATAAATAATGAATTATCATTCACGAATCATTAAATTCAATGAATGAATTTTCTGATGTGAATGTAATTACATTATTTCATTCATTGAAGAGAATGAAATTATTCATGAAAAATTTGATATGATTTTGCTACTCATACTTTGAATTTTATCATAAATATTTGAGAGTTTGAATTTTGATCAAATGATTTCTCCTTCATTTGGTAAAATGAATGTTATAAAAATTATTCTATGAATTGTAATTTTTTTATGGCGATGAGATGTGTGTTGTGAATCCAGAAGATTCTTCCACATTGGTTCTCACAACCACATTCACCATCTTCAAAATACATGGGGTCTCCACTCTGAAGTAGATGTATTGTAAAATAATATTTGGGCCAAAAGTTCCAAAATATACAATAATCCGCTTGATGATGGGCCTAACCCATTATGGTTATATTGTGAATTCATTAGCCTCTAAAAGTGGAAATTATAATGATAAATATGAGTATGCACAATGGAAGTTCCTGAAAATCTTACATATATATCTTGAAGCAAAATCTTTATAAAAATTATTTTGATTAAATGCTTTAAAAGAACTCATATACGAGTTAGTATATGCTCATGTAAGTACATTTACCAGTAGAGAAAATTAATTAAAGACTTCAAAAGAGAGAATATATTCCTATATGGTAGTACCAATTCTTAATGCTTTGTTATGTCTGAAGTTTCGATGTGATATATCAATGGTATTCTTGAAAATGAATTTCATATGAAGACATTGGATAAAAGAGGTACCTTAATATGTAACAAGCATTCATAAAAAGTGATTATAAAGAATTTGTTAAGCACAATCAAATCAATAATGATAAAGCAAAAGTTTACTGATCCTAACACTTTAAATATATGACATGATGGTTTAGGTAATCCAAGATCAATTATAATGAAAGATATGGATTCAAGTATACATGAACATCAATTTGTTGATAACATAGTAAAGATCCATCAGAGGGAGAATGATGAATTTATTTAATGGATGTATGTCTACTAAATTATCAAAGAATTTAGTTTCATCAGGTTATTATGAATGCCCCATGTATAACAATTTACCACGAGTTATTGATTATTAAGGTACCCATTATTGAGGTAATTTATTTATATCACTAGCACCGATTTTGGAAATGAATTTCTCATATATTTATGAAGAAAAAATTATGAAGTATATATGGACGTGCCCACCTACCATGAGATCAATTTAAACACTATATGAAAGATGTGTTGTGGAATCACCGAGAGTTGCCGTGACATAATGGTTTGCATATGAAGAAAAGACAGAAACAAAAGAAGAAGAAGAAGGTGAACACAAACACAGTGATTTATGCGGTTCAGGAAAAATCCCTACGTCCACAGAGAGGTAAAATAACTTCACTAATTCGGGAGCACAATCATAGGGAGATGATCAGAGTTTCACACATAGAAACCCTAGCTCGAAATGATCTAATAAAGAAGACGACATACCGTTCCACCAACAACGCAAAGTCCAATGTGCTATAGTGTTTCAACTAATCAAGTTCACACTGCTATAATACTGAAACCACCTAAGTCCAAGCTGCTACAATGACGATGGATAAAAGTCCGCTGAGCTACAGTGATTGTTACCTCCAAAGTTCAAGATGCTATAGTGTCTTGTCATATACTGCTACAATGAGTCTGCATGGATATAACGCCCTTTTGGTGTCGTCAGTCAGCCCTGCTACAATGAGTCATCATTGTTATAGTTCCCCACAATTTGGGCCAGAGACTTTTGGCCCCCGAACTCCTGAAGCAAGGACGCGTTGCCCCTTGCAACCCCCAACGACCTCACTACAGAGGTCGAACCATGATGTTGCGGTCTGGTGTGCAGTCTGAGCCGCTAACATTTGACCTCACTTCATCCAAACAAATCAGGAGATCGGGGGACACTATTCTAATAGAGACACATCTACTAAGTGGTCACCTGTGTTATTAGTTGTTGGTGATTATACATTGCATGCTATGCATGTTGATTAAAATAAAAACTGAACACCATATACTATATACAAAATGGCCCTATAGAACCATTGATAAGATACTCACAACACTTACATGAATACAAAATGTTAAAAATCAATAGTCCGATTATACACACAAAGTGTGGTTGAATTGAATATATAAAATCAATGTTCATCATGAGTAGAAAACAATAAATATATTTTCCATTGAAGAAGAAAATGTATATATCGACAACATTATATATTTTTAGATATCATTTCTGAAATGACATTGGTACCATAAAAATTATGAGATCTCAATCAATGTTGTTGATGATATATTTAAATCTTTGAATGCTTTCAAAACTCATCAATGACAATGGATTTTGATAGATGCCCAGTAATTGACCAAAAGTATCAAAGGAACTTATGATATTTTCGACATATAATGTTTTGGATTGATTATCCAAACTACCAAGACTGTTGAATACTGATGATCTTATTGTAAAAAACATTCTTCCTTATAAATTTGGATATTTGGATTATGTACAACTGATGTTATCATTGTTTATCTATATGATAACTATGAATCTTTTCAAAATGTCTGAAGCATATTTCATGCATCTGTATATGGAAGAATGTACAATTGATCCTATCATCACATGGTTTGTATAAATTGGTGTTTTCATTAACCTATATGTTTTGGATAACATCAAAACTCCTAAAGTGTTTACAAAATCATCGTCATGTTTGATGATATAATTAAAAAGAATATCTATGTATTTTGGATCAATCATCTCAAAGATGAAATATTAAATTTTGGGATGATTTTACATATTCATGAAAATACCCTTGACCATTAAATCTCTTGCTTTCGAGAGTGATATATTTCATACATCAGGGGTTGATGAAGAATTTACTCATCCCATAAGGATTAAATATAAATGCATATTTTATTTATCCCTGAAAGATATACAAGTACATGCACATATATACCTTGCAAATAACAATTAACTATATTACGATGCAAGGTAATGTTCTTCCCTATTCCTTGAAATATAAAGGGTATAAATTACTATTATTCCAAAATTCAAAACCGAATGTTTTGGTTATGAATTAATCATGAACATTTTATGAGTTAAATGTTGTAGTGATGACCATTATGAGAGGGAGATGTAACCATTGTTGTAATGTCTTGGATTTTCTATGTATTATTTTTAAATATTATATGGAATTATTATGAGACCAAGCTTTGCAACAATGTGAGATTCCGAGGCCCGGGGTTCCAGGAATAAATGTTTGAAATAATTTCAACTCTAAATAGCGCGTGCAAGCAGTTTTCCTAAAAAAAGAGAAATAACTTTTAAACAGGTGCCCGAATCAGAAATCTGAGGGCACCGTTGCATTCAGAACAATGACTTTAACTTAGGCGGGGCCTAACATCGACCGGTGTAGGTCGACAACAGAAGTTAGTTTTTGGACGTTTTAAAGGAAATGAAATAAAATAAAATATTTTATTTTAAACGTTTCCATAACGCAACGACAAGAGATTTTAAATAACCTGTTAAGAGAATCTCTAGGGTTAGCTGCATAACCCTGAAATTATCTAGAGGCATGGAGAGGATACCCCTTGGAGAAACTCCTCGACAACGAACGACGATGGATCGATCGATCGACGCACCTCGAATTCAATGGAACCTCACCAATGAACGTGACGCGATGATCATTCTCCAACCAAATTGAGGTAGGGGTTTGTTTTTTTGATTTAGTTCTTCCCCGTTCTTGGATTAAACGACGAACACAGATCAACCCACAAACGGGTTGATCTGCGGATCGTGCGTTCTTGCGAGAGGGTGTTGCTTTCCATTTATTCTGGGGTTTTGATTCAGGAATTGATTTATGATAATTGTTGAATTTTCATTTTGATTAACCTATTAAACCTATTAACGAGAGCAGATTGATGCCATGATGAACAATAATAGAGGTTCTTTCTTCCTTTGTTGATTTCTTCTCTCCCCGCCCTGCGTTCTTTGCGTTCTTTGCGAGGAGACAAACAATATATCGTTGCGCACCCGTTTCAAAATGCAATGATCCCAAATTGGAGATCTGTCATCATGATGACTCAACAGAGGTGCGACGATGATGGAGATAGATGAATCGATATAGTTCAGATGAAATTGGTCTTGGACTATTCTTTGTGCGGGTGGATTGAAATGTGTGTTCGGTACCGATTGGATGATTGAAACTTACTGAATTAGCCTTGCTACGATGGGGTGACCTTGAACCTTGAGTTTCGAAGCGATTGGACGTCCGGATCGAAGATCAGAGGATCATTCGAGGCACGACGATGAAGAACAACGTTTCTATAAAATTCCAAATAACACAACGTGTTCTCCGATAAACACGCCGTGTGGGACCTGCATGGCGGCGGCTAGGGTTTGCGCGCTGCACATGATGGGGAACTCGACGTACCTTGGGAAGACACGACCTGCAGGACCCACCCAACAACGGCTAGAGTTCCGAGCAACAGGAAGCACGAACACGACGTGTGACCATCGTCACACGACGTGTGGGTCCTTATGAAGACTCGGCGTGTATCTCAGAATATACATGGATACGAGGTGGAGTACATGACATGTACTCCACCACATGACTAGACACGACCGGATACACAGACTACCCCGTGTACCAGTACATAGTTTGGGACACACGGGTTGAAGCCATGTATGGGCACATGGCCAGCGTACACAGAGTGTTCCCCGGATAGTGGAACACGACGTGTCGTTATCTTACACACCATGTATACCTTCTTCTACATGAAAATCCTTAGGACACAATCCGTTGTACACGGGCAGTACCTGGGGTTAGAGGACACGACATGTGATCCTTCTACACGCCATGTACTTATCAATACATGGCTTGATCCTCTTGTCCACCGTTCCTTGGACATGTTTCGTTTGGGTTAGTTCCCCCTTTTTCGTTTCCCTATAGGTCAGGTATCGTTTCCATCCATAGGAGTATAATCCCTTTAGTAGGACTTCCCAAGATAGAGTCAGGTATCCCTATGAGAGGCCCGGAGTAAGATCCTCTATCCATTCTTGACCCTAGGTAGAGTAAGGTATCGATGTGACCCTGATCCTATACTTAGCAGGTGGAATCTAGATGAGTCATGGTATCTGCCAAGGCCCTGGCAGTGATCCTCATCTGTGTATTGTGATCTCTTTCCACTCAGGAGTGTGTTATCCTAGAATGAGTGTATCTGTTCTCTCTCTCTAGATCTATCAGTGCATCTATCTCTCTCATGGATTTTCCCAATGAATAGTAATTCTCAAATAGATTCAATCAGAGCTATCAGACTCGTGGAGTGAGTTCTCCCGAACGAATGCTTTGTGGAATCTTCCAACTGAATCCCTAGCGTGGGTATGCGGTCATTGTGACTTGTCTCTAGACTACAAGTCTGAGTTTCAAGCATATCTGGATGTGTTTCTCTTGTTGTATGTTTAATAGAAATATGCTGTGTAGAGATAACTGTACCTTTACTTTGTGTATTGCTTTTTGGTTTTCAGGGTCCCCTATTGAGTATTGTTATAATCACCCCTGCACGGGCTTTTCCCGCACGTGTCGTTTCTTGTGCAGACGAGCGGCCTTTTAACGGAGTCCAAGGTGGACTAGGACCAGACCGAGCTTTCTGAGTTCCTTACAGGATGAGGTGTTCCTACAACTACGAGCAGTAGTCCCAGTACCTCCTTTTGCTTACAGGTTGGAATTTGTAGTTTGCAGACTCTTTCTTTTGGGGGGCTTGTATTCTGTCCCAGTTTACTTTCTGCACTTTACTTTCCATTGTACTCTGTTGGTTGGGTTTAGTTGTATGCATGAATTTCATTCCTTAGTGGTTTTTACTTTTCAGCATTTGTGGGATTGGATATGTGTGCACGTGTACAAGTACTTAGAAATTTCCTTCCATGTTAGTGATATGTCTACTCGGTGCTAGTCACCAGCCACTATCCTATTGGAGGCGGGCTTGGGGAGTCATGGCGCGGGCCCCAATGGGTCGGGTCGTGACATAGTGGTATCAAAATTGGTCGGTTATACCTTAGGACCAAGTGTCTGTGAGATTGGTTTGGGGCAACAATGTTAAGTGTTTCGAGCTCGGATTTTAGGCCAGAGACTCTAGTGTTGGTGCGGGCGGTCGATATATCCATACACCAGGACTCTGATAACCTTCTTTTCGACTCGTTACATGAAAAAACTAGTTGCAGGGAAACAAAAGAATGATACATGAATCATATAGGAATGAGTTGTGTTTTTCATGTCCTTTTGTGTCAGCTATCCATATATACTCGTTGAGCATGGTACATTTTGTCTCCTTACAGGATGCCTCTGTGACGCATACCCGCTAGGATTCAGCAGCTCGATCACGAGGATGACCCCTTCAGTGATGAGGCTTCAATACAAGGACCAGTTCCCCAGGCATTACCTTCAGGTGGTGCACCTGCTATATCACAACTAGTGGAGAAGCATGTGGTACCTATGGTGCCGACATATGAGGAGCACAGGCTGGGTGCACTCCATGAGTTTTAGAGACAGAGACCCCTCAGTTTTTGAGGCGAGCTTGACCCTCAGACGGCTGAGGACTGACTTGAGGTTATGATCAGAGTTTTCCATCAAGTGAGGACACTAGTAGACCAGATGGTGGTCCTAGGAGCGAGCCTTCTTCAGGGTTCGATGGGACGATGGTGGAGTTTGACCATGCAGATCCACAATGAGGATACACTTTCATGGGTGGAGTTCGAGTGACTCTTTAGGGATGATTTCTCTCCGGTTACACTGAGACCAATGTGTATTCAGGAGCTTCTTCAGCTCCAACATGGCATTTTGATGGTGGTTGACTATTCATCAAGGTTCACCAACCTCGCCAGGTACTCAATGGATATGGTCAGAGATCAATACTTCAGAGCTCAGACCTTCAATCAAGGTCTATGACGGGATATCCAAGCTTGTGTGGCGCCTCTATACATTTTGAATTATGCTGGAGTGCTCAAGCGGGCTTTGGTGATCAAGAGATTCTTGGCGAAGCAGAGTCAACCGGTGGAAGTCAGCAGTAGGTAGACAAGTGTAGAGACCTTGGCAGCAGGGAGCTGACATCAGACATAGTGTTTGGGATGTGGGAGATGTCACATGAGGACCAAAGGCAGGGGATCAACATCCCAAGGCTCTCAGTCTGGATCTAGTCATCCTAGGGAGAGGCGATGCTACTTGTGTAATGGTAGAGGACATCTTTCTAGAGACTATTCAACCCATCGAGCTGCTGATAGGGAGGCGGTGGATGGACCACCGAGGTAGAGGCAGAGTGTGGAGCAGGCATACCCACTAGGTAGTGGACGCGACAAAGGAGCATGGAGAGCTGTAGGTGGTGGCAAACACTTTGATCTACTTCCACCACCACCCTCAGGAGGTCCACACCAAGCTCAGGGAGCTGAGGGACAGGGGCGAGGACAGCTGCATGCGGTTGAGGCATATGACCCAAGGACTCCAGAGATGATATGAGGTATGATCTGTGTCTTTTCTACCTTATCTCCCGTACTTATAGACACATGTTTCAACCATTATTTCCTTGCCACATGTCTTGTGAAAAACCTTGAGATTCTGGTAGAGCCGTTGACTCAACCCTTACTCATGGAGACACCTCCAAGAGGAGACTCGATGATCACGCATCTTTGTAGACAATGTGATCTTTCCCTTGGTGGAAAGATTTTTAGTTAGAACATCTTGGTGGTAGCGTCGAGGCCTTACGACATCATTCTTGGTATGGATTGACTATCTTCAGTCCATGCCCAGATTGACTGCTTTAGGCAAAGAGTGCGCTGCATCTGCAACGATGGAACGAGGTTTTCCTTTGTTGGTGAAAAGGAAACTCAGACAACACAGAATGAGCTCATGATAGGAGGGTGCAGCTGATCACTCATGAGTTGGATAACCTTACCCTCAGAGCAGTATATGTCGTGAGCTTTCAATTCCCAACAGTAGTGGCAGAGTATGAGGACATCTTTCCAGAAGATGTTCCAGGATTACCTCCCCATCAGGAGATCGACTTATGCACCGACTTACAACCTGGGATGACATCAATATACTCACCAAGGTATCAGTTGGATCCTGTAGAGCTTCACGAGCTAAGGGTGCAGTTGGAGGATTTGCAGAGTAAGGGCTTCGTAAGACCCAATGTTTCACCCTGGGCGGCCTGAGTTTTGTTTTCCAAGAAGGTAGATGAGAGTTTGAGGTTGTGTGTGGATTACCGGCACCTGAATCAGGTAACGGTTAAGAACAAGTATCCACTGAAGAGGATTGAAGACCTCTTTGATTAGCTGAGAGGGGCGAAATGGTTCTCAAAGGTTGAACTTCGATCGGGTTACCACCAATTACGAGTACGAGACAAGGATATACCAAAGATGACTTTCAGATGCCGCTACATTCACTAAAAGTACTTGGTGATGCCTTTCGGTGTGATGAACGCCCCTACAGTGTTCATGAGACTTATAAACCAGATCTTCCATCTGTACTTAGACCGGTTCGTACTGGTCTTCATTGACAACATCCTTGTGTACTCGGTGTCAGAGGAGGAGCACACGAGACACCTGCAGATGGTTCTATATGTACTCCGAGAGCACCATCTTTATGGGAAGATCTCAAAGTGCCAGTTTTAGATATAGGAGGTCCAATTTCTGGGACATGTTATCTCAGCAGATGGAGTAGCAGTGGACCAGCCAAGGTTGAGCCTATGTTAGCATGAGAACCACCCCGAAGTGTGACAGAGGTGCGTAGCTTTTTTGGGATGGAAGGATACTACTGGAGATTTATCCTTGATTTCTACCGGATATTAGCACCAATGACAGCCTTGAACCTAAAGGGATAGCCTTTCGTATGGATGGAGAAGTGCCAGAAGGATTTTCGGTAGTTGAGGCAGAGTTTGACGAGCGCACCGATCTTGAGATTTCTAAAAGAGGGTGTCGAGTACGTAGTTTTCTATGATGCATCAGGGACCGGGCTTGGCTGTGTCCTGACTCAGAGATAGGCGCTGATTGCTTATGGTTCATGCCAGCTAAGGACACATGAACAAAACTATGTGACCCATGATCTTGAGTTGGTAGCGGCGGTCTTCACGCTGAAGATGTGGTGACACTACCTGATGGGAAAACGGTTTATCATATACTCTGAACATAAGAGCCTCAAGTACATATTCTCGCAGAAGGATCTGAATCTAAGGCAGAGGCGATGGATAAAGTTCTTCTAAGATTATGACTTTTAGATCGTCTATACTCTTGGGAAGGGGAATGTTGTGGAAGATGCTCTCAGCAGGAGATCAAGTTCACAGCTACTGATCAAGGCGTCTAAGCAGTTGTCCTCACTACAGTTATCCTTCGTGGATGGATATGATGCAACTTATCTCTAGTCAGTGGTTGTCACCCCTCCACTCTTACAATGAGTCAGGGAAGAATAGCTAGGGGATGTCGACTGTGAGACTTTGCATGCCCAGTTATCCACAGGACATGCTCCTGATGGATATTCTCAAGGTGGGTAGCATGTATTCCTTTTCATAGGATGCAAAATTGTGCTAGTGGAATTGCGAGAGGAGGTTCTGAAGGAGTTTCATACATCCCCCTTGGCGGTATATCCTGGGGTAGAAAAAATGTACCAGGATCTCTGACATTAGTTCTGGTGGACATGTATGAAGAAGGAAATAACCGAGTTTGTTTCTCAATGCCCTACGTTCTAGTAGGTGAAGGCTGAGCATCAGGTTCCCATAGGGTTAGCTCACCCCTGGAAGTGTCAAAGTGGAAGTGGGATAGAATATTGTTGGAATTTGTGACAGGCTTACCATGGACGTCCAAGGGACATGATTCCATCTGGGTGGTCATTGACCGACTCACCAAGTTGGCCCACTTCCTAGCTATCAGGGAGTAGAGTTCCGTAAAGAGATTGGGACACCTCTACATGTAAGAGATAATTCAGATTCATGGTGTCCCTTCGACAATAGTCTCAGATTGCGATGATCGTTTCACATCTCGGTTATGGAAGGGATTGCAGGAGGCATTTGGGACCCAACTACGCTTGAGAACAACGTTCCATCCCCAGCCAGATGGTCAGACGGAGAGAACTATTCAAGTTCTAGAGGATATGTTGTAGGCCTGTATCATAGATTTTGGTTGCAATTGGGAGGACCACCTACCACTAGTGGAGTTCACGTACAACAACAACTACCACTCCACCATCAATATGCCACCGTTTGAGGCTTTATATGGGTGACCTTTCCAGTCACAACTTTGCTGGACCGACCCCATAGAGTCAGCAATCATGGGTCTAGAGTTGGTACGAGTTACCACCGAGAAGGTGCAGATCATCCAGGAGCAGATGAAGACTGCACAGAGCTGACAGAAGTCTTATGCTGACAGATGACGAAGACCTCTGGAGTTCAAGGAGGGGGACCATGTATTCCTTTGGGTCTTACCTCGACGTGGGTTGTGAAGATTTGGTCGGGGTGAAAAGTTGTCTCTTAGGTTCATTGGCCCTTTTTAGATATTGCGTAGAGTTGGCAAGGTGGCGTACCACCTAGCTCTATCACTGAAGTTGCTCCGGGTACATGATGTATTCCACGTGTCGCAGCCGAGGAGGTACGTGCATGACCCACCGCACGTCATCGACTGGGGTGAGCTAGACATCGAGGATGAAGAGACCTTCGCAGAGTACCCAGTAGAGATTGAGGATCAACAGGAGATGATCCTTTGTGGGTGAGATATTCCCCTAGTGTGTGTTCGGTGACAGCACAAGAATCTTCAAGAGAGCACGTGAGAGCGGGAGGCTCAGATTCGTATGCAGTACCCACATCTTTTCGAGTATCCCCCCTTACTTTGGCTTTCCGGGACGTAAAGCCATAAGTTGGGGAGAATGTATTGTCACATATTTTCTATGTATTATTTTTAAATATTATATGAAATTATTACGAGACCAAGATTTGCGACAACGTGCGATTCCGAGGCCTGAGGTGCCCATAATAAATGTTTGAAATAATTTAAACTCTAAATAGCATGATGATTAGTCACTAAAAGTGGCTAATATTCATTGCTAATATCTTTATATTCATTGTTCCAAAGTCCATAAACATTGTTTTTAGTGCATTACATAAATAGAACTTCATTTCTCATCTTAAATGCAATTAATGTTTAAAATGAAAATTTGGGGCCAATCATTCATCTGTTTGTGGATAGCATTATATTCATTTTCTGAATTTGATATTTTGGGATATGATTGATCAGTTTATTTGGAACATTTTATCTTTTAGGTCTGATGGATGAATCACAAGGGAAGATGGAGATTTTTTCTCCTGAATGCAGAAATTTACTGGAAAAAGTATAATGGGCCTAAGGCCCATCAAACAAATGTGGGGACCACAAACCAAGCCCAATGAAGTTAAATTTTTTACAGTAGAAATAGAAAAATATTAGAATCATTTTATTCAACTTTGGCCAGAGATAATTCCGAAGTTTTCATGGAGATATATAGATCCGAAGTTTACATTTAAATGGTGGGACTGATATGAACACCCATAAATTCTTCTCACCATTTTGGGAATAACTTTCAAAAGGATGCACCAAATGACCTGAAATTTGGACATATGATAGAGGACAAATGGAAGAAGATATTTTTCTTCTACTACCACTGATGATTCAGCCATATTTAATCTCAAATTCGAACATCCAAATGGAGGATGAATCTGGACAGTTTTTCAGGTCAACTTCAAAACGTCAATTTCCTTTTGATTCTTCACCCTCCTTTTGACTCTCTTAATTTTTGGGGGTGAATTGATTGTTGAGGGGTGTACCTAAGGCTACTAATATACCTATATAAGGAGCTGGTGGTGAATGGAATAAGGATCTCATATATTTCTTATCATCTTTTGTTGCTTGTTTCATTGTAAGGTTATGCTTCCAAAGTTCATTTGTAATGTTTTCCATTTCCATGTAAGTTTTTTTTGTATCTTTATGTTTTTAATAAACTTATTTGTCTTCTATATTTTACATTTATTTTATTAAAACTTTATTATCACAAATCACATTGATATCTCTGTATTGTGGTGAATTAGTTCACACATAGGTGTGAATTTCATTCACGCACACGGAGGAGTGCTCGTTATTTTTGCGGTTTTAATTTCTTCAATACAATTCTTCTAAGCCATATTCCGCCCACCATTGAGATAATAACATCAATGGAGGGATAACCCTTTAATGAGTTGATCGTAGGAGGATGCAAAGGCTAGATTGAATGTTATTTTATGAACGAATTGTTGTTAATTGGCTAATTAATTTAAGACTTCCATTCTTCAGTTATTTCTACTCTTCATCTTCACTGTGTTTGAGCAAGATAAATTCAAGTACTAAATGACCATATAACTTAGAGAGATCATGAATTTGGTTCTATAAGTGTGTAGGGGATTAGTAATTGTGTTTAGTAAGCACCAAACCAGAAAATGATGAAGGTAGTGTTATTTTTGAAGAATGGATTCATCAAGAATTAATAAAACCAAAATTGTATAAAGAAGTAAAATTCATTCAATCCACCCCGAGCATAATCCTAAGATCAACCCATTTTCATTGAATTGAATTCACTTAGGTTTCTTAGTGTTCTTTAAAACCATCCAAAATCAAAACCACATTGGCCACTTCATAGCCCATCCTCCACCAAATCATAGCATTTCAAGGTTACTTATTCGGTCCCTGTGGATTCGACCCCTGCATGTACTACATCGACCGCTTTTACCAGTAGGGTAAATCTGGGCGTAACCACATGCACGGGTGGTTTTCCCAAAAAAGTGAAATAATTTTTAAACAAGTGCCCATATTATAAATCCAAGGGCACCGTTGCTTTCAGAACAACGACTTTACCTTAGGTGGGGCCTACATCGGCCGACGTGGGTCGACATTAGAAGTTAGTTTTTGGACGTTTTAAAAGAAATAAAATAAAATAAAATATTTTATTTTAAATGTTTCCATAACACAACGACGTGACATTTTAAATAAGTTGTAAAGAGAATCTCCAGGGTTAGCTGCTTAACCCTGAAATTCTCTAGAGGTGTGGAGAGTAGACCCCTTGGAGAAACCCCTCGACAACGAATGATGACATATCAATCGATCGACGCACCTCGAATTCGACAGAACCTCACCAATGAATATGACACGGCGATTGTTATCCAACTGAATTGAGGTAGGGGTTTGTTGTTTTGATTTAGTTATTCCCCGTTCTTGGATTAAACGATGAACGTGGATCAACCCACAAACGGATAGATCCGTTGATCGTACGTTCTTATAGGAGGGTGTTTCTTTCCATTTCTTTTGGGGTTTTGATCCAGGAATTGATTTATGATAATTTTTGAATTTTTGTTTTGATTATACTATTAAACCTATTAACGAAAGCATATTGACACCGTGATGAACAATAATGGAGGTGCGTTACTCCTTTGTTGATTTCTTCTCTCCCTGCCCCGCGTTCTTTGTGTTCTTCATAGGGTGATGAATAGCGGATCGTTGCACACCTATTTCGCAAAAAATGATCCCAAATTATAGATCTAACATCATGAAGAATCAAAGGAGGTGTGATGACAATAGCAGTAGAAAAATCGACACGGTTCAGATGAAATCTTTCTTAAACTGTTCTTTGTTTGGGTGGATCAAAATGTGTGTTCGGGACCGATCAGACACCTAAACTTTCTATGATGGGGAAACCTTAAAACTTGAGTTTTGAAGCGATCAGATGACCGGATTGAAGATCAGAGGATCACCCAAGGTGCGGCAATGAAGAATGACGTTTCTGGAAAATTCTGAAGAACACGACATGTTCTCCGATGAACACGACCTGTTCTTCGATGAACACGCCATGTGGGATCGGCATGGCAATAGTTAGGGTTTGCGTGCTACATGCGACAGGGAACACAATGTGCCTCAGGAAGAAATGGCGTGTAGGCCCCACCCATCGACGACTAGAGTTCCGGGTGACGGGATGCACGAACACGGCGTGTGACCATCGTCACACGGCGTGTGGGTCCTTACGCGGACTCAATGCATATCTTGGAAGATACATAGACACGGGGTAGAGTACAAGACATATACTCCACCATACGTCCAAACACGGCTGGATACGCGGACTACCCCATGTACCGGTACACGGTCTAGGACACACGGGTTAAAGCCGTGTACGGGCACATGGCCAGCGTACATAGAGTCTTCCTTGGATAGTGGAACACAGTGCGTCATTATCTTATACACCGTGTACACCTTCTTCTACAATACAACACTTATGACATGGGCCGTTGTACACAAGCAGTACCTGGGGTCAGAGGACACAACGTGTGACCATTCTACATGCCATTTACTTCTTAGTATATGGCTTGATCCTCTTGTCCACCGTTCCTTGGACATGTTTCATTTGGGTTAGTGCCCCATTTCTCATTTCTCCGAAGGTTAGGTATTGTTTCCATATATAGAAGTATGATCCCTTCACCAAGACTTCCTGAGATAGAGTCAGGTATCCCTCTGAGAGACCTGGAGTGAGATCCTCTATCCATTATTGACCTTAGGTAGAGTCAGGTATCAACGTGACCAATCCTATAGAATGCTGATCCTTTACTTAGCAGGTGGAATTAAGATGAGTCGTGGTATCTGCCAAGACCCTGGCAGTGATCCTAATCTGCGTATCATGATCTCTTCCCACTCAGGAGTGTGTTCTCCCAGAATGAGTGTATCTATTTTCTCTCTCCATACCTATCAGTGCATTTATCTCTCTCATGGATTTTCACGATGAACAATACTTCTCGGATGAACGCCATCAAATCTATCAGACTCGTGGAGTGAGTTCTCCCAGACGGGTGCTTTGTGGAATCTTTGAACTGAATCCCTAGCATGGGTATGCGGTTGTTGTGACTTGTCTATAGAATACAGGTTTGAGTTTCAAGTATATCTGGATGTGTTTATCTTGCTGTATGTTTAGTATACATATGATGTGTAGAGATGACTGTATCTTTACTTTGTGGTTTTCAAGGTCCCCTACTGAGTATTGTTATACTCACCCCTGCACGGGCTTTGCCTGCACGTGTCATGTCTTGTGCAGACAAAAGGCCTTTTGACAGAAGTCCAGGGCGGACCAGGACCGGACCAAGATTTCTGAGTTCCTTGCCGGACAAGGTGTTCCTATGAATACGAGTAGCAGTCCTAGTACCTCCTTTTTCTTACAGGTTGGACTTTATAGTTTGCAGAATCTTTCTTTTGGTGGGCTTATATTCTGGCCCAATTTACTTTCCGCACTTTACTTTTCATTGTACTTTGTTGGTTAGGTTTAGTTGTATGCATGCATTTCATTCCTTAGTGGTTTTTACTTTTCATCATTTGTGGGTTTGGAGATGTGTATGTGTGTACAAGTACTTAGGCAATGCCTCTCATTTAGTGATATGCCTACTTAGTGCTAGTCACAAGGCCCTGTCCTATTGGAGGCGAGCTTGGGGAGTCGTAGTGCGGGTCCCACTGAGTTGGGTCATGATAGTTGTACTCTTTTTATCTTAGTTAAGTTTTTTCCATTGAGTTTTCTTGATAAGGTTTTTAATGAGACAACACTATGAGGACTTAATGTTATTATACTATTTTTCCCTAATCAAGAGTTTTTCACTTGAAGAGTTTTTTCTTGATGAGGTTTTTAATGCAACAATCATACATCATAACAAATATCCAAGAGACTTATAAATTATTATGGACATTTGTAATTAATGACAATTGTTGGCCTTCCACATGGGTCATAATTTCCAATGAGATGATTCATTATTACCTATGGTCTTCCTCCCATGTTTCGAAGACCTAATTAAATAATAATATTATTTGATGTCCCAAAGACATAATTAAATGATATAATTAGAGGGAGTTGAGAATGCTACACTCTTTTTCCCTTCATCAGGTTTTTTCCAACTGAGTTTTCTTGGTAAGGTTTTTTAATGAGGCAGCATGACATGAAATTCAATTACTTTGGCTTCACTTATTTTTCCCATAAGGTTTTTTAAGTGAAGATTATATAAGATTCCATGAAATTATGACATTCAAGGGGGAGTGTTATGAAATATTAATGTGTAGATGTCATAATGGTGATAATGACGATGACTCCTCAGTTCCCTATACAACCCTTCATATGGAACAACCTTCCATATTATCAAACTTTTAGAATTCCAACAATTGGATGGTCAAGATTAATATTAACTATTGGATCTTATCACATGTACTCTATATATATGGCTATTAGTTAATGAAATAGGTGAACTTTTTGGGCTCTACATTTTGTTTCCTCTACCTTTTGTTTTTATCTTATATTTGTATTTCTATTTGTCATCATCATCGTCATATAGATATTCGACACACATTTCATCAACGATAGACATTTCCTTTGATCGATCATCTATTACTGATTTCAAAATTCTTTTTAGTTTCAATTGGAATTCGATCAATTTCACAGCATTAATTATGATATCAATTATTAACTATATTGTTAATTATTAATAATTATATTATTAATTTTTATTATTCACTCTATTATTTATTATTTATAGTAATCATATCTTAATTTAATTAATTATATTTTTAATAATATATTATTAATAATATAACATTATTGTAATGCGGATAAAGTGAAACAAAATCCCACATGAAAAATGTCACGACCCCTCCCTCCAAAGATGTTGTAATGAGGGGAGAGATATGATGACCCCCAAGTCCCGCCTCCAGTAGGCTCCAGGTTGGTGACTAGCACTGATGGTCTAAAAATATCATGAATAGGGGACATTACCCTCTATAAAAATATAGGATCAGGAGATAAGATGAATCATCCACAATAAAATCCATGACATAATATAAAATAAGTCCAAACCATCCCACAATGCATGTATAAATGAAATTGAATACATATAAAAGTCTCCAAATGAAAGCCCAAAAGAATAAAAGCTAAGGCAATGACACAATAACTCTAAAGGTTTGAATTAGAAATGTCCAGTGCATTCCACAAAGTCCTTCCGAAATCCTAAAAGTAGTTTTTTATATACATTGGGTGAGAATATAGGTATATTCAGTAGGAAAACCAAAATTTCGTGAACATGTGAAAAGAATATATTAATGAAATAATGAGAAAAAAGAAGAACCAAACAACACCTACACCGGTATACTAACCAAAACCCAAACCTCATCAATGCACCATCACCAAATAACGCATCCAAGTATAATAGTATAATATAAATCAAATCGATGATAGGGTACCCCATACCTCTTTCTCACTGATTTTTCTTATCTCACACCACAACGTTGTATGTCCTGGTGCTCCCACCCCTTCCGAATAACATCACATCACATCACATCCCGCCCGAACACACCTGAGTCATCATAACACATCACATCCTTCCCACACACACCTGGGCCATCACATCACATCACATCTCATAACCAGGGTAGTAGGGTGTCATGAATGTGAAGGATATCAACCTCGTGACCTCCTCCTACCATGCACAACCCCCACTATAAAATATCTCACTAAATATCACCCGAACACACCCAAGCCATCACATATCATCACATCACAACTTGACAACAACACTTTCGACTTATGGCCATAAAATCCCATGCATTTACTTCTCATCTTCTAGAAGAGGGAGCATGGAAGAGAGGGTATCCATCCATCCATCCTCCTACCGGGATGTTGGAAAAAACACCCCCACTTGACTATGAGGGTGTCAGAAAATAGTGCTAGACGAGGGTGGGGTGCATATAGAAATCATAAGAATATACTGTGTATATACATATAGAGTTACATCACACATGACCATCCTATGGGTTTACAACAAAAAACTAACAATCTCACAGAATCCACACAATCACTTCCACCTCTAAATGTATAAATCACACAAACATAACACAATCCATAATTCATATTTTTAGTATTTGATTCATTTCTAGAGTCTCTGTTTATCAATAAATTACACTTTAACATCCTCTTTAATTTATTTACTCAACATTCGTAAGCTTCCCATTTCATTTTGGAAGAAACCTTGTTTCATATTTCCATCCCATTAGTTTGTATATAAACATTATCCATTTAAACCACACAACCGATCTCAAATTTTTTTTTTAAAATTTTATTAATTATTAATTATTAATTTTTTTTAAAGGATGTAGGGAATCCACTCCTTTCAATTATTTAAACCAGAAACTGCCTCTTTTATCTAGACAGAGGAGCGAGCCCATTACATGACTAGCAAGGTACAGTGGGCCATAGAGGCACAAGATACATATCCCATAGGCCCAAAAGTATTAGACCCTAATATAACAACCCGCAAACTATCCCTTTCGTCACCCGCCGTCAGGTCAAGTGTCATCTCCGCCGCTGTAGAGTCACCACCATTGCCCGTCACAGACCGATACCACCCCACTTGTCAAGGTCTATGTCGAGCCCTCCCGTTACCATTACCTGAAAGCCACCACTTTGCTGAGAATTCATACCAAGGCCATCTAAAATCATCAACTCCAATTACACCCTATGTCGATACCTCCCTCCATCATTTCTTGATAGCCACAACTTCATCCCAAGGCCACCTGACATCATTGATGTCGATTGCACCAATCAGTCGAGACATCACCACTGCCTACATCGAGTCCTTCACAACTAATGATCAATGTCCTCCACCGCTGACCACCATAACCCTCCATGGCCCGCACACCTACATCTGTCATCATCATGTGTCCCACACCAATAAAACCTCAAATTTTAGGCAGTCAGGGTTTGATCCCTGAAATAGATGCAGGATTACAAGACAACTAACCACTAAGCTGCTACCCCAACTGCCCCATTTGAAATCATTATCTTGCATTAAATTCCATTAATACTTGGGTAAATAGATCAAAACCAACCACACAACACAATCAAAACAGCAAAACCCAACTGCCACATCATTTTAAAGCCACATCCACTTTTGAAACCCCAATACACAACCATACCACAACCACCATCGCAGCCCTGCTGCACCACTATACTATAATAACCATCACAGCTCCACTGTGCAACCATACCACAACCACCATCATATCCCTACTGCACCACTATACCATAATAACCATCGCAACCCCACTACACAACCACATCTCATCCACTGCCCCCACACATCACAACATAGTTGATGTACATTACATCACCCCCACACAAACCACAACCATTCCACACATCACATCACATACCAAAACACAACACATTTTTAGATTTTTCAAAGGGGGATTTTATTCAATTTTACTTATTTATTTAAGGGTGTTAATACTGAATACATAAGATCTCAAGGAATCTATTTAATTAACTGAATATAAGTAGTTAACCATTTGTTTATGGTGGTTTCACAAAAATCATACAAATAGGGTAAACAAAACACATATAAAAAACCAAAAAATAGGGGATACAAAAGGTTATGAATTTCATCGATATAACAATCATAGATAACCTCAATACCACAATATCAAATAAAATGATAGAAAAGCATGTGAAGCATTCCACCACCACTTACCATTTTGTTTAAACTAGTTAATTATCTTTGTTAAGTCAGATGCAACTATCTTCCCAAGGGATAACAATAATAAGAACATCCCTCATGATACAAATAAATAGAAACAAAGGAATTTCTACACATAAGAAAGAATCTTTTCCCAAATCGCTGCACCAAAATAGGGGGCACGTGTATATGAATAAAATTATTCAGGGGGAACTCAAACCAACTGCAACAAGAAATTTCTGAGTCCCGGGGAAGAAGGATTTGGATCTTCCCATCCTAAAAGAAAGAAAGAAAGGAACTAAGGAAGGATATTCACTTTAGAAATATCAGATCTAAAACTAGTGGGAATTAAAATAGTTTAGATTGTCCATTAAAGGTAGATCTTATTAAATCCACACAGTTTATAAATTTGAAACATCTACACATATTTTAGAAATTGAAGATATGAATCATCACCTTTGAAATATATTTAAAACCCATTAATTAAGGAATTAAACCCATTCTTTGTCATAAAATATGTTAAAATGGAAAATTTGGAAATTTTCTGAAAAAATGAAAAACTGTTAGAATGACCTACCATTGGAAATGCCCCATTGTTGGATTTTTTCTAGAAAAATGGAAAACTACCAGAATAATCTACTGTTGGAAATGACTCACCCTTGGATTTTTTTTTTGGAAAAATGGAAAACTGTTAGAATGACCCACTGTTGGAAATGACCCACCATTGGAAATTTTCTAGAAAAATGAAAAAAATGGAAAACTACCAGAATAACATACAGTTGGAAATGACTCACCATTTTTTTTGGAAAAATGTAAAACTGCTAGAATGACCTATTGTTGGAAATGACCCATCTTTTGAAATTTTCTAGGAAAATGGAAAACTGCCAGAATGACCAATTGTTGGAAATGACCCACCGTTGGATTTTTTTTGGAGAAACAGAAAACTGTCAGAATGACCTACCATTGGAAATGACTAACATGTCTCATAAATACCCCAAACTCCTCCCATACACCACAATCATTATATTATTGGAAAATTAACCATCCGTAATGTCTGGTCTGTTACAAAAAATCCGTAAGGGATGTTAAGGTCCCTTCCCCTATAAAAGGGTGTCATGAATGAAGTTTTTAGTTATTTTTTTGGGTTGAATTTAATGCTAGAAATTTTTACTTAAAAACAATATTTTAAATAATATTTAAATTATATATATATATAAACAAAAAATAGAAATAAAAATAAAATTCAATTTGTTTAAAGAAAGAGTGTCAAACCGTTTGGCGCCCTTTCCATGGGACACAAGAGAATTAAATGGTTTGACACTCTTACCATAGTATGTAAGAGTATCAAACCATTGTATAATATTAAGACCCATATCCCTAGATAAAATAAACCTATACCCAAATAAATAAATAAATAAATAAATAAATAAATAAATAAATAAATAAATAAATAAATAAATAAATAAACCCCATTTATTTTTTTCCTTTTAATAGTCTACTGATGCTATAAAGGTTCATATATTTTAAAATTTGATTTATGTTTTTTTAAATATAGAAAGGACCACAAAAATTGATTGTATCAAATTTCAAAGTTGTCAGATGGTCAAACACAGTTTTATTGTATAACATTGAGGTTGATTTCAAGTTAAAAGTGGAATAGTCTCTTTCATAACTAATCATCTCTCTACATGACTTAAAAACCTTAAATATGGATGTGATAAAGAATTAATATTTTTTTTAAACATTTGTCTTTACATGGATGTAAAATATCATGAAGTCATTTGAATCAATCAAAACATGTTTTTCATTATCAAATTTAATTATCATGCCAAATTTAATATATGATGTATAAATTATTCTTGGGACAGGAAAAAAATCCATTAATACATGCTATGTTTGGTTCAATTAACTCCCAATAATTTATGATTCTACCTTTTGAATTGTCACCAAAATTGACATATCATTAATTTATTAGGGAAACTAAAATAAAATTTTTGAAGTCTCTTTCCATGTGTCTAGAATTCCCACAATAATTAAAGATCCCTTGAAGGATATTGATTTTTAGGGGGTGATTAAAAGTTCCTCGAGATGTTTGAAGAAACTCTTTTGAGTAGAGTGAAAATAAAGAGCTATATTAAAGAAACCCTTGAGAGGTAAAAGGGACAAGGTTAATATATAATATTATCCTTTACATAATGAGAGAGAATTATCTCATAGACATTACTCTGTCTAGTCATGTGGTGATTAGATAGATTTCCCATTGAGAGCATACTACAGACTAGATTCACGAGTTGATGATTCATGAGCTATGAACTCCATTTTATATTTTATTTTTTGTTAGCATGATCATAAATTTTATTGGGACTGACTGAAGAAACACAAGATATAAAATAATGAAGAAATCATGTGAAATAGAAAGTTATGTTGTGGTATTTTTTAAACATGCAATTCTTGAGTTGAAGAAAAATGGATGGAGGAGTTTGAGAAAAGTATTATGGTTCTTACCACGGTTTGTTGAAGAGGAATGTTGAAATAAAATGGATTCCGTAGAGATAAAAAATTTTCATGGTTTCATTGATCATGTCATGGTTTGGAATAAAATAATTTTTTTTTGAATTGGTGAGTCAAAGATATTTTTTAGTGAAGCTATTGTCTTACATGAGATCAAATTGCATCGTGGTAATAGTTGTGGTTCATGACAGGTTTGCATGAGTGTTTGTTTGAAATGGTTTGATGAAAGAAAACCATTTTACTTTTCTAAATGTGATTTTGGAGATAGTTATTATAATTTTGGATGATAAAAAACATCTTGTTTAAGATCAAAACATGTTGAAATTCTAGCTATATCTATGGGATATATTATGGAAATGGATTTCAAATTTTGTGGAGATCGAAGATACCATATTTGGTATTTGAATATATGGTTGACCAAGGAGTACCACACCATGGTGCATGAAACAATACTATAGTTTTTGGATATTTATTTAAATATATAGTTTCAATCGTAGAAAATAGGTGTTAGTATACTCAAATTTATACAAATATTTATTGAGAGTACACATATGTTTCTTTACATAGAACGAGTGCACACTTCAATGGTGGACCAAAATAACTTATGAAGGATGAAGAAGATTATTATTTATTAATCCACACTTATTTTGATCTTATTTATATTGATTTATAATTCTTACATTGTATAACATGTGATAGACATGCTTGATTATCAGGAGGCATTAGTTGTAAAGGGATCAAGTTCACCACCTTACCCTTAACATTCATTGTTGATAAAAAAGAAAATACCACATGACATGGGATAACATATGCTAATCACCAAGGACTAGACACTCATAAATATTTGGTAAACCATGTAAAAGTATAGGTGTTTGTGTGCTTGATTCTATCACTTTTTTATTTATTGTGATTTATTGGGTTAAGGGATGATCTTATGAACTAACATGAAACATTAGAAAAAAGTTTGAGCATCGATTCACCCCCAGTGTTCCTTATCTAACTTGGGAACATAAATTGGTATCAGGATTAGGTTTTATCTCAAGGATCATGAGTATTTTTTTACTTATTATCTCATCAATTAATTGTATTTGTTATCAAGAATATGAATTCTATCAATAACAAGGGGCCTTGATGTTTAATGGAAATGACTTTCATTCATGAAAGGAGATAATGATTTTTTTACTTTCTATCTTTGGTATTTGATGTACCTAACATCACTCCTAATGTATTTTCACCACCCAAAGAAAGGATGACTTATAATTTGATTGATTATATGAATATTGAAGCTGATGTAAGAGATCACAACACATTTTATCATCTCTCCCTGAGAAGGAAATTAAAAAGGTAATAGATTCTACCAAAGTTATATGGGATAAACTTTTTAGAATTAATTAAGGTGAAAAGAATGTGAAAGAATCTCATTTTCACTTATGTCATTATTAATTTGAATACATTAAAATTATCGAGGATGAATATGAATACTTTTTTTACTAGGCTGAACATGACCGTTAACATAATTTGTGGCTATAAAGATATTCTTGAAGATTAAACCATTGTGAAGAAATTGATTTTAATTATTCTGGATAAGTTTGATAAAAATATTTCATCTATTTAGGATCAAGATTTTCATGAATTATTTATCAATAAATTGTAAAACACCTTTATTTTATATGATATAATAGGTCTAGAATTAAAGAAGAAAGAAAGATAATAGAAAATTATTTCTTTCAAAGGATTGGGAATTGATCAACAAAAGAAATATCATGGTGACAATTATGATAATGAAAAGAATAAAATGAAATACTAGGATTTGATGTCACTTATCTCAAAAGGATTTTATAAAGGAAAAGTTAAGTATAAAGGTAATATTTTACTTAAATGATTAAATTAATAAGATATTGGATTTTTTTAGCAATTTATATAGAGATGATTCATTAGGAAGATGATAATAATAAACTAAAAATATCATTCAAGTAGAATAATAATAAGGTGAAAAATGATCACATGGGAAGAAATTTCTTTAAAGGTAAAGGGAAGTTTCCAACATCATCAAGAATAATTATCTCTAAGACATAAAATTCATATTGTGGTGAGGAAAGTGAAGAGGGAGAACAAAATTCAAAGGATAAAGGTGCATGTGCTTACATTGTAATGACTTGTTCCTTCACATATTGGTGGAACTTGAGAAAATATGAATTCCAATGGAACTAGAGTTAGTGGGAACTTGAAATTTTGTAATTATATTGAGATGGATGTCATTTTGATGTCCTTAGGGAGTTTAAATGGAGGTATTGAACTTGATGATATGTGTATAAAAGTATGTTGGTGTTAATTATGGATTTTATAAAAGTAATAGAGTAAGGGGTGGCTGTTAGTAGCCCCCACATACCCAATATGATGCCAATAAGTACCCAATAGAGAAATCCATGTTGTTATACCAATGATTTGATGGGATTTATGGGGTATATCTTATGAAATTAGTAGTGAAAGAAAAACCATATTTTTTATATATATCATTGATAGAAACAACATGCATATTAAATGTGAATAATATAAAAACATGTGTGCCTGCATATTGTAGGAAATAGACTTAATTTATTCTCGCTGAAGGGAGAATGCTTAATATATATCACCAAAGAAATAGAAAAAAATAATTCTTCTTCAGAGTGATCAAACCTTCCATTGAATCCAAAATTGTATCATGAGGATTACTGTACGTCGAGATGGGTGTTAGCACCTTCATTGTACATGATGAAAAATTCTATAGAAAGGAAGAGATATTCAGAAATATTTTCATGGTACTAATGATCATTCACCACAAACAATATGAGGGATCACATCACTTTATATAGATATCCTTGATGTTCTCCATTTAATTAAACACATTGTCCATATGAAACATATTTGGTGCATACATTACTTTCTATTGGAGGAATCCATTGAGTCCATTAAATGAATATGAATGATATAATTAATTAATTCATAATGGATCATTAACAGAAAGAAACTATGTGGGAAGAAGGTGATAGATTCATGTACTCAACCTGCATTACGTTGGTTGCAATGTAATATCAGGATCAGGATTAAGGATACATTATAACCAACATATCCTTAAGTCATATGTATCATATAAATATATTTTTAATACACAACCAACAATCTCCCAATTGAACTAAAACTCTTAAGGACTTCATTCAAAACTCCACAACTATTTGTAAATCCATTAAAAAATCATTTTGGATATGATTTCATCAAACTCTCTTCATTTTGGAACATTTACTTTTTCCAAAACATAATCCTTATCTAAAGGACTAATTAAGTGACCTTGTAAACCTTATTAGCATTAAAAAAATATTAAATCCTTATTTCATACATATAAGCAAAGAGTATCTTATGGAAAACCATAAGTTATAATCAAGCTACTAAGGGGTGTAGTGTAATCTCCATTGATTATACTCATATCTTTATATGGAATCTTCCACTAAAATATGAATCATACACATCACATGTATACCAAACCATGTCATTAGGTGGGATTGTGTTTCTCTTGAGACAGATGCTTCATTTTTTCATAACCTGATACACATTCTGGATAGAAAAGAAAAGGTATTATGAGGCAGACACATCTGCTTGGTCTACATGCTATGGAAGCATTGCTAAATTATAGAGGATAATTGGGAATGTGAGAAGCTTATAAAAGAGAAATGGTCGAAGATTTTACAACACACCTCAAACCTCTAATTTTTTAAGGATGGAAAGTTCAATAGTGTGGAGAATGTGACACCCCCAATTTGAGATATCCCACTATTTTATTGTATATTTTTAAGTTATGGATTGGTTTGATTCAGTTTTAGGAATCATTGAAGGGGTGTTTGGTTGGAAAAGGCTATAGTATTCACCACGATGTAGTGTTGACCATGGTGAAGGTCATAGACCTGCATGTGGAGGTGCTGTAAGCATGGGAGCCTCCTAAAAAACAAGGAAATTACCCACTTCATATCACCAATCATTTTGGTGGGCATAGTGACTAGGAATTCAACCTATAAGAAATAGGTAGACCAAAATACTCAAGTAAAAGGGTTTGGTGTTTGTATCAAGGCAAGATCATTCCTATCCATGTATTCAAAAACGACTTAAGAGGATTCACCATGCCATGGTTCATGCCGTGGTGGGATAGAAAATGGTAAGGGAATCATCCTTATATCATGGTGTTCATTCGTCGGGAGGGCTGTTTAGGTGGGCATGGTGCTTTAGGATATTCTTGTGGGAAATGAGATGAACAACAGACTGTAGTGGTGGTAATAATGGCCATATTGATCTAGGTTCATCCTCAGATGGTTAGTTTGAAATGGATTGAAAAAATACACTATGCTATGGTCCAAGCCACAACATGTTGGAAAACGGTGAAGGGATTTCCCCTATATATTGGTGCTGATCATTGTGCTAGTCATCTCAGTTTTTAAAAATAATCGAAACCAATGCTGATTTTCATGGGGGAGTTATGCAGCATGAATGGAAACCACATGTGTTTTTTGGAGAATATTAATTAGATTTTGACCTGGTTACTTCCCTGAAACTCATTCATTCTCTCTTTACAAGGAATATCAAACTAGATGTTCTCGGAGATGATTTGGAGACAACTCTTCCCCTTTTAATCACTTCTTCTTGGTCTCAGTTGGATGATGTGTTAGGGGTAGGTTTCTTCTCTACCACTTTACTTCTTCAAATAATTGGAAGGATTATGGTATCTGAGTTAAATGATCTTGCTTTATAATGGAGAATTTTGGACAATCCTCTTGAAAATATTGATTCTGTTTATTAGTTTTTTGAATAAACTCTTTGGTGTGTGTGAAATGGAAATGGGCATGGGATTGGCGTCAGTTCATATTACTTTAGAAGGGGCTTTATTGATTTAGACTTGGCAATATTTCCAATTGGGGCATATTGGGTTACTTCACCAAGTGAAAACTTGGGTTGGAGGAATAAAGATTCTACTCATGAGTTGGGTCTATTTTATGAATTTTATTTTGACAGGGCATGCATTGAATGCATGGCATAGTTCTATAAGGAAGGTTTTGGGTGTATATCATGGTTATTTTCATAGTTTATTTTCTACACATGTGTTTATGATATTTGGTTATTCTATCCCTCTTGATTATATATATATGTATTGTGAGATAAATTATTCTTGTCTTAGTGGTGTGTGTGGGAAGTATCAAATGGATTGCCTATTGGGTTCTATACTCAAACCCTACATATACACTTTGGTGCATATGCAGTGTATATTTTTATGATTTTTATCATGATATAGGTATGGGAAGAGTCTCTTAATTCACTATAAAATCACCTTGATGTGGTAATCTTTGATGTTGGAGGATGGAGCTTAGAGAGGTCATGGTGCAGAGATTGGTATAGTTACATATTAGCACGATAATTATCTTCAGAGTCTTGAATTTTGTAAACACATTGGTTTCAATTATTATGATGCATCTTTGATTATTGTCTTTTTATGTTATATCGATGTTTGGTCGGTTTTCTATCATGCATGATATTTTTTACACAATTATGATGTCTATTGAAGGCTTTGTTGTGTATGTGGGTAAAGAATCCCCTAACGATATCACATTCCCTTCAAATTTATTTCCAAACTTTAGTGTCTGAGGGATGCACCCATGGATAGTGAAACCTTGGTCTTTCCCACATATGACCACAAAAGGAAAACTAGGTCTCGTCAATGTGGTCCAAAATGAGTTGAGGGGATTCATTAGATTGTGGTCCAAGATGCAGTGGGATGGAAAATGATAAAGGAATCATCCCTATGCTGTGGTGGTCATCCATGGGGAGGGGAATTTAGGTAGGCATAGTGCTTTGGGACATCTCTCAGGGAAATGGGATGACCAAACTCCATAATGGTGGGCGTAGTGACCATTTTGAGTTGGGGTCATCCTTAGGTAGGTGGCTTGAAACATCTTGGGAAAATCTACTACACCGTGGTACAAGCCATTGAGGGATTGACAATAGAGAAGTGATTTTTACTATTCCATGGTGCTGACTGTGGTTCCAGTCTTCTCATTTTTTAAAAATAACTAAAACCATCATCAATTTGGGGTGGGTGGCGGGGGGGGGGGGCACTATAGGAGAAATAGTTTGTTGCGATGAGGTATTTGCGATGGGTTTAGTTCTCATCGCAAATAGTCCATCCTAGGGGTTATTTGTGACGGGGGTTCATCCCGTCGTAAATAACAAGTTATTTTTGATGGGGGTTCATCCCGTTGCAAATAAAAAGTTATTTGCAATGGGATTTGGGGTCCCGTCGCAAAAGGTAACACGTGATTTGGCGCGGGATGCGCGCCAACGCACGGGAAGGTTATTTATGATGGGGGGATCCCCCCGTCGCAAATAGTGTATCGGTCGGAGGGTATTTGCGACAGGTCCTGTCGCAAAAACCGGCAGTGATAAATGAGTTTTTGCGATGGGATGTTGTCCCGTCGCAAAAGGTGTGCCGACAGGTCACTTTTTGCGATGGGCCCCGTCGCAAATACCCTTTTAACCGCCAACAACAATTAATGCGGGTAAAGTTATTTGCGACGGGCCATGTCGTATAAAGTAACTTTTGCGACGGGCTTACCATCTCAACAAGTCCCATCACAACTAATCTAACCTATATATACCCCTTCGTTTTTCTTTCTCTTCCTCTCATTTCTCACTTCCTTTCTCTCTATAAACTCGAATTTTAGAGTGAAAATTTCTTTCAGTTATTTTTTTAGGGAGAAGTTGGGAAGATGCTTACATCAATCGAAGATCAAGTTTAAAGGTATTTATATTTTATTTAGTTTAGTATTTATTTATTTATTTTATGTTAATTTTAATTATTGTTGATTAGTTGTAATTAAATTAGATTTAAATTGTTTTGTTATCTGTATTTTAGTAATAATTAGGAATAAATAGTAATAATTAGGAATAAATAGAAATAATTAGGAATAAATAGTAATAATTAGGAATAAATGGTAATAATTAGGAATAAATAGTAATAATTAGGAATAAATAGTAATATTTAGGAATAAATAGTAATAATTAGGAATAATTAGGAATAAATAGGAATAAATAGTAATAAATAGTAATAAATCGTAATAATTAGTACTAAATAGGAATAATTAGTAATAATTATTAATAAATAGTAGTAATTATTAATAAATAGTCGTTATTATTAATAATAGTACTAATTAGTAATAAATAGTAGTAATTTGTAGTAAAAAGTAGTAATTAGTAATAAATAGTAGTAATTAGCAATAATTAGGAATAAATAGCAATAATTAGGAATAAATAGTAATAAATAATAGTAATTAGGAATACATAGGTCTAAATAGGAATACATAGGAATAATTAGGAATACAAAGGAATAAATAGTAATAATTAGAAATAAATAGAAATAAATATAAATAAATAGAAATAAATATGAATAAATAGCAATAAATATGAATAAATTGTAATAAATATGAATAAATAGGAATAAATAGTAATAAATAGGAATAAATAGTAATAAATAGGAATAAATGGTAATAAATAGGAATAAATAGTAATACATAGTAATAAATAGTAATAATTAGGCATAAATAGTAATAAATATGAATCAATAGTAATAAATAGTAATAAATAGTAATAATTAGCAATCAATAGTAATAATTAGTAATCAATAGTAATAATTAGTAATAATTACAAATAAATAGTAATTATTAAAAATAAATAGTAATAAATAGTAAAAATTTGTAACAAATAGGAAGAAATTGTAACAAATAGGAAGAAATAGTAACAAATAGGTTGAAATAGTAACAAATAGTAATAAATAGAAATAATTAGTAATAATTAGGAATAATTAGTAATAATTATGAATAAATAGGAATAATTAGAAATAATTAGTAATAATTAGTAATAATTAGTAATAATTAGGAATAAATAGAAATAAATAGGAATAAATAGGAATAAATAAGAATAATTAGGAATAATTAGGAATAATTAGGAATAATTAGGAATAATTAGGAATAATTAGGAATAATTAGGAATAAATAGAAATAAATAGGAATAAATAGGAATAAATAGGAATAAATAGGAATAAATAAGAATAAATAAGAATAAATAGGAATAAATAGGAATAATTAGGAATAATTAGGAATAAATAGGAATAATTAGGAATAAACAAGAATAAAGAGGAATAATTAGGTATAATTAGAAATAATTAGGAATACTTAGGAATAAATAGGAATAAATAGGAATAAATAGGAATAAATAGGAATAAATAGGAATAAATAGGAATAAATAGGAATAAATAGGAATAAATAGGAATAAATAGGAATAAATAGGAATAAATAGGAATAAATAGGAATAATTAGGAATAATTAGGAATAATTAGAAATAAATAAGAATAAATAGGAATAAATTGGAATAAATAGAAATAAATAGGAATAAATAGAAATAAATAGGAATAAATAGGAATAAATAGGAATAAATAGGAATAAATAGGAATAAATAGGAATAAATAGGAATAAATAGGAATAAATAGGAATAAATAGGAATAAATAAGAATAATTAGAAATAATTAGTAATACTTAGTAATACTTAGTAATAATTAGTAATAATTAGTAATACTTAGTAATACTTAATAATAGTTAGTACTTATTACTAGTAATAACTAGCAATAACTAGTAATAACTAGTAATAACTAGTAATAACTAGTAATAACTAGTAATAACTAGTAATAAGTAAGAATCACTAGGAATTACTAGGAATCAGTAAGAATTAGTAGGAATCAGTAGGAATCAATAGGAATTAATAGGAATCAATAGGAATCAATAGGAGTCAATAGGAATCACTAGGAATCAATAGGAATAAATAGTAATAAATAGGAAAAATAGTAATAAATAGGAATAAATAGCAATAAATAGGAAAAAATAGCAAAAAATAGGAAAAATAGTAATAAATAGGAAAAATTTGAAATAAATAGGAAAAAATAGTAAAAATAGCAATAAATAGGAAAAAATAGTAAAAAATAGTAATAAATTGGAAAAAATAGTAAAAAATAGCAATAAATAGTAAAAGTAATAACTTGTAATAACTTTCTACAATTTACAGTGGATTGATGACACTCCTTTAGCTCGATGACTCTTCTCCTTTTAACTTTCACCGACTCAAAACATTATGAAAATAATGCTTCTACGTATGCACGAGTTTGAATATGCATTCATAGGACCATTTTTTTCATAATGTCTTGAGGCGGTGACAGTTGTGAGAAGACGATTCATCGATGAAAAGGGGGCTCTTTTGTCCGACGACTCATTTACGTGCAAGTTTCTCACACAGAAATCACAATGAAGAATGTGCTCAGAGGTACGCTTATACATTCTCGTATGCACGAGAATGAATATGCGTACCTATGAGAAGATTCTTCATTGTGATTTCAGTGAGAGAAAGTTGCAGGTAAATGAGCAGTCGGACAGAAGAGAAGCCGTCAATCCACTAAAAATTGTTTCGCCCAAAATTAGTATTTGTGATGGGACCTTTTGTGATGAGAGCCCATCGAAAATAATCTAAATATAAATTTTTATTAATAGTATTTGCGATGGGCCCATCACAAAAGGTTTATATATATAATGTATATAATCGAAGGATGAGTTGCGATGGGGCAGTTTACCATCACAAATTGTATTTGCGACGGGCCATCACAAAAGTTTTATTTATATATATAATGTATATAATCAGAGGGTTATTTGTGACACCATTTTCTACAATGGGCTATTTGCGATGAGATCCCATCACAAATATCCCATCGCAAATATCTCGTTTTCTAGTAGTGGGAGTTACGCACCATAAATGGAACCCATTCATGTTTTTTGGGGAATATTAATTAGATTTTTGACCTGATTACTTCCCTAAAACCATCATTCATTCTCTCTTTTCAAGGGTATCATACATAACTATGAGTATAGTTTCACCCTTAAGGAACCAAATAAAAATGTCCAAAAAATAAATAACTGTAAAAAGACAAGATAAATACTAATATACATATCATATAAATAACTAATAAGAGATACAGAACTACAAAGAAATCTAAAAAAAAATAAATATAAAAAAATATGATACAAATATCGATCCAACCTATTCCATGAAACCGATGGTCCGATCACCAACTCCGTGTGAATCTCCATTCACCACCATCATCCATACAAAACCCTCTTCCCAAGGAAGATAGAACCACATCCAACCTGAAATCTAAAACCTAGATGAATCTGTATAAGACATGCAGACTACATACCCACCAATGTGAGTATATAGGGTGTGATCCTAAGCCATAAGAATACCATTGTGAGTCCAATTCATTCCTTTTATAAAATAAAACAAGTTCATTAGTTTGGAAATAATATACACAAATAGGTTTTCATTTTTCTTTTACATAATATAGGAATGAAAAATCCTGTAACATGAACTTTCATGAAGAAAATATTTTATAAAACATTCCACAAATAGGTTTTAAGAAAATCCATGCCATTTCAAAGTCCTAACCATTTATCTTTAAAATCACCACACTTTTGAAAAATAAACCCACACATGGTTTAAAACATTTCAAAATCATGACAACCATGAATTACAATTTGAAAACCATTCTCCCTTTTTTCCTTTAAAATATTTTACACACCTAACATAAAGGTAATCAAAGAAATAAGGGAAAAAATGATGAGACACAACCATAACAGGTTATAAATAAATCCAACAAATAGATGTAATAAAACTAGTCAAAAAAATGACTAAACCAAAAAAGGATCAACACATCAAATAATTCCATCTAAGAAATAATATCACGCATTCCAATATATACAAAAATGGCATAAAATATGATATATATCATGAGGAAACACCATGATGACTAATGAGAAAACACAAGACACACAAAAGTGGACCTAAATAATGACAAGATAATAGTTACACATCCATCCACCTAATCTCTCTATATAGTCTCCTTGGTGAAAAACCCCTAAGCCAGGAATACGTACAACTAGTGGGGACTAGCCAGTGTTAAAACTCAACTAGCCTAGCAATGTCCCAATACTTACCACTTATCAACCTAAATATCCTCATGGAATAATAATGGAGGTGGGCCATGAAAAATAACATCATTACATGATAATAACAAGACCCTAGGTATAACTGAACAATCAAATCCTTACCACCTCCCACACTACCCTTAAAGTGATCCCCAAACAATGAGAACATCATGAATCACACCACAATAATCCATTATATGGATAACATAGACATTAACAATAAGTAAGGGGATCACAAGGGCACAAAAAATCACTTCATAAGTGCCAAATATAACTTCATTTATATCATATACATTTTAAAGTACCTTTCCTAAAACCATTTTAAATTCAAACACAATTCCAAAATAAAGAATAAAAATTCACAAACACAACCAAATAAGATCAAGTGAAACCCTATTTTTATTTACAAAATCAAACTACACTTAAATATGAAACCCCTTATAAAATAAAAAAGGGTAACCCACTTTAAAACCCAATTTGGCCCAAATACCAAATAAAAAGTGCATTTCATGATGAAAACCCTCTTTGAAATTTTATCAAACAAAAAAAGAGAGTAAAACATCAATTTAAAACTAAATTACATAGCACAATAAAATTTAACCATTTTTTCCAAAGGAAAAGAACCACTTAATCATGGAAAAACTTTAAAAATCCAAACTAAATATCATATAAATCACTACTTTAAATCTAAAACACATTTAAAGCATCAAGAAATCATAGAAATATTAAAAAAAGGTAATTAATTGGAAGCACCTAACTCAAGTTGTGGTATCATGCTGACTTCGATGAAATTCATCATAAAGAGACACCTAATATGGCTCATAACCATTAAAAATTAAATCCCTAATTTAACACAACCCTAGGAATTAAAATCATCTAAACACATCCACTAGGGTTATATGAGAAGGGAAAAAATAGATAAAACCAAAGAAGAAGGAGATGGAATCTCTAACCTTTCACACTAGGTGAATAATCACCAAGAAACCCTTTAAAAATCCACTTGGAGGAGCTTCGGGTTTATTGCACAATTAATTTTCATGGTTAAAGAAATTGTACATAAACCATACAATTCCCCACTATTTTGAGATGTGCGAGATGCACACTTAGGCTGTATGGTTAGTTTAATCGTGTACATACTAGGTGACCTAGATAAATCTATTTCAAGATGATGTATACTTAGGTTTCATGGTTAAACTAACTGTGTGCCTTAACCATGAGACCTGGAAACCCCCCCAAACTTCACCCTTTTTAGACCAAAACACCTCAAAATCAAGGGTCTAAACCATCCAACAAATACCCCCACATAAAATTGACACCAAGGGTGTCACAAAATCCCTACCATGCCACTTTCTAACCCTAGAAATCCTTGAGTCAAGATGGAAGTAAAATAAAAATCCCCAACACACCCTTTGTAAAGTGTGGTGAGTTGGACTCTGGACCACTAGAGAGGTCCCTAGGAAGAAAATCTGGAGAAACAATGATTACTAAAAACCAAACCACTAAATCCACATATTTACAAAAAATTATCCAAAAAAACACAACCAAACTCACCGATACATAACCCAAAAGGAAATGGAGACTGGAATTGGGTATCCACACATTTTAGACATATCCTAAATGGTGTTCCCAAGAAAACACACCAAGAAGACTTCAAATGCAGGGAAACATCTCCAAAATGATCCAAAGAACACTTAGAAGCAAACTCTCACTTCCTCAAAGGAAAAAAAATTCAAGAAACTAAACACCCATATGGTCAATACATCAACAAGAAGCTATCCTTAAAATAGGAAACGACATAAGAAAACACCAGAGGATTAAAAATTAGACAACTAAACAACAAGGAATTCATTAAATCTCAAAAAAGGCCACATAAGCCATATGGAAAACATAAAAAACCACAATAATTCAAAATCCAAAACACATACAAGCATTTAAAAAAATGAACCCATTTGATTCAAATAAAAAACCACATGAAAATAAACTTTCTATGGCTTAACCCGCTTTTATAAACATTGAAAGAGTTCTGCTTACTAAAAACCACATAAGAAAGTAAAAATCACTTTAGACTATTTCAAAACATTTTCCCAAAAACATGTCAAATCATTGCACCTTTATTTTCCAAAACCACTTTCTAAATCATTTCCATAATCCATTTTTGAAGTTAATTAAAACACAAATCACCCATTACATTTATAAAAACACCAAAATTTCCACTTTTCAATGGATGAAGTCCCCCTTCAAACCATCCTTTTAAAACCAATCTCTTGAAATCCATTTCTGAAAACATCTTCCAAATGTTTTTTCACAAAAAAAAAGAAGAAAAATTTCAAGAACCAAATAATTTTCATTTAAAACCCTCAATGGGCTTAAAGAACCCCTTTAAAATTCCACAACATGACCCAATTGATGTTAAAACGTTTTAAAACATTACACACTTGAATCCCTCAAAAAAAATCTTTGGATATTGGAAACCACACTTTCAATTTCATTTAATGACCCAAATGATCTCAAAACCCATTTAAAATTCCATATCCAATTTTAAATTAGCCTTTAAAATTTAACACTACTTATCATTCCAAGTCTCACTTGAAATTCCAAGTGGAAATAAACTTTCAAAGAAAAAAAATTCACCTTGAACATGTTTAAAAATTCAAAAATTCCCACACATAGGGGTTAAAACGTAACACTAGGTAATTTTAAAACTACCTAAAACACAAGGCACAACATCCAAAAAAGAGAAGTTGTAAACACTAGGAATAAAACCATCAAAAGAGAACTCCTAGGAACAAAACTCTCTCTTTAATCAAGATTTTTTCTGGGAGGCACTTAGCAAAATCACAAAACATTATCCTAACCACCAATTCTCCTCAAACAAAACAAGAAGCCCCATAACCAAGGGAACCAGGAAAAACACTGTTTCAAAATACCCTTTGAAAAAAATTCAAATTTCTTTGAAAATCCACTTTAAAAGCTCAACCAATCATCGAGACCCACTGCCCTCAAAATCTATTTAAACCAAGGGTTAACACCCTTATATTTGAAAAAAATCTCATTATTTTTCATAAAAATGAAATCTCACACTTATTTCTATTTTTTTTCAAAACTCCCTTTTGAAATAAATCTTTTAATGGAAGAAACTTTCATAAAAAAAATTCTTAAATACCGTTGCAATTGGTTTTACCCCTCAATCTCTATGGGAACTAGAATAGAATCAAGTCCCTCCAAACTTAGACACTGTGCGTATTATGCACAGGGCGATTCAAATCCATTTCTTAGCTGGGGAATGTGGCGTGCACTTGGGCTTTGTCGGGGCCTCCTACCCACATTTCGCACAAGAGCCTCAACTCGGTTGGTGATGACTTAGAAAGTGCATCCAGGAGACCCAAGTTCAAATCTAGGTAGAGACACAATTTTTGGGTTACCATAAAAATACTATAGCAGGAACAATTTGATACTATAACAGTTGGAACTATTCATCCATTTGGGATTTTGGGCCACCAGTTTGGTCCTTGAGACCTTTAAGGCCTTCGGGCCACCTCAAGGCCTTTGGGCCACCTCAAGTCCTTCAGGCCACCTAAAATTGTGCTAAGTGGAATAGGTGGAATCTAAAAGTAACATACTCTAGATGAGGATTCAATGCAGGCACATTCACTAGAGAAAAAGCTAATGGATTTGGAAGAAAGAGAGGGTATGACACTACCATTAGGACTTGCCTGCATAGGAAGCCTAACTGAACTGCTAAGCGAAGGTGGAGATATGATAGTAGAAGATGGGGAGGAGCAGTTCCATATAGTTATTATCTATATATTTTCTATAAGACCTACGAGTCATGTAATCTCTAATCCTAAGGGCCTTGTAAGGGTTCCCCCTCATCCCTTGAAAGGGGGATTATCAAAAAATTAATAAAAAGTAGGATTTCGGGCCATTTAGGTATAAAAAAATTCTTAAAATACTCACTTTAAGAATTAAAGTGATTCAAAAAATTCTACCTTTGAACTAAAATTATTTTCAACTCAAAACATTTTTCTTTATAACAATTTAAAAAAATTAACACATGGTCTTCAAACTACCATAAAACGGGTTTTCAAAACAAAGTTCCTAAGGGGTAAAACCAAGAACACCAATACACATCTCATATCAAACCAAATTCAATAAAAATTGACTTAAAAATACTAATTAAAACTCTCCAACAGGATACTACCCCAATGGAATACTCCATTAGAGTCAATTCAAGAAGAAAGCGAGGAAAAACAACAATTCCATAGGAAAAAATGCACTATGAACGGTTTAACAACATGAGATGGTAAACCATGCACCAACTGTGAAACATGAACTATCATGGTTTTTAGAACCATTTTCCATGAGCACTGCATGGTTTACTAGACCGTGAATGCTAATTGTGTGACCCTGGTCCGTTCACCGTTTTTTCCTCCAAAACTAAAACTGACCCCGAAATCATTAGTACACTCAACGAGGATCAAAGAATCATCAAAAAATATAAAAAATCCTACAAAACATCCTAATACAAACTCAAGATCAAGACTCAAGCCTAATACACCCATGGAAACTCAAGATTCAGTGTGAAAAAGAGCTATCCAGGCCCTTTCCCACACACTCCACCCAAGCCCCGATGAAAATCCCAATCTCTAGACTACCCATAAATATCCAAAATAAAAAACAGGGTTTCTTTAGAATCTAGTCCCACTTTTATGAAACCCAGATACTTTGATACTATTTTTCAATGAACCAACCTGGTATTTTCATCAATTGGATTCTTGATTCGACCCATCACATACCCAAGGAGAATTCCTAATCCCCCTAGGATGATGTTAAGTTTCAAGGGTATCATAGATAATCATGGGTAAATTTTACCCTCAAGGAACCACATAAAAACATACAAATAAGGCATAATAATAAAAGGAAAAGATACATTCCAAGATAAATATCATATAAATAAACAACCAATTAGAGATACAAAATTACAATAGAAGCTAAAAAAATAAATACTAAAAAAGTTGATAAAAATTTTGATCCAACTAATTCCATGAAACCGAGGGTCCAATAACCAACTCTGTGTGACTCTCCAATCACCACCATTATCCATACAACACCCACTTCCTAGGGAAGATGGAACTAGATCCAACTTGAAAGAAAAAACTTGTAGGAAACTTCACAAGGAATGAATACTATATACCCATCAACATGAGTATGTAGGTAGTGATCCGAAACTAGCAGGATACCACCATGAGTGAAACTCAATACTTTTATAAAATAAACCAATCTCACTAGTTTGGAAATAATAGACACAAATAAGTTTTAATTTTTCCTTTATATAATATAGGAATGAAAAATAATGGAACACACAATTTCAAAAAGAATTTTTTTTATAAAACATGCCACAAAGAGGTTTTTCCAAAATCCATGGCATTTCAAAGTGCTAACCATTTCTCTTTAAAAATACCAAACTTTTGAAAAATAAACTCACTCATAGTTTAAAAATTTTCAAAATAATTCCAACCAAGAATTCCACTTTGAAAACCACTTCTCCCTTTTTTCATGTAAAATATTTTACACACCCAACATAAAGGTAAATAAGGAAACAAGGGAAACAATTATGAGACACAACCATAAAATGTTATATAAATCCAAGAAACAAATAGAATAAAACTAGTCAACAAGATGAATAAACAACAAGAGGATCAACACATCAAAGAATTTCATACAAGAAATAACATAACACATGCCAATATATAAAACAAAATGCATAACATATTATGAATAGCATGAGGCTACACCATGAGGACTAATGAGACAAAACAAGACATGTAAAAGTGGACATAACTATCGACAAGCTAATAGTCACACATCTGTCCACCAAATCTCTCTAATTAGTCTCCTCAGTGAAACCCCCCCCAAGACAAGAATATATATAACTAGGGGGACTAGCTAGTGCTAAAACTAAAATAGCCTAGAAATTTCACACAATTTCCCACTTATAAACCTTGGTCTCTTCATAGAATAATAATGGAGGTAAGACATAAACAATAATGTTATCACATGAAAATAATAATCCCCGAGGGCTAATACCATAATCACATATTTCCCACCTCCAACACTACCCTTAAAGTGAGCCCCAAACTATGATCACATCATGAATCATGTCATGATAATGCATTACATGGATAACATAAACATTAACAACAAGAAAGGGTCTCAATAAGGGCACAAACAACATCACTTCACAAGTTCCAACTAGGAATTCATTTATATTGTCATGACCTATCCTAATGGGGCCCGTGAAAAACTCCCCAAGCCTACATCCAATAGGGCAGGGGCTAGCGACTAACACTGAGTAGGCATATCACTAACATGGGAGGCCTTAGCCTAAAATACTTGTACACACACACATCTCCAAGCCCATACAATGATAAAATATAAAAACAACTGAACAACCATACATGTATACATCTAAATCCAAAAACTAGAGTATGAAAAGAAGTAATGGAAAGTGAACAGGGCCAAATAAAATTCCACCACAAAGAATATGAAAACAAGTCCAAATTAAAAGTAAATATGGGGATTGCTGTCAAGATACCATAGGAACACACCTCGGTCTATTCGGTCTCACTAAGCACTATCTGTTCTTGGTCCCTTAGGGACTCTGTAAAAAGTTTGATCATCTACACAAGACATGACACGTGAGGGAAAAGCCCGTGCAAGGGTGAGTATAACAATAACTAGTAGGACACCCCAAAACCACAAAGCATATAAAAAATAATAATAGTTATCTCTATAAAGTTATATGTAAAAAACACATATAATAATAATATCTATATATAATCAATAAAGACACATAGTCTCAAGGTAAAGTCACAATCATAATTCCAATCTAGGATTCCAGCTCAAAGGTTCCACATAGAACTCATCTAGGAGAAAACAATCCATGATCCAGATAACATTAATGACATTAATCCAAGAGGTAGTTCCCATTGGGTCTTTCCATTAAAAGTATACACTAGAATTATAAAGAGATATGATACATAGATGAGAATCACTCCCAAGCCCATGGGGTATACTAACAAATCAACCTAGATTAACCTTATAAGTAGAGTATTTTAGCCCATGTAGTGATGGTCACGATGATACTAAGAACTCTACCTAGGGTAAGAAGATGATAGAGGAGCTCACTTTGAGACTCACAGAAGGAATCCAACAACTCTGTACAAGAAATATTACTAAAGGGATTATTTTCCTATGTGTAGGAGGCGATTCCATACCAACCCTTAGGTAATAAATATAGGGAACACACCCTATTGAAACTTGTCCAATATACTAAGGATAAGGGATCTAAGCCAAGTTTGAAGAAGTGCACGTTGTGTACTAGGAGTACATAGTGTTTCCTCTTATCCTCAGGTCTTGCCCATGTAAAATGGCCTATTCCCATGTCCATTTATAAGTACATGAAGTTTCCTTGCCAGCATACTTCTTCTCGTGTCCAAGTACACCGCTAAGTCCATGTACATCCAGGATGGTCATGTCCATGTGGGAGTACATGGCATGCCCCTCACTGTGTACTCTCAGATCATTTCTGTGTACCCTCTAAGGTACATGTCAATCCATCTAGGATGGTTCACATTCCATGTTATAGGGTCACATTCTATATGATCCTTAACTCTATATCGAAACCCTAGCCACCACTGAGAGGGACCACATGGTGTGTAGCTCTATAGTACACACTTTGTTGATTAAAAGTTTCAAGAAATCTAGATATACAATTGTGCATCTCCTTTACTACTCCTTCAACCAATCTAGCTGCACCTCATTCTAGAATCAAGAAGTTTCATCAGCTGGGCCTTGCCATCATCAAATCATCAAAATCCGGCCATCAAATCTGTTTAGAAAACTCTTTTGAACATCATTATTTGTTGTCCGCTAAAGAACACAAAAATTGGGTATCCAAACCATCCAATCCACTGATAATTACACCATCTCACAATTACTGTATCATTCTGATCCCATATCTATTATTTTGAACCGTTTCACCCAGAAACAGTTGCTTAACATTTTATTTTCTGGTATACATTGAACTGTGGGACAAAGGAAATTTCCCATGATGAATGAAGAAAGAGGGGAGAAATGTATAACCACAAGCATGAGGAATGAAACTTGGAAAATGTTCATATTGGACTTGATTCTTACCTATTAAAAAAATTAATAAATAATAAAAAATAATCAAATGAATCTCCTAATAAATCCCTGAAAATAAACCCATCTTGCAAAATGACTGATCTACAAATCAATCCGTTGGTCAATTGATTCAAATTTGTCATGGAAATAAAAATATTGAAGAAATAAAAATAAAAAAAAATCCTACCTCGATTTGTATTGATTGATGATGAATAATAGAGTTACTCTGATCTTTGGTGAGATCCTATGATTCTATCTCATACCTAGTCATCGATCTTCAATATGGTTTCTATCCACTAACAGAATCCCCTTCAACACTCTCCAAAATCTCTCCAATGATTTGCAGAGTTATGTAGTTTACACTAAATTTTTTCCATAATCATGATTATATAGATAATCATTAGGTCTTATCATCATAAAAAATTAAATAAATTAATTTTATTAATTTATTTGTTATCCATGCCCATGATGAATTTTCCACAAACACTTCATGACGATGAAGGTTATGTCTCACCTAGGGTAAAAACCACATTCTAAACTCAATGGTTCCCTTAGATTTACAACTAGGGATTCTATTTAGAAATTATTACACTTTTTAAAGAAAACTATGCATGAATTCTATTTAATATATTTAATGTATTTAAAACATTTATTCTGGGAACACTGGGCCTCAGAATCGCATGTCATCTCGGCGCATGGTATTAAAAATAATCCATAAAATATACAAAAATAATACATGGAAAATATGAGTCATTAAATTCTCCATACCTTGGGGATTTTCATCCTAAAAATCCAAAACAAGTGGCTATATAAAGAAATGTGGGTACTGGGTATGAATCTGATCCTCTCGTTCCTAGGTGCTCTCCTAAAGATTCTTGTGCTACCACTAGACATGCACTAAAGGAATTGATAAACCATGAAGGATCCTCTACCTATGATCCTTGATATCCATTGGTTATTTAGAAAAGGTAGATCCATCCTGAATGTATAACTCACCCTAATCAATAACATGTGATGTGTCATTCATGTACCTCCTCAGCTGTGACACATGAAAGATGTTGTGTACCCAATATAACTATGGAGGTAAAGCTAAGTGGTATACCTACTTTACAAATCTACACAGTATCTGGAAAGGACCAATTAATTTCAAATATAGATTGCCACCCCAACCAAATATCCGTAATTCACATCAAGATAAATCCTGCAGGAACACATGGTCTCCTTCCTAAAAATCCGAAGGCCTCCATCGTATATCCACATAAGACTTATGATGGATTTGTGAAGTCCTAATTTTCTCCTAGATGATCTTCACCTTCTCAGTAGTGGCTTGCACTAACTCTAGGCCCATGAGTGTCGACTCTCCTGGGTCGGTTAAAAAAAGTACTGACCCTTAGGGTCACCCATATAAGGCCTCAAATGGTGACATACTGATGATGTAATGGTAGCTATTTTTGTATGAAAACTCCACTAGTAGTAGGTGATCCTCCCAACTATGACCAAAGTCCAACATGAAAGCTCAAAACATGTTCTCAAGAACCTGAATGGTCCACTCAGTCTAACCATCAGTCTGGGGCTGAAATGTTGTGCGAAAGCACAACTAATTCCCAAAATCAACCTGTAATCCCTTCCATAAATTAGAATTAAAGTGAACATAATGTTTATAAATTATATTTAATGGAACTACATGGAGTTGTACTATCTTATATACATAGATTCATCCCAAGCTCTCTACATAACTTTAGTTTCATATAGATTGGAAGTGGTTTGACTTGGTGAGTCAGTCTATGATCACCCAGATAGAATCATGTACCTTGGAAATACATGGTAATCATGTCACAAATTCTATAAATATACCATCCCAATTCTACTCTATAACCTCAAGGGGTTGATCTAAAATCACTGTAACTTCATGCTCAACCTTCAGTTTTTGAAAAGTAAGGCATCAAGAGACAAAATATAAAACTACCTTCTTCATCCATGACCTCCAAAAATAACATTAGAGGTCCTAATACATATTTTATACACCTATATGTACTACTAAAGGATATGTATGAAACTCTCTCAAAACCTCATCTCATAACATCACTAGTACTATCGTGCATCCTCTGAAAAGAATGACATGCTCCCCACCTTCATAAAATCCATCAGGAGTACGCACAATGGATATCTGAGTACATAGGGTCTCATAGTAAATATCCCCAAGTTGAAAATCTCTGAAATTCTAAAAAATAGTATGGGTAACAACCATCTACTATAGGTAATATTATCCATCTTCATCCACAAAGGTTAACTGCAATGAGGCCAACTTATCCAATGCATTTTTCAACAACTATGAACAAGATCTAATGCTAAGAGAATTTGCTACCATGTACCTCTTCCATGGAGTATAAAAAATTTCTAAGTCATAATCCTAGAGTAACTCTAGCCATAAACTTTATCTCAACTTAAGATCCTTTTGAGAGAACATATACTTGAGACTCTTGTGGTTATAAAATACAATAAACTTCTCACCCATCAGGTAGTGTCACCACATCTTTAGTGAGAAGAATACCATTTCTAACTCAAGATCATGGGTCACATAATTATTCTCATGTGGTTTTAATTAACATGAACCATAAACAATCATTTCCTACCTCTACATTAGAACACAACCAAGTATGATCCCAGATGCATCGCAAAACACTAAGTACTCGACACCCTCCTCTGATAATCCCAAGATGGGACTGATCGTCAATCTTTGCCTCAACTCCTTAAAATCCCATTGGAACCATTTTTTCCACATGAAAGGCTGCCCCTTTTAGGTCAAAGTTGTCATGGGTGTGAATATCCTGAAGAAATCAAGTATAAATCTTTAGTAATATCTTTCCAACCCAAGGAAACTCCACACCACCTTCATTCTCTTGGGTGGCTCCCAAGCTAAGACTACCTCAACCTTGGCCAGGTCCACTACCACACCATCTACTGAGATAACATGTCCCAGAAAGTGGACCTCCTATATCTATAACTAGAACTTCGAGAGATTCCCATAAAGCTGGTGCTCTCGTAGTATGTCCAGATTTGTCCTCAAGTGTCTTGCATGCTCCTCCTAGAACACTGAGTACATAAGGATATCATTGATGAAGACTATCGTGAACTGGTATAGGAAGGGTTGAAAGACCCAGTTCATGAGTCCCATGAACACTACCAGGCATTCATCACATCAAAGGGCATCTCCAAATACTCATAGTGACCAAAACAATATCTGAACACCCTCTTCAGTATATCCTTGTCCCGTACTTGCAACTGGTGATAACCTAATCTAAGTTCAAACTTATAGAATCATCATGCCCCTCTCAATCGATCAAATATTTCATCGATGCTCGGTAGTGGATAATTGTTCTTAATGATCACCTGGTTCAAGTGACTATAGTCCACACATAATCTCAACCTCTCATATGACTTCTTAGCATACAAAACTAGGGCTTCCATGGATGAAACATTGGGTCAAACAAATACTTTCCTCTATAAGTTCTCCAACTTTACCCTCAGCTTGAAAAGATCTATAAGTTACATCTGATATGATGACATAAATATCAGGGTTGTCCTAGAGTGTAGTTTAATATAAAATTTTATCTCTTGGTGGAGAGGTAGGCCTAAAACATCCTTAGGAAATATTCCCTCATACTCTAGCACCACTACAGAGAATGGAAAAATCATAAAATACACTACACCAAGGGTCATTCTATACAATTGATGTGTAATTGTATACACCCTAATATGCATGAGTTCATCCTATGCTTCTTGGGTTTTATTTTCACCCAAAAAGAAAAACTTGGTCCCATCACTATGGACACACTGCATCCTCCGCTTGAAATAGTCGATCTGGGCATGAACTGTAGATAACTAGTCCATACCTAATATTAAATAGTAAGGAATAATTGTTACTACAAAGATATCCCAATAGAAACTATCACCTCCAAGATTTAGGTCACACTGTCGGCACAAGTGTGTGATCATTGAGTCATATCCAATAGGATTTTCCAAGCATAAGGGTCAAGCCAAGGTCTAAACTAGAATCTCTAAGTCTCAAACTAGATAGGTGGAAATAAAGGAATGAATAACACCTATGTATATAAGTAATTAATATAAGGTGTAAAATACACATATTGTATCTCATATCATTCCCAGAACCTTTGGGTTGTAGGTATTGACTGCTTGTAGTTTCCCCCACCCCTATCCTCCAGCTCCCTAAGCCTGGCATGAACCACCTGGGGGTGGTGGTGGTAACAAGTTAAATCATTGACCACTTTAGGATGATATCCTAGCTCCTCTGCCACATACGCTGCCTTTTGGACCTTCTTGATCCTATTGCTTCCTCTTCCTCGATAGCCTATCTACTGTCTCCTAGTCAGCCATATGACGAGTCAGACAATCTCATGCAAGATGTCCCCTATTGTCACATAAGTAGCACAACCTCTCCCTAGTCTGACTTGACCCATCCTATGATCCCTGAACCATATAACCTCTATCATAGGACCTCCTCCTAAAATGTATTACACATCTAGGTACCTAAGAATGACATTGGATCCCTACTGTCGAAGTCTCTACTCCTAATTTATCACTGCCGATAACTACTGTCTAAGTCTACTCATCCATGAAACTCTCATCTACCAAAGACCACTCTATCATTCCATCCTAAGTAGTTTTTCATAGAGGTATAAATCTACCTATAATGTCTCTACTCAATCCTTGATTGAATATATAGCCAAGAAGAACTGATCTCGAACCATACACATCAATTACCTTGAGAGCTTAGTAAACCCCGATGAATACTCAGCTACTATCATGCTACCATATTGAAGCTATAGAAGATCCTATATGTGAACAAACCTCAACTTAGATTGATATAAATCCTCTATGAAATAAAACTCAAACACCGACCATGATAGATTTACCTTTTCATACAAATGTATCACCAAACCCCACTATCGTCCTACTGAGCCATGAAGAAGGCTCACCGCCAGGACCACTATTTGATCTATTGATGTCCTGACCAGTCATAAAACTCATGTTACTACCTCAAGCCAGTCCTTATCTGCCTATGGGTTAGAATATCCTCAGATTATAAGGGATATCTATCACTGAAACTCATGAAGTTCACTTAGCTTGTGCACCTCATCTGCTAGTACTGTGGGTACCATCTGCTGCTCTACATGTGGTGGCATAGCTGGTGCACCATTTGAAGGTAACATCCTTGGAAATGGTCCCTATATTAATGCCTCATCACTGAGGGGATCATCCTTGTGATCCTGATGTTGAATCCTAATTTTCATATTCCTCAAAGGTATCTTAAAAATTAAAAAGATATACCATATTCAATGATTATATCTATAGAGATGACCCAAGAAGGACATGGAAATAACAAAAAATTCCTATACGATTCACATACCATTTTCCCCCTCAACCAATGTTCTAAAGCACTGATTTAAAAGGAATGCGATCAAAGTCTTGATGTATGGGTACGTCGGCCGCCGCACCAACATTGGAGTCCCTGGCCTAAAAGCTGAACTTGAAACACTTAACACTATTTCCCCAAAACAATCTCACAAACTCTAGTCCTAAGGTAGAATCAACTACTATCATACCACTATGTAATAACCCATCCTAATGGGACCCATACCGTAACTCTCCAAGCCCACCTCCAATAGGCCAGGGGATGAAGACTAGCACCGAGTAGGCATATCGCTAACATGTGAGGCCTTAGGCTAAAATACCTGAACACACACACACACACATATCCAAACCCATACAATGATGATATGTAAAAACAACTGAACAAACATTCATGAATACATATATATCTCACAACTAGATTATGATAAGAAGTAATGAAAAGTAAACAAGGACAAATACAAGCCCACCAAAAATAGTATGAAAAAAATTCCAACCTGAAAGTAAATATGGGGGATGCTATCAAGATATCATAGGAACACAACTCGGTCTATCTAATCTCACTAAAAACCATATAGTATTGGCCCCTCAAGGAATATTTCAAAAATTTGATCATCTACACAAGACACAACACATGCAGGCAAATCCAGTACAAGGGTGAGTATAAAATACCCAGTAGGACACCCCAAAACCAAAAAACATATAACAAAAGAATAATAGTTATCCCTACACATGTATATTTCTAAAAAACATATAACAAGAATATATAGATATACTCAAAAAATACACAAAATATCAAGGTAAATTCATAATAATAATGGAAGTATAAGATTCCGGCCCAAAGGTTCCACATAACACTCATTTAGGAGAACACACTCTATGATTCATATAACACTGATGATGCCCTTTTGATAGGTAGTTCTCATTAGGTCTTTCCATTATAAGTATACACTGTAATTATGAATAGATACAATACACAAACGAGGATCACTCCCAAGGCTATGGGGCATACCAAAAATTCAATATGGATTAACCCTCTAAGTAGAGGATCGAAAACCACATAGCGTTGGCCACAAAAATACCAAGAAATCCACATAGGGAAAGAAGATGATAGAGGATCTCACTCTAAGCCTCACAGAAGGATTCCAACAAATCTATCCAAGAAGTCCTACTAAAGGGTTCGTTGTACTACATGTAGAAGCTGATTCCATGCTAACCCTCAGGGAATTTATATAGGAAACAAACCCTAATAAAAATTGTCCAAGATATAGAGGATAAGGGATATAATCCAATTCTAAAGGAGTACACAGAATGTCCACTTGGATCTAGGTCTTTCTCATGTTAAATGTCCCATGATCGTTTCCATGTAGAAGTACACGATGTTCCCTTGCCTTTGTACTTCTTCCCATGTCCAAGTATATGGATAAGCCCATGTATATCAAGGATGGACGTGTCCATGTAGGTGTATATTGCGTGCCCTTGGCCATATAATCTCAGACTAAGTCCGTGAAATATCTAAGGTACACACTGATCCATCTAGGAGGGGTCCCACACCATGTGATAGGGTCATATGTCGTGTGATACTTAACACCATATTGAAACCCTAGTCATCACTAAGAGGGACCTGAATGACATGTAGCTCTGCATTACATTCCATGTAGATAAAAAAATTTCTAGAAATATTGATCTTCAATCATGCATATCCTTCACTGCTACAGTAACCAATTTTTTGTTCCCCATTCTATAATCAGGGAGTGTCATCAGCTGAGCCTTTCCATTATTGAATCATCAAAATCCAGTAATCAAATTCATTCAGAAAACACATTCAAATTTTGTTCTTCATTGTGTACTGAAGAACACAAAACCTAGGTATCCAAACCATTTAAACCATTTCCGCTTCCATCATCACACAATTTTTGCATCATGCTAAGCCCGGATCTATGATTTCAATCCATTACACCAAGAAACGAGTACGAAACATTCAATTTTTCAGTATATATCAAAGCGTAGGTCAATATAAATTATCTACGATGAATAAAGAAATAAGGGAGAAATACATATCCATAAACATGAGAAACGAACCTCAAAAAATGTTTATGTTGGCCTCAATCCATCACCATTATAACAACAGAATAAGAATAAAAAATAATCAAATGAATCTTCTAATAAATCCCCACAAATAAACCCATCCAAAAAAATAACCAATATGAGAAAAAATGTGTTGGTCGGTTGATTATAATTATTTATAGAAATAAAAAATGGGGAAGAAATATAAATAAACAAACATCTTACCCCAATTTGGTTCGATTGCTGACAAAGAAAAGAGCTGCGCCATGATCGTTGGTGAGATCCTATGATTCTGTCTCACACCTAGTAATTGATTTTTGATTTGGACATCATCTACCAATAGAATCTTCTTCAACACTCTCCAAAAACTATCCAATTATTTATAGGGTTATTTGGATAACCATATAAATTTTCCATAAGCATGATTATATATAGAACCATTTGGTTGTTACATCATAACTGATTAAATAAATTGATTTTATTAATTTATTTATTATCCACGCCCATGATAACTTTTTCAAAAATGATTCACATTGATGAAGGTCATGTCTCACCTAGGGTAAAACCCACATTCTAAGCTCAATGATGCCCTAAAATTTCCAATTTGAGATTCAATTTAGAATTTATTCCACTTTTTTAGGAAAACTACATGCATGTTCAATTTAATATATTTTATATATTTCAAACATTTATTCCAGGAACACTGGGTTTTAGAATCACATGCCATCTTAATTCCTGGTCTCAAAAATAATCCTAAAATATCCAAAAATAATACACTCAAAATACAAGTTATTAAAAATATCATACACTTTTGGAAATCCCTTTCTTAAGATCATTTGTAATTCAAACACAATTCCAAAAGAAATCATAAGAATTCAAAAACACAACCAAATAAGATCAAGGGAAACCCCCTTTTGATATATAAAACCAAACCACCCTTAAAACATGAAACCCATTATAAAACACAAAAAATACAACCCACTTTAAAACCCCATTTTCCCCAAATCCCAATGAATAAGTGAATTTCATGATGAAAACTCTCTTTTGGAATTTTATCAAACAAAAAAAATTCAAAAAACATCAATTTCAAACCAATATATATAGAAAAATACAATTAACCCCTTTTTCCAAAGTAAAATAACCACTCAAGAATGAAAAACATTTGAAAATTAAAACTAGATATCATATACATCACTAATTTAAATATAAAACACATTTAAAGCATCAATCAATCATGAAACTCTTAAAAAAGACAACGAATCAGAAACCCATACCTCAAGTTGTGGAATCAAGTTTCCTTCAATGAAATCCATAAAAAAGAGACTCCTAATACTTCTCACAACCATTATAAACTGAAATCCTCAACTTAGAATAACCCTAGGCATGGAAATCATCTAAACATGACCACTATTGTTATAAAAGAATGGGGAAAAGAGAGAAAACCCAAGAAGGAGAGGGAAACTCTAACCTTTCATACCAGGTAAAGAATCACCAAGAAACCCCTTTAAAGTCCACTTTTTGGAGCTTTTGAGAGGAATAGAATCCCATGATAGGTGTCAAAGTTAGGGAAAATTGTGTGGGGAGGACAAGGGAAGAAACCCCACTTGAAAAGAAGGATAAATGGAAAAAATTCCAATCTTTGGGTGGGTTTCATGATTAAATCACACTGTTAAACAAATCATGAACAAACTGTAACACCCATACCCCAGTTTCTCAAAGCCAGTGCATTCTTTCATTATATTTAAATGCTTATAAGAAATATGTATCCCAAAGGACTGAGTAGTTTAGTAGTTTTGGAAAACCAGATACATACATAGGTTTAACATTACAAATTGAAATTAAATAAAACACATAAGTTTTATTGGGAACATACACAACTATAAGTTTATCCCTACAGGTCATTAATAATAAAATTCTTAATGTCCTAAGAAAATAGATCATAAGAAAGGGGTGAGTTTAGATGCTCAGTAAAGGTAAGCAATACAACGAAAGATATCATAAACATTTGGCATGGTGAATAACTAAACACACATGCCTTTAAAAATAAACTTGAACACATTATGGTAGGAATAAAGGATGAATAAATAATTCTATAATAAATTATAATCATGGGTAATATACTAGTAAAATAACCACATGGACTTTAAATTACTAGTTTCATAATAAGGGAATGTATAATATGGGATATCATAACTATACCATTAATCACTACTGGAAATACAATATATACCAATGGTTTGAAACCATTGGTATAGGCCTCAAAACCATTGGTATACTATATACCAACGGTTTTGAAAACTGTTGGCTAGTAAGCCATTGCAAAAGGCCTATACCAACGGTTTTCCTCTAACCGTTAGAATATGGCACTTTAATGTTCAGTATACCAACGGTTTTATAGAAACCTTTGGGATATATAGATTATATGTAGTTCACCAACAGTTTCAAACCATTGGTATATAGTATTACCAACTGTTCCTTAAAACTATTGGAAAAAATATTCTAGAAATACACTATACCAACAGTTCAAAACCGTTGGTATAGTGTATTACCAATGGTTTATTTAAACCGTTGGTAAAAATATTCTCCAAAAACACTTTACCAACAGTTTAAAACCATTGGTATAGTGTTTTTCCAGAAAACAACACAACAACCATCCATTCCCTCCACTACATACACCTACAAACACAAGTTGCACTGCATACACCTACAAACACAACTGCAAAAAACACTTAAAATAAAACACTTTGCACTTAAAATAGAACAAAAAAACACAAAACTTAAAATAGAACAATTTACACTTAAAATATAACAAAAAAAGACCCGTAATATCGCATAAATAATAGTAGAATCTTCCAACCATGACATGTACCATGACATAGATTTCCCCATTTCAATCATCACATGAAAACCACTCTTCCAACTAACCCATTTCAATTTCTTTGGTGGAGACATCTCATAATGGTGAGAGGACAATCACATTTCTGAGAGCCCATCATAGTCAGAGTTACATACACCATTAACAGAATTAACATATAATTCATAAGGTAATTACAACAAGTATACACATACAACAAGTATACCCATACACCATTAACAAATAATTTATAAGTTAATTAAATACATAAAGAATTAAATTCAGAATTTAAGGGGTTGTGGGGCTATTCAGGGGTTTGGGGTGGTTGTCCAAGGGGGGTAGGGGTGTCCAGAGGGGTGGGGGGCTATCCAGGGTGGTGGTGGTGGGGGGGGGTGTCGATGGGGGTGTCCAGGGGGGTGGGGGCTATCCATGGGGGTGTCCAGGGGAGCGAGGTGGTGTCCAGAAGGTGGGTGGGGGGTGTCTAGGGGGTGGGTGTGTGGGGGGGGGGGGGTCCAGGGGGTGGGGGGGGGGGATTTCCAAGGGGGTGGGGTGGTGTCCATAGGGGTGGGGGATGTCCAGGGGGTGGGGGGAGGTCCATAGGGGTGGAAGGGCTGTACAGGGGGTCAAGGATGTCCAAGGGGTGGGCGGGGCTGTCCACAGGGGGGGGGGGTGTCCAGGGGGGTAGGGGGTGTCCACAGGGGTGGGTGTGGTTGTCCAGGGGGTATGAGGTGTCTAGAGGGGTGGGTGGGCTGTCCACGGGGGGCATGAGTGTCTAGGGGTGGGGTGGGGGGGCTGTCCACAGGGGTGGGGGGGGGGGAGGTGTCCATGAGGGGAGGGGCTGTCTAGGGGGTGGGTGGGTCTATCCAAGGGGGGTGGGAGGGGCTTTTCACAGGGGTGGGAGAGGTTTGCTAGGGGGTATAGGGTGTCCAGGGGGTGGGCGGGGCTGTCCAGGGGGTACATGGTGTCTAGGGGGTGGGGGGGGGTGTCCATAGGGGGAGGGGCAGTAAAGGGGGGTGGGAGGGATATCCATGAGGGTGGAGGGGCTGTCCAGGGGGTATGAGGTGTCCAAGGGGGATGTGGGGGGGGGGTGGGGATTTCCATGGGGGTGTCCAGGGGGGTGGGGGTGGGGGGGCTATCTAGGGGGGTGGTGGTGGTGGGGGGGCTGTCCATCAGGGTGGTGGGGTGGGGGGTGGGGGCTTTCAAGGGTGGTGGTGGTGGGGGGTGTACATGGGGGTGTCCGGCGGTGGGTGGGGGGAGCTATCCATGGGGGTGTCCAGGGGGGTGGGGTGGTGTCCGGGGGGGGGGGGGGTGTCTAGGGGGTGAGGTGGTGTCCGGGGTGGGGTGGTGTCCAGGGGGTTGGGTGGTATCCAGGGGGTGGGCTGTCCACGGGGCTGGGAAGGGCTGTCCAGGGTGGTATGAGGTGTCCAGGGGGTGGGCGGGCTGTCCAGGGGGCAGGGGGTGTTTAGGGGGTGGGCGGGCTGTCCAGGGGGTGGGTGAGCTGGCCACGGGGGGTAGGGGTGTCTGGGGGGAGGGGGGGGGGGGTGGGCGGGCTGTCCAAGGGGGTGGGGGGCTGTCCACGGGGGTATGGGGTGTCCAGGGGGGTGGGAGGGCTGTCCAGGGGGGTGGGTGAGGTGGCCACGGGGGGTAGGGGTGTCTGGGGGGGGGGGGGGTGTCCATGGGGGTGGGGGGCTATCCACGGGGGGAGGGGGTGTCCAGGGGGGTGGCTGGTCTGTCCACGGGGGTGGCCGAGCTATCCAGGGGTAGGGGGTGTCCAGGGGGGTGGGCAGGCTGTCCACAGGGGTGGACGAGGCTGTCTCGAGGGGGTACAAGGTGTCCAGGGGTGGGGGGTATTTCCACAGGGGGATGGGCTATCTAGAGGGTGGTCGGGCTGTCCATTGGGATGACGGGGCTATCTACGGGGTATTGGGTGTCCAGGGGGTGGGGGGGATATCTAAGGGAGGTGTGCATTAATCACAACAAATCATCAAGTCAAGTTTTATTATTTATAGATAAAAAAATAAAGATAATGTAACCTACCTAATTACACATATATTTAGGCACAACAAATCAATAAACATAAAAGGTCAGTAATATTAGTAAAAAATGTAACAGATCAATCTATCCCTCATCACCATCACTATCATCACCATCATCATCACCCTCACCCTTTTCCTAATTGTTTTCCCTATCATCGTCCCTGCCATCCTCCTTGCCTTTGTACTCAGCCTCGGCCTCATCATCACCCTTCTCCTCTGGATCGGCCTCCTCCTCGCCCTCCTCCTCCGCCTTGGCCTCCTCCTCAGCCTCCTACTACTCTGCCTTGGCCTCCTCCTCGCCATCATCTCAACCACCACTAGAACTTCCACCTGGTGAACAATATATAGAAATCATTGATAACATATATTCATTACAATCAGTTCTACCTCTAGTTAAAGTGTTGTATGTAAAACCTCCATCAGTTTCATAAATGCATTGTTTGCCCTAACAGACTGTTCTGCCGTCTCTGTGGCCCTTTTTAGCCTATTTTACCTATGACTTAACCTTTTGCAACTCAGTGGCACTACAAATTATACTTGAAGAGGGCCAATACCTTTTTGTAACTATACTCTTCCCAGGTCGGCAGCGTACTCTACCTGGGTACTCATCTCTCAACACCTGATGTAAGTGATTGTTTGGCCCAAAATTGTCAGGTTCCTGGGCATCAAGGGCCTCTAAATTAGCCTATTACAAATAAAAATAGATTATTAAGTTACAAAATAGGGATTAAAATTTTAAATCTACAAAGTAAAACTTACAATCTACTGTTGAGTTGGTTCATTAACTGCACTTCCATATTTCTTCTTTCTACTCGAGCAAAATTTTTTTCCCAAGGCACACGTCCTTCTATATTCAATTTATGCCTCTACAATGACATTTAATGTAGGAAACCATAATTAAAAACATGATACTAAAAAAACATTAATTTCATAACTAAAATTATATAACAACTTTATCAATCGAATAAATTATGGAGGAATAAATATAAAGTGAAAGTCATAAAGAAAGATTATAAACTGTCATACCTGCTACCTCTCATGATCTGGAATCATAGTACATCTCAATGTGTGGATGTATTTATTAGAATCAATTTTTTTATTTCTTCCAGATGAATCCTAAATAAAATTCAATAATTAGCATTAACAAAAACATGAAAATTTTCATTGAAATACCTCTAATGTGATTAATACCTTAAAATGGATAGTCTTCCAATGAGTAATCATCTGTCGGTACTATTCTAATGGAAAATCATCCACAACAGGGACTGCCTTTAACTCTGTTCCCACTATATCATGCCATCCAATGTAAAACTCATGCTTATAAGATCTCCAAATCTCAACTAAATCCTTAGATGTACTGGCCGTGCACCCTCATCATCAGGAAAATTAAACCGCAGCTAACACCAAAATATTAATTCATATAAATACAAAAATTAATATATTACATTAAATACAACAGATTTTTTTACCCATATCTCTGCCCGCCCTTGACTTCATTTGGAAGCTGTCTCCATGAGAGCGGGCTGATAGGAATGATGCTGGAGTATCTGGAAAGCGTCTCTAGAAAACTCCGACATTGCTGACCTGATTTTTCAATCATCTGACTATCTTCATTATAGTCCACCATCAACTGCATGCGGCAGTTCCAAACAGCACACATGCGTGTATTCCCCCACCCCCGCATCCTATCATTAGTTGTATTTGTTATGAAAGAAAAACAAATATTTTATCAATACATGTTATAATGAAAATAAATAATGGTGTAATTTTTTTTAGGGTTGTAGAAGTATACCTGTGGTAGTCTGATCAATGGGCGCCACTGGATCCCTAAAAACTGAAGGAACACCCCGTAAAGATGGAGTGGGTCCCAATGTATGCTCCGTAGGGACATAATCTGGCAGATCAGAAGTATAAGAAGATGGAATATAAAAGCCCGGAGAGAAGGAAGTAGAAGTAAAAGAAGATGACAGGGCTGACTGGGCAAATGCTGGATGGGTAGTGGAAATCATCATTGGATATAGTACAGATGGGTGAGAAGGATTAGATATAAACGGTGGTGAAAAAATGGGAGGCCTAAATATCCCGTGTGTCCCTAACGACACACTAGGATTAACATGTGGGATGGATGGTATATCAGTGGGACGGGTAGGGTCTAATCGGGTATGCCGACCAGATCGTCTAGCTCTCGTACCACCCCCCTCATACGAACACCCTGAGTACTAGACCACTACTAGGATTCTCATCAAATAACTATCACCTAATAGATGGATCCTAATTTTTTTAAAAAAATTAATCACATGACATTATATATTATTTAAATATTTATATTTGAAATAAAATACTCACTGTAGGCACTAGTGGTGTAATGCCCAGCTCAACCATGTGATGATTGTTGTCCATAATCTGTTTTCATCGCCTCTCTTCAATTAGTTTCATTTCCTGCATTTGAAAACAAATATGGAAGTAAATAGAAAAGGGTAACTAATGTTTAACCCAAAAAACAAAATAAATGAGAGGGAATACAAGGATTCATGGATAATTTAACTAACCATTATTTTAGGTGAGCTTGAACAAATATATAATGAAGTCAATAAATCATACAAGATGTAATAAAGAAATTTAATTTTTAGTAGGATGGTTATTTACTAAGTGTCATTAATATATCAAAATCATGGAACATTGATTCTACCAGATTCATAAGTGGTAAAAAAGTTGTCAAAATTAAGGAAAAATTTAATTTATTTAGCCCAGGTAGATGATGAAGGTTTCAATACATGTTTTGCAGAAGAATAAAAACCATCATGTTCATTACCTGGTAAAATGTTAAAGAGAGGTCTTAGAGTCATAAAAATTTTATACAAATCACAGTTGAAGCATTGAAATGTTCAATAAGTTAGAAATTTTGGTTTTTTAGGTTTGAATATAGTTCAATTCCAAATTAGAAAATTCAATTAAAATAAAATTTCAACCAATAAACATTGAAAATTCATATAAAAATCAAGTTAGATACAAAATATTTATAATAAATATCAAATCAATTTGAATAGTACAAACCTTAACAGCCCAAGTCGAGGTAAATGAAAAGAATTGAGAACATGAATGGATGATTTTATATATTTCCCACCACAACTTCTGGTTCACAGTCAACTCTGACAATTGAGCTATTGGAGTCATCAAAAGTAATAAATGGATCGTTTCCAATGTAAGTAAGGATGGTGACAATTCCATCATCACTATCATAAAAAATATGCATTGGAATTACTTCAATAATGACACCAAATTCATGTAGAAGATGGTATTTGACATAAAAAATTTATTTCTCTATTGATTCCAATACATATGGTTCATTAGTAGAAAGAGTGTGATTCATATAAATTAATCGAAATCCACAATCATAAATAAATGTTCCCTACCTCTTCATCAAATCAAACTACTTACATTTCATCAGTGTGACTCGTCCATGAGAATAATAATCCAATATTATTATTTTTTCAACGACTCTATAATAACCTACATTTTCAAATCGCAGTATACTATATGATATACTAGAATAACAGTCTATTGTGGTAGTAACCATAACACCATCATTTTGTGCTCTCATGTTCTTTGCTCGTTCAGTGATAATAAATCTATACCCATTTATAACAATTGATTTACAGTCACGAACCACGGTATTAGGACCAAAATCCAAAGCTCTTATTTCCTCAGAGAGAGAGTCATCAAGAAAAATCAATAACTGAAATATAAATCAATATTAAACTTAATTAATTATTGTTGTAATTATTTTAAATAGTAATATTAATACCTTCAATTTTAACCAAGAAGAAAACTCTTTGCTATACAAAGTCTCCCTCCTTCTCAAAGATAAAGAATGATGATTTCTATTTATCATCGCTTTATGTTCCATGTAAATAAAAATAAAAATAGTTTAATATATATATATATATAATATAAATATAAAATTTACTTATAATATGTAGTCATCGAACAAATCACAGTTGAACAAAACTATGCAATGTTCCATCTTCCGCTCTTCAATGCTTAATGTCGTCAATGTATATGATCCAGGAATTCCCCTTGTTTTTGGTAGTGATGGAAAATTGGGTTCAATTTGCTCATACTATTCTTCTTCATTTCTTATTGGTCTGTTCATTTTTGTAGTAAGATCAGACAAATACATAGAGTAGAAATCCATACATTCTTGAGCCAAGTAATCGTTCACGATAGAACCTTCGAGATGATTCCTGTTACGAACATAAGACTATAATGTGTACATATTTCTTTTAGTTGGATACATCAAATGAAAAGAAATAGGTCCTCTGAGAAGTATTTTAGTTGGAATATGGACAGTTATATGCATCATGCATGTGAAAAATGATGGAGGAAATACTTTCTCTAATCACACAAAATTAATGGGGCATCTGCCAACATTTTTTGCAAGAAATACTTGGACAAATTCTTATCAAGAAGATCTCTAAAAAAATGGCACAACCAAATAATAACCACCCTTACATTATTGGAAAAAAGATAACGAATTACTATTGGAATCAAATAATGCAGAAGGATGTGATAATCATGAGTCTTCAAAGATTTTAGCTTCAAATCTCTTCTGTTGACCCATTTGGATATGTTGCTTGAATAGATATTAGGAACTTTAATACTCACTAGTACTTCTATAAATTTTTTTTTCTGTAGGTATAATCACATAAGAATCACATGGAAGTTTCCATTTATTTTAACTGATACACAAAAGATTCAATTCTGGTCTGATTCCCCAATCCACCAAGTCATGTCGAGACCATAAATCATCTTTTGTCTTTCCCTTAACATTTAGAAGAATCGAAAGCAACATTTCACATATATTTTTTTCAATGTGCATTAGGTCTAAGAAATGACCTAAAAAATTGGTTGACCAATAAGGAAAATCAAAGAAGATACTTCTCTTCTTCCAATTTTAACAGGTTTTAGTGGAAACATTCTATGACAACCCTACTTTTTATTACAACTTAAACATGCTTTATTACATAAAACTTCACTTGATCCAACAAAGAAGATCGAGAGGTTTAGTGTCTTTGGGGCTTAGGATCATTACATAAAACCTTTAAACTTGAAATACAACATCTTTAATGAAAACTTCCTTTACATGACCACTACATTCCTTCGTACTTAGCATTGCATGGGATAACCTGAGGACATGCATAAGAAAAGGGTGAGCTATAAAGCCCAGTAAGGGAGTAAACAATGAATAACATGAGAAGTGAAATACATGTTAGGCAATAGGCATATCAATAGAGCATAAGAGAAACATGAACATAAAGGCATGATAAAGCATGATAATCATAACATGGAAATGTGGCAACAACACTTAACATTGAATTAGCATGAGCCAAGGCTCATTGCACATGGAGCATGAGTAAACCCTCATTGCACTTGAAGCACGAGTAAACCCTCGTTGCACTTGAATTAGCATGAGTCAACACTCATTGCACATGACGTATCATGATACTATACTTTACCCAATGCATTGGAGCGCTATAAAGGGCGCACCCTTCTTAAACATTTCATTTCATGCATAAGTGTGCCACATGGATCATAAAACATGGATTCATAAAACATAATCATTTATTCCATGATAAAGGAATGTGGAATTCATACATGAAACTTTATAATCAATAAGTAAATGTGCATAAAGGTGAATACCCTTGATGGAGAAATGGGCATGGTATTCACTACACAAAGACATTGGCTTAGAAAATCGGTGCGATTTCGGCAGCGTAACGGCGTGACATAAGAATTCATAAAAAAAGGTTGATGAGAGAGAAAGGGGTTCCTCATAATATTTACATGTAATGGACAGTAAGGAGATCATATATATACATGTCCCAACAATAGAAATGGAATTTAGATTCATGATACAAAAGTATTGCTTGAATATAAAAGAGGAGAAAAAGGTTCCTTTCGGAATTTCGGCATAGTAACGGGTGTACATGGGAGGAATTTAATGAGAGAGAAAGGGGTCTCCCATCATTCAAACAATAAGAGGGAAGTATGGGAGAGGTGAGAAACCATACCCCAACATTCATAATTGAAATTAAAATGGCAATACAACTTAAAGAAAATTGACAAAAATGAGAAAGGAAGAAAAACCCTTACTTGGAAGTGTGCTTCCAAAGGCTAGAGAGAGGCTTGTGAGAGGATTCTTGGGAGCTTGGGGAACCTTGGGAGGATTATAGAGAGAGTAGGTCAGAGGTTGGACGAACTTCAAGGGCTTTGAGTGAGGAGGAAGTGGGATCTTGGGTGGGTTTATATAGGAAAGGTGAGAGAATTCTTTATTATTTAGGTTTGGGACCCCTTATATTAAAATAATCCAAACCACAAACCAACCCATGGTATTTGCCCATGGTTTCTGGAAAAGGAAAGAGGAAAACAATATTTTACAAGGCCAAGGTCCGAACTTATTAAAAAATTAGGGTTGCTTATGTGGAGGTGAGTCACACTCCCATGGAAATTAATTTAAAAAGGCAAAGTGTTGAATAAGTCTTGAGGGCTCCATTAATGCTTTGAAAAGTGAGTCAAACAAACCCAAAACATCATTATTTTAATGATAAAACACATATTGGCCGAACATAAGGATTATGGTATTTTATTACATCACCATTGGGTCATTATGATGTCATAAAACACATTATATATTTAAATGGTATTTAATTTTTACCCAAAAATTTGACTGTCTCAAAAAATTATGAAAAATTCACCGTTGGATAATTTCGACGTCCTGATTCCAAAAATAATATTTATTTTATCTAAATAATTTTCTAAATATGTGAATTTTCACTTTTAAAATAAAAACCGACATTTATAAAAAATTCACGGGTTTTGACAGAAATGGCTTTCAAACCTTAATAAAAATTTTAATTGCATTCATAAAATTATAAGATCATTTATAAAAAATTAATTAAATATTAATAACAATATTTTATTAAAATATTATTTAATTCAAAAAAATCCTTTAATTTAATAAAATATAATTCTTAATTAAATAATAACTAAAAACACCATTTGTACTTTAAAAACTAATTACAATGTATCAAAAATGACTAGAAATTATATTCATTATTATATACAAAAAATAATGTACATGAACATGGTGCTACTTATTTGTTACATAACCCCTTAAAATAGCCGCATAAGACCTAAGGGTAAGGTGTGCGATGGTGACAGACTCTTGGGGTTGCTCGGATAACATCGCTCGAGTGGTAATCTCTATCAACTTCCATTTTTCCCGTAGACGATCACGTTCGAGCTTGACTTGATGAAGCTCAGCTTGGGCTTGGTCAAGGGCAAAGCCCAAAGACGCCACCTCCTTTCCGAGCTCCGACAAATGGGCTTCGTAAGGGGCAATTCTACTGGATGAGGCCATCGCTTCCTTTGTCTTAGTAGAAAATTGGTTCGTTAAAGCCTTATATTTAAACTACCCAGATGATCACTGTTCAACGGCTATAAAAGTAACAGTCACAAATCTTAACGTTAAACTAAAGAAGTTGACATCTTATAAAAACATTTTTTTTTCATAAAGAAACATTTAACTGGATCAAGAGGGATTTTCCATTAATGAAATTTTGGGTCGTTACAACATTCCCCCTTAAGAAATTTCGCCCTCGAAATTTTCCTTTTCCCACACTAAAACAAATGTGGGTAACTTAGCTTCATCATATCCTCCAACTCCCAAGTTGCTTCTTCAAACTTGTGGTTTCTCCACAACACCTTGACGAGGGGCATTGTCTTATTTCGTAGAACTTTTTCTCTACGATCCAAGATCTTCACTGGTTGCTCCTCATAAGAAAGATCGTCTTCTAATTGTACCACCTCAGAAGAGAGTACATGTGAAGGGTCTGGTATGTACTTCCTTAAGAGGGATACATGGAAGACATCATGCACCTTGGCCATAGTAGGTGGAAGTGCTAGTCGATAGGCCACAGCCCCAACACGATCAAGAATCTCGAAGGGGCCGATGTACCTTGGACTTAACTTCCCTTTCTTTCCAAACCTCATGACCTTCTTCCATGGAGATATGCGTAAAAACACCATGTCTCCGACTTTAAACTCAAGGTCTCATCGACGATTATCTGCATAACTCTTCTGTCGACTTTGGGATGCCTTGATATGCTGCTGAATGGTTTTCACCTTCTCCACCATTTCTTCGACCATTTCTGGTCCAAGCAGCTTACGTTCACCGACCTCATCCCAACATGCCGGTGTTCTACACCTTTTCCCATACAGGGCTTCATATGGTGCCATTTAGATGCTCGAGTGGAAACTATTATTATAAGAGAACTCAACTAGAGGAAGATGTTGATCCCATCCTCCTTTAAAGTCCATTGAGCACGCTCTCAACATATCCTCAAGTGTTTGGATAGTCCGCTCGGATTGGCCATCAGTTTGAGGATGATAGGCCGTACTGAAGTTCAGTTCAGTATTCAAAGCATGTTGAAGACCCTTCCAAAACTTAGAGGTAAATCTTGGATCTCGTTCAGACACAATAGATAGTGGTACTCCATGCAACCGTACCACTTCCCTGATATATATCTGTGCCAGTTGATCCAAAGAGAAATCCTCTCGAATAGAAATGAAGTGTGCAGTCTTTGTAAGACGATCCACAATAATCCAGATTGCATTGTTGCTTTTGGATGTCCTTGGAAGTCCAGTGACGAAGTCCATGGTGATGTTCTCCCATTTTCATTCTGGTATGGGCAATGGTTGCATCATCCCCTTAGACTTCTGCCTCTCTACCTTCACTTGTTGACACACCAGGCACTTTGATGTATATTCAGCGATCTCCTTCTTCATATTATCCCACCAAAAGTTTTCTTGGAGATCTCGATACATCTTTGTGCTCCCTGGGTGAATAGAGAAATTTGAACTATGTGCATCATCCAAAAGTTCCTTCTTCAGCTCCGAACTTGATGGAACACATAGTCTTTTCCCAAACCGCACAATTCCTTCTTCATTAACATTAAACTCTGAGGATTTTCCCTTTTTGATAGCTTCCACTTTTTCTTGGATTCTCTCATCACCCTTTTGAGCATCCTTTAACCTTTCCAAAAGAGATGGTTGAACAATCATTTGTGAAAGGATTGATGATGTTCCCTTCTTTATGATTCCCACGTCCATCTTCATCAAGTATAAGAAGATTGGATCCTTCTCAATTCTCATCATTGATAGAATTGCTGGATCCTTTCTACTTAGGGCATCCGCCACCTTGTTCGCCTTCCCAGGGTGGTAATGTATTGAACAGTCATAATCCTTTATGAGCTCTATCCATCTTCTCTGGCGCATATTAAGCTCTTTGTGTGAATATATATTTAAGACTCTTGTGGTCAGTATATATCTCACATTTCTCTCCATAGAGATAATGCCGCCAGATTTTCAAGGCAAAGATCACCGCCGCCAACTCCAGATCATGCGTTGGATAGTTTCGCTCATGGATTTTCAACTGCCTTGAGGCATAGGATATCACTTTATCATTCTGCATCAGCACACATCCTAAGCCCTTCTTCGAAGCATCACTGAATACCACAAAAAGCTCCCCACTTGTGGGTAAAGTGAGCACAGGTGCAGTGATAAGCCTCCTTTTCAACTCCTTGAAGCTTTCTTCGCATTCCTCACTCCAAGAAAACTTTACTCTCTTTCGAGTTATCTTGGTAAGAGGGTTGGACAATCGTGAGAAGTTTCTCACAAATCGTCGATAATATCCAGCTAACCCCAAGAAGCTACGGATATCAGTTACCGATGTTGGCCTCGGCCATCCCTCAATTGCATCTGTTTTGGAGGGGTCCACAGATATCCCATTGCTTGTGATGATATGGCCCAAGAATGAGACCTCCTTCAACCATAACTCACACTTGCTGTACTTGGCATAGAGCTTCTCCTTGCGCAAAGTCTCCAGTACAGTTCTTAAATACTCCTCATGGTCCTCCTTGGTTTTGGAGTATATTAGAATATCATCTATAAAGACTACCACAAATTTATCTAGGTAATCTCTAAAGACTCTATTCATCAAGTCCATGAATATTTCTGGAGCATTGGTGAGTCCAAAAGGCATTACTATGAATTCATAGTGCCCGTACCTTGTACGAAAAGTAGTCTTGGGGATATCTTCCTTCTTCACCCTTACTTGATAATATCCCGACCGCAAGTCGACCTTGGAGAAGTATTGTGCTCCACGCAGCTGATCAAACAAGTCATCGATTCTTGGGAGAGGATACTTGTTCTTTATCGTGATTTTGTTAAGTTCACGATAATCGATGCAAATCCGCATTGACCCATCCTTCTTCTTGACGAAGAGGACTGGTGCACCCCATGGTGATGCACTTGGGCGTATAAACCCTTTATCCAGATTCTCCTGTAGTTGTTTCTTCAGTTCTTCAAGCTCAACCACAGCCATTCTATATGGAGTCTTGGATATTGGTAGCGCCTCAGGTATAAGTTCAATTGAGAACTCAACATCTCTTCTTGGAGGAAGACCAGGAAGTTCCTCGGGAAATACTTCAGCGAATTCCCTCACAATTGGCATTTCTTCAAGGGTGGTTTCTTCCTTGGACTCAATCATCTGAGCCAGATATGCGTGCTCATAAGGCAGTAATATCCATGCTTGAGATGATGGAGCTAAAGGAGATTCATCTTCCTCCTGACACTTGTAAAGAATCGGGGGTCGATTCTCCATATGGAGTGTGATTTCCCTCTCCCGACAATTTATGTTGGCTCTATATAAGGAAAGCCAATCCATGCCAAGAATTGCATCAAATTCCACCAAAGGGAGTATGACGAGGTTCTCCGGAATTCAATCCACAGATTATAACAGGGGAGGACTTATACTCATGGGATGCAATGATTGCCCCATTTGCCGTACTCACCGACATCTTTACTTCCTTGATTTTTGGTGGTGCAGGGATTGTTCTACTAAACTTTTGAGATATAAAAGAATGCGTAGAACCTGAATCAAAAAGTACGTTCGCTATTCTTGAATGAATAACTAGCGTACCTGTCACCACTTCGTTGTCGGGGTTCACTTCGGCAGAAGTGATGGCAAAAGCTCTTCCTTGCTGTCTTGGAGGTTGTTGATTGCCTCCGATAACCCTTGGATTAGGGAACTGATTCGCAAAATGACCTGGTTCTTTGCATTTGAAGCATTGAACAATGCGTTGAGGTTCAAACGGAGCGTTCCTCCCCTCCGTCGCAGCTGCAGGTCCTTCTTGCTGACAGTTAACAGCTAGGTGCCCTTCTCTTCCACACTTGAAGCATTTTCTTGTCTCCCTAAGGCAATTTCCAGGGTGCTTCTTTCCACACTTTTGGCAAGTGGGGTGCTGGAATTTCTTAGCGCCGTTGGATTTATCCATCGGACCACCAGCATTGAAGTCCACCTTCCGCTTCTTGTCCCCATGATACCCCTGTGATTCTCCGATCTCCATTTCAACCTTGAGGGCACATCGGACAATTTCCTCATAGCTGTCGAAGTCATGGATCGCTAATGCTTTCCGCAAGCTAGGCTTCAGCCCACCAAAGAAGCGGTCAACCTTGCATTCGGGGGTAACGACAAAGCCGGAAGCGTATCGTGCAAGCCTTGTGAAGTTTTCCTCGTACGCTCCCACAGATTCCTCATCTTTCTGCTTGAGGGAAAGGAAGTCCCTTTCCATCTTAAGACGGAGGGTGCGTGGAAAATATTTATCGAAAAACATCTTCCAGAATACCTTCCATTCCAAAGCCTCTATCTCCTCCTCAGGCTTCGTATTTTTGATCAACGTCCACCATTGATCAGCTTCACCCTCCATACGATAAGCCTCCAGGAGAACCTTCTCTTTTTCAGAGCATTGGAGGATGGAGAATATCTTTTCAATGGAGTTGATCCATTGTTCAGCAATCGTGGGATCGGATGATCCACTAAAAGTAGGAGGCCTTTGTCTCATGAAGCTTTCAATAGCGACTTGTTCTTTCTTAGGGGGGGTTGAACGTTCCTCTTGACCAGTGTTTCTATTCAAAACTTGAGTTAGCTGAGAGAGAAGCGTGACAAAGTTCGCGATTCCCGCTCCCATTGGATTGGGCATCTCATAAGTACAATCATCACACTGATCTTCACAACGGTTGTTAGCCCGAGTTCTCCTATTACCGGCCATTGGCTGGAATAAAATGAAAGTTAGGGGTAACACATAAAGGGTAATCCAAAGACAAAAGTTGATGACTTATAAATAAACTTTAATCTCTTTAACTCATGAGTCTATAGGATTCAATCCAGGCTTTTCATGATCTTCCTTCTAACATATATTCTTAGGGGAATTTTTCCCTTAATAAGGGTTCATACTAAGATTGTGAATTTCTCAAAACATATCCCCCGGGAGTGTCGTAACCAAGAGTGCAGCAAGGCCCGTTGTCGTGCACCAGTTCCCGTTCGAGTCTAGCTCAAAGCGGTGTTTTCGGGTTTTACCCCTAGGATACATCTGTGCCAGAGCCGCCTCTACCTACTCGTATCCAGACATGGATGTATTTGTTTGATAAACCACTTACTTAGTATTTACCAAAACTTAGGGATGTTTTTATTATGCTTAGTCTTGTATCTAAGGCTCTACTAGGGTTTCCTAATCCCAAAAATAACTAAACCTCCCTCTGATACCAACTATGACAACCCTACTTTTTATTACAACTTAAACATGATTTATTACATAAAACTTCACTTGATCCAACAAAGAAGATCGAGAGGTTTAGTGTCTTTGGGGATTAGGATCATTACATAAAAACTTTAAACTTGAAATACAACATCTTTAATGAAAACTTCCTTTACATGACCACTACATTCCTTCGTACTTAGCATTGCATGGGATAACCTGAGGACATGCATAAGAAAAGGGTGAGCTATAAAGCCCAGTAAGGGAGTAAACAATGAATAACATGAGAAGTGAAATACATGTTAGGGAATAGGCATATCAATAGAGCATAAGAGAAACATGAACATAAAGGCATGATAAAGCATGATAATCATAACATGGAAATGTGGCAACAACACTTAACATTGAATTAGCATGAGCCAAGGCTCATTGCACATGGAGCATGAGTAAACCCTCATTGCACTTGAATCACGAGTAAACACTCGTTTCAATTGAATTATCATGAGTCAACACTCATTGCACATGACGTATCATGATACTATACTTTACCCAATGCATTGGAGCGCTATAAAGGGTGCACCCTTCTTAAACATTTCATTTCATGCATAAGTGTGCCACATGGATCATAAAACATGGATTCATAAAACATAATCATTTATTCCACGATAAAGGAATGTGGAATTAATACATGAAACTTTATAATCAATAAGTAAATGTGCATAAAGGTGAATACCCTTGATGGAGAAATGGGCATGGTATTCACTACACAAAGACATTGGCTTAGAAAATCGGTGCGATTTCGGCAGCGTAACGGCGTGACATAAGAATTCATAAAAAAAGGTTGATGAGAGAGAAAGGGGTTCCTAATCATATTTACATGTAATGGACAGTAAGGAGATCATATATATACATGTCCCAACAATAGAAATGGAATTTAGATTCATGATACAAAAGTATTGCTTGAATATAAAAGAGGAGAAAAAGGTTCCTTTCGGAATTTCGGCATAGTAACGGGTGTACATGGGAGGAATTTAATGAGAGAGAAAGGGGTCTCCCATCATTCAAACAATAAGAGGGAAGTATGGGAGAGGTGCGAAACCATACCCCAACATTCATAATTGAAATTAAAAGGGCAATACAACTTAAAGAAAATTGACAAAAATGAGAAAGGAAGAAAAACCCTTACTTGGAAGTGTGCTTCCAAAGGCTAGAGAGAGGCTTGTGAGAGGCTTCTTGGGAGCTTGGGGCACCTTGGGAGGATTCTAGAGAGAGTAGGGCAGAGGTTGGACGAACTTCAAGGGCTTTGAGTGAGGAGGAAGTGGGAGCTTGGGTGGGTTTATATAGGAAAGGTGAGAGAATTCTTTATTATTTAGGTTTGGGACCCCTTATATTAAAATAATCCAAACCACAAACCAACCCATGGTATTTGCCCATGGTTTCTGGAAAAGGAAAGAGGAAAAAAATATTTTACAAGGCCAAGGTCCTAACTTATTAAAAAATTAGGGTTGCTTATGTGGAGGTGAATCACACTCCCATGGAAATTAATTTAAAAAGGCAAAGTGTTGAATAAGTCTTGAGGGCTCCATTAATGCTTTGAAAAGTGAGTCAAAAAAACCCAAAACCTCATTATTTTAATGATAAAACACATATTGGCCGAACATAAGGATTATGGTATTTTATTACATCACCATTGGGTCATTATGATGTCATAAAACACATTATATATTTAAATGGTATTTAATTTTTACCCAAAAATTTGACTGTCTCAGAAAATTATGAAAAATTCACCGTTGGATAATTTCGACGTCCTGATTCCAAAAATAATATTTATTTTATCTAAATAATTTTCTAAATATGTGAATTTTCACTTTTAAAATAAAAACCGACATTTATAAAAAATTCACGGGTTTTGACAGAAATGGATTTCAAACCTTAATAAAAATTTTAATTGCATTCATAAAATTATAAGATCATTTATAAAAAATTAATTAAATATTAATAACAATATTTTATTAAAATATTATTTAATTCAAAAAAATCCTTTAATTTAATAAAATATAATTCTTAATTAAATAATAACTAAAAACACCATTTGTACTTTAAAAACTAATTACAATGTATCAAAAATGACTAGAAATTATATTCATTATTATATACAAAAAATAATGTACATGAACATGGTGCTACTTATTTGTTACATAACCCCTTAAAATAGCCGCATAAGACCTAAGGGTAAGGTGTGCGATGGTGACAGACTCTTGGGGTTGCTCGGATAACATCGCTCGAGTGGTAATCTCTATCAACTTCCATTTTTCCCGTAGACGATCACGTTCGAGCTTGACTTGATGAAGCTCAGCTTGGGCTTGGTCAAGGGCAAAGCCCAAAGACGCCACCTCCTTTCCGAGCTCCGACAAATGGGCTTCGTAAGGGGCAATTCTACTGGATGAGGCCATCGCTTCCTTTGTCTTAGTAGAAAATTGGTTCGTTAAAGCCTTATATTTAAACTACCCAGATGATCACTGTTCAACGGCTATAAAAGTAACGGTCACAAATATTAACGTTAAACTAAAGAAGTTGACATCTTATAAAAACATTTTTTTTCATAAAGAAACATTTAACTGGATCAAGAGGGATTTTCCATTAATGAAATTTTGGGTCGTTACACTTTCTCTTTCCAGATTTCATTTGACCCTTCCCGAATGAAAAATTGAAATCTTTCAATTCATTAAGCACATCAGTTCCAGACATACGCTGAGTTGGATCATCTGTCTCTATGGTATTGTCAAATCTTCAACGATTATTTATATATGGATGGTCTATTGGAAAGAATCATCGATGTCCCATAAAACTGAAACTACAATGATGTTTCAGTCTTCTGGATCGTGTATTCTTCATACAAATAGGATATGATAGTTTTCCCTTCGTGCTCCATCCAGACATCATTTCACAAGTAGGAAAATCATTGATCATCCACATAAGTGCAACACGCATCTAAAATATGTCTTTAGAACAAGCATCGTATGTGCGCACACCCACATCCCAAATAAGTTTCAACTCTTTTATTAAAGGTTACATGTATAAATGTATATCATTGCTGGGATTAGAAGGGCCAGATATGAGTATACTCATGAAAGTTAAAGATTTTTTCATACAAAACCATGTGGGAAGATTATAAATGTGTATAAAAATAATCCATGTGATGTTAAACGTAAGCATCTTCCCAAACAGATTAAAATAGTCACATGAAAGACCCAACCTCACATTACGCACGTCAGCTGCGAAATCAGGATATCGAGCATCAAATCTCTACCATGCAAATCCATCAACAGGGTGAACCAACTCATCATTATTCTTATTTCTCTAGGTATCATGCCATATCATTTTTATTGATATTTTATCAGACATAAAAATATTATGGAGTCTGGGGATCAATGAAAAGTGCCACATTACTTTTTGTGGCACACAGGATGGTGTTCCATCAGCTTTTGGCTTCCAGCGGGATGTGCCACATTTTATAAAATCATTCTGTTCAACATTTTCCTCCTAGAATAAACTACAATCTTTCAGGAAATGATGAATTTTGTTTCTTGAAAATCCAAGTTCCTCAACTAACTTCCATGCCATATAGTGGTTTGAGGGAATATCTGCATCATCTAGAAGTAAGTCCTTCAAGAAGGTAAGAATGTAATCGATGGCAGTATTAGAAATCCCATACATAGTTTTCCCATGAAACAATGGATTAAAAATTCCATATTTTTCATTTTACTGCATTGTTGATATACTGGAGTCATGGAAGCATCATTCAATTTTTTCACACTGACAACATCATCATTTTCATTAGATGCATCATGTGTGCTCATATCGAAATCTTCTTGGGTTAAAATCCTTTATTTTTCATGATGATGAATAAACAGAAACCGGTCATATAAAAAATTCTCCAATACAATCCTCTCATTTGGATCATCATCAATTTGAGATGTCATTTTCTCCCCATTGTGATACCACACAGAGTAGTTTTCTTGAAAACCATATTTGGTTATGTGGTAGCTGACTTCTTCACAGATCAACTAAGGTCATCCAACACACTTGTAATAGGGGCAGTGTATGTGAACACTATATGAAGTATTGTGAAATGAAAAATCTAAAAATCTCTCCAAATTGTTTTTAAAATTTCTTGATATCCGATCGGTTTCATACATCCAACTTCTATCAATTCTGTAAAAAAAATTATTATAAGTCATTTCATCAAAATCAATTCAATAAGATTGAAGTTTCATCAAAAATATATTTAAGTAAATGAGAATTGTTCACTTTATATGAAACCATAATTGACACACTACTCTATATGAGAATCATAATATAAAAGACAAAAAATACTATATTTATAACAAAATATCTTTGAAGAACTATACACGAGTGTATAGGATCATGTACACTTGTGGAGGAGAATTATTTTGGAGTTGACTAAATTTTAGATCGAAGAAATTTTATATTTTAGTAGATAATTTGAGTGATCACATACATTGCCCAAGGGGGTGGGGGTGTCCAGGGGGTGTGGGGTGTCCAGGGGGGTGGCAGGGCTGTCTAGGGGGGTCAGAGGTGTCTAGGGGGTGGGGGGATGTCTAGGGGGGTCAGGGTGTCCAGGTGGGTGGGATGTCCATGGGGTGGGGGGCTGTCCAGGGGTATGGGGTGTCCAGGGGGGGTGGGCTGTCCAGGGGGGTATGGGGTGTCCAGGGGGGGGGGGGGGTGGGCGGACTATCCACGGGGGGTGATCGGCTGTCCACGGGGGGTGTCAGGGCTGTCCAGTGGGGTCAGGGGTGTTAAGGGGGTGGGGGGGGGGGCTTTCCAGGGGTGGGGGCCATCCTGGGGGATGGGGGTGTCTAAGGGGTGGTGGGCGGGTGTCTATAGGGGGGTGGGAGGACTGTCCACGGGGGAGGGGGGTGGGGATATCTAGGGGGTACGAGGTGTCTAGGGGGGTGGGCGGGCGGTCCACGGGGGTGGCGGGGCTGTCCAGGGGGCCGAGGTTGTCTAGGGGGTGGGGGGGGGGGGCTTTCTAGGGGGTGGGAGGTTTTCTAGGAGGTACGAGGTGTCCAGGGGAGTGGGAGGGCTTTCTAGGGGGTGGCAGGGCTGTCCAGGGGGTACGGGGTGTCCAGGGGGGTGGGCAGGCTATCCACAAGGGGTGGTTGGACTGTCCACGGGGGTGGCAGGGCTTTCGAGTGGGGTAGAGGGTGTCTAGTGGGTGGGGGGTGTCTGGGGGGATGGGGAGTGTCCGAGGGGTGGTAAGCGAGTGTCCAGGGGGGTGGGAGGGCTATCCACGGGGGTGGAGGGCTGTCCACAGGGGGAGGGGGTGTCCAGGGTGGTGGACGGGTAGTCCACGGGGGTGGCGGGGCTGTCTAGGGGGGTCGGGGGTGTCCAGGGGTGTGTGTGTGGGGGGGGGGGGGGGGCTGTCCAAGGGGTACGAGGTGTCCAGAGGGTAGGAGGGATGTCCGGGGGGTGGCAGGGCTGTCTAGGGGGGTACGGGGTGGGTGGGCGGGCTGTCCACGGGGGTGGTGGGGCTGTCCCGGGGGGTGGGCGGGCTGTCCATGGGGGTGGGGTGGGGGGATTTACAGGGGTTACATGGTGTCCAGGGGGTGGGCAGGCTGTCCACAGGGGTAGTGGGGTTGTCCAGGGGGGTCGAGGGGTCCAGGAGGGGGGGGGGGGCTTTCTAGGTGGTAGGGGGGCTGTCTTGGGTGTACGTGGTGTCCAGGGGGTGGGCAGACTGTCCAGGGGGTACAAGGTGGGTGGGAGGGTTGTCCATGGGGGTGGTGGGGCTATCCATGGGAGTACAAGGTGTCTAGGGGGGTGGGCGAGCTGTCCACGAGGGGTGGGTGGGCTGTCCATGGGGGTGACAGGGCTGTCGACGGGGGTGGTAGGGCTGTCCAGGGGGTGGGGGTGTCCAGGGGGTGGGGGTGGGGGTGGGGGGATGTCCAAGGGGTGGGGGTGTCCACCCCCAAACTAGGGTCATAAAATCCAATCTTTATCCAATTTTAGCATGATTTCAAGCCTATTATAGATGACTGAGAAGACTGTTGGTGTAAACCATGAATATCATACATATAAATCACAACACACCCAATTGTAAACACACCATCAAATATCATACGTGGATTGGATTTTATGATCCATTTTTCGATGGGACACTACTCATAAGAGTATGATCCTTGTTATATCATTAGGTGATATGAAGTTGTACGAATGTTAAATTTGTATGAGATCAATATGAATAGTGGATAAGAAATTGAGTGAGATTTCTTTGCAGAGATCACTTATTCTTTGAAGGGTAATAGTGAGTGTTGGTATGGAACTTCAAGAAAAGTCTTAACGTGTGAAAGCAACTATACATTGGTTATATTTGATTCCTATTTTTTTGTAGAGTATCAGAGTAGACAACCCACCCCCTCCCTGGATAGCCCACACACCCACGCAACCCCCAACCCCCCTGCACCCCACCCGGATAGCCCCCCCACCCCACCTGGACACCCCCCCACCACACCTGGAAAGCCCACCCCCTCATCACTAGACAACCAACACCCCCTACCCCACATGGATAGCCCACCCCCACCCCCTTGGACATCCCACCCCCCCTTGACAGCCCACACCCCCTCCCCCACCTAGATATCCCACCCACCACCACCCCCTGGACAACCCACCCCCTCCCTGGACAACCCACACCCTTTCCCCTATATCCCCTACCCCCCCTCCCCAACAGCCCCGCTGGACAGCCCCCCCACCTGGACAACCCCCACCCCCACCCCCACTGGACAACCCCCCTCCTTGAACATCCCATACCCCATCCCCCACCTAGATATCCCTCCCCCAGAATAGCCCCCTCCCTGGATAGCCCACACCCCTCCCCTGCAGCCCCCCAACCTGGACAACCCTCACCTAGAAAACCCACCCCCACCCCCACCTAGACAGCCCACCTCCCACCTGGAAATCCCCCACACCTAGACATCCACCCCCCACCTGGACACCCCCACCCCCCACATAGACAACCCCCACCTGGAAAACTCACCCCCCTCCCTGGAAACCCCACCCTGACCCCCCTGGACAGCCCACACCCCTCCTTGGGGCAACCCATACCCCCTCCCCCACCTGGATATCCCCCCCTAGGATAGCCCACCCCTCCCTGGACAGCCCACACCCCCCTCCCCTGTATCCCCCCACCCGAACAGCCCACCCCACCCCCACCTGGACAGCCCACCCCCCACCTGGACATCCCCCCACCTAGAAAACTGTAATGGACCGAACCTCTATGGCCCATTCCTTTGTCAAAAAGAGGGTCACGAAGTGTTCTGGAGGGTAAAATGGACTTTTCCCACACTTTTCAGAATTTTGAAACTACACGCCGTGTAGTGTGAGTACACGCCATGTACCCCCTCTCCGGGTATACCCCGTTTTGAAGGCCATGTCCTTGCCGTGCTAAATAAATGGGTACACACCGTGTACCCCATACTACATACCGTGTAGTCCCTCCCCGCGTACGCGTTACCCTCAAACCGTGTGTTGACCAGTCAACAGCCGTGTGCCGTGTTGGAGTCGTGTCCTTGCCGTGTGAAATAAATGGGTACACACCGTGTACCCCATACTACACGCCGTGTAGTCCCTCCCCGCGTACGCGTTACCCTCAAATTGTGTGTTGACCAGTCAACGGCCGCATGCCGCGTTGAAGGCCGTGTTGGAAGCCGTGTGGTGACCGTGTGAAATGGCCAAGTACACACCGTGTACCATAAAGTACACGCCGTGCACTTTTGTTTTTCTCGCCTATAAAAGGAGGGGTTCCTTCCTCCTTTTCAACTCACTCCTCTCCTCCCCATTCCCTCGAGCAAATCTCTCTAAAGAGACTCGAAGGCTCCTTTCATCCACAACTTCTTCGTCCAAGCTCCAATTTATGATCCGTTAGCGGCCACGGGATCATAACGATGAGGCGGAACTTCTGAGCTTGGATTTTTTGCCTTACTTTCAGCCTTTCCTTCCCATCTTCCACCCGAGAAGGTTTTTCCGGGTTTTTCCAGAAGTGACGGATGCCGATGGACGTCTTCTAAAGTTGATCCGGGGGGAGCATTGTTATCAGAACCTATTGAGGTAGGGATATTACCTTCGTCTCTCTAATTTGTGCAACATGCGGGGTGGGTGTCCTCTTGTTTACATGAAACACCTTTGATCCGGTTTAATGAAGATAATAACTGGCTTATATAACGGGGATGGGAAGTTGTTATGTTTATCTTTATATGCTGTGATATTATGTTGTGAATTGAATAGGATTATTCCTACTGAAAATCATGGTCGTTGGGGGCCTTTTCTTGCACAATTAAATGTTGCCCTATATTTCTAGACCGTTTTTGTGAATGGAACTTTGTTGAATGTGGAAATTTGGTTAATCACGTAAAGTTGGATGATTTAAAATATGGAACCCTTGTGTGATCACTCCGGTTGAACAAAATGGAATAATGAACATGTGGGTGTTGGCTTGGATACGTGGCATGTGATGGGGGTGTTTTTGTGGGTTGTTGTGGATCGGGCGAGCAGCGGGGCTGCGGTTGGCTTGGTTGTGGGTTGGTGTGAATGCTATGTTGGTGATGGGCAGCGGGGCTATGATAAATGGTATCAAGGGGTGATGTTGTACAAGTTTCGGTGTGTTTGTGGTTATGGTGGTTGGCAGCGGAGCTGTAGGGATGGGCTTGAATGTGAACGAACTATGGGTTGTGAATAATAAATAAAATGTGGAAGAGTTAATGAATGGTGGGGTTTGGTAATGGAAGGGGAATAATAATAAATGGGTTGGTTGGTTAATAAGAAGGGACTTGTTGTGCTGCTTGTGTTTTCCTAACTTGATTTGTGGATGGCAGGGATATGTTTCACGAACGATTGATATGGTTGGTTGCGGTTGGTTGCCCAGTAGATAAGGAACTAAATAAAAAAATTCTGCTGAAACATGAAAACCTAAATGGGGTTGGGGTTGTTTGTTGTATGCATGCTTCGTAGTAGCAGTGCTGAGGCACATGCTCAGTTTCTCTGTTTATAAGACATAGGTTGGGCTGTGTGTTTGGTATACATATATGTATTTGTATCTTTTTTATTTTATCGCACCCCACCCATGTTGAGCACTTAGTGCCGAACACTCCCATTTCGCGGGAGAGGGTGTTTTCCCCTTAGTTACTAGCTTCTTCCTGCTCCTTCCCTAGGATTTGATGGATTGATGTGACCTTACACCTAAGACCCTTCAGGTAGGTTTCGATTGGGGTGGTTTTAGCCCAAGACTCTTTGGGCAGGTTTTACTGTTTCCCAAGAATCTTCGGGATGAGGCCCAGGTGTGTGCAGGCGGGATATGTGGTTGTGAGACCCAGGTGTGTGCGGGCGGGATGTGTGGTTGTGAGGCCCAGATGTGTGTGGGTGGGATGCGTGGTTGTGTGGCCCAGGTGTGTGTGGGTGGGATACATGGTTGTGAGGTCCAGGTGTGTGCGGGCGAGATGTGTGGTTTGTGAGGTCCAGGTGTGTGCGGGCGGGAAGAGTGTGGCAGCGTCAGGATGTTTGCTGTTAGGAAGAGCAGCTAACTAATGGGAGATAGTGCGGGGTACCCAATACTCTTGTTCTTGTATACTATTACTACCTATTGTGATTGTGTTTTTGGTGAGTGTGGCTGGTGAGTTTGGGTGGATAGATTTCCTTGCTAGGTTTCTTCTGTTGATCTCACGGGACATTAGGATGTCTCCCCACCTGTGCACGAGAGATTTAGGTTTCCCTACTGAGTATAATTGTATGCTCACCCTAAGTTTACTTTCAGGTTTCCAGGAGGACTACCAGGGCCGTGCCAGACCCTACTAGTCGGGACAGTTGGAGTTGTTGCAATTGCTGTACTCTTTTTTCTTTTGGTATTTTACTTTTGATCTTTCTTGTACTTGTACCTTGTTTCAGAACTATTTAAACTTTCATGTGGGATTGGTTTGGGTTTATTATATACACTTGTTCTTTTACTTTTTGGTGGTTGACTTGTCCTATTTCCCTATCTTAAATAATAAAAAGGGTAATGCCTCCTATATTTGTGAAAACTCATACCCTTGGTGCTAGTCGCCACCCCAGGGCCTACTGGAGGCGGGACTCGGGGGTCATTTTCTCCCTTTCACCATTGCCAGCTTAGGAGGGGCATCTTTGGTGGGAGGGGGTCATGACAAAATGGTATCAGAGCTAATGGTTGAGAGACAAGATTGAGTCTGGAGTTAGGCACAGTGAGGATTGCATGGGATGGTTGGGCAATGGTGTTGGTTAATCTTGGTGCGTGACATAGGCCAGGGAAGACCGGATAGGACATGAGATTTTAGGCCCCACTGTGATCCGATGCAAGGAATCCGAGTCTACCGAAAGACCAAGTGAGACTACCTTGATTACTGGGTAGAGACCCTAGGAAAGGTACATGCATCATCATTATTGTGTTTTACTTGATTTGGGTGTTCTGGTAAAGAAATTGAATGAAATGATAAAATGAAACCTTGAGAAAATTCCTTGCTACTTGGGCTTAAGCGATCCTTGTTTACTGTACAGCTATGACACCTGGACGTCATCCCCGAGTGACTCATACGGCCGAGGCCCAGTATATTTAGGTGGTCGATCAGTTGAGGATTGACCGAGAGGAGGAAGATAGCCAGTGGCAGAAGAGTCTCCGTTCTTTCCAGCGGTAAACCCTCAAGAAGTACGAGGGTAGTACTTCGGATATAGAGACAGAGGGGTGGATTGAGGATCTAGGGATCACTTTTACCTTTATCCATTCTCTGAGGGAGTAACCGGGTTCCCCTAGCAGTCAGTCAGTTGAGAGGTGCAGCGTGACAGTGGTGGACGCTCTATCTTAGAGAGAGGATAGAGGCAGAGGTTCCATGGGCTGACTTTGAGAAGGAATTCTAAGAGGAAATCATTTCTTCCATGATCAAGGCGGAGAAGCGGTAGGAGTTACTCTCCCTTCAACAAGGGAGTATGTCAGTACGAGAGTTGGGGATCAAGTTCAAAGATATCCTACGCTTTGCTCTGGATCTCTTTCCAAATGAGGAGTCTCGGCCGAGACGTTTGGAGGAGGCGCTTCGTCCATCACTCCAGTATGCTGTCACCCCCTTCACCCTTCCGATGTACTTGAAAGTACAGAAGAAGGCAGAGGTTGTAGAGAGGATGCACTCTCAGGGAGGTGCACCACGTGAGGGGATCCAACCAGGTTCATCAAAGGGGAAGGCAGTCAGCAGCAGGTCTCCTACGACGGGACCTTCCAGGTTCAGGCCAGTGGGGAGTAGGCCCCAGCAGTTCCAGTTCAGATCTTCAGGTCCTCGTCCCTTTTTCACGAGCCCAGGACCAAAGTGTTTTTCTTGTGGAGGTTTCGAGCACATTCAGAGTTGGTTCCTGACCCAAGCTCAGTACGGTGGAGGTGGGTAGGTTCAGCGCCCACCTCAACAGCACCAGTTCCCGGCGAGGCCCTTCTAGCAGCAGCCGAACATTCTTCTCCGAGGGCAGAGTTTGCGGGAGGAGGCCGAACTCAGGGTGCTCCTCAGGGACCTAGAACAGGGCATGGTTGGGGAGGTGGTCGACATCAGAGAGGCAGAAGAGATGGGCGTGGACAGTTGCACGCAGTAGAGTTGACAGCTCCGGCAGGACCAGAGGTGGTGCGAGGTATGATTTGTTTGTTCAGCACTCTCGTTTATTCTTTGTTCGATTCGGGATCTTCGCACTCCTTTGTTTCACCTAGTCTAGCCCATGCTTTGGGACTAGATGTAGAGAGACTTTCCATACCACTGGTGTTGATTACACCAGTTGGAGGATAGACTAGCATATATTGTGTTTTCTGGGGATGTGGGCTGACGTTGGGACCACATCAATCTAGTGGGGATCTTCTTTTGCTATAGATTCACCTGTACGATGTCATCCTAGGCATCTACTGGTTGTTTTCTGTTAGTTCCATTATCGACTGCTTTCGAAGAAGAGTCGTGTTCTCTGACGTGGACAGGCAGCGTGTATCTTTTGTTGGAGAGAGGAGCTATCAAGTGGGAAGCCAGAATGTGGAGCCTCTCCTTTCCTTGTTAGGCAAGTTATCAGTGGTTTCATCTAATGAAGAGATAATGGATGTCCCAGAGGTTGTTGGGGAATTCCTCTATGTTTTTACCGAGGAGGTTGTGACTCTACCCCCCCGACGTGACGTTGAGTTCGGGATAGACTTACAGCCTGGTGCTCGTCCGATTTCGATGGACCCTTATCGGATGGAACCTTCGGAGTTGCGGGAGTTGCGGATTCAGATTGACGATTTGATGGAGAAGGGTTTTGTTTGACCCAGTGTGTCGCCATGGGGTGCTCTAGTTTTTTTTGTGAAGAAGGAAGATGGTGGTCTCAGGTTATGTATAGACTACCGAAGGTTGAATTAGGTAACGGTCAAGAACCGTTACCCCCTTCCAAGGATAGATGATCTCTTCGACCAGCTGAGGGGATCAGGTTGGTTTTCTAAGATTGATCTACGATCTGGATATCATCAGCTGAGGGTGAAGGAAAGTGACATCTCGAAGACATATTTCAAGTGCAGGTATGGGCACTTCAAGTTTTTAGTGATGCCGTTGGAGTTACGAATGCATCAACTATGTTCATGGGACTTATGAACATTGTCTTTCGAGAGTTTCTGGACCGGTTCGTCATTGTGTTTATCGATGACATCCTGATCTACTCAAGATCAGAGGAGGATCACATTGAGCATATCAGGGAAATCTTAGAAGTCCTTTGACACCACCATCTTTACGAGAAATTGTTGAAGTGTAAGTTCTTGACGCAAGAAGTATACTTCCTTGGGAACGTGGTGTCTCAGCATGGAGTGTCAGTGGACCCATCGAAGGTGGAGGCAGTTGTTTATTGGGCAACACCCAAGAGCATGGTAGATGTTCGTAGTTTTCTGGGGTTAGAAAGTTACTATCGAAGGTTCGTTTCAGACTTCTCTCGAGTTGCTACTCCATTGACAACTTTGACTATGAAGAACCAGGTCTTCCTATGGAGTGAACAGTGCTAGAAAGATTTCAACTACCTGAAAGAGAAGTTGGTCAGTGCTCCAGTACTCAGGTTTCCAGAGGAAGGGTTGTTGTATGAGGTGTTTTGTGATGCTTTTGGCCTTGGTTTGGGGTGTGTACTGATGCAGAAGAAGGGTGTGATCTGTTATGGGTCTAGGAAGTTGCGCCATCACGAGCGCAACTATGCCACCCATGACCTGGAGCTTGCAGTAGTAGTGTTCGCACTAAATTTGTGGCAACACTACCTCTTTGGGGAGTGCTTTGTGGTCTTCTCAGATCACAAGATCCTGCGTTATATCTTCTCCCAACATGACCTGAACTTACGACAGTGAAGATGGGTCGAGTTCCTCCAAGACTATGACTTCGAGATCTCTTACACTGAAGGTAAGGGAAATGTTGTGTCTAATGCCCTAAGCAGGAAGTCTCATAAGGAAGTGGTTCGGGAATCCACTAATGCTTGGAAAGCAATGGGAGAGTCGGCTGCCTTGCACTTGGATGCAAGGGTAGAAGGTGTTAGAGGCTATTTGTTTCAGATGACGGTGCATTCCTCCTTGTTGCAGCAGGTGGAAGAGTCTCAGTGGGGGGACTCCGAGGCGGAAGTGATGCGAGATCGTGTCGATCAGGGGAACGCTCCTGGAGGATGGTCAGAGGATAGCCGACATCAGATGCTTTTTCATGGAAGGTTGTTTGTTCTGGAGGAAATGCGTGAGGGAGTTCTCCGTGAGTTCCATAGCTCAGCCTTGGCAGTAAATCCGAGAGTTTCAAAAATGTACCAAGGCCTGAGGGAACAGTTTTGGTGGCCCGGGGTGAAATGGGAAGTGGCAGAGTTTGTGGCTAAATTTCTAGCGTGTTAGCAAGTGAAGGCTGAACACCGTGTTCCCAATGGTTTGTTTCATCCATTAGATATCCCCGAGTGGAAGTGGGATGACATCTCGATGGACTTCGTCAGAGGAATACCTAGAGCTCAGGGAGGTTATGATGCTATTTGGGTGGTGGTGGATCGTTTGACGAAATCGGCTCACTTCTTAGCAATTAAGGAGTCGGGCCCAGTGAGTACCTTAACATAGAGGTACATAGACGAGGTGGTGCATTTGCATGGAGTTACGAAGACTATCATCTCATACCGGGATAATCAGTTTACCTCACGAGTCTGGAGGGGGTTACAACATGCTTTTGGCACCCAAATATGCCTTAGCACTGCTTTCTATCCCAAGACCGATGGGCAGACAAAGCGGACTATCCAGAAATTGGAGGACATGCTGCGGTCATGCATTCTGGATTTCGGAGGATCATGGGTATGACACTTTCCTTTAGTAGAGTTTGCCTACAACAACAGCTTCCACTCTACTATTGGCATGGCACCGTTTGAGGCTTTGTATGGAAGATGATGTCGTTCAACCATTTGCTGGGCAGAGGTTGGTGAGACAGGTGCTCTTGGGCCAGAGGTAGTGCAGAGCACCACAGAGAAAGTCCAGCTTGTACGTGAGAGGATGAAAGCGGCTAAGGACCGACAGAAGTCTTATGCTGATCATTGTCGGAGGCCCTTGGAGTTCAAGGTGGGATATCATGTGTTCTTGAAGGTTTCCCATCAACAGGGGTAGCAGAGGTTTGGGAAATGGAGAAAGCTCTCACCTAGGTTCATCGGACCTTTTGAGGTGCTGAGGCGAGTCAGCGAGGTGGCATATCAGCTAGCCCTGCCACCTCAGTTGGAGAAGGTTCATGTCATATTCCACATCTCCCAGCTACGTCGATACTTACATGACGAATCTCATGTTATCGACTGGGGAGAGTTAGATATGGGAGACGACGGGTCCTTCGAGGAACGACCGGTCAGAATTGAGGATCGTAAAGATAAGGTGCTCCTTGGATGAACCATTCCCTTGGTTCGTGTGTTGTGGAGGCATGGTGGCCTCGAGGAGAGCACTTGGGAGCGGGAAACCCAGATGCACGCTCAGTACCCGGAGTTGTTTTGACTTGTGTTTGCTTTGTTCTTCTGAGCTTTATTTTGATGTTATACTCTGTACCTTTGATATATGGAATGCTTGGCTTTTTGGTTATGATACCTTTTGTTTCCTTGTTCTCTGGAAGTGTGTAGCATGTTTGGATGTGTGGGAAAAAGGGAAAAACATGATCCATAATCGAGACACATTAATGAAGATGCGATTAAACCTGTGCGGGCAAGTCAGTGCCACCTAAAGCGGATAATATCTCAACATAGGAGAAGGAATTTCCCTAAACCACATGTTCGGGTAGTGTGTTGGTTGTGTGGTGTTGGGGGTAGTGCAAGTTGAAAAATCCTAATGTATGAAAGTGGGAAGACCCAATTCTTAATCGAGACGCATTAATGAGGATGGGATTAAACCCGTGCAGGTGAGTTAGTGCCACCTAAAGCGGATAATATCTCGACATAGGAGAAGGAATTCCTAACACATATGATTAGGGTTGTTGGATGGGTTCCTATTATAACGCGGACCCTAAGAGTTATCTTGTTGGGTTCCTCTGGGTTGGATTTTTAATTCTCAGGGACGATAATATTTTAAGAGGTATCTGATGTAATGGATTGGACCTCTCCGGCCCATTCCTTTGTCAAAAAGAGGGTCAAGAAGTGTTTTGGAGGGTAAAATGGACTTTTCCCACACTTTTTAGAATTTTGAAACTACACGCCGTGTAGTGTGAGTACACGCCGTGTACCCCCTCACCAGGTATACCCCATGTTGAAGGTCGTGTCCTTGCCATGTGAAATAAATGGGTACACGCCGTGTACCCCATACTACATGCCGTGTAGTCCCTCCCCGCGTACGCGTTACCCTCAAACCGTGTGTTGACCAGTCAACGACCATGTGCTGTGTTGGATCCGTGTCCTTGCTGTGTGAAATAAATGGGTACATGCCGTATACCCCATACTATATGCCATGTAGTCCCTCCCTGCGTATACGTTACCCTCAAACCATGTGTTGACCAGTCAACGGCCACGTGCCGCGTTGAAGGCCGTGTTGGAAGCCGTGTGGTGACTGTGTGAAATGGCCAAGTACGTGCCGTATACCATAAAGTACACGTCGTGTACTTTTTTTTTTCTCACCTATAAAAGGAGGGGTCCCCTCCTCCTTTTCAACTCACTCCTCTCCTCCCCATTCCCTTGAGCAGAGCTCTCCCAAGAGACTTGAAGGCTCCTTTCACCCATAACTTCTTCATCCGAGCTCTGATTTACGATCTGTCAGCGGCCACAGGATCACAACGACGAGGTGGAACTTCTAAGCTTGAATTTTTTGCCTTCCTTTCGGCCTTTCCTTCCCAGATTCCACCTGAGGAGGTTTTTCCAGGTTTTTCCAAAAGCGACGGACGCCGACGAACGTCTTCTAAAGTTGATCCGGGGGGAGCGTTGTTTCCAGAACCTGTTGAGGTAGGGATATTACCTTTGTCTCTCTAATTTGTGCAACATGCGGGGTGGGTGTCCTCTTATTTACGCGAAACACTTTTGAACTGGTTTAATGAAGATAATAACTGGCTTATATAATGGGGATGGGAAGTTGTTATGTTTATATTTATATCCTGTGATATTATGTGGTGAATTGAATAGGATTATGCCTACTGAAAATCATGGTCGTTGGGGGCCTTTTCTTTCACAATTAAATGTTTCCCTATCTTTCTAGACTGTTTTTGTGAATGGAACTTTGTTGAATGTGGAAATTTGGTTAATCATGTAAAGTTGGCTGATTTAAAATATGGAACCCTTTTGTGATCACCCCAGTTGAACAAAATGGAATAATGAACTTGTGGGTGCTGGCTTGGATACATGGCATGTGATGGGGGTGTTTTTGTGGGTTGTTGTGGATCGGGTGAGCAGTGGGGCTGCGGTTGGCTTGGTTGTGGGTTGGTGTGAATGCTATGTTGGTGATGGGTAGCAGGGATACGATAAATGGTATCAAGGGGTGATGTTCCATGAGTTTCGGTGTGTTTGTGGTTATGGTGGTTGGCAGCAGGGCTGCAGGGATGGGCTTTAATGTGAACGAACTATGGGTTGTGAATAATAAATAAAATGTGGAAGAGTTAATGAATGGCGGGGCTTGGTAATGGAACAAGAATAATAATCAATGGGTTGGTTGGTTAATAAGAAGGGACTTGTTGTGCTGCTTGTGTTTTCCTAACTTGATTTGTGGATGGTAGGGATATGTTTCAAGAACGATTGATATGGTTGGTTGTGGTTGGTTTCCCAGTAGATAAGGAACTAAAAAAAACAAATTCTGCTGAAACGTGAAAACCTAAATGGGGTTGGAATTGTTTGTTGTATGCATGCTTCGTAGTAGCAGTGCCGAGGCACGTGCTTAGTTTATCTGTTTAAAAGACATAGGTTGGGCTGTGTGTTTGGTATACATATATGTATCTGTATCTTTTGTGTTTTATCGCACCCCACCCATGTTGAGCACTTAGTGCCGAGCACTCCCATTTCATGGGAGAGGGTGTTTTCCCCTTAGTTACTAGATCCTTTCTGCTCCTTCTTCCCTAGGCTGTGATGGCTTGAGGAAACCTTACACTTAAGAACCTTCAGGTAGGTTTCTATTAGGGTGGTTTTAGACCAAGACTCTTTGGGCAGGTTTTACTATTTCCCAAGAAACTTCGAGATGAGGCCCAGGTGTGTGCGGGCGGGATACGTGGTTGTGAGGCCCAGGTGTGTGTAGGCGGGTTGTGTGATTGTGAGGCCTAGGTGTGTGTGGGAGGGATGCATGGTTGTGAGGCCCAGGTGTGTGCGGGCGGGATGTGTGGTTTGTGAGGACCAGGTGTGTGTGGGCGGGAAGAGTGTGGCAGCGTCAGGATGTTCGCCGTTAGGAAGATCATTTAACTAATGAGAGATGGTGCGGGGTACCCAATACTCTTGTTCTTGTATACTACTACTACCTGTTGTGATTGTGTTTTTGGTGAGTGTGGCTGGTGAGGTTGGGTGGATAGATTTCCTTGCTAGGTTTCTTCTGTTGATCTCACGGGACATTAGGATGTCTCCCCACCTGTGCACGAGAGCTTTAGGTTTCCCTACTGAGTATACTTGTATGCTCACCCTACATTTACTTTCAGGTTTCTAGGAGGACTACCAAGCCCGTGCGGGACCCTACTAGTCGGGACAGTTGGAGTTGTTGCAGTTGCTGTACTCTTGTTTCTTTTGGTATTGTACTTTTGAGATTTCTTGTACTTGTACCTTGTTTCAGAACTATTTAAACATGCATGTGGGATTGGTTTGGATTTATTATATACACTTGTTCTTTTCCTTTTTGGTGTTTGACTTGTCCTATTTCCCGATATTAAATAATAAAAAGGGTAATGCCTCCCATATTTGTGAAAGCTCATACCTTTGGTTCTAGTCACCACCTCGGGGCCTACTGGAGGTGGGACTCGGGGGTCATTATCTCCCTTTCACCATTGCCAGCTCAGGAGGGGCATCTTTGGTTGGAGGGGGTCGTGACAACAACCACCGCCACCTAGACACCCCCACCCCAACCTGGACAACCCCCCACCTGGACAGCCCACCCCCCTCCATGGACAGCCCACACCCCCTCCCCCACCTGGACACCCCACCCTGACCCCCTTGGACAGCCCACACCCCTCCTTGGGGAAGCCCATACCCCCTCCCCCACACCCCTATAGCCCCCCTCCCTCCCTACAACCCCTACCCCCTAGACAACCCACCCCCACCTGGACAACCCCCACACCTAGACATCCCCTACCCCTCTTGCATCTCCCTTAGGTTAATTTTATTTAAAATCAATTTATTCATTAAGAAAGCTAAACTATCATGCATTATCCATTTCATTCCAAACAACCCATTCAATTTATCAAAACATGAAAAATTCAATTTATCAAAACATGACAAATTCAATTTATCAAAACATGATAAATTCAATTTATAAGGATCTATGGGTCACTTAGAAAATTTCATTAGGGAAAGGGGAAATCAACTACATTGTTAATTCAAATTTAAAAATTGGGTCAGCCACTTAGGAGGTTCGGTGGTGTATAGGAGGTGTGGTGGTGTCTAGGGGGGATGTCTAAGGGGGTGGGGTGGGGTGAGGGGGGGGGGGGCTATCCAAGGTGGTGGAGGGTGTCTAGGGGGGTTGGGGGTGTCTAGGGGTGGTGGAGGTGGTGGTGGGGTGGGGGGGTGTCCATGGCAGCTGAGAAGAATTCTAGAGGAACTCTGGATTAAGTCTACAATCGGGCCAAGTGGGAGCTAGGGCGCTGGGTATTTGGGGAAAAAATTTCCCAATGATTTTTAAAAATCATTGGGAAAACCTCTCTTTTTCAGTGTTTTATCAAAACTGTTGGTATATCTTAGAGAAAATATTTATTTCCCAATGGTTTTGGAAAACTATTGGGAAATCTTAGGCATTGCCAACAATTTCTTCAAACCGCTGGCAAATGTTGCCTTCTTTTACACTATAGAAATGGTTTTAAGAAATTGTTGGTATATTACCATTGGGAAAACACCAAATTCCAGTATTGAAGGCCTCATGCCAAGACCATAAATATCCATTTTGTCAAGGCCTCATGCCAAGACCATAGTTTGTATCATGAGACCTACCAATGCACTGAGGGGATATAGAGGGCCCCAAATGACACATAATAATTCCAATTAATTCCTAATATGAACGAGGATTACATAAACAACATATACATTCATATTGAAAACTAACATATGAAATGTAAATAACTTTCCCCGATTATTCAACATAAACACTAACCATTCAGAGTAATATGGTGAATGGTGTCAAGATAGAACATCCATAGTCAAACTAATCATAAACCATTAAACAAAACATAGTGTATGATATCATAAAATATTTACCCCATTTAAACATAATAATCAAAAAGAGTGTTGAAATGGGTGAAAATACTCTTATAAAATCATCGAGTAATTCTTGGGATAAAAAACCCTTTTACTTTGAAAAAAAGAGTTCTTTTGAAAAAATATTTGTTTAAAACCAAAAGTTATTTGAGGTAGATTTATCAAAATAAAAATATTTATTTTATTAAAATAATGGTTGTTAAAAACATATTATATATTTCTCTTGAAAATAAGTAATAATTGAGAAATTCCATTGAATTAGGCTTGTATTTCGGGAAGAAATTTTGAAAGATCCTTTTAAAATGTGAAAATAACCATAAAATAAAGAATGATTCTAGTTGGTACAAATATAAATAACATTAAAACAGAATGAGTAATACATAATAATAAATAAGGATTTAATTTATGTAAGTAGAGAATAAGAGTAACTTGAATGAAAATTGAGGTTCGGGTAGAAAAAACTTAAAACTTTGTAATCAATTGAATCATATGAACAAAAATTAATAATAATAAAATTATAAATTGAATATAATAAAAATAAATAGATTCATGATATAAAACATCAATTTTTAGTATATATACACCATACACAAGTAGTAGTAGTGAATATAGAATATCTCACAAAAATGGAAGTGAGATGAAAAAACCCTTACCTTAAATCCAAATGTGTTCTCCACTTGATCTTAAATGACTTGAATAATAAAATTTAGGTTCATTAATTAATAATTCAAAAACCTAATCTCCATTTAATTGATTTATTATAACCTTATTAAGTTCATTAATGACATTTTTGATGGGTTAAGAGGTTCAATTTCATTGTTCGGGTCTGTTTGTTTCATGATCAGTATACTTATATACATGAACGGAGAATCGTGTAAAATGAGGATGGTTTTCCAGAATTTACACAATGATTTATTAATGATAATCCATAAGGTTAAGTGATCATATAAATCCTTTGGTTATTTTGGGATGGGATGAATTATTAAATAAAATTTTAATGATAAATGCTTGGATTTTTTAATGGGTTTTCGATCACCATGAACTCATTTTATTTTATAATTAAGTAACATGTGTAAAAAATGATTACAGAACATTAAATAGGATATATTATATATATTATGATCTATTTTGACCATAAAAGTGGTTTCATGACCATAATTAAAGATGGAAATATAAATTTAAAACCCTTCATCTTTTAATTTGATAAATTAACACATCTCGGACGGTGTTTCCATTTTTAATATAAGAGGAGGGGGAAAGAGAGATGATGATGAAATATTATATTATCATAATAAAATTATATTACATATAAGGTACTGTAATTATCATAGAATTTGGATTAGGGTATTTGAGGAGAGATAAACAAAAGAATAGAACTTGTAAAAGAAATTAAAAGAAAAAAGAAGAGAGGTTTACCTCTTGAGTACTCCTTCTTGGGAACCTCCTTAAGGACTTTGTTTTTGGAATTTTGGTGAGGCCAGAAGGTCATGGACTTGGAGGGAGGTCGTGAAAAAAGTATTTGGAAAAACTTAGTAAAGGTTCAAATCTTTATTGGTGTGAGAGGAAGAGGGGGTGAGGTGTCGTTTATATAGTGGAGGAGAAAAGAGATTTTGCGTTATTTTAATCGTTACTTTATTATTTTTCCTAAAGACTATGAATAATATTGATTCTTGTGACTAAAAATACTAATAAGTTCATGTGAGTTCGAGCCAATTCTCATTTACATCATCCATGATTCAATAATGATGAAATAATTAATTTATTTAGAATATTTTATAATTTATCGAATTTCACTATTCACCAAAAATTCTAGTATTTCATAAAAATCCAAAAAATTCACCATAACCATTTTTTGATGTGTAGAATCAAAAAATGAACTCAATTTTATTAAAATAATTTTCTAAATATGAGAAATTTAATTTTTTAATTATAATAACCATATACTCAAAAAATACAATTTTTAGAATTATATTTGTTTTTATAATACCCTAAAAAATTAACTAAGGTCTCATTAAATTATCCCAAAATCATAAGGAAAAAAATATTGATTTATGAATACATTTTATAAAAAATTAACTATCTTTTAAATTAATTTATTAATTATAAAATTTTAATTAAATATTTATTTCTCACAAATATACCAACACTTAATTATTAATGTTTAAAATATTCAATTTCATTTATAAGGTGCCTAAATTTTATTTATACTTAGATGGGTGAGGTTAATATTCATAAGGGTATATTATTATTCACATGGGTTATGTTACTATTCATAAGGGTATGTCACTATTCATAAGGGTAATTTATTATTCAACAAAAATTAATTTGATTCTTCCAGACTCTAAATATCATACTGAACACAACCGTGTATGTCTGTTTTTCAAAATTCAAAACACAGAAGCAGAAAATTATTTTTATTGGCTAGTTTATAACAAATTGTTGTTTCATAGGGACTTAGTGTTTCATGAATTCTATATTAAATTTATTTGTAAATCCTTGGGGTGTCATATTAATAGTGAATATATTCGTAGCATGATTATTATTTATCAAAATAATTTTAATAGCCAATATATATATTGTTCCTATTCATTTAAAATATTTAATTAACTAATGTTTTGACAAAAATGAATTTTGTAATAAAATAATTAAATATATACATTTAAAATATTCTTTTACACAAAATAATATAGAAAAATAGTTTTTATTTTTAGAACATTAATTAATTTGAAATCTATAAATTTTCAATATAATTACATATAATTGTTAGTATTATTAATTAAAATACATAATTAACTGAATTTATTTAAAACTATAAAACAAATTATTGAGGTGTTACATTATCCCCTCCAATAAATTTCATTCTCACAATTTTAAATTTCACTTCAAAAGTTAAAGGTTGGTACTTGGAAATTATCTTATGGGAAATCCACATAGGAAATAGGGTTAATAAAATATCCTCTTAATAAGAGGGAAAGTGAGATTCATAGGTTACTACAAAACTACACATTCAAATATGAAAAAATATGTAAATGGAACACTAATCTAACCATCATGTTCTGATGGAGAGTGATAGAGAACATGATCATTATAATGTTAACATTAAAAAATCCATAAATCCATGATGATATAAAGAACCATTTGATTCATCAGAAAAGAAGGTTTTGGGGTAGTATTTTTTTTCAGTTTCAGGATCCTTTCCTTAATGTTGAGAAATTATCTCACTCTGTAATAATGTAAGGAAATATAAGTACGTGCTACATTTATATAAACACAATATTATCCTTCTAATGTGCCTTTTACTATTCCTACTTTATTTCATGGAACAAGTTGCATCATAGGGTAAAATAATCTCTAAAACCTTATCCAAATATCAATTTCATCCATATCATAAATGGTTAACTTTTCCAAAATATCATGATCCAACACTTTAGAAAGAATCACACTGAATTTCCATAATGAACTTATTAAACAACATTAAGTGGATCTTAATCATCACTTAAAAGAATATGAGTACATTATATTTGTATTCTCATGAAGAATGAAAATAACTTAAATTACCATAAAACCTTATTGAATACGTTCATGCCTCATTATAATAGGAATTTGGATATATTACTTAAGTCCAAAATGTTTTAGAATATATCACTTTGTAAACAGTCCATCATATAGATCCAAAATAGTAAGTTCTATCTAATTTAAATTATCCAAATAAATAATCTCTTTATTTTTAAATTGATATCTCAGTACTAGGAAAATATTAAGGGTTGTCTTTCCCTCAACCATATATTTTTCCAAATGTTTAACTTGCTACTCAGTAACTTTTCCTTGGTACCATTCATCATACGACTTCAAATCCTTAATGAAATAGTACTATAGTAAAATCCTAATATATTCCATAATTATTATAACTAGTACATTACTGATAAAATATTCAAATGAAATGATTCTTGTATGTTTATCATCAAAGAATACCTTAGGGTTTGTTCCATAATCTACGTTTTCTAAATCTAGTTTCCAAGTTTTCTACTAAACTTCCTCGGATACAAACTGTAACACCTCGACCCTAGTTTCTAGAGCTGGTAAATTATTTCATTACATTGTAATTATTATAATAAATTTGTATCCCAAAGGACTGAGTATTTTATTAGTTTTGGAAAATTGGATACATACATAGGCTCAACATTACAACTTGAAATGAAATACAATATATAAGTTTTATTGGGAATATCCACAACTATAAGTTTATCCCTGTAGGAAATTCATAATAAACTTCTTCATGTCCTAAGAAAATAAAACATAAGAAAGGTTTGATATTATATTCTTATTAAGGGTAATAAATACAACATAAGACATCATAAACATTAGGCATGGTGAATAACTGAAAACACATGCCTTTAAAAATAAACTTGAACACATTATGGTAGGAATAAGGGATGAATGCTATAATAAAGCATAATCATTTTCATTATATGTAACAGCCCGAGAATTTATGAAAAATATTTTTTTTTATTTCACTAATGTCTTGTGTTGTACGCTACACCAAAAGAAGCTTTCACAACACGCATCCTTGACTTTCCTTCCATTACACGCAATCGCGACCTTCCACGATAGCGTGTGTTGTACGCAACACCAAGTTTCGCTAAACAACGATATGCTATTAAGATATTATTAAAACTAGCCGTTATGAATATTAATAACCACTTTTTGAAATTTTGTAAATTTTATTTTTCAAAATGGACATCATTTATGGATTCGGAATATCGAAATTAGCTTAGGTTGAAATTTTGGTGATTTTCGGATAACTTTCATATTTTGATGAATAGTGAAAATTACTAAATTTTAATTAAAAACAACTTTTTCAATCGAAATAATTAATAGTGATAAATTATTAATTTGAGTGGTTTTAAAGTATATTTAGAATATATTTTTACAATTTAATACAATGTTGGTCATTGGATGTAATTTCACATTTAAACCAGTTATAAACAAGTGTCAATCTTTTGATAGTTATTATCTCTTAAAAAACACGCCTTTTGTTTAGACGACGGGAATTAATTTTTAAATTAATTAATGCAACTGATATGTTTTGAATTTGGTAAAATAGAAATCATTTTTGAGTTCATAATATCAAATATAGCTTAGGCCTAATTTTTGGTATTTTTCTGAAAACATTCAATTTTCGATGAATAGTGAAACCACTAAGTGGTAGGTTAAAAACTGAATTTTGCATAAAAATTAATTTTACCGCTTCTGTGAATGGAATTTCGAAAATCCGACAGACACGGTTAATATCAAGGACTAAAATGTGGTTCAATGAGATGAAAATAATTTTTGGTGAATAGTAACTTTTTACTTTTTTTTACCACGGTTAATAGTAAATAGGGTAACTAAGGGTAAATATGATATTACTATTACCCTAACACATGTCCTAATTCTATTGGATAAGTGTAATTCGACCAAAAACAAACTTAGGAATAAAATATGACCATTTAGGCCCACTTGGATTAGATTAGGACATTTATTATTAATTTATTTAAAGAAGGGTTAAAATAGTTAAAATCAAAGTTTAATAAGTAAATCATTTTTAATATGGGGTTATACATAAGATAAATTCGACTATAAATATTAATTAGAAAGCTAAAACGATTTCCTACATAAAGATATTTTATTTATAATTTTTAGACTTTAAATAAATTAATTTATTTATGACACAACGATGATGCAGTAATTACCCTTTTAAGGAAATATTAACATAATTGATGTTATAAATACTCAAATGAATGTAATTTGATACTTTTTATGAATTAAACTAATTTTCTAGGTTACTATGATATATTAGTGTTGATTTAATCAACTTGGTTCGAACATATAATTCTGTTATGACTTTCACAAAAATCATATATCAAATAGTGTCAAAATTGACACAAAATAGTTTTAAAATCAAATATTATATTATTAATTGTTATTTTATTCCTAAAAATCTAAGGTTCGGCCAAATGACTTAGATAAGGATATATGTATTAATAATAAACAATTTGGGGTTCGTTTGGCATGTTATAGTAAGTGTATTAACCATATAGTGAAAGAAAACAAAAAGACACGGTAAAAGTTAAATTATTTAACTTAGAGTTAAATCTAATTGATAAGGTTAAAATAATAACCTAAACTTGTCTAAATCCTATTGGTTGATAGGATTTCGACCCATCCCCACTTGAGCTTCTAAATAAGACCCTTTGGAACCATTATAAACTGATTTTGACATTAATATAAAATAATATTTTGAGATATTCCTAATGTGCCCCTCTCCTCCCTTATAAAAGGGCACCTCCTCCCCCTCCTCCTCACACCAATTTGAGCACTCAAGCTCGGCCAACCCCTGCAAAAATCTCTTCTCCACTTCCCTAGAAACATCCTAGAGGTTCTGGTCTTCCTCAAAGACCAATTTTAGTTCCCTAAGAGGAGGTCTCAAAGAGGCACTTCAAAGAAGAGGTAATTACCGTTACCAATTCTTTCATCTTTATTTCTTCTTCCACTTCTTCTTCTTAGGTTGTTTCATTATGAAGTAATAACATCAGTATCACTCATATACTGATATGTTATTATAAGTATGAAACAACCCTATTTCACCATCTATCCATCCTACGGAAAAAGAAATCACCGCGCGTGCGTACGTACGGAATACCGTCTCCACGCCGTGGTGTAATCTATTTTCCACCACCACCTTACATGGATGGGTATAATGGTGTAAAGAATAACTATACATAGTTATTACAACATAATATTGATTCTGATATATTGTATAATCCACTCCAATTCAATTCAATATTTATAGAAATGATATCATCGCTCGTGCGTACGTACGGACTACCGTCTCCACGACGCGATGAGATTCATTCTCCATGTTAACCATTTAAGAATGATTATAATGTATATATAAGAAATAATAATGAAATATATGACATTATAAAGCTACTGGATTTATGTATATATATACATATGTATGTCATCTACTTACTTCCATTTCAAGATAATAAGGAAAGGAAAACAGCGTTCATGCGTACGTACGGACTACCGTCTCCATGAACGGTGTTTTTCATTTTATTTATCTACCTATTATATATATATATATACTGAATATATATGATATATAAATCATATTCTGGAAGTGAGTAAATCATGATATAAGTAATAATGATGTCAAGAACAACAAGTCAAAACACCTACGATAAATGAAACGATTTTACCCAAAACGCTCTTTAACATGGAATTTACAAAAGAACGGGTAAAATAAAGTCATAAGTGAACCATATATGATATCATAACAATTAGTATGATTCTGGAATAAGTCAATAACATGATTTAAATCATTATACAGGAGGTTCGGACACTTACAAAGCAAGTCGGACCTAAGGTAAGGGAAAATATCACAATCTCACTTTTATCCGAGATTGTTTTTACTTTGGTAATTACTGGGGTGTATTTTATCATCCACATACATGTTCCCTAAATATTTAATATTATTTCCATCCTTCTACAATAGTTTATATCCAATTTTACCCTTCGGTGAGTTTTTAGTAAAAGATACGAAAGGAATCTTTTGTCGTTTTTCGTACGAGGTACTTTTTGACTTTTCCGACAAAAGTACGAAGAATGTTTTTTTAACTTATACGGCATGAATGGATTTTTAAAACATTATTTCCAAGAATCTTCCTTTACAAGTCTTCAATTTTATTTTTAATCAACTTCTTTTATTTTAAAGTTGTATGACATGTTATGAAAGGAAAAATGTTTTTGACGAAGAAAGGATATTTTCCTCAAGAATGGAGTTCAAGTGTTTTATCAAAATTATTTTCCATCTAAGATAATAAAGGGTTCTGTTTTTATCCCTATTATTACATTGATTTGATCATGTTGTGATGGAATTATTTTTATGAATTCCTTTATCTTATATGAATTTATTTATGATGTCATGATGTTTCAAGAATCCCATTTTTGTTACATGTGTTATGTGATGATGTATGTTTTATGATTATGTGGCACACATAAGAAAGGATTCATTATAAGATGGGTGGGACCTATATCTCCCTCCAATGCATTGGGTAAAGATTTTATATCTCATGAGATAGACATGGCTGGAACGGAAGGTTATTTCGATTCAGTGATACAGGACTGAAACGAGGAGTGAACTCGGTTCAGAAAGGGACTTTGTCCACTAAGATAGTCTTGGCAATGAGTCATGACTAACAAGAAATGATTTTCCATGATTATGTGTGCATGCCACAAAGTTTCAAGTTTCATGTTATGATTATGGGGATCTCATTTTCACTTCTATGATTTATCCCATGTTATGATATTATGAGCTCTTTTGCAGGTTAAGATTTGCAAAAGCTATGTTCTTATGTATATGATGTGATTGATATTTCTTTTGTTTACCCTTACTGAGCATTTGAGCTCACCCTTTTATGTTTTCTTTTCCCCAGGATATAAAGAAAGGTTTTTAGGTAAAAAAAAGGAAGATCTTTATGGGAGATATTGAAGATCTTTCACCACGATTAGAAGATTACGTTCTGAGTTTCCAAAGACACTAAACTATTATGATCCTTGTGTGTGTGTTTTTGTTATGTACTAAGTATTCCGCCAAAAGTAATGTAATGTCCATGTACGATAAGCTTCGGGTCTCTACAGTTGGTATCAGAGGAAAGGTTTAGTCAACCTTTGGAAACTAGGATGCGAAAACGTCAGTGAGATCCCTAGAGATATTTCTACGGTATGTCTAGGGATGTCCCTAAGGTTAAGTAGACGTATAAGTTATAGTACTAGAAATACGCTAACGATCATAGAATTAAACCTAAGATGTTGGATATTGAAGGTACTCCCCCTTTATTATGTTGTTTTCCCTAGCATGATTTTTGCCTCTCACACTATTCTTTTTGGGTTTTAGACGATGGCTGGAACCCGAAGGAACCGTGTTGATCAATGCAATGGAAAATGCAATGATTGCCCTCCTGAACAAACAAATGTTATGGGAGATGGAGTGCAAAATCTTATTGCTATACTTACACAAGCTATGAATCATTCTGGACTTCCAAATGAGCAGAGAAGGGAACAATATTCTATTGAGTCCTTCATGAGGCAACGTCCACCTTCTTTCAGTGGGTCTTCTGATCCACTTGTGGCTGAACAATGGATCAGTACTACTGAAAAGATATTTTCAGTTCTTCAATGTTCTGAACATGATAAAGTCATCTTAGCAGTATATCGTTTGGAAGGTGAAGCTGATCAATGGTGGAATCTTATCAAGAATACGAGGCCAAGAGATGAAATTGAGTCCATGGAATGGGACGAGTTCAAGAACTTGTTTTTCAGTAAGTACTTCCCTCGTATTCTTCGAACAAAGATGGAGAAAGAGTTTCTTGAACTGAAGCAAAGGGACGATGAATCTGTTGGTACCTATGAAGCAAATTTTACAAGACTTGCAAGGTATGCTTCTGGAATTATCACCCAACCTGAAAGTAAAGTTGATTGATTTTTCAGTGGCTTAAAACCAAGTCTTCGAAGGGCATTAGCTATAAGAGACTTCAGTAGCTATGAAAAAATTGTGCGTTGTGCTATCAAGGTAGAAATGGAAGTTGGTGTTACATATCAATCTCATGGTTTTGACAAGAAACGAAAGATGGAGTTCAAGGAGAAATCTCAGAATAATGGTGAAAAGAAGATGAATGTTTCCTTATGCTCAAAGTGTGGAAAGAAGCATGGTGGAGATTGTCTTAAAGGGACTAGAAAATGTTTTAAGTGTGGAAAAGAAGGTCATCGAGCAGCTAAGTGTCGAAGTAATGGAAAAAGGGTTTCTAATGATGTGAATAAAGCAAACACTGCAGAGAACGCACCGCCAACACTTCAATGCTTCAAGTGCAAGGAAATGGGGCATTATGCTAATAATTTCCCTAATCCAAGGGTTAGTGATGATCAAAATGAGCAACCACTAAAGGCAAAGGACAAAGGGAAATCACATGCGATGACTATTGGCAATGTTGAATATGACAACGATGTGGTGGAATGATTAAGTGTTTATGTAATGGGATTCCAAAATAATGTTGTATCATTGAGTATTGCAATATTTATTGATGTGGTATTCAAAGTGATTGAGATATTTTTTGGAAATAAGATGATATGCGCATAATGAAGACGAGAAAATGAAATGTTTAATAGTATTCATGAGCTCATGATTGATATAAGGACTAAGTGATATCATGGTTTGAGTATATAGAATTTTGAGGATTTTGGTATATGGAAAGTATTAACTTTTAACTACACTCATGTTTTCACTAAGGTATTCAAGAGAATACACGATTAAGGACTTTGAATGTTTGGAATGTGACCAACAAGACATATCTTATGATATGTGGGGATCAATGACAGTATTAAATCTCTGGTGATCGTTGTCACTATATTATGAGAGTGGACTGCAGTATTATGTATAAGCCTAAAGATTAGACTGGATTATGTTGTACATAAGTTAGTATTGTTTAAGGATAGTAGATTTTCGATATTATTGATGGGATGTTATAGTAACGTAGTTTTAGAAAAAGGGACAACCTGCAGGACGGGCGACAACCCATCGCTTCGGACAAGGCTGTAGGAATCAAACCCACAACCGAAGTGCGACTGGCCTTTATCGCCTACCACTGACCTACAGGAAGTCCCTGTTTAGTAGAAACTAGTTTTATTATATTAAGCAGTATGATATATGAAGTATAAGTCCATTTTAGGAACCATATATGATTAATCTCACTATAGATCGATTTATGCATATAATTTTTGCTAACCTTTTGTTTGAGACAGATGGAATGACCCGTCATTCTATCACATGATCTGCTAACACTTCACGAATAACAAATTCAACTAAGAGATGAAGTGGAAATTGTTAAAGGCATGAACAACAGTGAGATTGTACCAAAATAAAGTAAGTATTTATTCTAATTCAAATTCTTTAACTTTAGGGAAATGATCTTGAAAACCAAAAATGTTGTCCTAGTTCTCTTATACCTGATGAATCAGATGGTACCTTAGATCGTCACAAATTTATGGATTTGTGATTACTGGATTTTCCATAGCCATGTTCTCTACCACTCTCCATCAGAACATGATGGTTAGATTTCTCTTCCATATCCATATTTTCACCTATGTGGAAACCCAGTGATTAGTTTATTTGGGTAATCGTTACATTTCATACTTTAGTTTTTAAAGCCAAGTTTTGGTATTCCCTTTTACGATGTGGGTTTCTATTAAAGAAACTTTCGAATAGTAAACCATTTATAACCCCGACGAATTTCGAGGGCGAAATTCATTTTAAGGGGGGTAGAATGTAACAGCCCGAGATTTTATGAAAAATATTTTTTTTTATTTCACTAATGTCTTGTGTTGTACGCTACACCAAAAGAAGCTTTCACAACACGCATCCTTGACTTTCCTTCCATTACACGCAATCGCGACCTTCCACGATAGCGTGTGTTGTACGCAACACCAAGTTTCGCTAAACAACGATATGCTATTAAGATATTATTAAAACTAGCCGTTATGAATATTCATAACCACTTTTTGAAATTTTGTAAATTTTATTTTTCAAAATGGACATCATTTATGGATTCGGAATATCGAAATTAGCTTAGGTTGAAATTTTGGTGATTTTCGGATAACTTTCATATTTTGATGAATAGTGAAAATTACTAAATTTTAATTAAAAACAACTTTTTCAATCGAAATAATTAATAGTGATAAATTATTAATTTGAGTGGTTTTAAAGTATATTTAGAATATATTTTTACAATTTAATACAATGTTGGTCATTGGATGTAATTTCACATTTAAACCAGTTATAAACAAGTGTCAATCTTTTGATAGTTATTATCTCTTAAAAAACACGCCTTTTGTTTAGACGACGGGAATTAATTTTTAAATTAATTAATGCAACTGATATGTTTTGAATTTGGTAAAATAGAAATCATTTTTGAGTTCATAATATCAAATATAGCTTAGGCCTAATTTTTGGTATTTTTCTGAAAACATTCAATTTTTGATGAATAGTGAAACCACTAAGTGGTAGGTTAAAAACTGAATTTTGCATAAAAATTAATTTTACCGCTTATGTGAATGGAATTTCGAAAATCCGACAGACACGGTTAATATCAAGGACTAAAATGTGGTTCAATGAGATGAAAATAATTTTTGGTGAATAGTAACTTTTTACTTTTTTTTACCACGGTTAATAGTAAATAGGGTAACTAAGGGTAAATATGATATTACTATTACCCTAACACATGTCCTAATTCTATTGGATAAGTGTAATTCGACCAAAAACAAACTTAGGAATAAAATATGACCATTTAGGCCCACTTGGATTAGATTAGGACATTTATTATTAATTTATTTAAAGAAGGGTTAAAATAGTTAAAATCAAAGTTTAATAAGTAAATCATTTTTAATATGGGGTTATACATAAGATAAATTCGACTATAAATATTCATTAGAAAGCTAAAAAGATTTCCTACATAAAGATATTTTATTTATAATTTTTAGACTTTAAATAAATTAATTTATTTATGACACAACGATGATGCAGTAATTACCCTTTTAAAGAAATATTAACATAATTGATGTTATAAATACTCAAATGAATGTAATTTGAGACTTTTTATGAATTCCACTAATTTTCTAGGTTACTATGATATATTAGTGTTGATTTAATCAACTTGGTTCGAACATATAATTCTGTTATGACTTTCACAAAAATCATATATCAAATAGTGTCAAAATTGACACAAAATAGTTTTAAAATCAAATATTATATTATTAATTGTTATTTTATTCCTAAAAATCTAAGGTTCGGCCAAATGACTTAGATAAGGATATATGTATTAATAATAAACAATTTGGGGTTCGTTTGTCATGTTATAGTAAGTGTATTAATCATATAGTGAAAGAAAACAAAAAGACACGGTAAAAGTTAAATTATTTAACTTAGAGTTAAATCTAATTGATAAGGTTAAAATAATACCCTAAACTTGTCTAAATCCTATTTGTTGATAGGCTTTAGACCCATCCCCACTTTAGCTTCGAAATAAGACCCTTTGGAACCATTATAAACCGATTTTGACATTAATATAAAATAATATTTTGAGATATTCCTAAGGTGCCCCTCTCCTCCCTTATAAAAGGGCACCTCCTCCCCCTCCTCCTCACACCAATTTGAGCACTCAAGCTCGGACAACCCCTGCCAAAATCTCTTCTCCACTTCCCTAGAAACATCCTAGAGGTTCTGGTCTTCCTCAAAGACCAATTTTAGTTCCCTAAGAGGAGGTCTCAAAGAGGCACTTCAAAGAAGAGGTAATTACCGTTACCAATTCTTTCATCTTTATTTCTTCTTCCACTTCTTCTTCTTAGGTTGTTTCATTATGAAGTAATAACATCAGTATCAATCATATACTGATATGTTATTATAAGTATGAAACAACCCTATTTCACCATCTATCCATCCTACGGAAAAAGAAATCACCGCGCGTGCGTACGTACGGAATACCGTCTCCACGCCGTGGTGTAATCTATTTTCCACCACCACCTTACATGGATGGGTATAATGGTGTAAAGAATAACTATACATAGTTATTACAACATAATATTGATTATGATATATTGTATAATCCACTCCAATTCAATTCAATATTTATAGAAATGATATCATCGCTCGTGCGTACGTACGGACTACCGTCTCCACGACGCGATGAGATTCATTCTCCATGTTAACCATTTAAGAATGATTATAATGTATATATAAGAAATAATAATGAAATATATGACATTATAAAGCTACTGGATTTATGTATATATATACATATGTATGTCATCTACTTACTTCCATTTCAAGACAATAAGGAAAAGAAAACAGCGTTCATGCGTACGTACGGACTACCGTCTCCATGAACGGTGTTTTTCATTTTATTTATCTACCTATTATATATATATATATACTGAATATATATGATATATAAATCATATTCTGGAAGTGAGTAAATCATGATATAAGTAATAATGATGTCAAGAACAACAAGTCAAAACACCTACGATAAATGAAACGATTTTACCCAAAACGCTCTTTAACATGGAATTTACAAAAGAACGGGTAAAATAAAGTCATAAGTGAACCATATATGATATCATAACAATTAGTATGATTCTGGAATAAGTAAATAACCTGATTTAAATAATTATACAGGAGGTTCGGACACTTACAAAGCAAGTCGGACCTAAGGTAAGAGAAAATATCACAATCTCACTTTTATCCGAGATTGTTTTTACTTTGGTAATTACTGGGGTGTATTTTATCATCCACATCCATGTTCCCTCAATATGTAATATTATTTCCATCCTTCTACAATAGTTTATATCCAATTTTACCCTTCGGTGAGTTTTTAGTAAAAGATACGAAAGGAATCTTTTTTCGTTTTTCGTACGAGGTACTTTTTGACTTTTCCGACAAAAGTACGAAGAATGTTTTTTTAACTTATACGGCATGAATGGATTTTTAAAACATTATTTCCAAGAATATTCCTTTACAAGTCTTCAAGTTTATTTTTAATCAACTTCTTTTATTTTAAAGTTGTATGACATGTTATGAAAGGAAAAATGTTTTTGACGAAGAAAGGATATTTTCCTCAAGAATGGAGTTCAAGTGTTTTATCAAAATTATTTTCCATCTAAGATAATAAAGGGTTCTGTTTTTATCCCTATTATTACATTGATTTGATCATGTTGTGATGGAATTATTTTTATGAATTCCTTTATCTTATATGAATTTATTTATGATGTCATGATGTTTCAAGAATCCCATTTTTGTTACATGTGTTATGTGATGATGTATGTTTTATGATTATGTGGCACACATAAGAAAGGATTCATTATAAGATGGGTGTGACCTATATCTCCCTCCAATGCATTGGGTAAAGATTTTATATCTCATGAGATAGACATGGCTGGAACGGAAGGTTATTTCGGTTCAGTGATACAGGACTGAAACGAGGAGTGAACTCGGTTCAGAAAGGGACTTTGTCCACTAAGATAGTCTTGGCAATGAGTCATGACTAACAAGAAATGATTTTCCATGATTATGTGTGCATGCCAAAAAGTTTCAAGTTTCATGTTATGATTATGGGGATCTCATTTTCACTTCTATGATTTATCCCATGTTATGATATTATGAGCTCTTTTGCAGGTTAAGATTTCCAAAAGCTATGTTCTTATGTATATGATGTGATTGATATTTCTTTTGTTTACCCTTACTGAGCATTTGAGCTCACCCTTTTATGTTTTCTTTTCCCCAGGATATAAAGAAAGGTTTTTAGGTAAAAAAAAAGGAAGATCTTTATGGGAGATATTGAAGATCTTTCACCACGATTAGAAGATTACGTTCTGAGTTTCCAAAGACACTAAACTATTACGATCCTTGTGTGTGTGTTTTTGTTATGTACTAAGTATTCCGCCAAAAGTAATGTAATGTCCATGTACGATAAGCTTCGGGTCTCTACATTATACTAGTAGAATAACCAAATAAACTTTCAATTAATAGTTTCATAATTAGGGATTGTATAATGCGAGACATCATAACCATACTGTAAAGGCTTCCTTCTAAGACCATAAATATCAATTTTGCCAAGACCACTTGCCCATACCATAGTTTGTCTCATGAGACCTACCAATGAACCAAGGGGATATAGAGATACCCAACCAAAACTTATAATTCTAATGAATTACTCATATGAATTGGGATAACATAAACAACATATACATTCATACTAAAAACTAACATATGAAATGTAAATAACTTTCCCCTATCATTAAACATAAACACTAACCATTCAGAGTAATATGTTAAATGGTGTCAAGATTGAACATCCATAGTCAAACTAATCATAAAAAATTCAACAAAACATAGTGAATGATATCATAAAACATTAAACCGATTTAAAAATAAGAATCAACAAGAGTGTTGAAATGGGAGGAAATACTCTTATAAAATCATCGAGTAATTCTTGAGATAAAAACCCTTTTACTTTGAAAAGAAGAGTTATTTTGGAAAAACTTTATATAAAACCATAATTAATTTGAGGTATATTTATCATAATAAAAAGAGTGATTTTATGAAAATAATGGCTGTTAAAAATATATTATAGAGCGCTCTTGAAAATTAGTAATAATTGAGAAATTCCCTTGAATCGGGCTTGTATTTTGGGAATAATTTTTGAAAGACCATTTTAAAATGTGAAACTAACCCTAATTTAAAGAAGGATTATGGTTGGTACAAATATATAGAACATTAACACAAAATTTATGGGGAGTAAATAAGAATAAATAAGGATTTCATTGAGGTAAATAGAGAATAAGAGTAACCCGAATGAAAATGGATGTTCGGGTAGAAAATACTTTAAACCTTGTAATCAATCGAATCATATGCCTAAAAATTAATAATCATAAAATTATGCATTTAATATAATTAAAATTAATAGATTCATGATATGAAACATTAATGGGCAGTATACATACACTATACACAAGTAGTAGTAGTGAATACAGGATATCTCATAAAAATGGAAGAAACCCTTACCTTAAGTCCAAAGGTGTTCTCCACTTGATCTTAAATGACCTGAATAATAAAATTTAGGTTAATTAATTAATAATCACATAACTTAATCTCCATGTAATTGATTTATTATAACCTTATTACATTCATTCATGGAATTTTTGATGGCTTAAGAGGTTCAATTTCATTGTTTGGGTCCGTTTGTTTCATGATTGATATACTTATATACATGAACGGAGAATCATGTAAAATGAGGATGGTTGTCCACAATTGAATTTATGAGTTATAAATGATAATAAATAAGGTTAAGTTATCATATAAATCCTTCGGTTATTTTGGGATAGGATTAATCATTATATATATTTTTAATGATAAACCCTTGAATTATTTTGATGGTTTTTCGATCACCATGAACTCATTTTATTTTATAATTAAATACCACATGTAAAAAATGATTAAAGAAAATTAAATAGGATATAATATATATATATATATATATATATTATGATCTGGTTTGACCATAAAAATGGTTTCATTACCATAATTGAAGATGGAAATAGAAATTAAAAACCCGTCGTCCTTGAATGTCATAAATTAACACATCTCGGATGGTGTTTCTATTTTTAATATAAGAGAAAGGGGAAATAGAGATGATGATGAAATGTTACATTAGCATAATAAAATTATATTAAATTTAATGCAATTGAATTATCATATAATTTGGATGAGGGGAGGTGAAGAGAGAGAAATAAAATAATGGAACTTGTAAAAGAAATTGAAAGAAAAAGGAAGAGAGGTTTACCTATTGAGTACTCCTCCTTGGGAACCTGCTTAAGGCCTTTGTTTTTGGCCTTTTGGTGAGACCATAAGGTCTTGGAAGTGGGGGCAGGGCTTGGTAAAATTATTTCTCAGAACTTAGGCAAGTCTCAAAGCTTGAGTGGTTTGAGAGGAAGAGGGAGTGAGGGGTGGTTTATATAGTGGAGGAGAGGAGGGTTTTTGCATTATTTTAATCATTACATTATTATTTTTCCAAAAGACTAAATATATTATTAATTATTGTGACTAAAAATAGTAATAAGTGAATGTGAGTTTGAACCAATTTCTATTTACATCATCCATGACTCAAGCATGATGCATAAATTTATTTATTTAGCATATTTTGTAGTTTATCAAATTTCACTAATCACCAAAAATTCAAGTATTTCATAAAAATCCCAAAAAATCATCCTAACAATTTTATGATGTTTATAATAAAAAAATAAACTCCATTTTATGAATTTTTTTTCTAAATATTAGAAATTTAATTTTTAATACTTGAAAAATAGAGTTTTTAGAATTACAACTACTTTTATAATACCCTAAAAAATTAACTAAGGTCTCATTAAATTATCCCAAAATCATTGGACAAAAAAAATTGATTTATGAATACATTTTATGAAAAATGAACTATATTTTAAATTAATTTATTAATTATAAAATTATAAATAAATATTTATTGCTCACAAAAATACCAACACTTAATTATTAATGTTTAAAATATTCACTTTCATTTACAAGGTGACTAAATTTTATTTATACTTACATGGGATAGGTTACAATTCATAAGAGTATATTACTATTTATATGGGTCATGTTACTATTCATAAGGGTATGTCACTATTCATAAGGGTAATTTACTATTCAACAAAAATTAAGTTGATATAATTAGACTCCAAATACCATACTGAACGCAACCGCGTATGTGTGTTTTTCAAAATTCAAAACAATGAAGAGGAAAAATTATGTTTATTGGACAGGTTATAACAAAGTGTTGTTTCATAGGGATTCAGTGTTTCATGAATTCTATATTAAATTTATTTGTAAATCCTTCAGGTGTCATATTAGTAGTGAATATATTTTTAGCGTGATTAGTATTTATCAAAATAATTATAAAAGACAATATATATTGTTCCTATTCATTTAAAATATTTAATTAACTAATAATTTGATAAAAATTCATTTTTTAATAAAATAATTAAATATATATATTTAAAATATTCTTTTACACAAAATAATGTTGAAAAATATTATTTCTTTTTAGAACATTAATTAATTTTAAAGCTATAAATTTGAAATATAATTATTTATAAGTGTTGTTATTATTAATCAAAACATATAATTAACTGAATTTATTTAAAAATATAAAAAAAATTATTAGGGTGTTACATTCTCCCCTCCTTCAATAAATTGCGTCCTCACAATTTAAAATTTCACTTCAAATGTTAAAGGTTGGTACTTGGAATTTATCTTGTGGGAAACCCACATAGGAAATAGGGTTAATAAAATATGATCTTAATAAGAGGTAAAGTGAAATGCATAGGTTATTACAAAACTATGCATTCAAATAAATAAAAATATGTACATGGAAGAATAAACGAACCATCATGTTGTGATGGAGAGAGATAGAGAACATGATCATTATAATGTTAACATTAAAAAATACATAAATTCGCGATGATATAAAGAACCATTTGATTCATCGAAAAAGAAGGTTCTAGGGTATCATTTTTTTCGGTTTTAGGATCCTTTCCCTAATGTTGAGAAATTATATCACTCTATAATAATGTAAGGAAATATAAGTACTTGATACATTTCTATAAACACAATCTTATCCTTCTAATTTTCATTTTACTATTCCTACTTCATTTCATGGAACAAGTTGTATCATAGGGTAAAATAATCTCTAAAACCTAATCCAAATATCAAATTTATCCATTTCAAAAATGGTTTACTTTTCCAATATATAATGATCCAACACTTTATAAAGAATATCACTGAATTCCCATAATGAACTTATTAAAAAAAATAAAGTGGCTCTTAATCATCACTTACAAGCATGTGAGTACATTCTCTTTGTATTATCCTGAAGAGTGGAAATAACTTGAATTACTATAAAACCTTATTGAATAAGTTCATGCCTCCTTATAATAGGAATTTGGATATATTACTTAATTCCAAAATGTTATAGACTCTATCAATTTTTCAACAATGCATCTTATAGATCCAAAATAGTAAGTGCTATCCAATTTACATTATCCAAATAAATCATCTATTTATTATTAAATCAATCTCTCAGTACCAAGAATATATTAAGGGTTGTATTTCCCTCAGTCACATATTTTTCCAAATGTTTAAATTGTTTTTGAGTAACTTTTCCTTGTTACCATTCATCATTCAACTTCAAATCCTTAATGAAATAGTACGGAAGTACATTCCTCATATATTCCATAATTCATATAACTAGTACATTACTGATAAAATATTCAAATGAAATGATTCTTTTAGGTTTATCCTCAAATACTACCTTAGGGTTTTGTTTCCTAATCTATGTTTTCTAAATCTAGTCTTCAAGTTTTCTACTAAATTTTCTTTGATACCAACTATAACGCCCCGAACCCAGTTGCGTGGAGCTAGTGCATTACTTCATAACATTATAATGATTATAAGAAAGTTGTATCTGGAAATACCGAGTAGTTTAGTAGTTTTTGAAAACCAGATACATACATAGGTTCAACATTACAACTTGAAATTAAATACAACATATAAGTTTTACTGGGAACATCTAAAACCCAACAAGTCATTCATAATAAAATTATTCATGTACTAGGAAAATGAAACATAAGAAAGGGGTGAGATCAGATTCTCATTAAGGGTAAGTAATAAAATTGAAGATATCATAAACATTAGGCATGGTGAATAACTAAAAACACATTCCTTTAAAAGTAAACTTGAAAACATTATGGTAGGAATAAGGGATGAATAAATAATTCCATAATAAAGCATAATCATGGGTATTATACTTGTAGAATAACCACATGAAATTTAAATTACTAGTTTAATAATGAGGGAATGCATAATGATGGGAAACATAACCATACTATCAAGGCCAAGTGCCAAGACCATAAATATCCATTTTTTAAGGCCTCATGCCCATACCATAATTTGTCTCATGAGACCTACCGATGAATAGAGGGGAAATAGGGGGCCTCACCTGACACTTAATAAGTCCAATAATTTTCTAATATGAACTATTATAACATAAAAAACATATAAACTCATATTTAAAACTAAAATATTAAATGTAAATAACTTTCCTTGATCATTAAACATAAACACTAACTATTCGGAGTAATATGGTGAATGGTGTTAAGATAAGACATACATAGTCAAAATAATCATAAACCATTCAAAAAAATATAGTGTATGATATCATAAAACATTAACCCCATTTAAATATAAGAATCAACAAGAGTGTTGAAATGGGTGAAAATACTCTTATAAAATCATCGAGTAATTCTTGAGATAAAAACACTTTTACTTTGAAAATAAGAGTTCTTTTGGAAAAATATTTGTATAAAACTAGAAGTGATTTAATGTATAAAATAATAATAAAAATATAAATTTTATGAAAATAATGGTTGTTAAAAGTAGATTATATATTGATCTTAAAAATATGTAATAATTGAGAAATTCGCTTGAATCAGGCTTGTATTTCGGGAAGAATATTTGAAAGATCCTTTTTAAAACATGAAACTTCCCATAAAATAAAGAATGATTCTAGTTGGTACACATATATAGAACATTTAAAAATAATTTATGATTATTAAATAATAATAAATAAGGATTTCATTGAGGTTAGTAGAGAATCAGAGTAACCCAAATGAAAATGGAGGTTCAGGTAGAAAATACTTAAAACTTTGTAATCAATTGAATTGTATGCCCCAAAATTAATAATCATAAAATTATAAATTTAATATCATTAAAATAAATAGATTAATTATATGAAACATAAATGGGAAGTATAAATACACCATACACAAGTAGTAGTAGTGAATACGGAATATTTCACAAAAATGAAAGTGAGATGAAGAAACCCTTACCTTAAGTCTGAAGGTGTTCTCCACTTGATCTTAAATGACCTGAATAATAAAATTTAGGTTCATTAATTAATAATTAAAAAACCTCATATCCATTTAATTTATTTATTATAATCTTATTAAGTTCATTCATGGCCTTTTTGATGGGTTAAGAGGTTCAATTTCATTGTTCAGGTCTGTTTGTTTCATGATCGGTATACTTATATTCATCAACAGAGAATCGTGTAAAATGAGGATGGTTGTACAGAATTGAAGTTATGAGTTATTAATTATAATACATAATTTTAAGTGATTATATATACACTTTGGTTATTTTGGGATATGATGAGTCATTATATATAATTTTAATGATAAATGATTGGATTGTTTTGATGGTTTTTTGATCACCATGAACTCATTTTGTTTTATAATTAAATAACCTGTGTACAAAATGATTACAGAACATTTAATAGGATATATTACATATATTATTATCTGGTTTGACCATAAAAAGGTTTTATTGACTATAATTGAATATGGAAATAGAAATTTAAAACTCGTCGTCCTTGAATGTGATAAATTAACACACTTGAGACAGTGTTTCCATTTTTAATATAAGAGGAGGGGGACAAAGAGATAATAATGAAATATTACATTAGAATAATAAAATTATAGTACATGTAAGGTAATTTAATTATCATATAATTTGGATGAGGGGTGGTGAGGAGATAGAAAAAAAGAATGGAACTTGTAAAAGAAATTGAAAGAAAAAGGAAGAGAGGTTTACCTCTTGAGTACTCCTCCTTGGGAACCTCTTTAAGGCCTTTGTTTTTAGAATTTTGGTGAGACCAAAAGGTATTGAATATGGGGGGAGTGATTGGGAAAATTATTTGGCAGAACTTTGGAAAGTATCAATGTTTGAGTGGTGTGAGAGGAAGAGGGGGTGAGGGGTGGTTTATATAGTGGAAGAGAGGAGGGTTTTTGCATTATTTTAATCATTAGTTTATTATTTTGCCTCAAGAATAAGAATATTATTGATTCTTGTGACTAAAAATAATAATAAGTGCATTTGAGTTTGAACCAATGGCCATTTACATCACCCATAACTCTATAATGATGCATAAATTCATTTATTTAGCATATTTTTGTAATATATCAAATTTCACTATTCACAAAATTCAAGTATTTCATAAAAACCCACAAATTAACCCTAACCATTTTTATATGTGCGGAATTCCAAAATGAACTTCATTTTATGAAAATAATTTCCTAAATATGATAAATTTAATTTTTAATTATAATCACCATTTACCCAAAAAAATACAGTTTTTACAATTATAATTGTTTTTATAATACTCTGAAAAATTAAATAAGGTCACATTAAATTATCCCAAAATAATAGGAAAAACAAAATATTGATTTATGAATAAATTTTATGAAAAATGAACAGTCTTTTAAATTAATTTATTAATTATATAATTGTAATTAAATATTTATAGCTCACAAAAATACCAACACTTAATTATTAATTTTTAAAATATTCACTTTCATTTATAAGGTGCCTAAATTTTATTTATACTTACATGGGTTAGGTTACTATTCATAAGGGTACATTACTATTCATATGGGTCATATTACTATTTATAAGGGTAAGTTACTATTCACTAAAAATTAAGTTGATTTTATCAGACTCCTAATATCATATTGAACGCAACCGTGTATGTCTGTTTTTTGAAATTAAAAATATATAATTGGTAAAATTATATTTATTGGCTAGGTTATAAAAAAGTGTTATTTTATAGGGACTCAGTGTTTCATGAATTCTATATTAAATTTATTTGTAAATATTTGGGGTGTCATATTAATAGTGAATGTATTCATAGCATGATTTAGTATTTATCAAAATAATTATAATAGCCAATATATATATTGTTCCTATTTATTTAAAATATTTAATTTGCCAATATTTTGATAATAAATTGAATTTTGTAATAAAATAATTAAATATATATATTTAAAATATTCTTTACAAAAAATAATACTGATAAAATAGTATTTCTTTTTAGAAAATTAATTAATTTTAAAGCTATAAATTTTAAATATAATTATTTATAATTATTATAATTATTAATTAAATAATTAAAACACATAATTAACTAAATTTATTTAAAACTATAAAACAAATTATTAGACTGTTATATTTTCCCCTCTTTTAATAAATTGCATCCTCACAATTTGAAATTGCACTTCAAAAGTTAAAGGTTGGTACTTGGAAATTCTCTTATGGGAAACCCACATAGGAAATAGCGTTAATAAAATATCCTCTTAATAAGAGGGAAAATTATATTGATAGGTTACTAAAAAACTACACATTCAAATACAAAAAAATATATAACTGGAAGAATAATCTAACCATCATGTTTTGATGGAGTGAGATAGATAACATGATCATTAGAATGTTAACATTCAAAAAGTCATAAATCTATGGTGATATAAAGAACCATTTGATTCATTGAAAAAGAAGGTTCTAGGGTAGAATTTTGTTTGGTTTCTGGATCCTTTCCCTAATGTTGAGAAATTCTCCTACTCTGTAACAATGTAAATAAATATAAGTACTTGATACATTTATATAAAAACAATCTTATCCTTCTAATGTTCCTTTTACTATTCCTACTTCATTTCATGGAACAAGTTGTATCATAGAGTAAACTAATCTATAAAACCTTGTCCAAATATCAGATTCATCCATTTCATAATGGTTAAATTTTCCAAAACATCATGATCCAAAAATTTAGAAATAATCTCACTGAATTCCCACAATGAACTTATTAAACAACATGAAGTGGCCCACCTGGATCCTAATGTTCTAGTTTTGCAGATACAAAGGTTTTCCAGTTCTCTAGATTTCTAGATCTACACCAGCGATGAATTGCAGTTCTCGAATGACGTCTTGAAGTCCCTGACCTCTAGAAAATAGCTTGCGGTTCCCAGTTGACCGCTTGAAGTTCCTGATTGATGTCTTGAAGTCCCATTTTTCTACTTGCAATTTCTTTTCAGTGCCAGTTGAGGTCTTAGTGGAGATCTTTGTTTGTGAAGATTGGAGCTCTATTTTTGGTCTTCGTGCTTCCTCAACTTCCAAGATTCCTCACTTCTATGGATCCGACCTTTTCACAGCTCGGTTTTTTTTTCAGAGTACGACCAACGTCTTCTCCAATGACGACAACAGAGGCCTGCGATCTATATTTTCTGAATTTCATTATGAAGGGATTCCATAGACCACAGAGGCTTGATCGCTGGTCGTGAAGGACTCTACAAAATACTCTCACTGCGATGATCTGTTCGTAAAGAAGGGCGTTTGAGGAGTGCTGGTAGAAAAGTGTTGTTCGTAGAGTTCTGGTCGCAAAGGGTTGGTCACGAAGGGTGGTTCATTGTTTGCCTATGGAGGCATCCTTTTCTTCTGGTTTCTCAGTTCGTGAAGACCACATTCACAAAGAACCTCAGTGATAAGGTGTTTTGACCACAGAAATCCTCGTTTGTGGACCTCGGTGTTGTCCACAGAGATCCACACTCACAAAGGGCCTCAACTCTCCACTTCCTTTTATCTCTATGATTGTGGTTTTCCCACACCTTGATTTTGAAGTTCGTAGGGGTATTCTTCCCACAAAGGTAGTTTGATCACAAGAGTTTTCTTTGTGTTTGGTATTTCCACTCATAAAGACCCTAGCCGAGAAATACCCACTCTCAAAGGGTGTGGTCAAGGGTTATTCTTTCCGAGGTGGAAACATTATAATGGAGAATGAACTTGTTGATAGGTGGAAACATCTATTGCTCACAGACAAAGAGAAAGAAACAATTATCATAAATAATAATGATGATATTTTTCCTATGTAGCACATGTCCCTATTACTAATTGGAAAATCCATATATGAAATACCCTTTAACCTGGGTGCAATAAAGAATACATTGCAATCAGTCTGGCATCTCGATGATGGTGTAGAAATAATAGAAGTTAAACCTGGACACTTAATATTTGAATTCTTTAACATGAAGGATAAGAAAAAAGTGCTTCATGGAAGACTGTGGTTATTTGATAACCAACTATTAATGTTGGAGGATCTAAGGGACAAAGATAATTTCCTCAATAATAAATTTTCCAAGTCCTCATTCTGGATACAGCTAACTGGTATTCCCTTTAGTGGAAGATCAGAACGGGTTATGAAAGAAATAGGGAATCATATTATCTTGTTCATGGAATGGGATAGATCGAACCCCATTCATTGGGGGTATTCAGTAAGGATAAAAGTGTTGGTTGAGGTTGAAAAACCGCTTATGAGGGGAAAATTCCTGATACTTGATGGATTGAAATCATGGATATCCTTTGAATACGAAAATATTCCAATCTTCTGCTTCTTTTGCAGCCATCTCAGACATTCAAAAAAATATTGTGCAGACAAAGTGACAAACAATGAAGACAACCTGGTGATGCAGTACAACCCATGGTTACATGCTAAAAATGTGCGAACATCCTTCATCCCTGAAGTATAAAATCAAAGAGACAGAGAAAAGCTCGCTAAATCTCTCTATGCTCAAAAATCCCCCAAGCACAGTGAGATCATTTTTGTGGGACCTCCTCATCCCTAGGTCAAATTGCACAATCCATTACACCCAATTGATGCACAGAAAATCTTGACTGATTTCCCATCAGTGGACACTGTTAAAACTGTTAAACCCCAGATGGCCCCCTCGCCTTCAATGGCCATGTGCACTAGATTCAGCCCTCCACCCTTTGGGGACCCCCTACCCACCGACGAGCCCCAAACACATCTAATCAAATCCTCCAGACATTATTAGCACTCTTAGAGGTCTCCCTACTTTTCATACTCCACAACTAGGTGTGACCCCCTACCTGACTACTTTGTCCGCGCCTAAACTATCACATTTGTGGAAGAGGAAGGCAAGAAGTGAAAGTGGCTATGATATAGGCCCTACAGAAACTAGTGGATTGAAACGAGATTTAAATGAACCAATGGATAATGAAAGATACCCCAAATGGTGTAAAGTTGCTGAAGATGACACTCTAGTTTAATTACAAGAGGCGGAGGATATAATTAACCAGCCCCTCCTATACCAATGGTTATCCTAAGCTGGAATTGTCGTGGGCTTGGAAAACCACGTGGGGTTCGGATTCTCCAGCATCATTGTGCTAGAATTTGTCCTGATATGGTTTTCTTGTTCACAAACATATTGGAAAACAAGGACAATACTGGTATTGCGTACAAATGTGGATTTCATGGATGCTTCCCGATACCTCGCCAAGGCCACTCCGATGAACCATGTCTTCTTTGGAAGGATAAAATTGATGTTATAATCAAATATTACTACTCAAATCATGTGTATGTATCCATTCATGATACCCTCTCTTCCATGGACATTTATGGGATTCTATGGATGGCCATCACAAAATGAGAAATAGAAATCGTGGGACCTTCTCTATTTACTGCGACAAGGGTCACCTGGTCTTATCCTCTTTTGTGATTATTTCAATGAGATTTTGTTTCAGAATGAAAAAAGTGGCGAAGCATGTTGGTCTTATGCCTTGATGTTTGGCTTCCGGGATGTGATCTCTAGAGCAGAAGTGGATGATCTTGGTTTTACAGGTATCCCCTTCACCTAGATTCATGGGAATATGGAATGCACGTGCATTACTGAGTGTCTGGATAGATTCCTGGGATCGAAAAAAATGGACCAATATTTTTAAAATGCTCCATATCACCCACATGTTGCCGAATTCTTTAGACCACTGCCCTATTGTCATAGAATTCTCTCACAGTGGTCGCTACCCAAGATCTGAGAAGCCTTTCAGATTTGAAAGCTTCTGGAAAAAATATTGTGAATATGAAGCCATTATCCGTTAATGTTAGGAGTGAGGAAACACAAACATTAGTTTTAACCTTCAACAGGCGGCTACTAAATTGAGGTCATGGAACCAATTTTTTTTGTCAACCCGAAAAGAAATGTGACTCATTAGAAAGATAGATTAGCACCCTTATTGCACGGTATCCAACCAATGATATTATATCCAGAATTGGTTCTCTCCAAAGTGAACTAGATGAAGCTCTTCGCATTAAGGAAAGATTCTGGGAAATGTGCGCGCGCAGATCCTATATTAAAGAATGGGATGCAAACAGCCAATACTTTCATCAGAAGGCTTCCGCTAGGCGTCAATTTTTTTTATTTCTTACCTCTCTCACCCTGATGGAAGAACTTTCTCTAATGTTGAAGGTATTCATGATATTATTTCCTTCTATTTTTAGAAACTTTATACTGTAGTAGATTCTACCATTTATGATGAGTTTGAGTCATGCATCAAACCCGTGATCACCGATGAAATGAATCATCAAATCATAAATGATTTTTTAGATGATAATATTTTATGGGGTATTAAACATATACATTCTATAAAGGCCCCAGGTCCTGATGGATTTCATGCTCTTTTTTTCAAGAAATATTGGAACATTTTTGGCCCTAACATTTATACTCTTATGAAAGGTATTTGGGCTAGGGAGATCAACCTTTTTATCCATTAATGAGACAATTATTACCCTCATCCCAAAGAATAAGAAACCCCCTTTTTATTCAGAATTCTGGCCAATCAGATTATGCAATGTATCCTACAAGATTTTCTCCAAGATTTTGGTCAATCATTTGCGCATGTGGTTACCTGCTATCATCTCTGAAAATCAAAGTGCCTTTGTCGCGAAAAGGATTATCACAGATAATTCCATTGTATCCCTTGAGGTGTTTTATTATATGAAAACATGATCGACTGCGAAAATAGGTATTATGGCCTAGAAACTAGATATGACCAAGGATTATGATAGAGTGGAATGACACTTTCTTCAGTTTGTTATGACGAAAATGGGATTCTTCTCAAAATGGAAATATATGACCATGCAATGTATTTTTAATGTCTCTTTTAAGATTAATATTAATGGTGGAATTACCCAAGGCTTCTCACCCACCTGAGGACTTCTCCAGGGAGATCCCCTCTCCCCCTTTCTCTTAATCTTAGTGGATGATGTTTTTTCTAACCTCCTTTCATTTGATGCTTCTTCCAAGTTGATTCATGGGGAAAAGGTTTTCCGAATTAGCCCACCTATTTCACACATTTTCTTTACAGATGATTGTCTTTTATTTTCAAGGGATACAAATAAGGAATGTTGCACTATCTGTAATTTGATCCACCTTTATGAGAGGTCTTTTGGATAAGTGATCAATCAGGGAAAATCCGAAATTTCTTTCAGTACTGGTGTCACACCGACCAAGAGAGAAGAACTCTGTCTCATTACAGGTATTCAAATGGTCAATAATCAAAACAAATATTTTGGACTACCCATGATTTTTGACTGATCAAAAAAAGAAATTTTCTCATCCACAGTGGATCAAATTGAGAAAAAAATACAAGGCTGGACTCCAAAAATAATTTCTAAAGTGGGTAAGGAAACTATCATCAAGAAAGCTCTTCAGTCTATCCTCATCTATATCATGTCCATGTTCAAGCTTCCTGATGAAATTTTTGACTAAATAAACTCCCACATCGCCAACTTCTGGTAGGGTCATAATAATAGAAGGAATAAAATTCATTTGATTTCTTGGAAATCTCTCTGCGCCCCTAAAACACGAGGCGAAATGGGTTTTCAGGACCTCTGTCTTTTTAACAATTCCTTTTTGTCCAAATAGGGGTGGCACCTCATGATTCACCATTATTCTCTATGTGCGTGGATCCTTCGTGAAAAATATTTTCCCCACTCGGATTTCCAAAACTACTTTCTTGGCCCCCGTCCTGGCTTTCTATGGAGAAGTATTTGGGGAGCACAAAAATTACTTGGGAAGGGTCTGGGTTGGAGGATCGAGGATGGATTGAAAGTCAACATTTGGAATGATTCCTAGTTAATTGATAAAGATAGCCTACTGGCTACTTCCCTAGCTATTCCTGGATTTGAGAATGCCACTGTCTGCTGCCTCTTTGATGACTCTAGGCATGGTTGGTGTATGGAAAAAATTAATTCATGGTTCAATGAAAGGGACAAAAGAATTATTCTTAGAATACCCTATGTGATGGATGTGGAAAAAGACTATCTTTATTGGTGAAATGACATTTTTGGATCCTATATGGTGAAATCATGTTATAGGATCACTATGGATTCTCACTTTGAGGAAAGGGAGGGACTTTGGAAAAAACTCTGGCATCTGAAGGCCCCCACAAAAATCTACTATTTCGGGTGGTAGGTGTGCACCAGTATTCTTTCCACTCCATACTTACTCTCTTTTTTCCATGTTACGAATGACAAAAAGTTTTCCCTTTGTTTGGGTATCATAGAATCTTCTGTGCGTGCTATCATCCAGTACCCTGAGGTGGAGGATATTTGGAAAGCTTGGGGATATCCTATAGAACTTTTGTTGGATATGGCCCCAAACCTCCCAACACTACTGATGATGTGGTCTTCTTCTTTCACTGCTGATAAAGTTTCTTCATTTTGAATTTTGGCTTGGATCATCTGAATTTGACGAAATGAATTCATCTTTAACCACACTTAAAAGCCTTCTGGTTTATGGATTGAACAAGAAACCTCTTGGTTTGAGGGATGGAATCAGGACTCTGATCAGAATGGGACTCTAGCTCTCACACAGCTGTTACAAGATGACATCCCCCCAGAAGGAATCCTTAAGATCAATGTTGATGTGTCTCTCTATAAGGATGTAATTTTTGGAATTGGATTGATGGTCCGGAACCACTGGGGCCAAGTCATTGCTGCCAAACATGAGTCTCACCATGCTCTTTGGGGTCCCACTATTACTGAGGCCTAAAATTTCCTTACTGGGCTGTCTTTTGCAAAAGATTTCAGATGAGATGCTATTCACATTGAATTATATTTTCTCACTATCATCAATTATATCAATTTTTATGAAGGTAGCCTCCAATACTTTGTCATCCTCATCATGAAAATCTAGTCTCTCAGTCAAATCTTCATAGCCTACTCTTTCTCCTTCATCAAATGAGAAGGAAATGAAGCAGCCCATCATTTAGCTTCTTCTGGTCTTTCTAGCATGAACCATCTCTAGCTTGATCATTTCCCTTCATGGGTTCTTGACTTTATAACTGTAGATCTTCGAGATTAATATACCATCTTTCCTTGTAAAAAAATTATCACTTACAAGCATGTGATTACATTCTCTTTGTATTATTTTAAAGAATAGAAATAACTTGAATTACTATAAAACCTTATTAAATATGTTCATGCCTCCTTATAATAGGAATTTTTCTATATTAATTAAGTCCAAAATTTTATAGACTCTATAAATTTGTCAACAATCCATCATATAGATCCAAAATAGTAATTAATATCCAATTTATGTTATCCAAATTAATCATATCTTTATTATTAAATAGATATCTCACTACTACAAATATATTAAGGGTTGTATTTCCCTCAACCATATATTTTTCCAAATGTTTAAATACTACTGAGTAACTCTTCCTTGGTACCATTCATCATACAACCTAAAATACTTAATTAAATAGTACTACAATAGAATCCTCATATATTCCATAATTCTTATAATTAGTACATTACTGATAAAATATTCAAATTAAATTATTAATGTATGTTTATCCCCAATGAACACCTTAGAGTTTTGTTCCCTAAGCTATATTTTCTAAATCTAGTTTCCATGTTTTCTACTAAACATCCTATGATACCAATTGTAATGCCCTAACCCTAGTTTCCTAGAGCTAGTGTGTTATTTCATTACATTGGAATGCTTAAAAGAAAGTTGTATCCTGAAGAACTGAGTAGTTTAGTATATTTTTAAAAACAGATACATATATAGGTTCAAAATTACAACTTGAAATAAATTATAGCATATAAGTTTTGTTGGGAATATCCACAACTCTAAGTTTATCCCTACAGGTCATTAATAATAAACTACTTCATGTCCTAAGAAAATGAAACATAAGAAAGGGGTGAGCTCAGATGCTCAGTAAGGGTAAGAAATACAATAGAAGATATCATAAACATTAGGAATGGTTAATAAATAAAAATACATGCCTTTATTAATAAAATTGAACACATTATGGTAAGAATAAGGGATTAATAAATAATTCCATAATAAAGCATAATCATGGGTATTCTATTAGTCGAATAACCACATGAACTTTAAATTACCAGTTTCATAAAGAGGGAATGCATAATGTGAGACATCATAACCATACTGTCAAGGCCTCATTTCAAGAACATAAATATCCATTTTGTCAAGGCCTCATGTAACCCTACACGAGATAGCTAGCCGTGTGGCCATGTGAAAGTGGTGGTTTTTTTATTGATGTAGGTGTTGGGGAGGGGAAGCTCTAAATAGTCTTCATTTGAATGTATTTTAATTTTAAATGGTGTTATTTGGTTGAAATTTTTTGGGTTCACACTTACCTTTAAAAGTTTCATTTGAAAATACAAAAAAATGGATTGGATTGGAAATGTAAATAACTTTCCCTGATCATTAAACATAAACACGAACCATTCGAAGTAATATGGTGAATGGTGTAAAGATAGAACATCCATAGTGAAACTAAGAATAAACCATTAAAAAAACATAATGGATGATATTATAAAACATTAACCCCATTTAAACATAAGAATCAACAAGAATGTTAAAATGGGTGAAAATACTCTTATAAAATCATCAAGTAATTCTTGAGATAAAAACCTTTTACTTTGAAAAGAAGATTTCTTTTGAAAAAAATCTTTGTAAAAATATTTAAGTGATTTGAGGTAGATTTATCATAATAAAAATAGTGATTTTATTAAAATAATGGTTGTTAAAAACAGATTATAGAGTTCTCTTAAAAAATAGGTAATAATTGAGAAATTCCATTGAACCGGGCTTGTATCTTGGGAATAATTTTTGAAAGATCCTTTTTAAACATGAAAATACCCATAAAATAAAGAAATATTTTGGTTGGTAAACATATATAGAAAATTAGCACATAATTTATGAGTATTACATTAGAATAAATAAGGAATTCATTGAGGTAATTATAGAATAACTGTAACCCGAAGGAAAATGGAGGTTCGGGTAGAAAATACTAAAAACTTTGTAATAAATTGAATCATATGCCTCAAAATTAATAATCATAAAATGATACATTAAATATCATTAAAATAAAGATATTAATGATATGAAACATCAATGGGAAATATACATACACCATACACAAGTAGTAGCAGTGAATACATAATATCTCAAAAAAATGGAAGTGAGATGAAGAAACCCTTACCTTAAGTTCGAAGGTGTTCTCCAGTTGATCTTAAATGAATTGAATAATAAAATTTAGGTTCATTAATTAATAATTCCAGAAACTCATCTCCATTCAATTGATTTATTATAACCTTATTGGGTTCATTCATGGCTTTTTTATGGGTTAAGAGGTTTAATTTCATTGTTCGGGTTTGTTTGCTTCATGATCGGTATACTTATATTCATGAAAAGAGAATCATGTAAAATGAGGATGGTTATACAGAATTTAAGTTATGATTTATTAATGATAATACATAAGTTTAAGTTATCATATAAATTCTTTGGTTATTTTGGGCGAGGATGAATTATTATATATAATTTTAATGATAAACGGTTGGATTATTTTGATGGTTTTTCGATCACCATGAACTCATTTTGTTTTATAATTAAATAACATGTGTAAAAAATGATTATAGAAAATTAAATAGGATATATTACATATATTATGATCTGTTTTGACCATAAAAATGGTTTCATCATCATAATTGAATATGGAAATAGAAATTTAAAACCCGTCATCCTTGAATGTGATAAATTAACACATCTCAGAAGGTGTTTCCATTTTTAATATAAGTGGAGGGGGAAAGAGAGATGATGATGAAATATTCCATCATCATAAAACAATTATAGTAATTTTAAGGTAATATAATTATCACATCATTTGGATGAGGGTATGTGAGTAGAGAGAAACAAAATAATGGAACTTGTAAAAGAAATTGAAAGAAAAAGGAAGAAAGGTTTACCTCTCGAGTACTCCTCCTTGGGAACCTCCTTAAGGACTTTGTTTTTGGACTTTTAGTGAGACTAGTAGGTATTGGACATGGAGGGAGGGCTTGGAAAAATTATTTGGTAGAACTTAGGCAAGCCTCAAATCTTGAGTGGTGTGAGAGGAAGAGGGGGTGAGGGGTTGTTTATATAGTGAAGGAGAGGAGGGTTTTTTGCATTATTTTAATCATTACTTTATTATTTTGCCTCAAGAATATGAATAGTCTTGATTCTTGTAACTAAAAAAAAGTAATAAGTGCATATGAGTTCGAACCAATGTCCATTTACATCATCCATGACTCAAGCATGATCTAGAAATTCATTTATTTATCATATTTTGTAATTTATCGAATTTCACCATTCACCAAAAATTCAAGTATTTCATAAAAATACAAAAAATTATCCCTATCCATTTTTATGTGTATAATCCAAAAATTAACTACATTTTATGAAAATAATTTTCTAAATATGAGAAATTTAATTTTTAATTATAATCACCATTTACTCGAAAAATACAATTTTTAGAATTATAACTGTTTTTATATTACCCTGCAAAAATAACTAAGGTCTAATTAAATTATCCCAAAATCATAGGACAAAAAATATTGATTTATGAATACATTTTATGAAAAATGAACTGTCTTTTTAAATTAATTTAATAATTATAAAATTGTAATTAAATATTTATTGCTTACAAAAATACCAATACTTAATTATTAATGTTTAAAATATTCAATTTCATTTATAAGGTGTCTAAATTGTATTTATACTTACATAAGTGAGGTTACTATTCATAAGAGTACATTATTTTTCATATGGGTCATGTTACTATTCAGAAGGGTATGTCACTATTCATAAGGGTAAGTTACTATTCACCAACAATTATGTTGATTCTATTAGACTCCAAATATCATATTGAACGCAACAGTTTATTTCCATTTTACGAAATTCAAAACACAGAAGCAGAAGCATTATGTTTATTGGCTAGTTTATAACAAAGTGTTGTTTCGTATGGACTCAATGTTTCATGAATTCTATGTTAAATTTATCTGTAAATCCTTGGGGTGTCGTATTAATAGTGAATATACTCATATAATGATTTAGTATTTATCAAAATAATTATAATAGCCAATATATATATTTTTTACTATTCATTTAAAATATTTAATTAACTAATATTTTGATAAAAATGAATTTTGTAAAAAAATAATTAAATATATATATTTAAAATATTCTTTTACACAAAATAATACTGAAAATTAGTATTTCTTTTTAGAACATTAATTAATTTGAAAGCTATAAATTTTCAATATAAATATTTATAAGTATTATTATTGTTAATTAAAACACATAATTAAATGAATTTATTTAAAACTATAAAACAAATTATTGTGGTGTTACACAAACCAGGAAGATCGCTACTATTTTGAGCTGCACGAGATGCACTGTTAGTTTAACCATGTGCCAACCATGCGACCTGGAGAAAGACATTACAAGAGGCTGCACACTTAGGCTACACAGTTAAACTAACAATGTGCCTTAACCATGCAACCTATAAAAAGTCCCCAAAATTCACCCTTTTTAACCCAAAACACCTCAAAATCTTGGGGCTAAAGCATTTAACAAATACCCCAAATAATAATGACACTAGGAGTGTCACACTCTTGGTCTCAGTTGGAAAAACGTGTTAGAGGTAAGTGAATTCTCTCCCACTTTACTTCTTTGAAGAACATTAAGGCTTATGGTATCTGAGTTAAATGATTTTTTGTTGTAATGGAGAATTATGTACAATCCTCATGAAAATATTGATTCTAATAATTTTTTTGAAATAAACCCTTTGGTGCGTGTGATCTAGGAATGTGAATGTGATTGGAATGCATTTATATTGTATTGGAAGGGGCCTTATTGATTTAGACTTGGATACCACGCCTATTATGGAAAATTGGGTTACTCCACCAAGTGATGACTTGGGTTGGAGAAATAGGGGTTCCACACATGAGTTGGGTTTGTTATAGGAATTCCATTTGGATAGGGGATGTATTGGATGCATGACAGGGGTCTATATGGGAGGGTTTGGGTGCATATCATGGGTATTTTCAACATTTTTTTATATACACATGTTTATGAGATTTGGTTATTCTATTCCTCTTGATAATATATATATATCTAACTTGTTCATGTCCTAGAAGTGTGTGTGAGAAGTCTTAGCTAGATTTCCTATTGGATTGTATACCCAGACCTTGCATATGAACTTTGGTGCATATGCACACATTTTTTATCATGAAACAGGTAAGGGAAGATTCTCTTACTTCTCTAACGGAGCACCTTGATATGGTAGTCATTGATGCAGGAGGCTGGAGCCTAGAGAGGTCGTCCTGCGAAGATTAGTGTAGTGCCATATTGGCATGAGAGTTGTGATTGGAGTATTTTGAGTTTTATGGACACATTGATTGTATATATGATGCTGTCTAACATCCCAACCCCATACCATTGTCTTGGGAGGACTAAGGTGTCACTAACCTTAGTCACACTCCCCAAACACCAAAGTATGATAATAATTTCAAAGGGAATCATCGAATCACATGGGACAATTTTACCTTACATATGAAAAATCTATAATAGAAAACTCAAAGAAATATTTGTTTATAAGATGCATGAGTCAACATAATACCAAACTCTAATATAAAAAAATATGATCATATTCACAACATATACAAAAAGAATACAACCAAGTAAGACTACCAGACCAAGACTTAAAAAAAGAGAAAAGTGACAACATGGAATGCTCCCATGCTCCACAACATTGATAACTCCAAGCTCCCAGATCTATTATCCAATACCATAGTAGTAATACACTCCTATAGAAAGGTAATAATCCTCCCATTTCCTAAATCATATCAAATGAATACTACACACACACACTAAGATGCATATAAAGGGGGTGAGTATAAAAACCTAGTAGGAAATCTACTAAACACTTCACAAACATGTTTCTTAAAGAAGAAAGAGTTAGCTCACAATTATATAAAATAATATAGAACCAAAATAAAACAATAATCCAAAGAAAACTATATAAGTAACTCACAAAAAAATTCACTTTTACTTTTTACCCATTGTTTTCATAGTTTAATCCACAGCACACCCCACACATCCATGCCAAGTTTACAACCATGCCAACTTACAAACCCATTTCATGAACCCAATGCATTTCCCCACCATTGAATACCTCTTTGAATATACCAAACTCACGAGTGGGACCCTATTTTGATTGAACCAAGTCATCAATTGGTAGTTCCCATTCCCATTCCCGTATCTTCAACACCGACAACCATGTTCGAACCAATAAGGAACCACACAAATTCATATCATGAACACACACCTACCCATGTCCATACCAATTTTATCTATGCCAAAACCATGTTTTCTAAAATAAATTTCCAAGTTACAATTTAATCCAAGTTTATCACATTCAAAAATCATTCTTTTAAACCAAAACAACCATGATTTATAAAAAAAAGTTTAGCAGAGGTCAAAGAAGGCATTTTAACATTAAAATAACTAGATTTCAAGTTCTTAAAAAAATTATAGTGATAGAGAATCCAATTACCAAAACTATGTTCATTCAACAGGGTCCAAAATGATATATTTAGTATAAAATAAATTCCCAAAAACTTCTATTGAAATTTTTGGTTGGAGAACCCGCATAAAAAAAGAAATAATAAAAGTTTAATAAGAAATAACCATGTAAAAAAATAAAATTAAAGATTCCATAAAATATCACACAAGATAGTCTTCATGGTGCATAATATATCCTAAAGTTTGGTGATTTAATTGACCATTTTAAAATTTCAGGCATCCAACATCACTATTTGATGATTCCCACCATGGCTGTGGTACTCTCAACTACACCTATCTTCATAGAGACCCACTAGGGTGAGGACCATGCTGTAATAGGAGAACCTTCCTTGTTTTTAGACCACCACACCCTCCACTATGATGTGGAGAGTCCTCCCAAGCCATTTTCCAAAGAACTTATACAAGACGACTAGGCCTTAACTCCAGCCACCATGAGAACCCACCACACTCGTAGTTCTCCATTGTTTTCCATAAGAATATTCCTAGTGCACTATTACCCAAGACACCCTCACCACAACATGGGGAATGATGTGGTGATCTCCCACCATGATCACACTAAACCTCACCCACTAACCACACACAAGCACCACCATAGCTTGTGCTATGACCATGGGGATATCTCTATTCCCCACATGCTGACTCCCCAAGAAATGAACCCAAGTTTATGCCATATCACACCCTATGGTTCGCCCAATATGCAATAGTTAGACACCAAACCCACAACAACCAACACATGAAGGACCCTAACAATAATTATGGATTTTACCATAGTGTGGTAAATCCCATAGAACCAAACTTCCCTTCTCCATCCACACACCCTTCCAAAACCTTATGATACCAACCCAAGACACGTCATAACTTAAAAAAATGATAAATAATGGAATAAAAAATTGAGGGTATTACACTCTCCCTACCATTAGGATTTTTTTCATTTGAAAACTGGAGGTTGGTGGTGTGAAATTAGCTCAGACCACTGATCCAACATAATAATATCTCACTCGTAAGAATCCTCCCAAAAAAATCCATGATACTATAAACCATGTTAATTGTTTTTAATAATCATAAAAAATGAACCAAGAGAAATATGATTCCACCACATACACCACAAAGTTTGAATATCATTATTGCCATTAAGATATGAAAAGAAGAATAACATGTACTTTTGAATAAGAGAGGTAACACTAGCCATTAAACAAGATCATAGATATATTTTAAAAACCCAAAGGGACTATTGAATTAGGGAGTTACTTACTTTTTCTTACCCAAATGATAACTACCTATTCATGGGAATACCCAAAATAACAAATAATTTACCCAACACTAACACTAATAGAGGAAAATTATAGTCTACATATTGAAACTTGAGATCGACATGAATGATCATACAACCATTTAAGCAGGGTTGTATGAAGAATATTAGATAACTAAAGTCCTATGGGAACTTTTCCAAGTTAAACAACCATTTAACACACCACCAAAGTTAATCCCACTATATCTATAGAAAAACTTCATCTTAAATATAAGTCTAACTTCATATTAGATAGAATACGGTATATTTTACTCATGGTTAACTAGGATCCCAAAGGTTAAAGAAATGAACCTACACCTACGAAGGAAAATAGGGTCTCTATCATAGACAATGTAAATCTATACACCATGGATGTTCAATACTTCATAGACATGTCCCACTCTCATATATTTACAAAATTTTTCCATTAGATAGGAATAAAGTGACCCAACTCTATAAGTTAACTATCACATCATTGAAATCATGGTTTTGAGTCATTTCAGAAAAACCTATATGAAATCCCATGAAAATTTACTCCCTTTTCACTAAAGGTATAGGTAATAGTTACAACATGCTCAATGGTCATTGGTCTGACCTCTATTAACTTGCATATCCTTAGTGTACCTAAATGAAAACCCAATTGAGTGATGAGAGGTCCAATTGTCCTAATACATGGAGTAACCAGAATTGGATGCAAAACACAATAGATAATTCTAATTCCATTCCCACCCAACAATGAATCCCCACAATTAAAGTTTAACTTAATGGTAACACTACCAATATTCAATCGTAGAAATTCCATAGAGTTGGTCACCCATGCTATTAATGAATGTTAACTAAAATAAAAAAAACTCATCTCAAAATGTTTAACCCAAGTTCAATCCAAGAATTTGACCCATGAACCATCATTGATCATGTATTTCACTAACCCGACATAGATAGAGTTATGATTAAGGCATCCCCCACATCATAGGTCATGAGGAGTTATACCTAGGAATAAATATCCTTGATGAGATTGAACACAAGAAAACATGAACATGGAACCAAAAATAAACCACTAAGTAAAGTGGGTAAGAGTCCTTGAGGAGTATAGAAATGATATTATTTAACCGTGCTAATAAAACAGATTGAACATTTCTAAATATAGGGACATGACCATGTACACACCCATTCCACATAAAACTTCAAAGGAGGTTACCCATCGTAAAACTACTCCTGATGAACCACACTAACCAAGAAATTCATCCCATGTAGGTTCCGAATAAATAATGTGATCCATGTTTCCCAATTCCTCCAACTAGGCCTAATGTACACATAGTTCAGTTGGTGTATGAAAATATATGGTTCCCAAATCATCCTATAAAGACTATATTCCTGCTAAATTCATATCCAATCTCCATTTGAAAAGATGAAAAACTACTCTATAAGATGATAGAGAGAATCATCAAGAATAGTAATCAATATAAAATTTAATTCTAGAAACCCATTGATCTCCAAGGTTATACTAAAGATTTCTATTTTCAAGGAAATAAATTTTTGGTAAATATAGACAATGTCAATGATAATTGATCATGGTAACCAAATTAAATCCCCAATAGACCCTGTTACTTGTGAGGTGTCTTGATTCTAATCCATCATATCAAGTGTTACAAGTATATCTGTAATAACAAAAAAACAATATAAAAATTCCACTAAGAGAATATCCAGCCACATATTTTCCATTTACAATAACCCAATATTGATAATTTGTGAAAGAAAACATAATGTTTCCAACCACAAATTAACTACGTTATAAAAATCCCAAAAACCACATGAAAAATTTCAAGTTCCCAAAAATAATTAAAAGTTTTTCATTAAACATTTAATTTTATAAAAACCAATTTAAAGAAACCTTTTTAAAACCCAAAGACTCGTAAAACCATTCATAAAATCACTTTTTACAAAATCTATTTATAGAACATCATGTAAAAATTCCAAATTTATAAAAAACTTGCTAAAAACAAAAAAATTATAGATTTTAAAAAAATAAAAATGTTTCCTTTCAATAATTATTTTCCTCAAATGTTCATTTAAAGAAGGATTTTTAAATATTTTGTTAAGCCCAAAATACATGAAAATTTTCATAAAAAATTCTAGATAATCTATTTATAAAACATTTTTTAAATCAATAAAACATTTTAAAAACAAATCCCATCTATTTTTTTTAATTTTAGAACCTATTTATAAAAAAACATGGCCTCATCAACCAGACCATATAATAACCAATAAGAAAATCATGTAACCACCAATAAGAAACAATTGAACAATTTACATTGATTATTTAATATACATGAAAGGTTACTAACCTTAGGTACACCAATATGCAATAGAGGCTAATAATAAATTTCAAGGGAATCACCAAATTTTGGGTGATGATTTTCCCTTATATTTGAACAATCTACAATAGGAAAATCCAAGATAATATGTTTATATAATATGTATGAATCAATAAAAGTCCAAAATAAAATATATAATATAACACTGATTAGAGTCACACCATATAAAAAAATTAATACAACAATGTAAGACTACAAGACCAAGACTCAATAAAAGAACAAAGTGACAACATGGAACACTCCCATTTCCCACAAAACTGATAAGTCCAAGATTCTAGCTCCATCACCAAAGAGCATAACAGTAAGAAAATTTTCTAGAATGGTAAGAGGTATCCTATTAATTTCATTATGTCAAACAAAGGATACATACACATTAATATACATATGTAGGGGGTGAGTAACAAACCCAGTAGAAAATCCACCAAAGACTTCCCACACACACCACTTAAATAAGAACAAGTTAGATCATAATTATATAAAATGGGAGAGAAGTAGGATAAAACAACATTCTAGAAAAAAACTATATAAGTAACCCACACTAAAATCCACTTTTCCTTTTTACCCACTATTTTCATAGTATAATCCACACCACACCCCACAAATCCATTCCAAGTTCACACCTTTTCCAACTCTCACACCCATGACAAGAACCCAATACATTCCCCTACCATTGAGGACCTCTGTGAACAAATCAAACTCATGATAGGAACTCCATTTTGACTGAACCAAGTCATCAATTGGTAGTTTCTATTCCAATTCCCCTAACTTTGACACCAATAGCCATATAAAAAACTATAAGGCCTTGTACAAATTCATATCATGAATGCAGACAAACCCATGTCCATTCCATGTTTATCACATAATAAAACCATTATTTTGAATGAAAGAAAATATGATTTATAAATTTTTTTAGCAGATATCAAATAATATATTTTAACATTAATTTTTTTTTTCAAGTTATTTGATGAAGAAGAGTGATAAAGAAGCCACCAACCTCACCCATGTTCATCTAGCATAGTAAAAGTGGAGATCTTCAATAGAAAAGAAAAACCTAAAACTAACTATTGAAACTTATGGTTCAATAAAACACAAAATCATAGGAATAATGTGAGATTAATAAGGAATAATATTTTAAAAAATAAAATCAATGATTCCCTGAAATATTCTAAATAGATAGTTTTCACGGTCCATAACTTCCATAAAGTCTGGCGATTGAATCAACCATTTTAAAATTATATATGATTGGTACCACAACATGGTGATTCCCACCATGATCATAGTACCCTCAATTTCTCCTTTCCCCATATAGTCCAACCATGATAAGGGACATAATGCATAAGGATAACCTTCCTTGTTTTTGGACCATGAAACCCTGCACCATGACATGGTGAGTCTCCCCTTGCCATTTTCCAAAGCACCTGTACAAGCCAACTAGGACCTGACCCCGACCACTATGGGAACCCACCAAACTCATGGTTCTACCTAATTTTGCACATGAAGATTCCTGATGAACCATGACCTAGGACACCATCACCACAATATAGGGAATGTCGTGCTTCTCACCCACCATGATCACACTTCACCTCACCTACTCACCAATCCCAATAACCATCATGAAGAATTATACGACCATGGGGATATCCCCATTTCCCATAGTCTGACTCACCTAAACAACATGCCCGAGAACACACCATTTCACACCTTGTAGTTCACTCGACATGCATTGACTAGGAACCATGCCCACAACAACCAACACATGAAGGAACATGAACACAATTACGACTTATACCACGACATGATAAATACCATAAACCAAAAATCACTTATACAACTATTCAAACTTACAAAACCTTATAATACCATCTCAAGACACCTCATAACTTAAAGAAAACGTGATAAGAAAAGGAATATGAACACCAAGGGTGTCACACTCCACATATATAATTATTATCTTATTATGTTCTAGTAGAGTTTGGTTAGTTTTATATCATGAATCATATTTATTTTACACCATTATAGATGTACATTGTATGATATGTTATATATAAGGGTAAATAATCCCTGATAATATCAAATACCAAAGGCTGGAAATAAATATCAAGATTATTTGATGAATACATTCCTTCTTAAGGAATACACCAATTCAATCCACAAACACTTTTTTTTATTAGGATTATAAGAAAAATACCCCTTAGATTCCTTGTGATAACCAAAAAATAATCATTTTTAATATTTAAAGTCAAGCTTATTATAAGAAAATCATCATATGAATGCTTTGTATACCCAAATTTTTATAAAAGACATTCCAGGATGTTTGGTAGTATATATATCATATGGTGTCTTTATGAATACATTAAATGGAACATGGTTTTATAGAAATACAAAAACTTCAAGAGAATAAACACAAAATTAAATTGGACAGTCACACTAGCTTATAATTGATCAAACCATATCCAACACGGTAGGATTACTCCCCTTATACACACAATTCCATTATTATGTTATAGGAGGAGTGATTTGTGAAATAATTACACAATTATTAAAATGATCAATGAATTATTGGATTAAGAATTCACCAACCTAATTTTATAGAAGAATCATACTATTTTCCTAGTTTATTTTGAAATTAATTATGAAAATATTTGAACTTTTTAAATGTTTCATATTTTTGTTTCTTCAAAAACACATATCTATACTAACTAAAGTCATCGGTAAATGTTATAAAGTACCTAAAACCACCACTTTACTGAGTACTCATTAGAAGACAGACATCAGTATGCATTAGATCCAATAGTCCACTAACCCTTTCACTTATTCCCCCAAAAGGCATCTTGTTTATTTTTCCTAATAAACAAGATTTACACACATGAAATGATTCATAATAAATATATGACTAAGATGACAATACCAAATATAGGTGGGATAATTATCAACCCTGAACTTCTTATTATGAATGATATAAAAAGGGATTATCTATATCCAGAATTTATAAACCCTTTACCATATTCATAATTCCATAAAAAATATCACTCATATATATAGAACAACCCTTGTTTTTGATTGTGAATGAGAATCATTTCTTATCTATAAAAAAAATCAAATTTCTATTTTTGGAAATAGCATAATAAAATTTATCTAATTATAGTATTAATAATGTTGGTAAAACTAGTCCATAAGTACCAACCTTTAATGAATTAACTCTTGATCCATTACTGGAATGAATATATACTTCAACCTTTATCAATTCCCTCTCATATTTGAGTCTATATTTATCTAAAAAAAATGTGTGACGCACATCAATATCTAATACCCATGAACTGGAGTTGGTGGAATTGATATCTATAATATTCACATTTAGATGCTCAAAATGGTCCTCCTTTAAAACATTTCTCAACTCTAGATACCTATCTGTTTCCATACTATAAGTCATACCTACAAGGAATCTGAAAATGATTATCATGAACTAATACATAACCTATAAAAGAGATATATGTATAGGTGAGTATCATGTGTTATATTATTTCATCAAGTACTTTAAATGAAATTGCTACCACTAAAAATTTATAACCCTATAAATCATACCCATTTAATGAGGCAGGATCCATATTTTACTAAACAACGAGTCTATATTGGTGTTTCTCTCACCATTTAGTTATTTAGGTAGGGAATCATCCCAACCATAATGGTTGCGATTCTTGGATGGTTGAGTGAACAAAATTTTCTCCATATCAATTATATGGATAATGATAAACTCTATTCCTTAAGTAATCTAATCTTATTAGGGTCTCATAGCTAGAGAAACCAAACAAAACAAAAAAATAAGCTAACCAAGGAAAATAAAGGGGTACCCAGCTTTGGAATGACCTACACAACAAGATAATCTAGAGTTACCTATTACTTGCTTGACTTACAAAAAATAATATAGGGGCACTCAACTTTGGAATAACCTACCCAGTTGGATGATCGAGGTATAGACAAGTTCCATTTATTAAGATATATCATACTTAGTATTTTATAGGGTTTTATTTTTAAAAGTATCACCGAATTAATATAAATCATATGAATATTAAATTTATGAATATTTTTATTTAATAAAATATTTATAATCTCATGTTTTATTTCCTTATGTATGCATCCTTATAACAATTTATTATGGGAATCTCTATTTCATCTACCAAATTAATGTGTTCACACCACATTAATGTGTAACTTTTACACAACCCACAAGTTTGTGTTATTCATCCAAAAATAGAAACCAATTATATTCATAAATATTTGAATGCATCACATGCATAAGGTACATGAATTTTTTATATAAATTCATAGAGTTATATGATATTGATAAACTATACATGAGTAATCCTGGAGGGATAGACAACTAACCCCTCTCCTTTTTAGAACAAGACATAAGCCACCAGGCCAGTGGGTAGTCTAATCCCAAGTCCCTCTCCTCAGGGTGACTGTACTCAAGATAGAATTCAATTCATGATATATATAAAACCTAATATACAAAAACTATATTTAAAAACTATTCTTAAGATCATAACTCAAATAAGAAACTGAGGTCAAGGTAGATGAAACCCTAAATGTTATGGAGTCCCACTTAGTATAAAATGCAAGGCTATATTTCCTAGAATAAATTTTATCATATAAATAAAATCATACATATTATTCACATTATATAAAAAATTTATAAATAAGGATAATATAAATGGAAAAACAATTAAATAAATACTTTATATAATATGTGAAATAAATACAAACTTTTCATATTTATTTTAGGCTTGAAAAACATATTTTATAAAGACTAACACTTACTATTTATAAACAATTTATAAATTATTATAAAAACTAATTAAACATAAAAATTATTTTTTTATAGATACTTGAAATTATGTTAGATCTAGTGTATTTTCAAGTTATTTCCTCACACCATGTTGTCTCACAATATAGTGTCGTAGTAACACCCCATACTATGTTGTCACACAAAGTAGTGTCACAAAAAAGTGTCAAACTCAATATTATATTAACACTCAATATAATATCAGATAAAATCACCACAATACATTTACACTCCACATATCATTAAATAACATGATAATGATACTCTTTTTTTCATAGTGTGGACACAAGCTACGTTAACCCTTAATGTACACTATGCCTATAATCTATATTACATTAACTATTTAATGTAATTTCATGTTTTCAGTGTATATTACATTATATTAATAACATAATTCCATGTTCCAACACATGATATGTTGTCACAAAAACATATACTAAACTGCTTATTGATATTACATTAACACTCAATGTAGTCTCATAAGGGAGTGCCTAAGGTTACATTTTCATACAATGTAACCTTAGATAGCCAAATTAACATTACATTAAAACTCAATGTAATGTTAAGTGGTCAAATTCTAATTAGGATTAATAAACATGTTCTCCATTTAAAATATTAAAAGAAAAATGTTTATTTATCATAGAATGTGGCTTTAATATCACTAATGATATTTATGGGTTTCATCTTATGAAATTGACATTGGAAGAAATTCCATATTTGTGCGATCCATACTCGACAGAATCAACATGTACATAGAATATGAGGAACATAAAAACATTTGTACCTGTATATTTCAAGAAATAACCTCTATATTTTCATGTATATGAAGAAATATTTATGTATATCACCAAAGAATAATAATAAAATTCTTTTTCCGCTAAGTGATTAAATTAGTTATTGAATCCATGATCATATCAAAAGGATCCATGTAAGTCGAGTGGGGTGATAACACCTTTGCTGTATGTGATGAAAAATTCTATGAGAAGGAAGAGAGATTCAAAAATCATTACCTAAAACTGATGATCATTCACCATGCACAATATAAAGAATCACATTACTTTATAAATACAACCTTGAGGCTCTCTATTTAAGGAAATTTATCATCCATATGAAATATATCAGGTGAATACATTACTTATTATTGGGGGAATCCATTGAACTCATTTAATGGATATAAAAACTATAATTAATCCATTCATAATCGATTAGTAACTGAATGAAATCACATGGGAATGAGGTGGAATATTATTTCAATCATCCTACATTATGTTGGGTGAAAAGTAATATTAGGATTAGGCTTAAGGATATATCATAACCAATGTATCCTTAAGTAATATGTATCATATACATATGTTTTTAGTGAATAACCAACATAGTTTAGTCTCTTGGTGACCGATAATCTTATATTGGGTACCTAGTGAGCCATTTGGTGTTTGGTGGATTTTCATTGATTATCGAGTGGTGCTCTAACTTTTTTTTTGTTTAGCATATTTAAAACTATAATTTTATATTCACAACCCTTTATTCTTTTATGTGGATGGGGGATCGATAGAGGACATTTTGGACAGATTCTTCCCCTTTCTTCTTCCCCTTGATTCCCTATTATTACCTATGACCAGAGGTTTATTTGGAATGAGTCAAATCTAATCAATAATGCCTCATCATGAATCACAATGAAATTATATGTAACAAAGAAGTTATACAAGGAAACACCAAAATTAAGAGAGATCCCAAACAAAACATGTTTTCAAAACATGATACCTCCCATAAAAGGTCATTTAATCCAAATAATTTATAAATTTTTTCTCTATTTGTTACACCATTAAAACATACATCAAATACTTAGTTATTATTTTAAAAAAAATTATAAAGGCATCTCAGGAATTTTGAAACACCCAAGCCCACTGGAAAAAATATAAAGAAAACCATCTTTAATAACATTTATCCTTTGAAATCTCATTTTAAATAATACATATCCTTTAAAGTACCTTTTAAGGTAAAATAATAGAATAAGGCACACATGAAAACCACAGTATGAGGTACTTTACCATTTTACACAGTTTATTTTAAGTGATGAAATAGTTTGGAGGAAGAAGTAGAATAAGAGATAAAATATGGATGTAGAAGTCTGTTCACAACATGAATTATTCTGGGAATTTTTTTTACAAAAATCTGGTTGAGGATGTCCACACAATAAAAATTATATTTACAACCTAAATGGGCTTCAAAGTATAAATAAGTTTTATGAATTAAAATTTTGAGGTGAATGAAATTTCAGCATATGTGGGCATTGATGATTTCATGATGTGAATTCTTATTTCACACTATGAATAATGTTAGGTCTAACCGATTTACTAATTTCAGAGCCTTTGACTCTAATAAGTCTTCCCACTTTTCCCTTGATACCTAGGTCTTCTCTAGGAAATTTTGGTGATCCTAATCCTTCGAGAGGCTGAATTTATAAAATATTCAAGAATCATACCCAGGGAATCAAAGGTACCAACTCTGGTTTATCTTCTACTTAATAATCTAATAATTTTCATTTGTGGATAAACCCTATATTGGGGATACCATTACTATATATACATGTTAGATCATTATTTCTTAATATTTTTTGGGCTAATTGAAGGAAAGAGAGGAGGAACCTAGATCTACTTGGTTATAGTATTTTTCTTGAAGATGAACGTGTTTGAGGTCAGTGACTTCTATCCCCCTACAATCTAAATAGAACTTGAATGAATTATTTTTAAATATAAATCATGAGTGTTTATTACTGAAAATCTATTGAGAGTTCTCCATGTTTTTCTTATTTTTGAAACTATGGGTTGTGGTATTTGATCACAATGTGTTTGATGAATTTTTAAAATGAGAAATTGATTTCAAAAACTATTTTGGGTGTGATAACTTAGAATATACATGGGTTCATGAGTTCCTGATGCACTTGGAAAGGGTCTCATTGGGTTATACTTGGTTGTGGGATCAATTTTGACTCAAGGAATTTTACCTCCATGTGATGGATTGGATTCAGAGGGATGTGTAATGTTTGAAAGTATATACCATTTAGTGGGATTACTTTAATAGGTTGTGAATTGGGTGTGTGAGTTGCATGGGAATGAATTTATGACATGGGAGACCTTCATGGAGAAAATTTTATCACTGATTATGTATATGTATATCTTTCACAACTGGTTTATATTTTTAACTATGGTCTTATATTAAATGTTAGCTAACTTGTTCTTATCTTAGTGGAATGTGTGGAAAGTCTTGGGGATTTCCTAATGAGTCAATATACATACCCCCTGACTATGAATCCTGGTGTATATGTAGATATTTTTTACTATGATACAAGTAATGGACATGTCTCGTACTTTCTTAGTAGAACACCGTGATGTTGTGTTCTTATCATTTTGTAGTTGGATCATGGAGATGTCTTGTTTTGGAGTTAATCATTGTTCCATATCAGTGCCTTGATTTACTTGGGTGCATTTGGGTCCTTTATTGATGTAGATATATAGAATTTGTTTTATTCTACAAATTTGATTATGGTTCTATTTTATTATGTCATTGGTAATCTATTGGGTTCTATATAATGCATCACATTCATTATATTTTGTTGATTAATACTAAAAGTTGTATGCATGTAAGGGAAAATATCCCCCCACACTTTGGTTAAGTTCATAGAATTTATTACCATTCTTTGGTGTATAGGGGATGAAACCTAAGATTAGTGGCACTTTAGTCCTTCCTAAGCCAATGGGTTAGATCAAGGTGTTTCAATTAGTATCAGTTTGTTCGATCTGTCATAAATGAATAGTAAGCGTGGAAACAGGATGTGAAAAGACTTGAAATGTAAGTATAATAAGGTTTATATAGACTATTTATACTAAAATTGAAGTTAGAAAGGTAATTTGGGTATTCAAGTGTTGTAAAAAATATTAGGTATGTTGTCACCTCATCGTCGTGGGTTTATCTGATGAGAGTTCAATACCATGCATAAGTGTCAGACTTACCACTAGGAATACATAATTAATATAATATTTATAATGATTCTTGTTATGTTTTGGTGAATTTTAAAGAAATTTAATTGAATTTTTAATTTATGAATAAGTGGTTAATTTTCTATTAATATAGATAAGATTCCACCAGTCAGGAGATTTAGGAACCAACAAGAGGCTATTGTTAAAAATGTCATTCCACCTCATGAACCACTAGAGAACCAATAAATTATCAGAAGCATTGTGTAAGAATTATAGGATATGGAAAAAGGAAATCAACCTAAGTAACTATGTCTTATGGATCACTCACTCAAATTCCATTGGTATAATCCACCAATATTTTGAGGTGACTCAGGTGCCTTTAAAGTAGAAGCATGGATTGGGAAGATGAATAGAATCTTTGATTTCTTGAGAACCCCATCCAAAATCAAAGTGAATATCACTACGTTTATGCTCTATGATCTAGAATGAAAATAGTGTTACCTAAAATTTTAAGATAAAGTCGAGTAAGGCCTCACCTGAGATAGTTTTAATGAATTATTTAATAAAATATTATACCCAAATTACTTATGAGTGTTGATAATAATAGAATTATTCCAAAAAATAAAGGAAACCTATTATTTATTTAATATTTATCCCAATTTACATAACTTTATCATTTTTCACTAGAAGTGGCAGCTAGTTAATCACCAAAGGCATGGATGTTATAAGTGGTTCTATGATGAAACATTCATTCTCAAGCGGTGATGTTTTTCATCGAGGATTACACAAACATGGTGAATAAGGATTTGGTGAAAAAAAACACTTCACTAGGAATTACAGTGGAGGGAACACCTTTTTCATCCCCAAAAATGTGGGAAATCCAATTATGGGAATAAGAATATAAGGAAAAACTACTCCCAGGGCAGAAGAGAACCAAATAACTAGTCCAATTGACCAATTTATTTCCCACTACATAATAGTAACCAAACCAGTTATTTTTAGTGTGGTTTTTGGAACATATGATGGGGGAATTCATGAAACTTACTTGATGATGTAATAACTATTTTTGTAAAATATAACTCAAGAATTACTGCACATATTTTACAAATACAATGAGTTTTGGTGATTTTATATGTCCTAGGCTTCTAATGATAAACCAAGATACTATCATTTTAATAGTTATCACCCTAAGAATCAAGGTACTCAAGGTTATTTTAGGAATACCCTAACACATTATAAGGAACCACCTCAACAAGGAAACATGAATGAGCAAGGGAGAGTTGATTGAAATTTTTTTAGAGTCGAACTGATCATGAAAATCGAGGATGTATGTCCCTCGATAGTGTGAGGTATTATTCTTCTTGATTCCACTTTTATGCTTGTTTTATCTGAAACTAGTTACTCCCATTATTTTAGTACTTATTGTTTGGTAAAAAATTAGATTTATCTATGGAAATTATTCCTCACATTATGAGTATCAAGACACCTGTAGCACCCCAAAATCTTAAAGGGTTTAAAGGATAAATGTTATTACTCATGTCAAAAAGGTGAACCTTTATTTTTAGGAGCCTACCTGATTATAAATTCATAGTTAAAGAGGTTTGTCTTGGAGTAGTGATCAGGATGGGTGGACTCATGGGATGTTTCCCTAGGTGTGTGTGAGTTAGGATAAAGCACACTTGAATAATCAAGTGTTGGCCTATGGGGATTGTCACACTCAGGTTTTTATTGTAACCATTTTTGGTTCATTTTTGGATCTTGGTTTTCCTATCGAGTTCTGGGTGTGATGGGTTTAAATGTTGAGTTTAAATTTTGTTTATATTTGGTTATGAGGTTATTCCTTAGTTTACTCTTGGTTGTTTTGGTGAAAAAATTGAGTTTTTGAGCTTGGTAGTAACTGGTGCATGGTCAGGACATGGTTTAGGGAAACCATGTGGCTTTGAGTTGGTGTCTGAGGCTTGGTTCATAGATTGAACAAGGTTTTTTAAACCATGTGGAAAACATGAAAAAAGGATTTGTCTCTTAGAAGAACCATATCGTATGGTTGGCTCATGGTTTACTAAACCATGCATCCAAATTATGCAAGCTATCCAAATATTAAAAATTGTGAAATTAACTTTTTACCCTCTTGATATTTTAGCCAAATCCACCCATTTATTACTCCTCATGGTTCATACAGACCTAGGGGAGCTTTTACCTCATTCTCAAAGCTTCCTACTCCCTCCCATTGTGTGTATCTAGGGTTTCTTCAAGGTTTTGGGTGATATTTTCAAGGTAATATTCTCTTCACTTATTCCTCTTAATTATTCTTCCATTTTTCTCTTGAGTTCTTCTTCTCCCATGGTATTGTGGACCTAGTGTTCATTTTTACCTTGGTTTATGTTGGGTGTTTTCCTTGGTTAGGGTTTCTATTGGATGTTCTTTCTTCCTTGAGCCTTTGCAAGGTTTTTTCAGGTGAGTGTCTTTGAAGCATCATGAGATTGAGGTAGGTTTCCACTTAAAATAGAATTTAAATTTAATAATTATTGGTTTCTTGATTTTTACACATTCCTTATATGTTAAATATTGACGTGTGATCTTTGGAATATTTGTTTGGTGTGAAAAGTAGTGATTTTTTCTTTGTTATGAGGTGAATGACATTATTTTGTTAAATGTTTCACACCAAGTGTTTGATAAAATTCTAGTTGGATATTGCATGTGATTTGTATATTGCAAAGTATGGTTTGGATTTTTAAATTTTATTGTGACATCTAAATGGTGGTTTTGGTTTTCTCAAATGGATTTATAAATGGTTTTGTCTCTTAAAAATGGAATGGAATATGATAACAATGTGTGGCCCATTTAGAACTTTGATTAAAATGGATTTTGGTTTTCACATGTGGTGCATGAGATTAAATAATATTTTTAAAATGATTTTAAAATGGAAAATGGTGTGTCTACACATTTTTTTAAAGGTGGTTTTGATTCATTTATAAAGGATTGTTTTAGGCCTGATTGGAACTTTTTGAGAAATTGGTGAAAATGATTATTATGAAAACCCTCATTAGATAGTCTACTTGCCTTATTTATATTGAATGGATGGGATGTACATGTTTTGGAATCCTCATGATCCATTTATATGAATGCGTAGGAATTACTCGCTATGGAATCCTCATGACCCATTTACTTTTTTCAGAATGAGAGATCCTTAGAGTGGACTCCCTTGAGTTCTATTTGTTTATAGGAAGAGATTGATCCTTGGGGTGACTCAAGGTTATGCCTATTGTGTGTATTATTTATATATAATATATGTTCATGTGATTGGATGCTCAGTTAGAATTGGTTTGCACACCCCCTTTATATTATTGATATGGGAACCTGGTATAGTGAGAGAATTTTATGAGAGTGATTTCTACAATAGTTACGATTATGCTCTGAATAGTTTCCCATTGTAGGGAATTGGATATTGTGTTTTTTTATTACTATGGGATAGTTCCCCTCGGTCTTTACCAGGTGGGGTGTAGTAGATCGTGTGGGTGAATTTGATTTCATCAAGTGAGGAATGCTTTCTAGGATGATTCAAGATGTATAGTATATTCTGGATTATTTATGATCTACTAGGTTTCTACCATGTCTATTGACACTTAGTTTTCTACAGTGGATGATTGAAATTAATTGTTTGTTGGTTATCCTTGTGTGCTTATTTCCATTTCCCTTATTATGTGATCATTTTCATGGATTACTTATATGGTGTACTTATTGGATAAAAGTGGTGTGTTGGATTTCAAAGGTTTATGTAAAATGTTTTGGAAAAACTTTTGTACACTTTCTCTTCCTTTTTAAAATGAAAAATCTTCTTTTATGTTTGAAATTACAATTTTTCCTACTTAGAGAAGAGTGTGATTTAAATGGAAAATTGAAATGGAACCATGTTTTGAACTAAAGTGGAAATGTGTGGAAAAAGATTACTTTTATATAATATATTGAAAACCTGAAATTGATGTTGCTTTTATTTAAGGGAAGTGCATTGGGAATAGATTTGTTCAGGAACACCTACTTAGTTTTAATACACATGCCTATAGTTATTCTTGATTTTAGACTATGGTTTAGGTTTTAGATTGGTCTCGACTGCCATGGGTGATGGTTTGTTTTTGGTATTGGAGAGTAACCCTTTGGGTCACATGGAGATGTTGTGGTTTTCAGGTTAAATTGGTGTTTTTTGTTCAGTTGTTTTATTTTCATTTTATCTTGTAAAATGATATTTAGTTTGTATATTTAGATATATTGTGTAACACCCCGACCCCTCTAGGCTGGAGTCGGTGCATTACTTGTGATATTGGCATGGTTACGAGTGTTATTGAGAGGTATTAATGAGAGGTAAAGGGGTATTCCATTATTTATATGTCACAAGGGAAGTATGGGGGAGGTGCAAAAACATACACCATCATTAGGAATTAAAAATAAAAGGGCACAACATAGGGGAGATTCTTGAACAAAAGTGAGAGAGAGGATCCCTTACCTTATACTCAAAGGTGTTCTTGATTGTTCTTAACGACTTGAATAATCAAATTTAGCTTCATTAATTAATAATTCCAGAACATCATCAACATATAATTGATATGTTATGAACTTATTAGGTTAATTAATGGCATTTTTGATCGTTTAAGTGATTAAATTTTATTGTTTTGGTAGCATTTTCTTCTTTGGTTTTCATGATCCGTTTACTTGTATTCTTGAATGGATGTTTGTTTGAAATGTGGTTTAACATCCAGAATTGTTAATATACATTATTAGCGATATGAAATAGATATAAATTATCTTATAATTATTCTAGTTATATACCATGAGGATGACTCATTCGATGAGTTAAAAATAAACGCTTGGATTTGGCTTGGCGGTTTTGTGCACAATAAACATGTTTTGTATTATTATTCCATATTATGAACGTCTAAAGATTACAAAACATTAATCAAGATAAAATACATATATTATTACATCTTTCAACCATTGAAAAGGCTTCATGACCAGTATTGAATATATTAATGCAAATTGAAAATCCATCTTCCTTGAGTGTGATAAATTTACACATCTTGGACGATGTTTTCATTTATTGTATAAAATGAGGGGAAAGAGAGATTATGATAAAATATTCCATTATCACAATGAAAATACAGTACATGTAAGGTACTGGAATTATCATGGAATTTGGATTAGTGCAGGTGAGAAGGGAGAACAAAAGAATGGAACTTTGTAGATGAAATTAAAAGAAAAGAGAAGGAAGGTTCACCTCTTGAGTACACCCCCTTGAGAATATCCTTAAGGCCTTTGTTTTTGGAATTTTGGTGAGAGAAACAAATCTTGGACGTGGGGAGAGGTCTTGGAAAGAGTATTTGGAAGAATTTATGCAAGGCTTGAAGCTTAAGTGGTGTGGGAGGAAGAGGGGGTGAGGGGTGGTTTATATAGTGGAGGGGAGAGGAGTTTTCTTAATTTTATAATCATTAATTTATTATTTACTCTCAAAAAAAAAGATAGTGAGTATTCCATGACCAAGAACAGTAATATATGTACGTGACTTTGAACCAATTGATCTTACATCAGTAGATCATCATCAATTACTCAAAAAATTCCTTATTTAGCATTTATCACAAATTATCGCATTTTACTATTCATCAAAAATTTAAGTATTTCAGAAAAATCCCAAAAATTCACCCTAACCATTTTTCAATGTGTATAATCCAAAAATTAAGCCCATTTTCAAAAATATTTTTCTGAATATGATTAATTAAATATTTAATTAAAATAATTATTTAATCGAAAAAATATTCACTTAAAATATTCATCTTCATTTTTAAGGTGCCTAAATTCATTTATACCTTCAAGGGCATGGATACCTTTCATAAGATTCATATTACTATTCATAAGGGTAAGTTACTATTCATAAGGGTAGGTTACTATTTATAAGGTTAGGTTACTATTCACAAAAAATTAAGTTAATTCTATCAGACTCTAAGTATTATCCTGAACACAACCATGTATGTCAGTTTTTTAAAATTCAAATCACAGAGTTGGAAAATTTAAGTTTAGTGGCTAGGTTATGGATATCTTCTATAAGTAACCATGTTTTTTTCCATATAGGCTCAGTAATTCATGAAATATAGGCTATAACTAGAATGTATTTAAGAGAAACATACAATAAAGTGTTTGGGGTGCCACATATTGGGATATTTTTTCATTTCCACTATTCTGTTTTTTTATTTATATTGGGTAAAATTGTTCCGTTTGGTTACTCTATTGATGTCCAACACTAGTTTCCAGCTTGTCGGGATCAGGAATGCCTTTTGGGCCTTTCCACAAATTGACTCAGGTGACCGTTCAGGTTTAAACTAGGTTGATTCGTGAAAAAATGGTATCAGAGTAGGTTGGTTCTTTATAGGGACTAAATTTTAGAGTTCCCTATACTATTTTGGATGTCAAGGTAGAAGAAGTAAGACTGTTAGAACTTAGGGTGTAAGTCTAGGGGAGTGTCTGGCCAACACTTTCTGATCCAAACCTTTGTTTTCCATGGTAAGTTGGGTTTCTTTTGGTTTATTTGGTTCTTGTTAATTGTTTTATGCTTGGGAAATGAAAATAAAGTTTTACCAATGGTCCCAGTGAGCTCACAGGGCTTGTAAATCCATTCGAAGTTAGGGAAATTTTCTAAGAAGGCTCTTCTTTATGGTGGCATGATTGGCATATGAATTCCAACCATATGGCCAAGTCACCCATCAACACTAGTTCCCCCTTTTGAGTTGTTTTGGGTATTCCTTGATTATGAAAATTGTTTTTAAATATTGGCTTATAATTTATGAAAATTATATTTTTAGATATAATGGTTTGGTTTTGGGAAGATGTAAAATGGATTTTCAGAATAAACTTTAAGGAAGGATTTAGAAAAATTATTTTTTTTTAAAAAATGAGCCTTTGGGGTTTAATGGGAATGGTTTAACAAGATTGTATTTTTATAATCAAAACTTGTGGTTTATTGAATTTAGTAGTTTGAAAGTGTAATTTTGTTTTAGAAAATTTATTTTAAATGATAATAAATGTGTTTTAATCAAATGATTTTTGATGAAATGAGATTTTTTGAGCTACTGAAAATATTTTTAATGGCGTGAATTGGAATTTTTAGATGGGATCCAAGAGATTTTATTTTGAGCATGATAGAATAGAAGGAATTTTAGAGTTTTAAATGTTTTTTATTAGTGGTTGGTGATATTTTAAAAAGTTTTGTGAAATTTGAAATGAAAATTGGATGGAGGGTGTGAAAAACTTGAGTGGGGTGTTTTATTTTTGAAAATGAGAATGTTTCATTTGACCTTTAGTATTTCTATGGGTGTTCACATGCACAGATATTTGTGGGAAAGTTAATGGATGTTTATATGGGTAGAAGAGTTCCCAGGATGGAATAAGAATGTGTACGTATGAGGCCCCCTATAGTACCATTCATGAGTGTACAACCCACCAAGTTTTTTTGTTTCAAAAGTGTTTTTAAGATTAAAGTTGCGATGTTTTGATAGCCAGTGGTCATGTGGCTGGTTTTCCCTATGTTTTGGGAATGGTTCTAATGTAGTGTTTGAGCATGATAACTCTTATTGGTGAGTTCGTTTTGATTGAGATATTGGTTTTCTTGTTTCTTAGTTTCTTCCCCCATAAAGATTCAATATATGTTCATGGTGAAGCTATGAGTGGTTCCCCATTAGAAGGTTTTCTAGTTGATCAACCTAAGGATTTTCTTCTTGACTTTTGAAAGTTGAATCCCAATCTCTTTTATGGTCAAGATGATCCTCTCTAAGTGGAAGAGTGTATGTGGAAGATATAAAGGATCTTTAGTCTCCTAGATCTACCTTAGTCATTAAAGGTAAATTTTGTTTCCTTTATTCTTGAAGGTCTTACCTGGAAGTGGTGGAAGTAGATATCTCAAACTTAGCCTCAAGAAGATATTACCTAGAAGTTATTCAAGGCTTCATTTATCCATTAATATTTCTATGAGGTAGAAAATGTGAGAAAGGGTATGGAGATGTGTTGTCCGCAGTGAGGTGATGGGATAATGTTACAGTTCTTATATCTTTTTTTGGATCTAGTTCCTTATATTCTGGAGTTTGCTGCGGATGATTCCCTAAAAGTTCAACATTTTGAGAGTGGGATTTGTCCCAATCTACAGTTGAAGGTTTCAGAGTTTGGATTAGCCTATTTTGATGATGTGGTGATGTAATATATTTGTGTTGAGATTATGCTAGTGGGAGTTATTGATGAATCCATCCCTCCTCTAATATTTGGAAGCGACGATGGGAATTCTAGTAAGGTGATAAAAAATCATCTTGAAGATGTTGGTGCTGGCCGCAGTATTAAAATACCTATTGATATTTCTTAAAATTCTTTTAAGAATAGTATTATGGTGTTTCATCAGTGTAGTAATCTAGATCATAATAATTTTTCATTTTTAAGTACTCCGAAGACATTTTATTTCTATAGGCACCTAGGTCACTTGCAACGGTTCTATCAATTTGTTTATAGGAAGCCACATGGAGCAATTTTACATGAGTAGGGTTCTTTTCTTGTCTTAGTGTGAATTCCTTTTTTATGAGTTCTTATATTATTGTAATGGTTGTGTTTGGTGGTGTTTTGAGGTTTTCATTCTCTTTAAATTGTAAAATTGGATTTTGTGGGTCTCCTGAGAACTTCTGTTATATTGGAAGTGTGTTTATCTTTTGGTAAGTTATAAATTCTCTCCCTCATGAGTGGAGGTACATTCTATTGCGTGTCTTATTTATATGGTTTCTTGTCTAAAGTGAAAAAGGATGTTGAATGTGCATCTTATGATTCCCTATTTTGTTGGAAAGAAGGAGTTTTGATTAGGGATTTTCAGCTCCTGACTGCGAGGCGGTAGATGATTCAAACATTAGGGCTCCATCCATAAGCTCTAGAGTGAAGTTAACACTTAGTCAGAAATCCTAAGCTGTGAGGGACCTTGGGATTTCTTTTTTCTTCAGTTCAGGAATGAAGATAGTTGAAGTTTTCCTATTATGAATTCTTCATCTTAAAGGTACCATTTTATAGAGAGAGGTGTAGAGATCTTGTATACTCATTGAAATACTCATGAGTTAAAGGTTCCTCTTTGGTTTTGAGGAGGTTTGGTGGTCTCATTTTCCTAAAATTCCCATAATTGTTCCTTTTCAGATGCAGACCTCTAAATTGGTGGTACTTGTACAGTTAGACTTTGTGAATAAATTCTGGTTTTAGCCTGCCTTTTGAGTTGATGTTTCTTTGATTGAGTTTCCCCCTATAGGTGTGGGTTGTTGATCGGTGTGAGAATTCCTAGCCTAGTTTCCCTCATTTCAGTCAGTGGTGATCGATTTAGGCTAATTGATTCTTCATGGTTGGGAGACCCACCGTAGGTATTGTTAAATTTTATTCTGAAATTTAATTGGTGCTAGATAGTTTATAATGGTGGGGATCCCATTTTGGTCTCCCATGTTAGTAATTAGGTTTGGATCCCGATGTTGGTCTCATAAGAGGTGATTCCTTTATGAAGCTATTGATTTTTTGGTTCCTCTCTATTTGGGGAAACATTGGGATTTTGTAGTAATGTGGTTCAAGTTTCTATTTTGATTTGGGAAGTGGTTTTGGATCACTGGATTGTTTTATCATTATGTATAAGAGGAATAAGTTTTGTTTAGTGGTGGTTGAGGTGTTATTGGCTTGAGAGATTGGATCCTGTAGTTGTGGGAATCATTTTTCCTTAATCAATCAACTAGAGAGTGGTGAGGATTTTTGAGGGAGGAAAGTGTTATGGTGGGGAGAATTGTCACACCCAGGTTTTTGTTGTAACCCTTTGTTTCAGTTCATTTTTGGATCTCGATTTTACTCTCAAGCTCTGAGTGTGATAGGTTTAAATTTTGAATTTATTTTTTGTTAATATTTGGTCCTGAGGTTATTAATTAGTTTTCTAAAGAAGTTTTTGGTGAAAAGTTGAGTTTTTGAGATTGGAAGAAGGTAGCAGACACTTAGGAGAAACTTTGCGGCTTATCCCAGGAAACCGTGTGACTTTGGGTTGGTTTCCAAGGATTGGAACACAACTTGTACACAGTTTTCAAATCATGCAGAAAACATGAAGAAAGGATATATCTCTTGGAAGAACTATATCACATGGTTGGTACATGATTTAGAAAACCGTGTGACCAAACCGTGTGACTGAACCACATGATCTTCCCAAATATTAAAAATTGTGAAATGACCTTTCTACCCTCTTGGTATTTTAGCTCCAATCTGCCCATTTATTCCTCCTCCTAGTTTGTAAATCCCTAGGAGAGCTTCTCCATCCTTCTCCAAGCTTCCTCCTCCCACCCATGGTGTGGATATAGGGTTTCTTCAAGGTTTTGTTCTATATCTTCAAGGTAATCCTCTCTTCTCTTCTTCCTCTACATTATTATTCCATTCTTCTCTTGATTTATTCTTCTCCCATTGTCTTTTGGAATTTAGTTTTATGTTTAACTTGGTTTATGTTGGGGGGATTTCTTGGTGTGGGTTTCTCTTGGATGTTATTACTTCTTTAAGCCTTAGCAAGGTTGTTTTCGGTGAGCGTCATTGAAGTTCCATGGGATTGAGGTAGGTTTTCATTTGAACTCACCATTAAATTTAAGAATTTCTGGTTTCATGCTTTTAACACCTTAATTACATGTTAAATATTGATTTGTGGTCTTTGTAATATTTTTTTGGTCTATAAAGTGGTGATTTATTATTTGTTATGAAGTGAATGACATTGTTTTGTGAAATGTTGCACACTAAGTGTTTGATAAAATACCCGATTAAATTTTTCATGTGATTTGGGCATTTTAAAGCATGGTTTAGATTTATAAATGCTGTTATGACATCTAAATGGTGGTTTTGGGTATCTCAAATGGATTTAATAATGGTTTTGGATCTTGAAAATGGAAAGGAATGTGATAACGATGTGTGTTCCATTTGGAACTTTGATGAAAATGGTTTTTGTTTTGTATATGTGGTCTGTGAAATAGAATGATATTGGTAAAAGGATTTTAAAATGGAAAATGGTGTGTTTGAACCTTTTTGGAAAGGTGGTTTTTATTAATTGATAAAGTATGTTTGAGGCCTGATTGGAGATTTTGAGAAAGTGGTGAAAATGATTATTATAAAAACCCTCTTTGAATAGTATACTTTCCATGTTTATATTGAATGTATGAGATGTCGTCACTGTGTAATCCTCGTGATCCATTTATTTGAATGGGTGGTAAGTTCTCACAGTGGACTCCATGTGACCCATTTACTTTTTGCAGAATGGGAGATACTTGTTGTGGGCTCCTTTAAGTTCTATTTTTTTATGGAAAGATATTAATCCTTGGGGTGGATCAGAGTGATTTATATTGTGTGGATTATTTATATATGATTATGTTCATGTGATTAAATGCTCGATTGGCATCAGTTTTTTAATGACCCAAACTTTTGAATAATATTTTGTTTCCTGAAAATGTATGTATTACTTTGTCATAATCAATAAAAATATATAAGTATAAATAAAATTCAACCATTGGGTTTTGAAAATTGCTTAATATAACTATTGGTTAATATGACCATTAGAAACAATAATAAACAATATAATTATTATTTATAAATAGAAATGATAATTGATAATTAATGAAAAAAGAGTTATCGATGGCCTCATCCAATAGACTCGAGCCATACGAAGACCATTTTTCAGAGCTTGGGAAGGAGGTAGCGCCACTAGGCTTCGCTCTGGACCAATCTCAAGTCGAGCTTCAACATGTTAAGCTTGAATGAAATTAACTACGGGATAAGTTCAAGTTAATGGAGATTACCACTCAGGCGATGTTATCCAAGCCGCCCCAAGAGTCTATCACTATCGCACACAATACCCTTAGGTCATATGTGGGTGTTTTAAGGGATTATGTGTCAAGGCCCAAGTTACTTAAAATGTAATACCGTCACTTTAATAAATTTTTAATTTCATCATTTTCATTTTAAGAATAGTTTTGCTTAAAATTGAGATGGAATTTGATAGATTGATTTTTCGAGTAAAAATTGTACTTTTCAAAAAGATATAAATTGTCATATTAAAATAATTATTTACTAATAATGTTTATTATAATGAAATAGTGTTATAAAAACACTCCTTTATTAATTATAAATGATAAAATATTTTTTTTCAAGTGTCAAAAATTTTACTATGCATGTCACTATGCATTTTCTGTCTGCTATTATTTTTAACAATCAAGTATTTTTATAGTTAAAAATTAAATTTATCATATTTATAGATTTATTAAGGTAAAATAAATGTCATTTTTTATTTTTGAATGTCAATATTATGTTACATAGAATTTTTGATATTTTATAATTTTTTTTTCAATGAATAGTAAAAATACAATTATGAGTTTTTGGTATGTTTAATGATATAATTAATGATGTAATCATGATTTAATAATTATGGTCTACTCTTCAGTAATAAAATATTATATGAGGTTTCCTAAGTGGCCAATACCATGGGAAAGCCCATGGTTTTGAAAATACCACTAATGAGGTGTCCTTTGAAATTAATAAAAAACTGCCTCTCTTTTACTATAAATACCCACCCATTACTTCATTTAATTTCATTAAAAAATAATTCTACACAAATTTATGATAGTATTACCTCCCAATGAGTCCTCCCAAGGTTCCCTTAACCCCCCAAAGTCCTGATCTTTGAGTTTTAGAAGTTACTCTTCAAGGTATGGGAATTCTCAACTTCTCTTTTCCTGTCAAGTTCTCTTTTATGTGGTATGTATTTAAAATTTCCATACTATGTTCTTATTTAAATTTTATTATATCCCTATAATGTATTATGATTATTTTTTTAATGGGTGACCCCTGTCCCCTCTCTTTTTAATGTTTTATAAAACTATGTTTCATACCTGTTATGCTGCAAAATTTTCACCTCAAAATCTCTCTCTTTTTTCTCAAGAAATTATTTTACTTTCATTATGTGAATACCCAAACCTATTTCATTTCTAGAGGTATTAATAAAGATATAATTTTTTTATTTGATTCTGTAATTTACATACATAAAACCCTCATTCCCTTTCTATGGGTTATAAATGATAGAATGATCATGTCTTTAAGCACTTTTTCAAATGCCATGATTTTTATATGAAACCCATTTATTTTATTCTCTATGGTTATTTATGAAATGATTGATTATGATATATATGGATCACATGAAAATAAATACATATTAAGGGTTTAACCTAATATCAATCCAATGCATTGGGTAAATAAATTAATCTCTAGAGATAACAAGTTTTACGATACCTTGATGAATAACCTTGGTAATTTTTATGACACCTTGGGGATGCAACTTGGAGATATACTTATAAATGTATAAATTAATCATTGTATCCATATTTTCAAGTTATTATTCAATATATTATTATTATTATATTCCTCTTTATCATTCCTTTATGATATTCCTCATGTTCTTATTGATATTGCTCAAGTTCACATGTAAACTATTTCACATGTTTTCCCTTACTGGGCCTTCTGCTCACCCTTTAATTTGATGTATGTCCCCAGGTTATGAGATGAAATAAATGTACTTAGAATGAATCTTGAATAATCTTTCATGTGGAATAAAATAATTTTTTAAATTTTCATGTATAATGTACCTTATTTTTAAGACACTAAACTTAAAAGATCCTCTATTTGTAAAATGTCATGTAAAATTATGTAATAAAATAGAAGGATGCTATAGTTGGTATCAAAGTATAGTTTATTTATTTTTGGAAATTAGGATATGAAAAATTTATTAATAACCCTATATAAAAGTTTAAATATATAAAAACTTCCTGGTATTTTAGTGAAATATTAAGTAAGTGGTTTCCGAACAAATAAATCCTTGTTTGGATACGAACAAGTGGATGTTGCTCTAGAACAAATGTATCTAGGCATAAAACCTAAAAACACTGCTTTGAGATAGACTCAAACATAAACTAGTTCATGACAACAGGCCTTACTGGACTACTATTTTGAAACTCCCAGGGTATATGTTTGGTTAATCAAAATCTTTTTATGTACCATTATGATGGATTTATAGAAAATGTAATTATTGATAATGAATATTGTGTTTAAGAATAATGTTTTAATACATTAAAATACTTTAGAGTTATAATATTATTAAATGAAACAAGTTTCTCACAAAGGTTTTCTTCTTTTAGAAAATGGGGAGAAATAGGAGGGACCATGCAAATAGTGACCATAATAGACCATGTGCTGATGGTCCTCTGATGGAAGTTGAAACATAAAATTTCATAAGAATTATGAATCAAATGACTCATGTTATAGGAAATAACTTGAATCAAGATGAGAGAAATATTTCATCAGTAAGGAAAAAACATTCCATTGAGTCCTTTATGCATCAATGACCACCAATGTTCAGTGTATCTACCGACCCATTGATTACAAAACATTGGATAATCTCTATAGAAAATATTTTTCTATACTGCATAGTTCCGAACAAGAAAAAGTAACCATAGTTGTTTACAACTTAGAGAGAGAAGATGATAAATGGTGGGAACTGATTAAAAAAATGAGTCCAAGAGGGGATATTGAATCTTTGGAGTGGGAATAGTTCAGAGGAATCTTCTTCAATTAGTATTTCCCTCATTTGATGAGAATGAAAATGGAGAAGGAATTTCTCAAGATGAAGCAGAAGGAGAATGAATCCATGGGAAGCTATGAGATGAACTTTACAAGGCTTTCAAATTACACCTTTATATTTTTTATGAATCCTAATGGTAAGGTTGATAGATTATTTGGTGGACTAAGACCTCATATATGGAATAATATAGCCAACCGAGACTATGAAAACTATGATAAGATCATACAAAGTGCTATGAAAGTTGAACCAGAGTTTGGTGAGACACAATGGTCCCATAAATACAATAAAAAGAAGACATAAATGGATCCAAGCTTGGGGAGGATATTTGATTAGGGAATAGGTGGAAAGCAAGTGAAAGTTACCACATGTAATAAATATTGGAAAAAGCATATGGGGAACTAACTGATCAGGATCAGGAAGTGTTAAAAGTGTGGAAGAGATGACCACATCACTCAGAATTGTTGTAGTGAGGTGAAACCTCAACTTCCCAACACTAAAAACAAAGGTAAGATGGTGAAGGACCTACCTTAAGTCCAATTATTCAAGTGTGGATAGCTTGGGAACTTTTCCAATCACTATTTGAATCCGATGGTAGTGGAGGGGAATCACCATCAACCTTAACATAGGACAAGTGAGAAAGGTCATGCTTTTTCTATCATAAAGGCTAAAGTTCAAGATCCAAATGATGTGGTGGAATGTACTCTTATTGTTATCTCAAAGCTACCAAGTACTTTATTTGGTTCTAGTTCTACTCATTACTTTATTTCCTCCAAGTTTTTAAAGAATATAGAATCAATTCCTGAACTATTAAAAGTATAATTACCAGTCAAGACTTCTGGAGGGATTATCCAAGAATCAATAGTGTTTAGAAACTCTAGCATTTACTCTAGTGAGCACAATCTTATCGTAAATCTAGTAGTCATTCCCATTTTGGATTTGAAAAATATACTAGGGATGGAATGGCTCTCAAATTATAATGATAAGATCAAATTAAGAAGCAAGGAAATGTCAATAGTCTTTAATGGAAAACCTACATTTATCTTTCAAGGAGTGATTTCTCAACCTGATATTTTTATAGAATCACATCCTATAGCCTTTTTTATAGAGTTGATCTGTGAATAATACGAAGGAAATGAGATTATAAGGACAAATAATGTCCCCAACATTCAGGAATACATTGAAATATTTCTTGAGAAGTTACCTAGACCTCCCCCAGAAAGATAGGTATAGTTCTCCATTGAACTCATGCCTGGTTCCAAGACGATTTCAAAAACCCATTATAGAATGACAAATTTGGAGTTGGAGGAATTAAAGAAGCAACTCTAAGATCTTTTAGAGAAGGGGTTTATCCAGCCAAGTTTTTATCCTTGGGGAGAACCTATTATCTTTGTGAATAAGGACATATCAATGTGGTCATGCATTGATTATAGAGAATTGAATGAGATCACAGTAAAGAACAAAACCCTATTCCAAGAATTGATGATTTATTTGACCATATTTGTGGGGATCAGTTCTTCTCCAAGATTGATCTTCGATATGGTTGTCATAAATTGATAGTGAATAAATAAGATATTCTAAATACCTCCTTCCAATCAAGATATAAACATTATGAGTTTGTTTCTATGCCATTAGGATTGACTAATGCACATGTTATTTTTACGTATTTGATGAATAGAGTCTTTAAATACTACATTGATAATTTTTTTGTAGTTTTTATTGATGATATTCTAATATATTCCAAAATTTAGGAGGATCATGAAGATCATATAAGGTTTATATTTCAAACTCCGAGGAAGGAGAGGTTATTTGGAAAGTTTATCAAGTGAAAGTTTTTGTTGCAACAAGTTGCTATCTTGGGGAACATTATAACTAGTGAAGAAATATCAGTTGACCCTGGAAATACAAAGGTTATAGAGGAGTGGCCTCATCCTAAAAAAGTAACTGAGACTCATAGTTTCCTTAGATTAACAAAATATTATAGGAGGTTTGTGAAAAACTTTTCATGACTTTCTAATCCATTAACCAAGTTAACTCAAAAAGGGGTCAAGTTCATCTGGATAAAGGACTGTGAAGAAAGTTTCCAAGATATGAATAAGAGATTGGTTACTGCACCCGTGTTAACTCTAACCTCAATCGAAGAAGGATTTGTTATTTTTAGTGATTCATATCTAAAAGGGATTAGGTGTGTCCTCATGAATAATGACAATGTAATTAATTATGCATCTTGAAAGCTAAAGCCTCACGAGAAAAATTATCCTATGCATGATCTTGAAATGACTATGGGTTTTTTTCTATGAATACATGGAGACATTATCTTTATGGGGATAAGTGTGATATATACATAGAACATAAAAGTTTGAATTATATTTTCAAACAAAATGAATTGAACATTAGACAGAGGAGATGATTTTAACTTCTTAAATACTATGATTGTTCAATTCATTATCATACCGAAAGAGCAAACAAAGTTGCTGATGTATTAAGTAGGAATGACCCTGTTGTTTTAGCAATGATGAGGATTCTAGGAGATCCCTTGATTAATGACCTTTTGAAACTGGACATGATAATGTTAATGGAAGGGATATCATCAACCCTATCCCAAATGATTTCTCAATCATCACTACTAAATAAGATCAAGAAAGCTAAAAAAGAAGATCATTTTTTATAGAAGAAGTTTGAGGTTTTTAAGGATGAGAAGTTTCTAGAGTTCAATATTAATCAAGAAGGTGTAATAAAATTTCATACAAGACTATGTGTTCTTTATATTCCTGAAATAAAGAAGGAGTTGATGGATGAAGATCATATCTCTACATTCTCTATACATCCTGGAAGCACAAAAATGTATAGGGATCTTTGTGATCATTATTGGTGGGATAATATGAAAAGAGAGATTGCTGACTACACTACAAAGTTCCTGGTATGTTAGAAAGTGAAGAAAGAGTGACAAATTTCAAAAGGGGTATTACAACCACTACCTATACTAGCATGGACGTGGGACAATATCACTATAGACTTTGTCATTGGTCTCCCGAGAACTTCCAAAGGAAACAATGTGATATGGGTTATAGTGGAATGTATCACCAAGACTGCCCATTTTATCTCTATCTCGGAATATTTCTATCATTATTAAATTGCCATGATTTACATGAATAAAGTGGTAAGGATGCATGGAGTTCCGCTTTCTATCATATTTGACCGTGATCTAAGTTTTACATCAAAATTTTGGAGAAGTATTCAACATGATATGTGTACCAAATTTAATTTCAGAATGACCTATCACCCCAAAATGATGACCACTTTGAAAGGACTATTCATACACTTGAGGACATGCTGAGAACATGATAAATTGAATTTAAAGGTGGATGGGATCAATATCTCCCATTAGTTGATTTTGTGTACAACAACAACTTCCACTCTAGCATTCAAATGGCACCCTATGAAGCTCTATATGGTAAGTGATGTATAACTACGTTTTGGGATGAATCCCATTTGTTAGAGCTTGGGAAAGAGGTAGAATCACTAGGTTTCATGCTGGACCAAGCCTAAAATGAGCTTCAGCATGTTAAGCTTGAACAAAATTTCTTATGGGATAAGTTCAAGTTAGTGGAGATTACCACTCGGGCGATGTTATCCGAGCCGCCCCAAGAGTCCATCACCATCGCACACCTTACCCTTATGTCATATACAGGTGTTTTAAGGGGTTATGTGTCAAGGCCCTAGATACTTAAAATTTAATCCCATTTTTTTAATAAAATTTTTATTTCATCATTTCCATTTTAATAATTGTTTTTCTTAAAAATTGAGATGGAATTTGATAAATTGATTTTTCGGGTAAAAAATAAACTTTTCAAAAAGATATAAATTGTCATATTAAAATAAAGATTTATTATTAATTTTTATTATAATTAAACAGTGTTATAAAAATACTCATTTTTAATTATAAATGATAAAATAATTTTTTTCCAAGTGTCGAAAAATTTACTATGCATGTCACTATGCATTTTCTGTCCACTATTATTTTTAATAATAAAGTATTTTTATAGTTAAAAATTAAATTTATCATATTTAGAGATTTATTAAGGTAAAATAAAAGTCATTTTTTATTTTAGAACAACGATATTATGTTATGGTGAATTTATGATATTTTTTATAAAATGTTTTGTTTTTCGGTGAATAGTAAAAATATAGCTTTGAGTTTTGAGTATGTTTAATGACATCATTATTGATGTAATCAGGATGTAATCATGATGGTACAATCTTGAGTAATAAAATATGACATGAGGTGTTCCAAGTGGCCAATACCATGGGCAAGCCTATGGTTTTGCAAATGCCACTAATGCGGTGTCCTTTGAAATTAATAAAAAACTCCCTCTCTTTTACTATAAATACCCACCCATTACATCATTTAATTTAATTAAAAAATTATTCTACACGAATTTATGATAGTATTAACTCATAAATATTCCTCCCAATGTTCCCTTAATCACCCAAGGTCTCGATCTTCGAGTTTTAGAAGTTACTCTTCAAGGTAAGGGAATTCCCAACTTTTATTTTCCTTTCAAGTTCTATTTTTTTTGGAATGTATTTCAAATTTACATACCATGTTCTTATTTAAACTTTATTCTTCCACTATAATGTATTATGAGTCTTTTATTATTGGTTTACCCCTGTCCCCTCTCTTTTTAATGTTTTATAAAACTATGTTTCATACTCGTTATGCTATAGAATTTTCAACTCAAAATCTCTCTCTTTTTTCTCAAGAAATTATTTTATTTTATTTATTTGAATACCCAAAAATCTTTCATCTTTAGATCTATTCATAAAGATATAAAAATTATTTATTTTATTCTAGAATTTACATACATAAAACCCACATTCCTTTTCCATGGGTTATAAATGACATAATGATCATGTTTTTAAGCACTTTTTAAAACGCCATGATTTTGATATGAAACCCATTTAATTTATTCTCTATAAGTTATTTATGAAATGTTTTATTATGATATATATGGATCACATGAAAATAAATACATATTAAGGGTGCTCCCTGATAGTGCTCCAATGCATTGGGTAAAGAAATTAATCTCTAGAGATGACAAATTTTACGATACCTTGGTGAATAACCTTGGTAATTTTTATAAAACCTTGGGGATGGACCTTGGTGATATGATTATGAATGTATAAATTAAATGTTGTAGAAAAATTTTAAATATATGATTCAAGATATTATTATTATGATATGCCTCTTTATCATTCCTTTATGATATTCCTCATGTTATTATTGACATTTCTCAAGTTCACATGTAAACTATTTCACTTGTTTTCCCTTACCGGGACTTTTGATCACCCTTTACTTTTATGTATGCTCCCAGGTTATGAGATGCAATAAATGTACTTAGGATTAACCTTAAATAATCCTTTCACGTGGAATAGAATAATGTTTTAAGTTTTCATGTATAATGTACCTTATTTCTAAGACAATAAACTTAAAAAGATCATCTGTTTGTAAAATGTCACGTAAAGTTATGTAATAAAAAGGCATGATTATATAGGTTGGATCACCCCTTTATAATCTTGAAATGGGAACCTGGAACAATGAGCTAATTTTATCAGAACAATTGTTTCACTAGTTAGTATTAAACTTTGACTAGTGACCCATAATAGGGAATTGGATATTGTGTTATTTTCATTGCTATGGGATAGTTCCCCTCAGTCTGTTCCAAGTGGGGTGTGACCGAGCGTGTGGGAGAATTTTATTTCATTGAGTGAGGCATTATTTCTTAGATGATTCAATATGTATAGTATGTTATATATCATTCATGAGCTCCAAGGTTTATCCCATGTCTATTGGCACTTAGTTGTTTGTAGCGGATGATTGAAATGAATTGTTGGTTAGTTATCCTTGTGTCCTTATTTTCATTGCCCTTATTATGTGATCATTGTTATGAATTACTTGTATGGTGTACTTCTTGGATAAAAGTGATGTGTTGGATTTCAAAGGTTTATGGAAAATGTTTTAGAAAATGTTTTGCACACTCTCTATTCCTTTTTAAAATGAAAAAATATTCCTTTATCTTTGAAATGATAATGGTTCCCACTTGGGGATGAGTGTGATTTTAAATGTAAAAGGGAAATAGAACCTTATTTTTCTTTAAAGTGGAAATTTGTTGAAAAATATAACTTTTATATACTGTATTTCAAACTTGAAATTTATGTCTATTTTATTTAAGGGAAGTGTATTGGGAATAGATTTATGTGGGAACTCATACTCAGTTTTAATACTCATTACTATAGTTATTCTTGTTTTTATCCTATGGTTTAAGTTTCATCTTGGTCTTGATCGCCATGGGAAATGGTTGGTTTTGGTATTAGAGAGTGACCCTTTAGGTTACAGGGAGATGTTGTGGTTGTCAGGATTAGCTGGTCTTTGTTGTTCAGTTGTCGTATTTTTAGTTTATCTTGTAAAATCATGTCCAGTTTGGATATTCATATATATTGGTATATTTTTTTTCATTTATAATATTCAGATTTTTTATTTATATTTGGTGAAATTATTCCTTATGGTTACTCTATTGATGCTCGACATTAGTTTACATCCAGTGGGGATCAAGAACACCCTTTGGACCTTTCCACGGATTGACTTGGGTGATCAGTTCAGGGTCGACCTGGGTTGGTTTGTGATATGGATAGTAATTTATCTGATGTTCTATTCAGGAATGTGTATGGTCCCCATGGATGGGAGAACATATGTCTGTGGGGTAATTGGGGTGCCTGGGGGACCTGTTGTTATATTAGTACTAGAGGAGGAACCCAGTCAAAAGTGTGGTGAAATTTCATGTTTTGATATGTAGGGTCCACAATGAGGATGTTTTTCTCTAAAGGTGGGGGGATGTAACACATAAAAATTTTAAATGGTTAAAAGGATAAATATTACTACCCATGTTAATAAGGTTCACCTTTATTTTTGATAGCCTACCTGATTGTAACTCTACAGTTAAAGAGGTTTTTTCTAGAGAAATGATTAGGATGAGTGACCTCATAGGATGTTTACCTAGGTGTGTGAAAATAAGGAAAAAGAACACTAGAAAGAACATGTGTTGGATTATAGGGATATTAATTAGTTTGATGATCTATTCAGGCATGTGGGTGGGCCCTAGGGAGGGGAAAACATGTGTCTGTAGAGAACCTAGGTTCCTCTAAGGCCTAATTTTTAAAACACCTCTCAGGAAACAAGAGTGAAAATGATTCAATTGTTTTTCATGTTACATCATCATTTAATCAACCCAATTTTTATGGGATCTTATTATTTTGTACATTGACATATTCAATCTAATTTTGGGAATGGTTTGGTTAGTATCATTCAAGGATCATATTGGCTAGTATGCTCGACCAGTGACTTTCACATCCCCTAAAGGAGTTTTTCAGCTATACAAAGGTGAATAATATGTGAATGTAATATGATCATGAACTTTAGTAATTGTGGTTGGAATTATCTCATATCAATTGGAAGTGATCACCTTGGAGTCAATTGATACAACTGAACATAGATATTTTCTTACCATACTAGATTGATACCCTGATGTATTTTTGGATAACTTCTCTAGTATACCACCTAAAAGGGAATGAAATATTCCATCGACCAACTCTTAGGAATTAACCCAATTTCAATTCCATTATATATAATGGAACCGATAGAATTATGAGAATTTAAAGTCTATTTGGAAGAGTTGGAAAGCAAGGGATTCAAAATTACAAGTACACCACCTTGGTCCACTCTTGTTCTTTTCATTAAGAAAGAGGATGGTACACTTCAACTTTTTGTCATCAATCATAAGATAAACAAAGTTATGATAAAGAATTGATATCATATTATTTTAATTTATGATCTATTTGATCAACTTAAGTGACTAGTGATTATTCAAATTTATATCTGATCAAGGTATCACTAATTCCAACACATGAAAGAGGATATCCCAAAGGAATTTTGTTGAAGTTGTTATAACCAGTATGAATACTTGGACATACCCTTTGTTCCTTCCAATGCACCAAAAATATTTATAAAATTTATGAATCATATATTTCACATATACCTAGATTATTTTTTCATGGTATTTGTTGATTACATCTTTTTGTATTCTCACATGAAATATGATCCTAAAAGGAACTTGGAGATCATGTTGAGTACATTGATAGATGACCATCTTTATTCCAAATTCTTAATGAATTACTTTTGGAGATAAAAAGTTCAATTACTTGGGTATGTCATCTCAAAAAATTCATATTGGTTGATCTAAAAAATATTGAGGCAATAATCTCTTGGAAACCACTTAAGACTATTTTCTAGATACACAACTTACTGGGATTAGCAGGCTATTATAATCTCTTTGTCTATGAATTATCACATATTTCTTCTCCCATGAGAAAATTGATAAGTAAGGGAATTCCATTCTGTTGGAGTGGTGATTGTTAAAATCCCTTTTAATAATTCAAGGATCAAATTACATTGACACCTATCCTTATATTTCTGGAACCAAGTGATGATAATGTTGTCTTTTATGATGCATCTGGATCAGGTATAGGTTGAATTATCATACAAGGATATCATGTAATAACTTATAGATCATGGAAACTGAGGATACCTGAGACCTATCAATACCATGATTTGGAACTAGATATAGTGTAACATACCTTAAAAACATGCTTTTAATATCTCTTTAGTGAATATTTCACCGTGTTCACTGATTAAAAAAGTATAAAGAACATCTTATCGCGATGATACTTGAACTTTAGACAATGATGTTAGATGGAATATCTAAAAATGGTTGAGTTTGAATTAGTGTATAAAATTAAGAAAGAAAATTTTGTGGCTGATGCATTGAATCAGAAGTCATACAACCAAGTGGTTCGAGATTTCTAGGTCTAATGGAATCCGATGGTGGTGATTACTGAAATACATTTGGAATGTGTTGAAAAGGATAAGGTTTTAGTTTTCTTTCTTGTTACCCTTATTACAAAATTGATCAATTTAGTCAAGGAGGATCAATATAAAAACCAATATTATCTTAAAGTGAAGTCAAACATCAATGGCGGGGAGACTATTGATAGTTGAAAAAAAGAAGAAAATTTGGTGTTGTGTTTTTTCATCAGTATTGAAGTTCCTCTATTTTCCAAGAGAAAATCATTATTTATTATCATCAATTTAAGTGGGAAATACACAAAGGTACCCATAAAGTGTAAAAGGAAATGAAGTACCATTTATGAAGGTCAGGTATGAAAAGGAAAGTTTCCAAGTATTTTGTGAGATATCTCAATTTTCAGCAAGTAAATGATAAACATCAATAACTGCATGACATGTTAAAGTTATTTCCCATACTTCTATGAAAATGAGATAAGATTACTATGGAATTTTTTATAGGTCTATTATGAAAAATTTGTAAGTCTATTTAGGTTATGGTGGATCGACTCAATATGTCGACACATTTTATCCCAATTTGAGAGATGAATATGGTAAATAAATTGGAAAATCTCTGTATCCAAGAAGTGTTAAAATTTCATGGGGAAAACATTTCTATTATCTATAACTGATACCCTATATTCAAATAATGTATTTTTGGTCATTACTTTAGGTAATTGGAACCAATTTGACCTTGAGAACAACATATCATCCCCAAACATATGACCAGTTAAAGCACACGATTTAAAACTTAGAGGATATGGTCAAAGCTTTTGTAATGGACTTCAGTGGTTCGTGGGAGGACCATATGCATTTATTATATTTTTCATACAATAAAAGTTATTTATAAATGATACATATGACCCTTTATGTGTCATTATATGGGTTCCCATATTTTTATTCACTTTGTTGGGTTGATATTGGGGAAACTTCACTAATTGGACTAAGTATGGTGCACGAGACTGTTAAAAAGATACAGATGATTTGGAAAAGGATGAAGATATAATAGATCCATTATAAATCCTATGTGGATAATCATTACTAAACATTTTATTTTGAAGTATCCAATAATGTCTTCCTTCGAGTTTTTCCAGTTTGGGGAATTTTTATTTGGGAAAGAAAGGGAAGTTGTCTCCTTAGTATATCAAACCTTTTGAAATTATAGAACAGACTGGTAGAGTTTCTTATCATATAACTATACCATTGAGATTAATTTTGGTTTATAATGTTTTCCAAGTATCACAAATATATAATTAACAACTAAGTCCTAAAATTTTGATTAGTTGGGATGATGTAACTCTTGAGTTTCAGGCAATGTTTATTCACACCTCAATTTACATTCTGGATAGGTAAGAAAAGGTCTTGCATAGTAGATGAATATTTCTGGTGATGGTATTATGTAAACATTTTTGGATAAAGTAAGATATATGAGAATGGGAGAATCATACAATAGAGCAATGGTAATAACTATTCCAAATCACTGATAGGATAAATATTTCTAGGGATGGAAAAACTAATGGTGGGGAGAATACGACAGCCTTTAGTTTGAGGTGAATTATAGTTTTACACTATTTCTTTTGAGTTATAGAAAAATTTATGAAGAAGTATAATGAGAGTTTGAATTTGGCTATAAGATTTAGTTCATTGTGTGAATGAATATTCAATATGTGAATTGTTTCTAGGTAAATTTCGATGGAAATTTGGTTGAGGATATTCACAGTCTGAAGTCTGCGTGCATCATATGTTAAGGTTTAATGTAGCCCATGTCCACACTATGAAAAATCGAGTTTTGTTTTTAGGTTACTTAATGATAAATTTGATTTCAATTTATTGTAAGGATTCTACCTAATATTACGTTGAGTGTCAATGTAATATTATGTTCAAAACTCTGTTGTGACACTATATTGTGTGACGATATAGTATGGATTTCTATTGTAACACTACTTTGTGAGAAAATATAGTGTGAGGAAATAACTTGATAATACATTGGATCTAATTTAATGTCAAGCAGAAATATAAAAAACTAAAATTTTATATTTAATTAATTTTTCTAATAATTTATAATTTTTTTATAAATGTTATGTTCTAGACATTATAAAATATGTTTTCAAGACTAAAATAAATATAAAAAGTTTAAAATTATCACATCTTATATAAAGTGTTTATTTAATTATTTATTCCTTTATATTATTCACATTTATATTTTTTTTGAATGTGAAGAATTTGTATGATTTTATTTTTATAATGAATTTGATTCTAGGAAATAAAGCCTTTCATTTCATAATGAGTGAGACTATATAAGATCTATTTTTCATCTAACTTAACCTCAATTTATTATTTAAGTTGTGATCTTGAGAGTAGTTGTTAAATATAAATTGTTCAGATTAGGATTTAGAGATATAATTATTTGAATTATCTCTTGAGAAAAGTCTCTATGGGGAGTGGGACTTATGGCTAGACTAATCTCTAGTTGGAGGATTATAACTTTTTCTAGAAAGGCGAGGTGTTGGATATCTATTGATCTAGTGTTACTCATGTAAACTTTATCAATATCTTATAACTCTATGCATTTACATGAAAATTCATGTACCTTATGAATGTGATGCATTTAAATATGTATGAATATACCTGGATTTTGTTTTTTGGTGAATAATGCATACTTGTGGGTTATGTAAAAGTTACACATTAATGTGGTGTGAACACATTAATTTTTTGGATGGAATAGGGATTCCAAAACTAAATCATTATAAGAATTAATTCATAAAGTAATAAAACATGATAAATCAAGATTTCATTTGATGAAAATAGTTATAAATTTAATATGCATATGATGTATATTAAGTTAGTGATAATTTTAAGAGTAAAACCCTATAAAATACTAAGTGTTAGATTCCTTCCAAAATGGAACTTATCAAGAACTCAATCATACAATCAGATAGGTTATGCCAAATCTCGAAACCCCTTTATTTTTCTTGGTTATATTATTCTTAGTGTCTGTTTTGGGTTGCATTAAATAGAATAACATTATAGGATTAGGTTACTAGATGAATAGAGTTGAGAATTATCTATATGATAGATATGAAAAAAAGTTTCTCACTTAACTATCTAAGAGCCACAATCATTTTGATTAGAATAATTCCCTACCTAAATACTAAATGGTGAGAGAAACTCCAAAGAAGACTAATTTTTTAGTGAAATATGGATCTTGTCTAACTAAATGGGTATGATATATGGGGTTATCATGTAACATCCCCACTTTTAGGTAATTTACCCTTAATTTATTTATTTTGATGTTATATAATACATGGGTTCACTTTCAGAAGTTTTTTGGATGGGTTTTTAGTGTTTTAGAATGTTTTTTAAGTAAATGGTTTGAGCATGGTTAGGGGAAACCATGAAACTTCTCCAGAAATTTGTTCAAGATACTCTGGGAAGGAACACTATTAGAACAAACTTTGGAAAAACTGTGTGGGTTCCAGGTGAAACTGTAGAAGTAGAGATAGTGGGGAAAATCATGGTTGGTGAATAGTTTGTGAAACAACCATGTTAAGTGGTGGTTTTGGAGATAATATCATGCACATGGTCAACACACAGTTTTTCAAAACTATGCATCTTAATCATGCAGTGTATATTTAGTTCTATGAAGATCATAGTTTAACTCATTTTAGGCCTCAAAGCACTAATTTTTCTCCTCTCCTCTCAGAATATAAATCTCATCTTCTTACCTATGGGTTCATAGTGGTTCCCTTTGATCCAGTGGTCATTTTTTATGGATATAAGTGAATTGGATATCTAGAATAACTAATAAGTCTTTATTTTCTCTTTTTCTCTTTAAATATTCTCATCTTCTCTCACCTGGAATGTTTGATATTTTCCTTTATGGAAATATCTATAATATATGATGTGTTTTGATGAGATATTGATTAGATCTATTAAATTAAAGAGGTTTCAAGACCGAATTTAGAGGTTTATTTGTGTTGTTGATTGTTTTCATCACTTGTTGGGAGATAAGACGATTTTATCTCTTATCTAATTATTCTAGAACTTAAAGGATTTATTTTATTTGATTTTTTTCTTGGATTTTAAACTAAAACATTAAATTGTTTCTTAAAGTATATCATTTTGGTTTATTATTTGGGATCATGGTAGTTTAAAAAGATTTGGAAAACTCCTTGTTTTAAATTATGGTTTTAAAATTATAATTTTGTGTTTTAATGAAAGTAGATTATTCGATGAAATGTTTTAAAGGAAGGATTATTTTTTGTGGAATGAATTAGTATGAAACATGGTAAAATTGGGTTATCATGTGTTCATTGGGACGGAGTATATCCATAAAGTACCACCATCAATGTGGGATGAAGCATTGTCATTAAGTACCACCATTAATGTGGGTCACCAAGTGATATATTGGTGATAGGATTAACCACCACTTGTGAGTATAGGGAGGTCCATGTCATGTGTGTGTGTGTGAATATAGGATGGTTATACCAAGTGGTAAGGAATTGTAACATGATTTTATTAATGTTTTCTTACATTGAACTCATTTATGAATTTATATAAAATTGTTCATATGCTTCTCATTTATTTTATATAAAATTTTATAACTTACTCTTGTACTAGTGGAATGTATTGGAAATTATTTGGGGATTTCCTACTAAGTATTATATTCACCCCCTGTTTTGGAACTTTGGTGTGTTTAAAAATATAATTTATTAGGACACAAGAAAGGGAAATGTATCACACTCCTCTAGAGATTAATATTGATACTATGAGAAAGGCATGGGGAGTTAGAGCTAGTTCAAGTGATGTTTGGAGTGATTCCACATTAGTGTTACTACATCAAGATGTTTTTGGGTTTTCTTTCATTATATTTTATACTTTTTACCTACTGCTATGATATTTTTGTTTTATTAGTTATCTTTTGTGTCGTATAATTATAAACATGCATCATATAGTTTGTTTGATTATTATTATCTTTTTATGGACATGTTTTTTTCTTTAAAAAGGTAAAGTCACCCCACAATGTCTATGTTTTCCATTAGAATTTATTGGTAGAATTTAGTGTCATAGGGATTGCACCAAAGATTATTGGAACCTCCTACCCTACCCAATATAATGGGCTGGGTAGAGATGTTACAAATGGTATTAGTCTTGATTGGTATGTCACCTTGGGATGGTAAAAAAGAGATAGGAATGTTATAAATTGAAATGTATTGTATAAAAAGACATAGATAACCACTTTAGGTTGAAATTCAAGTTACTAGGGTGGCATAGATACAAAAAAGTGTTAAAAAATACTTCTTTGTGTATTCTCATATCATCATCAAGGGTTTAGATGATGAGTGTAGCATATCATGAATTTGTAACTAGATTTTATACTAGAACTGCATTTTCCATAATATAATTAATTATTCTTCGAAACTGGTTATGATGATTTCTGATTTTGATGATTTGGAATATTTTAAGCCTTTATTTTCTAGTGAGTGATGACTCAATAGTGTTTTGTTCTATATTTAGATAAATAAAATAGGTTTGAAGACGTAGAAACCCAAAATAAGAGGCCATAGAAAATGTGGTCTCATCTAAGACATAGGTGAATTGATTTTTTTTCAAAGAATTGTTCATTCTTTAAAAGATGTTAATAAGGGGAATCAAAACAAAAAAACCTTAATAAGTGGATAATTTTTTGTAATTTCAGAAATAGAATCCAACAATATTTTAGAGGGATTAAAAATATAAAAATGTATAAGTGTAGATTAATATAATGAACTAAAATTTTTATTTCCTTAGAACACTAACCAATATAAAGGTTAAGTTAGTAGACTACATGCTGGAGAATATGGCACACCAATGGTGGGATTTAGAAATTAAAGAAAAATTTAACCAAGGCCTTATATGGGATGAATTTTAAGAATTTTCTAATAATTTTTTTTACCCTCACACCTTTTAAATACCCCAGTTGATATATTTATTTAGATTAAATAAATAGAATATATTAATGATGGAGGATTACACTATGTTTATGAAGTTAGTCTATTTTTTCCAAAAGCAGCTTCTACTACATCCCTAAAGGAACAAATATTTGAGTCTAGACTATGAATAGAGATTCATTCTAAGATAGTTTCCCTCTATATTAATAATTATATAAATATGTTTAATAGTGTGACAATGGATGAAAATGATATCTTGGGAATATGGCTGAAGGAATCTTGTTAGTCTCCATTGGAACATATAGGAACTGTAATTCTGGGAATAAGTAGAAGAGTGAAAACTACTTCCAAGGTGGTGGAGCACCTTAGAACTAGACCATTGGATTAGTTAATATTCCTCCATGAACAAAAATTAATCCTAGATAATAAAATGTGGTTCTTTAGAGCGTATGAAGTTAGGCCGTATAGAACAACCTTGTATATGTAACAACTATAATAATATGGGACATCTTCAAAATCATTATTGTAATACTCTAAATTCATCTACTAAAAGTACATCTCATATCTCTCAGACATATTATTCTTTGACTATATGATCACATTATAACATGAACCATCCTCAAAACTGATCATATGGAACATGAAATACTAATTAGTTACTTTGACTATAAAAGGTACCATTCTTCTTAATTCAACACTCACGAAAATTCTATTTGATATGAGTGAATCCAAATATTTTATTTCTTCATATATTTTTAATCAATTAGTTTTTTATTTTGAGATAATTCCACACATAATTATTATCCATACACCACTCATGAAACGATAGTGGAGGGGATTTAAATGTGTATCTTATTTTATAAAAAATTATGGAGTTTATTTTGATTAGAACTTTTATATTTTGGTCACATAAGTATTTTTTTTGACCATGGGAATGGATTGGTTAGTTTATTTCAAGGTCCAAATCGATTTTTATAAATTCCAAGTAAAGCTTACATCTCTTGATGGGATGGTTCATCATTTTAAAGAATATTACAATGTAAATATTAGGTTAATAGTACCTTTAACACTAATGGTTGGAAAAATTTCTTATCAATTATCTACGATCACTTTGGGGGCTCATGAAATAATTGACACTAGAAATTTTCCTACCATAGTGGATCAATATCCAGATGTGTTACCCAATGATTTCACCATTTTTCTCCTAAAATGGAAATGAAATTTTTTAATGATCACCTACTGGAAAAAAAATCCTATTTCACTTTCTTCCTATAGAATATAACCATTATAATTTAAGGAGTAGAAGATCCAATTATAAGAATTAGAAAGTAAAGGGTTTATAAGACTAACTACTTCACCTTAGGATACCCGGATTATTTGTTTCAAGAAGATAGATGGTTCATTGTGACTCTATACTAATTATTGTACTTTTAATCAGGTAACAATAAAGAATAGATACCCACTACCTTGGATTTATGTACTTTTTGATCAATTGAAGGGATCCCAATGGTTCCCTAAAATTGATCTACACTTAGGGTATTGTCAAATCCTATTTATAAAAGAGGATATACTAAATACATATTTTAGGAGTCATTATAATCATTATGAATATTTGGTTATACCATTTGGTCTATAAATTCACAAGTGGTTTTCATGGCATTGATGAATCATGTCTTTCAGCGGTACCTAGAAAATTTTGTGTGTGTTTTTTTTGGATGAAATTATGGTGTATTCTCTAAACTGAAAATAACATGAAGAACCTTTAGATATTGTGTTGATAACATTTAAATAGAATAAGTTATTTTCAAAATTCTCTAAATGTAATTTCTTGATACAAAAAGTTCATTTCCTTTACTATGTCATCTTTGAGAAGGCATATTGATAGATCCTAAAAAGACAGAAGATATTTTTTTCTAGGAAACCATTGAAAAATGTATTTGGGATATATATATTTCCAGGAATAGAAGGCTAATATCATCTCTTTCTTCAGGACTTCTCATGACTCATATCTCCAATGACTACACTCACAAGAAAGGGTACTATAATCCATTAGAGTGAGGATTGTCAACAATACTTTTTAGAGATTATAGAATGGATTAATTCTACACCAATTCTTGATGTTACATAACCTAATAAGGGTTATGTGTTCTTTTTTTGATACATATGGATTTGGACTTGGTTGTGTTCTCATGCAAGGAGATCATTTGGTATCTTATGGATCGTGGAAGTTGAAAATTCATAAAAAAATTATACCGCCCATGATTTTGATTTGGTAGTGTTAGTGAATGATTTGAAAAGTAGGAATCATTATCTATTTAGTGAGAAATTCATAATTTTCACAAGACATAAAATTTTGAAACATATCTTTTCATAAAGATATTTTACCCCAAGACAAAGATGATGGATGGAATATATCAATATGTTTGACTCTAAATTTGTTTACAAAACTAGAAAAGGAAATTCTATAATAGATTTTAAGTTGAAAGTTATAAAATCAATGATCTGAAGAACCTTATAATAAATTGGAATTGATGAGCATGATTGCTAATATGAATTTGGATTTCACAAAGTAGAATGAAGTCACAATATTTTATCTGGTGACTCTTATTATATACTTGGTTAAAAAAGTTAAGGATTATTAAATATCATATGATTATTGCCTTACCATTACATAAAAACTTCATGGTTAGGAGAACATTGATGGATGGAAACAATATGGGAAATCTATGTTTTTTTTGTGATCAAATAGTTGTTCCACCATCTTGTCAGGAACAACTCCTTTTTTCTCACCACCACTCAAAATAGTCTATTCATACTAGAATTCAGAAGATGTATAAGACTTTGAGAACCCATTTTTGGTGGATTGGAATGAAAAGGAAAGTGATAGAGTATCTCTAAAAATACATCACTTGTTATAAGTTCAAGTCTAAGAACCGACAAACTTTTATTATGCTATAATATTTACCTATAAAAATCTTGAAATGGGAGCACGTAACTAAGGATTTGTTCATAATCCTACCAAGAATGTTTCAGAAACATGAATACATATGGGTGACTATGGATCAAATCACTTAATCCCATTTTTTCAATTTAATATGGTAGAATTATTGAAAATATTTCATATTTGGGAGATCATAAAGTTACATGGAATACTAGTTTAAATCATCTCTGACTGAAATCCTTACTTTAATGCCCCAATTTGGAAATATTTACCGCAATATTTTAGCATCTAGTTAACCATGAGCATGACTTATCACCCTCAAATGGATGAAAAATCATAATGGATGATAAAAACATTAGAATACCTTATCCCAGATTTTGTTTTATATTTTAGATTCTCACGGGAGGATCATATTTCATTATTACAGTTCTTGTGTAATAACAATTATCAGGACTTGATACATATGGATCCTTTTGAAGCATTGTATGGACATCCTTGTCAGTCTACACTTTATTGGGTAGATATTGGAGAATACTTGTTATTGGGACCTATCCCTATACATGAGATGACTAAGAAAATTTAAATGATCAGTAAAATAATAGAGATGACTTAGAGTAATCAGAAATATTATGTGGATCATTTTAATCAGCTGTTATCATTTTTTATAGGAGATCATGTGTTCTTGAAAGTCTCTTAAAGGATAGGGAATCAAAGTTTGGGCAAGCAATGTGAAATTTCTCCCCGATGCATCAAACCTTTTAAAATATTAGAATATATTAGTGATGTAGAATATTAGTTAGATTTACTTCTATGATTAAACTTTATATATAATGTAATCTATATGTCTCAATTGAAGAAGTATCATCCTGATTCTGACAATGTGATTCTATGAGACCACGCTGATCTTAAACCAGATAATAATTTGTTATATGTGTCAATACAAATTGTTCATAAATAAGGGGAGTTTTTATGTGGAAATAGTATCTATTTGGTGTGCATTTTATATAAGTATGGTTATATTTAGTAAGAGACATCAGAACGAGAGGACATAATGCTGGATCAATGGCCCGAACTTTTCTAAATAATTGAAAAAATCTAGCTTTCTATGGATGTAAAGTATAATGGTGGGGAGAATGTAACACTACTAGTTTTAGATAATTTAACCTTTTATTTTGTATCTTGAAGTTATATAATACTTGGTTTGAGTTTTGTGAGTTTATGGATGGTTTTGTAATGTTTTGAAAGGATTTTTATGGGTGTACAGTTTGAACACAATTAGGGGAAACTATGGAACTTCTCTAGGAAACCGTGTAAGAGATTCTCTATAGGTAAACAGTTAGAACATGTTTTAGAAAACCACGATGGTTCCAGGTGACACTATGAAAGTGGATATAGTGGGGGAAATCACAGTTAGTGCATGGTTTTTTTAAACCATGTGAACTAATTATGCAAGGGGTTAGTTTTTTAGATAGTAGAATGTGCACGGTTAGGAAACACTTTTAAAAAATGTGCAGCCTAACCATACAAAATGTACTTAATGCTCATAAAATTAAATTATAACTCAATTTTAGGCCCTAAAACCCTCATTTTATCCTCTACCATTAGTTTCTCAAATTTATCTCCTTCCCTAATAATTCTAGGTAGTTTCCTTTGACCAGGTGTCTATTTTGATGGATCTAAGTAAATTGGATCTCCAAAATCAAAGGTAGGTCTTCATTTTCACTCTTTATTTTTTGATCTTCACATATTATCTAATATAGAATGTTATATATATTCTATTAAGGACATATCTATGATTTTTATTGTGATTTGATGATATTTCAATTGGATCTATTGAAGTAAATAGGTTTTGAGCCTATACTTAGTGGTTTCTTTGTGCCGTTTATTGTTTTCATCACCCATTAAGAGGTGGATGACTTCTCTCTATTCTATAATTATTATTTAAATAGAATTATTGGTTTTATTAGAATGTTTTTCTTAGATTTTAAAATGAAACATGAAATGATTTATTGAAGGAAAACTTTTTATTTTATGATATGAAACATGGTAATTTGAAAAGATTTTGAAAACCCCTTGTTTTATAATTTTAAATTACAGTTTTAAGATTATTATTTTGTTTTTTAATGTAAGAAAATAACTTGATAAAATGTTATAAGGAAGGATTTATTTTTATGTAATTAATTTTTATGAAACTTAGCATAATTGGGTTGTCGTATGTTCATTTTGAATGGTTCATGGTCATGAAGTACCACCATAAATGCGGGATGGGGCATGGTTGTAAAGTACCCCTATCAATGTGGGTCACCAAGCAATTAATTGGTGATAGGATGAATCACTAGTCATGAGTATAGGGAGGTCCATTTCATGTGTATGTGTGTGTGTGAACATGGTATGGTTATACCAAGTGGTAAGGAATGGAATCATGATTTTATTAATATTTTATTACATGGAATCCATTTAAGGATTTTTATAAAACTATTTATATAATTCTTATATATTTTATATAAAATATTCTAACTTTTTCATTTCCTAGTGGTGTGTGTTGGTAAGTCTATGAGGATTTTATAAAAAAATTTATTCTCACCCCCTACTTGGGAACTTTGGTGCATTTGAATATATTTTTTTATTGGGACATATGAAAGATAAAGGTATCATACTTTTCTAGTGATTCATTTTGATACAGTGGGGAAGAAAAATAAAGTTGGAGCTTGGAGCTAGTTTAGATTATTTTTGGAGTGATTCCATATCAGTGTTGTTGTGTCAAGAAATATTTGGGTTTCCTTGATATTTATTTTATACTTTGGCATCAATAATATAATATTTTTGTTTTTTTGGTTATATTTTTAGTTATATCATTATACACATGCCTTATATAGTTGGTTTGGTGGTTTTTATCTTTTTCTGGATATGTTATTTTATTTAAAAAGGAAAAATCATCCCCTAATGTATATATATGCATTTGGAATTTATTGCCTACCATTGATGTCTTGGGGAAGTTAGGTAAGGTAAGTGTCACATTTGACTCAGACCAATCCAATGGGTTGGGTTAGGATGTTACACACCCATTTTTAATAAGAGAACATTCATTAAAAGTACTTGATGAAATGATACCATACATGACACTCACCCATAGATATGTATATGTTATAGGTTATGGATAACTTTATGATAATCATTTTGAGATTCCTTATAGGCATTATCGATATGAAAATATGATAATGGTAACTAGGGTTGAGAAATGTTCTCAAAGAGAAGCATTCTAAACATCTAAATGTGAATTCTATAGATATCAATTCCACTAACTTTGAATCATGGGTATTAGTTAGTAGTTGTGCATCACACATTTGTGATAATAAAAATAGACTCAAAGATATGATAGAATTTGAGAAGGGTGAAGTAGATCTTCATGTCAATAATGGATCAAGAGTTGGTACATTAGAGGCTGATATTTATGATCTAGTATTACCAAATGGATGAACATTAGAATTAGAGAACTGTTATTATGTTCCCTCTATAAACAAAAAATTTATTTCTATATCTTGTTTGGACAAGAGAGGATTATCATACACAATCAAGAATAATATATGTTATATATATTAATGATATTTTTATGATATTTATAATATGATAAATGGTTTATATATTTTAGATATGGATAATCATTTTTACAACATTCATTATAAAATTTTTAGAGTTTATTCTAATCCTACATACCTTTGACATTATTTTCTTGAACATATAAATGAGAAACACATCCAAAGACTCCATAAATATGGATTATTAGAACCATTAAATTATGAATTTTTTGATATAAGTGAATCTTATTTATTATGTAAGATGACCAAGAAACTTTTTGGGAGGAAAGGTGAATGGGATAGTGTAATATCAGATCTCATACATAGTGATGCATGTGGACTAATGAACAATCAAGAAAGTTTTGGTTTTAGGTACTTTGAAAAATTTTGAGATGACATTAGTTGGTATGTATATGTGTTTCAGATGAAACAAATGTATAAAACTTCGGAAAAGTTTAAATAGTTTTAGAACAAATTACTAAATAAACTGTAGAAAAATATTAAGATTCTCTGACCAGATAGGGGTAGTGATACTTAATATAGGAATTCATTAATCATCTGAGGGATTGTGGAATTATTTCATAACACACTCCTCCTAAAACACTAAAATGGAATGGCGTGTCAAAGAGGAGGAATCATATCATGTTGGACATGGTTCAATCAATGAAGAGTCAGTGTGAGCTTCCTATTTCATTATAGGGTTATGATATTAAATCTAATAAATTTCTATTAAACCATGTTCCATATAAATTAGTAATAATGAAACCATATGAGATATGGAAAAGGAAACATCATATTATTTATTTTATTAATATTTGAGGATGAAAAGCATTCATATAATGACTTTATTCTGATAAGATTGACTCTAAATTAGAAAAAAGATTATTTTTTTGGTTATCCCAAGGAAAATAAGAGATATTATTTATATTATAATACTGAAAACAAAGTGTTTATGTCATAAAATGGTGTATTTATTGAGAATAGATATATAATTTGAGGTATTAGTAAGAGGAAAGTTTAACTTAGAGTAGTTCAATACCAACACATAGGAAGTAATCCTGAGATTGAGGTTGATTTGGTACCCAAAAGAGTTGTAGAAGATGAATTGACTCGAGTTATATAAGAAAGTTGAATGTCTGGTAGGATTTTTCAATAACCTAAGAGATATGTATTTCTTAAGGAAAATGATGTTGAGGTAACATTCATAGAAGATTAACCTACTACCTACCAGGAGTTCATTGATAGTTTTGATTTTGAGAAATGGTTTAAATCCATAGAATCTGAAATTTAATCCATGTACACTAATAAAGTTTGTAACATGGTGAATTCAATTAAAGGGGTAAGACCCATAGGTTATGAGTGGGTTTTCCATAAGAAAAATGACATGGAAGGTAGATTATCTACCTATAAAGCATGACCAATGGTGAAAGGTTACAAGAAAATTCATGGTATTGAATATAAAGAAAACTTTTCACCTATTATGATGAAAAAGTCTCTTCAGATTTTTTTATCCATAGTAGATTATTATGAATATGAGATATTTTAAATAGATGTAAAAACTACTTTCCTTAATGGAAATTTAGTTAAAAATTTGTATATGATACAACCTGACGGTTTTGAAGTTCTAAATGATACTAATAAAGTATAAAATATGCAATGGTATATTTATGGATTGAAGAAAGTTTATTAGAGTTAGAATATTTTATTTGATGATGAAATCAAAGATTTTTGTTTCATCAAGAATGAAGATGATTATTGTGTATATAATCAAATTAGTATGAGTATAGTAGTGTGTCTAGTATTGTATGTAGATGAAATACTACTTATAGAAAATGATATTGTGACTCTTCATTTTTTGATGATGTGGCTAGGTAAGTGCTTCTCAATGAAAGGAACAGGTCAAGCTTCCAACATACTAGGTATAAAGATCTGTAGAGATAGATTTAAGAAGTTTCTTGAAATTAGTGAGAACAATTACATTGGTAAAGTGATAAAGTGGTTTAGTATGGAGAACTCCAAAATGGGACTTTACTGGTTTTACATGGAATGAATCATATGAAGATTCCAGATCCTTATAAACAGTTAGTAAGGATGGATACAATTCCCTATGAATTTTCTATAAGTTCCATAATGTATGCAATGTTGTGTACCCAAATTGATATCACCTATTTTATTAGAATAACTTGTATATACCAATCCAATCTTAGTGAGATCCACTAGATTTCTATGAGGAATATTCTTAATTATTTATAAGGACTAAGGACATTTTATTGATCTTTGGAGGATAGGATGATCTCTATGTAAATGGTTACCCAGATGCTAGTATCCAATCTAAAAAATATGATCTAAAATATTAGTTTAGTTTTTTATTTTGCCTAAATTTTTCTGCTATAAGTTGGAATATTTCCAAATAAGGCACCATAGAAGACTAAAAAAATAGGTAGAGTATATTATTACATTATATGTTTATAAATAATTTGTTTTGACTAATAATTTTATCTCTAAACATGAAGTGGTTCTTAGCATTGAGGAAGAAATTGAGGTTTACTATGACAACAATAGTGCTATTTCTCAGTCAAGAGAAACTTAGTATCACCAAATTACCAAAAAAATCCTTCAAAAATACTATCTAATATGAGATATCATTGAGATGGGTGATGTAAAGATATGCTAGGGGGGATACAAATAACAATGCAACATATCCATTAATGAAACCGTTATCACACTAGAAATATGAGGGTCATGTAGAGTCACTTGGTATACAATACTTGAGAGATTTATGTAATAGTTGAATAATATATCATGTTATTTATAATAAAGGTAATATTAATTTATCATTCATTCATGTGTGCTAAAATTTACTTTACATGAATTTTCGAATGATAATATCCTCTTGAAAAAATATTTGAGTTGACCCAAATCGATGATCATCATAGAGTATTATGGGTTTTAATGACATGTTAAGATTAACATGAATAAAATATTTTACACATTAGAAAGAGTTATATATGAGGTATGAAGAATTGATTCACACTATAATAAGTAGATAATTATTACTTGAACTAACCCTCCAATGTATATCTCATGGAATGTCATACATTCATCGATATACTTAGGGGTGTATGCTTATTATCTATCCCCATTACCTGAGGTTGGTGAGATACCTAGCATGATAAACTTTATAATTTGATACATTTATTAATTGATTAAAAAGAAACCTAGATAATTTATGGGTAGTTGGGTATGTTGTTGATCAAGATGTTGGTTAGGTCATAACCAAGATGATATTTTTCACTTATATGATGAGTAAAGACATATGGACCTTGACTAAATTAGATTGAATAAATTTATGACCATGCTTAGTTGATTCACATGAGATGTGTTTGGATACTTAGACGAGGGACATTTAATGAGATAATATACAAGATAAATAACATGTGTTGTATTCATTGACCCATACAGTATTTTTTAGAGAATCTAGAAAAGATGATATAGCCTATACAAGACTAACATTTTTCCATTTCCAGTCAACACTCGACGTCATGGGAAAAAGGATTATATAGGAATATATATGATGTATATGATATATATTGTGGTAGAAATGTTCATATTGAGATATGAGTATACTTTATGGATATCACACAAGACCCCTTACTAGCTTGAGTAAGACTGATGCTTTTCTAGAGGCCACTCTTTTCTTACATTTATGAATAAGAATTTCATATATTTTTTCAACTCTACTAAGAACCGCATGGTCTCACAGTTAGGCCTTTGGATAATAATTAAGTTTTTGAAAAAAAATTTATTCTAAAATGAAGAGAGGTCAATGAAACCATATACAAAAAGAGTTTTGGATAGATTCAAAAATAGTTGTTAAGTTTTTCATAAATTCATTATGATTTTTAGTGTAAGTGGTATATTATTGGTTATGCACTAATTTTTTTATATAATGAAAATGACTTAAGGATAAATTGGTGAAAATGTATCCTTAAGCCTGAGCTCAATATTATGTTACTCCCAATGAAATCCAGGTTTAGTACATGCATCTTCCACCTCTTTCTCATGAGTTTTATTTCAGTTACTTATCCATTATGAATAAATGAATTATTGATTTCATACCCATTTAATGGGTTTAGTGGGTTTATCCAATTGTAAGTAACATACAAACCTGATATATTACATATAGATGACACATTTCATTAAATAGAGTGAATTGAGATCAGATATATAAATGGATATGATTTCTCATATTGTGTGTAGAGAATGATAATTTGTTTCATGAAAAGTTTATGAATCTCTCTTCATTCCAATAACATCATTTATCCCATATAGTGTAGGTGATGGATTCCCTCTCTACATATGATAATCCTCATGATACAACCATATATTCAACAGCCAATGTAATCCCTTAGATGTAGGTGTCTTTTTCTCTATGACTTTGGTGATCTACATAAATAATTATCATTTGATAGGAAAATATAAAGGCCATTTCTTAAAATATATAGAAACACATGTTTTTATGTTCTTAATATTTCTTATACATTTTTATTATGTCAATGATAGATAATAAAAATATGGATTTTATTTATATACTAAGTTCATAAGATGAACACTATAAATCCCATAATTGGGTTGTGCCTCAAGGAGTAGAAAAAGTAGATAATAAATGTTGTGAATTCACATAAAAAGTCAAGTAAATTTATAGTGGGTTTCTTACTATCACATTGGGAGTGTGAAGAGTAGACACAAGGCCACTTTGGTTCAATCTACTTTAAAAATCCTTTGTGTCCATTTTTATTTTCTACTGTTAAATTAACTTCACTCTGATATAATTTTAAAATTTTATAAACTAGTCAATTCTACCCTTATTAACCATTTGACTATCCTCATACCTAGGATAAATAATTGGTAATAGATAAGTACCCTAAAATAATTTTTATCTGTATTATATATATTTTCATTTCTAACCATATCCTAGAAATAACAATCTAAGGAAAAGATCTTTTGATATGGAAAAAACATGTACTAATGATGGATGGGTTCCTCAAATTCCTCAATTATTTTATGGAACTAATTATGTGTACTATATGAATTATATGGTAACTTATTTTAATCATCTTAGTATTGATAATTGGATTATTATGGTGAAATACTACACCTTACCAAAAACTGATCTAGACTCCTTGACCAGCAATTACAATATTTCGTATGTATTTAATTATGAAATGATGAATATATTATATTGTGAAATAAGTATAAATATTTTTAGTCAATAATTATATTGAAAAAATTCTCATGATACGTGGATAATTCTACAAGTCACACATTATGGATTTGATAAGTTAAAGACAACTAAACTTGGTATGTTAAGGGTTGAGTACCAAGATTTTAAAATTTTTAGGGAGCATATCATTCTATACCATTACTTTGTGTGGTTATAATGCTTGTGGTTCTTAGAAGAGGAATAAAGTAGTTTCATTAGTGTTTGGGAGATATAATTTGGAAGCAGGAGGAGTTCATGATATGAAACATAGATCATGATGTGAATGGATAGTTCATGGACCAAAGTGGGTTTTTTTGGATTACATAAGATAAGATCATGGGGTGTGATTTGTGATGTACATGGTATAATCATGATGTAAATAATTAAGTTTTGGATTTGGTGAATCTGTACCAAAAAACTCACGATGTGAACATGAATTTCACAACATGAATTAATCCTAGGATTGTAGGATCTGGGTGATATGTTTTTAAGTAGGTCTTAAAATTGGGTCATTCATGATGCGAATGACCCATTCACATATTGAAAGTACCCAAATAAGAATTCCTATAAATCCGACTGATAGAACAATATTTTTCAGGAGTATTTTATTATAATACACATTTTTTACACTTTAATTGATTTATCTTGCTGGTATTTAATATTTTATGTAATTTTTGATAAGATACAATAAATGTTTGAAAAAAAGAAAAAAGGAGATGATTTCATCATGAAAAAGATGTCCCATGACATACAGAAAGTCAAGGACCAAGATTTAAGCTCAAATTTTAAGAATCAGGTGGAAAATGGGTTAAAAGAATTTTAAATTCATCATTCATGTCGTGATTTACCTATTCACAATGTGAACTTCTTTGGAAATCAGAGTCTAGATGAAGAAATGATGAAAAAGAGATTTTAGAGTAAAAGACCATGTGTCATGGTGTTACACATATATGTCACAACGTGACATACCAAAAATCCAAAAAAAGTGCTTCAAAGCATGAAATAAGTCATGAAAGCCTCATCCATGGAAACTCATGACATGAAAACACTATTCATGATGTGAAAGGATTTTATGGGACTCAAAAATACCAATTTTGATGAAATAAATGCTTGGAACACACACCGATTTCCCCATTATGACTCGAGTTGATGGAGATCTATTTATTAGGTGATTTATAGTACTTTAGGATGGAGGATATGATTTAGGACTATAAATATAGGGCTAGGGGAATTAAAAATCATTAGATAATCTAGGGAATCAACTGCTAGTCTATGAAAGAGGATTGATGATTCTTTTGTTTTTGTTTTTGTTTTAATTTCTTCTATTTTCTAAGTAATTTTATATTCATATATTTTTATTAAATTGTTTCTTCTTCAGATATCATATCTTTTTTTCCTCTCTCTCCCTCCCTCTTTCACCATGATTTATTACACTCACGATGGTGGTTGACTAACCCGAGACTTGTCCATGGGGGAGGTTTTGTGGAATTCCCAAATTCTTATGCTTTAATTCTTTAATGATTTAATGAGAGAGAAGTGTGTTAGTGCAGTGATCATTCACCATGAAATAGATTTCAAAATCATTTATATTCTTAATTTTTTTTATTTTCCTCCCTTATCTTGGGTAAACTCTTTATATTATGGAGTTAAGGGTTCTTGAAGGGTTGAAACTACATAAGATGGAGTTGAGTCTGGTAAGGCTTTAAACTCCCAATCAAATTTTTTATCTTATTTGGATATTAGTGGAGGTGATATTAGGTGTGCCTAAGAGATATCATAGGAATGATAGAATTTACACTCAATAAATTAAATAATAGTAATTCATGTTTGAGATTTTAAAAATGAATTATCAAATTGAATTTAAAAAACACATATGAATAATGAAGGAACCTGAGTAACCAAACTATAAGACCAAGACCTTTCTTTTTAACCCGCATTCAGTTTTACTGCATTTGTATCTACATGTTTTCTTTCCAATTTTTTCATTACTTTTCCCAAACTCCAATTTTATATTTTCATTAAATTAATAGAAACATAAAAAGAACAGTGATTGAGTAGGCGAATAGGTGAATTAAGAATAGTGATTGAACCACTACAAAGCTCCCCAAGTGAGATGACCCTAGTCTTTCATTATGCTATACTTGAAAATAAATAGTATTTATTGTACTACCCTATGATAGGTGCATAAAAACCTGGAACCATTTCTAGGGAACTAAGCGGTCATTCACTACTTTTTCTATTAAAAATTTTATAAATAATTATATATATATAAAAATAAAAATAAAATGAAAAAATCACCATTGTTTATGGATTATGATAATTATATTTTTATTAGGTAGGTGTGTAAAGACCCAGAATTTCCATGTAATTTTTTAAAATATATGGTAATTTTACAAGTCCACAAAAACTGACGGCGCGTGATTCTGAGGCTCGGTGTGCTCGGAATGAATTTATGAACTTTTTTTCAGGTACGTTCAGTAAACGTGCGAGCATGCTTTTGTAACTTTTGAACCGGTGTTTGGAATTGAAATACGAGGGCACCGTTGAACTCACAACGCCAGTATTATCTTAATAAGACTTTCACCTCGACAATAGTTGGTCAAGGGTGAAAGTTATTTTTTGGATTTTTTCTGAAAGAATAAAATAAAATAAAATTGTGTAACATTTTAATTTATTTTCATTTGGAAATACCATGTGGATGTTGAGAGGTGGGGACCACCTGAAATAAAACCTCTCAATATAGGTTATGGTGGTGGGGACCACCTGAGACTACCCTCCCATGTGGGTTATAGTGGTGGGGACCACCTGAGACTTAAACCCCCTTGAACTCACCTCTTAATTGGGAGAAACCTCTTGAGTTCCCCTACTTATTTATGCCAACTCTCCCCTTTAATTAATTAAGCTAACCCATAAATTAATTAATTAAGATATTTTGAAATTATGCCAACAAACATAATAGATTAAATTTTTATATTATGTAGGATACCTTTCATTTTGGTGTGGGGAGAGAAGAACTATTGGGAAAAGCTCTCCAACAAAGAACGCTAATGAGGAACATCTCCAACAACGAATGAACTGATGATCGAGGAAATGTCGACGTCACCGACATCCATCTATCCTCAATGACATTGTCTCCTTCCTCGCAACCTCCTTCAATGAACCTTTGAGGTAGGGGTTTATTTATGAGTGATTATCACTTCCCATGTTCTTCCCTTATAAACTAAGAATGCAGATCAACTCTCATAAACTAGTTGATCCGTGGATGTTTTCTTTTGATGGATTGGTAATAGTGATTGACGAAGGTTGTGGGGATTGATGTTTTAAGTTATCTTCCATAAAATTTTTTGATTCAAATTTTTAAACCACTTACTATCACTCTAATGTGGAGGGTGCGGTCCAAATAAACATGGACCAACCCCTTTGTCGTTTTTCTTTTGTGTGTTCTTCGCGATGGTGATGGTGACTGGTGCTAGCGTTTGGCACCGGTGGAACACGAGAACAGTTGTCGACACTACCGTCGGCCATGATGAAGAAAAAAACACCTCCCCATGGACACTGCACCACCCGCGGCCACCGCTGACAGCAGCCTCCACCGTATGCGGCTCCACCGCCCCGCGGCTCCGCCGTCCGCAGAACCCTCCGCCGCCCTGTGGCCCCGACGCGCCACCCCGCGGCCTCGTCACCCATGGACCCATGGCTTCGTCGTCCGTGGAACCCCACACTGCCTAGGGGACTCACCACCCACGACCCCTCTATGCCACCCCATGGATCTGCCACCCCGAGGCTCCACTGTTTGCGGCCCCGTTGCGCCGCCCCGCGGCTTCACTGCCCTCACGACCCCGCAACCTCCGTGCCGCCAGGCTGGGCTGCCCAGCATGGGCTGGACCGCCCAGCGGGACTGGCCACCCAGCGAGGGTTGGGTTGGGCCATAACACGGGTTGGGCGAAACCCAGCGGGTTGGGCCAGGTCGACCCAAACCAGGTCATCCCAGGCTGGGTCGGACCGGACCCGGACCCACTACGACCCATTACACTATTTTGGCCATAACTTTGGCACCGAACATCCATTTGACGAACCGTAAGTGGAGTTGGAAACCTTGGAGAAAGAAAATACCTTTTTTATACCCCAATAGAGATATGGATAAATTTGGGTAACGATCGGGTTGGATCGAGCACGAACCCAACCAGGCCCTTGAGACTAAAAGGCTAATAACTCACAGACCGGGCGTCCGATTGACGCACTGTCTATTGCGTTGAGACCCCTATGATGTGGTGGTACTTTGGGATTCTTTTTAATGAGAATTAATAGTAGTTGGAGTATCAAACAGTGGATTGATGAGCGGACCCTCCCAGAGATGATCAAGCTTAGCGCGATAACCCAATAGCTGGCTGTGACTTATGGAAGAGATCCTTCATGGGTTTGTGATTGAGGGTCCCACATGGAACCACTATAGTATTCCATGCGGGACTCCCTGATAAATCGTATGTGGGTCAGCACCTAGCGATCATGTTTGGGTCAGCACCTAGAGATCCTGTGTGGGTCAGCACCGAGCAATCCTCTGTGGGTTAGCACCGAGCGATCCTGTGTGGGTCAGCACCGAGCGATCCTGTGTGGTTCAGCACCTAGAGATACTATATGGGTCTGATGATGATTAGAGATCCTTCATGGGTCTACCTCTTAATAGAGTAAGATGATTCAGTAGTTACATCTAATCATCTCTACCACTGTACCTAAGTTATACCTGGTGTGAGCTGAGTCCCTACCTATGTGGTACTTTCTTTTACGGTAATACCTTAGTGATATTATTCTGTGTGGAGTACCTGTGTGGTACTTATCTTCATGTTATTCCTTCCTTTATGGAATAGTTGAGCTTTGGGATTTGAGTTGGACTTTGTGCCTTCCTCATGATTGAGATGGGTATACTTGATAACTTAGGTATATGTATAGACATATTCATAAGTAGGGTTGTCAGTTGATTTCATGATTTTTGGTTTATTATTTGTGGATTTTGTGAGACCTTGAGGGTCACGAGGTCCCTACTGAGTATCATTATACTCACCGCTGCATGGGATATGCCCGCACTTCGTTGTGTTTGGTGCAGATGACAGACAACGCTGGCTGAGGATGAGAGTACCAGGACTAGAGGTAGCTTGGTGGTGGACCTTAGACGAGGCGTACCACAAAGAAGACCGATCGAGATATGTACCTAACCTTCATGTAGGATCCTTGGAGGGTGTTCACAGGAGATGTTTCCAGTTTACTTATACTTCCAGTTTTTTGTACTTTCCAGTTGGGCTTGAATTCTGGCCCCTTTTACTTACTATACTCACTCTGTTTACTATTTAGTTTACTTGAGTTCGAGTATTGATGCGTGCTTGGTTGCGTGTGTTAACATGTTATAAAAGAAATGCCTTTCAAGTTTTAGGGAATACACCTTAGGTGCTAGTTGCCAGCCCCTAGCCTACGGAAGGCGGGCTTGGGGTAGTCACGACACGGGCCCCGGGGGATGGGTCCGGAAAAATTGGTATTAGAGGAGTCAGTTCTACCATATAACATAGAACTCTGATCTTTCTTTATAATGGAAATAGTGTTAAGTGTAGTGAGTGTGGTTATAAATTTAGGGAATCTAGTGTTGGTGCGGCTGCCGATGTATCCATACACCAGGACCTTGACTTTTGATTTCCGACTCAGTGCATGAAAACACTGATTGCGTATGTGTTTTCAAGAGTTTTCTTTATGATCTCTTGAGTTAGCTCACTAGGTATAACTTATTGACTATGGTGCACCTATTTCTTTTTAGGATGCCTCCACGCAGACAATTGGCTAGGGTTCCAAGAGTAGTACGCACTGATAGACCACCGGGCGATGAGGCCTCGGTGCAGGGACCTATTCTAGTAGAGGCACCAGTGGAGGCACCAGCGGTACCATTACCCATTGATCCACCGATGCCACCATCCCCAACCGAAGAGGGTGCATGCCACTTGAGCACATTTCACAATTTCCAGGTCCAGAGGCCACCTAGATTTTGGGGAGAGATAGACCCACATACGGATGGGGATTGGCTGGAGGCTATGGTGAGAGTCTTTCGACTGGTAGGGACACTAACCAATCTCATGGTGATCCTTGCCACTAGTCTTCTACAAGAAGCATCAGGCAGATGGTGGAGATTTATGATCCAGGTTCACGACGAGGTGTCGCTTCTCTGGGAAAACTTTGAGAGACTATTTTGGGCAGAGTTTGTTCCAACAACTCGTCGCACAGTGCACATATAGGATCTGCTTCATCTGCAGAAGGGTAGAATGACTGTGACTCTGTACTCATCAAGGTTCACTGAAATCTCACGCTACTCCACATATATGGTGCGAGACCCATTATTCAGGGCCCATAACTTTGAGCAGGGACTCAGGCAGGAGATTAGGGCTTCGATGATCTCACTCAGCATCCCAACGTAGGCGGGGGTGTTAGAGCGAGCCCTCTTAGTGGAAAGTTTCCTTGCTGAGCATTCAACAATAGCGAGAACCACCACCGAACTTCACATAGTGGAGTCTTCTATAGCTGGTAGTAGATAGATGACACAGAGGTCCAAAAGGACCAGACCTATTGGTGGACGACCACATGATTCAGGATCAGTTGTGCGGGGCACCCGAGGTAGAGCTAGTTATGCCCTGAGCGGGCAGTGTTACGCATGTGGAAACCAGGGTCACATGGTTCGTGACTATCCAAACCGCCATACAGATGATTAGTAGACAGTCAAAGGACCTCCTAGGTAGAGACAAAAATTTGACCGAGGAGATCCACAGGGATTAGGCGGATGTGGAAGATGAGATGGTCGTGCAGTTGGCGGTGGGTGACAATTTGAGATGTTATCTCCACCACCACCAAGTGGTCCACCCCAACCACAGGGAGTAGGAGGATAGAGGTGAGCTCAGCTCTAAGCAGTTGAGGCCTATGATCACGACACTCCGGAGATGATATGAGGTATGATCTGTGTCTAATCTACCTTAGCTACAATACTTATAGACACAGGTTCCTGTCATTCTTTTATTTCCACTTCCCTCATTCGGAGCATGGAGATTCCGAAGTAGGCATTGGCTCGATCCTTATGACTAGAGACTCCTACGGGAGAAGATTCGATGATTCAGCACTGGTGCCGGTAGTACGATATTACTCTAGGAGGTGATAGATTCGATTGGGATCTCCTAGTAGAAACGTCAAGGCCTTACAATGCCATCTTGGGTATGGACTGGTTATCTATAGTCCATGCTCAGATTGACTATATTTGGTGAAAAGTGGAGTGTGTCCACACGGATGGGACCAAGTTTACCTTCACCGGTAAGAAGGAAGCCTTTGCAGCACATGATAGACTTACCCGGAGGAGAGTGTAGTCGATCACACATTATTTGGCTAGCCTTACCCTCAGAGCGGTTGATGTGGAGAGTTTGGGTTATACTTTAGTGGTGGACTAGTACGCGGATTTCTTCCCTGATTATGTTTTGGGTCTACCTCCTCATAGAGAGATGGAATTTTACATTGACTTGTACCCCAGGAAGACACCGATATCTACACCAGCATATTGGATGGCTCCTACAGAGCTTTGTGAGCTGTGGGTATAGGTAGAAAACTTGCAGGGGAAGAGATTCATTTCACCCAGCGTTTCACTTTGGGAAGCCCCAATTTTGTTCGCCAAGAAGTCGGATGGGAGCTTGATGATTTTTATTGATTATTAGCCTCTGAACCAGGTGACCATGAAGAACAAGTACCCACTCCAAAGGATTTATGACCTCTTTGATCAACTGAAGGGAGCACAATGGTTCTCGAAGATAGACCTCATAACAGGATATCACCAGCTCTGAGTACGAGACGAGGATGTACATAAGATGGATTTCAGATGTTGGTATGACCATTACGAGTTCTTGGTTATTCCATTCGGTGTAACCAACACTCCAAAAATGTTCATGGGACTCATGAATAGGATCTTCCAGCCATACCTTGATCACTTTGTAGTAGACTTTATAGACGACATTCTTATCTACTCGGCTATAGAGGAGGAGTATGCCTATCATTTGCAGGTAGTATTGGACACACTCTGAGAGCACCATTTTTATGGTAAGCTCTTGAAGTGCCAGTTCTGGATCTGAGAGGTTCACTTTCTAGGAAATTTTATATCAGTGGCTGGAGTTATAGTGCATACAGTAAAGATTGAGGTGGTACTTTCTTGGGATCCACCCAAGAGTATGGCGGAGATACAGAGTTTCATGAGTTTGTCCAGATACTACCGGTGATTTGTGAAAGATTTCTCCAGAGTTGCAGCACCTTTATCAGTATTGACGAAGAAGGGGAAACCCTACATGTGGTCAGAGAGATGCCAATGGAGTTTTCAAGAGCTGAGGTAGAGGATAACTAGTGCCCCCATCTTGAGGCTTCCAGAGGAGGGCGTAGGGTACATAGTTTACTGCGACGCATCAGGGACCAGACTCAGATGTGTCTTGATACAAGAGCGAGCAGTGATCACATATGGTTCTCAACAACTGAGACAACATGAGAAGAGCTAAGCTACCCATGAAATAGAGTTAGCAGCAATGGTATTTACCTTGAATATGTGGCGACATTACTTGTTGGGAAAACGTTTTACAGTGTACTCTGACCACAAGAGTATCAGTTATATATTCTCTTAGAAGGACCTGAACATGAGACAATGATGTTGGTTTGAGTTTCTCTAGGACTATGACTTTGAGATAGTATATATTCCTGGAAAGGTGAATGTTGTAGTTAATTCACTCTGCAGGAGGTCAGGTATACACCTGCTAGGCGAGATGACAGAGAAACTAGCCATTTTGCAGATATCCTTTGTGGATTGGGATGGAGCATATTTTCTTTAGTCTCTTACAATCACTCCCCCACTTCTTCAGTGAGTTAGGGAGGTGAAACATGGGGACACTGACTCAGAGACACGCTCATATATCCATAGGACAGGCACCTGATGGATTTTCTGAAGGTGGGGAGCACGTCATCATTTTCAAAGGATGTACCATGGTACCAGTTTCACTTTGGGAGGAAGTGATTATGGATTTACACACATCCCCTCTTGTGGTACATCCATGAGTGGCAAAGATGTACCAAGATCTTTGATGACAACACTGGTGGCCTGGAATGAAGAAAGTAGTAGCAGAGTTTGTCTTTCAGTGCCTCACTTGTCAACAAGTGAAGGCAGAACATCAGGTACCAGTAGTCTTGGTTCAGCCTTTAGAGGTACCAAAGTGGAAGTGGTATGGGATATACATGGACTTAGTGACAGTACTTCCATGTACATCCATGGGACATGACTCAATTTGGGTGATCGTCGACCGACTCACCAAGTCGGCCCACTTCATACCAATTAGTGAACAAGGTTTAGTAGAGATCTTGGGATGCATCTATGTGCTAGAGATTGTGCGGCTACATGGAGTAACCTTTATGATTATCTCCAATCATGATACACGTTTCACTTCCCGGCTATGGAAGGGGTTGCATGAGGCTTTCAGGACGCAACTTCATTTGAGCAACGCCTTCCATCCTCAGACGGATGGTCAGACTAAGCGGACCATTCAGACCCTTGAGGACATGCTGCATGCTTGCATCCTCGACTTCAGTCACAGATGGGAGGATCACTTGCCTTTGGTAGAGTTTTCATACAACAACAGCTATCACTCCACCATTGGGATGACACCTTTTGAGGCATTGTACAGGTGACCTTGCAGATCACCTTTGTGATGGACTGACCCAGGGGAGTTAGCACTCGTGGGACCAAAGATGGTATGGGATACCACAGAGAAGGTGAAGATCATTTAGGAGTGGATTAAGACTGCACAGAGAAGGTATAAGTCATATTCCGACAAGATATGGAGACCTCTAGAGTTCGAGGATAGTGACCCCATCTTTCTATGGGTCTCACCCCGATCAGGTTTGCGGAGATTCGGCCTAGGCGGTAAGTTATATCAGAGGTTCATCGGACCTTTTCAGGTCCTCAGAAGAGTTGGAGAGGTGGAATACCTCTTATATCTTCCACCTCAATTACACCGGGTGCATGACATCTTCCACATATCTCAGCCGAGGAGATACGTGCACGACCCTTCCCACGTCATCGACCACAGCGAGCTAGACGTCGACAATGGGGCGACTTTTACGGAAGTTTTAGTAGAGGTTGAGGATCGATAAGAGCAGGTCCTTCATGGGTGGTTGATAACTTTGGTGTGCATTCGTTGGTAGCATGAGAACCTCCAGGAGAGCACATGGGAGTGGGGGGCTCAGATTCATGCTCAGTACCCCAACTTGTTCCCTTAGTTTGAGTTGTGGCTTATGGGGACGTAAAGATTTGAGATGGGGAGAACGTAAAGACCCAGAATTTCCATGTATTTTTTTTAAATATATGGGAATTTTATGAGTCCTCAAAAACTGACGGCGCGTGATTCTGATGCTCGGTATACCCGAAATGAATTTCTGAATATTTTTTTGGGTACGTTCAGTAAACGTGCGAGCAGGTTTTTGTAAATTTTTAACAGGTGCTCGGAATTGAAATTTGAGGGCACCGTTGAACTCGCAACACTAGTATTTGCGTAAGAAGACTTTCACCTCGATGACAGTTGGTCGAGGGTGAAAGTTAATTTTTGTGTTTTTCGTGAAAGAATAAAATAAAATAAAATTGTGTAACATTTTATTTTATTTTTATTTGGAACTCCCATGTAGATGTTGAGAGGTTGGGACCACCTGAACTAAAACCTCTCAAGATAGGTTATGGCGATGGGGACCACCCGAGCCTAACCTCCCATGTGGGTTATGGTGGTGGGGACCACCCGAGACTTAAACCCCATTGAACTCCCCTCTTAATGGGGAGAAACCTCTTGAGCTCCCCCACTTAATTATGCCAACTCTCCCCTTTAATCAATTAATCCAATCCATCAATTAATTAATTAAGATTTTTTGAAATTATTCCAACAAAAATAATAGATTAAATTGTTCTATTATGTGGGATACCTTTCATTTTGGTGTAATTGGGGAGATAATAACTATTAGGAGAAATCTCTCCAACGAAGAACACCAATGAGGAACATCTCCAACGACGAACGAACCGACGTTCGAGGAAACGCCGACATCACCGACGTCCGTCTATCCCCAACGACATTGTCTCCTTCCTCACGGCCTCTGTTAATGAACCTTTGTGGCAGGGGTTTATTTATGAGTGATTATAACTTCCCATGTTCTTCCCTTCTAAACTAAGAATGCAGATCAACTCTCATAAACTAGTTGATCGGAGAATGTTTTCTTTTGCGGGATTGGGAATAGTGATTGATGAAGGTTGTGGGGATTGATGTTTTAAATTATCTTCCATACATGTTCTTGATTCAAATTTGTGAACCACTTTCTACCGCTCTAATGCAGATGGTGCAGGCCAAATAAACATGGCCCGACCCCTCAGCCATTCTTCTTTTGTGTGTTCTTTGCAATGGTGACAGCAACCGATGTTAGCATTTGGCACTGGTGGAACATGAGAATAGAGGCTAACACCACTACCGATCGCGATGAAGACAACAACACTGTCCTGCGGACACCTCCGACCGTGGCCTCCACCGTTTGCGGCCAACACCACCCCACACCCTCGCGCCGTCCGCAGCTCTGCCGCCCCGCAGCATCGCCGTCCGCGACACCCTCTGCCGTCCCGTGGCCCCGCCGCCCATGGCCCCACTGTGCCTATCTGCGGCTCTACTACCCCGAGGCTCCCCACGTCGCCTCACAGCCTCGCCACCCGCAGCCCCGCCGCGCCACCCCGCGGCTCCGCCGGTCCGTGGCTCCGCCGTTCCTGGCCCCGCCGTGCCGCCCCGCGGCTTTGCCGACCTCGCGACCCCGCGGCCTCTGCACCGCCTGGCTGGGCTGCCAGACCGGGCCGCCCAGTGCGGGCTGGGCCGGACCCAGTGGTTCAGGTCGGGTCAACCCAAATCGGGATGGGCTGGGTCAGTCCAACCAAGTTGGACCGGACCCAGACCCACTACGACCCGTTACGCTATTTTGGGCATAACTTTGGCACCAAACATCATTTTGACGAACAGTTAGTGGTGTTGGAAACCTTGGAGTGATATGGTACCTTTGGTATACCCCAATTGAGATATGAAAAAAGTTGGGGAATGGTCAGGTTGGATTGAGAATGAATCCAACCGGGCCCTCGGGACTAAAAGGCTAATAACTCACAGATCGGGAATCCGATTGACGCACCGTCTATTGCATTGATACCCCTTTTATGTGGAGGTACTTTTGGATACTTCTTCATGGGAATTCATAGTAGATAGAGTATCGACTAGTGGATTTAGGAGTAGACCCTCCTGAAGATGAGCAAGCTTAGCACGAGAACCCAGTAGCTGGCTGTGACTTGTGGAAGAGATCCTTCGTGGGTCTGTGATTGAGGGTCCCACATGGAACCGCTCTAGGATTCAATGCGGGACTACCCGAGCGATCCTGTGTGGGTCAGCACTGAGCGATCCTATGTGGGTCTGCACCTAGAGATCCTATATGGGTCTGATGATGATTAGCGATCCTTCGTGAGTCTGCCTCTTAATAGAGTAAGATAATTCAGTAGTTACATCTAATCATCTATACTACTATACATAAGTTATACCTGGTGTGAGATGAGTACGTACCTATGTGGTACTTTTATTTGTGGTAATACCTTGGTGGTATTATTCTGTGTGGCGTACCTATGTGGTACTTATCTTCGTGGTATTCCTTCCTTTGTGGAATAGTTGAGCTTTGTGCTTTGAGTTGGACTTTGTGTTTTCCTCATGATTGAGATGGGTATACTTAATAACTTAGGTATATGTATGGACATATACCTAAGTAGGTTTGTTAGTTGATTTCATGCTTTGTGGTTTGTCCTTTTTGGATTTTGTGAGACCTTGAGGGTCTCAGGGTCCCTACTGAGTATTGTTATACTCACCTCTGCACAGGCTATGCCCCATACTTAGTTGTGTTAGGTGCAGACGACAGACAATGCTGACTGAGGATGAGAGTACCAGGATTGGAGGTAGGTCGGGGGTGGAACTTAGATGAGGCGTACCGCAGAGACGACCGATCAAGAGTTGTACCTACACTTCAGGTATGATCCTTGGAGAGTGTTCACAGGAGCTGTTCTAGTTTACTTGTACTTTTAGTTTCTTGTACTTTCCAGTTGGGCTTGTATTCTGGCCCCTTTTACTTACTATACTCACTTTGTTTACTATTCAGTTTACTTGAGTTTTTTATCTTGCTGTGTGCTTGGTTTCATGTGTTTACAGGTTATAAAGGCAATGCCTTCCCAGTTTAGGGAATACGCCTTCGGTGCTAGTCGCCAGCCCCTAGCCTATGGAAGGCGGGCGTGGTGTAGCCCCGGAACGAGCCCTGGGGGACGAGTCGTGACAAGGTGAGAATATTTTGGAAATAAAATTATGGGGGGAATGAATTATGAGAATTTATATTAGTCTTAAGGGATGATATGTATGGACTATTTTTTGAAACCATGGATAGGGAACTGACTGAGTTATCCTATTAATTTCCATAGTTTGATCATGTGGTTGGGGCATAAAAAGAACCCCCTTATTCTCTCCATATTTTCCTGAATAGGTTCCAGAGGTTGAGGAATTTCTTGAAGTATATCCATATTCCAACCATCTCAATATCCATATCTAAACCTACAATGAAGAACTAGAGAGTGATGATAAATAATGATGTTTTGATGTATATATGAGAGATTAACAGGCCCATGATCAATTTTAGAGTAAGTGGGAAAGTGATGAAATAAAACATGATCTTATGTTCTTTAAATAAGAAGTACCAATATCTTTGTACCAATCTCTATCCATGGAGGAAGAAGAAACCACCAAATTGGTGTAATTTTAAGAAAGGATAAAGGATCCTAACTACCTATCTCTATCCAGTGAAAATCAACTCCAAGAGGTACTTTACACTAAATAAGAAATTGAATACAAACCAACTCATAGAGATAATTCTTTCTTGAACTATATCTTATCTAAATTTATTGAAAATTAATTGAGCATAACACCCTACTATTTTGAATATTTAGATTTTTCCAATCCCTATTTTTTGTTATAGGAAGATGATGAAAAATAAAATACACCTGATTAGGAACACATGGACATCCGAAAACATGATGATCATTTATTAAAGGAATCCCATGAGGAGAGACAATTAGAATTTCCTGAATATACCAAGATATAATATTCTTACATTAAATGGGAAGAATTTTATATTAATTATTTATGATTTAATTTTGTTCATATAAAATTATGTTTTAACTTTACTTTTGACTATTCCATTGATTTACCACATCCAGAGAATAAATTGGATAGTGAAGAAGTGGTTGTACAAGTAGAAATAAACAAATATGAGGACTCATATTTTCTTATAATCCCAACACACAAGCTGTATCTCATTTTCATGGGGGTGGATTTTGGTGTTTTATGTTGATTGATTCCTCAACAACAAATTATAATAAGTACAAGTTTGAAAAATCAATATGTAGTGGTTCAAATCCAATAAACTCCACCCACCATAAAACTTTAAATAATATCTAGTACTTCCCTTTTGGAGGTATTAAAAACCCAGGGCCCACTTTGGGGATGAAACCAAGACTTATACTTTATTTTTTTTCTAGGATAATAGTTTTAAATTTATTTTTCAATAATTAGTTTTAGGAATATATTAGGATGTTTCCCTATTTTCCACTTTCTAAGATTTAATGACACGGTCCTTCTGCCCTAATGAGTAATTTTCTTTTGTATATCCATCAATATGGTATACAGAAGTAGTTATAAATTTAAGAAAATGTATTTTATTCATGTTTTAAAAATAATTCATGTCGTGAAAATTGAACTCATGTCGTGAAATAATGAAAAACAGATCTAATCGAAATAGAACCTACTCAACCCAAATTAAAGAATAATTTCAAGGGGATTATGAGTTTCAATTCATTATTTAATTTTACTCCTATAATTTTAAAATCTATTTTAGATATTTAAAAGAAAAATTGCATTCCCCACTTTTAACTCTTGTACTCTATTATCGATCTAGGTGAAATAAGTTTCCTAGGATAATAATTATTCCATGTTTTAAATTTCATTATTGAAATTATTATATTTTTGAAATGGGAATTGAATGATTAGAGTTAAACATGAGAGGATGAATTTGAAAAATCATAATTTTTGAGAATGAGTTGATCTTTATAAATAAAATTATTCTTAGATTTGGCATGTTTTGAATTTATGAAATTGATATTGATTGGTTTATTATTTTTGTGTCATGAAATGTGTAATTTTCCCAAATCATATATCCTCATTCCTAAGATAATTTCTAAACCAATATTACTCATTTTTTTATAATATATTTCTTGGTAGATTCATGCATGTTTTTCTTTTATAACTTATTTGGAATCTTATCGATGCTATGAATTAAAAAATCACTTTTAATATGATTAATACATTTTATTTTTTAGATATTTATCATTAAAACCACATTGAAATTGAATCCTAATTTTCCCACAGAATCCATGAATGACCTTGTTAGGAATGAGCCACATTTCAAGCCTATTATATCCTTTCCTAACCTAATCTCAGTGTGTTTCATGATATTAAAAATACTAAGTGTGGGGGAGAGGTTTTCCATAGTGTATGTGAAAATAATTAATCATGGAGACTCTGTTGGGGGATTTTTATGATTTGGGGAGAGGACATGTTATCATTCATTGTACAATATTATTCATCTTTCTTGCTAAAAAATATAAAATATAAAAAACGAAAAAAATGAAAAAAATTTGGATGTGTATTATGGGGGATAAAAAATCACCATTACCTGACCGATGATATTTTGATCATATAGGGTTAGGTGGTGGATGTGAGATTTTACTTAAGCATAAATTTCAAAAAAATAAAAATAAAAAAATAAAATAAAAAAATAAAAATAAAAAAGCAAGAGTGGGAGATTCATTCATTATGATAACTCATATAATGTTCCTACTTCAAGCATTAGGGTGTTGGGAGATGATATATTCATTATTTAATGACTATTTCATTATGATTATATTTTGATATCATACACTATGATTTAGAGTCATACGTCATTTTTCATCTTTATTTTATTCATTACCTACCAACCTTAAGCCTCAGAGATATTTGACCCTTAATGAAAATTCTTCTTGATTAATTTTGATCTATGCCTTTATGTGGTAAATATGATGGATAACTTGAAAGACTATGGTTAATGAAATGTACCTAAGTTATTAACATAGATCTGTTATATTTATTACCCTGAGTGATGAGTTAAAATAATTTTATTCAAGGTAAATTGTAATTGGTGTCCACATTAATGATGAATTAATAAATTAAAGTTGAAGAAAAGAAGAAAATTATTATTTCAATAGAGGAAAAGTAAAATGCATGATTGGATTTGTTTCTTTGAAAAGTGAGGAGTTTTAGTAATTATTTAGTGTGACATATGAAAATTTATTTTCCATTAACAAACATTTAGTTTTTTCTTTTGAAATTTAAATATTAGAAGAATGAAATTCCATTGTAACATTTTTATGATTACATGATTGGGTAAAGGCTTATATGGGACCTATAAATCATGATTTTGATGAAATAAATTCTTGGAACACTCATCGGTTTTCCAATTATGATTTGAGTCGATAGAGACCCATTTTTTAGGTGATTTATGGAACCCATGGGGTGCATTTTAGGACTATAAATATAGGACCAAGGGAGATTTGAAATAATCAGCTAATCTAGGGAATCAACCACTACACTGAGGAAGATATGTAACAATGTGAGATTTTATGAAATATTTTTTAAAAATAAATTTAATTTCTATGATATCTTGTGTGACATGAAACATTGAGTTTTGACAAACTAAAATATACTATTATTATTATTATTATTATTTAATAATGAAAATTATTATCATAAACCAACCCACTGATATCCGAGTTGCAACTACCCCAAGCCTACATTCAATAGGCTGGGGTATGGATGATTAGCGCTAAGAAGACATATCACACACATGAGAGGCATTGGCCTAAGGTACCTTCATGCATGCACACATTTACAAGCCCAAAAAATACTAAAATGTAAACAAATTATAACAATTCACACATAAAAATATAATACCATAACTAGAGTATGACATAAAGTACTGGAAAGCATAAAAAAGGGGACAAATACAAGCCAACCCAGAACTGGAAAATAATGTCTGACCCTTTTAGTAAGAGAATATTATTTTCAAATGAAACACCAGTATACACCATGGTATATGTTATGACCAATAGAGGCCTATATACCCTGAGAGGGGGATGAATCGGGGTATGGATATTCTTTTCTAAATTCTTCTTACCCCACTGGATCTTGACCTCTTTTTTACAAGGGTCACTTTGTTTGCACTTGTGTGTTTATTATGATCACTTATTTTCTTATTTATCTGATGATCATGCTTTTAATGCAATGCAGGGAATCAAGCAGGCATACAAAAATATTTTTACTTGGTTCAATCTCACTGGGATACGTCTAAGGAGCATACAATGACGATGTGCTGTTGTACCAAATTCACTAAAGATCACTGCCAATAATGTTCGGGATAGATCACTTCTATGACCAGGATCACTGCCTTTACAATGTTTAGGTTCAGATCACTACTTTCCCAAGGGTCACACCCTTTTCCTCTCTATCTGGATCACTGCCAATAGAAAGGATAACCTTCTTCCTCTTCCTTTGCTCACTGCTCTTGGAATGGATCCACTCACAGTTTATAGACCTATAGGTCTCTTAATTTGCATGAATACATGCATCCTCCACTGTATATAGATGCTCTATTAAAGTCCAACTTTCATCCACTGATGAATACCTCTTTTCCCCTGAACATTAGGAAATTCCTTTGGAAAAACTTTCGCAAAGCACCCTACTTCGTGAGGCCCCCAAATTTTCAAAGCTCAAACAAGCCTTCGAGAAGCTCCTGCCTTTTCGTGAAGCACTTTTGTGAAGCTCAAGCCTTCACAATGATTAGGCCACCATGGAGCTCAAGTCGTCACATATTGACTTTCCTGATGAAGCTCACTGAGCCAACGTGGAGCTCGCAACTTTTGCGGAGCTAGATAAGCCGCCGTGAAGCTCTTCTTTCTCAAAGCACACTGCCATCGCAAAACACCTTCGCAAGATGAGAGTAAAAGATTTTCTTTGAAAAATATCTCTTTCTCCCGAGGGGGTCAAGGATTATTTATAGGCGATTCCACCAACCCTAGAACCTTCTACATGAATTCAACACCATGTCATCTCAAATCGCGAAGCTCTGAAGTTCCCGCCGAAATTCTCTCAAAATCGCGAAGCACCATGGAAATTTTCTGATCATAGAGCTCGTCGTAATCGCAAAGTGTTCCATAATTTACTTTATGCATTCTTCTCGAAGCTCCACTTTCATTCCACGAAGATCCACTTGCAATACCCTTCACCACCGCAATGCTCTTCAACTCTGCCATTCGTGAAGCTCGTCGTAATCATGAAGCATCACCATCAAAATTTTTATGGTCTTCGTGAAATCCAATCCATGAATCCTATCTTCGTGAAATTCATTCCTTTTCAATATTTTGATGAGATATTCAAGGATATCCACTTTTCACGATGCTCAAAAAACTTCAAATTTTGGACGCAAAAAATTTGGCAAACACTTGGAAACGGTTCCACCTTGTATCTGTTCTTTTGTACCACCTTCAGATCTTCCATTCCTTTGTCATGGTTTTTTTTCAACATGGATTGTCAACATAATCTATGGAAATTGAAAATTCACCATGGAAACCTGCTTTTTTAACAAACACAATCAACCCAAAAATGATGCAATGTTACCTTGAGGGAATTTTCCCCAACAATCTCCCACTTTCGGTTTGTTGACAACTCTTCTCAGAATGATTTTCTTCCCTTCGATACCTATCTGAAGATCCTTCCATCATCAACCACCCTTCGCCTCTATCAAGTCAGATAGTAACTAAAGATTCACTCACCACATACTCTAAGCCCACATGAGAAATGCTTGTTGTGAGAAACAAGAGTAAATGAAAAGATCATAAATGAATCACTTAATTTCTACCACCAACTGTTGACACACAACTGATACCAATTTCCAAACTGATCCCAATTGTTGATACTACATTGATACCAATTAGTTATAGCTGGGAACCTTCTCACACCTTTCCAACACCTCTGTTCTACTTTTATCATGATCCTCAACTGTCATGATATCTATTCTTTGATCAATCACTTCTAGTATCATTAGATTTAAAATACTCCACCTATCTCATTTCTCTCCCCCTATCTCACTGATCCACCTGTCAAATTATCCCTGTGCCTTTGACAAAGACATTTTCTCCCTTAATTAGCCACAGTTTCTCCCCCTTGAGGAGTAACTATTTCTCCCCCTTTTTCAACAAACCCAAAAGGGAACTACTCAGTGGTAGGAGACATTGGAAAGAAAAAATATTAGCATAGTAGAGAAAAACAAACCATACCTCGGGGAGAGGGGGGGGGGGGTGTCCCACATCCACACTTTTTCAAGTGTGGGAGTCGAATGGACTCCTAGAGCCAGTCAATGCCTCTCAAAAGCTTCCTTGGGTAAGGCCTTCGTCATAATGTCTGCAACATGTAGTTTTGTAGGCACATACTCGAACTTCGAGATTCCATGCTCAATCTTCTCCTTGATAAAATTATACTTTATCTCAATGTAATTTTTCCTTGAGTGATGGACGAGATTTTTGCTGAGATTTATAACACTTTAGTTATTGCACTGAATTCTGATTGGAGATTTCACTTCAACTCCCATATCATCAAGATGATAATTCATCCACATTAACTGTGTTCATGATTGAGTGGATACAATATACTTAGCTTTTGTAGTGCTTAACGAAATGCAATCTTGCTTCTTACTTAGCTAATCAATAAATAATCCACCAAGATAAAAAGCACCTCCTGACATTGATTTCCTGTCATCTGCTGAACCGGCCCAATCCACATCAGTATATCCCAATAACTCTGACTGATATTTATCACTATATATCAAGACAAAATCCATCATGACCTTGATATACCAAATTATTATTTTTCACTGCAAGCATGTGGCTTTCCTTGGGATTACTTTGATATCTTGATGCTTGACATGTGGCCAAAAACAATATCAGTTCTCGTTGCTGCCAGGTACAGTAAACTCCCAATAATATGCCTGTATTCTGTGATATTAAATACCTTTCCATTATCATATTTTGATAATTTAATCTGGGTTGCAACTGGAGTCTTCATCTCCTTGGAATTTCCCATTCCAAATCCTCTCAGAACCTCCTTGGCATATTTTGATTGAGAAATGAATGTGACATTCCTTCCTTGTGTCACAGTGCTTCATCTGATCTGAAAAATATTATGTCATTGAAAGAAACCATAATCATCATCCTTTGATTACTATTTTTGTTGAAATAGAGATTGTAATCAACTCCACCACACTGGAATCCAAGCTTCTTCAAGAATGTAGATTTGACATCCATCTGGAACACCGTGAACTTCCGTTGCACTGCAATGGATAGGAATAATCTGATTGTCTCCAGCCTTGCAACCGGTGCAAATGTCTCATCGACATCAATTCCCTCTATATGGGAGTATCCTTTGCACACTATTCATGCTTTGTTTAGAATCATTGTTTCATCTTCATTCAACTTGTTGCTAAAGATCCATTTATTCCCGATGACATTATTATCAGTTGGCCTCAAAACAATCTCCCACGTCTGATTTTTCTCAATCTGATCAAGCTCTTCATTCATTGCCTGAAGCCAGTTTTCATCGTCAGCTCATCAGTGAAGTACTTAGGCTCAACCTGAGATAGAATAGATGTCTTCTGTAGTGATTTCATTCTCCTTGTCTAAACTGGTGCTGACTAATCACCAATGATATTCTTCCTGTCAATTTCAGCTAGACTCTTTGGCTTTTGTGCAGATACAGATTTTACTTCCTCGTGATCATCATCAGTATCTTCTTCTGAATCAACATCATCCACTTCTGCTCCCCTTTATTCTCTTACCACTTCCTCACTTTCAACCAAAAAATTGTCACTATGTCATTTTTGAATGATGTAATTTTTTTCAACTAATTTTCCCTGATTTTAGTTAAAGCACGTTTGATTTTCTCTCGCAGCTTCTTAGTATCCTGAAAGCAGTCAGTTGATACCATATTATTAGAACAAAATATATAATCATGAAAAATCTCTGTGTTTCTGCTTATCCCCCAATCATTATTCACGAACATAAACATTCATCCTTCATATCCCATTTAGATCTTCAATCTGATTAGGATATAGAGTGATCCCCCTGTGTTATGCAACTCTTCTAGTTTTTAGGCCCACTACTTAGGCCCTTAACTATTTTTCTCCTCCTACACCATATATTTTAATTTGTAACTCAACATTGATCCATTAACCAAATATCTAAGCCTACTGAGTTGGAACTCGGTGTAGGAAACAAGAGATAAAGTTAATAACACATTCACTTCCTGTTATACTCTGTTTCTCCATTTCTTCATCAAATTTGATACTTTATTTGAGTCAATTAAAACTCTGAATCATATCACTTCTCCACATTGCATATTTAGATGCCGATTCCCCTTGGATATTATCTCCCTAAAACCTGAAACATTTGAATCATCAGTTAATAGAATTTTTATACATAGGGAGAGGGTCACTTCTGGATCCTCAAGAAGAGGATTTTGGTTGATCTTGATGGGTCAACCCTTGGATTCTTTCTTGTAGAGAATCACACTCCATCCTTTCTTCTTCTAGATTCCTAGACAGCTTCAACTATTATGGACATATGACTAAGAATTCTTTACCCACATTTTGATTCTTTTTCTGATATGTACATTCTGTAGGCCTGGCCTTTCTTTCCATTTGGGGTTTAAGCCCACTAGTGCACATTTCATTCTTTGATGTTCCACTAAAATTACATTTCCCTTGAGTCCTTCTCTGGGTAGGAATCTCTCTACTTTCCATATTACCTTTCTTCTTCTACTATTGCAAGGGTCTTTCTCTTTCCTCCACTTCTCACTACAGAACATGACATGAAAATTTTTCAATGAATTCTTTGTTCATATTTCTTTTATCAGATACCTGAGTCACCACACTATTTTTCATTAGTGGTAGGTCCTCCATAGAACATACATTCTTTTTACTCATAACTGTAGCATTTATTCCTTTTTCATCCAAATTTGTTCATGTTCTTTCTTAGAGAGCGGTTGTAATTGTGACTAATACACTTTTCATTCATCTCATTATGATTCTCCAGAGGTATTAAACCTATTTTCCAATTTACCACTTTGTCTTCCAGTGTACAATTTCTTATTATACACCACTAGAGTCATGAATATTATTTAGAGTTCCTTTCCCTTTCCTGCTTTCTTCTTGAAGAAATGCCTTGCCAAATTCCCATAATCAAAACATAAAAAACATTTTCCATCAAAGTCATACATCATTTAATCATTTCTCTGTCGAGATGTTGATACATTTTGAGTTATTCTTCTGACATTGAGCTCCTGAGCTTCCTGACACATACTTATGGTGTGTCCCATTCTTCCACAGTAATAAAATCTAATAAATGCTTTCCTTTGAGAAACTCTTCTTTATGATTTCTCACAACACTTCTTCTTATTATCAGATTTAGAAAATTATCTATTTTCAAAGCCTGAAATGTATTCCTGGGCCTCAAAACAGAAGCTTGATGTGTGTCCATGAATCCCACATAAATATCACATGTTGACACTACTTCTTGTAACTGTCCTCTTAGGCCTGTATCCAACACCTACAGGATTTCCTACACTTATGGAACTATTAATGGATCTCTTTATTTCATGCATGAGAGGGAATTCATCAAATACAATACCAGTTTTTCCTAAACTATATGGTCTTTGAGCTGAGAAAATTTGTTCTTGCCTCTTTTCAGAAATAGAAAATTTGATTTTCATTTCATAATCACTTTCTGAAGGATAATCAAATATTAAGTGAAAGAAATCCTTCATTCTAGGATTTCCTCTAGCATTGGATTTATCTACTTCCTTCTTCAATGATTCTAGATCTTTTTCTAACTTTTGAATCTTCATATTCCTTGATTCAGGTTGGGAATTGAGTTCTATTCTGAAATTCTTTCCACAACTCATCTCATCTTCCAGTTCTCATGTGAGATTTTATATCATATCACTTTGCTCCTTTACTTTCAATTTTTTTTTGAGAAATAGATTCAGAGACAGATGATTTTTTTTTGTATCCTTTGATTCTCCTGAACTTTTTCAGACAACTGTGTAGCTAGATCATCATTTCTAGATTTTAAATTCTGAACTTCATTTGACTTTTGATTCTCTTCATAATCATCAGCCTTTTTTCCCCTTTTATTATAGCCATATTTGGTATTTCTTCATCTTGAGAATCATTCTTCTCCCTTAGTTCAGTAACCACATCAATAAGCCTTTGATTTAATCCTCTTAGCTTGTTGACCTCAATTTCCAATACTTGGATCTGGATATCTTTATAATTAACTTCTTCATCCAAATTCTGATCCAATTTCATTGTCATGTTGACAACATCTACCGATGGACTCCTTCTTAAAACTTCATCATCATCAGTTGTTTTTGTATCACTTTGATGTTCATGTACTTCACTAATTCCTATATCATGATTGAGTGAATCAATATTTTCCCTATCAGATTCTTCCAGGCCTTCCTTCAGTAAGCTGTTTGATTCTTTTCGTTGAATAATATTTTTTCCATAAATACTTCCACACTGTGGGATATAACCTGACTTATGATTCTTCTTTGAAGTTCTTACCTTTTATATGGCACACCAAGATAAGAGCTTCCTAGATAGTTAACTTAAGAAATCGACTAAAACAAGTTAGTGCAAACAAATACGATAAAAGAAACCTTACCTATGATACCAATTGTTAGGACCAATAGGGGAATATATACCTTGAGAAGGGGGGTGAATCAGGGTATGGATATTCTTTTCTAAATTCTTCCTGCCCCATTGGATCTTGACCTCTTTCTTACAAGGGTGACTTTTTTTGCACTTGTGTGTTTATTATGATCACTTATTTTCTTCTTTATCTGATGATGATTCTTTGAATGAAATGAAGGGAAGTAAGTAGGTAGACACACATATTTTTACTCAGTTCTCCCTCAATAGGATATGTCTAAGGAGCATACAACGATGATGTTCCATTGTAGAAAATTCACTAAAGCTCACTATAAATAATGCTCAGGATAGATCACTTCTATGCCCAGGCTCATTGCATTTACAATGTTTAGGGTTAGCTCACTACTTTCTCAAGGGTCACTCCCTTTCTCTCTCTCTCTGGCTCACTGCTAGTAGAAAGGATAACCTTCTTCCTCTTCCTTTGATCACTGCTCTTGGAAGGGATCCACTCACAGTTTATAGACCTGTAGGTCTCTTCATTTGCATGAATACATACGTCCCCCACTGTATGTAGATGCTCCGTTAAAGTCAAACTTTCATCCAATGATGAATACCCCTTTTCCCCTGAACACTGGGTAATTCCTTTGGAAAAACCTTCGCAAAGCACCCTACTTCATAAGGCTCCCAATTTCGCAAAGCTCAAACAAGCCTTCGCGAAGCTCCTGAATTTTCGCGAAGCAATATCGTGAAGCACTCTCGTGAAGCTCAAGACTTCTCAATGCTTAGGCCATCGTGGAGATCAATTCGTCGCAGAACAAATTCCATTGCAAAGCTCACTGAGCCAACACAGAGATTACAACTTTCACATAGCTAGATAAGCCGCCGTAGAGCTCTTCTTTCGCGAAGCACACTGCCTTCGCAAACCACCTTCACGAGCCAAGAGAAAAATATTTTCTTCGAAAAATATCTCTTTCTCCTAAGGAGGTCGAGTTCTATTTATAGGCGATTCCATTGACCCTCGAAACCTTCACGCGAAGTCAACGGCACGTCATTTCAAATCGTGAAGCTCTGAAGTTCCTGCCAAAATTCTCTCAAAATCATGAAGGACCACGCTGATCTTCCAATCGCAGAGCTCGTAATAATTGCAGAGTGTTCTATCATTTACTTCGCGCATTCTCCGTGAAGCTCCACTCGCACGCCGCGAAGCTCCACTCGTAATGCCCTTCGTCGCCGCAATGCTCTTTAACTCTACCGTTCGCAAAGATCGTCGTAATCGCGAAGCATCACCATCAACATTTTTCTGGTCTTCGAGAAATCTAATCCATGAAGCCTATATTCACTAAATTCACACCTTTTCCATATTTTGATGAGATATTCAAGGGTATCCACTTTTCGTGATGCTCACCAAACTCTAAAGTTTTGACCCCAAAAATTTTGCAAACACTGGGAAACGACGCCACCTTGTATTTGTTATTTTGTACTACCTTCAGATCTTCTGTTCCTTTGTCATGGTTCTTTGTCAACAAGGATTTTCAAAGACTCTCTGGAACTCGAAAATTAACCATGGAAACTTACTTTTTCAACAAACACAATCAACCCAAAAAATGATGCAATGTTACCATGAGAGATTTTTACCCAACAGTATATCTATCCTAAACCAAGTTCCACATTCTCTTAGTACTACAAGGACTCTGTAAAATATTTTTCATCTGTATAAGACAAGACATGTGCAGGCTGAGTGTAAGAACCTGGGTTTTTATAACGGGTCAAAATCCCGACCCTGTTAGAATTTTTGACTTGTTTCTGAGGAAACTGGAGAAAATGGGCAGTTTCTGGAAATTTCTAGACTACACACCGTGTACTTTTAAGTACACGCCGTGTATATGTTAAGCGAGTGACCGACCGTGTGCTCGCCGAGTACATGCCCTGTGATGACTGTGTAGAAATTTCTTACTACACAGAGTGTAGTTTGAGACACACTGTGTACCCGTGACTGTGTGGAGGCCATACATGGTGTGTTGGCCTGTTGGCCGGGTAGAATCAGTTAATCAAGTACATGTTATGTCCTTGTTAGACATGCCGTGTAGGCTATCCATGTATAAGGGATATACATGGAGTATAGGCCTATTGGCCAGATAGATTTGATTAACCAAGTACACGCCGTGTCCCTCCTGGACATGCTCTGTAGTCTGGCTGTGTATAAGAGAAGTACATGGCATGTGGGTAAGTCAACAAGGAAGATAAGGAAAACCAAGTACACGCTGTGCACCTATAGGTACACACCGTGTACTCATGTTGACAGGTTCTAGAAATTAAGTCAGCGGAATTCCAGCCGCCAAATGAACAATTAAATGACACACACGATGTGTAGTCCTGAAGTACACGTTGTGTAGTTTCTTTTTGCGTTAAAACGGTCAATAGACTCATTTGGAGGCAGAACATGTATTTTTAGCTGGGTTTCGCGAACCAAGCTAGTTGAAACTTATTTTTACTCCTGAGTCTTCATTTGAGACCCGTTTCAATCACCGAAGGCCCGACACCAGATGGTGATAACCCTCCAACAACCCCTACCTCCCTGCACAACACGTGGTCCCCTGCTGGATGCTCAACAGCTTGGTAGAAAAATTACCACACTAGCCCCTATCCCATCATCAACCCTCCCACTCGTCAAACTTGTTATGGTTTCTACATATGCAAATCTTCCATGGAATCCCCGATGTTGGCCCACTTGTACGGTTATCTCGACATCCTGATGACTACCCGCCTCTGTTGTTATCCTAACTCCCTGATGACTGACCCTGTTTCGTGGATCCCCCATGCCCCTATTATTGGAATGCCCATGTGGCTCCCCTGATGCCTAAAGTTACTAAATATCCTATGAGAAATCCCCCCACCCCAGTTTCCATCCTTCCTGCATGGAAACCCCGTAGTCCATCACCATGTTTTTGCACACTCCTACATAGCTATCCCATGCCCCATCATGAGCCCTCCCACAAGGTAGCCCCCTACCACACTCTACATTCCTAGGCATGCCTTTATTCTCTCCACCATACACTATCTATCAAAAAATGACACTCTCAAAGGAAGATATTTCATTTATACAATATTATTAGCTGCTTTGGTACCTTCTACTTCTTCAGCCTCCATTTCTCAGAGTAGTGGCTCTACAAATTGTGTCAAAAATCACCCACCTGCTTAGATACATGACTCAGATGAATCCAATAATCTCATAGGTTATGAAGGTATGTTATATACTCACCATCTGTATACTGGCCCCACAACCATCACTATTTTTGATGGATCCACTATCCCTATTGTGAGATTTTTCATTTGCTCCTTAAATTCATAAATTTTCCTACCATTTGTAGCACATTTTCCTCAAAGTCCTTTTAATATTCTCTATATCAGTAAGATTTCAAAGGAAATCAACTATATTGCAATTTTTACATCTTCTGAGGTTGTGTTTCAGGAGAGGACAATGAATCAGGAACTTATTAGAGGCCATCTTTGGGACGGGGTATACATGTTTGATGGTCCAACATCCATAGCCTGCACAACACTCCCCACTCATGCATTGGATCTTCATTATTGGTTGGGATATCCAACTTCCTCCACCCTTCATAATATTTTTCTTGATCTTAGTCTACATACATCTTTTCAGTGTGAGTCATGAAAATTTGTGAAACATCATCACATATCATATATTCATCAGTTGGTAACATGGGCCTCCAAACCATTTTATTTGGTTCATTTAGATGTGTGGGGTCTTTTTGTAGTCCCGAGTCAATTAGGGTACCAATATTATGTATCCTTCATTGATGATTTCTCACGTATAAAATGGATTTACCTTCTTCATGATTGGTATAAAGTGTTTTATATCTTTCACAACTTTTATCATGAAATTAATTCTCAGTTCTCCACCTCTTTTAAATGTATTTACTCCAACAGTGGACGAGAATATTTATCCCCTTCCTTTTAGAAGTTTCTCAAGGATAAAGGAATCATTCATAAGACATTCTTCCCTAATACAACTTAGTAGAATGGAGTGGCCGAACATAAAAATCATTATTTTCTAGATACTTCTCATTTCATCCTATTCCACATGATGGTGCCTCTTTATTTTTGGATGGATCCTATCCTTAATTATACACACCTCATCAATCAGATTTCTTATTCTATCCTATAGGGGAGACTCCTTTTCAAAATCTATTCTCCTATCTCCCTCCTCACCTACTCCCACTTTGTATGTTTGGGTGTTTGTGTCATGTCTGTGACACTCATCCCAACCTATCCAAGATTTCTCCCAAACCCATCCATTGCATATTCCTTGGGTATTCCCACAATCAGTGTGGATACTGATGTTTCTCTCCAGACTTACGATGGTATATCATCTCTGCTAATATATCCATTTTTGAGAGCTATCCTTTCTCTACTCCCTCTTCCCATACAGATACCACCATCAATGATTGTATTACTCTCACCATCCAACCACCTCTGCCTCTAGTGTCCCAATCTATTGATCACTAGTTTAGAACTGTCTAATCTCATCTCCCATCAGATGTGTTCCACATCCATGCCAAGGACCCCACATCCCTAGCTTTGTTCGACACTCCTAATTTGGAAATAAAAGACCTTCCCATTTCATTGTTAAAATGTACTTATTCATTCCATAATAATTATCATTATAAATCCTCACAAAGATGCATTTCTTCTCTAGATATGATATCTATTCCTCGCATGGTTGGCGGTGCCAAATCTCACCCTGGGTAGATTTAAGTAATTACAGATGAATTTGAAGATATATAGGACAATCATACTTGGGATCTAGTCCCCCTTCTGGTAGGTAAATAGGTGGTCTATAGAAAATGGATTTATATGGTCCGTATCAATGCAGATGGAACTCTTCATCACCTTAAATCCAGAATTTTGGAAAAGGGATTTGATCAGACATATGGTGTAAATTATTTTAACAATTTCTCTACGATTTCAAATATTGAATCTATTCAATTATCCATCTCTATTTACACTCATCATAATTGGACTCTTCATCAACTTGATGTCAGAAAATTCCTTTCTCCATGTCTTTCTTAAAGAAGAGGTGTATCTGCAACAAACTCCTAGCTTATGTTCCTTAAGATCCGAATCTCATGTTTGTTGACTTCATCACTCTCTATATGGACTCAATAAGTCTCCTAATTCTTGGTTTGGTAGATTTAGCAGCGTCATCATTACATTTGGCCTTTCTCAGAGTATGAAGGACCAAATTGTCTTCTACTGCACCACATCCTCTGGATGTATCCTGCTAGTTGTGTATATTGATGATATCATCATCTCTAGGAGTGGATCAAATAGAATCAAACATCTAAAGGGGAATCTTAAAAACCAATTTAAAACCAAGGATCTAGGTCCTAGGAAATAATTTCTTGGTATTTAGGTCTCCCATTCACCAGGCACCATCTCTCTTTGACAATGGAAATATGTCTTGGATATATTGCAGGATACTGGTTTGACTTAGGAAACTGCCATTGACACTCCTATTGAGCCTAAGGAATGGTCTCTCTATGAAAGCACATAACCATATTCTCACCCATATAGGTACTTTCATCTTTTGAAAAAACTAAATTATCTCACCATGACTCATCCAAACATTTCCTATGCTATCAAAAAGGTTATCTAATTCATGTAACATCTGAAAAAATCTCAATGGGATTTTGTCCTTTTTATTTTCAAATACATTAAGAAAGACCTTTCCTGTGGTATTTGATATTCACATCATGATCATCTGAATATTGAGTCCTTCTATGATGTTTACTATGCTTGTTTCCTTGCTAACTAAATATCTACTTCTAGGTTTTCTGTTTTCTTGGCTGATAACCTCATCTCACGGAGAAGCAAGAAATAGACTGTCATCATCAGATCCTGTGCTCAGTATGAATACCATGTGATGACCATGGTCACTAATGATATCATTTATATGAATCATCTCTTCCATGATATTGGTTTCCCATAGTATACTTATACTCATATTTGGTGTGACAGTCAGGTAGCCACAAATATTTATTTTAATCCCATCTTCTATGAATGCATGAAGAATATTGAGGTGGACTACCACTTTCTTCACCATCAACTCAAGCATCACCATGTCAGTTTCATCCACATACTGATGGTAAATCGACTTGCCAAAATCTTCACCAAAGGCCTCCTGAGAGCTTGATTGGAATCTCTCTGTACCAAGCAGGGCATCCATAGCATCAGCGAACCATCTTGAGGGTGATGTGTATGGTCTTGTTTGGTTTCTTTTTTTTGTAGGACTTATGTTTCAAGCTATAATGTACTAGATTGAGGGGGAGTGTTGAACCCAGTTTAGTTTTTTTCTAGGTAAAGGGAATTTCTGAGTCCCACATCAGATTATTCCAACTTGTAATCCTTTTTATCAATCTATAAAATAATTTCTCCACCTCACCTTGAGAGAAGAAGAATTTACCATCTACAAAAACTATCAATAAAATCATTATGAAACTTTTTCTACAATAAAAACTAATGTCAACATTCCATAAATCCAAACAAAAAAAATCTAAACACAATAACATAGAAACCAAACCATTCCACCTCCATCCAGTGTCTATATATAGTCTGTAACCTACATGTCTCACATGGAGGAGAAGTTAAAAAAATCCCAACATCCCATGGTGACTCGATTCCTATCACGAGGTGTGTTGTCTAGGCACCCTAATAGTAACTAGAACATCAAGTCTCGACAATACTACCTCCAGTATATCCAAACCCATCCCAAATAACTTGAACCAAATAGAGAAAAACCTACTTTGATACCACTTTTTTACGAACCAAACCAGGAATCCATTTGACCTAGTGCTCAACCCAGTCCATATCTTAGCTTGAAGGGCATTCCCGATCCCCATAGGCTGGAAAATAGTGGACGAGTTTCAAAAAAATACTTTGGGAATGGTTTCACCTGATTATATAAACACAAGCAACTGACAATAATAAATAAAACAAAACTAAATAATCATAACAAAATGAGGCATAATAATTTTCATATTCAAGTTTACAAAATTAAACAAAACCAAAAAGGGGATAAAATAGAAAGGGAACTAGACACTATAAAAAAACCACCACAAAACAAGAGGAGAATATTCCTCAAGCCACCACCATAACATCTATAATGGAAAACCACTAGCATCTCGAAACACCATTTCCAAACACCTTTCCATTACCTGAGTCAAACAAAACCAAGTCTACTTACTCCCAAAGGTGTAAGATGTAAGATCCTGGGTTTTTCTTGTGGTATGAATCTTCTTTTTTGGGTTAAATGTGTTGGTTTCCTTTTTTTATTAGACCCTAGGCTGGGCTATTGGCTGGTTGGGTTGTTTTTGGGAAAGAAAGTAGAAAACATGATGAATTGCACATGAGCCTCAGCCTAGTTGGTGAGGACTCCTTAAGTGAATCTAGGCGACCTGAGATCAAATCCAGAAGGAGGCTAATTTACAGGCACTGTAGAAGTACTATAGCAGTACTGTAGCAGTACTGTAGTAGTACTGTAGTGGGAACTATAGCAGACACTGTTTTTCACTGTAGCAGCTAGGAATATTCCCCCATTTGGGCCTTAGGGCCACCGATTTAGTCCAAGAGTCCTTTAAGGCCTTCGGGACACCCATGCCATTGGGTTACTAAGGCCTTCAGGCCACCTCAAGGCCTTCGGGCCACCTTAAGTGCAGATGCAAACCAGAAAACCTACAAGGAACAAGCTTCAGAAGGAGGATGAGCAAAGAGCTTTCACCATAGCTGAAGGTAAATGGATTTCAAGTATGAAAGGATATGCGACCTTCCATTAGGACAAGCCTGTGCATGCACATGAAATCCTAGACAAACAACCATGTGAAGGTGGAGAGCTGATTTCACGATGAAATTGCTGGGGAGAAGCAATTTCAAGTAGTTAGTCTGGGTTTTATGTAATTTTTGAAGCCTACGGGAAATAAATTCTTCTAAGGCCTATGGTCCATGTAATACTTACACCTAAAAACCTTTTAAGGGTTCCACATCACCCATTTAAAGGTGGATTATCAAAAATCAATAAAAAATGAAGGCCTTCAGGCCATTGGAGGAGGAGTGGAAAACATGCTAAAATCTGTCCGCAGGCCAGGTACACGTCGTGTACTTGGTCTACATGTTGTGTACTTCAAGTACACGCTGTGTACTTGTCCGTCATGATGTGTAGCCTTTTTGGTTTAGAAAAATAAATAGGATAGTACATGCCACGTACTTGAGGTACACGTCGTGTACTTGTCCAACAGTTTTTTTATAAAAGAGGTAGTAGCTCATATTTTTGATGTAAAAGCTTATCCTGTTGTTTTTGGAACCCAAAAGCCATCTATTCTAGTTTTTCAAGTATTGAAGCCATCCAGACTCTGATTCGAGAATCGTCTGTCACATTGGAACCATATTAGTAATTAATCTATTCCATTTTAGTCGTTCTTGATCTTTGGAACAATGAATGTACTATTTAGATTTAAGCTCGTATGCCCTAATAATCCATTCTTCATCCGTTCTTCATATTTATTCTAAACTGGGATGAATTAGGAAATGATAATGGATGATCTATCTACTACCGAGGTGAGTTAGGTGGTATATACTTTCTTTTTACTTTTCTAGGTGTTTTCAAGACTTCAGCCATTATACCTTTTATCAGAATTTCAGGTAAGGTCTCTTTTTTGATTGAGTAGCTTTTATTAGCTCTAGTTGGACCTAGTGAGGTTGACCATGGTTTCCATTTAGGTTCATTGGAACCCGTTGCTCATTTCGAGATCTCCTGAGGGGTAATCCATAATAGAATAGATTTTTATTCCTGTTTAAACCACCCAAGGGGTGTGTTATTGTGATTTCCAAGTTAGAGGAATCCCGTTAATGACTTTATAGCTTGATTAGATTGTTTAGTAGATGTACTACCTCCTTTCTCTTTGAATATCATGTTATGGTTCACCTATTTGGATAGATTGTCTTGTTAAATGTAATGACTAATGATATGTTAAATGGTTTATATGGGAGGGTATTCCCATATTCTTATGATAAATGGTTTGCATGAGTGGGTATACTCATGGATTGTGCTTGTTGATGTGAGCGGGTATTCTCACCTGGTTATAAATTTTTAACTTGAATTATTGAATGATTTAATGCTTAATTGAATGGTTTGATAGATTCCTTGGACTGATCTCCTTGGATCTAGAATGTGGAAGTGGATGCCTTGGGTTGATTCTTCCCCTTGGGTCTTGATTCGGTGGGATGCCTCGAGCCTTGCTACCCCATAGGATTCAGCTTGCTTGGGCTCACGTAGGACATGCTATTGACTTGCTCCTAGGACCCCAACCAGTTCCTAACCGAGTTTCTACCAGGGATGCCCATGGGACTTGATGGGATGCCTCAGACACTCTCCTTGGATCCGACCCTCTATGGTCTAGATATTTGTTACTTGGATGACTTGGTCTGCTGACACCTTGGATCCAGCCCTTGGGCTCTAAATTTCACTATACAATGTGGCCGTGGGATTCTATTTCACTATACAGTGTGTCCGTGGGATAATTTTTCACTTTATATAGCGTGGCTATGGGTTCCAAGATACAGATGGATGTACGACGTGGCCATGTGAATTATTTACTTGTTATAGCTTCCTTGTTAGGAGCTGACTCTCTTTTGCAGGTAGACTTGAGAGCTATTTAGTTTTAATTGTTATAGTAGACTTATTCCATGGGCATATACACTTACTTACCCATTTTTTTACACTTACTAGAACCTTTGTAGAATTGCTGTTATAATTTTATAGACCTGGGTGGTTTCCTATTGGGATATTTATCTCACACCCTGTTTGGGCCTCCTTGGGGACCCAAAAAGATTATATGGTTGCAGATGATGATAGGGGAAAGCTCCCTAGTATAGGTTGTTGACTGTGACTTTAGATTAGGTGACCATATGACCAAGCTGAGGCTTGCAATGCTGGGATACCTTTTTGGTATTTTTTTCTTTTTGGGACTTTTATTGTGTTACACTGCCTTGTACCTGCTTTGGTTATTTTCTATACAGTTGTACCATCTACATCATTTTTGTATATGAGATACTTCTGGTTATTGTTATGTATATTCCTATCTGCCTATATTACTTTCAGTTGTTTTCTTATTTATTATCTTCCGTTATTGCATATTTTTGACTTCCGATGCGATACTCTGATAATGAGGGCATATTCTCCCCACTTACTCACCTAGGCCCTTATTACTATTCAGTAGCCTCTGGCATTTGGGGAGATACTCTTGAGGCCTTGTGACCAACCAGGCATGAGGCACCATTTTGGGTGGCATTAGGGTATAGGATGTTACAAAGTAGTATCATAGGATTTTCCTTTTTCTGGTTGACTTACTATTTGTCAACGTTATACAAGGATATGGAGGAAATGGAGTTTTGTAATAAACTGTTACTGGAAGTAGCTACCCCGCATATAGAGAAAATAAAAATTTCCTTGAATTGAGTTTTGATTTTCTGGATTTTTACTATTACAGTTGATTTGATTTCACTATTGGGTGATGTACTTGATTTCTTCTAAAACTACTGATGCAATTTTTGGGTTCTATTTTAGTTGCAACCCGATGAGATGAGGGTGTGACATATCATGCATCATATAGGCACATGTTAGAATCACATGCCATGAATTATGCCATGCCATCTAGGATGCATTAGACATTTCCTATTGTTGTGGTAGTTGATGTGATAGTTGTGCCTAATGTTGTGTTAGTTGGGTCTATTATATAAAGGTGTGATTTCATATTTCAATCCATAAGGAGTATGGGCCCTTATGAATTGGGAAATGGAACACTAGTAAAATGTAAATTCTAAATGAACTTGTTATATGTATGGATTAAATAGGAGCCACGTTTTGAGTTCATGAGGTGTTATGGGCCCTAATGGATTTAAAAATTGGTAAAACCTTTGTAAAATTTCGTAAATAACTGAATGTGAAATGGGAATGAAAACTTGAATGGAAAATAGAGACTTGAACTAGACCTGACTTTTGAGTGCATTAGAGGCACAATTTCTAGTGGTTTGTTGGTTGTTCTCTATATAGTCCTGGCTTTAGGAGCAATTTGTGGGTTTGACTTGGTTTCTAGGAGGGTTCTGACCTATCCTATGCTTTGAGATTTTTTCTTTGATGTTATCCTTTCTTGAGGCATGCATTTGGAATTTTAGAGACATGCCACCATGATGACCTGTAGTGGTATGCTGAGATGAAGGTGATGACCATAATTTAGAGATGGTGGACCATGAGATACCACTTGATCCTCCTATATTTCTAGCTACAACACTTGATGTTGTTCCAGACACAGGTGATGAGGCATAGTTCCACGATAGTTTCTTTAGCTATATGGAGACTTTCCATGGAGCATCATATCTAGCCTTTACTATGGCTGATCTGACATGGGTGTTATAACAGCAAAATCCTCTTATGTTTTTAGGGGATGACAAACCACAGGCTGTAGAGTTGTGTCTAGAGACCACGTTAGAAATTTTTGACCATATGGAGACACCTTCGGATTAGAGGGTCAAGCTCGCGACTTACATGCTACGTGAAATGGAAAAGCGCTGGTGTGATGTTTTGAACTGGGCTGATGGGATGCATGATATGGGTTGGAATGAGTTACAAAAAATATTCTATGACTACTTTTATCCCATTACTATGTGAGAAGAGTGGGATAGTGAGTTCATACATCTAGAGAAGGGTGCCATGATGATTATAGAATACTTGGAATGCTTTACAGAGTTGCAATGTTTTGCGCTGATGTATCTTACTGATGAGCTATCGAGGGTGATACACTTCAAGGAAAATCTTAAACATGCTATCAGATCTCAAGTCAACGTGTTTAGGTTTTATTATATCACTAATATTTTGAATCAGGTGCTTATTATAGAGTTAAACTTGAGGGAATCTAGGGGTACAAAATAGGGGAGTGCTGTTACTTACCCTAGCAGATCTACATCTTCAGGAAGGAAGAGCCATTTCAAGGCTTCCCATGATATGAGTGCTAGTCAGGCTATGGGTGCAGGTAGATCTGTGTTTCTCCACCAGTGTGGTAGGTAAGGACACATGAAAAATCAGTGCGACTGTGACCTAGTCGAGTGCCGAGCTTGTAGTAGGATGGAGCACATACAAGGGTTTTACATGACCTTCCCTCCAACTGCGAGTGGTAGGGGGGTCAGATCCGACATCAGGTTTAGGAGAAGGGTCTTCAGCTCCGCTCTAGGATGAGATATGGAGTAGTGCATGCCAGTCATTCTAGGGTAGTGGTGGTCGTGGCTATGGTGTCCAGACACCAAATTCCTAGAGGTAGTAGGGAATATTATCTCATGGTATCCAGGCATGGTCATAGGTATGTGGTACATGCTAGACTTATGTAGTGCAATAGACCCAATAGGAGAAGGATCCGAGACTGTCTATAGTGAGAGGTATGATTCTAGTAGCTTTTACAATTGCATATTCTCTTTTCGATACAGGTGCCTCTGATAGCTTTATCTCTGCATGAGTGGTAAAGAGACTTGGGCTTATTGTTTTGGTTTCTGAGGGAGTTTTTATTCTAGACACACCGTTTGGAGTTAGAAAGGGTGATTTATGCCAGTGTACAATGTGTCCCCTTGAGTTCGGAGGGTGTCACTTCATTTGGGATCTTTATGTCCTCGATATGATAGGATTTGAATTCATTCTTAGAATGGACTGGCTTGTAGCTTATTGAGTGTACATTGACTACTATCGCCAGAGGGTGACTTCCACATCACTAGAGGGTGTAGTGTTTATTCACAAGGGTGAATGGGATTTCTAGGAAATCATAGCTAGACCTGAGCATTGTGAGCTTGATATGATGATAACCTAGATTGCTAGTTTGTTTTTAGATGATCAAGGAGCGAGTCAGGCAGAATTTCCTTTAGTGGTTGAGTGCTTTAGGGATGTCTTTATCGATGAATTTTCTAGTTTACCTCCTAAGATAGAGGTGGAGTTATCCATCGATATAGTTCCATGAGCTGTAATGGTATCCATTCTTCCTCATAGGATAGCTATAGCAGAGTTGCAGGAGCTCAAGAGGTAGCTAGAGGATTTAGAGGCGAAGGGGTTTATCAAAACTAGTACTTATCCATGGGGTTCTCCGGTCATTTTTGCAAAAAATGTGAATAGAACTCTTAGGATATGAATGGATTATTAGAAACTAAACCAATTGATGGTTAAAAACTGATATCACTTTTCATGGATAGATGACCTATTTGATCAGCTTCAAGGAGCTCGAGTGTTCTCGAAGATCGACTTGATTTTAGGATATCACTAGGTTCACGTTCGACCTGCAGACATACCTCGTACTACCTTCTATAACAGGTATGGGTTATACGAGTATCTAGTTATGTCATTTTGTCTCACGAACAAACTAGCAGTTTTCATGGCTTTGATGAACTGAGTGTTCCATCCTTACCTTGATTCTTTTGTGGTGGTTTTTGTGGACAATATCTTGGTGTATTCTCACAATCGACATGACCATGCCAACCATATTGAGATCATTTTGAATACACTGAGAGAGCATTATTTATATGCTACATTCACAAAATGTCACTTCTGGATGGATCAAATTCACTTCCTAGGTCACATTATCTCAGAGTCAGGAGTGTCAATGGACCCAAAGAAGCTGAGAGCTATAGTTTACTGGGAACATCCCAAGAATGTTTTTGACATACATATCTTCTTGGGGATAACTGGTTACTATAGGAGTTTTATATAGGAGTTCTCACACTTAACAATGCTGTTTAAAGGCTTGACTAAGAAGGGTGTGAAGTTTTTGTGGTCAGAATCTTGTGAGACAACCTTTCAAGAGCTTAGAGGGAGGCTGGCATCAACACCAATCTTGATACTGCCAGAGCAGGGCTAGAGTTACATAGTGTACTATGACGCTTCAGGTATTGGGTTTGGGGTAGTGCTAATGTAGGGGTATTGAGTCATAACATATGGGTCTTGGCAAATGAGGCCTCATGATAAGAATTACACTATGCATGATCTCGAGTTAGATGTAGTTATTCATGTGTTGTACTGTTGGAGGAACTATTTACTAGGAGAGTGTTTTATGGTGTACATGGACCAAAAAAGCCTCAAGTATATCATTATGTAGCATGATATGAATTTGAGGTAGCAAAGGTGGGTGGAGTACCTACAGTCCTTTGACTTTGAGCCTGCCTACATGCTTGGAAAGGTTAATGTAGTAGCCGATGCACTGAGCAAAAGGACTCATATACATGCAGTGTAGTAGGCCAGTAGCGAGTGATAACTTATGGCGTTGTTCTCCGAGATGCATCTGGAGGTGCACGAAAGAAATTGGAAGACCTTTATTTCATCCTTACCTGTTACCTATACCCTACTGGATAGATTTAGTATGAGGCAACTATTAGATTTAGAAGGCCTAGTTATATGAGAAGTGTGAAAGGTGAGGACCCTCCTCTTGGTTAGAGGGTAGGCGATGATGAGATCTCGCATATCCATGGATGTGTCTAGGTTCTAGTGGATATACATGAGGAGGTGATTCAAAATTTTCATGCTTCAGCTTGGGAAGTGCATCCTAGGGTTACCAATATGTACCGTGGATTACAATGACAATACTGGTGGGCAGGAATAAAGATACAGGTATCTGGTTTTGTTATGAGGTGTTCCACCTATTAGTAGGTGAAGGCAGAAAATCAGCGACCAGATGGGATTTTACATCAGTTACCCATCCTAGAGCAGAAATGAGATGATGTATCGATGGATTTAGTGATAGGTTTTCTGAGGTCACCTCGAGGTAATGATGTTGTGTGGGTTTTCATTGACATGCTTATGAAGGTCGCACACTTCTTGCTAATAAAGGAGACCTTCAGTGTTGATGATCTTGAAAAGTTGTACATCCGAGCGGTGGTAAAACTTCATGGGGTCCTACGAACTATATTTTTAGATAGGGACACCTACTTTACATATCATTTTCAGAAGATTTTTTAGAGGGAATTGGGTACATAGGTGCTTTTGAGAACAGCATACCACCCTCATACTGACGGTCAGTCAGAGTGTACGATACCGGTGCTAGAGGACATGCTGCGAGAATGCATCCTGGATTTTGGGGGATCTTAGGAGAGGCACATTATGTAATGCCCCGACCCCAGTTACCCAGAGTCGGTGCAGTATTACATAACATTGGAATGATCACAAGAAAGATCAAGTCTCGAAATACCGATTAGTTTAGTAGCCTTGGAAACACTAGATATATTCATAAAGTTTTACATTACATCATAAAAATGAAAACTACAACAACATAGTCTCCATATTCCACACTCTTATCCCCTCATACTATCCCTACATGTCATTCATAATTTACTTCTTCACATCCTGGGAAAAATAAAACATAGAAAAGGGGTGAGCTCAAATGCCCAGTAAGGATAACAATATAGCGGAAACATTCATAAATAAGAATAAACATTTAAGGAAATGTATAACTAAAACAAAAGCCTTTTAAACTTAAAATTCAACATAGTATAGCAAAAATAAAATGAAATAATTCCATTTAATTATTCACATGGATATTCTACTAATCGAATAATCACATGCAATATCAATAACAACTTTCATAATGATGGAATGCATAATGCCAGACTATCATAACCACATAGCCAAGGCCTCGTTCCAAGACTACAAATAATATTTTTTCAAGGCCTTGTTCCAAGACACTAGTTTTTCTCATGAGACCTACCGATGCATCGAGAAGCTATAGCGGGCTCCACGCATCACATATTAAGTCCAATGCATTCCTTATATGAACAGGTTTAAACATAACATAAACATTCGTATTAAAACTAGCATACGAAATGTAAATACTTCATCCATAAACCATGAATGGTATAAAAATAGCACATCCACAGTCAAACATATCACAAAACCTTAAATACAATATAGAAGTTTTGTATCATAATAAATCAACTTCAAATAAGCGTAAAATCCATCAAAGGATGTTGACATAGAATAAATCAAAACACTTTTTAGAGTAATATCTCTTTTTATTTTGAAATCATTTAAGAGTCATATATTTATAAAATATAACATTTTCTTTAAAAATATTCTTATAATCTTGTAAGGGAAGTTTCAAAGATTTTATAACGGTGGAAAATAGCCGCACCCGCCATATACGTTAAAAAAAACATTCTTACCTTAATTCTGTCGAAAAGGTTAAAAAGCACCTTGTTTGGAAAACGACAGAAAGATTCCTTTATAAACCTCTTATTAAAAGTCAAACAAGGGTATAAATGACTTTAATCCATATTCTTGTAAATAGTAAATTTTTTTTGAAATACATTTTTAAGAAACATGGATGTGGATGATAAAGAAATCCCAGTAGATTATTACGTATAAACAACCTCAGATAATGAAGATATTGCAAAATAAACCCTTACCTTATACTTTTCCTTGGTTGGGGGTAGGTTAACCTTCTGTATAACGGTGAAATAATTTTTATTAAATTATACAAGAATCTTATGATATCATATATGATCTTTTAACATTGATTTGTTAATAATATCTTAGTATTATCATTGTTTCGGGTGTTAACTTACTCGTTTTCTTTTATATGTTTTGTTACGTAAGCCATGTTTGTAATGGATAGGTTGTATCTTATTCATATCTAGAATGATATCAATTCCTTAAACATTATTTTTAAATCATCAAATGATAATTATACTTGAATGGATACGATGGAGAATGAATCTCATCGCGTTCGTGGAGACGGTAGTCCGTATGTACGCACAAGCGATAATATCATTCTTTTGATATTAAAATAATATATAATTGGATGGTATATCATATATACAGAATCATTATAATGTTATATTTATTATTTACATGAATTATAAATCATTATTATACCCATCCAAATAATAATATATTGAATAACAATTACACCACGACGTGGAGACGGTAAGCCGTACATACGCACGTATGGTGACATGTCATTTTAGGGTAATTTAGTATTATTATAATATTATTTTTTTACCCTTATTTACCGGATTTACCCTTAACCATGGTAAATAAAATATTTACCGAAGTAATTATTCAAAATGTCTATAAGTAAAAGTCACCTATTTACACAATATGAACATCCTGATTCCGAATATGGAATCCATTTTTCCAAATTCAAAACACAGAAGTGGCAGAAATTAATTTAAAATTAATTCCCGTTGTTAAAACAAAAAGCGTGTTTTTAAGAGATAATAACTATCAAATGATTGACACTTGTTTATGTCCGGTTTAATTGTAAAATTATGTACAATGACCAACATTGTATTAAATGGTAAAAATATATTCTAAATATACTTTAAAACCACTAAAATTCATAATTTATCAATATAAATTATTTCGATTAAAAAAGTTGTTTTTAATTAAAATTTAGTAATTTTCACTATTCATCAAAATATAAATGTTATCCGAAAAGTTCCAAACTTTCACCCTAGGCTAAATTCGATATTATGAATCCAAAAATGAAGTCCATTTTGAGAGATAAAATTTATAAAATTTCAAAAATTAGGTATTACTATTCATAACGGCTAGTTTGATTGGTTGTGGTGTGTTAGAACTCGATGTTGCGTAGAACACACACTATCACATTATTCAAAGAGAAGCGTACCATAGAAGCTTGGGGTGTTACATTCTCCCCTCCTTCAAATAATTTTTTACTCAAAATTTATAGAATACTATAGCATGAAAAGACTCAGGTGGTTCTTCATCATAATTTCTTCGGGTACCTACGTTGCCTCTTCCATCTTATGGTTTCTCCACAAGACTTTTACCAGACGAGTCATCCGATTTCTCAGTACTTGTTCTCTCGTATCAAGAATTCTGATGGGATATTCACAATAAGACAGATCGGGTTCCAGTTCTAATTCTTCATGGGTGAGTACATGCGTTAGGCCAGGCTTGTATTTCCTCAACAGAGATACGTGGAACACATCGTGAACTTTGGAGAGACTTGGCGACATTGCCAATCGGTAAGATACAACCCCAATTCGTTCTAGAATTTTGAAAGGTCTGATGTACCTGAGACTCAATTTACCTTTCTTACCAAAACGTATGACTCCCTTCCATAGAGATACCTCCAGGAAAACATGATCACCGACTTGAAATTCCAAATCCTTCCTTTGATTATCGTCATAGCTCTTCTGCCTACTTTGAGATTCTTTGATGTGATTTTGGATTACCTTCACCTTTTCCATCATTTCCTCCACAATTTCTAGATCTACAAGTTTTCTTTCACCAACGTCATCCCAACAGGTTGGTGTGCGACATCTCTTTCTATATAACGCTTTATATGGTGCCATCTGAATACTCGAATGGAAGCTATTATTATAGGAAACTTCTACCAAAGGTAAATATTGATCCCACATACCCTGAAAGTCAAGTGAGCAAGATCTCAACATGTCTTCTATGGTTTGAATAGTCCATTCTGATTGTCCGTCTGTCTGAGGGTGGTAGGCATTACTCAAATGAAGTTCAGTATTTAGGGATTTCTGAAGACTCTTCCAGAATCTTGAAGTAAAACGGGGAACACGATCAGAAACAATCAATAGGGGTACTCAATGAAGACTCAAAACTTCATTAATATATAGTCTTTCTAGACGTTCCAGTGGTAGATCTTCTCTTATAGCAAGAAAATGTACTGACTTGTTAAGACAATCAACAATAACCCATATTGCATCGTTCCTTCTAGGAGTCTTTGGTAGCCCCATGACAAAGTCCATCGTAATATTGTCCCATTTACACTTCGGTATGGGAAGAGGTTGCGTGACTCTTCCAGGTTATTGCCTTCCAGCTTTCACTTGTTGACAAACCATACATCTTGACACAAAATCAGGAATCTCCCACTTCATGTTGTCCCACAAAAAATGTTCCTTCAAATCTCTATACATTTTGGTGCTCCCAGGGTGTATAGATAAATTGGAACTATGAGAATCATCCAGCAATTCCCTTTTTAGATCAGGTATATTGGGAACACAAAGCCTCTTCCCAAATTTCAAAATTCCATCTTCATACACAAAGTCTCTCAATCTCCCATCATTCACAGCTTTAATCTTCTTTTGAAATTATTCATCATCGGTCGGAGAACTCTTAATCCTTTCTAGTAAATATGGTTTGGCAACCATTTGAAAAAGAATTGATGTTTCACCTTCCATGGTTATTCCCATTTCTATCTTCACTAGATCCATGAAAATTGGATCCCTTTCAATTCTAATATTGTTCAAAACTCCATGATCTTTTCTGCTCAAAGCATCTTCCAGCTTGTTTGCTTTCCCCGGGTGGTAGTGTATCGTACAATCATAATCCTTGAGTAATTCAAGCCATCTCCTTTGCCTCATGTTGAGTTCTTTTTGTGAGAAAATATACTTCAAACTCTTGTGATCAGTATAAATCTCAAATTTTTTACCATAGAGGTAGTGCCTCCATATCTTCAAAGAAAAGATCACAGCTACTAACTCGAGATCATGAGTATGATAAATTTTCTCATGAATTTTCAACTGTCGTGATGAAAAGGCAATAACCCTATCATTCTTCATAAGGACACAACCAAGTCCTTTCTTCGATGCATCACTATAAATAACGAACCCATCATTCCCTGATGGTAGAGTCAATATAGGAGCATTGACTAATATTCTCTTCAGTTCTTCGAAACATTATTCACACTCTTTTGTCCAAAAAAATTTAACCCCTTTACGTGTGAGCTTTGTTAATGGGTTAGTCAACCGAGAAAAATTCTGGATGAAACGTCGATAATAACCTGCTAAACCAATAAAACTACATACCTCAGTTATACTCATCGGTTCTGGACATTCTTGGATTGCCTTGGTCTTAGAAGGATCAACAGAGATTTCATCTTCAGAGACAATATGGCCAAGATAAGAAATCTCCTGAAGCTAGAATTCACATTTTCTAAACTTCCCATATAATTCATGTATTCTCAAAGTCTTCAGGATAATGCACAAGTGATTTTCATGATCTTTGAAGCTTTTGGATTATACCAAGATATCATCAATAAATAACACCACAAATTCATCGAGATATTACTTGAAAACTCTATTCATCAGATCCATGAATACAGAGGGTGCATTAGTCAATCCAAAAGGCATTACTGTAAACTCGTAATGCCTGTACCTGGTTCGAAATTCTGTCTTCGGAATGTATTCCTTCTTTACACACAACTGATGGTATCCAGATCGAAGGTCAATCTTTGAAAAGTATTGTGATCCATGTAGTTGGTCAAATAAATCATCAACGCAAGGTAGGGGATACTTGTTCTTTATTGTTATAGCATTTATCTCCCTGTAGTCGATACATAATCTCATAGATCCATCTTTCTTTTTAACAAAAAGAATAGGGGCTCTCCATGGTAAAACACTAGGGAGAATAAATCCCTTATTACTCAATTCCTCTAGTTGTTTCTTTAGTTCAACTAATTCTATAGTGGACATTCTATAAGGGGTCTTCGATATAGGCCTTGATACAGGAATTAAATCAATAGAAAACTCAACTTCTCGTTCTGGAGGATGTCCAGGTAAATCGTCCGGAAACACATCTAGATATTCTTTCACAATAGGTACATCCTCTATTTGAACATTCCTTTCCCCAACCATAGTCATTTAAATATCTTCCTCCCCAATAATTGAATTTATTTGAGCTGCTGGGGGTGGATCTAGATAAGAATTAGGCGGTGATGATTCTTCTTTAAAGATAAGGTGTTCCTTATCATCATCATCAAGAATCACAACCTCTTTCTTCTTACAATAAATCTTCACATCATAGTCCGAAATCCAGTCCATACCGAGGATTATATCAAACTCAATCATAGGTATGATGATGATATCAGCAGATAAAGAACATTTATGTGCTCTAATGGGGACTGATTCACAAAACTTTGTTGCAATGATACTTCCCTTAGTAGTTTTAACTGACAACTCCCTTGTTAAATCAAATTGGAAATATCTAATTTTCTTAGCAAACTGGGAAGATATGAAACAATGCGATGATCCAGAATCAAATAATGCATTTTCTAAACTTGAGGAAACCATTAAATTACCTGCCACCACGTATTTTGGAGCTTCTACCTCAACAGTAGTGATAACATAAGCTTGGACTTGATCACTTTTCCTTTTCTGAGGCAAGTTCCCCTGACGCTTAGGACATTCATTTGCATAATGTCCCATCTCCCTAAAATTGTAGCACTGAACATTGGTAGCTTCCTTCTTCCCTTTCCAATCACAATCTTGGTGGAATTTTTCACCACACTTGTAACAGACACCCATTCCCTTGAAGAAAGTACAGGGGTGTTTCTTCCCACATTTACCATAGGATGGATATTCAACCTTTCCCTTATTCCCCTTATTTCCATTCCCAGATTGATCAGCAGATCTCTTCTTCTCTTGCTTTGCTTTAAATTCATAAGACTTAGAGAAGTACTTTTCGATCTTGATAGCACATGAGACAATGTCTTCGTACAACGAGAAGGATTGTGAGACTAATGATCGATAGATAAATGGTTTTAACCCATCAAAGAAATGATCAATCTTACTTCTTGGGTTACGCATATAATCTCCAGCATACCTTTCTAACCTTGTAAAGTTAGCCTCATAATTTGTGACATTCTCATCCTCCTTTTGTCTCAGACTTAGAAATTGCCTTTCCATATCTGCTCGATGGTCGTGAGGAAAGTATTTTTCTAAAAATATATCTTTGAACTCCCTCCATTCCATATTTGATACTTCATCATCTTCCTTCATGTTTTGAATCAATGACCACCATTGATGATCATCTCCAGTGAGGCGGTAAACTACCATGATAACTTTTTCCCTTTCACTACTCCCCAAAGCCTGAAATATTTTCTCTAGGGAATTTATCCATTGCTTAGCTACTAAGGTATTTTTACTCCCATTGAACTTTGGTGGTTTTTGCCTCATGAATCGATCTAACATTGATCCTCCACACTGCGGATCAGGGTTCTCCATACAGGTAAGGTTATTATTCATAACCTGAGTGAGTTGTCCCAGTATGGTTATTAGCTGATCGACACCAGTTGCATCACCAACTCCACTATAATTATCTTGAGCAGGAGGGAAATCCCTACATGGAGTGAGTGCATTGATACGGTTTCTATTTCTTCCACTAGGTGCCATTTCTAAACAATGGCATAAACTAGATCAGTTTATGAATCAAAATACATAATTCCGTACTTATAAAACACTTAACATAAATTGAAATATTTATGGATATAATTCATAATCATAAAAATGTTTTCTTTGGGGAAGTATATACTCATAAACCCTTCAAAATGATTTGTAAAGAAAATGAGATTTATCCTTGGCATATCCCCCAGGAGTGTCGTAACCAAGAGTGCAGCAAGGCCCGTTGTCGTGCACCAGTTCCCGTTCGAGTCCTGCTCAAAGTGGTATTTTCAGGTTTTACCCCTAGGTAAATCTGTTCCAGAGCCGCCTCTACCTAATCATATCCAGACAGGGATGTATTGCTCAGAAAACTCACAAAATATCTACAATACCAAAATTATAGGAAGTTCTTCTATACTAATCCTCAAAGTCCATCTTAGGTCTATGTGCTCTAATCAGAGTTTATCTAAATATAGCTTCCAAGGTTTGTACTAAACTTCCTCTGATACCAACTGTAACACCCCAACCCCAGTTACCCAGAGTCGGTGCAGTATTACAAAACATTGACATGATCACAAGAAAGATCAAGTCTCGAATGACCGATTAGTTTAGTATCCTTGAAACACTAGATATATTCATAAAGTTTTACATTACATCATAAAAATGAAAACTACAACAACATAGTTTCCATATTCCACACTGTTATCCCCTCATACTATCCCTGCAGGTCATTCATAATTTACTTCTTCACATCCTGGGAAAAATAAAACATAGAAAAAGGGTGAGCTCAAATGCCCAGTAAGGATAACAATATAACGGAAACTTTCATAAATAAAAATAAACATTTAAGGCAATGTATAACTAAAACAAAATCCTTTTAAACTTAAACTTCAACATAGTATGGCAAAAATAAAATTAAATAATGCCATTTACTTATTCACATGGATATTCTACTAATCTAATAATCACATGCAATATCAATAACCACTTTCATAATGATGTAATGCATAATGTCAAACTATCAAAACCACATAGCCAAGGCCTCGTGCCAAGAATACAAATAAGATTTTGTCAAGGCCTTGTTCCAAGACAATAGTTTGTCTCATGAGACCTACCAATGCATCGAGGAGCTATAGCAGGCTCCACGCGTCACATATTAAGTCCAATGCATTTCTTATATGAACAGGTTTAAACATAACATAAACATTCGTATTAAAACTAGCATACGAAATGTAAATACTTCATCCATAAACCATGAATGGTATAAAAATAGCACATACACAGTCAAACATATCACAAAACCTTAAATACAATATAGAAGTTTTGTATCATAATAAATCAACTTCAAATAAGCGTAAAATCCATCAAAGGATGTTGACATAGAAGAAATCAAAACTCTTTTTAGAGTAATATCTCTTTTTATTTTGAAATCATTTAAGAGTCATATATTTATAAAATATAACATCATATTTGAAAATATTCTTATAATCTTGTAAGGGAAGTTTCAAAGATTTTATAACGGTGGAAAATAGCCGCACCCGCCATATACGTTAAAAAAAGCATTCTTACCTTAATTCTGTCGAAAAGGTTAAAAAGCACCTTGTTTGGAAAACGACAGAAAGATTACTTTATAAACCTCTTATTAAAAGTAAAACAAGGGTATAAATTACTTTAATCCATATTATTGTAAATAGTAAAAATGTTTTGAAATATATTTTTAAGAAACATGGATGTGGATGATAAAGAAATCTCAGTAGATTATTATGTATAAACAACCTCGGATAATGAAGAGATTGCAAAATAAACCCTTACCTTGTACTTTACCTTGGTTGGGGGTAAGTTAACCTCCTTTATAAATGTGAAATAATTGTTATTAAATTATAAAAGAATCATATGATATCATATATGATCTTTTAACATTTATTTGTTAATAATATCTTAGTATTATCGTTGTTTCGGGTGTTAACTTACTCACTTTCTTTTATATATTTTGTTACGTAAGACATGTTTATCATGGATAAGTTTTATCTTATTCATATCCAGAATGACATAAATTCCTTAAAAATTATTTTTAAATCATAAAATAATAATTATACTTTAATGTATACGATGAAGAATGAATCTCATCGCGTTCGTGGAGATGGTAGTCCGTACGTACGCACGAGTGACAATATCATTCTTTTGATATTAAAATAATATATAATTGGATGGTATATAATATATAAAGAATAATTATAATGTTATATTTATTATTTAAATTAATTATAAATCATTATTATACCCATCCAAATAATAATATATTGAATAAAAATTACACAACGACGTGGAGACGGTAAGCCGTACGTACACATGTATGGTGACATGTCATTCAAAGGATGGATAGAATATTGAATATAGTTGTACCATATTTATAATAATATTAAAGTATATAGGAGATACTGGATTCATTATTTTATAATGGTAATAAAAAATAAAGAAGAAGTTGAAAAAGAAACGAATTTGAAAAAGGGTGGTGAAAACATTACCTCTTCTTCGGGTTCTTCCTTTTGATTTGATCAAGAGAACTCCTTAAGTTGGTTTTCTGATCAAAATAAGGCCTCTAGGTTGTAGTGAGGGAATTTGAGAGAGTATTTGGGCAGGGTTTGGCCGAACCAAAAGACTTTTAAGGTGTGAATTAATGAGAAGGAAGAGTTCCCTTTTATAAGAGGGGTGAGGGGCACCTTTGGAAAAGCTAGAAATATTATTTTATAATAAATTCATATTTGGTTTCTAATGGATAAAAAGTGAATTATTTAAATTTTAAGGTGGGGATGGGTCAAAAACCACTCAACCAATATAATTTAGATAGGTTTGGGTCATTATATTAACCTTATATTTTAGTTTTAACTCTTAGTTAATTAGATTGACACTTACCATGTCACTTTGTATTTTTATATTATATAGTTAATACACTTACTATATACCTCAAAGAGACCCCCAAGTGGTCCATTAATGATACACCTATCATTATATAAGTCTTTTGGCCTAACGTTATATTTTTAGGAATTTAATATCAATTAATAATATAATATTTGTTTTAAAAACTCTTTTATGTCAATTTTGACACTATTCAATAATTGATTTTTGTAAAAATCATAACAGAATGATTACTTCGAAAAAAGTTAATTAAATCAATCCTAACATGTCATATTATCCTAGAAAATTAGTTTAATTCATAAAAAGTTTGAAATTATATTTATTTGGGTGTTTATAATATCAATTATTTTAATTGTTTATTAATTTAGTAATTACTGCATCACCATTATGTCATAAATAAATTAAATTATATAATGTCTGAAAATTATAAATAAAATATAATTATGTAGGAAATATTTTTATCTTTATAATTAATATTTATAGTCGAAACTACAACATATATAACCCTATGTAAAAATTGTTTTTCTAAAATATATATGCTTATGTCATTTTTGTATTTATTTTAACTGAATTAAAATAAAGTGTCTCTATCACCTACAAGTGGCTCCATGGGGTCCGAAAATCGACCCAAAGATGACCATGGTCAGACATGTATCCACAAATAAGGTTAGGACACATTTTAGGGTAATTTATTAATATTATAATATTATTTTTTAACCCTTTTTTACCGGATTTACCCTTAACCATGGTAAATAAAATATTTACCGAAGTAATTATTCAAAATGTATATAAGTAAAAGTTACCTATTTACACAATATGAACATCATGATTTCGAATATGGAATCCATTTTTCCAAATTCAAAACACAGAAGTGGCAGAAATTAATTTAAAATTAATTCCTTTTTTTAAAACAAAAAGCGTGTTTTTAAGAGATAATAACTATCAAAAGATTGATACTTGTTTATGTCCGGTTTAATTGTAAAATTATGTACAATGACCAACATTGTATTGAATGGTAAAAATAAATTCTAAATATACTTTAAAACCACTAAAATTCATAATTTATCAATAAAAATTATTTCGATTAAAAAAGTTGTTTTTAATTAAAATTTAGTAATTTTCACCATTCATCAAAATATAAATGTTATCTGAAAAGTTCCAAAATTTCACCCTAGGCTAAATTCGATATTATGAATTCAAAAATGAAGTCCATTTTGAGAGATAAAATTTATAAAATTTCAAAAATTAGGTATTACTATTCATAACGGCTAGTTTGATTGGTTGTGGTGTGTTAGAACTCAATGTTGCGTATAACACACACTATCACATTATTCAAAGAGAAGCGTACCATAGAAGATTGGGGTGTTAAATTCTCCCCTCCTTCAAATAATTTTATCCTCAAAATTTATAGAATAATACCGCATGAAAAGACTCGGGTGGTTCTTTATCATAAGTTCCTCGGGTTCCTACGTTGCCTCTTCCATCTTATGGTTTCTCCACAAGACTTTTACCAGACGAGTCATCCGATTTCTTAGTAATTGTTCTCTCGTATCAAGAATCCTGATGGGATCTTCACAATAAGATAGATCGGGTTCCAGTTCTAATTATTTATGGGTGAGTACATGTGTTGGGCCAGGCATGTATTTCCTCAACAGAGATACGTGGAACACATCGTGAACTTTGGAGAGACTTGGCGGCATTGCCAATCGGTAAGCTACAGCCCCAATTCGTTCTAGAATTTCGAAAGGTCTGATGTACCTGAGACTCAATTTACCTTTATTACCAAAACGTATGACTCCCTTCCATAGTGATACCTTCAGGAAAACATTATCACTGACTTGAAATTCCAAATCCTTCCTTCGATTATCGGCATAGCTCTTCTGCTTACTTTGAGCTTCTTTGATGTGATTTTGGATTACCTTCACCTTTTCCATCATTTCCTCCACCATTTTTGGACCTATAAGTTTTCTTTCACCAACGTCATACCAACAGGTTGGTGTGCGACATCTCTTTCCGTATAATGCTTCATATGGTGCGATCTGAATACTCGAATGGAAGATATTATTATAGGAAAATTCTACCAAAGGTAAAATTGATCCCACATACCCTGAAAGTCAAGTGAGCAAGATCTCAACATGTCTTCTAAGGTTTGAATAGTCCGTTATGATTGTCCGTCTGTCTGAGGGTGGTAGGAAGTACTCAAATGAAGTTCAGTATTTAGGGATTTCTGAAGACTCTTCCAGAATCTTGAAGTAAAACGGGGATCACGATCAGAAACAATCAATATGGGTACTCCATGAAGACTCACAACTTCATTAATATATAGTATTTCTAGACGTTCCAGTGGTAGATCTTCTCTTATAGCAAGAAAATGTGCTGACTTGTTAAGACAATCAATAATAACCCATATTGCATCGTTCCTTCTAGGAGTCTTTGGTAGCCCCATGACAAAGTCCATCGTAATATTTTCCCATTTCCACTCTGGTATGGGAAGAGGTTGCGTGACTCCTCCAGGTTGTTGCCTTCCAGCTTTCACTTGTTGACAAACCATACATCTTGACACAAAATCAGGAATCTCCCTCTTCATGTTGTCCCACCAAAAATGTTCCTTGAAATCTCTATACATTTTCGTGCTCCCAGGGTGTATAGAGAAATTGGAACTATGAGCATCATCAAGCAATTCCCTTTTTAGATCAGGTATATCGGGAACACAAAGACTCTTCCCAAATTTCAAAATTCCATCTTCATACACAAAGTCTCTCAATATCCCATCATTCACAGCTTTAATCTTCTTTTGAAATTCTTCATCATCGGTCTGAGAACTCTTAATCCTTTCTAGTAAATATGGTTTGGCAACCATTTGAAAAAGAATTGATGTTTCACCTTCCATGGTTATTCCCATGTCCATCTTCACTAGATCCATGAAAATTGGATCCCTTTCAATTCTCATATTGTTCAAAACTCCATGATCTTTTCTGCTCAAAGCATCTACCAGCTTGTTTGCTTTCCCCGGGTGGTAGTGTATCGTACAATCATAATCCTTGAGTAATTCAAGCCATCTCCTTTGCCTCATGTTGAGTTATTTTTGTGAGAAAATATACTTCAAACTCTTGTGATCAGTATAAATCTCAAATTTTTTACCATAGAGGTAGTGCCTCCATATCTTCAAAGAAAAGATCACAACTGCTAACTCGAGATCATGAGTAGGATAGTTTTTCTCATGAATTTTCAACTGTCGTGATGCATAGGCAACAAACATATCATTCTTCATAAGGATACAACTAAGTCCTTTCTTCGATGCATCACTATAAATAATGAACCCATCATTCCCCGATGGTAGAGTCAATATAGGAGCATTGCTAATATTATCTTCAGTTCTTCGAAACATTCTTCACACTCTTTTATCCAAAAAAATTTAACCCCTTTACGTGTGAGCTTTGTTAATGGGTTAGCCAACCGGGAAAAATTCTGGACGAACCGTCGATAATAACCTGCTAAACCAATAAAACTACGTACCTTAGTTATACTCGTCGGTTCTGTCCATTCTTGGATTGCCTTGGTCTTAGAAGGATCAACAGAGATTTCATCTTCAGAGACAATATGGACAAGAAAAAAATCTCCTGAAGCTATAATTCACATTTTCTAAACTTCTCATATAATTCATGTCTTCTCAGAGTCTTCAGGATAATGTGCAAGTGATTTTCATGATATTTTTAGGTTTTGGATTATGCCAAGATACCATCAATAAATACCACCACAAATTCATCAAGATATTCCTTGAAAACTATATTCATTAGATCCATGAATATAGAGGGTGCATTAGTCATTCCAAAAGGCATTACTGTAAACTCGTAATGCCCGTACCTGGTTCGAAATGCTGTCTTCAGAATGTCTTCCTTATTTACACACAACTGATGGTATCCAGATCAAAGGTCAATCTTTGAAAAGTATTGAGATCCATGTAGTTGGTCAAATAAATAATCAACGTGAGGTAGGGGATACTTGTTCTTTGTTGTTATAGCATTTATCTCCCTGCAGTCGATACATAATCTCATAGATCCATCTTTATTTTTAACAAAAAGAACAGGGGATTCCCATGGAGAAACACTAGGGAGAATAAATCCCTTATTACTCAATTCCTCTAGTTGTTTCTTTAGTTCAACTAATTCTATAGTGGAAATTCTATAAGGGGTCTTCGATATAGGCCTTGATACAGGAATTAAATCAATGGAAAACTCAACTTCTCGTTCTAGAGGATGTTCAGGTAAATCATCCGGAAACACATCTAAATATTCTTTCACAATAGGTACATACTCTGTTTGAACATTCCTTTCCTCACCCATAGTTATTTCATTCTCTTCCTCCCCAATAATTGAATTTAGTTGAGCTACTGGGGGTGGATAGATAAGAATTAGGCGGTGATGATTCTTCTCTAAAGATAAGGTGTTCCTTATCATCATCATCAAGAATCACAACCTCTTTCTTCTTACAATAAATATTCGCATCATATTCCGAAAGCCAGTCCATACCGAGGATTATATCAAACTCAATCATAGGTATGATTATGAGATCAGAAGATAAAGAACATTTATGTGCTCTAATGGGGACTGATTCACAAAACTTTGTTGCAATGATACTTCCCTTAGTAGTTTTAACTGACAAATCCCTTGTTAAATCAAATTGGAAATATCTAATTTTCTTAGCAAACTGGGAAGATATGAAACAATGCGATGATCCAGAATCAAATAATGAATTTTCTAAACTTGAGGAAACCATTAAATTACCTGCCACCACGTATTTTGGAGCTTCTACCTCAATAGTAGTGATAACATAAGCTTGGCCTTGATCCCTTTTCTTTTTCTGAGGTAAGTTCCTCTGACGCTTAGGACATTCATTTGCATAATGTCCCATCTCCCTACAATTGTAGCACTAAACATTGGTAGCTTACTTCTTCCCTTTGCAATCACGATCTTGGTGGACTTTTTCACCACACTTGTAACAAACACCCATTCCCTTGAAGAAAGTACAGGGGTGTTTCTTGCCACATTTACCATAGGATGGATATTCAACCTTTCCCTTCTTCCCCTTATTTCCATTCCCAGATTGATCAGAAGATCTCTTCTTCTCTTGCTTTGATTTAAATTCATAAGACTTAGAGAATTACTTTTTGGTCTTGATAGCACATGAGACAATGTCTTCGTACAATGAGAAGGATTGTGAGACTAATGTTCGATAGAGAAATGGTTTTTACCCATCAAAGAAACGATCAATATTACTTCTTGGGTTACACATATAATCTCCATCATACCTTGCTAACCTTGTAAAGTTAGCCTCATACTTTGTGACATTCTCATCCTCCTTTTTCCTCAGACTCAGAAATTGCCTTTCCATATCTGCTCGATGGTCGCGGGGAAAGTATTTTTCTAAAAACAGATATTTGAACTCCCTACATTCCATATTTGATACTTCATCATCTTCCATCATGTTTTGAATAAATGACCACCATTGATCAGCATCTCCAGTGAGGTGGTAAACAGCCATGATAACTTTTTCCCTTTCACTACTCCCCAAAGCCTGAAATATTTTCTCTAGGGAATTTATCCATTGCTCAGCTACTAAGGTATTTTTACTCCCATTGAACGTTGGTGGGTTTTTCCTCATGATGAGATCTAACATTGATCCTCCACACTGTGGATCAGGGTTCTCCATACGGGTAAGGTTATTATTCATAACCTGAGTGAGTTGTCCCAGTATGGTGATTAGTTGATCAGCACCAGTTTCATCACCAGCTCCACTATAATTATCTTGAGCAGGAGGGAAATCCCTACATGGAGTGCGTGCATTGATAGGGTTTCTATTTCTTCCACTAGGCGCCATTTCTAAAAAATGGCATAAACTAGATCAGTTTATGAATCATAATACATAATTCCATACTTATAAAACAGTTAACATAAAATGAACTATTTATGGATATAATTCATAATCATAAAAATGTTTTCTTTGAGGAAGTATATACTCATAAACCCTTCATAATTATTTGTAAAGAAAATGAGAGTTATCATAGGCATATCCCCCAGGAGTGTCGTAACCAAGAGTGCAGCAAGGCCCGTTGTCGTGCACCAGTTCCAGTTCGAGTCCAGCTCAAAGTGGTGTTTTCAGGTTTTACCCCTAGGTACATCTGTTCCAGAGACGCCTCTACCTACTCATATCCAGACAGGGATTTATTGCTCGGAAAACTCACAAAATCTCTACAATACCAAAATTATAGGAAGTTCTTCTATACTAATCCTCAAAGTCCATCTTAGGTCTATGTGCTCTAATCAGAGTTTATCTAAATATAGCTTCCAAGGTTTGTACTAAACTTCCTCTGATACCAACTATAACGCCCCGACCCCAGTTACCTAGAGTCGATGTAGTATTACATAACATTGTCATGATCACAAGAAAGATCAAGTCTCGAATGACCAATTAGTTTAGTAGCCTTGAAACACTAGATATATTCATAAAGTTTTACATTACATCATAAAATTGAAAACTACAACAACATAGTTTCCATATTCCACACTGTTATCCCCTCATACTATCCCTGCAGGTCATTCATAATTTACTTCTTCACATCCTGGGAAAAATAAAACATAGAAAAGGTGTGAGCTCAAATGCCCAATAAGGATAACAATATAGCGGAAACTTTCATAAATAAAAATAAACATTTAAGGCAATGTATAACTAAAACAAAATCTTTTTAAACTTAAACTTCAACATAGTATGGAAAAAATAAAATTAAATAATTCCATTTACTTATTCACATGGATATTCTACTAATCAAATAATCACATGCAATATCAATAACCACTTTCATACTGATGGAATGCATAATGCCAAACTATCATAACCACATAGCCAAGGCCTCGTGCCAAGACTACAAATAAGATTTTGTCAAGGCCTTGTGCCAAGACAATAGTTTGTCTCATGAGACCTACCAATGCATCGAGGAGCTGTAGCAGGCTCCACGCATCACATATTAAGTCCAATGCATTCCTTATATGAACAGGTTTAAACATTACATAAACATTCATATTAAAACTAGCATACGAAATGTAAATACTTCATCCATAAACCATGAATGGTATAAAAATAGCACACCCACAGTCAAACATATCACAAAACCTTAAATACAATATAGAAGTTTTGTATCATAATAAATCAACTTCAAATAAGCGTAAAATCCATCAAAGGATGTTGACATAGATGAAATCAAAACTCTTTTTAGAGTTATATCTCTTTTTATTTTGAAATAATTTAAGATTCATATATTTATAAAATATAACATTTTCTTTGAAAATATTCTTATAATCTTTTAAGGGAAGTTTCGAAGATTTTATAACGGTGGAAAATAGCTGCACCCGCCGTATACGTTAAAAAAAACATTCTTACCTTAATTCTGCCGAAAAGGTTAAAAAGCACCTTGTTTGGAAAAAGACAAAAAGATTCCTTTATAAACCTCTTATTAAAAGTCAAACAAGGGTATAAATTACTTTAATCCATATTCTTGTAAATAGTAAAAATGTTTTGAAATACATTTTTAAGAAACATGGATGTGGATGATAAAGAAATCTCAGTAGATTATTACGTATAAACAACCTCGAATAATGAAGAGATTGCGAAATAAACCCTTACCTTGTACTTTACCTTGGTTGGGGGTAGGTTAACCTCCTTTATAATGGTGAAATAATTGTTATTAAATTATACAAGAATCATATGATATCATATATTATCTTTTAACATTGATTTGTTAATAATATCTTAGTATTATCGTTGTTTTGGGTGTTAACTTACTCGTTTTATTTTATATGTTTTGTTACGTAAGACATGTTTGTCATGGATAGGTTTTATCTTATTCATATCTAGAATGATATAAATTCCTTAAAAATTATTTTTAAATCATAAAATGATAATTATACTTGAATGTATACGATGGAGAATGAATCTCATCGCGTTCGTGGAGACGGTAGTCCGTACGTACGCACGAGCGACAATATCAATTTTTTGATATTAAAATAATATATAATTGGATGGTATATCATATATAAATAATAATTATCATGTTATATTTATTATTTAAATTAATTATAAATCATTATTATACCCATCCAAATAATAATATATTGAATAACAATTACACAACGACGTGGAGACGGTAAGCCGTACGTACACATGTATGGTGACATGTCATTCAAAGGATGGATAGAATACTGAATATAGTTGTACCATATTTATAATAATATTAAAGTATATAGGAGATACTGGATTCATTATTTTAGAATGGGAATAAAAAATAAAGAAGAAGTTGAAAAAGAAACGAATTTGAAAAAGGGTGGTGAAAACATTACCTCTTCTTCGGGTTCTTCCTTTTGATTTGATCAAGAGAGCTCCTTAGGTTGGATTTATGATCAAACTAAGGCCTCTAGGTTGTAGTGAGGAAATTTGAGAGAGTATTTGGGCAGGGGTTGGACGAACCAAAAGGCTTTTAAGGTGTGAATTAATGAGAAGGAAGAGGGACCTTTTATAAGAGGGGTGAGGGGCACCTTTGGAAAAGCTAGAAATATTATTTTATAATAAATTCATATTCAGTTTCTAATGGATAAAAAGTGTATTATTTAAAGTTTAAGGTGGGGATGGGTCAAAAAACACTCAAACAATATAATTTAGATAGGTTTGGGTCATTATATTAACCTTATCTTTTAGTTTTAACTCTTAGTTAATTAGTTTGACACTTACCATGTCACTTTGTATTTTTATATTATATAGTTAATAAACTTACTATATACCTCCAAGCGACCCCCAAGTGGTCCATTAATGATAAAAATATCATTATATAAGTCTTTTGGCCTAAATTTATATTTTTAGGAATTTAATATCAATTAATAATATAATATATTTTTTAAAAATTCTTTTATGTCAATTTTGACAATATTCAATAATTGATTTTTGTAAAAATCATAACAGAATGACTACTTCGAAAAAAGTTAATTAAATCAATCCTAACATGTCATATTATCCTATAAAATTAGTTTAATTCATAAAAAGTCTGAAATTATATTTATTTTGGTGTTTATAATATCAATTATTTTAATTGTTTATTAATTTAGTAATTACTGCATCACCATTATGTCATAAATAAATTAAATTATATAATGTATGAAAATTATAAATAAAAGTATAATTATGTAGGAAATATTTTTATCTTTCTAACTAATATTTATAGTTGAAACTCCAACATATATAACCCTATGTAAAAATTGTTTTGCTAAAATATATATGCTTATGTCATTTTTGTATTTATTTTAACTTAATTAAAATAAAGTGTCCCTATCACCTACAAGTGGCTCCATGGGGTCCCAAAATCGACCCAAAGATGCCCATGGTTGGACATGTATCAAACAATAAGGTTAGGACACATTTTAGGGTAATTTATTATTATTATAATATTATTTCTTAACCCTTATTTACCGGATTTACCCTTAACCATGGTAAATAAAATATTCATCGAAGTAATTATTCAAAATGTCTAAAAATAAAAGTTACCTATTTACACAATATGAACATCCTGATTCCAAATATGGAATCCATTTTTCCAATTTCAAAACACAGAAGTGGCGGAAATTAATTTAAAATTAATTCCCGTTGTTAAAACAAAAACGTGTTTTTAAGAGATAATAACTATCAAAAGATTGTCACTTGTTTATGTCCAGTTTAATTGTAAAATTATGTAAAATGACCAAAATTGTATTAAATGGTAAAAATATATTCTAAATATACTTTAAAACCACTCAAATTCATAATTTATCAATATAAATTATTTTTATTAAAAAAGTTGTTTTTAATTAAAATTTAGTAATTTTCACTATTCATCAAAATATAAATGTTATCCGAAAAGTTCCAAAATTTCACCCTAGGCTAAATTTGATATTCCGAATCCGAAAATGAAGTCCATTTTGAGAGATTAAATTTATGAAATTTCAAAAAGTAGGTATTACTATTCATAACGGCTAGTTTGATTGGTTGTGGTGTGTTAGAACTCGATGTTGCTTACAACACACGCTATCACATTATTCAAAGAGAAGCGTACCGTAGAATCTTGGGGTGTTACACATTACCCTGGTTTATTTATCCTATTATAACAGTTATCAGGAAACAATACAAATGGTACCTTACGAGGATTTATACGGTAGGCCATTCCATTCTCCCCTATGATGGTTAGTGGTTGGTGAGGCAGCTTTATTGAGACTATGTCTCATGCATGAGCCTTCTGAATACTTCCAGTTGATTCATAAGCAGATGGATACTTCATAGTATCATCATAAATATTATAGAGATAGTCTTATAAAACCTATAGTGTTTGAGGTTGGGGATCAGGTTTTCTTGCGTGTTTCACCAAGGTTGGGACACAGGAAGATCATGGGATAGGGTAGACTTTCACCGAGATATGTCAGGCCGTTTGAGGTTCTGTAGAGAGTCAGGTCAGTTGCCTATCAGTTGCAGTTACCTCAGAGGTACCGAACCATGCACAACATCTTCCATGCATCTCATCCGCATCATTATCACTCAGAACCGTCTCATGTTTTTTAGCCTGAGGGGGTTGAGCTTTAGGTTGATGCATCCTTTGAGGAGTATCTGATTCGTATAGTTGATAAAAGCACAAAGCTTCTCTAAGGCTGGTTAGTTTCTCTAGTACAAGTACTATGGTATCATGACCGTTTATATGATGAGACTTAAGAGAGGGAGGCTGACATACGTGATCAGTGGCCGGAGTTGTTTTCTGATGAATCTTGACCACCCTTTAGAGATCAAGTTAGGAACAAATTTCTATAAGGGGGGAAGATTGTAAGATTCGGGGTTTTTCTTGGGGTACAAATCTTTTTTTTTTGTTAAATGTGTTGCCTTACTTTTTGGATTAGACCATAGGCTAGGACATGGGATGATTGGGATGTTTTTGGGAAAGAAAGTGGAAAACATGCTGAAATTTGGTTGTAGTCCAGGTACACATCATGTACTTGGTCTACACACCGTGTACTTCAATTATACACCATGTACTTTAAGTACACACCATATACTTGGCTGTCACGATGTGTAGACTTTATGGTTCAAAAAATTAAAGAGGAAAGTACACGCCATGTACTTGATGTACACAATGTGTACTTTTCCATTGAGTTCTTTTTTATAAAAGAGGCAATAGCTCATATTTTTGACGTAAAAGCTTCTCCTCTCGTTTTTGGAACCTAAATGCCATCTATTTTAGTTTTTCAAGTATTGAAACCATCCGAAATCGGATTTGAGAACTATATGTCATATTGGAACTGTATCGGTAAGTATTTGATTCATTTTTAGTCATTCTTGATTCTTCAGAAAAACGACTGCACTATTTGGATTTATGCTCATATGCCTTAATAATTAATTCTTCATCCCTTATTAAGATTTATTCCAAATCAGGACAAATCAGGACATGATACTGGATGATCTATCTACTACTGAGGTGAGGTAGGTTTTATATACATTCTTTATACTTTTCTAAGTGTTTTTGGGCATTTGGCCGTTATGCCTTTTATCGGAATTTCTGGCGAGGTCTCTTTTTTGAGCGAGTAGCTTTTAGTAGCTATGATTAAACCTAGTGAGGTTGAACATGGTTTCCATTTAGGTGCGTTGGAACCTGTTGCTCATTTTAAGGTCCCTCAAGGGGTGAGAATTAAGGGAATAGCTTGTTTATTCCTTTTTAAACCACCCAAGGTGTGTGTTCTTGTGCTTTCCTAGTTAGAGGAAGCCTATTAATGACTTAATAGCTTGAGTAGCTAGTTTAGAAGATGTAATTCCTCCTTGATCTTTGAATATCATGTTATGTATTGCCTATTTTGATATCTTTGCATGTTTAATGGATGATATGGGTGGGTATACCTATATGTAAATGATTAATGACATGTTAAATGGTTTATATGGGAGGGTAGTACCATATTCTTATGATAAATGGTTTTCATGAGTGGGTATACTCATGTATTGTGCTTGTTGATGTGAGTGGGTATACTCACCTAGTTATAAATGTTTAACTTGAATGATTGAATTCTTAATTGAATGGTTTGATAGATTCCTTGGACTGATCTCCTTGGATTTGGAATGCGGTAGTGGATGCCTTGGGTTGAATCTTCCCCTTGAGTCTTGATTCCATGGGATGCCTCTGGCCTTACTACCTCGTAGGATCCGGCTTTCTTGCACTCTCGTAGGACTTGCTATTGACTTGATCCAAGGACCCGAACTAGTTCCTAATTGAGCTTCCACCAGGAATTCCCATGGGACTCTATGGGATGCCTCAAACACGCTCCTTGGATCCGAACCTCCATGGTATAGATATTTATTACTTGGATGCCTTGGTCTTCTAACACCTTGGATTCGGACCTCAGGGTCTACATTTCACTATACAAAGTGGCTGTGGGATGTTACTTCACTATATGACATGGTCGTGGGATACTTGTTCACTTTATACAGCGTGGATGTGGGTTGGAGGATACAAATTAATGTATGGCATGGCTGTGTGACTTTTTTACTTGTTATAACTTACTTGTTAGGAGTTGAATCTTTTTTACAGGTAGCCTTGAGGGATGTTCCGTTTTACTTGTCATAGTAGACTTATGCCATGGGAATATGTACTTAGTTACCCACTGTTTACACTTTCCAGAACCTTTTTAGAAATGCTATTATAATTTTATAGACATGGGTGGTTTCCTACTAGTATGTTTATCTCACACCCTATTTGGGCCTCCTTGGGGACCCAAACAGATTATATGGTTGTAGGTGATAATATGGGAAAGCACCCTAGTACATGTTTTTGACTATGGCTTTGGAGAAGGGGATCATAAAACCAAGATGAGACTTGTGATGTTGGAATACTTTTTTGGTCTTTTGTTCTTTTTGGGACTTGTACTGTATTGCATTTCCTTGTACCTACTTTGGCTATCCCCAAACGCTCGAGGCTGCCAACTAGTAGAAAGGGCCAAGGTGAGTTAGTGGGGAGACTATTCCCTCATTACTAGAGGATCACAACGAAAGTTAAAAACGTTCAATAGCAGAACCGAATAAATAAGCATAAAACTAAAAGTAATACAGGGAGATAGTAATATACATATTAATAACCATAAGTACCTCATATAAAAAAATGATGCAGATGGTACAAGTGTCTAGAAAATAACCAAAGTAAGTACAAAGAAATATAACAACTTCACACCAAGCAAACCTTAGAGAGGTAAGATCAAACTATAAACATCAAGATTAAAACCTACAAATAAATATCTAAAACTAAAAATGACACCCAAAAAATTAGAGAGATTAAAGCCCATGGAAGAAGAAGAAAAACCCTATAAAATAGGAAGAAACCAATAAAATAGAGACTTACTTGGAGAATCGAGGATAAGCCACACCAAAATTTCCTAAAAAATGGAGGTTCAAGGGTGCCAAGGGAGGAGGGAGAGGCATATAGGGTGGAGGAACCCTAGTGGGGGAAGAAATTAGTGTTTAGGGTAAAAAAATAGGGAAAGATAAAAAATAACAATCTAATTTTTAAGGACCTGTTCAGGCCGTATAGTTTTCCAAACTGTGCAGTAATCATGGCCCCCTTACTAACCAAGAAGGACTTGTTTCATGGTTAGCCTACATGGTTTACAAACCATGTTCTAACCATGTAATAATACTCTATCCAAAAAATACTACTTGGCCACATGGTTACCTGGGAAAGGGTGCACAGTTTGAAAAACCATGCACCAACTATGTGAACCATGCTATTTACCCTATTTTTTCATTTTCTTCCAAAAACTCAAAGGAAACCTAGGGGAAAAAAGTTAGACTGAAAATAAATAGGAAAATACCTCAAAATAAAATCACTAATGTGGAAATATATATGGAAATAATTACATAACTATAATTTACTAGGGACAAGTTGGATAAATAAAGCTATTAGGACCTCAACTAGATGAATAAATTATAGATAAGGTTAGGGATATTCAGCAACACATAAGGGAAGTATAAAGTTGGCATAAAAGTTTTGCTGACAATAATTGATGTGATATGTAATTTGAGGTTGGTTACATGGCGTTTCTAATAATTTATTCATAGAATAAGTTAATGTGATTTGGAAATAAGGTAAAACTAATCCTTAAGTATATTAGTCCCTTTTAAATTCTTGATCATATCAGGATGGTAACTTATCAATTGGTGCTTCCAATGAACCTCTCTAAAGTCCATGATATATTCCATGTATCTATTATAAGGAAGTGCATACCTAATCATTAAAATCTACTGAACTTAGTGGTTGTACCACTGGGTCACGATCTTTCTTATGAGGAACAACTAATGGAGATTCTAGATTATAAATAGAAAATTCTATGAAACAAGATGAGTCACCTGGTCAAATTTTTATGAAAAAACCACTAGCTTAAATATGTGACATGGGAACCTGAGGATGTAATAAGGTATAAGAATCCTCAGTTATTTATACCAAGTTGATATAATTTTTAGGGGAAAATTCATTTTAAGTTGGGTATAATGTAACACCTTATGATTTTATGAAATATATTTTTCTAAATAAATTTGATTTCTTCTATTTATTGTATTACACAAAACATTGAGTTTTAAAAAACCTCAAAATACTATTAATATTATTATTTAATTATGATTGTTATAACATATCCATTAAACATGGATGAATGAATAAGAATAATGAAATTTTAAAAATTAAGTATAATGGTTTTATATAAGTAAATCATATTGATAAAAAGTACATAATTTTTTAGTAATGTCTTTATATGTTTCAAAAATACCATTTTCTCAAAAAATGTTTTTGTTTATTTTTATGAAAAATTAATAAAAGAAAATTTTCCTTTTTTATAAAAAATATTAAAAAAATAGTTTTTTAAATATACATGTAAAAATTATCTTTGAGTGAATTTTTGATAATTTTCCGCCAAGATTAATTTTTCGATGAATAGTAAAAAATAATGATTTTTATTAAAAGTAGCCTTTTAATTTAACATATTTAAAAGATAAATTTTATTTTAAGATGGATTTAAAAGTAAAATTAGTTCAATTATATATTTATAAATTCAATTTAGGTAACCAGAATCAATTTTATATTGAATTTTGATATTAGAACTCTCTATACTTATGAAAATTTTCTATTTGAAAAACAACTTTTTCATCGTGTCTAAAGGTTTAATTTTAAATTAAAATTTTACACTTATGTTAATAGAATTTAGAAAAATTGATTCTATATTTATAATAATCATAATTAATATTATATAATAAGTTCACCTTAATTTATGGTCAAAATATTTAGTAAAAATAGTAAAAATTAATTATTGCGGTTACAGTTAAAATGGGTTTACCCGGTGGTAAAATAAAAATATAATGGGTAAAATGACCTATAAACTTGTAAAAATCCCATTTTATGACCATATTTAGACTTTATCTTATATAAGGTTTTATAATGGGATATGTTTTATCTTTTTTTCATGTTTAAAACATGTGTATAACTTTTTCTTTTCAAAAATTCCAAGTGTGTCCTATCCCCCACTTATAAAAGGCCACACCCTCTCCCATCGTCTTTAAACTTAAAAAACCCTTTGTTTCAGCCAATAACTAACCAAATACATTATTTAATTACATCCCCAAATCTTTGAGTTCCTATTTTGATTGGGAAACCCTTCTAATAAGTGTTTAGGTGAAAACCTAAAGGGGTTCTCTGAAGAAGAGGTATAGTCCTTAACCATGAATTTTATTTTTTATTTCTTCCTCTAACTTCTTAAAATATTCTTCAACAAATATGATATAATAACACAAATATCTACCATATAATGATATTTTATTATGTTAATGGAATGTATTGATTCATAAGCTTTACTTCTAACTTTTCTATTCCTTTTTGTTTTGGAAATCAAAAACATTTTATTTATATTTACTTTACTAAGTTTTTTTGTCCAATGTGTTTTACTTGTTTTTGTAGAAAAAAAAATATTTTACCATAATTAGAATAAGTTCTAAAGTATTATGATTTATAAACTCATGTTTACTATATATTATAATCACAACGGGAATGAATCTTATATATTCAGACTCACATTTTTATCAGTATAAATGAAAGAATTTATTCTATATTTGGAACTAACAGAGTCTTCATTATCATAATGACACTAATACCGAATAAATCATACTAAACCAAATTACAATCATCATATTTAAAGTTTAAGTAGGTCCATCATACACACCTTTTGTTTATAGTATGAATATGGAAAACTAATTTCTAATGTAAGGAATAACTTTTACACTATAAATAGTGTATATTAATATGACATCACACTTTCTATTATACCAAATTGACTTTTTTAGGTATCTAAGTCATTGAAGAAAACTTGGAGAAATATAAACATTGATAAGGAAATATGATAGTTAGAGATTTTTCTATAAATACCTCATCATTCAAAGAGTAGGCTTCTGATGATTTCATTTCCAAATTTCTGTTTTGTGGGAGCTCAAAATATTACAAGCATAAACATATTATTCTTAGTTTTTGTAATCATTTAGAGTATTTTGTTTTGTAATCGTTGTATCTAATTGTGTGAATATGATCGAGGACTTTCAGGGATAACAATATGGAGGAGCCAATCACCGTAGTGATCAAGGGCTTGTGAGGATAGAAAGACAGAGCCAATCATCATATCTAGGGAACACAAAGATAGTGTGATAAAACTGATCATCATATAGAGGTATTTCCTTACAGAGGAAAAAAACTTGAATGTAAGTATAAAACAAGGGACCTTTATTCAAGGTTATTAGATACCCTTCTCTTAGGACTAGAAGAATCCTATTCAAATAGTTTCACTTGCATCTTTAACGTTGTAATTTCTATTGTGCATATTTGTAATTGTTTTATCATAAAATTATTTGAATAATATAAACATATTACTGTAATTTCATATATTGTATTTTGAATTAAATACTCTATTTAATCATATTTTATCTGATTATGATATTCTATTTTGTTTATGTGATACGCCGTGATTACGAAATATGCGATTACGATTCTACATTATTCAAAAAAATTGTATCTGATTACAATTTATTTTATAGTCTATCATAATATCGTAATGAACCTAATTATGATAACCTGATATCTAGACCTAGAGCCAAGTAAAATTAATTACTTGAGAGGATTTGTGAATTTTTTTGGAATAAATATTTTACGCTTACTTCTTTCTTATTAAAGGAAATATTTTTTAATATACAAGTCACCCCCTCTTGTAATAAAGAAATCTATAAGATATCATTTGATCCGAAAATTAGTATCAGAGTAGGTAATATTACATGTGGTGGTAATACTCTCTGATTTCTTTAAATTATTCACGTTTCACCTTTTTACATTCTCTACTATTACAAGTTTATTCAAATTTAGTTATATTTGTTTTATAAAATTTTGTATTACTACCTTGTTTATGTGGAAAAGAATTTTCGTATTGTTTTAAATATGGAAGGATTAAATGTGGGTCTAATAGAGAAAATCAATCCAAATAGAAATCCTATTTTTTATGGATATTATTATGACTATTAGAGAGATATAATAAAGACATTAATTATAAATACTAGATTTGAAAATTTCATCATGTTAATTGGAGATTGAAAAATCACTGTCAAGAAGGTCACTACTTTTACAAATCAGGAAAAGCAAGAGCACCAACTGAAATAAAAATTTAGAAACACTTTATTATATTCCATGACAAGAAGAATTTATAATCATATTTATACTTTTAAATATTCTAATATTATACAAAAAAAGTTATATATAACATAATTTTGAACTTAAAAGGTTGTTGAAATCAAAAGATAAATCCTTAGAGATGACTATCAAGCATTTGCATTTAAATTTGGCGAACCTATTGAAAAGGTACAACAAAGTTTTATGAAATTTTTTAAAAGTATACAATCTATGGGTGAGAAAGTATTAGAAGGTGAAATATTTTTTGAAAAGATAATCAATATCATTCCCAATGAATGAGAATCTAAGAGAAAAGTCATTGATGAATCAAAGAAGATAAAAAATTTCACTCTTGATGATTTATTTGGAAAAATTTTTCAATATGACAATAGACTGAAAACAAATGTTGAGAATGAAAAAAATAAGAATAGTGGAGTTTATTTTACTACTACTTCAAATATGATAAAATCTATGACTCTTGAAAAATTTTTTACGTTGAAAAAGGAAATGAAAGTTAATGTTTAATCCAATTTCAGTAATTCTGAACATTTTAAATCCAAACTTGAAAATATTTCTCGAAGAATGAAAAATATTGTGGGTAAAAAGGATTTTCAATACCATTATAAGAAAATTAATAAATCCAAGAAAGAAAGGAGAGATTACAAAGTTAATTCTTATGAGTGAAAAAGAGCTGAACATATTAGGCCCTACTGTAAAAAGTTTAATATAAAATACATGAAATATAGACATTCAGATATGAATTAGAATAATTTTTATAAGTCAAAAAGAATTAAATTTATTAAATCTTCAAACACTTGGAGTGACAGTGGAGGTGATTCTTCAGACAATTCCACAGATAATGAATGTCCAAATCAGATGAATATTATTCTTCTTACCAGAGTACCTATTTTAAATCAATGTTTTATAGAAAAGGTACACAAAATTGATTCCTTAACTAATATGTATTTAAATTTCAATTATCCTAATGAGAAGGATTATATGTCTTCAGATAAAGAGTCTTCTTCAGTAGAAGATAATTATTTACCCTCTTATGATGAAGTATCTAGTTTTCCCAAACTTCTTGAAAATGAAAATTGAAAAGTTAGAAAAAAACTTAAAGAGGAATATTCTAGGATAAGTATTTTAAGAAATGAAGTATCAAATATTTATAATGATATTGACAAGAAATATATTGAGATTGAAACTATTTCCAAAAACCTTTAACAATTTATTTTTAAAAAACAGAGGATTTATAAAGATTTTCAAAAAGTAATTTATAAGAAAAATGTTTTAGAAACTAAACCATCTTCTATAATGAATTCTTACAAGTATAAGAATTTTTTTATTAAACTAAAATCTGAAATTTATTCTTTAAATAATATCTTGTAAAATTTTAAAATTGGAAAATAAAATTTTGATAAGATATACCAAAAAATCCTTCCTCATGGTACTAGTTCTAGAATGGGTTATTCCCATCAAAAAATAGTTTTTAGTAATAATTATTTTGTTCCAAAATGTGAACCGTTTTTCAAACAATGTAAAAAATATGGTCACTAGAATAAATATTGTTCCCTTAATAAAATTAAATCCTTAGGATTTCACAAAGAACATTTTTCAAAACAACTTTGTATTCCTAATTTTTTTCTATCATTTTTGGATCTAAGAAGGTTTGGGTTTCGAAAGTCTAATTATTTTGTTTTTAGGAAAATAAAGGAATTACCAAAAATAAGAATACCTGGTACATGGATAGTGGTTGTTACCGACATATAACTGGTAACAATTATTTCTTTGAAAATATTATCAAGATGAAAGGGAGAAATGTTACTTTCAGAGATAATTATCAAGGAGAGATTATCTATATATTTAATATTATTATTCACGGTACATCTTTAATTTTGAATTTTTTCTTTGTTAAAGGCCTTAAGAACAACCTTATAAGAAAAATTAAATTATGTGATGTACTCTACCTTATGAATTTTAGAAATGATAAGTGTGTAGTATAAAATTCCAAGGATGAATACATTCTTTCTGCCAATTAGCATGACAATGTTTACACACTTAACTTGGAAGACCTTTGGAGCCAATACATACCTTACCTTAGTGTAATAGAAGATCAATATTGGTTATGGAATATAATAATAGGTAAATCTAACCATATAAACTAATGTTAGTTAACTAATAAAAGACTTGTTAAGGATCTACTAGATCATAAGTTTGATTCTTCAAAAGTTTGTGACCCTTGTCAATATGGTAAGCAATATAAGCCTAGTTTTAAATATATTAGTGAAGTCTCAACTTATGATGCTTTAAAATTAGTTCCCATGGATCTTCTAGGTCCTAAAAAAATTGGAATCATTGGTAGCATGTATTATGTATTTTTTTTAGTTTATGATTACACTAGATATATATGTGTCTATTTTCTAGAAAATAAATCAGAATCCGTTTTTTTATTTTAAAACTTTTTTATCCAATTTAAAATATGAGAAAAAACATTTCTTTGATAACTATTCACAGTGATCATGATGGATAATTTTTAAATTATGATTTTGAAATTTTTTTTACTAAAAAATGCATTACACATAACTTCTCAGCTCCTAGAACTCCTCAGAAAAATGGTGTTTTTGAAAGAAGAAATAAAATTATTAAAGAAATAAAATGTATCATGTTGAGTGAATACTCAATTTCTACACATTTTTGGGAAGAAGTGGTTAGTACTTATTATTATACTATAAATTGAGTTTTAATAATAAAGTTTCTTCATAAAACACCCTAATAGTTATGGACTAATCATAAACCAAAACTTTCTTTTTTCAGAGTATTGGGATGAAAAGTATTCCTTTTGAATATGAAAGATAATTTACAAAAATTGGCACCCAAATCTGATGAAGGAATATTTTTAGCTTATTCCCAAAATTCTAAGGCATATAGAGTTTTTAATAGAAAAATTTGTACCATTAAGGAAATAGTACATGTTAATTTTGATGAAAATGATCTTTTTATCTTTAAAAAAACCCAACAAACATCCTTGGATTTGTTTAAAATAATGATTATCAACCTTTGTTAAAAAAATATTCTCTTAAGGAAAATACTCAATAAATTTTTTCTGAAGTGTTTACTCAAGAAGAATTTCTACCTTATATTAATGAATAGGTTTTAAAAAACACAAGAAATTAGTTGTTTCTTAAGAATAATCCTAGAGATAGTACCATTGGAGGTATTGATCAACCTGTTAGGACTAGAAGTTCCTTAAGAAATGAAGCAAAACACCTTTATTTTCTTTCCCAATTTGAACCTAAAAACATTGAATAGGTTTTAGGTGCTGAGGATTGAATAAAGAAAATAAAATATGAAATTAATGAATTCTAAATGAATAAATTCTCAACCCTAGTTGAACGACCTAAATAAACTTCAATAAATAGAGTAAAATGGTTTTTTTCAGAATATGTTGATGAAAATAGAATAATTATTAGAAATAATAAGAGAGTTGTTTCTAAATGTTACAACCAACAAGAGGGAATATGTTATAAAGAAACCTATACTCGTGTATCTAGAAATGAATATATTCATATTCTACTAGCCTTTGAAGAATTCTTCAATCTCAAACATTTTTAAATGGATGTGAAGTGTTATTTACTTAATGGTTATGTACAAGAGGAAGTTTTTGTTGAACAAACTCTTGGTTTTGAAAATATAAAACATCATGACAATGTTTTTAAATATACAATATATTTATATGGACTTAAACATTCCCTTAGACCTCAGTATGATAGATTAATAAGATTTTTGTTACAAAAAATTATGTTAAGGGAACCACTGATCCAACTCTTTTTGTAAGTAACATTAAAAAAAATATTATAACTGTAAAAATATATATCAACTAAATAATATTTAACAGATTCCTTTATGGATCTTATGAAATATGATTTTTGAGATGAGTATTATGGGTGTGTTAACTTACTTTTTAGAATTTCAAATTTCTCAAAAACTGGAAGGGAGTTTTATATCTCAACATAAGTATATAAAATATTTTCATAAATTTTTTGGATATGATAACACTAAAAGTATTAATACTCCTATCAATACCTCAAATACACTTGATCTTAATGATGCTGGGAAACCAGTTGATTAGAAAATATTTGGAGGTATGATATAAGGTTTACTATACTTAATAGAAATTCAACCAGACATAATGATTTCCATATGTTTACATGTAAGAAATCAAGAAAATCCAAAGGAATCCCACCTTAAAGTTGTGAAATGAACTTTTTGTTATCTTAAGGAAACTATGAATTTATGACTTTTCTATTCTTCTAGAAATGATTTTGAACTATTTTTTTAGATTCTAACTTTGGTCTTTGTATAATGGATAAAAAAAGTACCTTGAGAACTTTTATTTTCATAGGAGACTCATTAGTTTCTTGGTCTTGTATGAAATAACACTCAGTAGCACTTTCCACTACTAAAGCTGAATATGTGGTATTTGGAAGTTTTTGTGATCAAGTGTTTTAGATGCAAAAAAAATTCACTAAATATGACATGAGTTTTACAAAAAAACAAATACTATGTGATAACACTAGTTCCATTTCTATAAATAAGAACCATGCACATCACTCCCATGATAAACAAATAGATATCAGGAATTAATTTCATGGAGATCACATACTTAAAGGAGATATCATTTTACAATTCATCGGAATGCAAGAACAAATTTCTAATATTTTTAAAAAAACTTTACCTTCTGATAGATTTGAATACATAAAACAGAAGCTAGGAATGGTCAATGTGAAATTATAATTCAAATATACTTCTTGTTTTTCCATCTCCTTACATTAAGTTACTAATTTTCATAGGGGGAGTACATATGTTTGTTAATATCTTCATTTTTTTGAATTTAATTTTCCCAAAAAATTTATTGTAATGAGTATTTTGGGCTCATTATTATTTAAAAAAATTTTGAAGTCAATTTTCCTAAAAAGAAAAAATGACTTAGAAAAATTCAAAAAATTTCTAGATCCATGTTTTCTAAAAGTTTTTCAGATTTAGAAAGTTTTCATAATAAGCTTATATAGTATTACTACTATTTATATTTTTATTTTAAAACTTTAGGATACATTTTTCTTGTATTAAAACTATTGTATTAAATATTTTTAAAACTATTATATTGTAATTAATTGTAAAACTCCCAAGAAGAACACATTATTTGTACAAGAGACATTTCTTATCTGAAAGGTATTCTTCTTATCCTTCAATTTTTCTTACACTATTCTATTATGATTAGATAATATGTTTGTTGTTATTTATTTTTGGTGTTAGTTTTTATAATTTTTTTATTCATTACCAATATGATAAAATTTCTTTAAAGCCTCAAGAGTTCATAATTATTTAAATATTTCTTCAAAAAAATTTAACCATCTGATCAAAGGACCTATTATATGAACCATTGAATTATTTTTGGAATCCAAACATTCATCTAGATCACCTATATAAAGGGGGGACCCCCTATACCACATCTTTTTTTGGGATATTTTTCATTGAACTACTGCTAACTACAAATTTCCCAGTTTAGAAAATATTCTTTTCATTCGATAGAACGTATCTTATACCAATCCAATGGCCAAGAAACATGATTTTAATAAATGGAATATCTTCAGAGAAGGGTTATTCCAAAGTGAATTCTTTGATAAATATTATTCTTCTTTAAAAAATTCTTTTAAATTTCAATGTTGGGAATATGTTTATGTAGAAAAAGAATATCTTTATATTGATAAGTATTATTCATAATTTGTTCATGAGTTTTATGATTATTTAGATTTTGTAAAACAAGAAGATAAGTATTCATTCAATATGTATGAAAAAACTTATCTTTTCTCAGTGGGAAAGTTATTAGAAATAGTTATAGTACCATCTAGAGGAGATTATCATTTTCCATATCATAAACTTCCTGATTCCCATAGATCTTTTGATATAATTAAAGCCTAAAAATATTTGTTTTATCATGATAAAGATAATAGAAAAGTTTCTCATCTCACTCCAGATAATCATCTTATAGCATTATGGATGAAAGAATTTTTAATTATTAAGAAGGGAGATCAAGACACTTTAAAAGCCACTGGAATTTTTTTTATTGGATTATTTGGTCAAATTAAGGAAGATTGATCTTTTTAAATTCATTCTATTAAATATTCAGAATGTTAAGAACAATTCCATCTAATAAAAAAAATTTTCATTCCTATATATCTTGATAAATATGATTTAGAAATGTTTTAATTTCATAAATTTTAAAAAAAATATCATTTCATGAGGAATAAAGTTTCTTTTATAAGCGAAGATATAGTAAAAATAATGAAGTTGATGTTTGATGAGAAAGAAAAAAATAGTTCAAAAATCTAGCATCAATGCATCAGAGATAGAACACTCAAAGAAGATATAAAATAAGGTTGAAAAGAAGATAATAGTTGAATACTAAACTTATAAATAAGATAATAAATAAAATAAGAAAAAGAAGGTACATGATGATGTGTTTATGGAATGGATGAGACTCAAAAAAGATAAGAATCTCGGTCTTCCTAAAATTGGATTAGACCCAGCTGAGGCTAAGGCCACAATATTTCATGGTGTTTAGGAACTTGATAATTATGAAAAGAAGAAGAAAAAAATAAAGAGACTCTGGGAAGCACTTATATGTGATTTTTTAAGGAATGGAGAAATGACATCGAGAAAGTTAGTTTTACCTTATAAACAATCAAACCCAAATGCATGGTGAATAGTTTAAGAAACTTCAGTAATTCATGTTATTTATCTATATAATAGATTAAAAAGAAAATATAAAGTAAATGGTAAATAATTATTTCTAGTTGTTCCATAATAAAAACAATATACACTAGATCCTTTATAAGAAGTATCAGTATCAACTTTTCAAGAGAAAGATTTGGCACCGATTTCCCAAGGAAAACAAATCCTCAGAATAGATCGTCAACATCATAAATAACTCGATAAAAAATTAGTGATCTGGTGGAAGGCCACTAAACATAATTATTAGAAAAGAATGATTAGAATTAGTTGATGTAAAAAGTTGTTGTTGAGATAGATGATAAAGAAGGATAATAAGTAAAATAAGGTAAAAATATTGAAGAAGAAGGTCAAGCTGAACCAAGTGAAAATGTTAATAAAAGATGTGATAATAGAAAAGAAAAATATATTTATGAGAAAGAAAATATTACTAAAAATTCATTTGTGTCATCATCATCATCATAATACTCAAAGTTAGATGATGAAGAATTAGAAATTTTGGAAGATGAATCCTCATCAGGAGAAGAAAGAGAGTCTTTATCAAAGAAGGATGACGATGATTAGGTTTCAAAGACAAAACATTCTGAAAATCCTCATATCAATGATGTTGATATTATGGAATTTTTTTATGACATTGTTACTCCCAAAAAGGTTTAAAAAGTTAAAAATAAATTTTCAGAGGTTGATAAGATCAAAAGAAAAGTTGATGTTGTTGGAATAAGCTGAACAAATCTTCCTCAGCTTGATCTGGAATTATCAAATTCCACCAGAACTATTTCTCTAAATGGTTTTGATTTTATTTTTCTATCTTTAAAAAGATTTTAAGGAATCATTACTTATTTTACAAGAATGTAATAAAGAGGAAAAATTATTCAGGATAGAGTTTCTCAGAAAATACACTCTATTAAAATGCTAACGGAATTAGTTATTTGTATTGAGTCTGATTTAAAAACTTTACAAGAAAGTTATTCTACCCACATAAAATCTTGTAATTCAATGGGGAAGTAGTCTCATGATGTTGATTCTGATTTTCGGTCTCATGATGATCATATTTAAGAGATAAATAAGTTTTTGATCGAATTAGCTGGATTGTTTAGTCAATTATAAAAAGACATGGCCGAAAGGGTGAATTTTTTTGAAAAGTTCAAAGATGAGACCGATAACCATACTGAAGAAGACAATGCTATTAAAATCAATGTCCGAGACTTAAAGAATGAAATGGTAGGAGTACGATTATGTGAAGATGATGTTTCTATCCTATAATATTAGAATAAGTAACTTTTTTAAGAAGTAAAGAATATCAAAGTTGAGAACTAGACCCCAAAATATCATATGAATAAGTTGAAGAAATATCACAACGAATTGAAAAAGACAAAGTTTATTTTGAATGATCTCATGAAGAATGAATAACATTTTTCTTAAACTCTTTTTGTATTTCATACTTAGATAAAATTTTGAAATCCTTATTCATGAATGAATCACTCTTTAATCCAATATGTTTAGTTGAATGTTTTTAAATTTTTTATGGAATATGATTTAATTCAGAGTATTATATTATTTTGTTAAATTCCTTTTCTATTTTCTAAAATTTTAGAAAATTCAAAAAAATTCCCTAATTATTTTTGAAAATAAAAAGGGGATATATTTATATAAATGGAGACTTCCTATTGTAAGGGGGGTTATTACAAAAATGGGAAGGATTTTTTTCTTAAGGAGAAATGAAAATTTAAAGGGACTTTATTGTATTCATTACTTTCTCAAATGTATCCAGAATACTTATAAACTGGGGGGGGGGGGTTAAAAATAAAGTTTTATTTATGAATAAATTTTTTATTAAATTCAAGGACTATAATTTTTTTAAAATTTTATTTCATTTAAGATATTGGGCTTTTTATTTCCAAAAAGGGGGATATCATTTAGTCAGAAGTTTTACTTTTAACTTTTCTATTCATTTTTGTTTTGGAAATCACAAAAACTTTCTTTATATTTAATTTACTAACTTTATTTTTTCAAAGTGTTTTTCATGTTTTTGTAGAAATAAAATATTTTACCATACTTAAAATAAGTTGTAAAGTATTAATATTTATAAACTCATGTTTCCTACATATGATAATCGCAATGGGAATGAATCCGATATATTTATACTCACATTTTTATATGTATAAATGAAAGAATTTGTTCTATATTTTTAACTAAAAAAGTAGTCACCATCTGATTGAAACCCATACCAAATAAATTGTACGTACCCTAATTAGAATAATCACATTGACAGTTTTAAGGAGGTCCATCAGACTCACCTTCTGTTTATAATCTGAATATAGAAAACTGATTTCTAATGTAAGGAATACCTTTTACACTGCAACTGGTGTATATCAATATGACATCAGACTTTCTATTATAATGGATTGAATTTTTACAGGTGTCCAAAATGTTGTTGAAAACATGGAGAAATATGACTGTTGAGAAAGAAATATGACAATTGAGGTTTTATTTATAAATAACCGGTCATTAAAAGAGTTGGATCCTGATTGATTTCATTTTTAAATTTCTCTTTTGCAAAATATTTTAAGATTTAAAGAATGAAAATATTGTTCTTAGTTGTTGTAATAATTTAGAGGCTTTTTTTTGTAATCATTGTATCCAATTGTGTGAATACGATTGAGGAATTATAGGGATAACAAGACGGAGGAGCAGATCACTGTATTGATCAAGGTCTTGTGAGGATAGAAAGATAAAGTCGATCATTGTACCAAGGGTACATGGTGATATTGTGACAAAACTGATCATCATATCACGGTATTTCTTTACTAAGGAAAGATTTATTTTCTTGTAATTATAAAATAAGGGACATTTATTCAAGGTTATTGGATAGTTTTCTCTTTGGTATAAAATAACTCTATTCAAATTGTTTCACTTGTATATTTCAAGTTGTAATTTACGCTATGAATCTTTATAATTGTTTTATTATAATTTTATTTGAATATGATAAATATATTACAGTAATTTGATCTACTATATTTCAAGTTACATACTTTTTTTAATAATTGTTTCTCTAATTATGATATTATGTATTGTTTACATGATACATTGTGATTACAAAATCTATTATTACGATTATACATTGTTTAATATAATTTTATATGATTTAAATTCATTTTATATACTATGTTAATATTGTAATGAACCTAATTATGATAATCTAATATCTGGACCCAGGTCTAAGTCTGATTAATTACTTAAGAGGGTTTTTGAATTTTCTTTAGCTTAATTCTTTTAAGCTTACTTATTTCTTATTAGAGGAAAGATTTTTTGATATAAAATTCACCATATCTTGTAATAAATCAATATATAAGAGATAATTCTATACAAAAACATGTGATACATATATATATATATATATATATATATAATATTTCATAAAGTTTGAAATAAAACCGTCGATTGTGTGTATGATGTACTACTGCCTCGCGAACCGATGTTATTAGTTTTCCATCATCACCTATAAGAGATGGATATAATGATGGATTTAAAATATTAATATGATATTTGTGACATAAATATATTTCTATAATTATAATATCACATACACCTTATTAATTTCTATTCAATGGGAATATGATAACATCGCTCATGTGTATATCAAAATACCACCTTGCAAAGCGATGTGATTCATTATTCACTTACTCTTTACATGAAAGGTAATAATGATAGTTTTAATGAAAATATTTGATATATATGATATAAAAATGATTTTTTAAATTTAATATACTATTTACCTTTCTTTCATTTTATCCACTGAGAAAATAAAAACAACGTTTATCCGTATGTACAGTCTACCATCTCCATGAACAATGTAATTCATTTTCTATATATAAATTTAATGGATTACTATAAATACATATATAATGAATATATATAAGGCCCCAGACTTAAACCTTACTTAATCTTGAGTTATTACAAGATTACACATTGAGGATCTTTTCAGGTTTAGAGTTTTAGAGAATTAGATCATGAAACTTGCATTACATTCCACATTTAAACAAAGTGGTTACATAAAAGACAGTATTCATTCTTCCCATCAATGAAAACATATTTAAAATAAAACATGGATTCTTTCTTGACACATCCTTGACACTATCATCACATCATGTACCTTTCCCTTGACTTGTGAAAAACATTTCAAAAACTTGGGATGAGCATAAAAATCTCAGTAAGGGTTATAAAAATATGGAAAGGAAACATGAGTTCATATATACATAAGAATGAAATCATACTTTACCCATAAAACATAGGCACTTTAACATACCTCATAAAATCATGAATAAATCATAGAAATCATAAGACATAAAAGGTAACTTGAGGCATTCATAACATTCTTACGTAGGGAGTAACCCTCTTGGTTACGTTTGGAATACCCACCACATTATATTCCCTAAATCTCTTCGGAGAAACCTTAACGTTTCACTCCTTAGCGTTACCCAATGCATTGGAGAGCTATATCAGGCTCACCTGCCCTTAGTTTATCACGGAACCACCCGTCTTCATAATAATTCCCAAGAACCTCAACATAATCGTATCACATAAAACATTCATAAAGGAAACATAACATTCCCTCCTTTTAATCACAAGATATGAATACAACACATTGATATAAAAACATTATGAAAACCATTTTCAATACCAAAATAAAAGAAAAGTAAAACATGGTATTTATTTTTCTTTTAAAAAGAAGGTATGGCTTGTAGAGGAAGCCAAAACTCAAATAATGGTCACGGCGGCGGAGAAGTCGTTGTCGCCGCATACGTACGACAAAACATTCCCTTTTTTCGTTTAGTAAAACGCTTCGTATAAAAAATATTCCTTTTGGATAAATGTAAAAGTCAAAGGGGTTTATACACTGTATAAAAGAAGGTTGAGTATAAAACAAAATATGCCTCAATGAAAGGAGATTGAGACGAAGTCCCATACCACCTTGATGCATTTAAAATTTTAAACCATTAATATCTATATAAATAAATCCTTAAAACCATTTTTAAAACATGGATATTAATAAGAACAAATAATTAAAACATTTAAAGCGATATTTTCGTTAAAGGGGTTTTACCAAAATTAGAGACACTTGAATACAATAATTGAGGAATAACATTTAGTCAGAATTTTATAATATCATGAGAATAAATGGATTCATGATATAATATTCCAAAGGACAGTATATACACCATATAAGAGTGAATTGATGCATAACAACAATGAAGTCTCAATAGAAATGTCAAATGTGATGAAATCCATTATAAAGAAGGTATCCTTAAATTAAGGATAAATCAATCTCAAAATTATGTGTGAAAAATATAAATACACCCAATATAAGTGGATATTAAGTGTAAAACAATAAAAGGTCATTCAAACATATTCAAAGGATGACATATTCAATAACTACATGTTGAACCCAAAGAAATCGAAATTGGGTTAAAAAGTTCCCTTGGTAAAATTCGACAGCCTAATGGCATCACTTCAAAATGCAGAAAATGAGTTGATGAGAGATAAAAAGGGAATCTCATCACTTGGACATAAAATTTACATCAATAAGGATATAAAAGAACATATCCCAACATAATATTATGTGAATTAAAAGACATAACAAAAGAAGTCTTTTAAAAAGAGGAGGGTGAAAGGTCCCCTTACCGAGTTGGGTAACTTTCGAAACATACACCCCATGGAAGAAGGGTCATAAAATAAAGATGTGAATACCCATAAATGAAATTATACTACAAAAAGTGTATAATAATGGGCAGTACATACACCACTCAAAGGAAATTGTGGAAAATGTAGCATAAATCTCACGGGAATAAAAGTGAGATGAAAAATCCCTTACGAAAACTCGGCAGCCTAACGACGCCACTTAAAACATACAAAAATGGATTGATGAGATCAAATATGGTATCTCATCATATTAAAATAAAGTTTATAGAAAGATTAATATAAAATAACATCCCCCAACATAACAAATAGGATCTTAAAAGAAGTGACATAAAGGAGAGTACTTAAAAAGAACGAGAGAGGTTAGATCTCTTACGAAAATTCGGCAGCCGAACGACGCCACTCAAAACTTAAAAAATGGATTGATGAGAGAGAATAGGGTCTCTCATCACATGAACATAAAAATTACAGTAAGATTAATATAAAATAACATCCCAATAACAGGAAAGATGAGCTTTAAAAGGAATGACATAAAAGAGTGTACTTAAAAAGAAAGAGTGGAGTAGGATCCCTTACCTCAAGTCCAACTTGTCTGGTTCGTTTCTTTATATTCCTGAATAATAAACATTGGTCAATTAATAATTGACTAAGAACCTCCTTTATAGATTATTATTCAGTTCATATCACATATTATAATGTTATAATAATTGTTTAATAATGTTAGTTCATATCAGACGTTTTTGCCGATGTTTGGTACATGAGTAAAAAATGAACTTGTTTGAAAAAATATTGCCCATGTAGTTATATGTAAATAATTTCCAGAATAGTATTAATGATTAAAATATCATATATATCCAGTAAATATTCATTTTATACTATTCCATATCATTTGGAGATAAAAAACGAAAAGCATCGTTCATGGAGACGGTAGGCCGTACGTACGCATGAACGATACTTTCATTTTTTGTCATATTAATTGAATTAAAACAAAATGAGAGAGATATATATATGTTATAATTCCAGAATGATATCCATAATTTATATGTAATATATTACATATATATCCATTATATATATGTACTTATAATATTACATAACATTTTGAGATAAGAAATGAAATGTACCGTTCATGGAGACGTTAATCCATACGTACGCATGAACGCTACTTCCATTTCTATTTCATATTTAATGGAATTAAAAAATAATGATACATAATAGTATTTTAATTCCAGTATGGTATCATATATAATATAATTAAATATATCCTTTATACGTACCACATATGGTATTAACGAATCAAATCACTTTGAGGGGGCGGTAGTCCGCACTTCCTTAAATGAAGATATCGCGTTTACCCATAATGGAAACCATAAAGGTATGACATAAATTAAAAATACAGAAGATTAAGTAAAACATAAAAATATTAGATATCATATATAAATATATTGTCATCTTAATGGCCACCTTTGAAGGTGTTAGAAGAATGTTGAACAATCATAGTTTCGGGAGGCAGAAATTCGCCACCCACGGAAACAGTATGTTCTTTAACCATTAGATGTAGGTGTGTGTAAGTGTATCTATAATACTTATTATAACAACATCCTAGTATATTTAAGATACTGTATTTTTTACAAAATAAATGAATAAAAAGAGTTTAGGGGGTTGGAGAAGCAAAATAAAACAAAAGGACACAAGTGAAGACATTACCTTAAAATCGGGTAACTCCCTTTGGTTTGAGCTCAAAGGCTTCCTTGGGAAGACTTCTGACCAAAGTGATGCTTCAAGGAGTAAGAGAGGTAAGTGGAGAGACAAAATGGTCAGGGTTTGGCAGATCCAAAGGCTTTGGAAGTGTGGGTAAGGAGGTAGTGGTGGGGGCCTTTTATAAGAGGAGAGAAGGGGCACTCTTGTAAAGTTACAAAATGTTACTTTATTTTCAAAAGAGTTTCGGATTTTAAAGGTCCCACATTGATGTATTTAGAGGATAAGGTGATGAGGGTTAGAAATACACTCATACAATAGGTTTTGAACATGTGTAGGTCTTATATATTACATTATCTTTCCATTTTATTTAAATCGTTAAATAATGAGGTCATCGCTGCATCATCATGATGTCATAAATAATTTAATTTATTTAATGTATAAAAATTATAAAAAAAATATTATGATGTAGGAAATATTGTTTCTTTCCAATGACAATTTATAGTAAAAAATATGACCTGTATAACCCCATGTAAAAATTGTTTTAGTAAAACATCTCATGTTTGTGTCATTTTTACTTTAACATTAAATAAAAAGATATTTATGTCATTTTCCAACCAAAGTGGCTCCATGGGGTCCCCAAGTTGACCCATGGATTTTCTTGGTCGGCCATGACACATACAATTAGGGTAGGATATGTTTCTAGGTCATTTCATTTTATTAAAACATTATTCTTACCATAAACTACACTAATTACCTCTAATCGCGATTAAAAACTTAATAAGTTACTATTCACCCAAAAAATTATTTTTATCCCATTGAACCACATTTTAATTCTTAATGACAAACATGTATGTCAGATTTTTGAAATTCAAAACAAAAATATGGCAAAATTTTATTTAAACAGAAAAATCCGTTTTTATAAGTACAACTTAGTGGTTTCACTATTCATCAAAAATTGAAGTTTTTCAGAAAAAATACCAAAAATTCATCCTAAGCTATATTTTATATTCCGAATTCAAAAATGAAGTCTATTTTACAAAATTCAAAACATTTAAGTCACATTAATTAATTTAATAATTAATTCCCGCTGTCAGAGCAAATAGCGTGTTTTTATGAAACAATAAGTATCAAAAGATTGACACTAGTTTAAGTCTGATTTCAAAGTGAAATTAACTCCAATGACCACTATTGGATTTAATGGTAAAAATATATTCTAATTTCACCTTAAAAACAATTCAAAAGATAATATAATCATATAAATAAATTAGATTAAAAAGAGGTTTTGAATTAAAATACAACATTTTACACTATTCATTAAAAAAATGAACTTTATCGGAAAGATACCAAAAATTTACACAAAGTAAATTTTGATTTCCCGATTCTTAAGAAGAGTTTTATTTGTTCCAATAGAATGTATAAGAGTGAACAAAACTATATTTAATGACAGTTCTCCATCAAAAGGCGATATGTGAACCTTTAGTGAAAACTAGGGCATATACGCCTAAAATTGAATTCATTCTGTATTTTAAGCCTTTATCTTTTATTGGATAAATGTAAAAAAATTTAAAAACATATATAATCATATTTTAGTTATTTATATCTATTACCGCCAATACAATGGCTACATGTTAACTACCATTTAAAATAATATTATTTTATTATTAGAGTGCAACGTAAGATTCACAAGAAACTCATTGTTGCGTGTTGGGTACGCCATCGAGCATAGCGTCCCCTTTAAAGTAATATTAATATTTTATTCACAAATATGGATAAATATGAAAATTTCATATTCTTTATTTACCTGGGGTGTTACATCCTTCCCCCCTTTTGGGAATTGCGTCCTCGTAATTTTTAAAATTGAGTTTGGAAACATCCTTGAAAGTCCCACATCGAAACAAGAGTCGGTAGAACAATAACTTTAAAATAAAGGAAGATAAGTACAGAGGTCACCTGAGTTAACCCATACTAGGATTCCATGTAGAAAAACATGGACATGGAAGAAAAAGCAAAGGGTCATGTTCTTGAGGGAGAGTGATAGTAAACATGTCTAGGAGAAAGTTAACCATAAGAAAATCACAAACTTGTGATGGGTTAAACGGTATTCAATTCCCCAGTAGGAAAAGTTAATAGACAACATTTTTGTTTTAAGTTACTTTTTATTGAGGAATTTATTCATAAGGAAACATAATCACTTATCATGTTGACTTTCAACTTTTACTAGATTCCTTAATCAAACTCATATTTTTTCCAAAAGACGAGTATTTAGGGAGACTTGTTCGCATTAAGAGTACTATAATCAACTTCTAGAGAATCACCTAATCCACCAAAGAGAACTATATACTTCCCATATATTTAGACCTTAACCAAAACCAAAACCAAAAAGGTTTGTACAAGGTCAGATAATCCAGAAAAGGATAACCCTTTAAAAAGAAAATCTATGCTTAATCTCCAAAATTTTTCCAACAAAACCCAAAGTTCAACGAGGACCATCCGATAAAAAATTTGTCCATAAAATTATTCAAATTAAACCAATATAAGATTGAAACCCAAATATTTGAAGGATTTAGTCACATATTCTTCCAAGTTAAATCGTAACATTTATCTCCAAACAACATCAGTTGCTCCTAAAGTCTCATATTGAAAAGTAATTAACCTAATCATATATCCTCCATGATAGGTTAATCATTTTCATAAATAACCCAAAATCAACTAACTATTAATTCATAAAATCATATAACTAAAAAGAATCAGTGAAACTAACCAGGGACTTCACGTAGTCCAGTGGTAGGTGATAAATACCAGTCGCACTTTGGTTGTGGGTTCGATTCCCGCAGCTTTTTCCGACGCGACGAGTAGTCACACGGTCTGCATGTTGTTCTTTTTCCAAAAATATATAATTCTAAAATCATTCCCCAAAAAGAGATAAAATCATAAAAAATAACCATAACATAATTTAACCTCAATTTTATCTCATGCCTTTCACTTCCATCATAACATATAGTAACCCGTAATTACCTCAAAAGTAAGGATCATATAAACTCTAATGGTTACCTTTATAATTATTACCTGAACTTCCACATCGATTGTTCATCTTGTACATGATGCATTAAATATCATACCAAGGTTCAAGTGGTTGATCATGACTCCTTGATAGTTGGTTTAGAACAACCACGAGTTTCCTCATTGAATCCCCCATTTTATCTAGTATCTTAATCATAGAACCACCACAGTTTCCTTCAAACTTGTTGTATCTTTGGTGCCTTCTAGATCCATCCATTCACTAAAAACATAAATGTCAGTGTGAGTATATCAAAAAAACCATCATGTACTAATGAGGAAGGTAAACACTAAGATACACTCACTCATTCAATTTATCTAAAACTAGGACTCTTTCTGAAATCCTAACCATTATGGTAATTCCACTTATGCTTAAAGAATACCCTAACCTCTAAAGTTATCTAAACCGACCTTTGATACCAACTATAGGGCCCCAGCCTTAAACCTTACTTAATATTGAGTTATTACAAGATTACACATTGAGGATATTTTCAGGTTTAGAGTTTTAGAGAATTAGATCATGAAACTTGCATTACATTCCACATTTAAATAAAGTGGTTACATAAAAGACAGTATTAATTCTTCCCGTCAACGGAAACATATTTAAAATAAAACATGGATTCTTTCTTGACACATCCTTGACACTATCATCACATCATGTACCTTTCCCTTGACCTGTGAAAAACATTTCAAAAACTTGGGATGAGCATAAAAAGCTCAGTAAGGGTTATAAAAATATGGAAAGGAAACATGAGTTCATATATACATAAGAATGAAATCATACTTTACCCAAAAAACATAGACACTTTAACATACCTCATCAAATCATGAATAAATCATAGAAATCAAAAGACATAAAAGGTAACTTGAGGAATTCATAACATTCTTACATAGGGAGTAACCCACTTGGTTACGTTTGGAATACCCACCACAACATATTCCCTAAATCTCTTCGGAGAAACCTTAACGTTTCACTCCTTCGCATTACCCAATGCATTGGAGAGCTATATCGGGCTCACCCGCCATTAGTTTATCACGGAACCACCCGTCTTCATAATAATGCCCAATAACCTCAACATAATCGTATCACATAAAACATTCATAAAGGAAACATAAGAGAAGTAAAACATGGTATTTATTTTTCTTTTAAAAAGAAGGTATGACTTGTAGAGGAAGCCGAAACTCAAATAATGGTCACGGTGGTGGAGAAGTCGTTGTCGCCGCATACATACAAAAAAACATTCCCTTTTGTCATTTAGTAAAACGCTTCGTATAAAAAAAGATTCCTTTTGGATAAACATAAAAGTCAAAGGGGTTTATACATCGTATAAAAGAAGGTTGAGTATAAAACAAAATATTCCTCAATGAAAGGAGATTGAGACGAAGTCGCATACCACCTTGAATCTTTTAAAAATTTAAACCATTAATATCCATATAAATAAATCCTTAAAACCATTTTGAAAACATGGATATTAATAATAACAAATAATTAAAACATTTAAAGCGATATTTTTGTTAAAGGGGTTTTACCAAAATTAGAGACACTTGAATACAATAATTGAGGAATAACATTTAGTCAGAATTTTATAATATCATGAGAATAAATGGATTCATGATATAATATTCCAAAGTACAGTATATACACCATATAAGAGTGAATTAGTTCATAACAACAATGAAGTCTCAATAGAAATGTCAAATGTGATGAAATCCCTTATAAAGAAGGTATCCTTAAATTAAGGATAAATCAATCTCAAAATTATGTGTGACAAATATAAATACACCCAATATAAGTGGGTATTAAGTGTAAAACAATAAAAGGTAATTCACACATATTAAAAGGATTACATATTCAATAAATCCATGTTGAACCCAAAGAAATCGAATCTGGGTTAAAAAGTTCCCTTGGTAAAATTCGACAGCCTAACGACATCACTTCAAAATTCAGAAAATGAGTTGATAAGAGATAAAAAGGGAATCTCATCACTTGGACATAAAATTTACATCAATAAGGATATAAAATAACATATCCCAACATAATAGTATGTGAATTAAAAGACATAACAAAAGAAGTCTTTTAAAAAGAGGAGGGTGAAAGGTCCCCTTACAGAGTTGGGTAACTTTCGAAACGTACACCCCATGGAAGAAGGGTCATTCAATGAAGATGTGGATACCCATAAATGAAATTATACTACACAAAGTGTATAATAATGGGCAGTACATACACCAATCAAAGGAAATTGTGGCAAATGTAGCATAAATCTCACGGGAATAAAAGTGAGATGAAAAATCCCTTACGAAAACTCGGCAGCCTAACGGCGCCACTTAAAACTTACAAAAATGGATTGATGAGATCAAATAGGGTATCTCATAATATTAACTTAAAGTTTATAGAAAGAGGAATATAAAAGAACATCCCCCAACATAAAAAATAGGAGCTTAAAAGAAGTTACATAAAGGAGAGTACTTAAAAAGAACGAGAGAGGTTAGATCTCTTACGAAAATTTGACAGCCTAACAGCGCCACTCAAAACTTACAAAATGGATTGATGAGAGAGAATAGGGTCTATAATCACATGAACATAAAAATTAAAGTAAGTTTAATATAAAATAACATCCCAATAACAAGAAATATGAGCTTTAAAAGGAATGACATAAAAGAGTGTACTTAAAAAGAAAGAGTGGAGTAGGATTCCTTACCTCAAGTCCAACTTGTCTTGTTCGTTTCTTTATATTTATAAATAATAAACTTTGTTCAATTAATAATTGACTAAGTACCTACTTTATATATTATTATTCAGTTCATATCACATATTATAATGTTATAATAATTGTTTAATAATGTTAGTTCATATCAGGCGTTTTTGCCGATGTTTGGTACATGAGTCAAAAATGAACTTGTTTGAAAAAAGATTACCCATATAGTTATATGTAAATACTTTCCAGAATAGTATTAATGATTAAAATATCATATATATCCATTAAATATTAATTTTATACTATTCCATATCATTTGGAGACAAAAAACGAAAATCATCGTTCATGGAGATGGTAGGCCGTACGTACGCATGAACGCTACTTTCATTTTTTGTCATATTAATGGAATTAAAAAAAAATGAGAGAGATATATATATGTTATAATTCCAGAATTATATACATAATTTAGATGTAATATATTACATATATATCCATTATATATATGTACTTATAATATTACATAACATTTTGAGATAAGAAATGAAATGTACCGTTTATGGAGACGGTAAGCCATACGTACGCATGAACGCTACTTCCATTTCTATTTCATATTTAATGGAATTAAAACATAATGATACATAATAGTATTTTAATTCCAGTATGGTATCATATATAATATCATTAAATATATCCTTTATACATACCACATATGGTATTAACGTATCAAATCACTTTGAGGGGGCGGTAGTCCGCACTTCCTTAAATGAAGATATTGCGTTTACCCATAATGGAAACCATAAAGGTACGCCATAAATGAAAAATAAATAATCTTAAGTAAAACATAAACATATTAGATATCATATATAAATATATTTTCCTCTTAATGGCCACATTTGAAGGTGTTATAAGAATGTTGAACAATCATCGTTTCGGGAGGCAGAAATTTGCCACCCACGGAAATAATATGTTCTTTAACCATTAGATGTAGGTGTGTGTAAGTGTAGATATAATACTTCTTATAAAAACATCCTAGTATATTGAATATACTTTATTTGTTACAAAATAAATGAATAAAAAGAGTTTAGGGGGTTGGAGAAGCAAAATAAAACAAAAGGACACAAGTGAAGACATTACCTTAAAATCGGGTAACTCCATTTGGTTTGAGCTCAAAGGCTTCCTTGGGAAGACTTCTGCCCAAAGTGAGGCTTTAAGGAGTAAGAGAGGGAATTGGAGAGACAAAATGGGCAGGGGTTGGCCGAGCCAAAGGCTTTGGGAGTGTGGGTAAGGAGGTAGAGGTGGGGGCATTTTATAAGAGGAGAGGAGGGGCACTCTTGTAAAGTTACAAAATGTTACTTTATTTTCAAAAGAGTTTCAGATTTTAAAGGTCCCACATTGATGTATTTCAAGGATAAGGTGATAAGGGTTTGAAATCCACTCATCTAATAGGTTTTTAACATGTGTAGGTCTTATATATTACATTATCTTTCCATTTTAATTAAATCGTTAAATAATGAGGTCATCGCTGCATCATCATGATGTCATAAATAATTTAATTTATTTAATGTCTAAAAATTATAAAAAAATACTATGATGTAGGAAATATTTTTATCTTTCCAATGACTATTTATAGTAAAAAATATGACTTGTATAACCCCATGTAAATTTTTTTTAGTAAAACATCTAATGTTTGTGTCATTTTTACATTAACATTAAATAAAAAGATATTTATGTCATTTTCCAACCAAAGTGGCTCCATGAGGTACCCAAGTTGACCCATAGATTTTCTTGGTCGGACATGAAACATCCAATGAGGTTAGGACATGTTTCTAGGTCATTTAATTTTATTAAAACATTATTCTTACCATAAACTACACTAATTACCTCTAATCGCGATTAAAAACTTAATAAGTTACTATTCACCCAAAAAATTATTTTTATCCCATTGAACCACATTTTACTTATTAATGACAACCATGTATGTCGGATTTTTGAAATTCAAAACACAAATATGGAAAAATTTCATTTAAACGGAAAAATCAGTTTTTATAAGTACCACTTAGTGGTTTCACTATTCATCAAAAATTGAAGTTTTTCAGAAAAATCCCAAAAATTCACCCTAAGCTATATTTGATATTCCGAATTCAAAAATGAATTATATTTTAAAAAATTCAAAACATATAAGTCACATTAATTAATTTAATAATTAATTCCCGTTGTCAGAGCAAATAGCGTGTTTTTATGAAACAATAAGTATTAAAAGATTGACACTAGTTTAAGTCTGATTTCAAAGTGAATTTAACTCCAACAAACACTATTGGATTTAATGGTAAAAATATATTCTAATTTCACTTTAAAACCAATTCAAAAGATCATCTAATCATATAAATAAATTATATTAAAAAGAGGTTTTGAATTAAAATACAACATTTTACACTATTCATTAAAAAAATGAACTTTGTCGGAAAGATACCAAAAATTTACACAAAATAAATTTTTATTTCCCGATTCTTAAGAAGAGTTTTATTTGGTCCAATAGAATGTATAAGAGTGAACAAAACTATATTTAATGACGGTTCGCCATCAAAAGGCGATAAGTGAACCTTTAGTGAAAACTAGGGTATATACGCCTAAAATTGAATTCTTTCCGTATTTGAAGACTTTATCTTTTATTTGATAAATGTAAAAACATTTAAAAACATATATAATCATATTTTAGTTATTTCTATCCATTACCGCCAATACAACGACTACATGTTAACTACCATTTAAAATGATATTATTTTATTATTAGAGTGCAACATAAGATTCCCAAGAAACTCGTTGTTGCGTGTTGGGTATGCCATCGAGCATAGTGTCCCCTTTAAAGTCATATTAATATTTTATTCACAAATATGGATAAATATGAAAAATATCATACTCTTTATTTACGTGGGGTGTTACAATATATATGATATTTATATCAGGATTAAAATTATGTAGATTATTTAAAAATTATTAAAGAAAAATTACCAAAGACACCAAACCTAAACATACATGAAAAATGAAGCAGTTATTACCTAAAATGTGATTTTAACAAATAATTGTTAATAAATGGGTAATAAAAAGTCATAAGTAAATCATATATGAAATTATATATATTATTATGGTACTATAACTTATTTATAATAAAATTATATTTATTATAGAGTTATTATAAACATGTATAAAGGAATTCAAGAATTAAGGTAAGGGATTTCTAGTCTCTCTTTTATTCCCGGGAGAGTTATTCCATATTCACAACTCATTTATTTTATCTGGAATATTTGATAACACTTTTGAAATGTTATATAATTTATCCACTTATTTAATGATATTTAAAGTTTCATCAATTTTATTTTTTAATGGGGATTATGATTCAAGAGATTACAAAATTGACAAGAGATTTTTGTCTAACTTTTATTTGTGTGGGACACATGACTTATACACCACTTATTTATTTTGTGTAGTGTAAATATTGACTTTGAATGTATTTTATGATCCTTATCATGATAATTATGGTATATAAATATCCATATAATTTTATTTCTTTCATGAGGCTTAAAATTTAAAACATACCAAAGTGGTAAAAGTTTTATGTTACAATCTCATTGTTTATCATAATTGTTTATGATTATACTTTCAATGAGGAGATCTTATGATCCACCTCTCAAGAAGCTCATGAATTTTGTTATACTATATTTATTTCTTGAAATTATATGTTTTCATATTAATTTTCTCTTTTTATGTACTCAAGGTTTCAAAGGAATTTTTTTAATGAAAAACCAAAATTTTTCTCTCTCTTCTGTTGAAATTTTTTTTCTTCCATATCAATGTTTTCAAAAAATATTTTTAGAAATTATTTTAATATTATACAATTATTTATTAGATAAATTTTTATCCATGTTTAATATTTTTTAAAGTGGTTTAAAATGAATATTTATTTTGTTTTCCAAACAAGTCAATTTTAGATTTTATCAAAATGGGAAAGGAATTTTTATTTTAACGTGTATGAAATGAATATAATTTTACATCATCATGACCGATCAATGATTTAAAGACTACATTATAAGTTTCCAAGATTATTTTCAAAGAAATATATTTGGATTTTTTTAATTTTAGTTTTAAAAAGTTATTTTTAAAGTGAAAAGGCTATTTTCCTCAAGAAATGTTCCAAGGGATATTTCAAAATCATTTTCCATATAAGATGAAATACATTGATGTTACTTATAATTTACTTGGGAGATTATAAAATTGTATCATAATTATTATTTATATGTATGGTTTATTATTATTATGATGATATGTTTATGAAACCCATTCCTTTTCCACGGGTCATGATATGATGAATTTATGAGATGATTATGAGACCCATTTACTTTCTATGGGTTATGATATTATGGAATATTTTTGAGAACCTTTTATATTTATGGGTTATGATATGATGAATGTTTTATGATCTTGTGTCACACTTATTTATGGTTTTACTTATGTGAGGGTGTTTTCATTATAACCAAGGAAGGTGGTTACATTATAACCAAGGATGGTGGTTATGTTATAACCAAGGACAATGGTCCCATTATAACCAAGGATAGTTTAGAACTATAAGTACCTCCAATTATTGGGTAAATATTTATATATTATGAGATAAAAATAAGAAAAATGTCTATGGTCTTGATCCATAATAGAATATACATTGATAGGCTTGATCCACACTTAGAAATAACCTAATGGTCTTGATGTATAATAATAAATGATCCATTAGGTTTGATGGTATTAGTAGTTAACCTTAATAAAATAAATGGTTTCTATACCAATTTTGGTGCCACAATTCTATTACATGATCTTATGGTTCATGAATTATGATGATTTCACACTCTTATGGATCCAATTTTTTGGAATGATAATCCTTTATGACATTACTCATTTTTATGATCTATGATAGGTTGGGTGTGAAAATTTTAAGATATGTTCATGAAATTATACCCTTATTATTATATTATTATTTCATGTGATCATAGAATGATATATCCCATGCTTACCCTTACCAATCTTTTGATCTCACCCTTTCTTATGTTTCATTTCCCCAGGTTATGAATAAGGATTTTCAGTAGGGTTTTTTTAAGAGTATAATGGGGGAAGATTTTTATGGGAGATATTGAATATATTCAATTAAATAAGAAGATTATGTATCTAGTATCCAAATAAAATAAACCATTATGGTCCTAGGGCATGTATTTGGGAAATTTAATGAATTTAAAATGATGTTATATTTACGTATGAAAATCCTAGGTCCTTATAAGAGGACTTTTTATGCTTAGGTTTTCTATTATATTTTTAATTTATTTTATTTTCCACGTAATTATATATTCATATTTTTTTATTAAAGTTTTTATTCTTTTAATATCATATATTTTCTCTCTTTATCCCTCTTATACCCTGATCTCTTACAATCATGATGGTGAGTTACAGATTTGAGGCTTGTCCTTTGGGGAGGTTTTGTGGTGCTCTCAAATTCTTGTTCTTTAATTATTAATGTTTTAATTTTATTTGTGGTGAATGAGATAGAAGTGTATGAATGTGGATATTGTCCACAAATACACAATTTTAAACTTTATTTATATTCATAAGTTTTTATTCTATAAACCCCTTATACCTGGTAAAATCTTCATACAATGGAGTTTAGGGTGACTAATATGATCAAACAACATACGATGGAGTTGAGCCTGGTAAGCTATTACACTCTCTTTCAAGGAGTTTATCTTTAGAGACACGAAGCTTGACTTACATGGACTTTACATTACTTTTGCGGAATACTTAGTACATAAAAAAAACACACACACAAGGATCGTAATAGTTTAGTGTCTTTGGAAACTCGGAACATAATCTTCTAATCGTGGTGAAAGTTCTTCAATATCTCCCATAAAGATCTTCCTTTTTTTACCTAAAACCTTTCTTTATATCCTGGGGAAAAGAAAACATAAAAAACGTGAGCTCAAATTCTCAGCAAGGGAAAATAAAGGAAATAAAAATCATATCATATCTTTTTGAAAATCATAACCTGCAAAAGAGATCATAATATCTTAACATGGAATAAATCATAGAAGTGAAAATGAGATCCCCATAATCATAACATGAAACTTGAAACTTTGTGGCATGCACACATAATCATGGAAAATCATTTCTTGTTAGTCATGACTCATTGCCAAGACTATCTTAGTGGACAAAGTCCCTTTCTGAACCGAGTCACCCTCGTTCCAGTCCTGTTTCACTGAACCGGTATAACCTACCGTTCCAGCCATATCTATCTCATGAGATATAAAATCTTTACCCAATGCATTGGAGGGAGATATAGGTCCCACCCATCTCATAATTATACCATTCTTTTGTGTGCCACAAAAATCATAAATCATACATCATTGCATAACCCATGTAATAAAAATGGGGATCTTAAACATCGTGACATCATCAAACAATTCATATAAGATAAAGGAATTCATAAAAATAATTCCATCACAACATAATCAAATCAATGTAATAATAGGGATAGAAACAGAACCCTATGTTATCTTAGATGGAAAATAATTTTGATAAAACACTTGAAATGAATTCTTGAGGAAAATATCCTTTCTTCTTCAAAATCAATTTCTTTTCACAAAACGTCATGCAATTTTAAAAGAAAGATATTTTATTGAAAATAGTCATGAAATATTTTGGAGGAAGATTCATGAAAATAAGGCTTTATAAAACCGTAAAAATCCGTTCGCGCCGTAAAAGTTAAAAAAAACATTCTTCTCGTACTTTTGTCAGAAAAGTTAAAAAGTACCTCGTACGAAAAATGACAAAAGATTCCTTTCATATCTTTTACTAAAAACTCACCGAAGGGTAAATTTGGATTTAAAAAATTGTAGATGGATGGAAATAACATTACATATTGTGAGAACATGGATGTGGATGATAAAATACACCCCAGTAAATTTCAAAGTATAAACAATCTCGGATAAAAATTGAGATTGCGAGATTTTCCCTTACCTTAGGTCCGATTTTCTTCGTATGTGTCCGAACCTCCTGTATAATGATTTAAATAATGTCATTGACTTATTACAGAATCATATTCATTGTTATGATATCATATATGGTTCACTTATGACTTTATATTACCCGTTCTTTTGTAAATTCCATGTTAAAGAAGCGTTTTGGGAAAAATCGTTTCATTTATCGTAGGTGTTTTGACTTGTTGTTCTTGACATTATTATTACTTATATCATGATTTAATTACTTCCAGAATATAAAATATTATTTATATATCATATATATTCAGTATATATATATATAATAGATAGATAAATGAAATGAAAAACACCGTTCATGGAGACGGTAGCCCGTACGTACGCATGAACGCTGTTTTCCTTTCCTTATTGTCTTGAATGGAAGTAAGTAGATGACATACACATATATATATACATAAATCCAGTAGCTTTATAATGTCATATATTTCATTATTATTTCTTATATATACTTTGTAATCATTCTTAAATGGTTAACATGGAGAATGAATTTCATCGCGTCGTGGAGACGGTAGTCCGTACGTACGCATGAGCGATGATATCGTTACCATGGTCGTGGAATTGTGTTGAAGTGTATGTATACTATTTCAGTATCAATATAACTTTATAATAATCATATATTGTTACTCATTACACCATTATACCCATCCAATTAATGTGGTGGTGGAAAATAGATTACACCACGACGTGGAGACGGTATTCCGTACGTACGCACGCGTGGTGATTTCCTTTTTCCGTAGGATGAATAGAAGGTTAATTAGAGTTGTTTCATATTTATAATAACATATAATTATATAAGAAATACTGATGTTATTACTTTATCATGAAACAACTAAATAAGAAGAAGCTGAAGAAGAAAGAAATTGAAAAAGATCGGTAATGGATATTACCTCTTTTTGACGCGCCTTCACTTAACCTCCACTTAAAGAACTAAGGATGGTCTTTGAAGAAGACCAGGACCTCTAGTATGATACTAGGGAAGTGGAGAAGATATTTTGTCATGGGTTGGCCGAGCTTGAGTGCTCAAATTGGTGTGAGGAGGAGGGGGAGGAGGTGCCCTTTTATAAGGGAGGAGAGGGGCACCTTAGGAATATCTCAAAATATTATTTTATATTAAAGTAAAAATCGGTTTATAATGGTTCCAAAGGGTCTTATTTAGAAGATAAAGTGGGGATGGGTCGAAATCCTATCATCCAATAGGATTTAGACAAGTTTAGGTTATTATTTTAACCTTATCAATTAGATTTAACTCTAAGTTAAATAATTTAACTTTTACCGTGTCTTTTTGTTTTCTTACACTATATGGTTAATACACTCACTATAACATGCCAAACGAACCCCAAATTTTTTATTATTAATATATATATCCTTATCTAAGTCATTTGGCCTAACCTTAGATTTTTAGGAATAAAATAACAATTAATAATATAATATTAGATTTAAAAACTATTTTGTGTGAATTTTGACACTATTTGATATATGATTTTTTTGAAAGTCATAACAGAATTATATGTTCGAACCAAGTTGATTAAATCAACACTAATATATAATAGTAACCTATAAAATTAGTGGAATTCATAAAAAGTATCAAATTACATTTAGTTTGGTGTTTATAACATCAATTATGTCAATATTTTATTAATAAGATAATTACTGCATCATTATTGTGTCATAAATAAATTAACTTATTTAATGTCTAAAAATTATAAATAAAATACCATTATGTAGGAAATATTTTTATCTTTCTAATGAATATTTATAGTCTAATTTATCGTATGTATAAACCCATATTAAAAATGATTTACTTATTAAACTTTGATTTTAACTATTTTAACCCTTCTTTAAATAAATTAATAATAAATGTCCTAATCTCACCCAAGTGGGCCTAAATGGTAATATTTTATTCCTAAGTTTGTTTTTGGTCGAAATACACTTGTCCAATAGGATTAGGACATGTGTTAGGGTAATATTAATATCATTTTTACCCTTAATTACCCTATTTACTTTTAACCGTGGTAAATAAAAGTAAAAAGTTACTATTCACCAAAAATTATTTTCATCTCATTGAACCACATTTTACTTACTGATATCAACCGTGTCTCTCGGATTTTTGAAATTCCATTCACAGAAGTGGTAAAATTAAGATTTATGAAAAAATTAATTTTTTTAACTACCACTTAGTAGTTTCACTATTCATCAAAAATTGAAGTTTTTCAGAAAAATGCCAAAATTTCACCCTAAGATATAATTGATATTCCGAATTCAAAAATGATTTCTATTTTAAAAATTTCCCAACATATAAGTTGCATTAATTAATTTTATAATTAATTTCCGCTGTCACAACAAATAGCGTGTTTTTAAGAGATAATAACTATCAAAAGATTGACACTTGTTTATGTCTGGTGTAAATGTGAAATTACATCCAATGACCAACATCGTAATGAATTGTAAAAATATATTATAAATATACTTTAAAACCACTCAAATTAATAATTTATCACTATTAATTATTTCGATAAAAAAAGTTGTTTTTAATTAAAATTTAGTAATTTTCACTATTCATTAGAAAATGAAAGTTATCCGAAAAGTACCAAAATTTTACCCTAAGCTAAATTCGATACTCCGAATCCAAAAATGAAGTCCATTTTGAGAGATAAATTTTCTAAAATTTAAAATGTGGTTATTACTATTCATAACGGCTAGTTTTAATAATATTTTAATAGCATATCGTTGTTTCGTGAAACTCAGTATTGCATACTACACACGCTATCGAGGAAGGTTGCGATTGCGTGTAATGCAAGGCAAGTCAAGGATGCGTGTTGTGCAAGCTCCTTTTGGTGTAGCTTACAACACAAGACATTAATAAAATTAAAAAGAATATTTTTCATAAAATCTCGGGCTGTTACATTCTACCCCCCTTAAAATGAATTTCACCCTCGAAATTCGTCGGGGTTATAAATGGTTTACTATTCAAAAGTTTCTTTAATAGAAACTCACATCGTAAAAAGGAATATCAAAACCAATCTTTAAAAACAAAAGTATGAAACGTAACGGTTACCCAAATAAACTAATCACTGGGTTTCCACATAGGTGAAAATATGGATATGGAAGAGAAATCTAACCATCATGTTCTGATGGAGAGTGGTAGAGAACATGGCTATGGAAAAGCCAGTAATCACAAAGCCATAAATTTGTGATGATCTAAGGTACCATCTGATTAATCAGATATAAGATCACTAGGACAACATTTTTGGTTTTCAAGATCGTTTCCCTAAAGTTAAAGAATTTGAATTAGAATAAATACTTACTTTATTTTGGTACAATCTCACTATTGTTCGTGCCTTTAACAATTTCCACTTCATCTCTTAAATAAATGAAGTTGAATTTGTTATTCGTGAAGTGTTAGCAGATCATGTGATAGAATGACGGGTCATTCCATCTGTCTCAAACAAAAGGTTAGCAAAAATTATATACATAAGTCGATCTATAGTGAGATTAATCATATATGGTTCCTAAAATGGACTTTATACTTCATATATAATACTGCTTAATATAATAAAACTAGTTTCTAATAAACAGGGACTTCCTGTAGGCCAGTGGTAGGCGATAAAGGCCAGTCTCACTTCGGTTGTGGGTTCGATTCCCACATCCTTGTCCGACGCGATGGGCTGTCGCCCGTCCTGCAGGTTGTCCTTTTTCTAAAACTATATTACTATAACATCCCATCAATAATATCGAAAAAACCTCTATCCTTAAACAATACTAACTTATGTCCAACATAATCCATTCCAATCTTTAGGCTTATCCATAATACTGCAGTCCACTCTCATAACATAGTGAAAATGATTACCAGAGATTTAACACCATCGTCAATCCCCATATATCATAAGATATGTTTTGTTGGTCACATTCTAAACATTCAAAGTCCTTAATCATGTATTCTATTGAATACCTTAGTGAAAACATGAATGAAGTTAAAATCTAACACTTTCCACATACCAAAATCCTCAAAATTCTATATACTCAAACCATGATATCACTTAGTCCTTATATCAATCATGAGCTCATGAATACTGTTAAACATTTCATTTTCTCGTTTTCCCTTCATTATGCGCATAATATCTCAATTACTTTGAATACCACATTAGACCAATACATAAATATTCCAATACTACATGATACAACATTATTTTGGAATCCCATTACATAAACACTTAATCATTCCACCACATCATTGTCATATTAAACATCGCCAATAGAGATCGCATGTGACTTCCCTTTGTCCTTTGCCTTAAGTGGTTGCTCATGTTGATCGTCACTAACCCTTGGATTAGGGCATTTATTGGCATAATGTCCCATCTTCTTGCACTTGAAACATTGAAGTGTTGGTGGTGCGTTCTCTGTAGTGTTTGTTTTGTTCACATCATTAGAAACCCTTTTTCCATTACTTCGACACTCAGCTACTCGATGACCTTCTTTTCCACACTTAAAACATTTTCTATTCCCTTTAAGACAATCTCCTCCATGCTTCTTTCCACACTTTGAGCATAAGGAAACATTCATTTCTTTTCACCATTTTTCTGAGATTTCTCCTTGAACTCCATCTTTCGTTTCTTTTCAAAACCATGAGATAGATATGTAACACCAACTTCCATTTCTACCTTCATAGCACAACGCACAATTTCTTCATAGCTACTGAAGTCTCTTATAGCTAATGCCCTTCTAAGACTTGGTTTTAAGCCACTGAAAAATCAATCAACTTTACTTTCAGGTTGTATGATAATACCAGAAGCGTACCTTGCAAGTCTTGTAAAATTCGCTTCGTATATACCAAACGATTCATCATCCTTTTGCTTTAGTTCAATAAACTCCTTCTCCATCTTTGTTCGAAGAATACGAGGGAAGTACTTACTGAAAAACAAGTTCTTGAACTCGTCCCATTCCATGGACTCAATTTCATCTCTTTGCCTCATATTCTTGATAAGATTCCACCATTGATCAGCTTCACCTTCCAAACGATATACTGCTAAGATGACTTTATCATGCTCAGAACATTGAAGAACTGAAAATATCTTTTCAGTGGTACTGATCCATTTTTCAGCAACAAGTGGATCAGAAGACCCACTGAAAGAAGGTGGACGTTGCCTCATGAAGGACTCAATAGAATATTGTTCCCTTCTCTGCTCATTTGGAAGTCCAGAATGATTCATAGCTTGTGTAAGTATAGCAATAAGATTTTGCACTCCATCTACCATAAAATTTGTTTGTTCAGGAGGACAATCATTGCATTTTCCATTGCATTGATCAACATGGTTCCTTCGGGTTCCATCCATCGTCTAAAACCCAAAAAAAAATAGTGTGAGAGGCAAAAATCATGCTAGGGAAAACAACATAATAAAGGTGGAGTATCCTCAATATCTAACATCTTAGGTTAAATTCTATGATCGTTACCGTAGTTCTAGGACTGTATCCTATACGTATACTTATCCTTAGGGACATCCCTAGACATACCTTATAAATATCTCTAGGGATCTCACTAAAGTTCTCGCATCCTAGTTTCTAAAGGTTGACTAAACCTTTCCTCTGATACCAACTGTAGAGACCCGAAGCTTGACTTACATGGACTTTACATTACTTTTGCAGAATACTTAGTACATAACAAAAACACACACACAAGGATCGTAATAGTTTAGTGTCTTTGGAAACTCGGAAGGTAATCTTCTAATCGTGGTGAAAGTTCTTCAATATCTCCCATAAAGATCTTCCCTTTTTTTACCTAAAACCTTTCTTTATATCCTGGGGAAAAGAAAACATAAAAAAAGTGAGCTCAAATGCTCAGCAAGGGCAAATAAAGGAAATAAAAATCATATCATATCTTTTTAAAAATCATAACCTGCAAAAGAGATCATAATATCTTAACATGGAATAAATCATAGAAGTGAAAATGAGATCCCCATAATCATAACATGAAACTTGAAACTTTGTGGCATGAACACATAATCATGGAAAATCATTTCTTGTTAGTCATGACTCATTTCCAAGACTATCTTAGTGGACAAAGTCCCTTTCTGAACCGAGTCACCCTCGTTCCAGTCCTGTTTCACTGAACCGGTATAACCTACCGTTCCAACCATGTCTATCTCATGAGATATAAAATCTTTACCCAATGAATTGGAGGGAGATATAGGTCCCACCCATCTCATAATGATACCATTCTTTTGTGTGCCACAAAAATCATAAATCATACATCATTGCATAACCCATGTAATAAAAATGGGGATCTTAAACATCGTGACATCATCAAACAATTCATATAAGATAAAGGAATTCATAAAAATAATTCCATCACAACATAATAAAATCAATGTAATAATAGGGATAGAAATAGAACCCTATGTTATCTTAGATGGAAAATAATTTTGATAAAACACTTGAAATGAATTCTTGAGGAAAATATCCTTTCTTCTTCAAAATCAATTTCTTTTCACAAAACGTCATGCAATTTTAAAAGAAAGATATTTTATTGAAAATAGTCATGAAATATTTTGGAGGAATCTTAATAAAAATAAGGCTTTATAAAACCGTAAAAATCCATTTGCGCCGTATAAGTTAAAAAAACATTCTTCTCGTACTTTTGTCGGAAAAGTTAAAAAGTACCTCGTACGAAAAATGACAAAAGATTCCTTTCATATCTTTTACTAAAAACTCACCGAAGGGTAAATTTGGATTTAAAAAATTTTAGGTGGATGGAAATAACATTACATATTGTGAGAACATGGATGTGGATGATAAAATACACCCCAGTAAATTTCAAAGTATAAACAATCTCGGATAAAAATTGAGATTGCGAGATTTTCCCTTACCTTAAATCCGATTTGCTTCGTATGTGTCCGAACCTCCTGTATAATGATTTAAATAATGTCATTGAATTATTACAGAATCATATTCATTGTTATGATATCATATATGGTTCACTTATGACTTTTTATTACCCGTTCTTTTGTAAATTCCATGTTAAAGAAGCGTTTTGGGTAAAATCGTTTCATTTATCATAGGTGTTTTGACTTGTTGTTCTTGACATTATTATTACTTATATCATGATTTACTTACTTTCAGAATATAAAATATGATTTATATATCATATATATTCAGTATATATATATATAATAGATAGATAAATGAAATGAAAAACACCGTTCATGGAGACGGTAGTCCGTACGTACGCATGAACGCTGTTTTCCTTTCCTTATTGTCTTGAATGGAAGTAAGTAGATGACATACACATATATATATATACATACATAAATCCAGTAGCTTTATAATGTCATATATTTCATTATTATTTCTTATATATACTTTGTAATCATTCTTAAATGGTTAACATGGAGAATGAATCTCATCGCGTCGTGGAGACTGTAGTCCGTACGTACGCACGAGCGATGATATCATTCCCATGGTCGTGGAATTGTGTTGAAGTGTATGTATACTATTTAAGTATCAATATAACTTTATAATAATCATATATTGTTACTCATTACACCATTATACCCATCCAATTAATGTGGTGGTGGAAAATAGATTACACCACGGCGTGGAGACGGTATTCCGTACGTACGCACGCGCAGTGATTTCCTTTTTCCGTAGGATGAATAGAAGGTTAATTAGAGTTGTTTCATATTTATAATAACATATCATTATATAATAAATACTTATGTTATTACTTTATCATGAAACAACTAAATAAGAAGAAGCTGTAGAAGAAAAAAATTGAAAAAGATTGGTAATGGATATTACCTCTTTTTGACGCGCCTTCACTTAACCTCCACTTAAAGAACTAAGGATGGTATTTGAAGAATACCAGGACCTCTAGGATGATACTAGGGAAGTGGAGAAGATATTTTGGCAGGGGTTGGCCGAGCTTGAGTGCTCAAATTGGTGTGAGGAGGAGGGGGAGGAGGTTCCCTTTTATAAGGGAGGAGAGGGGCACCTTAGGAATATCTCAAAATATTATTTTATATTAAAGTCAAAATCGGTTTATAATGGTTCCAAAGGGTCTTATTTCGAAGCTAAAGTGGGGATGGGTCGAAATCCTATCATCCAATAGGATTTAGACAAGTTTAGGTTATTATTTTAACCTTATCAATTAGATTTAACTCTAAGTTAAATAATTTAACTTTTACCGTGTCTTTTTTTTTTCTTACACTATATGGTTAATACACTCACTATAACATGCCAAAAGAACCCCAAATTGTTTATTATTAATATATATCCTTATCTAAGTCATTTTTCCGAACCTTATATTTTTAGGAATAAAATAACAATTAATAATATAATATTAGATTTAAAAACTATTTTGTGTGAATTTCGACACTATTTGATATATGATTTTTTTGAAAGTCATAAAAGAATTATATGTTAGAAAAAAATTTATTAAATCAACAATAATATATCATAGTAACCTAGAAAATTAGTGGAATTCATAAAAAGTATCAAATTACATTTATTTTGGTGTTTATAACATCAATTATGTCAATATTTCATTAATAAGATAATTACTGCATCATCATTGTGTCATAAATAAATTAACTTATTTAATGTCTAAAAATTATAAATAAAATACCATTATGTAGGAAATCGTTTTAGATTTCTAATGAATATTTATAGTCTAATTTATCTTATGTATAACCCCATATTAAAAATGATTTACTTATTAAACTTTGATTTTAACTATTTTAACCCTTCTTTAAATAAATTAATAATAAATGTCCTAATCTAACCCAAGTGGGCCTAAATGGTCATAATTTATTCCTAAGTTTGTTTTTGGTCGAAATACACTTTTCCAATAGGATTAGGACATGTGTTAGGGTAATATTAATATCATTTTTACCCTTAATTACCCTATTTACTTTTAACCGTGGTAAATAAAAGTAAAAAGTTACTATTCACCAAAAATTATTTTCATCTCATTGAACCACATTTTACTTAATGACATCAAACGTGTCTCTCAGATTTTTGAAATTCCAATCACAGAAGCGGTAAAATTAAGATTTATGAAAAAATTAATTTTTTTAACTACCACTTAGTAGTTTCACTATTCATCGAAAATTGAAGTTTTTCAGAAAAATGCCAAAATTTCACCCTAAGATATAATTGATATTCTGAATTAAAAAATGATTTCTATTTTACAAATTTCCCAACATATAAGTTTCATTAATTAATTTTATAATTAATTTCTGCTGTCACAACAAATAGCGTGTTTTTAAGAGATAATAACTATCAAAAGATTGACACTTGTTTATGTCTGGTGTAAATGTGAAATTACATCCAATGAACAACATCGTAATGAATTGTAAAAATATATTCTAAATATACTTTAAAACCACTCAAATTAATAATTTATCACTATTAATTATTTCGATAAAAAAAGTTGTTTTTAATTAAAATTTAGTAATTTTCACTATTCATTAGAAAATGAAAGTTATCCGAAAAGTACCAAAATTCTACCCTAAGCTAAATTCGATACTCCGAATCCAAAAATGAAGTCCATTTTGAGAGCTAAATTTTCTAAAATTTAAAATGTGGTTATTACTATTCATAACGGCTAGTTTTAATAATATTTTAATAGCATATCGTTGTTTCGTGAAACTCAGTATTGCGTACTACACACCCTATCGAGGAAGGTTGCGATTGCGTGTAATGCAAGGCAAGTCAAGGATGCGTGTTGTGCAAGAACCTTTTGGTGTAGCGTACAACACAAGACATTAATAAAATTAAAAAGAATATTTTTCATAAAATCTCGGGCTGTTACATTATCTTACTTGGATATTTGAGGAGGTGAGATTTAGTGTTCCAAATAGATCTCTTAGGAATGATAAATTTCAAAACTAAATAAATTAAAGAATTATAATTCATGGATTAGATTTAATAAATTAATTATCAAATTTAATTTAAACAAAAAATATGTATAATGAAGGAACTTGAGTAACCAAACCCTAGGACTAAGAAATTTCTTTTTAACTAGTAATTATTTTTTTGCATCTATATCTGCATGTTTTCTTTCCAAATTTTACATTTATTTTCCCAAAACCCAATTTTAGAGTTTTTATTTAATTACAAAAACATAAAAAATTAGAATAGGTGAATTCAGAACAATGATTGAAAAATTGTAAATCTCCTCAATTAAGATGACCCTAATCACCCATTTTACTATACTAAGAATAATTAGTAGATTTTTTACCACCCTATGATTATAATGTTACTTACATCAACTTAAAATTTTCTCAAAACCTCTGGTTCTCTACCAAATTTTGATATAAATATGTTCTTCTTCATAGTGTTTTTAATCCATTTTAAAAGAGATTTATCCCTAACTTTATATGTTCAATCTGTGGTGATCAAGTTTGAGTTTTACCTCTTTCTCATATTGTTTTTATTTGATTTATCTTGTTTCCTTCAATTATTTATTTCCATTCTAGGTCGATTGGTCACCTTTGTTTTTATGGATTTATTTGATGTTTTTTGGCATGGTTGTGGAACAATGTTGGGGGGGGGGGGTTTGTAGTTTCTTTGTGGGATAGGTGATTAGAGTTTTAAATTATTATTATTTTTATGATCAAAGATGTTGAAAGATTTGAAGTTGGGGAATAATTTCTTCTCCTTATTTTTATGTGAAATAATAAAGTTATCATGATTTATCTCTTTGGGTGATGTTGGAATTAACCTAAATAAATTATAAACTAGAATAATGAAAATAAATGGCTTATGGTTGTTTGGATCACATGTTTTTATATTGTGATAACAATTTTTCTCTTAATTTTATAGATAACATGATATCTATGTTTATTATTTGGTGAGAATATTTTTATTCTATGGTTTAACATGTATAATTTGATGTAAATGGTTAAAGATCATGAAGTCAGTAATGTTGTTTCCTAAATAATTAAAGATATATGTTTTTGTAAACTATTATTATTATATTTGATGGAAATCAAATAATGTTTGATGCATGTTTAATTGATTTTTTTATTCAATATGTTAATATAAATAGCTAAGTAACATGAAGCTGGAAATGATTATGGTCGGTAAAAACAAATAGGTATGTTTTTGAAATTATTATTATTTAAAGTATTGAAATTGGAAGTTACGATTGAGAGCATGTTTAGATAATTATAGCTTATACTAGTTAATGCAATAGGTCATTTGTGGTTGTAACATGTGATTAGTGAATTAGTTAATATAATATGTTAAAGAACCAGCTGTTTGTTTAATATAAATATTTAGGTCTGAGTGATGCTATTTTTATGTGAAGGTTGGATGCCTTGTTTTTAGTTCCTATATGATCCATTGACTCTATTTGTTGTTTGTTGCCTTCTGTGTTTGCAATGGATGTTGTCATTTTTATATAACATGATGTGAGACTTGGATGAATGATGGTTGATGAGTCATGGGTAGGGAGGCCTAGGTTTTTTCTAGTAGTTGTCACCTGATATGGTGGATGCATGGTGATATTCATAGTGGTGTTGGGAATGGAACTAATATGGATGGAACAAGTTGAAGTTGAGCTTTCCTATTATTGTGATGAAAGCTGAATGCTTGTTTCATGAACTAGACAAACGAGGCCCAAACTATGAATACCCCAAGACTACCTCCAATAGGGCTGGGGATGGAAACCAGCACTGAGTAGGTATATCACACACATGGGAGGAACTAGCCTAATGTACATGTACACATTCACACATCTCCAAGACTATAAAATGCTAAAAATTAAAAAAACTAAAACAAATTCATGCATAAATATATGATCCCATAATCTGTATAAAATAGTAAATTATTGAATGTGATAGGGGGGAATACAATCCCTACCAAAAACTATAAAGATCCCAACCTGTTCATAGGGTTAGGACTACTATTAAATGAAACCACTCAAAAAACACCTCGATATGACTAGCTCAATATATGATCCATTATCCCCCTGTCCTCCTAGACACTATCAAAAGTGTCATTGTCTTCAAAAGACATGACATATGTGGGAAGATCCCATACACGGATGATTATAACAATACCCATAAGGACACCCCATAAACACTAAACATGAAGAATCAATAGTAGTTATCTCATAACAAGAATATAAAAATAAATGCATAAAAACCCAAGATATAATCAGGAAGGACATCATTCCTCCAAGTGGTTACAAAAAAACTTATAACCATAGTATTCTTCTTGAATAAATGATCATTCTAGGAGAAATCGCTCCATGAGCCATGATATAACTAGATGCACTCATCCAAGAGGTCATGATCATTATGCCCCACCAAATAAATACCACCACTCCTTGAATACCATGATACTCAGATAGGGATTCACACCCAAGACCACTGGGGGACACCATAAACCCAATCTGGACCAACCCGCTATATATGGTATCATATGCCAATGTTATCATGAACCCTACCAATACAACCTACTAGATGGAGGATAAACACCCACAAATGGAGGTTACACCGATCCCATGAACCCCACCAATGGTATAAGAAGAAATAAAATAGGATCACACTCTAATATAACATAGGGAAACCACAAAATCTATCTGATACATATCCTCTAGAGGGGATCACAATCTAAAGATTTGGATATAATGGCACACTATACCCTCAATGGTATGGACCAAGGGAACATGGCCAATCGATACTAGTCCAAAATAAATAAATAAAGTGCTCCAAACACCCTCAAAGGGGGTGAATGACAAATATAAGGGGTACATTGAATGTCTCCCCAACCCTTAGTCTGCAAATTTGATGTTTCCTCACACAAAACTTAAATCTTGAAATAAATAGAGTGTAAGTAGTCATACATGGCATGTATATATTTCCCAACACTCTGCCTGTGCTTTCTGTTGTGTGTACCACTAGCCATGCCTATGTATCAACCCATGTACACTTGTCCATGCTTGTGTACACCTAGAAGTATTTTCATATGTGAAATTTATCCTTACCTTTCCCATGTATCCTATGAGGAACATGCTGATTTTCCAACATGGGTCACATGACGTGTTATCTATTTCTCTCCATGAAAACCCAAGTGTCAGATAATGAGGTCCCACACAATGTATAATCCTAGACTATATTCATTGTAACATGATATTTATATATCCCAATAGTTCCACTTCTGTGTCATCCTCCATACCGTCATCATCACAAACCTCACTATAAATCATTGATCTGAGGTCTACCAACCTTCCCATTACCAGAGATTGGTATTTGGACTTCGAATCTCCTTGGGAAATGCCCAAATGCACCATCTGTAGTCATTCCCTCAAATCTAAGATGAATGGGAATTCTCAATCCATTATGATCTACCTCTAATCATGCTCTATATCTTTCACACCTCTATCACACCCTTGATCTCAAACCACACCCACATTATTGACCCGTTGTACCACACCCACATTATTGACCCGTTGTGCCGAAAAACAGCCCTAATATGATTAAATACTAGGTATTCATTAAACCATTAGCCAAAGAAAATACAAACAATGAACGTGCAAAAAGATGGGGGGGGGGGAGAATCCATAAACTAAAATATGTGAGGAACTGACGTAAGACTTTTTTCATTCTCTCTCAATCCATTGTCTAAGAAATAGAAGAACGAAGAGGGATACAACCAATGAACTGAAATAAATCCATAAAAAATAAATATACCATTGATGTGTAAATCAATTATTGTTCATGGAATTGATTTAAGCTTAACCAAGATAAAAGAGAGGGATTGAATTACACCAACCAAACATCCTACATGGAGTTTGGATTGATCACTAATGAATAATGGTCATACATTTCTATAATTGGGAAGGTCTAAAAACTATGTTGGTGCATGTTCCTCAATCTGATCTCGATCCAATGTCATCTACAAATTATTCTCTAATGGATCATCTCTAATATATCCTCTAAATATCAAGGTTATTTTTCGAACCCTCGGTATTGAGGCATAAATATGCATTTGTAAAGGATTTTAGGTCATGAAAAATTAATAAAATAAATTAACTTCATTTAATTAATTTTTTAAAAATTCACCAATGAACAAGCCCAACACTTACACCCATCACACTCCAAGGTTAGGTCACATATAGGGTAAATACCATACCTTTATCTCAATGATGAAATAAAATTTCTGATCTGAGCCTATATTCATGAGTTATTCCACTTTTTTAGGAAAAATGTGCTTGCATGATATTAATATATTTATTAATTTTTAAATATCAATTTTAGGCTCATTGGGCATCATATTATCATTCTGTCTCATTTTAAAGCTCAAAAAATAATCCATATAATATTATAAATCAATACATGAAAAAATAAGATTCGTTATTGTGTTATTGATAATGTTCTAAATTAAAGGTTGAATGGTCCGGTTGTTTATTTACCTACATTTATTTCCCCAATACATGAGGCATATGATTGTGCATTATTTAATCTTATATTTTATGGTAGATTAGGATTCTTTATAAAGTACATAAAATTATGTAATTATAATGATAATAAAATTTTTAATCCATGGGATTGGTGATTGAATGGAATGAAAATGTTGACAATATTGATAAACTATGGAATTGGTTGGATTATGCCAGGAGGGCATGGAAGTAAATTCTTGGTTAGTGAAATGTGAATTAAATAATATTAATTAATGGATAATGAATCAATTAACATAAAGTTAAATTTTAAAAGGAAATAAAGAAATCAATGAAGGTATTATTGAATGCTTGTGTGATTATAGGATATCTAGTGCTTAACAACATAATCCGGGTGTTAGAGTGATAATAACTATAATTGAGTCTAATACTTCATTAATTCCTATAATGTGGTTTTGATATATATTATAAGCTATATGTTTTTTAATTTCATACTCTACCCCACCCACTTTGGTTGGGTAACTAATAACCGGTGGACTCTAGGAGGGTGTTTCCCCCAAGATCAAGGTTAGTGAAAAATAGATGGGTGACCACCCCCTCTACCCCTGCTCTGTTATATTAGTTTTATTATGTGATGGAATTAATGATGGTAATATTTCGCTATATAAGTGTGTATAGGGATGTAATTGATTGTGGTTATTTTACACACATGTATCACCAGATATAGTATCCTATAGATTAATATATGTATGATGTGTATGATCTATGATGGTTTGAGGTATAATACATAACATATGAGTTGTGGTGGCTCTCAATACCCACTCAATTACTATATAAAGACATTATGAGATGATTTGATGCATGAGGTTTATGGTATGTGATGAGGAGATGATATGTTGCATATATTCATGTTATGATACCTTAGCCCAAATGTCTTTGGGCTAACTTAATTTTAGAGAGAGATTTCCCAAGATGTTCAATGTTGAGGTAAAGTGAAAAACCAATGGATAAGTAGTAGAAGGGTAACTTATTTTAATATTATATTATATGATATCTTGTATGAAATAATTGATGATATATATCCATGGTGATGTTGGGAACTTAGCTTATCTATTTAGGCGATGAGTTATCTTTAATTGGTGTTCACTGGGCTTTATAATGATTTCTTTATCTTTTTCATGAGATGCTTTAGGGAGGATTCTATTGAGTATACATATTATGACCAACCTATGTATATATGTAAGATCCCAGCCTTTTTGGGAGTCATCTTGAGAAAATATTTAGGTACTTATGAAGCTTTTATGTACCTTTGATTTGGAGTAGTGGCTTGGAGTGAATTTAGGTGAATTTTTAAGGAACTTGTGAAGACAGGGAACTATGCACGATTTGCACACAGTTTGACCAAACCATATATAAGATAACCATGCGAACAATGGAGGTTGATGTGATTTGTGCATAGTTTTTCTAACCATGAGCCATAAATCTGTGCAGGCAGTGGAAGACCACATGGTTGGTGTATGGTTTGGCCTAACGGTGCGACCTCCCAGGTGAAACTATGCACATAGAGTAGTTTAATCCAAAAAATTGGTTTTAAAACCTGTTGAAATCCCAAAACTTCCATATTTTAACCTTGAATTAGGCTTGAAAAATTCTAGGTGTTACCCAAATCCTTTTGGAGGTATTCCAAGGCGATCTGAACACCATTATTCGAGATCGAAAGCCCGGATTGAAGATCTGTTATCTCATTGGTAAGTGGATTTAATCCCGATGTTTCTTCCATCATTTCTTTTATATTTTCAAGATCTTTTCAGGTAATATCCCACCAGTTTTCTTGGATCTAAACCTATGTTCTGAGATCTCAATATAGGATTTTGGATCTTGATCTAGTTTTGTAGGATCTTTATGCCTTTGATCTTAATTTTGGTTTAGGGATTTATATCTGAAGCTAGATCAGTGATGTTGTTTAGCATGGATTTCAGGAATTTCCATTGGGAAAAATTCCATCTATAAATCGAGGTAGGTGGTCTCAATTGACCTCCCATAGTTATGATTTTTATATGTGTATGTGATTTATGATTTGATAGATTTATTTGATAATTGATTTCCTAAATTGGAGTAATTGGGAATGAGGTTTTGACTTGATTTTTCCTTGGTGATTAATTGATAATTGAATCACAAGACAAATGAAGGGGGGGTTTCCCAAATAGATATTTTAGAGATTTTTTATTGGTTGAGAAATTGTAATTGAGATATTGAATTGATGGTGTGAAGATAATTAATTTGGAGAATCAATTATGTGCCATGATGTTGGCCAAAGATAATTAATTGGGAGAATTAATCATGTGCCATGATGCTGACCAGAGATAATTAATTGGGAGAACTAATTATGTGCCATGATGTTGACCAAAGATAATTAATTTATAGAATTAATTATGTGCCATGATGTTGATCAAATATAATTAACTGTGAGAATTAATTATGAAAAGTTGATATTTGATATGGATAATAAATTGTGGTGATTTAATTATGGAAATAGAATTGTGTTGATTGATTAATTATTTGATGAATTAATTAATGTATTATGTGATTAGGTAATTGTTGAGTTAACTAATGGCCTTTGAAATTTTTATCTAATAATTGGATTAGTAATGGAATGATGTGGAAAATTATTGTGAATTAATGAATGATTAAATGGATGAGATTTTTGTGGTGCTAGACTTGGCATTCTAGAATAATTAGATGTTGGGACTTGGACATTGTGTTCCTCCCTAATTGATATCAAAGCTTGAGATTATGGGGTGATAGGAATGATGACATACACTAAATGATAAAGGGGTGCTAGGAAAGAAGACCTACACTCAATGAGATTGTGGTACATGGTATGATGACCTACACCAATGAATGATAATAATGAATGATGATTCAACTGAGATTTTGGGATGCTAGGCACGACGATCTACACCAAATGATTAATGATAATGAATGATGATTACAATGGAAAAAATGAATTTAAATCGAGATTAATGTGATGATTAAATATTAAATTAAAATGTAATAACTGTTTAAATTATGCATTGTATTTATTACTTCATAAAGGTGCATGCACTATCTTTTGATTGGATTGTTTTAGATACAGTTGGTGGTGGCCTACTGAGTTGTACTCCCACCCTATTCAGACCGCTTGATCGGAACTCAAGTACAATTTTTTGTTGTAGGACAGGATAAGGTCAAGGCCCTGGGATAGGTTTCAGTTTGGGATTGGAGCATGGGAGAGGGAACCAGACGTGGTTCAGGACCTGCCTGTGAGTCATTGTGTCTTTACTTTCAGTTTCATTGTAGAAACTTGACATTTTCATTGTCATATAATGTTTTAAATTTTAGTTGAGTATTGTATCATCATGTTTTGTTTATCATATGACATTAATTTATTCTGGTTATTTATACGCTTCTGTACTTGGTTATTTTTATTTTCTTCTGTTGGTGTTATATTCTAATAAAAGAGGGTATAGTCTCCCCAACACTGAATTTCCAGACCCTCACTGCTATTCACCACCCTCTAGCATATGAGGAGGTGTTTTTGAGGTTATGTGGCCAACTATCCTGGGGAACCATTCAGTGGCTCCTGGGTTTGGGCGTTACAATATATAAACTATTTTTCAGTCTATAGGAGCTAGTTAGTGATTCCGTTAGACTTTACTAGCTCATGGGTTGTTCATGAGATTTTTAGGATTTCATGGATGCTACTAAGGATTATTTGTTGGAACTTATAGTTCCTTGTTTTATATTTTTTCAGTTATATGACATTACATGCATATATTTTTGATATTTTAATATTATCGTGAGTAGGATTTTTTGGGTGTTTTTATCTTATCTATCGTTTCTCATATATTAGAGGGTAATGCCTCTCATCCATATTTATGATATAATCTTGGTTATTGTCACTAACCATGGACTATTGTATGTGGGATTCATGTATCATTATCTCCATTCTCTCATTTATATACCATAAAGAGTACCTTTTAGGGGAGGGGATCAGGACCGAGTGGTATCAAAGGTTAAAGTTAAGGGATATGATAGAGTTTATAGGTAGGAACCTGTGAGGACTGTATGAGTTTATAGGGAAACAATATTGGATAATGTTAATAAGTAATGTAAATAAGGGAGACTAGTTGAGACATGAGTATTTGGGACCCCCTATGATATGATGCATAAACATTTAAGTTTACCAAGTCTACTAAGATATGTGATATTATGTGTGTGGTGGAGACCTAGGAAAAGATAATGCATCATTATTATTTTCACCTTTATTTTAAATGGGTAGAACTTGGGATTAGGTTGAACCTTAATTAATTGATTAAATAAATCTTAAATATTTCATATTCACAGTTTAGGAGTCCCTATCCACCTGATATTTTGTAGGTATATCTCCAAGTCAACATTCTTATCAGGTTCACACTGAAGATGTTCAAAAGTACATGTCAGAAGATTATCATGGAGTAGAGTTTGAGGACGGTAAAATATGGGGGATGAAATTATAAGAGTTTTAGTTCTAGAGTCAGTAGAATTATGAAGCGCCCATTTTATAATCATTGATAGAGTAATGGTTGGAAGAGGTAGAGATACCATTTAGCTCAATTCATTCTCAGAATGTTTACTTAGTTTCATTAGTGGTGATGATGTTTTATAGAGTAGCAAGGTAGTGGTGGTTCTTGTTCCTTGGGGATCATGAGGAGTTAACTATCTCATGGGAGAAGTTCAAAGACCAGTTCTAAGCATATCTTCTTTATTCAACCATGAAGGCAACCAGTCCCCAGGCGCTTCTTACCCATTGATAGGTAATTTTCACATTGTGGGAGTTCAGTATCCATTTTCAGACCCTTCTTCATTATTCTTTGGACCTATTTTTATATTAGGAGGTTAGGGGGAGTAATTTTGAGGAAACTTTGTGTCTATAAATCTAGTGATAGGTCACCCGTTTATTCTATACATGTATCTTGATGTGATAGAGATATAATATGTCATTGAGAGGATGATGGATATGAATGAATCATCATAGGATATGATTCATCAAGATTTATTATGTAGAAGATTTTTTTTTATTTTTTCCATTTTATTGGATAAAATAGATTTTAGATAGCTAGGGGTAGGTCCTAACCCTCATCATCTCATTTCTTCTGGGGGTTGTGGATCTCAGGAACCTTCCAAGGGATCAGACACATTTTTTCTCATGTAGAGGTCAATGTCACTAGTGATGAGAGTTCTTGACTTTTTTGAGTAGGTATCATGAAATAGGTGTTCCATTTTAAGTTCTTTTGTTGAGGTAAGTCCAAATAAGGTAGAAACAGTAGGGTGATCTAGATTTTGATTAGCAGAGGAGAGATATGGATGGAATACGATAACCTCAAAATTATCCCCATCCCCGAAGAGAAAAGCATGGGCATTGTGATGGTCACCATCAGGGTCAGAGAGGTTGTGAAGAAAGTCATGGTTAGTTGCATGCTATGGAGTTTCTAGATCTTGGTGATCCAGACATCATTTGAGTTAACCCTTTTTTCTACTTGGGTGCATTATTTTTTTGATTCAGGAACTATAAACTCCTTCATATCACCTTCACTAGTATATGATTTGATATTTGAGGTGGAGAGGCTTCTGGTTCCCTTCACATTGAATACTCTGTTTAGAGATAAAGATTATTTGTGTAGAGTTTGTAGAGACTATGAGCTAATTAAGGGATAACACCGCTCTTGGGGAGAACTCCTATGTTTAATAATATGACTATATGAAATCACCCTCAGTATGGAATGGTTGTATTTATTGAATTCTATTATGGATTCATTTCAGATAAATATTCTGTTATTTGATGCTGACAGAGATTTTTCCATGTTTATTGGTGAGTGAGGACCTCAGATGGGTTAGAGGTTTGTTTTAACCATGTCTTCATTGATGGTTTATTTGATTCTTAATTATTCATTGGCTCAACATGTGGTATTTCTTAGGGTCATGGAAGAGTATCTTGATGTATTTTCTAAGGAGTTTGTAGAATTACGAACTCTATGGGAGATTTCATTTGTGATAAAGCTACAACTTGGAACTTCTTAGATCTTGATTTCTACATATAGGATAAAACCTTATGAGTTACAAGATATGTGAGTATATATCGATGATATTTTATAGGGAGGTTTTATTCAGAAGAGCGTTTCACCTTAGGGTTCTCCAGTTATATTTGTGAATAATTTCAATGGAAGTTAGAATCTCTGTATAGATTATAATCACTCAAACATAGAGATAGTGAAAAAATGAAATCATATTCCATGTATTGATGATTTATTTGATCATATGAATAGATCTAGTTGGTTCTTGAAGATTGATCTATGATCGAGATATCATTAGATTTGGGTAAAGGATGAGGATATTCCAATGACTATTTTCTATGTCATTATGGGCATTATGAGTTCATTGGGATGTCATTAAGTGTGAAGAACACTCCAACAATGTTCATGGGTTTAACCAAATCAGTGTTCTAAGAGTTCCTAGATAAGATTTTGGTGGTTTTCATTAATTACACCCATGTTTACTATGAATCTTTGGAGGATCACATTGAGCATTTATGTTCCATTTTTGATGTTTCTTCCACACTAGTAGATATTAAGGAAGTGGTAAAATTGTGAGTTTTGTGATTGTGAAGTTCATTTATTAGGGCACTTCATGTCCCAACATGGTGTATCTATGGATCCTTTAAAGATCAAGACAATCGTTTCTTGGGTATCCCTCAAGAAAGTTACAGAGGTGTGGAGTTTCATTGGTCTTTCAGGCCATTATATGTGGTTAATAGCAAATTTATCTTAGGTTGTTACTCCTTTTACAACCTTTACCTAAAAGGATCATATTTTATTTTGGAATTATTAGGGTTAGGTAACTTTTGAGCACCTTAAATAATAGTTGGTTAGCGCTCCAATTCTTTATTTTTTATAAGAGGGAGTTTAGTTAAAGTTTTTATATAACTCTTTTCATCTGGGTTTATGATATATTATAATGAATCATATATAAGTTTTTTCTTATAGGTCTCGGTAGTAATATTCCCATGATAATAAGTATGTCACCTATGATCTCAAGTTGGTAGCATCCATATTTTTCTTGATTTTGTGGTGACATAACCTCACTAGTGACTATTTTGTGATTTTCATTGATCATAAAATCTTGAGGTATATATTCTACCATCACAAACTAAACTTGAAAAAATGAAGATATATATAATTATTATAGGTTTATAAATTTTATATTTCTTATACATCGGGAAAGGGTAATGTTATAGATGATGTGTTGAGTAGGAAGTCACACAGTGATGCTGTGTATAAATATGGAGATTCCAAGAGAGTAATATAATATCTCTCAATGATGAATATTGAAATGGGAGAGGTTGGTGGTATAATATGCCTTTTTAGATGAAAATGTTGTCATCTTTTGTGCAATAGGCTAAGGATTCATAGTCGGGAGATTCTGAAGTAGAATTTTGGAGATACCTAATTATCTATTGTGATTCCCCTGATAGTTAGTATGAGGATGAACAACACTAGATATTGTTCCATGAGAGGATTTTCATCCCTTTGGGGATGCATGAGTTGATTCTCCATCAGTTCAATATCTCACACTTATAGGTAAATCCAAGTGTAAAAAATATGTACCAATCTCTGAGAGGTCAGTTTTGGTTGCATGAGTTGAAGTGTTATTTTGAAAAGTTTGTGACTCGATGTTTGATCTTCCAGAAGGTAAAGACTGAACACCGTGTTACCAATAGGTTTCAAAAACCATTGATATTTCTTAGTGGAATTTAGAGGACATTTTGATAGACTTCATCACTAGTTTACCTCAAGATATTTGAAACATTGATTCTATATGAGTGATATTGGATATTTTGATGAAATAATACCACTTTATAGTTATCAAGGTGTCAAGCTCTATAGAGGTTTTGTTAAGGAAATAACTAATGGAAGTGGTGATACTCCATGTATTTCTAAGTAATATCATCTCTAATCATGATCCTCGTTTCCCCCAGGGTGTGGAGATGTCTCCAATGTTCATTTTTCTCTCAATTATTCCATAGAACTACTTTTCATTTATGGATGTATAGTCAGATAGAGTGGACTGTCCAAATTCTTTAGGACATGTTGGGTGATTGTGCCCTAGATTTTGGTGGTTTATAGATGAGGAACCTACCTTTGGTTATTTTTTCTCACAAAAATATTTTTTACACCACCATTAGCATGACACCATTTGAAGATTTGTGCATATTAACTTTCCATTATACATTTTTCTAGACTAGGGTTGGATAATCAGCAATTCTTGGGTCAAAATTAGTATAGAGCACAATAAAGATGGTTAAAATGATTCATGATAGGATTTAGGTAGTGAATTATCTCTAAAAGTCCTATTCTGATCAAAGGATGATACCTATGGAGTTCAATGTTAGAGATCATGTTTTACTAAAGGTGACGCATCATCATTGGAAGCAAAGGTTTTGATGTGGGAGTAATGTTTCTCCCCAGTTTTCTTGGACTTTCAAGTTATTGGAACATGTTGGATTCATTGATTATTAGATAAGACTTCCATTTCATATGATCAAAATACATGATGTATTATATGTGTTGTAGTTTCATCAATATATTCATGATTACTCATGTATCATTTACTTGGGTTAGATCAATGTTTATCATGATGTGACCTTTGAGGTATAGATTATGGACAACCAGGACCACCAGGAGGAGGTGTTATGTGGGTGTACTATTCCCTTGATTCATGTATTTTGGTGAAACAATGTCATAGAGGAGATAACCTAGAAACATGAGTCATATATTCATGCTTGGTATCTTGATTTTTTCAATGTTTAACTCTTATTTTATAGCGATGATAGTTTTTTGGTTATTGAAATTTACCTAGTTTTTGAGATGGATTTCTCTTCCTTGATGCATTATTTGTGGTCTTGATCTTGTTTAATAGATATCTATTTTGGAAAGAGTTTTTAGGAGATATTTTATGGTGTTTCATTGATTTTTTATTTGTTCCTTTAAAAGTTAATCTCATATGATTTCAATATTCTTAATAGGTATCTCATTGAATGGATGTTCGGATAACTGCTTTTTTTTCCTCCTCTTTATGTTTGGTATAAATTATCGATAAAAAGATTTTTTTAAGAAGTATCTGATGTAAGTGAATGGATTATTCTAGCTCATTACTTTGGGTGGTTTTAAATCCCATGGTTCTTGGAGGATTCCCAGAGTAGGTCTGTTAGTGTTTTGGATCTAGAATCCATAAGTAGGAGGAGTTCCTAATGTGAAACGTAGTTCACAATGTGAGTGGGAAGTGAATGGCCTAAATTGGTTGCCTATAACTTGTGTAAGAGAGGTTTATGGGGTGTGATTCATAACATGTATGATATATTTCTTATTTGAGAAAATGAGTTTTGTATTCAATAAATCTATCCCCAAAAATTCACGATGTGAACATGAATTTCATGATGTGAATTAATCCTAGGTTTTTTGGATTTGTGTGATGTGTTTTTTGGTGGGTCTTAAACATGATCCATTCATAACATGAATAAACCATTCACACTGTGAAATTCCATATAGCATAATTTCTATAAATCCATACTAACCCTCAAATTTTATCAAAATATCTAATTCTCTCCCAACTCCATGAAAACAGAGAAGCTTCTTTAGGGTGTTTTAAATCATTTTTGAAAGGGATTGATCCCAAAATTCCTGTATTCATTCCACGGTTATTCAAGGTGAGTTTCCCCTCACTATATTTTGGTTTCTTCCCTTATCGATCTCATTTTATACCATTATTTATTTCCATGACATGGATGTTGATCTCCTTTTTTATTATGGAGTTCTTTTATATTTTTTGGTGTAGTTATTGTGTGGTGTTATTAGAGAGCTGTAGTTTCCTTGTAGAATGTATTATTAGAGTTTTTCATTGTTTTTTATCCTTGATTTAAGAATTTTGAAGTCCTTGTGGTAGGGGATTTGTTAATTATTCTTATTTTTACATGAAATTGTAAATTTACCATGATTTATTTCTTTAGGTGATGGTGTAATTAACCTTAATAAATATTAAATTGGAATAATGAAAATAAACGGTTTATGGTTGTTTCAATCAAATGTTTTTCCATTTTGAAAACAACTTGAATTTTTTTCTAGATAGTATTATATATATATTTATTATTTATTATCATGTTTGTTATGATATGGTTTATCATGTGTAATTTTATGGAAATGGCTAATAAATGTAAAGTTTTTAATGTTTTTGGATACAAAATTGAAGAGGAATGTTTTTTGTAAACCATTCTTCTTATATTTGATAGAAATAAAATGATTCTTGTTGAATGTTTAATTGAAATTGTGCTACCATATGTTAATGGAATTGGATAAAGAATATGAAACTCAAAATTCTAATTATTGATAATAATAAAAATTCAGGTTAATAAAATTTTATTCCTTATAGTGTTAAAATTGGATTTTATACTTGAGATCATGTTTAAATAATTTATATCTAGTAATAGCTAATACTTTAGGTTGTTAGTGGTTGTAACCTATAATAAATTAATCAGTTAATACAAGATGTTAATGAAATATTTATTTTTTAAAGATAAATGTTTTCAGTAGAGTGATCCCATTTATATATGAAGGATTGATTCATTGTATTTAAGGCCCATATTCTTTATTGAATCTATTTTTTCTTTTATGGATTTTTTTCTTCGAATATGATCCATACTATGTGACATGATGTGATAATGAGACAGATAATGGATGATGAGGTGTGTCAGGGGAGGCCTGGGTTTGTGGCAGCTGTTAGAAAATTATATGGAATATACATGGTGATATGCATGGTGGTGTTGGTGATGGAACCATGATTGATGGAAAATATTGAAACCGATCTTGATTGTTGTTGTGCTAAAATATGGATTCTTTCTTGATAATGTTCTACTTTAAAGTTTGGATATACATGTTTCTTATCTTACTACAATATTTTCCCACTGCTTGTGGAATCTAGGTGTGCTTGTTTTATGTATATATTTTATAGTAATTTAGAATGTTTCATATAGTACCTATAATTATTGAATGATACTGATAATAAATGTTTTATTTCATAGGGTTGGTTCTTAAATGGAATGAAAATGTTTATAATCTCAAGGAACCGTAGAATTGGTTGGATTATTCCTAGAGGATATGGACTTCACTTGATGGTTAATGTAATATGAATAAAATAATGTTAATTAATGGATAATGAATTAATTATCATAAAGTGAAATATTAAAAGTAAATAAATTAATTAATAAAAGACTTATTGAATTCTTGAGCGCTCATAGGATATCCATTCCTTAATAGTGGAATCCAGGTGTATAAGTGATGATAGATACAGTTGATCCGAATATTGGTTAATTCTTATACTGCGGTTTTTAGATATATTATATCCTATATGTTTTATGATTTCATATGATACCCCATCAATTTTGGTAGGGACACTAGCACCCAGTGTAATCTGGTAGGGTGTTTTCCCCAACATCCAAGTTGGCGAGGAATGGATGGATAACTACCACCTATAGCCTCAATCTCTTCTCCTAGAAATATTATATACTAGTATGCACTGTGGTTATCTTTAAATATATATGTTTGTAGAGGGATTTAATTTCTTGAGGTTATTTTAAACATATGTATCTTTGGATATAGTATCCAATGGATTATTATAGATATGGCATGTATGAGCTGTGATGAATTGAGGTATAATAGATGACATACAGACTATGGTGACTTATGAAAAATACTCAGTTAGTATCTAGATATGTGATTAGAATATGTAGTGCATCGAGTTCATAGTATGTGATGACGAGATGATATGATACACTAGATTCATGTAATGATACATTAGCTCAAGTTACTTCGGGCTAGCTTACTTTTGAATAGAGATAGCTCAAGATGTTCAAAATCGGGGTAGAGTGAAAAACCAGTGGGGATATAATTACCCTATCATTTTACAAAAATTATTAAATTATTTTAATCATAATTAACAATTAAATAAAAATCAAGGATTGTAAATTCTAGTGTCTTTGGAAGATTAGGTATATAAAACTGAAAACATAAAACCAAAATAAAACCATCTTTTATTTAATCTTCATAATGAGTTTCTAACACCATTTGAGACCTTAAATATTCATAGGATAATCTGGGGAATACATGAATAAAGGGATGATCTAAAAATCCTAGTAAGGGAATAAACATAAGAATAAAGCATATCACATGGGTTATAAAGCACAATACGATGAGATAAAAAGGAATGAAACACGAATAAACATATGAAAGCATAGAATATAGAACATGAATTCAGGTAATAATGGAATCATAGTATTGTTGAAAAAACATAAATCATGAAATAATCATGATTCAAATGTCATTTAATAAGGAGGAGCACAAGTCAAGGCTAACCACCAAGACAGTTGCACATAGAGCACGAGTCCAGGCCTACCACCAAGACCATTTCATATGACATTTAATGAGACTAAAAATTACGCGATGTATTGGAGTGATATATTGGCACACCCATCATAAAATTTTCATGATTATGTGTTCCACATAAAGAATCATACATAAGTAATTAAACATAAACATAAGTGTTAACCATGGAAAGAATTGGGTATCATAATCATGTCAGAAATCCTAACAAAAGGGAATATCATAATGGTGTCCATGAAAGGATTAAATTAAATTATAAAAGGAAATTCATATGGTAAGATAGGCATATATCATGATAATTTATTTAAAGCTTAATTTAAAAAAGTAAAAATATTTTAAGGAAACTTATAGAAATAAAATATTTTAGTGCGGTTTAAGGGAAAATTTTCAATATTATTTAAAATGAAAAAGGAATATTTGTTTGTATGAAACCATAAATGAACAAAGATAGTTTTTAATGATAAAATGAGTAATTTTATAAAAATAATTTTGGAAGAAAATATATTATGGAGTGCACTTGAAAATCTGTAATAAATCAGAAAGTTCCCTTTAACCGGTTTGCTTATCGAGAAGAATTGAGAAGGGAACCTTTTTAAAACATTAATTTACCCATCAAATAAGGATTATATGATCAGGATACATGAGTTTAGAACATATAAGAATAATTTAGAATAATTATATAAAAATAAATGATAATTACATTGGGGGTAAATACAGAGAAAACGTAACCTGAATGAAGGATGAAGTTTCGGAGAGAATCCCTTACCTCATGTCCGAAACAGTTATACACTTGATCTTAATGTCATAAATAGTCAGATTAAATTAATTAATTAATTAATTAAGAACATTTTATACATTTATTTTATTTATTATAATTTTATTAAGTTTATTTATGTTATTTTTGATGGGTTATGAGATTCAATTTCATCATTCAGGAGTATTGGTTTCCTTAGTTTTCATGATCGTTTTACTTGTATACATGTATGGAAAATCATGTAAAATGATAATGGTTCCACAAAATTGAAATTATATGTTATTTATAAAAACAAATAAAATTAAATGGTTATATAATTCATTAGGTAATTTCAGGTGAGGATGGATCATTAAATAATATGTTAGTGATAATCATTTAGATTATTTTGGTGGCTTTTTGATAATCACAAACTAGTTTTGTTTTATTAATTAACATTATGTATATACAATGGTTAAATAACATTAAATAGGATATAATACATGTATTATAATATTTTTTAACCATATTTTTTTAATATAAGTATTTAAGGATGGAATGAAAATTTAAAACTTCGTTGTCCTTGAATGTAATAAATTAACACATCATGGAAGATGTTTTAATTTTTAGTAAAAAAGTAGCGATGAAGATAAATGATGATGAATTATTCCATTAAAACAATTAAATTCATGTATATATATGATAATTTATTTTTAAATACACTTGTACAAGGGGAGGTTAGGATAGAATAAGAAAAATAAAATAAATTGAAAAGAAATTAAAAGAAAATGAAAGAGGATCTTAACTCTTGAATTTATCCTCATTGAGAATATACTTTAGGAAAGGGGTTTGGTATTTTTTTGAGACCAAGGGATCCAAGAATTTGGAGAGATACTTGGTAATATGTTTGTGCAAAATTTTTACAAGCTTCAAGGCATTAGAGGTGCGAGGAAAATAGGTGGTGAGGTGTGGTATTTATAGTGGTGGGGAGGGGTGTTTTCTCATTATTTTATTCATTAGTTAATTATTTTTCCTCAAGACTATTAATAGTTTAATAATTATCACTAAATATATTAAAATAATTAATTATAGTTTGATATTATGTTTCTTACATCAACAATGACTCAAGGAATAGTGAAATTAACTTATAATGTATTTATACCATAAATTACCATATTTTACTATTCATAAAAATTCAACTATTTTAGAAAAAAAAGATTAACCCTAACCATTTTTCAATGTATAGAATTCAAAAATAAAATAAATTTTATTAAAATAATTTTATAAATATGATAAATTTAATTTTTAATTAGAACCACCATTTACTTGGAAAATACCAATTTTAAAATTATAACTGATTTCATAAACCTTTGAAAAATCAAATAAGGTCACATAAAATTATCTTATAATAATAAAAAAATTAATTTATGAATAAATTTTAATAAAATAAATTTTCATTTAAATCATTATATTAATTAAAAATTGAAAATAAATATTTATGTTTTATAAAAATATCAACACTTAATTAATAATTTCAAAAACATTTATTTACATATAATGTGATATAATAATATAATATTACCATTTACAAGATGCCAAAATTTTATTTATAATTTTGTGGGTGAGGTTATTATTCCATTGGCCTTTTTACTATTTATAAGGTTCATATTACTATTCCAAAGGTCAAGTTGTTATTCCATTGGTTTAAGTGACTTAATTTTTATAAATAATTATTATTCCATTAATTATTCATTTATTAAGTTTTTATTGTGTTATCTAAGTGATTTTATGTTATTTATACTATATTACATAATTATAATAATGGATATTCTATTGATAGAATTCTAGGTTGTTACATTCTTCCCCTTATGAAATTTCCCCCTCTAAATTCCATTTTACATACTATGGTGAAAACAAGTGAGGGTACTTCTCCTTCATCACTTCCTCCAGTTCCCATTTTTCCTCTTCATACTTATGGTTCCACCATTGTACTTCGACCAGGTGAGTATCCTTATCACACAAAACTTTATCTCCAGGATCCAAGATCTTCACTGGATGCTCCTTGTAAGATAGACAATTCTCCAACTGTACCTCCTCTAAATTTAGTACATGTGAGAGATATGGCATGTACTTCCTCAATAGGGATACAAGGAATACGTCTTGTACTTGAGACATGTCTGGTGAAAGTGCTAGTCGGTAGGCCACCGCTCTAACATGATCAAGATTCTCTAAGGGGTCGATGTACCTAGAACTTATATTTTCTTTCTTCTCGAATATCATGATACTCTTCCATGGTGATATGTATAGGAATACCATGTCTCCATCCTTAAAATCTAGGTCCTATCAATAATTGTCTACATAGATTTTTTGTCTAATTTGGGTTGTCTTGATGTGCTACTAATTTTTTTTTCACATTCTCCACCATTTCTTCGACCATTTCAGGTCTTAGTAGGTTACTTCACCAAATTCATCCTAGAATTTCAGTGTTCTGTATCCTTTACCATAAAGGGATTCATATGGTTCCATTTGGATGCTCGAGTGGAAACTGTTGTTGTAAGAGAATTTAGACAGTGGAAAATGTTGGTCCCGTCCTCATTTGAAGTCCATAGAACACGATATGAACATGTATTCTAGTGTCTAAATAGTCCTTTAATATTGGACATCAATTTGATGGTGATAGACCATAATGAATCTCATCCCAATGTTCAAATCATATTGGATACTTTTCTGGAACATGGAGGTGAATCTCAGTTCTCGATTGGATATCATCGATATTAGTACTCTATGAAACCTTACCACTTCTCTGAAGTATATTTGTGTAATTTTTTATAGTGAGACTTCCTCAAAAATTGAGATAAATTGACATGTATTTATGAGATGGTCCACAATAAACCATATAGAATTGTTTCCTCTATATATATTCAGAAGTCCGCTAATAAAGTCCATGGTGATTTTTCCCACTTCCATGTTTGTATGGGTAATGGTTTCATCACCCCTATACTTTTTCCTCTCAGCCTTCACTTTTTGAAATACTAGGAAATAAGGTGTATATTTATAGATAGCCTTCTTCATATTATCTCTCCAATATCTCCTTGAGAGATCTCAATATATCTTTGTGCTCCCTAGGTGAATTGAGAAGGTTGAGCTATGTGCATCATTCACAATCTATTTCTTTATTTATGGATCATATGGTACACATAGTCATAAACCAAATCTCAAAAATCCTTCCAAATCCATTTTTAACTTTTAGGATTTACAATTTCTAATAGCTTGCATTTTTTTTGAATTTCTATATCATTTATTTGAGAATCATTTATTTTATCCATAAGGGATGGTTAAGAAATCATTTGAGAAAGTATTAATGATGTTACTTACTTAATGATCCCCATGTCTATCCTTTATATTTCTAATAATATTGGATCCTTCTCAATTATCATCATTAATAAGGATTCATGATTCTTTCTAGTTAGAGTATCCACCACCTTAGTTTCCTTGCAAGGATGGTAGTGGATTGAGTAGTCGTAATCCTTGATGAGCTATAACCATCTTCACTGGTTCAAATTAAGATCCTTCTATGTGAATATATACTTGATGTTTTTATCATTAGTATATATTTTACACTTCTCCCCATAGATATAATTCAACCAGATTTTCAAATGCAAAGATCACTACTGCCAACTTTAGATCATGCATGGGATAGTTTTTCTCATGAATTCTCAACTGCCTTGAGGTGTCGTATATCAATTTATCATTTTTAATTAGTACACACACTAATAACTTCTTTGAAGCATATCTATACACTTCAAAGAGTTCCCCACCTTTCGATAGTGTAAGTACAAGTGCTGTGATAAGACTCTTTTTCAACTCTTTGAATCAGTCTTCACCTTCACTGGTCTAGATTTTTTTTTTATCTATTTTGAGTTATCTTGGTTTGTGGGTTCAAAAATCTTGAGAATTTATTCACAAATTGTAGGTAATACTGAGATAAACCAAGTAAACTATAGATCTCCATTAAATATGTTGGTTTGGGCCACTCTTTGATTACCTTTGTCTTGGTAGGGTCCAAAAATATCCCTCTGTTGGTGACTAAATTACCCAATAATGATACTTCCTTCATCCAAAACTCATATTTACTATAATTTTCATAACGTTTCTTCCATAAAAAATTATTTAATAGAGTATTCAAATTCTTCTCACGTTCCTCCTTGCTCTTGGAGTATATCAGTACATCATCAATTAAGACTACCAAAAATTGGTCAATGTAATCTCTAAAGACTATGTTAATTAAATAAATGAAAATTTCTAGAGAATTAGTGAGTCTAAAGGTCATCACTATGTACTCATTATGTCCATACCTTGTTCGAAAGGAAGTCTTGGGAATATCTTCATTTATCACATTTAATTGGTGATATCTTGACTGAAGGTCCACTTTAGTGAAATATGTGGCCCCACATAGTTGATAAAACAATTAATCTATCCATGGAAGGTGATACATGTTATTTATCATGATTTTATTGATGTAATGATAGTCAATTCATAGTCACATTGATCCATACTTGTTTTTGAAAAAGGGGATTGGTGTACCCCATGATGAGGCACTTGAGCATATAAAATCCTTATATAGATTCTCTTATAAATACTTCTTTAGTTTTTCCAACTCAGAAGTGGATATTCTATAAGGTGTCTTTGATATAGGAAGAGAACCAGTAATAAGTTAAATTAATAACTCAACCTCTCAGTCAGGAGGAGGACCAAGTAATTATTTAGGGAACACATTAGTATATTCCCTCACAATGGGCATGTCTTCTATCACGATCCTATTCTTTGTCTCAATAATTTGAGCTAGATATTATTAATTATAAGGAAATTATATCTACAACTGAGAAAATTATTCTGATGAAGATTCCTCATCCTTTTTATGCTTGTATAAAATTTTAGGATACCTAGAGATGTGGAGAGTGATATCCCTTTCCCAACAGTTGATGTTGGATTGGTATAAAGATAGCCAATCCATGAACAATATGGCATCAAACTCCACCAAAGGAAGTAAGAAAAGATTTTATGGGAGGTTGAGTCCATAAAAATTAACTTGGGAAGAGTTATTTAATTTGGATAAAATAATTTCCCCATTTTCTATTCTTATAGATAAGTCAACCACCATATTTTGAGGTGGTGTTAGAATAGTTCGACTAAACTTGCAATATTTGAAAGAATGCGTAGAAATAGAATCAAATAGGATGTTCACTATTCTTGAATGAATAACCAATGTACCTATCACCACATCATTGATAGGATCCACCCCATTTGTAGTTATATAATACAACCTTCCTTGTTTCCTTGGAGGTTGATGTTATTGATTTCCCCCAAAAAACATTGGCTTAGGGAAATGGTTTGTATAATGACCATGTCCTTTGAAGTTGAATCACTATACTACATATTGAGTTTTGAATTGAACCTTACTTTCTTATTCTAAATTGGTGAGATGATTCATATCCATTCATTATTTATTAGCAAGATTCCCCATTCTTCCACATTTGAAGCATTTCATGGTTCATTTTAGACAGTTCCCCAGATTCTTCTTCCAACAATTTAAACACTTGGTATGCTAGGGTTTCTTTCTATCAATGGATTTATCTACTAATCCTCCCATATTAAACTCCATTTTTTTTATAATTAGGTCCATGAGGCCACTGAGTGTCTCTGATATCCATTTCAACCTTAAGGGCACAACAAGAAATATCCTCATGGCTATCAAAGATTCAAATCTACAACGATTTTAATAGACTAGGATTTAGTCTAAAAAATAAGAAATATACCTTTATTTTAGTGCTCATGATAAATATGGAGGCATATCATACTGGTCTTGTGAATATTTCTTTATACGCTCTGATGGAATCTTCTTCCTTATAATTTATTTCGAGGAACTCTCTCTCCATCTTGAGATAGAGGGTTCAAGGAAAATATTTATTGAAAAATATTTTTTTGAAATCTTCCCATTCCATGTAATAAATTTCCTACATTAACTTTGTTCTCCTAATAAATTTCCACCACTTATCAAATTACCTATCAAAATTATAGATTTCCCACACAAATTTCTATTATTCTGATCATAATAGGACATAAAATATCTTCTCAATGGATTTAATCCATTGTTCTGCTAGGAGGGGATCAAAAGATCTACTAAACATGGGAGTCCTTTATCACATAAAAGATTAAACCACAACTTGATCATTATTAAGAGAAGTATAGTGTTGCACATGATTCAAGTAATTATTCATAACTTGAGAGACATTTTATCAAGTAATGTCATGGAGATTGAAGAACCCATTCCCATAATATTTGACATATCATTTAAGAAATTGTCACATTTCCTATCACAATGATTATTAGTATGAGTTATTCTATTTGTAGAAATTAACTAAGAAAAATAAGGTACAATTATGGGGATTGAATATATATATAATAATAATATAAAATGAAAACATTAACCATAGAGGTATAAAATTTTAAATGAAAAGTATATACTAACTTTTGATACCCTAAATTTCAATATGGGTTATCCATGGTTATAGAATTATCCCTAGGATTCTTACTAAAGTGCTATAGTCCTAATATCAAAAAATAACTAGACCTTACTCTGATACCAACTATAGTGAACCTAGAATTAAAAAAAAATATTACATGATTTTAAGCATAATTAACCATTAAATACAAACTAGGGATTGTAAAGTCTACTATCTTATGTTGATTAGGTACATAAAAATGAAAACATGAAACCATAATAAAAACATATTTTATTTAATCTTCATAATGATCTCCTAACACCCATTGAGACCTTAAATATTCATAGGATAATCTAGGGAATACATTAACAAAGGGATGAGCTAAAAAATACCAGTAAGGGAATAAACATAAGAATAAAGAATAACACATGGATTAGAAGGCAAAACATGATAAAAAAGGCATGAAACATGAATAAACATATGGAAGAGTAACATATAGAACATGGAATCATGTAATAATGGAATCATAGTAATGTGAAAGAAATATAAAACATTACATAAGAATGATTCAAGGCTCATTGCACTTGGAGGATCATGATTCAAGGATAACCACTATGACTATTTCACATGGAGCACATGTCAAGGTTGACCACCAAGACCATTGCACATGACTTCTCATGAGACTAAACATTACTAAATTCATTGAATATCTATCTAGGTGAACCCATAATAAAATTATCATGATTATGTGTACCACATAAATAATCATACATAAGTAATAAAACCTTTACATAAGGGTTAACCATGGAAATAACTGGGTATTATAATCATGTCAAAAGGAATAACAGAAGGGAATATCATAATGATGTCTATGAAAGAATGGAATTAAATAATAAATGGAAATTAATAAGGAAAAATAGACATATATCATGATAATTTATTTGAAAATTAAGTTAAAACATATAAAAAGATCATTTAATAAACTTTTAAAAATAAAACATTTTAGTGCGGTTTAAGGGAAAATTTTCCAGATTCTTTAAAACAAAATAATAATAATTTTTTTTATAAAACCATAAATAAACCAAGGTATTTTTTCAAGATAAAATGAGTGATTTTAGAAAAATAATTTTGAATTAAAATAGATCATGGATTTCACTTTAAAATGGGTAAGATATCAGGAAGTTCCCTTTAATCAGGCTTGCTTATCAGGTTGAGTTGAGTAGAGAAACCTTTTTAAAACATGAATTTATCTATCAAAGAAGGATGATATGATATGGATACATGAGTTTGAAAAATATATATATAATTTATAAGAATTATATAAAAACAAATAATAATTACATTAGGGTAAAGTGAGAGAAAGCGTAACCTAAATGAAAGATGAAGCTTGAGAGAGAATCCCTTATCTTATGTATGAAACAGTTCTGCAGTTGATCTTAATGTCATGGATAATTAGATTAAATTAATTAATTAATTAGTTAATAACATTTTTTACATGTAATTTATTTATTATAATTTTATTAAGTTCATTTATGGCCTTTTTGATGGGTTATGAGATTCAATTTCATCATTCAGGAGCATTGGTTTCCTTAATTTTCATGATCAGTTTACATGTATACATGTATAGAAAATCATGTAAAATGAGAATGGTTGTATAGAATATAAGTTATATGTTATTAATTAACATATAAAATCTTAAATGGTTATATAAGTCATTTGGTAATTTTTGGTGAGGATGAATCATTAGATAAGATTGTTAGTATAATCATTTAGATTGTTTTGGTGGTTTTTCGATCATCATAAAATAGTTTTATTTTATTAATTAATATTATGCATATAAAATGGTTCCAAAAAATTAAATAGGATGTAATAAAAATATTATAATCTTTTTTAACCATAAATATTTTTTATGAGCATTCTTGAAGGTGGTAATTCAAATTAAAAACTTTATCATCCTTGAATGTAATAAATTAACACATCATGGATGATGTTTTAATTTTTTGTACAAAAAGAGAGGGGAAGAGAAATGATGATGAATTATTCCATTAACATGATAAAATTATAGTATAAATAATATGTTGGTGTTTTCATTACACTTGGATAAGGGGAGGTGAGGATATAATAAGAAAAGAAAATAGATTTAAAATAAATTAAAAGAAAATGAAAGAGGATTTTACCTCTTGAATTTATCTTTCTTAAGAACCTCATTAGGGAAAGGCGTTCGGTATTTTATTGAGACCAAGGGATCCTGGATGTGGGGGAGAGACTTGGGAAGTGGTGTGGGAAGAATTTAGACAAGCTTAAATTATTTATAGGTGTGAGTAAAAGAGGTGGTGAGGGGTGGTATTTATAGTGGAGGATAGGGGTGTTTTCTCATTATTTTATTCATTAGATTATTATTTTTCCTTAAGACTATGAATAATTTCAGAATTATCACTAAATATATTAAAATAATGAATGTTTTTTTTGAGATTATGGTTTTTTACATTAGTGATGACTCATAGAATAGAGTATTTAGTTTATAATGTATAGATACCTTAAATTATCATATTTTACTATTCACAAAATTCAAATATTTTAGAAAAATAAAAAAAATTTACCCTAAGAATTTTTTGACATGTAAAATTAAAAAATGAACTCCATTTTATGAAAATAATTTTTGAAATATGATATATTTAATTTTTAATTAAAATCATCATTTACTTGGAAAATATCAATTTTAAATTTATAATTAATCTTATAACACATTGAAAATTTAATTAAGGTCTCATAAAACTATATTATAATCATAATAAAAAAATATTAATTTATGAATACATTTGAGGAAAATGAAATTTTTTTTAATTTGTTTTATTAATTATAAAATTGAAAATAAACATTTATGCTTTATAAAAATATAAACACTTAATTAATAATTTATAAAACATTTATTTACTTATACTATGATATTATTTTATTATATTACCATATTTAAGATGACTAAATTTTATTTATACTTTCATTGGTGAGTTTTCTATTGTATTGGACAGTTTACTATTTATAAGGGTTATATTACTATTCCAAAGTTCAAGTTACTATTCCATTGGATTGGGTTACTTAGATTCTATAAATACTTCTTACTCTATTAATTATTCATTTATAAATTTTTTATTGTGTTCTCTATGTGATTTTATGTGATTTATACTATATGAAATAATTATAATAAGTAAATTCCTATTGATAGAATTCCTGTTTTTTTACATGGGAAGTGATAGCGAGGCACCCTCTTTTAATATTGTATTATATGATCTCTTGTATGCGATAATTGGTCATAAATAGACATAATGGGGATGCGAACTTAACATACATATTTAGTTGATGAGTTAGCTTCACTTATTGTTCACTAGGCTTTAACACGATTTATTTATCTTTTTATGAGAGGCATTGGGGAGGATCCAACTTAGTATACATGTTATGCTGACCGTACATATATATAAACAATTTTTTAGGTCTATAGTATCTGGTTGGTGAAAATACTAGACTTTACTAGCTCTTGGGTTGTTTAGGTGATATTTGGGATTTTATGGTTACTACTGAGGATTATTTGTTGGTATTTATAGTTATTTTTTGTAGTTGTTCAATTGTATAGAATTACATTCTTGTATTTGGGATCTTTTAATTTTATCTTGAGCAGGTGTTGTTGGTTGTTTCTATTTTATCTATGATTTCTCATATCTTAGAGGGAAATACATCCCATTAGTGTTTATATACCCTTGGTGCTTGTTTCCAAATCATGGCCTATTAAAAGAGGGATTTGAGCATCATTATCTCTCTTCTATAATTGTCTTCCCAGGAGGGGTACCTTCGTAAGGAGGGGGTGATCAAAAAAATGGGTGAAGATTAATATGCAAATAAATTGTTTCTTAGATTTACTAGGATTATTAATGGTATGAGTGGTTTAAGTGAAACTATGGATAACACTACTATTATTGAAAGATTTCTTAAATAATTATCTAAGAAATGGAATAGAAAATAGGTTTCCATTTATGAAAGTAATAATTTAAAATAATATACTCATGATGAAATAATTGGATCACTATTACAATATTAAATTTAACTTAAAAATATTATTATGGAGGAATCTATAAAAAGAGAGTTTATTTTAAATCTAGCATGAATGTTAGTAGTTACTAATACAATTATGAGTTACATGAAAATCGTAGTGATGGAGTAGCCTATGTTTCTAAAGGATTATCTAAAAAAACAAAGGATTTTTATGGAGGTATATAAGAGATTATCCTAGATATCATTATAAATCAAACATGAAAGGTAATTTTTTTTCTAATGATGTTCTGGTAGTAACTTGTTATGAATGAAATATAAAAGGGTACATTAAATTTCAATGACTGAGGATAATGAAATAAAGGAAGTAAAAACTATAATCAAGAATGAAAAGAGACCACTTTAAACTAAATAAATCTATATCAAGGAATCATATTGAAGTGAAGAATCCAGTTCTTAAAAGTAATTGGAAAATCCATGCTTGATGGCTTGTTTAAATGAGGTTAGTGAATATGATTATAAATATTTTGAATTTAATTCTAAAACAACTTCATTTGACTATTGATTTAATAAAATTTAAAGGATATAAAAATTTATTATTAAGATTTTAGATCTATATAAAGAGCTCAAGAATAAGCACAATAAATTTTTTGAGGAAAATAAGATCACTCTTAAAAAAAATGAAAATCTATAAAATATTTCTTTTAACACTATTGATAAAATCTATGTAGATTTGGAACTTATTAAAAAGGAAAACCATCAATTCTAAAATCATATTTCTGAAAATAATGAGGCTGATGAATGAAAATTTAAATATATCTTAAAGTAAAATGACAAGCTGAAAATGGACATTCAAATCTAAAATAAAATCTATCGAAATTTATAAAAGGTTGATAAAATTATGATAAAATTTTTGGATCATAATATATGTATAGGAAAACCTATAAGAGGGGATGAATTTAGGATAATAAACAAATAAAAATTTTAAACCTTCACAAGTATTTAAATGATCAGAAGTACAACATCAATTAACATATAAAAACACTTAAAGTAATATAAAAGTATTGCTTGATAAAAAGAGGATCAATATTTCAATTACCGATAAATGTAATATCACAACATAAAATAAAATAATAAAACTTTATAAAATATCACTAAAAGAAATATCAAAATGAAATTTAAAAAACATAGAGTATGACTAACCAAATCCTAAAGAATATTTTTAAAATTTATACTTTTAACCCAAAGAGAAAGGGTTAATATAGACCGGTTTCAATGTACCATCTACTATAGAACTTTTAAAAGGTATACGATTCTTAAATCCTGAAGATTGGATCAATATTAATCACCCAGTAATACCTAAATAATTCAAATAGATAAATCCTAACCACTAAAACCAATATCTCATGAAACACGATATAAAGTGTAGTAGATTGGTAAATCTGCTACAATAGTCGGTAGATTGGAAAAATATCTACAAATAATAGTATCTCATTAATTTCACTAAAAAAACTGTTTTATCAGTAAAACAATTACAAAAATAAATGCTATAAAAATTTACAATAAAACCTCTAAAGCATAAGATCTATAAAATAATCAAAAATAAATAACTATCAGAAGTACACTAGTCAAAGAGAAGTTGAGGATATAAAGTGATTAGAAATCTTAGATTATTTTATATTGTTGTATATTTTATTATAATACATGAAGTTTGTTTCTATTTATATAATATACTATAAAATTTGGATTCTATATATCTTGGATCGGGCATAATTTCATCAACATTAACTTACTACTCATCTTATGATGGACTCAACGTCTCACCACATCTACTGATAAATTTGTTCAGCATCATCACATTAATATTTTGACCAAAGTATGAAATCTAATTTACATATAAAGATAACAAAACCATAGACCATCAATATTTTTAAATTCTTATGATCATCAGATTCTCAAAAACCATCATACAATCAGTCATTCATAAAACCTTTGGTTATAAATATTTCACTTAAATAGTTTTATAAAAAAAATAGAAACACAAAAATAAATTTAAATTATATACTTATTATTGCGTATAGTTATTTTTAAATAAGGAAAAAGTGAGTATTTGAATTAATAGAAATGATTTACATTAATAAAATGAGAGAAACTAAGTTGGTCTTGGATACAATTATCAATTTCTAAAAATTTACAAGGTATTTTATGTTAAAAGTTCAAAAATTAAATGTATCTATAACAACTTTTTTAAGATGTATAATAAAGGGAAAACATACAAGTGAATTTTCCTTGAGATTTACACAATCACTTGGTCATAGTAAATACTTTATTTCTAAATTTTTATCCCTAAGATTACCTATTTATAAATTTTTTAAATTCATATAAATTCCTAATAAGTATTTTTCAAACCTAATGGGACCCAAGTTTTAATTAGTACCAAAATTGTCTTAAATATGAATTTATAGGATATTTATCTTGGTATTTTAAAAAAGGAAACTTGATACATTGATATTTTATGTTCTAGGAACATGAAATTGATGCATCATATTTTTTATCATTCAATAGATATGAAGGAGGTAATGTAAATTTTGGTGATAATTCCAAAGGTAAATTTAAAGGTTTTGACAGGATGGTATTTAAAAATTTATTATCATTTCAAAATTATTATATATTTATGTTTGAAAACATAATTTGGATAGTATTTAAACATTATATTGTATTGGAATGCATTTAAAATTTTATACTGATAAGTGCATAGCTTTTAATGATGAATCTATATTATTTTATGAAAACCAAAAAGATAATATATATTTTACCTATTTTTATAAACTAACATAACAAAATATTAAGTGTTTAAGTGTTATATATTTAGAAAAAATTTTATTCCATAAGAGACTTTAGAATACTAATTTTAAGTTTCTTCACAAACTGTCAATGAATAGATAAGTTTTTCAGATTCTTGAATTAAACTTGGACATCACCTATATTTGTGACTCTTGTAAAAAATGTAAACATCATAAAGATAGGTTCATATATATCAATAATTTTGAAACTATAATCCCTCTATAACTCATTCACCTTGATTTATTTGGAAGTATATAAATAGCTAGTCTTGGTGCTAAAAGGTATGTTTTTTGTAATTATGGATGCTTTTAGTAGATATAAATTGGTTTATTTTCTAACTCATAAATATGAAACCATTTATATTTTCTCTAATTATTATAAATTTGATAAAAAATAAAAAGGTTACTTAATATTATCAATAAAAATTGATCATTTTTGAGAGTTTGTAAGTATTTAATTTGAATAATTTTATGATTATATTGGTTATTATCATAATTTTTACCCCATAGAAAACTACAACAAAATAGAGTAGTCGAACTGAAAAATAGAAATTTACAATAAATGACTAGAACCATTTTAATGAGTTTAAAACACCTAGATTTTTTTGGGAATAATATATAAATGTAACTTGCTGTGTTTATAATAGAATTATTTTAAGACCCATTTTAGAGAAGACACCTTAAGAACTTTGGAAAGGAAGAAAACCAAAAGTTGGATATTTTATAGTATTCAATTATAAAGTTTATATTCTTAACACTAAATATTATTTAGATAAATTCAATTGTAAATCAGATAATGATATATTTTTGTTTTTTTTTAATTTTAGTAAAGTATATAATTTTTATAAAAAAATAACCGTGATCGTTGAAGAGTCTATACATGTTAAATTTTATGAAAATACTTTAAAACAAAATAATGATGATTTAGAACAAGTTGAAAATGATTATTGAGATTTTAATTTTGGAGAGAGTGAAGCTCACATGAAGATGTATATGTTGAGGGGGAGAGTCACCCTCATGAAAAATCTTAGAAAAAACCTAAGGATTATACCATAGATAAGGTTATAAGAAATTTTAATTCTAGAGTAAAAACTAGAAATTCATTAAGATATTTTTTTTTTCTTATAATGATTTTATTTATGATTTTTTTCTTAAATTTATTTGCAAAGCTTTAACTGATTCTAAATTAATATTAGATATAGAAGAATAATTAAGATAGTTTTCAATAAATAATATTTGGATAGTATTTTAAACTCTATAATTGGCACTAAATATATTTTTAGAAAAAAACTTGATGAATTTGGAAATATTATTAAAAATAATGCAATATTAGCAACACAAGGTTATTTACAAGAAGAATATATAGATTATGAAAGAACATTCATACCCGTTTATATATTAGAAGCTATAATATATTTTTATATTATACTTCTTTTAATGGATTTAAATAATTTCAAATGGATTTCAAAACCAATTTTCTAAATGGATATATTTATAGAGATGTATATGTAAGACAAACCTATGATTTTGAAAACGAAAAACATTATAATTAGGTTCTAATTTTTTTTAAATCTCTTTATAGACTTAAATAAGAATGAAGAGTATGGTATAAGAGGTTATCTAGATTTCTTTTGAATAATGGTTTTTAAATGGGATAGTGGATAATAATTTATTTATTAAAAAAAATTCTAAAGGAGTTTTTTTTTTTTAATTTTTTTAGATGATATCATTTTTTTAAATGATACTTCATGTAATTAATTTTCAAAATTAATGAAAAGTGTATTTGATATGCGTCTTATGGAAGAATTAAAATTCTTTCTTAGACGTCAAAATTTTCAATGGGATGATAACCATTTTATTAATAAATTTAAATACACTAAGGATCTATTTAAATGTTTTGTTATTTATAATTTTAATGGTTTAAATATCCTTATAAGTCACTAATGTGTATTAGATGTTGATAAATATATAAAATTAGTGGACAATAAGTTTTTTATAGGCATGATTTGTAGTTTGTTATATTTAACTACATCTTGTATAGATTTAATGTTTTCAATTTTTATTGGTTATATATTTAAAAGTGACTCTAAGGAAAATCACTTAGAAGTTGTTAAAAGAATAATAAAATATGTTAAAGGTTCTTTAAAATATGTTTTATTCTATCCAGGTATAGCTTATTTTGAATTAAAAATATACCATGATTCTGATTTTGGTGGATGTATAATAGATAGAAAAATTACTAGTGGAATTTTTTGTTTTTAGGAAGAATATTTTTTTCTTAGATCCCAAAGAAACAAATTTATATTGATTTATCTGTTATATAATCCTAATATATAGCTATTGTATGTTATTTTACTAAATACTTATGCATTAAGAAAACTATTAATTATTTTGAAGTTTAGTTTTCATGTGACAACTCATATAATATTTCTATTTCTAAAAACCATTTTCATTATTCAAGAACTAATCATATTGAAGTTAAATATCACTTTATTAGAGATTAAGGAAAAAAGGGTGATATCTATTTGGAACATATTCTAACTGATGATTAATTAACAAATATTTGTACGAAGAATTTAGATTTATTTAAGTTTGAGAAATTAAAGTATGTACTTAGCATGATGGAAGTTTAAAATTAATGCTTGAAATATATAAACTTGGGTCTATTTATATCCAACATTCTTTCATATAGAGTTTATGGTCCTTCTTGAAGGATAAAGTCATTTCACATTCTTAATACCACTTTAAGTTAACTCTATTAGTTTAGAATTAAGAATTATGACATGATTCTAGATTTGGTTAGAAAAAATGATTAATATTATTGTATATTATGGTTTACTAACATATAATTAAATATATTTTTTATCTACAAATAGAGAGTATGTAAAAAAGCTTATATTTTCTGGTTTACTAAAATTTTTAACAATTGTAGATTATTTTTATAATTCCTTGAACATATTCACATGTTTTTTCATGTCCTTATAGATTTAAAATCCTTTTATAGGTATATTTATCATTTTTATATATAATATTTTTTTTTTGAAATCTACACTATTTTTTTAAATTATGGATACCCATTGTTGAATATTTTACTATTTAATGAAGGAAGAAATGATTATATTAAGGGGAAGTTTCAATACTTTTATTGTCTATATCTTTAATTTAATATTTTTATTTAATTATTTAGTTGATTCAATGATTATAATGCATAAATTTAGAGAAAAATATAAGGTATGAATATATTTTTATTGAAATATGTTATTTTTGTTCTTAAAATTTGTTTTCATCCCTAAGCATAATGAAATTTTATTTTTAACACAAGGTTTAATGTTTTTTTAACTTATATATAGTTAAAATTGTTTTATTTAGTTATTATCTCCAAAAATTGGAATAAATTAATTTTATTTATTATATTTTAGTATAATATAAATTAATTTTATTATCTTACTTCTAGAAATGGGGGGGGGGTGATTTTCATAATACCCGAGACTCTACTGCAGAAGGTAAACACCATATCCTGAACTACCACACATTTCACACTCTAATGCTCCTTTATTGATAAGTATATTTAAATTATAATTTCTGAAAGTTATAATTTTAATTTTAAAATAGAAAATTCACCTTTTAATTATATATAAATACATTAACTTAATATTTTTTTTGGATTTTCCTAAAAAAAATCATTATAGGTGAATAGTGTAATATACTGATTTTACTAATACTATGAATTTTATACCATTATTAGTATATGAGTATGAATTATAATTTTTTGAAACAATTTTATTCAAAAATATGTATTTTATAATGAAATTATACATTTTAAAATATTAATTATAGTTTACAAACCCATGATTAGTATTTTAGAACTAAAGTAATATTTTTATCAAAATATTTTTAATTAATATAAATTTTTATCACTTATAAAAATTGAATCATAAAAAATTTATTTTAAATTTAGAATAATTTGTTCCATATTATCTAATAAGGATCAATTTTTTAGGCACAAATATTAAGTTACCTATGGTAAAAACTAGTTACCGTGATAAAAGATAAAATGGTAAATGTAAAAATTCAGGGGTAAAGAGATTGAAACATAATAACAACTTGTATAAAGTTTTGTTTATAAGGTTTTTATTGACCTTATCTATTTAAAACACCATCATTTCCTATTTTTGGAGCGACTTCACATGTTTAGCATGTGGTCCCTTTACATTAAGTTGAAATATCTACTAATTTTCCATTCTCACCACTTATAAAAGGGGCCTCTCACCAACCCTTAAAATAATTATTAAAAATTTATTTTAATCATAAAAAATTACAATTATCCATTCAAATATAATAATATTTCAATATATTGAGCTTTTGGTCATAAAATATTATCCTAAGCCCTTCCTTTCCAAGGAATCCTCTAAGATAAACCCAAAGTTCTCAACATACGTTTAATATTTTCGTTATTGTATTTTCATTTTATATTTCCATTTCAAATTTATTTTTCCCAAAATATTTTTAATACTTAATAATTTATAGCATACTTATTTTTTTATATTTTAGAAATAAACACCAACCACCTTTCCATTTTCCATTAAGAAAAAACTATCATTCATGTGTTGTGAAGACTACCACCTCCACGACGCAATGTGTTTCATTTTCCTTCACCGCCTTACAAGTATGGATCTAAGAATATTATTGAAGTATAAATATGATTTGTATGATATCAATAAGAATTTATTATAAAAAATTATAGAAAATATTAATGATGTGATCGTCAAATGATCATTGTTATTTTAATCATTTAAAACAAGCATACTAAGAGGATAACCTTTTATTCATATTGTGTAATATTTTCATATCCATTAATTATTATTCTAATTAATTATAATTTTGATATGTTACAATAATAAACACTAAATAACATTATCATTATTATATTATAATGATATTACAATAAAACCACCACATAATCATTCATTTAATATGGGTATAGTCATGTTTGGGTTTGTTTAAGAACTTAATTGAACAATACTATGAATTAATATCATGAATGAGATGGGAACATAATTAATAATATAATATTATATAAATGTATAAATAATGATTTTTTTGGTTATGAAGATTTTATATCAATATTTAATAAATTAATTAATAAAACACACTTCGATCTTCAAGAATCACCAAAACATGCTTGTTATCATTTTTATCTTCAAGGATAAATACTAAACAATAATTCATGGAATTTTTGAACATAATAAATAATTATAAATTATATATAATGGGAAATTTAATGATCTATAAGTTAATAAATTTAAAACTAGAATGAACACAAACACTGTTGTTACAGAACTAGTACAAATGACGAAACTATAAACACTTGATGTGGAAAATTAATATAATTTATAAAGAGAACAACTATTTATGAAGATTATAAATAAAAATGAATATAATTATGGTTAAAAATTAAGTTATTAAGAGATATATTTTTGTAATACAAGAGGTTAATATTCACTTGTGGAAGTCAGGATAAGAGGTAAGGATTTTCCGTCTCAAATTCCTCTCTTTGAGACATGTTTTGCATTATTCACCTAATGTACATAATGTGGTTTATATACTACCAAATTGAAATTTTATACCATGAAGTGATTTTATTCATGGTATTTTATATTCAATTTTTATCCCTATATTTCAAGAGGTTTTTATTTATTTTCTACCCATTCCACAAGTGGGGTTTTTCCATCTCAATTGTCATTCTTTGGGACTCATGTTATATTCACCACCTATTTCCTTTTATGTGGTGAATAAATTTCAATAGAATAAATTTACCATATTAATCATGAAATTTAAGGGATTTTAAATTATATATTTTTATCCATGTCTCTTATTATTTTAATTCAATATTTACCAAAACTGTTGTAAAACTCATTTTTTTCCAGAGTGGAAAAACCATTCTCAATTTTGGTAAAGAAAAATTATGTGTAGTTTCCTGGAAAATAAACCCATTTATGGATACTATAAGGTGGATATGGGTATATAATAGATGAAACTAGGGGTAATATCCCAAAATAGGGTTGGTTGAGCATTGAATTAATCACCACTCTAATTCATAATGAATGGGCCTAAGATTTCCCACCTACCTAGATACTCCTAAGGGATATAATTTGGAATATTAACATGATATTTATTAACCATGATGAATGTTATTTCTTACATTACCTTGGTATCCTACCAATTCAGGATATTTAATCCAATTACTATCCTCTAGGGATAACCCATCATATTTTAATTACCTTAAAAACTATATTTGTAACAGCCCGAGATTTTATGAAAAATATTTTTTTTTATTTCACTAATGTCTTGTGTTGTACGCTACACCAAAAGAAGCTTTCACAACACGCATACTTGACTTTCCTTCCATTACACTCAATCGCGACCTTCCACGATAGCGTGTGTTGTACGCAACACCAAGTTTCGCTAAACAACGATATGCTATTAAGATATTATTAAAACTAGCCGTTATGAATATTAATAACCACTTTTTGAAATTTTGTAAATTTTATTTTTCAAAATGGACATCATTTATGGATTCGGAATATCGAAATTAGCTTAGGTTGAAATTTTGGTGATTTTCGGATAACTTTCATATTTTGATGAATAGTGAAAATTACTAAATTTTAATTAAAAACAACTTTTTCAATCGAAATAATTAATAGTGATAAATTATTAATTTGAGTGGTTTTAAAGTATATTTAGAATATATTTTTACAATTTAATACAATGATTGGTCATTGGATGTAATTTCACATTTAAACCTGTTATAAACAAGTGTCAATCTTTTGATAGTTATTATCTCTTAAAAACACGCCTTTTGTTTAGACGACGGGAATTAATTTTTAAATTAATTAATGCAACTGATATGTTTTGAATTTGGTAAAATAGAAATCATTTTTGAGTTCAAAATATCAAATATAGCTTAGGCCTAATTTTTGGTATTTTTCTGAAAACATTCAATTTTTGATGAATAGTGAAACCACTAAGTGGTAGGTTAAAAACTGAATTTTGCATAAAAATTAATTTTACCGCTTCTGTGAATGGAATTTCGAAAATCCTACAGACACGGTTAATATCAAGGACTAAAATGCAGTTCAATGAGATGAAAATAATTTTTGGTGAATAGTAACTTTTTACTTTTTTTACCACGGTTAATAGTAAATAGGGTAACTAAGGGTAAATATGATATTACTATTACCCTAACACATGTTCTAATTCTATTGGATAAGTGTAATTCGACCAAAAACAAACTTAGGAATAAAATATGACCATTTAGGCCCACTTGGATTAGATTAGGACATTTATTATTAATTTATTTAAAGAAGGGTTAAAATAGTTAAAATCAAAGTTTAATAAGTAAATCATTTTTAATATGGGGTTATACATAAGATAAATTCGACTATAAATATTCATTAGAAAGATAAAAATATTTCCTACATAAAGATATTTTATTTATAATTTTTAGACTTTAAATAAATTAATTTATTTATGACACAACGATGATGCAGTAATTACCCTTTTAAGGAAATATTAACATAATTGATGTTATAAATACTCAAATGAATGTAATTTGAGACTTTTTATGAATTCCACTAATTTTATAGGTTACTATGATATATTAGTGTTGATTTAATCAACTTGGTTCGAACATATAATTCTGTTATGACTTTCACAAAAATCCTATATCAAATAGTGTCAAAATTGACACAAAATAGTTTTAAAATCAAATATTATATTATTAATTGTTATTTTATTCCTAAAAATCTAAGGTTCGGCCAAATGACTTATATAAGGATATATGTATTAATAATAAACAATTTGGGGTTCTTTTGGCATGTTATAGTAAGTGTATTAACCATATGGTGAAAGAAAACAAAAATACACGGTAAAAGTTAAATTATTTAAATTAGAGTTAAATCTAATTGATAAGGTTAAAATAATACCCTAAACTTGTCTAAATCCTATTGGTTGATAGGATTTCGACCCCTCCCCACTTTAGCTTCAAAATAAGACCCTTTGGAACCATTATAAACTGATTTTGACATTAATATAAAATAATATTTTGAGATATTCCTAAGGTGCCCCTCTCCTCCCTTATAAAAGGGCACCTCCTCCCCCTCCTCCTCACACCAATTTGAGCACTCAAGCTCAGCCAAAACCTGACAAAATATCTTCTCCACTTCCCTAGAAACATCCTAGAGGTTCTGGTCTTCCTCAAAGACCAATTTTAGTTCCCTAAGAGGAGGTCTCAAAGAGGCACTTCAAAGAAGAGGTAATTACCGTTACCAATTCTTTCATCTTTATTTCTTCTTCCACTTCTTCTTCTTAGGTTGTTTCATTATGAAGTAATAACATCAGTATCACTCATATACTGATATGTTATTATAAGTATGAAACAACCCTATTTCACCATCTATCCATCCTACGGAAAAAGAAATCACCGCACGTGCGTACGTACGGAATACCATCTCCACGCCGTGGTGTAATCTATTTTCCACCACCACCTTACATGGATGGGTATAATGGTGTAAAGAATAACTATACATAGTTATTAAAACATCATATTTATTCTGATATATTGTATAATCCACTCCAATTCAATTCAATATTTATAGAAATGATATCATCGCTCGTGCGTACGTACGGACTACCGTCTCCACGACGCGATGAGATTCATTCTCCATGTTAACCATTTAAGAATGATTATAATGTATATATAAGAAATAATAATGAAATATATGACATTATAAAGCTACTGGATTTATGTATATATATACATATGTATGTCATCTACTTACTTCCATTTCAAGACAATAAGGAAAGGAAAACAGTGTTCATGCATACGTACGGACTACCGTCTCCATGAACGGTGTTTTTCATTTTATTTATCTACCTATTATATATATATATATACTGAATATATATGATATATAAATCATATTCTGGAAGTGAGTAAATAATGATATAAGTAATAATGATGTCAAGAACAACAATTCAAAACACCTACGATAAATGAAACGATTTTACCCAAAACGCTCTTTAACATGGAATTTACAAAAGAACGGGTAAAATAAAGTCATAAGTGAACCATATATGATATCATAACAATTAGTCTGATTCTGGAATAAGTCAATAACATGATTTAAATCATTATACAGGAGGTTCGGACACTTACAAAGCAAGTCGGACCTAAGGTAAGGGAAAATATCACAATCTCACTTTTATCCGAGATTGTTTTTACTTTGGTAATTACTGGGGTGTATTTTATCATCCACATCCATGTTCCCTCAATATGTAATATTATTTCCATCCTTCTACAATAGTTTATATCCAATTTTACCCTTCGGTGAGTTTTTAGTAAAAGATACGAAAGGAATCTTTTGTCGTTTTTCGTACGAGGTACTTTTTGACTTTTCCGACAAAAGTACGAAGAATGTTTTTTTTAACTTATACGGCATGAATGGATTTTTAAAACATTATTTCCAAGAATCTTCCTTTACAAGTTTTCAAGTTTATTTTTAATCAACTTATTTTATTTTAAAGTTGTATGACATGTTATGAAAGGAAAAATGTTTTTGACGAAGAAAGGATATTTTCCTCAAGAATGGAGTTCAAGTGTTTTATCAAAATTATTTTCCATCTAAGATAATAAAGGGTTCTGTTTTTATCCCTATTATTACATTGATTTGATCATGTTGTGATGGAATTATTTTTATGAATTCCTTTATCTTATATGAATTTATTTATGATGTCATGATGTTTCAAGAATCCCATTTTTGTTACATGTGTTATGTGATGATGTATGTTTTATGATTATGTGGCACACATAAGAAAGGATTCATTATAAGATGGGTGGGTCCTATATCTCCCTCCAATGCATTGGGTAAAGATTTTATATCTCATGAGATAGACATGGCTGGAACGGAAGGTTATTTCGGTTCAGTGATACAGGACTGAAACGAGGAGTGAACTCGGTTCAGAAAGGGACTTTGTCCACTAAGATAGTCTTGGCAATGAGTCATGACTAACAAGAAATGATTTTACATGATTATGTGTGCATGCCACAAAGTTTCAAGTTTCATGTTATGATTATGGGGATCTCATTTTCACTTCTATGATTTATCCCATGTTATGATATTATGAGCTCTTTTGCAGGTTAAGATTTCCAAAAGCTATGTTCTTATGTATATGATGTGATTGATATTTCTTTTGTTTACCCTTACTGAGCATTTGAGCTCACCCTTTTATGTTTTCTTTTCCCCAGGATATAAAGAAAGGTTTTTAGGTAAAAAAAAAGGAAGATCTTTATGGGAGATATTGAAGATCTTTCACCACGATTAGAAGATTACGTTCTGAGTTTCCAAAGACACTAAACTATTACGATCCTTGTGTGTGTGTTTTTGTTATGTACTAAGTATTCCGCCAAAAGTAATGTAATGTCCATGTACGATAAGCTTCGGGTCTCTACAGTTGGTATCAGAGGAAAGGTTTAGTCAACCTTTGGAAACTAGGATGTGAAAACGTCAGTGAGATCCCTAGAGATATTTCTACGGTATGTCTAGGGATGTCCCTAAGGTTAAGTAGACGTATAAGTTATATTACTAGAAATACGCTAACGATCATAGAATTAAACCTAAGATGTTGGATATTGAAGGTACTCCCCCTTTATTATGTTGTTTTCCCTAGCATGATTTTTGCCTCTCACACTATTCTTTTTGGGTTTTAGACGATGGCTGGAACCCGAAGGAACCGTGTTGATCAATGCAATGGACAATGCAATGATTGCCCTCCTGAACAAACAAATGTTATGGGAGATGGAGTGAAAAATCTTATTGCTATACTTACACAAGCTATGAATCATTCTGGACTTCCAAATGAGCAGAGAAGGGAACAATATTCTATTGAGTCCTTCATGAGGCAACGTCCACCTTCTTTCAGTGGGTCTTCTGATCCACTTGTGGCTGAACAATGGATCAGTACTACTGAAAAGATATTTTCAGTTCTTCAATGTTCTGAACATGATAAAGTCATCTTAGCAGTATATCGTTTGGAAGGTGAAGCTGATCAATGGTGGAATCTTATCAAGAATACGAGGCCAAGAGATGAAATTGAGTCCATGGAATGGGACGAGTTCAAGAACTTGTTTTTCAGTAAGTACTTCCCTCGTATTCTTCGAACAAAGATGGAGAAAGAGTTTCTTGAACTGAAGCAAAGGGACGATGAATCTGTTGGTACCTATGAAGCAAATTTTACAAGACTTGCAAGGTATGCTTCTGGAATTATCATCCAACCTGAAAGTAAAGTTGATCGATTTTTCAGTGGCTTAAAACCAAGTCTTCGAAGGGCATTAGCTATAAGAGACTTCAGTAGCTATGAAGAAATTGTGCGTTGTGCTATCAAGGTAGAAATGGAAGTTGGTGTTACATATCCATCTCATGGTTTTGACAAGAAACGAAAGATGGAGTTCAAGGAGAAATCTCAGAATAATGGTGAAAAGAAGATGAATGTTTCCTTATGCTCAAAGTGTGGAAAGAAGCATGGTGGAGATTGTCTTAAAGGGACTAGAAAATGTTTTAAGTGTGGAAAAGAAGGTCATCGAGCAGCTGAGTGTCGAAGTAATGGAAAAAGGGTTTCTAATGATGTGAATAAAGCAAACACTGCAGAGAACGCACCGCCAACACTTCAATGCTTCAAGTGCAAGGAAATGGGGCATTATGCTAATAATTTCCCTAATCCAAGGGTTAGTGATGATCAAAATGAGCAACCACTAAAGGCAAAGGACAAAGGGAAATCACATGCGATGACTATTGGCAATGTTGAATATGACAACGATGTGGTGGAATGATTAAGTGTTTATGTAATGGGATTCCAAAATAATGTTGTATCATTGAGTATTGCAATATTTATTGATGTGGTATTCAAAGTGATTGAGATATTTTTTGGAAATAAGATGATATGCGCATAATGAAGACGAGAAAATGAAATGTTTAATAGTATTCATGAGCTCATGATTGATATAAGGACTAAGTGATATCATGGTTTGAGTATATAGAATTTTGAGGATTTTGGTATATGGAAAGTATTAACTTTTAACTACACTCATGTTTTCACTAAGGTATTCAAGAGAATACATGATTAAGGACTTTGAATGTTCGGAATGTGACCAAAAAGACATATCTTATGATATGTGGGGATCAACGATAGTATTAAATCTCTGGTGATCGTTGTCACTATATTATGAGAGTGGACTGCAGTATTATGTATAAGCCTAAAGATTAGACTGGATTATGTTGGACATAAGTTAGTATTGTTTAAGGATAGAAGATTTTCGATATTATTGATGGGATGTTATAGTAACGTAGTTTTAGAAAAAGGGACAACCTGCAGGACGGGCGACAGCCCATCGCTTCGGACAAGGCTGTAGGAATCGAACCCACAACCGAAGTGCGACTGGCCTTTATCGCCTACCACTGACCTACAGGAAGTCCCTGTTTAGTAGAAACTAGTTTTATTATATTAAGCAGTATGATATATGAAGTATAAGTCCATTTTAGGAACCATATATGATTAATCTCACTATAGATCGATTTATGCATATAATTTTTGCTAACCTTTTGTTTGAGACAGATGGAATGACCCGTCATTCTATCACATGATCTGCTAACACTTCACGAATAACAAATTCAACTAAGAGATGAAGTGGAAATTGTTAAAGGCATGAACAACAGTGAGATTGTACCAAAATAAAGTAAGTATTTATTCTAATTCAAATTCTTTAACTTTAGGGAAATGATCTTGAAAACCAAAAATGTTGTCCTAGTTCTCTTATACCTGATGAATCAGATGGTACCTTAGATCGTCACAAATTTATGGATTTGTGATTACTGGCTTTTCCATAGCCATGTTCTCTACCACTCTCCATCAGAACATGATGGTTAGATTTCTCTTCCATATCCATATTTTCACCTATGTGGAAACCCAGTGATTAGTTTATTTGGGTAATCATTACATTTCATACTTTAGTTTTTAAAGCCAAGTTTTGGTATTCCCTTTTACGATGTGGGTTTCTATTAAAGAAACTTTCGAATAGTAAACCATTTATAACCCCGACGAATTTCGAGGGCGAAATTCATTTTAAGGGGGGTAGAATGTAACAGCCCGAGATTTTATGAAAAATATTTTTTTTTATTTCACTAATGTCTTGTGTTGTACGCTACACCAAAAGAAGCTTTCACAACACGCATCCTTGACTTTCCTTCCATTACACGCAATCGCGACCTTCCATGATAGCGTGTGTTGTACGCAACACCAAGTTTCGCTAAACAACGATATGCTATTAAGATATTATTAAAACTAGCCGTTATGAATATTAATAACCACTTTTTGAAATTTTGTAAATTTTATTTTTCAAAATGGACATCATTTATGGATTCGGAATATCGAAATTAGCTTAGGTTGAAATTTTGGTGATTTTCGGATAACTTTCATATTTTGATGAATAGTGAAAATTACTAAATTTTAATTAAAAACAACTTTTTCAATCGAAATAATTAATAGTGATAAATTATTAATTTGAGTGGTTTTAAAGTATATTTAGAATAGATTTTTACAATTTAATACAATGATTGGTCATTGGATGTAATTTCACATTTAAACCAGTTATAAACAAGTGTCAATCTTTTGATAGTTATTATCTCTTAAAAACACGCCTTTTGTTTAGACGGCGGGAATTAATTTTTAAATTAATTAATGCAACTGATATGTTTTGAATTTGGTAAAATAGAAATCATTTTTGAGTTCATAATATCAAATATAGCTTAGGCCTAATTTTTGGTATTTTTCTGAAAACATTCAATTTTTGATGAATAGTGAAACCACTAAGTGGTAGGTTAAAAACTGAATTTTGCATAAAAATTAATTTTACCGCTTCTGTGAATGGAATTTCGAAAATCCGACAGACACAGTTAATATCAAGGACTAAAATGTGGTTCAATGAGATGAAAATAATTTTTGGTGAATAGTAACTTTTTACTTTTTTTACCACTGTTAATAGTAAATAGGGTAAATAAGGGTAAATATGATATTACTATTACCCTAACACATGTACTAATTCTATTGGATAAGTGTAATTCGACCAAAAACAAACTTAGGAATAAAATATGACCATTTAGGCCCACTTGGATTAGATTAGGACATTTATTATTAATTTATTTAAAGAAGGGTTAAAATAGTTAAAATCAAAGTTTAATAAGTAAATCATTTTTAATATGGGGTTATACATAAGATAAATTCGACTATAAATATTAATTAGAAAGCTAAAAAGATTTCCTATATAAAGATATTTTATTTATAATTTTTAGACTTTAAATAAATTAATTTATTTATGACACAACGATGATGCAGTAATTACCCTTTTAAGGAAATATTAACATAATTGATGTTATAAATACTCAAATGAATGTAATTTGAGACTTTTTATGAATTCCACTAATTTTCTAGGTTACTATGATATATTAGTGTTGATTTAATCAACTTGGTTTGAACATATAATTCTGTTATGACTTTCACAAAAATCATATATCAAATAGTGTCAAAATTGACACAAAATAGTTTTAAAATAAAATAAAATATTATTAATTGTTATTTTATTCCTAAAAATCTAAGGTTCGGCCAAATGACTTAGATAGGGATATATGTATTAATAATAAACAATTTGGGGTTCGTTTGGCATGTTATAGTAAGTTTATTAACCATATAGTGAAAGAAAACAAAAAGACACGGTAAAAGTTAAATTATTTAACTTAGAGTTAAATCTAATTGATAAGGTTAAAATAATACCCTAAACTTGTCTAAATCCTATTGGTTGATAGGATTTCGACCCATCCCCACTTTAGCTTCGAAATAAGACCCTTTGGAACCATTATAAACCGATTTTGACATTAATATAAAATAATATTTTGAGATATTCCTAAGGTGCCCCTCTCCTCCCTTATAAAAGGGCACCTCCTCCCCCTCCTCCTCACACCAATTTGAGCACTCAAGCTCGGGCAACCCCTGCCAAAATATCTTCTCCACTTCCCTAGAAACATCCTAGAGGTTCTGGTCTTCCTCAAAGACCAATTTTAGTTCCCTAAGAGGAGGTCTCAAAGAGGCACTTCAAAGAAGAGGTAATTACCGTTACCAATTCTTTCATCTTTATTTCTTCTTCCACTTCTTCTTCTTAGGTTGTTTCATTATGAAGTAATATCATCAGTATCACTCATATACTGATATTTTATTATAAGTATGAAACAACCCTATTTCACCATCTATCCATCCTACGGAAAAAGAAATCACCGCGCGTGCGTACGTACGGAATACCGTCTCCACGCCGTGGTGTAATCTATTTTCCACCACCACCTTACATGGATGGGTATAATGGTGTAAAGAATAACTATACATAGTTATTACAACATCATATTGATTCTGATATATTTTATAATCCACTCCAATTTAATTCAATATTTATAGAAATGATATCATCGCTCGTGCGTACGTACGGACTACCGTCTCCACGACGCGATGAGATTCATTCTCCATGTTAACCATTTAAGAATGATTATAATGTATATATAAGAAATAATAATGAAATATATGACATTATAAAGCTACTGGATTTATGTATATATATACATATGTATGTCATCTACTTACTTCCATTTCAAGACAATAAGGAAAGGAAAACAGCGTTCATGCGTACGTACGGACTACCGTCTCCATGAACGGTGTTTTTCATTTTATTTATCTACCTATTATATATATATATACTGAATATATATGATATATAAATCATATTATTGAAGTGAGTAAATCATGATATAAGTAATAATGATGTCAAGAACAACAAGTCAAAACACCTACGATAAATGAAACGATTTTACCCAAAACGCTCTTTAACATGGAATTTACAAAAGAACGGGTAAAATAAAGTCATAAGTGAACCATATATGATATCATAACAATTAGTATGATTCTGGAATAAGTCAATAACATGATTTAAATCATTATACAGGAGGTTCAGACACTTACAAAGCAAGTCGGACCTAAGGTAAGGGAAAATATCACAATCTCACTTTTATCCGAGATTGTTTTTACTTTGGTAATTACTGGGGTGTATTTTATCATCCACATCCATGTTCCCTCAATATGTAATATTATTTCCATACTTATACAATAGTTTATATCCAATTTTACCCTTCGGTGAGTTTTTAGTAAAAGATACGAAAGGAATCTTTTGTCGTTTTTCGTACGAGTTACTTTTTGACTTTTCCGAAAAAAGTACGAAGAATGTTTTTTTTAACTTATATGGCATGAATGGATTTTTAAAACATTATTTCCAAGAATATTCCTTTACAAGTTTTCAAGTTTATTTTTAATCAACTTCTTTTATTTTAAAGTTGTATGACATGTTATGAAAGGAAAAATGTTTTTGACGAAGAAAGGATATTTTCCTCAAGAATGGAGTTCAAGTGTTTTATCAAAATTATTTTCCATCTAAGATAATAAAGGGTTCTGTTTTTATCCCTATTATTACATTTATTTGATCATGTTGTGATGGAATTATTTTTATGAATTCCTTTATCTTATATGAATTTATTTATGATGTCATGATGTTTCAAGAATCCCATTTTTGTTACATGTGTTATGTGATGATGTATGTTTTATGATTATGTGGAACACATAAGAAAGGATTCATTATAAGATGGGTGGGACCTATATCTCCCTCCAATTCATTGGGTAAAGATTTTATATCTCATGAGATAGACATGGCTGGAACGGAAGGTTATTTCGGTTCAGTGATACAGGACTGAAACGAGGAGTGAACTCGGTTCAGAAAGGGACTTTGTCCACTAAGATAGTCTTGGCAATGAGTCATGACTAACAAGAAATGATTTTCCATGATTATGTGTGCATGCCACAAAGTTTCAAGTTTCATGTTATGATTATGGGGATCTCATTTTCACTTCTATGATTTATCCCATGTTATGATATTATAAGCTCTTTTGCAGGTTAAGATTTCCAAAAGCTATGTTCTTATGTATATGATGTGATTGATATTTCTTTTGTTTACCCTTACTGAGCATTTGAGCTCACCCTTTTATGTTTTCTTTTCCCCAGGATATAAAGAAAGGTTTTTAGGTAAAAAAAAAGGAAGATCTTTATGGGAGATATTGAAGATCTTTCACCACGATTAGAAGATTATGTTCTGAGTTTCCAAAGACACTAAACTATTACGATCCTTGTGTGTGTGTTTTTGTTATGTACTAAGTATTCCGCCAAAAGTAATGTAATGTCCATGTACGATAAGCTTCGGGTCTCTAAAATATTTCTTTGATAAGGACACTTAATTTTACTTTAACAATACCCCACTACTTCTAAGTTGATTAAAAGATGTTCTCCCAGACATCTATATTATTCAATTGAATGAGAAGGATTTGATTTATATATTTATTTTTATATAGATAGCCATGTTTTATTTACTAAGAGGTACCTCTGGGATTATGATGACATGTATTGATGAATCTTATGGTGAATGCATTGGAATTAATCTGGTGGTAGGTAGGGCCTAGAATTATATATCCCCTCGATGCATCAATAGGTCTCATGAGACAAAATAGGTTATTTATTGGTGTATACTTCTTCCCATAAAATGATAGTATCTTGGAACATATCCTTGAAAACAGGTTTTGATGTTCAAAATTATACATTCTATCAGTATAAGACCAATGATTATTGTTATATATATTTTAATTTATTATCATGGATATAGAATTCCATCAGTTTCAGTTTATTATAGATTCATGTTGTTCATTTATTCCTTCTATGTACCACATGAAATGTTTATGTTATTAAAGTAACTGATGTATGTTACTCCTTATCAATAATATTATATCACACTTAATTATTTTTCTTTCCCTTGGAAATCTAGAGGACGACTTTGTGTAAGTTTTAGGGATATGATTGAAGGTTTAATCTTGTTCTTGAAATATTTTCATGATGTATTTTATGTTTTGAAATGTATTATATTTATGCATATTTTATTATAAGATAATTAAACCATTTGACCCTTTAGGAACTCTTTTATTTCATATCAATAATTCAATATAACTATTAGATCTAGGTTTATAGAATTTGAGATTTTATAGTTGGCATCAAGAGATTTTGGTTGTAACCTTAGAGAGTTGATTTAGGGGAACTAAGTTAGTATTTGTACAATCTGTATGAAAAACCATCAATATATATAGGTATAACCCTATGAATCATAGAAGGAATTTAATTTTACAATTTAATATAATGATATAATAATATGTATGAATTTGTATAAATATGGAAACTAATGAGAGTAATGGTAATTGAATCAACACCTATAGTCAATGAAGGGATATTCCACATGAACAAGTTAATGAAACTTTAGATAAGGAAATCTGGTTCATAACCATTTTAGGGTAGTTGACCCATGCTATCATATGAAATATCACCCAAATAAAGTGACATGCTAATTTGAAATATGGTACAAATATATTAGATAAATTTATGAAAAAAAATCTCCACAATTTATAGAAACTACTAGTTTATCGGTAGCTGAACAACAGATCAATTCCATAGAGAAGATCTTTTTTTCTTTGGGAATTAATGAAAATAAAAAATTCACCATGATGATATATCATCTAAAAAGAGATGTAGACCAATAGTGGTCACTAATTAAAACCTCCAAATAATAATATGAGATCAAATTCATGTAATGGGGAAATTTTATAAAGGTATTCAATGAAAAAACTTTCCTCATGTGTAGAGAGAAGAAATGGAAAGGCAGTTTCTCAATCTTAGAAAAAATGAGGTAAGAAATATTATTGAATATGAGGCTTAAATTATAATGTTATCTAGGAATATTGAAAACTAGGTACATAGATCAAAAGTAATATTGATCATTTGTTTGATGAGTTAAATCATATTTTCAAAGGGTATTGGTCTATCATGCATTTCTTTATATGCGAATAGAGTATCAAGTGTTATTAAAGTAGAAATGGAGTTATATAGGATATATGAATTCAAGGGAAATACATATAAGAAGAGTTTAAATGATAATCATGGGAATAAAAATTGGGAAAAGAGAAGATAAAATGATGGAATTTCCCATATTTGATAATTGTGTAAAGAAACACATTGGGGCTTGTAAAATAAAACTAGAGATTCTTACAAGAAAAGAGAAAATGTCCATAAAGGTCATAAATGAAAGAGAAAGGAAAAAGGTTATGATGTTAAATATTTTAACTATAGGGAGAGGAAACATTATTCAAACCAATTCCCCAAAATTCAAGGAAATTTACCTCACAAAAGAAAAATGGATAAAGGACCAAATTATGAGATTTCCATAGCTGAAGTTGAAGTTCCTAATGATGTTATGAATGATACTTTGACATCTTCCTAAAATTTAGCCAAATTTTTATTTGATTCTATATCTTCTCATTATTTTATATCTTATTATGTTTTCTAAAAACATTATATACTTCTATATCACCTTATAAAAAAGTTATCAATTTAGACACCAAGTTAGAATATTATAGAAATAAATATATGTCAGGAAGTTCCAATTATGATGCATGGGAAAACCCTATTTAAAAACTTGGTTATTATACCTATGATTTAATTCAATTTTATCCTTAGTATGAATTGAATTTCAAAGTATAATTCAAAAAAGTTATTACAAAGGGAAAAAGATTAAAATTATTAAAGGAAAGGTTGAATTTATTTTATTTAGAGGGGAAATTTGATCATTTATATCACGTCCAAATCCTCCCCAATACAACTACTTAATTAAATCATAGTTAAATAGTATGATCAAGTGTGATCTATATAAGTGAAGGCATCCTAAGAATATAAGATGTACCCATGGTACAAAATTTCATTGATGTTTTTCCATAGGAATTACCTGATCGTCCACCAGAGAATGAAGTTGAGTTCTCCATTGAACTCATTATTGATTCAAGGAATATATCTAAAACTCTATATATAATGGAACTAGTAGATATAGTAGAGTTTAATAAATAAATAAAAGATTTTTCTGATAGGGAATTTATATTCCCTAGTGATTCATTATGGGGAACCCCCATTTCATTCATGAAAATAAGTCTAGGTCTATGATATTTGGGATCAATTATAGGGAGATCAATTCCATTAATATAAATAATAAGTTTCATTTACGACATATTAATGAATTATTTGATCAAATTAAAGGATCTTAATAATTTTTAAATATTAATATTCTCTTTTGTTATCATCAATTAAGGGTGAAGAAATATGATATACCAAATACAACATTTCAAACAATGTATGGACATTATGAGTTTATGATAATGCCTTTTGGATGGAATAAAGAACCTTTTGTCATTATGAATATAATGAATAGAGTATTAAAGTATAATATTGATTACATTATGGTGGTATTAATTAATGATATATTAATATACTCTAAGAGTTGTGGAGAGCATGAGAATCATCTGCATATAATTCTGGATACCCTCAGAAAAGGAATTATATGGGGAGATATTGTGTTTAATTTTAGCTCTATGATGTTTCTTTACTTAGCCATATTGCCTCTAATGATGGGATATCTACAGACCCTCCAAATAAAATTTTGTCAAATAAAATCCTATACTGATGAAAATAACTGATAACCAAAGTTTACTCATCTTAGTAGGTTATTATCAGTGGTTTGTTCAAGATTTTTCTTAGTGGGACAACCAGTTAAGTAAGTTAAAACATAAAGGGGTTAAATTAACATGGTTAAGGGAATTTGAGGAAATTTTTTAAGATATGAAAAAGAGACTGATTATTGAATCAATATTAACTCAACCATCAGATAAGGAAGAATTATTAATGTATAATAATACATCAAAGTAATGAATTGGTTGTGCCCTTATGAAAAATGATATGGTGATTGCCTATGCATTAAGGAAATTGAGAATATATGAATATAACTATAAAACTCATGAAATTGATCTGGAATTTATAATATTTTCTTTGAAAATATAGTGGTACTACCTCTATGGTGAAATATTCATTGACTATAAGAGTTTGAATTTTATATTCTCTCAGAAGGATCAAAAAATGAGACAAAGAAGATTATTGGAACTACTCAAGGACTATGATTTCTCAATACAATAACACCTTGGGAAGTAAAAATGTAGATGATGAATTGATTAGGAGGGACCATGGAGTTTTGAGCATTATGATGATAAACAAGGATCCTATATATAAATATTTAGTAAAGAAAAATATAGTGATTTTTAGGAAAGGGTATCCATAAATAATTTCCCAATAAGTTACTAAACCATCCATAATAAAAAAAATATAGAAGTACTATATGAGTGATAAGAACTTAAAAAGTAATATTGAAGTAGTAAATAATGGGAAAGTGATATATTTCACTTATAGAGATAGAGTGCTGATGTTTGGGAAGAGGTTATGTGTTCCTTCCATATAAGAGTTGAATAGGGAACTTCTTGGTGAATCACAAAGATAAAATTTCTCCACACACCCTGGTAGAAAAAATATTTATAGGGATTTAAGAAAAAAAATTCTAGTGGCATGGTATAAAGTGGGAAATTGAATACTATGTGTTCATATTGTTAATATTACAATAGTTTAAGGCTGAAATACAACATCATAAGGGAATAATACAACCTCTAACTCTACCTATATAGAAGTTTGACAATGTTAAAATATAATCTTTACTGGACTCCCAAAGACTCCAAGGAAGAAAAATGATATATGGGTCACCTTCAATCATATTAATAAGTCTGATCATTTATTAGTGATAAGGGAAGATCCACCCCTTGATAACCTTTCCTAAATCTATATCAATGAGATTTTAAGGCTTCACAAGGATACTCTATTGATTGTATCTGACCATGACCCCTGGTTCACATCAAAATTTTATAAGAGTCTTCAAAATGATCTCAACACTAAGATACATTTAAGAACCACCTATCAAATACATACTAATGGACAGTCTAAAAAGACTATAAAGACACTTGAATGCATGTTTATATCATGTTCACTTGAATTACAAGGTATATTAGATTAGTATCTACCCTTGGTGGGAATTTCATACAATAATAGCTTTCATTTGAGAATCCAGATGAAACCAAATTAATCATTGTACGAGAAGAGGTTATGTAATATAACCTTTTGGGAAGAAGTTATACAAATAACTTTAGTTAGTATAAATATTTTAGAGGGGATAAAAGTTAAAGTACAGACTGATCGAGATCACATCAAAGCATCATAGAGTAGAAAAAAGTGCTATGTGTATAATCAAAAGAGATAATTTAAACTTAAAGCAGGGGATCATAAATTCATGAAGGTTTACCCATGTAAGGGAGTTGTAATATTTATTAAAAATAAAAATTTAATTCTCAGTTATATTGGTCCTTATGAAGTACTAGAAATAATTGGAGTTGTAGCTTACCGATTGGATATATAACCCAACCTTTATAAAGTACACAATATCTTCCACATTTCATTACTGAGGAAATACATGTCAAATATAATTCATGTTATCACATATTATGGAATAGAGTTGGAGCCTAAATTCTCTTGGAATTAAGAGACTATCTATATTTTTTACACTAGAGAGTAAGTATTTCTTAATTGAAAAAATCAATTGGTGAAAGTACTTTAGAGAAATCACAAACTATAAGAGGTGAACCAGGTGCCTAAAGAAGCTATAAGAAAGGAATAAACATGTTCAATAGCTGATATATACCCCATTTTAGGGAAATAATTATTTAAGGAGGGATAATATAATATCCAATACTTTTTAGTAGCAGGTAAACACGATATCCTGTACTATCAAACATTGCACACTCAAAATATTATTTATTATTAATTATATTTTAAAGTTTAATTTATGAAATTTAAAATTTAAAATATAAATTTAAATGAATAAAATTCAATTTTTAATTCATCATAAATATACTATCTTAAGATGATTTTTTAGTTTTTTTATAATATTTTTAGGTGAATAGTGTAGTATACCAATTTTACGAATACTTTGACTTTTAAGTCATTTTTAGTATATAAGTATGACTTAAAAATTTATGAAACCATTTTATTGAAAATAAAAATATTCTATAATTTACATTATACGCCCTTGGGGTGTTTGCCTTGTGGTACCCAAGGGTTGTACCCCTCACTCTCTGTGGGAACTGGCATAGGCTTGAGTCCCACTAGACTCGGACACTGTGCGTATTATGCATAGGGTGATTCAAAGCCATTGCTTAGCTAGGGAGTGTGGAGCGCACCTGGGCTTAGTCAGGCCCCCCCGCTAGGAGTCGGTGTTAGAAACCCACATTTTTGGTCCTGGTGGGATGCAGATCAAGGGATCCTGCAATTAGTCTCTTACAAATGATTCTCTAGATGAGGTTTAAAGCAAAGAGGTTTCACTGTTTCATGGATTTTTGGAATCAGATGTTTGGGAGGGTATGGCTTTGGCCATCGGTACCATGACTGTGCTCTTTGGCACAAGTCACCTAGCCATACTGCGATGAGACAATGGAATCTAGACTTTATGGTTTTAGTTACTCGGAGTAGCTTCTCTCTTTTAGTGAACATTGTTTTTGAACTTGAGGTTTGGTCTGTCAGTGACTGGTTTATTGTGATTAAGTGTTTTTGTCCTGATGGTTTTCCCCTCAGCCTTTAAAAGGGGGTCTATTTCAATAAAAATAATAATTTTCAGACAGTCTATAATTTAAATTATACATTTTAAAATAATAATTATAGTTTATAAACCCATGATTGGTATTTTAGAACTCAAGTAATTTTATTCTAAAAAATTGTTTTAATTAAAAATAATTTTTAACACTTATAGAAATTGAATCAGATAAAATGGATTTAAAAATTATAATAATAAATTATAAATTATCTAATAAGGATCATTTTTATTCATAAATATTAAGTTACCTTAGGTAAAAAGTAGTTTCCATGCTAAGAGATAAAATGGTAAAAGTAATAATTCAAGGGTTAAAGAGATTAAAACATTATAAAACATGTATATAATTGATTTTCTGTGATTTTTATTGAATATATCTTTCAAGAAATATCAATTATCACCATTGAATTGAAGGGAGAGGCCTCTAGAGTATCAAGGATGGGATGGTTTGACCTAAAGAGGGATTAAGAGGTGATTAGAGTTAAAAAAAACCTAGGGCGTTGGGGTAATTTTATATTCTAAGAAGTTTAGGTCTATATACACAGTTGGGATGAAAATTTTAACAAAGAATGTTCAAAAAATGCAATTTCCATTTTACATTGAAAAATGAGTCACATGGTTTCATGGGGAAAACCGCACTATTTGAAAAGCCATGATATTGCCTTGTGATAGCCACTGGAAAAAATACTAAGCACTCGAATGGTTTGTCTGGTGTCTCACACTATTATAAAAATTGTTCTCAAACTATGAAAAAAATAAAATGGAATCCACATATCCATATATAATGGTTACCACATGGTTTGACTAACTGTGAGCCTAAATTGTACGCCTGACATATTTTTCCCAAAACTCAATAATTTCAACCCCTAACTCCAAAAATCCTCTAAAACCTCATATGAGATAAATAAAAAATAAAAATTAAATTTACCTATGACCTAGAGGGTGTCACAATTCCCCCTAATAAAAAATTTATATCCTCAAAAAGATCAATATAATTAATCTGAAAAGAGATAAGTTAAATGTTGTATCATAGAGGCCTCATAATCCCATGTTTCATGGATAACCCTACCACAATTCCATATCACTCCAACCAATGGTATTATCTTGTGATGAAACACCTTATCCTTTTGGTCCAATATCTTAAATAGAATTTCAATCATAGTGGTTTGAAGTTCAATATCAGCATCATCCCACTCAATGATGTGGGATAGATCTGAATGATAATTCTCCAGTCAGAAAAAATGGAATAGGTCATGAATAGAAATCAAACACTAAGGTAATTCTAATTGAAATACACCTTTTTTTGGTCCACAATATCAAATGATCTGACATAATGATGTCCTAACTTAACCTAATTAAAAAATATATGTCCTAACCAAATTAAAACTCTAATAAAACCCAATAATTTTCCTCATTGTCCAAAAAATTATGGCATCGACCGATATAGGATTTTTGGTGACATTGAGATTTCTCTAACCTCATCCTGATAAATTTCCTGATGTATTTTATCTTCAGAAAAATGCTTGGTCCAACACAGGATCATCATCCAACCTCTTACCAATAAATATTAGGCTGACAAAGACACCCATAAAACACCTCAAATGGAACCATTAGTATTGAATCTTGATAACTATTATTGTATGAAAATTCCATTAATGTCACGAACCATCCTGAAATGACAACCAACCCGGACACCCATCTCGGTCTGATACATGGCCCGAATGGCGTTCCTGATCCCCACAGGCATGAAACTAGTGTCGGGAATCAATATAATATAAGTGGGAATGATTTCATCCCAATAAACTAGGTTGAAATAAATAAAACTAATCATACAGATAAAAGAAACTGAATCTCAAATAAATAAGAAAACTGATTTAGTTATAAGATACAACTGAAAAATAGGAAACTGAATACAAACAAATAACAAAAACTAAAACTGAACTACGATACCATGATCTCCATGTGACCCCAAGTTTACCACCATCCTCCATCCAACATGATCCAATAACAATCACATAGACCAAGAATTTAAATAAGAAAGAGGACCTACAAAATAGTTCGGGTCTACCGACACTGATTATTAAAAGTAGGGTATGATCTTGATAGCTCAGTAGGAAACCACTAAAGAATCCATGTGTTTCATTTATAAAAAACTGTCTATTAATAAATATTTGAAAATACATTTACAAATATATTTTTGTCTCATTTTAATAATCCATATTGAATTTATTTTTAAAACACGCACACAACATCCCAATTTTTCAAAAATAGGTTACTACTTAAGAATTAAAACCCATTCCAAAATCCACAAAAAATAGTACTAAGCTATGTAGAAAACTAAATAGGAATAATAAACAAGAAAAAAATAGTTAAAGGTAAATAAGAAAATATAGAGAGTAACCATGAGATTTTCTAAACATCCCTAGAGTATTCCCTGGACATACTCGGTTTAGAACCACCTGCCAACATATGGTGGAGCTGCCTAGTTAATAACTAACTGGCCACCCTAAACTGACCAATCGAGTGGCACATCCCACCTGACCTCTCAACTAATCTAGGGGGTACCAACCTGCTTAATCAAGGTTGATCAGAAACTGTCACTCAACCCTCTGAAATACACCTATGAACCCATGGTAAAATTTTACTATCTAAGTAGGAGTCCCTTGCACATGTGACTCATGTTACCTGCCATCACCTCACTTTACTAACCCAAACACGGACACCATCTATACAATAACCCATAAAGGGAAATCCCTCCTATAGAGGTTCCCACTATATGTATATCTATCACATCATCAAGTTGATAACCAGGCTGTTACATTATATGAATATTCAACTCTTTCTTAAAATATACTAGTTTTCTAAATTTTCCTTCAAATTTACACACCCATATTCATTTACCAAAACATTTCAAAAACAATTTCCAAAAAAAGTGAGATGTCACTTACACAAGAATTACCAAGCATGCCTTTATATTTCAATCACAATTCTTTTTTAAATACAAAATGAAAACACATAACATATTTAAAGATGCCTAATGGGATTCCAAACCATTTAGAGACCAATCATGTCCCAAAATTCCAAATGGGCCAAGTTTTTAAGAACAAACTCATAACCAATTTCGAGACACATAATACACCACACACACCCTTTTGAGACTAAGTAAAACATTTGAGAAGCTGGATTTTAGAGAAAACATTATTTTAATATTCTATCTTCATTTTAATGCTCATCCATGTGTCCACCTTGTGCACACATAGATGTACCGACATCCAATGGTGTACCCAAATCAACCATTTACATTTCCAAGATCACCAATTTCTTTTTAAGAAAAACCTAAAAATATAATTAAATTTACAAAGAATAAAAAACATTTTTAAAAACCACGATAATCCTTTCCAAAAAATATTCTAGCACAATTCTCAAGCCATAAAATACATTCAAATCACACATCCTTCCATGTACATATATTAAAACTAATTTACAAAAATATAACAAAGGTAATGTGTCACAACAAGGCCTAATTTTACTTTTAAATATCAATTGACATTTTACCAAACACATTAGGTTTATGAATACATAGGCTAATTCAAGGAATCAATTCAAAAAATATTTTTACTAATTTATACCAATAAGAAAACACCCAAAAAAATAAACAAATGAACCCTAGGATTTCAAATAATGTTTATAAATTTATTCAAGGAACCCAAGCATTAATGGGATGCATCAAAAAGGGAAAATATGGAAACACCTACCTCATTGGTGTACAAGAGTCATGAAACCTTTAGATAAGAGAGATCTAAGACACAAGGACCTTTTTCACACCATATATATAAAGAAAAAAGACCCAACATGCAAACCCTATCCAACTTTATTCGTCCAACAAAGACCCCACCAAAGGGAAACCAAGAAAATAATGAAGAAGGGGATAAATAATGGAAAAAGGGGAAAAAAACCTAAGGAAACCACCTTTGATTTGACTGAATGGTTTATCAACCGTGCACCAACCATGAAATATCTACCGTCCAAGAAGAGAGTGACCACATGATTAACTAGTATGATTTGTGATACAATGCGTAAACTGTGTGGTAGCTTCAATTGAAATCCCAGACCTACCGCATGACCATGCCACGCAGTTTTTTTGACCATGCATAAACTGTGCGGTAGATTTAGTTCAAATCTAGAAACTATCGCATGGGTACCTGGGCTAAAACCCACAATTTTAACTAACCATGCGGTGCCTTTTTACATGCTTAAATCTATCCAAAATTCTAAAAACTAAAAAATTTTAATTGGGTCCCAATCCGACATGCAACCAAAAAGATCCAAGACCAAGAAAAGAATAAAATAAAGAAGTATATGAGGTCAGGGTGTGACAATTCTACCCACCATAGACACTTTTCCCCCCAAAAAAAGTCACCAAGTTAAAAGATAAAAAAACAAGTCCATGACCAATCAAAATCAAGAGAAACCATAAACCTTGGGGGTGACGTTTCTTTCCAAAATTAACACCAGACTAATCAATAAGAAACCATAACATAAGAATGACAGGAGAGGACGGGGGGGGGGGGGGGGGTTCTCCCTACCATAAGAACTCAACTAATGCAGAAACATCAAAACCCAACCACAACCACCAATACTTAAACAAAAAAACAACTAAGGGTGACCCGAGAGGTTGGGACCCTGATAACTAACTCAGCCTCTCCACATTAACCAAGGAACACCCTCACCCCAACTGAGAACTTGAGGACTCCCAAACCGAACTCATCCAATTTCCCTAGAAAAAAAATCCACACTGCCATGACTTAAACAGAAATCTCACTATAAGGAAAAATGGAATACTGGGATGTTGGGATGAGGGAATCCACTATATAATCTAAAAACCCTTTGCACAATGGAAAAAACAACAATTACAGAACTAAGAATTTCCCACACCGATCCAACACTCCAAACATAATGGGAGAGTAAACCCACAAAATAAACTCAAGATAAAATTGGAAACACCATTCATCAATTCCACAATCTCAAGAAACTCCAAATAATCACTAATAAAACCAAAATTGACCCACACAAGGGTTGACCACACTTAAAAAAATGAATGATTCCAAAATCTAGACTCAAAGGAACAAAACCATTTATGTCACGAAAAAATAGATTCATCACACTTTTTCAATGAAATAATGAACTTACAATAACAAAAAAACTAAAAACAATAAAATTTACATGTATCCACCCCAAAACAGAAAAAAAAACTAGGCTAAGGTCTCACAAACCCCGGCCAACTCCTGACTATGCGCAAGCTTCACTCAAAGGCATGTGGCTGGAGCCCTGATGACTGAATAATCGACTGCCTCATAGTTAGGTACAAGAATCATCTGACCAAGACTATTATTCAAGCAATGATTTGATAAAAATTTCCTAGATGAACCAATCAAACACAATGATATCATGTCTTTAGAGTGTTGTGACAAGATGACTTTGAATTCCTGGACTGAACACACTGATGGTACAACAAAGAATGGTCTACCAAACTAGAAGACAGAACAAACGATGTGGGATTCTTAGAGACTGGTTCCTTTAGTATGAACTAAATTCTAAATGGGTAACCTTTTTCAGCAATGATATCCACTGGATCACCAACTCCCCATGCTCTGGAAACCAATTCACATAGAAAGACTTCATCCACTAGCTTCTCAAAACTAAGATCCTTATAGTATAGAACTCTCTATTTGATCTATTGATGGATACTCTTTATGAAAATATAAGTCTTAAATGGATCCTCAAATTCCAGTTATAAATTATTAGAAACTAGATCTTTAAAATGATCAACATAGGCCTTCACCAGCTACTATACTTGTTGAATACTCTTGAGCTCTTCCCTTTTCTTAATCTTCATCTCCCAAAGCATAAACCATTGGATGAGAAAATAATTTAAAACTTCGCACATCATCCCAAGTTTCATCGATGGAGGGGAAAAAACTCCCATTAATTTAAATATAGAACTCAGAATAAACCCAGAAAACACTCACCTTGACATATTTGAGAGTTCCCAACAATCTGAAGAGATGCTCCACTTCCTTAGGACACTCCACTTCCTCTAATGGACCTCGATCACCACGAAGTGTAAGAAACAACCGAGAAGAATAAAATACTAATTGACTGATCAAAAATTTTAGGAATCTTTCTGGGAAGCATTTTTTGAAAAAAATGGGAAACACAAAACCAGAACCAACATTAAACCAAATCACAAATGAAAAGAAGATCTTGAGCCAAAACAACCAGCTCCTATGCCAAACACACGCAAGAATAACCAAAAAAATCCTTTTAAAAACCACCATTTTCATTCAAATTTAAAAACATCCTTCTTCCAAGGCCACTTTTGACAAAAGAAGACCCAAATTACCAAACAAAAACCAATTTATTGAATCATTTTACTCTTCCAAAAATCCCTTTGGAAAAAAAGGCCAAGCCTTTGATTTCAAACACCCACCCATGGAATCATATGAACCATCCCACACATATTCATACATTTCCAACCACATGTTCCAGCTTGCACTTTCCACACACACCAAAATTTTAAACAAAATTTTTTTCTTTAAACTCATTTTACCAATTTCAAACCACCTGAAGGAAATACTTTTTTATTACAAAACCCATTTTTTATTTTTAAAAGCCTACTCACATCAACCGAAACCAAGACAAGGAACAACTTAGGAGAAATTACCAGAATGAGGAACTAATAGTTGTGATTAACCATATGACATGGTAGTGGGCCATGCCCCAAGTAAGAATTAACAACTAAGAGGATCTGGAACCATATAATTGGAATCCACATCAATCACTACTCTATGTTAGATCACAAAAAAACATCAGATTGCCTCCATTTTCATCCCTCAATCCAAAAAAAAGATGAATGACTCAAACCCCGGAGTACCCCTGGTAACTCAGGGATCAGAACAAGTAAGAGTTCTTGATGCTCTTCCTGAACCTACCTACTGAGTACTGATAGCCCTAATATCCAACTTCGAGACACCCCAAATCGAAAGAGCCTCCTTTGATACCATTTTTTCATGAACCATCATAAAATTCCAACTGACCCGGACACCCGACTCAGTCCGAGACATGACCTAAAGGTTGTTCCCGATCCCCATAGGCTGATAACTAGTGCCAAGCATCAATGTAATCCAAGTGGGAATGATTTCAACCCAATAAACTAGGATCAAATTAAAAAAACTGAGCACAAAAATAACAAAAAATATGATCTAAAATAAACAAACAAACTGATTTAGTTACAAGATACAAATGAACAAACAAGGAACTAAATACAAATTACGAAATAAAACTAAAACTAAACCACACTACCATGATCTACATATGACCCCAAGTTCACCACCCCCCAAACAAAAATCTCCAATGATAAGAACAATAACCAAGAACATGAACAAGAAATAGGGACTTCAAAACAGTTTGTGTCTACCTACACCGAATGGTATAAGTAGGGTGTGAGATAGAAAACTCAGTAGGAAACCACTAAATAATCCAAGCATTTCCTTTTCTGAAAATAGTCCATTAAAACTAGTTTGAAAATACATTTATAAAGATTTTTTTTTTCTCATTTTAATAAACCATATTTTCTTTATTTTTAAAACACACACACACCATATCCCAGTTTTTCAAAAATGGGTTACTACTTAAGAATTAAAATCTATTCTAAAATCTGCACAAAAATAGTAACATGCTATGCATAAAAATAAACAGGCAGAATAAAAAAGGAAATAAAAGTAGTACAAGTTAAACAAGAAAATATTGATAGTAACCATGGGATTTTCTAAACACCCTTAGAGCGATCCCTGGACATACTCTATTCGGAACCACCTACTAGCATATAGTGAAGCTCCCTAGTCAATAACCAACTGGAGACCCTAAACTGACCAATCTAGTGGCTCATCATACCCGGCCTCTTAGCCAATCCAGGGGGTACCAAACTGTCTAATCAGGGTTGATCAACAACCGTCACTCGACCCTATGAAATAATCCAATGAAACCATGGTAAAAGTATACTCTATAAGTAGGATTCCCTTACACATGTGACTCATCTTACCTATTATCACCGCACTTGCCTACCCTAAACATGGAAACCACCTATATGATAACCCATGAAGGAAAATATATCCTATATAGGTTCCCACTATATACATATATATCACAACATCAAGGTTCCAATTGGGGCATTTGATAAAATGAAAAGTCAACCCCTTCTTAAAACATACTAGTTTTTCAAATGGCCTTCAACTTTACACACCCAAATTCATTAACCAAAAAAATTCAAAAACCATTTCAAAAAAATGTCAAATTTCACTTTCACAAAAATTTCCAAATAATCCTTTAAATTTATCGATCAATTACTTTTAAATCCAAAATGAAAACAAATAACACATTTAAACATTCATAATGGGCTTACAAACCATTTAGAGACCAATCATGTCCCAAAATTCCAAATGAGCCAAGTTTTTAAGAACACACTCAGAACCAATTTCAAGACATATAATGCACCACACACATCCTTTTTATATCAAGGAAAATATTTTTCAAGCCAAAGTTTAGAGAAAACATTATTTTAATGTTCCATTTTTATCGTAATTCCTATCCATTTTTCCACCTTGTGCACACAAGGATGTGCTAACATCTAATAGAATGCTGAAATCAACCATTTACATTTCCAATATCACCAATTTATTTCTAATCCAAACCAAATAATACCATTGAATTTTCAAAGCATAAAAAACCCATTAAAAACTAAGATAATCCTTTCCAAAAACATTTCCACCACCATTCTCAATCCATAAAAGACATCCAAATCACACATCCTTCCATTTCCATAAATTAAAACTAATTTACCAAAATATAATAAACTAAAAGTTCCACAACAAGGCCCAATTTCACTTTTAAAGAACGTTTTAATTTTTACTAAGCACATTAGGTGCATAAATACATAGGCATATTCAAGGAATCACTTGAAAAACTATTTTTTATCAATTTATACCAATAAGGAAATACCAAAAAAAACTAAAAAAGGTATCCTAAGTGTGTGAATCACATTTATAAATTTATTCAAGGAATTAAAGATTTAATGGGATGCATCAGAAAGGAAAAACATGGAAACACCTACCTCAATGGTGTGTGGGATTGATGAAACCTTCAGAAAAGTGAGATATAAGCCACAATAACCTTTAGAACACCCTACATCCAAAGAAAAAAAACCCAACATGAAAACCCTATCCATTAGAAGTCATCTAAACAAGACCTCACCAAAATTAAAACAAGAAAACATGGAAGAAGGGGATAAATAAGAAAAAAATGGGCCAAAACCCTAAAGAACTCACCTTATATGTTTTAGGATCCAACCATGGTGGAGGAGCCAAGGGAATAGGGTTTTTGGGACCCCTTGGTGTGCCAAATTCGACTAAGAGGGAAGGTGGAAAAATGGGGTTAAAAAGAGGTATGGGTAGAATGGGGTTTTTCAGTTTTAAAATTTTTGGGCAATTCGCATAGTTTGGACGCATGGTTTATCAAACAATGCACCTATTGTGCAATAATTACTGTCAAAGAAGAAAGTGTTGCACAACAAACTCACATGGTTTATGTGACCATGGAGTAGCTTTTACTGAAATCCCTGACCTACCGCACGACTAGTCAACATTGTTTGTGCGACCGTGAGTAAACCATGCGGTATCTTTTAGCTGAATCCATAACTTACCACACATTTACTTGGGATGAACCACATGGTTTCCACTAACCGTTAAGTTCCAGTGTACTGGATAAAATCCACCCAAACTTCAAAAAACTCAAAAATTTTAACTGGGACCCAACCTGAACCTCAACCAGAAAGATACAAGACTAAGAAAAGTGTAAAATAAAGGAGTATATGAGGTTAGGGTATGAAGGCTATGGTAAAATGTTTGTTCCATGATCCACTAAAGTCAAGTATGCATGCTTAATTATTGTATTTAAGAATCTAGATAGCCCAATCAGTCTAGAAATCCATTTAAGGATGATAAGTCATGCTCAACTTTAATTGAGAACCCATTTTTTCTATAAAACACTCCATAAATGGGATGTTAAGTGAGAGTATTTATTAGATATTACAATTAATGAGACACCATTAAGTATAAAAATCTCCCACACATATAAGTTCCCAAGGTCTTTGTCCTTTTTCAACTCATTTATAGATAAGAAATTCACCTATTTAATGAGTTGGTCAATAATTATCAATATCTCATCCTTACCACTAAGAGACTAAGGTATCCCAATAATTAAGTCTATGACTATATCATCACATTTACATACTAGAATGGTTAAGGTTTAAAAAATCATATGAGGTTCCTCTTTAATTATATGAAATTTAAGTCACCAAGTCACAAAACCCAAAATCGATCATCTCATTCCTAAACACCAGTAATAACGTCTCAAGTCATGGTACATCACGATATCTCTAGGGTGCACTGACCAACTAAATCAGTGACCAATACCTATTAACTCATACCTCAAGTATATTAAAAACACTATTATACCTCAAAATCATTAAAACCACATCATAAGTGTAACTCCCCGACCCTAGCTACCCAGAGTCGGTGCATTACTCCGTAACATTGACATGATCACAAATGATCATGTCTCAAAAGACCGATTAGTTTAGTAGCCTTGGAAACACTAGATACATTCATAAATTTTACATTACATCATAAAGTGAAAAACTAAAATAAAAAAGTCTCCATAGTCCACACTCATACCCTCTTCTGACTATCCCTGCAGGTCATTCATAAAATACTTCTTCACATCCTGGAAAATATTAAAACATTGAAAGGGGTGAGCTCAGATGCTTAGTAAGGATAACAATATTGCGGAAGCTTTCATAAATAAACATTAACATTTATGACAATATATAACTAAAACAAAAGCCTTTTTAAACTTGAACTTCAGCATAATATGGAAAAAATAAAATTAAATAATGCCATTTAATTTCTCACATGGATATTCTACTAGTCGAATAATCACATGCAATATCAATAACCACTTTCATAATGATGGAATGCATAATGCCAGACTATCATAACCACGAATCCAAGGCCTCGTTCCAAGACCACAAATAAGATTTTGTCAAGGCCTCGTGCCAAGACACTAGTTTGTCTCAAGAGACCTACTGATGCATCGAGGAGCTGTAGCGGGCTCCACCCGTCACTTATTAAGTCCAATGCATTCCTCATATGAATAGGTTTGAATATATCATAAACCATAACATAATCGTATCACATAAAACATGCATAAAGGAAAGATAACATTTCCACATTTCAATCACATGATATCAATACAACACATTGATATAATAAAAACACTTTCAAAACCATTTTCAATACCAAAATAAAAGAAAGTTAAAACTTTGTATTTATTTTTCATTAAAAAAAAGTTATGGCTTGTAGAGGAAGCCGAAACTCAAATAATGGTCACGGCGGCGAAGAAGTCATTATCGCCGCATATGTATGGAAATAAAAACATTCCCTTTTTTTCATTTAGTAAAATGATTCATATAAAAAAGATTCCTTTTGAATAAACGTAAAAGTCAAAGGGGTTTATACACCGTATAAAAGAAAGTGGTGTATAAAACAAAATATGCCTCAATGAAAGGAGATTGAGACGAAGACCCTTACAAAGATCACTTTTTTAAATAAAGTAGATCTATTATGTGTATTCACTATAAGTACACATAAATAAAGTAAAAATACAAGATAGGACATAATAATATCATGAAATAATTTGAAAGTAGGAGATTAACCCAAAGAATAGAAATTGGGTTAAGAAGTTCCCTTACCTTGTGTCCGACTTGACTCGACCGTTCTTTAACCTCCTGAATAATAAAATAGAGTCAATCTCTACTTTCTTAAGAACCTCTTTCAAGTTCATTATTCCTTTTATATCACTTATTACCATGTCATGAACATTATGTAATTATTTAAGTTTATAACGGTCGTTTTTTCAATCTTAGGTACTTGGGTCAAAAATAAACTTCTTATAATTACACTTTGTTCATGTGGTAAAATATCCATTATATCAATAATTATATTCATGATGTATATATCATATACATAATATATATCCTGTATATACATTCATTTATAATATTACATAACATTTAGAGGTAAGAAATGAAATGCACCGTTCATGGAGACGGTAAGCCGTACGTATGCATGAACGCTACTTTAATTTCTATTTCATATTTAATGGAATGAAGTTAAAATTATATAAAGTTATAATATAATTCCAGTATAATATAATGTATAATACCATTTACTCCATCATTTATACATCCCAAATATGGCATTAACGATTCAAATCACTTTGAGGGGGCGGTAGTCCGCACTTCCTAAAATGAAATTATCCCATTTACCCATAATGGAAATCATAAATTATTCCATAAATGAGAAATAAAGAAGTATAATGAAAACATAAACATAATATATATATCATATATGAAAATAGTGTCATCAAAATGCCCACTATTAGAGGTGTTAAGAGAATATTGACCAATCATCGTTTCGTGAGGCAGTATTTCACCACCCACAGAAACAGTATGTTCTTTAAACATTAGACGAAGGTGTGTAAGTGTAAACCAAATACTTATCATAACAGCATAATATTATATTTTAGATACTGGTGTTGTTACAAAATAAAGGAATAAAAATAGTTTAAGGGGTTGGAGAAGCAAAATAAATCAAAACAACATTAGAGAAGACATTACCTTAAAATCGGATAACTCTTTTTGATTTGAGCCAAAGGATTCCTTGGGCATAGTTCTATCCAAAGTGAGGCTTCTAGGAGAAAGATAGGGTAGTTGGGAGAGTATTTGTGCAGAGTTTGGCTGATCCAAATGTCTTTAAAGTGTGAATAAGGTGGTAGAGGTGGGGGCCTTTTATAAGAGGAGAGAAGGGGAACTCTTGGAAAGATTGAAATGTTACTTTATTATGAAATGATTTTTCGGATTATAAAGGTCCAACACTTATATATTTTGAGGATAAGGTGTTAAGGGTTCGAAATATACTCATCCAATAGGTTTTTGACAAGTTTAAGTCTTAGATTTTACATTATCTCTTCATTTTATTTAAATCGTTAATTAATGAGGTAATCGTTGCATCATCATGGTGTCATAAATAATTTAATTTATTTAATGTCTATAAATTATAAAACAAATATATTGATGTAGGAAATATTTTTAGATTTATAATTAATATTTATAGTAAAAAATATGACTTGTATATCCCCATTTAAAAATTGTTTTAGTAAAACAACTCTTGTTTGTGACATTTTTATTTTACCATTAAATAAAAAAAATTTAATGTCATTTCCCTACCAAAGTGGCTCCATGGAGTCCCCAAGTTGACCCATGGTTTGTCTTGATCGGACATGACTCATCCAATAGGAGTAGGACAAGTGTCAAGGTCATTTCCTATTATTATAACATTATATTTACCTTAAATTTCACTAATTAACTTTAATTACGATTAATTAAACTTAAAAGTTACTATTCACCAAAAAATTATTTTAATCCCATTGAACCACATTTTACTTCCTAATGACAACCATGTATGTCGGATTTTTGAAAATCAAATCACAGAAGTGGTAATGTTTCATTTAAACGAAAAATCAGTTTTTTAACTACCACTTAGTGGTTTCACTATTCATCATAAATTGATGTTTTTCAGAACAACGCCAAAATTTCACCCTAAGCTATAACTGATATTCCAAATTCAAAAATTATGTCTATTTTACAAAATTACAAACATATAAGTTGCATTAATTATTTTTATAATTAATTCCCGCTGTCACAACAAATAGCTTGTTTTTAAGATACAATATATATCAAAAGATTGACAATTGTTTATGTCCAATTTCAAATTGAAATTAATTCTAATGACCACCATTGGATAAAATTGTAAAAATATATTCTAATTATACTTTAAAACCACTAAATAGTACAATTTATCACTATAAAATACTTTGATTAAAAAAGTTTTTTAAGTATTTTTCACTATTCATAAAAAATTGGAAGTTCTCAGAAAATTACAAAAATTAAACTTTGGATAATTTCGATATTACGAATACAAAAATGAAGTCCATTTTGAAATATAAAATTTCTATAATTTTAAAAAGTGGGTATTACTATTCATAACTTCTACTTTGATTAGTCGCGGTGTGTTAGAACTCGAACTTGCGTACAATGCAAGCTATTGCATTATTGAAAGAGAGGCGTATCGTGGAAGCTTGGGGTGTTACATTCTCCCCTCCTTCAATAAATTGAATCCTCGCAATTTGAAAATGTTCTTCAAAAAATAAAAGGTTGAAAATAGAAAATACCTTTGTAGAAAACCCACATCGGAAATAGGGTTAATAAAAATATAACTTTAAAAGATAGAAAGATAAGTACAAAGGTCACCCGAGATAGCCAATACTAGGATTCTAGGAAAATATGGATATGGAAGAAAAAAACCATCAAGGTTTGATGGAGATTTGTAGAAAACAGGATTAGGAGAAAGTTAACCATAAGAAAATCACAAACTTGTGATTGGTTAAACGGTCATTGAATCCCCAGTTGGAAAAGTTAACCGTCAACGTTTTTGTTTTAAGTAACCTTTTATAAAGTTGAGGAATTTATTTAGGAGATTTACTAAGAATGTAATGGAATATACATACTTGTCATGTAGACTTTCATTCTTTAATAAATTTTTACCATAAACCCATCTTTCAATCCAAATGGTAACAGAACTCAAAAATATTCTATTTATCGTAATTGTATAAGGTTATAAATATTACCACATACCATTTAGATTAGGAAAAATATTTTGTAATAACCAGGGACTTCCTTTAGGCTAGTGGTAGGTAATAAAGGCCCGTCGCACTATGGTTGTGGGTTCGATTCCTGCAGCATTGTCCGACGCGACAGGTTATGCCCCACCCTGCAGGTTGTCCTTTTCCTAAAACTATAGTATTATAATATTCCAAAAATAATCTTCAGAAATGTTTTAACCTTAAACAATACTATTAAAAGTTCAACTTAATCCATCCCAACCTTTATAGTTATCCAAAATACCTCTGTCCAGACTTTCACTAAAAGGTCCTTAAATTCCAAAATCAATTGTAACATTAGATTCCCCAAACAATGTAAAGTTTCTCTTATTGTCACATACAAAAATATGATTTCATTCATCATATTAAAAACTTAATGAAATCAACAAGTACTGCAGTATAATCCTTATATATATATCACATTATTCTAATAACCAGAATATAATCCTTGAGTCCAAAAGCACCAATACATTAATTATTCCACTTCAACTGTAGTAACAGCATAAGATTGTCCTTGATCCCTTGGCCTTTTCTAAGGTAAGTTTCCCTGACACTTAGGACATTCATTTGCATAATTCCCCATTTACCTACAATTGTAGAATTCAATATTGATAGCCTCTTTCTTTCCCTTGCAATCACACGCCTGGTGACATTTTCCCCAAATTTATAACAAACTCTTATTCCTTTTAGGCAAGTACCAGGGTGATTCTTCTCACAATTATCGCATAATGGAAAATCCTTCTTTCCCTTTTTCCCTTTATCTGTCTCTTGTTCCACCGTTCTCTTCTTCTCTTGCTTTACTTTATTGTCATAAGATTTAGAGAATTCTTTTTCTGTCTTGATAGCACATGAGACAATATCTTCGTATGAGGAGAAGGATTGTGAGACTAAGGCTCGATGAAGAAACGGTTTTAACCCATAAAAGAAACGATCAATCTTACTTCTTGGGTTACATATATAATCTGATGCATGCCTTGCTAACTGTGTAAATTTAGACTCATATTTTGCGATATTCTCATCCTCCTTCTGCCTCACACTCAGAAATTGCCTTTCCATATCTGCTCTATGGCCACGGGGAAATTACTTTTCTAAGAAAATATCTTTGAACTCCCTCCATTCCATAATCGATACTTCATCATCTTCCTTTGTTTTTTGAATCAATGACCACCATTAATCAGCATCTCCAGTGAGGCGGTAGACTACCATGACAACCTTCTCCCTTTCGCTACTCCCCAAGGCGTGGAATATTTTCTCTAAGGAGTTTATCCATTGCTCAAATACTAATGGATTTGTACCCCCATTAAATGTTGGCAGTTGTTGCCTCATGAAGAGGTCTAACATTGATCCTCCATGTTGCGGATCAAGGTGCTTCATACGAGTAAGGTTATTATTCATAACCTGAGTGAGTTGTTCCAGAATGGTAATAAGTTGATCAGCACCAGTTGTATCTCTAGATCCATAATAAATATCTTGAGCAGGAGGGAAATCCCTACATGGAGTGCGTGCATTGATACGGTTTCCATTCCTTCCACTAGGTGCCATTTCTAAACAATGGCATAAACTAGATTAGTTTATGAATCAAAATACATAATTCCATACTTGTAAAATACTTAACATAAATTGAACTATTTATGGATATAATCCATAAAAAATTTTTCTTTGAGGAAGTATATACTCATACCCCTTCATAGTGGTTTGTAAATAAAATGAGAATTATCCTAATCATATCCCCCGGGAGTGTCGTAACTAAGAGTGCTGTAAGGCCCGTTGTCGTGCACCAGTTCTCATTCGAGTCTAGCTCAAAGCGGTGTTTTCGGGTTTTACCCCTAGGTAAATCTGTGCCAGAGTTGCCTCTACCTGCTCGTATCCAGACAGGGATGTATTGCTCAGAAAACCCACAAAATCTCTACAACAACAAAATTCAAGGAAGTTCTTCTATAATAATCCTCAAAGTCTATCTTTGGGCTATGTGATATAATCAAAGTTTATCTAAATATAGCTTCCAAGGTTAGTACTAAACTCTCTCTGATACCAACTGTAACGCCCCGACCCTAGCTACCCAGAGTCAGTGCATTACTTCGTAACATTGGCATGATCACAAAAGATCAAGTCTCGAAAGACCGATTAGTTTAGTAGCCTTGGAAACACTAGATACATTCATAAATTTTACATTACATCATAAAGTGAAAAACTAAAATAACAAAGTCTCCATAGTCCACACTCATATCCTCTTCTGACTATCCCTACAGGTCATTCATAAAATACTTCTTCACATCCTGGAAAATATTAAAACATTGAAAGGGGTGAGCTCAGATGCTCAGTAAGGATAACAATATTGCAGAAGCTTTCATAAATAAACATTAAAATTTAAGGAAATGTATAACTAAAACAAAAGACTTTTTAAACTTGAACTTTAACATAATATGGAAAAAATAAAATTAAATAATTCCATTTACTTACTCACATGGATATTCTACTAGTAGAATAATCACATGTAATATCAATAACCACTTTCATAATGATGGAATGCATAATGCCAGACTATCATAACCACGTAGCCAAGGCCTCATGCCAAGACCACAAATAAGATTTTGTCAAGGCCTCGTGCCAAGACACTAGTTTGTCTCATGAGACCTACCGATGCATCGAGGAGCTGTAGCGGGCTCCACCCGTCACTTATTAAGTCCAATTCATTCCTCATATGAATAGGTTTGAACATATCATAAACCACAACATAATCGTATCACATAAAACATGCATAAAGGAAAGATAACATTTCCACATTTCAATCACAAGATATCAATACAACAAATTGATATAATAAAAACACTTTCAAAACCAATTACAATACCAAAATAAAATAAAGTTAAAACTTTGTATTTATTTTTTATTAAAAAAAAGTTATGGATTGTAGAGGAAGCCGAAACTCAAATAATGGTCACGACGGCGGAGAAGTCGTTGTCACCACATATTTACGGAAATGAAAACATTCCCTTTTTGTCGTTTAGTAATACGCTTTGTATAAAAAATATTCCTTTTGAATAAACATAAAAGTCAAAGGGGTTTATACACCGTATAAAAGAAAGTTGTGTATAAAACAAAATATGCCTCAATGAAAGGAGATTGAGACGAAGACCCTTACAAAGATCATTTTTTTAAATAAAGAAGATCTATTATGTGTATTCAATATAATTACACATAAATAAAGTACAAATACAAGATAGGACATAATAATATCATGAAATAATTTGAAAGTAGGTGATTAACCCAAAGAATTGAAATTGGGTTAAGAAGATCCCTTACCTTGTGTCCGACTTGACTTGACCGTTCTTTGACCTCCTAAATAATAAACTAGAGTTAATCTCTACTTTCTTAAGAACCTATTTTAAGTTCATTATTCCTTTTATATCACTTATTACCATGTCATGAACATTATGTAATTATTTAAGTTTATAACGGTCGTTTTGTCGATCTTAGGTACTTGAGTCAAAAATAAACTTCTTATAATTACAATTTGTTCATGTGGTAAAATATCCATTACATCCATAATTATATTCATGATGTATATATCATATAAATAATATATATATGAAATATATACATTCATTTATAATATTATATAACATTTAGAGGTAAGAAATGAAATGCACCGTTCATGGAGACGGTAAGCCGTACGTATGTATGAACGCTACTTTCATTTCTATTTCACATTTAATGGAATGAAGTTATAATTATATAAAGTTATAATTTAATTCCAGTATAATATAATGTATAATACCATTTACTCCATCCTTTATACATCCCACATATGGCATTAATGATTCAAATCACTTTGAGGGGGCGGTAGTCCGCACTTCCTAAAATGAAATTATCGCGTTTACCCATAATGGAAATCATAAAGTATGCCATAAATGAGAAACAAAGAAGCATAAAGAAAACATAAACATAATATATATATCATATATGAAAATAGTGTCATCAAAATGGCCACCATTAGAGGTGTTAAAAGAATATTGAACAATCATCGTTTCGTGAGGCAGTATTTCGCCACCCACAGAAACAGTATGTTCTTTAACCATTAGACGAAGGTGTGTGTAAGTGTAAACCAAACCCTTATCATAAAAACATCCTATTATATTTTATATACAGTTTTTGTTACAAAATAAAGGAATAAAAAGAGTTTAAGGGGTTTGAGAAGAAAAATAAAACAAAACAACATTAGAGAAGACATTACCTTAAAATCGGGTAACTCTTTTTGATTTGAGCCAAAGGATTCATTGGGAAGAGTTCTGTCCAAAGTGAGGCTTCTAGGAGTAAGAGAGGGAAGTTGGGAGAGTATTTGGGTAGAGTTTGGTCGAGCCAAATGGCTTGAAAGTGTGAATAAGGTGGTAGAGGTGGGGGCCTTTTATAAGAGGAGAGAAGGGGCACTCTTGGAAATATTGAAATGTTACTTTATTATGAAATGATTTTTCGGATTATAAAGGTCCAAAATTATATATTTCTAGGATAAGGTGATAAGGGTTCTAAATCTACTCATACAATAGGTTTTTGACAAGTTTAAGTCTTATATTTTACATTATCTTTTCATTTTATTTAAATCGTTAATTAATGAGGTAATCACTGCATCATCATGGTGTCATTAATAATTTAATTTATTTAATGTATAAAAATTATAAAACAAATATAGTGATGTCGGAAATCGTTTTATCTTTCTAAGGAATATTTATAGTAAAAAATATGACTTGTATAAGACCATTTAAAAATTGTTTTATTAAAACAACTCTTGTTTGTGACATTTTTATTTTACCATTAAATAAAATGTTTTTAATGTCATTTCCCTACCAAAGTGGCTCCATGGTGTCCCCAAGTTAACCCATGGTTTGTCTTGGTCGGAAATGACTCATCCAATTGGGGTAGGACAAGTTTCAAGGTCATTTCTTATTATTATAACATTATATTTACATTAAATTTCACTAATTACCTTTAATCATGATTAATTAAACTTAAAAGTTACTATTCATTAAAAAATTATTTTAATCCCATTGAACCAGATTTTACATACTAATGACAACCATGTATGTCGGATTTTTGAAAATCAAATCATATAAGTGGTAATGTTTCATTTAAACGAAAAATCAGTTTTTTAACTACCACTTAGTGGTTTCACTATTCATCAAAAATTGAAGTTATTCTGAACAACGCCAAAATTTCACCCTAAGCTATAATTGATATTCCGAATTCAAAAATGATTTCTATTTTACAAAATTAAAAACATATAAGTTGCATTAATTAATTTTATAATTAATTCCCGCTGTCACAACAAATAGCGTGTTTTTAAGAAACAATATATATCAAAAGATTGACAATTGTTTATGTCCAATTTCAAAGAGAAATTAATTCTAATGACCACCATTGGATAAAATAGTAAAAATATATTCTAATTATACTTTAAAACCACTCACTAGTATAATTTATCACTATAAAATACTTTTATTAAAAAAGTTGTTTTTAAATATTTTTCACTATTCATAAAATTTTGGAAGTTCTCAGAAAATTACAAAAAATTCAACTTTGGATAATTTCGATATTACGATTACAAAAATGAAGTCCATTTTGAAATTTAAAATTTCTATAATTTTAAAAATTGGGTATTACTATTCATAACGACTACTTTGATTAGTCGCTGTGTGTTAGAACTCGAACTTTCGTACAATTCAAGCTATTGCATTATTGAAAGAGAGGCGTATCGTGAAAGCTCGGGGTGTTACAATAAGACCAATACCACTCACCAGAGATCTTTCCACCCTAAATATTCCTATAAATCCACTAACACTCTGCATCATCATCCTTTCCAAGTCGAATATGATCATCCATAAATGATCCAAATCACAAACAAGATATGAATTACTACTTGAAATGTTCCTCTCTTGGGGTGTGGAAAAAACAATTATTTCTTAATATAAAATTAATTATAGTGGTTAATCTAGTCTGTCTCATGATTTGAGAACACAACAGTCAAGCTACCTTCTTAAATTAGAGAAAAATTTGTTTTTAAAATTGTTTTATTTTGAAAACAAAAGAAAGAAATCAATAAGTGGTTGAAAACATATTGGTGATGCAGTTGATTAAAAAAATTTACATGATAAGGGTGATTGGGTTGGGGTCTCTTTTTTAATTTCAATGTCACCACAGTTCCAATTTATCTAATCCTCTTCTATTAAGTCAATCAAAGTGATATTCCATGATCAATTCATCTCACTCCCTTGTTGAAATGGTGATAGTGGGAAAAAACCATTCGAAAATCTTATCTTGGTCGGACCTACTTTGAATGTGAAAAAGAGTTTCCGTTAATACCCTAAATTGATTTAAAAAACACCCAATTTGGTATTTTTTATCCCAAACAATCAAGAATATCCACTACCCATCCAACATGTACTGATGATCACTGATTACTTAAACACTAAACCCTAATATATTCCATTGTATATAAACCAAAACCTAGTGGAGAGACAAAATGATCATCAAACAAGGAAATAATAATAAAATAAAATTAAACCAATTATAATCATACTTTATAATAAAAAATGGAATTAGAATATTGAAACCATCTTCATAGAAGATAGAAGTGATTTTATTCAATGAAGTTATAGAACTAAATCATTATAAATGAAAAAACCTCCCCTTCACCAATCAATCATAATTTTACACCTCCATGTGAAGGGTAATTGAGAATAAGGAAGAAAGTAATCCATTAAAAAAAAAATAACAAAAGAGTAAAAAATAAGAGTATAAAAGTTCTTCTCCAGAATACATACTCTGAAATGTTTCATCTGTTCTACCCACTAGGTGGCATAAAATTTTTAAGTTTTATTCTTAAGAGTTTTTATAAATTTTATTTTTTTCGAACCCAAAAATTGAAAAGTTTTTTTTTAAATATTTACAGAAATTTATTCCTGATTTACGGAAGCTATATTTTTTATATCAGAAGATACCCTTCATGTTCCTCCACTTTTAGACATATATATAATTACTTAATGTGTAATTTTTTATATGAAATTTACTTTGGATGTGAAAATCTTGATCCAATTTCATATAAAACTAAAATCAACTCATTTTGTGTCTTTTATCCCAATATATTCCCAATTTAATAAAGAGTGTCCCATTATGTCAGCCAAAGATATTTTTCATAGTGATTGATTTATTTGGGCCCAATGGAGATTAAATCAACACTTGTTCTTGTTTAGGAAATATAATCCCACAAATAAATAAATCCTAAAAAATAATTAATCAATTTGGAAAAATATTTAAAAAGTTATGATCAAAATATAGAAGTGACAAAAATAAGTTAAAATCCTAAAATTAAGCAAATTTCAAAATTCAGCTAAAAAATTCACCAAAAATCCAAAAATTGTTGTAAATAATCTTAAAATGTGAAATTTGCGGGTATTAAATAATTGAAATATAAATTAAAAAATATAAATATTATCCCTTTAAATTTCCCCATACTTAGTACATAGAATCCTGGACAAGTATGCATCAAAATCAAATCAAAGAAAATTTTAAACAAATGATCATGAGATCCACCAATTTAAAACCAAGAAAAAAAGATATCATACCTCCTTAAAAAATTTTATTTCAAGTTCTCCATTTATTTCTTTCAATAAATTTCCACTTAATTTTTCTTCCCATGAAAAAAACTTATCTCACAATAATTTTCTCTCATCACACAAATGTAGATTTCCAACAAGGATTTTCTCATCCAAGCCCACACTAGAGTCACCGTAGGCCTGAAATTTTTTAAATATTCACCCAATGTGAGATAAGGAAATGTGTCTATCATGAAGAAATTTTAGGGTTATCTAATGGATTTTTGTTGGTAGGATTTATATTTTAATAATTCTAAGGTAGAATAAGGGGGGTTTGGCTGTTTTTGAAGAAAAATTGCATGATTATAATTTTCACTCAAGTACGATCTCATCCTCATTCTCCTTAGCATAAAACTAGATATAATTATCATTAAAAAATTAATGAAGATGAAAACCATCCAAAATTTTAGAAAAATAATGTTATTTATTCTTTATTTTTAATCTTCAACATGTTATATTTTTTACTTCATAATTATAATCATAAAATGTTCCATAATGATATAATATTTTTTTTCATAAAAGATCCGAAAAGGTATAAGTTTTTCTATAAAATATCTAAAATGGAACATGTTTTGTCATAATAAATTTTTACCAGAAAAAAATCACTTCAATATTTTATTTTCCACTTAAAGTATCACTAAATGATATAGAACACCACAAAATTGCTTCCCCATATAGTGTATTTCAACTAGATCATGAATTTTTACTTCAATAGTAGGATGGATTGGGAAAATAAGCTTTTAATATGGATAAATTAACAGGTTTTTAATAGATTCTAAGGGCTTCAAAGGGTTAAATGTGTAGGAAATAATAGAATAAAAAGGATTATATTAAAAAAAGTATTTTAAAACAGAAGAAACATTTTAATTGATGAATCAAATTTCGGTTAAATAAACAATGGTTTGGTTCTCTCAATAAATGAGGTGAATATGAATAATATGCCAAAATGGTTTAGAAGTATCACATGAAGGTGATTTTATAGATAAAGGCATTGAGATGCGGCATGGGAATAAAAAATCAGAGGTCTTCTCATGAAATTATAAATGTTTTAAACTTAAAACAAATAATTTTTGGAATTTATTTATGTCCAATTTCATGGTAAAAATTGGTTAAGTCATCAAAATGGGTTTCAAAAATTTAAAAGATAATCAATTGATCTCTTAAGTTTCAAAAAAAACAAAAATTAAAAAATAACCATACAAAAAATGTGATAAAATATTTTTTTGACAAATAGATATTTACCAATCCTAAACTAAAAAGGCCCCTAGATATTAAATGATGAAATATCTTCAATTCATTCAAGTAGATTTATCATGAAATTATATTTTTAATTGAATAAAAACAAGCATGTAAGAGTAAAGGAGAGGCATAATCTAATTTATTGGAAGTGCATCATTGAGTTAATCTCTTAAGTGATGCACATTTAAAAACTACAATAAAAAGAAGAAAATATAACAGAAGAATTTTATTGAAAGAATAGAAAATTGAAATATAATGTGACTATAAAATAAAATAAGTATAGATCTCATTTTAATCCCCATGTGGGACCTGGGTTTTGACTACCATTAGGTAGATAGTTCCAATGGCATATCCCCAATCTGATTGTGGTTAAGGTCTCTTTCTCCTCAACCACCAAAACTTTTTTCTTTATAGATTATGATTCTTCCTTTCTATTGAGTACTCCATGGATAGAGTAAACCAAATACAACCCATGAAAATTAGAAACAAATTTCATGGGGGGGGGGGGGGGTATGACAAAGAATGAGTCCTCTTATTTCTTGATTTCCTCTTGAAAAACCTCTTCTTCATTCTGTAATACTTTCTTTAGGTATACTGCATCAATGGAATAATAAAAGGTAAAGTCAAAGTGTAATTATATTTGAATAATATTAAAACCTAAATAATCAATATCTAATTATTTCCCTTCAATTTAGGTAGCTTGTGTCTTGGTTTACTTAGGTAAATTCACATAGATCTCCTCACATTCCCCCTCTAATAAGTTTTCAACATGTTTAGGGAGTTCTATATGTTTCTTAATAAGTGAATATTTTTAATTCTCATTCATCATATAATAAAATAAAAATATTTGATGAATATGAAAATTTAAAATAATTAGAGGTCCCATGCAAATTAGTTTTAATAAAATTTTATGAAAATGTGTTTTAGAAAAGATCATCTCCCTGAGTTGGTTCAAATTAAATTTCTTCTTTAGTGTAAAGTACCTCTTGGAGTTTAATTTCACTAGATAGAGTTATTTTTTCAAAAACCTCTATATGTTCTTTAAATTCCACCACTTGGGTGTTTTCTTCTTCTTTCAAGGATATAGTGAGAAAAAAATGTGCTGATGATTCTACTTTATAAGGGATGAGGAGATCATATTACACCTCATATTCATTCTATAATTCATAAAAATATTTTTTATATCCTATAAATAATTCAATATAAAATTGTTATTCATTAATATCCTCTAGAAATGATTGAGATAGGTGGAATGGATCTTTGGGTTTCACCTCATTAACCTCATAAGGTTCTACAACATCAAATATGATTGGGGAAATCTATTCCATCACTTGTCTTAGTTCTGATTGATCTTAATACCCATGATATATTTATTCTATTTGGATATTCCTATCCTATATCTTGTCTTCCATCAATATCAAATGGCCTTTTATATAATTATAATTCAATTTTACTTGATGTTTCAACCATGTAATTTCTTTAGAAAAATTGGAGGGAAACAAGGAAGGCTCTTTTTATACCTTGAAAATTTCTTGATTAAATTCTAGTAAGTACTCTTAGATTTTAGTTAATTATTTTACCAATCCATACAATACCAATTATTAAAAGTTATCATTAAGGTCTTAGATGATATCCTTGAATTCCTAATATATGAATTTTTTTATTCGAGCTCCCCTAATCTATTTAGAAGAGAAAGAAACATTATCTTCCCTATAATTGGGTGAGATAAACATTTTTTTTAAATTTCAATTTTAATTTAAAAATAGAAAGTTACAAAAAAATTAAATTATTGGAACTACCTCCTTGAAAAAATCACCATGTTTTGACCCATGGATATCATGTGGTCTGAAAAAACAATTATTTCATATGTTAAAATGTATTATAGTGGTTAAACTTTTTTGTCTCTAGATAGAAGTGCGCAAAAATCAATTTGTCACCATGAGTTATAGATAAATGTGATTTTAAAATTGTTTGATTTTGAAATCAAATGAATGTAATGAACAATATATTAAAAATAGATTGATGATTCAAGTCATTAAAAATGGTGATATGATAAGGGTGATCAATTTGGGGTTTGTTTTCTAATTGAAATGTTGTCCTTGTTCCATGTTATCTAATACTTTTATTCTAAGTTGATTAAAGTGAGATTTCATGATTGATTCATCTCACCCCTTGATAAAATGGTGATAGTGAGAGTAAAAAATGCCAAAATATTAGCTTGGGATACCCTCCTTCATATGTGTTAGATATTTTTAGTGTATACCCTCAATTGACTTAGGTGATACTCGATTGGGTATTTTTTATCCAAAATAATCAAGAATATCCACTTCCCCTCCCATACACACTAATGATATACAATTATTTCACTACTAATAACTATTCTATTCCATATTATATAAACTCAAACCCAGTGGAGGGAGAAAATGATCATCGACCAAGGAAATAACCAAACATAATATAAAATCAGATACTATCTTACTTGATATTAAAATTTTTTATTAGAATATTGATACCAACTTCACATAAGAGAGAAAAGAATTTCTTTAATGAGTTTCTTGAAATCAAGAATTATGAAATAGAAAACCTCCCCTTAACTAATAATTTATATGTTTACCCATCCATGATAAGGGTAGCTGAGAATAAGGAGGAAGATGAACCCATTAAAAAATAAGGAAAAAATAGAGAAAAATAAGAGTAGAAAATTTACTCTCCAAAATCTATCGTCTAAAAGTTTTCACTTGTTATGAACAACATATGGCTATAAATTTCCAAGTTTACTTATTAATATCTATTTTAAATTAATTTTTTTATCAACCATATAAATTTCAAATATTTTGGGCATATTTACAAAAAGTTATTACTACTGTAATAAATCTCCCTTTTTTCAATCTGAAGATACCCTTCATCTTCCTAGAATTTTATGCATGCATAGGATAACTTAATGATTTATTTTTTATAATAAATTTAATATGGGAATGACAATATTAATCCTATTTTTTGTATTTTCTTCCAAGTTATTCCAAATTTAATGATAAGGGTTCCATTCTGTCATCTAAAAATATTTTTCACAATGATTGATTTATTTGGGCCCTATAGAGTTCAATTCACCACTTGTCCTGGTTGAATAAGTTGAATTTCAAAAATAAATGAAGCATAGAAAAAATAATTCCTCAAAATAGACCAATATTGAAAAAGTTTTTCTTGAAATATAAAAGTTATAGAAAATTGATTAAATTCCAAAATTAAGTACTTTTCAATATTTAGCTCTAAAATACACAAAGAATCCAAAATTTTTCAAAATCAGCTAAAATTATTAAATTAGTGGATATTTAATCATTTAAATCCTCATGAAAAATAATTTAAATATTAACTCTATAAATTCCCCCACCCTTATCACTTGGAATACTAGACAGGTAACCATCAAAATCAAATTAAAGAAAATTTAAAACACATTCCCATGAGATCCACTAATTAAACTGTAGGAAACAAAAGATATTAGGCCACCTTTAATACCATTATTTAAATTTATTAATTTAGTTCATTTAATATATTTCCAATTAATTTTTCTCCCATTCAAACAAAAAAGTTATCCTACATGATTTTTATCTCATCTCATAAATGTAAATTTTCTACAAGGCTTTTCCCATCTAAACCGATGCAAGAGTCACCATAGGCTTGAAAAATTTCTACATCCCCACCCAATGTGAGTCAAATAAATGTGTCTTTCATGAGTAATTTTTTAGGTTTGGTTATTTTATTTTTTTGGTAGGATTTAGATTTCAAAACTTATGAGGTAGAATAAGGAGGTTTCAGCTCTTTTTAAAGAAAAATTGCATGATTCTAATTTTCTCTCGGGTATAGTTTCCTCTTCACTATCATTAGTAGAAAATCATCTCCAATAATCATGAAAGCATTAATTAAGGTTCAAAAAATAAATAATTTTAGTAGAATCATTGAAATTTCTTTCTTTTCAATCTTCAACACAACTGATTTGTTTCCAAAATTATATTCATGAAAATTTCCAAAAAGGAAAAACTATTTTTTTTCATAAAACATAAAGAAAGGAATAAATTTTTCAAAAAAAGTCTCTAGAAAAGAACATATTTTTCCATAATAAATTCTCATTAGAAAACACATCTCTTATGTATTTTATTTCCCACAAAAATTAGAACTAAATTATATAGTACACCACAAAATAGCTTCCCCCCACACTTAAGTTCAAATAGATAATATATTTTTTACTTCAAGAGATGGTTAGATAAGGAATATTGACTTTTAATTTGGATAACCTAATATGTTGTTCATGAATTATATGGGATAAAAGGGTTAAATGAATATGGAAATGAAAAATAAAAACGATTCTCTTGAAAATGGAGCTTTAAAAACAAAATAAATGTCCCAATCTAGAAATCAAATTCTGGTTTAAGTAAACATGGTTTGGTTCTCTAAAAAAATGAGGTGGATCTGAATAATATGTCAAAAATGGTTAAGAAGACACCTGAGAAGGAATTTTTGTAGATAAATATAGGGAGATGAGGAATAGTATTAAAAAAGAATATATCTTTTCAAAAAATTCTCAAAGTTTTGAATATGAAAAAATAATCATTTTTAACATTAATTTATGTTTAGTTTCGTGGTAAAAATTAATTCACTCATTGAAATGGGTTTCAAAAATTAAAAATATAATCATTTGAGATCTCAAGTTTATAAAACACATAAAAATTGAAGAATAAACACAAAAAATATGAAAGAAAACATTTTTTTTGAAAAAAATAGATTTATAAATAATAAACTACAAAGGTTCCCTACCCCATAGTTAAATTATGAAATTTACTTAATTAATTAAATTATATTTGTTATCTAATTTTACTTTAAATTAAATAAGAACAAGAAAGTTAGAGTTATAGAGAGGTATAACCTGACTTATTGGCAATGCAACATTGATTTGATCTCCTAAGTGATGCACAATGAAAAAATATTAGAAAAATCATAATAGATAACATAATATATTTATTAAAAAAATAAAATAAAATATAATAATAAATGGAAATAAAACAAGGATAGATCTTGGTTTAACCCCCCCAAGTGGGCCTTGGGTTTTGACCACCTCCATATGGATAATTCCTGTGGCTTATCCCCAATCTGATGGTGGGTGTGGCCTCTTCCTCATGAACCACAAAAGATATTCTTTTCAAATTTCAATAATTCCTTTATACTATGTAATACATGGATATAGGACACAAAATCCACCCCCATGAAAAAAATACAACTTTCATGGTTGGGGTATGAAAAAGAATGAGTACTCCTATTTCTTGGATTCCACTTACAAATTCTCTTCTTCGTTATCTAGTTCTTTCTTTAGGTATGTTACATCAATGTAATATTCAATGGTAAAGTCAAAGTGTAATTATATTTAAATAAAATTAAAAAATTAATAATGAATATTAAATTATTTCCCTTCAATGTAGGTAGATTGTTTCTTAGTTTCCTCAGTAAAACCCACCTTGATCTCCTAATATACTCCCTATAATAATTGTTCAACATGTTTGGGGAGTTCCATATGTTGCTTAATAGGTGAATCTTCTTTTTATTTTTCTTCATCCTCCAAGTAAATACATGTGTTTTCCAAATCTTAAAATTCTAAAAAGTGAGATATGCTACTAAATTTAGTTTTAATAAAGTTTCATGGAAACGATTTCAACAAAAGATCATCTCCCTGAGACATTTCAACATCAATTTCTTGTTCAGTGGAAGTGCCTCATGGAGTTTAATTTCACTGGATAGAGTAGGTTGTTAGGATAATAAATATTTTATTCAAATTCTATCACTTGTGCTGTTTTTTATTCTTTCAAGGATAGATAAATATATATAGGTGTTGGTGGTTCTAATTTGTATGGGATGGGGAGATGATATTGAAACTCATATTAATTCTAGAATTCATTTAAATATTTTTGATCTCCTGTTTTCACTTTATAATATATGTATTCTTTATTAATATCCTCTAGAAATGATTTATAGAGGTATAATGGAGCTTTAGGTTTCTCCTCCTTTACCTCCTTAGGTTCTTTAACTTCAATTATTATTAGGTAAATCTATTATATCACTTGTTATGGTTTTAGTTGATCTTGATACTCACAAGATATTTGTTCCATTTTCCTCTATATCTTCTATATTTTATCTTAAATCCATTACAACTTTCTTTTTTATACCATTTTAGTCCACTTATACTTGATGTTTCACCGATGGAATTGCTTCATAAAAATTTTAGGGAAAAAAAGAAGACTCCTTTGGTGCCTCAACCATTTCTTGATAAAATTATAGGAAGTACTTTTAGAGTTCAGTTAATTCTCTATAAAATGCCTCCAATATTTGGCATTTTAGAATATCTTTAAGGTTTTGGATGAGATCCTTGATTTACTCCTTTGTGAAGTCATTTCTTCAACCTACCCTAATCTAGTTAGAAGAAAAACACTATCATATATAGAGAAGTGTGTGTTAATTTTTTTTAACATTTTTTAATTTTAATTTAAAAATAGAAAGTTACTTATAATTTAATTGGTGGAACTTACTCCATGGAAATGGTTCCATTTTTTTAACAATTTTCTATCATTATTTGTGTAAAAAAATATTTCCTAATTTAAAATGAATTATAGTGGTTAATATAGGATTTATCTAGAGAGGAGCACAAAAATATCAATATGTCACCTTCAATTAGATAAAGATATGTTTTTGATATTGAATGATTTTAAAAATAAAATAATGAAATATATAAGAAATTTAAAATTGATTGATGATTTAAGTGATTAAATATAGTGATATGATAAGGGTGATCAGGCCAAGTTTGGTTTTCCAATTGCATTGTTATCTTAGTTCCATTTTATCTAATCCTCCTATTCTAAGTTGATTAAAGTGAGATTCCATGATCAATTCCTCTTATTAACTTGGTTAAATGGTAATGGTGAGAATAAAACTATACAAAATCTAACCTTGTTCTACCCTCATTTTTATATGTGAGAGTGTTGTAGTGTATACACTTAATCTACTTAGGAAATACCCGACTGAGCCTTGTTTGTCCTTAATAATCAAGAATATCCACTACCCCTACAAAACATACTAATGATTACCGAGTAATTCACCACTAATAAAAGTTCTATTATATCATATATAAACTAGATAATAGTAGAGGGAGAAAATGATCATCAACCAAGGAATAACAACAATAGAATCTAAAATAAAATATAATCATAATTGATAACAAAAACAACTATTATAATGTTGAAATCAACTTCACAGAATAAAGAAAGGATTTTATTCAATGATGTTTGAAAGATTAAGCATTACAAAAGAGAAAACCACCCCTTCACTAATCAATTAGAACTTAACCCCTCTATTTTAAGTTCATCAAAGAATAAGGGGAAGAGTAAGCCATTAAAAAATAATAATAAAAAAATAGAGAAAAAGAGGAGTAGAAAATTTCTTCTCAAGAATCCGTCTTTTGAATGTTTTACCATTTATTCCCACCAGGTGGATATAAATCACAAAGGTCATTTATTAAGAGTTATTATAATTGAAAATAAAAATTTCAATGATTTTGGAAATTTTTAAAAAATATTATTTCTGATTTACTAAAGATAACTTTTTTTATCTGAAAAGACCATTCATCTTCCTCCACTTTTAAGCATACATAGGCTAATATAATAAGTGATTTTTTGCTTGAAATTTAATTTATACATGATACTCTTCATTCTATTTTATATAAAACTATAATAAAATCATTTTTTACCTTTATACCAAGATATTACTCTTTTAAAGAGGGGTTTCCATTCTACTTCCCAAAAATATTATTCATAATGATTAATTTACTTGGGCCCAATTGAGTTTGAATTGTCACTTTTTTATAGTAAAATAAGTTGAATACCACAAAGAAATGTACCCTAAAAAAATAGTTCCTCAATTTGGATCAATATTGAAAAAGTTTTGATTGAAATAAAAAAGTGACAAAAAATTGTTAAAATTACAATATTAAGAAATTTTAACAATTTTGTTAAAAAATTCACCAAAAAATTCAAAAAATGTTTCAAATAAGCTCAAAATGTTAAATTTGTGATATTAAATTATTTAAATACACATAAAAAATAATGGAAATATTATCTTTATAAATTACACCACATATAACACTTGGAATTTTGGATAAGAAATCATTAAAATCAAATCAAATTTAAAACACATGCTCGTGAGAACCACCAATTTAACAAAATGAAACAAAAGATATCACACATCATAAAAAACCATTATTTAAAATTCTTAATTAAGTTCATTCAATACATTTAAACTTCATTTTTCCTCCCATTGAAACAAAACACTTACCTGACATGAATTTTCTCACATCACACAAATACAGATTTTCAACAAGGATGTTCTCATCCTAACCCATTCAAGAGTCACCATAGGATTGATAAATTTATACACATCCACCTAATGTTAGATAAGGAAATTTACATATCATGATGAATTTTCAATTTTTTTCATTGTATTTTAGTTGGTTGGATTTAGATGTTAGAAATTATGAAGTAGAATAAATAGGGTTTGGCTTTTTTTGATTAAAAATTGCATGATTCTAATTTTCACTTAAGTATGGTATCCTCACTCCCCTTAGCAAAAAATAAACTGAAATCATCATGAAAAAATTAATGAAGGTTCACACCATCAAACATATCAATACCAATAATGATATTTCTTCTTTTTTTAATGCTTCAACATAGTGATTTTTTTATATAATTATACACCTAAAAAATCTAGAAAATACTTTTTTTCATAGAAGCTCTATAATGGCACAAATGTTTCCTTAAAATATTTATAAAGACACATATTTTAGAGTAATTTCATTTTTATCCATAAACACATATATTTTGAATTTTACTTTCCACTCAAAGTAGCCCCAAATGATATATCAAACCATAAGACAACTTTCCCCCATAGTTATCTTTAACTAGATCATTCATTTTTAGTTCAAGATAAGGTTAGATAGGGAAAGTCTTGAAATGAATATAACCTAACCGGTTTTTTTGGTTTATATGGGATACATAGGTTAAATGTAAAGTCCATAAAAAAATTAAAATGATTATCCTAAAAAGGGGGATTTAAAAACAAAAGAAATACCTCAATCAATGAATCCAATTATGGTTAAATAAATCACGGTTTGGTTCTCTCAATAAATGAGTTGGATCTGAAGAATATGTGAAAGAGGGTTTAAAATACTTGTGGGAATGTGATTTAATAGATAAGGAAATTGATATGTGATATGGGATTAAAAAATCATAGACCTTTTCATGAAATTATCAATGTTATAATCATGAAACAAAGTTATTTTTATCATTTAATTATGTTTAGTTTCATGGTAAAAATTGGTTAACTCATTGAAACGTGTTTGAAAATGACAAAGATAATCATTTGAGATCACAAGTTTCAAAAACCCACAAAAATTGAAAAAGAAACACCAAAATTTATGAAAATAAAAAATAATTGAAAAATAGATACTTATAAATCCTAAACTACAAAGGTTACCACACCCACACATAAATTATACAATTTACTCAATGCATTCAATTATATTTATCATGTATGTATATTTTTAATTGAATAAAAAAAACCAATTAAGAGTAAAGGAGAGGTATAACCTAGATTATTAGTAGTGAAATATTAAGTTAATCTCCTAAGTGTTGCACACTAAAAAAATACAAGAAAAAGTATAAAATATAACATAAGAAATTTATTAAAAGAAAATAAAATAGAAATATAATGATAAATGAAAATAAAATAATGATAGATCTGGTTTTAACCCCCAAGTGTGCCCTAGGTTTTGACTGCATCAAGATGGGAATTTTCATTGGCTTATCCCCAATCTGATTATAAGGCCCCAGCCTTAAACCTTACTAAATCTTGAGTTATTACAAGATTACACATTGAGGATCTTTTCGGGTTTAGAGTTTTAGAGAATTAGATAATAAAACTTGCATTACATTCCACATATAAACAGAGTGGTTACATAAAGATAGTATTCTTCTTTCCCATCAATGGATACATATTTAAAATAAAACATGGATTCTTCCTCAACATTTCCTTGACACTATCATCATATCATGTACCTTTCCCTTGACCTGTGAAAAACATTTCAAAAAAACTTGGGATGAGCATAAAAAGCTCAGTAAGGGATATAAAAATATGGAAAGGAAACATGAGTACATATATACATAAGAATGAAATCATAATTTACCCATAAAACATAAGCACTTTAACATACCTCATCAAATCATGAATAAATCATAGAAATCAGAAGACATAAAGGAAACTTGAGGCATTCATAACATTCTTACGTAGAGAGTAACCCTCTTGGTTACGTTTGGAATACCCATCATAGTATATTCCCTAAAAATATTCAGAGAAACCTTAAAGTTTCACTCCTTCGCGTTACCCAATGCATTGGAGAGCTATATGGGGCTCACCCGCCCTTAGTTTATCACAGAACCACCCGTCTTCATAACAATGCCCAAGAACCATAACATAATCATATCACATAAAACATGCATAAATGAAATATAACATTTCCACATTTCAATCACAAGATATTAATACAACACATTGATATAATAAAAAACATTATGAAAAACATTTTAAATACCAAAATAAAAGAAAATTAAAACATGGTATTTATTTTTCATTTAAAAAAAAGTATGGCTTGTAGAGGAAGCCGAAACTCAAATAATGGTCACGGTGGCGGAGAAGTCGTTGTCGCCGCATACGTACGACAAAAAAAACATTCCCTTTTGTCGTTTAGTAAAAGCTTCGTATAAAAAAGATTCCTTTTGAATAATCATAAAAGTCAAAGGGGTTTATACACCATATAAAATAAAGTTGTGTATAAAACAAAATATGCCTCAATGAAAGGAGATTGAGACGAAGTCCCATACCTTGGGTCCGACTTGACTCGATCGTTCTTTAATGTCCTGAATAATAAACTTGAGTTAATTTCTAATTGGTTAAGAACCTTTTTCAAGTTCATTATTCCTTTTATATCACTTATTACCATGTTATGAACATTATGTAATTATTTGAGTTAATAACAGTCGTTTTAACGATCATTGGTACTTGAGTCAAAATATGCTCTTTATAATTACAATTTGTTCATGTATCCATTATATCCAGAGTTATAATCATGATTTATATATCATATATGTCATATATATCTACTACATGCATGCATTTATAATATTACATAATCATTTAGAGGTAAGAAATGAAATGCACCATTCATGGAGAGGGTAAGACGTACGTATGCATGAACGCTACTTTCATTTTTATTTCATATTTTATAGAATAGAATGGTAATGATATAAAGGTATAATATAATTCTAGTATAATATCATATATAATATCATAGTTCCATCCTTTATACGTCCCAAATATGGTATTTAACGAATCAAATCACTTTGAGGGGGCGGTAGTCCGCACTTCCTCAAATGAAGATATCGCGTTTACCCATAATGGAAACCATAAAGGTATGCCCAAAATGAAAAATACAGAAGATTAAGGAAAACATAAACATATTATATATCATATATAAATATAGTGACATCTTAATTTCCACCTTTGAAGGTGTTAAAATAATGTTGAACAATCATCATTTCGGGAGGCATAAATTCACCATCCACGGAAACAGTATGTCCTTTAACCATTAGATGTAGGTGTGTGTAAGTGTAGCTCGAATCATTCTTATAACAACATCATAGTATATTGAAGATACTGGAGTTTTTACAAAAGAAATTAATAAAAAGAGTTTAGGGGGTTGGAGAAGCAAAATAAAACAAAAGGACTCAAGTGAAGACATTACCTTAAAATTGGGTAACTCCCTTTGGTTTGAGCTCAAAGGCTTCCTTGGGAAGACTTCTTCCCAAAGTGAGGCTTCAGGGATTAAGAGAGGAAAGTGGAGAGAAAAAATGGGCAGGGTTTGTCCGAGCCAAAGGCTTTGGAAGTGAGGGTAAGGAGGTATAGGTGGGGGACTTTTATAAGAGGAGAGGAGGGGCACTCTTGGAAAGTAAAGAAATATTACTTTATTTGAAAATGAGTTTCGGTTTTAAAAGGTCCCAAATTGATATAATTAGAGGATAAGGTGATAAGGGTTCGAAATATACCCACCTAATAGGTTTTGGACATGTGTAGGTCATAGAATTTACATTATCTTCTCATTTTATTTAAATCCTTTATTAATGAGGTAATCGCTGCATCATCATGATGTCAAAAATAATTTAATTTATTTAAAGTCTAAAAATTATAAAAAAAATACTATAATGTAGGAAATCTATTTATATTTCCAATGAATATTTATAGTCAAAAATTTGACTTGTATAACTCCATTTACAAATTGTTTTCATAAAACATATCATGTTTGTGACATTTTTACTTTCTCATTAAATAAAAAGTTTTTTATGTCATTTCCCAACCAAAGTGGCTCCATGGGGTCCCCAAGTTGACCCATGGATTTTATTGGTCGGCAATGACACATCCAATGAGGGTAGGACATGTGTAAAGCTCAACTCATACTATTAAAACATTATTTTTACCTTAAACTACACTAATTAACACTAACCGCGATTAAAAACATAAAAGTTACTATTCACCAAAAAATTATTTTAATTTCATTGAACCACATTTTACTTCTTAATTACAACCATTTATGTCGGATTTTTGAAAATCAAATCACATAGGTGGTAAAATTTCATTTAAACGAAAAATCAGTTTCTTTAACTACCACTTAGTGGTTTCACTATTCATAAAAAATTGATGTTTTTCAAAAAGATACCAAAACTTCACCCTAAGCTATATTTGATATTATGAATTCTAAAATGATGTCTATTTTAAAAAATTCAAATCATATAAGTTACATTAATTAATTTATTAATTAATTCCCGCTGTCATGACAAATAGCGTGTTTTTATGAAACAATAAGTATCAAAAGATTGACACCGGTTTAAGTCTAATTTCAAAGTGAAATTGATTCCAATGACAACTATTGGATTAAATAGTAAAAATATATTCTAATTTTGCTTTAAAACCAATTAAAAAGATAATCTAATCATATAAATAAATCTGATTAAAAAGCTGTTTTGATGTAAAGTGCAGTATTTTTCACTATTCATTAAAAAATGAACATTGTCAGAAAAATACCAAAAATTCACACAAAGTAAATTTTGATATCCCAATCATAAAGAATAAGTTTATTTTGACAAACATAGCATATAAAATTTTCAAAATATAGATTCAAAAATGGTTTTCCATCAAAAGGCAGTAAAACAATCTTTTAAATATATTAGTGTATTCCATGCTTAAGATTGGATTTATTTTCATTTTAAGCCTCTAAAAGACTATATAATTCATTAATAGACATAGATAAAAATATCTATTATTCATTACTTACTTGGGATGCTACATCCTTCTCCCCTTTAGAAAATTGTGACCCCGCAATTTATTTACTTATCGAATAAATGGGGGTACTTATCCCTCATTGCATTTTCAGATTCCCATGTTGCCTCCTCCATCGTGTGGTTTTTCCACAAAACCTTTACCTGATTAATCACCTTATTCCGTAACACTTGCTCCCTGTGGTTAAGAATCTGGACCGGTTGTTCCTCATAAGATATGTTCTCTTCCAGCTGAACTACCTCTGGACTCAAAACATGAGATGGATCTGGCATATACTTTCTCAACATCGAAACATGAAAAAAATTGTGTACCAGAGATAAAATCGGAGGTAAAGACACTCGGTAAGCAACTGATCCAACTCTCTCCAGAATTTCATATGGTCCAAAGAACCTTGGACTCAGATTTCCTTTCTTACCAAATCACATCACACTTTTCCATGGTGAGACTTTGAGAAAAACATGATCACCTACCATAAAAGATAGATCCTTCCTCCTGTTGTCCGCATAACTCTTCTGTCGGCTCTGAGCTGTTCCCATGTGTTTATGTATCAGCTGAACTTTTTCTACCAACTCTTCTACCAATTCTGGTCCCATCAGCTTCCTTTCACCCACTTCATCCTAGAAAGCTGGAGTTCGACACCGCTTCCCATATAATGCCTCAAATAGTGCCATCTGTATACTAGAATGAAAACTGTTATTATATGAAAATTCAACCAAAGAAAGATGTTGGTCCCAACTTCCCTGATAATCCATAGAGGAATAACGTAGCATATCCTCCAATGTCTGAATTTTTCGTTCTGACTGCCCATCTGATTGAGGATAAAATGATGTACTAAAATTTAATTTAGTACCCAACAACTTCTGAAGGCCCTTCCAAAAGTTAGAAGTAAACCTGGGATCATGGTCAGATACAATGGAGAGAGGAACTCCATGCAACCTGACTATCTCTTTAAGATACAAACATGAAAGTTGATCTAGGGAAAAAGTATCTCGTATAGAAAGAAAATGAGCAGATTTGGTCAAGCGATCAACAATAACCCAGATTGCATTATTACCTCGAGATGTCTTCGATAATTCCACAACAAAGTCCAAGGATATATTCTCCCATTTCCACTCTGGAACTGGTAAAGGCTGAAGCATCCCTTTCAGTAACTGCCGCTCTGCTTTAACCTGTTGACAATTCAAACACTTCAGAGTAAAATTAGCAATATCCCTTTTTATTCCATCCCACCAGTAATACTCCCTAGGATCTCTATACATATTAGTACAGCCAGGATGAACTGAAAATGGAGAACTATGAGCTTCACATAACAACTCTCTCTTTAACTGTGAATCACAAGGCACACACAATCTTTTCCCAAATCTCAAAACGCAATCATTATCAGTGTTGAATTCAGACAACTTACCTTTCTGAACCAGCTCTACCTTTTTCTGCAAATCACTGTCTGGCTTCTGTGCTTGCTTGATTCTATCTGATAGAGATGATCTCACTGATACCTGAAACAAAACAGAAGAACTTCCTGCACCAACAACTTCTATGCCAAAGTTCATCAAATCCTTAACCAAAGGATCACGTTCCAAATGCAACATTGCTAATGAAGCATTAATTTTTCGACTCAAAGCATCAGCCACTTTATTTGCTTTTCCCGGATGGTAATGAATTGTACAATCATAATCCTTGATTAATTCTAGCCATCTCTTTTGTCTCATGTTTAACTCTTTCTAAGTTAATATATACTTTAAACATTTGTGATCAGTATATATTTCACACTTTACTCCATACAAATGATGCCTCCAAATTTTTAAAGTGAAAACAACAGAAGCTAATTCTAAATCATGTGTAGGGTAATTTACCTCATGAGTTTTCAACTATCGTGAAGCATAAGCAATTACCTGATCATTCTGCATTAGGACGCAACCAAGTCCTTTCAATGAAGCATAACCGTATATAACAAACTCACCATTCATGGAAGGAAGTGCCAAAACTGGAGCATTCACCAATCTTCTTTTCAACTCTTGAAAAACAATCATCACATTATTTTGTCCATATAAACTTAACACCCTTCCGAGTTAGCTTAGTAATTGAACTAGATAAACGTGAAAAATTTATAACAAACCTTCGGTAATAGCCTTCCAAACCAAGGAAACTACGAATCTCAGTTACATTTGTGGGTCTTGGCCAGTCTTCCACAACTTTTGTTTTTGCAGGATCAACAGTTATCCCATCTTTAGAAACAATGTGACCAAGGAAAGAAATTTGTTTCAACCAAAACTCACACTTTCTGAATTTTCCATACAGTTTCTTTTATTTTAAGGTTTGCAAGATAACCCTTAAATGTATTTCATGCTCCTCTTTACTTTTAGAAAACACCAAAATATCATCAATTACACAACCACCACTTATCACCTGATTCAACTGAGCCGTCACTGTAGTAAACTGCTCAATTATGATTCTAACCATCTCAGTATGCTGATTTGGAAGGTCATTTCCCTCAGTATGCCTTCCCAAAAAACTTCTCTGTTTCCTTTACGAAAAACCATTCATAACACTGAAATACCTTAGGTGAAACAACATGGTAATCTGTAAATGCTATATCATTTCAATTTAACGATAAAAAAAATATTTTTGGATAATCATTTAATAGAATTCTAACTACTAAAGTTATCTAAACCGACCTCTGATACCAACTATAAGGCCCCAACCTTAAACCTTACTAAATCTTGAGTTATTACAAGATTACACATTGAGGATCTTTTCGGGTTTAGAGTTTTAGAGAATTAGATCTTAAAACTTGCATTACATTACACATATAAACAAAGTGGTTACATAAAGATAGTATTCTTATTTCCCATAAATGGAAACATATTTAAAATAAAACACGGATTCTTTCTGGACACTTCCTTGACACTATCATCATATCATGTACCTTTCCCTTGACCTGTGAAAAACATTTCAAAAAAACTTGGGATGAGCATAAAAGGCTCAGTAAGGGATATAAAAAAATGGAAAGGAAACATGGGTACATATATACATAAGAATGAAATCATAATTTACCCATAAAACATAAGCACTTTAACATACCTCATCAAATCATGAATAAATCATTGAAATCATAAGACATAAAGGAAACTTGAGGCATTCATAACATTCTTACATAGGGAGTAACCCTCTTGGTTACGTTTGGAATACCCATCATAGTATATTCCCTAAATATCTTCGGAGAAACCTTAACGTTTAACTCCTTCGCATTACCCAATGCATTGGAGAGCTATATCAGGCTCACCTACCCTTAGTTTATCACGGAACCACCCGTCTTCATAACAATGCCCAAGAACCATAACATAATCGTATCACATAAAACATGCATAAAAGAAACATAACATTTCCACATTTCAATCACAAGATATCAATACAACACATTGATATAATAAAAAACATTATGAAAACCATTTTCAATACCAAAATAAAAGAAAAGTAAAACATGGTATTTATTTTTCATTTAAAAAAAAGTATGGCTTGTAGAGGAAGCCGAAACTCAAATAATGGTCATGGCGGCGGAGAAGTCATTGTCGCCGCATACGTACGAAAAAAAACATTCCCTTTTGTCGTTTAGTAAACGCTTCGTATAAAAAAGATTCCTTTTGAATAATCATAAAAGTCAAAGGGGTTTATACACCGTATAAAAGAAAGTTGTGTATAAAACAAAATATGCCTCAATGAAAGGAGATTGAGACGAAGTCCCATACCTCGGGTCCGACTTGACTCGATCATTCTTTAATGTCCTGAATAATAAACTTGAGTTAATTTATAATTTATTAGGAACCCTTTTCAAGTTAATTATTCCTTTTATATCACTTATTACTATGTTATGAACATTATGTAATTATTTGAGTTAATAACGGCCATTTTAACGATCATTGGTACTTGATTCAAAATATGTTCTTTATAATTACAAGTTGTTCATGTATCAATTATATCCAGAGTTATAATCATGATTTATATATCATATATGTCATATATATACAGTACATTCATGCATTTATAATATTACATAATCATTTAGTGGTAAGAAATGAAATGCACCGTTCATGGAGACGGTAAGCCGTACGTACGCATGAACGTTACTTTCATTTCTATTTCGTATTTTATAGAATGGAATCATAATGATATAAAGGTATAAAATAATTAAAGTATAATATCATATATAATATCATAGTTCCATCCTTTATACGTCCCACATATGGTATTGTTTCGCACGGAATCCGGGGATGACCTCCTCGACGGGAGATTCAAACGTTCCGATCGGTTTCTAACGGGTTTGATCGTAGAACCGGAAACATCCAATGATTCCACATCCGTTTGGACCTACTTTCCAAAGGCAGGCACTCATTAGTTTGTGGACTAATGAGGCTTAGGAATTTGCATTGGTCGAGAGGATGGGAGGTCGGACTCATCACACCTTTTTGAGGGGAATTATTGTCTACTCCGGGACTCTCTTTATAGATTTAAGTTATGTTTGTGAATCCTTATTACATTACCAAGTATAAAATGTGCTTTCCTTTAGTTTTAACAATCAATGATTAAATATGCAAGAAATTTAGAGAATCTTTTATATGTATTCGAGGTTCTTCATCAATAGAGAATCATCTATATCTGTTTAGATATTCTTGGTCAATGGTATCCTTCAAAACATTTATATAAAAGTCTCTTTATCATTATGATGAACAGGCTGGTTTTAAAGCCACTCAGTGAGGAACTTTAAGTTTATCGTCATTCAGAAGGACAGAGATTATTTCAAAGTTGGGATCGAACCCATAAATGGGCTACCTACGTATCCTTTATTTTGGAAAAGGAATCAGAACCCACGTAGTTCGAGAAATGGAGTATGATGTTTATGATTGATGGCTCAAAGATGAATGTCATAATTACTTTTACACTCTAAGCTCACGTGAGTCATGCTCGGTGTGAGAAACAAGAGGTATTGGTAAAATTTAGACAATTTTTCCATGAAAGATGCAATCATAAGAATTTGTTTGGGGCTTATGTATGGATGACTTCCCAGATAGATGAAGGTTTAGGATTTACTTTTAGGGAGAAAATCCATGAACAGGGTCCATAAAGTTATATGTGCTTCATGGAGATTTGAATACTCTAATCTTGGGGCTTACTCCTAAGGAGGATGCCCAAGTTAGGAGGGGACTTATGATGGGGTTTTACTCCTGAAATGGAAACCCAAATCAAAGGTAAATTATGACTGGTTAAGAGAAATTTAAGGGAACTTGGGGCTTATTCCTAAAAAGGAGACCCAAGGTTAAGGGACTTGGGGCTTACTCCTGAAAAGGAAGCCCAAGGTTATGACTGAGTCTTATTCCTGAAAAAGGAGACCCGGGTTAGGGATTAAGGTTTGGGGCTTACTCCTGAGGAGGATGCCCATGATTATGACTGAGTCTTATTCCTGAAAAAGGAGACCCAGGTTAGGGATTAAGGTTTGGGGCTTATTCTTAAGAAAGATGCCCAAGATTAAAGGACTTGATTGGGGCTTACTCCTAAGGAGGATGCCCAATATTGGGAACTTTAAGAATTTGGGGCTTACTCCTGAGGAAGATGCCCAGATTAAAGGTTTTATCACTGGGGATTATTCTTGAAAAGGAGACCCAGGTTAAGATTCTCTCATCTTAAAGGATGAGGTTGAATGAATGAACTCTCCGTATTTTAGTGACATAAGGATATTTAAATCACTAGACTTTGAGAGAGATTCCACAGAATTCCTTTCAGATAAGAAAGTCAAATCAAGAAATCATGCCATAAATGGCTTTGAAGAGTGTCTTGAAGACTGAATCTTGAAAAGGAAAGGTGAAATGGCTTAAGAGGGGTAAAAATGGGCAAGATGGGCACCCAAAAAGATAGGGGCACGCATGTTTTGCAAGGCGCGCAAGTCTTCCGTGGGCGTGCAAGTGTTGGTCGTGCAGGTATACCTGCGCGACACATAGTGTACTTGCGCGATTTTCAACCAGCAATGAAATACTTGAGCGACTCTTTTTTAAACCCTTTAGAATGTTCTCGAGGTTCTTCTAGAAAAGGGACGCACAAGTTATATTGAAGGAAATAAGTCGGCGCACAAGTGTTTGATAATTTTCAACACTTAGGCCTTCCTTCTTCTCTTTAGATGTTCCGTTCTAGGTAAGAAATTACCTTAGAAGTGTTCCGGAAGCTTTGAGAAGAGACTTGGGCGTTGGGAGCTTCAATCTGAGTTTCTGGAAAAAGATCCTCTCGAATGGGGGGCCCACAGGGTCTATTTATAGGCAAAAGAAGACCCAGGGTGGTTACCGGGCAGTTACCAATTAGGTCGCGCAAGTTACCTGCGCGACCAATGTAGCCGCGCAAGTACACTTGCGCGGTAGTGGTATAACTTGCGCGGTGGATTTGCTGTTGATCCTTTGTTCATGCCTTTGTTGATTTTTGATGTTTTCTTAAAATGATGAATCACTTTCAGCTGAGATATTCCCTTTTCCGATCTTTAGATTCTGTGACGAAAGGAGCGTCAACAGGTATTTAACGAATCAAATCACTTTGCGGGGGCGGTAGTCCGCACTTCCTTAAATGAAGATATCACGTTTACCCATAATGGAAACCATAAATGTATAACCAAAATGAAAAATACAGAAGCTTAAGGAAAAAATAAACATATTATATATCATATATAAATATAGTGACATCTTAATGTCCACCTTTGAAGGTGTTAAAAGAATGTTGAACAATCATCGTTTCGGGAGGCATAAATTAACCATCCACGAAAACAGTATGTCCTTTAACCATTAGATGTAGGTGTGTGTAAGTGTAGATCAAATCATTCTTATAACAACATCCTAGTATATTTAATATACTGGAGTTGTTACAAAATAAATGAATAAAAAGAGTTTAGGGGGTTGGAGAAGCAAAATAAAACAAAAGGACTCAAGTGAAGACATTACCTTAAAATTGGGTAACTCCCTTTGGTTTGAGCTCAAAGGATTCCTTGGAAAGACTTATTCCCAAAGTGAGGCTTCAAGGAATAAGATAGGGAAGTGGAGAGACAAAATGGGTAGGGTTTGGCCTAGCCAAAGGCTTCGGAAGTGTGGGTAAGGAGGTAGAGGTGGGGGCCTTTTATAAGAGGAGAGGAGGGGCACTCTTGGAAAGTAAAGAAATATTACTTTATTTGAAAATGAGTTTCGGTTTAAAAGGGTACCAAATTGATATAATTCGAGGATAAAGTGATAAGGGTTCGAAATATACCCACCCAATAGGTTTTGGACATGTTTAGGTCATAGAGTTTACATTATCTTCTCATTTTATTTAAATCCTTTATTAATGATGTAATCGATGCATCATCATGATGTCATAAATAATTTAATTTATTTAAAGTATAAAAATTATAAAAAAATATTATAATGTAGTAAATCTATTTATCTTTCCAATGAATATTTATAGTCAAAAATCTGACTTGTATAACCCCATTTACAAATTGTTTTTGTAAAACATATTATGTTTGTGTCATTTTTACTTTCTCATTAAATAAAAAGTTATTTATGTCATTTCCCAACCAAAGTGGCTCCATGGGGTCCCCAAGTTGACCCATGGATTTTATTGGTCGACCATGACACATCAAGTGAGGGTAGGACATGTGTCAAGCTCAACTCATATTATTAAAACATTATTTTTACCTTAAACTACACTAATTACCACTAATTGCGATTAAAAACATAAAAGTTACTATTCACCAAAAAATTATTTTAATTTCATTGAACCACATTTTACTTCTTAATGAAATCCATGTATGTCGGATTTTTGAAAATCAAATCACAGAGGTGGTAAAATTTCATTTAAACGAAAAATCAGTTTCTTTAACTACCACTTAGTGGTTTCACTATTCATCAAAAATTGAAGTTTTTCAGAAAGATACCAAAACTTCACCCTAAGATATATTTGATATTATGAATTCAAAAATGATGTCTATTTTAAAAAATTCAAATAATATAAGTTACATTTATTAATTTAATAATTAATTCCCACTGTCATGACAAATAGCGTGTTTTTATGAAACAATAAGTATCAAAAGATTGACACCAGTTTAAGTCCAATTTCAAAGTGAAATTGATTCCAATGACCACTATTGGATTAAATGGTAAAAATATATTCTAATTTCACTTTAAAACCAATTAAAAAGATAATCTAATCATATAAATAAATTAGATTAAAAAGAAGTTTTGATGTAAAGTGCCGTATTTTTCACTATTCATTAAAAAATGAACATTGTCAGAAAAATACCAAAAATTCATACAAAGTAAATTTCGATGTCCCAATCATAAAGAATAAGTTTATTTTGACAAAGATAGCTTATAAAATTTTCAAAATATAGATTCAAAAATGGTTTTCCATCAAATAGCAGTAAAACAATCTTTTAAAAATATTAGTGTATTCCATGCTTAAGATTGGATTTATTTTCATTTTAAGCCTCTAAACCACTATCTAATTCATTAATAGACATAGATAAAAATATCTATTATTCATTACTTACTTGGGATGGTACACTTATGGTGGGTGTGGGCCCTTGCTCATGAACCACCAAAAAATCTTATTTCCAACTTTCACTTATTATTTTCTATTGAGGACTCTATGGATAGAGTACACCAAATCCACCCCAATTAAAATAGGATACCAATTTCATGGTGGGGGTAGGGAAAAGAATGATTCATCCTCTTTCTTGGTTTTCACTTTCACAACCTATTATTCATTCTCTAGTTCTTTCTTTATGTATGCTATATTGATAGAATAATAAAAGGTAATGTCAAAGTTTAATTATATTTTAATAAAATTAAAACATAAAGGATCAATATAAAATTCTTTCCCTTCAATGTAGGTGGAATCTGTCTTGATTTCCTCATGAAAATCCACTTGGATTTCCTCATTTACTCCCTCCAATAAATGTTCAACATGTTTGAGGAGCTCCATATGTTTCTTGGTTTGTGAATATTTATTTTCTTCTTCTTTATCTTCTAATTAAATACATGTGTTGGATGGATATAAAAATTAAAACAATTAGAGGTGATATTCAATTTAGTTTAAATATAATTTGGTGAAAATGAGTTCATGAAAGATCATCTCCCTAAGTTGGTTTGAATTCAATTTATTATTCTGTGGAAAGTTTCTCTTGGAGTTCAATTTCATTAAATGACGATTGGTATTTAAGCATCTCCATCCTTTCTTCAAGTTACACTACTAGGGTAGTTTATTTTTCTTCCAAGGCTAGAGAGAGATACAAAGGTATTGAAGCTTCTATAAAGAAGATTTAGGATTCATATGTATCTGACCAAAATAATTATTAATAAAAAAGAAAGTCATACATAATTAGATAGTATAAGGTATCTTACAAAGGATAGAGTTAATAAATCCTTGCATGTCATCATCAATCAGTGCCACGTAATAATCAAGTTCCTTAATGGCCCACATCGAGCTTGCATCCAAGATTTCCCTTTTTTTAACCGTATTTTTATACCATTGTAATATACTTATACTTGATATTTCACTTTTTGTAATTTATTCAGAAAAATGTAGGGAAATAAGAAAGCCTCTTTTTATGCCTTGTCCATTTATTAATAAAATTATAGGAAGTACTCCTGGATTTTAGTTCATTCTCTCTTTAATGCCTCAAATATTGGGTATTAGAGGTTCCCTTCAAGGTCTTGTATAATATCCTTGAATTCCTACTCTATGAAAATTTGTCTTCGAGCTCCCTAATATATTTGGAAAATAAAGAAACACTATTTTATATAGGATAGGATTAGTTAAAAAAAATTATTTTTAATTTTTGATTTTAATTTGAAAAATGAAATTGACTTACAATTAAATTATGGGCACTACCTCCACAAAAACTTTTCCATGTTTTGTCATGTGATTAACATGGGATGTAGAGAAAAAAAATTATTTACTAAGTTAAAATAAATTATAGTGGTTAACCTATGTTTTATCTAGAGATGATCACAAAACAATCAAGTTATCACATTGAATTAGAGAAAGATATATTTTTGAAAATGATTGATTTTAAAAAAAATAAAGAAATGAACAAGTGATTGAAAAATATTAATGATACAAGTGATTAAAAAAATTGATATGGGAAGGGTGATAAGGTTGGTATTAGTTTTCCAATTGAAATACTAACCTAGTTATAATTTATATAACTCTCTTTAAATAAGTTGATTAATGTGAGATTCAATGATTGATTCCTCTCACTCCCTTGGTCAAATAGTGATGGTGAGAATAAAACCTTAAAAAATATTAGATTATTTTACCCTCCTTCTTATATGAGATATAGTTATAGGAAATATCCTCAATTGAATTAGGAAATACCTAATTGGATCTTTTTTATCCCAAACAATCAAGAATATCCACTACCCCTACCACATGTACAAATGATCCCTGATTACTTAACAACTAAGACACATGCTATTCCATCATATATAAACTAAAACCAAGTGGAGGTAGAAATCGATAATTGACCAAATAAATAAAAGAAAAAAAATATATAAAACCAAATACGACTATACTAGATAATTAAAACTTCTATTAGAATATTGAAAAAAAAACTTCACATAAGAGAGAAAATATTTTATTCAATGAAGTTCCAAAACCCAAGAATTACAAAAGGGGAAAACTCCCCAAAAATAATCACTTATAATTTTACCTCTCCATGTAAAAGGTAACTGAGAATATGGGGTAATATTAATCCATTACAAAAATAATAAGAAAAAAATAGGAAAAAATAAGAACATCAAATTTATTCTCTAGAATCCGTTATCCAAAATTTTCACCAGTTATGCCGAATATATGGATTAAAATTTCAAGGGTTTTTTAATAATATTTTTTCTAAATTTTCATTGATGTATACCATAAAAATTTCAAACATTTTGGACACATGTACAAAAAATTACTCCTAATTTTTGGAAAATTTATTTTTTTAAAGAAATCCTTAATCTTCCTACATGTTTACAAATACATAGGATGTATTTATAAGCATATATTTACATGAAATTTAATGTGTATGTGAGAATATATATATTATTTCATATATAACTAGAATATCCTCATTTTGTTTCCTTTATACTAATATATGTTTCATTTAATGTGTAGTATTCCATTATATCATCCAAAAATATTTTTCACAGCGATTGATTTATCTAGAACCAATAGAGTATAATTATCACTTGGTCCAGATGAAGAAGTTTATCTCATGAATAATGGAATCCTATAAAAAAAATCCTCAATTTGGATCGATATAGAAAATCGTATACTTGAAATAATGTAGTGAATTAAAATTGTTAAAATTACAGAATTAAGAAATTTTCATAATTTAGCTCAAAATTAACTAAGAATCCAAAAATGATAAAAATCAGCTCAAATTATTAAATTATTGGGTATTAAATCATCGAAATAAACATTTAAAATAGTATAAATATTAGCACTATCATTGATCATTATCTATCCTTTCATCTAAGTGAATCTTAGTAAATAAGCAAAAGAGGCATCACTCTTCCACAAATTCCTTTACAACATGAGTCAAATACTTCCCACTAAAAGAATTTGCGACTAAATTACCTTCTATAAGGGTGTAAGTAATATCAAAATAAACTTTTTAAGGTAATCCACCCACCATATATACCTCAAGTTGAGATCCTTCTAAGTAAAGTTATTATTCAGATTTTTATTGTATGAATTCATAGTTAATCGGTCCTCGAAGAGGTAGTGATTCAAAGTCTCAATAGCATGCATCACTAATACTAACTCCAAATCATTAATGAGGTAGTTTTTCTCATAAGGGAATAAATAAATAGAGGATACAAGAACAATTTCACCCTTATTAAACATATTATTAGATAAAATCAATTAGAGTATCGAAATATATAACCAGAAAATGTCATATATCATAACAAAAAACCAAAAAGGTCACATCCAACATATTGATTACGAGGTGTCAATATACAATATTAATACCATTAATAATATAGAAATCAAACAAACAAAGGGTCTATCTCCATGTGACCATAAGTTACCAACATCCCAACACACTAGAAACACAATATGATTTAGGATACCCATTCTCTACATGTCACTCTTCCCTTTCTATGTATCCTTTAAAAGCAAGTCTACAATCACCCAAAGGAAAAATTAGGGTGTGGGAACTAAATATTTGTAGGATACTACTTGATAATCTATACAATTTCTATAAATGTACACCCATTAGTTATTATTAAAAGTGATTTCTACACCACTTTTAATGAAATCATTTTCCATATAAAAAATAACATTTTTTTCTTTTAAAAGTATTCCATTCCTTTAAAAATAATTCCATATTCAAATAAATATAGAAATATATCATATAAGAATTATAATAGAATAAAAAATAAATAAAATAGTTTTTAATATTCAATATCTATATCATAAAAAGGTGAAAAAATAATCATGTCAAATATCTAATAATATAATGCGATCTCAAATCACCCAAAAAGGGAAATCCATGATGTGAGGGTGTACACAACGAAACCACTAAGACACAAAAAATGAACACAAGAATACATATCTGACTCCTAATGTTTGGGAATATCAGTCTCTTGGAAAGGATACCCCTAAAATCCATGGAATAAACTCCACCTTCTTTATTTATAGAAAACTCTACTAGGGCTTGTATATGTTTATTTTTTTCTCTATACCCCATGATATCAAAATGCGATTTATATCATCATTACATTTAGGAAAACAAATTCATATTTCATAAAAAAATTTACAATGGAAATATATTTCCAATCCATGCAAAAAAATTCATGAAAAAAATTCTATAGTGATACGACACTTCTCCTATGATTAAAACCCCATTTCCATTTTAAAACCATCATTGAGACATTTTTTCAAACACACAAGGTGCATAAAATCAAGTTTTTAAAGAAATAAATATTAACACTTCCCATTTACCTAAAGATTAAATCCTTTTAAAATGTTCAAATTAATAATCATAAGTAAAGGAAATCATAATAAGAACACAAAGATCACCAAGGGATAAACCATAATAAAGAGACACCTACCTTAAGAAAAAATAAAAACAATATCACCTTGAAGATAAATGATTGGAAATTACCCTATTAGGTCTTAAAATAATAGATCTAAAATAAAAATAAAAAATTCCCCACGAAAACCTCAAGATTTGGAAATCACAACCCAATAGGTTTTAAAAGAGACAAGGAGAAAAGAGAATAAGAAGGTATCTATAGAAAGAAGGAGAAAATAAGAGGAAAACAAAAAATACTTCAAGTTCATACACCAAGAATGATAAAGGATAACTAGGGAATTAATGAGAGTGTCTTATAGAGAATCATTGAGAGATTGGTTCTTTATAATGAGGTATTAATAGGTAGTTTTAGTTAAAATTTACCAAGGGAATCAGGGTAATTTTCCATTCTAAGAAGTTTAGATCTGGGTGCATAGTTAGAACACCTGGTTTAATAAACCAGAATCCAACTGTGCAACAGAAAATATTATTTGGAAGCCAAGTCACATGGTTTACTAGTAAAAATTGCATGGTTTGATAAACCATTTCAATTCAATCGATAACTTCTAGAAAAAATCCCAAAAATCCATACAATTTGTCTAGCGACTCAGACGGTTATAAAAATATAATCATACAACAAAAAATGAAAATAGAAACCACCAATCCAAATCATATGGTTAATGAATATTTTTAATAAATATTAAACCAAATATTCCACCTATCCATTTTTTCTTGAAACTCTAAAATTTCAACTCCCAACTCTCAAAAGTCTCTAAAACCTCACAAGTGATAAAAAAGATCAAAAATTGAACATTCATGTGACCTAGAGTGCACCATAGTTTCCTTATAAAAACATATTCCTTTTATTTCACCTATCATACTATGTAAATCTATTGATATTTAGTTCATATGATATTATCCCAATCCTATCCTTTCAATGTTTTCCTCAAAGAAAAACCCAAAGTTCTCAGTATAAGTTTAATATTTTCCCGAATGCATTTTACTTTTATATTTAAATTTAAAATTTATTTTTCCCAATATTATATGATAAATTTAGTATTTATTTTATAATTAATTCTATTATATTATGGAAATATATACCAACCACCTTTCCCCTTTCCCTTAAGAAAATCAAAACTATCATTCTTGAGTTGTGCGAACTTCTTCCTCCATGACACAATATATTTCATTTTCCTTAACCACCTTAACAAAATGTATATAAATATATGATTAAAAGGTAAATATTATTTTTATTGTATAATTACGTTTATGGTATGAAAAATTAGAGAACTTATTAATGATATTATCCACAAATGATCACCATTAATTTAATCATTTAAAATAAGCATACTAAGAGGATAACCTTTTATTCAAACTGTGTAACATTTTCATATACATTATTTACTATTATTTTTCCTTATAATTATGATATATAACAATAAAAATACTAAATAATATAATTATTATTCCTTTATAATGACATTACAAAAAAAATATATCATATTCATTCCTTAAATCAAGGTATGTTCATGTTTGGGTCGGTTTAACCACCAAATTGAACAGTATTATGAATTTATATTTTTAAAGAATATGGAAACATAATTAATGATATAATATGATATAAATGTTTAAATAAGTATTTTTTTTGGTTTTTTAGATGTTATATCAATATTTAGTTCATTATTTAAGAAAACATACTTTAATAATCTAGAATCACCGAAACATGATTGTTATTGATTTTTTCTTCAAGGAAAATGTCTAAAAACTTATGAAATGAATTTTTAAAAATCATAAATAAATTTAAATAATTCCTAAGAGTAACATTAATGTTTTATTAGTGATTAAATTGTAAATAATAATGAACACATACACCGCTAATATGTAAATAGTACAAACAATCATTATATAAAAACCTGATGTGAAAATTAGTAGATTTAATATGAAGAATGAATCTTTGAAAAGATTATAAATGAAAATTAATTTGAGTAAGGTTCTGGATTAAGTTATTAAGATATTTATGTTTGTGATATATGAGTTTAAATTTCACTTGTAGAAGTTAGGATAATAGGTAAGGGTTTTCCATCTCAAATGCCTCTATTTGAGACATGTTTTGTATTATGCACCTAATTTCCATTATGTATTGTATATACTAACTATATGAGATGTTATATAAATTAATTAAATTATTCATGGTATTTTAAATTCATTTTAAGCCCTATATTTCAATTTTTTATTTAGTTACTACATAATCCATAAGTGGGGGTTTTCCATCTCAATTTTCATTCTTTGAGACTCATGTTATATTCACCACCTACTTTCTTATTAGCGGTGTAAACATTAACATTGAATAATTTTAATACATTACTTATGAAATTTTATTTAATGAAAAGCCTATATTTGTATCCCTCTTTCATATTATAGTAATTCAAGAGTTACCAAAACCATTGTAAAACTCAATATTTTCCATGGTTGAAAAACTATCTGATGTTTTGTTAAATTAAAAGTATCTATAATTTTCTAGAAAATAAATTCCTATTAAGACACTAGAAAGTGTATTTGGATGTGTCATAGATTCAACTAGGTTTATCACCCAAAAAATATTTGTTAAGTATTGACTTAATCATCACGCTAATGTTTTATGAATGTGCCTAAGATTGCACACCTGGATGAACATTCTAGGAGGATATTCTTTGTAATATTCAAAGTCTTTATGAACCATGATTGGGGATATTTCCTACCATTGAATTGGTATCTTACAAATACAAGATATTAAATCATATTACTATCTTCCATATATAACCCAAAAAATTATTAGTGCCTTCACCACTATATTTCTTTAATAATGGCACTTCATGTTAATTTGATGATACCCCACAACTTCTAAGTTGATTAAGTGATGTTCTATTAGACATCCATGTTATTATATTGAAATAGAAAGTATTTGATTTATGTATTTCTCATTATATGGATGACCAAGTTTTATTTAGTAATAGGTTCCTCAAGTAATTGTATGAAAGGTCTTGATGACTCTTATGGTGAATGCATTGGACTTAATCAGGTGATAGACAGTGCCCAAAATTATATAGCCCCTTTATGCATTTACATGTTTTATGTGACAAAAATGCTTGGTTTTGGTGTATATATCTTCATATAAAGGATAATTTATTATAAAAAGGCCTTAATAGTATGTTTTAATGTCTATAATTATTCATTACATCAGTATTATACCCATGATTATTATTATCCATGTCTTCATTTTTTTGTGGATGTAGCATGTCCTAAGTTTCAATTGATTATGATTTCATGTTGTTTATTTATTCCTACCATATCACTTATACCATGTTTATGTTTTTAAATATTAAATTACATGCATCTATTTACTGATAATATAATATCACCCTTATTTGTTTTCTTTTCCCCTGGAAACCTTGAGGAGAACTATGTTTAATTTTCAAGGATATGACAGAAGGGATAATCATCTTCTCAAAATATGTTTATGATGTATGTTATGTTTTAAAATATTATATATGTATGTATATGGTCTTAAAAGACTAAAAAAATATTGAATACTTATTTAATTATTTAATTCCATACCAATAGTTTAGTATAACTACCATCTCTGGGGTTCTAGATTCTAGGATGTTTCATTTTTCATTCTCTTTAATTTTTATGAAAATTTCAAAAATAGGGAGAAGTTTTTGAAATTATATATATTTTAATTATCATAAATGTGGAGAGTATTGATTGGATCCTTTCCAATTTATCTTTTTATGTTTTTAAAATTAAAAATTCTCATTTTATTTTCTTTAACATGAGTAAACAAATGTTTTAATCTTACAAAGCTTGCAGAAGAAAAAAATAATGAAAAAATAATTATTTATTAATAAACTAATTAATTAGTATTTATTTTATTTGTTATTATTATATTAATATTTTATATTAATAATTTCTTTTCATTTTTTATATTTATTATTAACTAATTTTGTATAAAAATCCATCTTTTTTTGATTTTAGGAATGACTAATACGCTAAAGAGGTTTCTTATCATACAGGTTTCCTATCATATGATATGTCAATATTTTTTTATTTTTTGAAATAGAAATCTTATGCTTAATACCCCCTGTTTGAGTTATATATCTTTTTTACCCTGTTTCTTTTGAGTTTGAATTGGTTGGGTTGAATCATGAGAATTTTTTAGATGAGAAAGTAGAGAAAAGGATAGAATTTTACTGGAGGAGTTGATTCATGAGGTGAATGAATAATTCATGGTATGACTGGTTTTGGGAAGTATTAATGAATTATATTTATGGTATGAATGAGTTTCATGACTTGTAATATTGGCAATGTGAATTTAGGCATATGTGGATATCCCTAAGATTCATGATGTGAACTCATATTTCATGACATAAATTCATCCAGTTTTAGCTATCCCCTTTACTCTAAGTTCCCATTAATTATTAATTAATCTCTTAATACTTTTACCTAAACAATAGGATATCCATATATGATTTGGATATCACCTTCCTTATGGATATTTAATTTAATGGAATTTCAAGTTTTGCACTTAGGGAATAAAATTTTAGAATTTTAGTTCTTATTATCCTATTTATTTATCTTGTTTTATTTTTAAGAAACCCTAGATCGATGATTTCATGTATTGATCTATGGTTTAGTGATTTTTTTATGAAACTTCTTTGGTTTTCACTAAATTAATGAAAATGGGAACCCAAATATCATTGGATGTGGTGTTATTATTCAGAATGAATGTGTTGAGGTAGGTGAATTCTCTCCCATTCTCCTCCTATCAGGATCTTGATGGGTTTTTAAATAAAATTTATTTCTTGTTTTCTTGATGAAACACTTTAATAAACCCTCTTTCTAAAACACCCCATGTTTTATTGGTTTTTAAATTGATGTGATTTGGGTGCCTTCCATAACATGTTTGATTAAATTTTCAAATGGGGATATTGAAATAAAGAATAAATAGGACTATAAAAAATTACCATGGTCACGCTTGACATGAATTCATACTGAATTGGGAGGGGGAAAACCTTGTTTATTTGGTCATAGTTACCTTTCCAATTGGGGTAGACCAGATTGTACCACCAAGAAATAACTTGGGTTTTGAGGGATGAGAACCAATTGTGAGTTGGACTATTTAGAGGGCCTGATTTGATAAGAGATGAATTGGTTTTCCTGTTTCATGGCTGCATGGGTTCATTCCTTGGGTTCAATTTTTTATGTGGGTTATTTCACTACTTTTATATTATCAAAATCAATATATGGTATTATTCCATGACTATTTTATATAAATTACGCTAAATTGTTTTGGGATTAATGGCATGTGTGGAAAGATTTTGGTGGATTGCCTACTAAGTAAATATACTCACCCCCTACATATGAAACATGGTGTGTATACATTTTTCATTTATCATTATACAGGTAAAGGTAATATTTATTACTCCTCCAATTGAGATCCATGATTTTGTGGTCATTAGTGGATGGAGTTTAGAGATAGTTGAGTGCTAGAGCCTATATTAGTACAAGTTTTTATTTAGGTATTATTTCCATTGGGTTTATGTATTATATTATGTCACACCCTGACCCCAAAAAATCCTTCATTATATATTTTTCTTGGTCTGAAATTTTTCAGGTTGAGTTTTGGATTGAGTCCCAGGTAAAAAATTTGGATTTTTAAACTTTGGGGTGAGGTTTTGGCCTACACAGAGTTAGCGCATGGTCTGGAAGACCATGAATCTAAACTTTGAGACCTTCTCTATGTCTAAAAATAATAAAATTAGTCAAAAAATAAAAATAAAAATTAAATAATAATAATAATAATAATATTGTTATTATTGTTATTATTAAGAAAAAATATTATAAAAAATATTATTATCATTATCGTTATTATTAATTTTAAGTTATTATGATTTTTTTATTATTATCAATATTAATATTATTGTTATTATTACTATTATTATAATTAAGAATATTATTTTAATTATTATTAACTTTATTGTTTTTAATTTTATTTTTTTGGGAGAAACACCAGGGGTTCCCCTCTCTTCCCCTTTCCCTTCTATGACACACATCGACCTCCCCCCTCATTCCCTTGACCAGCACACACCACCCCTTGCAGTAAACATCTCCGGCGAGCCCTCCTCTGGCCGATCTTCCTCCTGGGTCCCCTAACTCCTGACATGCCCTCCTTTTCCATCCTACTTCATTCATTGTGACCTCTTTTGAAGCACAACTCTTTGATTCCCCTCCCTCATTGGTAGCACCTCCTCTGACTGTACCTACCTCATTAGTAACACCATCTCTGATTGTGCCTCCCTCGCCAATTCCCTCCACATCTAGGTGTGTTTTTCTTCTAATTTTGGGGGTATTTTTATTCAATTTATATGAACCCTAATAAATAGTGTTGTGTTAGGTTTGGTTTTCATGGATTCTAGGGGGTGTGGATTACTACTCAGGGTGTACTCTTCCTCCTCCGATGGTTTTCTCTCATTCACCCACCATTGAGGTAGGAAAATCCATGTTTTCTCTTTATTGAAACAAACCTTGATGCTTTAATACTTTAATGAATTTTTGAATATGATGGGATGCTTAAAACTACAATAGATTAGTTTATTATAGTGTTTTTATATTTTTAGAGCTTGTTAAAAATATGTTTTGAGGTAATTCTTCTTTTATTTCTATATGGGTCTATGATGATGTGTTTTAATAGGTTCCAAATCTTGTTTTGATAATTTTTAAAATATGGTTCTCACCTCTATGGAAAACTTTTTTAACTTATTATATCATTTTTGAATTGGTTCGATTTTTTATAAATAGTGTTTCATTGTAATTTTTGAGATATGTTTAGGTTCATGTGTACCTATGGTGTTTCTTTTATATGTTATGTAATTTTTAAGTGAAATTGGGTATTTCGAGAAATGTTTAGCCTTAAATGTGTTTTTATAGTATGGTTGAATTGTTATTTTTTACTTTATATGTGTGATTTGGTAGTCTTACAGCTTGAGGGTTGTGGTGAAATGTTTTGTAAGGGTTCTCATTGTTTTTAGAGGGATTGTTTATGTTCTTTTAATAGCGTGTGTTGTGGGATTTGTTTTCAAAGCAATTAGTGATTTTTATGAAAATGGATTTTCGGTGAATCTATAAATTTTAGAGTGTTTCATTAAATTTTTTACACCCATGAGTGCACTAGGTGCACACATGGACATGCCCTCAAATAAAGATGGCACTTTGAATGGTTTTTATCCACAAACCTGGATTCTTTACATTGTTTTCATTTTTAAATAATTTTGGTTCCCTAATGTGATTCCCAAAAATATAGTTTTATATTAGATCTTAAGAGGTTTGGACCAATTGGCCTCGAAGTATGTCTTGGTGAATGTTGGTAAAAAAGGACCATTTAGCATTACAAATACAAAAGTGGTATTTGGTGTTGTTTTAGAAATATTTTGAAAATGTTTTTAGTAAATGAATTGGGTTTTGTAAAGCTAAAGGATGGGTTGGAAACAATATTGTTCTCAAATAAATGTTTTAAACATATAAAATAAGTGATGACCCGATTGGTTATTTATATTGTGTTTGGAAATGGAATGTGTTTTTTAAAGGGTAACACCCGATCATCACATTGAAATGTTTTAAGAAATGATTTATGGTATTATCTGTGTGACAGATCAGTTGGAACCTTGTGTAACATGATATGTGTATGTATAAATTTATAGTGATAACCCATATCCAAGATTTCCCTTTTTATGTTATCGTATAGTTGATATTTGTGTTTGGGGTAGGCAAGCATGGTGGCGGAAAGTAAGGTAAGTCACGCGTGCGAGGGCCTCCCACTTACACTGTTTACTATTACCATTGGTTCCTAAGATTATTTAAAAGGAATGAGAGAAGTTTTATAACAAAATCATATTAGATGGGTTGGTACGCCCTAGATCACAAATAGGATAGGTGGGATGTTCCAGTGGGTTGTTTAGTTGAGGGTGTCCAATTGGTTATAAACTTAGGGGAATCATCATATACCAACAAGTGGTTCCAAACCGAGTACATTTAGGAGTCTTATAAGGATGTTTTGGATCATCCATGGTTAATTTATTTATCTTCTGGTCCGTATCCCTATTCTTTTGGGTTTCTGATCACACTACTAGTTTGTTTTCAACATCTGTTAGTTTATTTTCAGTTTTCCCTATTTTTTTGTTTCTTTCTTAGCCAATATTTCCTTTATTGGGATTTTGGTTTTTAAAATGGTAATCTCATATTTGGAAAATAGAAATTTGGTGTGGGTGTGTGTGTTTATTTTAAAAGGAATGGTAATTTTATCTACTAACATGAGAAAAACTATTTTCATATCTATATTTTCAATCTAGTGTTAAGGGATTGTTTTGGGAAAGGAAACACAAGGATTCTATGATGATTTCCTACTAAAAATTCAGATGCTCACTCCTACATTATATCTTCAATTTCAGGTTCTCCCAGTTTTAAATCTCTCTTAGAGAAAGCTTTATTCGATGATGGGAGGTGACTAAGTGGTCACATGGAGATTGTGGTAGTGTGGTCCATTTTTAGTTTTAGTTATCAGTTTTGCTTTTGGTTTTAGTCTACTTAGTTGTATTTTGTAATAAATCGTTTTGTTTATTTATTTAAGATTTATTTGTGGGTTATATATTCTTGTTTAGTTTTTATTCATTTGATACTTATTATTTCTTTTGGGTTTAAATCATTACCACTTGTATTTTTTGATGCCCAACACTAGTTTCCAGTCCATGGGGATTGGGAATGCCCTTTAGGCTATGTCGTGGACTGAATCGAGTGACCGATTCAGGGTTGATCTGGGTTGGTTCATGATAAAATGGTATTAGAGGAGGCCCTTATTATTTAGGGTGTCTGGTATATGAAGACTAGAACTGTAGGGACTCGAGAGGTAGGTACGAGAAGGGCATCACGAACCCTTTCTTGTTCTAAACCTCGAGTTTCCAGGGGTAGTCTGAGAATTGAGTATTTTGTCTTTGTTTTGGATTAAGGGATAACAATGGATGCAAAATGATTTTACATCTCTATTTCACATGGATTAGTGACCCGTTTGGATTTCGAGTACATAGTTTAATCTCCTCCAAGTTGTTTATGTTTACCTGTGGGCATTACCCACTACCTTCTCACCGGGTAAAGCATGAATACTAGTCCCTCACCCCAAAAGTTTGATGAAAGTTGAGTGTCGTCTAGGTTTTGGTTGGTGTGAGGGTGTTTTAAAAATAAAGATGGTTTTGAAATGAATTTTTTTCCTTTTAATAGCCTTAAATATGTATTGTGGGTTTTGAAATTGAATGAATTTTGGCTTGAAAGTTTTGTGATTTTTTGGAATTAATGAGATAATGGATTGGGTGAGACCCCTCGTACTCTTTATATAAATTTTCACATGTGAGGGTATGTGAGTGCAGGTTCATGTTGGAACACATGGGTAGAAATAGATGAAAACATGTGAAATGATTCACGGGATTACATGGGTGTGTATTTTAAATTAATGTCTTGGCCTTGTTTTTATAAAGTTATTTCAAAAGGGGAAATGATTTTTAAATTGAATTTGGTTTAAAAAGTTGGTTTTGGTATATGGAAAGTGGACTTGAAAGAAGGTGATTTTGAATTTTAAAATGAAAAGTTTGTTTTAAAAAGGGAATAATTGGTTATATTTGTATGTGTTTGGCTTAATAACCTATTGTTTTCTCTTATGATTTTCATCTCAGTTATGTTTCATATTGATGTTGGATTTGATTTTATGTTTCTTAGGTTGTTCAGAAAGTGATGCCTAGAAAGGTCCCCAAAGTTTCTGATGATTCATGCCCAGTTATCTATTATTCTCAAATTTTACCCATACTTCATGGTGATCAAGATCTACTAGAGAAAGTGAGGTGGATTGAATAGGTCGAGTGTGTCTTCAGGGCATTGGGAAATCCCGAAGCTTTTAGAGTGCACGTTGTATTGGGTTTGTTCAAAGATCCATCTTTGGATGAATGAGAGTTATTCGGTCTGCCATCATTTGAAGTTGGGATTACATGGGAAGTTTTCAATTCTGTATTCATCAGATGGTTCATACTTGAGGAGGTGAAGATAAAGAAAAGATAAGAGCTCATGGGTATTCAACAAAGCCAGTAGTCGGTGCAGTCCAATGTTGACCACTTTAAGGAATTGGTTTCCTTTTATATAGAGGTATCATTGAAATATTTAAAGAAGTATTATCTATTCATTGGGGGTCTTTATTTAGGGATCAAGGAGAGGGTCCTCTCCTATAAGGACCATCTTTTTAAGAATCTTGTAGATGAAGCATTCTTTGCTGAGTTGGTCTTCAGAGCACATGCAGTTGGAATTACAACATCTCTTGCTGATCATAAAGGCTGCCTATATGGGAAGAAGTATATGCCATATAAACCTACTTCTAAGGACTCTCCTTAAATGGTTTTGTTTTATGGTTTGTAAGATCTTCCTCATGTGTGCCCCTAGTGTGGCGGATTCAAGAAATCAAACACTACGTCAAAATAAGCATTTAGAGGCGGTTTTTTTTTGCGTTTCGCGGCGGTTTAAACCGCCGCTAAATGGATTGGCGGCGGTTTTCAAAAACCGCCGCTAAATGTGGCGTCGGGAAACTATTCGCGGCGGTTTTCAAAACCGTCGGAACGTTTCACGGCAGTTTTTTAGCGGCGGTTTAAACCGCCGCTATTTTAATTTTTTTTGATTTTTTTTGAATTTTTTTGAATTTTTTTGATTTTTTTTGATTTTTTTATTATTTGTTTATTTTATTATTATTATTTCTTTATTTCGTTTATTATTTCTTTATTTCGTTTATTATTTCTTTATTTTGTTTATTATTTCTTTATTTCGTTTATTATTTATTTATTTCGTTTATTGTTTATTTATTTCGTTTATTATTTATTTCGTTTATTATTTATTTATTTCGTTTATTGTTTATTTATTTCGTTTATTATTTATTTATTTCGTTTATTTATTTCGTTTATTATTTATTTTTTTCGTTTATTATTTATTTATTTCGTTTATTATTTATTTATTTCGTTTATTATTTATTTATTTCGTTTATTTATTTCGTTTATTTATTTCGTTTATTATTTCGTTTATTATTTCGTTTATTATTTCGTTTATTTATTTATTTATTTATTTATTTATTTATTTCGTTATTTATTTATTTATTTATTTATTCCGTTTATCATTTATTTATTCCGTTTATCATTTATTTATTTCGTTTTATATTTATTTATTTCATTTTTTATTTATTTATTGCGTTTTTTATTTATTTCCTTTTTATTTTATCTAATTCACTTTTATTTTATTTAATTTCGTATTACTTTATCCATGCATGCATGCACATGCCCATGCAGCTGCCTGCATGGCAGCTGCCCATGCACATGCCCATGCAATATAAATAAAATCTGCGTCTGGTGAGATTTGAACCTCTGACCTCTTGCTTATTATTCAAAGACTTTACCACTCCAGCAAGCCCGCCATGTGGTTAATAAACAGAATTTAATATACTTATATATATTAATTGAAAAAACAAATAATACATAACTAATAGATAATAGATAATAAATAATAATAAATAATAAATAATAAATAATAAATAATAAATAATAAATAATAAATAATAAATAATAAATAATAAATAATAAATAATACATAATAAATAATAAATAATAAATAATAAATAAATAATAAATCGTAAATAATAAATAATAAATAATAAATAATAAATAATAAATAATAAATAATAAATAAATAATAATAAATAATAAATGGTAAATAATAAATAATAAATAATAAATAATAAATAATAAATAATAAATAATAAATCGTAAAATATAAATAAATAATAAATAATAATAAATAATAAATAATAAATAATAAATAATTAATAATTAATAATTAATAATTAATAATAAATAATAAATAATAAATAATAAATAATAAATAAATAATAATTAATAATAAATCGTAAAATATAAATAAATAATAAATAATAATAGATAATAAATAATAAATAATAAATAATTAATAATAAATAATAAATAATAAATAATAAATAATAAATAATAAATAAATAATAATAAATAATAAATGGTAAATAATAAATAATAAATAATAAATAATAAATAATAAATAATAAATAATAAATCGTAAAATATAAATAAATAATAAATAATAATAAATAATAAATAATAAATAATAAATAATAAATAATAAATAATTAATAATTAATAATAAATAATAAATATTAAATAATAAATAATAAATAAATAATAATTAATAATAAATCGTAAAATATAAATAAATAATAAATAATAATAGATAATAAATAATAAATAATAAATAATTAATAATAAATAATAAATAATAAATAATAAATAATAAATAATAAATAAATAATAATAAATAATAAATCGTAAAATATAAATAAATAATAAATAATAATAGATAATAAATAATAAATAATAAATAATAAATAATAAATAATAAATAATAAATAATAAATAATAAATAATAAATAATAAATAATAAATAATAAATAATAAATAATAAATAATAAATAATAAATAATAAATAAATAATAATAAATAATAAATCGTAAATAATAAATAAATAATAAATAATAAATAATAAATAAATAATAATAAATAATAAATAATAATAAATAATAATAAATAATAAATAATAAATAATAAATAATAAATAAAAAATAATAATAAATAATAAATTTTTAATTTTTAATTTTAAATAATTAATGATAAATAATAAATAATAAATAATAAATAATAAATAAATAATAATAAATAATAAATCGTAAAATATAAATAAATAATAAATAATAATAGATAATAAATAATAAATAATAAATAATAAATAATAAATAATAAATAATAAATAATAAATAATAAATAATAAATAATAAATAATAAATAATAAATAAATAATAATAAATAATAATAAATAATAAATCGTAAAATATAAATAAATAATAAATAATAATAGATAATAACTAATAAATAATAAATAATAAATAATAAATAATAAATAATAAATAATAAATAAGAAATAATAAATAAGAAATAATCAATAATCAATAATCAATAAGAAATAATAAATAATAAATAATAAATAATAAAGAATAAATAATAAATAATAAATAATAAATAATAAATAATAAATAATAAATAATAAATAAATAATAATAAATAATAAATCGTAAATAATAAATAAATAATAAATAATAAATAATAAATAATAAATAATAAATAATAAATAATAAATAATAAATAATAAATAATAAATAATAAATAATAAATAATAAATAATAATAAATAATAATAAATAATAATAAATAATAAATAATAAATAATAAATAATACATTATAAATTATAAATAAATAATAATAAATAATAATAAATATTTAATTTTAAATAATTAATGATAAATAATTAATTTTAAACAATAAATAATAAATTATAAATTATAAATTATAAATGATAAATGATAAATGATAAATGATAAATAATAAATAATAAATCATAAATCATAAATCATAAATAATAAATAATAAATAATAAATAATAATAAATCATAAATAATAAATAATAAAGAAAAAATAATAATAAATAATAAATAATAAACAATAAATAATAAATAATATATAATATATAATATATAATATATAATATATAATATATAATAAGTAATATATGATATATAGTATCTGAAACACATGAAAAAGTATGAAAAGGCGTGATAAGGGATAAAAAATCATGAAAACACATGAAAATAGATAGAGAAGCATGAAGAAGTATTAGAAAGCATGAGAATGCATGAAAACTCATGACAACTCCTGAAAACTCTGGAAAACCTCTTAAGAATTTAACATAATCATCATAATAACCCCAAAAAACCATTGATAAAGATAAGAAGTTATAGAAACCCAAATAAATAGTAATAAATAGAGCAACCATTAATATATATTTATAAGATTAGTTTTAAATACATTTATAAAAATTTTTTATGTGTGTTTATGAATAAATACATAAATACATCTATACATACACACAATACACACACACACACACAGACACATATATATTTACGAATAAATACATATATGTGTGTGTATTTGAAAAGCCATATAATGTTAAAACAACCATAACATATAATCTAGAATCCTGTTTCAACGCCACAACCAGTCAAATCGAAGAAAATGAAACAATCTACGATATGATATGTGGTACAGGCCTAACGGACATCCGGATCGGAAGTTATACCTGTTTGAATTTTGAAAAATCGGGGTGCCCCGGCTAAAAACTCAGTTTTGGAGGCCTTCTAGGCCTTTTTTGGGGTCGAAAAACCCTTTACTAGGCTAGCCCCAGTCACAGCGACGTAGAGCTCGTCGCAGGCTTCGATTTGATATGTGGTAGAGCTCAAACGGACACCCGGATCAAAAGTTATGGCCGTTTGAAGTTTGAGTTCCGTTTTCAACATGTTTTGGATCTTTTTTTAATTTTTTTTACCCTTCAAATTGTTATTAAATGTTTTTTAATCGATAATAAATAGAAAATTATTAATTAATAATATTTTTTAAAAATATTTTGAAGCCATTTTCACTAAATTTCTTATATATTAAATGTAGTAGTCTATTTATATTTATCTAAAACATATTTATAATATATATATTATATTTATATCAATATAAATGTATTTATATAACAATATATTAATTTTTTTTATTTTTTTTATTTTTTTCATTTCATTTCGCGGCAGTTTTTTAAAAAACCGCCGCTAATCACCGAAAAAATTAAATTTAAAAAAAAAATTGCTGTTTCGCGGCGGTTTTTTAGCGGCGGTTTTTAAACCGCCGCGAAACGCCACCCGGATTTTTTTTTAGCGGCGGTTTTAAAAACCGCCGCTAAAAAACCGCCGCGAAACGACGGTTTTTCTGTAGTGAAAGTTTTCATGTCACATCCCACTAACGATGTTCCATCGTTGTAGATGTATGGGTCATTTAGAGAAGTTTTTACAGAAAGAGTTTCCTGAAGAAGATGTTATGACCAAGGGATACAATGCATGACTATGAGGTAGGAGATGCTTTAGCCATTAGATCTTCAACCACAGGTCTCATAGTGAAGCTCATGCACAGTCAGGAGTTGACGAGGGTGGGTGAAACCTTGACCTAGTTTTGATTTTTTATTTTGGGATAGAAATTTTTAAAGTTTTATTACTCCTATTTTTCTATTATCTTAAATTCATTGTTCATTGTAAATGTGTGACAGACTTGTTCCATTGAAATATAACTAGTTGTACCTTTTTAAAATTTTTCTCTTTTGAATCGTTCATTTTCTTAAAGTGTTTAACCCTTGTGTGGGTTAGTTTGGGGTTTGCTTCAGTTGTGTTCGTTTGGAGACATTTATGTTCTGTGGAATTGATGGATAACATTTTCGGTTCATAATTTGGTTTAAGTTTATTTTCATGAGTTTTCCCTAGTGTTGGGGGTTTTTTTTAGTGTGGAAATATTCTAGTTCTAGTGGTGTAGTTATTTCTCTCATGCTATGGAAATTGGTTTGGATCATATGGGAGTTCCTATGTTGGGACACCTCCCTAGGGTGGTATGTTTGGGGTTTAATTTCCATGCTAATTATGTATTTGTGGTGGGGAGAACCCTCCTATGTCCCCACACTCTCTTGAACTGTGGTTTCTTTTGGACCGTTCATGTGTAACTTGTGGAGTGAAAGGTCACCCTCAGGTTCTCGGTTTCTCTTAGTTTTGACTGGGCACACACTCGAGTTTTGGATATCTTTGGGCATGGTGACTTTTTGGGGGAAGAAATTGTCTATGGTGGGGAGAATTGTATCACCCTGACCCTATACAATCCTTTATTCTGTATTTTTCTTTATAAGTAATTTTTATAGTTGAGGTTTAGATTAAGTCCTAGGTAAAATTTTTGGATTTTGAAACTTCTGAGTGAGTTTTTAGCCTTCACACGGTTGGCACACGATCTGAAAGACTGTGCGGCCTAATCTTGAGGCATGATATGTGTCTAAAAATAATAAAGTTAGTTGAAAAATAAAATTAAAATTATAATAATGATTAATAATAATAATAATAATAATATTATTATAATTATTATGATTACTATTGTCGTTATTGTTAAGAAAAAATATTATTATTATTAAAAATATTATTATTATCATTATCATTATCATTATTATTGTTAGGTTTATTATTATGATTATGATGATTATTATTATTATGATGATGATTATTATTATTATTAAGAATATTATTAGAATAATTATTAAGTTTCTTTTTTTATTTTTTTGGAGAGAAACCCTATAGGGTGCCCCTCTCTTCCCATTTCTCTTCCATGGTGCACAACTCCCTCCCCCTCCTTCCCTTTACTAGAGAACACCACCCCCTAAAACAAAAATCTCCAAAGATCCCTCCTCCAACTGGCCTACCTCATGTATGATCCAAATCCCAGCACACCCTCCTCTTATGGCCTGCTTCCTACAGTGCGACCCCCTGTGTAGTGCGACTCTCCGGTGCCCCCTCCCTCACTGATAGCGCTTCCTCTAGCTGCGCCTCCCTCACGAGAATCAATATCTCTGACCGCACCTCCCTCACCAGCACCCTCCTCATCCAGTGCATTTTTTCTATTTTTTGGGGGTTTTTATTCAATTTTTCTAAACCCTAATAAATAGGGTTGTATTTAGTTTGGTTTTCCTAGATTCTAGGGGGTGAAAAATACTCCTCGGGGTGTACTCTTCCTCATTCGAGGGTTTAGTCACATTCTCACACCATTGGGGTAAGATAATACAAGTTTTTATCCTTTTAGAAACAAATTCTTGAGGCTTAAATACTTTAACTAATTTTTAAATATGATGCGAAACTTCATACTACACTAAATTAGTTTATTATAGTGTTTTTAATTTTTTTTAAACTTGTTAGAAATATGTTCTTAGGAAATTATTGGTTTATGACTATATGTGTCTATAATGATGTGTTTGATTAGGTTCCAAATATTATTTTTATAATTTTTAAAATATGGTTCTCACCTCTATGGCACCCTTTTTTAACTTATTATAGCATTTTGGAATTGGTTCGATTGGTTAAAAATATATTTTAAAAGTAATTTTTGAAACATTTCTAGGTTCATGTGTACCTATGGTGTTTGTTTTAAATTCTATGTATTCTTTAAAGTGAAATTGGGTATTCTGAGAAATGTTTAGCCTTAAATGTGTTTTGGTAGCGTGGTTGAATTGTGAGTTTTACCATGCATGTGTGATTGAGTAGTCTTATGACTTGAGGGTTGTGGTTAAATGTTTTGGAAAGGTTCTCATGATTTTTAGATGTATTTTTTTTGTGTTCTTTAAATAGTGTGTGTTGTTATAAATGGTTTGAAAGAAAATAGCAATTTTTATGAAAATGGGTTTTTTGGATTTTCTATAAATTTTAGAGTGTCATTAAATGTGGGAACATCCATGAGTGCACTAGGTGAACACATGAATGTGCCCTCAAATAAAGATGGCACTTTGAATGGTGTTTATCCACAAACCTAGGTTCTTTAAATGGTTTTTTATTTCTAAATAATATTGGTTCCCTGATGTTATTTAAAAAATGGTTCTAAATGAGATCTTAAGAGGTTTGGCCTGAGTGCCCTCTAAGCATGTCTTTGTGAGTGTTGGTGCAAAAATGACCAATTGGAATTACAAATACAAAAGTGGTATTTGGTGTTGTTTTGTAAATAGTTTGAAAATGTTTTTAGTAAATGCATTGGGTTATATAAACCTAAAGGACCGATTAGAAATACTTTTGTTTTCAAAGAAATTTTTTAAATGTATAAAAGAAGTGATGGACCAATTGGGATTTTATCTTGTTTTTGGAAATGGAATGTGTTTTTTAAAGGGTAACACCTGATCGACATATTGAAATGTTTTAAGAAATTATTTGTGGTATTATCTATGTGACCGCCCAGTTAGAACCTTTTCTGATGTGATATGTGTTTGTATACATTTATAGTGAAACCCCTATCTAGGATTTACCTTTATGAGTTATCATATAGGTGATTTTCATGCTTGGGTAAAGAAAGTGTGGTGGTGGTAGGTAAGGTGAGTCACGCATGCGAGGGCCTCCCACTTACATTATTTACTATTACTAAGGGTTCCTAGGAGACTTTTAGGAGATCAAGTGATGGTTTCTAACCAACCCGGATTAGAAGGGTTAGTACCCCTTGGATGACAAATAGGTGAGGTGGGACGTGCCACTGGGTAGGCTAGTTGAGGGTGGCTAGTTGGTTATATACAAGTACGTACAAGTATATTCTAGGGATGTTTTGGATCACCCATGGTTACTTTATTTATCTTCTTGTTTTTATACCCATTCTTTTGGTTTTTTGATCACACTGCTAGTCTATTTTCAACATCTGTCAGTTTATTTTTGGTTTTCTCTATTTATTTTATTCTTTCTTATCTAATATTTCCTTGATTGGAGTTTTGTTTTTTATAATGGTAAACACATATTTTGAAAATGGGAAGGTGGCGTGTGTGTGTTTATTTAAAAAGGAATGGTAATTTTATCTACCAACTTGAGAACAACCTATTTTCATATATGTATTTTAAAACTTGTGTTAATGGATTATTTTAGAAAAAGAAACACTTAGATTCTATGATGATTTCCTAATGAGTATTTTGGTGTTCATCCATACTTTATCTATTTAGTTTCAGGTTCTCCCGATTTTACATCGCTCTCAAAGAGAGCTTCATTCGGTGATTGGAGGTAACCAAGTGGTCATATGAGGATTGCGGTAGCATGGTCCAATTTCATTTTTAGTTCTCAGTTTTGTTTTTTGTTTCAGTATACTTAGCTTTATTTTGTAACTGAATTGTCTTTTTATTTATTTAAGATTCAGTTGCGGGTTATATCTTATTGTAGAGTTTTTATTTTTTTGATCTTCATTCTTTATTTTGTTATTAAATCATTCCCACTTGTATGTTTTGTTGGAAAACACTAAGTTCCAGGCTATAGGGATTGGGAACGACCTTCGGTCCATATTATAGACTGGATCTAGTGATCAGTTTAGGGTCAACCTGGGTTGGTTCGTGACATATTATATTCTTCTATTACTTTTATTATCCTATTGTTCTGTTGTTGGAGTTTTTTTTCCTAGTTTTATATCAGGTATATTGTTTATTTGTGTGTACTATATAGATTATCTATTTCAGGTTTCATTTTTTGTGTTTAAGGGAAAAAAATCCCGCCAGATTTTAATAAATCCATTGGAATGTTTTTCTATCCTTTGGTGTCTAGGGGATGTTACTTAAGGTTAATATAAGGTTGGTCCTTCCCAATCTAATGAGTTAGGTTGGGATGTTGCAAATGGTATCATTTTATTATAATCTATCAATTGGGATGTTATCATGGAGATTGAATATATTAGAAACTTAAATGTATATAATGAGAAGATATAAATAAACTTTTTGTCTTAAACTTCAAGTTAAAATGCTGGTCTGGGTATAAAAATTATTTTTATGCACTTCTAGGTATGTCTTTATCTCATCATCGTGGGTTTAGTTATAACATCCAAAACCTACCTTCCGGATTTAGTTCTTAAAATATAATATTTACACATCTGGAATTGATACTGATAAACATGGTCTAATTTTAATAATCCAAAACATACAAAATCATATGGAAATATTGGACTACTTATATACCCAGGGACCATTTAGGTTCATAGTTATATATAATTAGGAAAAACTATTACATAATAATACCCAGGTCTTAAAATGACCATATTTTTCTACTATACCTATATTTTTATTAATTCCTAATAATTCTTCAACATATCAAATAAAATTATTCACACATGAAATTTTTCAAGAAATAATTATCTAAAAATATTTATTTATAACCTATATAAATGGATAACATAATAAAGGTGAGCTCAAATGCTTTGTAAGGGTAAAACAAATCATTAGTAATTGAATGTAATGAGTGAGTATAAGATGATCATAAGGGTATGATGACATCATTAAAGTTAATGATCATAACATAAGATATTTCATACCCATCATAACATGGATATTAAACCATGAAACATTTCATAAAAATTTAATATAAAACTCGATTCATATAATTTAATAATCACGAGCCATGTGAAAATAATACTTGAGAAATGGATCCATTAGAACTAATAGAATGTATTAAAAACCCGTATAGGTATCATGGATCATCAATGATTCATTATGGAATAAACTATCTAGATAATTTCTATATCTCTTAGTAGTAACCTATAACCAGTAAACTGCATCATCACTTAGGAGTAACTTATTATTATTTTACTCTATTATGTCTTAGGAGTAACATAACCCCATCATCTCTTAGGAGTAACTTCCATCCATTTAACTTTATCTCATTACACAATTCATTAGAGGGAAATAAAGAAACCACACATCACATATCAAACAAAGTCCCATAAGTATTTGGGTTCACTCCCCAACACCACATTCATCAATAATTTCTAAGGACTATATCATAAAACAAAACACATGGATACATGCATCTCATCAAAACTATCATAACTTTATTTACCTATGAAAATGAAAAAAATATTCTTAAAATATATTTAAAACATCATCATAAATTATTCTAATAAATGAACCAAATGATATCATATGTTCATAACTCTAGTTAATAATAATAACCATTAAATTAAATTGGCATAGATAAAAATACATTTAAAATAACATTTAAAATGTTTCCTGGAAAATATAGGAAAGCACACTTTTCCTTCGGTACCTACAAACAAAAAAAACCAAAAAAATTGAAGAAATTATTTTATTTGAAAATATTAATAAGTAATTTTAAATTATGATTCAATAATATTAATAATTATGACTATGATAAAATAATTTCACACTATAAATGTTAAAAATAATTTTTTTTTCAAACATTTATAAAGAGAGTCAAAAGTGACCCATGTGGAAAACATTAGGAATCTTTTTAAAACATTTTAAAGAAGGTAAAAAATCATGGAAAATAACTCAAGTAAATAATTTATGTTTAGAAAATAACATTCTTGAAAAAAGATAAATAATATGGATGATGATTTTGGTTAAAAGTCTTTAAAATATTAAAGTAGCATTATTAAAGAAAAACATTTATCATATTTTAAAATAAAAAAACCTTTGAAATAAAGAAAGAAAAATGGAAAATAAAACAACATGTGTATATAAATGGTCCTGATATAATATGTCTAGATTCTTTATACACACTATATAAATGAATATAAGTGCATCAATCAAAACATATCTCAAGAAGGATGTATGAGATTAGAAACCCTTACAACTTGGGTAATTCTTGATTAAAAAATCCATTGAATTATATAACATACAGTTATTCTATAAAAACCATAATTTTCATGAAATAATACCTTAAAACAAATTCATGGGGTATTAAGTACACCATATAAAATAAAACATGGTGTATAACATGAATTATGTATCACAGAATTGAAATTGAGACTATGATAAACCTTAAAAATTTTATAAAATTAGAATCAATATCTCATGAAAGAGATAAATTCAATGGAAATTTAAGTATCATGATAAAATATTCATTCATTATATAATATCTCAATATGAATCATGTAAATCTTTTAAAAGTAATTATGTGCATAATACGAAACATGTCTCAAAGAAATAATATTGAGACAAATATTCCTTAAAAAGATCATATCACTGGAGTGATAATTAATCATTGAGGTTATTTTTTGAATTTTTTTAAAAACAAATAAAAAATTGGAAACATAATTAAATATAACCATATTTAATTTTACATGTAGTCATCTAATAACAATGTTAATGGGTAATTTTTTTGTCCCAAATAAAATAAATTATGTGAAGAAACTCTTTACCTTTAGTATGGAAATTCTATAAAGATACATTAATTTATGATATAAGAAAGTTATATTAATTATTTATGTGTTTAAAAATATTTTCTAGGTTTATTCCTTTATCATTAATCAATTTAGTTTTAATATTACAATGATATATTTAATTACTTAATTGGTTAAGTCCACATTGATTGTTTTAAGAATGTACAGTTCATAATTGAAAAATGAATTTGGTTGGTTGATCATGGGCAAAGGGTTATTTGATAAATAATATTTAGAATAATAATCATTACATAATCATATTTTTTATACATAAAATACAATTTTAAAGTCATTCATGAAAAGTGTTTAGGAAAAACAAAATACATTAGATCATGAGGTAGTAGTTCACACATATAGTTGAGTAGTATTTTTACTTTTCATTATATGGAAAATAAAAAAAGGAAACAAAATATTTCCTTTATATAATAATTATAATATTATAAAAATAACATAAATTCATTAAATTCATCCATATGACAATCCATGAGAGGCAGTTTTTATTGAAAAAAAGTACATCACTATATGGAGTTGGTAGTCCGTATGTACAGACATGTGATGATTCCATTTTTAATGAATGGAATGGTATGAAAATAAATTATATATAATATTTTAAAAATAATAATTATTTCATTAATATCAAATATATATATTAAATTCATCATAATAACCATCCATAAAATGTAGTTATGAGAAGAAAAATACATCAGTTCGTGAGGTGGTAGTCTGTATGTACACAAAGATGTTGGTTTGATTTTTAATTTTATGGAAAAGGAAATTAATAAGGTTATTAATATTGGAGTTGGTGTTCAAGAAATAACTATTTTTATTTTTATTACATTTATATTCAAACATTTTAATATTAATAAAACTTCTTATTACATGTTGTTCAATGTTCTTCATGACTTTAATGTAATAATGTACTAGGGTATCTATCATATTAATAAGGCTGTAGAAGTTCCATACTATTATGATAACCTTTAATTTCCATTATGATATTCTTAAATATAGTCTTATAGTTTAATAGCATACTATTATTTGAAACATAGTATGTATATTTTATGGTGCATGTGCTCAAAAGCTGATGAGGATTATTCTTATGAAGTTTTAACTTTGTAATATCCAAGATAAAAGATTATGAAAACAAAATATCTAGTAGGAATTTATAATGCTTTGATTTCATCATATATTCTTATCTATGAGATTGTGTAATGGCCATTAGACTTAAATTTTTATCCTTAATGCATGTCATGACTTGCACAATTATATTTACTGACCAAAATCGTGATGCAATATGTTCACAAAAAGTAGGGTATGTTAGGTGAATCACCAATGACATGTTATTAATGGATAATTCAATGAAGGATTTGTTCTTTATACCTTTATGGAATTTGATATATGAAATATTTTATTAGAATATAATAGTCACATTAAATTCCATGGCCTTGGTGTAACGATATTTTTTTCCAAAGAGAAAAAAATAGGTATCGATCATATAGGTTGATGACAAAAATTTGAAACTTTATTGATGATATATTATGAACAATGGATTATATTACATAATTAGGGTTTATATGTGGGTTTCTACGTTGCAACATTAAGTTATTTCTTTAGGGTTTCTTGAACCATTGGTAAAAGTAATCTTAGACTTTAGAAAATCCCACCTAATGCTAATGAGAATGAATCCTAGAGGGTCACACACTAAGTGTTTTACTTAACCTTTATTAAATCCTATTTGAATTTAATGATTGAAATTAAATATTATTCTCAGGAACTAGGAATAATTTTATTCAAGTTTTATTGATTGTTAATATTCACAAGGTAATAAATAATTATTTATTCCTTAATAAATAATTTATTTGATTATGTGAATATTATATATATATATATATATTAATTTAATAAATTGTAGATAAAATATTTATTTTATTTATTAATGAATGAAATATTTAATTAAATATCTATTCTGGTATTCAATAAAAACTGAGGAGTTAGAGAAGACCAAGATCGAGTCTGGTGATGATTTTTTTTTTCAGAAAAGTGATGACATGAACTAGTTTCCTAGTTCATGCCATCAAAGGAATTTATTAAAATAAAACAGATTCAATACAAAACACGAGGAGTAATGAGCTTACTCCAACGGGGAATTAAGGGTTATAATGATACTCAAACTAGAATAAAGCCAACAACCAAAATGAGCACCTTCAAAATGCAGAGGGATCTTCCATCCAGGGTCAGCCATCAAAGATCTTCCCATCAAAGCCCTCCTTATTGTCACGGCACTGTCATGTCTGGGTGGGTCAAAAAGAGGTAGAAGTCCAATGAATTGCCATGGGCCTCCTGCACTCTCTTTCCTTCCATCTGGAACTACCTGATGTGCCACAGCAAGTGATCGTAATAGCAGAAAATGAAGCAGTGTGAATAGAATAATCCATCCCTTCAAAATTTCTTGAGAGCAGCCAGGTCCCAAAATCATCAAACCAAGCAGGAAAAGCATCTAATATTCTGAGAAAAAAAACCAAACCAGCAAACAGTTTTAAATCCAAGCAGCAAGTGCAAACCAGCCGAGCCAAACCATAATGTAAAAGTCACTAATCTGCAGCAGAGACCAGACAAGAGCCCATCCTTGAAGCAATCATCAGCAATCAACAAGATAAACCAGGTAGAGAGTGCACTTTCCAAACCAAAATGCAGCATTATAAAGTTGTCAACCATAAAATAAAAATCACCAATCTGCAACAGAATCCAGAAAATAGCCCAGCCTTGAAGCAATCATCAGCAAGCAGCAACAACCGCATCAAGGATAGAAAATCAGCTTTAGAGGAACACAGATCAGTAGAACAGCAGGAATTTGTGACCAGTAAATCAGAAACAAAGACCACACAGAAAGTCTACAAACAAACATCAAGAAAGTGGTGCTTTCAACTTCAATCTCTCAAAGTAAATGAATTTCATAGCATTCTCGAATTGATCCTCATTGATAATCCCTTTTTGTCTCTCCTGTTTCAACAAATCTTGTTGCTTACTCGTATGAGCGAGCCACCCTTGCTTTTCCTCTTCCGTGAATTGAAATGAGAAGTAATATAAAACAACGCTGGATTTCTCGCAAATTAATTCTCTTTTCTCTTTTCCGGGGTAAACCATTTTATTAGCTTCAGTCAACCTAGTGTTGATGGTTCTTTCCACTTGTGAATAATCCTTACGTCTTCTAGTCTTTTTTGGGTTCGGGGTGATGAAACCATCAGCATATACCACTGATTTTTTTCCTTTCCTAGCCATGGTTTTCAGGTATTCTTCTTCTAATTGTCCAGGCTTATCCGCCTCTTCAGATGATGATCCACTACAAAAGGATCCATCTTTTTGAACCTTTTCAGCAACCTCTTGATCTGTGTTGACAGAGGCAGGGTTCTCTTGCTGTTTGTTGACATCAAGACCATCCTGAACGAATTCTGAAGATTGACATTCAGGTGATTGCAACTTCAAACCCATTTTATCTACATCCTCTCCGTCCTTACAAACATCTTTAGAGGGCTCAGACACAACTATTTGCTTTCCTTTATCCTTTTCTATCCACAATGAATGCGGTTCACCCATGCAAATAGGAGTATGGGCAGTGAGAGCCTCATGCGCAAAGGTGATAAATAATATTTATCATTTTGTGAGTTAGTGCATGCCATGAAATAATAATAATAATAATAATTGTAACGACCTGAAATTTTTTAAATAAATTTTGTTTCCTAATTTTATGTGTTATTGTTATACTCAACAAAAATATTTTATTTGATAAACATGATTATAATTAAAATGAGATCAGTGGGTTTTGACTATTATATAACCATCGGTCAACATGACCGCTGTGAACAAAATGTTTTGATTATTGTCTCTAAATATAAGTAATCTTGGTTAATTATTATAGAAAGAAGATTCGATGGCCTCACCTAGTAGTCTTGGACTGATCGAAGCCCATCTAACAGAGCTTGGGAAGGAGGTAGCACCACTGGGCTTTGCTCTGGATCAAATCCAAGCCGAACTTCATCATGTGAAGCTGGAACGAAATCGCCTTCGTGAGAAGTTCAAACTGATAGAAATTACTACTCGGGCAATGTTGACTGAGGCGCCCCAAGCTTCTATCACCCTAGCACATCTTACTCTTAGGTCCTATGCTGGTATTATAAGGGGTTATGTAACGAGACCATAACTACCTTGTGTAATCCTTGTTTTAAATAAAAATTGGGATTTCTTCTTATGATGAAGTTTATGAATTTTGAAATGACCGGATAAATATAGTATGCATATTTTTGATGAATTTTAGAAAAAGGATATTTTAAATATGTTTATGTAAACCCTAAATAATTAAAAATGTGTAATGATTTTCAAAAAATGGTCTTCTGCAATTATGTTCAGTACTAAATTTAGAGTCTAATAAGATCAACTTGATTTTTGATGAATAGTAAATTATGAATAGTGATTTTATGATTAGGATTAGTAATATGACCAAATGGATTAGTAATCTCACTTAAAGAAAGTTTTAAAATAATCTAGGCACCTTGATTAAGTAATGTGATTCAATAAAATAGTTAAATAACGGTTTCATTAATTATTATTCAAGTATTAGTTTTTTCGGGTGAATAGTGTTTTTTAATAAAAAATTTAATTAAAAATAATTAGAAAATTATTTTTATCAAAATGACTTTATTTTTGAACTCAGAGCATCGATATTATGTTATGGTAATTTTTGGGGTTTTTTCTGAAAAAAATGAATTTTCGATGAATAGTGTTTTTATTTAAAAATTAAATTAAAAATATTTAGAAAATTATTTTTATAAAATGTATTTCATTTTTGAAATCAGAGCATTGATATTTGGTTAATGTTAAATTTTGGGATTTTTCTGAGAAAGTTGAATTTTCAGTGAATAGTAAAAATACAGTTTTAGGGTTTCGGTATGTTTAATGACATCATAACGGTGTCATGATGATGTCATGAGATCTTTTGAGGGTTGGCCGGCCAAGGGTGATGAATTATTGTTTTGGGGGCCCCATGTGGCCTAACTCCATGATAAATGACAAGGGAGAGCACATGGGTTTGAGAAAAGCACATGTGAGGTGTCCCTTGGCCATTAATGCCTTGTCCCCTCACTTTCCCTATAAATACCAAGCCCTCCTCTAATCCATTCGACTCCCCACTCATTCCCAACGAATTTCTGGTCTCATTACCTCCCAAGGAGTCCTCCCAAGGTTCCCCCAAGCCCTCAAGGTCCCACCCTTTGAGGTTTAAGAGTTACATTTTAAGGTAAGGGATCCGACCTCTCTCTTTCTTTTCAAGTAATCTCTTTTATGTCTTTTCTTTTATACTCCATGTTCTTATGTTGGAGGATGTTATTTTATATTCATCCTACTGCCTATTTCATGTTCATATGATGAGAGACCCCCCCTTGCTCTCATCAATTCGTTTTAAGAATGTTTAAGTGGCGCCGTTAGGCTGCCGAATTTTTAAGGGATTCTTTCACCTTCCTCGTTTTCAAGTTCTATTTTCATTCAAGTCTTTCATGTTCCTTTTTATTATGTTGGGGTATGATCTCTAAATTATCATACTGATATTTTATTATCATATTATTAGAGACCCCATTTTATCGCTTCAATTCAGTATTTTTATGTTTTAAGTGGCGTCGTTAGGCTGCCGAATTTTTAAGTGGTTCTTCACCCTTCTCGTTTTGAAGTTCTACTTTCATGTCAATTCTTTCAAGTTCCTTTTTGTTATGTTGGGGTATGATCTCTATATCTATCATACTGTACTCTTATGTTCATATGATGAGAGACCCCATTTTATCACTTCAACTCAGTATTTTGAAGTTTTAAGTGGCGTCGTTAGGCTGCCGAATTTTTAAGTGGTTCTTCACCCTTCTCGTTTTGAAGTTCTACTTTAATGTCAATTCTTTCAAGTTCCTTTTTGTTATGTTGGGGTATGATCTCTATATCTATCATACTGGACTCTTATGTTCATATTATGAGAGAACCCATTTGATCTCTTCAATTCAGTATTTTGAAGTTTTAAGTGGCGCCGTTAGGCTGCCGAATTTTTAAGTGGTTCTTCACCCTTCTCGTTTTGAAGTTCTACTTTCTTGTCAATTCTTTCAAGTTACTTTTTGTTATTTTGGGGAATTATCTCTATATATATCATACTTAACTCTTATGTTCACATGATGAGAGACCCTATTTGATCTTTTCAAATCATTTTTGTTGAAGTTTAAGTAACGCCGTTAGGCTGCCGAACTTTCATTAGAGAAATCTAATTTTTGTCTTCCTTCCATGTTTTTAATTTCAAATGGTATGTCCTTGAAATTTAATTACCATGATTATGTATCCTTCTTATTCTGTCAATCTACTATTTAATGGGTCATTTATGAATGTTTGACCCATTTTACCTCTCTTTTTAATGTCTTCTAAAACCTCGTATCATAGCCGCTATGCTGCAGAATTTCCGTCTCAAAATGTCTCTCTCTTTTTCTAAAGTTCTTTTATATTATTAAGTGAATACTCAAAGCTCTTTCTTCTAAAGGGGTATTCACATATATACCAAAATGTTCTATTTTAAATTCTGGGATTTACATACATGAGACCCACCTTCCTTTTCTGTGGGGTTTAAAGTGATGTAAAGATCATGTCTTTAAAGCCGTTTTTAAAACATTATGATTATGAAATGAAACCCATTTATTTTATTCTATATGGGTTATTTATGAAATGTTTGATGATGATATATGTGGCTCACATTATAATAAAGGAAAATTTAAGGGTGCGCCCTGATAGCGCTCCAATGCATTGGGTAAAGACTTAATCTCTAGAGATGACCATTTTAACGACGCCTTGGTGAATAACCTTGGTAATTTTTAACGACACCTTGGGGATGGACCTTGGTGAAACGAAACGATTGTCAATATTAAATGTTGCAGCCACATATTCATGTTATGAAAAAGTTTTATTTTTATTATGATATTCCTCATGATTTCATTTTCATGCATTAAAGTTCTTTTCATGACTTTATTGATGTATCCCAAGTTCATATGTAAAATGTTTCACTTGTTTCCCTTGCTGGGCCTTATGCTCACCCTTCCTTTTGATGTATGTCCCCAGGTTATGAGATGCAGTAATGAGCCTAGGGTGAACATGAGGAGAATCCTTTCAAGTGTTTAAGAAGAATGTTTTTTTGTTTCATGTTTTATGTTCCTTGTTTCCAAGACACTAAACCTTAAAGATCCTCAGTTCCATGTAATGGAATGAAAAGTTATGTTATAAAAAGACAGGATGCTATAATAATAATAATAATATTATTTCTATATGTCATGGATTTTTATAGTGATTATTAAATTATTTAAGGTTCAGTATGTAATTAAATAATATTTTGACCTAAACCCCAGCTTTATAAATAGATGGTTATACCTATTATGTAGAGAGAATCAAGATTTGAGAATCATTGCACATAATATAATTCTCTCTCCACTCCACCTATCTTCATATTAACATTCAGAAGTGCTATAAAGATTCCTTAAATCTCAACAGAAATAGAATAGATCAACATAAATAACGTAAAACAATTGATTCACCACATTAACACTCAAAAATAAATTAGCACTACTCATTGATAAAAGGATCATGTGTGGATCACCTCTGGAGGTATTTTACACTTGGATCATCCCAATTAAATAAAGGTAATTAGATAAGGTTTTATGCATGATCATCATCATCACCATATAACGTTCACTGATGAGGTAAACATTTCAATCGATCATAAATAAATAAATTATAAATTTAACATGAAGATTTACTCTAGGGGTTCAGGTTTTTCTCTATGTTAAAATTCTATGGAAAAACTGTAACACCCGAGATTTTTATGAGTAATATTTTGTTTATAAATCATCAAAGGAATCTTTTTCTACACAACACTTGCTTGGCTTGCTTTACACGCAATCGCGACCTTCCTCGATAGCTTGCGTCGTACGCAATACTGAGTTTCACTAAACAATAATATGCTATTAAAACTAGCCGTTATGAATAGTAATAACCACCTTTTGAAAATTTATAAATTTTATTTTTCAAAATGGACTTCATTTTTGGACTCAGAATATCGAAATTAGCCTAGGGTGAAATTTTGGTATTTTTCTGAAAACTTTCAATTTTTGATGAATAGTGAAACCACTAAGTGGTAGGTTAAAAACTGAATTTTGCATAAAACTTAATTTTACCGCTTCTGTGAATGGAATTTTGAAAATCCGAGAGACACGGTTAATATCAAGGACTAAAATGTGGTTCAATGAGATGAAAATAATTTTTTTGGTGAATAGTAACTTTTACTTTTTTTACCGCGGTTAATAGTAAATAGGGTAACTAAGGGTAAATATGATATTAATATTACCCTAACACATGTCCTAATTCTATTGGACAAGTGTAATTCGACCAAAAACAAACTTAGGAATAAAATATGACCATTTAGGCCCACTTGGATTAGATTAGGACATTTATTATTAATTTATTTAAAGAAGGGTTAAAATAGTTAAAATCAAAGTTTAATAAGTAAATCATTTTTAATATAGGGTTATACATAAGATAAATTCGATTGTAAATATTAATTAGAAATCTAAAACGATTTCCTACATGATGGTATTTTATTTGTAATTTTTAGACATCAAATAATTTAATTTATTTATGACACAAAGATGATGCAGTAATTATCTTATTAATGAAATATTGAAAAAATTGATAATATAAATACCAAAATAAATGTAATTTGAGACTTTTTATGAATTCCAATAATTTTCTAGGTTACTATGATATATTATTGTTGATTTAATCAACTTGGTTCGAACATATAATTCTGTTATGACTTTCACAAAAATCATATATCAAATAGTGTCAAAATTGACACAAAATAGTTTTTAAATCAAATATTATATTATTAATTGTTATTTTATTCCTAAAAATCTAAGGTTCGGCCAAATGACTTAGATAAGGATATATATATTAATAATAAACAATTTGGGGTTCGTTTGGCATGTTATAGTAAGTGTATTAACCATATAGTGAAAGAAAACAAAAAGACACGGTAAAAGTTAAATTAATTAACTTAGAGTTAAATCTAATTGATAAGGTTAAAATAATACCCTAAACTTGTCTAAATCCTATTGGTTGATAGGATTTCGACCCATCCCCACTTTAGCTTCGAAATAAGACCCTTTGGAACCATTGTAAACCGATTTTGATTTTAATATAAAATAATATTTTGAGATATTCCTAAGGTGCCCCTCTCCTCCCTTATAAAAGGGCACCTCCTCCCCCTCCTCCTCACACCAATTTGAGCTCTCAAGCTCGGCCAACCCCTGCCATTTTCTCCTCTCCACTTCCCTAGAATAATCCTAGAGGTCCTGGTCTTCTCCAAAGACCAATCTTAGTTCCTTAAGTGGAGGATTCAAAGAGGCGTTCCAAAGAAGAGGTAATATCCATTACCGATCTTTTCAATTTCTTTCTTCTTCAACTTCTTCTTCTTTAGTTGTTTCATGATAAAGTAATAACATCAGTATTAATTACATACTGATATGTTATTATAAATATGAAACAACCCTAATTCACCTTCTATCCATCCTACGGAAAAATGAAATCACCGCGCGTGCGTACGTACGGAATACCGTCTCCACGCCCCGGTGTAATCTATTTTTCCACCATCACCTTACAAGGATGGTTATAACGGTGTAATGAGTAACTATATATGATTATTATGAAGTAATATTGATACTGAAATAATATATATATATACTCCAATACAATTCCACGATCATAGGAACGATATCATCACTCGTGCGTACGTACGGAATACCGTCTCCACGATGTGATGCGACTCGTTCTACATGATCTTCATTTCATAATGATTATATAAATGAATTGAATGAATGAATATGGTATATACTACACTAATACCATTCTGTAAATAAATTATCTATAACCTAAAGATAAGAATATGAATTTATTCAACAAAACACGCATAAGAACAAAAAGTTATAAAGACCCGAGTAACAAGTAACAATGAAATATTACTAACAAGAAGCTAATAATATGACCATATATGATATCATATCAATATGTATGATTCTGGAATAAGTCAATAACATTATTTAAATGATTATACAGGAGCTTCGGACACGAACAAAGCAAATCGGACCTAAGGTAAGGGAAATATCACAATCTCATTTTTATCCGAGATTGTTTATTCGTAAGTATTTAATGGGGTGTATTTTATCATCCACATCCATGTTCCCTCAATATGTAATATTGTTTCCATCCACTTGCAATAGTTTAAATCCAATTTTACCCTTAGGTGAGTTTTTAGTAAAGAATATGAAAGGAATCTTTTGTCGTTTTTCCATACGAGGTACTTTTTGACTTTTCCGACAAAAGTACGAAGAATGTTTTTTTAACTTATACGGCATGAATGGATTTTTAAAACATTGTTTCCAAGAAGCTTCCTTTACAAGTTTTCAAGTTTATTTTTAATCAACTTCTTTTATTTTAAAGTTGTATGACATGTTATGAAAGGAAAAATGTTTTTGAAGAAGAAAGGATATTTTCCTCAAGAATGGAGTTCAAGTGTTTTATCAAAATTATTTTCCATCTAAGATAATATTGGGTTCTATTTTTATCCCTATTATTACATTGATTTGATCATGTTGTGATGGAATTATTTTTATGAATTCCTTTATCTTATATAAATTGATTTATGATGTCATGATGTTTCAAGAATCCCATTTTTGTTACATGTGTTATGCGATGATGTATGTTTTATGATTATGTGGCACACATAAGAAAGGATTCATTATAAGATGGGTGGGACCTATATCTCCCTCCAATGCATTGGGTAATGATTTTATATCTCATGAGATAGACATGGCTGGAACGGAAGGTTATTTTGGTTCAGTGATACAGGACTGAAACGAGGAGTGAACTCGGTTCAGAAAGGGACTTTGTCCACTAAGATAGTCTTGGCAATGAGTCACGACTAACAAGAAATGGTTTTCCATGATTATGTGTGCATGCCACAAAGTTTCAAGTTTTATGTTATGATTATGGGGATCTCATTTTCACTTCTATGATTTATTCCATGTTAAGATATTATGATCTCTTTTGCAGGTTTTGATTTTCATAAAGATATGATATGATTTTTATTTCCTTTATTTTCCCTTGCTGAGCATTTGAGCTCACCCTTTTATGTTTTCTTTTCCCCAGGTCAGGAAGATGGATATTAAGTATAATATGCTAAAAGGGACCCTAGATATGATGAAATAAATGGGAGACACTGTAGAAGATTTATGAACCAGTTGTTTATGTTTCCCAGTTTCTAAAGACACTATACCTATACGGTCCTTTGTGGTTTTGTCATATGTTGTAATAAGTGTGCTTCAATTTTGAAGTATTAACAATGTATGTAAAGTGTGGGTCGTTATAAAAACTTCATTGGTCATGAAGTTCATGTCATGTAAAATATCATGAATGATACACTGAATCAAAAAAACCTTTATGGTTCATCACCCACTAAGGCACTTCCACTATGCTCAGAACCTCCATGTGGTATTAGAGCGATCATGTTTTAAATTATAATTATTTATTTGATTATTGATCTATATGAACATTAGTGGTTAGATTTTAATTTCAATAATTATTCATTATTTAATCCTATTTTAATTAATATGTTTTGGATATGTTAATAATCATCATTCAATGTATCATTTTATTAAAAGACTAAGAATAGATTAATAATGACTAGAGAATCCTTTGGGAAGTGCCAATGACTTTGGCCAGATAGAATGGGATTACACAGTGTGTAGTTGGAGTACAAGACATGTAACGAAATTCACTAAACTGGGCCATGTCATAGGATGCATGATGCACTGATCAATTACTACATGTGGTGCATTTATTTCATATTGTGTGTAGACTAGGCCAACCTTGAACACAAATGTCAAATTACATGGAGTGTATATGGTGTACACTCTATATAGTCTATATGGTTTGGTGGAGAAAAATGTGTAATATGTGTTGTTATATACATGGTCAAAACTATGTGGGAATGAAAACCTAGAGAAATAATGTCATACTTGACATGTAGTCAGTGTACACATCATATATTTTTACTATTTATAGAACCCAAAATACATGACAAGTATTTAGGGGAGTTATATTGACATATGACATGTGAGATACATGACGTGTATCTGAATTATACACGTCGTGTAGTCTCGCATTTGATGAACACACCGAGTCCTTTTGTGGGTTGCATAAGGACATGGAATTCAGACCACATAGTGTGTAGCTGGTTAGTAGATGTCATGTAGTCATGCAAAGGTACAAAGTGAATCCTCATACTTGTATCATGGGTACACAAAAAATTGAGGCACTTGGAATGCATCTTGTTAGTACACACCGTGTAGTCTCCAAATAAAGTAAAGAATTAAATTACATTAAATTTACAATTAAAGGATTACAAACATATTATATGAACTTTCACATGTTGTGTTTGACCATTTAATAATGGTTTTAAATAATTCCTAAATTCTCAATTAATTTATTTTAATTATATGTTATTATTATTTCTTCCATTTATTTTTCCATGATTTCATTTAATATGAGCATAAATTATATAATTTAGATGATCATTAAGATAAAAATAAACTAACTAATAAACTAACTAATAAACTAACTAATTAATTAATTAATTAATGCAATCATATTTATCTTGATAATAAATAATGAATAAAAATGAATAATAACTGGTTTTACTTTTTTATATTCATTTCATGTGCATGATCATTCATGAACTTGACCAAGACCTGTATATGTATTTATTTTATTTAATTTAATTTATTGAATATGTTTTTAATTATTAACTATTCAATTAAATATAATGGATTTCAAGTCATCCGTACCTCTTTTATTATGCGGGACCTATGTGTCCAAGGTTATTTATGTAATCCCCATAAACCAAACCTTTTGTTCCACTCACCTTCATGTGAGTTATAAATATACATAATTAATGGAGTTTACCAAGGTGCGTAAAGATGGTTCAAGATAGAACCAATATGATTCCAACCAAGATGATACATAGGTGGAACAGTGGAATTCTGAAACTCGTTCTATGACCTGCATAATGTTTTTAGTAAATACCCCAACCCCAATAGCCTAAAGCTGGTGGTTGCATTATTACATTTGTAATAGATACAAGGAATTATATCTTGAAGGACTAAATAGTTTATTAGTTTGGTAAAATAGATACATAAATTAAATTCATATTAAAATTTAAAACATAAAATACAAAAAGTTTTTTTTGAGAACGCCACATTTCTCTTTAGCATATCCCTACATATCAATTAAAAAACACTTCTTCATATCATGGGGAAATAAAATATAAGAAAGGGGTAATAATATATTCTTAGTAAGAAAAATCATAAAATATAACATATCATGAATAAATAATGATAATAAATATAGAGAGTTGATTAAATAAACAAGTTCCATTTAAACAATAATTAGTGTATAATATGGTTGGAATGAATGATGATAAAATAAATCCGTATAAATAATCACATAAGCTGGAAACTTATCCATGGATATATTAAATATTAAAATAATAACATGTACATAAATTACTAATATTATAAGTGGTTAATGAATAATTTTGTATATATGAAACATACTATCAAGACCTTTCACAAGATATTTTAAATCTATGGGTAAAAACCCATATAATTTTACCAACTAATTTTTCTCATGAGACCTGTCAATGCATTGAGGGGATGTCTATAATTGGTCCTAACCCATCAATTAAAAATTCTAATTCATTCCTCATGTAAAATAGAAGAAACATAATCAATATAAACATTTATATTGAAAAAATAACATATGAAATAATAATACTTTCCATAATAAAATAAATAAAATCATAAACCATCCAGAGTAATATGGTAAATGGTAATTACATTGTACATTCTTAGTAAAGATGATCATTAAACATCAAAATAAAGAATAATTATGTTATCAATACAATATATACCCATTGTATAATATAAAAAATAAGTGTTTTATGTTCTCTAGGAACTGAAATACCATAACAATGTCATTAAGAACATTTTTATAGAAAATAAACTTTTCACTTTGTAAATATTAAAAAAAATTAAAAAAATTTTAAAAAAACATTTAATTGAAAATAATATATGATAAAATATAAAATAATATTTAAAAAATTATGTGGTAATGATGTCATAAAATTCTATTCATTCTATTCATATTAAAACAATTATTCCTTTTACATTTTTAATAAAATCCAAATGAGCATTTTTCAGAAAACGATACAAAGATTAATTTAATTTTTTTTTGTAAAATGTAAAAAATGGGAAAAAATTATTTAATAAATCATTTTGATAATTCTAAAATAATTTAATTTTTTTATAAATCATTCTTTTGGAAGAAAAAGGATTTTTTACTTAAGCAAGAAATAAAGTTGGATTTTATTGGAAACATTTTCTCAATAATTTTAAGTAAAAAAGAGAGAAAAAATGGAAATATTACTTGAAAAAGTTCATGAATAACTAGAGGATATGAAAATATATCTATTTTAAGATATAAATATCAAATAATTATCCCATTTGAGACTTAAACATAAAAAATCCCGAATAATGATGAGATTATAAAATAAACCCTTACCACTTTAGTAACTATTGAATCACAGGATCCATGAAATAAAAAACTTTAAATGAAAATTTAAATACCATTAATAGAAATAGTTTCATTATATAATGTATTAAAAGTATAATTATATAAATTACACCAAGGAATAAGTGGTGAATATGGTGCAAGTCTCATGGAAGTAAATGTGAGACGAGAAACCCTTACCTCATGCTCCATTTCCTTTGTATCTGTCTGAACCTCCTGTATAATAAATATAGTTATATTATATGACTATTAAATAACCATACTCACATATCTCATACCATATATTATTTACTTATAGTATTTTATTACTCATTTAGTAGCAATTCTTTGTTTAAATCACTGTTTCAGGTGATAATTGCTTCGTTTTTCATGAATGTTTTAGTTCAGTAATTTTGGTCCTTTTAATTTGATAATGGATAGATCATCTAAAAAATGTTGAAAATTATATAAATATCACATATATTCATTATTTATTTATAAACAGTAATCTATTAATTTTCTAGATAAAAATTTGAATTACACTGTTCATAGAGACGATATGTTGTATGTACGCATGAACAAATTTGTAAATTTTAATAACAGATAGAATAAAAAAATAAAAAAAACTTAAAAATAATTTATCATTTAATTGATAAAATTTATATTAATCAAATAAATTCTTATTACTATCCATTTACAAAAATAAAATGAAAACATTTCACATCACTATGTGGTGGTGGTAGTCCACATGCATTCACAAGTGATGTTATTGTTTTACAATGGATTGGTAGGTAAAAAGTTAGATGTGATATTATATTTTTGTAAGTTTTTTTGATAAAAAATATCATATATATTCATTAATTTAAACCTTACTACATCCCATATAAAATTTAAGTGAAAAACAATTCTCATCGCTTTGCGAGGGGATAGTCCGCCGCACATACGAGCGACGTTATCGTATCCACCATATAATAGAATTTAACAAGGTATGTGTCGTATTATAATTAAATAATTATAATAATTTAATAAATACAATTTAAATAATTTATATACATAATTATATCTAGTCTTGAATGGTGGTGATGGAAAATGAGTTACATCGGTTCGTGAGGCGGTAGTCTACCGAACACATGATTGATAGTTTCATTTCCTATTTTATGAAAGTGGAGATGGATATCATTTATTGCATTAAATTATCAACATCTTAGTATATTGGCTATAATGGTGTTATTTTATTATCAATATTGAAGAAAATTATAAGGATTTATAAGAATAATTAAAATAAAAATTCATAGTTAAATACATTACCTCTTCTTTAGGAAACCTCTTTAGGTTTAACCTAAATACTTTATATATTAAATTTTTGATATAAAAAATGAATCCAAGATGTGAGGATGCATGTAAATATGGTATTTTGGTAGAGTATTTCCAAACCAAATGGTTTTCTAAGTGTGAACAAGGTAGGATATGGGGTGGCTTTTTATAAGTGGGGGAGAGGACACACATGGAATTTTTTAAAAGATAAAGTGATAATCATGTTTTTTCTCAATAAAAAATCCTTAAAAATGGGTCATTATAGAATCTTATACATGATAGGGTAAAAATATGGCTACCCAATGGGATTTGAAAAAGTTCTAGCTAATTTTTAACCCTAATAACTAGTAGAATGGGTGGATATACCAACACATCTATCCCAACAGTTTTACCAAACTACTGGGATATACTATCTTAGATAAGGCTTTCCTAATGGTTTTTTGAAAATTGTTGGGAATTATAATCTATCCCAATGGTTTTTACAAACCATTGGAAAATTCTACCCCAAATTTCCAGCATGCCTATTCCCCCCTCCCCCTCGTTGCGATCTAAACCCAACCCTCCCCTCATATAATAGCGATCCCTCCCCACCTCCCTTATAGTTTCACAAACCATACTAGTGTTCACTCCCCTTGTACCTATGGAATGTGCTCCCCCTCCCTATGAAACCAGTATCAAGGTGTGTAGGTCTCCCCTCCCCCCGAATGAGCAGCAGCATGTGCACGTCTCTCCTCCTCCCTCACGAACCAACAATGACATGCACTTCTCCCTCCTTCGAGCCCTATCATCACTCCCATCTGAATCTAATCCAGTACTAGGAGTGACATGTGCATCTCCCCTCCTCCATTCCAGATCTAATAATGAACTCTAGTAAAAACCTAGGTGTGTGCATCTCCCCTCCTCCCTTCCCCAACACCCCAAACCTAAGTACACATGTACTGTAGTAGCCATATTTTTAGAAAGGTTCTAGCCCACATTACTATCACTATTAGCGTGTATTTATGGGTTCATTATTTCATGAATTGATTATGGGTTAAAAATATTTTGCGTTTTGTATGAACACATAGATCATAGAGAGTAGTCTAAAGTAATTCCTTAGATAATGAATTTAAAACATTTCAATATTTAATAAAATGGTATTTTTATAGCTTATAATAAATAGACATGGTCATGTATCTTCTAAAACACAAAATAATCTTAAATAAATACTAAAAACAAAGGAATGTAGAAAGAAAAAAAATCAAAGATCCCAACATCAGTCAAGGCACCCAAAAAATCACTATTTCATAGGAAAAACAAAATAAAAACTTACCCGAAACCATTTTCCACTTATTATAAGATAATTATAGGTAATATTTTTATATATAATGATACAAAATCCATGAATAGTTGCAGACCTTTGTGCCTTGGTTATGTTGAACAAGATCATCAAATATGTTCTTAGAGTTATTAATACTATTGTAATTCATTCAATATTATTTCACTTTATAGAAAATGTATTAGGTGAAGTAATAAAAAAAAGATGATAAAAAAGTATTCTTCCTTGATTTCAAAATAAATGATAGTATTTAAGGGAAAACATCTGAATAATGACTTTATGAAGATTTTTTTTGTTTTTGAATGTATTTCTAAACTATTGTTCTATCTGTTTTTTTTTATTTTTATTTTTTTATGTTTATAAAATTCTATAACACATTAATTTATTATTTTAATAATTCCATAGGCATAGAGGAATCATATTAATGTTTTTTTTCATAATTAGGGTATTTTGGGAGTTTTTGACAACTCTGGTAATATATTTTTTGTTTGAATATATGATGAATAATTTTTTTTTATTTTTTTTTATATTTATTTGGAATATCCTTATAAAAACATGGTGAGATTTATTTATCCTTGATTCATTTATATTTATTTTTATATGTTAATATCTTTACTTTATATATTATTTCATATATATTTATTAATTTCTTATATAAATAATCTGGTATATTTTTTATAATATTCTTAGTGTGTTATTTATTGAACCCCCTGATATAATTTTGATATAAAACTACCACTATTTTAGTTTTTTTATATTGGACATGATAACATTAGGTCCAAACACCCTATCCATAATAATTATTGGTTTTGAGTGATTTTTATCTTGACCATTGTTTGTTTTTTTCATGATACTTATGACTAATATTTAATCATTATTTATTTAACCATTGAGTATCTTTTTTTTTATTTTATAAAAAGAAAATATACTTAATACCCAATAGGTTCTGGTTAATCATAAATCATATTAGAAGATTAAAAATAGATATTAAGATAATGTCATAGTAACATTGTTTACTTTATGACTGAGAAAAGTGTGAGAACTATAACATTCCTAGCCAAGTTCAACTCCACCATAAATGAATCAGAGAATATGATGCCTCGTGTGAGCCTACCTATATCCAAGGGCTATCAATTAGTGGTGTGGATGTGTAGGTGATTGATGGAATATTATACCATCTAATATAAATATCCATGAAAACCATTAGAATCAACATCTAATGGTATTTTTAGGGTTTAATAAAAAATATTAGAGGCGGCATAATTGATTTAATCCATTGTCTCTGGATCTGCACATATGAATGTGATCATGGTTAATTGAATGAAAAATATAGATTTTATTGAGAATATTATGAAGATATATAGTTGAATCAGTTTTTAATGATAACCTAACCCTAGGGTAGATACGATATATGTGAATGAATTGTTATCTTTGGATCTCTCCTCTAAACCTTCATGCATCTATTACACTCAACACAATTGAGACATCAACCATCAAGTATACTTCTATTATAAATTTTTACCACATTTTAACTAATCGTAAACAAACAGAATTGACTAAATTGAATAGAACCATGCTGTACCAAGTTTAACCAAACCATATCAAACAACAACAAACCGAAAAAATAGAATTGATTTTAACCAAATTAAATAGAACTGATTTGAACCAAACCAACCCACTTTGAAACAAACTATTCCAAATAGAAAAAAATTAAATTGAAAAAAACAATATGAACATAAATTAAAGATACACAACCCCAACCGAATGAAACAATTCCAAATTAGTAAAAACATTCCTAACATATCTAAAACTAAAGTAAAATGAACCTAATTAAATTTAATTAAATAAAAAAACCAAACCTAATCAAATGAACTTAAACCAGGCCAAATTGAAGGGTAGAGTAACTAAGGAATCCATTTGAAGGTCCTTTATGCCCCATAAAATTATTGTATTTTGTTACATATATAGTAGTTCTTTGTCTTTTATATTATGATTCTCATATAGACTATAATGTTACTTATGGTTTCATATAAGTTAAACATTTTTTATTTCATTAAATATTTTTTTGACTAAACTTAAATATTATTTAATTTATTTTAAGAAATGACATATATAAATTTTTTTATAGAATGGATAGAATTTGGATATATGAAACTAATCATATTTCAATCTTTTTAAAAAAAAGTTAGATATATTTTTAGATTTCGCATTTGACAATGCTTCAGATAGTGGCCGCATACATTGCCCATGTTATCACTATGTTGGACGACCTTGGTTGGTCTATGAAGAAGTTATATACTATATAAATAGATATGATTTTCAAATATACTACTATGTGTGGTATCAAAATGAGGATAAAATTAAATCTCAAAATGATCCAGATCCAAATGAGAGGATTAGATTGGAGAATTTGTTAAATGACCATTTTCCATTTATTCGTCATCAAGAGAAGGAAGGGATGCCGACCTAAGAAGACTTTGATATGAGAACACATGATACGTCTAATGAAAATTATTATGTTGATAGGATAAAAAATTGAATTATGATTCCATGACTCAAATATATCAATAATGTGGTAAAATGAAGAAGTTGGAATTTTTAATCCGATTGTTTCACAAGAAAACAATGTATGAGATTTCTAATACTTACATCGATTAAATTCCTACATTTTTTGAAGAATTTTATTCCAAAAGATGTAGATATTCCATAAAACAACTATATAGCATGGATGTTAGTTTAAGAACAAGTATTTTAAAAAAAAATCATTCTTGTATGAAAGATTGCAGTGTATTCTAGGAGGAAACTGCTGAATAGGAGGATTGTATCAAATTTGGGACATCTCAATAGAAGAAAAAAGTTGATGTAACACCATTTCGTGTGCCATAGAAATTAATTTGGATATTTACATTGATCTCCATACTCTAGAATCTTTTTATGTCTATTGAAATATCAATAAAAATGTGATGGAATGATACCGAGAGAAACAATAATAATGATGATTTGGTCACCCAGTAGATGGATTTTTATGGAAGATATTTGATGCTCTATATCCTAATTTCGCAACTAATGTGTATAATATGAGGCTAGGTATTTCATGTGATGGTTTTAATTCATTTTGAAGATGCTTACTTTTCACAACACATAACCAGTTTTTATACACATTTATAACCTTCCTCCCTAGACATGTATGATTTTTTTTTCAATTTCATGTGTATACTCATATATGGACCTTCTGATCCTAATAGTGATATAGATGTATACATGAAAACTTTAATAAAAGAGTTGAAACTGCATTGGAATGTGGGTGTGTGCACATACGATGCATGTTCAAAATACATATTTTAGATGTGTGGAACACTAATATGGACACTCAATGATTTTACTGCTTATGAATTTTTTTGGATAGAGAACGAAGGGAAAACTATCATGTCCTATTTTTTTGAAGAATAAATGATCTAGGAGACTTAAATATCACCATAGTTTCATCTTTATGGGACATCAAGGATTATTTCCAATGGACCGTCCATATAGGAATAATCATCAAAGATTCAAAAATACATAGAAACCAATAATCCACCTCAGCATATGTCTGGAAATGATGTGATTAATGAATTACAAGATTTTATTTTTTCATTCGGTAAGGGTCAGATGAAATCTAGAAAGGGGGAGAATATTTCCACTGAAACCTGTTACAATTGGAAGAAGATGAGTATCTTCTTTGAGTTTCATTATTAGTCAACCAATTTTTTATGTCATTGATTACACGTAATGATATTTAAAAGAATATATGTGAAATATTTCTTTCAATTATTTTAAATGTCAATGGAAATACAAAAGTTTATTTACAATCTTGTCATGACTTGGTGGATTAGGGAATCAGACCATAATTGCATCCTCTATGTAATAGCGAAAATAAATGTAAAGTTACATGTTCTTCATATGTGATGACACCTGTAGAATAAAATAAATTTCAGGAAGTAAAAGAGGCTATTAATGTATATGATGGTTATTCAAGAATCATATCAAAACAGGTCAATAGAAAATAGTTGAAGCTGAAATATTTGAAGACTCATGATTATCACATCCTTCTGCATAAGTTTATTCCAACAGAAACCCGTTATCATTTTTTTTACAATAATATATGGGTGTTAGTTATTCGGATGTTCCATTTCATTAGAGATATTTGTGCTATGAATTTTTTGATGTATTTTTTGAAAAAAAATTTGGCATACGCACCATTAATGTTTTATAAATTAGAGAAAATATTTCTTCCATTTTTCATATGAATGATGCATCTGACTATCCATCTTCCAACTAAAATAATTCTCAAAGGCCTTGTTGCTTTTTAGTGGGGGTATCCAACTAAAAGAAACATGTTTATATTGATTTCTTATGTCCAGAATAGAAATCATTCTGAAGTTTCTATCATCAAAGGTTACTTAGCTCAAGAATTTATGGATTTCTATTAAATCAATTTTTATGATTTGACTATGAGGCAGAAAAAACCAATGATTAATGAAGAAGAACAGCCTAATAAAATTGAACCTAGTTTTCCATAACTTTCTCAAATAGGGGGAATTCCCTGATCATATATATTAATGACATTAAGCCTTTAAGGGAGGGAGATGGAACATCACACATTTCTGTTTAACTATGATTTGTTTAATGACTACATCAAGTATGTAAATTTAACATGCATATCTTATTTCATATCTTGTAATTTTACATATATGTTAAAATGTTTCTATTTTTTTATTAGGGAACATAAACTAATGATAAATATAAATCATTATTATTTACCTTTGATAAGGAGATAGTCTTTTCATAGAAAATTGTTTTCTTCTTGGTTGAAATTGAATATAGAAATATTATTGTAATAAATTAATAAAATCAATATTTAATTAAGTTTAATATTCATTTATATATCAGGTATTGAGTTTTCCTACTAAATCTATCTCTAAGGGAATGAGAGATTTATATTTTGGTTATAATTATGTGGTTCGTGAGTGCAAATCAATTATGATCAATGGGAATATATTTATTATCAGTAAATGAGAAAAGAATATGAGAACACAACAAGATTTTGTTTTGTTAACTACCAAAACAGACTGTTATTCCAGTGCATTAGATAGTATACGTTGATTTTAAAATTTATCTTATTGTGGAGTCCTTGATAAAACACTAATATTGGATTATTACTCTCACGGTTGAGTCACTCTAATGAAATTCCAGTGGTTTGATTTGTTGATGAGGTATGACACATTTATTTATGATTATAGATGTCTAGTTATTTACATGACTTTAACTCTTGCTATCAATGAACCATATGTATTGTAATCAATGGATAAACAGGTTTTTATGTCAAATATCGTCTTTGACCTGAATGTTTTGTCATTATTGAAGTAATCCCAAGAAATATTTTTGATGATGGAGATGATGGAAGTGACACCATCCCTGCTCCCATTGGACTTAATAAATTTATTACTTATGATGAATCCAATACTTCAATTTTTAGATTTGATTGCGAACATGAAGTTATGGTGGGAAATATAAAGAATCATTCTTCTGTGTTCTCAATTCTTTTGGTTTAGTGTTTCTTGAGTTGTTTAGAATTGTGATATAAAAATTAATTCAATATTGATTAAAAATATTTTGTATCCTACTAGACCTTGATGTGAATTTTCAATATTTACTGGTTGCAATTTTATTTGAGTTGAATTTTATAATATTTAATTGAATTTTATTCAAATCTACCAAACCAAAAAAAACCGAAAAAGTTAAATTGTAAAAAAAACAAGATGAATTGAATTAAAAATATTAAACTAATTTATATGAAAATAAAAACCAATTAAAACAATGATATTACAAAAAAACTCAACTTAATTCCAAATCTTATGTGCATGAATTTTTTCTAAAAATATCATTGCTTTCATTTAATTTGATTGTATATATTGGGTTGGAAGCTACTAGTTTTATGTTGGATTACTAATACACCGGATCATTTTTTGTTTTATCTTATTTACCTAACATTCCATATTACATCTAGCCTCTATGTCTATCACAAACCCCTATTCTATTTTTATATATGCTATTTGGATTATATATATCGCATCCCATAATTATTGTACACATTTCTTAGCCTATGTAAATGCAGAATAATGTACATTACATGGATAGAAATTGTTTCTTGGGCTGTAGGGGTGCTAAAATCTTTATTATTGGCTTCTTTATTTCCCTGTACATGGATACAAACCTGAAACTAGACATAAAATAGGGAAGTATCACATATAAAACCAAACATAACAAATTTGGGAAGTAGTATATAAATGAAAAAAAATTAACTCTTTAAAGTATAAAGGCTAAAGATAGAGATAATATATATACATATCAAATTAAAAACAAAGTAAAACTGATACCCATAATCTTTATGTGAACCTAGATCACTCTCTATATCCCAATCAAAACATCCATAACAACCTAAATCTCGCAAAGTGGGTAACCAAAGTTAAGGAACCTAAATTGGCCTTCAATCCATTATTCACACTGAACAATAAGAAACATCCCCCAAAGGGGTCATATACAGCAAGGGGGATCAAGACCTCACTTTTAAAAGATGTGATAACTTTATACATACACTTAATTTTTCTGATCTAGAGGCATAACCCAACCTATTAAACCTAACTTTTGTTTAGTAGTAATAACACAAGAAATAATTATTGATCATGTATGGTCCCTAAACAAAAATCTATCCAACTAAAAAAAATTTATTCACTTTTTTATTTAATTTATTTACTTTAATTTCATTCTTAAATTTTTGACTGATGTTATCATTTTTTCTATATTGATAACATGTCAATTCTAACACATTATTTTATTTATAACCTCCTATTATGCGTTAAAGTACTCTATATGGCTTGTATATATCACTTTCCACACTTATAGTATACACTTTTTTTCCTGTGTACATGCATCAGAGTACACACTACTTGACCTGTGTATATCACTTCTACACATCATAGTGCAAAACCAACTAAATTAAATATCATGGTAGATTACTTTTGTGGAGTCTCTATTTCAATTACATGAGACTTAAATTCAATAGAGGGAGGAATAGAGTATCTTTTTATTCATAAAAAAACCACTCATTGTCCAGCAATAAGCATTAAATATGAGTATGAGGTGTTTATTCATCATTTAATATTAGTAACCAAACACATTAATATTCATTAAGGCCCCAACATTTAGGACATCCAATACATCCTACCATTTCCCAGTCATGTATTCACTACATTGATCTTTAACATAGTTAGTGTTTGGATTATAACACTACCTCCATGAATTGTGGTGTATTAAAAATTATCTTGATTTTACTAATTATTTTTCTCATTTTTTATTATATATCTCAACTTACTTACTTTAATCAACTTGAAATATTTTGGGAATTATCCCAAATAAAATTTATTTTAAAAATAAATCTAATAATTGAACATGTATTACAAATATCCCACTTCACATTCTATACATGTTAATTTTAATGTAATATGTTTTCTATAACATGACTTCTCTTTTGATATTATTCCCACTAGATATAAAATGTTTCTTTTATATCAGTGTATATCTTGTATTTGTTTTAACAAGTGGTATTCCTTAATTAAGTCATTCCACGTCTTCTTTCTTATTTCGGTTACACATTAGTTATGTATTTTTAATTAAATCCATATTTTTTTCCAATATAAAAAATGAAAAAAACTCAGGAGCGATTAAATAAAAAAAGGAAGAAATTTTTTTCCCAACGAGTGAGATGAGAGTCCCTCCTCTAGTGCCAGTTGTGATTATTTTATTTCAAAAATATATATCAATAACATATAATGTCATGTGTCTGATTTTGTTTTAATTTTAAATCCGGATCCACCACCAAGGAGATATTTGTTCACCAATCGAGCTAGTGGTCTTAGTTATTAGGCTAGAGATTTGAGGGGGGTAGTTATACAACTAGGTATCAATGTTCCCTATCACACCCAATCCCTCCCCCTGATGTACCATTTACCAAAATTTCTGATCCCGTGGTGTCATTACTGCCATCTGAGATATTTAGGCCACCTATGTTTACGCCTCCATTTTAATCTAAGCCTTCTCCCCTCTCTTTCCCATACACTTAAATGATTCCTACTCCTCATCCTTATAATGAATTTTTATATCCATACGTGCCATCTTCTTTTCCTAATACTTCCTTTTCCTTGGGCTACTATATTCTTTCTTATTTGATTGCTGATACAACCCCTTTTATCCTTTAGGAACATAAACTTGGACCCACTATATCTTTATAGGTTGATGTTCTTTATGTGCTTGGGGATCCATTGATACCTACTGATTAAACTACCTCAGGTATATTTATAGAACATAAGTAATTTTTTATCATAATTTATTTTCATTATAATATTTATTGATATAATATTTGTTATTATTCTTTAACAGATGGATCGACTGAAAAGCGGTGTGGTAATACTTGCCTGAATGTGGTGTCGAACTTCCGTACATAGCTGATGGAGGATTATAATGAAGATAATCAAATGGTTGAAAAAATAAGACATGAATGTAGGAGTTTATTTGCAATGCTTTTTAAATACTCTAACATCTTTCCCATCCGTCCACTATCCTGGAGACACATACCAAATGAAATAAAGGATAATTCTTGGGCACAAATATGGGAAAACAATTTTTTTTGATTTAATGATATATTATTTTTGTATTTATTTGAATTAATAATTTGGTGTCAGCTTCAATTTAATTTTCCCGATGGAGAGGCTATGAGATCCGCACAACTTGTGCATTTAGGTGAGCTCTAGAGAGGATATAAACATGAATTGTATTGTGGATGGTGTACTAGATTTGGCACAGATTTAGAGGCCACACCTATTATAGATGACTTCCTAGTAGAATCTTATCAGGAAATGATTACTCATTGGATGACTATCGAGTTGAAGGTATTAGTATAATTTGAGTTTTTTAAATGAAAATTACCATGATTTTCATTAGTAATTTTTTATTATTGAATTATTTTTGGAATAATATGGAAAAAATAAAAAAAGAAAAGATGTTATGATATATGTTCCCACATTGGGGTGGACTACGATGTTAGACCATGAGAGGATGCCGGTATATCACTTAGATCTAGTGATTATATTTTCATTGTTAAATCATTTATTATTATTATTATTAGAATTTAATATTTAATATATTTTGTTTATTTGTTTTCTATAATTAATATTAGCATAATAATGTCATTGTATAGTGTGGTTTTAAATATTTAAAGATGTGTGCCTCAAGAAAAACTTTTTTTATTGATAAGAAATAAAAAAGATGGAACCATAGTAAATGAACTGACACAACAATGAATTTTAAGTTTTAATTTTTTAATTTGAATTTTAATATCTATTTTTTAACTTATTAGTCTATTTATATTTGTAGTAGTCTGCTTTGGAGGCCCCTGATGCTCAGGAATCTGACAACTTTGACCCAAACGATCACTTAAATCAAGTTTTGGATGATGATCACCATGGAAGAGTATGCTACCGACTAGGGAAGAGTATTGTCCCGATGAGGTATTATCCCAGTTAAGGTGCAGGTTCTAGTAACACTAATTTAGAACTGGTGGTATAGGAAGAGGAAAAGGTAGAAAAGGCCGAAAAAGGGCTATACAAGTAGATGAATGATCTCAAATGGTGAGCACTAAATTTTTGAAATTGATGGAAGAATTATGTCTATCATTTCTACTAGATAATGTCATGTCTTGTGAAGCATATATGTTAATTATATAGATGTTTTATAGTGAACTGGGCAATAGACCTAGTGGTGGTTAGGATGACGACGTTCTTGGTGATAGCGATGATGAAGATGATCGTAAGGAAGAGGGTAGGGATGATAGAGAGGAAGAGTGTGGGAATGATAGAGATGAAGAGGGTGGTTAGGGAGATAATTATGAGGATGATGATTAATACACATCTAAGGAAAACACTAAGGATGATGACGATAACATTGATGGTGATGAGGGAAATATTAATTTATTGCATTTTTGACTGATTTATGAACTTTTTTGTTTGATTATTTGGTTTGAATTAATATATGTGATATTTTGTATGTTTTTTATTAGTTTTTTAACGATTTTGTGTTCTGTTATGTTGAGTATTCCTACATTAATGGGCATTTTAAGTGCCATTGTTCTAATTTATGTTTTTATTGTAGTTTTTTGTGCAAGTTTCTGCAAGTGAAAGTGGTTTTTGTTTTGTTCTTTGGAGGTGTAGGTTGTCAATTTTTTATTGTTGTGTTTTGTGTTTTTTATTCTAGGTGGGATGGTGAAATGTTGTGTGTTTTTTATTGTAGGGGGGATGATGCATTTTTGTGTATTTCTTTATTGTAGTTGGGATGATGCTTGTTGTGTGTTTTTTATAGGTTGGATTTTTTGTGGGTAGTGGAGTGTTATGTGTGTTTGATTGTAGGTGGGATGTCTGGGTAGTGTATTTTTGTGTGTTTTATTTTAGGTGGGATGCATGGGAAGTGGAATGTTGGGTGTGTATGTCAAAATTTTTTTATGTTTTTTATTGCAGGTGGTAGTGTAGTGGGATGATATGGGGTGGAAATTTGTTTTTTTTCAATTTAGGTTGTGTTTCAGATTTTAGGTGGTTGTTTTTTATTATATTTGTAAGTGGATAAATTTTTTATTGTAGGTGGAAGTAGAGTGGGATGCTACAGTGATGAGGTGGGGGGGATCCTCTCTTCCCACCTTCGCTGCTCTTCTTCCAATCTACTACAAATCGATAAGTTCAAATTAGCTATAAGAGACAGAGATCTACTCTCTTCCCACCCCAACTTCTCTTCTTCCCATACACTGTAAATCGATAAGTGAAAACTAGCCATCAATTTTATCCATATTTAATTTCCCCAATTTTCTTTCTTAGAATATTTCACTAATTTCCAATGTTTGATCCAAGTTTCCAAACCCATTAAAATGGTTTTAAGACTTTTTTTGTTGTTATTTCCGCTGAATTCATTTGGTGTGCACATTTTTGTTTTCCCTTGTAGGTGTGGGTAAGAGATGACTTCTTTTTAGTTTCTCTAATGGATCGTTTTCTACTAGTTTTATCACTATAATTGGGTATTCCCTCTTAATATTATTCATCTTGTTGTTACTTTGGTTTCTTTATATACCTAATAAGATAATACTTACTGGTACCATGTGGTTTATCTATTACATTGTAATTTTGGATGAGACATGTATAAGTATCATGATTACATTTAATATTTTTTAGAAAGTGGAGTTCCCTCCCTACCATTTGTAGAAATCCCTATGTAAGTCACTATATCATACTCAATGGAATAAAAATATCTAAATGTAATAAACCAGAACTTCATAAAGTATTACTTTATGATTTTTGGGTGTGGAGGTTTTGGGAAGAGGATTGAGGGAAGACTGGTGGTGTTTGATATGGATTTACAATTTGGGATGGTTTTCTATTGTGGAAGTGTCTGATGTGTCAGGAGAGGTGAGTTTCGAGGACATGATGTGGTGTGTTATTTTTGGTTGCAACATAGGAGACCAAGATTCCGATTTAGGGGCTCTTCTATTTCAGGGACTCTTGTAGCATAGTCCTCTTATCTATTGTATTGTGTTTGAAGAGATTGACTAGTTGGTACTACCTTTCTAGTATCCACTTTATGTGAAATTTGTGTACTGGTGGGGCTGCGTCCTGGAGTTTGGAATATTTCATAGTTGATATGATCTTTATGTCATGGTATTCTCACAATTTTATAGGATATTTTCTTTGACTATGACATCTTTCTAGAGGTATTTTTTAAATGATACCATTTTTTCATAACCTGATATTTTACACCAATATCTTAGTGAAAAATTATGGAATTGTCGAGTATTATAGAAATTTTACTATGGTATTCCATTTTTATAAACTTGGTATAAAATCATATATTTTCTACAATTCCATTGTATTCGTTCGCTTTATCTCTACACTAGAGAAATTTTAGAAGGCCTTCTATTCCCTCTTCATTATATTTGATCTTAAACTTTTGGATATTGATTATTAGTGATCCAATTTTAGTACCCCCTTTGTCCCTCTTGGTTTATTCTCATTCTCCCATTGAAAATTATCAGTATTGATAATGATTCAAATTAGTGGATTTTCAGGCTGTGATTTTGTTGAGGGATTATTTTGTGATAGGTTGATCAAGGATTCCCTTTTTTGGGTGTGGTATTTATGTCATCCCTTCAATTCCATGCCTTTCACATTGGATTATGAATCATTAGCTGAGTAAGGGGTTTTGAGAAATATAGTTTCCTCTTGTATTTTTTGGGGTATCATGATTAGTTTTCCCTTGGAGAGGAGTACATAATTTCAAAATAAAGATAAAAAACCAAACATAATGTTAATGGAAGGGGATGAGGAGAATAATACATGTTTACATGTTTCCCTGATATTTATTTTGTGATGTATAACACATTTTCTTATATTTATAAAAATCATTATTATTGTTAAAACATGTTTTTTGATACAAATATTTGTATATTGGAATCATCATTCATAATAGGATGCTCATTTATAAATTGAATCCAAACTAGATATTTGGAATATTTTATATTATAATGCTGTTGTTTTCAAAAGTAAGGGGTTGGTGATGAATTTTTTTGTTATCTGATTATTGTTGCTATGTGATATTTTTGGGAATTTTTTGTGGAAATGTTTTTGAGGTTATATTGGGCATGTTTTTTTATGGTTGGGTTCATATGTGTAATGTAACATTTGTTTTATAGAAAGGTTGCATTGGTTTGTATGTGATTGGTAGTGGTGTTGCATTAGTTGTTGTGTGTTGGGTAGGAAAGCTACATTGAATCTCATAAGTTATATTATTGGTTGGTTTTGTGGTTGTCTATTTATATTTGATGGGATTCTATTTTGGGTTTTTGAGTGAGGTTGTGGTGGAATTAACACGATTGGAAAAGGATAACACAATGATTACCAAGAGATATTGTAATTTATTGTTGTGTTGGGTTTTCTTATAGTTTCTTGATAGTAGTATAATTCCAATAGTAGTTATAAACTTGGTAAAGGTTATGGGATATAATTTAATGAGTACTTGGATTTCATCATCCTACTCTATTAACTGATGATTTTTCATTTAAGTAGCACCATTATATCTGCTGAACATTGCCCATTCATTGGAGTGGTGGGATGGATGAAGCTATGGAGTAGTGGGATGTTAAAGTGAAGTGGGGAGTGGGGGATTCTGTAGTGGAGTGGGGAGTGGGGAGTGGGGAGTGCGGAGTGGGGAGTGTGGTGTGGGGATGTTTTAATGGAGTGGGTAGTGGGGGATACTGTAGTGGGGGATTTACAGTGGATTGGGGGATGCTGCAGTGTAGTGGGTAGTGAGGGAAGTTGTAGTGTAGGTGGGTGGGGGGGGGGGGGTGTCATGACCCCCTCCCCACAAAGTGAAAACCTCTTGGGCCGGCAATGTGAGAAGGGAGATAATGACCCCCTGAGTCCTACCTTCAGTAGGCCCTAGGTTGTCGACTAGCAACGAGGGTATAGTAAACACATGAATGGGAGGCATTACCCTCTAAGAGAACACATGCAGTAGAGAGAGATAAGATAAACACCAAACAACTCCAAATCAGACTGAAATATAAAAGAAATCCCAAGTAAAAATATGTAATGTCATGAAAACTACTACAACTGAAAGGGAAAAAAATTCAAATACCCAAAATAATATAAAACTGCAGCAACCACAAGCCCGAACAACTCCTGCAACCCCAAGTTAGTAGAAACCATCTTGATCTCTAACTTTCTCTAATTGACCTGGAAAACAATTTATATATACATAGGGTGAGTATAACAGTATACTCAGTAGGATCCTCCCTGAAGCCTCTCGTGCAAAAGTAAAGAAACATGCTAAAGCATAGTGAACAACAAGTGAAACTAACTTGTCACCTAAACAGGTATACTAAGTTCCCAGCCTCACCATGTAAACTCTTACCAAGTAACGTATAAAATAGAATAGAATATAATAAATAATGACAAGGGTACCCCGCCAATACTCCCCCACTAGTTTTCCGCTTTGCCCTAATGTTTCACGTCCTAAGCATCTCTCTCCAAAAAGGCTTGCCTGCAGACACCTGAGTGTAGCACCATAACATGCCACTTGTGCAACAAAACCACCATTCCCACACAATAAAGTAACCAGGCAGTTTATGGGAGCCACTACAACTCACATAATGTGTATCATACGTTGCGAATTATATCTCAATCCATTAAAACCCATACACCGAGAAATAATCCTCAATCGATCACAACCTATACACGTTACACCTATAGTAGTCCATATGATACTCTATCCAGAATATATATGTGTGAATAACCACAAGACATTACATCCCTCTACACACATATATGAGGAAAACTAACCACTGTGCCTACCAGCACAAGAATCTACCAAGAGAAGAGAGTGGGGCCAAATGGGGTAGTCATCCATCCATCATCCCTCCAGAATGTTGTGGAAAACACCCCCTAGGACTCAGAATCCCCAGGGTGTCAGTTTCCCTAACTGACTGGGTGGAGTAGCGTATAGAAACACACAAATTACAGAATATAATACATCTCACAACCACACTATGGGAATAACCTAGACTTAGACTCAACTGTAGCTAACATCTCTCAGACACCCGACTGCCACTTCTAAGACTGGGTATCCTATAAGCACAAAACCATTTACAAAGCATTATTACATTACATCATTCTATTTTTGTTAGTTTCAGTTCATGTTAATTAATTATTTAAACATTAATTAACCATCAATAATTCCACATTAAATTTTATTAGCATTACACCCAATGTCTACTGTCCCTTTAAATTATAACCTCAACATTGCATTCGAGCAAGCTCTAACCCCTTGGGTTAAAATCATTTATTAAATCATTTATTAACAAAATTATTACTTTACCATATTCCCAAGAATTATAGAAAAACATTATAAGCTACTAAACATAAGGGGGATCAACATGGTGAGTAGATGAAATAACCATCAAGTATTTTCTTCCTATAGCAAGAGTGTAGACCCATCCTCCCTTTGAGAAGCTAAACACGGAAATCATGTGGAATACCTTGTGCGACTTCACCCCTTTCGGGAGAAGGGTAAGAAAGACTATCTTCCTTGAGAAATAGGGAAAGTAAAGTAGATAAATAACCAATAAGAATCAGTAAGAATCCAAACATTCACATCCAACCCATTTCATCATCCCTAGTGTCCTCCCCGACACCCACATGCATAACCTGATGCATCTCACCACTCTAGTCATCAACTTCTACCACCACCAATAGGCCTCCATGCCCCCAAATATCAGAACAACCATCCTGGATCACATCACAACACAAGCAACAGGAAAACAAACATCATATCAATTGGGCTCTTGGCCCTTAAACAATCAAGAGGGTAACTCAGAACCATACAAGGAATTATATTTTATCAAAAAACCAGTTCTTTAATACACCCTGGATTAAACGATATATTATTTGTAGGTTCCAAATTCAGGAACCCTAACTAGTAAGCTATAACAAATAAATAAACATGCTTACTGTACCAATTTTATTAACATAAAATTGCAACAAGAAGAACTAGATTCATTTACATGTCTCTTTATCTTTATCCAAACAATTATCGATTAATTTCAGCTTTAGGTTCTTTACCAATTTCCATCAAGAAAAAAAAGATAAAAAAAGCAAGAATAGATATCACACTATCTAGGAAAACAAGAGGCAATAACATATAATCAATTTCAATTTATTTATCTGGTTCAAATATTTACTATGTCAATTCCATTGTGATCTAGTGGGATAAAACATGATAACTATACATTTTCATGTAAAATAAAAGAGAAGAAATGAATACCCTACCTCAAATAGTTCTTGATGTTCTTTATATGAGAACGAGCCACACGACGGGTTATGATCTCCTCCCCCTGTGACAACTGTATCCACCTGAGAATGCAGAGACAACACCACACTAGTCAACACCTAAGAAAATCCTATTAGGAACATGGAGATAGAATTACATAAAAAGGGTAAGGAGAAACAGAAGGTGATGAACCCAAAATAATAATGATAAATCATACCTTATATCAAAGATTGATAGATAATGCTTGGTTGCATCAAAATAGAGTGAAACCAATCCATGGAGGAAAGTTTGATTGAGAAACTCCTACGACATAGAATGAAATTTTTGAGTGTCTCATAGCTGAGAACAAGGAGGAAGTAATACTATGGAAGATATATTGTCCCATTTTAATATTTAATGGAGTAGTGGTTTAAGATACATTGTATTTTCCATTAAAAGTGGATCGTATTAACCCATGTGGTTTGACCAAGCAAAAGAATCCTGAGCCTTTGGGAAATTAATATAGGAGTTATGAAATTTGAATCATCCTTAGAGTCCTTAAAAAAAGTATTTAAATTAATTCTATTCCAAAGGAAATATTAAAGGGGCGAAACTGTAGGAAGATGGAAACACTGTTCACGAACACGAAATTTGAAAAAGGAAAAACACTGTTCATGAACCTCAATATTGAAACCTCACCGTTCGAACCTCACCATTTTGGAAACACTATTCATGAACCTCACCATTGAAACCTCACCGTTGGAACCTCACCATTCTAGAAACATTGTTCATGAACCTCATTGTTGGAACCTCACCATCATAACCTCACTATTCTAGAAAGACTATTCGTGAACCTCACCATTGAAACCTCACCATTGGAACCTCAACATTATGGAAACACTGTTCATGAGCCTCACTGTTGAGACCTCATCATTGTAACCTCACCATTCTTGAAACACTATTCAGGAACCTCACCATTGGAACCTCACTATTATGGAAACACTATTCATGAACCTCAATGTTGAAACCTCACCATTGGAACCTCACCGTTCTGGAAACACTATTCATAAACCTCACCGTTGAAACCTCAAACACCAGAATTTTGGAAAGGAATGGACCAGAGAGGTTGGGGCCATTACATTAGATACATTTCAAAACATTATTGTCCTCGAGAATTCAAAACTGACCTAAAAGAAAATAGAAAAGAAGTCTGAACAATCACCCATCGAGATTCCTCTCATTAGAGAGAAAACCATAAGAATTAACCAAATAAAGTCATCTCATAAACACAAAAGGTCTATAACCACAAAGGGCACACTGTTACATGAAAAGAGATAAACATCCAAAAACTCGGGGTACTGAGCATGTATCTATGAATCACGTTCTTAGGTACTCTCCTCCATGCCACTATGTCACCACAAGACATGAACCAAGGGGATAGAACGCCTGCACAACACCTTCTCTTTGCAGTCTTGGATATCCATAGGTCTCACCTCAAAGGTCGCATCATCATAAATATCGATCTCTCCCCAATCGATGATGCGAGAGTCATCATGAAGATAAAGACGAAGCCATGATACATGGAAAACATCATGTATCCGAATCATTTGTGGGAGAAGTGCTACTCGATATGACACATCTCCAAAATGAGCTAACACCTTCAAAGGCCTAATAAACCGGGGAGAAATATTACTCCAACGACCAAACCTTCGCTACTTATGACGGGGAGTCACCTTCAGAAACACGTGATCCCCAACATCAAACTATAAGGGTCTCCTCATTTGATCGACATATGATTTATGTTGATCTTGATCTGTCTTCATCCTCTCATGTATCACCTCAAAAATATCTGTTATATTCTGCACTAGTTCTAGTCTAAGAATTGCTGACTCTCTAACCCTAGTCCAACACAAAGGAGAATGTCAAGGCTGACCATACAAGGCTTCAAACGGTGCCATACTAATGGTGTAGTGAAAAATATTGTTGTAATCAATCTCCACCAAAGGTAAGTGCCTCATCCACGAACCTACAAAATCCAGGACACAAGAGTGTAACATGTCTTCAAGAGTTTGGATGGTTAGCTCTGTCTGACCATCCGTTTGAGGATGAAAAGCTGTGTTAAGGCATAGCTAAGAACCCAAATCATTTTGATGACCTCTCCACACCCTAAAGGTAAAATGAAGATCTCGATCAGAAATGATCATCCATGGGAATCCATGAAGTCTCAAAACCTCCTCTAGATACTCCCTCGACGAAACTTCCACTGAGCTTGAATCCATGATCACTATGAAGTTGGCTGATTTTGTTAAATAATCCACCACCACCCAAATAGAATCATGTACTCCCCGAGCTCAAGGTAAACCAGTAAAAAATTCCATTGATATGTCCTCCCACATCCATCGAGGAACATCAAATGGCTGGAGAAAACCACCAGGAACACAGTGTTCAACCTTCACCTACTGACAGACCAAACACCGAGACACAAAATTTGCAATTTCATGCTTTAGCCTAGGTTACCAAAACTGACTTCTCAAGGCTTGGTACATCTTTTTCACACCAGGATGCACCAATAAAGGTGAACTATGGAACTCTTTGAGAACCATCTCATGCATTTCCAAAGGAACATAAAGCCTTCCAAGATACAACACTCGGTGTTGTTCATCCTCAGACTAACCATCAGGGTCCTCTCCACAAACAACTCAATCTCTCTAAACCTCCACCTCTAGATCCCTCAACTGGGACTCTTCCACCTGCTACACTAGAGATTACTGCACCATCTTATGAAAAAGGCAACCTCTGCCCCCAACTTCTCCTATGTCAAGATGTAATTCCAATAGTTCTTCCATTAATTTCTAAGAGTCACTAGATTCACGCATTAAATCACTACCTGAATTATGACTTAGTGCATTAGCTACAAAATTCCCCTTTCCAGGTGTATACGATATTTCAAAGTCATATTCCTATAATAACTCCATCCACCGATGTTGTCGCAAGTTCAAGTCATGCTAGGAGAAAACATACGTCGGGCTCTTATGATTGATGAAAACCACAAAGCACTCACCATTGAGGTAATGTCTCCACAACATTAGAGCAAATACCACACCTGCCAACTCAAGATTGTGGGTGGAATAGTTATGTTCATGGGGATATAACTACCAAGACCCATAAGAAACAACTAATCTCTGCTGCATCAGAACACTGTCTAACCCCAGATGCAAAGCATTGTAGAAAACATCAAATTGAACTCCCTTAGCTGGAGGATAGAGAAACGGTGCACTTACTAACTTCTCCTTTATATACTTGAAAGCTGTCTAACACTGATCAGTCCAAATAAACACCTAATACATCCTAGTCAATGTTGTCAGATGAGTTGTAACTCGAGAGAGATTAGCTAAAAACCTCATGTAATAGCCTGTGAGACCAAGAAAACTTCACACCTATGACACTGTCTTGGGGGCTACCCAAGACATAACTACTTCTATCTTTGATGGATCCACAACTACTCTCTACTGGGACCCAACGTGCCCCAAGAAATGGACTTCTTGAGTCCAAAACTCACACTTAGATAACTTCCCAAACATTTGATGTTGACAAAGAACTCCCAAATTGGAATGTAGATACTCTTCATACTCCTCCTCAGATATGGATTACACGAGGATGTCATCGATAAAAACCACCATGAACTTGTCTAGGAACTCACAGAAAACAACGTTCATCAATCCCATGAAAACAAATGGAGAATTTGTCACACTAAATGACATTACAATGAACTCATAATGCCCATGATGACAACAAAAAATAGTCTTTAGGATATACTCATCCTTAACATGCATCTGATGATATCCTGACCATAATTTTATCTTTGAGAACAAAATTTCACCCTTCAGTTGATCCAATAAATCATCAATCCACGGAATAGTACAGTGATTCTTTATTGTCACTTTCTTTAACTGACGATAAATGACACATAACCTCAAACATTCATCAGCCTTCTTCATGAACAAAATTGGTACACCCCATGGTGACACACTTAACCAGAAAAAACTGCACTATAAAATACCATCAAGTTGTATAGGTAGCTCTTGTAACTCAAAAGGGGCCATCCTATATGGAGACATAGAGATAAGAGATGCTCTTGGTTGTATATCAATCCCAAACTTGATCTCTCATCGAGGGGGTAATGCTACAACCTCTTCTAGAAAGACATCATGGCACTCTTCTATGACCCAAGGAAACACCAATTGTTGAACCTATTAAGAAATCAGCATCAGCTTAGCCATCATGGATGATAAGGACAGAACATGACTCTAACCCATTCGAGGGTCTCTCTCCCAAACGAACACCACTGGCTCTCTATCTGCATCGAAGAACACAACCTTCCTCTTGAAGAAATCCATGACACCCTACACCTAATACAACCAATCCATGTCGAGGATGACATCATATGGTTGTATTTTTAAACATAGGAAATCTCCCCAAGAGCGGGGCTGCCCCAATACTAGCCCATAGTCTCTACCGACTTCAAATAAGTCAGCTCATCCTCCAACTAGCATAGTTAACGCCAAGGGCACTGGAAGCCTCTCTAACTCAAGTCCCAAAGCATGGACATGGGTAGGTGATATGAATGAGTGTGTCGCTATTGAAACAAAAAAGGAATAAACCAAGGTAGAAAACAACCAAAGGGTACCTTAAATGATGTATGGATCACCTGGAGCCGGCAACACTAAAGAATGAATCTGACCATGACCTCCTCCATAGCCTCTCTGACCCTGAGGAAAACCACCACCATGGACACACTCTACTCTCTAATGTTGGGGAGAATCACGGGGCTATCCTATGCCTACCCCATCTACCCACTTTTGATCTAAAGATGGTGCAACCTACTATTTCTACTTTGGCTGGAACTACCTCAACGGAGGAACCTGGAGCGGAGCACCTGGTGCATGATGACTGCTCTGAAAGGTCATGCACTCTCACTATTGATGACCTCGACCACCACAAGAAAAACAAGTGCCTGATCCCTTGGCATAAGACTGAGAGCTGCTACCCCCTGAGAAATGAGATGCTGAGGTCTGGGACCTACCCCCGGCCGAACAGAAACTCTTCTTCCCTGAAAATCGGGAAGCCCAGACCATAGCTCGGATTCGTGAGGAATCATGACGACTCCCCTCTCATGATGATTCAGTTATGTAAAAATTCCTCTCGATAACCTATGCCTTCACCAGTACCTAAAGATATGTTTTCAACATAAATGGGGTGACTTGGCGCTAGATCTCTGGATAGAAAGTCCCCTCAAAATTACTCACCCTGGCCTCCTCATCTGGCAACAGGTCTGAAGCATATCGTAAAAGTTTCTAAAATAGATTCCAAATCTTGTACATTGGAGCTCCCCTGTCGATAGGTAAGAATCTCCTGGTGAATGGAGGCCTTTGTGGTTGAAGAAAGAAACTCGACTCTAAACTTTTCTTAGAACTCCTTCCATGAGATCGATGACTTCTCACGATCCCCGAGGAACAAGAACCACCACTGCCTTACTGCTCTATGCAGCATCGTCACAATCAAGGAAACCTAGTGGTCTTTCCAAGAAAGAATCGAACTAAAGCCTATCTTGACCTCCTCCAACCAGTCTTATGTGAATACATCAGAAACATATCCCTAATAATTCTGTAGACTCTAGAGTTGAAAGTCTTGGAGTTTCCTTTTCCAAGTGTCGTCTTCGTCAACCTCTACTTGACGGTGATCTACTGGAACAACCTTATGGACATATTCTATGTGATCCTGATGACGATGTCAACCTGGAGCCATACCTACAAAATATAAAATAGTTAGATCTCCTAAACCTGGAATATGGAAGGCTCTGTATTAATTAATTAATTGTTTTATTTTATTAATTTTAGGCTAACCTATCCCAAGGTGTACCCATTCAAACACATGCCCAAATAAGAATGATGCATGATCCTTTCCTATGTCTCTACCCTACAACTAGTATCACCTCGTTTAGTAGCCATTGTAAACTTAAAGGTTTATACATCAGATCATAGGGGGACTTAAATGCCTATGTCTTAGCCAGTCTTTAGTGTTTGCATCACTTTCTAAACATGAATGGCACCGTTTCCCTACCAACCCATGCAACCTCACCTGTGCCTAACTCTAAAATACATCATATATTTCAACCTCTTTCTAATACCACCTTTTTATGACCCCCTCCCCAAAAAGGGTACCCCTCCTGGGCTAGAAATGTGAGAAGGAAGATAATGATCCCCCCGAGTCCCGCCACCAGTAGGCCCTGGGTTGGTGACCAGCACCGAGGGTATAATAAACACACAAATGGGTGGCGTTACCCTCTAAGAGAACACATGAAGAAGAGAGAGATAAGATAGACACCAACCAACTCCAATTCATAATGAAATATAAAAGAAATCCCAATTACAAATATGTTATGTCCTGAAAACTACTACAACTAAAAGGGGAAAACTGCAAGTACCCAAAAGAATGTAAAAATAGCAGCAACCACAAGCCCCAATAGCTCCTGCAACCCCAAGCTAGTAGAAACCATATTGATCTCCAACCTACTTCAAGTGACCTAAAAAAATTTATATATACATAGGGTGACTATAACATTATACTCAGTAGGATTCTCCCAGAATCCTCTCATGCAAAAGTAAAGAAAACATGCTAAAGCACAGTAAACATCAAGTGAAACTAACTTTTCACCTAAATACATATACTAAGTTCCCAGCCTCACCATGGATACTCTCACCAAGTAACACATAAAATTGTATATAATATAATAAATAATGACAAGGGTACCCCGATACAACTTCTTAACTGGTTTTCCACTTTTCCCCAACTTCGCATGTCCTATGCATCTCTCTCCAAAAAGGCTTGCGCGCAGACACCTAGGTGAAGCACCAAAACATGCACCTCGTGCAACAAAACGACCACATAAACAAAAGAAAGTAACTATGTAGTTTTTAGGAGCCACCACAACTCGTATAACATGTATTATACGTCGAGCATTATACCTCAAGCCATTATATCCCACACACTGAGTAAGAATTCTCAATCCATCACAAACTATACACATTAAACCTATAGTTGTCCATAGGATACTATATCCATAATATATGTGTGTGAATAACCATAATCCATTACAACCCTGTACACACATATATGGGGAAAACAAACCACAGTGCCTACCAGCACAAGTATCTACCAAGAGAAGAGAGCAGGGCCAAAGGGGGTAGTCATCCATCCATCCTCCCACCAGAATGTTGGGGAAAACACCCCCAGGGCTCAGAATCTATGGGCTGTCAGTTTCCCTAACTGAAAAGGTGGAGTAGCATATAGAAACAAAAAAATTACAGAAGATACTACTTCTCATAACCACACAATGCGCATAACCTAGTTTTAGACTCAACTACAGCTAACATCTCTCGGACTCTTGACTGCTACTTCTAAGACTAGGTATCCTATAAAAACACAACCATTTATAGAGATTTATTACATTAATTCATTCCCTTTTTTTCAGTTTCACTTTATGTTAATTAATTATTTAAACATTAGTTAACCATTAATAATTCCACATTAAATTTCATTAGCATCACACCCAATGTCCACTATCCCTTTAAACTGTAACCTCACCATTTCATCTCAACAAGCTCTAACCCCTTGCGTTAACATCATTTATTAAATCATTTATTAAAAACATTATTACTTTCCCATATTCCTAGTAATTCTAGAAAAACATTCTAAGCTACTAAACACAAGGGGGATCAACAAGGTGAGTAGATGAACTACCCATAGAGTCTTTTCCGCCTATAGCAAGAGTATAGACCCACCTCACTTTGAAAAGATAAACACAAAAATCACGTGGCATACCCCACGAGTCTTCACCCCTTTTGAGAGAAGGATAAGCAAGAATAACTGCCTTGATCAGTGGGGAAATTAAAGTAGATAAAAAACCAATAAGAATCAGTAAGAATACAAACATTCACATCCAACCCATTTCATCATCCCTGGGGTCCTCCCCGACACCCACATGCATAACCCGATGCATATCGCCACTCTAGGAATCAACTACTACCATAACCAATAGGCCTCCATGCCCCCACATATCTCAACATCCATCTAGGATCACATCACAACACAATTAGCAGGAAAACAAACATCATATCAATTGAACTCTTGGAACTTAAACAATCAAGAGGGTAATGCAAAACCCTACAAGGAATTATCTTTTATCAAACAACCAGTTCTTTAATACACCTTGGATTAACCAATTTATTATTCATAGTTTCCAAATTTGGAAACCCTAACCAGTAAGCTATCACAAATAATTAAACATTCTTACTAAACCATTTTGATTAACATAAAATTGCAAAAATAAGAACTAGATTCATTTACATGACTCATTATATTTAGCCAAACAATTATTGATTAATTCTGGTTTTACATTCTTTACCAATTTCCATCAAGAACAAAAAGATAAAAAAATCAAGAATAGATATCACACTATCTAGAAAAACAAGAGGAAATAACATATGATCGATTTAAATTTATTTATCCAGTTCAAATGTTTATTTTGTCTATTCCATTGTGATCTAGTGGGATAAAACATGCTAACTATACAGTTTCATGTAAAATAAAATAGAATCAATGAATCCCCTACCTCAAACGGTTCTTGACGTTCTTTATATGAGAACAAGCCACACAATGGGTTATAATCTCCTCCCCCCATGACAACTGTATCCACCTGAGGATGCAGAGACACCACCACATCAGTCAACACCCAAGAAAGGCACATTAAGAACATGTAGATAGCATTCCATAAAAAGGGAAAGGAGAAACAAAAGGATATGAACCCAAAATAATGACTATAGATCATACCTTATATCGAAGATTGATCGATACTGATTGGTTGCATCAAAACAGAGTGGAACCATTCCAAGGAGGATATTTTGGTTGAGAAAATACTATTGGATGGAATGAAAGGTTCGAGTGTCTCACATCTGAGAACAAGGAGGAATAACTAGAGAGGAAGATATATTATCCCATTAGAAGATTTAACAGAGCAGTGGTTTAAGATACATTGGATTTTCTATTAAAAGCGGATCTCATTAACCCACGTGGTTTGACCAAGTAAAATCATTATAAGTAATAGGGAATTTAATGTAGGAGTTATGAAATTTTAATCGGCCTTAGATTCCTTAAAACATGGCTTTAAATGCATTTTATGTCAAATGAAACATTAAAAGGGTGAAACTGTAGGAAGTTGAGAAAACTGTTCACAAACTCGAAATTTGGAAGAGGAAAAACACTATTCATGAACCTCACCGTTGAAACCTCACCGTTGGAACCTCACCATTCTAGAAACACTATTCATGAACCTCACCATTAAAACCTCATCATTCTAGAAACACTATTCATGAACCTCAGCGTTGGAACCTCACCATTCTAGAAACAGTGTTCATAAACCTCACTGTTAGAACCTTACCATTCTGGAAACGTTGTTCTTGAACCTCTCTGTTAGAACCTCACCATTCTGGAAACACTTTTCATGAATCTCACCACTGGAACCTCACTATTCTGGAAACACAATTCATGAACCTCACCTTTGAAACCTCTCTGCTGGAACCTCACTGTTCTCAAAACAATGTTCATGAACCTCACCATTGAAACCTCATACACCAAATTTTCACAAAGGAATGGACCAGAAAGGTCCAGTCCATTACATGGGGGTATAACAATGGTTAGATAATCGTTGGTATGTATCTAGTAGTTGGTAAAGGCCTATCCCAGGAGTTTAAAATTATTTGGATGACTTCATTTTCTACACCTATGATAACGGTTCATCCAAAACCATTGGAATAGGCTTTTACCAACAGTTTTAAAACCATTGGAACTATTTTCTTCCAACCCCCTTTTCCAACGATTCAAATAAAACCATTGACATAGGATTTTTTTATAGTTTAAAACCATTGGGATGGATTCAACTAACCCCACTAAAATAGTATTTTTACAACATTTTCAAAACTGTTGGGATGGCTTCCTTCTTAGAGGTATTCCAATATTTCAGATAGAACCATTTTCATAAGAGTTTTCAAATTGTTTTAAACCATTGGGATAGATATATCGAAATAGTTCCAACTATTTTTTTAAATATATTCCAATAGTTTGAAACTGTTGGGATATATATATCCTAATGGTTTATTCTGAACCGTTGGATAATCTAAATTTCAACCAGACTATTCCAATAGTTTTCTATAAACTGTTGGGATAAGGTTATCCCATCGGCTAACACAACAACCATTTTTGAAAGCATTGGGATAGTATATCCCAACAATTTCATGGCCTATCCCAATGGTTTAAAACCATAGTGTATCTTCATTGTTTAAAACCCTCGGTAAACCCATTTTATACCTTAACCACAATAATTAATTTTTTCTATCTTACTATTCATTATGGTCAAAATTATGTAAAACATATTAGATAATATAATTTATGATGATTCCAAATATGGAATCCATTTTTCCAAATTTATTTCAAAGAAGTGGAAGAATTAAATTTAAAATTAAATCACAGACATAGAGAAAGTGGAATACTACTAGAAAATGGGGCTATGCCCATGTATCTATACCAATAGTTTATATTAACTATTGGTGTAGATTTAATTAAAATAGTCCATACTAATATTTTTTTAGATCATTAGAATATATTATCCTATACCATTGGTTTTTATAAACCACTTCTATAGTCTACACTATATCGAAGTTTTTTTAAAAACCATTGGTATAACCTCTTCACATAACCCACATCCTCCCCTCCTCTCCACTTGACCATAATACATAATCTATCATCACCTGATAAGTGACTTATCATCTATTATAATCTTTAAATCTCCCCTTATTTAGGGATTTTTTTATTCTGTTCTTCATCAAAATTAGATTAGTGAGTCCTGAATCCTTTATCTATTCTGATAAGTATTGTTTTTCATTTTTAACTATGATTCAAAACCTAACTAAGATCATGTTAGGTAATAATTCTAACTAATTATTTGAAAAAAGTTTATTTAGATTATTTTTTCTATATAATTTTATATTAAATGTGATTTTAATAGATATATTGGATTTTTTAATTTAGTAATCTATTACTTTAACATAAATATGATATAAAGTTTTTTTTGTAATATATATTTTATAATTATATAATTAATTAATATATAATTTTTTTGTTTTATTAATTTATTAGGGTGATATTATATTTCCTATTATTATATAGAATAATTTATGTAAGAGAACTTGGATACTTTGGTGGGAAGTTAGGACATATACTTGGTGTACGTCTATGTGAATTTGGGATTGATATGATTTAAATTATTATGTAGAGTTTTATGAGGAGGTTTCACTATCATGGAGTAAATAATTTGGTGATGTTATTCTACCATTGAAATTGAACCATATGGACATGGTGCTCCCATGAAAATACACACCAGTGATATGGAACTCCCATATAGAATGAACTATGTGGACATGGTTCTCCAATGGGAATATAACACAAGGAAATGATGCAATAAAATATATATAATGATTCCTAACCCTAGATATTTTGTAAACTTGTAAGAACCCGGTTCTTTTTTTGAGTTATGAGTTTATTCTTTTCTCCTTTCCTTAAGTGTTTTTGAGAAAATAAGGAAAATGGGGAAAAATCCTAAATTTTGGAAAGTACACGCCCTGTACTTTTCCAGACTCCGTGTACTTTTGGCCGTGTGGGATGAGTACACAGGGCGTGTAGCCATGTCGGCAACGAAGGGTGTAAAGACCGACTACACGTCGTGTAGTAGTCTCTTACACGTCATGTAGTCAGTCAGCGGGCGAATAGTAAGGAGGTGACCAGCTGTGCGACTGAACATGTCATGTACTCAAGGAGACACATTGTGTAGTCATGTCAATAGGTGAACAATGCCACACTAGCGGAAAACTGCCAGAGAAACAGTTAAAAAATGGGAAGTACACGCCGTGTACTCATAAGTACATGCCGTGTACTTTGTTTTTTCGCTTAAAATGGGTAGTAGCCTCCCCTGTTCACAGGGAAGGATTAGAATGGGAAGAGGGCTCGGGAGAGGAAGTCCGGAGCTTTAGAGATCCACCAATCATTCGTCGGGAATCTGTTTCTGCCTTGAACGATCTCGTTGGAACCGCACGGGTAAGCCCTCCACTCTTCTTTAATCGTTCTTTCCAATTATTCCTCTAATGGGAGTTATTTTCATTTAAGTGAAGCTTTTTTTACCTCAGATCTACCTCGTTCTAGGACGATTCATGGAACTTCATTTGAGTATACTGATCAAGGGCATATAAGGTAGGTGGATTGGTGTTTATTTTCCAACTGTCGTGCATTTTTGTGTGTTTTTGAGCTATGAACCCATATTTGGGGTGTCGTGTGGCTGAGGTCATGGCTATTTTAAATACATAGAATTTTATAGGTAATTTAATGTGATATAAAAATGCTTTTTTGGATCGCTGCTTTGATCTAGGACAACCCCGGGGGTGTGTTCCTCTGTTTAGCCATTTGGCCAAGATACCCAAGTGTATGACTTTTTTATATTATGACTTTAAAGTGATGATTGTAGAATTTTCTTGAGAGGAATTGCTTGTATATTGCTGTTTACATGTTGGGCCTGGCCTGGTTACCTATTTAGCCTGAGGGAAGTGTTGTGTATAGCCTGTGGGCACTGTACTATTTAGCATGTGGGCAACTTCTTCCGTGCCTATGGGTAGCTGATTCTGTGCCTGTGGGAGACACTTCTTATGCCTATAGGCAATATCCGTATGCCTGTGGGCAGATTCTTGTGTTTGGATTTCTCTTTACCTGAGGGTAGGAGTTTACATGTCTGAGGACATTGGCTGTTTACTTAGAATATTCGTTGTGGTGGTATTTTAAATTAAATGATTAAATGTATATTAAAATGGAAATATAACTGGTTAAGTTAGTTACTTTCAGTACTGCTTACTTTATTGCATTTTATTACTGCACACTATTGTTGCATGATTTCACATAGTTGGGAACGGGCCTTTGGTGTGTGCCTACTGGGAATTTATTTCTCACACCCTGTTTGGGTCATGCTTTTTGGCCCAAAAAGATTATGTTTATCCAGGTGTGGATAGGGGAAAGTGTCCCTATATAGGTACTTGATTGCTCCTGGGGTGTAGGAGAGCATGGGACCGAGCATTGGCTCGCGATGCTGCTGGCTATTCTGTTTTGATTTTCTGTACTTGTACTTCAGTTGTAATGTATTGTATTGCAGTGTAACATGTTCTGGCTATTTTATAGAATAGTGACATGCTGCATCTTAATATATATGACTGCTAGTTTCCCTTTTTGTTATCAGTTATCTATTTCAGTTATATATACTGTTACTGCTTCTGCTGTTGTTGTATGTTTAAACTATATTCCGCTATGCTACACTTTAAAAAATGAGGGCATAGTTTCCCCACTCTCAGACCTGGGCCCTCACTACTAGTCGAAAGCCTCTGGTGTTTGGGGAAATGCGCTTGAGGTCATGTGGTGAACCGGGTTCGGGGCACCCGTTGAGTGGCACTCGGAATCGGGATGTTACAAGGTGGTATTAGAGGCGTTATTTTATTTGACTTAGTATTTGGAGCCTTAGTCAGGGATAGGAAGAGAATGGTAGTTGGTAATAAGATGTGCCCCGACGTAGCTAACCCATGTACAGGGAAAAGCCAATTTACCTCGTATTACAATTTTACTGATTTTTCAATTTAGAGTTGATATGATTTCACCGTTGGGTGACACACTTGTGATTGTGTTGTTATATTTTATCTTTGGATCTATTTAGTTGCAACCAAATGAGATTAGGGTATTCCATCTCATGCATCATTTAGGCACATGCTAGAAATCACATGTCATGCATAGTTCCATGCCATGTAGGTGAATTAGAAATTGCATGTTGTTGTGATAGTAGTTGTGCTAGAAAAGCATGCTGTTGTGATAGCTGCTTGGTAAATACCTGCTATGTGACAGGGTATATCTGTATAAGTTGTTGATGGAATGGATGCCAAACTTTGGTTTTTGGGGAGTATGGGCCCCTATTTACTGGAATTTGGTGGATCATTGACTGTTTATTATGTTAAAACACAGATAAAATGTCTAACTTTGATTCGTGGAGAGTATGGGTCTTCACGGGTCGGAAATTGACACTTAGGTGTTGTTTTGTAGTGTTTTCTGGGCACCATAGTAGTTTCTGAGGCATACTGTCTAGAATTCCTAGTATACACTCCATGTAGTACCTTCAACGTTCTGTGTATGGTCTTCTGTTCGGGAAAAAAATAAACTTTTTGAGTACACGCCGTGTACCCTAAGTATACGCCGTGTAGTCTCTTCCCGTGTCACAAACCGTGTGGGCGGTGACACGAGGAAGGGGAAATGTTTGGGGCAAACACACCGTGTATCAGAATTACACGCCCTGTAGTGTTGACCCAGAGACCCGGCCGTGTAACTAACAAACACGGGCCGATGTAGTCATTTCTTGAACACGCCGTGTCAATGAAGAACACACCGTGTAGTGAGACCTGGGGACCCAACCGTGAAACTAACAACACGGGTCGGGGAAATCCCTTTGTGTACACACTGTGTGTATATAGAACACGCAATTTAGGTTGATCCGTGTATCTGGCCATGTAACTAACAACATGGGTCAGCAGAGCTCATCTAGTACATGCCGTGTACCCGTGGGACATGCTGTGTAGTCTTGTCCGAAGACAGACCGTGTGGAGTTAGCCGAATGGGTGGGAAACGGGGTGGAGTACACGCCGTGTGCGGGTGTAACATGTCGTGTAGTTTCAAGATGAGTAGTTGGCTACGTCACAGGCGACACGGGCAGTTGGAAATAACACCATACACGTCGTGTAGATGATATACACACCGTGTAGTTTTGTTCAAACGAGAGCCGTGTGGCTTAGCCATGTAGAAGGACTTGGACAGGGGAAGAGAAGTCAAGTACATGCCATGTAGTCATTATAAAATCCATGTAGTCTTGTTTTTAAAATTTTAGATGACTTCTTCCTCCTGTTCCCTTTTGGGTTTCTTCATTTTCGGTCTTTAATAACCTTGAATCTAAGTCGTTTTTTTTGACCTTGTAGAGTCATGCCGCTGAGACGGCCACACATTGTTCTCCAGGAGAGCGGAAACGATTATACTCTAGAGATAGGGGCCATGGGCTACCAGTGGATCCTCTAGTAGAGCCAGATGCGGCACCAACTGTTATACCAGACACAGGCGCGGAGGCATAGTTCCGTGAAGGCTTTATGCAGATCATGCAGACCTTTCAGGGAACATCGCTAGCTGCCACATCTATGGCCGAGCTGACACGTATATTATAGCATCAGCATCCACTGACGTTTTAAGGTATGGAGGAACATAGGCTGTAGAGTCTTGGATGGGATCGATGCATACTATGTTCGAGCATCTTGAGACGCCTCCAGGGCGGAGGGTCAAATTCGTGACTTATATGCTGCGTGATTCCACCAAGAGGCGGTGGGATGTTACCACCCAGTCAGAGCATCACAGAGACATGGTGTGGGAATATTTTCAAGAAGTCTTATATGAATTCTTCTTTCCCGAGACGCTGAGGGCAGAAAGAGCTCGAGAGTTCACGAATCTACAGCAGGGCACTATGTCGGTGATGGACTATTCTGCTCGTTTCACTGAGCTTCAGCGCTTTGCACTCATTCTAGTGGGTGATGAGACGTTGAGAGCTAGACGTTTTGAGGATGGTCTTCGTTATGACATTTGAGCGCTGGTAAATGTTTTTAGGTTGGCTTCAGTACATGCTATTGTAAATGAGGTGCTGATTACATAGAGGAACCTTCGGGAAGCTAGTGGTGTGGGGCTAGGGCGGTTCAGCACCAGTTTCTGGTACTATTTCTGCTGGCAAGAGGAAGAGACAGATGGACTTCTCTCAGGTTGGCAGTACCAGTCAGAAGAATGCTTCATGTGGCCAGGTCATGTGCTACCAGTGTGGTAAGGAGGGGTACAAGAGACCGCAGTGTCCATGTGATCTAGTGGAGTGCTGAACTTGCGGCAATATGGGTCATCTGTAGTGCTTTTGCAGGGCGTATTCACCGATGGATGGTGAGAGGGGTTCTGTGCAGACTCTGCGTGCGGGAGTAGGACCAGCAGCTTCATACCAGTCAGGGAACTGGAATATGTCAGGGCGTGTAGACAGAGATGGTGGTCGTGGCCCTGGTAGCCAGACACCAGGATCTTAGAGGCAGCAGGGTGGGACAACTCAGGATAGCTAGGCTATGTCATAGGGCCGCGACACGGGGCAGGCATATGCAGTGCAACAAACCCAACAGGAGCAGGATCCCGAAACTTCTACAGTCAGAAGTATTATTCTCGTAGCTTCTGTTTTAACTTCAGTACTTTTCGATACGGGTTCTACACATAGTTTTATATCTATAACCATTGTGGAGAGCCTTGGGATCTATGTTTCTACTTCTTCTGATATCATGATGCTAGACACTCCGTTGGGGACTAGAATGGCGGGTGTGTGTCAGTGCAAGAAGTTCCCCCTTTTAGGTTGGTGGGTGTCACTTTCTTTGGGACCTCTATGTCTTAGAGATGATGAGCTATGATGTCATTCTCGGGATGGACTAGTTTGTTCCCTTTCGAGCCTTTTTATACTTCTATCGTCACAGGGTGCGTTTCACGTCACCAAAGGGAAGAGAGTTTCTATACAAGGGAGAATGAGATGTTCAGGCGAGTCGAGATGGACCAAAGCATCGTGGGTGATGTGGAGTCACATACCAGATTGCATGTTTATATATGGATGACCAGGGGACTTGTTAGAAGGATTTCCCTCCAGTGGTTGATTGTTTCAGCGATGTCTTCCCGGATGAATTTTCAGGTCTACCTCTAGAGCGAGAGGTGGATTTCTCTATTGAGCTGGTGCCAAGGGTAGCACCGGTGTCCATTCCTCCTTATAAGATGGCTACACCTGAGTTGCAGGAGTTCAAGAGGCAGTTAGAGGAGTTACAGGAAAAGGGTTTCATCCGAACCAGTACTTCTCCTTGGGGTTCGTCGGTTCTCTTTGTGAAGAAGGCGGACGGTACCCTCAAACTCTGTGTGGATTATCAGAAGAGGAACCAGTTGACGGTTAAGAACCGATATCCCTTTCCAAGGATTGATGATCTTTTTGATCAACTTCATGGGGCATGAGTGTTCTTGAAGATTGACTTGAGGTTGGGATATCATCATCTACGTGTGAGACCATCAGATATACCACTTATATATTTTCGGAGCAGATATGGTTTGTACAAGTACTTGGTTATGCCGTTCAGACTCACGAATGCGCTAGCAGTTTTCATGGATCTGATGAATCGTGTGTTCCATCCTTATCTGTATTCTTTTGTGGTAGTATTTGTGGATGACATCTTGGTGTACTCTCACACTCAACACAACCATGCCACCCATCTTAAAATCATATTGAGTACACTGAGAGAGCATCAACTATATGCTAAGCTCTCAAAGTGCCACTTTTGGATAGACCATATTCACTTCCTGGGTCATATCATCTCAGAGGAAAGAGTTGCAGTAGACCCAGAGAAGGTAAGACCAATAGTTTCTTAGGAGCAACCTAAGAATGTGTTTGAGATATAGAGTTTCTTAGGGATGGCTGGTTACTATAGATGTTTCTTCCAAGACTTCTCCCACTTAATAGAACTGTTGATGACTTTAACTAAGAAGGGTGTGAAGTTATTTTAGACAAAAACTTGTGAGATAGCCTTTCAGGATCTGAAAGGAAGGTTGACATCAACACCAGTCTTGATACTCCTAGAGCAGGGGAAAAACTATACAGTTTACTGTGATACATCAGGTATTGGGCTAGGAGTAGTATTGATGCAGGGCGATTGAGTTGTTGCGTATGGGTCTCAACAGTTGAGGCCACATGAGAGGAATTACCTGACACATGATCTCAAGTTGGCTGCAGTTGTTCATGCGTTGCGCTATTGGAGACATTACCTATTGGGAGAACATTTTGTGGTTTTCACCGACCACAAAAGTATCAAGTATATCTTTACTCAGTGTGACTTGAATCTGATACAGTGAAGGTGGGTCGAATACATTCAATCCTTCGATTTTGAGCTTGCCTATACACCTATTAAAGGTAATGCAGTAGCTGATGCACTGAGTAGGAAGACTCAGATACATGAAGTGCAGGAGGCTAGTGGTGAGGGGTAGCTCATGTCTTTGATCTCTGATATGCATTTGGAGGTGCATGATAGTTAGGGGAAGACTTATCTTTCCTCTATACCTGTGAATTATACCGTGCTGGATAGAGTGAGGATGAGACAACTATCTAATTCAGAAGGCCTAGTTCTATGGGAGTTTGTGGCAAGTGAGGACCCTCCTCCTGGTTGGACGATAGGAGATGATGAGGTATTGCGTTTCCATGGACGAGTGTGGGTTCCAGGGGATATACGTGAGGATCTGATGTGGGAGTTTCATGCTTCATCTTGGGCAATTCATCCCAGGGTTACCAATATGTACCGTGACTTGAGACATTAGTACTGGTGGCCGAGTTTGAAAAGAGATGTAGCTGGTTTTGTTACAAGGTGTTCCACCTGTCAGTAGGTGAAGGCGGAGCATCATACGCCAGCCATACTATTACAGTAGTTACCCATTCCGGAGTGGAAATGGGATGATGTCGCGATGGACTTCGTGATTGGTTTGCCGAGGTCACCTAGAGGCAATGATGTCGTGTGGGTTGTTGTGGAAAACTCACGAAGGTAGATCACTTTTTGCCGATCAAGGGGACCTTTGGTGTTGACGAGCTCGAAAGGTTGTATATCCGAGAGATCATACGTCTTCCTGGGGTCCCTCGTTCTATCATTTTAGATAGGAACACCCATTTTACGTCTCTTTTCTGGTAGAGTTTTCAGTGGGAACTGGGTGCATAGGTGCTTTTGAGCGCATCATACCACCCTCAGACTGATGGCTAGTCAGAGCATACGATACAGGTGCTAGAGGATATGCTGCGTGCATGCATCCTAGTCTTTGGGGGATCTTGGGAGAAGTATATACCCCTAGTCGAGTTTGCCTATAACAATAGTTTTTAGGAAACTATTGAGATGGCACCATATAAGGCTTTATATGGTAGGCCATGCTGACCACCCTTATGCTGGTTAGAGGCAGGTGAGGCAGATTTACTAGGACCACGTCTTGTGCAGGAGACTTATGATCAGGTCTAGTTGATTCAGAAGCAGATGGCTACCGCACAGTCTCGTCAGAAATCATATGTGGATCGCTGCAGATGACCTTTAGAGTTTGTGGTTGGGGATCAGGTTTTCTTGCGTGTTTTGCCGAGGTTGGGACACAGGAAGATTAGGAGATAGGGTAAACTTTCACCAAGGTATGTGGGGCCATTTGAGATTCTGGAGAGAGTCGGGACGGTTTCCTATCAGTTGTAGTTACCATAGAGATACCATGCCATACACGACGTCTTCCATGTATCTCAGTTGTGCCGCTAACATTCAGACCCGTCTCACGTCTTTCAGCCCGAGGAGGTTGAGCTTGAGGCTGATGCGTTTTTTGAGGAGCATCTGATTCATATCGTTGATAGGAGCAGGAAGGTTATTTGAGGATAGTCATTTCCTCTCGTATGGGTGCTATGGCAGCATGGCCGAGTGCAGGACGAAACCTGGGAATGGGAGACTGATGTACGTGCTTAGTGGCCGGAGTTATTCTCAGCTTTATCTTCGCCACCCTTGGAAGGTAAATTCGGGGACGAATTTCTTTAAGGTGGGAAGTTTGTAAGAATCCAGTTCTTATTTTCAGGTACGGGTTTCTTCTTTACTCCTTTCCTTAAGTGTTTTTGAGAAAATAAGGAAAATGGGAAAAATCCTAAATTTTGGAAAGTATACGTCATGTACTTTTCCACACGCCGTGTACTTTTGGACGTGTGGTATGAGTACACAGGGCGTGTATGCATGTTAGCAAAAAAGGGTGTAAAGACTGGCTACACGCCGTGTAGTGGTCTCTAAAACACTGTATAGTCAGTCGGCGGGTGAATAGTAAGGCGGTGGCCAGCTGTGTGATAGAAGACGCCGTGTACTCAAGGAGACACGCCGTGTAGTCATGTAGGTAGGTGAACAGTGCCACGCTGGCGGGAAACCTCCAGAGGAACAGTTAAAAAATGGGAAGTAAACGTCGTGTACTCGGAAGTACACGCCGTGTACTTTGTTTTTTTCACTTAAAATGGGTAGTAGCCCCCCCTATTCGTAGGGAAGGCTTAGAATAAGAAGAGGGATTAGGAGAGGAAGGTCAGAGCTTCGGATATCCGCCGAGTGTTCGTTGGGAATCTGTTTCCACCTCGGACGATCTCATTGGAACTGCACGGGTAAGCCCTCCACTCTTCTTTAATCATTCTTGCCAATTCTTCCTCTAATGGGAGTTGTTTGTGTTTAAGAGATAATTATTTTACCTCATATCTACCTCGTTCTAGGAAGTTTCGTGGAACGTCGTTCAAGTATACTGATAAGGGGCGTATAAGGTAGGTGGCTTGGTGTTTATTTTCCAACTGTCATGCATTTTCGTGTGTTTTTGAGCTACAGATCCATATTTGGGGTGTCCTGTCACTGAGGCCATGACTATTTTAAATACCTAGAATTGTATAGGTAATTTAATTTGATATAAAAATGTTGATTTGGATCACTTCTTGGATCTAGGACCACCCCGGGGGTGCATTCCTCTGTTTATCCTTTTGGCTAGGATACCCGAGGGTATGCCTTGTTTATATTATGACTTTAAAGTGATGATTGTAGAATTGACTTGAGAGGAATTGCTTGTATATTGCTGTTTACATGTTGGGCTTGGCCCGGTTACCTGTTTAGCCTAAGGGTAGTGTTGTGAGTAGCCTGTGGGCACTGTACTATTTAGCCTGTGAGAAACTTCTTCCTTGCCTGTGGGCAACTGATTCTGTGCCTATGGGCGACACTTCTTACGCATGTGGGCAATATCCATATGCCTGTGGGCGGATTCTTGTGTTTGGATTTCTCATTACCTGAGGGTAGGAGTTTACATGTCTGAGGACGTTGGATGTTTACTTAGAATATTCAATGTGGTGGTATTTTAAATTAAATGATTAAATGGATATTAAAATGGCAATATAACTGGTTAATTTAGTTACTTTCAGTACTGCTTACTTTATTGCATTTTATTTCTGCACACTGTTGTTGCATGATTTCACAAAGATGGGCACGGTCCTTTGGTGGGTGCCTACTGGGAATTTATTTCTCACACCCTATTTGGGTCATGATTTTCGGCCCAAATAGATTACGTTTCTGCAAGTGTGGATAGGGGAAAAAGTCCCTATACAGGTACTTGATTGCTGCTGGGGTGTAAGAGAGCATGGGACCGAGCATTGGCTCGCAATGCCGCTGGCTGTTCTGTTTTGCTTTTCTGTACTTGTACTTCAGTTGTAATGTATTTTATTGCAGTGTAACATGTTCTGGATGTTTTATAGAATAGTGACATGCTGCATCTTCATATATATATATATATATGACTGCTGGTTTCCCTTTTTGTTATCAGTTATCCATTTCAGTTATATATACTGGTACTACTTCCGATGTTGTTGTATGTTTAAACTATATTCCGTTGCGCTACACTTTGACAAATGAGGGCATAGTTTCCCCACTATCAGACATGGGCCCTCGCTGCTAGTCGACAGACTCTGGTATTTGGGGAAATTCACTTCAGGTCATGTGGTGAACCGGGTTCGGGGCACCCGTTGAGTGTCACCCGGAATCGGGACGTTACAAAATTACCCATGATCCTTATTTTGAAACTTTATTATTATATATTCTCTTAATATATCCTTATTTCATTTAATTATTCTCACATAATCTAATTGTCAATTATTATTTTTGGTTACTTATGTTCACTATAATGGTATTTTTTATTATTTATTCTTCTATCTTTTATATTCTCTATGTATTTATATGAAATGGGATTTAAAAAGTATTCAATTTTTTATAATCATGTTCATTGGCTATAAGGTGATGTTTTATTTGAAATTATTATTTCCGTTTATCCCAAATTTGTTTCTATATGAAAGAAAAATTTATCCTTATCTCTTGATATTCATTAATCCTAATTAAAATTTTCTTTATAAGACACTTTTTCATCCTCATAAACTAAATCTGATTTCTTTATATTTCTATTTTTCAATAAATATTAGGAAACAAATTGGCATATATGTCCTAAAATTGGATAACTTTCATGTATTCAAAGAGATGAAAAAAGTTATTTCTTTGATGCTTCTTTTTTTATTGAAAACTAAAATACTAGTTCAATAGTTTTATTTCAATATATCAAAGCATGAATTATATTTCAATGGTTAAGAATGGATAATTTAGTGTAATCTTAGTTAAATTTATATTTTTCACAATATATACTCATTCTATGTGTATGTAGACCCAATTTACGTTGATTGGATCATGTAATATTTTCTTCCAATTTCTTATCTTATACTTTGTTTGGTTAGTTATTTATAAGAATCAGCTATAACATTTGATATTTATCTTATTCATTGTTTGTATAGATACACCTATTCCTTGATAAATTTAATTTTAAAATTACTTGTAATGAATTTTTTAATTCTTTTTTACATTATTTATTTTAATATAAATGTTTTCTTTATAATAGAATGGATAAAAGTTTGATGTATCATACCGATGGGATTTCAATCAAGTTTTAATGAATTTGGATATTTTTTATATTTTGAATTTAAAAATGCTTTAGATGGAGGTCATATATATTTTCCATGTTATAATTGTGTTTTAAGACCTTTGTTATGTCAAGAATAAGTTAGATACCATATAAAAAATTTGGTTTTAAAACAAACTACTATGTTTGTTATGACAATAGAGAGATGAGACAATATTCTAATGTTCATGAATGGAAATAAATAAGTGGTATGAAGAATTTTATATTTGACTAGTTTCCATTTGTGAATAATCATGGGAAAGATGGTATATTAGTGAAAGAAGACTATGATATCAACACACATGAGGAAAATAATGAAAATGATGTTGTTGAGATAGTGAAGAAATTAATAGATGATGTCAAGAATCCTGTATATCATAAATTTATTGAAATGAAAAGGATAGAATTTTTAATGCTTCTATATCATTGAAAAACCATTTATAGAAATTCTAATACCTACACTGATTATATTATTACCTTTTTAAGGAATTAATTTCTGATAATTCATATATTACCTCAAATCATTATTTGTCATGGATGTTAATTAACCATCTTGGATTTTATAATAATAAAATCCATGTTTTTATAAAAGTTTTTAGATTATTTTGGGAGGAAACATAAGACAGTAATGACTATAAGGAACGTCCAATATCTCAATGGAAGAAAATTATAGATGAAACACCATCTCAGGTGCCACATAAATTCATGTAGAACATTCTATTGATCCCTAGGCTTCAAAATATATTCATGTCTTCTAAAATATCAACAAATATATAATGAAATGATATAGAGATAATTAAATATAATTATGAGTTGTTTCATACTGTATATGGATTAGCATGGTAGAAATTTTATGGAAAACATCCTAATTTTTTAGGTGAGGTTGGTAATGTTAGGTTGGGTCTATCCTGTGGTGGTTTTAATTCATTTAGTCAAATTCTTAATTCTCATAGCATGTGTCTAGTTTTCATACACATTTATAATATTTCTCTATGTATTTGTATGAAAAGACATTCACTTTATTCATTATACTAATATTTGGACCTTTTGATCCTAGAAATAATATAGATGTCCACATGAAATCTTTAATAAAAAAAGTTGTAGCAGATTTGGGATATGGGTGTCTGCACATTCGATGCTTCTTCAAAAAATGTATTTCAGATACGTGTTTCCCTTATTAGTACTATAAATAATTTCCCTACTTATGAAATGATGTATGGTTAGATAATGAAGGTAAAACTATTATGTCCTATTTATATGAATAATACATGATCTAGAAGACTTAAATATTATTTTAGTTTTAATTTCACGGGGCATCAAATATTCTTTACAATGGATTATCAATACAAGAAGACTATCCAGAGGTTTGATAATACTGCTGACACAGAACAACCACCTCAACATATGTCAAGAAATTTTGTGATTAATAAATTGTAAGATATTAGTTTTTTAATTAGGGAAAGGTTAGATGTAATAAAAAAGAGGAAGAATATTGGCCAAGAATCCAAATATAATTAAAAAAGTATCTTTTTTGAGTTTTCATTTTGGTCAACCAATTTTTTATGAAATTACTTATACCTAATGCACATTGAGAAAAATATATGTGAAATAATGCTTTTAATTCTTCTAAATATTAAGTGGAAGACCAAATATGAATTACAATATCATCAGGACTTTTTGGATTGGGTTATTCAATGAGAACTGCATCATTTTTGTAGTAGTGAAAAAATGGATAGTTCCCTGTGCTTCTTATGTGATGAAACCTTTAGAGAAAAATCAATTTCTGTAAGTATCAGATAATATCAAGGTTTTTTTTGGCTTTTTAAGAAACATATCTAAAAGATTCAATAAAAGTGGTTTGAAACTAAAACCCATAAAAAATCATTATTATCACATCCTTCTACATGAATTAATTTCAATAGAAATATGGCATTTACTATCCAATAATGTAAGGGTGACAATAATAACCAAGGTACTTATAAAATATTTTTTTTTTCATTTTGGAATTAAATAGATAAATTCATTGTAAATGAATTATTAGATAAGTGGTATTTATAGAAATTAAGTAATCTATACTAATAGAATAGTAACTACACCTATAAAAGTATTAATAAAATTTATATGTTTTATAAGTGAAAATATGATATATTTATATCATGTAATTAGTAAATAAATGTTTTGAAAATAATAAATTAAGTATCAATATTTTTGTGAAATGTAAAAATTTATTTATAATTTTATAATTAACATAAAGATTTGAAATAAAATTTATTTTCCTAAAATAGATTCATAAATTAATATTTTTTTATTATATATATAATAAAATTTTATGAGATCATAATTAATCTTTAAAAGTGTCATAAAATCGATTATAATATTAAAATATATATTTTTCAAAGAAATGATGATTTTAATTAAAAATTAAATTTCTCATATTTAGAAAATTACTTTTAAATAATGGAGACTATTTTTTAAATCTTCATTTCAAAAAAATATTAGGGTAAATTTTTGGGATTTTTCTAAAATATTTGAATTTTTTGTGAACAATGAAATACAATAATTTACATTTTTTAACATTATAAGTAAATAAATGATTATTTGAGTCATGGTTGAGTTATGTATGATGTAAGTGACCATTATCTCAAACTCACATGTCTTAGTTATGGTATTTAGTCACAATAATCAACACTATTTATAGCATTGATCCAAAATAATAAATTAATGAATATAATATTAAAAAACACCCCTCTCCTCTTCTAATAAATACCACCACACACCACCTATTCTACTCGCACCTTAAAGCCTTGTATATTTTATAAATTATTCCCAATTACTTTCTTAAGTATCTTCCTCATTCCCAAGACCTACTAGCATCACCAAAAGACCAAAATCAAGTTTGTTAAGAAGGTTCTCAAGGAGACAACATTCAAGTGGTACAATCCTCCTTTCTCTTTTGAATTATTTATTTATTTATTTATTATCTTCTCCTCACCTCACCTATCCAAAGTGACATGATAACTAAATTATAATTCATATAATGTAATATTATTGTGTTAATGGAATATCCATCATCAAACCTCTCTTCTTATTCTCTTATCCTCGAAAACAAAAACGTCATCTGTGGCGTGTCGATTCACCACCTTCATGGATGATGAGTTTTCATTTTCCTTAACCACCTTAAAGTCTGGTCATAAAAACATTATTATGGTTAAAACATATTTTAATATGTATATTATGACTTTTAATGTTTTGGAACTAATTTATAGACATAATATTAAATAAAACAAAACGAGTTTGTGATGGTGAGAAAAACTATCAAAAATAAACCAAACTTTTATCACCTATATTTTATATAATGAATCATACTTGTATTAGAAAAAAATTATATATGGTATTATTTAATATTACATAAGAATATTAATACCATTTCTTTCAACTTCTAATGTTTCTTCCATTTTACAAGAATTCCCATATTTATACTCAAGGGAACCGACCATAAAGCCACAAAACAAATGCTTTGGGAACAACAATTTTGATATTTATTACTAATAAAAATGGGTATACATGAACTTAATAACATATTAATAAATAAAATATATGTTGAAAAGTTCATTAATAAAGTAATTAATGAATTTAATTTTATTATCTAGGATATTAAGTACAAATGAAGAATGCTTTCAGATGTAAGGTGAGGGGCTTTCCTTTTTAAAATCCAATTTAATGTATCTTTTTACAAAATTAAAAAAGAATGTTTCTTAATATATTATAAAAAATTAGTGATTTTTTTATTATTTTCATGATGCATTATTTTTTAGGCCTCCTTTACAAGATTACATAGTTATTTCTAAAAAAAAGTTTTTCTTTTCATATGCATATTATTCCTTTGAAATAAGTGATTTTCCTAAATGAATGTTTTTATGATGCATGTATTCAGGTTTTATGAGTATGTTGTAATTTTTTGGAATTATTTATGATGACATGTGGTTAAATTATAAACAAAATACAGGTGGTTTCATGATATCCCTCCAATTCATTGGGTTTGTTAGAAGTTGACAGTAATTGTTATTTCAAGTGTAACTATGAGAGTTACATCAAAAGGTAGTTATGAGTGATATATTATAAGGTAGTCATGAGGGTTAGAAATCATATTTCATCTATAAGGGTTAAAATCATAAGTAATAATAGTAATAAAATTATTCCATAAGTTATATAAATAGTTTTCTTGTTCTTGCTATGTGTTATAGAAACCTCATGTTATCACAAAGTAAGTATATTATACTTTTAACGGTGAGAAATATATATTTCATGTGTTTATAAGTATTCAATGAATAATGGTTTCTTTCCTTATTTTTTTTATGTCCCTTAGTGATATTTTTTTTGCTCATCACCAGTTTTAAAATGTTTTTATTAGGGTTTAAGATTGGGTAAGAGAAAATAAGAATCCAAGCTGAATGTTGAGAAGATTTTTCCTGAAAGGAAATAATGTTATTTGAGACTTTTGTATTATGGAAAAAATGTATACTGTTTTAGCAGTATACATTTTATAAGTTGTGGGTTGTTATATGTGAATTATGAACTAATTAAATAAAAATACAAACCTAAAAGATCTTTGGGAATGAAAGAAAATAAATTCTAGTCTAAAGTCACTTGAAGATGTAATGGATAAGGTTGGATCCTTATAATAGGTATCAGAGCTTGGTTTTACAAACTTTAGGGGTTAGGATGATTTTAATAAAATAATATAAATGTTTTTTACCTTATGTTTATGTTTAAATGATATATAATTTGAGGATTACTGTGTAGCTTCATATAAATTATGTCTGTTCAGAATGGTTATCCGTATAAGAAACAAGGAAGCTAAAGTAAGAATGTACTGAGAGAATTTTATCATTCCAAATCCAATACTTGTAATGGTGGGAGATTAAAGTGAGTAGTTTGTGACAATAATGGATCAATTGACATATGATATAAATGGTGGTGGAATCCATTCAGTAGAACATCTAGAGCTACCTCAAAGGAACATGAAGATACTGGAACATTTTATGTGGCAACACCCTCCTAATTTTGGGGATCTTCTGAAACTATGGAAGATGAAGGGTGGATTAAATAAATTGAAATTATATTCGATGTCTGGGGTGTTTAGATAATAAAATTTTTATTACTATCTAGTTATCATTTTAATGTGAATTTTACTAGTGGTGGTCAATGGTCAAGAATTTCAGGGAAAGAGAAGAGATTGAGGCCTTGGAATTTGATGAATTTTATAATATTTTCCTTGAAATATATTTTCCTTGAAAAATATTTTCCTTGGGAATTTCGAAATATGATAGAAAATAAATTCCTTCAATTAAAACAAAAGGAAAAATATTCAGTGGTCTTGTATAAGGAAAACTTCAATCGATTGGAAAGGTATGCTCTAAATCTTATTTAGGATCTTGATAGTTAATAATTTTTACTCAGGAGTCAAGCTAGGATATAGATGGGCATTGGATTCCCTTGAATTCAAAAATTATGAGAAAGTTCTTCAATTTTTTTAGAAGGTGGAAATGGAGTTTTTTGACGATCATGTGTACTTTTATAACAAGCATAAGAAAATTTTCAGATTGCAATGAATGAGTAAGAATCAATAAAATAAATCTAAAGGTAAGAAAATACAGTTTCTAGTTTATGGAATGTGTGGTAAAAACACCCTAGGGAATGCCTTAACAAATCTAGGAAGTGTTTTTGATGTGATAAGTTTGGAAATATGGCCCAAGATTATAATGAAAAATATTTTAATGTTGGTTTGTTTCTTATAAGAAAACTGTAATGTGTTTTAAATGTGGTGAGGTGGGAAATTATGCACATACCTTCCCAAAGAAGGATCTGAATTATGGGAATTAGCTATACTATAAGCATAAAAGTGTAGTGAAATCCTTGTGACTAATTTAAAATATGTTGGGCCATCCAATGTAGTGGAATCAAGTACATCATTTGTTTACTTATATTTTTCTAATGTCTTATTTTATACGGGGTCTATACATTCCTTTAATCCTGAGATTTTTTAATATATTAGAAATTTGACCTCAATAAATGAGACTATACCTTATGGTAAAAACACTAGGGGGAGATATTAAAGAAAAATAAATTATAATAATATTCCTATTGTTTTTTATAGAAAGACATTACCTGAAAACCGTATTGTTTTTCCCTTAGTAGAGTTTTATGTTATTCTCAATATGGATTTGATTTTTATTTATCATTATAAGATTATTATAGAGATAAAGAAGTTGTTTTTCAGAAAGAGATTTAATTTGTGTAAAATAATAAACCCACACCATTGATAAAATATCAGAAAGATAATAAATATTAAAATATTGAAATGAATTTTATCTTATAGATATTGTTGATAATAAGGGAACTGTTAATATTAATGATGTGCTGGTGGTAAATAAATAACGAGATGTTTTTTATGATGATTTTTCTAGTGTTATACCTGATCTAAAAGTTTAATTTACCATTTAATTATATCTGTATGAGAAGAAAATTTCAAAAATCCTTTATCGAATTCCTCCAGTTGAACTTCTAGAATTGAAAAAGATGTTACAGGAGTTTATTGATAAATGTTTCATTCATTATATCACTTCACCATGTGTATATCTTATTTTTTTTAAAAAAAGATATATAGATCCATAAGTATTTTCATTTATTTAGAGATTTTAATAAAATTACAATAAATAATAAGTACCCATTTCCTCACATCTATGACTTGTTTGATCATATCTAGTGAGTGTAGTATTTTTACAAGATTGACTTAAGGTCTAGGTACCATCAATTAAAGGTGAAAGATGATGAAATTCCCAAAAAAAAAATTCCATATTAGATATGGGCATTATGAGCTTGTTGTTATGCCATTTGGTTTAAAAAATTCCCATACTATATTTATGGATCTTATGAATTTAATCTTCCATGAATATTTGGATAAGTTTTTTATTGTTTTTATTGATGAAATTTTGGTTTATTCAAAATTTTATGGGGACCATGAAAAACATAGAAGGATTTTTTTTAAACCCTTAAAGAGAATAAGTTATAATGTAAATTTATAAAATGTGATTTTCAGTTACAACATATTTCTTTTCTTAGGAATATTGTAAATAAGGATTACATAATAGTTGATCCCACAAAAAAAGTGGTTGATGAATCTTCAAGACCAAAAAATGTTACTAAGATTCATAGTTTTCATTGATTATCAACATATTACCGATGATTTTTTAAAAAAATTTCAAGGTTATCCAGCATACTAACTAAGTTAAAATGAAATAGGGTTAAATTTATTTGGATAGAATAATGTGATATTTGTTTTCAGGAACTAAAAATAAGATTTTTTAATACACTATTTTTGGAATTTCCTTCTAGAAATAGAGAGTTTTTCATCTATATTAATTCTTATTTAAAGAGATTTGGTTGTATTATAATGCATAATTATTGGGTAATTGTTTACACTACATGATGACTAAATCCTAATGAGTTAAATTATCCCACACAAGATTTTGAATTAGTAGTTATAGTTTTCTATTTAAAAATTTGGAGACATCATTTACATGGATCCAAATGTGAAATATATACTAACCATTAATGTTTAAAGTACATATTCACTTAAAAAGAATTGAGCATTAGGTAGAGAATATGGATGGAACTAATAATGGTTTATGATTTCATAATCAATTACCCCCTTAGAAAATAAATAGATGGAGATGCCTTGATTCAAAAAATCATCATGCTACATTAACCATGTTATGTTTAGAACATGATTCCATGTTTAATGATTTGATGATTTTTTTTGTAAGTTGCTTGTCTTGGAAATTCTACTATTTTGTTTCAGGTTTCAGCATAATTGTCTCTATCAGATAGAATTATGAAAGCACAGAAGGAAGACCGTGAGTTATAGAAGAAAAATAATTGTTTTAAAAGTGTAAGTTTCCATAATTTAATATTAATAAAGTCTATGTTTTTATATTTGGTAAGATATTGTGTGTGCCTTGTGATTCACAATTTAATAAAGAGTTACTAAGTGAATCTCATGGTTCTCTATTTTTAGTTTATCCTAGAAGCACTAAGATGTATTGAGGTATTTAGGTGTATTACTGGTGGGATGGAATGAAAAGACATATTACTAACATTACCATGAGATGTTTGACCTTTCAATAGGTAAAAGAAGAATAAAAATTACCAAAGGGGATGGTTCATACTCTACTAGTTCTAAAGTGGAAATGAAAAAATATATCCTTAGATTTGGTAGTGGGATTACAAAAAACTTCTCGAGGTAACAATTTTTTTTTGGTTATTGTTAATCAAATGACTAAATCTACACATTTTCTTCCTATTCATGATATTATGTATTTAGAATAGATTTATTAACTGTACCTCAAGGATATTTGCATGTTACATGGAGTTCCTCTATCCATTGTATCTCACCGTGATCTCAGGTTCACTTATAACTTTTGTAACGAACTTCAAAATTCATTGGGAACTAAATTAAATTTCTGCACAACCTTTCATCCCCAATTTTATAGATATACTGAGTGAAAAATTTAGACCTTGGAAGACATTCTATGTGATTGTTCAATGGATTACCAAGGAAGTTGGGATCAACATCTTTCTTTATTTGAGTTTTCTTATAAAAACAACTTTCATTATAGTATAAAGATGGAACATTTTGAATCATTTTATGGAAAGAGGTGTCAAACTCAAACATTTTGGGATGAAGTCAAGGAAAGGACATTGATTGGACCATAATTAGTAGAGTAAGTGGATGAGAAAGTAAAGATGATCCAACAACTTAGGAGGAAAAAGTGGAGTAGAAATAAAAGTTATGATGATAACCAGAGGTATGATATTTCCTTCGAGGTAGGTAATCCTGTCTTTCTCAATGTTTTCAACAGAAAAGAAGGATGCATTTTGGTATGAAGGTTGATCTGAGTCCATGGTTAGTTTATATGCATGAAATCCAATAGAACGTTTGACCAATTTATTATCAAGTGTATTTTTCTAAGAGTTTGTCCTGGTTATACAATGTTTTTCATGTTTTGATGTTAAGAAAGAATGTTCTATACTCATATCATGTTCTGAGACAAGAGATTATTTAGTTGGAAGATAACCTTTCATATGAGGAAAATCTTGTTCAAATTATTGACTATAGATATCAAGTATTACATAATAAGGTTATCACTAGGATATGTTTTTATTGAGAAACAACATGGTTGAAGAAGCAATGTGGGAATATGAAAATACTATGAAATAAAGTTATCCTAACTTATTTAATAAGTGAATAAAAATAATGAGGATAAAATTTCTATATGGTTGTAGAATATAATAACCTAGGTACTTATAAAATTGTAATGTCCCAGAAATTATGTATAATTTTTTTATTATACGGAATTATATCAAGACCACAAAATCTGACGGCATGCGATTCCAAGGCCCGGAGTGTCTGAAATGATCCGTTGAAGTTTGGTTAAGTTTTAAATTAGTGAAGGTAAATAGTTTTACTAAAAAGTGGAATAAATCTTAAACAATAACTCATATTAAAAATATGAGGGCACCGTTTCATTCAGGATGGTGGGTTTACCCTAGGCACAACTTAAGTTTAGTCGGCACAAGCCTCATTTGAGAAAACCCAAAAATGGAATAATCATGAATAAAATAATAAAATAAATTATTTTATTTTTCAAATGCTTATAATCACAAACAGTAACTCGGATTAGAAATTCAATACAACTGATTAACTCATGAGGGTATTATCTTTTTAGGCATGTAATAACATTGGTCGGCGTGGGCCACCAGTAAAAGTTAGTTTTTGGCCGTAAATAAAATAATTAATTGAAAATTATTTTATTATAAAATTCATTACTTCTAAACGGTAACTAAGATTGAAAATATGAAAGTACAATTGGGTTCGTTGGGGAGTGTTTCACTTAGGTAGAGCCTAACCTCGACCGGCGCGGGTCAAGAGTGACTATTATAATTTTTTCGAACTTTTTTTGGGTACGTTCTGTAAACACGCAAGAGACATTATATAACTTTTGAACCAGTGATCAGAATTGAAATATGAGGGCACCATTGAACACACATCGTCGATATTCTCTTAAGGTGACCTTTACTTTGACCGCAGTAGTTCCGGAAAAAAAATTTAGTTTTTGGAACTTTTTAATAGAATAAATAAAATAACTTTATTATTTAATTTTTATTCTGATCCTCCAACAAACGAGCAGTAAGGTGGGACCGACTATGTGTCAAGCCAAAAAATGTCTTGACCTTTCAATTACAAGTAACTTCACCATTGGGGAATTAGGAAGGTTCCTAATTACTGGACCTCCATTAATCCCATGAACGTTGCACACCCTTCCCCTCTCCTATTTATATGGAGTTTGGGGAGATGTGTTGGTACTTCTTTTCCATGAAACGAAGTGTTTACTAAGTGCAGTGATGACAAACCCTTGGAGGATGGAGCCGGTAACAGTGGGAGGTGATGAGCGACACCAAAACCCCGAACCAGAGATTGACGAACGAGTGACGTCGCGGGAGTCTAGTTACGGGGGATAACGAACACCGACACTTACTCAAACAAGAACGCTCTCCAATGAACTTTAGGTATGGTATTATTTTCGATTGGGCGTTTTTGACTTCCTATTCCCCGTTCCTGAATTTATACGAAGAATGTGGTCAACCGACTAATGGGTTGACCTGTGATTACTTCTTTGTGGGAAGATGTTATAGGCTATCTTGTAGGGATTGTTATTTGATTATTACTTTCCCTGTTCTTGATGTTCATCTCGATTTAAGAATATTTATATTTTTCTTGATTCAAGAAAAAAATAAGCCGCTTGATATTGTTCTAACGCAGAGGGTGCGGCCCGAATTAACACGACCCGACCTCTCCGAAACCTTTGTGGTTTTTGATTCATTCTTCATCCATTCTCAACGCAAAATATTTATTGGCACTAGACACATGGAGTTTTGATGAGCACAATATATGGATGCAAATACCTCAGTGAAAGGATTGAAAATATGTGATCATTTAATTTTTTGGGCTTGAAACGATTCTGCAATGACTCATGGAAGGAGACGGTGACCGGAACCCTGCCGACTATGAGGAAGGAAGGGCGGAGCGCATCCACGCCGCCAGATGAAGAGAAGCCGCAGCCCGTCAGCCACGGAGGAGCGAGGGTGGTGACCGGTGTAGCGGATGGTCATCTGATAGCGGTGGCGGCACACGTCTACACCACCCAACATGCTGGGGCTATCACACAAGGCTGCGACAACGATGGAGGAGTGGCTGGCTCAGCCGACCGCCAGGGGTGGCACGGTGCGCGACCGCGCCGTGAAGGAGGGATGGTCATCCAGCCAGCCACGGGGCGCCCAACGCGGGCTGCCCCGTGGGCCAGGCTACACCGGCGGGCCAGGATGGACCCAGGGCCAGACCCGTGTTGGGCCGTGTTGACCCAATCCGGGTCAGGTCGGCCCGGGTCAGGTCGGACCGGACCTGGACCAACTTTGACCCTTTTCATTATTTCAACCATATCTTGAGCTATGAGCATCTGTTTAATGAACTGTCTATGGAGCCCGAAACCATGGATCGATACGGTCCTTTTGGTACACCCCATTTGGGTTTTAGATAATGTTGGGGTATTACTGGGTTGGATTGAACACAAATCTGACTGGGCCCTTGGGACTAAAAGGCTAATAACTTATAGACCAGGCGTCTAATTGATTCACCATCTATTACGTTGAGACCCCTTTTACATGGTGTTCCGTTGGGATACTTATTCGTGGGACTTCTGGGAAGTTGGAGTATCGACCTGTGGCTTGAGGAGCGAACCATCCCAGAATCAAGCGAGCTTATTGCGAGAAATCTGTAGATGGTTGTAACCTGAGAAAGGGATCCTTTGTGGGTCTGTGCTTGGGATCCTTTATGGGTCTGTGTTTGAGATCCTCACTTGGATCCGCTTTAGGAATCCACGCGGGACTACTCTAGGATCCTATGTGGGTCTATTGTACTAGGATCCTGTGTCGGTTCGTTGATGTACTAGGATCCTATGTGGGTCTGATGTACTAGGATCCTATGTGGGTCTGATGATGTACTAGGGTCCTATGTGGGTCTGCTGTACTAGGATCCTATGTGGGACTGATGATGTACTAGGATCTTATGTGGGTCTGATGATTTAGGATCCTATGTGGGTATACCTTTTAACAGAGTAAGATCATTCAGCAGTTACATCTAACCATCTCTGCTACTGTACCTAAGTTATACCTTGTGTGAGATGAGTACTTTCCTTCTTGGTGATACCTTTGTGGTATTATTCTATGTGGCGTACCCGTGTGGTACGTACCTTTATGGTAATACCTTTGTGGTATTCTTCTGTGTGGCGTACCTATGTGGTACTTTCCTTCGTGGTGATTCCTTGCTGGTATTCTTATGTGTGGCGAACCAATGTGATACTTTCCTTCGTGGTGATACCTATGTGGTATTCTTTTGTGTGGAGTTACCTTTGTGTTACTTACCTTTGTGGTGTTACCTTCGTGGTATTCTTTCCTTCATGGAACATTTGATCTTTGAGCTAATGAGTTGGGCCTTGTGCTTCCTCATGAATGAGATGGGTATATTTGATAACTTAGGTATGTGTATGGGCATATAGCTAAGTAGGGTTGATAGTTGTTTTCATGATTTATGGTTACCCTTTGTGGATTTTTTGAGACCTTTGGGGGTATTGGGGTCCCTATTGAAAATCGTTATACTCACCCCTGCACGGGCTACGCCCGCACCTTGTTGTGTTTGCTGTGGATGACAGACAACGCTGACTGAGGTTGAGAGTACTAGGACTGGAGGTAGCTCGGAGGTTGACCTTAGACGAGGCATACCGCAAAGATGACCATTAGAGAGCTGTACCTACCCTTTAGGTAGGATCCTTGGTGGGTGTTCATAGAAGTTGTTTTAGTTTACTTGTACTTTCCAATTTTCTTGTACTTTTTAGTTGGGCTTATATTCTGGACCCTTTTACTTACTGTACACACTCTTTTTTACTTTTTAGTTTACTTGTGTTCATATCTTGTTGTGTGCATGGTCGTGTGTGTTTATAGGATATAAAGGCGACACCTTCCCGTTTTTTGGGGAATACGCCTTTCAGTGCTAGTCGCCAGCCCCTGGCCTATGGAAGGTGGGCTTGGGGTAGTCACGGCACAGGGCCTGAGGGACGGGTCGTGACAAAAATATTTTTTTTCATTATGTAATTAAATTGTTAAATGAATTATAAATATATAATGAAATATGTGGTATTTATAGAAATTAAGGAATCTATACTATTAAAATAGTCACCTCACCTATGAAAGTATAATTAAAATTTATGTATCTTATAAGTGAAATAATATTTATATCCCAGAATATGTAAATAAATGTTGTGAAAATGATAAATTAAGTGTTTTTATTTTCATGAAATATAAATGTTTATTTATAATTTCATAATTAATATAATTATTTAAAATAAAATTTATTTTCATAAAATAGATTATTAAATTAATATTTTTTTTATTTTAATTATAATAAAATTTTATGAGACATAAATTAATTTTTCAAAATTTCATAAAATCTGTTATAATATTAAACTCAGTATTTTTCAAATAAATAATGATTTTTATTAAAAAATAAATCTATCATATTTAAAAAATTATTTTAAAAAAATGGAGTCCATTTTTGAAATCTCAACTTTAAAAAATGGTTAGGGTGAATTTTTGAGATTTTTCTAAAATATTTGAATTTTTATTGAATAATAAAATATGATAATTTATGATATTTAACATTATAAGTAAATAAATGAATTTTTGAGTCATGGTTGAAGCATAGATGATTTAAGTGACCATTATCGTGAACTAAAAAAATCTAGTTACTGTACTTATTCACAATAATCATCACTATTGATAGTCTTGAGCCCAAATAAAAAATTACTGAACATAATATTCGAAAACACCCCCTCCTCTCCCTATAAATAATACCCCACACCACCTCTTATCCTCAAACCTCCAAATCCTTTTATCTTGTCTAAATTTTACCCAATTATCTTCCTAATACTCTTCCCCATGTCCAAGACCTTCTAGTCTCACAAAATACAAAAATCAAGTTTTTTAATATGGTTCTCAAGGAGACAACATTCAAGATGTAAAATCCTCCTTTATCTTTAAAATTATTTCTTTCATTCTTTATTTATAATCCTATCCTAAACTACCCTATCTAAATTAAAATGATAACTCTAGTATCATACATAAACTAGAATGTTATTATGTTAATGAAATATCAATCCTCAAACCTCTCCTCTTCTCCTCTTATTCTTGTAAATGAAAACAATGTATGTAACGTGTCGATTCATTTCCCTCATGGATGACGGGATTTCATTTTACTTTACATCCTTCATGGATGGTTAATAGAACATTATTATGGTTAAATTATATTGTAGTATGTATATTATAACTTTTTTTATTCTGGAACTAATTTTTAAACATAATATTAAATAAAACAAAACTAGTTTGTGATGGTCAGAAAAACCACGAAAAATAAACAAAACATTTATCATTAATATTTTATGTAATGAATCATCCTTATAAAAGAAAGATATATGTCATTTAATATTATTAAAGCATATTAATACCATTTCTTTTCACTTCTATAGTTTTTATTCCATTTTAAAAGAACTCTCATAACTATACTCAAGGGAACTGACCATAAAACCATGAAACTAATGCTCCTAGAATTGAGAATATGATATTTATAACTCATAAAAATGGGAATAAAATAACTTAATAAAATGTTAATAAATAAAATATATGGTTAAAATGTTATAAATTAAGTAATTAATGAATCTAATTTGATTATCAAGTAAATTAAGTACAAGTGACGAATGATTTCAAACATAAGGTACGAGACTTTCCTTTTTAAAATCCTCTTTAATGTGTCTTTTTACAAAATTAAAAAATAATGTTTCTTATTAACTTATACGAAATGAGTGTATTTTCATATTTTAATAATTCATTATTTTTTTGTATCCTCTTTTATAAGATTACTTGGTTATTTTCAAATTAATTTTTCCCTTTGTATGTATGAAAATATTCCTTTAAAATAAGTGATTATTCACAAGGAATGTTTTTTTATGCAAGTATTCATGTTTTATGATTTTGTTCTGGTTCTTGGGAATTGTTTATGATGATGCTTGGTGACGTTATAAACCAAATATTGGTGGTTCTGTGATAACCCACCAATACATTGAGTATGTTGGAAGTCTACCATAATGGTTATTCTAAGTGTAACTGCGATAGTTACATCATATAGTAGCTGAAAGTGTTACATTTTAAGGTATCCATGAGTGTTACAAATCATATAGTAGCTTCAAGGGTTACAATTATAAATAATTATGGTAAGAAATTGGTGCCCCAGGGTACCTAAATTGTTTGTTTTTAATTTTCTATGTTTTATAGAAGCCTCATGTTTTCACAAGGTATATTATACTCTTAAGGGTGAAATTATATCTTTCACGTGTTTATAATTATTCATAAACTAATGGTTTCTTTAATTATTTTCTTTTGTTTCTCTTACTAAGTTTTTGTGCTCATCCCAATTTTTAAAATGTTTTTATAGGGTTTTTGGTTAGGTAAGATAAATTAAGAAGCCATGATGAATGTCGTAAATATTTTTCATGAAAATAAATCGTGTTTTTTTAAAATAATTTTGTATTATGTAAAGAAATGATACTATTTTAGTAGTATCCACTTAATATACTTGTGGGTTGTTATGCATGTATTATGACATAATTATATAAAACTCTAAACATAAAAGATATTTGGGAGTGAAATAATATTAATTCACTTCTAAAGTTAATAAAATATGTAATGGTTAAGGATAATTCTTTATAGTAACGGTGATTTTATTATGCTATTTCATATAGCCTTTTGTGCTAAATTTTTATCCAAGTTTTTCTTATTAAAAATGAATTAATAGGTACCATTAATTTTGTGTGAGTTGGAAAAAAAATCCTCCATCATTTTCCCTTTAATATTAATTTTAACATTCTTTCTTACAACTAAAAAAATTCTCGGGGGAATCATTTATTCTTAGTTGATCTATCATATCAAAATAAATATATTCACAATGAAATCTTGAGTTCAAAACAAGAATCATCAAGAAGGTTCCATTGTGAGAGGTTATTTTGCTTAAGAATGTATAGATTTTTTATCAATATATTTTTCTGATGTGAGCACAAGATATAAATAACCAATGAGAAATAAATATTAGTAGTTTTGGGAAATTGATATGTTATTTACATATATTCTCCAAGAAAAAGTAATTACAAGGTTATATACATTTGCTATATTGACCCTTGAAGAGAGAGATATGGCACATCACATAGTCTTGTTTAACTATGGTTTTTTGATGAATATATCTAGTAATAAATTTGAATATTTATATTCTATATCATACTATATAATTTTTCAAATAACTTAAAAATTTATTATCATTTTATGTAGGGAACATAAAAAAATTAATAATATTGTTCATTTTTCTTTTTCTTTGAGATGAAGATAGAATTTTCATAACAAATAGTCTCTTGATTAGTTGAAATAAAAGGTATGAAAATTATTTTAATCAAATTTATATATATATATATATTCATTAAGTTTTATTATTATTATATATTTTTAAGTTATTGAGTTTAACTGCTCACTCTGTCTCTCAAGAATTAAGAGTGTTGGATTTTGGTCCTAATTTTTTAGTTTGTGAATGAAAAATTCTTTTAATTAGTGGGTATAAATTTGTTATAACTGATCTAGTGGTGAATATGAGAATACAAAATGATGTAATTGTGTTAAATAAAACAAAAAATTTTATTCCAATGCATCATATGGTTGGCCTCAAAATGATAATGTTTCTTATTATGGAGTTGTTGAGAAAATATTTTTATGGGATTATAATTGTCATAGTCGAGTCACTATGATGAAATGAAAATTTATTGATTCAATAAAGTGGGATGGTACATCTATTTAGTTCCTTGAATTTAGATTAATTTTAATGACTCACTTCCCAACTACTAATGAACCATATATTTTGGAATTAATGGAAAAACAAGTGTTTTATGTGAAAGATCATCTAAGACTTGATTACGATGTCATTATTGAAGTAATATCAAGAAATATTTTTGATGATGGTGGGGATGAAATTAACACCACTTATGCACCCATTTATATTGACCAAAATATTGTATTTTATGACTCAAATTTTCCAATTTGGATAACTGATGTTGAACCTAAATTAGTGGTGGGTAATATATTGAAGCAACCATACATGTCTATGGTTTATTCCGTTTATCTTGAAGTGAGTTTATCGGGATGGTACTACTATAATTACTTTAATTTGGTTTTATTCTCGCATGTTATGTTGTTATTAGTTTATTTTGTTTTAATTTTATTTAATTATATTAATTTTAATTTAGAAAACCAGTTTTAAATTGGGTTTTTAAAACATGTATAACTTGGTTTTAAATTATAGTTTCAAAAAATATTATGATATTGTTTATGTATTTTTTGACTTCAAAGTTGTATAAATAATATTTAAAAATGATTTCTAAATAATTTAAATTTCATTATTACATAGATTATGAAAGATATTAAAAAAATTTGAAGGATTAAACAATTTGATAATGATCAAAGAATACATAAAATAGGGCTTCCTCCTATGGTTCCCTTAGTGGGTATAATAATTACAATATTTTTCTTCTGCATTATATTTAATGTCATGTTGTTCTTATTTATCAATTTTTATATCGATATTCTTCTAAAATAGAGTTGATATTTCCTGATCCTATTAATATGGGTTTGAGTGGCGGCGATCATATAGCTACATAGAGCACCCTTCATACTTATTCACACCCAAACCTACCATAAGACATCCCATATACCACAATTTCTCTCCTCCACTGGAGCCTCCAGGGATGGTCCCACATATGCCTCCATCATTATCTTATTTAGGATCTAATTATCATACCATATATATTCCACCTACAAGGATGTTCCCACCTATACCATATCCATATCCTATGATGTATCCCCTATCCTTATATTCTTATTCAAATATGTGTATACTACATAAATTTTCTAATATTCATTTAGGATCTGATGACTATGATCCTTTATATTCCACTCTTCTACATATAGATAACACAATGAATTCATTAGAACATGAACATACTTAAAAGAATACCTATATAGAACAACCAACTGATCCATTAGAGTTTAATGATTATCTTGGATTAGTTTTTTTCCTAAGTGTGTCAAATTATATCACATAATTTTTCTCTATATATTGTAAGCATATATTCCGCTCTAAGTTAGTGGGTTTACCAATATCCAATGATTTTATAACAACACAGTTCCACAAAATGATCGTATATTAGATGAGTAATGATTTAAGTTATTCTTAAAAATTAATGGTTCGTACTAAAAATTTAATTATAATCATGTTTTTTTCAAGATTCATAGGAAAAATAACAAAAAATAAAAACGATGTTATAAATTTTATGCACACATTGGGGCACTACAGTACAAGATCATGAGAGTGGCCAAAAAAATTTATGTAATGAGTTTTATGACTAACTCAGTTTGAATTATCCCCAAAAAAACCTTAAATGTTTTCAATTTATTGTGAAAAATGAAACATTACATTATCTATAAAACATCTAAATATATATATATCAACATTAAGTTATTATATAATGTATTTCATGTTAACATTCAGAATGATTTATGGTATGTCACCTATTTTATAGGATGTGGAAAACTCTCAAACTCTAGACCCATATTCAAGTAAATTCCCAAATTATGGATGTTTCAAAAAGTATATAAACCTTAGAAAGTTTCTTACCTAAAAATTTCAAAGTTGATCTAATTATTTTTCACAAATAAAAGGAACCTTATGAGCTCTAGAAAACAACCATAAAATGTCCCATAATAAACCCTAAGAGGTTTGTTATCAACCTTCTAAAGTTTAATGAAAAACATTACAAGGTCTCAAAATGTACCTTACAAGGATTCGTAATCCTATAATTTCTTTAATAAAACCTTATTAAGTCTAAAAAATAAACCTTAGAAAGCTTTTATTTGGTATTTTTTTACATCTTGGTGAACCTTTGGAAGTTCTCATATGAAAATTATGAATATTACCTTAATCATTTTGTCAACTTTCTTTGTGTAACCAGCCATAAAATGTGTAAATGATACTTTTATTCTTTTCAGTTTACCATTTTAGAACTTAATACAGTAATTTCCTATTATATTCTTTCGATAACCCCCTTTACCATCCATTTCATAAAATAAAACACAACTATAAATTAATTTCAATTAACTCAAATATCTTAATATACCAAGAAACAAATACAATCATAAAAATTAGAATGAGTAACCTAGGTTTCCATAAGTGCTCGCATGCTGAATTAAAATGAAAAATTAAAATCCAAAGTATGTGATTTACATTTCTCTCTTTGGTATAAATATAACAAATTTGAGTGCATACAATTAGAAATGTACATGGAAAATAAAATTCACTCCAAAATTTCCCATTGAGTATCTTATCACATTAGCTTATCCATAAAACATGAAATAATAAAATCATGTACACTAAAATAATATAAATGGTCAATCTATTGACACATAATCTTCTATAAATTATCCAAATATATAGTTTCCTCCATCATTTGTATATATAAAATTGAATGTATTGGATTATAGCTTATATCACAGCCTTAGAATACAATAGCAAGCCCATAATATTTATATAAACTTTCTTTCCTTCCCCTTATATGTCTACAAAGATCAAACCATATACAAATAGTTTAAGTAACCAATTTACTTCTCCATACATGTTGATTTTATTCCATCCTTTAATTAGAGAATTTCATTTAATTTTCTATATATTCATTATATATTATAAAATTTCCTTATATTCCAAACATATAAAGAACATAAATTTCATGAATATTGTTTTTTTTCTAGAATAACTTCATATAGATATCATTGATTTTAGTGGAAAAAATATCTAATAAGTCATTCAATAAGTAGAGAACTTGATTATAAAATATTATATACCTTTTTTCCTCTTAATCATGTTGAAAAATTCCATAATAGTATCATTAAAAAGGTTCTTTTGTTTTTCAAATATGTCTAGGCTATACCAGCCTAAAAGGATCCTCTAATTGGACCTCTTCTAGTATTTACCAGCCTTATGAATATCCATCTCTATCCCTCTATAGATATCTCCACCAATCAATGAATCCCCTTTATCCTCATTCAATATTATATCATCTCTGTCAATAATGGCATTCATTTTGGAGAGAACATGTGTCATTTTTGGTTATATCATCCTAAAATAACCTCATTGATAACTTTAGTTCAATGAATCGAGACTAAATCAATATACTTGAATTTTAGTTAACATCAACTAAATTAATCATATTAGATTATTTTAGATTCTAATTTATTTTATATATTTCATCATAAGATAAATTTTAATTCATTATAGGTTGTGTTAAACTCTTATGTGGCTTAAATTGGTTACTTTAATATGATATTATAAATAAAATTATTAATATTACATACATCCCTCCTTTTTCATGATCCCCATTTGAACATGAATTTCAATTAATCACATGTTGATTCATTCCATTACAACTTAATCTAATGTTACAATTGATGTTAATACCACATAATGACTCACCACTATAATTTAATATAATGTGATGAATTTTTAAATTTATGTTAGTAGATAGTTAATCTCATATGTCTTCACAATTGTTTTTTTGTTTTGTTTATAAATTTCATATTATTCATTAATGTACTATTATTGTAATAAATTTCATTTGTAGCAAGATAAATTGGACATCAATGGTTTTATTCCTCGATAAACACTATTTTGATCAAGTAGGAGGAAAATTTATGGAAGTTATATAATTGCACCAATAGAAAAGAGATTGTAAGTCATTTTGTTGATATGTTAAATTTTGATATGTAATTTATAAATAAATATATTATTTATATTTTCAACAGTGTTCCCTAGATGACATAGATGAGAAAGAAGATGAATAATTTGGGCCAAATTATCACTTGAGAGAGGTATTTAGTGAGGATATTTGGGGGAGAGGTTGATGTAGACCTAGGAAAAGCACAGTCCCTAATAGGTATTAGACCTCATCAAGTGACTCTCGAATATCTTACACCACCAATATTAAAAATTATGATGCTGAAACATATGGGGGAAAGAAATATATATATATAAGCATGAAAGAGGTAAATTGGTCAATGTAAAGTTATTAAAATCTATAAAAGTTATATTTCCACTACCTTTATTAGAGGCTGCTAATTTTTTTAATTCATGTAAGGAAATAATGCGTTCTTTATGTCGTGAATTGAGTGATGTCAATGAGTGTCCTTGTTGTAGTTGTGGTGATGATAATATCAGTGTTGATGATGATGATGATGGTGATGATGATTTTGAAGAAAATGATTTTGGTTCTCCATACAAATATTCTTATGAGTATGTTGGTGATGATTATGATTGAACTAGTGGTGACTGAGGAGATAATCATACCCTCCATTTTTGAGTTGAAAATAAATAGACATCTGTTTGGATGGTCTTTAATGGCTATTTTTTTGATTCTGTGGATTTTATATCTATTATATAGTATTTTAAATGTTTCTAAAACTATTCATAAGAAGATGGATAAATTATAAATATATAACATTTATAATGCATTAAATGTGTACCATGGTTTTTATTTTGTTTATATGTTTTAGAAGAGGAAATGGATGGTAATGCTATGATTACTCAGGAGAGGGAGCTATACCAATAGTTATATGAACCATTGGTATAGATCACTACTAAAAAAAATTCTATACCCATAGTTTCATGAATTATTAGTATACATCTATATGAACAGTTTTCTGAAGACTATGGGTATTCAAAATTTCCCGTGGGCTATACCAAAAGATTCAAAGGAAACCATCAGTATATCCCTATTCCAATGTAAATATACCCCATGGTTTATAGAAAATTTATTATATCATATAACAATGTTTTTTTTCTATACCCACAGTTCTAAACCATTGGTATAGTGTACCTTTCCTGATGTGTTATTTTCTATAGAAAAAATTATCATAAGTATATCATTTTTTAATATCAAAATTAAATATGAAATTGATTCCAATGAACCAAATTAGAAAATTTTTAATAAAATTGAAATAATCTTTCTTTTAAGAAATTTAAATATAATTTAAAATTTTAAATAATTTAAATGAAAAATCCAGTTTTGAATAAAAATAAATATTTTTTTCTATTTAGTAAAAATTATTTCTTCATTAAATTCTAAAAAATTTACCCAAAGTTAATTTTTAAATGTATATTTTAATAATTATGTATATTTTTTCAAATAAAATTTCTAAATGTGGTAAAAATAATTTTGAATTATGTGCATAAATATCGACTAATTCTTTTTTCAGAAAAATACAATTTTTCAAAAAACATTTCGTTCTCTTTCAAATGGTTCTTATTTTATTTATAATCAATAGATAATAATTTAATTTAGTTTTTACATTTTTTAACCATATTATTTTCATAATTTATTTATTACTATTCATTCCTGCCATCTTAATAACTAGGCTATAAAGGTCATTTTTAAATAATAATATTTTAATAGAGTATCATGTTTCATTCAAACCCGGTGTTGTGATAATTTAAAGCTATCAAAGAGGTTGAATTTATTTAAAAAAATATATATCATAAAGTCTTGAGGTGTTACATTAAATTTTAATCTTGGTGTTACATGTCATATATGCAATCGAATATGATGTTTTTATTTTAAAATCTCAGGGTGGTATATTATACCCCCTTAGCTAAATTGTGTCCTTGTAATTTAATCTTGATCTCAATAGTCAAGGGTTTCACATTTAAAAAATACCCTTCTTTAAATTCCACATCATGATAAGGGTTAATAAAACATTATCTTGATACGAGAAAATGGTAAATACAAAGTTCATCTATAATAATCACATAACTAGGTTTCCAAGGTGAGAGATGGTACCTCACTCTCTAGGGATCTCTTGGTCTCTCAGCTTTCCATCCTCCTCCTCCTAGGATTTCCTCCTTCCTTAATGGCATTGGATCTTCTCCACTCTCTCATGTTCTCTCTTATCTCCATTCGTTCTACTATCTTATCTCTCTACAAGTTCTCTCTCTCTCTCTCTCATTGGTTCTAGGTCTCCTCTCTCTCTCTTGTAGTTTCTAGGTCCTATCTCCCTATTTCGCCTCCCCCAGCACTATTAATTCCTTTCAATGACTACCTTACTATGCTCTAGCCTCAAGATATACTACTCCTCTCGAGGTTGGATCTAGAGTGACTGACACTTTGATTCTTTGGGATAGAGGTTTGGCGGTTGAGGGTCCTCTCGACTTCTCTTATCTTTTTCCTTCATGGTTTCATCCCCAATATCTTTCTAGGGTTTCATCCCCTCGCCATGGTTTTATTTGCAGTTATGTTCTATTCATATTTTACAGGTTCAATGATAGTGATATTTGGAGATATGGTGATGAATTTGGGCAGTGTTTGTGTTGTGATGAGGATGTCATTGGTGAAGGTGATACGAAGACATGATGGTTTCTAAAGAAGTTCTACTATGATATGGCTTCTTCGATGGTTCTAGTGTATGTGGAATGTGTTTTTCCTAAAGGTGTTTTGGCTGTATCATCTCACGCTGTTAGAGGGTTTTGGTAGATCCCAACTCAGTCAGGAGTTCACCGGTGCTTATGTGGCTTGAGGACAGTGTCGATGGTCGCAAGAACCTGACTATTTAGATATTTTTTTCCAAGGTTAGTTCTATTCAGGTTTTTATTCTAGTTATATTGTTTTCCTAGTTTATTGTCTCCATGGTCGGAGGTTCTGATTCTCTAGAGATGAAGATGGAATTTATTCATTCTTTTAATGGAGTTGATTTAGTTTCCTTCATTGGATCACGAGATATGCCTGATTTGCAGTGATGATGGATTGAATTTTGAATTTGGGTGCATGATGAAGGTCTTGGCTCGGTGATTTAGTATTTTTTTTTGATTCTATAATGTGTGTTTTTTTAGGGTTTGTCTTGATGTTATAGGAATAGTTCTATTGGTTCCCACTTACCCTCAAATTGGATTTTCAATAAAATAAAAAAATGGATTGGGGGGGGGTGTTTCCAATTCAAAGAACAGAGGCGGGAAGTGAAGATATGAACATGGAAGAAATACACAATGCCCAAATAATGATGGAGGGTGATAAAGGTTATTGATCACAAGAAATTAAATGATCAATAGAAATTCAACAACCAAAAAACTTAATTTTTTATGAGTTAAGGGACTATTTGATTATTTGGAAATGAAGGTACTAGGATAATTCTTTTGTTTCAAGATCATTTTCTGGGAGTTGAGGAATTCCTTTACAATCTAGACTGATAACATATGAAAATATACTTACGTGATATCTATCTATTTCATAGAAAAAATTCATCCTTAGGTAGTGATTTAATCATTTCTTAAATCATCACATACTCTAATAAATGAATATACAATAAGAATTTGTATTCCTAAAGGACTAAATTAACATTTTTTTGATCATTAAATCAATAAAATAATGAAAAGTGATTCCTCTTGTCTCTAGATATTTCTAATTAAAAAATAGTTAGTAATAGTTATCCAACATAATATATTAATCTCTAATACCTCAATAGTAAATCCAAAAATTAAACATAATCTATTTCATAAATGGTTAACATTATGACCCATTAGAAATATATCTAACTGAATTCATTGTACAAAAAATTATAATGGTGGTCACTAAATCACCATTATATTCCCCTGATAATATAAAATGGATCTTAATGTGACATTAAAAATATGTGAATACCTTGATCATCATAAAATCATAATGAAAACAACAATTCTTCCAAAAATAAAATCTTAGGTTTTTGAATATTATTCCATAAATCTAAACATTCAGTAAAATTCACTTTAGAGATCAAAAACAATAAAATCACTATCCAATTTCATGGTCACAAATACTATCCAATAAACATATCTTTATTATTATTATCTCAAAAATTTATCACATATTAAGGGCTATCTTCCCCCAATCATGTGTTTTATAAAAGGATCAACTTTACATTAAATCACTTTTGTTGTTCATCACTACAATTAAACATATACTATCAAATCCTTAAAAAAAGTATAATTTTACAATCCTTTTAAAATTAATAATTATTATAAGAAAAATATCATTAATAAATATTCATATAACATAATTATAGAAACTAAATATTTAATAAATTTAATCACTCAACTTTGGAAATAGTAATAGCATAAGCTTGACTTTGATCACTTAGATTATTCTCATGTATATTCCCTTGATGCTTGTGGAATTAATTTTCATAGTGAACCATATCATTATAGTTGAAACACCTAACATAAAAGGTTTATTTCATACCATTTCATTCTTGATTTTTATTTACTTTATCTACACACTTGAAGAAAACTCACATTCTCTTTAATAAAGTACCATGGTGTTTATATTCACAATTATCATATGTTGGAAAACCCCATTTTCTTCTTCCCGTTATCAATTTTTTTTTTCTATTTTATCATATTATTCTCTTAAATACATTAAAATCCATAACAATTATATGATAATTTCTATATTTTTATGTCACATGATATTATTTTCTTATATGATGAGAATGTTTGGGAGACTAGTTACCTTCTAAAGAATAGATTAAGGCCATAAAAGAAATGATCATCCTTAATTTTTAGATTACGTGTATTGATAAATTTGTCATTACTTCCACTAGGTTCCATTTCTAAATAAAGGAATACCCTAGATTAGATTATAACATTATGTATCATAATTTATAATCCCAAAACTATTGGAACATTGAACATAAATTTTAAAATTTATGTATGGATAAAATTATAATCATAAACATGGTTTCATTTGGAATGTTTCCAAATGATAAAAATATTTTCAAATCCATCATAATGGTTTGTAATGAAAATGTAAATTATTGTAATAATTTCCATTGATAGTGTTAAACTTGGTTTATAGTAAGGATCATTGAAGTGTACCGGGTAATGATCGAGTCAATCACGACACACCTTTTTCAGAGTTATTACCCCTAGGTATATCTGTGTTAGAATCAAATACACTTGTAGTATCCAGACATGGATGTATTTCATGGAAAAACTACATAAACTATACTATACCAAAACATTAGGATGTTATTCTATACATATCTTCTATACATATCTTCTATATCTATCATATTTTTTATTCAATAATATATATTTTTTCTAAATCTTGTTCCAAAGGTTTCAACTAAATTATCTTTGATACCAATTATAAATACCCCAACCAAAATAGCATAAATCCAGTGGTTAATTTATTACATAGGCTCTTGATACAAGGAATCACACCCATATAGGATGGATAATCTATTAGTATTAATAAAATAGATACATACTTGAAATTTAAATTATAATTGAAAACATAAAATACAAAATGTCTTTTTTAGAACACCATATTTCACCTTATCATATCAATGCATATCAATTGAAAAACACTTCCTGGAATCCTAGGGAAAATATAACATAATAAAGGAGTGAGATCAGATTCTTTGTAAGGGTAATCATACAATGGAAGTTATCATGAATAAATAAGCATAATTAATATAGAAAGGTGAGTAACTAAAATACATTCCAATTAAACAATAACTAGATCATAATATATAAGGAATAAATGATGATCAAATAAATACATATAAATAATCACATAATCATGAAACTTATACAAAGATATTATAACTAATTAAATAATCACATAGACTTCAATTAATGATCTCAAAATGGAATGAATAATACCAAACATCTAAAACATATTGCCAAGACCTTTCACATGATAGTTTAAATCTGTGGGTGAAAACCTATCTAATTTTTCCAATGTATTTGTCTCATGATATCTATTAATTCATCGAGGGACTATTTATAACTAGTCATCACTTGTCACTTAGTAAGTCCAATGAGTTCCTCCTATGAAATGGGACAAACATAATCAATAAAAATATTCATATTGAAAAAATAATATATGAAATGATAATTATTATCCTAATTAAATAAATATAATCATAAACCATCCAACTTAATATGGATAATGGTAATAAAATTTAACATCCTCAATCAAACTAATTATAAACCATCCAAATAAATAATAAGGATGATGTCAATACAACATATCCCCAATGGATCATAAGTTCAATAAAGAGTTGGAGTTATTAATGAATAGAAATACTATAATAATATCATTAAAAACATTTTTTAGGAAATAATATTTTCACTTTGAAAATATTTTTAAAAAATAAGTTAAACATATATTTTTAAATTACTTTTATTTGAAAATAATGTTTGAAAACTTGTAAAATAGTATTTTAAACATTAAGTGGTCATGATAGAAAATAATTTAATTAATTCCATACATGTTTATATAATTATCCCTTTCAAATTTTTGGTAAAATAAAAATGATAATTTTTTCGAAAATTACCTAAAGATTACTTTGATTTTTTTTTGTAAAAAGTAAAAAGGGTAAAAATTTCTTTGACTAAAGAATGAAATAAAGACATCTTTTCTTATTTTTTTTTCAATTTTTTTATGTACCAAAGAGAATAAAAATTGAAATATTAATTGAAAAAGTTCATTAATAACCATAGTATAAATAAATATATTTAATTTAATATATAAATAACAAATAATTCCCCAAAGGGAGACTTAATAAAAATCAATCCCAAATAAAGATGAGATTGTGAAATAAACCCTTACCCCTTTAGTAACTTTTGAATCATAATACACATAAGAGAAATAACTTCAAATTAAACATTAATTACCATTAGGTAAAATATATTCACATTAAAAAATATCAAAAGGGTAAATATATACACCAAATAAAAGAATAATTGGTGAATATGGCTTATGTCTCTTGGAAGTAAAAGTAAAATAAGAAACCCTTGCTTGAGGTTCAACTTCATTCATATATATAACAACCTTCTATATAATAAATATATGATTTTTATAAATATATTATATTACCATAATCACATCTATCATACCATATATTATTTACTTATAGTCTTTTATCACTCGTTTATTAACCATTCTTTGTTAAAATCATTGTTTTGGGTGATAATTGCTTCGTTTTTCATGTTTGTTTTAGCTTGGTAATTTTGGTCCATTTTGTTTTATCATGGTTAAATAATATAAATCATGTTAAAAATGATAAAAATATTATATATATATATATATTCATTATATATTTATTGATAGTAATATATTAAAATTATAGATAGAAAATGTATTACACCATTCATTGAGACAGTAGACCGTATGTACGCATGAACACTCTTAAAATTTTTCTTAAAGTATAGAATGAAAAGAAAATATATATTAATTTATCATTATAGAATAATTATTATGTCACATATATCATTTATACTAATCAAATACATCCATATTACCATCCATGTAAAAAATAAAATGAGAAACATTTCACATCGCTATGTGGAGGCGGTAGTCCACAAGTACGCACGAACGACATTATAATTTTCCAAAGGATTACACGGTAAGAAATTAGATGTGATATTATATCCATATATGTATGGTCTAGATATAAATATTACATATATTTATCAATTTTTACCTTAATACCTTCCATGTAAAGCGTAATTGAAAAACGAATCACATCGCTTCGTGATGTGTTAGTCTACCGTACGCACAAGAGGAATTATTATATCCCATGAGAAATTAAAATTAAGAAGTTATATGTGATGTAAAATTCTAATAAGTATAATAATTTTGTAAAAGTCATGTAAATATGTTAAATCCATCTTTATATCTATCTATGAAAGGTGGTGATGGAAAATGAATTATATCGGTTCACGTGGCGGCAGTCCATCATATACATGATCGATGATTTTGTTTACCATTTGATGGAAGTGGAGAAAGATATGGGTTGTAACAACTTAAGTGAAAATATATATATTTTTCTTCATATTAGTACTATTTAATTTAATAGTTAAATTCATAATATTATGTAATTCTTAAAAAAAATTAAAGTATTTTTTGTTAAACTAATTTCTTATATTGTTATATATAAATAATAAATTATAAAATAATAGAATATTAATTTTAAAAAACTAATTACAATTTTTAATTCATCATGTTTAAATTATCTTACTATGATTTTTTGATAATTTTCTAAAAGAGTTATTTTTTCTGAATAATAAAAAATACAGTTTTTTTAAAATACATTTCTTTTGACGTCATCAGGAAATAACTATGATATAAAATTTATTAAACTAATGTAATGAATAAATCATTATATTATAATATAAATATTGTATAAAAATAATTCATAACATGTAAATTATAATTTATTTCATGATAAGTATAAAAATCTTATTCAATTCTGACCAAATTCATGTACAGTGTTGAAAAAGTCAAATTTGGTTCCTTATAGGTAATAATTATGTTCTAAAATGTATTCTATTGATTTTTTTATTAATTAATATGTATAATTTATTTTTTTGGATGATATTTTTTAATTTTAGAGTTATATAACATGAATATTATCCAAATTTTGGTATAATGCTTGCGCATGGAAAGAAAAACCAAATTAGCAAATTAATAAAGTTATCTTGACATATATATGAGTAAATCTACTTAATGAACGAATAAAAAATATTACATTAAACCTAATTAATTTAATTTTATGATTGTAATTTATTTTTAATACTTATATATGAAATAATTAACTATAATTCTTATGCAACATTGATGTAGTGCTTGTGAAAGGAGAATAAAAAATCAATAAAATGATTCTAATTAAAATTATTATTACCATTAAATCTACAAAAAAATTTATTTTTTATGAATAATTTTTAACACATAATATTATTTTTATTCAATGTTGGTATCTTTTGAATCCAATTGAATCACTTTAAACCCTTTATAATATTTTCTTTAAAAGAAAGTCAAGTTGTTCACACTATGATTTTCAATTAGTATAACTTTTTAGTATAAGATTTTACAGAAAATTATTTCAACCATAAATAGTTTTTTTAAAGATAAAATATTAATCTTAATCATGATAATTTATTTTTAATTTTTAGGCAACAAATAAATATCTTAAAGGCTTTCACAACGATGATGTAGTAATTATTAATTTAATGGAAAATCATATTAATGATATTAAAAATATTAAAATAAATATAATATGAGATAATTAATATGATCCATGAATTATATAGATAAATATGATATTTATAAGGTATAATAAAATATATTTTTTTCTATTTTTAATCATTTTTTAATATTTTTTATGTCAAAGTTTTGAATAGTGTTAAATTTGATATAAAATATTTTTTATGAATATAAAATTTAATTAAATTATTTAGAAAAACCAAAAAAACATTAATAAGTAAAAATAGGATAATATTATGTCTAAAATGTACTACTGTGATACTTTTAGGCATTTTCAATGTCTTTAACACTATAATAGACATATTATATTTTAATATTTTGTGTAATTCCTAAATTGCACCTCACCTAAAATATAAAACAATACCCTTTACTTTTCTCAATTTCATCACCATAAGACATATTTATTGACTAAACTCTGAAAAAGTATCTTATAAACTTCCACCCCCCACATTATAGAGGTCTTATTTTAGGCAGAACCCAATCTTTTGTGGTCTTAAGGTGTTAAAAAAAAGTAATTTTCTGAAGAAGAAAAAGATAAATAAACCTATGTGATGAGTCAAACTCAAGGCTAGGGGATTGTTTGGAAAGAAATATTTTTCTTACATAATATTATATATTCAAGTAAAATATTTTATTTTCATTCATTATTGTAGATATGTTCATCATATACAATTTTTATTGATGTTTTATGATTTTTATACAAGATTTTGTTTTAAATTCAAAGCATTTATGTTCATGTATTCTAAATGTAATTAGTTCTTTTATAGAAAATAGATTTCTCCTAAAAATGGTATTTTTTGTCAATATTAGAGGTTATTATATTATTTTGTTCTATGGAAATAATTTATGTATGGGTTTGAATTGTTTTTGGAGTATGAGTGAGAAAGTCACGACAATTTAAAATGTTTTCTTAAAATTATGGCACTAGAGTATCGAAGGGTATGATGTGGTATGGGGAGTGGACCCACGACCTCAAGTGAATGCTATGACACATGTGATAAGACTAAGTGAGCTTTTTTTCCTTATGGCCTATTTATTTTCATGATTAATCCATAAAAATTATTATTTTCAAAAATGGTGAAATCTAAAGTAGTATTTCAAAAGAATTATTATTTTTAATATATACAGTTTTAAGAGTTATATACACTATCTAAGGATATTTAGAAAATGTATTCAATGTAAAAATTACCATTTTTTAAGTAACAGTTTTTTGAAATGATTTATTTGATAAATTTTTCATATAAAATTATAGTTTTTGAAGAAAATCATTTCCAAATGATTTTTTAAAACCCCTTACTAGGAAAATTAAAGCCCACTGTATGTTTTTAATTTATTTTTCAAAGGTTTAGTGGAATTTAATTTTTTTGTTTATTTCATATAAGGTCTAATCAAACTTGAATAATTTTTTTCAAATATTTTTATAACTTTGTTAAATTTTAAAATATTTTTCTAGTTCTAAAAAACCTATATCGGAAAAGGACCTTATATGTAAAATTCTCTCTGTATTTTTCCATTTTTATTTATAAAAAAAATACATAGAATTTTTATTACAGAATCGGCAATTTATGGTTTGGATATTTACACTTGGTATTAGACTAAAGGTTTAGAAATATTTTGATATTAGTTGTTTTCATTTAAAAAAATCCTATAGGTAATTAACATCCCTTATAAGTTTTAGATTTTCTTAATTATAAAGATGGAAATTAAGAATTTTATTAGAGACAATGAAATAATTGTGAGGGAACAATTCATTCAAGGGAATGTGGTGAATTTAATAACCGAGGTACAAAGAGTTTTTTTTTCAAATTAATATTATTTAATTAAATAGTTAAATTTATTATGTTATTCAATTCTTAAAATAAATAATTTATAATGTAAATAATGTTATTAAACTAATTTATTATATTGTTGTATATAAATGATTAATTTTGAAATTAAATAATTTTAATTTGAAAAAAAATAATTTTATTTTTAAATTCAACATGTATAAATTATCTTAGTATGAATTGCTTATAATTTTTTGAAAAAGTTATAATTTTGGTGATTAGTAAAGAATTTATTTTTTTTAAAATACATTTTTTGTGACATCATCTAGAAATAATTATGATATAAAATTTACTAAACTTATGAAATGAATAAATTTTGATATTATAATTGATATATTATAAAATAATAATTCATAACATGTAAATTACAATTTATTTCATGATAAGTATAAAAATATTTCTCATTGTTGAAACAGTGCCTGCACAGTGTTGAAAAAGTAAAATTCAGTTTCTTATAGGTAATAATTGAGTACAAAAAAGTGTTTAACCAACTTGTTTATCACTTAACATATATAATTTATCTTTTGTCTAATACTTTAAAATTTTAGAGTTATATAACATTAATCTTATTCAAATGCCTATACAATGGTTACACAAGGCAAGAAAAACCAAGTTAACAAATTAAAGATGTTTTCTTGACATGGATAAGAGTAAATATACTGAATGAATGAATAAAAAATATTATCCTGAACATAATTAATTTATTATTATGATAGTAAATTATTGTTAATTTTTATCTATGAAATAATTAACTTTAATGCTTATGAAATGCTGATGTAGTGCTTGTGCAAGAATAAGAAAAATTAATGAAATTATTTTAATTAAAATTATAATAACCGTTATATAAAAAAATGAATAAATATTCTTATAGGAGTAATTTTCATCCAAAATATTATTTTGATTCAAATTTGGGACCTTTTGAATCCACATGGATCACTTTATCCTCTTTAAAATATTTTATTTAAAATAAAGTCAAGTTGTTCACACTATGGTTTTCAATAAGTTTAGCATTTTAATATAAGGCTTTATAGAAGAAATTTTCAACCATAAATTGTTTTTTGAAATGTAAATGATTTATATTAAACATTATTATTTATTTTATGTTTTTATGAAACAAATAAATATCGTAAATGATTGCACAACGATGATGCAATAATTATTAATTTAATGGAAAAATTACATAAATGATATTAAAAATATTAAAATAAATATAATATGATATAATTAAACTAATAAATTAATTATATAGATAAATATGACTTTTATTAGATATAATTAAATTTTTGTTTCTAATTTTAATCATTTTTTGATGTTTTTAATGTCATAGTTATGAATAGTTTTAAAAAAGGACAAAACTTATAATTCATGAATATAATATTTTATTAAAATATTTAAAAATAAAAAAATCTAGAATAAGGACTAGTGGGATAATATTTTGTTTAAAATATAATATCCCAAATCTTTAGGACTTTTTTATGTCTTTACCTCTGTAATAGCCATATTATATTATAATATTTTATGTAATTTCTAAATCGCCCCTCACCTCAATTATGAAAAAGGACTTTTTCATTCACTCTATTTAATCACTTTAAGCCATATTTCTCAGCTAATAACTTCCAAATTATCTTCTACACTTATATACCCACATTCTTGAGGTATTAGTTTAAGAAAAACACTATATTTTGGGGGTCTTAATGTGTTTAGAAAAGTGATTTTTTGAAGAAGAGAAAAATAAATAAATCTATGTGATGAGTGAGACTAAAGGTATGTGGATTATTTTGAAAGAATTATTTTTTATTATATAATCTTTTATATTCAAGTAAAATATTTTATTTTCATTCATGATTTTATATATTTCCATCATTTATTATTTTTATTGACATTTTATGCATTTTATGATATCTTCTGTTTTAATTTCAAAATGCTTTTATTCATGTCTTTTAAATGTAATTAATTCTTTTCTGAAAAATGTATTTCTCATAAAAATGTGTTTTTTTGTCAATATAATAGGATATTAAATTATTTTATTCTATGAGATTATTTTATTTAGGGGTTTTAATTATTTTTGAGTTATTAGTGAGAAAGTAATGACTATTTAAAATGTTTTCTTGAAATTGTGGCACTAGAGTGTTTAATGGTATGATTTGGTATGGGGAGTAGACCCATGAACTCAATGGGACGATGTTCCACATATTATACAACTAGGTGGAATAATGGTTTTTCTTATGGGTTGTTGAGTATCATTATTAATCCATAAAAATTATTATTTTCAAATTAGGTAAATCCATAGTTTTATTTAAAAAGAATTTTTATTTTGAATATATATGGGTTTCAGAGTAATATACACTATGTAAGGATTTTTAGAAAATATTTTAAATGTAATAATTACCATTTTATTAGTAATTTTTTTATTAAATTGTTTATTTGATAATTTTTTTCACATAAAACAATATTTTTCAAAGAAAATCACTTCTAAATGATTTTTAAAACCCCTTACATGGAATATTAACTCTCACATATGTTTTATTTTTTTATTTGAATTTTTTTAAATTTAATTGGGTATGTATTTAATATAAGGAGACAGGGAACATGAATACATTTTCTTTAAATTTTCTCATAGTTTTTTAAATTTTAATTCATTTGTATAATTCTCAAAAACCTAGACCGAAAAAGATATTGGTATGTAAAATACTATGTGCACTTTTTTTATTTATCATTGTAAAAAAATAAACATAATTTGTATTAATGAATAATAAAGTTAGGTTTTAGGTATTTTCATGTGTTTTTTCATTAACATATTAAAATATTAGTATATAAGAGATTCTAGTGTTATTATATTATCACAATTGAATAATATTATAATTATTTAAAAGAATAATTAAAATGAAAATGAAGCCTTTTTATATTGGATTTATGATATATAAAAGTAATATAGGATATAGGGAGTGATTTAGGGAAAGGATTTGGGTAGGCATTCATTGAAACAAAGGGTTTTGGAAGTGTTAATTGGGGAGGATAGAGGTGGCCTTTTGTAAGTGGGGGAGAGGATACAAAGGGAATTTTTGAAAATATAAATTGATACACATGTTTTTCTCACAAAAAAGCCTCCAAAATGGGTCATTATAAAAAATTATAGATTATAGGGTATAAATATTTCTATTAAATGGGTGTTTTGTATTTTTTTAGGTCATTTTAACCCTTATCTTGTTAGTTTAACTCCCCTAGTAAACTCATTTTTACCTAAACTGTGATAAATATTTTTTGATGCTTTCACTATTCCATATGATTGAAAGTAAATTTAACTTATTATATAATATAAATTATGTTGAGTTAAAATATTTAATCCATTTTTCTAAATTAAATTCACAAATTTTTAAGAATTCAATTTAAAAATAAACCATAAACGTGATGAAAGAGCGGTGTTCTAAAGATAAAGTTTTCATAGGTATAAAATGTTTTAATATAAAAATTCAATATAAAATTGATTACAATGAAATAAATTAGTCAAATTGTAATATAAGTGAAATAATTTTAATTTAAATCCAATTTAAAATATAATTTTACTTTTTAAATAATTTAAATGAAAAGGCATTTTTCAATAAAAAAACTATATTTTTCACTTGTTATCAAAAAATAAATCTTTTCAAAAAATTCACAAAAATTCACCCAAATATAAATTTAAAAAAAAATTAAAAATTAATTTAATTTTTTTAAAATAACTTTTATAAAATAAATAAATAAAATTTAAATTTGTGTACAAAACATGACTAATCCACCTTTTAAAAAAAAATTGATATTCAAAAAACATTGCTTTAACTTTTAAATGTTTATTATTTTATTTAAAATCAATAGATAACCATTGAATTTATTTTATACATGTATAAGTCTTATAATTTTAATAATTTATTTTTTAATATTTATATCTTCCATTTTAATGGCTAGGTTATAATGTTCATGTTTGAATAATAATATTTTTATAGGGTGTCATATTTCGTTAAAACCTAGTGTTTTGTGCATTGAAATATATTTAAAAGATTAAATTTATTTAGAAAGAAAATATCCTAACGTCTTTTGGTGTTACATTCTATTCTATGCTTGGTGTTTCATATCATATATGCTATCAAATATGATGTTCCTCTTTTTAAAATATCAGGGAGTTAGAAGTTTTCTCCTTGGTAATAGGTTGATTTATTCTCCACTAAATAAATGAACCATTATAAAAGAGCATGACAAGATTACTTACTTACTTATTTATTTGTATCTTATGCATTATTTTATTATGGATTTAATGCTGTGATCACACAAATAAATTAATTAATGTGAAAAGATGGAATATAAATAAATGGATTGTTCGTAAATGTTTTATTAGTACATGGTTAATCACTTAAGTAAAAACCACTTATTATTAAAAAGACATATAAAAGATAAAATAAAATAATTTTATGTATAATAAAAAACCCCTCAACTAAATATTATGTTAGACTTTGCCTTCCAATACTTTATTAGGAATGAAATCCATAGAACTAAGTGTTTAGCCAAACCTTATTGGGGAACTTACTTTTAATATGGATTTATTATAAAGGTTATAAGTTGAATTAACCATGTTAAATCAAGATAAGTATCCCTCTCTAGACATGATGTAACTTTAAGGAAAGTGTTTAGGAAATCCAATTTAGGATTTTAGGAGTGGGGATTTCTGCCAATGGATCAAGGAGATCCAAGCCCATTGTTTTCAAAGATGTTTCTACCTAAATACCTTCAAGTAGCTTGAACAACCCTTATTGGGGTTATGCAGAGAGGTATGTGGATCCTTTCCACTAGAATGAATAAGAAACTAGGAAGTATGAGTTTAGTTGTGAGGTGTTGGGACTCGATAAAATTGTTATAAATTTAATAAAATATTATTATTATTATTATTCACATAATTTTAAATCAAAAATATTAATAATAATATATTCTTTTAAATTTTATAATAATATAAAATTATTCATTCACATTATTCATATGATCAATATTATAGAAAGAATATCTCATCACTATAAGAAACTTACATGAGTGGTTTAGACGTTGTTGGGTTGTTTTTCTCCATGAATGGAAATATCATGATTTAGAATCCTCTGTACCAAATCCATGTATACAAGAGTCATGTGATGAAGAGTTCCTGATCTGTGAAAAACATTTGAATGATGTGGTTAACGTTCAATTTTTTAAGCTATCATATATATATATTGAACTCATGAAGTGTCCTGAAAACATAGACCCTTATATAATTCCCAAGAATCTCCATGGAATTTACTAGGAGATAGAAATATATAAATGGTTTGAGATCTCCAAGACACTCTTTCAAAGTAATCATGGATAGGGTGCTCTAGATGGACCTCATATAGTAAAACTCACTGGCTATATTGAGCATCTAGAGGTTCTAGGGTTTAAACTACCCGATGAACTATGCACCAATCTCATTCTTGCATTATTTCTTTATACCTTCTCTAGTTTTGTTATAAATTTTAAAATAAAAAACATTGAGAAGTATCTTCTAGGTCAACTCACTCTTCTTCACCAAGTAGATAAGGATATGGAATGTGAAAAATACTTCCATCCTTATGGTGAATAAATTGAAAATAAAAGTGAATAGTTATAAGCCCAAATCTTCTTCAAAATGGACTTATAAGAAGAGAATAATCAAGGGGTAAACAAGAGAATAGGATGCTAGATGTTTTTCATATGGAAAGAAGGGTCATTGGAAGAAAAAATGCACCCTTATGAAGAATCAAGGAGAAGATTTAGGTGCATTTCTTATTAAGTGAAATTTATTTGTTTCAAAAAATGGGTATTAGATATAGATTTTTGTCTTTACATTTGTATTCAAATACATGAACAATGTATATTTAAAAATATTGACCAAGGTAAGGTAGATATATAAGTAGCCAATGGATCCAAACTATCTTTTGTGGATATCAAGTATTACCACCTCACATTGTTAATGAGAATAATTGTGGTTTTAAAGTATTGGTATTTTGTTCCATGTGTTACAAAAAAAATAATTTTATATCTAGAACTGATACAGATGGATTTATTTTCAAGTTCAGGAATAATTTTTTCTTCTGTAATAAAGATAAAATTTTCATGGAAAATAACATTTAAATAATAGTCTTTATGTGTTGGATAACAAAAACCAAGTAATTGAAATTAATAACAAAACTAATTCACATGACTCATACCACAAAAAAATGGAATCACTAGTTAGGTCATGTAAATAAAAAAAAATTGGATAAATTACATCAAGATGAATATTTAGATTCATTTAAACTAAAATAACATGGTTTATGTCACACAAGTTTACAAGGATAAATGTACAAAGACCATTTAGTGGAAAATGTGATAGGGATAAAGGGATTATTTAATTAGTTCATACCAATGTGTGTGGACCATTTCTAGTTGAATCAAGGGGTTATTACTCATACTTCATAAATTTTAATGATTATTTTAGTAGATATGGATATTTCTATATGATGAGGTATAAGTCAAAATGCTTTAACAGATTCATGGAATACAATAATGAAGTTGATAACCATCAGCATAATAATATTAAAAACCCCACATAAAATATTTTGGAGAATATCTTAATCCAAAATTCACTGATTACTTTTGAGAGTTTGGAATTTTATATCAACTCACTCCTCCTTATGCACCTTAATGGAATGGTGTAACCAAAAGGAGTAACTACACCTTATTAGATCTGATGAGATCAGTGATGTGTCATGCGATTCATCCATTATCTTTTCTTGGATATTAATAACAAACAACATCAAAAACACTAAACCATGTACCCAATAAAGTGGAATATAGTATACCATAACAATTTTGGAATGAAAAGAAACCCGTATTTTCAAAATTACATGTGTGGCATTGTGAAGTGTTTGTTAAGGCCTCTTCAGGTAAAAAAAGTTCATCCCAAGGTGTAATGTGTACCTTTATAGGATACCCTAAGGAAAAAAGGGAATATTACTTATATTAGACCTTAGAAAACAATCATATAGTGTAAATACTTTCTATATTTCTTTTGATTGATCATATATCTAAAAGATATAGTGGGAGGGAGATAGATGTTGACGAAGTTAAGGCTTAAGGTACATAAGAGTTGGAGTAGGAATAGATTCCACAAATCTTAGTGGAATAAGAAGAAGTTCTATAGACACATGTGCTGTGTATGAGTACACAAGTGGCTAGAGAACCAGAATAATATGTGTTTCTAGACACTAATGATGGTGACTCATTATTAGTTGATAATAATGGCCCTCTAACCTACAACGAATAAGTAAGTGGAAAAAATGATCCAATTGGAAAGAATACATGAATTATGAAATTGATTAAATATACCAAAACCAAGTTTGGATTTTGGTAGATCCTATAGTAGATATAAATCCTATTAGTTATAAATGGATATTCTAGAAGAAACCAAAAATGGATGGGCAGGTCAGTACCTATAAGGCTTGAATTGCGGAAAAGGGGTTTAAACACTATCAAGGAATTGAATAAAACGAAACCTTAAACCATTTTATAAGATGAAATCCATTCAAATTCTACTTTCCATTTCATCCTTCCATGACTATGAGATTTTTAAAATAGATGTCAAAACAACCTTCCTTAATGGGAACCATCAGAAAGATGTCTATATGACACAAACTGAAGGGTTTGCAATTCCAAAGGATTCCAACATGGTTTAAAAATTGAAACAAACCCATTTATAGATTAAAAAAATAATCTAATTCATGGAACATTTGATTTGATGATGCTATAACAGAATTTGGTTTTCTAAAGAATGAATATGAGCCTTATGTATATAATAAGTTTTGTGGGAGTGTGTTCATTTTCATAATAGCATATGTTGAAGATGTATTACTTGTAGAAAATGAAATACTTATCTTACAGACTATTAAATATTATTTGAATAAATATTTCTCCATGAAGGACTTAGGTGTGGTGTAATATATTGTTGGGATCAAGATCCATCTTTAAAAGATCGCTTGACCAATGACAAGGTACATATATTGACAAGATACTGAAGATATTCAATGTAAAACAATCCTAGAGGGGATTTTTGACAATGCCACATGGAATTTATATTTCTAGTTAAAATTTTCGTCAAACATATGTGGAAATTTAACTAATGGTTAGGATTTAATATGTATGCCTTGAGTATGGTAGGCAGATACCAAGATGACCAAGGTGACCTCCATTGGATGATAAACAAGACTATAATTAGGTATCTAAGGTGTACTAAGGATATATTCCTAGTCTATAGAGGATATGAGATACTAGTCATAATAGGATACACTGATACTAGTTTTTAAAAAGATTAAGATGATCTAAAATCACAAATGATATACATATTCACTATGAATGAAGGTAACATGAGTTGTAAGAGCTCAAATAAGACTATAGTTAAATATTATACAATAGATTTTGAGTATATTATGGCTTATGGGCTATATAAATAAGTAGTATGTATATGAAAATTCATCAAAGATATTGACATGGTACCTAGTAGTAAATATTCTATAAAATAATATTGTGATAATACTACTTTGGTGGATCTTAGAAATAACTATGTTTATATTAATGGAAGAAGAATATTTTTAAGAAGTATCATCTCTTGAGGGATTTTTATGATATTGGTGAAGTTCCATTGAGAATAATTTATAAAGAACAAAACTTGTAAAAACCCTTGACTAAAGCCTTAACTCATTAGAAACAATATCTTCATGTGAGGTCTAACAGAATAAATGTTTTAATAAGTTGTCTCTAGTAAAATTGGGAGTTTCATGGAGTTTATGTTCTAGAAAAACTACTTTTACTTTTATTACATGAATATTCAAAAATTTTAATATTTATAAAATATATTATGATAGATTGTTATTTTTTTCATTACTTTATATAATAAGGTTATAGGGTATCTATCACATTAATAATGTCAAAGCAGTTCCCCACTATAATGAGAACCTTGAAGTTCCATGATGATATTCTGAAATAATGTCATATGATTGTATAATATACTATTATAAGAAAAATAATTTTTATAATATTAGGAGAGAGTAATCATAACAGGATTATGCTTCTTCTTAGGAAGCTTTCACTTGGTAATCTTTAAGATGGGAGATTATGAGAACAAAACCACTGATCGAAATTATACATGTTTTGGTGTCATTAGATATTTATATCTATGAGATTTTGTAATGGTCTTTATAATTTTATATTATCATTAATTCATTTCATGAATCACACACTTAGATTTACTAACCAAAAAAATGACGTCATATGTTCATAGTAAGTAGGGTATGTTGGGTGCATCATGAGTGACATGTTATTAATGGATAAGTTGAGAAATGATTTTTCTTTTCCATATTAATGGAAGTTGATATCCCAACCATTTGATTGGAATATAACCATTTCATTAAATTCTAAATCCATGGTGTAACAACATGTTTATTTCAGAGAGTCAAGGAAAGATATGTGGAGCATATAGGTTAATGAAACATTTGTACACATTTCTTAATGAGTTATTATGACAAAGAGATCATATTATATATATAACACTCGTATATGGTTGTCAAAATTGTGACATTAAGTTATTTATTTTGGGTGTCTTGAATCATTGTTAGAAAATAATCAAGGACTTTATGAAAACACACCTAATGCTAATGATAAATAAACCTAGAGGGTCACAGATTAAGTTTTACCCTTGATCTCAATTAAATTCCATTTGAATTTAATTATTTTAATAAAAATTATTCTCAAGATTAAGGAATAGTTTTATTCAAATTTTACTAATATATAATATCCCCAATGTAATACAAAATTATTTATTCATTAATATATAATTTATTTGATTATGTGAATATTTAATAATATCTATTCACTAGATTGTGAATAAAATATTCATTTTATTTATTAACAAATGAAACATTTGATTAAATATTAATTTTAGTATTCAATAAATGATGAGGAATTATAGAATACTAAGATAATGTTCGGTGGTGAATATTTATTCACACACTAGTAAATAATATTTATCATTGCGTGAGTTAGTGTAGACCATAAAATAATAATAATAATAATAATAATAATAATATTTTATGTAATGGGGTTTGATAATGATTATTATATTATTTAAGTACCATTATGTAATTAAATAATATGTTAACATAAATCCTTTCTCTATAAATAGATTTTTATATCTATCATGTTGGGTGAATCAAGATTTAAAAATCGCCATGCATAATGAAATTCTCTATCTATCTTTTTTCTCTTCATGTCAAGAATGAGAAGTTCTATAGATATTATTTTATTATTAAAGAATCTAGAAGTGATCAACAGGAACAAAAGAAGATAATTTAATCACTATGGTATCACAGAAAAATAAATTGGTATTATCTAGAGATAAAATGATCATATGAAGATCACCACTAAAGGAATTTCACACCTGGATCCTCCCAATGCAACGAAGGTAATATCATAAGGGTTTATATATGAACAACATCATTATAAAAGAAACTTCTTTAACAATGTAAATATTAATATTCATAAGAAACTAATTAATTATAAACTTAACCTGAAAATATCCTCTATGGGTTCTCGGTTTTCCACCATTTCATTATTCGGTGGAACAATTTTGTTGGTCATGGCGTTCACGTAATGTAAAATATTTCAAATGATCCATCAAATAGATAAAATATTTATGGTTTATCACCCAATATGGAACTTCTTTTATGAAAAAAAATCCTTTATTTACATTAACATAATAACATCTCAGTATATATAAAATACTAATGTTGTTACATTGGAATGTTTAGGATGTAATTTAAGGAAGTATAATACGAAGTAAAATGAAAACGCTCGATTGAAACTATTACCCACTCTTTGAAGAACCTCCTATAGAAATCTTCTTAAATACCACCAAGATGATTTTTTAAGAAGGCCATAATATCTAAAATGTATATAAGTAAGTTAAGAAGAATTTTTTGAAGGGTTTTTTTAATATAATAGGCTCTTGAAGTGTGAGGAAGGGAGGAGAGGTGATATCCATTTATAATTGAAGGAAGGTTTTCCCTTGGGATTATTTAAAGTATTAAATTAATATAAATTATTTTTCATGTTCATGTTGGAAAATTGATATATTTCAAATAAATGGTGATTATAAGTTAAAATAATATAATCCAATAATATTTAGATAAGTTTAGATGATGTTTTAAGCCATATATTTCAGTTTTAATCCCCCGTCAACCCTTTTAATGATTCATGTGATAACGACATTTTGTTTACTCTTTAGGGGTGAATTAAGTTACTATATAAAGAAAAGTGACAAAAAAATGAACAATGTTTAAATTCTAGACTATATACCATTCAATTTACAAAATATAATATTTTTATGAATTTTACCTCATTTAATAAAATATTATCTAACATAAAATACTATTAAAGTCATTTTACGTTCTATTCACATAGTTTTACTTTAAAAAAATTTCAATTTTATAATATAATTCAAATATAAAATTCTATAAAAATAAATAATACATTATATTTATCTAAAAAATTCTAGTAACTCTATAACTCACCTAAAAAATTACTTTGTATGTTTATAAAATAATTTACTTTATTTTTATACTACTTTCACAAGCATTGCGTCAGTGTTTCATATGAATTTAAGGTAATTATTTCATAAATAAAAATTTAAAATAAATCAACATCCTAAAATATTATTCACATTAAAAATAATCTTTTATAACTCTTATTAACTTGTTTTTTATCGTAGTAAAAAAATATTATAGATATTAAATTAAAGAAAGAGGAATTTTGTAATTTTCATTTAATTAAAATAATATAAAGGAATTTGTGAATTAAAAATAGCATCAAAATTCCATATTTTTAAGATTTATTTAATATTTTTAACAATTTTTTATCTATTTTACCCTTACTGTTGTGATAACATTTTTAAGAGGGTTACTATTAATTTTGACAAAAATAAATTTGTCCAAATTAAAAAATTATTAAATTATGATTCCAAATATTTAATCCTTTTTATCAAATTCAATGAATAAAAAGTATGTAAATTAATTTTAAAATAAACTCGCAAAACATGATGAAAAATAGTTTCAAAGACAATTGAATTTTTAAGTATAAATGTATTTTTATACCAAAATTATGTATAATTTCAATTCCAATAAAATTAATTAGATTATTTTCAATAAAAATTATTTAATTAAATTTTAAAATCAATTTAGAAAAATGAGAATTTATTAACACTTGAATAGAAATTATAGTTTTAAAAAAAGAAATAATGTTTTAACTATTCACTAAACAATTATTCTTTTTAGAAAAATCCGAAAATTTCACCTTGATCAAATTTTGATATGATGATTTAAAAAATTATACCCTTTTATAAAATAATATTTCTAAAAGTTGTTGAAATTAATTAATATATTTTCTTATAAAAAGTAATAAAAATTATTTTTGAAGAAAACGTATTTTTGAAGCATAAAATAAAATCACTAAAAATTAAGCTCTTATTTCATAATAATTATTCAATGAATTTTTATTTATAAGGAACTTTATATATATATATATAATAATGTGTTTAGTTATATTCTTATCCACTAATTAAATGGCTCTGTTATAATAGTCATACTTAAATAATAAATTTTCATTGTCATTAAAGCTATGTGTTGTGCGTCTTGTACGCTATCGAACATAGTATTCTTTTAAAATATTTGGTTATTAAATTATCTAATGAGAGTTGAGTATCGTGCATTACTAAATAGACTTTCCCTTAGGATTTCATAATCCATGTGTTATTTCAAATTCTAAATTTTGAAATTTTTTCACTATAAACTTGCGCATTGTACTATAAAATACTATATAAATAGTGATTTAAGAATATTATGATAACTGGCTGGAGATTATTACAATGGTTATAAAAATATAAAACCATTCAGGAGACTTAGAAACAAAAATGTGTGTGAAATTGAGAATGTGGTTCCACCTAAACCAATAGTGATCCAACAACTTATCTAGATTATTGTGAAAGTGTTCGTGGTTGTCAAAAATAAAATTTGAATCGAGAAACCACTTCATGTGGATCACTCATTGGAATTATAGAGATAAAACCCTTAATATTTTAGGATAATTAAAGACCTAATAAATAAGAATCATGGTTGATTCTGATGAATATAATATTTTATTTCCTTGGAACTATAGTAAAAATGTGGTCAAGCTAGTGGTGTACATGCTTGAAGACATAGAATGATAAAGGCATGACTTAGCTGCTGAAGATAATATTGATCATGGAATTAATTGGGAATACTTTTATGAATATTTTAACAAATAATTCTACCCATATAACTTCTGAGTGTCATGGAAGACATATTTCTTTAATCTTAAACAAAGAAGTATTCTAGTTATAGAATATGAAACTCAATTTAGTTACCTATTTCACCTTGTAACAATGGTGGTTATTAGTAAATCTTTTAAGGAACACAAATTTGAGTAAGTTATGTAACCAAATATTCACTCCAATGGTGCCATGTTATTTATTGAGAACTATATAGATATGGTGATAAAGGTACTGATAACATAAAAATACATCATTGAGAACCAAAAAAGAGGAAAAATATTTGTACAATCTAACATAGTTGGGAACCCCCATGTTGTAAATAAGAGAAAATAGGAGTGATAATCCCAGGGTATTAGTGAATAAAAAAATCCAATGGATTAACCTCTTTTTTTCCACATCACATTTACATATTGTGTTTCTCTCATTATGGTTCATTAGAGCATAATAAAAGAGAATATACAACACTATATTGAGAGTTCCATAATTGTGGAAAACCCCATAATCTATGTAATTATTCTATAATACATATAAAGTAAATATGTGGGAATGGATCTAATTAGTCTCATGCCTTTCATTCTTAAATAGATTAGTCTTCTCAAAATAGTTTTCACCCTCAGAGTTGAGGAACTTAAACTGATTTCAAGAATACATTATTAGTCCACCCAACAACATCTCAATAGGGGAACAAGGATTACTTAGTGGTTTCTGACTGAAAAATTTTATGGTTCTATGAACTATATTATAATTGAGAAATCAGGTCCCTCGATGCTGCGAGGTACTATTCTTCTCAACTATATATTAATTCATGTATTAATTGATATATGTACATCCCATGTTTTTTTACTTCTCATTTGGAAATAAAATTAGGGTTGAAAAGAGAAAATGATATCTTATATTATAAGAATCAATAAAACTCATGGAAAATATGAATTAAAAGGATGTAAGTGTCAACTATGTTCTATCACCATTTATATAGTGCAATTTCAGTGTATGTTTACTATCTTAGAGATGTACATATTTGATTTAATCTTTGTAATAGAATGGTTGGTAGAATTCAAATCTTATATTGAATATTATTCCCTTAAAGTAACCTTCAAATCCCTAGATGGTACTATTAATTTTTCAAGGTGGATTGAGATATGAATTTTATAAGGGGAATAAATTTTGTGAACATGGATGGAACTATATCCTATAAGCTAGCAGTAATGACCTTGTGAACAACTAATTGAATTGGGAACAAGAATCTTCATTCTAAAGTAGAACGATACCCTAACCTATTTTTTTGATGATTTCTCTAGGTCACCACATGAATGTGAACTTGAATTATCTATAGATATACTTTAGGGAATTAGTATTATTTCACTTACATTATATAACATGGAACTAATGGAATTATGGGAAATAAAGGACCAACTAAAACAATTGGAAATCAAGGGCTTCCTTATACCATGTACATCAACTTGGGAAGCTTTAGTACTCCTCTTAAAGAATGTAGATGGATATATTTAGTTATGTGTTAATTATAAAAAAATTAATCAAGTCATGTTCAATAATTGACACACATTTCCTCAAATCGATGAACTACTCAATCAATTGAAGGGATACAAATTACTCTCTAAAATAGATCTATGATTGAGGTAACACCAACTCAATTTATAGAATAAGAATATATAGAAGAAAACTCTCACAAGACATTGTGGTTTTTATGAATTTTTGTTAATACCCTTTTGTCTTATGAATGCGCCTATATTTTCCATGAAATTAATGAACTGTATCCTCCAAAAGTACCTTAAAATGTTTTTCATGGTATTTTTTTATTATATCTTGGTATAATCTCTAACTATATATGACCATGGAAGTCACTTAGAGACTATATTTATAACATTTTTGGAACACCAATTATATGATAAATTATATATCTGTGACTTTTGGATCGATAGGTTCATTTCCATTCAAATGTTATTTCTAAAAAAGGAATATCAGTTGATCCTAGAAAGATAGATGTTGTCACAAACCACCCCAGGTACCCTGTTAACCTGATAAATGATCCATCCCTAATATATCTTGAAGGGATTTTCTAATCCCTATTAGTTGGAGACTATCACCTGGCATCATAAAATATGAAATCAGGAACAAATTTTCCACAAACACAACTGAAGCAAGATATATAAGTCAATATACATACAAGGAAAAATCCACCGGGAGAAGTGTAATAGAAGTAAAATAGGCATAAATAGCCTAAATTATAATGCAATAACTAGAAAAAAAAAGATAAAAACCCAAGTCTCAGTGGACACAAATCTCCAAACCCAAGGACCAAAAACTACTTTTACCTCTAATTGGTGCCTTACCCTTACTCAAACCTGGAAGAAGAAAATCTACAAAAACACGAAGGCACATGTAGGGTTTGAATTAAAATATCAGTTGGCTCCCAAAAAGAATTCAATAATTAGATGGAAAAAGTTAATTAACCAAATAGAGCTTTCAATTTTAAATAAATAGCTATGATGGTTCCAAATCATAATTAAAACAATTCATGATTTATATTTCAAATAATGAATAATAAATTAGACAAATGGATTAACAACAATTTTATATAATATAGTTTATATAAATTTAGAAGAAATGATAAGTATTTTATAAACATTGGAATATATACATTTCAAATAAAAACAATGAGAAACATGGTTATCTACCAAAAGGTACGGCAGCTCTAGGCTATGGGACTTTCTCACACTCAAATAGTTTGCACAACAATATGTGTACACACATCCTCCCTAATACTGACTAGAGAGGACATATCACTATCCCATCAAGAATTTTACCTCTATTATATGTATGTTTAGGGTTGTAAATCATAGAGTGTTGTCACGAATAACTCACTAACTTCCAAGGATAACATATTCTCTAATAACAAACAATGATGTGAAAGTTATTTTTAGACTGCTTATAATACAATTCATCCCATTCTCGCATTTCAAATATTCCAATTTTCTATTTAAAAACTGAAATGGGTTCTTAATAAAATCATGAATTTTAAAGATAAAAAAATGGGTTTTTATCAAATTCATTTCAAGACATTTTCCTCAAATAAAAATTGAAATCAATTTTATCAAAAAAAATTCAGAAATCAAATTCCACAATTTAATTTAAACAATTTCCATCAATTTCACAACACACCCCAAATCAATATAATTGGAGGTTTTTTCCAATTACATACCAAATCCAATTTCAAATCCCCAATTTAGTGTAATAGGGTTTCTAAAAATACCAATTGAAATAAATTAAATTTAAATAAAGCAATTTGATTCAAATCTAGAATTTTATGGTTAACCAAATTGGCCAATGAAAATGGAACCACCTACCTCAGGATCACGAGATCTAAAAATTCCAACCCCTAATAAGGAGAGTCTAATGATGAATTTCGATAACTAATATCTAAGAATAAAAAATAAATTCAAGATTTAAAATAGTGGGGATTAGATCCCCCAAAAATATGAATATCTATAAAAACCTTTAGAGAAAAGAATAGAAATAGGGGGAAAGATAATGGGGAGGGGAATCCTACCAGGGAGAGATCAAACACCATTTTCCACGCATTGATTCACTTATGAAAGCCTGTAGAGGCGAAAAAATTCCTCTTGGGTTATCTCTGAGGAATAAAACACCATAAGGTGTCAAGATAGGTCCATTGGGAACCTAAAATATGGGTTTAGATACTTATAAAAAATATTTTTGTTTTAATTAAATCCTATAAATAATTTTTAGACACGTTCTAATGGTTAGAGAAACTGTGCGCCATATTCTTGAAAAAGTGCATGGTTTCTCATTGGTAGACACATGGTTTTACAAACTGTGTTCCAATCATGAAAACACTCACTATCTGGGTGTTCACAGTGTTCCCAAATAGGGAAAAAGGTTTGGGAAAATTGTGCGCCAATCGTGCACAACACATAAATTTAAAAATTTCCAAAATGTTTACCCAAAACTTCTCTGAATGAATCCCAATGAAAGTATGATAATAATAAAGGTTTATAAATACCTTAAATTAGTAATTGGACAATAAGAACTCCCCACCATAGAAAAGATCTATCCCCAGAAAGCTGGATAAGAAGTTTCCATGTGAAAAAGATAAGGTCACTGTTCTCTCATCAATACCTCCCTCTCCCACGTATCATGATAATCAGAACCATGATGCCATAACTCTCAAACAAAAGGGATTTTAATCCCACTAAGTAACTTGGTTTTAGAATCAGCTATTATAACTATATGTTTAGTCATGGATAAATTAGTTTCAACCTCAATATCACTCCATCCCAGAACATGAGATGGATCAGATAGATAATAATATAGATGAGATACATGGAACATGTTATGTATCAAATTCAGCTATATTGGAGGCTCTTAATGCAAATAAAATTTATAAAACTGCTCAATAACCTCAAAAGGTCTCAAAAAACAGGGATAAAGTTTCCATTTCCTCCCAATCGTTCGATGACCTAAACAAGGTGAAACATTCAAGAGAACCTGGTCGCCAACTGAGAACTACAATAGTCTGTGACAATGATGAACATAAGACTTATACCATCTCTATTTCATCAACATTATCTGATGAATCAATTGAATCTTTAATGTTGTATCTTTAACCAAGATCGGTCCTTCCAAGTAACTTTCACCAATCTCTGACCAACACAATAAGGATATGAATTCCTGACCATACAAGGCCTCAAAAGGATCCATTATCATCGTGGACTTGTAACTTTTGTTATAAGAAAACTCAACCTACCCTATATGATTATCCCAAGCCCCACTTAATTATAGAACATAGGCATTGAGCATATCCTTGATAATATGTATAGCTCTTTCTATTTTTCCATACGACTGTAGATGATATGCCATACTAAAACAAACCTGAGATCACTGTTCCTCCTGAAGGCCTCTCTAAATGTGATACGTTAACCAAGGATCCCTATTAGAGACTATAGTATATGAAATTATATGAAAATAAATAATCTATTATATATATATATATTACCTAAACATTCACCTTTTTTTGTATCATGAATGGGTATAAAGTGAGCCGATTTAGTTAGTAGATCAATCGCAACCCATGTCGCCTTCTTCTTTCTATGGGTACATGGTAACCCAACCAAAAAGTCCATAAAGATCTCATCCCACTTCCAAGTTTTTGTTGGAAGTGGCTATAGAATACCTAAATGTTTTTTGTGCTTAGCCTTGTCCAACTGGCATGTATAACAATAAGAGATAAATTTAATAATGCCTCATATCATACCTATCCACCATAATTACTAGTTAATTTCAGAGAAAATATTCATGGTTCCTACATGAAATTCCCACTAAGAACTATGGGAATCCCCCACCACATATTTCCATACCACTAACGACACAACCAAGTGATTCCAAAAGAATTAAATACCCTCTTTGGAGAACGACCACTCAACATTGGTCGCACCATAATAAAGAGATTATCTAATGATATAGAACTCACAATAATGATGCTTTTCCTAAATAATCATCTCAATAAGGGGGTATTTCAACTGAACATTATCCAAGGAAATTTTAAACCCTGATTTCTATACACCAATATGAAATTGTAAAAAAATATCCATCAAGTTTCACTCTTCAAAAGATTCTTTCACATCCTGGGTTAGAAGTTTCATTATCATGGAATACATGATGAATTTACCTTTCCTTGGGGTATTCGTGATGTTAATGTTGAAATATTTCAGGTTTTCTACCCCAAACCTCTAGCATAGATTCAAATATTTTTTATAGAAGATATAACTCACGATCTTGTGATATGCAAACATGATGAACCTATCTTTGAAAAGTGAATTCCAACAACTCTTAATCTTTTGAATCACAACTAAAAGTTCAATTTCATGGGTTAAATAATTCTTCTCATGTGGAATAAGATAATGATAGTCATAAGTGATGACATGATAACCCTATATAATAACACAACACAAACATGAACGTGATGCTTCACAGAAGACCATGTATCCCTTCTCGACTTTTGGAAGAGTCAATAATGATACAGTAGTCAAAATATGTTTAAACTCAAGAAAATAATTTTTACATTTCTCATCCCAATAATACTTTACTCCCTTCTAAGTTAGAGAACTCATCATAGAATTCATCTTGGAGAAGTCCATAACAAACTGGTGATAATATCTAGCTAAGCCCTAGAATCTTCGAATCTCAAAAATATCTCTTGGTTGTTACCATGTCATAAAATCCTTCAACTTCTTAAGATCGACTTCAATACCATGATCCAACAACACGTGTCCCAAGAACATCACTTCTGGAATCCAGAAATCCCATTTTTATAGATATGAATAAAGTCAGTGATTCCTCAACAATTTTAGAACTTCTCTTTGATGATGCACATGATCACACTCAAACATAGAGTAAAAAAGTATGTCTTTCAAAAATACCAACACAAATGTTTCATGATGCTCATGGAAAATCATGTTCATCAAATCCATAAATATTGTAGGAGATTTGGGTATGCCAAAAGACATTATGAGGTACTCAAAATGGTCATAGCTTATTCAAAAGGAAGTTTTCTAAATGTTAGATTATTTTATTCTCAACTAATTGTAACAAGATCAAAGATCAATATTCGATAACCACCTTTTCCATTTCAATTGCTCAAATAGATCATCAATCCGTAGAAATAGATACCTTTTCTTCATTATAAATCAATTGAGTTTTTAGTAATCCACACAAAGGAGAAGTGAACCATAATCAATCTTAGATAAGAGAATCAGTGCCTCCTAAGGTGACAAACTTAGGCAAATAAAGCCTTTCTCTATATGATAATCCAAATGAGTCTTCAACACTTTTATTTCAGCAGGTTTCATATGGTAAGATGGAAGAAAAACTGGTTCAGTACCAAACACTATGTTGATAGAAAAATCTATCTCCCTTACCAGTGGGAAACTAGAGTATTCAAAAGTAAAAATTTTGGGGAAATCAATGACAACTGGAGGGAGATCAACGATCAATGATGATCACTCCAGATCAAAATCAAACAAAATATTACTTTCCCCAACTTTGGATAAGAAGGTCCCAACTTTACTCAAACTTGGGTCCAATTCTCTGGGAAAGATATGGAAAACCTCATCATGTGTAGTAAAGGAGACCCATCCGAGATAAAAATCAATCTAGGATTTATTATAAATGATCCAATCCATCCTGAATATGAATTCAAGAAGTTTCATGTAGAGAACCAGAAAACTCAAAGAAATCTTGATATCTAATATATAAAAAACACAAACGAGACTATAGAGACTTTTCTTTCTCTTCATTCCAAGGGGTATAGTAATATCCATCACATAAGATAAAATCTCTATAGAAATATTTAGCATATTAACAACATGGGTTTAAATAAAATAATGAGATGCACCAGTATCAAATAAAGTAGTCACTAATGATGAAGTTATAGTGATGGTACCTCTCACAATATTTGGAACTATATCAACTTCCTCTAGAGAATTTTATACTATGTTAAGAGATTATTCCCATATAAATGTGGCTAGAACCCATTTTATCAAAAAGAATTTTATTTCACCCTATTTTTAGAAGGCTCTCATGATCTCATTCCACCCTAAGGAGTAGAAAAGTCATGATAAAACTTTTTTAGGTGACCAAAGAATCTGTAGGAACAACAGTTCTTGGATGCCTTAGTGCAAACCCACTTATAATTCCATGTCTTTCAACACTGGTAAAAAATCAAATGGATTATTCAGGATACTACAGGAGGTCTTGAAAAATAATTCTATTGATAACCACCATGAAAATAATCACACATTCTATTTCCCCTAATGGAACTTTCATAACTACCACTGGGAGAAAAAAGAACTCCCATAAACCCTAAATTTCCTTCTAGGTCTATTTCGACCATCATTGATCTATCCATCATATTAGTATAAGAAGTAAACTTCAATAAGAAAACATGAGAATGAATATCCGATCAAAGTCCCAAATCGAAATGCCGAGTCTTTATCATCTCATTTGATACTATATCAGCTGAATATTGTGCAAGCTCATAAAAATTGTTTGTATGCACTACAATGGTCTTATCAGCCTACTTGAGCTTAAAAAAATCTATATCATTGGAAAAAAGAATTTACTGTGGATAGAACTAGTTAGTGAAAATATCCTTGAAGTCTTTCCACTCTAATCCCTTATGATTCTTCCCCCATCACCATTGTGTCCCACCATCTCTGGCTTGGTCCCTCAAATAAGAAGGTGACACACTTCACCTTGATTTCATAAGGTGTATCTAAGAACCCAGACAAATTTTCAATATTTCTCAACCTATCCTCAGACTTTTGGGGATCATTGGATACTTTGAACACTGGTGGATTCTGGTGAAGGTACTCCTGGGAATGATTTAAGACATCATATTAACACTCAAATAGAGGAATAAAAGAAATTAATCCCAAAATATAAGAACAATACGATTCAGATTTCAATATATCCAAACCCAAATAAGGGAAAAAAGAACTAATTCAAAATTTTTTCTCCCAAAACTATGGCTCATTGTGGTGAGAGATGTCCAGAAACTCAATCCCCACTACCACCAATACAAGATATAAAACTTAAACCCATGATACCACTTTTTCACAAATGATTCTGGGTACCCTAGTAACCCAATAATCGAGCCGGTCTTAAAATAGACCAAAGGGGGTTCTTAATCCCCATGGGATGGTGACAAGCACCCTACATTATAAAATATGAAAGTAGGAATGAATTTTCCAAAAACACTATAAAATAAGGATAAACAAGTAAATATGCATACACGGAAAACAACACAGGGAGTAGTGTACTAGAAGTGAAATAGGCATAAACACCCCAAAGTATAACTGAAGTTATAAAAAAACTATATAAAAACCCAAGTCCCAGCTGACACAACTCTGAATGCCCAAGGATCAACAACTACTAGCACCTCTAAGTGGTTCCTTACCCTTGCTCGAACCTAGAATAACAAAATATACACACAACTGAAGGCACAAGTATGGTGTGATCTAAGAGACCAATATGGTCTCACTAAGGATTCGATAATAAGATGCTACAATTTCATTAATAAAATAAAGATTTTAATTTTATGTAAACATGGATGGTAGTTAAAAATAATAATTAAAACAATTAATTATTTACTTTTTCAAAGCATGAAAAATACTTTTAAAAAATGGAATGAATTTTTTTATATAAAATAGTTTATATAAATTCAAAAGGCAAGGTAAACCATTTACAAACATTATATATATACATTTAGAATTAAACAATGACCAGCATGGTAATATTCCAAAAGGTATAATAATTCAAGGCTATGGGACTCCCTCATACTCAAATATTTTTCACTAATATATGTGTACACATGTCCCCCCTAATACTAACTAGAGAGGAAACATCATCATCCCATCGAGGATGTGACCTGCTGCATATATATTGTTAGTGTTGTAAATCATAGAGTGCTATCCTGAATAACTCACTAACTACCTAGGCTTGCATGTTCTATAATAAAAAATAATTATTTGAAATTCATTTTAAGACTACTTAAAATACAATTCATCCCATTCTCCCATTTCAAATATGCCAAATATCCATTTAAAAACCAAAACATATTTTTAATTAAATCATGCCTTTTCAATATATAACCAATGTGTTTCTATAAAAATCATTTGAAGAAATTTTCCTCAAATACCAATTGAAATAAATTTCATCAAATCAATTTCACAATTAAAATCCCACAATTAAACTCCAAAATTTAATTTAAAATATTCCCATCTAATTTCACAATACTGTCGAATTCAATGAAATTGGGGATTTTTACCAATTACATGAAAAATCCAATTTCAAATCCCCAATTCAATGGTATTGGGTTTTTAAGAAACCAATTAAAATAAATTAAATTTAAATCAAACAATTTAATTCATATCAAGTAATTTAGGTTTAATCAAATTGGCCAAAAAAAGCATAACCACCTACCTCGGGATAACAGTATCTCAAAACATCAAGACCAAATCAGGATACTCCAATGAAGAACATCGACAATGAAGATCCAACAATCAAATAAATATTCTAGATCCAAAATAATAAATATTATATCCTCCAAAAACACTAATATCTACAAAACCCTATTGAGAAATAATAATTGAAATACGGATAAGGAGAATGGGAAGAGGAAACCGACAAGGTAGAGATCAAACAACATTCTTCATGATTTGATTCACTTCCGAAAGGGTATAATGGATAAGAAAAACCTCTTGGGTGATCTTTTGGATGAATAATCTTGAAGGGGTTGATATAGATCCATTGGGAACCTAAAATGAAGGTTTGGGGATTTTTAAAAAATATTTTCAGATTAATTAAATCATGTGCATGATTTCGAGGGAAGGGTTGGATGACTAGAAAAATTGTACGCCCTGACCATGTGCCCTATTCTGAAAAAGTGTACTATTTCTCCTTCATGGGAACATAGTTTTATGAATAGTTGGACAACCATGTAAACCCTCACTATCTAGGTTTGAACAATTTTCCCTAAGAGGGTGCACAGTTTTGGAAAATTTTGTTCCAACTGTGCACAACCTAGAATGTTTAAAATTTTCCAAAATTTTTAACTGAAACTTCTCTAAATAAAAACCAACCAAAGAATGATAAAAATAGGTATTTTTGAATACTTAAAAATTGTATCATGATGTTACTGATGTATACATTTCTTGGAATTCACTTAAGAACATCTTTGATGTATGGAGATTTCTGATATTAGTAGGCTATTTTCATCTTTTTTCCTTGGAATTATAAATACTCAATTCTCATATGAACACGTTGAAAAGGAAATCCATTACATTAAAATTTAATGTTGATCTCTAGAAATAATTTTAAGATTTTAAGGATTAACTTACTTTTGTATCAATCCTCATCTTTTAAGAACCAATACAATGTTAAGAGATATATTGTGATGAATCTGGATCTATAATAGCTTGTGTTCTTATACAAGGAGACCATATTGTGGAATATTTCTTAAGATAATTTCAGAAACATGAAAATAATTACCCAATACATGATCTTGACTTATATACGGTAGTCCATTCATTAAAAATATGATATCACTACCATTTTGTTGAAAAATTAATTGTGTTTACTAATCATAAAATCATGAAATACTTTTTTCCCAAAGGGGCCCCAACATAATGAAACACTAATGGATGGAATATATCCATATTTTTATCTTTTACTTGTTTTAAAATCTTAGTAAATGAAATTTAGTGGTATATTCCCTCTGTTGAAGGACTTACAACCTAGTGGTCTAAGAAGATTACAATTAATGTAAATTAATGGGAGTAATTGTTGACATGAATTTAGATTGTATAGATAAAAACCAATATGCAATTTTCTTTTTTAGTTACTCTTATTATTGATTTATTTATACTGGTCTAGTAGGATCAATAATCAGACCCAGTTTTCATTACCATTAGATCAAAACTCAAATGTGTGGAGACTATTGAGTGTTAGACATAGGATTCCAACTATGTATTGTAATTTCAGGATCAAATCATAGTTCCTTCATCATTCCAAGAAAAAATTATTTACGATTATCTATATTAGATGTGGTTTATCTTCTCATTTATTCTATAAATTTATAGGGAAATAAAGGAATATTTATTATGGTCCACAATGAAAAATATGGTGGTCGACTATGTTGAAATAAGTATCACCTGTCAATTAGTAAAGGCTGAACATTAATGAACAATAGTAATGTTACAATCTATGCTAATAACCATATGTAATTGGGAATATATTAATATGTATTTTTTCATAGTTCTACCAAATAATCTATAAAAAAAGATTCTATTTAATTGATTGTTTACTTACTCACCCTATTGGCACATTTCATTCCAATATGAGAGTCCAATAAGTTAGAAGAATTTTTGAATCTTTATATCCAATAAGTAGAGAATTTTCATAGAGTACCAATTTATATAGTCTCTAATAGAGGCCCAAGAATCACCTCATGGTTTTGGATATTCTTAAAATAATCCCTTGGGACTCAGTTGACCATGAAAAAAACATATCATCGTCAGAAATGTGGAAAGTCAAAACATACTATCTAGAAATTGGAATACATTCTTAGATATTTTATTTTGTATTTTCATGGTTCATGGTAAGATCATTTGTCCTTAGTGGTGTTCTTATATAATAAAAACTATAAATCCACAATACAGATTGCCTTGTTTGAGGAATTGTACGATACAATCATCCATTTTGATCTCCACTTTATTTGATAGAGATGGGGGGAATTCACTATTTATACATAGTATTGTCTATTAGGCCATAGAGAAAATAAAAATTATTAGGAAACATATGGATACAATATAGATCCATTATAAATCATACACAAATCATCCCTGATGACCAATATCTTTTGATTTAGGTGACCATGTATTCTTGGAGGTATCACTCATACTGAGTCACCACCATTTGAGAAAGAAAAGAATGTTAAATCCTTAGTAGGTTGGACGATTTTAGATCCTAAAACACATTGATTATGTTTCATATCAGCTATCCATACTATTGAGATTCAATACCACCCATAATTGTTTCAACGTGTATGAGTTAAATATGTTTCAGTGGGATCCTAGCCATGTTATTCATTGGGATGACATTACTCTTAAACCCAATGCTACTTTTATCTACACCCTTGTTCATCTAATAGATATAAAAGAAAATATTAAATAATGAATATATATCTTAATGAAATTTAATGTATAGTATCATGGTATGATTTGTGAGGAAACTTGGGAATAAGAAAATATTATATGGGAGAAAGGACTGAAACTCTTCTAAGTAAACACAAATATATAGGTTTATAAGGAAATACAGAACAATGGGGGAGAGAGTATAACACCCTTAGTTTTAGGAATATCTTTATTTTACACTGTTCTTTTTTAGTTTGAAAGGGTTGGGTAGAATCATGGGAAGTGTTCGGAGGATAAGGTAGAGCAGAAGCTATAATCATGATGTAGGAGATAATTCATGAAATCAATGAATAATTCCTAGAATTAATAGTTTATAGGGAGATTTTGTGAATTATATTCAATGTGTTAATGAGTCTTGGGACTTATAAGAGAGGATATGTGAATTTTGGTGTATGTACATATCCCTAAGATTCATGTCACAAAATAGTATTTCACACCATGAATTCAGATAATTTTAGATATCCATTTTAATTACATCACACTTTTATTCTAATTAGTCTCCACATCCTTTACATCTAACAATGTAATCTATCTAGATAATTTTAGAGATCCAATTCCTTTCAAATATCAATTTTAATGGGAATTTTATGTTTTGGACCTAAGGAATCAAATGTGAGAAGTCAAATTACTCTTATCCTTTGTATTTGACTTGGTTTATTTTCATAGAAACAATAAATAAAATATATCATGAGTTAATCTAAATAATATGACTAATTTTGATATAATTTATTTGGGGTTTGCTAAAGGAATGGAAAACAGAACCCAAATTTGACTGGATGAGTTGTTATTCTTCAGAACAAACATATTGACGAAGGTGGATTCTCTCCCATTCCACTAATACTAGGAACATGATGTATTATCTTATAAAATTTATTTTTTGGGATCTTACTAAAATAATTTGATTAAAAATCTTTATAAAAACCCCATGTTTTACATGTTTTTAAAATGAGGGTTTGTGTGTCACGACCCCCTCACTCCAAAGATGCCCCTCTTGTGATGGAAAAGAAGAAAGGGAGATAATGACCCCCCGAGTCCCACCTATAATAGGCCCTGGGGTGGTGAACATCACCAAGGGTATACAATCTCACAAAATGGGGGGAATTTACCTTTTTAAAGAAAACAAGACCATGAGATAATATGATCCATCCCAAAACAACTCCAAGTACTATATATATAAAATAAATCCAAAATACATCCCACATGTATGTTTAAAAATGAAAATATTAAGAATAAAATGAAACTTCAGGTAAATAATAAAAAAAGGCTAAGTAGTTACAAAACAAATGTCCCAAAGTCCAAGTTAGTAATGACTAACACAGTCCACATAATCTTCCTGGAAACCATAAAATAGTTTTATATACATAGGGTGGGAAAAAAGTATACTTATTAGGGAAAAACAAAGTCTCTTGTGCACAAGTTAGAGAAGAATACTAATGTCACTATGAGAAAAAATCAGATCCTAATAACACCTTAAATGGTATACTATCCATTCTAACCTCACTAAGGCACACTCACCAAGTAACGTGAGTCATGTAAAGTAATATAGTAAACACATCGATGATTTGTGTACCCCACACCACTTACCATTGGTTTAACTACTTTTACCTATTGATAAATGTCCTCATGCTACCACCACTTCCAAGAGAACCACACCAGCCCCCCCCACACCTAGTCTCCAAAAACCATATCTCACCCCATCACCTAGGCCCCAAGTCACATCACATCCCTCCTGTAGACACCTCGGCCACAACAGAATCACGTCATCCCCACACACACATGTGACCTCAAAAACCAAACCACATCCTATTCCGTAGAAACATGGGCCACAAATGACATCATATCCTAAAAATACATGGGAAATCACAACAAATCTCATCCCGAAGACACCTGGGATAGAAAAAATCATCTCATGATGAAGACACCTGAGAAATATAAACTCACCCACACACCTGGGCCTCACAAGCCACAATATGTCCAAAGAATATTGGGCTACCACCACATATAATAATTAATAGGGAAGAGTGGGAAGCTAGTCATCCAACCTCCCATCAGGATGTTTGGGAAAGACACCCTTCCCCATGGTGATGGGGGTGTTCAACACATAGTGCTCATGTAGGGTGGGGTGCGTATATGAATCACAAGAAAATACAAGTAAAACATATATGATAACAAACACTAAAGCCCAACCTATGAGTTTTCAACCAACAACCAAATCACAATACCGCCCTTGTTGCTACCACTAAATGAACCAACTCACAAAAAGCCACAAACTCTAATCATACCCCTAGAAAATTCATTTAACCAAATCACATTCTTTATTAATAATTAATTTATTCATTCCATCACCACCCATTAAACTAATAGGCACAAAACATAACAATAGACACAAAAAAAATTCACATATAGGAAGAAGAACCGTGGTAAACTAACCCACTTCACATTCTTCTCAGTTTACCACCCATTCATAGCATAACATACCGATCCTGAGATATAGAAAAGATTTAAACATGTTATTAATGTAGAAGCACCCAGGGAAACCACTACCATCACTATTCTACAAAGTCATCCCACTAAATTCATCATCTCAATAGAGAAAACCCCCAACTCATAGCCGCACCCAACAATACATAACCGCCCAAACCAATCACAACCCTATTATATGAAACTTCCCATCCATTACACAATTAATAAACATCTCTTCTTGAAATTCCATTACACAACCCAAACCAAACCACATCACATAGTCGTGCCCAAAACCCTACTATAGAACAAGTTAGAACAATCCCATGCACAACACACCACCACACAAACCATGGAAATGTATATTTAGATTTACCATGCCATCTGTTCTTTAATTCCACTTGTTAACTTTAGGGGTTATCATAGAAGGTATGATCCAAGGGAATACAATTATTTTACTTGAATAAACATGGTTAATAGATACCAAGTATTTCATTAATGAGAAAAATAAAAACATGCATTTATAAAAATTTTGTGCACAACTAAGGACCACCAATGACCACGATTTTCAGTAGGTACATTGCCCATACAATTCATAATAGTGATCAAAATATTAGTAAAACTGTATGATCATACATCACTTTTACACCCCATTTTTATTGATTTGAAACTGATTCGATTATCTTTATTTAATTTGGATTCAACTATATTCACCATGAGACATTCGTACACCCAACCAACATGATAAAATATTAATAGAGACGAAGGAAAAACTAGTTGGAAGAAGAAGTGATAAACACTTCCTTAATAGGACAAAGCACGAGGCACACATGAAATAGGAAAAAGCCTCAAGAGAAAAACAAAATCCAAAAGCTACAGAACAACACATGATTCCTTGGGGAAGAAAGGTTCATGGATTCTCTATCTAAGAAAAAGGGAAGCACACAAAGAAGATAAGATCTCATCTTCAAAATGGCCACATCCTACATAAATGAGGGAAATGGTTTTAAAAGACATTAAAAAAATCATGACCAAAACCAAAATTTTTGGATGTTAAAGGAAGATTAAGGATTTTAGAAGATTAATATGATTCTAAATAGCTCCAAAAACCATTAAATAAGGTAGTAAACTAATTTTATGTCAAAGAAAATGTTAAAGGAGAAAAACTGTTGGAAGTTGGAAACATGAATTGGGACTCACTATTGGAATGAACTACTATCAGACAAGTCACCATTAGAGACTCATCACTAGACGAGCTTCTGTTGGATGACTCACCATTAGAAGACTCAACAAAGAACGAACTACCATCATGATTCATCATCGTGACTCACCATCGTGACTCACTGTCCCGACTCACTATCACAAGTCACCATTGCGAGTCACCATCACGACTCATCATTGCGAGTAACCTTGGCGACTCACCGTCACGACTCACTGTCGCCACTCACTGTCGCAACTCACCGTTGCAACTCACCATCAGACTCACCATTGCGACTCACCATCATAACTCACCATCGTGATTCACCATTGTTATTCACTATTGATACTCACCATTACGACCTACTCTTGGAGAACCTGAAAAAATGGAAATTTTGAAAAATGTTGAAATAAGTCACTGTGACCTCCTAGAACACTTCAACCATAGGATTTTCACAATGTAATGGACCGAAGGGGTCCAGTCCATTACATTAGATATCTCTCAAACTATTCTCACCCTCTAGAATTCAAAACCAAACTCTGAAGGAAAATATGGGTCTAAGAAACCACCCCATGAGATACCTCTGAATGATCTCTCCATGCTTGAAACATCACTACCAACATAAAAGTTCAATAATAAACCACTCTACATTTTATAGATGTTGGAGTGAAACATCAGCATCCAAGAACACCCCCTCCAACATCTTCTAACCAAAATGACCTGAAGATACACCACATAAGAACAACAACCATGCGATCCTGAAAACATGAATAAGAGAATTCCATTTTCCATGTCAAGATACTATCTTCTCTAGGCGACACTAACTCTATTATATGGGTTAAATTTCATCATAGTTAATGAATATTTATTAGGAATATATTATTCCCTTTTTCACATGTGAGGACATCTTTACACATTGTACCCCACCCAAGTCAACTCAAGGAAAAACAACTTATTTTATAAAAAAGTTCATATATTGCATCCCAAGGAAATATATTATGAGGAAAAACTCAAAACAAATTTGGGTAATGGGCATGAATTCAGGTTTCTTATTCCCACATACTCTCTTCCAGGCCACCATGCCTCTACAACTTGTGAACTATAGGAATTTTATGCCCACACAGAACCTTCTCTTGATGATATTAGATCTATACTGGGCACTCCATGTATGTCGTATCATATTTGATATCCCACTCTCCATAGTTAGTGAAATAGGAGTCATTATGAAGATACTGATAGAGTTTAGGGATATGAATGTTGTCATGGATCCTCTATAATTCTGGTGGCAGCACCAACAGGTACTCAACCTTGCAAACTCATCCCAACACCTCAACGGATCCGAAGAACCTCGAAGAAAGATTACTCCGTCTTCAAAACCTCTGATGCCTACATCATGGGGAAACCATCAAGAACACATGGTCCCCAACCTCGAAATATAAGGGCCTTATCCTATGATCAGTATATGACTTATGCCGGTCTTGTGGCACTTTCATCCTCCCACGAACAAGATGAACCTTCTCGGTCGTTCTCTGCACCACATCTGGTCTAAGAACAACTATATCCCTAACCTCCGTCGAGAAAAACAGAGAACAACACTATCTCCCATACAATGCCTCAAATAGAGAAATTCTAATGGGATAATGATAACTATTATTGTAAGAAAAATATTCCAAGGGAATGTGTTATACCCAAGACCAGACAAAGTACAAGATGCATCCTTACAAAATATACTCTAATATCTAGATAGTCTGTTCCATTTTAATATCTTTCTGAGGGTGAAAGGCTGTGAAAAGACATAATTGAGTGCTAAAAGAATGTTGAAATACCCTTAAAACTTGTGAGAAAAAACATGTATCCTGATCTAAGACAATGGATCTCAAAACTCCATCTAGCTGCACCACCTCACCCACATACATCTTGGATAAGGAATCCACTACACTCAACTCCTTCATCTCTAATAAGTGAGTTGATTTTTTCAGTCGATCCACTAATACCCAGATAACATCATACCCTCTCTAATCCATCAGTAAAATTGTGATGAAATCCATTGAGATGTCATCCCACTTCCACTCATGGATAACTAAGGGATGAACCAAACCACTCAAAACCTGGCCCTTAGCCTTCACATAATGGAAGATTAATAACTTTTCCATAAACTCCTCCACCATCCACTTCATCAACAGCCACAAAAAAATTCATCCTCAAGTGATTGTACATCTTATAAATTTCTAGGTGTACTAATAAAGTTGAGTTACTGAACTCATGAAGGACTCCCTCATGCATTTCCATCGGAACAAACAACCTTATATGAAACACTATTCGATTTTTACCATCCTACGACCATCCCTTAGGAGTATCACCATGGTCAATGCGATCACGCATCACCTCTACCTATGAGTCTCCCTACTGAGACTCTTCCACCTACTGCATTAGAGAAGACTGCACTATCATTTGAAACAAGTATCCTCTCCCACTGTCCACCCGTGCATCTAAGTGCGAGGCTTCAAACTCCTCCATTGCCTTTCATGAAGCCAAAGACTCCCAAAAAACCTCCTTCTGATAATTCTCACTCAAAGCATCATCCATAAAATTCCATTTTCCTAAGGTGTAGGATATCTCAAAATCATATTCTTGAAGAAACTCTATCCACCTTCACTATTATAGATTCAGATCATGCTGGGAAAATATACACCTCAAACTCTTGTGATCTATGAAGACCACAAAGTACTCCAAAATTAGGTAATTTCACCACAACTTAAGTAAAAACACAACCTCTACTAACTCTAACTCATGTTTGGAATAGTTACACTCACGGTGAATAATTTCCTGGACCCATAAGAGATCACTAATTACTATTTCATCAAGACACATTCTAAACCCAGAAATGAAGCATCACAAAGAACCTCAAACATTACTCATTCGTTAGGAAACCAAAGCACTAGAGCACTAACCAAAATCACATTTAAATAATAGAATTCTACCATTAACTGTTCACTTCACAAAAAATCTTTTTCCTTTCTAGTCAAATATGTTAATAGAGTTTCAACTCGAGAGAGATTGGGTACAAACCTTCGATAATATCCCATAATACCATAAAAATTGCAAACTTATGCCATGTTCTTAGGTGCTACGCAAGAAACAACCACTTAAAACTTTGATGGGTGAACTTCCAAATCCTTCTACAATACCACATTCCCAAAGAAAAACACCTCTTGTATCCAAAACATACACTAGGAAAACTTTCTCTAGAGTTGGTGGCATTGAAGAACCTGCAAGAAAGTTATGAGATGCTCGGTGTTCTCCTCCTCTTAGTTCTTGTAGATCAGGATATCATCAATGAATAAGATAATTAACCAATCTAGGAACTCAAAAAATATGGATTTTATGATACCATGAATACATATGGGGCATTCATAACACCGAATGACATGACTACGAACTTGAAGTTCCCATACTTTCATCTAAAAGAAGTATTTAGGATATCACCCTCCTTCACCCTCAATTGTTGATATCCAAAACACATATCGATATTAGAAAACCAACTTTCCCCTATTATCTTGGAGAAAATTTGATCTATCTTGGGAATAGGGTAACCGTTTTTGACCATCACCTAATTCATGCTCCTGAAGTCTATGAAAAAATCCTACCACCATCCACCTACTTTACGAACAACACCGATTCACGCTAAGAGGACACACTGGTCTAGATAAATCCCTTCTTCCTTAGTTCATCAATCTGAATCCTCAACTCCCATAACTCAAAATTTTCTATTCAATAAGGATCCATCGAAATCATAAAATAACCATGTTTTAGTCTATCTTGAACTCAACATCACATAAAGGGGATATATTTACAACCTCCTTGGGGAAAGCATTCAATAATTCCTCAAATACCATGAGAGACTCCACCACATAAGCATCCACCGATTCCACTGATAACTTAGCCAACGAAGAGAGAAGGGGATCCACATGCCGACTACCCACCTAAGAACTCCTATATCCAATGAAAGTCGTATGCTAGAAATCCACATCTGAAATCACAAATATTCTAAATAAGTAGTTGATAACAACATGAATTTAATAAAAATATTTGATGACAATAATGGAATAATATGGATTAATCTATAGAAAGAAGAGATCCCTATGGGAATAATGTGTCCCCATCATCATTCTACATCCCTAACACACATCAAATAAGACGATCTAGCTTTAGACTGGCATAATCAACACCAGGGGGAAAAATCCTATCTAAGTCTAGTCCCAAAGTTTGGGATAGAGAGAGTGAAACAAAATAATTAAAGTCTCAAAAATCAAACAAAGAGAAAGAAAGGGTACAAAAAAACCGATTGTACCTCTAATGATCTATGGACCTTATAAAACAACTACTTTTGTGGCATGAAACTGACCAAACCTAGTTCTTCTTCCCCTCTGCTGACAACCACCTCCATAACCATTCCTAGGTCGAGGTCCCTGAGGAACACCCTACGGTCGGACTCTACTTGCTCGATCTCCCCTTATAGAGCACAAGCCTACTGTCCTTGCTGCTGAAATGGCCTAGCTAGAAAATGCTTCTGATATTGGAATTGAATCTTCCCACCTCCACCATACTCAGATCGAATGAATGTTGTACACTATTTTTGATAATGGTCATAGTATCCATAGATGAAACACCTCATTCCCAAGTTCACAGGAAAGGAATGAGGACTAGAAAGTTGAAATAGAAACTGTTGAGGTTGACTCTATTCTAGTCAAAACCTCAAAGGCCCTGATGCATGAGACCAACTACTGGTAACCCTACCTCTCAAAGAACTCTACTATCTACTATATCACTATATAACTCTACACAATTTCATAATATCAATCACTTCTTCCATCCTCTAAACTTCTAAGTATTCTAGAAACGTAAAGGGGGTAACCACGTAATGGATAGAAGGATGATGTGCCTCTTCTAGGCTGTTGAGTCAATAAGGTATTCCTTATGATTTTTCCATTCCTTCTTGTTTTGAAAAAAATAAACACCTTATCTTTAAGAAAATATTTTTTATTCTATGATTTGATTTTATAAGGAAAATTTTCTTCTCTAAGTAAATTCGTTCTTACCATATATTTATTTTTCATATTTTAAATAATTATAAAATTCGGATTCATATTTGTAACATTGGAATCCTATAAATACTTAGATATGAAGCATTCTGTTTTAGGATCTTAATTCTTGATGTAAACTGTAATGAAGTTCCACTCCAAATTCTGGATGTGAACTATAATGAAGTTCCACTCCAAATTCTAGATATGAACTGTAATGAAGTTCCACTCCGAAATCTTTATGTGAACTATAATGAAGTTCCACTCCGAATTCTAGAAACGAACTGTAATGAAGTTCCACTCCGAATTCTGTATATAAATTGTAATGAAGTTCCACTCCGAATTATGGATACGAACTCTCATATAGTTTGACTCCGAATTCTGGATACGAATTCTCATATAGTTCGAATCCAAATTCTGATTACGAACTTAAATAAGTTCTTACTCTTCATAATTTGAACTCTTATGTGTTCTGACTCCGAATTTCCATGAACTCTGACTTCGAACTTTTTAAGTTCTGGTTATGAATTCTGATGAAACCAGACTCCAAATTTCCCTGAAGATTAGAGTCTAGATTTCTACAGAATTAAGGTTTTGAATTCTTATAAAACAGAATCTGAATATCTCTTTATTATAGACTCCGAATTTTATTTTGGTTAGACTATGAATTTTCATTTTGCTTACATTACAAACTTTTTACTTAAACTCCGATTTGTTAAGTATGTGATAAAATGATGTCGTGATTTCAGTTACACATGTTTTGTTATAAAATGATGTTGTCTATTATATTTCTAACTAACTGTTGGTTTAGTAACATGTGTACAGGTCCCTCCGATATTTAAGCAAAATATGACCATTGGAGGAGGGAGCCGACCGTTGAAGCTTCGCCTATAAATAGGAGCTCATTTGAAAAGAAGCAATTACTTGACACAACTTGTTCTTACATGCCATTGAAGTGATTTCTAGAGATAGAGGCTCTTATTAACTCTCAATCTTCATAGAGAAAGTTTGAACAACTTGTTAAAACTTTTCTTTGTGAAAACTTGCTTCGTGTGACTCTGATTGTTGGTGATTACAATCGAGGGCTTCTAGGGATAGGAAGACAGAGGTTCCAACACCTTGATGTTGAGGGATTCCTTGCTGAGGAAGACAGAGGTTCCAACTACCTTGAAGTTGAGGGCTTGCAGGGATAACAAGATAGAGACTCTGATCATCGTATCGAGGGCTTACCCTGGTGTGGGTAAGACAGACTTTCTTGAAAGTATAAATCAAGGGACCTTTATCCAAGGTTGTTGGATACCCTTCTCTTTGGGTTAAAAGAGTTATTGTTTATTACTTATAGTTTTACTACTTGTTTTCTACTTCATTTTGTATTGTAAAGAAAGTATAATCTTATTATATTTTCTTACACTTGTACTATGATTAATTTAGATTCTATATGCTTTAAGGTAGAATCTCATATTGTAAACTTTGGTTATGTTTCAATTTCCGGATCCATATTTCCAAAACCAGTTTTTCAGAATCACTTTCCAGATTTAGGTAAGTGTATAGAGCTAGAAGTTTGTAACTTCATTCTTTGTCCCAATATTTCAATTGGTGTTAGAGGTGTTGTGAATTTTCTAAGTTTAACTTTGTTAAACTTAGATCTTTCTTTATTTAAGGAAATTTTTAAAATGTACAATTCACCCCCCTCTTGTATATTGAGCATCTATATCGTTATTTCGATCCTACATAGGCTTCTCGCAAGAGAATCCTCATCCGAAAAGAGAAATGAGGAAAATTGAAGAAGATCCTTGTACATAATAAATATTCCCCATACCAACATACTCTCTAGCTATAGGGAGAGTAAATCTTGCCTCTTATCATCCTTCATGGCCGATGAAATGAATTTTTCTCAGAAATCATTCTCAAAATTGACCCAAAAAATGTCATCCTCCTTCCTCTCCCCCTGGTACAATGTCTCTTACTGATGAAAAACTCCCCACATCTGTCTAACTACCAAAGGAACCAAGTACTCTGTCAGATCCTAGATCAAACTAAAAGAGATCTCAAGCTCCTTGAGCCAACTCCCCGTCTAGATATCTGAAACACTACCATCATACTTCACTAATATCCAACACTAGAAATCACTTTACATTATCTAAAACTTGTTGTCCTCCTCCACTAGATCAACCCTACACTGATCAACCAGATTGTCCTACTGAGCCTCAACTTCTTGATCCACACACATATGACTACTAGGTTCCATAGCTGAAAATGGTAAACAACAATTTTCTAAGCCTGAGTAGTATGGAATTTCATTTAAGATTAATTTTAACTAATTTAACTCATTTAATTATCCATTTAAAATCCCCAAAAACAATACAATTTATACAAGAACACATGTAATTATGATTCATGTACATTTCCTAGGGTCTCTACTCTGCAACTTGTGTAGACTCACATGGTCGTTCAGTAGACCCAGAGTCCTTACATCAGATCACAAGGGGACCTAAAATCACATTTCCTAGCCATTATTACCTGGCCTATGTCATGAATTGAGGTCACCTTGAACCATTTACCTACCAACCCTTGAAATCCTCAGTATTCCTAACTCCAAAATACATCCTATCTCTCAACCATCAGCTCTAATAAAATTCTGTCATGACCCCTCCCTCCAAAGATGCCCCTCCTAGGCTGTAAATCAATAAAGGAAGATAATGACCCATTATTTCTTCTTCTTGTAGGCCCCAGGGTTGAGAATAGAACCAATGGTATACAATCTAACAAAATGGGGAGGGGGTATTCCCCCTTTTAATGAAAAAATATTGGAAGATAAGTTGGTTCATCCCAAAACAAATCCAAGTACTATAAATATAAAAGAAAAACAAAATAAATACCACCTGAATGTTTAAAAATACAATTGTTACGAATACAATGAGACCCCAAGTAAATAACAAAATCAAGGATAAGAAGTGACAAGATAACTTTCCCAATGTATTAACTAGTAAGGTCTATTACAGACCATGTAATCCTCTTGGAAACCTAAAAATAGTTTTATATATACGGTGTTAGCACACAATTATACATTTTTGGGAAAACTAAAGTATCACATGAAAAAGTGAGAGAAGCATACTAATGCTCCCTTGAGAAAATAACAGATCCCAAACACAACCAAACAACGTATAGTAGCCACCCCATCCTGACCAAGGCATACTCACCATGCAAGGAAAGTCATGTAATGTAATATAGTAAGAACATCAATGATTTGAGCACCCAGTACGACTTCCCACTAGTTTAGCCACACATTCCTAATGGAAAATGTCCGCACAGTCCCACCTCTTCCAAAAGAACCATGTCACAACCTACCCATAGACACCTAGGCCCCACAAATTACATATTGCCTCATCACCTTGAACTAGAGCCACATCACATCCCACTCACAGATACCTAGGCCACAACCAAATCATATCCTACCTGCACACACATGGGCCCTCACAAACCACAGCACATCTCACCCAAAGACACATAGTCCCCAAACCACATCATATCCTTAAAATACATGGGAAATAATAGCATATCTCATCTCAAATACATATGGGAATGCAAAAATCATCTCATATTGAAGACACCTGGGAAAGCACAACTCACCTGCAGACACCTGGGCCTCACAAACCACAATCCGCCCGAAGAGTCTTGCACTACCACAACTTGGAAGATGGATCCAGGAAGAGTAGGTTCGCATACATCCATCCTCCAAACTAGATGTTTGGGAAACACACCCTCTCCCTTGATGATGGAGGTATTCATGTCATAGTACTAAACTAGGGTGTGGTGTGTTTATAAATCAAAAGGAAATAAAAATAATACTTATATGATTCTGAACACTCAATCCCAAACAAGGGGTTTTCATCCAACATCCAACTCACAATACCCCCTTTGCTGTAACCTATAAATGAACTACCACGTGACAAGACACAAACTCAAATCGTACCCTCAAATAATTCAATTTACCAATTTTCATTATTTATTAATAGTTCATTTATTCATTCCATCATTATCTGTGAAACTACTAGTGAAATTACACAACAAGCCACATAGAAAAAGTCACACCTAGAAATAAGAACCATGGTAAATTACCGAAATTAACATTCCTCTCTATTTAACACCCATTCATGACAAAACATACCAATCCCAAGATACGATAAATACATGTTATTAATGGAAAATAACCTATACCAACTATTTCCATAGTAATTCTAAAAATTCATCCTACCCAATCCATCCTATCAATAGAGAAGACCCCCAACTCACATCCCCAACCAACAACACATAACCAAACAACTTGATCATATCTATTCTATACAACACTTCCCATCCACACCATAATAAAGATATCTCTCAACCTGAGATTTAATTACACCACCCGAGCCACCCCACATCACACATTTATGCCCATAACCCTACTAATTCACAAGTTAGAATAATACCACACACAAAACACCACCACAAAAACCATGGAAAGGCATATTCAGTTTTAACAAGTCATCTATTATTTAATTCCACTTGATAACTTATGAGGTTATCATTTAAGGTATGATCCTAGGGCATCGATTTATTTTATCCGAATAAAAGTGGTTAACAGATTCCATGTATTTATTTAATAGTAAATAGACAAATATTAATTTACAAACATTATGTGTGCAACCAAGGACCACCAACAACCATGATTTTTCAGTAGGCATAAAGAACATACAATTCACAACATTGATCAAAATATAAATAAAATAGTACGATCATACGTCACTTTCCCCACCCCCTATTTATTAATTCGAAACTTATTTGATTATATTTATTTAATTTTTATTCAACTATATTCACCAAGATACATTCGTACACCCACACCTCATGATAAACAATTGATAGAGACAAATGAAAACATACATAGAGGATGAAGTGATCGAAACTTCTTTATTGGGCCAAAGAACAGGGTGCACAAGTAGTAAGAAAAATACTCCATAGAAAAACATGATCCAAAAGCAACACCAAAATGACCGACTACTTCGGGATGATAGTTTTGGGTTTTCTCACACCAAGAGAAAGGGAAGGAAACAATTTATAGAAGATCTCAACTTTAGAAAGGCCAAATCCAAAATCAATGGGGGAAACATGTTTTAAAAGCCATTAAAGGCAGATCTTAACCAAGACCACACTATTTGGATGTCCAAGTAAGGTTCATGTTTTTAGAAGATAGATATGATTCTAAATGGATAAAAGTACCATTAAATATGGTATTAAATTCATTTTACATCAAAGAAAATGTAAATGGGGTGAAACTGTAGGAAGCTGGAAACACTATTCATGACTCATCGTTGGAATGACCTACTATGGGACGAGTCACAATTAGATGAATCACAACTGGACAAGCTACCATTGGATGAATCACCATTGGATGACTCACCATGAGATGATCTATTATTTAGTGAGCTACCACCATGAGTCCCCGTCACGAGTCACCGTCACGATTCACTGTCGTGACTCACCATCGTGAGTCACAGTCATGATTCACCATCATGAATCTGCTTCACAAGTCACCATCATGAGTCACCATCATGAATCACCATAATGACCTACCATTAAAGAACCTAAAAAATGGAAATTGTGATATGTGTTGAAATAAGTCACTGTGGCCTCCCAGAATAATTTGACTACAAGATTTTCACAAAGTAATAGTCCGGAGAGGTTTGAGCCATTACATTGTAGGTGTCTCCCACAATATGTTTGATTAAATATTTAAATTTGTATTTTTAAATAAATGATTAATATAGTTGTGAGAAATTAGAATGATCATGTTTTCCATGCATTCATACTATATTTATAGGTAGCCTTTTTTGGTTCAGACATGGTTACCATGCTAACTGGGTCATAATAGATTATACTAATAAGAGATAACTTGGTTTTGGAGGGATGAGTACTACTTAATACTTGGAATACTCTTAGGGTCCTCTTTGACTAGATATTATTTGGGTTGTGTGTTTCATGGGTGTGGGGGTTCTGCCTTGAGTGTACTTTTGTTTTGGTTTATTTTATTTTTTTATATTATTACACTTGGATAATTTTTTATACACTATACCTATTTTATATAAATTATGAAAAGTTGTTCTGGCCTTAGTGAAGTATGTGGGAAGATTTTAGTGGATTTCTTACTGAGAAGATAAACTCACCCCCATAAATATTCACTATTATATGCATGAATATTTCTTTTAACATGATGCAGGTAAAGAGAATATTTCATACTTTTCCAGTGGAGAACCATGATGATGTATTCATTAGTGGATGGATGTTAGAGATATTCAAGTGTTGAAGTTGGGATTAGTTCCACCATGGCACTTGGTTATTGTTTTATTTATTTTTTATTTAGATGATTCATTATATTTTCTTCTTCTATTAATCTAATAATCTTATTTTTTATGCTACTAAAGTTTGTTTATGTTTTATATCATGCATCGTGTTTAGCTTTTTATTCCATATAGATTATCTGTTGCAAATTGTGTGTTATTTCATCAAGGTAAAAAATACACCATGTTTTAGTAAATATATTATAATTTATTTCAAACCTTCGAAATCCATGGGATGTCACCTAATGTTAGTATCATTTTGGTCCTTCCCAATACAAGGGGTCGGTTCGAGATGTTACATTACACATTTACATATCTTACATGATCCTTATATCTTACAAAAATTATTCATATTTTATGAAGATTTGTCTCATATGAAATATTATTTGTATTTTATAAAAAACTATACCATATATGATTATATATCTTATGAGAATTCATATCATACAAAATCTATTTATAGTACATTCACTGTATCATATGATATTTCCTATCAAAATAAATTCTTATCATATGAAAGTCATATCATATAAAAAAAATGTTCCATATGAGTTTTTTGTATATTATGAGATTATTGTATCTTATTTGTTATCTATCTTATGAGATTTATATTCTTATGAAAATATAAAACCTTATGATTCAGACTTATTATTTTTAACCAATCTGTTTTTTTATTATTTTTATTTATTTTATCATTATAATTATGGAATTATTTTTTGATATATTTAATTTGTGTTTGTAGAAAACCAAAATGGTCCATCCCTATAGTGACCAAAACCATTTAAACATATTATTACATTATATTTAACATAAAAATCCATTAATTACACCCTAACTATTGTGATGCCAAATGTATTTAGAAGACTAGGTACAAAAAACATAAAAATAAACTAAAACATAACATCTTATTTTTTTCTCTCCTTAGTGAGATCCTAATTATATTTGATCTCCTAAAACCATATAAGATAACCTTGGGAATACATAAAAGAAAAGGGTGAGATAAAAATTGTAGTATGGGGATAAACATGATAAGGAAGAATTATGTGTGTGTCAAATGTATAACATGATATCATAAAAAGATGGACCATGAATACTCACATGGAATCATAAAATAAATAACATGGTATCATAAGATCATGTAATAATAGGAAATGTGTTAAAAACATATAAAATTACATAAACATGAGTCAAGAATAACTGCCTAGATAATATCACATCATAAACAAAGTCCTATAATGGACTAGGTTTACTCACTAATACCTACATGATGTCTCATGAGACTAAAGATTTACTGAATTAATTAGAGTACTATTAGGGTGAAACTATCATAAAATGTTCATGAATAATATGTACCATAAAAGGAAATAAATAATAAGGCATAAATATAAGAATTACCCATGGAAGGAAAATGGTCCCATAATATTTTCTCATATCATAATCAAAGAAAATTTCATTATGAAGACATTTAAGAAATGAACATAAGGCATATATTACCCCCTCAAAGGAAAGAAGAATAAGAGAGGTATACATTTTAGAGACATATATATATATATATATAGAATTTTAAAGTATTCCATAACTTTAAAGTGATATAGAAATCAAGTTACAGAGAAAATGGTCATAATCTAAAGAAATGGTTGGTTTAGGGAGATCTCATACACACATAAGAAAAAAATATTTCTTGATATCATAATATACATCCTATTAAAAACCCTTTTTGAAAATAATTATAATAAATAGAAAATTGGTTTTTATTTGAAGAAATCACAGAATAGTATAAATAAAGTCAAATATCTAATAAAAATTAAGGAAATAGTAAAAATCATTTACACCATATATGTTAAAATAGAACATTATTTTTGCCTTTTTTTAATAAAGTCAAGATGTTCTGTATAAAATAAATAAAAAATATTCCTTTTGATTTTTTTTGAATGAAAGTAAAAAATTTACAAAAAATTTACTTTATAATTCATTAATGTCCACATAAATACATCCATAAAATAATTTTAAAAATATATACATTAATGAAAAATATTTAGAAAATAAATCTTCAAAATATTTTAAATATGGGTTTTAAAGTATGGTTCCCCTTATGTAAAAACCTAAAAAGATTCATTTTCAAAACACTATAAAGAAAGAAAAATATGGTAAAAATGACCTTTATAAACCATTAATTAATAAATATTAATTCTCATAAAACATTGATAAGAACGATGATGTGAAAGAATATAGTTTTAAGAAACATTTTAAAAGAGAAATTAATTTTTTTTAAATACCTTACCACTTTGGTAACTTTTGAACTGTAATCCCCATGAAAAAAGTTACATCAAATGAAAATTTAAATATCATGAGAATAAGTAGGATTATGATATAACATGTAAAACATGTTTTATATACACAACAAAAAATAATAAGTGGTGGATAATCTATAAGTCTTCCGTAAATAAAAGTGAGACTAGAAATACCTTACCCGGAGTCTTAACTTTTCATATATGTACTTCATCTTCTATATAATAAAATTATATCAATTATTTTATTTCTTAAGTATTTATTATAGGTTTAATAAATTACTCTTAAACCATTTAATTTATTTATTTTAGTGATATATTTGATTATTTAATCATTTATTTTAACATCAGGTGTTTTGAGGACTTTCGATTTATAAATTCAAAACATCATCGGTGTGTTAAAAATTGTAAAAGTGTTCATTATTTCATCATAAATAGAATAATAATAATTAAATAATTACAATTTTTATATATAAATTATACTTTTAAAAATAACCATGAATTATGGTTATGAAAAATGATCTGTGTTACAATCATGTAGACGGTAGGCCGTATGTACACATGTGCAACATTTATATTTTTCAAATATCATGATGGAAATATGGTAAGTGTTATTTTATCTTAAAATAATTATAATTATATCATAAATATCTGACCATTTCTTAAAATAAACTTAAATATACCTTACATGTGATGCGGTAATAATAAACAAATCACATCACTTCGCGAGGCGGTGATCCTTCTAACACACGAACAACATTATAATATTTTAATAGATGGTAAGGTAAGAAATTATATGATATATTAGTTTTACATAATTATTAATATTTCATTAGTATCACATAAAATATTAAACCCATCATCATAAATATCTGCTGGAGGATATAATGGAAAATGAATTACATCAATTTGTGAGGTGGTAGTCGGCCGTACCCATGAATGATGGTTTCATTTAAAATTTTATGGAAAAGATAATAAATGTATTTTATTACATTAAAATATTTAAATAAAAGTATTTAGTATATAATAATTTTATTATATCATCATTATTGAGTATGATTTGAAGGAGTTGGATGATTAAATAAATCAAATATTCTTGGTTAAGAATGATACATTTTTTTGACCACCTCTTTTGGATTAAACCTAAATCATCACTATAATAGATTTATGATAAAAAAAGACTCTAGGACGTGGTTAGGGAATTAATATATTTATTTGGGTAGGAATTTTAGAAAATGGGTTTTATGTGTGTAATGGAGAGGATTTGATGTGTCTTTTTATAAGTGAGAGGGAGTGGCGTTTTTATAAATACGCAAAACTACTCAACTATGGGAAGTAAATCTCAAGAAAAGAACCTCAAAAATTGATAAATAATGGATTTTGGGGTTTATATAGTGGAGATAAAAATCCACCATACAAAAATAAAAATGTTATTCCATTTCCCTCTAAGGATACCCACTTTTAACATTTTAGTTTTTCATGAGGTAACTAGTTTTTTTTACTATTTTTACTATTAATTATGAAAAACAATAATTTAAAATTATTAAATAATATTAAATATGATGATTTAAAATATTTAATCCATTTTATAAAATTAAAATCAAATAAGTTTCATAATTAAATTTAAAATTAAACCCACAAAACATGTAGATGTTTTTTTACAAGAAATGCATTTTCACGCAATAAATGATCGAATATTAAATCAATGACCAGAAATAATTATTATATGAATTTAAATTAATATAAATAGATGAATAATATTTTCATTTAATTTAATTATTTCCATAATATTGGTTATATTAATGAATTAAAATGGATAAAATTTATGAACATAAAATTAGTTTATAGAAAACCGCGTTTTTAAGAAAAAATATAAATTCATACCAAAATAATGAAAATTAATGATTAAAAAGTAACTAATTAGAATATTTTAAATAAAATGGTACATATTTAAATATAATACCAAATCCAATATAAAATTTTTCTTTTAAATTACTTGATTTAATGAAAATAAAAGATAGTATTTGAAACATCCGTTTTCTCACTATTCACTGAGAAATTAATCATTTTAGAAAAATAACAAAATTTCATCCTAATTTAATTTTTATATTATGATTTCAAAAATTATTTTAATTTTATAAAATTATTTTTTTAAAATTTCTTGAAAAAATTTATAAAAATTTTACACAAAAATAAATAAAAAACATTTTTGAATGAAACATATTTTTATAGAATATTTTTTTATTAAAATTTGAGGACTTATTTTCTAAATAATTTATCAATAAATTTATATTTATTAATAACTTTATATAAATTTTATAAATATATTAATACTATTCCTATCTTTTAATTCAACATCTTGGTTATATTAGTGATGCTAAATTAATAATATTTTAATAGTATATTCTGGTTTGTATAAAATCAATGTTATGTGTTGTATATGTTATAAAACATAGTGTTATTTTAAACTATTAGGATGTTATATTAATAATCTTTAAATAAATTACATCCACAAAATTTTAACTCTTTTTCAATAATCAAGGGTTTGACATTTGAGAATTCCATTCTGGAAAAATCACATCCTAAAAAGGGTTAATAAATATTGCTATTAAAAAGAGGGAAATTGAAATATGAAGGCCATTTGAAATAAAAATAGAGTTTTACACCAAATTAGAACATTGTTCGGAATTTTAAACATGTATTTTGAAAGAATATCCATTTAGAAGATTACCGTATACCATTTTTTTATAGAGGAGACCATCAATTTATCGAAAACAAATAATATTTTTATTTCATGATACTTTTTACTAAAGTTTATGGATAATTATAACATATAGAATAAGAAAATACGAACTATACTAACATGAAATTTTTAATTCATCCATTAATCATTTCTCAACACAATATCATCTGTTAATCTAAACTATGAGTATTCAAGATGAATTTTTTAATTCTTTAAGTTCTAAAATTATCTTCTAATGGATCATATGATTCTAAAAAATGATGTCAAGATATTCCCCTTGTATTTAGACATTATCTAAAAAAATGGTTATCATGAGGTAAAATAATTCCCAAAATGAATACACCTTAATATTAATCCCCAAGTCCAAAGATCAACTTAAATAATTCCATAACTATATAACTATACATACCAAATAACCTTGAAATTTAAGAATTTAATTGTCTTATTACCAAATAATATTTCATGTTAGATCACTTTCTATACATAAGGGTTACATATACCTTATCCTAAGGAATTATTTCCCAAAATACCCTTAATCATCTAAAAATCCTAAAATTTTAAAAATATTTGATTCAACAATATGTTTCCCAAAATCAAATTAATATTTATAAATAATACTGATTAATTAAAAAATCATACTAACCAATCCATTATGTTGGCCAGTGGTAGGTGATGCACTTTTTTCACTATTCATTTGTGGTTTCAAGCCCTGTAACCTTGCTAGATGCAATAGTTTGTTATCTATTTTGTGGGTTGTCATTATTAGAAAACTATAAAAAATCCAAAGTAGAAAAATAATATTAATAGTTCACCTTGATCATATAAAATTCTAAATAATATGATTAAATATTCTAAAATAAAACTATTCATTATGTAAATTTATTTATCCTCTATGGTTTTCTATCAAACTCATTCTTTTCCACAAAAATATAATTTTAATTAACTATAATTATGTCAACATCAAGAACATATTAAAGATTATATTTTCATAAATCAAGTGTTTTTACATAATATATAACCTTACCATTAATTAACCTTTATATTTCATTAATGACACTCAAAATATTTTTGAAAATCCTTAAATAAAAACTAATGAAGAAGAATCTGTATATGTTTCATGATTCTTATAACTAAAATACTATTAATAAAAATGATTCAAAAACATGATATTTAAATAATTCAAATTCATTGAAGTTATAAAATTGGACCTTAGGAATTAATCCTTGGATTTTTGGAATTCGCTCAGATAAGGGCCATGTTCCCCATAGATATGAAATTATACTCCCAGTGTTTCATTATGATGAAATTTATTTCCCAACATCTTATGAACCAGACTCCTAATTTTTCTTCAATAATTGGCTATATTATACCATATTTTTTCACACATAAAGAATATTTAATTTTTTTAATATATTTTCTATGGTGACACATAACACCTTTTTTATACGTAAGACATTGAATATTTTTTATGACCTTTAATTGTTTAATGTCCTTGATATTCCATCATTTTATTCTTTGAAAAGTTTTTAAATTAAACTCTATTACAATTTTAAATAATAATTAAATATATATCATTTGGAATGATAATAATATCTCTAATTTTTTCCCCATTATTTTAAGAATCTTTTTAGAAAAATCATTATATTTCCCATCACATTGGTTGTGGTCATGATTTCCCATATTTCCAACTATTAATTAAATAGAATAAAAGAAACAAAATGAGAATACATTAACATAAAAGGGGGAAAGTTATAATCCTATAAGTAATAACATATAACTAAAAAGTATATACTGAATTACTTGTCTCTATGTTTTAATCTAGGTTATCCTTAGAAAAATTATATATTAGGTTTTCTAACCAATTTTTTTCAAATTGTTTTATAATTGTTCATAAAGTGTTTTTTAATATCTAAATTTTATACAGTGGGAGTGTAAAACTAGGTTTGCAAAAAGGAGTGTTTTCGTGAACCAAGTGAATATTGAATCAATACCAATGCACCCTTTTCAGAGTTATTACCCCTAGGTATAACTGTGCTTGATATATATCCACTTATAGTACCAAGATAGGGATGTAATTACATAGAACACACTCACTCTACACTTCACCAAAATTTCATGATATTTTATTATACTTAGTATTACCCTTATATGTATCCCCAAGGGTCTCACTAAATTGTTATATTTTTAATCCCAAAAAAATATCTAAACCATTCTATGATACCAACTATAGTGACCCAATCCTTTTACACAGATTATTACATGATTTGTAACATAAAAATCTAAAAATCACAACCCAAATATCTTGAAGACCAGTGTCTTTAGAAGACTAGTTACATAAACCATAAAAAGAAAGTAAAACGTGACATATTATTTTTTTATCTCCATATTGAGATACTAGAATTCATTGAGCTCCTAAAACTAAATAGGATTACTTAGTGAATACATAATTTTACAGGGTCAGCTAAAAATCCCAATAATGGAATAAACATGATAAGGGAACATAATGTTTTTGTCAAAGGTTTAACATGATATCATAAAAGAGATGGAACATGAATATTTACATAGAATTATAACATAAATAACATGGTATCTTAAGGTCATGACATCATAGGAAATATATAAGAAACATATAAAATTTTATAAACATGAGTTAATGCTAACTATGTTGATAATATCGCATGGTGGAAAAAGTCCCAAAATAGATTATGTTTACTCCCTAATGTCATACATGATGTCTTATGAGACTAAATATTTACTCAATGAGTTGAAGTTATATTTGGGTGTACCCATCCTAACATGTTAATGATTTATGTGTGCCACAAAAGGGAGAAAATCATATAGAATAAACATTATAATTACCCAAGGAAGGAAAATGGGTTGAATAATATTTCCTTATATCATAATCAATGAAAATTACATAATGAATATATTTGATAAATGAATATAAGGCATGTATCACCTCATCAAAGTAAGGGACAATAATCTAGATATATATATATGAGAGACATATATAAAGAATTTGGAATCATTAAATAACTTAAAATAGAGAGAGAAATAGATTTATAGAGAAAATATTCATAACTTAAACACAAGGGTGATTTAGAGAGATTCCATATACTCATAAGAAAAACATTTCTAGATTTCACAATATTCATTTCAATTTAAACTATTTTTTAAAGTACACTGAAGAAAGAGAAATAAGGTTTTCAATTGAATAAAACATGTAATATTATAAATAATTTTAAATATCCAATAATTATTATAGTGGTGGGAAAATTCATTGTTTCTATATACATTAAAATAAAACATTCCATTTGTCTGTTGTAAATAATGTCAAAACATTCCATATAAAATACATAAAAATTTTACTTTTAATTTTTTTTTAAATAGAGTAAAAAGTGTAATAAAATGTAATTTATAATTAATTTATATCAATTTAAATAAATACAAAAAATAATTTTAAAATTATGGACATTTAAAAAAAAGATTTAGAAAATTATTCTTTAAAATATTTTAAATAAGGTTTCAAAGTAAAGTGTCTGTTACATAAAACCTTAAAAATATTACTTTTCAAAACATTGAAAAGAAAATAAAATATGGAAAAAAATGACCTTTTGAAACCATTAAGGTATAAATAAAAATTATATTTAAACACTTATAATAACACAAACATGAAAAAAGTGTTTCAAGGGAATCATTAAAAGAACATTTTTTTAAAGAAAGTCCCTTACCACTTTGGTAACTTTTGAATCGTAATCCACATGAAAGAGTTAAATAAAATAAAACATTAAATATAATTAAAGTAAGTAGTTTCATGATATTAAATTTCAAAGTGGTAGTATATATACTATATAAAATAACAAGTTGTGGATATGATATAAGTCTTTCAGAAACAAAGTGAGACTAGAAATCCACTACATTAAGTCCATACTCGTCATGTATATCTTGTATATCCTGTACCATACAATTATATAAATTTTTATTAATCTTAATAAAATTTTTCATGTTTAATAACCTATAATTATAACTTTTTCCTCATTTATTTTAATGAAATATCTGATTACTTAATCAGTCATATCTATGTTAGGGGTTTTGAGAATGCTTAGTTTATAAATTCAACACATCATCAAAGTGTTGATCATGGTAAAAGGGGTAACTATTACATCATACACATAATAATAATAATGACATAATTATAATTTTTATACAAAAATTATACTTTTAGAAATAACCAATAATTATGGTTATGAAAAATGAACAACGTACAATCATGGAGATGATATGTTTTACATAAATGTGTGTAGATTTTCCATTTTGTATTGATAATAATTAAAATAAGGTTAGTTTAATTATATATTTAAATAAATATAATATAATTATCTCAAATAAACATACATATACCATCTCTGTGACACAATAATAAAAACTGAATCACAACGCTTCGTGGGGCGGTAGTCCACTGTGCACATGAAGAACATTATCATTTTTTAATGGATGGTAAGTTAAGAAAGTATATGATATATTAATTTTAAATACTAATTAATATTTAAATAATATAATATATAAACATTAAATCCATCATTATGAACATACATGAGAGGAAAAATGAATTATATCATTTCACGAAGCGGTAGTCTGACGTACACACGAATGATGGTTTTATTTCCCATTTTATGTAAGAGGAGATGGATTTAGGTTATGAAATAAAAATTATTACATATAATTATTTGTGAGATACTGATGTTATTATATCCCCATGATTGATAAATTTTTTAAGTATGTGGAATAAGAAATAGAATATAGATACTCAGTTAAAATTGATACCTCCTCTTCAAGCAACCTCTTTAGTATTATACATAAAGTCTCTATATATTATATTTTTATTCTATATAAGGACTTTATGAAATTGGTATGGAATTAATGAAGTTTTTTATGTATTTTATTAAAAAAATATTTTTAAGTGTGGAAAGGAGAGGATAGGTTGTCCCCTTTTATAAGTGAGAGGGAGTGGCATTTTTTGTAAATACCCAAAACAATTCAATAATGGGAAGTCAATATAAAAAAAGTTCCTAAAATATTTATAAAAAATGGATTTTAGGGGTGATATAGTCTATAAAAACTTCTAAAATTAAAATATAAACATGTTTTACACATGTTATTCTATTTACATCTAAGGTTACTCACTTTTATCATTTTAGTTTTTCAATACGATAACTATTTTTTTTTATCATTTTTACTATTCATTATGATAAAAAATTATATTAACCTTATTAAATAATATTAATTATTATTAGTAAAAATATTTAATACATTTTATAAAATTCAAATCATTGATGTACAGTAATTAAATTTAAAATCAAACCTGTAAAATGAGTTAAAAAATGGGTTTTCTACATTTTCAAGCAATAAATCATCATATATTAACTATATAACTTGAAATAATTATTACATAAATTTAAATTAATATAAATAGATTCATAATATGTGTATTTAATATTAATATTTCCTTTATTTTGGTTGTTTTAATTATTTAAAATGGAAAAATTTTATGTACTTAAAAATAGTTTGTAGAAAACCGCGTTTCAAGTATAAAAATATACTCAAATAAATACAATTAAAATTTATGATTAAAATGTAATTAATTAGATTATAATAAATAAAATGTCTCATATGTTACTTTAATACTAAATCAAAAATATAATGGGACTTTTAAATTTCTTTATTTAATGAAAAGAAATGACAGTATTTGAAAAATCAGTAATTTCTTCTATTCACTAAAAAATCAATCATTTCAAAAAAATTAAAAAATTTCACCCTAAGTTAATTTTGATATGATGATTTAAAAAATTATTTTAACTTTATAAAATAAAATTTCTAACAATTTTAGAAATAAATTAAAATATATTTTCTAAAATAGAAAAAAATCATTTTTAAGAGAAGCATATTTTTTTAGAATAAAATGTTTTTTTAAAAAAAATGAGGGCTTATTTGTTGAGAAATTATAAGTATATTTATATTTGTTAGGAAATGAATTTAAATTTAAAAAATCATTTAATCATATTCATACCCAAACTTTAATGTCTAGGTTATATCTGTAAAATTTAAATAATAATAATTTAATAGTATATCACAATTTATTATAACTCAATATTTCATATTGTATACACTATCGAATTTAGTGTTGTTATAAACTCTTGGTATGTTATATTACTTGGAACGAAAACCTTGTACAACCTATGGGATACTCTAGGAGCGTTCCTAATCACCCTAGGATGGAAACTGGTTCCAGGGTTCCAATTCTACACTAGTGGGAAGGATTTCATCTTGGAAATCTAGTTACCACATAACAGATTCCACTAAGAATCCAACATGATATGTCTATTGGTTTAACATAAAAACAATCAAAAAAATATTTACACATAAATAAACAGTTGACTCATGTATAGAAAAAATAAATAAAAATTATTAACCTTATAAAGTAGAAAATAATTAAATAAGAATCATGATACATAAACAAAATAGATCTAAGACCTGAAGACTAATACATAAACATCCAGACATAAAAAAAATAAAATATTAATCGAACCACTACTAAAATCTCCATTTAACCCTTGGTCACCTTTTATATCACAAGATAAACGATACAAACTACCCAAATAAGAAGACCTAAGATAAGTCACCGAAAATAAACCCTAAGAGCTTCATTCACTAAATAGAGTATAGAGAGCATGAGAGAAACCATGATCAATAATATTTCACCAAATAGATTGTAAAATTAATTTAAAGGTAAAAAAAATATTGATAGTTTTAAATACAATATAGAAATTAGTTTTTTTCATTTTTAATTTCATAAAAATAAAATTTCACATCAATCACTAATTTATAAACATCCATTTCATTATTTAAATAAAAACTAAAACATTGAAAACATTTACTTGAACTAAGAATCCTGTATAAAAACATAAATTAAAAATATACCTTTTAAATAAATATATAACTAAATTATTTCAATCATTGTATAATAATTTAAATAAAAAACCCAAATAAAATTGAGGTAAAACAAACACTAAAGAACTACACCACAAAGAAGGGAAATGAATCATGGTTCCTCAGGCACCAATAAAAATAGTGAACAAAAAATTGGGGAATTTATAAATGGAGTATCATCTAGAATCATGGGAAACACACAAGGTCTTATAGTGGTAGAAGTCTTGGACCTCAATAAATATATTGAAGCAACTACCAGCTTATATTATATCCCACCCACAAAATCCACCCAACTTGACTGCACTTATCATCAATGAGGTAAATCAACACTAGATCAAACACATGGGGAACTACTAGTGTAAAATTATCTAGTGAATCATAAATCCATATCTCTCAATCATATCCTAGTGAACCCATGAAAATAGTAGTAATATGTGGGTAATCAAAAAAGGAGAATCACATCCATCATAATCATAATCAAATAAATATCACCTCACCTACAAAGACCTCATAAGAAAGATCCAGAATCACATAATTTTTCAACAATGTAATATAATAAATTACCCTCTAGGACACAATCCATTTCATAATAAAAAACAATGGTCTTCATGAGGGCCTCATTCATAAATCATAAAAAAAAATTATAATTCGAAATGAGCCTCACTAAAATCATTCTCATTGTTCTAAGACCTCTATTATTATTTAAAATTTCATTTAAAACCATTATTTAAAAAAACATCAAAAACAAGATTTATCCCCTTCAAAAATATAAAACCCATTTCATTAGAAACCATTCCTGAACCCCAAAACTTCCTTTTTCGAACTCATGACCCTAACATGGTTAAATATCTTTTAAGCATTCAATTATCTTTAATAAAACATTTTTAATCATTTTTTGAATCAAATAGCACGAAAAAATCCTCTCTAAAACTATAAAACACCAAAAATACCCTTTATTCCCTTTGTTAATTCATCCAAAACATTTATAAAAATAGCCCCTACTATTATATAGAGCTTTAAGATAACAAATAAGCAATTTAAACAAACTAAGAACCCAAAAAAATATCAAATAAAGAAATTTCATAAAAATTCTATTTTGTCTCAATGAATATCAATCCAAAGGTCATCTTCTTATACAGATAATGATAAAAAAGAAATAAAAACCCTATGAAGGCCCTAAGAACCACAAACATAGATTATATACCACCTTAAACCTCTATCCGTGGTTGAATAGTGCTAGGGTTCATGGGTGGAAGTGGAATTAAGATAAAAATAGATAAACAGTAAAGAAGAAGAAATATGGATAGAAGATTATGGTTTAACTTAATAAATTCACAATAAATCAATGGATGAGGTCTTGGAATCAAGGGGGTGAAGGAGGAAGGCCCCTGTTAATGTGCCCTAGCCTGGTTGAACAAAGGGGAAAATGAAAAAGAGTGTCTACCCATTTAAAATTTGATTGGTGAAATTTTGGAAAGTCAAATATATGAGTTTGTGTAACTCACATGGTTAGGTTGAACAATTTGATAAACCATTCAACAACAATGTAAAATAGCACTTTAAATCAAAAATAAACTTAATATGTTTTCCATATATTTTTACAAACATCGGGAAACCCATTCATCCCACAACCTATAAAAAAGGTAAGCTACACAATTCTATTAGGACACACACAACCCATTCTCTACCCATGTAGGACAAACCATGGATGTTCTAAATAAACTAGAAAAACAATTTACATAAGGTAAACACACATGGTTTCTTTATAAACCACATGTCAGAAAATGTATCCCCTAGGAGTTATAGAAAAGGGATATATAAATAGTTTCTTCTAACCATATAGTGACCAATATATGTACAATTTATAGAATAAAAAATTTAGAAAGTAAAAAATTAATGTTAATTTTGAATACTAAAACTTATAAAAGTTTAAGTTACCCAAAAATTAATTAATATAATTACGGATACAGTGACCCAAGGAATAAAAAAATTCCCAACATGCCACTTTTTTCCTAAAAAATTCATAACCAAGAGTTGAAATAGTATAGGACTAGTCTCACAACACCCCATGGAATGAGGTTGGTTGGAAGGTGAGATAAAGAGAGATAGAGATCTTAGGGAATAAAACCACTGAACATAAATGAATCCTATAAACCATTAGATCATATCCAAAAAAATTATTAACTATATCCAAGAAGAAAATGACTGTGAGAAACTAACAGATGACCTAAAGTAAATAGAGACTACGCATAGGTATCCCCACAATATAGAATTAATTTAAAATGTTGAAAAAAAAACACTGTGAAATTAGACATCGACCTTAAGAACTCATCTCAAAGAATTTATAGAAAAAAATTCAATATCCACAAAATTAAAAAACTATTACAATGATTAATAAAAAATAGAAACCATGAAACCTATGAAAGGACACTCATAACCATGACTTAATAAGAAAAAACATGGGATCCAAAATCATGTCACTATACTCAATGGGTAAACTAGGACCTCAACCCTTTAATATAACCTCAAAACGATTTCATATCATTTAAAACAATTCTATTGAGTGCTCAACAGGTCAAATTAAATTCTCCCCTAGTTAAATAATTTATAAAATTAATGCTTCCCATGTTTAAACCAATAATAATCCATCCTCATAATAATCATCTCACATGAAAATTATTGAAAAATAGGGAGAATATAATGTAACAAAAAGACACAAACCAATCCAAAGTTCATTAATATTTATAAAAAAACTTATAAATATCCAACACACACAAAATGAGAGTTCCAAAACAATTAAAAATCACAAAAAAACCTAATTACAGTTGTAACTCATCTTACATAACTTATAAATATGAAATAAGTAGCCAAACCAAAAACAATCACTTAGAGATTTCACACAAGATGGATTAGAATTATCAGGTTCTCCACATTAGATGCACTCAAGATGGCTCTTCTTTTTCATAAGATATTGGAACTCAATTAAATACTATTGAAGCACAAGATCAGCTAACCTATACCCTCCACTAGATGGAACATTTTCACTTGCTTCAACTATAATATCTCAAATATACAAGAAAAAGACACTCTACATATAAAATTCCTAGTTAGAGTCTAAGTGTTGGGAAGAACTCAGCTCCATTACTCAGTTGTGTGTTTGTGTAGGGTTTACATGTAGAGGATCCACTCATAAATGATAAGGGGATCCATCCTTAAGCTCATCCCAAAAAACAACTTTACAATTCTCTTTAAATATCCTCTAAGAGGAATAATTTAATCACACAAGATATAAACCTCAGTCATTCCATGCCCCACAAATTAAATCATGAATAACCTTCACTAATAAATAGATATTTGAAAAAATTTCTTTTTCAAAAAAACAAATTTCATAAAAAATACCCCTTAATACATTTCATAGCGTTCCAAAATTTTAAAAAGGTCCCATTTTTAAAACCTAATTGTACTATGAATTTTTATAATTAAAACTAAAACTAAAATTATACACCCCTTTCAAAAAACTTCTCAATTAGTTTTAAAAAAATAACCCATGACTAAAACACATGTAAAACCCTTTAAAATTTTAACACACTATAGAAGTTTCTAAGATACCCTTTATAAAATTTACGATCCCTAAGTACTTCATTTTTTGAAGAATCATTACCCTAAGTTAACTGTCATGGAAACCCCATTTTTAAAAAACATTCCATTTTTATTTAAAAAATCATTCAACTTTTTTTCTAAATGTTTCAAATCAAATCCACTTATCCTTAGAAAAAATCCATTTTTATTCCAAAATACTTTAAATTTTTTATTTAAAAATAAATTTCCTTTTATAACATCATTAATCACATTAAAAATTTTTATTAAGATCAAGAAATATTTTAAAATAATTTAAGTTGATTTCAAAATATACTGTTCCATGAAATTCTATTTTTCTATTTTAAAAGTTGTTTTTTAAAACATAAATTGAGCCTTAAAAGGTGAAAATTATCGGTTGAGACATAAACATTATTCAAAACCAAATTATATGGAAAAAATTCCTTAAGTAAAAAATTAATTAATTAACAAGACAATAAGGGTAGACACGATTGGGGTAATTCTAGAAATCAAGGGAAGAAAAAAAAACTGTAGGTGGAAAAATAGCATTGCGCGTGGTCTTTCCACATTGGCTAGTGAACCATATGATAATCATGAAACATGATCTATAGTATTTGTATACCTATTGTTCATGTGATTTAAATTGTTTACTAGGCCCTGTAGGCTAGATTTAAAACTCTGTCTTGTTCACCAATTTCTCCTCCAAATCTCAAAACAACCTCTAAAATCATTAATATACACTAGGTAGATCAAATAATCATCATAAAATATAAAAAAACTAATGTTACTAAAATAATAACTCAAAATCAAGCCTCAAATCCAAACCACCCATGGAAAATCAAGGTTTATTGAGAATAAGAGCTAGCTAATCACTTTCATGGACCCTCCAAATGAGTCATAATGATGATCCTAGTATCCATACTACCCATACACATTATAAATAAAAATAGGGGGATTTGATACCATTTTTTCAAAAAATAACTCAGTCCACCCCTAGAATGGTCACTTGAGCTTGTATATGACATACCCAAGGCATGTTATCAATCACCTTAGGATAGAAACTAGTTCAAGGGTCATGATGATAAACTACTAAGAATTATTTCACGTTCAAAATCCAATAACCAAATCATGTATTCTATCTATAAAATGATATGTCCCCTCTCTAGGTCGGACGTCCATACCATCAATTAAATATTTACTCATAAAGAAACAACTAATCAGAGTATACTCAATATAAATAAAATTGAAGTAGCTCCTATCCTAAATAATAAATAAATAATAATAATGATACATAGGAAAAAGTGATCCAGGAAATTAATGATAATACATAAACATCCAGATATAAGATAAAATAAAATCCCAACAAAAAGATACTATCACAATATCCATATGGATTTTGGTCACCCTCTAAATCCCAAGACGATCAACACCAACAACCCAAATAGGAACAACAATGCTAGGGAACCTAAAATGAAGCCATAAGAGTTGCATACACTGGATAGAGTATGTAGGGTGTGAGAAATCTAATCCAAGTAGGATTTAATTAAATAGTTTTTATAATTTCTTTAAAGGAATAAAATTTATTATTGTTTGAGATACTACTTAGAAAATATTTTCTCTCATTAATAATTTCATAAAATTATAACATCATAATAATCACTCATTTATAAACTTTCATTTATTTTTTTAAATGAAAACTGTCACATTGAAAACATTTCCTTGTCATAAGACCCTTTAATCAGAACATCAATTTCAAATCTAATTTCAAAATAATTTTATAACAAATCCATTTCAATAATTTTATAACCATTTTAAATGTACAAAAATAATTAACAGAAGATTAAATAAACAATGAGGAAACACGTCATAAAGAAAGAATACGAACCATGATGTATTTGGCACCAATACAATTTAGGAGAATAAAAGAGAGGAATTTCACTATGAAGTATCATCAAGTATAATGGAAAACACACAAGGTTATAAACACTTTCTTTATATACCATCTTTGAAATAAACTGAAGAAACCTATTTTTAACCATAAATAATTACAATCACTAATAAATATTGAGTCACATATATTTGAAGCTCTTTTTATTTTTATAATTTTATATAGTTAGGGAAAAAATTTAAATAGAAATTACAATGTATTTACAATCAAATGGAATTTTTTCCACTTTATAAGAAAATAATTAATCTATAATAATTCTACATCATCTCCCAAAAAATATGTACACATGTAATTTTCTTTTATTATTGTCATGTGTAACACAATTTTAACTAACATGAAGAAATGGAAACATAATAAGGGTGATCTAAAAAAAATATTAAAGGAATATATATATTATAATCTATCATGACATAAATAATATGGTAGGAATAAATAAAATTCAAATAATTAGATATAACTGAACACACAATTTTTAATTAAATCCATGGATGCTATAACAATATAAAAAATCACATGGAATGTAATATAGAGTTCCTTAGAAAGGAAATGCATAATTCTGAATAAATAATTCCATGACTTAATCTAATACATCATGATCTTACTTTCAAGGCCTTATGTCTTGGCATTATTTTATTCTTGGAAAGCATAAACAAAAATACTTAATTCAGTTTGTTTCATGAGACTTATCAATGCATCAAAGAGCTATTACATGACTTACCCATCACTAATTAAGTATAATACATTCATAATATGATGTATTGAGAAATATATACTACACATAACCAATATTACTAATTAATCAATAAACATCTATATTGAAATAAAAAATATAGGAATTTTTAGTATTTTTCCAATCAATAAATTAAACAAGTTTCTATGTAATAATCAATCAAACTAACACGATATAGAACAAGGATAATTTGTCTAATTAAATGATTTCTCAAATTAATTATTGTATGCTATTGAGGTTAACACTACGTAATAAAAGGAAGGAAATATAGATTTTTCACATAGGAAAGGAATTAAAAGAAAAATTTCACCTATAATAGACGATGATTAAGAAAGATAAAGATAGTTTTTAATTTATGTGAGATTAATAACATGAAATAAAAGAGTATTGAAGGGTTTTATATGGTAATACATTACTAATATATACACCAAATAGGGTAAAAAAAAGTGGTGAATATTAATTATATCTCAATATAGAAAAAATGAGATGCAAAAAATTGTTATGGTAGTGGCATGGTGAGAATAAAAAGAACATAAGAGGGATACCATGAAATTAAAATATAATGAAATTTACTACATCCATTATACTTGAATTAAATATGGTAGTGGATAAATAATATAAAAGAAATTATGATTGACAACATCAAACATGTCTCATGGATTTGAAAATAAGACAAATGAACCATTTTTACTTGTCAGTCATATAAATCAAAACCTTTGAAGAAGAATGAGACTGAAAATAAAATTAAAATAAAATGAATATAATTTAATATATGATATAAAAAATAGTAAATATATAAACTATATATAATTAAATTGGTAGATAATAAGAAACATGTCTCAAGAAATAGGAATTGAGACCAAGAAACCCCTGTCAATTAGCATAATCTTTGAGGTAAGAATCATTTGATAATAAGTATATAAAAAATAATTATAGAACCAATAAAAATAAAGAAGCGATAAAATAAAAATTACTTATTATTTAGAATAAATCAAACGAGGAAAAATATATTTCAATAAGAAAGTTTGTATCTCAATGGAAGAAAACAGAGTTAACACAAACCCTTACCAACCTTAGAAAATTTTGAGTTAAAAATCATTAAAGGATATGATTTCAAATGAAACATTAAATAACAAGAATAATTAGAGGAACATGAAATAAAATATTAAAGTTATAAAAAATGAACAATTCCAAATAAAACATGGTTTATAATAAGAAAAATGTCTTAAGGTGTGAAAACTTGAGACAGGAAACCCTTAACATAATTCCAGACTTCCACAGACGCGATTAAATATCTTGTATAAAAAAATAACTATCTTAATAATATTTTGAGAAAATTAATCATATATATATATATATATTATTTCATAAAAGTAATCTAAAATTTTTCTCTATATGTATATTTGTTATTTATTATCTATTTTTAATATCAGGTGTGAGAAATATTGATTATTTTAAACTAGTTTCATAATAATGGTGTTGTTATTCATGATTCTAAAAAATTTCATCATTAATATATCAGAAAAATTACTAGAATTTATTTTTTTATAATTATATATAATGTTATAATTTTATTCTATTTGAGTTTTTATTATAATTCTTAAAGGTGAAATCAGTGATGAGCATGTTTCATGGATTTTGTAGGAATATATATTAGTATCTTAATTAATGAGTATAAAATTAATGTTAAAATTATAGAATAAGAATAAAATATTTATTTTAATATTTATATCATATATAATTATTAATTATGTACTCAAAGTCATCCATGATATTATTTTAAATAGTTGTTCAAGTAGGTGGGTGTGGATCAACCCAAACATGAACATAACATAATAAATTGATGATTATGACTATGAAAGTAGTTTATTTTTTAATAATTTCATTATTATAGAAGAGTAATGATATTAATTTTATAAATTGAAGGTGTTGAATAATTATTTAGGTTATTTAAACAAATAATAATGAAACTATATGAAAAACAATATATGTTACTTTGTGGTGGCAGTAGTTCACACTACACATGGTTAACATTTTCAGTTCTTATGAATGTGATGGAAAGAAGGTGGATTATAATATTAAACTTAATAATAATAATTATATTATATATTTCACATTTATTCTTCAATTTCAACCTTATAAATAGTTAAGAGAGGCAGTGGTGAAAAATGGAAGTCATCGCTTCATGGAGGTGGCAGTCCGCACAACACACGAATGCCAATTTGGTTAGATTGGGTTTTCTTAATAGAAAAGGTGGAACGTGGTTAATATTTATTAGCTTGTAAAAATAAAAATAAGAATACAGAATTATCTAATCATATTTTAATTAGAAAATATATTTGTAATAGTAATATGGAAAGGAATAGAAATTAGGGAAAATTAGTATTCATGTTGATGAATCAGGGTTTCCCTTGGAACACTCATTAGAAATGGAGGGATTAGGCTAATCTATTTTGACCAGAAAATTAAGAGGGTGAAATATTATTTTAGGGGAAGGAATAATAATTTATTTTCAAGAGGATACCAATTTTTTTTTGGTATTTAAGTTGTGGTGAGAGACCCCTTTTTTAAGTGGCGAGAATGATTTTTTGAAAATATTTCAACTTAATATAGAAGACAAAACAAGTTTCACATGTCAAGAAGGCTATAAAATAAAAAATAATTGAGTGGATAATTATAAAAGTTCAATAATTACTCCAACATCTACATTAAAACATTTTTCAAGTCATTTACTCTTATAATTTTTACATTTATGTTTTTTAGTTTTTTCATAGTAACTAGTTTTCACATAAGTAATTTAATTTCAATTCCTAATAAATTAAGATTATTATATAACTTTTACCTAATTATTAGAAATATGAAATCAATTTTATCAGATAAAAGTTCTATGTTAAAGAAAATAAATTTTAAACATTAGCACATGTAAAGCACAAAAAACCCATTTTAAGAAAAATGTATTTTTAATCTTAAAATTTATGTGTGGGATAAAATTAAAAATATATGTGTTTTTAATAATATAAATTGGTTTATTATAAAAAATAAAATTTACGTGGATTTAAAATTTATATAGAACTAAATTTTATCAAAATAATATTTATTTAATAGAAAAGACCAAAAACTGTTTCTTTTATTGGAAAATATTAATTAAGTTAAAAAATTGATAAAAATGGGTTTTTTCAAAAAACATAATAGTTTATGAAATGGTATGTTGTAGTCTATAAATAAAATTCTAAAATTGGATTTATTTATAATTATTTAAGTTATACTTTTTTATATATCAATAAACACCATGACTTTAGTTAAAACTAGATTTTTTACTATTCACATAAAAGATATTATTTTACAAAAATACCAAAAACTAATCATAATCTAATATTAAAATTAGGAATCTAAAAATGAATATATATTTTTTCATATTCAATTTGTAAAATTTTAGAAATTATCTTTTAAATAAAAACCCAAAACTACAATGAAAACAGTTTTCATTGGAAAATAAATTTTAGAAAATATTAACTATTCTTACCCTTTTTTTATATCAATTAATAATCTAATTATTGTTAATATAATATTTATATAAAAAATAAATTTTATCCAAAATATATTTTGTTTCTTAAAAAAACATAAAAATACAAATTTTTGAAGGGTTTCATTGTAGAGAATAAATAATTTTTACCAGTTATTATCGACTTAGAATTAGTAATGAACTTTATTTTTATTTCTATATATATTTCATAATTCAGTTACATATATTTTTTGACACATCAATTATATGATTTCATTTTATGGTTATATAACATTCAACATCTTTTTTTAGTTCAATGTTGTGTATGAAGCAAACTATCAAATACGTTAGGCTTTAAAAAAATGTATAATTTAAAATATCTATGGGTTTCTTTCTCCACAGTTAAATTAATTATTTCCTCACACTTTTAATTACTATTTAATAATGAAAATGGATACGTGTATCTAAAATATGACAAGAATTAATATTTTATTTCTAAAGAGGCTTCTTCTTTACTATCTTAACTTCAACTAGTGAACTTATCTTTACCTTATAATAGGAATATAAATAATGTTGAGTATTTATTTAACCATTGTGATAAATATCCCAATATTATTTGAGTATTTTTTCCTTGATAGTTTATAGGAAGCCTTAATATGTTGAAATTTTTTGTTTTTAAGATTTTATTTTCTTATCCTAAAAATTATCATGGCCTCTATTTCAAGAGACATTATTTGTGCCTAACATCATATCGAATTTTTATAAATTAAGGATAACAAGATTTATAAGAAATAAATTTCTATAAACATATATTAGAGTGGAGTTATATACATGGGATAAAATAATTATAACATTATATTTATTTTTAATAATTCAACATCTAGTCATCAGGGTGGTAATTTTATGTTCTTAGTACAGAGGGAGAAGATATAAATACAAAAAGAAATGTTCTTGAGTGGGTGATCAATGTTACTCATTCCATATCTTTTCATAACCCACTTCTTTAGTTGCGGTTGTATAGGTTTTCCATTATATTTTAAGTTACTAGTTCTTATCATCCTTGTTATCCCTTGTATTAGGTTATTGACCAAGATAATTTCCATGTTACCCACATTTAAAACATTGAATTATTAGTGGAACATCTATAAGAACTCTATTTAATTTAACCATGTCCATAGAGATCTTCAATTTTTCAAAAAAAAATAGGCTCTATTTTCCCTTCTTTTCGACACACAAAATACCACCCATATACTTTATGACATTCCCATCGATGATTTTTACCACATTTTGACACAAATGATGGTAAATTTTTATTCCTTCCTCATCTTCATCACCTAATATTTCACGAGACACTATCCTTCAATTATTTTATGTGTTTAAAGACTCATGTAAGATAATATTATATTCATAATTCATAATATCTATTTTTACATAATCAAAATATTTATCACTCCAACTCTTATCCCATTAGGATTCTCAATGGTAAAATCTTTGTAATGTCCATGGTTATGAAGACTCACGTCGTCATGAGTTTTGAAATTCAATGGAAATTTGAACTTTTTTCCCCTAAAATGTTTTAGGGGTAAAGGGAATTTCACCTATAATATTATCTCTGATAATTTTCCTAACGACTCTATTAGTACAAGAATTGGTTTTTTAACATAAAATAAGAGTTTGGTGGAAATATGATCCATTTCATTTTTCATCGAATATTTAATGTTTAATTAATTAAATATTAATTTATGTACTCATGTTCATTGGTCTTATATATTAAATAGAGTTTTAGATTGATACTTTCATCTCTATAGTTGATTCTCAAATGGGGTTTTTTTCCTAGGCAGCATAACCTTGTGTCGGGCATTGGTCTGGTCCCCAATCCCCTTTTACTTTTACTTTTGTTTTTCATATTTCTTCCTTTTTATTTTTTTCATTTATTTTCTCACTTGGATTCTGAAATATTCCCCATGGGATGTCCCCTTTAGTGTTCTCATCTGTGAGAGGGATTGAGAGAGAAGTGGTAGAGGGGAGGAGGGGATCATTCCAGGGAACCATTGCAGAGGTTGATCAGGGCACGATGGTCACATGGATTAGTTCCAAAATCAATTAGTTAGATTTTTCCATATAGAGGTAGTCCCATTTTACATTTTTTTTCCACAAATCCACACATTTTATGTTTTGTAAGATTATTTTTTTCTGTTATTGAGGACTCATAATGGGTCAATCTATGGACTTTGTGGGGAAATAAGCATTTCTAGAGTTTCCCATTTGGGGAAATACATGTATAGTACATTTGGTTCAGAGAAAACATGTCTATTGTTATTAATATTTAAGTAATTTGATGTTTTTTGGAATACACACCATGTAATTAGGGGCACACACTATTTAATGGGCTTATGGGGTGTGGCTGAGAATGTAGCTAGACACCCCATGCGAGGTTACATGGCCATGTATGTTACATGACTAGCCACCTTTTGGGGTGAACACTATGTAATAATAAAAATATAGGTGGATTACATGGACATGTACACGGTCTAGTACCAATGTGGGGTCATACTTCATGTATATGCAGTACACGTCATGTGCTCAGGTGTTTTACACATCGAGTGGGGCTGGGGTACATTGGAAGGTACCCATTTAGGATAAACTCTGTAGACAAGGCCAAAAAACAATGTACTTTTGGAAATTAAAAGTTTCTTTCCCTATAGTACATGACAATGGAGGAATTTTGAGATACATGTCATGTATGTTTTTCCTACCTTGACCGATTTTTCCTATTTTTCACCTTGATATCAGAATTAGACCTGTGAGTATTCTGTTATGAGAATTTTTTCTAGTAGATCACAATGGTTGAATACTTTTAGCATTTAGAGGCCTTATAGGTGGTGTTTTGGAATAATATATTTCAATAGGAGGATTTATTTGAGTTTTGGTTTCAAAATATTATAATGGGTTTGGTGTGAGATGCGAGGCTCGGGTGAGAGTTGTGATATCATTAGTGGGAAAGGATTACAGATACCTTCCAGCTTTGTTTGAGTTTTTTTGATATATTTTAGAATATGGGATTAAGAAATATATTAGAGGAGATATATTTTTTTCATTTCATGCTAGGACCTGTGGCTCGAGGTTAGAGTTTTGAGGTTTTTCTACTGCTTTGGAGGATTAGAGCTACCATACCATTTGTAATGCTTCCTAATCTAGTGATCAGTGGTTTATGTAACAACCTGAACTATTTTAAATAAAATTTAGCCTTGTATTTTTAATTAAATGACTTATAATCCATTGGTTTTATTACATCCTATCATATTTTAAAGACAATTAATCATCAATACTATTTATAATATAACTGTTGAATAGTGATCATATGATTTGTATAAATACAGGGTTTTAACAAATCCCATTGACATATACAAAGGAAGTGATGAACACAACAAGTATAATCATACCCTATGAATTCCATATATTGGATCTTAGGAGATAGTATCAGTTGAATTTTCCCTTTACTAACCCCAAGATAAGATCTAAAAACATAATCATGAGTAAAACCATTTATGGGAGGAATTTTGGCTCATTGAGATCACGACCCAAACCATATATGCCAAAACACCCCAGGAAAGTCTTATCGTCACACACCTTACTCTTAGAGAGTTATCCAATGTAATAAAGGTATAAATATCAAGAACTTACAAATAAGAGTATGTACAATATTTATTTTATAAAATATTGAATATATTTTTATACTACTATTTTTACTTTATAAATGATTTTATTTTGATATAATACAATACAAGTAGTATTTTTGGTTAATATTAAAATTTAATTAAGGAATTTATTTTGATTAATTTAAATATTTTTGAAGTAAATATTATTTTAATAAAATATTATTATTAAATAATTTTTATAAAATATAAATGATCATATATTTTTTTTGAAGTCAAATGTAATTTTTATATGTATTCAAAAACTATTATGGTGAAAAACCATAATTTCTTCACAAACATCGATTCTTATATTAAAATTTTAAATAAAAGTATTTATAAATCTATTTAGATATAAATATTATTAGTTTTTGAATCAGAACATCAAAATTTTTTAGTAGTGAAATTTTCACAATTTTCTGAGATAGTCAAATTTTCGAGTAAAAATTAAATATAGTGTGAATTTATGGTTTATATTATGACATAAAAAAGTGGTGTAATAAGTAGTATAAAGGGTTTAAACTAAAAAATATATGTTTTCCATTTAAAATAATTTTATTTCATGTTTATATGTTTAATTTTATAATGCCGTTACGAATCCTACAAAAACCATTGATATATTTTATGGTTTTAAAATAATTTATTTAGGAGTATGATTTAGTTATACCAAATAAAGTGTATTTTTTTTAAGTTAAGAACTTGGAAATATAAAATGATGATATCCACTCCATTTTTTCAGAAACCATTGGCAAAAACCGTGTCACCTTTTCTGGTTTTGGTTATTTTATTATATAGAGTCCAAAAACATTGTTTGAGAAATGATAAACAATTACCCAATCTTTTATTATATAAACCCACCCCTCTCTAGAGTCCTCCCAAGGTTCACCGAAGCTCTCAAGATGCTTCACTCAAGATTTTGGAGTCACACACTCAAGTAAGGGATCCTCACATTCTCTTATTTATCCAAGTTACTTTTTATATTAAGCCTTATATTTCCAATTACTAATTTTGGGACATGTCTATACATGTTCCTATTATTTACCAATTAATTTCCAAATGATTAAATACCCCGTTTTCTATCATAAACCCATTTTATTAATTTTTTAGTAACATCATTATGCTGCTGAAAGTTCATCGTGATTTTCCATGACAAAACATTATGTAATAAATATTGTACCCATTTCCTATCAAGGGTGTTCAACTTTATACACAGACATATATATTTTACTTGGGACTTAAATTTATGTATTCCAAAATCCTTGATCATGAAATAAAATATGATGATGAATAAATCTATTTTTATGATATATGTTGAACATTTAAGCATGAAAATGAAATAAAAGTTATGGGTGTGACTAAAATTATATAGTTCTCAAATGAATTGGGTTATGTTTAGTCTCATGATATGTATTGTTGTGATAAGAAGTGAACCTTATTACTTTAGGGTACTTTTTCTATCATTATTTCTTGGAAGTTAGTTTTGACCTATGTTTATGAGGTAGTGTTTTAAGTTGCTTCCACATTTCCCATGTTCCCTTTATAATTACCATGCTATATCATGTATCATTGTTTATGTTTATAATTCATACTCTTTTTATATCCCACTGATATGAATATTTTATATAATCTATTATTCTATTCATGTTATTCCATGTTTATTCCCTTACTAAGATTTATAGATCACCCCTTTATTATGTATGTCCCCAGTTTATCCCATGTCATTTTAAGTGTGAGAATGTTAAGGATGTTTTAAAAAAGGATGATATTTTTCATGTTTTATGTTTTTATTTTGTGTACCTAATTAAAAAATACACTATAATTCTCGATATTATGGGTTATATTAAGTGTGAACTTATATAATAATTCATGAATTAATGTGTAATAAAGAGAAGGGTTGATATAGTTTCTATTTTCAATTTTTAAGGATTCTTGATTTGCATGGTGTACTTTGGATGCCCTTGTGGGAAAGTTGGTACTCATGGATGGGTGGTTATCTGGGATGGATAGATGATTTTTTATTATGTGGTATTTTCCCATGTTTTGACTATTATAAAGGAACTATTGAGGAGGGTCCTAATTTTGAGGTGGTATTCCGGACCATTAAAAATTCCCCTATTGGTGGGTTTTTATTTTTGGATGATCATTGGGAACATTGTTTATCAAGGATTATTTGGAGGTCATTGAGGTATATTTGGGATGTTTCTACACTGGATGTGTCCTATGCTACTGTATGAGATATATGATCCCTTTATAGGGTGTACTTCTCTTACTATTTCATTTAGGTTAGTTGAGGATGTTTCTATAGGAATGTCCTGAGTTATTGGTTTCAACAGGGGAGTCGCCAGTTGGAAATCACTATATTCTATGACCACAAGAACCTTGTGATACATATTTTTAGTTTGTCCCTAAGGTGGTTCATCAAGATCCTATAGTTGATGTTTGTTGGTTGATGAGATCTAGGGTTCTGAGAGAGGCCACATGCTTTGTTGACTGACATTTGATCGACACCTCTAGTTTAAATTTTTAGATGGTGGGGTCACAATTGGATCAACCAACATTCAGTTGACCTTTTTCAATTATGTTTAGTATAGTTTATTCTTAGGAATCTGGTTTGAGGAGGAGACAGTTGGGTTATCTTAGATTGGGTTTTCCCCCTATAATGTGATCTGGTTCTCTATTTTGTTGGATTGATATGGTTAGTTGGGTCTAGGGATATAATGGAGTATTTGGATGAGTGAAACCCCCCATTTAGTCAATTTTATCCATGACTAGTGTGCCTTTAGGAGCCTAAGGTTCAAAGTAACTCATTATGTGATTTTTGTGTTTTGTGGATGTTGCTGCACTCTCGGGGGGGGGGGGGGTGAATGCTATGAACTCCTAGTTTCTTATGGATACCATTTTTTGGGGTTCATAGTTGGTGCTTGATTTGTTCTACTAGACTCTCATGATTTATGGGTTCTCTAGTTGTGTCTACCTATATGTTCCCATCACCAGTTCAGATTATGCTATTGGAGTCACAGATTCTAGTAGATAAGTGTTGTTTATTTAGACACCTATGGTTACACCATGGGGCCTGAAATTCATGCATGTGGATTTTAGACATTGTGGATCACTTGTGTATATATATAAGAAGCAATAATTATTAAGTTTCTAGGTGAGCCACATGCCACAAATCCTCAGGAAGGGGCCATAATAGTGGTATAGGTGTTAGGATAGAACCCACGTTTGGTTGTTTTCTTTTTGTTTTTTCTCCTTTTTATGTAGTTGTTTATTTTATAACATATACAATTAGTTTTCATCTAGGATGGTAATATCATTTGTGGATTCACTTGTTATTATAATATATTTATAGGTTCACCATTGGGGGTGGCATACTGAGATTTATTTTTCACCCCTTGTATGTGCACCCTAGTGTGCATGCAGACCTGATGTATGAATTCAGGATAGAGAATAGGTTTCATGATGGATGGGGCCAAGTCCTATTGTTTCTTGATCGAGTAGAGTCTTTTTCATGGAGTATTAGGATTGGTATAGTGTTACTCAAGAATCGTTGGGATGAAGTATATGGTTTGGATTCATTTTGGTAGTGGATCATATTTTATTTATTTTTATTGGTTTATTTTGTATATGTGGTCGGCCCGATGGGAGAATGAATGATGTATGTTTTTCATTTCCATAATCTATATGATTGTATTATCCATTCCATTTTCCCTATAATTACCATTGTTTAGTTAATTTAGTATTCATAATTTTATTTATATCTATGTTAAATAGTTTGGTTATTTTCTAATTGACAAGATGGTATAGTCTCCCTACCACACCTTTTAGACCCTCATTGCTGGTTGGTAGCTTCTAGAATTGGGGGGGGGGGAGCTTGAGGTCCTATGGTGATCTAGATCAGGTGGCATGCCAGGATAACCTAGGATGGTTCATTATAATTAAACCCATCATCCACATGGTTCCTTTGGGTTTTAGTAATTGCTAAACCAAAAGAGTTAATACAAGTGATTAAAAATTAACATCATAATAGGATTATAAAAAATCAACATAAATAATCCGTACTATATGAATCTATTATGTTATCTTACAATTATTTTAGTCAAATCTATTTCAATTTTGATTATACCTATGTTTTATTATGTTTAATTCTCCCAATCCGTAAAATAATAGTCCCAAATTACAATAAACTTTCTTACAATATTATAAACCCAATAATAATTGGATTCTATGAACTCTAAATAAAAAATAACGCTTATCTAAAAAAGCACACGTCAATTAATATATACCTGAACATAAAAATATATAATTTTTAGGAAATGTTATCCATGATAAATTCTTAATAGGTTATCTAACCAATATATTTATATTTTTCATAATGGGTTATAAGGAGAATCTAATTAACCAAATAATATCCCTTAGGAGTCTTTCACCAGGTGTTCTATATTAGGCCCACTCATCATGCATCAAGTGAATATTGAGTCAATACTCAACCAGTTGTTTTTGTGGTGATTACCCCTAGGTGAATCTATACCACCACCACATTCACTTTCTAGTATCTAAACATCGAAGTAACTTCTAAGAAGACACATAATCTTGAATTTTCTAAAATATAAAGTTGTTTTACTACACTTATACTTATCCCTAGTGTTTTCACAGAAGTTCTATTGTCCTAATACCTAAGTAATTTAAAATATTTAATAATATCTAAAAAAACCTAAATGGTTATCTATACATTTGAAATTATGATCAACCTTAACTTATCAACCCTTTATGACATTTATTACTCTAAAATTATCTTCAAATGATAATATCCTACACTATAAAATTATCTAAACCCACATTTGATACCAACTATAATTCTATGGACTAGGGCTCCTAAAATATGGTGTGAATAAACATCTTCTTTATATACTAGCTTTGAAATGATTCAATGTGACTCAATTTTAACCTTGAATAATTACATAAAAATATTGAGTCACATACATTAGAATAAAATTTTTGGTTTAGTTTTTATAGAGTTAGGAAAATCTGTAAACCAATATAACCTGGTCTTTCTCATTAAATAAATATTTTTTCTATAAGATAGGAAAATACTTAATCCATAATAAGTCTTCAATATACCCCCAAAAATATATACATTTGAAATTTTATTATATACATATCATGTATCATAGTTTTATTCATAACCAAAGGAAATTAAAATATTAGGAGGGTTAAATCCAACTCTCAAAAAGGGAAAACATATATTATAATCTATCATGGAATGAATAATATGGTAGGAATAAATAAGTGTCAAATAATTCTATATTACTGAACACATTAGTATAAAATAAATCCATGGATGACATAAAAATATAAACAATAACATGGATAACAATAACTAGTTCCATAGAGAGTAAATTCATAATTCCAAATAACTAATTACATATCTTAAGAAAAGGCATCACGATCTTACACATAATGATCCCTTTATCATGGCCTTATGTTTAGTAAATATGTTGTTCTCAGAAGGAATACACCAAAATACCCAAAATAGTTTGTCTTTTGAAATCTATAATTGGATCAAGGTGATATTTTGAGCCCCAACAATCACTAATTAAGTCCAATTCATTCATTATATTATGGAAGGAATAATCTTTAAAACACATATCATATATTTATTAATAATCAATAAACATCCATATTAAAATAAAAATTATATATATTTTAAATAATTCCACAATAAATAAATGGAATAGAATTCTATGTAAGCATCCCTCATGTAGCACCCCAAGACTTTATGATGTACTTAGTTTTAAATAAATCTATTCCATTTTATACCTTGCAATACATGAAACCCTAATCCTAAAAAACTATATAATAGTATATTGTTATAACCTAGGTATTAAATTGGAAGGTATGAATAGGAATAACTAAATTATGAATGTTACATTGATTACACATGTGTAATATAAATTAAATGGTTATAGAGACCTGGGATTTTATACATTAATATTAAATCTTTTTTATGAATATTTATTACATTACACAAACACACACATGAGAAACATAATAGTTTAGTGACTTTAGAAACTTGGAACACCATCAAATTAATTCTTCAAATATCTTAAATGTTTTCTATAAATATATTCCCATTTAGTACTTTTTAAAAACATAATCTACTTAAAAAAAATACTTCATAAACTATAGAATGAAAACATAAGAAAGGGCGAGCTTAGATGTCTAGTAAGGGTATGAAAGTGAGATATCAAAGATCACATTAGCATGACATGAGCATAAGGGTATGTGAAGATTATATTAACACTTTAAAACTATACATTTCATATTAAATATCACAATTTTTAGACATGGAATAAATTTTTTAGTTCCTAAGACATGTATCATAATGGAATCAAAGAGCATGAGTCATGAGAGAATAACATTGGCATAAGACATAAAATTGTGGCATACACATAAGAAAAGAAAATTATTTTCATAGTTTTAAGTATCACTTAAAATTATATCATAGTGGAATGATTTAACTTCTCAACCCATAATAGTAGTCAAGGTTCACTCCCAAGACCATCATAGCGAACAATATCCCATACTGAATCGAGTTCACTTAAACGTATAGTCCTTTCTATTTAATCAGATATAAATCTTTACCTAGTGAATTGTAAGGAGATATAGGTCCCACTGGTCTCATAATGAAAACCATATTTATGTGTTCCACAAGAACATGAAATATTCATTATATCATAACCTATGAAATGAAATGGGTTTCATAAACATTTCATCATGTCATAACCTATGGGAATGAGACAAGTTGAAAAATAATTTCATCATTTTATCATAAAATTAACCTTGAAAAGAAGTAGGTTTCATAATAATTTAATCATGGTATAACCTATGGAAGACAAAAATGTTTCATGAACATCATTCCATTATAAACATAAACTATTCAGAGAAATAATAATAATGGTATCCTTGGATCATATCAACAATAAAGCATAAGTAAATCAAATGATGTCATATTAGATGGAAAATGAATATCAAATATCACATGGAGATTTTCTTCATGAAGATAAACTTTCATTGAAAATATCTTTTTAAAACTAAAAAAATCATAAAAAAATTTGTAAATTCAATTCTTTAAAAATAAACCTCGAAACTTATAAAGTATTCTTTAAAAATCATTTAAAACGTTTTTTTGACGAAAATATCTTTTCTTCTTTGGAAAAAACTTTTTTAAACATAATAAATTTTAAAAATATTTTTCTTTAAAATAAACTTGAAAAAGTATAAATGAATATTCAAGAAAATAATTTCCATGATAGAATAAAATTATTCTAATGACATACATATTAAAACAAATATTCTTTTAACATATTTGGTAAAATCCAAATGGGGATTGTTTGGAAAATGAAATGAAGATTCATTTCCAATTTTTTTAAAAAAATTAAAATATTGTTAAAAATATATCTAATAAACAATTTATGGAATAAAAAATCATTTTTTAAAACCATTTTTATAAAACATGATTTTGTTATAAAAATGAGTTTTTAACCAAAGAGAGAAATAATGAATATTTTTATTAAAACAAATTATAAATTATTATAAGTAAAAAAGAGTGTAAAATGGTACTATTAGTTAAAAATATCACGAGTAAAAATTTTAGAATGAAGTTTATCAGGATTCCATGGATTTAGACTATAATATTTCAACATTTGAGACTTAATCATTAAAAATCTTGATAAACGATGAGATTGTAACATAAAACCCTTACCACTTTAGTAACATTGAATAATAAGCCCCATGAAAGAATAAAATTAAATAAAACATATAATATCATTAAAATAAGTATATTAATGATATAACATGTCAAATGGGTAGTCTATACACCTCATACAAGAAGATACGTGCATGATATAACTTATGTCCCAAAGAAGGAAAATTAAGACAAAAATCCCTTACTAATTTGCTAAAATTTGAACCGTAAACCACATAAAAGAGAGATCTTAAAATGGAAATTTAAATATAAAAAAGTATTGGAATAAAAAAATATTTTCATTTTTAGTATGTACGTCACATAATATAAAAACATTGTGAATATGGAATGTGCCTCATAGATAAATAAAAGTGAGACAGAAATACCTTACCACAAGTTTCAAATTCATTTTTACTCAATAGAAACTCATGTATAATAAATATAAGTTTTTTATAAATATATTACATAACCATACATATATATATCATACCCTATATGATTTTATTATGTTATTTTATTACCCATTTATTAAAAATTCCATGTTAAAGTCATGTTTCATGCAATAACCTTATTTCCTTTCATGTATGTTTTGATTTTAAATTTTTGGTTATCTTAATTTGATCATGGTTCTACAACCACTATAATTTTAAGCCATATATAAATATTATATATATTCAGTACATATTTATTAATAGTAATCCTTAAAATTTAATGATAAAAAATAAAATACACAATTCATGGAGATGGTAGGTCACACGTATGCTTGAACACTATTTCAATTTTCTTTTTTGATTGAAATAATGAAAGTTAAATGATATATTATAATTATAGAATCATTTTTATGTTATATATATCAAATATTTTCATTAGGTTCATCCTTATTACATTTTATGTAAAGTACAAATGAATCACATTGCTTCGCGAGGTGGTAATCTACCATACACATGAACAACGTTTCCATATTATTATATAATAGAATGTTTGATGATATTAGTGATATAAAAATACATAAGAATAATAATATCATAAATATAATATATAAAAAATAAATATATCATCATTTATACCCTTAAGTGGTTTTAATGGAGAAATGAATGACATCATTTCGCCAAGCAATTGTCCATCTTGCACATGGAGGATGATTTTGTAATCTAGTTGATGGAAGTGGAGATGGTAGTACATCATAAAATTAAAATAAAAACATCTAATTATATGGAATATAATGAGTTTATTATATCATAATAGTATAAAAATAATTGAAGTAGGTGGAGAAATAAATAAAACAAAATTCTCATTAAAGAAAATGACATATCCTCTAGGAATCTCCCATAAGATTACACCAAAATCCTTCCTATTATTGAATTATATCCGAAATAATTATTATATTAAGAGAATAGGGAATGTTTTATGTTATTTGGGTATTTATTGGCTTAATAAAATATGTTTTATGGTGTGAATAAGAGAGGATAAGGGCTTGCATTTTATAAGTGAGGTGAGTGGTACACTTGAAATGTTTATAAAATAAAAAGGTGTACCCACATTTTAAAAATGTTAAAAGGATTTGAAATGATAAATTATCAACAATTATACATTATAAGGTCTAAATATGTCCATTAAATGAATTTTGTAAAAGTTTTAGTAACCCTTATTTTTTTAGTTTCCCCCCTATAAACTCATTTTTACTTTAACTGTTGTAATTAATTTGTACTATTTTCACTATTCATATTTGTCAAAACAATTAGTTTATCTTATTATAAAATTTATATAAATATTATTCCAAATATTGGATCTATATCTATAAATTAAATTCACATAAGTTTAATATTTTAATTTAAACATAATCTCTTAGACATGATGAGAAAGCAGGTTTTAAATGCGAAAATGCTCAAAATATTATAAATATTTTATATCAAAATACAATATGAATATGATTAAAATGAGAAAAATTGGACTAATAGATATATAATGGAACTAAATTTCTTTTAAAACAGTTTAAAATTATAATTTAACTTTATAAATAATTTTAAAAAAAGGTAGTTTTCATTTAATTTTTTTTGTTTTTCAGTACTCATAATAAAATTAAACTTTTCCTAAAAGTATCAAAAATTGACCATAAGATAATTTAGATATCAATATTTCAAACATGATGTTTAGTTTTTAAAATAAATTTTTTAAGAATTTAAAAAAGTATTTTTAAAATAAGTGCACAAAAAGTAGATAAACCGCTTTAAAAATTTACAGTTTCAAGCATAAAGTTGTATTAATTATTATATATTGTTTAGAAAACACATAAGATGAATGTTAAATAGTTGATTTAATATATGATATATATATATATATTTCATTAAAATAAATCACCAAAATTTTTTTGTTTAATTTTTTGTGGTAAAATGTGTTTGTTTATATAAAAATAGTTTTTTAGAAAAATAATCCCTTTATATTAAAATGGATTTTATTATAATTTATAATTAATTGGAAAAATAATAATTCATTTATAAACCATATATTCTATGAAATAATTTAATACTATTAATACACACCATTACAATGGTTAGGTTATAATGATTATATTAAAAAATAATTTCTAAATGTTATGTCATATTTTATTTAAACTTGGCATTGCATGTAACACAAGATAAGTTCAGTGTTGTTCGTAATACAAGATAAACTCATTTTTCAATGTAAAACAATATAAAAAAAGTATTTCATGTAATTAAATCTATATAAAAGATTAAATATATTTTTAAAAAATATTTCACAAAATATTGAGTTTTTACATTCTACCTACCTTAAGATGAATTTATCCATAAAAATTCACCACTTTGGTTCTAAAGAATGATAATGATTTTGCCTCATTAGATACTTAGGTTCCCATGTGGCTTCATCAAGTTGGAAGTTTCACAAAAAAACATTGAGCAAGTTAGGGTTCTTGTTTTTTATAACTTTCTATATGAAATCCATAATATCTATGGATTATTCCTCATAAGAAATATCGTGCTCCAGCATTATGGCCTCTAAGTTTAGTAAATGTGATGTAGAAAGTATTTACTTCCTCAGGAGTGATATGTGGAACACATTGAGAACCTGGGAGTGGTTCGGTGGAAGCAGAAATGATAATATATTGTACCTATATGATCATGTATTTTAATGGGTCCAATATAGGTAAGGATTAGTTTTCCTTTATTTGTTACATGGAGAAATTCATTGAAAACCCTTCTTGAAAACATCAAAGTTATATATTAGATCAAATATTATCAACATAAGATTTCTGTAAAATTTTTATTTTCCATTCATGTTCCAAAAATGGGACATACCTTATCTACCATATCATCATCTTTTTCAGGTCCCAATATTTTGGTTTCTAAAATTTCATTCTAGTATGTTAGAGTTATATAATTATTTCCACAAAGGGATTCATAATGAGCCATATGAATTTTTGAGTGAATGATTTTTTTGTATGAAAACTCAGCTTGAGGAAGGTGTTTATCTCAACCACCTTTAAAATCCATAGAAAAATGTTAAAACATATACATTAGGGTTTAAATTAATCTATCGAACTGGTTATCAATCTAAGGATGATACAAAATGATATAATTCGACTCTATCCCAATATATTATAGAAGATATCACTAAAACTTCAGGGTAAACTCTAGATTCTAATAAAACAAAATTTAATGTGATAATCTATGAAAACATTCTACTTTCATAATTTATATTCTAGAAATAATATCAAAAAATAAATATTCTCTGATATTAATGAAGCATGCTAACTTTCTGAGGTGATCGACTACAAACAATATAATATTGTTACCTTTAGAAGTTATGGGAAGTCCAATGAAAAATCCAAGGGGATGTTTTCCCATTTATATTATTCTATGGGTAATGGATGTAACATCTCCTTAGTTATTTTTTCTCTCATCATTTACTCAAAAATATACTAGGAAATTAGATACAAAATCTATAATATCTCTCTTCATTATATTCCACTAGAAGTACTATTTAAATTCCCTATACATATTCATACTTCTAGGATGAATAGAGAATAAATATCTATGATATTTCTCTAAAAACGCTTTATTAAAAAATGGTATGGATGGAGCACATACACAGTTCCTAAAAATTATCATTCTATCTTAATAAATGTTAAACTCAGACACATTTCTAAACTTCTTTTGCAGCTCTACATATTCTTTGCGCACCTATTTAATTTTCACTTGGATATGTAGTTGAACATTCAACTAAGTAAGATAAAATTTCTCCAATTAATTTATGATTACCATATCTATAATTTTAAAATATATAAATATTGTATCTTTTTTATCCTCACCATGGATAATATAACATGAACTTTTTGACTCAAAGCATCGACCACCTTGTTCTCTTTCAGAGGGTGGTCATGTATTGAGCAATCATAATATTTAATAAGCTCTAACCATATTATATGTCTCATATTCAACTACTATTTTAATATATACATTAAACTTTTTTATTGTTTTATATATCAAACGTTTATCCATAAATATAATTCCTTATATAATTAATAATAAATTATCACAACTTACTCCAAATCCCGAATTGGGTAATTTTGTGAATGAACCTTCAACTTTCACGAGGAAAAAGATATAACCATCTCATTTTTAATAATATAACATCCGAATACCTTATTGGATTCATCAATATAGATTAAAAACCCTTATCCACTATAGGGTAATGTAAGCATAGGTGCACTGATTAATCTTCTCTTATTTTCCATGAAATTTTTCTTACATTCATCTATCTAGAGGAACTTGGTTCCCTTCTACGTATACTTGGTGAGTGGATTACATATTCATGAGAAATTCTCTACAAAAAATTTATAATATATAGAAAAATCAAGAAAACTATATATCTTAGTCATCACAGTTGTTCTAGGCCAACATTCAATTGCCTTTGTCTTTGATAGATCTGCTAATATACCCTCTCTTGGGATAATATGACCAAAAAATGGATCCTATTGAATCCAAAATTCATAGTTTATGAATTTTTAATATAATTTTTTGTTCCTAAGGGTATTTAATACTATTATAAAGTGATCTACACACTCTTATTTACTCTTTAAATAGATAATAATATCATCTATAAAGACAACCACAAACAGATCAAGGTAATCTTTGAAAAATCTATTTATTAAATCCATAAAGATAACAAAAAAAATTATTAAGATAGAATGGAATCACTATATATTCATAATGTCTGTACCTTGTATGAAATGATGTCTTCAGTATACCCTCCTTATTTACCATCAATTGATTATATCCAGAATGAAGGTCAATCATTGAAAATTATTGACTTCAATGAAATTTATCAAACAAGTCATTCATATGGAGAAGAGGAAATTTTTTCTTAATTGTAATATTTTTAGCTCCCAATAATCAATATAGAGTCTCATTGACCCACCATTATTTTTAACGAAAAAAATAGGTACACCCCAAGGTGACACACTTGTGTAAGTGAATCCCTCATCAAGGTTTTTTAAGAGTTCTATCCTTAATTCCCACAAATCAATCGTAGCCATTCTATAGGGATTCATTGGCGTTGGTTTGGTACCAGGTATAATTTCTATTTATAACTCAACTTCAAGTTTTAGTGGAAGGATATGAAACTCATCTAGAAAGACATCAAAAAATTCCTAAAAAATAGGCATATCATCAATGTCATGTTTGTCCCCAATCATTTGAGATAAAAATCCCTTCTAAATGGGAATTAAGATCTATACAATAGAAGTGATTTTCACTAGAATTTTTTACTTTTCATCACATTGCTTGAAGATTTTAGGTTGGTTTGAAATATCAAATACTACTTAACTTCTTAAAATTTTGATGTAGTGTTTATGTATATAAATCTAATCCATGAATAAGATTACATCAAATTCAAAAATAGGATGGATAAAATGTTTTTTAGGAAGCACATTCCTAGTGATGTCAATCGGAGAGGAACCATATAATTGAGATGTGATAATCTTACCAATAACAGTTTTCACTGAAAATTCTATATCTAATCATTTGGGTGGATTCTTGATACCCTTATCAAGTTCATCAAATAAAAAATAATGGGTATATCCATAGTAAAATAAGACATTAATAGTTCTAAAGTGGATGGTAAGTGTACCTTTCACCACATTGCTATCTAACCCCTTGTTAGAAATAATGATCACATGAGATTTCCCTTTTGTCTCTTGGCTTAATTGGTTGTTGATTTTGATCATCATAATTAACCTTTGGATTTTGTCACTCTTTATCATAGTGACCATATTCCTTTCATTTGAAACACTAGAGAGCGAGTGGTTCATTATTTGAAATTTTCTACATATTAACATATTTAGATAAAATCATACCATCAATTCAGAAATCAATTTAAAAATGAAATTCCCTTCCATGATTAAAAAAATCATCTATTCGCTTAATAAAATTTACTCAATGCTTCTTCCCACACTTTGAGGCTAAAGGAAATATCATCTTCTCCTCATCAAGATTGTTAGATTTTATTTTGAATTCTATTTTTTTGTTCTTATCTAAACCATGATATTGATTCCTAAATCCAACCTCCATTTACAAGTTGATATCACATTGAAAAAAATCATCATATATACTGAAGTATTTTTGCCTAACTCCCTTTGGAGACTTGGTTTTGGCCACTGAAGAATTGAATGACATTAATTTTAAGTTACATGATAATACCAAAAGCATACAACCCAAGTCTTGTAAATGTTACCTCATAGGTACCAACAGATTTATCAACTTTTTTCTTCAGCTCAAGGAACTCTTTATCCATATTTTTATAAAGAATATGTGAAAAGTAATTAATGAAAAATAAGTTCTATAATTCATCATAATCCATGTGTTCAATTTCATCATGTTTCTTCATATTCTAGATTAGAGTCTACCATTGATCCGCTTCACCTTATAAATGGTAGACAACAGAAATGGATTTTTAATGTTACAGACATTAAAGAATAGAAAAAATCATTTCAGTGGTACTGATCCATTTCTCAACAACTATTAAATCAATAGTTTTATTGAAGGAAGGTGGATATTACCTTTTTAAGGACTCAACATAATTTTGTTCCATATTATGTTCTTTTGGAAGTCCATAATAATCCATTTCATGAGAAATTTGTGGGATAATTGAAATGATATTTTTCACTCTATATACCATGACTTGTGGCTTCATAAGAGGATAATCATTGAATTTTCCATTGCACACATCATCAGCACTATTTCTTCGGGTTCTATCCATTTACTAAAACTAGAAAACATAGTTTAAAAAATAATAATCCCAATGGGAAAAATCATAATCATGAAAAATAACTTATATGATGTCTAAATAGAGACATATTCATTGAAATATATGAATCCTTAGGATTAAACAAGGTTATTCATGGTCATTATTCAAATCATTCATGATGGTTCATAATGAGTTTGTTATTTTCTAAAGAATATCCTCCAAGAGTTTCAAATTAAGTATGCAATGAGTTCTGTCATTGTAAATCAGGTAATGATCAAGTCCACCTCAATGGATCCTTTTCAGATATACTACACCTAGATACCTCTATACCATATCCACATCCCCTCATAATATCCAAATAGGGATATAATTTCTTAGAAAAACTCTCTTTATCCTTTAATAAAATTTTGGGACATTTTTCTACAATTTGAATCCTTGTTATACTTATACATAGAAATTTAGTTCTAGATATCACTAAAATTTTCACCTCATAGTTTCCAATAGTTAACTAAACCTATCATTTGATAGTAAATATAGAAACCCATGATTTTTATACATGGATATTACATACTTTTAGATTAATATTGATTACATTCAAAAGACACACATGTGAGGACCATAATAGTTTAACGACCTAGGAAACATAGAAGACAACGTTCTTAATTAATTAAAGGTCTTAAATGTATAACATAATGATATTATCCTTTATTAATCTTAAAAAACATTCCCTACATGAAACCATTCTTCATAACCTTGGGAAAGGAAACACAATAAATAGTGATCTAAAATTCCTAATATGGGTAAAAAAGTGAGATATCAAATATCACATAAGCATGAAATGATCATAAGGGTTTGAGAACATAAGATTAAAGTTTTTAAACCATACCTTTCTTATTAATGGTCATAATATTAAGACATGGAATAAAGTGTGGCATTTCATAAGACATGGATCATAATGAAATCAAAAAGTATGAGCCCTAGGAGCATAAAATTAGCATAAGAAATAGAATTGTGGAATAAAAATAAGCATATAAAATTATTTACATAATAGTCAAGGATAAATTAAAAGTCTATATAGTGGAATGTAATAACTCCCATACCATCATAGTAGTAAAGGATCACTCCCAAGACCATCATATCGGACAAAGTCCCTTACTTAACTTGGATTACCCCCATTACAGTACTGTTTATCTCATGAGATATAAATATTTACCTAATTAATTGGAGGAAGATATAGGTCCCAACAATATCATAATTAAAACCATATTTATGTGTTTTAAAAAAATATAAAAAATCATCATATCATAACCCATAAAATGAAATCAGATTAATAAAAATTTCATCAAGTCATAACCTGTGGAAAAGAGACTCGTTGCACAATCATTTGATCATTCATCATATCATAACGTGTGAAAAGAAGTGGGTTTCATAATAATTTTATCATGTTATAACCCATTGAATAGAAATGGGTATCTTAAAAATAATTCCATCAAAAAATAAACCATTCATTGAAAGAATAATAAATGTATCCTTGTATCATATCCCCATTAAAGAATAAGTAACATGAAATGATGTCATCATAGAAGGAAAATTATTTTGAAATATTATATGGAACATTTATTTTAAAAGATAAAATTTATTTGAAAAGAAGGGTTTACAAATGAAAATTTATAAAACATTTTGGAAATTGTTTTCATTGAAAATAACCCTTGAAACTTATACAGAAATCTTTAAAAATTATTTAAATCATTTCTTTAGAAAGATATATATTTTTCTTCGAAAAAGACTTTTTAAAACAAAAGGCATTCTCAAAGTAACTTTCTTTTAAAATAACCTAGAAAAAATATAAATGAAGCTTTATTAAAAATAATGGTTATGGTGGTGGAATATTACATTCATGTTGTATACATTAAAACCAATATTCTTTTCATATTTTTGGTAAAATACACACATGAATTTTTTGGAAAATTACATGGAGATTACTTAAAAAATAGATATTCTACCTTGTGTAATAATTTATTTAATAAATAATTTGAATAATGATAAAAAAAAGTGTTGTAAGTTTTTAAAAAACATTATTTTGGATGAAAAACTAGTTTTGGATAAAGAAGATTTTTCATAAAACATATTCTCTATTATTTTAAGTATAAAAGAATGTAAAAATGATACAATTACTTGAAAATTTGATGAATAACCATATAAGAATAAAATTAATGATAATTCAGGATAATTAGATAATAATATTTCAATAATGGAGACTTAATCATAGAATATCTTAATAAATGTTGAGATTGTGACTTAAAACCCTAGACACTTTGGTAACTTTCAATCATAATCCCAAAAAAGAAAAACATTAAATGGAAAATTTAATATCATGAAAATAATGATATTCATGATATTACATTTCAAAGGGTCAGTATGTACACCTTATACACGAATATTGGTTCATATCATAACTTTTGTCCCAAAAAAGTAAAATTTGGAAAAAAAATCTCACACCGATTTGTTATCATTTGAATTGTAAACCCCATAAAATAGAGATAAAAAAATGGATATTTAAATCTAAAAAAAATTATTTATAATAATCATAAAATATAAATATTGGCATTATATATACCACATATTATAAGGACCTGATGAATATGGCATGTTTCTTTAAGAAAAATAAATGTAAGATAGAGATCCTATACTGTATGTCTTGGATTCCTTAATACTCATTCAGACGTATAATAAATAAAATTTTATTGTAAATATATTATAGAACCATAATTTTATATATGATACCACATATGATTCAATTACGAAATTTTACTACCCTTTTATTTACAATTCCATATTAAATTCACTTTTTGGGTAATAACCTCTTTTTTTCATATATGTTTTGATTAATTATTTTTGGCTATATTACATTGACCATGGTTATATAATCTAAATATTATTAAAAATTATATAAATATAATATATATCCAGTATATATTTATTTAGAGTAATCTAAAATATTTAGTGATATAAAATGAAATACACCGTTCATGGAGATATTGACCCATATATACACATAAAAGTTGTTCCCATTTTTTTATTGTATGAAAATAAAAATATTTAAATGATATATTACCATTATAGACTCATTTTTAGGTCATATATATCACATATTTTCACTAAAAAACTTTATTACCTTCAATGAAAGGTGTGAATGAATCACATCGCTTCACGAAGGGGTAGTCCACCATTCACATGAACGATATTATCAGATTCCCACAGAATGAAATGTATAAAGGTATATTTGATATAATAATTAAATTAGAATAATATTATCATAAATATAATAGATAAACAATAAATCCATTACTATGTTTAACCATTATAGGTGGTAATGGAGAAACGATTGATATCAGATCCCGAGGAGATAGTCCAGCGTAAACACAAGTGATGATTTCGTAAACCATTTTATGAAAGTGGAGATGTTTTTATGTCCGTAACTTAAAATAAAAACATATAATTATATTTAATATAACTAGTTTATTATATCATCATGGTATAATAATAATTTAAGGTTGTGGTTGAAGAAATAAATCTAAACACCTGTTGAAGAACATTACATTTTTTTTTCAGGAATCCTCCTTAGGTTTACACCAAAAGTCTACCTAGGTTGAATTTCTATCCAAACTAAGGCTTCTAGGATGACAAGATAAAATTTGGAAATTTATTTTTTGGAATTTTTTTAATGTTTGAATATGAGAATAGAAGTCTTTACCTATTATATGTGATGTGACTGACACACTTGTAATGTTTTGAAAAAAGGGTGTAACCATGTTTTTCAAATTCCACAAGGATTAAAAATGGAACATTATCAAGAATTATAGAGGTTGAGGTATAAATATGGATATAAAATGGGTTTTTGTATAGTTTTTGGCAATTTTTAACCCACATTTTTTAGTATAACCCCTAAGTAAACATATTTTTACCTTAATTGTGGTAATTAATTTTTAATGTTTTCCCTATTAATTTTGGAAGAAAATAATATTAAATTTTTAGATAATACAAATTATACTAATTACAAATATAAAATCCATTTTTAAATATTCAATTCTCATAATTTCATAAATTTAAATTAAAATAAATTCTACAGACGTGATGAGAAAGAGGGTTTTCAAAGAGAAAATGTTCAAAATTTTACCAAGTTTTTATATAAAAAATAAATATGAAAATGATTACAAAGAACTAAATTGTATTAATTTATATATCATTTAACAAATTTTATTTTAAAACAAATTAAAAATATTATTTTACTTTATAAATAATTTAAATAAAAATGTGGTTTTCAATTAAAATTTAGTATTTTTCACATTTCCTAAAAAAATAATCTTTTTAGAAAATTGTCAATAATTTACTAGAAGTGTATTTTTATATTATGATTTTAAAATTAAAATATATTTTATCAAATAAAATTTATAAAATTTACCAAATTTATTTTTAAAATACGTTCACAAAAAATTGACAAAACTGTTTTTTTGAAAAATGGAGTGTTTAAGTGTAAAACCAGACCTATTCTTATCTCCTGTCTAGAAAACACATAAGATGAATTTTATGCAATTTATTAAATATATAATATGTAAATTTAATTAAAATAATTTAATAAATTTTATTTTATTTTATTAAGGGAATTTTTTTGCATAAACATATTTTTTTAGAAAAATATTCCCTTTATTTTTAAATGGTTTATATTTTCATTTATAATTAATTGGTCACTAAGTAATTATTGTGTAAACCATATATTTTCATAATTTATATAATACTATTCATAAACTTCATTATAATTGAAAGGTAATAACTATTATATTAAATAATTATTTCTTAATATTAATTCATGTTTCATTTAAACTTAGTGTAGTGTATAACACAAGATAAATTCGGTGTTGCATGCAATGCAAGATAAACTCAATTTTGCATGTAAAACAATGTAAATTAGGTATTTCATATAATGAAAGCTATATAATATATTAAATATATTTGAAAAAAATATTTCTAAAAATCTCATAGTGTTACAATGGTTATATATTGATTAGAAATAAAATAAGAACAATTTGAAAGAAAAATAAATATTTTGTAAAAAACATTATTTTTCTAAAAGGTGGTTTAGTTGTGCTTTTTGCAAATAATTTAAAATTATATTTTACAAATTTTAAAAAATTTATTTCAAAAAATAATATTAGTTTTTAAAATCTACATGTGAAAATTATATTTGGGTAAATTATTTAGAATTTTCTGAAAAGACTAATTTTTTTGATGAATAGTTAAAAATACCGATTTTTATTGAAAATTTCATTTTTTGTTTAAATTATTTGAAAAATTAAACAGTATTTTAAATTGGTTTTAAAGTTAAATTAGTTAAATTATTTTACAATTTAACAAATTTAATTCATTGGAATCAATTTTATATTGAATTTTGATTTAAAAACGTTTTAAGCTTTTGAATATTTTGTTTGGAAAAACTGCTTTTTCGATACGTCTGTGGGATTAATTATAAATTGAATCCTTCAAATTATGGGAAATGATTTTGAAAAAAATTGTTAAATATTTTAAATAACAATAATTTACTTTATATAATAATTTCAACTTATTTTTTTGTCATAATTAATATTAAAAATAGAAAAAATTATTTATCGCGGTTAAGGTTAAAACGAGTTTACTGAGGGAAAAACTAAAAAGATAAGGGATAAAAATAAAAAATATTTATCTAATTAATTTTTTCTTTCCATATTTAGACCTTATATATTCAATTTTCATGATTGAATTATTTTTGATGGTTTTTCATGATAAAACTTTTGGTATCACTTTTTCTTTTCAAAAACCCCAAGTGTGTCCATGCCCCCACTTATAAATGCCCAGTTCCTCTCCTCCCCTATTCACACTTAAAAAATATATTTCTATAAGAAAATAATTAAAAAATAAATTCTTTATATCCTTAAACACAACCTAGATTCCTAATTTTTATTATTAAACCCTTTTAAGAAGGCTTTGGGTATAAACCTAAACGGGTTATCCAAAGAAGAGGTAAAATTCTTAACATTTATATTTTTTTGTTTCTTATTACACCACCATAAAATCTTCTTCAACTATGAAAATATAATAAAATAATAATATAAAATATATGTATTTTATTTTAATAATTTAATAAACAATATCCATATTCAGTTCAATCAAATGGGAAACGAAACCATCGATCGTGTGTACGATAATATACCACCTTTTGAATCGATGTAACTTGTTTTAAATCACAACCTTTAAAATATGTATAAAATGATGGATTTAATATATTTTAATTATATTTTTGAAATTATTATACTTATTTAATTATGATATTGCATATACCTTTATATTTACCATTCTGTTGGGGGATACGACAACATCGCTCATGTGTACGACAGACTACCCCCTTGTAAACCAATGTGATTTGTTTTTCACTTATGATTTACATAGAAGGTACTGAGGATAAATTTAATGAATAAATGTGATATTTATGACCTAAAAATAGTTATATAAATATAATATCACATCTCAATTATTTCCTTCTAATCCATTGGAAGACAATAACATTGCTCGTGTGTATGTGGGGACTACCACCTCCACACAAAAATGTAAGATGTTTTTCATTATATTTTTACATTGATGGTAATAAGGATAGAATTTATTAATATAAATTATATATTTAAAATAATAATTATGGTTTAAAGGTAAATTAATATTTATTTTTCTTTGATTCCATCAATTAATAAAATGGAAACCGTTTTTATGCGTATGTATGGCACAATGTCTCCATGAACGGTGTAATGCATTTTCTATCTTTAAATTTTACAAATTAATCTAAATTTATATATAATGAATATGTATAATATTTTTATCATGTTTTAAATTTTTTATATAAATGAAACATGATCAAATTAAAGGTATCAAGATTGATGAACCAAAACACACATGAAAAACAAAATATTTATCTCCTAAAACAGTGATTTTAACAATGAATTGTTAATAAATAGGTCATAAAATACTATAAGTAATTCATATATAGTATAAAATATATGATAAGTGTTATTTAATATATGTTCAATAAATCTATATATATTATATAGGAGTTACACACACATAGAAATGAAGTCATGTATGATGTAAGGGTTTCTCATCTCACTTTTACTTCCATGAGACATATTTTATATTCCCCACTTAGTTATTTTTGGTTTTATATACCAAAACTTTGATGTTTTATATCATGAATACCTTTATCTTCCTATTATTTAATGTTTCATTTTAATTTTTTTAGGGAAATTATGATTCAAAAGATACCAAAGTGTTAATGGTTTATTTTACTATCTTATCATATATCAGGGTTGTTTATGATTAGAATTTTTATAAAATATTATGATCTATAGCTCAATAAAATCATTAATTTTATTATCCTTTATTTATTCTGCATTTTTTTGTAATATTACCATTTTCATCTCTTTGGTACTTAAAATTATTGAAAAAATAGTAATAAGAAAATCCATCTTTATTTCTCTTTTCGGTTGAAAATATTTTTCTTTCATATTCAGGTTTTTTAAAAATATTTTATTTTTTTAATATTTTCCAAATTACTTATTAAATAAATTTTTAACCATATTTTACTTTTAAATTTTATTAAGGGTTCTTCTTATCATTTTTAAAACCAGTTATTTTTTAACCATTTTATAAGAGTGTGAAAAGAATGTTTTTTAATTTGTGAAGGATGTATGTAATTACCTACAATCATTGTTTTGAAGTTTCTAATACAATTTTAAATGGTCCTTAAATTTTTTTTATTAATATTCTATAAATTTATGGTTATTTAAATGGAATTTAAAATTGAAAAGGTTATTTTCCTCAAGAATGTTTTAAAGTAATATTTGTGGTATTTAGATTCATCATAAAAACCCCTATTTTTAATTATTATACAATGGGAATATATTGTAATGATACCATAATAATTATTTTTTATAATCATCTTAATTTAGGATGATCTATTTTGATACCATTCATCCTATAAAATTTAATTAATTTATGATTATTATTATTAATTGGGGAATGCATTAGCACATCGTAAGATAATTTTTCAATATGAATATTTATGTTTATTATGTTTCACCAATTTTATTTTATTAATTTAATAGAACTAGTAAGTGATGGCTAGGACCCTCTATAGACCCTTGATGCATCAATTGGTCTCATAAAAAAACTAGCCTGAGTTTTTGTGCAATGATTTTCCCATTTATCTAATATTTTTTTGGCATAGAGGCTTGATGATATGGTTACTATGTATGGAATTATGAAATCTCTCATTATGAGATTAGTTATTGTTGATCAATGTGATTATTTTATTAGTTATAATATCCATTTTTAAGTTAAAAGATCATGTGATTATTTATATAGAATTATTTGATCATTATTTATTTCAACCATATTATACTCTAGTAATTGATTGAATACCTTGTGTTTCTATTATATAACTTTCCACATTTATTATGAATATTTATTCATGATATATTCCACTATACACATACCCATACTATGAATTTGAGTTCACCCCTTTCTTATGTTTCTTTTTGTAGGAGGCTAAGATATGTATTATATTTCATATACAAGGTTATTCTAGAGTAAATAATGATGCACTCAAAGAAAATACTATATTGTATTTTTTTCAATTTTAATGTGGTATTAATGTATATATCTAATTTACCAAGAATACTAAACAATTAATTCCTTTAAGATGTGATTTCTTGTATATAGTGACAATATAATAAATTATCCACTGAATCTGGGCTATTAGGGTTGAGGTATTTGTACCAAAAACTAACATCATGTAGAGTAAGAGGTATATGGTTAATTAAATAATTTCCATAATAAATAAATTTACCAAATCTAGGAAAATAATCTTAAAACAATGGAAGTAAATATAGATTATTCATAGTGGAAAGAAATTGAAACAAAAATTAGGCCTATAACAGAGGATTATTTGGAAAGAAAAAGGTTGTGATGGATTTCTTCAAGTTTAATCCCCCAAAATAAAATATAATGAGAGTATTTATAAGGTAATATGTGACAAATATATATTATATAAAAGTGAAAATAATTGGTTGATATAAATCATATCTCAATTAAAAGAAATTACGATGTAAAAAACATTATGGTAGAGGTAACATTAGAATAAAAGGAACCTGATATGGAAACCAATAAATTAAAATATAATAATGTGCAATATATTCATTATAATTTATTGAAATTTCAAAATGTATAAACCATATAATATAAATTATAATTCATAACATCAAACATGCCTAGTTGATTTAAAATTGAGGCAAAAGAACTCTTACAATAAGTGTATCATCAAAATAAAAAACTATAAAGGGGAAAGATATTGAAACAAAAATTAAAATAAAATGAAAAATAATTAATTTTATAATATAAAAAAGGGACTATATACACCGTATATAATTAAATTGGTTCATAAAAAGAATTATGTCTCTAGAAATAGGAATTGACACAAATAAACCCCTTTTAAATAACATAATATTTGAGGTAAGAATCATTTTATAATGAGGTAATAATGAATAATTGTATAACCCCAAAAAATAAGGATGAAATAAAAATTAATTTATTCATTAGGTATAATAAATCAAACTTAGAACAGTGGATTTTAATAAGAAAGTTCACAACTCAATGGAAGAAAATCGAGTTACCTTATAAACCTTTGATTTCAATCCCCTTGAAGGATGTGATTTAAAATTAATCATTAAATAACATTAATAATTATAAGATAATGATACGAAATATTATATTTTAATTAGATACACCATTACAAAGAAAACATGGTGAATAAAAAGAAAAAAATTTCTCAAGGGGTGTAAATTTGAGACAAAAAACCTCTATATTAATTCCCAACTTTCAATAAAGTGATTGAATATTCAGTATAAAAAATAAATATCTTAATAATATCATTGATAATTATTTTCATATATAAAACCTTATATATCCTTCATTTATAATTATTCTCTATATGTATATTAGATAGTTATTATCTATTGTTGATATTGAGTGTGAGTAATCTTGATCATTTTGAACTAGTTCCATAATAGTGGTGTTGTATTTATTATTCTCCCTTAATCATTTAAAAATAATACATGGTACTTTAATTTATGTTTTATAATTATTTATAATGTTATAATTTTATTCTATAATAGTTTTAGTTATGATCCTTAAAGGTTAAATCAACTACCATCATGTTTTGGTCTTTCTTTATGAACAAATGTTGGTATCTTAATTATTGAGTTTACAATTAATGTTACTCTTATAGAAAAAAATAAAGAATTTATTTATTTATATCATATATCATCAGTAATTATGTTTTCTTAGTCATCCATGATAATATTTCGTTTATCATTGTTCATGTAGGTGGTTAAACCATCCCAAACATGAACGTACCATAATTAATTGATGATTACGATTATGAAAGTGATTATTTTGAAAAATATCATTTGTTATAGAATAATAAAGATATTATTTAGATAATTTTAATAATATTAATCCAATTTTAAAATATTTTAATAAATAATATTGAAACTATATGAAAAATAAGATATATTACTTTGTAGAGGTTATAGTCTACACAACGCACATTTAATGTTTTGATTTCTAGAATAATGAGAGGGAAAGAAGGTGGATTGTAATTTAACACTTCATAACCATAATTATATTATAAATTTCACATTTATTGTCCCATTTAACAATTATTATTCCATTTCACCCTTATAATAAGTGAATATATGCAGTGGTGAAAAATATAAGATGTCACTTTATGGAGGAGGTAGTCCGCACAATGCATGAAGGATGATTTGGTTTTTCTTAATAAAAAAAGGGGAAGGGGGTTAGTAATTATAACCTTGGAATGAAAAATTAATTATAAAAACAGTACTTCTATAATTTTAAATGAATTATAATTTTTTTTTAGAAAAGTAGTATCAAAAAGAAAATAAATTATGTAAAATTAGTACTCACATTGAGGGCTTGGGCTTTCCCTTAGAAGAATCTATGTAAAGAGAGTTATTAAGATAATATATAATGAACAGAAGGTTAATAGGGTAAAAGATAAATCTAGGTTAATAAAAATGGTAAAGTTTCAATAGGAAACTTGATTTTTTAGTGGTATTGAAGGGGTGGTGAGAGACATCTTTCCTAAGTGGTGAGAATAGATTTTTTATAAATATTATTCTTAATATGAAGAGTGCACCTACTTTACAAGTCAAAAAGATACTAAAATAGATAATAATGGAGTGATGAATGATATAAGGTCAACAATATCTTAACCATTTATTTTCAAATATATTTTAAACAATATTCTAAGTCTATTACTCTTAGAATATTTACTTCCACCATGTTTGGTTTTACCATTGTAACTACTTTTTACCTATGTAATTCACTTTTAATTAATAAAAATAAAAAGTAACTTAATGGATAATTAATACCTAATTAATAAAAATATGATTTTTTTCAAATAAAATTACTATGTATACATAAGTTAATTTGTAACATTATCTCATGTAACGTTTAAAAATCTATTTTTCGAAAAAATATATATTGAATCTTACAATTTATAAATAGGATAACATTATAAATTTATTTTATTTTCATGATATAAATTAGTTTATTATAAAAAATAAATCTTATTTGGTTTAAAAATAAAGATTTTTTTACTAAAATTATATTTTATTAAAACAAAACATCGAAAACAGTTTATTTTATTAGAAAATATAATTATATTAATAAATATTAAAAATTGTTTTTCTAAATACATAATAGTATTTTAAATGAAAAATTTTACTACTTAAAAACATTTTATTTATGTAAAATTTATTTTATATATTTAATTTACGCTTCTTGATATATACATAAATGCTTTAACTTTAATAATAACTATATTTTTTATTATTCACATAAAAATAAATAATTTCAGAAAAATATAAAAAAATAATCATTAGATAATATTAACATGACGAATCCAAAAATTAAGTATATTTTCTAAAATTTAAATTTAAATTTTTGAGAATTTATCATTTAAATAAAAACATAAAATTAAAATGAAAACTATTTCCATAGAAAAATAACTTATTTAAAATATTAATTATTCAAATTCTTATTTCACATAAATTAATAATAAAATAAGTGTTAATATATTATTAATATAAATAATATACATTATCAATAATATATATTATCTATAATATATAAATTTTATTAAAAAACATATAGAATTCATTTTTTGGATATTTTACATTTTAATTCGTAAATTAATCTTATTAGTTATTGAGCTATACAAATTGACTTTTCATCAATACCTTAGTATTAATAATGAAAATTATTTAAATTTATTTATATATATATTTAATAATTAAGTTACATATATTTTTAATCACCGATTTTTCAATTATATTATAATGGTTATATAATATTCTATGTTTTTTTGTGGTTCAGTGCCATGTGTGAAGGAAACCATCAAACACATTATTTTTTAGAGGAATATATAATTTAAAATCTTGATGTGTTGCATGAAATGTTCTAAATTCTACCCAAAAAATCCACCCAACTATCCTAAACCTAGAATCATTAGGGGCACCCCCCATATCTCATTCTAATAAGATACGAATAGTGTATGACTATCTAGTGTAGCATAAATCTAGTTCACTCAATTAGTGCTTAGTGAGACTATTAAAATAGTAATCAGAGGTGAGAAACAAACAAGGAGTATCACACACATTACAATCATAAAAAATAAGTTACACCACACCTCCAATGTATTCTAAAGTGATATCCCCAATCACATCATTCAGACCCCAATAGAGTGTAAGATATATGTAACGACCCAAAATTTCATTAATGGAAAACCCCTCTTGATCTAGTTAAATGTTTCTTTATGAAAAAAATGCTTTTATAAGATGTCAACTTCTTTAGTTTAACGTTAAGATTTGTGACCGTTACTTTTATAGCCGTTGAACAGTGATCATCTGGGTAGTTTAAATATAAGGCTTTAACGAGCCAATTTTCTACTCAGACAAAGGAAGCGATGGCCTCATCCAGTAGAATTGCCCCTTACGAAGCCCATTTGTCGGAGCTCAGAAAGGAGGTGGCATCTTTGGGCTTTTCCCTTGACCAATCCCAAGCTGAGCTTCATCAAGTCAAGCTCGAACGTGATCGTCTACGGGAAAAATGGAAGTTGATAGAGATTACCACTCGAGCGATGTTATCCGAGCAACCCCAAGAGTCTGTCACCATCGCACACCTTACCCTTAGGACTTATGCGGATATTTTAAGGGGTTATGTAACAAATAAGTAGCACCATGTTCATGTACATTATTTTTGTATATAATAATGAATATAATTTCTAGTCATTTTTGATACATTGTAATTAGTTTTTAAAGTACAAACGGTGTTTTTAGTTATTATTTAATTAAGAATTATATTTTATTAAATTAAAGGATTTTTGAATTAAATAATATTTTAATAAAATATTATTATTAATATTAAATTAATTTTTATTAAATATAAATGATCTTATAATTTTATGAATGCAATTAAAATTTTTATTAAGGTTTGAAAGCCATTTCTGTCAAAACCCGTGAATTTTTATAAATGTCGGTTTTTATTTTAAAAGTGAAAATTCACATATTTAGAAAATTATTTAGATAAAATAAATATTATTTTTGGAATCAGGACGTCGAAATTATCCAATGGTGAATTTTTCATAATTTTCTGAGACAGTCAAATTTTTGGGTAAAAATTAAATACCATTTAAATATATAATAAGTTTTATGACATCATAATGACCCAATGGTGATGTAATAAAATACCATAATCCTTATGTTCGGCCAATATGTGTTTTATCATTAAAATAATGAGGTTTTGGGTTTGTTTGACTCACTTTTCAAAGCATTAATGGATCCCTTAAGACTTATTCAACACTTTGCCTTTTTAAATTAATTTCCATGGGAGTGTGACTCACATCCACATAAGCAACCCTAATTTTTTAATAAGTTAGGACCTTGGCCTTGTAAAATATTGTTTTCCTCTTTCCTTTTCCAGAAACCATGGGCAAATATCATGGGATGGTTTGTGGTTTGGATTATTTTAATATAAGGGGTCCCAAACCTAAATAATAAAGAATTCTCTCACCTTTCCTATATAAACCCACCCAAGCTCCCACTTCCTCCCCACCCAAAGCCCTTGAAGTTCGTCCAACCTCTGCCCTACTCTCTCTAGAATCCTCTCAAGGTGCCCCAAGCTCCCAAGAAGCCTCTCACAAGCCTCTCTCTAGCCTTTGGAAGCACACTTCCAAGTAAGGGTTTTTCTTCCTTTCTCATTTTTGTCAATTTTCTTTAAGTTGTATTGCCCTTTTAATTTCATTTATGAATGTTGGGATATGGTTTCGCACCTCTCCCATACTTCCCTCTTATTGTTTGAATAATGGGAGACCCCTTTCTCCCTCATTAAATACCTCCCATGTACACCCGTTACTATGCCGAAATTCTGAAAGGAACCTTTTTTTTCCTCTTTTATATTCAAGCAATACTTTTGTATCATGAATCTAAATTCCTTTTTAATTGTTGGGACATGTATCTATATGACCTTCTTACTGTCCATTACATGTAAATATTATGAGGAACCCCTTTCTCTCTCATCAGCCTTTTTTATGAATTCTTATGTCACGCCGTTACGCTGCCGAAATCACACCGATTTTCTAAGCCAATATCATTGTGTAGTGAATACCATGCCCATTTCTCCATCAAGGGTATTCACCTTTATGCACATTTACTTATTGATTTTAAAGTTTCATGTATGAATTCCACATTCCTTTATCGTGGAATAAATGATTATGTTTTATAAATCCATGTTTTATGATCCATGTGGCACACTTATGCATGAAATGAAATGTTTAAGAAGGGTGCGCCCTGATAGCGCTCCAATGCATTGGGTAAAGTATAGTATCATGATACGTCATGTTCAATGAGTGTTGACTCATGCTAATTCAAGTGCAACGAGGGTTTACTCGTGCTTCAAGTGCAATGAGGGTTTACTCATGCTCCATGTGTAATGAGCCTTGGCTCATGCTAATTCAATGTTAAGTGTTGTTGCCACATTTCCATGTTATGATTATCATGCTTTATCATGCCTTTATGTTCATGTCTCTCTTATTCTCTATTGATATGCCTATTGCCTAACATGTATTGTACTCCTCATGTTATTCATTGTGTACTCCCTTACTGGGCTTTATAGCTCACCCTTTTCTTATGCATGTCCTCAGGTTATCCCATGCAATGCTAAGTACGAAGGAATGTAGTGGTCATGTAAAGGAAGTTTTCAATAAGGATGTTGTATTTCAAGTTTAAAGTTTTTATGTAATGATCCTAAGCCCCAAAGACACTAAACCTCTCGATCTTCTTTATTGTATCAAGTGAAGTTTTATGTAATAAAGCATGTTTAAGTTGTAATAAAAAGCTGGGTTGTCATAGTTGGTATCAGAGGATAGGTTTAGTTATTTTTGGGATTAGGAAACCCTAGTAAAGCCTTAGATACAAGACTAATCATAATAAAAACATCCCTAAGTTTTGGTAAATACTAAGTAAGTGGTTTATCAAACAAATACATCCCTGTCTGGATACGAGCAGGTAGAGGTGGCTCTGGCACAGATGTATCCTAGGGGTAAAACCTAAAAACACCGCTTTGAGCTAGACTCGAACGGGAACTGGTGCACGACAATGGGCCTTGCTGCACTCTTGGTTACGACACTCCCAGGGGATATGTTTTGATAAATTCACAATCTTAGTATGAACCCTTATTAAGGTAAAAATTCCCCTAAGGATATATGTTAGAAGGAAGATCATGAAAAGCCTGGATTGAATCCTATAGACTCATGAGTTAAAGAGATTAATGTTTATTTATAAGTAATAAACTTTTGTCTTTGGATTACCCTTTATGTGTTACCCGTAACTTTCCTTTTATTCCAGCCAATGGCCGGTAATAGGAGAACTCGGGCTAACAACCGTTGTGAAGATCAGTGTGATGATTGTACTTATGAGATGCCCAATCCAATGGGAGCGGGAATCGCGAACTTTGTCACGCTTCTCTCTCAGCTAACTCAAGTTTTGAATAGAAACACTGGTCAAGAGGAACGTTCAACCCCCCCTAAGAAAGAACAAGTCGCTATTGAAAGCTTCATGAGACAAAGGCCTCCTACTTTTAGTGGATCATCCGATCCCACGATTGCTGAACAATGGATCAACTCCATTGAAAAGATATTCTCTATCCTCCAATGCTCTGAAAAAGAGAAGGTTCTCCTGGCGGCTTATCGTATGGAGGGTGAAGCTGATCAATGGTGGACGTTGATCAAAAATACGAAGCCTGAGGAGGAGATAGAGGCTTTGGAATGGAAGGTATTCCGGAAGATGTTTTTCGATAAATATTTTCCACGCACCCTCCGTCTTAAGATGGAAAGGGACTTCCTTTCCCTCAAGCAGAAAGATGAGGAATCTGTGGGAGCGTACGAGGAAAACTTCACAAGGCTTGCACGATACGCTTCCGGCTTTGTCGTTACCCCCGAATGCAAGGTTGACCGCTTCTTTGGTGGGCTGAAGCCTAGCTTGCGGAAAGAATTAGCGATCCGTGACTTCGACAGCTATGAGGAAATTGTCCGATGTGCCCTCAAGGTTGAAATGGAGATCGGAGAATCACAGGGGTATCATGGGGACAAGAAGCGGAAGGTGGACTTCAATTCTGGTGGTCCGATGGATAAATCCAACGGCGCTAAGAAATTCCAGCACCCCACTTGCCAAAAGTGTGGAAAAAAGCACCCTGGAAATTTCCTTAGGGGGACAAGAAAATGCTTCAAGTGTGGAAGAGAAGGGAACCTAGCTGTTAACTATCAGCAAGAAGGACCCGCGGCTGCGACGGAGGGGAGGAACGCTCCGTTAGAACCTCAACACGTTGTTCAATGATTCAAATGCAAAGAACCGGGTCATTTTGAGAATCAGTGCCCTAATCCAAGGGTTATCGGAGGCAATCAACAACCTCCAAGACAGCAAGGAAGAGCTTTTTCTATCACTTATGCCGAAGTGAACCCCGACAACGAAGTGGTGACAGGTACGCTAGTTATTCATTCAAGAATAGCGAACGTACTTTTTGATTCAGGTTCTACGCATTCTTTTATATCTCAAAAGTTTAGTAGAACAATCCCTGCACCACCACAAATCATGGAAGTAAAGATGTCGGTGAGTACGGAAAATGGGGCAATCATTGCATCCCATGAGTATAAGTCCTCCCCTGTTATAATCTGTGGATTGAATTTCCCGGCGAACCTCGTCATACTCCCTTTGGTGGAATTTGATGCAATTCTTGGCATGGATTGGCTTTCCTTATATAGAGCCAACATAAATTGTCGGGAGAGGGAAATCACACTCCATATGGAGAATCGACCCCCGATTCTTTACAAGTGTCAGGAGGAAGATGAATATCCTTTAGCTCCATCATCTCAAGCATGGATATTACTGCCTTATGAGCACACATATCTGGCTCAGATGATTGAGTCCAAGGAAGAAACCACTCTTGAAGAAATGCCTATTGTGAGGGAATTCGCTGAAGTATTTCCCGAGGAACTTCCTGGTCTTCCTCCAAGAAGAGATGTTGAGTTCTCAATTGAACGTATACCTGGGGCGCTACCAATATCCAAGACTCCATATAGAATGGATGTGGTTGAGCTTGAAGAACTGAAGAAACAACTACAGGAGAATTTGGATAAAGGGTTTATACGCCCAAGTGCATCACCATGGGGTGCACCAGTCCTCTTCGTCAAGAAGAAGGATGGGTCAATGCGGCTTTGCATCGATTATCGTGAACTTAACAAAATCACGATAAAGAACAAGTATCCTCTCCCAAGAATCGATGACTTGTTTGATCAGCTGCGTGGAGCACAATACTTCTCCAAGGTCGACTTGCGGTCGGGATATTATCAAGTAAGGGTGAAGAAGGAAGATATCCCCAAGACTGCTTTTCGTACAAGGTACGGGCACTATGAATTCATAGTAATGCCTTTTGGACTCACCAATGCTCCAGCAATATTCATGGACTTGATGAATAGAGTCTTTAGAGATTACCTAGATAAATTTGTGGTAGTCTTTATAGATGATATTCTAATATACTCTAAAACCAAGGAGGACCATGAGGAGCATTTAAGAACTGTACTGGAGACTTTGCGCAAGGAGAAGATCTATGCCAAGTACATCCAGTGTGAGTTCTGGTTGAAGGAGGTCTCATTCTTGGGCCATATCATCAAAAGCAATGGGATATCTGTGGACCCCTCCAAAACAGATGCAATTGAGGGATGGCCGAGGCCAACATCGGTAACTGATATCCGTAGCTTCTTGGGGTTAGCTGGATATTATCGACGATTTGTGAGAAACTTCTCACGATTGTCCAACCCTCTTACCAAGATAACTCGAAAGGGAGTAAAGTTTTCTTGGAGTGATGAATGCGAAGAAAGTATCAAGGAGTTGAAAAGGAGGCTTATCACTGCACCTGTGCTCACTTTACCCACAAGTGGGGAGCTTTTTGTGGTATTCAGTGATGCTTCGAAGAAGGGCCTAGGATGTGTGTTGATGCAGAATGATAAAGTGATATCCTATGCCTCAAGACAGTTGAAAATCCATGAGCGAAACTATCCAACGCATGATTTGGAGTTGGCGGCGGTGATCTTTGCCTTGAAAATCTGGCGGCATTATCTCTATGGAGAGAAATGTGAGATATATACTGACCACAAGAGTCTTAAATATATATTCACACAGAAAGAGCTTAATATGCGCCAGAGAAGATGGATAGAGCTCATAAAGGATTATGACTGTTCAATACATTACCACCCTGGGAAGGCGAACAAGGTGGCGGATGCCCTAAGTAGAAAGGATCCATCAATTCTATCAATGATGAGAATTGAGAAGGATCCAATCTTCTTAGACTTGATGAAGATGGACGTGAGAATCATAAAGAAGGGAACATCATCAATCCTTTCACAAATGATTGATCAACCATCTCTTTTGGAAAGGTTAAAGGATGCTCAAAAGGATGATGCGAGAATCCAAGAAAAAGTGGAAGCTATCAAAAAGGGAAAATCCTCAGAGTTTAATGTTAATGAAGAAGGAATTGTGCGGTTTGGGAAAAGACTATGTGTCCCATCAAGTTCGGAGATGAAGAAGGAACTTTTGGATGATGCACATAGTTCAAATTTCTCTATTCACCCAGGGAGCACGAAGATGTATCGAGATCTCTGAGAAAACTTTTGGTGGGATAATATGAAGAAGGAGATCGCCGAATATACATCAAAGTGCCTGGTGTGTCAGCAAGTGAAGGCAGAGAGGCAGAAGTCTAAGGGGATGATGCAACCATTGCCCATACCAGAATGGAAATGGGAGAACATCACCATGGACTTCGTCACTGGACTTCCAAGGACATCTAAAATCAACAATGCAATCTGGGTTATTGTGGATCATCTTACAAAGACTGCACACTTCATTGCTATTCGAGAGGATTTCTCTTTGGATCAACTGGCACGGATATATATCAGGGAAGTGGTATGGTTGCATGGAGTACCACTATCTATTGTGTCTGACCGAGATCCAAGATTTACCTCTAAGTTTTGGAAGATTCTTCAACATGCTCTGAATACTGAACTGAACTTCAGTACGGCCTATCATCCTCAAACTGATGGACAATCCGAGCGGACTATCCAAACACTTGAGGATATGTTGAGAGCGTGCTCAATGGACTTTAAAGGAGGATGGGATCAACATCTTCCTCTAGTTGAGTTCTCTTATAATAATAGTTTCCACTCGAGCATCCAAATGGCGCCATATGAAGCCCTGTATGGGAAAAGGTGTAGAACACCAGCATGTTGGGATGAGGTCGGTGAACATAAGCTGCTTGGACCAGAAATGGTCGAAGAAATGGTAGAGAAGGTGAAAACCATTCAGCAGCATATCAAGGCAGCCCAAAGTCGACAGAAGAGTTATGCAGATAATCGTCGACGAGACCTTGAGTTTAAAGTCGGAGACATGGTGTTTTTACGCATATCTCCGTGGAAGAAGGTCATGAGGTTTGGAAAGAAAGGGAAGTTAAGTCCAAGGTACATCGGCCCCTTCGAGATTCTTGATCGTGTTGGGGCTATGGCCTATCGACTAGCACTTCCACCTACTATGGCCAATGTGCATGATGTCTTCCATGTATCCCTCTTAAGTAAGTACATACCAGACCCTTCACATGTACTCTCTTCTGAGGTGGTACAATTAGAAGACGATCTTTCTTATGAGGAGCAACCAGTGAAGATCTTGGATCGTAGAGAAAAAGTTCTACGAAATAAGACAATGACCCTCATCAAGGCGTTGTGGAGAAACCACAAGTTTGAAGAAGAAACTTGGGAGTCGGAAGATATGATGAAGCTAAGTTACCCACATTTGTTTTAGTGTGGGAAAAGGAAAATTTCGAGGGCGAAATTTCTTAATGGGGGAATGTTGTAACGACCCAAAATTTCATTAATGGAAAATCCCTCTTGATCCAGTTAAATGTTTCTTTATGAAAAAAAATGCTTTTATAAGATGTCAACTTCTTTAGTTTAACATTAAGATTTGTGACCTTTACTTTTATAGCCGTTGAACAGTGATCATCTATTAGTTTAAATATAAGGCTTAACGAACCAATTTTCTACTCAGACAAAGGAAGCGATGGCCTCATCCAGTAGAATTTCCCCTTATGAAGCCCATTTGTTGGAGCTCAGAAAGGAGGTGGCGTCTTTGGGCTTTGCCCTTGACCAATCCCAAGTTGAGCTTCATCAAGTCAAGCTCGAACGTGATCGTCTACGGGAAAAATGGAAGTTGATAGAGATTACCACTCGAGCGATGTTATCCGAGCAACCCCAAGAGTCTGTCACCATCGCACACCTTACCCTTAGGTCTTATGAGGCTATTTTAAAGGGTTATGTAACAAATAAGTAGCACCATGTTCATGTACATTATTTTTGTATATAATAATGAATATAATTTCTAGTTATTTTTGATACATTGTAATTAGTTTTTAAAGTACAAACGGTGTTTTTAGTTATTATTTAATTAAGAATTATATTTTATTAAATTAAAGGATTTTTGAATTAAATAATATTTTAATAAAATATTATTATTAATATTAAATTAATTTTTATTAAATATAAATGATCTTATAATTTTATGAATGCAATTAAAATTTTTATTAAGGTTTGAAAGCCATTTCTGTCAAAACCCGTGAATTTTTTATAAATGTCGGTTTTTATTTTAAAAGTGAAAATTCACATATTTAGAAAATTATTTAGATAAAATAAATATTATTTTTGGAATCAGGACGTCGAAATTATCCAACGGTGAATTTTTCATAATTTTCTGAGACAGTCAAATTTTTGGGTAAAAATTAAATACCATTTAAATATATAATGTGTTTTATGACATCATAATGACCCAATGGTGATGTAATAAAATACCATAATCCTTATGTTCGGCCAATATGTGTTTTATCATTAAAATAATAAGGTTTTGGGTTTGTTTGACTCACTTTTCAAAGCATTAATGGAGCCCTCAAGACTTATTCAACACTTTACCTTTTTAAATTAATTTCCATGGGAGTGTGACTCACCTCCACATAAGAAACCCTAATTTTTTAATAAGTTCGGACCTTGGACTTGTAAAATATTGTTTTCCTCTTTCCTTTTCCAGAAACCATGGGCAAATACCATGGGATGGTTTGTGGTTTGGATTATTTTAATATAAGGGGTCCCAAACCTAAATAATAAAGAATTCTCTCACATTTCCTATATAAACCCACCCAAGCTCCCACTTCCTCCTCACCCAAAGCCCTTGAAGTTCGTCCAACCTCTGCCCTACACTCTCTAGAATCCTCTCAAGGTGCCCCAAGCTCCCAAGAAGCCTCTCACAAGCCTCTCTCTAGCCTTTGGAAGCACACTTCCAAGTAAGGGTTTTTCTTCCTTTCTCATTTTTGTCAATTTTCTTTAAGTTGTATTGCCCTTTTAATTTCATTTATGAATGTTGGGGTATTGTTTCGCACCTCTCCCATACTTCCCTCTTATTGTTTGAATGATGGGAGACCCCTTTCTTTCTCATTAAATGCCTCCCATGTACAACCGTTACTATGCCGAAATTCCGAAAGGAACCTTTTTTTTCCTCTTTTATATTCAAGCAATACTTTTGTATCATGAATCTAAATTCCTTTTTAATTGTTGGGACATGTATCTATATGACCTTCTTACTGTCCATTACATTTAAATATGATGAGGAACCCCTTTCTCTCTCATCAGCCTTTTTTATGAATTCTTATGTCACGCCGTTACGCTGCCAAAATCACACCGATTTTCTAAGCCAATATCATTGTGTAGTGAATACCATGCCCATTTCTCCATCAAGGGTATTCACCTTTATGCACATTTACTTATTGATTGTAAAGTTTCATGTATGAATTCCACATTCCTTTATCGTGGAATAAATTATTATGTTTTATAAATCCATGTTTTATGATCCATGTGGCACACTTATGCATGAAATGAAATGTTTAAGAAGGGTGCGCCCTGATAGCGCTCCAATGCATTGGGTAAAGTATAGTATCATGATACGTCATGTGCAATGAGTGTTGACTCATGCTAATTCAAGTGCAACGAGGGTTTACTCGTGCTTCAATTGCAATGAGGGTTTACTCATGCTCCATGTGCAATGAGCCTTGGCTCATGCTAATTCAATGTTAAGTGTTGTTGCCACATTTCCATGTTATGATTATCATGCTTTATCATGCCTTTATGTTCATGTCTCTCTTATTCTCTATTGATATGCCTATTGCCTAACATGTATTGTACTCCTCATGTTATTCCTTGTGTACTCCCTTACTGGGCTTTATAGCTCACCCTTTTCTTATGCATGTCCTCAGGTTATCCCATGCAATGCTAAGTACGAAGGAATGTAGTTGTCATGTAAAGGAAGTTTTCAATAAGGATGTTGTATTTCAAGTTTAAAGTTTTTATGTAATGATACTAAGCCCCAAAGACACTAAACCTCTCGATCTTCTTTGTTGTATCAAGTGAAGTTTTATGTAATAAAGCATGTTTAAGTTGTAATAAAAAGTTGGGTTGTCATAATATATCCCTCTGGAAAAAATCAATATCAAAATTCAAAAAATAATTTTTTTTCAAGAGAGTCTCATAAAAACATCATGAAAAACATTTTTAAAGTTCTAAATTATCCTTTATAAAAACCTTAATAAGTTTTTCAATCCCTTTCAATTGGTTTTAAATTCTATTTCAAATCATTATTTCAAAAAAATCTTCAAAACAAATCTTTAACCCTATTAAAAATATAAAACCCCATTCATTAAAAACCATTCAAAAAACAAAACATTCTAACTTTAAACTCTCATCCCAAACACGGTCAAATACCATTTAAACATTCAATTCACTATAATAAATATTTTTAAAAGCTTTAAAAAAATGGAATGCAAACACCCCCTTAAAACCATAAGACACCAAAACACCATTTATTCCATGTGTGAATTCATCCCAAAAATTAATAAAATCGATGATTTCTATCACATATAACTTAAATATAAATAATATAGAATTCAAACAAGTCAATCACCAAATAAAATATAAAATATATTAAGATCACATAAAATATACCTCTATTCAATGATGATTAAGCTTAAAGTCACCTTCTTCGATGGATAATAGTCAAATAAGAAATAACACATCCACTAAAGGCCTTAAGAACCAAAAAATTAGATTAAAACCCACCCTGAACCCCTATCCTTGTCTGAAAAACAATAGGTTTTTTGAGTGGAAGTGGAATCAAGATAGAAATAGAAAAAGAGGAAGGGAAAATAAATAAAGAGGCAGGAGGAAGGGTTTGACTCAAGGAATATATATTAAATTAATGGGTGATGGCTTGGAATGAAGAAGAGAATAAGAAATAAGGTCCCCCTAAGCACATCATAACCTAGTGGAATAAAGGGGAAGAGGAAAAATAGTGTTCAATCCTTAAAAATTAAACATGGGAAATCTTGGAAACTCAAAATTAGGAATTTGGGTGACTTTAATGTTTAGGACACACAGTTTCAAAAACCATGTGTTAACTATGCTGAATAGAAATCATAAGATTTATAACAATTCACATTGATTTCAAAAGGTTTTTATTAACCATGAAAATCCCAAACATCTCACAACTCACATGGATATGAAAGTCACATGGTTCCCTTAGGAATCACATAACTTTGGCACTACCCATGTAGGATAAACTATGAACATTCAAAATTAACTAGAAAAAGTCCCCATACAAGGGTAATATGTATAATTTCTTCCAAAACTATACTCCCCAAACCATGTACACTAGGATTTCTATATAAGGGTCATCTAAATAATTTTTATTAATACTAAAATTACTATTCATAGTCTATTCATAGAAAAAAACCTCAAAAAATAAATATGAAAATAAATATTCAAGCCTAAACATATGATAACTTAAATTACCCCAAAAGTAATTTATATAATAATGGCTATAGTGACATAGTGTGTGTCATAGTTTATTCTTACGATGATTTAGAATATATTTCTAAGATGATTAAATTAATTTTTCATTCACATTAAATGGATAAATACACATGAACTATAATCTAGTAAATCAAAATGAAGCATTGAAAACCTCTAAAGTAGTTCATTGATTTCATATGCATGAATTTTCTTTGATAAAGAATAACTGAAATATATAAAATATTTTTTATTTTTATTCATGAATGAAATAGTTTATAGTCCTTGTACATGAATCATCTCAATAAATAGAGTTTGATAAAACTAGTGAATAATTATTGAAGTGTATTGCATACATGAACTAAGAAAGATACACTAGTTGTACAATGTAAAAAGAAAAGGAGTTCCACTACAAATAAAATTTATTTTACACTTTATGATCACTTCTTCCTTGATATTTTTGGTTGGAATTTGTTACATAACACATTACTACTAATAAATCATGATCCAATCTACCTCAAGAGTCCTATCTTCATTACGTAAAATCCACTTTCCATATTATATTATTTTTATAGCTCTCTATGTGAATTATTTTTTTATTTATGATTTTTCATTCAAAAATAGGACCATGGTGTTTGGTTATACCTTCCATATAAATGGTAGAACTAGTTGTTCCTTTTTCCAATAAAAGGTATGGGATTTCGGTTGTACCTTAGTCCAAAAAAATAACCAGGTTGGTTCTTCCTCCACCGTAAAGGGAAGGTTTTGTGTTATTTTTCTAGGTGTGCCAATGGTAGGATATGGGTTATTTATATAGCTGTGAAATATAAAGGTTGTAAAGGGTTTTAAATCACTATAAATATTTATTTCACTTTATTGTAGGTTCTTTTATAGTACCATTTTTTCCTTATAATAATTTGAAATATTTCTTTGTATATTTTCAAAGCAGGGTGTTGTGAGGATGTGTGATTTCGAGGCCCAATGTTCCCAAAATTAATTTTATAAAAATATTAAATATATTTTATATTTTGAGCACATAATTTATTAAATAAAATATAATTACTCTTAAATATAATCTCAAATAAAAAATCCGAGACAACCATTGATTTTAGAATTTGATGTTTACCCTAGGCATGACCTAAAATATTTCTTGGCGATAAGTTGGGATTAGCTAACCACTGGAGGTACATTTATTGAAAAAATTATATTATTAATTTAATCAATACATTAAATTAATACACTGATTTATATTTAAATAGGTTGTTATGTAGATTTTCCCAGGGTTACCCACATAAACCCTTGGAGAATCTAGAGCATTATTCCTCATTCTATTGGAGAATTGAGATCTGATGATGAATAATATTTGGATTGAAGAAGATCAAAGCATAGTGAATGAAATGAAACCTCAAAATTGTTGAAAATAAATTTATTTGATGATGAAAAATCCCATCTCCTGGTATGAATCATTATTTTTTTTGTTTTCACCCAATTTGACTAAATTATTGAGCAAGACAAATCCATTTTTTTATCTTCACCAATTATGGACACATGCATGCACCTGTGTACTAAAATTCAATGGAATATTATCTCATTTCTCACCCGAGATATTACTATTAATGGTTTTTAGTTAAGAATTATTGGAAATGATTGATAAAATGTTTCTTTTAATTCCTTTCTCCCTCAACTTCTTCACAATCTTCTTCATTGGGATACAGGGCCCTGACTTGACATTATTGGGTTGTATCGAGCCCAATTGGACCCCTATATTCACAACAGAATCTTGTGTGGTGAATAGAACACTGAATTAGGGATCAAAGTTGATGAGTTTATGGTTATAGGTGATTAATTCATTGATATTATATCAGAATCAAAGACAGAGGTTGATAGACTATATGCACGGTGCAAGGAGGTTCATGCAAACTTCATGTGGAGCAATGAGAATCGATTTCCCATCCACCAGAGGGATTAAAATCATTGTACAGATTAAGGTCCTTAGTTTTTGGGAAGAAATGAAGCTGGATTCAAATGTGGGGTTGTCATATATGAAGTGTAGTGACCATATCTAAAATTATGAAAAAATCAGTACAACACGTTGTATAGTTCTAAGAACACATGACATGTCGGGACCTGGCTGTGGTGGATATGGTTTCAGTGAATTATATGTATCACACGATGTATTGAACCCCACACACCATGTGACCATATGTTGTATAACTTGATGTGTACTTTGGGAGTACATGAGTATGGGCACGACAAGGAATATTTTGTGTGCCAAAGTATATGAGCATGACCAGAGACACAGGCGACACCCCATGTGAAGAGGTACACCGAGTACTAACGTTCAAGGATAAAAGATGAATATACAGACATGGCGAGGAGAAAACAACTCAACCTTTGGTAGCTTGGACACAATGTTCTTTCCACCTGCACATTGTTTACTTCTACATGGGTAGGAATCCATGTGATGGTGTGGATATGGACATGTGAAAGAGTAAGAGCACACAATGTGTGGGCCCCTACACACATTATACCCCTAGTTTCATTTTGAAGAAAAATAAAACTCATGTATCTCCTTCATTTGTATTAAGATTTTGAACAGTGAGTATCCCATAAGGAGTGTTTTTTACATAGAAAATGAGGGTTCCATCTTTTTTGGATTTTTGGATATTATGAGAGGTGTTTTGGGTGTGATTCTTATTTAGGTGGCACTCGATGAAATCAACGATCAGTTAGGATCACCGAAGGATTTCTGAGTGAAACCTCTAGACAAGCTGAGAATAAGCCTCAATGAATATAGTGGAACCCCTCTTTAGGGTAATCTATTGTTCTTCAACCTTCCAAGTGGCACTGTCTAGCAAGGCTAATCATGGGTTTTCGATTACTAGAATGACACCCTCATATTGGGAAGGGAATGTGTCCTTAAACTTCCGAGTGGAACCCTCTAGATAATATCGGAATGTTCCCTCAATTACTAGAGTGGAACCCTCCTACAGAGATAGGGCATGGGTCCTCAAACTTCTGATTGTCACCCTCTAGCTAGGTTGGGCATGGGTCCTCGATGATTGGAGTTTCAACCTCCATATGGGTTGGGCATGAGTAATCAACCATTAGACTGGAACCCTTCTATTGTACTAGAGAATGATTACTTTAAATAGAGAATATGGACCCTTTACCATGTGGCACATTAGTGAGGTGAGTCTTGACTTGGATGTTTTTTGTGGGTAAGACATGAAAGATGTTGGGCATTATTGATGGACTTTTGGAAATGTTGTAACTCTATCATGGGATGAGATATGAGATTGATTTACCCTTTCTATCTTGTTTGGGATTATTTTTTCATATAATATATATATATATATCCATGTTTATGGATTTGTATACTCTCTTACTACGGGTGATTGTGACGTGACTTGTAGTCTATCCAGATGACCTATTGAGATTCTTATGGTTGAATGAGGTTACCTTCAATGATTTGGGTTGATATTTTTACTATCCATTTCTATTGTTTCTCTTACTGCTCCCCTTTCATATTTTGGGACATCCTACTAGGTATATGTATACTAACTTCTACATTATATTTTCCCACACATGTCGTGTCTTATCTAGACGATGGACATGTCAATGGTGACTAAAGAGGAGATTAGGGATTCTTGGTGCATTAGGTTACATATGGTGGTTGAAGCATTTAGATCAGGATATAGGTTCTCTTAATACATTTACTTCGCATTTTTTTTTCAGGTTATAACATCTTTTAGTTGGGTGTGTATTATTCCCTTCTACTTTTCATTTTGTACTAGCTTACTCGTGTACACCCTAGAGGTTTTTTCATGCTTTTTTATATTCTAGTTGTTTCATATTATTATTATTATTATTATTATTATTATTATTATTATTATTATTATTATTCCTCTAAAATTCTACATTGATATGTTTAGGTGTTTTCATATAAGAACATTAGGCAAAGGCCTCTCATTTAGGATATTTCTTTCAGTGCTTGTCGCCACCACATGCCTATGGAGGTGGGCTTGGGGTAATTGCAGCTCGAGCCCTGGTTAGGGTCGGAATATGATAGATTGGTATATATGTATGTCATTTCTTAGGATGATTTTTGGTGTAGTCCCCTTATGATTATTTTTTTTTGGATCTAGGGAAAAAGTGTCAAAGTGTCTCAATTATGGATATTAGGATAGGGAAACCAGTGATGGTACAAGAGGGTAACATATCCATTCACAAGGACCTTGAGTACCTAGTTGTCAACTCGACACACTTAGACATTGGTTAGTGGGATCAGTGTGACAAGCATAATATAGGATTCAATCTTTGATGGTCCTTCTAGATTCACCTCCCTATTATATATATATATATATACATGTTCATCTGAATGTGGTACGTCTTGATTAAATCTTCAGGATTCCTCAAAGATTACAACCAGCTAGGTTACAATTACCAGTTCATGACGTTGATCTAATGACTAATGAGGCATCATTTCAGGGTCCATCCCATGATATCTTTCATCTAGGATGATAGGTAGCATCAAACCCACCTATTTAAAATCATATCATACCATTATTTGAGACTAAGGATGTGCACAGACTTAGAGCACTCTAAGAGTTCTAGCACCATAGGTTGTTGAGGTTCTGCGGTTATCCAGATCCCTAGGAAGCCGAGGTTTGGATAGATTTAGTGGTTTGTATCTTTAGTCTTATCCAAACACTAATGGAACATGTGGTTGAACCAACTACTAGGCTTCTCCATAGAGAATCTTAGAACGGGTGGATTCTTGTTTCTCAGATTCATGATGAGTCAATATACTCATGGTCCGAATTCCAGAAGCTTTTTTTGAGGAGTAATACACCTACTTCTTGTGTTTAATTCTAATTCAGGATATTATAATGATATATCAAGGAGGAATGACATTGGTTGAGTATGCTATTTGGTTCATTAACATTACACATCACTCCCTTGACATGATACCAGATGGATACTTTTGAGGGAAAATGTTTTATCAGGGAATTTACAGATAAATACACACTTGCATAGTGTCCTTGTTCATTCCCATATATACATGGGTCTTGGATATGGAAATATTTATAGATATTTTTCTATCATAGAGGATATATATTTCTTAAGTTGAAACAAGTCATTACATATTTGAGTAATCTATATTAACTAGAAGAAATTAGTCAATAGGATCTCGACATAGGAGATCTTCCTAGGATCAAGCTCAGGAATATGGTCTGGGGAAGTGAAGAGGACCATGAAATCTCAAATAGGGGAGGTTATATTCTTATTATGGGAAAGGTTACATAGCATATGACTTGCTGACTAGAAGTGTTGATGAGTATAGGTAGATATCTGTCAGTATGCCGCGAAATATCTAGTGTTGTGATCAGGGATATCCTAGGAGAGGGTTGGGATCCCACCAGGAGGTGGAGTTGGAATATTATTAGGTTGATATATGAGAGAAGTAGATGCGTGTGGTGGAATATACTATGATATTTTTCCACAACAACCACCAGGTGGCCCATTGTAGGCTAAGGGAGATGGCGGTCGGGGATGCAGACAACTACAGGGTGTGAAAGCTTATGACCCCAAGATAGACGAGAGTATTAGAGGTATGATATAGATATTTTCTATTCTGTATTTGGAATTAGTATACCCAGGTTCCATTCATTCCTTCATCTATATACTCCTAGTGTGATAACTAGAGTTCTCAATTGAGTATTTAGCCCAACAGCTTTATCTTGAGGTTCTTACATGTAATGCTTTTTATGTATCTTTCATCTTATAGAAGTGAAAACTATTTCTTAGAAGATAGAGGTTCATGTGGGACCTTTTGGTCATCATTATAGAACCATGTGACATCATCCTGGGTATGGATTGGTTTTCCATGGTATGATCCTAGATTGACTATCACTTCAGATGCGTTAGATGTATTTTCACTGATGAGACAAGATTCACCATTATGGGTCATAGATATATCATGGTGAAACAAGTGGGATCTGTGAGTAGGAGGATTCATTCACTAACCCATCAGTTGGAGAGAATATCCCTTACAGAAGAATTCTATTTAGGAATCCATATTCCTTCTATCATAGAAGATTTTATGGACATATTCCCTAAGGACATTTCAGGACTACCTCTGAGGTAGGAGATGTAGTTTTTATCGACTTTCATCAAGGTAATGCTATGATATCTTCAATGGTTTATTGGATATACACTACCAATCTCTAGGAGTGGTGATTTTGGTTGGTGGAACTTTGAGAGAAAGGTTTCATTAGGCCCAGTGTGTCCCCCTAGGCATCTCTAGTTTTGTTTATAAGAAAGGGGTACTGGGGATCACAACATTGTGTGTATTATCATAGACTTAACTTGGACATTATAAATAAAAATCACTTCTTATCAGGGAATAGAAATCTATTTTACTAGATGTGAGGTGAAATATGGTTATTGATGATTGAACTCAATTATGTCTTCCACCAGTTGAGGGTGAGTGAGGCTGATATTCCAAAGAGGTCATTTTGATGTTTCTATAGACACTATGAGTTCCTGGTTATTCCCTTTAGTGTGATTAATTCACCTATTGTATTTATGTATTTTATAAAATTAATTTACTAGCAATACCAAGACTTTTTTTATTTATTGGTGATATTATAATACGCTCCATGTCATAGGAGGAGAATACAGATCACATGATGATGGTCATAGATTTTCTTTAAAAGAACTGAATTCATGGAAAGATCTCAAAGCTCTAGTTTTCAATTAATTATGTTAAATTTCTGTGGATTTTTATTTCTGATCATGGTTTATCCATGGAACTAGTGAAGAACGATGTAAATATTGATTTGGAGTCATCTAAGAGTGTGTTAGAGGTGTGGAGTTTTCATGGTTTGTTGAGGTATTGTAGGAGGTTTGTGGTATACTTCTCTGGGATTTTATCCCCTTTGACCACCATGATAAAGAAATGGCAGCCTCTTACTTTACTAAGTAGTTCCAGATATCCTTCTAGGAGTTTTTTTGGAGGCTAATGAGTTCTCCTGTGTTGAGACTACCAAAGGAGGGCATGGAGTATGTAGTTTATTGAAATGTCTCGGGAGATGGATTCAGCTACATTTTGATAAAGTAAATAGTAGTTATCTCATATAGGTTGAGGTTGTTGAGAATCCATGTGTAGAAATATGTGAATCACAAACTAGAGTCGGTAGTGGTAGTATTCTCTCTATGGACATGTAGGAACTATCTTGTGAGGTATCTATTCATGGTTTAATTAAACTATTAGAGTCTCAGGTATGTCTCCACACAAAGATACGTGATCCTAAGACAAATACATTGGTTAGAGATCCGTTAGGTCTATGAATTTGAGATAGCCTATTCTCTAAGGAAGGTAAAAATTCTAGAAGGTTCCCTTAGTAGGAAGTCCTAAGATCTCTTGGTGTAGGTGGCTTCAAAAAAGTAGGATTCCTTATAGAGGACCCTGGTGGAGAAGGAGGTTGTATTTTTTATTCAGTTGATGGTGATGACTCCTCCACTTCTCAAGAATATGTGAGAGTCCAAATTGGGAAACATCTACTATGAGGACTTGTATGAAAAGTTATCCATAGGATATTCACATGATGGATATTATCAAGGAGGTAATCAGGTCATTTTTTTCAGGGATGGAAAGTGGTCCCATTCATGATGTAGGATAAGGTGATGTGAGAGTTCCACACTTATCCATTGGTTATACATCCTAGTGTGCAGAAGATGTATAGAGACCTTCAATTGTAATTTTGGGGGTTCCAAATGAGATGGTGTATGGCTGAGTTCATCTCTCGGTGCATCAAATAGTAGTAGGTGATGTCTAAACACCATGTTATGAAAGGTTTTCTATATCCCCTTGATATCCCAAAGTGGTATTGGGATGGAATATCCATAGAATATTTCATAGGGTTTCTACAGACAACAAGGGTTCATGATTCTATCTGGGTGATAGATGATCAACTCAAGAAGTCATCACACTTCCTTTATACCAAGGATAAGAGTTCAACATAGATTTTTTGGTATATGTACGTATGATATATTTTTCACCTTCATGGATTTCACTCAACTATTTTCTCTAATCATGATGTGTGGTTTATGTCTTGGTTGTGGAGAGGCCTTTAAGAGGAATTTAGGACCCAAATGAGGATTAGTATAACCTTTCATCCCCTAATAGATGGGATGATTATGAACACTATCTAGGAATTGTAGGATATAATAGGGTCTTGTGTGTTGTATTTTGGCAGAAGATGGGAGGAGAACTTACCCTTGATAGTGTTTGGGTACAACAATATCTACCACTTCACTATTAACATGAAATATTTTGAGGTATTGTATGGGAGACCCTAAATTACACCCTTGTTCTCGAGATAGATTGATGATGAATATCTTGTGGGTATAGAGTTTGTGAAAAAGATGAGAGAGAAGTTCCACATCTCCTATGAGTGGATGATAATGGACTGAAGCATGCAAAAATATTATACAGATAGACATCATAGGACTTTAGAGTTCGAGAAAGGAGGCCATAGTTTTTTTAGAGTATTCTCATGATGAGGATTGCATAGGTTATATAGGGGACAAAATATATCCTTGAGGTTCATTGGGATATTTAAGATCCTGTAGAGGGTTGGATAGGTTGTCTACCACCTCACTATATCCCCAAAATTGGAGTGGGTGCACAAAAGTTTCCATGTTTTGATGATGAGAAGATATGTGCATGACCCTAAAAATTTTATCTACTTAGGATATATGGAAATGAGTATGGATCAACTTTTTTAGATCACCCTATTGTATTTGAGAATTGACAAGAGAGGACCCTACATGGATGAACAATCCCCTTAGTTTGACTGTTGTGGAAGCATGAGAACATGTATGATAGATCATAATAGTGGGATATGACAACCCTGCTTTTTATTACAACATAAACATGCTTTATTACATAAAACTTCACTTGATACAACAAAGAAGATCGAGAGGTTTAGTGTCTTTGGGGCTTAGGATCATTACATAAAAACTTTAAACTTGAAATACAACATCCTTATTGAAAACTTCCTTTACATGACCACTACATTCCTTCGTACTTATCATTGCATGGGATAACCTGAGGACATGCATAAGAAAAGGGTGATCTATAAAGACCAGTAAGGGAGTACACAATGAATAACATGAGGAGTACAATACATGTTAGGCAATAGGCATATCAATAGATAAAAAGAGAGACATGAACATAAAGGCATGATAAAGCATGATAATCATAGCATGGAAATGCGACAACAACACTTAACATTGAATTAGCATGGGCTAAGGCTCATTGCACATGGAGCATGAGTAAACCCTCATTGCACTTGAAGCACGAGTAAACCCTTGTTGCACTTGAATTAGCATGAGTAAACACTCATTGCACATGACGTATCATGATACTATACTTTACCCAATGCATTAGAGCGCTATAAAGGGCGCACCCTTCTTAAACATTTCATTTCATGCATAAGTGTGCCACATGGATCATAAAACATGGATTCATAAAACATAATCATTTATTCCACGATAAAGGAATGTGGAATTCATACATGAAAATTTATAATCAATAAGTAAATGTTCATAAAGGTGAATACCCTTGATGGAGAAATGGGCATGGTATTCACTACACAAAGACATTGGCTTAGAAAATCGGTGCGATTTCGGCAGCGTAACGTCGTGACATAAGAATTCATAAAAAAAGGTTGATGAGAGAGAAAGGGGTTCCTCATCATATTTACATGTAATTTACAGTAAGGAGATCATATATATACATGTACCAACAATAGAAATGGAATTTAGATTCATGATACAAAAGTATTGCTTGAATATAAAAGAGGAGAAAAAGGTTCCTTTCGGAATTTCGGCATAGTAACGGGTGTACATGGGAGGAATTTAATGAGAGAGAAAGGGGTCTCCCATCATTCAAACAATAATAGGGCAGTATGGGAGAGGTGAGAAACCATACCCCAACATTCATAATTGAAATTAAAAGGGCAATACAACTTAAAGAAAATTGACAAAAATGAGAAAGGAAGAAAAACCCTTACTTGGAAGTGTGCTTCCAAAGGCTAGAGAGAGGCTTGTGAGAGGCTTATTGGGAGCTTGGGGCACCTTGGGAGGATTATATAGAGAGTAGGGCAGAGGTTGGAGGAACTTCAAGGGCTTTGAGTGAGGAGGAAGTGGGAGCTTGGGTGGGTTTATATAGGAAAGGTGAGAGAATTCTTTATTATTTAGGTTTGGGACCCCTTATATTAAAATAATCCAAACCACAAACCAACCCATGGTATTTGCCCATGGTTTCTGGAAAAGGAAAGAGGAAACAATATTTTACAAGTCCAAGGTCCGAACTTATTAAAAAATTATGGTTGCTTATGTGGAGGTGAGTCACACTCCCATGGAAATTAATTTAAAAAGGAAAAGTGTTGAATAAGTCTTGAGGGCTCCATTAATGCTTTGAAAAGTGAGTCAAACAAACCCAAAACCTCATTATTTTAATGATAAAACATATATTGGCCGAACATAAGGATTATGGTATTTTATTACATCACCAATTGGTCATTATGATGTCATAAAACACATTATATATTTAAATGGTATTTAATTTTTACCCAAAAATTTGACTGTCTCAGAAAATTATGAAAAATTCACCGTTGGATAATTTCGACGTCCTGATTCCAAAAATAATATTTATTTTATCTAAATAATTTTCTAAATATGTGAATTTTCACTTTTAAAATAAAAACCGACATTTATAAAAAATTCACGGGTTTTGACAGAAATGGCTTTCAAACATTAATAAAAATTTTAATTGCATTCATAAAATTATAAGATCATTTATATTTAATAAAAATTAATTTAATATTAATAATAATATTTTATTAAAATATTAGTTAATTCAAAAATCCTTTAATTTAATAAAATATAATTCTTAATTAAATAATAACTAAAAACATCATTTGTACTTTAAAAACTAATTACAATGTATCAAAAATGACTAGAAATTATATTCATTATTATATACAAAAAATAATGTACATGAACATGGTGCTACTTATTTGTTACATAACCCCTTAAAATAGCCACATAAGACTTAAGGGTAAGGTGTGCGATGGTGACAGGCTCTTGGGGTTGCTCGGATAACATTGCTCGAGTGGTAATCTCTATCAACTTCCATTTTTCCCGTAGACGATCACGTTCGAGCTTGACTTTATGAAGCTCAGCTTGGGCTTGGTCAAGGGCAAAGCCCAAAGACGCCACCTCTTTTCCGAGCTCCGACAAATGGGCTTCGTAAGGGGCAATTCTACTGGATGAGGCCATCGCTTCCTTTGTCTGAGTAGAAAATTGGTTCCTTAAAGCCTTATATTTAAACTACCCAGATGATCACTGTACAACGACTATAAAAGTAACGGTCACAAATCTTAACGTAAAACTAAAAAAAAGGTTTCTATCTTATAAAAACATTTTTCATAAAGAAACATTTAACTGGATCAAGAGGGATTTTCCATTAATGAAACTTTCGGTCGTTACAACATTCCCCTCTTAAGAAATTTCGCCCTCGAAATTTCCCTTTTCCCACACTAAAACAAATGTGGGTAACTTAGCTTCATCATATCCTCCGACTCCCAAGTTGCTTCTTCAAACTTGTGGTTTCTCCACAACACCTTGACGAGGGGAATTGTCTTATTTCGTAGAACTTTTTCTCTACGATCTAAGATCTTCACTGGTTGCTCCTCATAAGAAAGATCATCTTCTAATTGTACCACCTCAGAAGAGAGTACATGTGAAGGGTCTGGTATGTACTTCCATAAGAGGGATACATGGAAGACATCATGCACCTTGGCCATAGTAGGTGGAAGTGCTAGTCGATAGGCCACAGCCCCAACACGATCAAGAATCTCGAATGGGCCGATGTACCTTGGACTTAACTTCCCTTTCGTTCCAAACCTCATGACCTTCTTCCATGGAGATATGCGTAAAAACACCATATCTCCGACTTTAAACTCAAGGTCTCGTCGACGATTATCTGCATAACTCTTCTGTCGACTTTGGGCTGCCTTGATATGCTGCTGAATGGTTTTCACCTTCTCCACCATTTCTTCGACCATTTCTGGTCCAAGCAGCTTACGTTCACCGACCTCATCCCAACATGCCGGTGTTCTACACCTTTTCCCATACAGGGCTTCATATGGTGCCATTTGGATGCTCGAGTGGAAACTATTATTATAAGAGAACTCAACTAGAGGAAGATGTTGATCCCATCCTCCTTTAAAGTCCATTGAGAACACTCTCAACATATCCTCAAGTGTTTGGATAGTCCGCTCGGATTGGCCATCAGTTTGAGGATGATAGGCCGTACTGAAGTTCAGTTCAGTATTCAGAGCATGGTGAAGACTCTTCCAAAACTTAGAGGTAAATCTTGGATCTCGGTCCGACACAATAGATAGTGGTAATCCATGCAACCGTACCACTTCCCTGACATATATCCGTGCCAGTTGATCCAAAGAGAAATCCTCTCAAATAGCAATGAAGTGTGCAGTCTTTGTAAGACGATCCACGATAACCCAGATTGCATTGTTGCTTTTGGATGTCCTTGGAAGTCCAGTGACGAAGTCCATGGTGATGTTCTCCCATTTCCATTCTGGTATGGGCAATGGTTGCATCATCCCCTTAGACTTCTGCCTTTCTGCCTTCACTTGCTGACACACCAGGCACTTTGATGTATATTCAGCGATCTCCTTCTTCATATTATCCCACCAAAAGTTTTCTCGGAGATCTCGATACATCTTTGTGCTCCCTAGGTGAATAGAGAAATTTGAACTATGTGCATCATCCAAAAGTTCCTTCTTCAGCTCCGAACTTGATGGAACACATAGTCTTTTCCCAAACCGCACAATTCCTTCTTCATTAACATTAAACTCTGAGGATTTTCCCTTTTTGATAGCTTCCACTTTTTCTTGGATTCTCTCATCACCCTTTTGAGCATCCTTTAACCTTTCCAAAAGAGATGGTTGAACAATCATTTGTGAAAGGATTGATGATGTTCCATTCTTTATGATTCCCACGTCCATCTTCATCAAGTCTAAGAAGATTGGATCCTTCTCAATTCTCATCATTGGTAGAATTGCTGGATCCTTTCTACTTAGGGCATCCGCCACCTTGTTCGCCTTCCCAGGGTGGTAATGTATTGAACAGTCATAATCCTTTATGAGCTCTATCCATATTCTCTGGCGCATATTAAGCTCTTTCTGTGTGAATATATATTTAAGACTCTTGTGGTCAGTATATATCTCACATTTCTCTCTATAGAGATAATGCTGCCAGATTTTCAAGGCAAAGATCACCGCCGCCAACTCCAGATCATGCGTTGGATAGTTTCGCTCATGGATTTTCAACTGTCTTGAGGCATAGGATATCACTTTATCATTCTGCATCAGCACACATCCTAAGCCCTTCTTCGAAGCATCACTGAATACCACAAAAAGCTCCCCACTTGTGGGTAAAGTGAGCACAGGTGCAGTGATAAGCCTCCTTTTCAACTCCTTGAAGTTTTCTTCGCATTCATCACTCCAAGCAAACTTTACTCCCTTTCGAGTTAGCTTAGTAAGAGGGTTGGAAAATCGTGAGAAGTTTCTCACAAATCGTCGATAATATCCAGCTAACCCCAAGAAGCTACGGATATCAGTTACCGATGTTGGCCTCGGCCATCCCTCAATTGCATCTGTTTTGGAGGGGTCCATAGATATCCCATTGCTTGTGATGATATGGCCCAAGAATGAGATCTCCTTCAACCAGAAATCACACTTGCTGTACTTGGCATAGAGCTTCTCCTTGCGCAAAGTCTCCAGTACAGTTCTTAAATGCTCCTCATGGTCCTCCTTGGTTTTGGAGTATATTAGAATATCATCTATAAAGACTACCACAAATTTATCTAGGTAATCTCTGAAGAATCTATTCATCAAGTCCATGAATATTGCTGGAGCATTGGTGAGTCCAAAAGGCATTACTATGAATTCATAGTGCCCGTACCTTGTACGAAAAGCAGTCTTGGGGATATCTTCCTTCTTCACCCTTACTTGATAATATCCCGACCGCAAGTCGACCTTGGAGAAGTATTGTGCTCCACGCAGCTGATCAAACAAGTCATCGATTCTTGGGAGAGGATACTTGTTCTTTATCGTGATTTTGTTAAGTTCACGATAATCGATGCAAAGCCGCATTGACCCATCCTTCTTCTTGACGAAGAGGACTGGTGCACCCCATGGTGATGCACTTGGGCGTATAAACCCTTTATCCAGATTCTCCTGTAGTTGTTTCTTCAGTTCTTCAATCTCAACCACAGCCATTCTATATGGAGTCTTGGATATTGGTAGCACCCCAGGTATAAGTTCAATTGAGAACTCAACATCTCTTCTTGGAGGAAGACCAGGAAGTTCCTCGGGAAATACTTCAGCGAATTCCCTCACAATAGGCATTTCTTCAAGGGTGGTTTCTTCCATGGACTCAATCATCTGAGCCAGATATGCGTGCTCATAAGGCCGTAATATCCATGCTTGAGATGATGGAGCTAAAGGAGATTCATCTTCCTCCTGACACTTGTAAAGAATCGGGGGTCGATTCTCCATATGGAGTGTGATTTCCCTCTCCCGACAATTTATGTTGGCTCTATATAAGGAAAGCCAATCCATGCCAAGAATTGCATCAAATTCCACCAAAGGGAGTATGACGAGGTTCGCCGGGAAATTCAATCCACAGATTATAACAGGGGAGGACTTATACTCATGGGATGCAATGATTTCCCCATTTGCCGTACTCACCGACATCTTTACTTCCATGATTTTTGGTGGTGCAGGGATTGTTCTACTAAACTTTCGAGATATAAAAGAATGCGTAGAACCTGAATCAAAAAGTACGTTCGCTATTCTTGAATGAATAACTAGCGTACCTATCACCACTTCGTTGTCAGGGTTCACTTCGGCAGAAGTGATGGCAAAAGCTCTTCCTTGCTGTCTTGGAGGTTGTTGATTGCCTCCGATAACCCTTGGATTAGGACACTGATTCGCAAAATGACCCGGTTCTTTGCATTTGAAGCATTGAACAACGCATTGAGGTTCGAACGGAGCGTTCCTCCCCTCCTTCGCAGCCGCGGGTCCTTCTTGCTAACAGTTAACAGCTAGGTTCCCTTCTCTTCCACACTTGAAGCATTTTCTTGTCCCCCTAAGGCAATTTCCAGGGTGCTTCTTTCCACACTTTTGGAAAGTGGGGTGCTGGAATTTCTTAGCGCCGTTGGATTTATCCATCGGACCACCATCATTGAAGTCCACCTTCCGCTTCTTGTCCCCATGATACCCCTGTGATTCTCCGATCTCCATTTCAACCTTGAGGGCACATTGGACAATTTCCTCATAGCTGTCGAAGTCACGGATCACTAATGCTTTCCGCAAGCTAGGCTTCAGCCCACCAAAGAAGCGGTCAACCTTGCATTCGGGGGTAACGACAAATCCGGAAGCGTATCGTGCAAGCCTTGTGAAGTTTTCCTCGTACGCTCCCACAGATTCCTCATCTTTCTTCTTGAGGGAAAGGAAGTCCCTTTCCATCTTAAGACGGAGGGTGCGTGGAAAATATTTATCGAAAAACATCTTCCGGAATACCTTCCATTCCAAAGCCTCGATCTCCTCCTCAGGCTTCGTATTTTTGATCAATGTCCACCATTGATCAGTTTCACCCTCCATACGATAAGCTGCCAGGAGAACCATCTCTTTTTCAGAGCATTGGAGGATGGAGAATATCTTTTCAATGGAGTTGATCCATTGTTCAGCAATCGTGGGATCGGATGATCCACTAAAAGTAGGAGGCCTTTGTCTCATGAAGCTTTCAATAGCGACTTGTTCTTTCATAGGGGGGGTTGAACGTTCCTCTTGACCAGTGTTTCTATTCAAAACTTGAGTTAGCTGAGAGGGAAGCGTGACAAAGTTCGCGATTCCCGCTCCCATTGGATTGGGCATCTCATAAGTACAATCATCACACTGATCTTCACAACGGTTGTTAGCCCGAGTTCTCCTATTACCGGCCATTGGCTGGAATAAAAGGAAAGTTAGGGGTAACACATAAAGGGTAATCCAAAGACAAAATTTGATGACTTATAAACTTTAATCTCTTTAACTAATGAGTCTATAGGATTCAATCCAGGCTTTTCATGATCTTCCTTCTAACATACATCCTTAGGGGAATTTTTCCCTTAATAAGGGTTCATACTAAGATTGTGAATTTATCAAAACATATCCCCCGGGAGTGTCGTAACCTAGAGTGAAGAAAGGCCCGTTGTCGTGCACCAGTTCCCGTTCGAGTCTAGCTCAAAGCGGTGTTTTCGGGTTTTACCCCTAGGATACATCTGTGCCAGAGCCGCCTCTACCTGCTCGTATCCAGACAGGGATGTATTTGTTTGATAAACCACTTACTTAGTATTTACCAAAACATAGGGATGTTTTTATTATGCTTAGTCTTGTATCTAAGGCTCTACTAGGGTTTCCTAATCCCAAAAATAACTAAACCTATCCTCTGATACCAACTGTGACAACCCTGCTTTTTATTACAACATAAACATGATTTATTACATAAAACTTCACTTGATACAACAAAGAAGATCGAGAGGTTTAGTGTCTTTGGGGCTTAGGATCATTACATAAAAACTTTAAACTTGAAATACAACATCCTTATTGAAAACTTCCTTTACATGACCACTACATTCCTTCGTACTTATCATTGCATGGGATAACCTGAGGACATGCATAAGAAAAGGGTGACCTATAAAGCCCAGTAAGGGAGTACACAATGAATAAAATGAGGAGTACAATACATGTTAGGAAATAAGCATATCAATAGAGAAAAAGAGGGACATGAACATAAAGGCATGATAAAGCATGATAATCATAGCATGGAAATGTGGCAACAACACTTAACATTGAATTAGCATGAGCCAAGGCTCATTGCACATGGAGCATGAGTAAACCCTCATTGCACTTGAAGCACGAGTAAACCCTCGTTGCACTTGAATTAGAATGAGTAAACACTCATTGCACATGACGTATCATGATACTATACTTTACCCAATGCATTGGAGCGCTATAAAGGGCGCACCCTTCTTAAACATTTCATTTCATGCATAAGTGTGCCACATGGATCATAAAACATGGATTCATAAAACATAATCATTTATTCCACGATAAAGGAATGTAGAATTCATACATGAAACTTTATAATCAATAAGTAAATGTGCATAAAGGTTAATACCCTTGATGGAGAAATGGGCATGGTATTCACTACACAAAGACATTGGCTTAGAAAATCGGTGCGATTTCGGCAGCGTAACGACGTGACATAAGAATTCATAAAAAAAGGTTGATGAGAGAGAAAGGGGTTCCTCATCATATTTACATGTAATGGACAGTAAGGAGATCATATATATACATGTCCCAACAATATAAATGGAATTTAGATTCATGATACAAAAGTATTGCTTGAATATAAAAGAGGAGAAAAAGGTTCCTTTCGGAATTTCGGCATAGTAACAGGTGTACATGGGAGGAATTTAATGAGAGAGAAAGGGGTCTCCCATCATTCAAACAATAAGAGGGAAGTATGGGAGAGGTGAGAAACCATACCCCAACATTCATCATTGAAATTAAAAGGGCAATACAACTTAAAGAAAATTGACAAAAATGAGAAAGGAAGAAAAACCCTTACTTGGAAGTGTGCTTCCAAAGGCTAGAGAGAGGCTTGTGAGAGGCTTCTTGGGAGCTTGGGGCACCTTGAGAGGATTCTAGAGAGAGTAGGGCAGAGGTTGGACGAACTTCAAGTGCTTTGAGTGAGGAGGAACTGGGATCTTGGGTGGGTTTATATAGGAAAGGTGAGAGAATTATTTATTATTTAGGTTTGGGACCCCTTATATTAAAATAATCCAAACCACAAACCAACCCATGGTATTTGCCCATGGTTTCTGGAAAAGGAAAGAGGAAAACAATATTTTACAAGTCCAAGGTCCGAACTTATTAAAAAATTAGGGTTTCTTATGTGGAGGTGAGTCACACTCCCATGGAAATTAATTTAAAAAGGCAAAGTGTTGAATAAGTCTTGAGGGCTCCATTAATTCTTTGAAAAGTGAGTCAAAAAAAACCCAAAACCTCATTATTTTAATGATAAAACATATATTGGCCGAACATAAGGATTATGGTATTTTATTACATCACCATTGGGTCATTATGATGTCATAAAACACATTATATATTTAAATGGTATTTAATTTTTACCCAAAAATTTGACTGTCTCAGAAAATTATGAAAAATTCACCGTTGGATAATTTCGACGTCCTGATTCCAAAAATAATATTTATTTTATCTAAATAATTTTCTAAATATGTGAATTTTCACTTTTAAAATAAAAACCGACATTTATAAAAAATTCACGGGTTTTGACAGAAATGGCTCTCAAACCTTAATAAAAATTTTAATTGCATTCATAAAATTATAAGATTATTTATATTTAATAAAAATTAATTTAATATTAATAATAATTTTTTATTAAAATATTATTTAATTCAAAAATCCATTAATTTAATAAAATATAATTCTTAATTAAATAATAACTAAAAACATCATTTGTACTTTAAAAACTAATTACAATGTATCAAAAATGACTAGAAATTATATTCATTATTATATACAAAAAATAATGTACATGAACATGGTGCTACTTATTTGTTACATAACCCCTTAAAATAGCCGCATAAGACCTAAGGGTAAGGTGTGCGATGATGACAGACTCTTGGGGTTGCTCAGATAACATTGCTCGAGTGGTAATCTCTATCAACTTCCATTTTTCCCGTAGACGATCACATTCGAGCTTGACTTGATGAAGCTCAGCTTGGGCTTGGTCAAGGGCAAAGCCCAAAGACGCCACCTCTTTTCCGAGCTCCGACAAATGGGCTTCGTAAGGGGCAATTCTACTGGATGAGGCCATCGCTTCCTTTGTCTGGGTAGAAAATTGGTTCGTTAAAGCCTTATATTTAAACTACCCAGATGATCACTGTACAACGGCTATAAAAGTAACGGTCACAAATCTTAACGTAAAACTAAAAAATGGTTGCTATCTTATAAAAACATTTTTCATAAAGAAACATTTAACTGGATCAAGAGGGATTTTCCATTAATGAAACTTTGGGTCGTTACATGGGAGATCCAGATGTGGTCTCTGTATCCTAAAATGTTTCTTTAGTTTTTTATTTTATAGGATGAAAATTTTTAAGTAGGTAATGATTCAGAGACCCATTTTTTCCTTTAAATTTTTTCAAATGTTTCTATGTATATTTCCAGATCTAGGCGTCGAGACGATGTGAGATTCTGAGTCTCAGTGTGTCCAAAATTAATTTTATAAAATATTAATTATATTTTATATTACGTGCATGAAATTTCTTAATAAAAATGAGATAAATATTAAAAGGAAGCTCAGATTAGAAATATGAGAACATAATTTATCCAAGAATGATATTATTACGCTAGGGATGACCAAAAATAGGCTGACGCATGGAGTTCGGATAATCCAGTCGTTGGGAGTTTGTTTATTGGATTAATTAAATTATTATTTTAATTAATTAAATAAATTAATAAAATGGTTTTCCATTAAATAAATTTTTATGAAGATTTTCTTATGGTTAGACTAATAAACCCTGGGAGAATCCAGAGCATTTATCATCCATCTATTAGAAAATCAAGATCCGATGATGATGAATCTACAGATCAAAGCAGATCATAGTCCAAAAAATGAAAAAAATATGAAAATCATTGGAGAGAATGTTCTTTGATGAATAATGATAAAATATCTAGTTAGGAATCTTCAATTGGGGTTTTATCCCTATTTTATCAAATTGTTGAGTAAGATCAATCCCTTTCTTTGATCTGCGCTAATTATGGAATCTTGCATGCACCCACATATTGAATTCAATTGATTATTTTTTTCTCACCCCAATTATTCTAATTCAAGATTGTTGGACATGAATTCTTAGAAATGGTTTATAATTTTTTATTTTATATTCCTTTCCCCCCTCAATTTATTTGTGTTCTTCTCTAGTGGGCTATTAGGCCATTGATAGAAATTTCTAGGTGGTATCGAGATCGATCGGACCTCTAAAATTATAGTGGAATCATGTATGGAAAATGGAATTAAAAATTTGGAAAGGGAACAAAGGCTTTTAATTTTTTTTAAGATTCATTAATTTATTTGGGATCTCAATGAGAGATGGTGGTCAACCGACTACATGCACAGTATGAGTTTGTTCATGTGGACATCGTGAAAAGAAATAAAAATTGATTTATCAGTAATCAAATGACTAAAAATAATTGTTTAGAGAAATATACTTTGTTTTCAGGAAGAAAAAATTATGGATTTTAAGGTGGGGTGATTAAATCAAAAGCACATATACAATATTTGAATTTATGGAAAAATCCATACTACACACCGTGTAGTTCAAAGAACGCACGAATTTTCAGGCCCTAACTACTGTGGGTAGAGTTTTTGTAAATTATAAGTATCAAATTCAATGTGGGACTCCCACATACTATGTGAAATTATGATGGAAGACTCGATGTGTACTCCAGGAGTACATGATAATGGGAATGGGCAGGCACACGTCATGTGACAAAGTACATAGACATGAAAAAAGCCATAGGTGAAACCTCAGGAGAAGAGGCATGCCATGTACCAAATGACACATACACGAGATGAATACATGGGAATGGCTAGGAGAACATGGCTCAGCCGTGGGTATCTTAGGTACATTGTGTACTTCTACATGGGAAAGAATCCAAGTGCATTTGAGAACAGAACTAGGGGAAAGAGTGGAACCACACAACATCTGGGTCCCTTTTATGTTATGTACCCCTAGTTTCCTTTTAAGTAAACATCAATTTCTCATATATCTTTTTTTGGACTCAAATTTTGTCCCACGAGTATCCTATACTGAGTTTCTTTCCATATAAAATGTGATAGTGCCCTATGTTTTTTATTTTGGGATATGATTAGAGGTGCTCCGGGCATGACATTTATTTATGTGATGCTTGATGATGGCAGTCATCATGCATGATAACTAAAGGATTTCTGAGTGGGGACCTCTAGTCAAGCTGGGAATGGGTCTTTGATGACTATAGTGTCACCATTCAACAGATTAAGTCACGAGTCCTCGACCCTTCGAGTGGAACCCTCTATCTTGGATAGGCATGGGTCCTCAATGACTAGAGTGGAACCATACTATGGGTCATGGCATGTGTCTTCTACCTTCAGAGTGGAACCCTCCATCTTCTTTAGGCATGTGTCCTTAATGACTAGAGTTGAACCCTCTTATGGAGACATGGAAAGGGTACTAGACCTTCCGAGTGGAACCCCCTAGAAGGGCTAGTCCTGGGTCCTCGATGACTGTTGTAGAACCCTCTAATAGGGGTTGGGCATGGGTTCTCATCCATTAAAGTAGAAATCTATTATCGTACTAGGGAATGTGTATTTCACCTAGATATTGTGGCCCCTTGAATGTGTGGAATAGTGGTTAGGTGAGTCTTGACTTAGTTGTTTTCTGCTGGGCAGACATGTCTGATGTTGGGCATAATTAATGGCTTTCTACAACTATTTCCACTCTTTCTTAGACTGATATGTGAGATAGAGATCCACTTATATCTTGTTTTGTGTTCCATATACATGAAATGTTGTCTACATAAATGATGTGTTGAGATCCCTATTGCTGGATGAAGTTACCATAATTTATTTGGGTTGATCTATTTATTATCTATTACTATTGTGTCTCTTACTCCTCCCCCTTTTATATTTCTGGGTGTCCTACTGGGTATTTATATACTCATCACTTCATGGGATTTTCCTACATGTGTCATGTCTTATGCAGATGATGAACACATCGACGATGACTATAGAAGTGATTAGGGACAATTGGTGTAGTGTGCCATATAATATGGTCAGATTTGGGATCCTTCATCACTTTTACCTTCCAGTTTTTTAGGTTGGGACATCTTCTGGTTAGGAGTGCATTTTCCCTTTTATTTTTCATTTTTCACTTTCATACTATTGTACACCATAAAGGGTTTTCATGCTTGTTTAAATTATATCTTTATAATATTTTTATTATTATTCTTGTACACTTCTTCATTGATATATTCAGGTGTGTGCACACATGTATATTAGGAAAAGGCTTCTCATTTAGGATATTCCTTCCAGAACTTGTTGCCACCACTAGCCTATGGGGTCGGGCATGGGGTAGTTGTGGCTTGAGCCCCTATTAGGTTTTGGTCATGAAATATACATAATCAAGAGTATACATGATATCACATCTATCCAAACAAATATAAAAAATCTTTAGGTTAATTTTTATTTTTCAATGCTAAATTAAATTAAATCTAATATGATTTTAATATTTTATAAATTGGTCATTTCACTCCCTTATTGATCATTTTTCCATCCTCACATCTAAGAAAAATATGTGGTTAATATGATATCTAATTACATGAAAATAAAATTAAATAAAAATATTTATAAGATATATCCACTTCACTTTCTCTATAAATGATCTATTGACTTGGGAATAACCATCTATTGGGATGATATTCAATCTCAAATAACTTTCTGGTTACAACAATATAACCTTTGAAATTTTCTTATCAACTATCAAACGTAAATATCCATTTAACATATAAATGAATCATTATTTAATCTTTCTAATAATATATGAATAAATCTAGTGTATTAAATGAAAACTATTGAAAATAATTTCAAACAGGTATGATGTTATTAATATTTTTCATGACTTATTATATTCCCTCTTTACTGATTTTATATGAAATGTACATAATTTGTGTGAAATATTAATGTTTTAATATTAAGTATAATTTTTGAGCATTTTTAGAAGTAGTCCAATTGAGTCAGTTTAATGTTTTAATAATAACTATAACTATACTGATCCAAATTGTGTGATTCTTATTTTTTAGGAATCTACTTTCAATATAAAACATTTCATTAGAAGGTACCATGAGCCAATTCCGCCATTTGAAGGGTCATATGGTCCTCAAAAACAAGACCGAAGAATCTGTGAACAAACTGGACTAGCCTTGAAGACTGATTTACTGGGCTCAATCCAGAAGTCTAAAAACCATAAATCTCCACCATAATTCGGGGGACACTACATTTCATATTGGATAAATATTTCAAGGCCCATATCTAAGTACAAGGGGCCCAAATTAAGCTTTTATGTCCAGCCCACCATTCTGGATGAGAAATAAAATCAGTATAGTATTCATGACATATCTAATGATATAAGCATCAAATCAAGCTAATATTTTTCAGTGAGAAAGGGGAGATATAGTCTGCCAACTTTGATGAAGAAACTATCCGGATTTGATGGCATCTTACTATTCAAAAATCTATTGACATTCCATCCATTGAAAAGTCATGGATAGAAATGGACAGTTTAGCTTTGTTTAATGAAATAGCCATAACTTTGGATAAAAAAGTCCAATGACCACAAGATTTTGAGGGTAGACAGAAGACATCCATATATACATTTATGAAGAATACACCAGCTCATGATTCAGCTGTATAGATTGGTAAATAGGCGGGTGAAGTGGAGGGACATATTTGGAATGCAAACAGTCCACTTGAAACGCACAACCGATTGTTGCCTATCGACCGGTTAAAGTTCTGGTGCTCTGCTAATGTGTATAGCAGCACTCGGGTCGAATCCTCGGCGATGATACTTTGAAATAGTCATTTTTTAGTTGATTTTGATTTTTTTTGAATATTTTTTTTGAACACTTTTCAATATCATTTGTACAATACATTCACTGAATAAAAACCTCCCCCCCACACTAAAATGGATGCTTTCCCTCAAGCATATGATAACACACCAGAAAGTAAGGAAATGATACCCAAAAATGAAATTCATCCCCCCCCATACTTAAATTTCAAAAACTTATGCAATGAAAATCCATGTTTATATTGGGTGGGATAAGGTATTGGGCTTGTAATGTGGCTATCAAAGAAAAGGTTTTCATAGGCTCAAAGGGGCTTTCAATAGGAGGATTAATGTAAGGGAAATGGGAGGCTATATGGCTATTGTGATTTTCATGTGGTTTAGAAAATGCCTCTATCATATTAATGCACACTACGGCAGGAAATTCAACTCGAAGGTCCACAAACTCAAGACTCACAAATGGTGGTGAAAAGCACACATTTTGCATAGATGGCCATAGGTGGCCTTGGCATGAAAGAAAATGTTTGTTCTCACGGTTTGGGAAAACCATTTTCCAAATCAAAAAATGGAGCATTCAAAATGTGTTGGTTTTGACACAAAATTCTTTATTCAAAGTCACAATGAAAATACTAAATTTTTGAGATGAAAACATATCTGTTAACTCCCCAAAATGGTTGGACAAAATTTCAAAACTCGATGGTGAGTAAGCATGACTCTTTTTTTATTTTTTTTAAGTGATTGTGTTTTTTTGTTTTTTGTTAGTTTTTCATGTTTTTTTAAAATACACACCCTCACAAGAAAGAGAAAAAAAGGGTTTCAAAAAAATGTGGTAAAAATGAATGAAAGAAGAAGAAGAATAAAGAGGTAGAGAGATGAAGAGATAGAGAGAGTTAAAGGCAAAGAGGTGCCCCCTGGTTTGGATTTGGTGGGTTGCCATCTCCATCTAGTGGTGGGTCGGCTAGTGAATTTGGGGATTCAGTGGAATTAAAGGTGGTTCCAGGACAGTGGGAAGTTACCTGAAAAAGAAAATTCATTATTCATCTAATGAAAAACTAAAAAGAAATTGAAATTTCATAAAAGTAAAAAAAAGAAAACATGGGTTGCCTCCCAAGAAGCGCTGCATTTATTCTTCTACAGATGGACAATTGCAGTGGACTACCGATAGTCTGAGGATGGCCATCGTATTTTCTCAACTCCAGTGTGCTTCCAGAAAAACTTTTTCTTTGGGAGGCCTGATGATTCAGTGGATAATTTCTTCCCATCCTTGTTGGTGTGCTTTCAATTCATGGGGTTGGAAAGAGAATATTTCTATCCTCACTTTGGTCTTCAACCTGAGGAATGATTTTATCCACAAAGTGATTGTTTTCTATCCTTGTAAATTCAGGAAGATGGCTCAATTCTGATGGTTCATTTATGTAAGGATCAGATAACACAAAAGCAGAGTATGAGATCCCAATTGTTTTTGACTCATTATTTTCATCACTTATAGATGTAGAGTAATGAGGATTAGTGGAGTCATATGACTGAATAAATTTTTCAATATCCTTTATTTCAATATTTTTTACCAATAATGGTCAATTTAAACCTCACCAGTGATCACTTTATTAATTAGGGTACAAATATCACAAACATCACTACCATCAGGACAATATAAACACATTGGTTCAAGGTTCACTTCACATATAACAGAATTTTCAGAATCATGGATAGGAAAAGATGAATGTGGGATAATCTGATCTAAATCAACAAATGAGCATTCTAGTTCATTTTCCTCATTACCATCCATGTTGGAGCATTGGAGGTCAGAGGTGAGATGAGATTCCAAAGAGTTTTCAAGATCCTTTAGATCAATGGAGTTTTCATTTGTAATGTCAAAATCAATTTCACCATTAATCACTTGGTTAATGATGATGCAACATTCACAAACTCCTCTATTAGTAGAATAGGAAGAACATTATGGATTAGGATTCAACACACTCTTAGAGGGAGTTTCAGAAACATGGATAGAGAATACAGATTGATTCTCTAATGGGTATCGTATGGATTGAAAAATATTGAACCTGACCATTTGGTTGCCAAATTCCATGGATAAGATGCCAGTGTGGACATCAATTTTGGTTTTAGATGTCATAAGGAATTGTCTTCCTAGAATCAGAGGAGATTTTCAAGAAGTTGTCTCACCTTCCATGTCAAGGACATAGAAGTCAGTTGGGAAGATAAGATCATTTACTCGAACAAGGACATCCTCAATTATTCCCTCAGGACTGTCTGTGCTTTGATTGGCTAACTGAATGACAACACCCATTGGTTGAAAGGGACCTAGACCAAGGTTGGAGAAGATGGATTTGGGAATGAAATTAATTGAGGCTCCTAGGTCTATGAGTGCATCATCAAAGTTGGAACTTCCAATTTGGCATGGAACCGTAAAGGTCCCTAGATCTTTGCACTTTATGGGATTAGACTGCTGAGTGGAAACATTTTCGAAGGTCCTAAGTTGCCTCTTGTGGGTACACAACTCCTTTAGAAACTTGGCATACTTAGGAATTTTTTTATGGCATCTAATAGGGGAATGTTTACTTCAACACGTCTAAACATGTCGAGCATTTCAGGATCAGGTTCAAAGGACTTCCTTGGTTTTGAAACAGCTTGTGGAAAAGGAATTGGATTCCTAAGTGGAAGGGAAGTAGGTGAGGGAATGGTTTCAGGTTCCTTTTCAAGTTTATTTTTCTTTTCATTTTCTAGTTTAGCATTCAAAGTAGGGCTAGAGGACTTATCTTGAGGAATAGAAATGTGCTTTACCGATCTAAGTGCAATTGCACTTACATTAACCTTGGGGTTGGGTAATGGTTGGGCTGGGAGTTGGGAAGAATTTGATTGTTGTTGCTGGATCAGGTGGGATGCAAGTTGACCTATTTGAGTTTCAATGTTTTTGAGGCTAGAACGGGTGAAGGAGGCAAGATCTTCCACTGCACTTTCCCATGGTTTCTTGGAAGAAGAGGCTTGTCCCTGGTTGGGATTGCATTGATTTTGGTTCTTGGGAAATCGATTGTATTGGTTTTGGAATTGGGAAGGCTCACTAGGATAATGGAATCCAGGAGGAGGATTGTTCCTTTGATGTTGAGGAACAAAAGGATAAGGTTGATGGAAGTTACCACCACCATGACCATATTGGAATTGGTTTGGATTTTGAGGAGGGAATTGAGGGGGATGATAGATGGTATTACCATACCTCAAGACTGGGATAAAGGTAGAAGAGAAAGGCTCAGCGTGAGGTTGGTTGAAGTTTCTAACAAACTGACCTGATTTTTGAGGGTTGGGGTTCTGCTGAGCATATGCTGCATTGAGCTCCATTGGTCTGGATGAATCAGATTGATCCTCTTGAAGTTGTGGACATGTGTCTGTTGGATGAGCTGGGGAGCTACAGATTCCACAATTTTTGATAGGTCTAGGGAATAGTGAATGTGGAGAAGATGAGGTTGGGGCTTTGGTAGGCACTTCTAGTTGACGCACAAGACCTGTAGGTTCACTCATCCACTCGGTCATCTTGTTTGGCTCAATTGTTTGATTATCTTGGGCTTGTTTGACTTGAGCATGTGCTCGAGTATGAAATTGTTGTGTGTTTGCATCCATGTTACTTATGAGATCTCTTACAGCTGCTGGAGTTTTTTCAACAAGAGCACCTCCACTTGCGGCATCAATGAGGGTTCTCTCCATAGCCAATAACCCCTCATAGAAGTATTGGATCAAGAGTTGGTTAGGGATTTGGTGGTGTGGGCAGGTTGCCACAAGCTTTTTGAACCTCTCCCAGTACTCATGGAGTGATTCACTTGGGAATTGATGTATACCATTTAATATTTTCATGACTTATTATATTCCCTCTTTACTTATTTTATATGAAATGTGCATAATTTTTGTGAAATATTAATGTTTTAATATTAAATATAATTTTGAGCACTATTTGAATAAATCCAGATTTGAGTCAGTTTAATGTATTATATATAACTATTACTATACTAATCAAAATTTCATGGTTTTTGTTTTATTAGGATTCCTATTTCAATTTAGAACATTTCATTAGAAGGGATCATGTGCCCATTCTTCCATTTGAAGGTTCATATGTACCGCACAATAAGGCCCAATGAATCTGTGAAAAAAATCGACCAGCCTTGAAGATTGATTTAATGGGCTCAATCCAGAAGTCCAAAACGGTTAATTCCCCATAATAATTCGTGGGACAATATTTTTCATCTTGGATAAAAATTTCAAGGCCAAAAGTCTTCAACAAGTGGCCCAAATGATTCTATGAATTCTATCCCACCATTCTGTCCGGGATTTAAAATCAGCACACAAATGTGGACTTTTCTACTTATCTGGAAATCCATTTGAGCTGAGAATTTGTAGTGTAAAATAGGAGATACATGTGGCGAAATTTTTTGAAGAAACTATCTGGATTTTAATGTATCTTACTATTCAAAAATCTATTCACATTTCATCCATTGAAAAGTCATGGATAGAAATGGACAGTTTAGCTTTGTTTAATGAAATAGCCATAACTTTGGCTAAAAAAGTCCAATGACTGTAAGATTTTGAGGGTAGACAGAAGACATCCATATATACATTTATTAAGAAGACACTAGCTCGTGATTCAGCTGTCTAGATTGGTAAATATGTGGTTCAAATGGAGGGACATATTTGGAATGAAAACAGTCCACTCCTTGGGCTATAAATACATCCCTCTCCTCTCCTCCCAAGACGTTGGCATTTCAGAAGAGAGAAGATCCAATTGGCAAGACCAAATCTTTCAAAAAGGAATGGGAGGATCTGCCATACTCATGTTTTCACATGAGAGACCTTTCCTCCTCTCTTGGTTTTCACTTACTTTTGTGTTCTTCGTTTTTGTAATTTTGTAAATCCTTTCTTTTGTAATTCTGTTTTAATGAAAGTTTCTTCTTGAATATATCTTATTATCATCCAACTTCTATATTATAATATTAATAGCCTTAAAATAGTTTGAATCAATTTAAATTATAGTCCCTTATTTTTCTTCCTCATTCAATTGAAATTCCATTTTGATTCTCAAAATCTTTCGTGTGTGTGTTCGACACACTGCTCTTTTCTTATCCCTTTATTTTTCTTATCTTCTTAATTTATCATCATAATAATTATAATCAGATTACTAGTCATTTAAATGGCTGAGTAAATCTTTCATTGGGGTGAGTAATTATTTAGTTATGTTAAGCGATTGATATATTTTGCTCGGTGAGTATTCTTTAAATTAACATTGTGTATGTTGGACTTAGCATGTCATGGATTAATGACTTGTATTGTTTAATGTGTGGTTTCCATGGATTATTGGAACCATAAATACACTACCACAATCATGTACTGATTGATATTAGAATCCTAGTTAAATTAAGGATTGTATTAAAGCCTTAACACTTAGGAATTCCAATCAAAGTCAACTTGTGACATGGGTGTTAATTAAAATGCAATACAAAGCAAGGCTCATGGATATCACAAGATTAACTAACTATTGATGAAATCACCCCAATCTTTATCAACTTTTTAAATTAAACATCATCCATTAGTCATTTCAATTAAGCTCTGCAATCAAAACCCCCCCAATCAAAATACAATCAACTAAAAACAAACGACTATTTCAAAGTATCATTGCCAAGGATTTGACCCGAGTGCTGCTAAACAAATTAGCAGAGCACCAGAACTTTGACCGGTCGATAGGCGACAATCGATCGTTCATTTCAAATGGCTCCATTGTGGGGGATGGTGCTTTAAGTAATCATTAGTTTCTGGTTATTGTCAAAAAAACCAAAAAAAAACAAAATTTAAAAAAAAAATTGAAAAAAACACAAAGAAAAACCCGTCTTCCTCTTAAAAATCATAAACTAAAAAAATACAAAGAAAAACACATCTTATTATTTCTTCCAAAATCTCTCTGAATGCCCTGTAGCCTCCCAAATAATCCCTCAGATTTGTTTGACCTTGAAATTGATATAACTCTTCGTCAACTTAGGAGGACCATTAGGGATAGCCAAATCACCCAAGAACCAATAATTGCCCTACCAATTGAATTCGATATAGCCAATCCTAGGGAACAAACATTGATAGAACTTGTTGCCCCTGATATGAATTACCAACCCCTTGGTACTCAATATCCAAACATAGAGGCTAACTTCGAACTCAAATCAGGTTTGATTCATCTTCTACCTCATTTCCATGGGCTAGCCGGTGAGGATCCGCATCTACATCTCAAAGAGTTCCAGGTGGTGTGCTCTACCATGAAGCCTCAAGGGGTTTCTGAAGAACAAATAAAACTCCGAGCATTCTCTTTCTCCCTAGCTGACTCTGCCAAGTCATGGCTCTACTCTCTCCCTCCTGGTTCCATAACTACATGGAATGACATGAAGCGTCTCTTTCTATAGAAATTCTTTCATGCTTCTCGTACTACTTCTATCCGAAAGGAAATAAGTGGTATACATCAATTCCCAAGTGAATCACTCCAGGAGTACTGGGAGAGGTTCAAAAAGCTTGTGGAAACCTACCCACACCACCAAATCCCAGACCAACTCTTGATCCAAAACTTCTATGAGGGGTTATTGTCTATGGAGCGAACCCTCATTGATGCCGCAAGTGGCGGTGCTCTTGTTGACAAAACTCTAGCAGCTGCAAGAGATCTTATAAGTAACATGGCTACAAACAAACAACAATTCCATAATCGAGCACATGCTCAAGTAAAACAAGCCCAAGATAATCAAACAATTGAGCCAAACAAGATGACCAAGTGGATGAGTGAACTTACAGGTCTTGTGCGTCAACTAGCGGTGGCTACCAAAGCCCCAACCTCATCTTCTCCACAGTCACTATTCCCTGGACCTATCAAGAATTGTGGAATCTGTAGCTCCCCATCTCATCCAACAGACACATGTCCACAACTTTAATAGGATCAATCTGATTCATCCGGACCAATGGAGCTCAATGCAGCATATGCTCAGCGGAACCCCAACCCTCAACAATCAGGTCTGTTTGTTAGAAACTTCAACCAACCTCACTCTGAGCCTTTCTCTTCTAAATTTAACTCAGGATTGTGGTATGTTAATACCATCTCTCATCGTTCTCAATTACCTCCTCAAAATCCAAACCAATTCCAATATGTCCAAGGTGGTGGTAACTTCCATCAACCTTATCCTTTTGTTCCTCAACATAAAAGGAACAATCCTCCTCCTGGATTCCATTATCCTAGTGAGCCTCCCCAATTCCAAAACCTATACAATAGATTTCCCAAGAACCAAAATCAAGGCAATCCCAACCAGGGACAAGCCTCTTCTTCCAAGAAACCATGGGAAAGTGCAATGGAAGATCTTGCCTCCTTCACCCGTTCTACCCTTAAAAACATTGAAACTCAAATAGGTTAACTTGCATCCCACCTGAGCCAGCAACAACAATCAAATTCTTCCCAACTCCCAGCCCAACCATTTCCCAACCCCAAGGGTAATGTAAGTGCAATTGCACTTAGATCAGGAAAGTACATTTCTATGCCTCAAGATAAGTCCTCTAACCCTCCTTTGAAGGTTGAACTAGAAAATTAAAAGAAAAAGAAACTTGAAAAGGAACCTGAAACCATTCCCTCACCTACTTCCATTCCACTTAGGAATCCAATTCCTTTTCCACAAGCTATTTCTAAACCAAGGAAGTCCTTTGAACCTGATCCTGAAATGCTCGACATGTTTAGACATGTTTAAGTCAGCATTCCCCTCTTATTTGACATTAAACAATTTCCTAAGTATTCCTAGTTTCTCAAGGAGTTGTGTACCCACAAGAGGCAACTTAGGACCTTCGAAATTTTTCCACCCAGCAGTCTATTCCCATAAAGTACAAAGATCCAGGGACCTTTACGGTTCCATGCCAAATTGGAAGTTCCAACATTGATGATGCACTCATAGACCTAGGAGCCTTAATTAATGTCATGCCCAAATCCATATTCTCCAACCTTGGTCTAGGTCCCTTTCACTCAACGGGTGTTGTCATTTAGTTAGCCAATCGAAGCACAGCCAGTCCTGAGGGAATAATTGAGGTTTTCCTTGTTCGAGTAAATGATCTTATCTTCCCAGCTGACTTCTATGTTCTTAACATGGAAGGCGAGACAACTTCTTGAAAATCTCCTCTGATTCTAGGAAGACCATTATTTATGACATCTAAAACCAAAATTGATGTCCACGCTGGCATCTTATCCATGGAATTTGGCGAACAAATGGTCAGGTTCAATAATTTTCAATCCATGCGATACCCATTAGAGAATCAATCTGTATTCTCTATCCATGTTTCTGAAATTCCCTCTGAGAGTGTGTTGAATCCTAATCCATCATTTTATTCATGTTCTACTAATAGAGGAGTTTGTGAATATTGCATCCTCATTAACCAAGTGATTAATGGTGAAATTGATGTTGACATTACAAATGCAAACTCCATTGATCGAAAGGATCTTGAAAACTCTTTGGAATCTCATCTCACCTTTGACCTCCAATGCTCCAACATAGATGGTAATGAGGGAAATGAACTAGAATGCTGATTTGTTGATTTAGATCAGATTATCGGACATTCATCCTTTCCTATCCATGATTCTAAAAATTCTATTATATGTGAAGTGAACCTTGAACCATTGTGTTTATATTATCCTGATGGTAGTGATTTTTGTGATATTTGTACCCTAATTAATAAAGTGATCACTGGTGAGGTTGAAATTGACCATTCTTTGGCAAACAACATTGAAATAAAGGATATTGAAAATTTTATTTAGTCATATGACTCCACTGATCCTCATTAATCTACATCGATAAGTGATGAAATAAATGAGTCGAAAACAATTGTGATCTCATACTCTGCTTTTGTGTTATCTGATCCTTACACAAATGAACCATCAAAATTGAGCCATCTTCCTAAATTTCCAAGAATAGAAAACCATCACATTGTTGATAAAATCATTCCACAGGTTGAAGACCAAAGTGAGGATATAAATATTCTTTTTCCAACCCCATTGAATTGCAAGCACACCAACAAGGATGAAAAGAAATTATCCAATGAATCATCAGGCCTCCCAAAGAAATTTTTTTTTCTGGAAGAACATTGGATTTGAGAAAATACGATGGACTCCATCAGACTATGGGTAGTCCACTGCAATTGTCCAGTTGTAGACAAATAAATGCAGTGCTTCTTGGGAGGCAACTCATGTTTTCTTTTACTTTAATGAAATTTTAATTTCTTTTTAGTTTTTCATTAGATGAATAATGAATTTTCTTTTTCAGGTAACTTCCCACTGTCCTAGAACCACCTTGACTTCCACCAAATCCCCAAATTCTCTAGCTGACCCACCACTAGATGGAGATGGAAACCCACCAAATCCAAACCAGGGGGATCCTCTTTGCCTTTAACTCTCTCTCTATCTCTTCATCTCTCTACCTATTTATTCTTCTTCTTCTTCTCTCCTTCATTTTTTACCACTTTTTTTTTTCAAACCATTTTTTTCTCTTTCTTGTGAGGGTGTCTATTTTAAAAAAACCGGAAAAAACTAACAAAAAAACAAAAAAACACAATCCCTTAAAAAAAATAAAAAAAGAGTCATCCTTACTCACCATAGAGTTTTGAAATTTTGTCCAATCATTTTAGGGAGTTAACAGACATGTTTTCATCTCAAACATTTTGTATTTTCATCATAAAATTTGATAAATAATCTTGTTTCAAAACCAACAAATTTTTAATGCTCTATTTTTTATTTGGATAATTCTTTTCCCAAACTGTGAGAAAAAACAATTGCTTTCATGCCAAGGCCGCCTATAGCCATCTTTTCAAATTGTGTGTTTTCACCCTCATTTGTGAGTCTTGAGTTTGTGGACCTTCGAGCTAAATTTCCTACCTTAGTGTGTATTAATATGATAGAGGCATTTTCTAAACCACATGAAAATCACAATAGCCAAATAGCCTCCCATTTCACTTACATTAATCCTCCTATTGAAAGCCTCTTTGAGCCTATGGAAACCTTTTCTTTTATAGCCACATTACAAGCCCAATAACTTATCCCACCCAATATCAACATGTATTTTCATTTCATAAGTTTTTGAAATTTAACTATGGGGGGGGGGATGGATTTCATTTTTGGGTATCATTTCCTTACTTTCTGGTGTGTTATCATATTCTTGAGGGGAAGCATCCATTTTATTGTGGGGTGGAGGTCGTCATTCAGTGAATGTATTGTACAAATGATATTAAAAAGTGTTCAAAAAAAAATATTCAAAAAAATCACAATCAAAAAAAAAATCAAAAAAATGAAAAAATGAGTTGTGTCTTGGGTAGGTCAAAAATCACTTTTCCTTAACCTTTGATCTTGTTATAACTGTTACAATTAGTGTCGTGAGGAGATCAATCATGGGTTGGGTTATGAGTGTGAGATCTTTTCCAAGTTCAGCTTTCGAAAAAACAAAGAAAAAAAGTGAAAAAAAGAACACTTGCATTATATTCTTATTGGGAGAAGTTCTGTGTTTTGTAAATATTTCATCTTCTCATCCCCTTCATATTTTCTTCCTCTATTGTGTCTTTGTTCACACAATCATTCCCTTGTAAATATGTATTTTCATTTCCTTCCATGTTTTAATTATAATTATCACTATACTGATCTAAATTGTGTGGTTCTTGTTTTGTAGGATTCTCCTTTCAATATACAACATTTCATTAGAAGGTACCATGAGCCAATTCTTCCATTTGAAGGTTCATATGGTCCTCACAAACAAGACCAAAGAATCTGTGAACAAACTGGACCAGCCTTGAAGATTGATTTAATGTGCTCAATACAGAAGTCCAAAAACATTAACTCTCCACCATAATGTTGGGGACACTACATGTCATCTTGGATAAAAATTTCAAGGCCCAAATCCAAGTACAAGGGGCCCAAATTAAGCTTTTAAGTCCAGCCCACCATTCTGGCCGAGAATTAAAAGCAGTATAGTATGCATGACATATCTAATGATGTAAGAATCAAATCGATCTGAGATTTTGTAGTGTGAAATAGGAGATATAGGTGGCCGGCATTGTTGAAGAACCAATTCGGATTTGAAGGAATCTTCATATTCAAAAACCCTTTCATATTCTAGATTTCAAAAAGACTGGATTGAAATGGACAGTTTTACATTGTTTAATCAATTGGCCATAACTTTTGATCCTTAGGTCCAAATGACTCCCAATTTTGAGATTAGTCGTCCAACGTTATTATCTACAATCGTTAAGAAGGATATTTCTCGAGATTCGGCTGTCATGATGTCCATATTGGAGAGCCAAGTGGAGGGGTATTGCTGGAATGTAAACAATCCACTCCTTGGGCTATAAATACTCTCTCCTTCTCTCCTTGAGAGGGGTTGGCATTTCAGAAGAGAAGAGATAATATTGGCACGACCAAATATTTTCCAAAGGCTTGGGAGGATCTTCCATACTCATGTTTTCACTTGAGAGACCTTTCCTCCTCTCTTTGTTTTCACTTACTTTTGTGTTCTTCGTTTTTGTAATTTTGCAAGTCCTTTCTTTTGTAATTCTGTTTTAATGAAAGTTTCTTCTTCAATATCTCTTATTCTCCTCAACATCTTGTATTTTAATATTTAGGTTCTTAAAAATAGTTTAAATTCAGTTCAATCCCCTTCCCTTCTTTAGCTTCCTCATTCAATCGAAAGTTCATTTTTAATCATTATCATTGTTCTTGTGTGTGTGTCGACGTACCACTCTTTTCTTATCCCTTTCTTTTTTCTTCTCTTATTAATTTATAGTAATAATAATTATAACCAGATTATTAAACACCCAAATGGCTGAGTAAATCTCTCATTGGGGTGATTTATAATTTAGGCATGTTAAGTGATTGAGATCTTCTGTTGGATGAATATTCATCGAATTAACATTGTGTATGTTGGACTTAACATGTCATGGATTAATGACTTGTTTTGTTTAACATGTGGTTTCCATGGATTATTGGAACCATAAATACACCACCATAAAAAATTATTGATTGATTTTATAATCCTAGTTAAGTTAAGTCTTGGATTAAAGCTTTAACACTTAGGAATTCTGATCGACGCCAACTTGTGAAGTGGGTGTTAATTTAAATGCAATATAAAGCAAAGCTCCAGGATATCACAAGCTTAACTCCCTAATAATGAACTCACCCCAATATTTATCAATTTGTTAAATAAATTATAGCCAATCAATCATTTCAATTAAGATCTGCAATAAAAACCCCCCAATAAAAATACAATCAACTAAAAACAAACGACTACTACAAAGTATCATCACTGAGGATTCGACCCGAGTGCTTCTATACACATTAGCAAAGCACCAGAACTTTGATCGGTCGATAGGCGACAATCGGCCATGCATTTCAAATGGCACCGTTGCCGAGGATGGTGCTTTAATTAATTGGTAGTTTTTAGTTTTTGTAAAAAAAACAACAAAAAAAATCAAAATTTTAAAAAAAATCTGAAAAAAAACATCGAGAAAAACTCGCCTTCCTCATTCTTTACAAACTCTCTCTGAATGCCCCGTCGCCTCCCAAACAATCCCTTGGATTTTTTTGACCCTAAAATCAATAGAACTCTTCGTCGACTTAGGAGGACCATTAGGGATAACCAAATCACCCAAGAACCAATCATTTCCCTACCAATTGAATTCGATATGGCCAATCCTAGGGAACAAACATTGAAATAACTTGTTGCCCCTGATATGAATTACCAACCCCTTGGTATTCAATATCCAAACATAGAGTCTCACTTAGAACTCAAATCTGGTTTGATTCATCTTTTACCTCATTTCCATGGGCTAGCCGGTGAGGATCCGCATCTACATCTCAAAGAGTTCCAGGTGGTGTGCTCTACCATGAAGCCTCAAGGGGTTTCTGAAGAACAAATCAAACTCCGAACATTCCCTTTCTCCCTAGCTGACTCTGCCAAGTCATGGCTCTACTACCTCCCTCCTGGTTCCATAACTACATGGAATGACATGAAGTGTCTCTTTCTAGAAAAATTCTTTCCTGCTTCCCGTACTTCGTCCATCCGAAAGGAAATAAGTGGTATCTGTCAGTTCCCAAGTGAATCACTCCATGAGTACTGGGAGAGGTTCAAAAAGCTTGTTGCAACCTACCCACATCACCAAATCCCTGAAAAACTCTTGATCCAATAATTTTATGGGGGGTTATTGGCAATGGAGAGAACCCTCATTGATGCCGCAAGTGGTGGTGCTCTTGTTGATAAAACTCCTGCAGCTGCAAGAGATCTCATAAGTAACATGGCTGAAAACACACAACAATTCCATACTTGAGCACATGCTCAAGTCAAACAAGCACAAGATAATCAAACAATTGAGCCAAACAAGATGATCGAGTGGATGAGTGAACTTATAGGTCTTGTGCGACAACTAGCTATGGCCACCAAATTCCATACCTCGTCTTCTCCGTAATCAATGTTTCATGGACCTGTCAAAAACTGTGGAATCTGTAACTCTCCATCTCATCCAACTGACACATGTCCACAACTTCAAGAGGATCAATCCGATTCATCTGGACCAATGAATCTCAATGCAGCATATACTCAGTGGAACCCCAACCATCAACAATCAGGTCAGTTTGTTAGAAACTTAAACCAACCTCACTCTGAGCATTTCTCTTCTACCTTTAACCCAGGCTTGAGGTATGGTAATACCATCTCTCATCCCCCTCAATTACCTCCTAAAAATCCAAACCAATTCCAATATGGTCAAGGTGGTGGTAACTACCATCAACCTTATCCTTTTGTTCCTCAATATCAAAGGAACAATCCTCCTCCTGGATTCCACTATCCGAATGACCCTTCCCAATTCCCAACCCAATACAATCGCTTTCCCAACAACCAAAATCAAGGTAATCCCAATCCAGGACAAGACTCTTCTTCCAAGAAACCATGGGAAAGTGTAGTGGAATATCTAGCCTCCTTCACCCGTTCTAGACTTAAAAACATTGAAACTCAAATAGGTCAACTTGCATCCCACTTGATCCAGCAAAAACAATCAAATTCTTCCCAACTCCTAGCTCAACCATTACCCAACCCCAAGGGTAATGTAAGTGCAATTGCACTTAGATCGGGAAATCAAATTGTTGTGCCTCAAGATAAATCCTCAAACCCTCCTTTGAATTTTGACCTAGAAAATGAAAAGAAAAAGCAAATTAAAAAGGAATCTGAATCCATTCCATCACCTACTTCAATTACACTTAGGAACCCAATTCCTTTTCCTCAAGCCGTTTCTAAACCAAAGAAGTCCTTTGAACCTGATCCTGAAATGATCGACATGTTTAAACGTGTTGAAGTCAACATTACCCTCTTAGATTCCATAAAACAAATTCATAAGTATGCCAGGTTTCTCAAGGAGTTGTGTGCCCACAATAGGCAACTTATGACCTTCGAAAATGTTTCCACCCAGCAGTCTATTCCCATAAAGTGCAAAGATCCAGGGACCTTTACGGTTCCATGCCAAATTGGAAGTTCCAGCTTTGATGATGCACTCATAGACCTAGGAGCCTCAATTAATGTCATGCCCAAATCCATATTCTCCAACCTTGGTCTAGATCCCTTACATCCAACAGGTGTTGTCATTCAGTTAGCCAATCAAAGCACAACCAGTCCTAATGGAATAATTGAGGATATACTTGTCCGAGTCAATGATCTTATCTTCCCTGCTGATTTCTATGTCCTTGACATGGAAGGTGAGAAAAACTCTTCTCGATCTACCATAATTCTAGGAAGACCATTCCTCATGACTACGAGAACCAAGATCGATGTCCATTCGGGCATCTTATCCATGGAATTCAGTGACCAACTGGTCAAGTTCAACATTTTCCAAGACATGCGATACCCATCTGAGGATCACTCTGCATTCTCAATCCATGCTTCTGAGGACACTTATAGGAGTCAATCGAACCCCAATCCACAATGTTCTTCATGTTCTAATGATAAAGTATCTTCTGAAATCTGCACCATGATTAACAAAGTCATAAATGGTGAAGTTGATGTGGACCTCTCATTCATAGACTCCATCAATCTAGAGGACCTTGAAAACTCTCTTGAATCCCACATCAACTCTGTTCTCTACTGCTCCACCTTGGACAACATTGAGAACAATGAATCTGAATAAACTGAAGTCCCTTCCTCTATTTCTGAGTTGTCTAGCCCAAAAGTGAAAGATGATATTGATCTGAAACCTCTTCCTGCACACCTGAAATATGCATTCTTCTTCCATGATCACTCATATCCTGTCATTATCTCTACCACACTTACTGAAACTGAGGAGTCCAAACTTGTTCAAGTGTTAGAGGAAAACAAAAAGGCCTTAGGTAGGACCCTAGATGACATACCAGGAATCAACCCTGCCCTTTGCATGCATCACATCCATCTTGAGGAGTCATCCAAACCAATTAGACAACCACAAAGAAGACTCAATCCACTCATCCTTGAGGTAGTTAGGGAAGAGATAACCAAGCTTCTCCAAGCTGGTATTATCTACCCAATTTCTGATAGTGAATGGGTTAGTCCAATTCAAGTTGTACCTAATAAGGGTGGGATAACTGTTGTTACAAATGAACATAGAGAGGTAGTCACCACTCGAGTGAAGAACAAATGGCGTGTATGCATCGATTATCGAAAATTGAATGCTGAAACACGAAAAGATCACTATCCTCTTCCATTCCTTGATTAAATTATAGAAATATTGGCCGGAATGTCACACTATTGATTTCTTGATGGATTCACCAGCTATTTTCAAATCCCAATCGCACCTCAGGACCAGGAAAAGACTACATTCACATAACCCTTTAGAACATATACATATAGAAGAATGCCTTTTGGACTTTGCAATGCTCCTGAAAAATTCTAGAGGTGTATGATGAGTATCTTTTCAGAATTCATTGGACACTGAATGGAAGTCTTCATGGATGACTTCACCATTTATGGTGAGTCATTTGAATCTTGTTTTCATTCACTCTCTCTAGTCCTTTAAAAGTGTGTCAAGTGTAACCTTGTGTAAAATTTTGAAAAATGTAACTTCATGGTTGCAAATGGGATTGTTCTAGGGCACATAGTTTCAATGGATGGTATTGAAGTCGATCCTGCCAAAATTGAAGTGATCCAATCACTTCCTCCACCCACTTCTGTTTGAGACATCCATTCATTTCTTGGTCATGCCGGTTTCTATCGGCGATTCATCCATAACTTCAGTAAAATTTCCCTCCCACTCACTCGTTTGCTCCAAAATGATGTCACTTTCCATTTTGATGAGGTTTGCAAGAGAGCCTTCATTGAACTCAAAACTTCTCTCACATCTTCCCCGATAATCCAACCCCTAGATTGGTCATTACACTTTGAGTTGATGTGTGATGATTCTAATAGATCTGTTGGGGCTGTTCTTGGTCAATGAAGAGAAAAAAGACCTCATGCCATCTATTATGCCTCAAAAACATTGGGTGAAACTCAATCTCACTACACTATGACTGAAAAGGAACTTTTAGAAGTGGTTTTTGCCTTAGATAAATTCCGGTCCGATCTCTTAGGTGTCAAAATCATCATCTTCACATACCATTCTGCTATCGAGTTCTTACTCAAGAAAAGTTATTCCAAACCGAGGCTAATAAGATGGATCCTAATGCTCCAAGAGTTTGAACTTGAAATTAAAGATAGACCAGGAAAAGAAAACCCTTTTGTTGATCACTTGAGTATAATTTCTAGTTCTTCTCAATCTGAAATCATCGATCCTGAATTCCCTACTGATCACCTTTCATCTCTCACACCAAAAATACCATGGTATGCCCCAATTGTAAATTATTTGGTTTCTGGTGTTTTTCCTGAAAGGTTTTCAAAAGAACAAAAACTGAAGTTGAAAATTGATTCAAAATACTATTTTTGGGAATAAAATAAACTTTGGAAAACTGGGGAAGACATGGTAATGAAGAGATGTGTTGAAGAAAATGAGAATTCTTCCATCTTAGAATTTTGTCACTCACTTCCCGGAGGTGGCCACTTTGGACCACAAAGGACCTCCCGAAAGGTCCTAGACTCTGGATTCTTCTAGCCTTCACTCTTCAAGGACTCACATGAGTTCTGTAAATCGTGTCCCACTTGCCAAAAGTTCAGCACAATCTCCAAAAGAAATTAAATGCCCCAAAATCCTTTAATCTTTTGTGAAATCTTCGATGTTTGGGGCATCGATTTCATGGGACCATTTCCCCCTTCCAATGGATTCTCATACATTCTTATTGCAGTCGATTATGTTTCAAGGTGGGTTGGGGCCAAACCCACTAGGAAGGATGATGGTCATACTGTTAGTGATTTCCTAAAGACCCACATCTTCCATAGATTTGGCACACCTCGTTCCTTGATCAGTGACTTAGGAACCCATTTCTGTAATAGAACCATGGAAGCTCTTCTGAAAAGGAATGAGGTTGTTCATAAAACTTCAACTGCATATCACCCCCAAAAAAATGGTATGGCTGAAATTTCTAATAGAGAAGTGAAAAGGGTACTTGAGGGAATTGTAAAACCCACCAGAAAAGACTGGCCTAAAAGACTTGGTGAAGCACTTTGGGCTTATCGAACTGCCTATAAAACACCCATTGGGATGTCTCCTTTTCGGCTTGTTTTTGGTAAAGCATGTCACTTAACAGTTGAAATACAACATAATACATTTTGGGCTGTGAAAACATGTAATTTTTATCTTGAAAAATCTGGTGAAGAAAGATTGTTTCTATTGGATGAACTGGAGGAGCTTCGACTTGAATCCTATGAGAATTCCAATCTGTACAAAGAGAAGGCTAAGGTACTCCATTATAGACACATTCTGAGAAAGGTATTTCATGAAGGTGAAAAGGTAATTCTCTTCAATTATCGATTCTGACTTCACCCAGGTAAGCTTAATTCTCCTTGGGAAGGTCCTTTTATTATCACTAATGTTTACCCATTTGGTGCAGTGCAAGTCCAAGACCCCTCCTCTAAAAGGACATTGACGGTAAATGGACATCGGTTGAAACATCACCATGAGAGGACATGAAATCCTGGAACAACATCAACTTCCACTGGATCCCCAACTTCTCTAGCTGACCTACCACTCGAAGGAGAAGGCGACCCACAAAATCTAAACCAGGGGGCACCTCTTTCCCTTTAACTCTCTCTCTATCTCTTCCTCTCTCTACCTCTTAATTCATTTCCCCTCTCTTTCATTTTTTTACCACTTTATTCATCAAATCATTTATTTTTCTCTTTCTTGTGTGGGTGTGTATTTTATAAAAACCTTAAAAACTAGAAAAAACACCAAAAAAACACAATCACTTAAAAAATTACAAAAAAAAAGATTCATTCTTACTCACCACCGAGTTTTAAAATTTTGTCCAACTATTTTGGGGAGTTAACAGACATGTTTTCATCTCAAAATTTTTGTATTTTCATCATGACATTGGATAAATAATTTTGTGTCAAAATTAACAAATTTTGAATGCTCAATTTTTGATTTGGAAAATGCTTTTCTCAAACTGTGAGGAACAACATTTTATTTTATGAAAATGCCACCTATGGCCATATTTTCAAAATGTGTGTTTTCACCCCCATTTGTGAGTCTTGAGATTGTGGACCTTCAAGCTTAATTTCCTGCCTTAGTGTGCATTAATATGATAGGGGCATTTTTTTGAACCACATGAGAATTATAATAGCCAAATAGCCTCCCATTAATCATAAATTAATCCTCCTTTTGAAAGCCCCATCGAGCCTATGAAAACCTTTTCGTTGATAGCCAAATTACAAGCCCAATACATTTTCCCACCCAATATCAACATGGATTTTCATTGCATAATTTTTTGAAATTTAAGTGTGGGGGGGGATGGATTTCATTTTGGGTACCCTTTTCTGATTTCACCATGTTATCATATGCTTCAGGGAAAGCATCCATTTCAGTGTGGGGGAGAGGTTATCATTAAGTGTGTTTTGGGGAATGTAATGAACTTCCATTTATGTAATTTTGTAAATGTTATAGACAAGTGTTCAAAAAAAATGAAAAAATGGGTTGTGTCTTGGGTAGGTCAACAATAACTCTTCCTCAACCTTTTACCTTGTTATAAATATTACAATTAGTGTCGTGATGAGATCAAACATGGGTTGGGATATGAGTGTGAGATCTGTCTCAAGGTCAACTTTCTAAAAAACAAAGAAAAAAAGAGAAAAAAAAGAACACTTGCATTATATTCTTATATCATTGGGAGAAGTTTGGTGGTTTTTCAATATTTCACCTTCTCATACCCCTCATATTTTCTTCCTCTATTGTGTCTTTCTTCACACAATCATTCCCTTGTAAATATGTGTTTTCATTTCCTTCCATGTTTTATTTCAAAAAAATGTGCATTGTTTTTCTATGTCGGTATTTTAACCCTCTCCTTCTCTCTCATGGAAATTATATTCCTACCGTCCCATAGCCACAGAAATACCCCATTAAAAAGACCTATTTATTCTTTTTTACTTTGGATAGAGATTTTAAGCTGAGATCTCTTTTCAAACTCTAAGATTTTCACTTTTGGTTGGTGAAAGGGTGAACCTCCACAAATAAATTTTATCATCTTGAGAGGTGTGAGTTTTGAGTGTCCACATTTTCCATTTCTAAATTTGAGCATGAAAAAATGAATTAGTTTTGGAGCATTGTTTCTATAACAACTTGTGGTGGATTTCAAAATGGATGAGTGAAATAGTCTAAACCTTACCTGATTGGAGAAAACAAAATTTTAATATTTGTTGGTGAGTGAAAATGATTTCGTCATGTTTTTATATTTGTTGCACATGAGGACATGCACAAAACTATGTGTGGGGGAGTTGATGTTATTAATATTTTCATGACTTATTATATACTCCCTTTACTTATTTTATATGAAATTTTCATAATTTGTGTGAAATATTAATGTTTTAATATTTAGTATAATTTTTGAGCATTTTTAGAAGTAGTCCAATTGAGTCAGTTTAATGATTTAATAATACCTATCACTATATTGATCTAAATTGTGTGGTTCTTGTTTTTCAGGATTCTCCTTTCAATATACAACATTTCATTAGAAGGTACTATGAGCCAATTCTTCCATTTGAAGGGTCATATGGTCCTCACAAACAAGACCAAAGAATCTGTGAACAAACTGGACCAGCCTTGAAGATTTATTTACTGGGCTCAATACAGAAGTCCAAAAACCTTAACTCTCTACCTTAATTCGGGAGACACTACATGTCATCTTTGATAAAAATTTCAAGGCCCAAATCCAAGTACAAGGGGCCCAAATGAAGCTTTGAAGTCTAGCCCACCATTCTGGCCGAGAATTAAAAGCTGTATAGTATGCATGACATATCTCATGATGTAAGAATCAAATCGATCTGAGATTTTTTAGTGTGAAAGAGAAGATATAGGAGGCCGACTTTGTTGAATAACTAATTCTGATTTTAAGGCATCTTAATATTCAAAAACCCTTTCACATTATGGACTTCAAAAAGACTGGATTGAAATGGAAAGTTTACTTTGTTTAATCAACCGGCCATAAATTTTGATACTTAAGTCCAAATGACTACCAAATTTGAGGGTAGTCTGCCAAATTTATTATCCACAACTTTTAAGAAGGATATTTCTCGAGATTCGACTGTCATGATGTCCATATCTGCGAGCCAAGTGGAGGGGTATTGCTGGAATGTTAACAATCCACTCCTTGGGCTATAAATACTCTCTCCTTCTCTCCTTGAGTGGGGTTGGCATTTCAGAAGAGAGTAGATCATATTGGCATGACCAAAGCTTTGCCAAAGGCTTGTTAGGATCTTCCATACTCAATTTTTCACTTGAGATACCTTTCCTCCTCTCTTTGTTTTCACTTACATTTGTGTTCTTCATTTTTTTAATTTTTTAAGTCCTTTCTTTTGTAATTGTGTTTTAATGAAAGTCTCCTCTTCAATATCTCTTATTATCCTCAACCTTCTGTATTTTTATATTTATGTTCTTAAAAATAGTTTAAATTCAGTTCAATCCCCTTCCCATCTTTATCTTCCTCATTCAATCGAAAGTTCGTTTTTAATTATCATCATTGTTCTTGTGTGTGTGTCGACGTACCACTCTTTTCTTATCCCTTTATTTTTCTTCTCTTATTAATTTATAATAATAATAATTATAACCAGATTATTAAACACCAAAATGGATGAGTAAATCTCTCATTGGGGTGAGTTTTAATTTAGGTATGTTAAGTGATTGAGAGCTTCTGCTCGATGAATATTCTTGGAATTAACATTGTGTATGTTGGACTTAACATGTCATGGATTAATGACTTATTTTGTTTAACATGTGGTTTCCATGGATTATTGGAACCATAAATACACCACCATAAAAAAGTACTGATTGATTTTATAATCCTAGTTAAGATAAGGCTTGGATTAAAGCATTAAAACTTAGGAATTCTAATTGACGTCAACTTGTGAAGTGGGTGTTAATTTAAATAAAATATAAAGCAAAGCTCAAGGATATCACAAGCTTAACTCCCTAATAATGAACTCACCCCAATATTTGTCAATTTGTTAAATAAATTATAGTCAATCAATCATTTCAATTAAGCTCTACAATAAAAACCCCCCAATAAAAATACAATCAACTAAAAACAAACGACTACTACAAAGTATCATCGCCGAGGATTCGACCCGAGTGCTGCTATACACATTAGCAGAGCACCAGAAATTTGACTGGTCGATCGACGACAATCGGCCGCACATTTCAAATGGAGCCGTTTCCAGGGATGGTGCTTTATGTAGTTGGTAGTTTTTAGTTTTTGTAAAAAAACAACAAAAAAATAAAAATTTAAAAAAAATATGAAAAAAAACACCAAGAAAAACTCGCCTTCCTCATTCTTTCCAAAATCTCTCTAAATGCCCCATATCCTCCCAAACAATCCCTCGGATTTGTTTGACCTTGAAATTGATAGAACTCTTCATCAACTTAGGAGGACCATTAGGGATAACCAAATCACCCAAGAACCAATCATTTCCCTACCAATTGAATTCGATATGGCCATTCTTAGGGAACAAACATTGAAAGAACTTGTTGCCCCTAATGTAAATTACCAACCCCTTGGTATTCAATATCGAAACATAGAGGATGACTTTGAACTCAAATCGGGTTTGATTCATCTTTTACCTCATTTCCATGGGCTAGCCGGTGAGGATCTGCATCTACATCTCAAAGAGTTCCAGGTGGTGTGCACTACCATGAAACCTCAAGGGGTTTCTGAAGAACAAATCAAACTCTGAGCATTCCCTTTATCCCTAGCTGACTCTGCCAAGTCATGGATCTACTACCTCCCTCATGGTTCCATAACTACATGTAATGACATGAAGCGTCTCTTTCTAGAAAAATTCTTTCCTGCTTCTCGTACTACTTCCATCCGAAAGGAAATAAGTGGTATCCGTCAGTTCCCAAGTGAATCACTCCATGAGTACTGGGAGAGGTTCAAAAATCTTGTTGCAACCTGCCCACATCACCAAATTCTAGACCAACTCTTGATCCGATACTTCTATGAGGGGTTATTGGCAATGGAGAGAACCCTCATTGATGCCGCAAGTGGCATTGCTCTTGTTGATAAAACTCCTGCAGCTGCAAGAGATCTCATAAGTAATATGGATGCACACACACAACAATTCCATACTTGAGCACATGCTCAAGTTAAACAAGCCCAATATAATCAAACAATTGAGCCAAAAAAGATGATCGTTTGGATGAGTGAACTTACAGGTCTTGTGCGACAACTAGCTGTGGCCACCAAATCCCCTACCCCGTCTTCTCCACAATCGATGTTTCCTGGACCTATCAAAAACTATGGAATCTGCAACTCTCCATCTCATCCAAATGACACATGTCCACAACTTCAAGAGGATCAATCCGATTCACCTGGACCAATGGAGCTCAATGCTGCATATGCTCAGCGGAACCCCAACCCTCAACAATCAGGTCAGTTTGTTAGAAACTTCAACCAACCTCACTCTGAGCCTTTCGCTTCTACCTTTATCCCAGGCTTGAGGTATGGTAATACTATCTCTCATCCCCCTCAATTCCCTCCTCAAAATCCAAACCAATTCCAATATGGTCAAGGTGGTGGTAACTTCCATCAACCTTATCCATTTGTTCCTCAACATCAAAGGAACAATCCTCCTCCTAGATTCCACTATCCGAATGAGCCTTCCCAATTCCCAACCAATACAATCGCTTTCCCAATAACCAAAATAAAGGTAATCCCAATCCGGGACAATCCTCTTCTTCCAAGAAACCATGGGAAAGTGCAGTGGAAGATCTTTCCTCCTTCACCCGTTATATCCTTAAAAACATTGAAACTCAAATAAGTCAACTTGCATCCCACCTGAGCCAACAACAACAATCAAATTCTTCCCAAGTCCCAGCTCAACCATTACCCAACCCCAAGGGTAATGTAAGTGTAATTGCACTTAGACCGGGAAAGAAAATTGTTGTGCCTCAAGATAAATCCTCAAACCCTCCTTTGAATGTTGACCTAGAAAATGAAAAGAAAAAGAAAATTGAAAAGGAATCTAAATCCATTCCATCACCTACTTCAATTCCACTTAGGAACCCAATTCCTTTTCCTCAAGCCGTTTCTAAACCATGGAAGTCCTTTGAACCTGATCCTCAAATTCTCGACATGTTTAAATGTGTTGTAGTCAACATTACCCTCCTAGATTCCATAAAACAAATTCCTAAGTATTCCAAGTTTCTCAAGGAGTTGTGTACCCACAAGAGGAAACTTATGACCTTCGAAAATGTTTCCACCAAGCAGTCTATTCCCATAAAGTGCAAAGATCCAGGGAGCTTTACGGTTCCATGCCAAATTGGAAGTTCCAAATTTGATGATGCACTCATAGAACTAGGAGCCTCAATTAATGTCATGCCCAAATCCATATTCTCCAACCTTGGTCTAGGTCCCTTACATCCAATAGGTGTTGTCATTCAGTTAGCCAATCGAAGCACAACCAGTCCTGATGGAATAATTGAGGATGTCCTTGTCCGAGTCAATGATCTTATCTTCCCTGCTGATTTCTACGTCCTTGACATGGAAGGTGAGAAAAACTCTTCTCGATCTACCCTAATTCAAGGAAGACCATTCTTCATGACTGCGAGAACCAAGATTGATGTCCATTTAGGTATCTTATCCATGGAATTCAGTGACCAACTGGTCAAGTTCATCATTTTCCAAGCCATGCGATACCCATCTGAGGATCACTCTGTATTCTCAATCCATGCTTCTGAGGACACTTCTAAGAGTCAATCAAACCCCAATCCACCATGTTCTTTATGTTCTAATGATAAAGGATCTTGTGAAATCATCACCATGATTAACAAAGTCATAAATGGTGAAGTTGATGTGGACCTCTCATTCATAGCCTCCATCAATCTAAAGGAACTTGAAAACTCTCTTGAATCCCACATCAACTCTGATTTCTACTGCTCCACCTTGGACAACATTGAGAAAAATGAATCTGAAGAAACTAAAGTCCCTTCCTCCATTTCTGAGTTTTCTAGCCCAAAAGTGAAAGATGATATTGATCTGAAACCTCTTCCTGCACACCTGAAATATGCATTCCTCTTCCATGATCACTCATATCCTATCATTATCTCTACTACACTTACTGAAACTGAGGAGTCCAAACTTGTTCAAGTGTTAGAGGAAAAAAAGTGCCTTAGGTTGGACCCTAGATGACATACCAAGAATAAACCCTGCCCTTTGCATGCATCACATCCATATTGAGGAGTCATCCAAACCAATTAGACAACCACAAAGAAGACTCAATCCACTCATCCTTGAGCTAGTTAGGGAACAGATCACTAAGCTTCTCCAAGCAGGTATTATCTACCCAATTTCTGATAGTTAATGGGTTAGTCCGATTCAAGTTGTACCTAAGAAGGGTGGGATAACTGTTGTTACAAATGAACATGGGGAGGTAGTCACCACTCGAGTGAAGAAAAAATGGCGTGCATGCATCGATTATTGAAAATTGAATGCAGAAACATGAAAAGATCACAATCCTCTTCCATTCCTTGATCAAATGCTAGAAAGATTGGCTGGAAAGTCACACTATTTCTTTCTTGATGGATACACCGGCTATTTTCAACTCCCAATCGCACCTCAGGACCAAGAAAAGACTACATTCATATACCCCTTTGGAACATATGCATATAGAAGAATGCCTTTTGGACATTGCAATGCTCATACAACATTCTAGAGGTGTATGATGAGTATATTTTCAGAATTCATTGAACACTGCATGGATGTATTCATGGATGACTTCACCATTTATGGTGATTCATTTGAATCTTGTTTTCATTCACTCTCTCTAGTCCTTCATAAGTGTGTCAAGTGTAACCTTGTGTTAAATTTTGAAAAATGTCACTTCATGGTTTCAAATGGAATTTTTCTAGGGCACATAGTTTCAAAGGATGGTATTGAAGTCGATCCTGCCAAAATTGAAGTGATCCAATCACTTCCTCCACCAACTTCTGTTCGTGACATTAGTTCATTTCTTGGTCATTCCGGTTTCTATCGGTGATTCATCCATTACTTAAGTAAAATATCCCTCCCACTCACTCGTTTGCTCCAAAATGATGTAACTTTCCATTTTGATGAGGTTTGCAAGAGAGCATTCATTGAACTCAAAACTGATCTCACATCTTCCCCGATAATCCAACCCCCAGATTGGTCATTACCCTTTGAGTTGATGTGTGATGCTTCTGATAGAGCTGTTGGGGTTGTTCTTGGTCAAATAAGAGAAAAAATCCTTCATGTCATCTATTATGCCTCGAAACACTGGATGAAACTCAATCTCACTACACTGTGACTGAAAAGGAACTTTTAGCAGTGGTTTTTTCCTTAGATAAATTCCAGTCCTATCTCTTAGGTGTCAAAATCATCATCTTCACAGACCATTCTGCTATTAAGTTCATACTCAAGAAAAGTGATTCCAAACGGAGGCTAATAAGATGGATACTAATGCTCCAAGAGTTTGACCTTGAAATTAAAGATAGACCAGGAAAAGAAAACATTGTTGCTGATCACTTGAGTAGAATTTCTGGTTCTTCTCAATCTGAAATCATCGATCCTGAATTCCCCATTGAGAAACTTTCATCTCTCACACCAAAAATACCATGGTACGCCCCAATTGTAAATTATTTGGTTTCTGGTGTTTTTCCTGAAAAGTTTTCAAAAGAACAAAAAATAAAGTTGAAAAGTGATTCAAAATACTATTTTTGGGAAGAAAATAAAATTTGGAAAACTGGGGCAGACATGGTAATTAGGAGATGTGTTGAAGACAATTAGAATTCTTCCATCTTAGAATTTTGTCACTCACTTCCCGGAGGTGGCCACTTTGGACCACAAAGGACCTTCCGAAAGGTCCTAGACTCTGGATTCATCTGGCCTTCACTCTTCAAGGACTCACATGAGTTATATCAATCATGTCCCACTTGCCAAAAGTTCGGCACAATCTCACAAAGAAATGAAAAGCCCCAAAAGCCTTTAATCTTTTTTGAAATCTTCGATGTTTGGGGCATCGATTTCATGGGACCATTTCCCCCTTCCAATGGATTCTCATACATTCTTCTTGCAGTCGATTATGTTTCAAGGTGGGTTGAGGCCAAACCCACTAGGAAGGATGATGCTCATACTATTAGTTATTTCTTAAAGACCCACATCTTACATAGATTTGGCACACCTCGTGCCTTGATCAGTGACTTAGGAACCCATTTCTGTAATAGAACCATGGAAGCTCTTCTGAAAAATAATGGGGTTGTTCATAAAACATTAACTAAATATCACCCCCAAACAAATGGTATGGCTGAACTTTCTAATAGAGAAGTGAAAAGGGTACTTGATAGAATTGTAAAACCCACCAGAAAATACTGGCCTGAAAGACTTGGTGAAGAACTTTGGGCTTATCGAACTACCTATAAAACACCCATTGGGATGTCTATTTTTCGGCTTGTTTTTGGTAAAGCATGTCACTTACCAGTTAAAATACAACATACGTCATTTTGGGCAGTGAAAACATGTAATTTTGATCTTGAAAAATATGGTGAAAAAGATTGTTGCAATTGGATGAACTGGAGGAGATTCGACTTGAATCCTATGAGAATTCCAATCTTTACAAAGAGAAGGCTAAGGTACTCCATGACAGACACATTCTAAGAAAGGTATTTCATGAAGGTGAAAAGGTAATGCTCTTCAATTATCGATTCCGACTTCACCCAAGTAAGCTTAATTCCTGTTGGGAAGGTCCTTTTTTAATCACTAATGTTTACCCATTTGGTGCAGTGCATGTCCAAGAACCCTCCTCCAAAAGGACATTTACGGTAAATGGACATATGTTGAAACATAACCATGAGAGGACATGAAATCTTGGAACAACATCAACTTCCACTGGATCCCCAACTTCTCTAGCCGACTTGCCACTTGATGGAGAAGGCGACCCACCAAATCTAAACCAGGGGGAACCTCTTTCCCTTTAACTCTCTCTCTATCTCTTCCTCTCTCTACCTCTTTCTTCTTCTTCCCCTCTCTTTCATTTTTTTACCACTTTATTCATCAAACCCTTTCTTTTTCTCTTTCTTGTATGGGTGTGTATTTTATAAAAACCTTAAAAACTAAAAAAAAAACCAAAAAAACACAATCACTTAAAAAATTACAAAAAAAAAGAGTCATGCTTACTCACCATCAAGTTTTAAAAAATTTTCCAACCATTTTGGGGAGTTAACAGACCTTTTTTCATCTCAAAATTTTTTTATTTTCATCATGACTTTGGATAAATAATTTTGTGTCAAAATTAACAAATTTTGAATGCTCAATTTTTTATTTGAAAAATGCTTTTCCCGAACCATGAGGAACAACATTTTCTTTCATTCCAAGGACACCTATGGCCATATTTTCAAAATGTGTGTTTTCAACCCCATTTGTGAGTCTTGAGTTTGTGGACCTTCGAGCTGAATTTTCTTCCTTAGTGTGCATTAATATGATAGGGGCATTTTTTTGAACCACATGAGAATTATAATAGCAAAATATCCTCCCATTAATCATAAATTAATCCTCCTTTTGAAAGCCCCATCGAGACTATGAAAACCTTTTCTTTGATAGCCACATTACAAGCCCAATACATTTTCCCACCCAATATCAACATGGATTTTCATTGCATAATTTTTCAAAATTTAAGTGTGGGGGGGATGGATTTCATTTTGGTTACCCTTTTTTGATTTCACCATGTTATCATATGCTTGAGGGAAAGCATCCATTTCAGTGTGGGGGAGAGGTTATCATTAAGTGTGTTTTGGGGAATGTAATGAACTTCCATTTATGTAATTTTGTAAATGTTATTGACAAGTGTTCAAAAAAAATCAAAAAAAAATAAAAAAAATCAAAAAAAATGAAAAAGTGGGTTGTGTATTGGGTAGGTCAACAATCACTCTTCCTCAACCTTTGATCTTGCTATAACTATTACAATTAGTGTTGTGAGGAGATCAAACATGGGTTGGGATATGAGTGTGAGATCTGTCTCAAGGTCAACTTTCGAAAAAACAAAGAATAAAAAGAGAAAAAAAAGAACACTTGCATTATATTCTTATATCATTGGGAGAAGTTTGGTGGTTTGTCAATATTTCATATTCTCATACCCTTCATATTTTCTTCCTCTAATGTGTCTTTCTTCACACAATCATTCCCTTGTAAATATGTGTTTTCATTTCCTTCCATGTTTTATTTCAAAAAAATGTGCATTGTTTTTCTATGTTGTTATTTTAACCCTCTTCTTCTTTCTCTTGGACATTATATTCCTACCGTCCCATAGCCATAGAAAAACCCCATTAAAAATACCTCTTGGTTATTGTTCACTTTTGATAGGGATTGTAAGCTGATAGCTCTTTTCAAACTCAAAGATTTTCACTTTTGGTTGGTGAAAGAGTGAACCTCCACAAATAAATTTTATCATGTTGAGAGATGTGAGTTTTGAGTGTCCACATTTTCCATTTCTAAATTTTAGCATGAAAAAATGAATTAGTTTTGGAACTTTGTTTTTATAACAACTTGTGGTGGATTTCAAAATGGATGAGTGAAATAGTCTAAACCTTCCCTAATTGGAGAAAACAAAATTTTAATATTTGTTGGTGAGTGAAAATGATTTCGTCATGTTTTTATATTTGTTTCACATGAGGACATGCACAAAAATAAGTGTGGGGGAGTTGATTTTATTAATATTTTCATGACTTATTATATACTCCCTTTACTTATTTTATATGAAATGTTCATAATTTGTGTGAAATATTAATGTTTTAATATTTAGTATAATTTTTGAGCATTTTTAGAAGTAGTCCAATTGAGTCAGTTTAATGTTTTAATAATAACTATCACTATAGTAATCCAAATTTTGTGGTTCTTGTTTTTTTAGGATTTTCCATTCAATATACAACATTTTATTAGAAGGTAATATGAGCCAATTCTTCCATTTGAAGGGGCATATGGTCCTCACAAACGAGACCAAAGAATCTGTGAACAAACTGGACCAGCCTTGAAGATTGATTTACTGGGCTCAATACAGAAGTCCAAAAATATTACCTCTCCACTATAATTAGGGGGAGACTACATTTCATCTTGGATAAAAATTTCAAGGCCCAAATCCAAGTACAAGGGGCCCAAATGAAGCTTTGAAGTCCGTTCCACCATTCTGGCCGAGAATTAAAAGCAGTATAGTATGGATGACATATATAATGATGTAAGAATCAAATCGATCTGAGATTTTGTAGTGTGAAAGAGGAGATATAGGTGGCCGTCTTTGTTGAATAACCAATTCGTATTTTTATTCATCTCCATATTAAAAAACTCTTTCACATTCGGGACTTCAAAAAGACTGGATTGAAATGAACAGTTTTACATTGTTTAATCAACCGGCCATAACTTTTGATTCTTAAGTCCAAATGACACCCAATTTTGAGAGTAGTCGGAAAACTTTATTATATACAATTTTTAATAAGTACATTGCTTGAGATTCGTCTGTAATGATATCCATATTTGCGAGCCAAGTGGAGGAGCATTGCTGGAATGTAAACAGTCCACTCTTTGGGCTATAAATACTCTCTCCTTCTCTCCTTGAGAGGGGTTGGCATTTCAGAAGAGAGGAGATCATATTGGAAAGACAAAAGATTTTCCAAAGCCTTGGGAGGATCTTACATACTCAAGTTTTCACTTGAGATACCTTTCATCCTCTCTTTGTTTTCACTTACTTTTGTGGTCTTCGTTTTTGTAATTTTATAAGTCCTTTCTTTTGTAATTCTGTTTTCATGAAAGTTTATTCTTCAATATCTCTTATTCTCCTCAAACTTCTGTATTTTAATATTTATGTTCTTAAAAATAGTTTAAATTCAGTTCAATCCCTTTCCATTATTTATCTTCCTCATTCAATCGAAAGTCCATTTTTAATTATCATTAATGTTCGTGTGTGTGTGTCGACGTACCACTCTTTTCTTATCCCTTTATTTGTCTTCTCTTATTAATTTATAATCATAATAATTATAACCATATTATTAAACACCCAAATGGCTGAGTAAATATCTCATTGGGGTGAGTTATAATTTAGGTATGTTAAGTGATTGAGAGCTTCTGCTCGATGAATATTCTTTGAATTAACAATGTGTATGTTGGACTTAACATGTCATGGATTAATGACATGTTTTGTTTACCATGTGGTTTCCATGGATTATTGGAACCATAAATACACCACCATAAAAAAGTACTAATTGATTTTAGAATCCTAGTTATGTTAAGGCTTGGATTAAAGCTTTAACACTTAGGAATTCTAATCGACGTCAACTTGTGAAGTGAGTGTTAATTTAAATGCAATATAAAGCAAAGCTCAAGGATATCACAAGCTTAACTCCCTAATAATTAACACCCCAATATTTACCAATTTTTTAAATAAATTATATTAAATCAATCATTTCAATTAATCTCTGCAATCAAAAACCCCCAATCAAAATACAATCAACTAAAAACAAACGACTACTACAAAGTATCATCGCCGATTATTCGACCCGAGTGATGCTATACACATTAGCAGAGCAGCAGAACTTTGACCAGTCGATAGGTGACAATCGGCCTCACATTTAAAATGGAACCATTGTCAGGGATGGTGCTTTAAGTAGTTGGTAGTTTTTAGTTATTGTAAAAAAACAACAACAAAATCAAAATTAAAAAAAAAATCTGAAAAAAAAACACCGAGAAAAACTCGCCTTCCTCATTCTTTCCAAAATCTCTCTGAATGCCCCGTAGCCTCCCAAACAATCCCTCAGATTTGTTTGTCCCTGAAATTGATAGAACTCTTTGTCGACTTAGGAGGACCATTAGGGATAACCAAATCAACCAAGAACCAATCATTTCCCTACCAATTGAATTCGATATGGACAATCCTAGGGAAAAAACATTGAAAGAACTTGCTACCCCTGATATGAATTACCAACCCCTTGGTATTCAATATCCAAACATAGAGGCTGACTTTGAACTCAACTCATGTTTGATTCATCTTTTACCTCATTTACATGGGCTAGCTGGTGAGGATCCGCATCTACATCTAAAAGAGTTCCAGGTGGTGTGCTCTAACATGAAGCCTCAAGGGGTTTCTGAAGAACAAATCAAACTCCGAGTATTCCCTTTCTCCCTAGATGACTCTGCCAAGTCATGGCTCTACTACCTCCCTCCTGGTTCCATAACTAAATCGAATGACATGAAGCGTCTCTTTCTAGAAAAATTCTTTCCTGCTTCTCATACGTCATCCATCCGAAAGGAAATAAGTGGTATCTGTCAGTTCCCAAGTGAATCACTCCATGAGTACTGGGAGAGGATCAAAAAGCTTGTTGCAACTTGCCCACATCACCAAATTCCAGACCAACTGTTGATCCAATACTTCTATGAGGGGTTATTGGAAATGGAGAGAACCCTCATTTATGCCGCAAGTGGCAGTGCTCTTGTTGATAAAACTTCTACACCTGTAAGAGATCTCATAAGTAACATGGCTAAAAACACACAACAATTCCATACATGAGCACATGATCAAGTCAAACAAGCCCACGATAGTCAAACAATTGAGCCAAACAAGATGACCGAGTGGATGAGTGAACTTACAGGTCTTGTGCGACAACTAGCTGTGGCCACCAAATCCCCTACCTCGTCTTCTCCACAATCAATGTTTCCTGGACTTGTCAAAAACTGTGGAATCTACAACTCTCCATCTCATCCAACTGACACATGTCCAGAAATTCAAGAGGATCAATCCGATTCATCTAGACCAATGGAGCTCAATGCAACATATGCTCAGCAGAACCCCAACCCTAAAAAATCAGGTCAGTTTGTTAGAAACATCAACCAACCTCACTCTGAACCTTTCTCTTCTACCTTTAACCCAGGCTTAAGGTATGGTAATACCATCTCTCATCCCCCTCAATTCCCTCCTCAAAATATAAACAAATTCCAATATGGTCAAGGTGGTGGTAAATTCCACCAACCTTATCCTTTTGTTCCTCAACATCAAAGGAACAATCCTCCTCCTGGATTCCACTATCCGAATGAGCCTTCCCAATTCCCAACCCAATACAATCACTTTCCCAAGAACCAAAATCAAGGTAATCCCACTCCAGGACAAGCCTCTTCTTCCAAGAAACCATGGGAAAGTGCAGTGGAAGATCTTGCCTCCTTCACCCGTTCTAGCCTTAAAAACATTGAAACTCAAATAGGTCAACTTGCATCCCACCTGAGCCAGCAACAACAATCAAATTCTTCCCAACTCCCAGCTCAACCATTACCCAACCCCAAGGGTAATGTAAGTGCAATTGCACTTAGATCGGGAAAGAAAATTGTTGTGCCTCAAGATAAATACTCAAACCCTCCTTTGAATGTTGACCTAGAAAATGAAAAGAAAAGTAAAATTGAAAAGGAATCTGAATCCATTCCATCACCTACTTCAATTCCAATTAGAAACCCAATTCCTTTTCCTGAAGCCGTTTCTAAACCAAGGAATTCCTTTGAACCTGATCCTGAAATGATCGGCATGTTTAAACGTGTTGAAGTCAACATTCCCCTATTAGATGCCATAAAACAAATTCCTAAGTATGCCAAGTTTCTCAAGGAGTTGTGTACCCACAAGAGGAAACTTACGACCTACGAAAATGCTTCCACCCAGCAGTCTATTCCCTTAAAGTGCAAAGATCCAGGGACCTTTACGGTTCCATGCCAAATTGGAAGTTACAACTTTGATGATGCACTCATAGACCTAGGAGCCTCAATTAATGTCATGCCCAAATCCATATTCTCCAAACTTGGTCTAGGTCCTTTACTTCCAACAGGTGTTGTCATTCAGTTAGCCAATCGAAGCATAGCCAGTTCTGATGGAATAATTGAGGATGTCCTTGTCTGAGTCAATGATCTTATCTTCCCTGTTGATTTCTATGTCCTTGACATGGAAGGTGATAAAAACTCTTCTCAATATCCCCTAATTCTAGGAAGACCATTCCTCATGATTGTGATAACCAATATTGATGTCCATTCAGGCATCATATCCATAGAATTCGGTGACCAACTGGTCAAGTTCAACATTTTCCAAGCCATGCGATACCCATCTGAGGATCACTCTGCATTCTCAATCCATGCTTCTGAGGACACTTCTAAGAGTCAATCAAACCCCAATCCACCATGTTCTTCATGTTCTAATGATAAAGGATCTTGTGAAATGTGCACCATGATTAAAAAAGTCATAAATGGTGAAGTTGATGTGGACCTCTCATTTATAGACTCCATCAATCTAGAGGAACTTGAAAACTCTCTTGAATCCCACATCAACTCTGATCTCTACTGCTCCACCTTGGACATCATTGAGAAAAATGAATATGAAGAAACTGAAGTCCCTTCCTCCATTTCTGAGTTGTCTAGCCAAAAAGTGAAAGATGATATTGATCTGAAACCTCTTCATGTACACCTGAAATATTCATTCCTCTTCCATGGTCACTCATATCCTGTCATTATCTCTACCACACTTACTGACACTGAGGAGTCCAAACTTGTTCAAGTGTTAGAGGAAAACAAAAAGGCCTTAGGTTGGACCCTAGATGACATACCAGGAATCAACCATGCCCTTTTCATGCATCACATCCATCTTGAGGAGTCATCCAAACCAGTTAGACAACCACAAAGAAGACTCGATCCACTCATCCTTGAGGTAGTTAGGGAAGAGATCACCAAACTTCTCTAAGCTGGTATTATCTACCCAATTTCTGATAGTGAATTGGTTATTCCAATTCAAGTTCTACCTAAGAAGGGTGGTATAACTGTTGTTACAAATGAACATGGGGAGGTAGTCACCACTCGAGTGAAGAACAAATGGCGTGTATGCATCAATTATCGAAAATTGAATGCTGAAACATGAAAAGATCACTATCCTATTCCATTCCTTGATCAAATTCTAGAAAGATTGGCCGGAAAGTCACATTATTGCTTTCTTGATGGATACACTGGCTATTTTCAAATCCCAATCACACCTCAGGACCAAGAATAGACTACATTCACATGCCCCTTTGGAACATATGAATATAGAAGAATGCCTTTTGGACTTTGCAATGATCCTGCAACATTCCAGAGGTGTATGATGAGTATCTTTTAAGAATTCATTGAACACTACATGGAATTCTTCATGGATTACTTAACCATTTATGGTGAGTCATTTGAATCTTGTTTGCATTCACTCTCTCTAGTCCTTCAAAAGTGTTTCAAGTGTAACCTTGTGTTAAATTTTAAAAAATGTCACTTCATGGTTGCAAATGGGATCGTTCTAGGTCACATAGTTTAAAAGGATGGTATTGAAGTCGATCCTACCAAAATTGAAGTGATCCAATCACTTCCTCCACCCACTTCAATTCAAGACATCCATTCATTTCTTGGTTATGCCAGTTTCTATCGGTGATTCATCCATAAATTCAGTAAAATTTCCCTCCCAATCACTCGTTTTCTCCAAAATGATGTCACTTTCCATTTTGATGAGGTTTTCAAGGGAGACTTCATTGAACTCAAAACTGCTCTCACATCTTCCCCGATAATCCAACCCCCATATCGGTCATTACCCTTTGAGTTGATGTGTGATGCTTCTGATAGAGCTGTTGGGGCTGTTCTTGGTCAAAGAAGAGAAAAAATCCCTCATGTCATCTATTTTGACTCAAAAACATTGGATGAAACTCAATCTCACTACACTGTGACTAAAAAGGAACTTTTAGCAGTGGTTTTTGGCTTAGATAAATTCCGGTCCTATCTCTTAGGAGTCAAAATCATCATCTTCATAGACCATTCTGCTATTAAGTTCTTACTCAAGAAAAATGATTCCAAACTGAGGCTAACAAGATGGATCCTAATGCTCCAAGAGTTTGACCTTGAAATTAATGATAGACGAGGAAAAAACCCTGTTGCTGATCACTTGAGTAGAATTTCTAGTTCTTCTCAATCTGAAATCATCGATCCTGAATTCCCCACTGAGCACCTTTCATCTCTCACACCAAAAATACCATGGTATTCCCCAATTGTAAATTATTTGGTTTCTGGTGTTTTTCCTGAAAAGTTTTCAAAAGAACAAAAAATGAAGTTGAAAATTGATTCAAAATACTATTTTTGGGAAGAAAATAAACTTTGGAAAACTGGGGCAGACATGGTAATTAGGAGATGTGTTGAAGAAAATGAGAATTCTTCCATCTTAGAATTTTTTCACTCACTTCCTGGAGGTGGCCACTTTGGACCACAAAGGACCTCCCGAAAGATCCTAGAATCTGTATTCTTCTAGCCTTCACTGTTCAAGGACTCACATGAGTTATGTCAATCATGTCCTACTTGCCAAAAGTTCGGCACAATCTCCAAAAGAAATGAAATGCCCCAAAAGCCTTTAATCTTTTGTGAAATCTTCGATGTTTGGGGCATCAATTTCATTGGACCATTTCCCCCTTCCAATGGATTCTCATACATTCTTCTTGCAGTCGATTATGTTTCAAGGTGGGTTGAGGCCAAACCCACTAGGAAGGATGATGCTCATACTATTAGTGATTTCCAAAAGACCCACATCTTCCATAGATTTGGCACACCTCGTGCCTTGATCATTGACTTAGGAACCCATATCTGTAATACAACCATGGAAGCTCTTCTGAAAAAGAATGGGGTAGTTCATAAAAAATCAACTGCATATCACCCCCAAACAAATGGTATGGCTGAACTTTCTAATAGAAAAGTGAAAAGGGTTCTTGAGAGAATTGTAAAACCCACCAGAAAAGACTGGCCTGAAAGACTTTTTGAAGCACTTTAGGCTTATCGAACTGCCTATAAAACACCCATTGGGATGTCTCCTTTTTGGCTTTTTTTGGATAAGCATGTCACTTACTAGTTGAAATACAACATAAGTCATTTTGGGCAGTGAAAACATGTAATTTTGATCTTGAAAAATCTGGTGAAGAAAGATTGTTGCAATTGGATGAACTGGAGGAGCTTCGACTTGAATCCTATGAGAATTCTAATCTGTACAAAGAGAAGGCTAAGGTACTCCATGAAAGTCACATTCTGCGAAAGGTATTTCATGAAGGTGAAAAGGTAATGCTCTTCAATTCTCCATTCCAAATTCACCCAGGTAAGCTTAATTCTCATTGGGAAGGTCCTTTTATTATCACTAATGTTTACCCATTTGATGCAGTGCAAGTCCAAGAACCCTCCTCCAAAAGGACATTTACGGTAAATGGAAATAGGTTGAAACATCACCATTAGAGGACATGCAATCCTGGAACAACATCAACTTCCACTGGATCCCCAACTTCTCTATCCGACCTACCACTCGATGGAGAAGGTGACCCACCAAATCTAAACCAGGGGGCACCAATTTACCTTTAACTCTCTCTCTATCTCTTCCTCTCTCTACCTCTTTCTTCTTCTTCCCCTATCTTTCATTTTTTTACCACTTTATTCATCAAACCCTTTCTTTTTCTCTTTCTTGTGTGGGTGTGTATTTTATAAAAACCTTAAAAACTAAAAAAAAACCACAAAACACAATCACTTAAAAAATTACAAAAAAAAGTCATGCTTACTCACCATAGAGTTTTAAAATTTTGTCCAACCATTTTGGGGAGTTAACATAAATGTTTTCATCTCAAAAATTGTGTATTTTCATCATGACTTTGGATAAATAATTTTTTGTAAAAAAACAAATTTTGAATGCTCAATTTTTGATTTGGAAAATGCTTTTCCCGAACCGTGAGGAACAACATTTTCTTTCATGGCAAGGCCACCTATGGACATATTTTCAAAATATGTGTTTTCACCCCTATTTGTGAGTCTTGAGTTTGTGGACCGTCGAGCTGAATTTCCTGCCTTAGTGTGCATTAATATGATAGGGGCATATTTTTTAAACCACATGAGAATTATAATAGCCAAATAGCCTCCCATTAATCATACATTAATAATCTTTTTGAAAGCCCCATCGAGCCTATGAAAACCTTTTCTTTGATAGCCACATTACAAGCCCAATACATTTTCCCACCCAATATCAACATGGATTTTCATGGTTATAGAAACAATGGTCCAAAACTAATTCATTTTTTCATGCTCAAATTTAAAAATGTGGAATTTTATCCTTATCTAGAAATCCATTTGAGTTGAGAATTTTCAGTGTGAAAGAGGAAATATATGCGGAAAACTTTGTTGAAGAAACTATCCAGATTTTATGGCATCTTACTATTCAAAAATCTATTCACATTTCATCCATTGAAAAGTCATGGATAGAAATGGACATTTTATCTTTGTTTAATGAAATAGCCATAACTTTGGGTAACAAAGTCCAATCACCCCAATATTTTGAGGGTAGACAGAAGACATCCATATATACATTTATGAAGAAGGCACCATCTCGTTATTCAGCTGTCTAGATTGGTAAATATGCTGGTCAAGTGGAGGTAAATATTTGGAATAAAAACAGTCCACTCCTTGGGCTATAAATACATCCCTCTCATCTCCTTCCAAGAAGTTGGCATTTCAGAAGAGAGGAGATCATATTGGCACGACCAAAGATTTGACCAAGGATTGGGAGGATCTTCCATACTCATGTTTTCACTTGAGATACCTTTCCTCCTCTCATTGTTTTCACTTATTTTTGTGTTCTTCATTTTTGTAATTTTGTAAGTCCTTTCTTTTGTAATTCTGTTTTAATGAAAGTTTCTTCTTGAATATATCTTATTCTCATCCACCTTCTGTAGTATAATATTAATAGCCTTAAAATAGTTTCAATCAATTTAAATTACAGTCCCTTATCTTTCTTCCTCATTCAATTGAAATTCCATTTTGATTCTCAAAATCTTTCGTGTGTGTGTTCGACGCACCGCTCTTTTCTTATCCCTTTCTTTTTCTTATCTTCTTAATTTATCATCATAATCATTATAATCAGATTACTAATCATTTAAATTGCTGAGTAAATCTTACATTGGGTGAGTCATTATTTAGTTATTGATTACATTTTAATAACTCCCTTTACTGATTTTATATGAATAGTGCATAATTTGTGTGTAATATTCATATTTTAATATTAAATATAATTTTGAGCAGTATTTGAATAAATCCAGACTTGAGTCATTTTAATGTATTATCTATAATAATTAGTATACTGATCCTAATTTCATGGTTTTTGTTTTTTAGGATTTCTATTTCAATTTAGAACATTTCATTAGAATGGATCATGTGCCAATTCGGCCATTTGAAGGTTCATATGTACCACACAATAAGGCCCAATGAATCTGTGAACAAACTGGACCAGCCTTGAAGATTGATTTACTGGGTTCAATCCAAAAGTCCAAAATGGTTGATTCTCCACAATAATTTGGGGGACAATATTTTTCATCTTGGATAAAAATTTCAAGGCCCAAAGTCTTCAACAAGTGGCCCAAATGATTCTATGAATTCCAGCCCACCATTCTGGCCGGGAATTAAAATCAGCACATAAATGTGTACTTTTATCCTTACCTAGAAATCCATTTGAGCTGAGAATTTGCAGTGTAAATAGGGTATATAGTCGGCCAACTTTGTTGAAGAAACTATCCGGATTTGATGGCATATTACTATTGAAAAATCCATTCACATTTCATCCATTGAAAAGTCATGGACAGAAATGGACAGTTTAGCTTTGTTTAATGAAATAGCCATAACATTGGCTAAAAAAATCCAATGACCTCAATATTTTGAGGGTAGACAGAATACATCCATGTATACATTTATGAAGAAGACACCAGATCGTGATCCATCTGTCTAGATTGGTAAATATGCGGGTCAAGTGGAGGAACAGATTTGGAATGCAAACAGTCCACTCCTTGGGCTATAAATACATCCCTCTCCTCTCCTTACAAGAGGTTGGCATTTCAGAAGAGAGGAGATCATATTGGCACGACCAAAGCATTGCCAAAGGATTGGGAGGATCTTCCATAATTAAGTTTTCACTTGAGAGACCTTTCCTCCTCTCTTTGTTTTCACTTACTTTTGTGTTCTTCATTTTTGTAATTTTGTAAGTCCTTTATTTTGTAATTCTGTTTTAATGAAAGTTTCTTCTTGAATATATCTTATTCTCATCCACCTTCTGTAGTATAATATTAATAGCCTTAAAATAGTTTGAATAAATTTAAATTACAGTCCCTTATTTTTCTTCCTCATTCAATTGAAATTCCATTTTGATTCTCAAAATCTTTCGTGTGTGTGTTCGACGCACCACTCTTTTCCCATCCCTTTCTTTTTCTTATCTTCTTAATTTATCATCAAAATCATTATAATAATATTACTAATTATTTCAATGGCTGAGTAAATCTTCCATTGGGGGAGTCATTATTTAGTTATGTTAAGCGATTGAGAGCTTTTGCTCGGTGAGTATTCTTTGAATTAACACTGTGTATGTTGGACTTAGCATGTCAGGGATTAATGATTTGTTTTGTTTAACATGTTGTTTCCGTGGATTATTGGAACCATAAATACACTACCAAAATCATATACTAATTGAGATTAGAATCCTATTTAATTTAAGGCTTGGATTAAAGCCTTAACACTTAGAAATTCCAATCAAAGTCGACTTGTGACATGGGTGTTAATTAAAAAGCAATACAAAGCAAGGCTCATGGATATCACAAGCTTAACTAACTATTGATGAACTCACCCCAATATTTATCAACTTGTTAAATTAAACATCATCCATTAGTCATTTCAATTAAGCTTTGTAATCAAAACCCCCCCAATCAGAATACAATCAACTAAAAACAAACGACTATTTCAAAGTATCATCGCCGAGGATTCGACCCGAGTGCTGCTATACACATTAGTAAAGCACTAGAACATTGACCGGTCGATAGGTGAAAATCGGCCGTGCGTTTCAAATGGATCCATTTCCGAGTATGGTGCTTTAATTATTTGTTAGTTTCTAGTTATTATAATAAAAAAACAAAAAAAAAACAAAATTTTAAAAAAAAATTGAAAAAAAAACACAAAGAAAAACCCGTCTTCCTCTTTCTTCCAAAATCTCTCTAAATGCCCCGTAGCCTCCCAAACAATTCCTTAGATTTTCTTGACCCTGAAATTGAGCGAACACTTTGCCAAATTAGGAGGAACATAAGAGATACTCAAATAATTCAAGAACCAGTCCTCATCCAACCAGTAGAAATTGAAATGGCCAATCCTAGGGAACAAACACTTAAAGAACTCGCTGCCCCTGATATGAATTACCAACCTCTTGGTATTTAATATCCAAACATAGATGCTAACTTTGAACTCAAATCGGTTTTGATTTATCTTATCCCTCATTTTCACGGGCTAGCCAGTGAGGATCCACATCTCCACCTTAAAGAGTTCTAAGTATTGTGCTCTACCATGAAGCCTCAAGGGGTGTCTGAAGAACAAATCAAACTCCGAGCATTCCCTTTCTCCCTAGCTGAATCTTCCAAGTCATTACTCTACTACCTCCCTCTTGGTTCCATAACTACATGGAATGACATGAAGCATCTCTTTCTAGAGAAATTCTTTCCTACTTCTCGTACTGCTTCTATCCGAAAGGAAATAAGTGGTATACGTCAATTCCCAAGTGAATCACTCCATGAGTACTGGGAGAGGTTCAAAAAGCTTGTGGCAACCTGCCCACACCAACAAATCCCTGACCAACTCTTGATCCAATACTTTAATGAGGGGTTATTGGCTATGGAGAGAACCCTCATTGATGTCGCAAGTGGCGGTGCTCTTGTTGATAAAACTCCTGCAGCTGCAAGAGATCTCATAAGTAACATGGCTGCAAACACACAACAATTCCATAATCGAGCACATGCTCAAGTCAAACAAGCCCATGATAATAAATCCATAGAGCCTAACAAGATGACTGAGTGGATGAGTGAACTTACAGGTCTTGTGCGTCAACTAGCGGTGGCTACCAAAGCCCCAACCTCATCTTCTCCACAGTCACTATTCCCTGGACCTATCAAGAATTGTGGAATCTGTAGCTCCCCAGCTCATCCAATAGACACATGTCCACAACTTCAAGAGGATCAATCCGATTCATCCAGACCAATGGAGCTCAATGCAGCATATGCTCAGCGGAACCCCAACCCTCAACAATCAGGTCAGTTTGTTAGAAACTTCAACCAACCTCACTCTTAGCCTTTCTCTTCTACCTTTAACCTAGGCTTGAGGTATGGTAATACCATCTCTCATCCCCCTCAATTTCGTCCTCAAAATCCAAACCAATTCCAATATGGTAAAGGTGGTGGTAATTTCCATCAACATTATCCTTTTGTTCCTCAACATCAAAGGAACAATCCTCATCCTAGATTCCATTATCCTAGTGAGCCTTCCCAATTCCAAAACCAATACAGTCGATTTCCCAAGAACCAAAATCAAGGAAATCCCAATCTGGGACAAGCCTCTTCTTCCAAGAAACCATGGGAAAGTGCAGTTGAAGATCTTACCTCCTTCACCCGTTCTAGACTTAAAAACATTGAAACTCAAATAGGTCAACTTGCATCCCACCTGAGCCAGCAACAGAAATCAAATTCTTCCCAACTCCCAGCTCAACCATTACCCAAACCCAAGGGTAATGTAAGTGCAATTACACTTAGATCGGGAAAACACATTGCTATGCCTCATGATAAGTCCTCTAGACCTTCTTTGAATGCTGAACTAGAAAATGAAAAGAAAAAGAAACTTGAAAAGGAACCTGAAACCATTCCCTCACCTACTTCCATTCCACTTAGGAATCCAATTCCTTTTCCACAAGCTGTTTCTAAACCAAGGAAGTCCTTTGAACCTGATCCTGAAATGCTCGACATGTTTAGATGTGTTGAAGTCAACATTCCCCTCTTAGATGCCATAAAACAAATTCCTAAGTATACCAAGTTTCTCAAGGAGTTGTGTACCCAAAAGAGGCAACTTAGGACCTTCGAAAATGTTTCCACCCAATATTATATTCCCATAAAGTGAAAAGATCCAGGGACCTTTACGGTTCCATGCCAAATTGGATGTTCAAACTTTGATGATACACTCATAGACCTAGGAGCCTCAATTAATGTCATGCCCAAATCCATCTTCTCCAACCTTGGTCTAGGTCCCTTGCACCCAACGGGTGTTGTCATTAAGTTATCCAATCTAAGCACAACCAGTATTGAGGGAATAATTGAGGATGTCCTTGTTCGAGTAAATGATCTTATCTTCCCAGATGACTTCTATTTCCTTGACATGGAAGGTGAGAAAAATTATTGCATGTATCCTCTGATTCAAGGAAGACCATTCCTTATGACATCTAAAACCAAAATTGATGTCCATGCTGGCATCTTATCCATGGAATTTGGTGACCAACTGGTCAAGTTCAATATTTTTCAATCCATGCGATACCCATCAGAGAATGAATCTGTATTCTCTATCCATTCTTCTGATAATCCATCTGAGAGGGTATTGAATCCCAATCCATCATGTTCTTCATGTTCTACTAATAGAGGAGTTTGTGAATATTGTATCCTCATTAACCAATTGATTAATGGTGAAATTGATGTTGACATTACAAACGCAAACTCCATTGATCTAAAGGACCTTGAAAACTCTTTTAAATCTCATCTCACCTCTGACCTCCAATGCTCCAACATGGTTGGTAATGAGGAAAATGAACTAGAATGCTCATTTGCTGATTTAGATCATATTATTCCACATTCATCCTTTCCTATCCATGATTCTGAAAATTCTATTATATGTGAAGTGAACCTTGAACCAATGTGTTTATATTGTCCTGATGGTAGTGATGTTTGTGATATTTGTACCCTAATTAATAAAGTGATCACTGGTGAGGTTGAAATTGACCATTCTTTGGCAAAAAACATTGAAATAAAGGGTATTGAAAATTTTATTCTCCCATATGACTCCACTGATCCTCATTACTCTACATCGATAAGTGATGAAATAAATGAGTCGAAAACAATTGGGATCTCATACTCTACTTTTGTGTTATCTGATCCTTACATAAATGAACCATCAGAATTGAGACATCTTCCAGAAGTTCCAAGAATAGAAAACCATCACATTGTGGATAAAATCATTCCTCAGGTTGAAGACCAAAGTGAGGATAGAAATATTCTCTTTCCAACCCCATTGAATTGCAAGCACACCCTTTTGGACATTAAAATCCTACTGTCCCATAGCCACAGAGAAACCCCTAAAAAGTACACTTGATTCTTGTGCACATTAGAATGTAGAATGGAAGCTGAGAGCTCTTTAAAACTATAAGATGTTTACTTTTGGTTGGTGAATGAGTGAAGCTCCATAAATTAATTTTATCATCTTGAGTGGAGTAAGTTTTGAGTGCCCACATTTTCTATTTCTAATTTTGAGCATGAAAAATGAATTGTTTTTGGAACATTCTTTCTGTAACAATTTGTGGTGGAATTCAATATGGATGATTGGAATGGTCTGAACCTCCCCTGATTGGTAAAAAAATAAAATTTTAATATTTGTTGGTGAGTGAAAATGATTTTGTCATGTTTTTTATATTTGTTGCACATGAGGACATGCACAATCATAAGTGCGGGGGAGTTGATGCTATTAATTTATTCATTAAATTTTACTAACTCCCTTTACTGATTTAATATGAAAAGTGAATAATTTTTGTGTAATATTCATATTTTAATATTAAATATAATTTTGAGCACTATTTGAATAAATCCATATTTGAGTCAGTTTAATGTATTTTCTATAACTATTAGTATACTGATCCAACATTCATGGTTTTTGTTTTTTAGGATTCTTATTTCAATTTATAACATTTCATTAGAAGGGATCATGTGCCAATTCGGCCATTTGAAGGTCCATATGTACCAGAAAATAAGGCCCAATGAATCTGTGAACAAACTGGACCAGCCTTGAAGATTGATTTACTGGGCTCAATCCCGAAGTACAAAATGGTTTATTCTCAACCATAATTTTGGGGGACAATATCTGTCATCTTGGATAAAAATTTCAAGGGCCAAAGTCTTCAACAAGTGGCCCAAATGATTCTATTAAATCCAGCCCACCATTCTGGCCGGGAATTAAAATCAGCACACAAATGTGGACTTTTCTCCTTATCTATAATTTTATTTGAGCTTATAATTTTCAGTGTGAAATAGTATATATAGTCGGCCAACTTTGTTGAAGAAACTATCCAGATTTGATGGCATCTTACTATTCAAAAATCCATTCACATTTCATCCATTGAAAAGTCATGGAGAGAAATGGACAGTTTATCTTTGTTTAATGAAATAGCCATAACTTTGGATAAAAAAGTCCAATGACCGAAATATTTTGAGGGTAGACAGAAAACATCCATATCTACATTTATTAATAAGATACCATCACGTGAATCAGCTGTCTAGATAGGTAAATATGCGGGTCAAGTGGAAGGACAGATTTGGAATGCAAAGAGTCCACTCCTTGGGCTATAAATACATCCCTCTCCTCTCCTTCCAAGAGGTTGGCATTTCAGAATAGAGGAGATCATATTGGCACGACCAAAGCTTTTCCAAAGGCTTGGGAGGATCTTCCATACTCATGTTTTCACTTGAGAGACCTTTCCTCCTCTCTTTGTTTTCACTTACTTTTGTGTTCTTCATTTTTGTAATATTGTAAGTCCTTTCTTTTGTAATTCTGTTTTAATGAAAGTTTATTCTTGAATATATCTTATTCTAATCCACCTTATGTAGTATAATATTAATAGCCTTAAAATAGTTTGAATCAATTTAAATTACAATCCCTTATTTTTCTTCCTCATTCAATTGAAATTCCATTTTGATTCTCAAAATCTTTTTTGTGTGTGTTCGACGCACCACTCTTTTCTTATCCCTTTCTTTTTCTTATCTTCTTAATTTATCATCATAATCATTATAATCAGATTACTAATCATTTAAATGTATGATTAAATCTTCTATTGGGGTGAGTCATTATTTAGTTATGTTAAGCGATTGAGAGCTTTTTCTCGGTGAGTATTCTTTGAATTAACATTGTGTATGTTGGACTTAGCATGTCATGGTTTAATGACTTGTTTTGTTTAGAATGTGGTTTCCATGGATTATTGGAACCATAAATACACTACCATAAACAAGTACTGATTGATTTTAGAATCCTAGTTAAGTTAAGGCTTTGATTAAAGCTTTAACACTTAGGAATTTTAATCAATGTCTACTTGTGAAGTGGGTGTTAATTTAAATGCAATATAAAGCAAAGCTCAAGGATATCACAAGCTTAACTCCCTAATAATAAACTCACCCCAATATTTATCAATTTGTTAAATAAATTATAGTCAATCAATCACTTCAATTAAGATCTGCAATCAAAACCCCCCAATCAAAATACAATCAACTAAAAACAAATGACTACTACAAAGTATCATCACCGATGATTCGACCTAAGTGCTACTATACACATTAGCAGAGCACCGGAACTTTGACCGGTCGATAGGCGACAATCGGCCGTGCGTTTCACGGTCATTTAGGGTTACTCACATGATCTTTTAAATAGATTTTTACACTTAATATCTATTATTTATCTTGTTTCTCTAGATTAAACCAAAGCACAGATGATTTTCACCTATCGACCATTCAATGATATGGTGCTTTGCTAATTTCAATTATGGAACTTGAGTCAAAACCTCAGTGATGGTATAATATTTAGAGTTGGTTGTTTCTGATTTATATTTTTAATTGGAGGGGGGGGGGTTGAAGAGATTAATTAAATTTATTAATGAAGGATGTTTAATTTAACAATTTTATAAATATTTGGGTGTGTCCATTATTGGGGATTTAATCTTATCATATCCTTTTACTTTTGTTTCTATTGTTTTAAATTAACACCCACTTCACAAGATGATTTTGATCATAATTTCACTGTGTTGAGGATTTAATCCAAGACTTAACTTAATTAGGGTTATGATATCAATAATTTTTTTATGATAGTGTATTTATGTTTCCAGTAATCCCTGGAATTCATAAGTTAAAAAAATAATTCATTATTCTCTGACATTTTTAATTTTAACATACATGACTTTAACCTAAAGAATATTCAACAAACAAAGGATATAAATCACTTTATATCCCCAAATTATGACTCGTAAAAATGGTATATTTATTCATAAATTAATTTGTTTATTAATATGGCAATATGCGTTTATGGTGATTAATTAAAAATAGAATAAAAATAATGGGATAAGAAAGTAGTTGTGTGCCAACACACACACGAACAATGAAAATAATTAAGACACACTTTTCGTTGAATGAGAAAGAGAAAGAAGGGATTTGGGTTTTAAAATAATTTAATAAATTTTTTAAAATTAATATTAAAATACATAAGGTATATGATAATATTATATAATTAAGAAACTTTCAATAATTTTTAAGCAAAATTATAACAAAGCATCTACAAGATTACAAATGAAAATTAATGAAAAATAACTTGAAAATAAAGAGCGGAGGAATGGTATATCAATTAGAAAATTTAATTTTTAAGGTCCTTAAAAGACTTTTGGAAGGCTGTGGTAATTTCCATGTATCCTATTATGCTCTGAATGCTAACGAATTTCAAGGAGAAGAGGGGGATGTATTTATATCCCAAGGTGGTGGATTGTTTGCATTCCAAATATGCCCCTCACTTTTCTCACCATTGTTTCCATTCATATTGTTGTATATAGAGATATATTCATAATGAAAATTTATATATTAATTTTTAATTTAAACCCTCAATATTTTGTTTCCATTGTACCTTTTTAACAAAATTTATTTCTATTTTACTAAATATTATCATTCTGTCCATTTTTCTATCAAGTTGCCCCTTTTCTAAATTTGAACTCATTTTATTCTAGGTATATGACCTAAAATTCAAATAATATCTTAGAAAAAGTCATCATAATATATCTTAACATTCACACCACTAAATATTATCTTAATTGTACCATTTAATTGGGAGAAATGTCATGAATGGTGGGATGTTTTTAATTATCAGACAGAATGGTCGTATTAAATTCAAAGAATCAATTGGGCCCCTTTTGTAGATTGGGACCTTAAAATTATTATCCATTATTAGTGTGGATATTAAAGATTATATTAAGGAGTTTCATCAAAATTGGGATTTTGTATTTAGCCCATAAATTCTATCTTTATAGATGCTCTAGTTTCTCTGATAGATTCATTGGTCCTTCTTCTGTGGTCCATATGACACTTCAAAGGGCCAATTTGGCCCAATATTCAGTTTAATGATTTATAGAATTTTGAATTGGGGACCCTAAAAAAATAACCCAATTTAGATAAGTAGGGTGAGACTTATAATTAAAATAGTAAACCAACTCAAACTTGGATTAATAAAAACAATGCTCAAAAATTATATTTAATATCAAAATATGAGTATTTTACACCAATTATGAACTTTTAATTGAAAATAAGTAAATTTAGTAAATAAAAATTTATGAATAAATTAATAATATCAACCCTCCTATAATTATGCTATTTCATGTCCTCATATACATTAAATATAAAAACATTACAAAATTATTTTCATTCTCCAAAAAATATTTAAAATTTTGTTTTCAAGAATCAGGGGGGTTTATACCAGTTCACCAAATCATAAATAATTCTACAAATTTTTTTTACAGTAATAATGTTTAAAAAATAGTTAATTTTTCATGCTCAAAATTTGATTTGGAAAATTTGGGCACTTAGAACTTACTCTTCACAAGATGTTAAAAATTTATTTTTGGAGGTTCAATTATTCACCAACCAAAAGTGAAAATATTATAGTTTGAAAGAGATTTAGGCTTCTATTACCTATCCTAAATTGCACAATAATCAAGAGTTATTTTTAGGGGGTTTTCAAATGTTGTGGGATGGTGTTAATATAATATCCAAAATATAGAAAAAATGGGGTAAAACACCAACACAGAAATAGAACTGTATTTTTTTGAAATAAAACATGGAAGAAATTGGAAACACATATTTACAAGGGAATTATTTTTTGATGGATTATAGAAAAGATATAGATAAAATTTTAAGGGGATGAAAATATGGAATATGTTCAAAACAGGAAAACAACATCCAACAACACAAGAAAACATGATTGAACTGTTCTTTTTTTTATTTATTTTTTCCAAAGTTGAAATTGAAGAAAATACCACACTCATCTCCCAAACAATGTTTGATCTCCTCATGAAACTAATTTTAACAGTTATAACCTGATAAAATATTGAGGAATAGTTATTTTTGTCTGGACCAAGAGATAACCCATTCTTTTTTTCATTTTTTCAATTTTTTTCATTTTTTATCTTCCTTTTTTTATAATTTTCAACATCATATGTACAAGATGTCATAAAAATATATAAATTACCAAAACTCACTAAATTATAACCTCTTCCCCATAATTAAATGGATGCTTTATCTCAAGAATTTGATGACACAATTAAAATCAAGTAAATAATACCAAAAAATTAAATCCATTCCCCCCCCCACATAAATTTCAACAGATTATGCATTGTAAATACTTGAAGATGTTGGGTAAGATAAGGTATTGATCATGAAATGTGGATATAAAAATGGTTTTCATAGGCTTAAAGGGGATTTAAAAATTAGTATCAGTGTAAGGTTAATGATATTATTTTTGGATATTATGATTCTTATATGGATTATAAAATTCCTCTATCATATTAATGTATGATAAAGTAAGAAATCAAACTTAAATGTACATAAACTAAAAACTCACAATAGAGAGTGAGAAACCCACATAATGTAAAGTTGGTCACAAGTGATCTTGGAATTAAAGCTAATTCTTGTCCTCAAAGTTGGGGAAGAATAATTTTCCAACTAAAAAATTTGGCATTGAAAATTTATTGTTCTTTGAACAAAATTATTTATCCAAATTTAGAATAAAAATGCAACATGTTTTTTTATAAAAAAATTCATTATAATCCAAAAAAAGGGTGGAATTTTTTTAAAATTTAATGGTGAGTAATTAGGACCTTTTTTTGTTTTTTTTAGTTTTTAGTGTCTTTATGTTTTATTGAAATAAAAACTCACAAAAAAGGGAAAGAGAAAAAGTTTTTGATGAAGAAAGTGGTAAAAGAATGAAAGAGAGAGTATGGATAAGAAATAGTGAGAGAGAGAAAGAGGAAGAAGAGAGAAAGAGGGAGTTAAAGGGAAAGAGGTTTCTATGAATTGGATTTGCTGGATCTACATCCCAATCTAGTGGTGGGTCGGTGGAAGTGGATGTGGTTCTTGGTATATGTGTCATCTCATGCAAACGTTTTAATCGATTTCCATTAACTGTTAATATCCTTTTGGAAAAGGGGTCTTGTACTTTCAATACACCAAATGGGTAAACACTAATAATAATAAAAGGACCATCCCAATGAGAATTAAGCTTAGTTGGTTGAATGATATATTTACACTTGAAGAGAATTACCATTTCATCATCATGGAAGACCTTATCCTGGATGTGTTTTTCATGGAGTGACTGGGGCCTTTCTTTGTAGAGAAAGTAATTCTCATAAGAATCATGAAAAATCACCTCTGTTTCATTCAACTATAATAATCTCTTCTTTCAAGATTTCTCACAATCAAAATTATAAGGTATGATATCCCAAAATGACTTATATTGGATTTTAATTTGTAAATAACATTATTTACCAAAAATTATCTAAAATGGAGACATCTCAACGGGCGTTTTATCGGCCATTCTATAATCCCAAATCACTTCACCAAGTCTATCAGGCTAGTCTTTTCTTATGGGCCTCAAAATTCTCTCAAACACTCTTTTAACTTCTCTCTTATAAATTTCATCCATTTTATTTCTTAGGGGTGATACGAAGTTGATGTTTTACTTACAAACCGATTATTTTTCTAAATATATTCCATGGTATGATTATAGTAATGAGTATCTATGTAACTTTTCAAGGAACACAAAGTTACAAATCAATGGAAAATATGTGGTTTGAAGAACTCACTAATAGTATGTACGTCATCCTTCCTAGTGGGTTTAGACTCAACCAACCTAGAAACATAATCAGTTGTATGAAGAATGTATGAGAATCCAATGGAAGGGGGAATGGTCCCATGAGATAGATTTCAAAAAAAAATTAAGATCTCAAAGATGATTATGTTATTTTGGTCAATTTTATTTCATTTTGTAATTGTACCAATGTTTTGGAAAGTGTAACATGATTGAAATAATTCATGTGAGTCCTTGAAGAGTGGACTCCAGAATAATTTTGAGTTAAAGACCTTTTGGGAGGTCCTTTGTGGTCTAAGGTTTCCACCACCAGGAATTGAGTGAAAAATTATAAGATGGTGGGATGTTCATATTCTTGAACATGTCTCTTAATTACTATATCATCCCCAATTTTCCATAGTTTATTATCTTCCCAAAAATAGATTATTGAATCAAATTTCAGCTTTAGTTTTTATTCTTTTGAGAAATTTGGAATAAAAACAGTAGTTACGAAGTAATTTAAAATTTGGGCATACCATGGTAACATTGTAGTGAAATATAATAGGTGTTCAGTTGAAAATTCAAAATCAATTATTTCATAATGAAAATAATTAAAAATTATAATCAGGTTATTAACCATAAAGTTTTCTTTTCTAGGTCTATATTTAATCATAATGTCAAAATATTGGATCATTAGGATCTATATTATTATCCTTGGTTTGTAATCACTTTTCTTGAGTATGATCATTATATCTGAATGGTGTGTGAAGATGATTATTTTTGACATCTAAGAGATAGGGTAAGAATGTATCTAATCAAAAACAATAGTTATAAGTTTTTTTTTCAATCACATTGTATTGATATTGAGTTTCATCCAATGTTTTTAGGAATAATAGATGTAATTAGGATTATTTTTTCTTCTTTAACTAAGAACAGCCCCGATGAACCTATCAGAATCATCACACATCAATTCTAAGGGCATGAACTAATCTGAGGGTTGGATTATTGAGGTATATGTAAGAGAAATTTTGAGTTCAATGAAATAAATCCTAAAACCCTCATCAAAATTGAATGTAACATCATTCTGGAGTTGACTAATGAGATAAAGGGAAAACCTACTAAAGTTATGGATAAATTGATGATATAAATTGGAATGACCAATTAATGAACATATTTATCAATCTGATGTGGGTTCATAAAGTGATTGGATCACCTCAGTTTTGGTAGGATCAACTTGAATACCCTCTTGTGAAATTATGTTCCATAGAACAACCCCTTTAGTAACTATGAAGTGTAATTTCTCAAAATTCATCACAAGTTTACATTTGATACACTGTTGAAGGACTAGTGAGAGTGAAAACGAGGAGGATTCAAATGATTCACCATAAATGGTAAATTCATCTATGAAGACATCCATGCAATTATCAACAAATTCAGAATATATACTCTTCATACACCTATAGAATGTTCTAGGAGAATTGAAAAGGCCAAATAGAATTATCCTATATGAATTTATTTAAATGGGGGAAGTTAATGTAATATTTTCTTAGTACTGATGTAACATTAGGTTTTTAAGTAGCCTATTTACCCATCATAAAATCAATAATGTTAATTTTCAAATAATCTTTATGGAATTTGATCACGTAAAGTAAGATGGTAGCGAACTTTTCATGTTTCATCATCCAACTTATGATAATCGATGCAGACACACCATTTGTCTTTCACTCGATTTATGACCACCTCTCCATATTAATTTGTGAAAACAGTTATACCACCATTCTTAGGTACCACTTGAATCAGAATAACCCATTCACTATCAGAAATTGGGAAGATAATACTACATATAAGAAACCTCGTGATCTCTTCCCAAAATACCTCAATTATGAGTGGATTGAGTCTTTTTTTGGTTGTCTAATTTGTTTGGATGATTTTTCAATATGGAAGTGATTCATGAAAAGGGAAGGGTTGATTCTTGGTATGCCATCTAGGGTCCAACCTAAGGCATATTTGTTTTACTCTAACTGAATAACATGTTTGTAATTATCGGATATTATAAGTGAAGCAGAGAAATTGACAGGATAACAGTGATCTGGGAAAAAGAATTCAATTTTTAGGTTTGAAGGAAATGGTTTCACATCCATTTTAACCTTCATTTATGGGATAGATAACATAGGAATAGGGGAAGGTATTTCAATCATTTCTAGTTTATTTTCTTCAATACTGTCCAATGTGGAACAATAGAGATCAGAGTTGATATGAGATTCAATATATTTTTCAAGATCCCTTAGATTGATGGAGTCTATAAATGGAAGGTCAGTATAAACTTCCCAATTAATGACTTGGTTAATCAGGGGGAAAATTTCATAAGATCCACTCTCATTATAATATGATGGACATGATGGAATGGGCATTAATTGACTTTTATAAGTGTCCTCAGAAGCATTGATTGAGAAGGCAGAGTGATCCTTCGATGGGTATCTCATAGCTTGAAAATGATGAACTTGATGAGTTGGTCACCAAATTCCATGGATATGATTCTTGTATGGACATAAATATTACATCTAACTATTATGAGGAATTTTATTCCTATAATTAGGGGAGATCAATAATAGGTCATCTCACCTTCCATGTCAAGGACATAGAAATCTGCTAGAAATATAAGATCATTAACTCAGACAAGGAAATACTCTATTATTTCATCAGGGCTGGTTGTGCTTCATTTGGATAAATAGATAAAAACACTCAATGAGTTTAAGGGACATAGACCAAGGTTGTAGAATATGGATTTGGGAATGAAATTTATATAGTCTCCTAGGTTAATGAGTGCATCATCAATGTTGGAAATCCCTATTTGGCATGGAACTGTAACGGTCCATAGATCATTGCACTTCATGGGTACAAACTATTGGGTTGAAACATTCTCGATGGTATTAAGTTGTCTTTTATGAGTCCATAATTCTTTAAGAAATGTTTCATATGTATGGATTTTTTGATAGAATATTATAGGGGCATACTTACCTCAGCACATCTAAACATGTCGTGCATTTCAGGATCACGTTCACAGGACTTCCTTCGATTAAAGAGGGCTCGAGGAAAAGCAATTGGTTTCTTTAAGGAAATGGATAGAGGTGAGAGAGTGGATTCAATTTCTTTTTCTGAATTTTTTCTTTTAAATCTCAATATTAACATTCAAAGTTTTATTTGAGGATCCATCATGAGGCATGGAAATTAGTTTTCTAGATCAAAGTGAAATTTAACTTACATTTAATTTATGGTTAAGTAATGGTTGATCTGTTAGTTTGGAATAATTGGTCCTTTGTTATTAACTTAGGTGGGATGAATGTCGACTAATTTGGGTTCTAATGTTTTGAAGTATAGAATGGGTGAAATATGCAAGATCTTCCCTATAACTTTTCCACAGTAATTTGGAAGAATAGGCATATCCTGAATTAGGATTACAGTGATTTGGGTTCTTAGGAAAGTGCTTGTAATGGGTTTGGAATTGGTAAGGTTCATTAGTATAGTTGAATCCAAGAGGATAAAGAAGAGTAATTCTTCTTTAAGGTTAAGGAAAAAGAGATAAGTTTTGCAGAAGTTACAATCAACTTGAATATATTGAAACTGGTTTAGATTATGAGGAGGGAACTGAGGGGGATGTGAAACAAGATTACCATACCACAAGCCTGAGTTATAGGTATTGGAGAATGTATCATAGTGTGGTTGGTTGGAGTTTCTAATGAACGACCTTATTGTTGAGGGATGGTGTTCCACTAAACATATGTTGTATTGAGATCCATTGTAATATAAGAATTAGATGGATCATATTGAATCTATGGACATAAGTTAGTTGGATGAGACGGTGAGTTGATTCCATAGTTTTTGATAGCTACATGGAATGAATAATGTAGAGAAGATGAGGTTGGGGATTTGACATCCCCTAGTTATCTCACAAGACCTATAAGTTTACTCATCCTATCTGTTATCTTATTGGACTCTATGTATTGATTCTATTGGAATTGTTTTATTTGATCATGTGCTCAAGTATGGAATTATTGTGTGTTTGCAACCATATTTCTTATGATATCTCATGTAGTTGTAGGAGTTTTGTCAATTAGATCACCGCCACATGAGTCATGAATTATTGTTTGATCCATATTTATTAAACCCTCATAGAAGTATTATATCAAGAGTTGGACAGAGATTTGGTTGTGTGGGAAGGTTTCCATAATATTTTTGAACATCTCCTAGTACTCATGGAGTGATTCATTGGGGGAATTGATGGATAACACTTATTTTTTTCAGATTGAAGAAGATATAGAAGAAGGAAATAATTTCTATAAAATGAGTTTATTCATGTCATTCTATAGAGTTATAGAACTATGAGGGAGGTAGTAGATCCATTAATTGGTAGATTTAGCTAAAGAGAAATGTAGTACTCGAAGTTTTATATTCTCTACAGAAACGCCTTGAAGATTCATGGTGGATCAAACCACTTGGAACTATTTGAGGTGAATATGTGGATCCTCACTAGCTAGCCCATGGAAATGAGGTAGAATATGGATCAAAACAGATATGAGTTCAAAATAATCCTCTATGTTTGGATATTGAATACCAAGGAGTTTGTAATTCATATCAGGGTAGCAAGCTCTTTAAGGGTTTGTTCCCTAGGATTGGATATTTCTAGTTTAATTTCATCGGAAATAAATTGTTCCAGAGTGATTTGATTATCCTTAATAGTTCTCCCAAGTCATTAAAGAGTTCTTTCAATTCATGGGTCAAAAAATATGATGGATTTTTTGGGAGTCTATAAGGAATTCAAAGAAAATTTGGAAGGATGTCGAAGGTGGTTTTTTCTCTATATTTTTTTAGATAGTTTTATTTTGTTTTTTTATATTTTTTTATCTTCTTATACAAAAAATCAAAAAATGACCAAGTACTAATTGAAAAATCCCTAAAAATGGTTCCATTTGAAGGACAACCATTTTTTCTTATCGACCATTAAAAGTATTGGTGCTCTACTGACGTGTATAGTGGCGCTCGGGTTGAATCCTTGACAATGGTACAAATTTTAGAGTCAACTATTTCTAATTTATATTTTTAATGAGCGGTTAGTTTGTATAACTTAATTAAATTTATTTATATATTATTTTTAGTTTAAAAAATTGATAATTATTGTGGTGAGTTCATTATTTGTAATTTAATCTTATGATATCCTTGAACTTTTCTTTTTATTGAATAAAATTAACACCCACTTCACAAGAAGATTCTTATTGAAATTACCAATTGTTGATGCTTTAATACAAGCCTTAAATTTACTCAGGTTATAATATCAATAAATACTTGTTTATGGTTGTGTATTTATGGTTCCAATAATCCATATAATCTACATGTTAAAAAAATTATTTCATTAATTCATGAAAATTTTTATGTTTAAAATACATAATGTTAACATAAAAAATATTCAAGGAGAAAAAGATCTTAATCACTTAACATACTAAAATTATAAATCATCCAAGTAGTGTATTTACTAATCCATTTATATGGTTAGTAATATGGTAATATGTGCTTATGATTATGAATTAAAAATATAATAAAAATAGTAGTATAAGAAAAGAGTTGTGCACCAAACACACACATGAACCATGAAGAGAATTTAAACGCAACTTTGATTAGAAAAAAAGGGATTGGGTTTTAACTTGATTTAAGAAATTTTAATAACATTAATATTAAACTAAATAATTTTTATTAAAATAAGTTATAATGAATAAAATTTCATTAATATTTAAGAAAAATTGTGAAAAAACACTTACAATATTACAAATGAAAATGAATATAAAAGAACAAGAAATCAAAGAGAAGGGTAAAGGTATATAAAGTAGAAACATGAGTTTTTAGGTCCTACCATGAATTTTTAAAGTCTATTATCATAATAATTTATCATATTATTCTCTGAAATTCCAATCCCTTGCAAGGAGAACTGGGGGATGTATTTATTGGCCAAGGTGGTGGACTGTTTCCATTCTAAAACTTAACCTCCTAAATCCTTTATAATTTGGTCATCCATAAAACTGAATCTATAGATATATTCTTCTTCAAATATGTATTTATTTATTCTTAATTTAATCTCTCAAAATATTTATAACATTGTAATTTTTCAACCAATGTAATGGCTATTTTACTAGTCAATGCCATTCTGTTCATTTTTTTATATATTTTTTTGATGGTCTAAATGTGAATGACTTTTAGGATATGAAAATGCAATGAAATACAAAAAAATTATTATAAAAATCCAGATGAATATATCATAGCTTTTACACCACAAAATCTCATCTCAATTGGATGATCTTATTGGGAAAAAAGTCAAGAATTGTAGACCATTTTTAATTTCCAGACAGAATGAAGAAATGGACTCCAAACCATTAGTTGGGACCATTTTGGTAGATTTGGGACATAAAATATTTTTAAATGATTAATTTTGATATTCAAGATTTTATTCAATAGTTTTATCAAAATTTCAATTCTAGATTGAGAAAAAAATTTATATCTTCATGGATGGTCCTTTTTCTTTGACACATTCATTAGGCCTTTTTGTATGGTTCATATGCCCCTTGAAATGGGTGATTTGGATCAAGATCTATTTGAATGATTTATATAATATTAAACTGGTAACCCTTAAAACTATAATAAAACAATTTAGATAATTAGGGTGAGAGTTATAATTTTAATAGTAAAGTGACTTGATTTTGGATTAAAAAAAATAATTCTTGAAAATTATATTTAATATTAAAAATGATTAATTCACGCCAATTATGAACTTTTAAAAGTAAATAAGTAAATTAAGTAAATAAAAATTTATGGATAAATTAATAAAATTAGAAAAAATATACAAATACGAATTTATTCAACATCATATTCATAATTAAAACACTACATTACATAATAAACTCAATATCCTGATAATCAAAATGTTTATTTTATTTGGAGACAAGCTATAAAATCAACATATTTTACAATTATTGTGAACATTTTTCAATAATTTCATGATAATATATCTTCTTATAAACATATCCCGTGTTAAAATCATCCTTATTCCCTAGGAAATCAAAACATAAGAAAGGAGTGAGCCCAAATACCTATTAAGGTAAAAATAAAAATATCAATATGTCACCCATGTTGAGATCAAAAGCATATGTGAAAATATAATAATGAAAGAAATATATGAATAAAAGAACATAAAATCATAAAAAGGTTCATATTGAATGATAGTATAATAATCAATCCCATATAATCAAATATATAACATGGTGTAAATATTGGTAAAACTTGAGACTTAAATCATGATCCCCAGATCACAACATAGTCACATGTTAAAGGAGTGTGTCATTGATATAAGCATAGAAACAAAAAATTATGGACCATGAATCACCAAATTATTCCAATAGTAGACCAGGAATCAAAATATGTTTTCCATGGTGAATTAGGCATAACAACATATTTCACATAGAGGATATAACATCATAATATATTTTCAATTTTGGATCAAGAATCACTACTTATTTCATTATTATATCATGAGATGTAAAACTATAATCAATGCATTGTAGATCAGTATAGGGAACTCCCATATGCTAAATATTAACTATACACATGTGTTCTATAGTGACCCAATACTTTTACACATATTATTACATATCTTTTTAATATAAATACCCATTAAATAAAAATATATGATCAAAAATTCCTAGTGTCTTTGGAAGAATAGGCTCATAATACATCAAAGTGGAGATAAAATAATATGAATTTATTTTAATCTTTATAATGATATCCTAAATCCTTTTGAGCACCTAAAACTACATAGAAGAACCTAAGGAATACATAGACAAAAGGGGGAGGTAAAATCCTAGTAAGGGAATAAACCTGAAAATGAATCATAACATATGTGTCAAAAAGAATAAAATAAAAACATAAAATGGATTTACCTTGAATAATAATATGGAGGAATAATATACAATATATGGAGTAATAAGATCATGGGAATATATAAATATGGAAGAAATATAAAACATGACATAACTATAAGACAATGCTAATCTCCCTTACACAATTACAAGGTGGAAAAAGTCCCATCATGGATTAGGTTCACTCGCTAATCCCATAAATATCGCCTCATGGGACTAAAAAATCATCCAATACATCAAATGACTAAATATTTAAATTCATCATAACATGTAAATTCATATGTTTTCCATGTAAATAATTCAAACATAAGGTGTAGAAATAAGTATTACCCATGGAAAGAAATGGGTTTCACAATCACATCATAAGGCATAACCAAAGGGACTATCATAATGGTTTCCAAGAAATAAGGGATTAAATCATTATTGGAATTTTATAATGGAAACAATAAGAACATGTTCTGATAATTTATGTCAAAATAAAGTGAATATATTAAAAAGAGTGGTTAGGTAAATTTTGGAATGTTCCACTTAAGCAAGGTTTTAGTGAAAAGAGTAGAGTCTTTAATAACGGTAAGAGCATAATAATTCTGATAAACCTAGAAGTGAAAAAATTGTTTTCAATGTAATAATGTGTGTTCTTAAAAACCAGTTATGTTTTTAAAAATTTTATTGAGTGGTACTTTAAAATAGGAAAAGAAAATATAGAAGTTCCCTATAATCAATTTTTCAAAATAATCTAAGAAGTAAACTTTTTAGGCACATATATCCCCATAAAGTAATAGTTAAATAAACTTTTTATATATGTGATGGAAATATATACAATACATATAATAAGTATATATTTATAATAAAGAGATAAATTTAGGTAAAGTAAAATAAATCATAACCCAAAGAAAATATGGTGGTTTAGAGGGATCCCTTACCTTATGTTCTAGAATCGTTTTCACAAGAAATTAATGTCATGGATAATAAAATTATTTTAATTGATTAATTAATTAATTAAAATAATTTTCATATATATTTTATTTGTTATAATTTTATTGTTTTTATTTATAGACTTTCAATAAGATATACAGTTCAATTTTGTTGTTCTGGGGGCATTCATTTCATGATTCCATGGTCAGATCACTTATGGATAATTATTTATGTTTTTTTTTCAAATGGGAATAAAACTCCTCAAGTAAGATGAAATGGTATTAATTTACTTATATAAATTAAAATAGTCTCGATGACTCATTTCTTTCTCAATATAGGTACAATTCTTTTAGTGAAACATTAATGTTAAATGATTAGTTCAATTAGTCTATTTTACAGACCATCTCAAATATGATTTTTTATTTAACTGAATTATTATTTAAATGTTAATGAAATTTAAATAAGATATAAAATACTTATAATAATCATATTTCACTATAATATTAAATTTAAAACCATCCATGAAGGTGGTGGAGAAAAATGAAGTGTGTTATTCACGGAGGCGGTGAACCAACCCTATTATGAACAACATATTCATTTAAGAATCAAAATTAGGGAGGGTATAATATTAAAAACCCAAAAAAACCTAAACTTAAACTATATTTATAATAATATATTCATTTTTTTATTTAGTGTGATAGAGTAAAGGATAAGTTATAAGAACAATACAATTTAAAATGGGTAAATTGAGATTATTACCTCTTAATTTTTATCTCCTTGAAATAATCTTTAAGGCACAATGAAATGGTCTTTGTGTGAGAAAAGTAAAACTAGAAAGTGAGGGAGAGTTTTTGGGAGATAATTGAGTTTGTTTTTTGAAATTTACAATGCTTAAAGGCTGTGAGGAGAAGGGGTGGTGAGAGGTGGTATTTATAAGGGGAGGAGAGGAGTGTTTTTAAATACTATATTCATTAGTTTATTATTTTGAATCAAGAATATCAAGAATATTGATTATTGTGACAATTTATATTAAATAGTTCATGTGTGTTTGAACTAATGGGTTCTTGCATCATTCTTGACTAAATAATTCATTTTTTCTTATAATACTAAATACCATAATTTATAGTATTTCACTATTCAAAAAAATCAACTATTTTTGAAAAATACAAAAAATTAACCCTAAATATTTTTCAAAATTTATGTTAAATATTTTTATTCATTTTATGAAAATAATTTTATAAATATTAAAAATAATTTTTTAAATAAAATCCTCATTTATTTGAAAAATTCCAATTTTAATATTATGATAAATTTTTAAATCCTTTGAAAAATTACATATGGTCACATAAAATTATCTTATAATTATAATATAACACAATTTTAATTTACAAATCTATTTTATGACAATAAAATTTCTTATAAATAATTATATTTATTATAAAAAATTCAAAAAAAAACATGCATGTTTTATAAAAATAACAACACTTATTTTATTTTTTAAACACATTTATTTACATGTATTATGATATCAATATGTTATATTTACACTTTATAAGATATATAAATACTATTTTACACTTACATGGGTGAGGTTACTATTTTAATGGCCATGTTACAATTCTAACCACCATGTTACTATTCTATCTATCGGATTACTATTCTAATAGTTATATTTTTAATGGCCATATGGGATTCATACATTCTATAAATACCTTAAATTTCATTAAAATCTATTTTTTCTCTCATTGTTATATATATTTTAATTTTCAAAATACATATTGAGTTACTAACATTCTTCTTAGTTTTTATAGTTTATTTTGTGAGTGTGATTATTATAGGGGATCAACAAGATCCAAATTTTAATTTTTTTATTGTCTTAATTAATATTTATTGTCACATTTTAATACTTTCAATTATTTTATTCAAATTTTTTCTCTAAATATAAGACTATAATTAATATAATAAAATTTATTAGGTTTTATCATGTGGTGCATGTGTATTATACTACATTACTAAATATGAAACAATTATAAAAATTTAAAGTATATTGATAAAATTATGGGTCATTACATATTCCAAAAGAAAATATCTAATAATCACATCATTAAAAAAAGAATAATAATGTGTTTAAAATTATATTTCAAAATTTTTCAAATAAATAACTACATAAAATAGTTCATTAGATATGAAATTCAATCACACAAAAGCGTAACTTAATAAAATAATTTATAGAGTGATTTATGAAACATATCATCATATAAAATTGATCCCCTTTGAGATAAAGAGGAAAAAGAGACAACTCAAAAAAGAGAGTAATATGACTACTTATAAAAATAATGTAGATAAATCACATGAATTGATACATATTTAGAGTTAAAAATAATATATTATTACATTGGAGTAGTTTGAGAACATGGTGTTGAATGAAAAATCCATTTTAAAAAAATCATCACTTAGGAGGATGAGTGTAACGCCTCAACCCCAATTACCCAGAGTCTGTGCATTATTATATAACATTGGCATGATCACAAAAGATCAAGTCTCTAAAGACTGATTAATATAGTAGCCTTGGAAACACAAGATATATTTATAAGTCTTACATTACATAATAAAGTAAAAAAAATACAACAACATATTATCTTCATATCCCCTCATACTATCCCTACAGGTCATTCATAAAATAATTCTTCACATCCTGGGAAAAATAAAACATTGAAAGGGGTGAGCTCAGATGCTCAGTAAGGATAACAATATAGCAGAAACTTTCATAAATAATCATAAACATTTAAGGCAATGTGTAAATAAAACAAAATTATTTTTAACATGAACTTTAGAATAATATTGAAAATATAAAATGAAATAATTCCATTTAATTATTCACTTGGATATTCTACTAGTCGAATAATCACATCCAATATCAATAACCACTTCATAATGATGGAATGCATAATGCCAGACTATCATAACCACATAGTCAAGACCTTGTTCCAAGACTACAAATAATATTTTCTCAAGGACTTGTGCCAAGATACTAGTTTGTCTTATAAGACCTACCGATGCATCGTGGAGCTATAGCAGGATCCACACGTCACTTATTAAGTCCAATGAATTTCTCATATAAACAGGTTTAAACATAACTTAAACATTCATATTAAAACTAGCATACGAAATGTAAATACTTTATCTATAAACCATGAATGGTATAAAAATAACACATCCACAGTAAAACATATCACAAAATATTCAATACAATATGAATGTTTTGTATCATAATAAATCGACTTCAAATAAGCTTAAAATCCATCAAAGGATGTTGACATAGGTGAATTCAAAACTATTTGAGAGAAATATATCTTTTTTTAAATCATTTAAAAGTCACATAATTATAAAAGAAAACATTTACTTTGAAAATATTTTTATAAGATTGTAAGAGAAGCTTCGGTGGGTTTATAATGGCAGAAAATATCCGCACCCTCCGTATAAGTTAAAAAAGACATTCCTACCTAAATTTTGTAAAAAAGGTTAAAAAAGACCTAATTTGGAAAACGACGGAAAGATTCCTTTATAAACATCTTATAAAAAGTAAAAAAGGGTATAAATGACTTTAACCCATAGTCTATAAAATAGTAAATATTATTTGAAATATATTTTTAAGAAACATGGATGTGGATGATAAAGAGGTCCCAGTAGATAATTACGTATAAACAACCTCAGATAAAGAAGTGATTGTGAAATAAACCCTTACCTTGTAATTTTCCTTGGTTAAGGGTAGGTTAGACTCCTGTATAATGTTTAAATAATTGTTATTAAATTATACAATAATCATATACATTAATATCATATCATATATGATCTTTTAATATTTCTTTGTTAATAATATCTTAGTATTATCATCGTTTCAGGTGTTAACTTACTCATTTTCTTTTATATGTTTTGTTACATAAGTCATGTTTATTATGGATATGTTGTATATTATTCATATACATAATGATATCAAGTCCTTAAAAATTATTTTTAATCATCAAATGAGAATTATACTTGCATGGATATGATGGGGAATGAATCTCATTGCGTTCGTGGAGACAGTAGTCCGTAGGTACGCACGAGCGACAATATCATTCTTCTGATTTTAAAATAATATATAATTGGATGCTATATCATATATACAGAATCATTATTATGTTATATTTATTATTTAAATAAATTACACTTCATTATCATACCCATATAAATAATAATGTTTTGAATAACAATTACACCACGACGTGGAGACGGTAAGTCGTACGTATGCACATATGGTGACATGTCATTCAAAGGATGGATTGAATACTGAATATGGTTGTACCATATTTATAATAAAATCACATTATATAGAAAATACTAGAGTTATTATTTTATAATGTCAATAACAATGAAAGAAGAAGTGGAAGAAGAAAGGAACTTGAAAAGGGTGGTGAAAACATTACCTCTTCTTCGGGTTGTTCCATTTGATTTAATCAAAAGGGCTTTTTAGGATGCATTTTTGATCAAAATAAAGCCTCTATGATGAAGTTAGGGAAGATGAGCGAATATTTGGGGCTGGGGTTGGCCGATCGAAAAGGCTTTGAAGGTGTGAATTGGAGGGAAGGGGAAGTGCCCTTTTATAAGAGGGGTGAGAGGCACCTTAGGAAAAGCTAGAAATATTATTTTATAATAAATTCATATTCGTTTTATAATGGCTCCAAAGTGTATTATTGAAAGTTTTAGGTGGGTATAGGTTGAGAACCACTCAACCAATAGGTTTTTGACAGGTTTGGGTGAATATATTAACTTTATCTTTTTGATTTAACTCTTAGTTAAATAGTTTGACATTTACCATGTCTCTTTGTATTTTTATATTATATAGTAAATAAACTTACTATAAACTTCCAAGAGACCCCCAAGTGGTCCATTAATAAGAAAAAAATTATTATATAAGTCCTTTGGCCTAACCTTAGATTTTTATGAATATAATATCAATTAATAATAAAATATTTGTTTTTAAAACTCATTTATGTCAATTTGAAAATATTTAATAATTGAATTTTTTTAAAGTCTTAACAAATTTATTAATTCAAAACAAATTCATTTAATCAATTATAACATGTCATATTAACAAATAAAATTCGTGGATGTCATCCAAACCTTCAAATTATATTTATTTTAACATTTATAATACTAATTATTAGATTCATTCATTAATAAGTAAAATACTGCACCATTATTGGGTCATAAATAAATATAATAATTCAATGTATAAAAATTATAAATAAAATACCATTATGTAGGAAATATTTTGAGATTTATAATGAAAATTTATAGTCTAAAATATAACATATATAACCCTGTGTATTTTTTTTCTAAATGATATATGCTTATGTCATTTTTGTATTTACTTTACCTTAATTAATATAAAGTGTCATTATCACTTACAAGTGGATATATGGGATCCCAAAAGCGACCGAAAGATGCCCGTGGTCAGACATATTTCAACCAATTGGGTTAGGACATGTTTTAGGGTAATTTATTTTTATTATAATATTTTTTTGTTACCCTTATTTACCGGATTTACCCTTTAACCATGGTAAATAAAATATTTACCGAAGTAATTATTAAAAATGTCTAAAAATAAAATTTACCTATTTACACAATTTTAACCTAATAATTATAAATATAGAATCCATTTTTATAAATTCAAAGTACTGAAGTGGAAGAAATTAATTTAAAATTAATTCCCACTGTCAAAACAAAAAAAGCCTATTTTTAAGAAATAACAACTATCAACAGTTTGACACTTGTTTATGTCTGGTTTAAATGTGAAATTATGTCAAATGACCAAAATTGTATTAAAAAGTAAAAATATATACTAAATATACTTTAAAATCACTCAAATTCATAATTTATCACTATTAATTATTTTGAATAAAAAAGTGGTTTTTAATTAAAAGTTAGTAATTTTCACTATTCATCAAAATATGAAAGTTATCTGAAAAGTACCAAAAATTCACCCTAAGATAATTTTGATATTCCGAATCCAAAAATTTAGTCCATTTTGAAAGATAAAATGAATGAAATTTCAAAAAGTGGGTATTACTATTCATAACGGCTAGTTTGAGTGGTTGTGGTGTGTGTTAGAACTCGAATAGTCCGTTCTGATTGTCCATCAGTTTGGGGGTGGTAGGAAGTGCTCAAACGAAGTTTAGTATCCATGGATTTATGAACAATTTTCCAGAACCATGAAGTAAAATGGGGATCACGATTAGAAACAATCGATAGGGGTACTCCATAAAGTATCACAACTTCATTAATATATAGTCTTTCTAGACGTTCAAGTGGTAGATCCTCCCATATAGAAATAAAATGTGTTGACTTGGTAATACGATCAAAAATGACCCATAATGCATCGTTCCTTATAAGAGTCTTTGGTAGTCCAATGACAAAGTTTTTCGTGATATTATCCCATTTCCAATCAGGTATGGGAAGAGGTTGCATGACTTTTTTGGGCTATTTCCTTCCAGCTTTCACTTGTTGAAAAACCATACATCTCGACACAAAATCAGTAATCTCCCTCTTCATGTTGTCCCTCCAAAAATGTTCTTTTAAATCTCTATACATTTTGGTTCTCTCAGGGTGAATAGAGAAATTAAAACTATGAGCATCATCCAATAATTCCCTTTTTAGATCAGGTATATCAGAAACACAAATTCTCCTCCCAAATTTCAAAATTCCATCTTTATAAACAAAGTCACTCAATCTACCATCATTCAGAGATTTAATCTGTTTTTGAGACTCTTCATCATCAGTCTGAGAACTCTTTGTCTTTTGTAGTAAAGATGGTTTGGAAACCATTTGTAAAATCATTGATGTTTCACATTCCATGGTGACTCCCATATCCATCTTTACTAGATCCATGTATATATGATCCTTTTAAACTTTCATCTTATTCAAAAGTCCATGACCCTTTCTGATCAAAGTATATGCCACCTTATTTTCCTTCCCCGGTTGGTAGTGTATCGTGCAATCATAATCCTTGAGTAGTTCAAGACATCGCCTTTGCCTCATGTTGAGTTCTTTCTATGAGAAAATATACTTCAAACTCTTGTGATCAGTATAAATATCACATTTTTCACTATAGAGATAATGTCTCCATATCATCAAAGCAAAGATTACTGAAGCTAACTCAAGATCATTAGTAGGATAGTTTTTCTCATGAATTTTCAGCTGTCATGATGCATAGGAAATAACACTATCATTCTACATAAGGACACAACCATGTCCTTTCTTTGAAGCATCACTATAAATAACAAATCTGTCATTCCCTGATGGTAGAGTCAAGATAGGAGCATTGAATAATCTTCTAGTCAGTTATTAAAAGAATTATTCAAACTCTTTTTTCCAAACAAATTTAACCCATTTACATGTGAGCATTGTTAATGTGTTAGCCAATCGGGTAAAATTATGGACGAAACGCCAATAATAACCTGCTAAACCAATAAAACTGCATACCACTGTTATACTCGTTGGTGCTGGACATTCTTGGATTGCCTTGGTATTAGAATGATCAATAGAGATTTCATCATTAGAGACAATATGGACAAGAAAAGATATCTTTTGAAGCCATAATTCACACTTGCTAAACTTCCCATATAATTCACATCTTCTAAGAGTCTTCAGGATAATGCGCAGGTGATTTTCATGATCTTCATAGCTTTTGGAATATACCAAGATATCATCAATAAATACCACAAAAAATCATCGAGATATTCTTTGAAAACTCTATTCCCTAGACCCATGAATAAATAGGGTGAATTAGTCAATCCGAAAGGCATTACGGTAAACTCGTAATGCCCATACCTAGTTCGAAATACTGTTTTCAGAATTTCTTCTTTCTTCACACACAACTGATGGTATCCAGATCAAAGTTTAATCTTTGAAAATTATTTAGCTCCATGTAGTTGGTCAAATAAATCATCAATTCGAGGTAGGGGATACTTGTTATTTATTGTTATAGCATTGATTTCCCTGTAGTCAATACATAACCTCATAGATCCATCTTTCTTCTTAACAAAAAGGACAGGGTCTCCGCTTGGAGAAACATTCGGGGTGAATAAATCCTTTATTACTCAATTATTCTAGTTGTTTATTTAGTTTAACTAATTCCACAGCGGCCATTCTATAAGGGGCCTTCAATATCGGCCTTGAACTAGGAATTAAATCAAAGGAAAACTCAATTTCTCATTCCGGAGGATGTCCAGGTAAATCTTCTGAAAACACGTCTACATATTCTTTCACAATAGGTACATACTCTATTTGAACATTCCTTTCCTCACCCATAGTTATTTCATTTTATTCCTCCTCAATAATAGAATTTAGTTGAGCTATTGGGGGTGGATCTAGGTAAGAATCAGGTGGTGACGATTCTACTCTAAATATGAGGTGTTCTTTATCATCATCATCAAAAATCGTAACCTCCTTCTTCATACAATAAATTTTTGCATCATGGTCTGAAATCCAATCTATACAAAGGATTATATCAAATTCAATCATGGGTATGGCAATGAAATTTGTAGATAAAGAACATTTATGTCCTCTAATGGGGACTGATTCACAAAACATTATTGCAATGATAATTCCCTTATGAGTTTTAACTGACAACTCCCTTGTTAAATAAAATTAGAAAAATCTAATTTTCTTAGCAAACTGGGATGATATGAAACAATGCGATGATCCATAATCAAATAAAGCATTGGCTAAACTTGAGGAAACCAATAAATTACCTGCCACTACATATTTCAAAGATTCTACCTCAGCAGTAGTGATAACATAAGCTTGGCCTTGATACCTTGGACTTTTCCAAGGTATGTTCCCATAACTCATAGGACATTCATTTGCATAATGTCCCATTTATCTAAAATTATAGCATTCCATGTTGACAACAACTTTCTTTCCCTTGCAATCATGAGCTTGGTGGCCTTTTTCACCACACTTGTAATAGACACCCATTCCCTTCAAGAAAGTACCGGGGTGTTTCTTCCCACATTTACTACAGGATGTGTAATCAAATTTTCACTTATTCCCTTTATTTCCATTTCCAGAGTGATCAGCAGATCTCTTCTTCTCTTTCTTTGCTTTAAAGTCGTAAGACTTAGATAATTCCTTTTCCATCTTGATAGCACACAAGAAAATATCCTCGTACGACGAGAAGGATTGTGACACTTATTCTCGATGAAGAAATCGTTTTAACCCACAAAATAGACGATCAATATTACTTCTTGGTTTATGTATATAATTTGCAGCATACCTTGCTAACCTTGTAAATTTAGACTCATACTTTGTGACATTATCATCCTCATTTTGTCTCAGACTCAAAAATTTCATTTCCATATCTGCTCAATGATCACGAGGAAAGTATTTTTCTAAGAAAATCTCTTTGAACTTCCTCTATTCCATATTTGATACTTCATCATCTTCCTTTGTTTTTTGAATCAATGACCACCATTGGTCAACATATTTAGGGGGGTGGTAAACTGACATGATAACTTTTTCCCTTTCACTACTCAACAAGGCATGAAATATTTTCTCTAAGGAATTTATCCATTTCTCAGTTACTAGGGGATTTTTACTCCAACTGAATGTTGGTGGATGTTGCCTCATGAAGCGATCTAACAATTTTCTCCCCAAGATGCGGATCAGGGTGCTTCATACGGGTAAGATTATTATTGATAACCTGAGTGAGTTGTCCCATTGTGGTGATTAGCTGATCAGCACCTGTTGCATCACCAGATCTACAATAATTATCCTCAGTAGGAGGGAAATCCCTACATGGAGTTCTTGCATTGATACGGTTTCCATTTCTTCCACTAGGCACCATTTCTAAACAATGGCATACAATAGATTAGTTTATGAATCACAATACATAATTCCAAACTTATAACATACTCAACATAAATTGAATAGTTTTATGGATATAAACCATAATCATAAAAATGTTTTCTTTGAGGAAGTATATACTCATAAACCCATCATAATGGATTGTAAAGAAAATGATAATTATTCTAAGCATATCCCCTGGGAGTGTCGTAACCAAGAGTGCTGCAAGGCCCGTTGTTGTGCACCCTTTCCTGTTCAAGTCTAACTCAAAGCGGTGTTTTTAGGTTTTACCCCTAGGTACATATGTGCCAGAGTCGCCTCTACCTACTCGTATCCAGACAAGGATTTATAGCTCAGAAAACTCCTAAAATCTCTACAATACCAAAATTCTATGAAGTTCTTTTATACTAATCATCAAAGTCTCTCTTATGGCTATATGCTCTAATCAGAGTTTATCTAAATCTAGTTTCCAAGGATTGTATTAAACTTCCTCTGATACCAATTGTAACTCCCCGACCCCAGTTACCCCGAGTCGGTGTATTATTAAATAACATTTGCATGATCACAAATGATCAAATCTCTAAATACCTATTAGTTTAGTAGCCTTGGAAACACTAGATATATTCATAAGTCTTACATTAGTTTAGTAGCCTTGGAAAATGAAATTAATATTCCATTCCAATGTTTTTTTAAAATTAAAATATTGTTAAAAATATATCTTATAAATAATTTATGGAATAAAAAAATCATTTTCTAAAACCATTTTTATACAACATGATTTTGTTATAAAAATTATTTTTTAACTGAAGAGAGAAATAATGAATATTTTTATTAAAACAACTTCTAAATTATTATAAGTAAAAAAGAGTGGAAAATGGTACCATTAGTTAAAAATATCACGATTACAAATTTTAGAATGAAATTTATCAAGATTCCATGGAGTTAGACTATAATATTTTTACATTTTAGACTTAATCATATAAAATCTTTATAAACGATGAGATTGTAACATAAAACCCTTACCACTTTAGTAACATTGAATAATAAGCCCCATGAAAGAATTAAATTAAATAAAACATATAATATCATTAAAATAAGTATATTAATGATATAACATGCCAAATGGGTAGTTTATACACCTCATACAAGAAGATAGGTGCATGACATAATTTATCTCACAAAGAAGAAAAATTAAGACAAAAATCCCTTACTAATTTGCTAACATTTGAACTATAAACCACATAAAAGAGAGATATTAAAATGGATATTTAAATAAAAAAAATTACATAAATAACAAAATATATTCATTTTTAGTATGTACATCACATAATATAAAAACATGGTGAATATGGAATGTGCCTCACAGATAAATAAATGTGAGACAGAAATCCCTTACCACAAGTCTCGAATTTATTTTTGCTCAATAAAAACTCATGTATAATAAATATAAGTTTATTATAAATATATTACATAATCATATTTATATCTACCATAACATATATGATCTTATTATGTTCTTTTATTTCCCATTTATTAACAATTCCATGTTAAAGCCATGTTTCATGAAATAACCACTTTGCCATTCATGTATGTTTTGATTTTAAATTTTTGGTTGTCTTAATTTGATCATGGTTTCATAACCAATATAATTTTATGCCTTATATAAATATTATTTATATTCAGTACATATTTATTAATAGTAGTCCATAAAATTTAATGATAGAAAATAAAATACATAATTCATGGAGATGGTAGGTCAAACATATGCTTGAACGCTATTTCAATTTTCTTTTTGGATTGAAATAAATAAAGGTAAATGATATTTTTTAATTATAGAATCATTTTTATGTTATATATATCAAATATTTTCATTAAATCCATCCTTATTACATTTTATGTAAATCACAAATGAATCACATCGCTTCGCGAGGTGGTAGTCTACCATACACATGAACAACTTTACTATATTATTATATAATAGAATGTTTGAAGATATGAGTGATATAACAATACATAAGAATAATAATATCATAAATATAATATATAAACAGTAAATACATCATTATTTCTAGCCTTAAGTGGTTTTAATAGAGAAATGAATGACATCATTTCGCAAAGCAGTAGTCCATCCTGCACATGGGTGATGATTTTTTAATCCAGTTGATGGAAGTGGAGATGGTAATACATCATAAAATTAAAATAAAAACATCTAATTATATGGAATATAATGAGCTTATTATATCATAATAGTATAACAATAATTGAAGTAGGTGGAGGAATAAATAAAACAAAATTTTCGTTGAAGAAAATGACGTCTCCTTTACGAATCCCCCTTTGGTTTGAACCAAAATCCTTCCTCTGATTGAATTATATCCCAAAGAACTATTATATTAAGTGAATAGGGAATTTTTTTATTTTATTTGGGTATTTATTGGATTAATAAAATGTGTTTTAATGTGTGAATAAGAGAGGATAAGGGCTTGCATTTTATAAGTGAGGTGAGTGGCACACTTGAAATTTTTTGAAAATAAAAAGGTGTACCCAAATTTTCACAAGGTTAAAAGTATTTTAAATGAGAAATTATCAACAATTATACATTATAAGGTCTCAATATGTCTATTAAATGGGGTTTGGAAATGTTTTGGTAACCCTTATCTTTTTAGTTTACCCTTATAAACCCATTTTTACTTTAACCGTTGTAATTAATTTTACTATTTTCACTGTTCATTTTTGTCAAAACAATTATTTCATCTTATTATAAAATATATATAAATATTATTCAAAATATTGGATCTATATCTATAAATTAAATTCACATAAGTTTAATATTTTAATTTAATATTAATCCCATAGACATGATTAGAAAGTGGGTTTTCAATGCGAAAATGTTCAAAATATTATAAATATTTTATATCAAAATACAATATTAATATGATTAAAATGAGAAAAATTGGATTAATATATATATAATTGAAATAAATTTCATTTCAAAAAATTAAAATTAAAATTAAAATTTATAAATAATTTCAATAAAAAGGTAGTTTTCATTTAAAATTCTGTGTTTTTCAGTACTCATAAAAAAATTAATATTTTCCTAAAATTATCTAAAATTTACCATAAGATAATTTAGATATCAATATTTCAAAAATGATGTTTAGTTTTTAAAATAAATTTTATAAGAATTTCAAAAACAATTTTTAAAATAAGTGCACAAAAAGTAGATAAACCGCTTTAAAAAGATTACAGTTTCAAGCATAAAATTGTATTAATTAATATATATTGTTTAGAAAACACATAAGATGAATGTTAAACAGTTGATTGAATATATGATATATATATATTTAATTAAAATAAATCACCAAAATTTGTTTTTTTAATTTTTTGTGGTAAAATGAGTTTGTTTGTATAAAAATTGTTTTTTAGAAAAATATTCCCTTTATTTTAAAATGGATTTTATTATAATTTATAATTAATTGGAAAAATAATAATTCATTTATAAACTATATATTCTAATAAATTATTGAATAATATTAATATTCACCGTTAAAATGGTTAGGTTATAACAATTATATTAAAAAATAATCTCTTCATGTTATGTCATGTTTTATTTAAACTTTGCATTGCATGTAACACAAGAGAAGTTCAGTGTTGTTCGTCATACATGATAAACTCATTTTTAAATGTAAAACAATATAAACAAAGTATTTCATGTAATTAAAGCTATATAAAAGATAAAATATATTTTTAAAAAATATTTCACAAAATATTGAGTTGTTACATTCTACCTCCCTTAAGATGAATTTTTCCATACAAATTCACCACTTTGGTTCTATATTTTTTTTTATTTTGCCTCATTATATACTTTGGTTCCCATGTGTCTTCATCAAGTTGGGAGTTTCACCAAAAAACATTGAGTAGGTTGGTGTTCTTTTTTTTAGAACTTTCTATATTCAATCCATAATATCTACGGATTATTCCTCATAAGAAATACCATGCTCCAACAGTATGGCCTCTAAGTTTAGTAAATGTGATAGAGAAAGTATATACTTCCTCAAGAGTGATATGTGGAACACATTGTGAACCTGGGAGTGGTTCTATGGGAGAAAAATTGATAAGATATTGTACCTATATGATCAAGTATTTCAATGGGGCCAATATAGGTAGGAATTAGTTTTCCCTTATTTGTTACATGGTGAAATTCATAGAAAAACCTTCTTGCCAACATCAAAGTTATAGATTACATCAAAGATTATCAGCATAACATTTCTATAAAAAAATTTATTTTCCATTCATGTTGCAAAAATGGGATATACCTTCTCTACCATATCATCATCTTTTTCTGGTCCCAATATTTTTGTTTCTAAAATTTCATTCTAGTATGTTAGAGTTATATAATTATTTCCATAAAGGGATTCATAATGAGCCATCTGAATGTTTGAGTGAATTATTTTTTTGTAAGAAAACTCTACTTGAGGAAGGTGTTTATCGCAACCACCTTTAAAATCCATAGAAAAAGGTTAAAACATATACATTAGGGTTTGAATTAATATATCTAACTGGTTATCTATCTAAGGATGATCCGAAATGATATAATTCAACTCAACCTCAAAATATTATAGAAGATATCACTAAAACTTCAATTTAAACTCTAGATTCTAATAAAATACAATTGAATGTGATACAATATGAAAACATTCCACTTTCATAATATATATTCTAGAAATAATAACCAAAAAGAAATATTCTCTAATATTAATGAAGCATGCAAACTTTGTGAGGTGATCGACTACAACCAATATAATATTGTTCCCTTTAGATGTTTTAGGAAGTCCAATGAAAAATACAAGGGGATGTTTTCCCATTTTGATAATTCCATGGGTAATGGATGTAACATCCCCTTAGTTTTTTTCTCTCATTCTTCACTCACAAATATACTAGGAAATTAGATACAAAATCTATGATATCTCTCTTCATTGTATTCCACTAGAAGTACTATTTAATTTCCCTATACATATTCATACTTCTAGGATGAATAGAGAATAAATACCTATGATATTTCTATAACAAATCCTTCTTCAAATATGGTATGGATGGAGCATATACACAGTTCCTAAAAATTATCATTCTATCTTAATAAAAGTTAAACTCGGACAAATTTCTAAACTTCTTTTGCACCTCTATATATTCCTTGAGCACCTATTTAATTTTCACTTGGATAGGTAGTTGAAAATTCAACTGAGTAAGATAATGTTTCTCCAATTAATTTATGATTACCAGATCTATCATTTTCAAATCCATAAATACTGTATCTTTTTTATCCTCATCATGGATAATATATCATGAACTTTTCGAGTCAAAGCATCAACCACCTTGTTCTCTTTCAGAGGGTGGTCATGTATTGAGCAGTCATAATATTTAATAATCTCTAACAATCTTAACTGTCACATATTGAAATCCTATTTTAATATATACATTAAGATTTTTTATTGTTTTATATATCAAACATTTCTCCACAAATATAATTCCTTCATTAATAAAAAATTATCACAACTTACTCCAAATCATGAATTGGGAAATTTTGTTCATGAACCTTCAACTTTCATGAAGAATAAGATATAACCATCTCATTTTTCATAATAAAACATCCCAATACCTTATTGGATTCATCAATATAGATTAAAAACCCTTATCCACTATAGGGTAATGTAATAATAGGTGCACTGATTAATCTTCTCTTATTTTCTATGAAATTTTAATTACATTTATCTATCCAGAGGAACTTGGTTCCCTTCTAAGTATACTTGGTGAGTGGATTATATAGTCATGAGAACTTCTCTAAATACTATTTATAATATATATAAAAATCATGAAAACTATATATCTCAGTCACCATAGTTGGTCTGGGCCAAAATTCAATAGCCTCTGTCTTAGATAGATCTGCTAATATACCCTCTCTTGGGATTATATGACCAAAAAATGGACCCTATTGAATCCAAAATTCATAGTTAGTGAAATTTTAATATATATTTTTGTTCATAAGGGTCTTTAGTACAATTATAAAGTGATCTCCACACTCTTCTTTACTATTTGAATAGATAATAATATCATCTATAAAGACAACCACAAACCGATTAAGTTAATCTTTGAAAAACCTATTTATTAAATCCATAAAGATAGCTAGGAAATTATTAAGACCGAATGGAATCAATATATATTCATATTTTCTGTACCTTGTATGAAATGATGTCTTTGGTATATCCTCCTTCTTGAACCTCAATTGATGATATCCAGAATGAAGGTCAATCTTTGAAAAGTATCCACTTCTATGAAATTTATCAAACAAGTCACGCATACGTATAAGAGGATATTTTTTCTTAATTGTAATATTTTTTAGCTCCCAATAATCAATATAAAGTCTCATTGACCCACCTTTCATTAAAAAAATGAATAGGTACACCCCAAGGTGACACACTTGGGTGAATGAGTCCCTCGTCAAGGTTTTTTAAGAGTGCTTTCCTTAATTACCACAAATTAATCATGGCCATTCTATAGGGATTCCTTAAAGTTGGTTTGATACCAGATATAAGTTCTATTTATAACTCAACTTTAGGTTTTGGTGGAAGGTTAGGCAACTCATCAATAAAGACATAAAAAAATTCCCAAACAATAGGCATATCATCAATGTCAAGTGTCTCCCCAACCATTTGAGATAAAAATCCCTTATTAATGTGAATTAAGATCTATACATTAGAAGTGATTTTCATTAGAATTTTGTACTTTTCCTCACATTTATTGAGGATAATAGGTTGGTTTGAAATATCAAATATGACTTAACTTCTTAAAAATTTGATGTAGTGTTTATGTATATAAATCCAATCCATAAATAAGATTACATAAAATTCAAAAAAAGGATGGATAAAATGTTTTTTAGGAAGCATATTCCAAGTGATGTCAATTAGAGAGGAATCATATAATAGAGATGAGATCATCTTACCAAAAACAGTTTTCACTGAAAATTCGATATCTAATCATTTGGGTGGATTCTTGATACCCTTATTAAATTAATCAAATAATAAATAATGGGTATATCCATAGTAAAATAAGACATTAATAGTTCTAAAGTGGATGGTAAGTGTACCTTTCACCACATTGTTATCTAACCCCGTGTTAGAAATAATGATCACATGAGATTTCTCTTTTGTCTCTTGGCTTAATTGGTTGTTGATTTTGATCATCATAATTAACCTTTTATTTTTTCACTCTTTATCATAGTGACCATATTCTTTTCATTTGAAACACTGGAGAGCGAGTGGTTCATTCAATGAAATTTTCTACGTATTCACATAGTTAGATAAACTCATACCATTACATCATAAATCAATTTATAAATGAAATTCCCTTCCATGATTAAAAAATTTATCATCCCCCTTAATAAAATTTACTCAATGCTTCTTCCCACACTTTGAGGCTAAAGGAAATCTCATCTTCTCCTCATCAATATTGTCAGATTTTCTTTTGAATTCTATTTTGTTGTTATTATCTATACCATGTTATTGATACATAAATCCAAACTCCATTTACAAGTTGATATCACATCGAACAAAATCATCATATATACTGAAGTATTTTTTCCTAACTCCCTTTGGAGACTTGGTTTTGGCCACTGAAGAATTTAATGACATTAATTTTATGTTAGATGATAATACCAAGAGCATACAACACAAGTCTTGTAAATGTTACCTCATAGGCACCAACTAATTTATCACTTTTTTCTTCAACTCAAGGAACTCTTTATCCATATTTTTATGAAGAATATGTGAAAAGTAATTAATGAAAAATAAGTTCTTTAATTTATCCTAATCCATGTATTCAATATCATCATATTGCTTCATATTGTAGATAAGAGTCTACCATTTATACACTTCACCTTATAAATGGTAGACAACAAAAATAGATTTTTAATTTTACGGACATTAGTGAATAGAAAAAATCATTTCAGTGTTACTGATCCATTTCTCAACAACTGTTAAATCAATAGTTTTACTAAAGAAAGGTGGATATTACCTTATGAAGGGCTCAAAATAATTTTATTCCATATTATGTTATTTTTGGAAGTCTATAATAATCCATTGCCTGAGAAATTTTTGGGATAATTGAAATGATTTTTTTCATTCTAGATCCCATGACTTTTGGCTTCATAGGAGGATAATCATTCAATTTTCCATTGCGCACATCATCAGCACTATTTCATCAGGTTCTATCCATTTACTAAAACTATAAAACATAGTTTAAAAAATAGTAATCACAATGGGAAAAATAATAATCATGAAAAATAACTTATATGATTTCTAAATAAGGACACATTCACTGAAATATATGAAACCTTAGGATTAAACAAGGTTATTCATGGTCATTATTCAAATCATTCATAATGGTTCATAGAGTTTGTGATTTTCCAATGAATATCCTACAAGAGTTTTAAATTAGGCATGCAATGAGGTCTATCGTTGTAAATCAGGTAATGATCAAGTCCACATTAATGGAACCTTTTCAGATATATTACACCTAAATACCTCTAGACCAGGTCCACATCCACTCATAGTATCTAGATAGGGATATAATTTCTTAGAAAAACTCTCTTTATCCTTTAATAAAATTTTGGGACATTTTTCTATAATTTGAATCATCCTTATACATATACATAGAAATTTATTTATAGATATCACTAAATTTTTCACCTCATAGTTTCCAATAGTTAACTAAACCTATCCTTTGATAGTAATTATAGAATCCCAGGATTTTTATACATGGATATTACATACATTTAGATTAATATTGATTACATTCAACAGACACACATGTGAGGACCATAATAGTTTAACGACATAGGAAACATAGAAGACAATGTAATTAATTAATTAAAGGTCTTAAATGTATAACATAATGATATTAGCCTTTATTAATCTTAAAAAACATCCCCTACATAAAACCATTCTTTATAACCTTGCGAAAGGAAACACAATAAATAGTGATCTCAAATGCCTAATACAGGTATGAAAGTGAGATATCAAATATCACATAAGTATGAAATGATCATAAGGGTATGAGAACATAAGATTAAATTTTTTAAACCATAACTTTCATATTAAATATCATAATATTGAGACATGGAATAAAGTATGGCATTTAATAAGACATGGATCATAATGAAATCAAAGCACATGAGCCTCGGAGCATAAAATTAGCATAACAAATAGAATTGTGGAATAAAAATAAGCATAGAAAATTATTTACATAATAGTCAAGGATAAATTACAAGGCTATATAGTGGAATTTAATAACTCACGTACCATCGTAGTAGTAAAGGATCACTCCCAAGACCATCATATTAGACAAAGTTCCTTACATAACTAGGTTTACCCCCATTACAGTACTGTTTAACTCCTGAGATATAAATATTTACCTAATGAATTGGAGAGAGATATAGGTCCCAAAAATATCATAATAAAAACCATATTTATGTGTTCTAAAAAATACAAAAAATTCATCATATCATAAGCCATAAAATGAAATCAGGTTAATAAAAATTTCATCAAGTCATAACCTGTGGAAAAGAGACTGGTTGCATAATCATTTGATCATTCATCATATCATAACATGTGAAAAGAAGTGGATTTCATAATAATTTTATCATGTTATAACCTGTTGAATAGAAATGGGTATCTTAAAAATCATTCTATAAAAAAATAAACCATTCATTGAAAGAACAATAAACGTATCCTTGTATCATATCCCCAGTAAATAATAAGTAACATGAAAGGATGTCTTCATAGATGGAAAATTATTTTGAAATATTATATGGAACATTTATTTTAGAAGATAAAATTTATTTGAAAATAATTTTTTACAAATGAAAATTTATAAAACATTTTTGAAATCGTTTTCATTGAAAATAACCATTGAGACATATAAAGAAATCTTTAAAAATTATTTAAATCGTTTTTTGAGGAAGATATATATTTTTCTTCGAAAATGAATTTTAAAACATATGGAATTATCAAAATAATTTTTTTATAAAATAACCTTGAAAAAATATAAATCAAGCTTCATTTAAAATAATGGTCATGATGGTGGAAAATTACATTCATGTTGTATACATTAAAACCAATATTCTTTTCATATTTTTGGTAAAATACACATATGAATTGTTTGGAAAATTACATGAAGATTCTTTAAAAAATAGATATTCTACCTTGTGTAAAAATTTATTTAATAAATAATTAGAATAATGATAAAAAAAGTGTTTTTATTTTTTAAAAAACATTACTTTAGATGAAAAATTTGTTTTTGAATAAAGAGAGAAATAAATATGTTTTTTCATAAAACACATTCTCTATTATTTTAAGTATAAAAAAGTGTAGAAATGATACAATTACTTGAAAATTTAATTAATAAACATATAATAATAAAATTAATGATAATTCAATAATGGAGACTTGATCATAGAAAATCTCAATAAATGATGAGATTGTGACCTAAAACCCGGGACACTTTGGTAATTTTTAGTAATAATCCCCATGAAAGAAAAACATTAAATGAAAAATTTAATATCATGAAAATAGTGATATTCATGATATTACATTTCTAAGGGTCAGTATGGACACCTTATACATGAATATAGGTTCATAGCATAACTTATGTCCCAAAAAGGTAAATTGGGGGAAAAATCTAACACCGATTTGTTAACATTTGAACTGTAGACCCCATAAAATAGAGATCCAAAAATGGATATTTAATTATACAAAAAACTTTAATTATAATAATCATAAAATATAAATATTGGTAGTATATATACAACATATTATAAAGACCTGGTGAATATGGCATGTTTCTTTAAGAAAAATAAATATAAGATAGAGATCCCTTACTGTAAGTCTTGAATTCCTTAATACTCATTCATACATATAATAAATAAAATTTTATGTTAAATATATTATAAAACCATACTTATATATAATACCATATATGATTTACTTATGACATTTTACTACCCTTTTATTGACAATTCCATGTAAAATTCACGTTTTGGGTAATAACATCTTTTTTCATATATGTTTTGATTTATTATTTTTGGTTGTATTAAATTTACCATGGTTAAATCATCTAAATAATATTAAAAATTATATAAATATAATATATATCCTGTATATATTTATTGAGAGTAATCCACAATATTTAGTGATAGAAAATGAAATACACCGTTCATGGAGACGGTAACCCGTACATACACATAAACGTTGTTCCCATTTTATTATTGGATTAAAATAAATAAATTTAAATGATATATTTACATTATAGATTCATTTTTAGGTTATATATATCGCATATTTTCACTAAAAAAATATTTATTACCTTCAATGAAAGGTGTGAATGAATCACATCGCTTCACGAAGGGGTAGTCCACCGTTCACATGAACAATATTATAATATTCCCATCGAATGAAATGTATGAAGGTATATGTGATATAATAATTAAATTATCATAATATTATCATAAATATAATATATAAACAAAAAATACATCAGATCCTGAGGCGATAGTCCACCCTACACATGAGTGATGATTTCACAAACCATTTGATGAAAGTGGAGATGTTTTTTTGTCCTTATCTTAAAATAAAAACATACAATTATCTTTAATATAAATATTTTATTATATCATTATGGTATAAATTTAAAGATGTGGATGAAGAAATAAAACGAATCACCCGTTGAAGAAGATTACCTCTTTTTCAGGAATCCTTCTTAGGTTTACACAAAAAGTCTCCCTAGGTTGAATTTCTATCCAAACTAAGGCTTCTTGGATGAATAGAGAAAATTTGGAAATTTATTTTTTAGAATTTTTTTAAAGTGTGAATATGATAATAGAAGGTCTGACCTATTATAAGTGATGTGAGTGACACACTTGTAATGTTTTGAAAAGAAAAAGGTGTAACCATGTTTTTAAAATTCCACAAGGATTAAAAATGCAACATTATCAAGACTTATATAGGTTGAGGTATAAATATGGATATAAAATGGGTGTTTGTAGAGTTTTTAGTAATTTTTAACCAACATTTTTTTAGTTTAACCCCTCAGTAATCCAATTTTTACCTTTATTGTGGTAATTAAATTTTAATGTTCTCACTATTAATTTAGTAATAAAATAATATGAAATTTTTAGATAATTTAAATTATTCTGATTGAAAATATAAATCCCATTTTCAAATATTCAATTCACAAAATTTCATAAATTTAAATTAATATTAATCCTACAGACGTGATGAGAAAGAGGGGTTTCAAAAAGAAAATGTTCAAAATTTTACAATGTTTTTATATAAAAATAAATATGAAATTGATTACAAAGAACTAAATTTTATTAATTTATATATAATTTAACTAATTTTATTTTAAAAAAAATTAAAAATATTATTTTACTTTATAAATAATTTAAATGAAAACGCGGTTTTCAATTAAAATTTGATATTTTTCACGTTTCATAAAAAATTTATCTTCTTAGAAAATATTTAAAAATTCACCTGATGTTTTGTTTATATTATTATTTTAAAATTAAAATTTTTTTTCCAATAAAATTTACAAAATTTACAAAATTTATTTTTAAAATATGTTCACAAAAAATTGACAAAACTGTTTTTTAGAAAAATGGAGTGTTTAAGTGTAAAATAAAATCTACTCTTATCTCTTGTCTAGAAAACACATAAGATAAATGTCAAGAACTTTATTAAATATATAATATGAAAATTTAATTTAAATAAATCAAAAAAAATATTTTATTTTATTAAGGAATATTTTTCATAAACATATTTTTTTAGAAAAACATTCCCTTTATTTTTAAATGGGTTTTATTTTAATTTCTAATTAATTGGACACTAAGGAATTATTGTGTAAACCATATATTTTCAGAATTTATTTAATACTATTCATAAATTTAATTATAATTGAAAGGTAATAACTATTATATTAAATAATAATTTCTTAATATTAATTCTTGTTTCATTTAAACTTAGTGTAGTGTATAACACAAGATAAATTCGGTGTTGCATGCAACACAAGATAAACTCAATGTTGCGTGTAACACAATATAAATTAGGTATTTCATATAATGAAAGATATATAATATATTAAATATATTTGAAAAAAAATATTTCACAAAATATCAGGGTGTTAAAATTGTTATATATTGATTAGAAATAAAATAAGAACCATTTGGAAGAAAAATAAATATTTTCTAAAAAACATTATTTTTCTAAAAGGCGGTTTTGTCATGCATTTTGAACATAATTTAAAATTAAATTCAAAAAATTTTAAAAAATTTAATTCAATAAAATAAAATTTATTTTTAAAATCTACATGTGAAAATTAAATTTGGGTAAATTTTTTATAATTTTCTGAAAAGACTAATTTTTTTGATGAATAGTTAAAAATACCGATTTTTATTGAAAATTGCCTTTTTTGTTTAAATTATTTGAAAAGTTAAATTTTATTTTAAATTGGTTTTAAAGTAAAATTAGTTCAATTATTTTACAATTTAACAAATTTAATTCATTGGAATCAATTCTAAATTGAATTTTAATATGAAAACATTTTAAACCTTTTAATGTTTTGTTTGGAGAAATTGATTTTTCGATATGTCTGTTGGATTAATTATAAATTGAATTCTTAAAATTATGGGAACTGATTTTGGAAAAATTTATTAAATATTTTAAATAATAATAATTAATATTATATAATAAATTCAACTTATTTTTTTCATAATGAATAGTAAAAATAGAAAAAATTATTTATCGTGGTTAAGGTTAAAACGAGTTTACCGAGGGATAAACTAAAAAGATAAGGGATAAAAAAGAAAAATAATCTAATTAATTTTTTATTTCCATATTTGGACCTTATATCTTCCATTTTCATGATTGAATCATTTTTTAGGTTTTTTCATGATAAAAATTTTGGTATCACTTTTTCCTTTCAAAAACTCCAAGTGTGTCCATGCCCCCAGCTGTAAATGGCCACTTCCTCTCCTCCCCTATTCACACATAAAAAATCCATTTGTATAAGAAAATAAGTTAAAAATAAATTCTTCATATCCTTAAACAAAACCTATATGCCTAATTTTTATTATTAAACCTTCCTAAGAAGGCTTTGGGTATAAACCTAAACGGGTTATCCAAAGAAGAGGTAAAATTATTAACGTTTAATTTTTTTTTCTTATTACACCACCATTAAATCTTCTTAAACTATGAAAATATAATAAAATAATAATATAAAATATATAGATATTTTATTTTGATAATTTAATAACCTATATCCATATTCACTTCAATCAAATGGGAAACAAAACCATCGATCGTGTGTACAATAAACTACCACCTTTTGAATCGATGTAACCTATTTTAAATCACCACATTTCAAAGATGTATAATATGATGGATTTAATATATTTTAATTATATTTATGAAATAATTATACTTATTTAATTATGATATTGCATATACCTTTATATTTACCATTCTGTTGGGGGATACGACAACATCGCTCATGTGTACGGCGAACTACCGCCTCGTGAACCAATGTGATTTGTTTTTCACTTATGCTTTACATAGAAGGTACTGATGATAAATTTAATGAAAAAATGTGATATTTAGGACCTAAAAATAGTTATATAAATATAATATCACATCTCAATTATTTCCTTCTAATCCATTGGAAAACAATAACATCACCTGTGTGTGTGTGGGGACCACCGCCTCCACAAAATAATGTGAGATGTTTTTCATTATATTTTTACATGGATGGTAATTAGGATAGATTTTATTAATATAAATTACATATAAAAAATAATAATTATGGTTTAATGGTTAATTAATATTTATTTTTCTTTGATTCCATCGATTAAGAAAATGGAAACCGTTTTTATGCGTATGTATGGCGCAATGTCTCCATGAATGGTGTAATGCATTTTCTATTTTTAAATTTTATGAATTACTCTAAATTCATATATAATGAATATATATAATATTTTTATCTTGTTTTAAATTTTTTATATAATTGAAACATGATCAAACTAAAGGTATCAAGATTGATTAACCAAAACACACATGAAAAACAAAGCATTTTTCACATGAAACAGTGATTTTGACAAAGAATTGTTAATAAATAGGTCATAAAATACTATAAGTAACTCATATATAGTATAAAATTTATGATAAGTGTTATTTAATATATGTTCAAAAAATCTACATATATTATATAGGAGTTACATACACACACAGGTGAAGTCATATATGAGGTAAGGGTTTCTCATCTCACTTTTACTTCTATGAGACATATGTCATATTCACCACTTAGTTATTTTTTGGTTTATATACAAAAAATTTGATGTTTTATATCTTGAATAATTTTATCTTCCTATTATTTAATGATTCATTTTAATTTTTTTTTCAATGGGATTATGATTTAAAAGTTACCAAAGTGTTAATGTTTTATTTTACAATCTCATCATATATCAGGGTTGTTTATGATTAAATTTTTTATGAAATATTATGATCTATAACTCAATAAAATAATCAATTTTCTTATCCTTTATTTATTTTGGATTTTTTCATGTAATATTACCATTTTCATCTCTTTGGTACTTAAAATTATTGAAAAAATAGTTATAATAAAAGCCAACTTTATTTCCATTTTTGGTTGAAAATGTTTTTCTTTCATATTCAGGGTTTTAAAAAATATTTTTTTAATATCATCCAAAATTATTATTAAATACATTTTTATCCATATTTTACTTTTAATTTTTTAAGGATTATTCTTATCATTTTCAAAACAAGGTATTTTTTAACCATTTTACAAGAGTGTGAAAAGAATATTTTTTAATTTGTGCGGCATGTATGTAATTACCTACAATCATTGTTTTCAAGTTTCCAATACAATTTTAAATGTTCCTTTAAAAAAATTATTAATATTCTATAAATTTATGGTTATTCAAATGGAATTTAAAATTTAAAAGGTTATTTTCCTCAAGAATGTTTTAATGTAATATTTGTGGTATTTTGATTCATCATAAAAAACCCTCATTTTAATTATTATCAAATTGGAATATATTGTAATGATTCCATAATAATTATTTTTTATGATCATATTAATTTATGATGATCTATTTTGATACCATTCATCCTATAAAATTGGATTGATTTATGATTATGTTTAATAATTGTGGAATATATTAACATATCGTAGGATAAATTTTCAATTTGAATATTAATGTTTATTATGTTTCACCAATTTTATTTTACTAATTTAATAAAACTAATAAGGGATGGACATGATCCTCTATAGACTCTTGATGCATCAATAGGTCTCATGAAACAACTATCATGAGTTTTTGGGAAAAGGTTTTCCCATTTATCTAATATTTGTTTGGCAATGAGGATTGATGATATGGTTACGATGTATGGAATTATGAATTCTCTCATTATTAGATTAGTTATTATTTATAAATGTGATTATTTTATTAGTTATAATATTAATGTTTATGTTTAAAGATCATGTGATTATTTATATGTAATTATTTGATCATTATTTATTTCTACCATATTATACTCTAGTAATTGATTGAATACCCTATGTTTCTATTATATACCTTTCCATATTTATTATGAATATTTATTCATCATATATTCCACTATACGCATACCAATACTGATAATTTGAGTTTACCCCTTTCTTATGTTTCTTTTTTTAGGAGGCCAAGATGTGTATTATAATTCATAGACAAGGTTATTCTAGAGTAAATAATGATACACTTGAAGAAAATACTATATTGTATTTTTTCAATTTTAATGTGGTATTAAAGTATGTATCTAATTTACTAAGAATACTAAACAACTAAGTCCTTTAAGATGTGATTTCTTGTATCTAGTGACAATATAATAAATTAACCACTGAATCTGGGATATTAGGGTTGAGGTCTATGCACCACAAACTAACATCGTGTAGATTAAGAGGTATATGGTTAATTCAATAATTTCTATAATAAATAAATTTACCAAATCTAGGTGAATAATCTTAAATCAATGGAAGTAAATATAGATGCTTCATAGAGTAAAGAAATCGAAACATAAATTAGGCCTATAACAGAAAATTATTTGGAAAGAAAAAGGTAGTGATGGATTTCTGCAAGTTTAATCCCCCAAAATAAAATAGTATGATAGGATTTATAAGGTAATATGTGACAAATATAAATTATATAAAAGTGAAAATAATTGGTTGATATAAATAATATCTTAATGAAGAAAAATTGGGATGTAAAAACCATTATGGTAGAGGTAACATAAGAATAAAAAGAACCTGATATGGAAAACAATAAATTAAAATATAATAATGTGTAATATATTTTTTATAATTTATTGAAATTTCAAAATGAATAAACCATATAATATAAATTATAGTTCATAATATCAAACATGCCTAATTTATTTAAAAACGAGGCAAAATAACTCTTACAACAAGTGTATGATCAAAATCAAAAACTACGAATGGGAAAGATACTAAAACAAAAATTAAAATAAAATGAAAAATAATTAATTTTATAATATGAAAAACAGGCACTATATACAACATATATAATTAAATAGGTTCATAAAGAGAAGCATGTCTCTAGAAATAGCAATTGACACCAACAAACCCCTTTTAAATAACAAAATATTTGAGGAAAGAATCATCTTATAATGAGGTAATAATGAATAATTGTATAACCCCAAAAAATAAGGATGAAATAAAAATCAATTTATTCATTAGGTATAATAAATAAAACTTGGAACAATGGAGTTCAATAGGAAAGTTCATAACTCAATGGAAGAAAATTGAGTTACCTTATAAACCATTTATTTAAAACCCCTTGAAGGATGTGATTTAAAATGAATCATTAAATAACATTAATAATTATGATATAATGATACAAAATATTAAATGTTAATTAGATACACCATTACAAACAAAACATAGTGAATAAAAAGAAAAAAATTTCTCAAGGGATGTCAATTTGAGACAAAAAACCCTATATTAATTCTCAACTTTCACTAAAGATATTGAATCTTCAGTATAAAAAATAAATATCTCAATAATATATTTGATAATTATTTTCATATATAGAACCTTTTATATCCTCAATTTATAAATATTCTCTATACGTATATTAGTTAGTTATTATCTATTGTCGATATTGAGTGTGAGTAATCTTGATCGTTTTAAACTAGTTTTGTAATAGTGGCGTTGTTTTTATTATTATTCATTAATCATTTAAAAATAATACACGGTACATTAATTTATGTTTTATAATTATTTATAATGTTATAATTTTATTCTATGATAGTTTTTGTTAGGATCCTTAAAGGTTAAATCAACTATCATCATGTTTTGGTGCTTCTTTATGAACAGATGTTAATATCTTAATTAATGAGTTTACAATTAATGTTACTCATACAGAAAAAATAAAGAATTTATTTATTTATATCATATATCATCAGTAATTATGTTTTATTAATCATCCATCATAATATTTTTTTTATCATTGTTCAAGTAGGTGGTTAAACCATCCCAAACATTAACATACCATAATTAATGGATGATTACGATTATGAAAGTAATTATTTTGAAAAATATCACTGTTATAGAAGAATAAATATATTATTTACATAATTTTAATAATATTAATCCAATTTTAAAATATTTTATTAAATAATATTGAAACTAGATGAAAAATAAGATATGTTACTTTGTAGTGGTGGTAGTCTACAAAACACACATTTAATGTTTTGATTTCTAGAAGAATGAGAGGGAAAGAAGGTGGATTATAATTTGACTCTTCATAACCATAATTACATTTAAAATTTCCCATTTATTATTAAATTTAACTTTTATTATTCCATTTCACCCTTATAATAAGTGAATATATGCAGTGTTGAAAAATGTAAGATGTCACTTCATGGAGGAGGTAGTCCGCACAATGCATCAATGATGATTTTGTTTTTAATTATAAAAAAAGGGGGAAGGTGGTTCGTAATTATTACCTTGGAATAAAAAATTCATTATAAAAACATTACTTCTAAAATTTTATAAGAATTATAAAATTAAGTTAGAAAAGTAATATCGAAAAGAAAATAAATTATGTAAAATTAGTGCTCACATTGAGGGCTTGGGCTTTCCCTTAGAAGAATATTTGTAAAGATAGGTATTAAGATAATATATAATGACCAAAATATTAATATGGTAAAATATAAATATAGGTTAATAATAATGGTTATGTTTCAATAAGAAACTTGATTTTTTAGTGGTATTGAAGGGGTGGTGAGAGACCACTTTCCAAAGTGGTGAGAATAGAATTTTTATAAATACTATTCTTAATATGAAGAGTGCAGCTACTTTACATGTAAAAAAGATACTAAAATAGATAATAATGGAGTGAGGAATGATATAAGGTCAAAAATATCTTAACAATTTATTTTCAAACTTATTTTAAACAATTTTCTATGTCTGTTACTCTTAGAATTTTTTACTTCCACCATGTTTGGTTTTACCATAGCAACTAATTTTTACCTATGTAATTTACTTTTAATTAATGAAAATAAAAATAAACTTAATGTATAATTAATAACTAATGATTAAAAATATGGAAAAAAAATTTCAAATAAATTTACTATGTGTACAGAAGTTAATTTTTAACATTATCTCATGTAACGTTTAAAAATCAAATTTTTGAAAAAATATATATTGAAGATTAAAATTTATATGTAGGATAAAATTATCAATGTATTTTATTTTCATGATATAAATTATTTTATTATAAAAAAAAAGTCTTATATGGAGTTAAAATAAAGAAATTTTTTACCGAAATAATATTTAATTAAAATAAAACACAAAAAATAGTTGCTTTTATTGGAAAATATAATTATGTTCATAAATGTTAAAAATAGTTTTTCTAAATACATAATAGTATTTGAAATGAAAAATTTTACTACTTAAATACATTTTAATTATGAAAAATGTATTTTATATATTTAATTTACACTTCTTGATATATACATAAATGCTTCAACTTTGATAATAACCATATTTTTTATTATTCACATAAAAATAAATAATTTCAGAAAAATATAAAAAAATAATCTTAAGATTATATTAAGATGATGAATCCAAAAAATTAAGTTTATTTTTTAAAATTAAAATTTAAATATTTGTGAATTTATTATTTAAATAAAAATATAAAATTAAAATGAAAAATATTTCCATAGTAAAATAACTTATTTAAAATATCAACTATTCCAATTCTTATTTCACAAAAATTAATAATAAAATAAGTGATAATATATTATTAATATCAATAATATATATTCTCCATAATATATATTATCAATAATATATATTATCAATAATATATATTATCAATAATATATTAATTTTATTAAAAAACATATAGAATCCATTTTTGGATATTTTACGTTTTAATGCATAAATTAATATTATTAGTTAGTGAGCTATATAGATTGAATTTTCATCAATACATTAGTATTAATAATGAATATTATTTAATATATATATATATATATATTTAATAATTAAGTTACATATATTTTTAATCACAAATTTTTCAATTATATTATAATGGTTATATAATGTTCCATGATTTTTTGTGGTTTAGTGCCATGTGTGAAGAAAACCATCAAACACATTATTTTTTAAAGTAATATATAATTTAAAATCATGATGTGTTGCATGAAATGTTCTAAATTCCAAACAGAAAATCCATCCAACTATCCTAAACCTAGAATCATTAGGGGGAATCCCCCATATCTCATCCAAATAGGATACTAATAGCGTACGACTATCTAGTGTAGCATAAATATAGTCTACTCAATTACTGCTTAGTGAGACTATGAAAATAGTAATCAGAGGTGAGAAACAAACAAGGAGTATCACACACATTACAATCATAAAAAATAAGTTACACCACACCTCCAATGTATTCTAAAGCAATATCCCCGATCGCATCATTCATACCCCAATGGAGTGTAAGATATATCCCTATGGAAAAAATCCATATCAAAATTCAAAAAAAAAAATTCTTTTCAAGAGAGTCTTATAAAAACATCATGAAAAACAGTTCTAATCTTCTAAATTATCCTTGAAAAAACCCTAATAAGTATTTTAATCCCTTTTAACTGGTTTTAAATTCTATTTGAAATCATTATTTCAAAAAAAAAAATTCAAAACCAAGCTTTAACCCCATTCAAAATATAAAACCCCATTCATTAAAAACCATTCAAGGAATAAAAACCTTCCCACTTTAAAATCACATCCCAAACATGGTCAAATACCCTTTAAACATTCAATTTACTATAATAAAGATTTTTAAAAACTTTAAAAAACAAATGGAATGCAAACACCCCCTCAAAACCATAAAACACCAAAACACCATTTATTCCATGTGTGAATTCATCCCAAAAATTAATAAAATCGATGATTTCTATCACATATAACTTAAATATAAAAAATATAGAATTCAAACATGTCAATCAACAAATGAAATATAAAATAGATTAATATCCCAAAAAATATACCTATATTAAATGATGAATAATCTTAAAGTCATATTCTTCGATGGATAATAGTCAAATAAGAAATAAAACATCCACTAAAGGCCTTACGAACCAAAAAATTAGATTAAAACCCACCCTGAACCCCTATCCTTGTCTAAAAAACAATAGGGGTTTTGAGTGGATGTGGATTCAATATATAAAGAGAAAAAGAGGAAGGAAAAAGAAATAAAGAGGGGGTAGGAAGGGTTTGACTCATGGAATAAATAAGAAATTGATGTGTGATAGCTTGGAATAAAGAAGAGAGGAAGAAAGAAGGTCCCCCCTTAGCACATCATAACCTAGTGGAATAAAGGGGAAGATGAAAAATAGTGTTCAATACTTCAAAATTCCACATGGGAAATCTTGGAAACTAAAAATTAGGAATCTAGGTAACTTGAATGGTTTGGACGCACAGTTTCAGAAACCATGTGTTAACTATACTGGATAGAACTCTTAATATTTATAACAATTTCCATGGATTTCAAAAGTTTTTTATTAACCATGAAAATCCCAAACATCTCACAACTCACATGGATATTAAAGTCACATGGTTCCCTTTAGAATCACATAACTTTAGCACTACCCATGTAGGATAAACTATGAACATTCAAAATTAACTCGAAAAAAGTCCCTATACAAGGGTAATATGTATTGTTTTTTCCTAAACTATACTCACAAACCGTTTACACTAGGATTTATATAGAAGGGTCATCTAAATAATTTTTATTAATACTAAAATTACTATGAATAGTCTATTTAAAGAAAAAAACATCAAAAAATAAATATGAAAATAAATATTTAAGCCTAAACATATGATAACTTAAATTACCTCAAAATTAATTTATATAATAATGGCTATAGTGACATAGGGTGTGGCCAAGTTTATTCTTACGATTATTTAGAATATATTTGTAAGATGATTACATTAATTTTTCATTCACATTAAATGGATAAATACACATGAACTATATTCTAGTAAATCAAAATTAAGCATTGAAAACCTCTAAAGTGGTTCATTGATTTCACATGGATGAATTTACTTTGATAAAAAATAACTGAATTAACTATTTTTTTTAATTTTTTATTCAAGAATTAAATAGTTTATAGTCTTTGTACATGAATAATCTCAATAAATTGATTTTGATAAAACCAGTGAATAATTATTGAATTGTATTGCATACATGAACCAGGAGAGATACACTAGTTGTACAATGTAAAAAGAAAAAGAGTTCCACTACAAATAAAATTTATTTTACACTTTATGATCACTTCTTCTTTGATATTTTTGGTTGTAATTTCTCACATAACACATTACTACTAATAAATCATGATCCAAGATACCTCAACATTCATATCTTCATTACCTAAAATCCACTTTCCATATTATAATATTTTTATAGCTCTCTAAGTGATTTATTTTTTTATTTATTATTTTTCATTAAAAAATAGGACCATGGAGTTTTGTTATACCTTCCATAAAAATTGTACAAATAGTTGTTCCTTTTTTCAATAAAAGGTTTGGGTTTTTGGTTGTACCTTGGTCCAAAAAAATAACCAGGTTGGTTGTTCCTCCACCGTAAAAGGAAGGCTCTATGTTATGCTTATAAGTGTGCCAATGGTAGGATATGGGTTATTTATATTGGTGTGAAAAATAAAGGTTGTAAATGGTTTTAAATAGTTATAAATATTCATTTCACTTTATTATAGGTTCTTGTATAGTACCATTTTTTTCTTTATAATACATTGAAATATTTCTTTGTACATTTTCAAAGCCAGGTGTTGTGACGACGTGTGATTTCGAGGCCCAATGTGCCCAAAATTAATTTAAAAAAAATATTAAATATATTTTATATTGTGAGCACATAATTTATTAAGTAAAATATAATTACTCCTAAATATAATCTCAAATAAAAAATCTAAGACAACGATTGATTTTAGAATTTGATGTTTACCCTAGGCATGACCTAAAATAGTTCATAGAAGGAATTTGGGATTAGCTAACCACTAGAGGTACATTTAGTGAATTAATTACATTATTAATTTAATTAACACATTAAATTAACAGAATTATTTTTATTTAAATAGGTTTTATGGAGATTTTCCCAGGGTTACCCACATAAACCCTTGGAGAATCTAGAGCATTTTTCTTCATTCTACTGGAGAATTGAGATCTGATGATGAAGAATCTTTGGATTGAATAAGATTAAAGTGTAGTGAATTAAATGAAACCTATAAATTGTTGGAAATAAAGTTATTTGATGATGAAAAATACCATCTCCTGGTATGAATCATCATTTTTTGTTTTCACCCAATTTGACTAAATTATTGAGCAAGATAAATCCAATTTTTTATCTTCGCCAATTATGGACACATGCATGCACCTGTGTACGAAAATTCAACGGACTATTATTTGATTTCTCACCTGAGATATTACTATTCATGATTATATGTTAAGAATTATTGGAAATGATTGATAAAATGTTTCCTTTTATGCCTTTCTCCCTCAACTTCTTCATAATCTTTTTCATTGGGATACAGGGCCCTCACTTGACATTGTTGGGTGGTACCGAGCCCAATTAGACACCAAGATTCACAACAAAATAGTGTGAGGTGAATATAACACTGAATTAGGGATGAAAGTTTATGAGTTTTAGGTTATAGGTGATCGATTCATTGAAATTGGATCTAAATCAAAGATAGAGGTTGATAGACTATATGCACAGTGCAGGGAGGTTCATGCGAACTTCATGTGTAGCATGAGGATCGATTTCCCATCCACCAGAGGGATTAAAATCATTGGATGGATTAAGGTACTTAGTTTTTGGGAAGAAATGAAGCTGGATTCAAATGTGGGGTGGTCATATATGAAGTTTAGAGACCATATCTAAAATTATGAAAAAATCTAGACAACATGTTTTATAGATCTAAGAACACATGACATGTTGGGCCCTAGCTGTGGCGGATATGGTTTTAGTGAATTAAAAGTATCACATGATGTATTGAACCCCACACACCATGTGACCATATACTGTAAAAAATGATGTGTACTTTTGGAGTACAAGAGTATGGGAATGATAAGGAATATTATGTGTGCCAAAGTATATAAGCACGAACAGAGACACAGGTGGCACCCCATGTGAAGAGGTACACTAAGTACCAAAGTTCAAGGATAATAGATGAATATACAGACATGGAGAGATGAACACAACTCAACCTTGGGTAGCTTGGACACACTGTTTTTTTCACCTGCACATTTTTTAATTCTACATGGGTAGGAATTCATGTGATGGTGTGAACATGGACAGGTGAAAGAGTAGGACCACAAAATGTGTGGTCCCTACACACATTATACAACTATTTTAATTTTGAGGAAAAATAAAACTCATGTATCTCCTTCATTTGGATTAAGATTTTGGACAATGAGTAGCCCATATAGAGTGTTTTTCACGTAGAACATGAGGGTTCCATATGTTTTGGATTTTGGGATATTATGAGAGGTGTTTTGGGTGTGATTCTTATTTATGTGACACTCGATGAAATCAAAAATTAGTTAGGATCACCAAAGGATTTCTGAGTGGACCCTCTAGCCAAGATGAGAATAAGTCCTCAATTAATATAGTGGAACCCTCTTTTAGGGTAATGCATGGTTCCTCAACCTTCCAAGTGGCACCGTCTAGTAAGTCTAAACATGGGTCCTATATTTTTAGAATGACACCCTCATATGGGGAAGGGAATGTGTCCCCAAACTTCTGAGTGGCACCCTCCAGCTAATATGGGCATGTTCCCTCAATTACCAGAGTGGAACCCTCCTACCGAGATAGGGCATGGGTCGTCAAACTTCTAAGTGTCACCCTCCAACCAGGTTGGGCATGGGTCCTCGATGATTAGAGTGTCAACCTCCAAATGGGTTGGGCATGAGTACTCAACCATTAGACTAGAACCCTTCTATTTTACCAGAGAATGATTACTTTAACTAGAGAATATGGACCCTTCACCGTATGTCATATTAGTGAGGTGAGTCTTGACTTGGATGTTTTTTGTGGGGAAGACATGCAATATGTTGGGAATTATTGATGGTCTTTTGAAAATGTTGGAACTCTATCTTGGGATGAGATATGAGAAGGATTTCTCCTTTATTACTTGTTTGGGATTATTTTTTCCTAGAATATATATATAAATATATATATCCATGTTTATGGATTTTTATACTCTCATACTACGGGTGATAAAGAAGTGACTTGTATTCTATCCAGATGACGTGTTGAGATTCATATGGTTGAATGAGGTTACCTTACATGATTTGGGTTGATATTTTTACTATCCATTCCTATTGTGTCTCTTATTCCTCCCCTTTCATCATTTGGGACATCCTACTAGGTATATGTATACTAACCTGTACATTGGCTTTTACCACTCAAGTCGTGTCTTATGTAGATGATGGACATATAAGTGGTGACTAAAGAGGAGATTATGGATACTTGGTGAATTATATTTCATATGGTGGTTGGAGCATGTAGATCAGGATATAGGTTCTCTTAATACATTTACTTACCATTTTTTCAGGTTAGAACATCTTCTAGTTGGGTGTGTATTTTTACCTTCTACATTTCAGTTTGTACTAGCTTACTCATATACACCCTAGAGGTTTTTTCATGCTTGTTTATATTCTAGTTGTTGCATATTATTATTATTATTATTATTATTATTATTCATCTATAATTCTACATTTATATGTTTAGGTGTGTTCATATAAGAACATTAGGCAAAGGCCTCTCATTTATGATATTTCTTTCAGTGCTTGTTGCCACCACGGGCCTATGGAGGTGGGCTTAGTGTAATTGCGGCTCGAGCCCTGGTTAGGGTCGGGATATGATGGATTGGTATCTACGCAAGTGATTTCTTGGAATGATTTTTGGTGTAGTCCCCTTATGAGTATTTTTTAGGGATCTAGGGAAAAATTGTCAAAGTGTCTCGATTATGGATCATAGGCTAGGGAACCGAGTGATGGTATAAGCTTCTAATGTATCTATTCACCCGGACCTTGAATACCTGGTTGTTGACTCGACACACTAAGACATTGGTTATAGGGATCAATGTGACATGAATAATATGGGATTCATTCTTTGATGGTAATTCTAGATTCACCTCCCTATTATATATATATATATGTTCATCTAAATGTGGTATGTCTTGATTAAATCATTAGGATTCCTCCAAGTCGAAAACCAGCCAGGTTACAAGTACCAGATGATGACGTTGATCTAATGATTAACGAGGCATCATTTTAGGGTCCATACCATGATATCCTTCATCTAGGATGAGAGGTAGCATCAACACCACATATTTTGAATCATATCATACCAGTATTTTAGACTAAGGATGTGCACAGACTTAGAACAGTCCAAGAGTTCTAGCACCAGAGGCTGTTGAGGTTCTGCGGTGATCCAGATCACTTGGAAGCGGAGGTTTGGATAGATTTAGTGGTTTGTATCTTTAGTCTTATCCAAACATTAACCGACCATGTGGTTGAACCAAAATCTAGCCTTTTCCATAGATAATATCAGAACTAGTGGATTCTTGTTACTCAGATGCATGATGAGGCGATATACTCAAGGGCCAAATTCCAGAAGCTTTTTTTGATGAGTAATACTCCAACTTCTTGTGTATAGTTCTGATTACAGAGATTATATAGATATATCATGGAGGAATGAAATTGGTTGAGTGTGCTATATGGTTCATTAACCTTACACATCACTCCCTTGACATGATACCAGATGGATAATTTTGAGTCAAAATGTTTTATCAGTGACTTTATAGATAAATCCACACTTGCATGGTGCCCTTGTTCATTCCCATATATACATGGGTGCTGGATATGGAAATATTGATAGATATTTTTCTATCATAGGGGATCTATATTTCTTGAGTTGACACAAGGCATTACATATTTGAGTCATCTATATTAGCTATAAGTGGTCTGGGGAAGTGAAGAAGACCATGAAATCTCAAATAGAGGAGGTTATATTCTTATTATGGGAAAGGACACATATCATATGACTTCCTAACTAGAAGTGCTGAAGAGTATAGGTAGATAGCTGTCAGTACGCCATGAAATAGATAGTGTTGTGATTAGGGATATTATAGGATAGGGGAGGTATCCCACCAGGAGGTGGATTTGGAAGATTATTAGGTTGATATCTAAGATAAGTAGATGTGGGTGGTGGAATATGCTATGAGATTTTTCCACCGCTACCACAAGGTGGCCCATTGTAGGCTAAGGGAGATGGCGGTTAGGGATGCAGACAACTAAAGGGTGTGGAAGCTTATGACCCCAAGAAATATGAGAGGATTATAGGTCTGATATAGATATTTTATACTCGGTATTTTGAATTACTATACCTTGGTTCAATTCATTCCTTCATCTATATACTCCTGGTGTGATAACTAGAGTTCTAAATTGAGTATTTAGCCCAACAGCTTCGTCTTGAGGTTCCTACATGTAATGATTCTTATGTATCTTTTATCTTATAGAAGTGAAAACTATTTCTTGGAAGATAGAGGTTCATGTGGGACCTTTTGGTCCTCATTATGGAACCAAGTGGCATCATCCTGGTTATGGATTGGTTTTCCATGTTATGAGCCTAGATTGACTATCATTGCAGACGCGCTAGATGTCATTTCACTGATGAGACAAGGTTCACCATTATAGGTGATAGAGATATCATGGAGAAACATGTTGGATCTGTGAGTAGGAGGATTCATACCCTAACCCATCAGTTGGAGAGCGTATCCCTTACAGAAGAATTCTATTTAGGAATCCGTATTTCTTCTATCATAGATGATTTTAGGGACATATTCCCTAAGTAAATTTTGGGACTACCTATGAGGTAGGAGATATAGTTCATTATCGACTTGCATATGGGTAATTCTCTGATATCTTCAATGGTTTGTTGGATATACCCTAACGACCTCTATGAGTGGTGATTTTCGTTGGTGGAACATTGAGAGATGGGTTTCATTAGGCCTAGTGTGTCCCCCTAGGCATCTCTAGTGTTGTTCATAAAAAAGTAGGATTGGGGATCAAAACATTGTGTGTATTATCATAGACATAACTTGGCCATTATAATTAAAAATCACTTCTTATCAAGGATTAAAAATATCTATTACTAGATGTGAGGTGAAATATGATTATTGATGATTGAACTCAATTCTGTCTTCCACCAGTGGAGGGTGAGTGAGACTGATATTCCAAAGATGGCATTCTAATGTTGCTATAGACACTATGAGTTCCTGGTTATTCCCTTTGGCACGATGAATTCACCTACTGTATTTATGGATTTGATGAACTAAATTTTCTTGCCACACCTAGAATATTTTTTATTTATTCATTATATTCTCATATGCTCCATGTTATAAGAGGAGAATGCAGATCACATGATGATGTTCATAGATTTTCTTTAAAAGAACTGAATTCATGGAAAGATCTCAAAGTTTATTTTTTCAATTAATGATATTCAATTTTTTGGGATTTTCATTTTTGATCACGGTTTAGCCATGGAACTAGTGAAAATCGATGTAAATATTGATTTGGAGTCATCTAAGAGTGTGTTAGAGGTGTGGAGTTTTCTTGGATTAGTGAGGTATTGTAGGAGGTTTGTAGTATACTTCTATGGGATTTTATCCCCTTTTACCACCATGATAAGGAAATGGCAGCCTCTTACCTTGACTAATAAGTTCCAAATATCTTTCTAGGAGTTGTGTTTGAGGCTGATGAGTACTCCTGTGTTAAGACTACCAAAGGAGGGCATGGAATATGTAGTTTATTGAAATGTATCAGGAGATGGATTCAGCTAAATTTTGATAAGGTAAGACGTAGTTATCGCATACAGGTTGAGGTAGTTGATAATAAATGAGTAGAAATATGTGAATCACAACCTAGAGTCAGTAGTAGTAGCATTATCTCTAAGGATGTGTAGGAACTATCTTGTGAGGTATCTATTCATGGTTTAATTAAACTATCAGAGTCTCAAGTATGTCTCCACATAGAGATACTTGAACCTAAGACAACTACATTGGTTAGAGATCCTTTAGGGATATGACTTTGAGATAGCCTATTATCTGAGGAAGGAAAAAATTCTAGAATTTTCCCTTAGTAGGAATTCCTAGGCTCACTTGGTGTAGGTGGCTTCAAAAAAGTAGGATTCCTTATAGAGGACCCTAGTGGAGAAGGAGGCTATAATTTTTATTCAGTTGATGGTGATGCCTCCTCCACTTCTCAAGAATATGTGAAAGTCCAAATTGGGAAACATCTACTATGAGGTCTTTTATGAATAGATATCCTTAGGATATTCACATGATGGATATTATTAAGGAGGGAATCAGTTCATTTTTTTCAGGGATGGAAAATGGTCCCATTCAAGATATAGGAGAAGGTGATGTGAGAGTTCCACACTTCTCCATTGGTTGTACATACTATTGTGCAGAAGATGTATATAGACCTTCGGCTATAATTTTGGGGGTTCCAAATGAGATGGTGTATGGATGAGTTCATCTCTCGGTGCCTCATCTAGTTGTTGAAGAAGTCTAAACACCATGTTTTGAACGTTTTTCTATATCCCCTTGATATCCCAAAGTGGTATTAAGATGGACTATCCATAGAATATTTTATAGGGTTTCTGTAGACAACAAAGGTTCATGATGCCATTTGGGTGATAGCTGATCAACTCAAGAATTCATCACACATCCTTGCTACAAAGGATTAGAATTCAACATAGATTTTTTGGTATATGTATGTATGAGATATTTTTCACCTTCATGGATTTCACTCAAATATTTTCTTTAATCATGATGTGTGGTTTATGTCTTGGTTGTGGAGAGGCCTTTAAGAGGCATTTAGGACCCAGATGAGGATTAATACAACCTTTCATCCCCTGATAGATGGGATGATTAGGAACACTATATAGTTATTTTAGGATATGATACGGTCTTATGTGTTGTATCTTGGCCGAATATGGGAGGAGCACATACCATTGATAGAGTTTGGGTACAACAATATCTACCACTCCACTATTAACATGAAATATTTTGAGGGATTATATGGGAGACCCTAAATTCCACCCTTGTACTGGATATAGATTGATGATGAATATCTTGTGGGTATAGAGTTTGTGAAAATGATGATAGATAAGGTCCGTATCACCTGTGAGCGAATGATAATGGACCTAACCATGCAATAATATTATACAGATCGACATCTTAGGACTTTTGAGTTCAAGAAAAGAGACCATATTTTTTTAGAGTATTATCATGATGAGGATTGCATAGGTTATAATGGGGGAAAAAGATATCCTTGAGGTTCATTGGGAGATTTAATATCTTGTAGAGGGTTAGAGAGGTTGTCTACCACCTCACCATACACCCTAAATTGGAGTGGGTGCACAAAAGTTTCCATGTTTTGCTGATTAGGAGATATGTGCATAACCCTAAAAATTTTATCTACTTAGGAGAAATGGAAATGAGTGTGGATCCACTTTTATAGATCACCCTATGGTATTTGAGAATTGACAATAGAGGACCCTACATGGATGAACAATCCCCTTATATCGAGTGTTGTGGAAGCATGAGAACATTTCTGATAGATCCTAGGTGTGGGAGATCCAGATGTGGTCTCTATATTCTAATATGTTTCTTTAGTTTTTTATTTTATTGGATGAAAATTTTTAAGGAGGTAATGATTCCGAGACCAATTTTTTTCCTTTTAATACTATGAGATATTTCTATGTATATTTGCAGATCTAGGCATCGAGACGATGTGAGATTCTTAGTCTCGGTGTGTCCAAAATTAATTTTATAAAATATTAATTATATTATATATTGTGTGCATGAAGTTTCTTAATAAAAATGAGATAAATCTTAAAAGGGAGATTAGATTAGAAATATGAGAACATAATTTATCCATGAATGATATTTTCACCCTAGGCACGACCAAAAATAGACCGACACATGGCGTTCAGATAAGCTAGTTGTTGGGGGTCTGTTTACTGGATTAATTAAATTATTAATTTAATTAATTAAATAAATTAATAAAATGGGTTTCCATTAAATAAATTTTAATGAATATTTTTTATGGTTAGACTAATAAACCATGGGTGAATCCAGAGCATTTTTTATCCTTATATTAGAAAATCAAGATCCGACGATGATAAATCTACAGATTAAAGAAGATCATAGTCTAAAAAATGCAAAGAAACCTAAAAAACACTGGAGAGAATGTTCTTTTATGAATAATGATAAAATATCTAGTTTGGAATCTTCAATTGGTGGTTTTCCCTATTTTATTAAATTGTAGAGTAAGATCAATCCCTTTCTTTGATCTGCGCTAATTATGGAATCTTTCATGCACCCGTATATTGAAATTAAATTGATTATTTTTTTCTCACACCAAATATTCTAATTCATGTCTTTTGGCCATTAATTCTTAGAAATGGTTGATAAAAAATTGTTTTATATTCCTTTCCCCCCTCAATTTATTTGTGTTCTTCTCCAGTGGGATACGAGGCCGTTGATAGAAATTTCTAGGTGGTATCGAGATTGACTAGACCTCTAAAATTATAGTGGAATCATGTATGGAAAATGAAATTACAAATTTGGGATGGAAACAACGGCTTTTAATGTTTTTTATGATTCATTCATTTATTTGGGATCCAAATCAGAGATGATGGTCAACCGACTACATGCACAATATGAGGTCGTTCATGTGGACTTTGTGAAAAGAAATAGAAATCGATTTATCAGTAATCAAAGGGCTAAAAACAACTATTTAGAGAAATATCCTTTGTTTTCAGGAAGAAAAAAAATGATGGATTTTAAGGTGGGGTGATTAAATCTAAACCACATATACAATATTTCAATTTCTGGAAAAATACCTACTACACACCGTGTAGTTCAAAGAACTCATGAATTGTCAGGCCCTAACTGTAGTGGATAGAGTTTTTGTGAATTATAAGTATCACATTCCATGTGGGACTCCCACATGCTATGTAAAATTATGATGGAAGACTCGATGTGTACTCTATGATTACATTATAATGGGAATGGGCATGCACACATCATGTGACAAAGTACACGGGCATATATAAAGACACTGGTGAAACCCCAGGTGAAGAGGCATTCCATGTACCAAATGACGCATACACAAGATGAATACATGGACATGGCTAGGAGAACATGGATTGGCCGTGGGTAGCTTAGGCATGCCGTGTACTTCTACATGGGTGAGAATCCAGGTGGAGTTGAGAACACAACTAGGAGAAAGAGTGAAAACACACCCCATGTGGGTCCCTTTTATGCGGTGTACCCCTAGTTTCCTTTTAAGTAAACTTCAACATCTCCTATATTCTTTTTTGAACTCTAATTTTGTCTCACGAGTATCCTATACTAAGTTTCTTTCCATATATAATGTGATAGTGCCCTCTGTTTTGTCTTTTGGGATATGATTAGAGGTGATCCGGCCATGGCACTTATTTATGCGATGCTCGATGATGGCAGTGATCAGGCATGATCACTAAAGGATTTCTGACTGGGGGGGCTCTTGTCACGCTCGACATGGGTCTTTGAGGACTATAGTGTCACCATCAAATAGGTTAAGGCATGAGTCCTCAACCCTTCGAGTGGCACCCTCTATCATGGCTAGGCATGGGTCATCAATGACTAGAGTGGAACTATCCTATGGGTCATGGAATGTGTCCTCTACCTTCAGATTGGAACCCTCCATATTCTTTAGGAATGTTTAATTAATGATTAGAGTGGAACCCTCTTATGGAGACATGGAAAGGGTCCTAGACCTTTTGAGTGAAACCCCCTAGAAGAGCTAGTCCTGGGTCTTTGATGTCTACTATGGCACCCTCTAACAGGGGTTGGGCATGGGTTCTCATCCATTAAAGTGGAAATCAATTATTGTACTAGGGAATGGGTCTTATACCTAGATATTTTGGCCCCTTGAATGTTTGGAATAGTGGTTAGGTGAGTCTTGACTTAGTTGTCTTTTGCTGGGCGGACATGTGGGATGTTGGGCATAATTAATGGCCTTCTATAACTATTTGCACTCTTTATTAGACTGATATGTGAGATAGAGATCCCCTTATCTCTTGGTATGTATTCCATAGACATGAAATGTAGTCCACCTACATGATGTGTGGAGAATCATATGGTTGGATGAGGTTACAATAATTTATTTGGGTTGATCTATTTATTATCTATTCCTATTGTGTCTCTTATTCCTCCCCCTTTCATATTTCTGGGTGTCCTACTGGGTATTTATATACTCATCACTTCATGGGATTTTCCTACATGTGTCATGTCTTCAGCAGATGATGAACACATCGGTGATGAATATAGAAGTGATTAGGGAAAATTGGTGTATTGGCCTATATAATATGGTCTGAGTTAGGATCCTTCATCACTTTTACTTTCCAGTTTTTTTTAGGATGGGACATCTTCTAGTTAGGAGTGTTTTTCCCTTTTATTTTTCATTTTTCACTGTCAAACTATTCTACACCCTAAAGGGTTTTCATTCTTGTTTACATTATATCTATAGAATATTTTTATTATTATTATTTTACACTTCTTCATTGATATATTCAGGTGTGTGGACACTTGTACATTAGGAAAAGGCCTCTCATTTAGGATATTCCTTCCAGCGCTTGTCGCCACCCCTAGCCTATGGGGTCAGGCATGGGGTAGTTGTTTCTTGAGACCCTATTAGGTTTAGGTCATGAAATATACATACTCAAGAGTATACATGAGATCACATCTATCCAAACAAATATAAAATTACTTTAGGTTCATTTTTTATTTTTCAATGGTAAATTAAATTAAATTTGATATGATTTTAATATTTTATAAATTTTTCATTTCACTCCCTTATTGATCATTTTTCCATCCTCATATCTAAGAAAATTATTTCATTAATATGATACCTAATTACTTGAAAATAAAATTAAATAAAAATAATTATAAGATATATCCACTTCACTTTCTCCATCAATGATCTATTGACTTAGAAACAACCATCTATTGGAATGATATTCAATCTCAAATAACTTGCTAGTTACAACAATATAACCCTTCGAATTTTCTTATAAAATATAAAATATAAATATCCATTTAACATATAAATGAATCATTATTCAATATTTCTAATAATACATGAATAAACATAGTGTATTAAATGAAAACTATTGAAAATAATTTCAAACCGGTCCTTTAGGGTAACTCACATCATATTTTAAATAGATTTGTCCACTTAATATCTATTATTTATCTTATTTCTATAGATTAAACCAAATCAAAGATGATTTTCACCTATCGACCATTCAATATTCTGGTGCTCAACTAATGTCTATCATGGAACTTGAGTCAAAACCTCAGTGATGGTACAATATTTAGAGTTGGTTGTTTCTGGTTTATATTTTTAATTGGGGGGGGGGGTATTTGAAGAGATTAATTAAATTGATTGATTAAGGATGTTTAATTTAACAATTTTATAAATATTTGGGCGTGTTCATTATTGGGGATTTAATCTTATCATATCCTTTTACTTTTCTTTCTATTGTTTTAAATTAACACCCACTTCACAAGATGATTTTGATCATAATTTCACCGTGTTGAGGATTTAATAAAAGACTTAACTTAACTAGGGTTATGATATCAATAAATTTATTATGTTAGCGTATTTATGTTTCCAATAATCCCTGGAATTCACAGGTTAAAAAAAATTTCATTATTCCATGAAATTTTTAATTTTAACATACATGATTTTAACCAAAAGAATATTCAACGAACAAAAGATCTAAATAACTTAATATCCCCAAATTATGACTCATACAAATGGTATATTTATTCATAAATTATGTTTTTTATTAATATGGTAATATGCGTTTATGGTGATTAATTAAAAATAGAATTAAAATAACGGGATAAGAATGTAGTTGTGCGCCGAACACACACACAAACAATGAAGAGAATTAAGACACAATTTTGGTTGAATGAGAAAGAGAATGAAGGGATTGGGTTTTATATTAATTTAATAAAATTTTGAAAATTAACATTAAAATACATAAGGTATATGATAATATAATATGATTAAGAAAAATTCATTAATTTTTAAGGAAAATTAAAATAAAAACATTTACAAGATTACAATTGAGAATTAATGGAAAATAACTTGAAAATAAAGAGAGGAGGAATGGTATATCAATTAGAAAATTTAATTTTGAAGGTCCTTCAAAGCCTTTTGGAAGTCTATGGTCATTCCAATGTATCCTATTATGCTCTAAATTCTATCCCATTTCAAAGAGAAAAGGGGGATGTATTTATAACCCAAGGTGGTGGATTATTTTCATTACAAATATGCCCCTCAACTTTTCCCACGAATGTTTCCATTCATATTGCTGAATATAGAGATATATTCATAATAAAAATTTACATATTAATTATTAATTTCAACCCTCAAAATTTGGTTTCCATTGTACTTTTTTAACAAAATTTATGGTTATTTTACTAAACATTTTCATTCTGTCCATTTTTCTATCAAGTTGTCCCTTTTTCTAAAATTGAACTCATTTTATGCTAGGTATATTCACTCAAATTCAAATAATATCTTATAAAAAGTCATCAGAATATATCTTAACATTCATACCACTAAATATTTTCTTACATTGACTATTTAATTGAGAGAAATTTCATGAATGGTGGGATGTTTTTAATTATTAGACAGAATGGTGGTATGAAATTCAAAGCATCAGTTGGTCCCCTATTGTAGATTGGGACCTTAAAATTATTATGAATTATTAGTATGGATATTAAAGATTATATTAAATAGTTTCATCAAAATTGGGATTTTGAATTGATCCTATAAATTCTATGTTTATAGATGCTCTAGTTTCTTTGATAGATTCATTAGTACTTCTTCTATGGTCCATATGACACTTCAGATGCCCAATTTGGCCCAATATTCAGTTGAATGATTTGTAGAATATTGAATTAGGGACCCTAAAAAATAACCCAATTTAGATAAGTAGGGTGAGATTTATAATTAAAATAGTAAACTGACTCGAACCAGGATTAATAAAAACAATGCTCAAAAATTATATTTAATATTAAAATATGAGTATTTCACACCAATTATGAACATTTAATAGAATATAAGTAAATGTAGTAAATAAAAATTTATGAATAATTTAATAATATCAACCCTCCCATAATTACTCAAATGCATGTACTCTTGTACATTAAATATAAAACATTACAAAATCATTTTAATTCACCACAAAATATTTAAAATATTGTTTTCAAGAATCATGGGGGTTTATACTAGTTCACTAAATCATAAATAATTCTACCAAATTTAATTTATAGTAATAATGTTTAAAAAATAGTTAATTTTCATGCTCAAAATTAGAATTGGAAAATTTGGGCACTCAGAACTTACTCTTCACAAGATGATAAAAATTTATTTTTGGAGGTTCACTTATTCACCAACCAAAAGTGAAAATATTATAGTTTGAAATAGATCTCGGCTTCTATTCCCTATCCTAAATTTCACAAGAATTAAGAGGTATTTTTAGGGGGTTTTCAATTGTTGTGGGATCGTAGTAATATAATATCCAAAATATAGAAAAAAGGGGTAAACACCAACAAGGAAATAGAAACTGATTTTTTTTAAATAAAATATGGAAGAAATTAGAAAAAAATATTTACAAGTGAATTATTTTTTAAAGGATTATAGAAAAGATATAGATAAAATATGAAGGGGGTGAAAATATGGAATATGTACAAAACATGAACACATCATCCAATAACACAAGAAAACATGATTGAACTGTTCTTTTTCTATTTACTTTTTCAACAGTTGAAATTGAAACCAATACCACACTCATTTCCCAACCAATGTTTGATCTCCTCATGAAACTAATTTTAATAGTTATAACCTGATAAAATGTTAAGGAATAATTATTTTTGTCTGGACCAAGAGATAACCCATTCTTATTTTCATTTTTTTATTTTTTTTTATTTTTTATCTTTATTTTTTTCATAATTTTAAATATCATTTGGGAAAGATGTCATAAACATATATACATTACCAAAAATCACTAAATTATAACCTCTCCCCCATAATTAAATGGATGATTGACCTCAAGCATATGATGAAACAATGAAAATCAAGTAATTAATTCCAAAAAATTAAATCCATTCCCCCCACACATAAATTTCAATAAATTATGAAATGTAAATACATGAAGATGTTGGGTAGGATAAGGTTTGGTCTCAAAATGTGGCTATAAAAACGGTTTTCATAGGATCAAAGGGGATTTAAAAATGAGGATCAGTGTATGGTTAATGAGAGTCTATTTTTTATATTATGATTCTTATGTGTATCATAAAATTCCTATTTCATATTAATGTATGCTAAAGTAGGAAATCAAACTTGAAGTTCCATAAAGTCAACACTCACAATCGAGGGTGAGAAACACAGATAGTGGAAAGATGGTCACAAGTGATCTTGGAATTAAAGCTAATGTTTGTCCTCATAGTTGGGGAAGAATAATTTTCAAAATAAAAAATTTGGCACTGAAAATTTATTTTTCTTGACACAAAACTATTTATCCAAATTTAAAATTAAAAGTCAACATGTTTTATATTAAAACAAGTCACTGGAATCCCAAAAAAGGGTGGAATTTTTTTAAAATTTAATGGTGAGTAATTATGACTCTTTTATTGTTTTTTTTGTTTTTTAGTATCTTTTTTTTATTAAAATACACACTCCCAAAAAAGGGAAAGAGAAAAAATTATTTGATGAAGAAAGTGGTAAAAGAATGAAAGAGAGAGTACGAATAAGAAATAGTGAGAGAGAGAGAAAGAGGAACAAGAGAGAAAGAGGGAGTTAAAGGGAAAAAGTTTCCTCTAAATTGTATTTGTTGGACCTACATCCCAATCTAGTGGTGGGTTAGTGGAAGTGGATGTGGTTCTTGGTATGTGTGTCCTCTCATGGAGATGTTTTAACCGATGTCCATTAACTGTGAATGTCCTTTTTTAAAAGAGGTCTTGGAATTTTACTACACCAAATGGGTAAACACTAATAATAATAATAATAGTACCATCCCAATGAGATTTAAGCTTAGTTGGTTGAATCCCATATCAAGACATGAAGAGAATTACCATTTCAACATCATGAAAGACCTTTTTCTAGATGCGTTTTTCATCGAGTGACCTAGGCCTTTCTTTGTAGAGAATGGAATTCTTATAAGAATAATGAAAAATATCCTCCATTTCATTCAACTGTAATAATATCTCTTTTAAAGATTTCTCACAATCAAAATTACAAGTTTTGATATCCCAAAATGACTTATATTGGATTTTAATCGTTAAATAACATTATTTACAAAAAACTATCCAAAATCGAGACATCTCAATGGGTGTTTTATAATCTATTCTATTATCCGAAATCACTTCACCAAGTCTATCAGGCTAGTATTTTCTTATGGGCATCAAAATTCTCTCAAACACTCTTTTAACTCCTCTCTTATAAAGTTCATCCATTCCATTTCATAGGGGTGATACAAAGTTGATGTTTTACATAAAAACTAATTATTTTTCAAAATATATTCCATGGGTTAATTATAGTAATGAGTTTCTATTTAACTTTTCAAGGCACACAAAGTTACAAATCAATGGAAAATACGTGCTTTGAAGAACTCACTAATAGTATGTACGTCATCCTTCCTAGTGGGTTTAGACTCAACCAACCTAGAATCATAATTAGTTGTATCAATAATGTATGAGAATCCAACGGAAGGGGGAATGGTCCCATGAAATATATTTCAAAAAAATGACGATCTCAAATAAGATTATGTTCTTTTGGTTAATTTCATTCATTTTGTAATTGTCCCAATGTTTTGGAAAGTGGAACATGATTGAAAGAACTCATGTGAGTCCTTGAAGAGTGGAATCCAGAATAATTCTGAGTTAAGGACCTTTTGAGAGGTCCTTTGGGGTCCAAAGTTTCCACAACAAGAATTGAGTGAAAAATTATAAGATGGAGGAATGTTCATCTTCTTGAACATGTCACTTAATTACTATATCATCCCCAGTTTTCCAAATTTTATTATCTTCCTAAAAATAGAAAATTGAATCACTTTTCTACTTCAGTTTTTGTTCTTTTCAGAAATATTGAGGAAAAACACTAGTAACTAAGTAATTTCAAATTTGGTCATACCATGGTAACATTGAAGTGAGAGATAATAGGTGTTCATTTTGAAATTAAGGATAAAATATTTCATAATGAAAATAATTAGAAATTTTACCCACGTGGTCAACCACAAAGTTTTTTTTCTAGGTATATATTTAATCATAATGTCAAAATATTGGATCATTAGGATACATATTATTAGCCTTGTTTTGTAATCAATTTTCTAGAGTAAGAACTGTATATCTGAATGGTCTGTGAAGATGTTGATTTTTGGAACCTACGAGATAGGGTAAGAATGTATCTAAGGGAAAAACAATAGTTAAATGTTTTTGTTTCAGTCACAGTGTATGATATTTAGTTTCGTCCAATTTTTTTCGGAATAATAGATGTCATGATGATTTTTTTTATTTAACTGAGAACGAACCCAATGAAGCTATCAGAATCATCACACATTAATTATAATTATAAAAACCAATATGGGGGTTGTATTATTGATGTATATGTAAGAGAAAATTTTAGTTCAATGAAATACCTCCTAAGACCCTCATAAAAATGGAATGTAACATCATTATGGAGTGGACGAATGAGGAGGGAAATCCTACTGAAATTATGGATAAATTAATGATATAAACTGGCATGACCAAGTAATGAAGTGATGTATCAAACTGATGTGGTTTCAGGAAGTGATTGGGTCACCTTAGTTTTAGTAGGATCGACTTGAATACCATCTTGTGAAATTATGTTCCATAGAACAACCCCATTAGTAACTATGAAGTGGAATTTTTCAAAATTCATCACAAGTTTAAATTTGACACACTTCTGAAGGACTAGTGATAGTGAAATCAAGGTGGATTCAAATGATTCACCATAAATGTTAAATTCATCTATGATGAAATCCATGCAATTATCAACGCATTCAGAAAATATACTCATCATACACTTATAGAATGTTCCAAGATAATTGAAAAGGCCAAATAGAATTCTCTTATATGAATTTATCTATAAAGGTAAAGTTAATGTAGTATTTTCTTAGTTCTGATCTGAAATTTGGTTTTTAAGTAGCTTATGTACCCATCAAGAAATCAATAATGTGAATTTTGAAATAATTTTTATAGAATTTGATAAAGTAAAGTAATATGGTAGAGATCTTTTCATGTTTCATCATCCAACATATGATAATCGATGCAGACACACCATTTGTTTTTCGCTCGAGTTATGACCAACTCTCCATATTCATTTGTGAAAACAGTTATACCACCCTTATTAGGTTCCACTTTAATCAAAATAACCCATTCACTATAAAAAATTGGGTAGATAATACTAGATATAAGAATCCTTGTAATCTCTTCCCAATCTACCTCAATTATGAGTGGATTGAGTCTTTTTTTGGTTGTCTGATTGGTTTGGATGATTTTTCAATATGGACGTGATTCATGATAAGGGAAGGGTTGATTCTTGGTATGCCATCTAGGGTATAACCTAAGGCATATTTGTTTTACTCTAACCTAAGAACAAGTTTGGAATTCTCGGATATTTTAATTAAAGCAGAGAAAATGACAGGATAACAGTGATCAGGGAAAAAGAATTCAAATTTTAGGTATGAAGGAAATGGTTTCTGATCCATTTCAACCTTAATTTATGGGATAGAAAAAATAGGAATAGGGGAAGGTATTTTAGTCATTTCTAGTTTATTTTCTTCAATACTGTCCAAGGTGGAACAATAGAGATCAGAGTTGATATGGGATTCAATATATTTTTCAAGATCATCTAGATTGATGGAGGCTATAAATGGAAGGTCAACATAAAATTCCCAATTAATGACTTGGTTTATAAGGGAGAAAATTTCACAAGATCCACTCTCACTATAACCTGATGGACATGATGGAATGGGTGTTAATTGAATTTTATACGTGTCCTCAAAATCATTGATTGAGAAGGCATAGTGATCCTTTTATGGGTATCTCATAGCTTGAAAATGTTCAACATGACGAGTTGGTCACCAAATTCTATATATATGATGCATGCATGGATGTCAATCTTACATGAAACTGTAATGTGGAATTGTATTCCTATAATTAGGGGAGATCGATAATAGGTCATCTCACCTTCCATGTCAAGGACATAAAAATCTATGAGAAATATAAGATCATTAACTCAAAAAAGTAAATCCTCTATTATTACATCAGGGCTGGTTGTGCTTCATTTAGCTAAATAGATAAAAACACTGAATGAGTGTAAGGGACATAGACCAAGGTTGTAGAAGATAGATTTGGGAATGAAATTTATATAGTCTCCTAGTTTATTGAGTGCATCATCAATGTTGTAAATCCATATTTGTCATGGAACTGTAAAGGTACATAGATAATTTAACTTCATGGGTATAGACTATTGGGTTGAAACATTCTTGATAGTCTTAAGTTTTCTTTTATGGGTCCACAATTATTTAAGAAATGTTTCATATGTATGGATTTTTTGATATAATATTATAGGGGAATATTGACCTCAGCACATCTAAACATGTTGAGAATTTCAGGATCACATTCAAAGGACTTCTTTAGATTAAAGAGGGATTGAGGAAAAGGAATTGGGTTCTTTAAGAGAATGGATAGAGGTGAGATAGTGGCTTCAATTTATTTTTCTGGATATTTTCTTTTAAATTTCAATATTAACATTCAAAGTCTTATTTGAGGATCCATCATGAGGCATTGGAATTTTTTTTCCAGATCAAAGTGAAATTTAACTTTCATTTCCTTTAGGGTTATGTAGTGGTTGATCTGGTAGTTTGGAATAATTGGTGTGTTTTTATTAACTTAGGTGGGATGAAAGTTGACCAATTTGGGTTTTAATGTTTTTAAGTATAGAATAGGTGAAATATGCAAGATCTTCCCTAGAACTTTCCCATAGTAATTAGGAAAAACAGGCATGTCCTGAATTAGGATTACATTGATTTGGGTTCTTAGTAAAGTGCTTGTATTGGGTTTGGAATTGGTAAGGTTCATTAGGATAGTTGAATCCAAGAGGAGAAAGAAGCGTAATTCTCCTTTAAGGTTAAGGGAAAAAGCTAAGTTTTATTAAAGTTACAATCAACATGAATATATTGAGTATATTGAAAATGGTTTAGATTATGAGGAAGAATAAAGGGGGATGTGAAACAAGATTACCATACCACATGCCTGGGTTATAGGTATAGGAGAAGTTATCAGAGTGTGGTTGGTTGGAGTTTCTAATGAATCGACCTGATTGTTGGGGGATGGTGTTCCACTAAACAAATGATGTATTGAGTTCCATTATAATTGAAGCATCAGATGGATCATATTGAATCTACAGACATAATTATGTTGGATGAGATGGTGAGTTGATTCCAAAGTTTTTGATAAGTACATTGAATAAATACTGTGGAGAAGATGATGTTGGGGATTTGGCACCCCTAGTTATCTCACAATACCTATAAGTTCACTCATCCTATCTGTCATCTTATTAAATCTATGGCTTTATTCTCCTAGACTTGTTTGATTTGATCATGTGCTCAAGTATGGAATTATCTTGTGTTTTCTACCATATTTCTTATGATATATCATGTTGTTCTAGGAGTTTTTTCAATTAGATCACCACCACATGAGTCATCAATGATTGTTTGATCCATATTTAATAAACCATCATAGAAGTATTAGATCAAGAGTTGGTCAAAGATTAGGTTATGTGGGCAGGTTTCCACAATCTTTTTGAACATCTCCTAGTACTAATGGAGTGATTCATTGGGGGAGTTGATGGATAACACTTATTTTCTTTTAGATAGGAAAAGTTATAAAAGAAATAAAACAATTTTTATTAAATTAGTGGAATCATCTAATTATATAGAGTTATGGGACTAAGATGGAGGCAGTAGATTCATGACGTGGTAGATTTAGCTAAAGATAAATGGAGTACTCAATGTTTTATATTCTCTCCGGAAATACCTTGAGGCTTCATGGTGGATCAAACCACTTGGAACTATTTGAGGTGAAGATGTGGATCTTCACTAACTAGCCCATGTAAATGAGGTAAAATATGGATCAAAACATATATGAGTTCAAAATAATCCTCTATGTTTGGATATTGAATACCAAGGGGTTTGTAATTCATATCAGGGTAGCAGGTTTTTTAATGGTTTATTCCCTAGGATTGGATATTTCTAGTTTCATTTCATGGGAAATGAATTGTTTCAGAGTGATTTGATTATCCTTAATATCCCTCCCAAGTCAGTGAAGAGTTCTATCAGTTTATGGGTCAAAATATATGATGTATTTTTTGGGAGTCTATAAGGAATTCAAAGAGAATTTGGAAGGATGTCGAATGAGGTTTTGTATCTATATTTTTTAGATAGTTTTATTTAGTTTTTTATATTTTTTTATCTTCTTATAAAAAAATGAAAAAATGACCAAGTACTAATTGAAACATCCCTATAAATGGTGCCATTTGAATCACAACCATTTTTCCTTATCGACCATTAAAAGGTTTGGTGCTCTACTGACATGTATAGTGGCACTCGGGTTGAATACTTGATGATGGTACAAATTTTTGAGTCAACTATTTATGATTTATCTTTTTAATGGGGGGTTAGTTTTTAGAACATAATTAAATTTAACTATAGATGATGTTTACTTTATAAATTTTATAATTATTGTACTAAGTTCATTATTTGTAATTTATTCTTATGATATCCTTGAACATTTATTTCTATTTAATGAAATTAACACCCAGTTCACAAGAAGATTCTGATTGAAATTACCAATTGTTGATGCTTTAATAGAAGACTTAAATTTAATTAGGTTATAATATCAATAAATACTTGTTTATGGTTGTGTATTTATGGTTTCAATAATTTATATAATCCACATGTTAAACAAAATATTTCATTAATTCATGAAATTTTTTTAGTTTAACAAACATAATGGTAACCTAAGGAATATTCAACGAGAAAAAAATCTTAATCACTTAACATCCTAAAATTATAAATCATCCAAATAGTAGATTTACTAATATATTGATATCATTACTAAAATGGTAATATGTGTTTATGATGATGAATTAAAAATATAATAAAAATAGTAGTATAAGAAAAGAGTTGTGCACCAAACAGACACACAAACCATGAAGAGAATTTAAACGCACTTTAGATTAGCAAAAAAGGGTTTGGGTTTTAACTTGATTTATGAAATTTTGATAACATTAATATTAAAATAAATAAGGTGTATTATAATAAGTTATTATAAAGAAAATTTCATTAATATTTATGCAAAATTGTGAAAAAACACTTACAAGATTACAAATGAAAATGAATGTAAAAGAACATGACAAAAGAGAGAGGAGTAAAGGTATATAAAGTAGAAACATGTGTTTTTAGGTCCTACAATGAATTTTGAAAGGTTATGGTCATGATAATATATCCTATTATTCTCTGAAATTCCAATCCCTTACAAGGAGAACTGGGGGATGTATTTATAGGCCAAGGTGGTGGACTGTTTCCATTATAAAACTTATCCTCCTATTTCCTTTCTATTTTGGTCATCTATAAAACTGAATCTAGAGATATATTATTCATCAAATATGTAGATATTTATTCTTAATTTAATCTCTCAAAATATGTAGAACATTGGTAATTTTCAACCAAAGTAATGGCTATTTTACTAGTTAATGTCATTTTGTTCATTTTTCTATAGATTTTTTTGATGGTATAAATGTGAATGAATTTTGGGATATAAAGATTGTAGAGACCCGAAGCTTGACGTACATGGACATTAAATTACTTTTTCGGAATACTTAGTACATAACAAAAACACACACACAAGGATCGTAATATTTTAGTGTCTTTGGAAACTCAGAACGTAATCTTCTAATCGTGGTGAAAGATCTTCTATTTCTCCCATAAAGATATTCCCCTTTTTTTTACCTAAAACCTTTCTTTATATCCTGGGGAAAAGAAAACATAAAAGGGTGAGCTCAAATGCTCAGTAAGGGTAAACAAAAGAAATATCAATCACATCATATACACAAGCACATAACTTTTGGAAATCTTAACCTGCAAAAGAGATCAAAATTTCATAACATGGGATAAATCATGGCAGTGAAATGTAATCACAATAATCATAACTTAAAACATGAAACTTTGTGGAATTCACACATAATCATAGAGAATCATTTCTTGTTAGTCAAGACTTATTGCCAAGACTATCTTAGTGGACAAAGTCCCTTTCTGAATCAAGTAACCCTCATTTCAGTCCTGTTTCACTGAACCGGTATAACCTAACATTCCAGCCATGTCTATCTCATGAGATATAAAATCTTTACCCAATGAATTGGAGGGAGATATAGGTCCCACCCATCTTATAATGAATCCTTTCTTATGTGTGCCACATAATCATAAACCATACATCATAGCGTAACCCATGTAATAAAAATGGGATTCTTAAACAACATGACATCATAAAACAATTCATATAAGATAAGGGAATTCATAAAAATATTTCCATCCCAACATAATCAAACCAATGTAATAATAGGGATAAAAACATATCCCTTTTATTATCTTAGATGGAAAATAATTTTGATAAAATACTTGAACTACATTCTTGAGGAAAATATCCTTTCTACTTCAAAAACACTTTCCTTTCTTAACATGTCATAAAATTTTTAACTAAAAGAATTTGATTAAAAATAAACTAGAAAAAATGTAAAGGAATCTTCTTGGAAATAATTTTTTTTAAAAATCCATTCATGCCGTATAAGTTAAAAAAAACATTCTTCTCGTAATTTTGTCGGAAAAGTCAAAAAAGTACCTCGTATGAAAAATGATAAAAGATTCCTTTCATATCTTTTACTAAAAACTCACCAAAGGGTAAAATTTCATATAAACTATTGTAGAATGATGGAAATATTATTACATATTGAGGGAACATGGATGTGGATGATAAAATACACCCCAGTAATTACCAAAGTAAAAACAATCTCGGATAAAAGTGAGATTGTGATATTTTCCCTTACCTTAGGTCCGATTTGCTTCGTATGTGTCCGAACCTCCTGTATAATGATTTAAATAATGTCATTGACTTATTACAGAATCATATTCATTGTTATGATATCATATATGGTTCACTTATGACATTATATTACCCGTTCTTTTGTAAATTCCATGTTAAAGAAGCGTTTTGGGTAAAATCGTTTCATTTATCGTAGGAGTTTTGACTTGTTGTTCTTGACATTATTATTACTTATATCATGATTTACTTACTTCCAGAATATAAAATATGATTTATATATCATATATATTTAGTATATATATATATAATAGATAGATAAATGAAATGAAAAACACCGTTCATGGAGACGGTAGTCCGTACGTACGCATGAACGCTGTTTTCCTTTCCTTATTGTCTTGAATGGAAGTAAGTAGATGACATATATATATATATATATATATACATAAATCCAGTATCTTTATATATATTTCACTATTATTTCTTATATATACTTTATAATCATTCTTAAATGGTTAACATGGAGAATGAATCTCATCGCGTCGTGGAGACGGTATTCCGTACGTACGCACGAGCGATGATATCATTTCCATAAATATTGAATTGAATTGGAGTGGATTATTCAATATATCAGAATCAATATGATGTTGTAATAACTATGTGTAGTTATTCTTTACACCATTATACCCATCCATGTAAGGTGGTGGTGGAAAATAGATTACACCACGGCGTGGAGACGGTATTCCGTACGTACGCACGCGCGGTGATTTATTTTTCCGTAGGATGGATAGATGGTGAAATAGGGTTGTTTCATACTTATAATAACATATCCGTATATTAGTGATACTAATGTTATTACTTAATAATGAAACAACCTAAGAAGAAGAAGTGGAAGAAGAAATAAAGATGAAAGAATTGGTAACGATAATTACCTCTTCTTTGAAGCGCCTTTTTGAGACCTCCTCTTAGGGCACTAAACTTGGTCTTTGAGGAAGACCAGAACCTCTAGGATGTTTCTAGGGAAGTGGAGAAGAGATTTTTGCAGGGTTCGGCCGAGCATGAGTGCTCAAATTGGTGTGAGGAGGAGGGGGAGGAGGTGTCCTTTTATAAGGGAGGAGAGGGGCACCTTAGGAATACCTCAAAATATTATTTTATATTAATGTCAAAATCGGTTTATAATGGTTCCAAAGGGTCTTATTTCGAAGCTAAAGTGGGTATGGGTCGAAATCCTATCAACCAATAGGATTTAGATAAGTTTAGGGTATTATTTTAACCTTATCAATTAGATTTAACTCTAAGTTAAATAATTTAACTTTTACCGTGTCTTTTTGTTTTCTTTCACTATATGGTTAATACACATACTATAACATGCCAAACGAACCCCAAATTGTTTATTATTAATATATATATCCTTATCTAAGTCATTTGGCCGAACCTTATATTTTTAGGAATAAAATAACAATTAATAATATAATATTTGATTTAAAAACTATTTTGTGTCAATTTTGACACTATTTGATATATGATTTTTGCGAAAGTCATAACAGAATTATATGTTCGAACCAAGTTGATTAAATCAACACTAATATATCATAGTAACCTATAAAATTAGTGGAATTCATAAAAAGTCTCAAATTACATTCATTTGAGAATTTATAACATCAATTATGTTAATATTTCCTTAAAAGGGTAATTACTGCATCATCGTTTTGTCATAAATAAATTAATTTATTTAAAGTCTAAAAATTATAAATGAAATATAATTATGTAGGAAATCGTTTTAGATTTCTAATGAATATTTATAGTCGAATTTATCTTATGTATAACCCCATATTAAAAATGTTTTAGTTATTAAACTTTGATTTTAACTATTTTAACTATTCATTAAATAAAATAATATTAAATGTCATAATCTAATCCAAGTGGACCTAAATGGTCATATTATATTCATAAGGTTGTTTTTGGTCGAATTACACTTATCCAATAGAATTAGTACATGTGTTAGGGTAATAGTAATATCATATTTACCCTTAGTTACCCTATTTACTATTAACCATGGTAAAAAAGTAAAAAGTTACTATTCACCAAAAATTATTTTCATCTCATTGAATCACATTTTAGTCCTTGATATTAACCGTGTCTGTCGGATTTTCAAAATTCCATTCACAGAAGCGGTAAAATTAAGTTTTATGCAAAATTCAGTTTTTAACCTAACACTTAGTGGTTTCACTATTAATCAAAAATTGAAAGTTTTCAGAAAAGTACTAAAATTTCACCCTAGGCTATAATTGATATTCCGAATTCAAAAATGATTTCTATTTTAAAAAATTCCAAAACATATAAGTTTCATTAATTAATTTTATAATTAATTTCCGCTGTCACAACAAATAGCGTGTTTTTAAGAGATAATAACTATCAAAAGATTAACACTTGTTTATGTCTGGTGTAAATGTGAAATTACATACAATGACCAACATTGTATTGAATTGTAAAAATATATTCTAAATATACTTTAAAACCACTCAAATTAATGATTTATCACTGTTAATTATTTCGATTAAAAAAGTTGTTTTTAATTATAATTTAGTAATTTTTACTATTCATCCGAATATGAAAGTTATCCGAAAAGTACGAAAATTTCACCTTAGGCTAAATTTGATACTCCGAATCCAAAAATGAAGTCCATTTTGAGAGCTAAAATTTCTAAAGTTTTAAAAGGGGGTTATTACTATTCATAACGGCTAGTTATAATAGTATTTTAATAGTATATCGTTGTTTAGTGAAACTCGGTATTGCGTACTACACACGCTATCGAGGAAGGTCGCGATTGCGTGTAATGCAAGGAAAGTCAAGGATGCGTGTTGTGCAAGCTCCTTTTGGTGTAGCGTACAACACAAGACATTAGAGAAATAAAAAAGAATATTTTTCATAAAATCTCGGGCTGTTACATTCTACCCCCCTTAAAATGAATTTCGCCCTCGAAATTCGTCGGGGTTATAAATGGTTTACTATTCGAAAGTTTCTTTAATAGAAACCCACATCGTAAAAAGGAATACCAAAACATGGCTTTAAAAACTAAAGTATGAAATGTAACGATTACCCAAATAAACTAATCACTGGGTTTCCACATAGGTTAAAATGTGGATATGGAAGAGAAATCTAACCATCATGTTCTGATGGAGAGTGGTAGAGAACATGGCTATGGAAAATCTAGCAATCACAAATCCATAAATTTGTGACGATCTAAGGTACCATCTGATTAATCAGATATAAGAGCAATAGGACAACATTTTTGGATTTCAAGATCATTTCCCTAAAGTTGAAGAATTTGAATTAGAATAAATACTTACTTTATTTTGGTACAATCTCACTGTTGTTCGTGCCTTGAACAATTTCGACTTCATCTGTTAAATAAATGAAGTTGAATTTGTTATTCGTGAAGTGTTAGCAGATCATGTGATAGAATGACGGGTCATTCCATCTGTCTCTAACAAAAGGTTAGCAAAAATTATATACATAAGTCGATCTATAGTGATATTAATCACATATGGTTCCTAAAATGGACTTATACTTCATATATCATACTGCTTAATATAATAAAACTAGTTTCTACTAAACAAGGACTTCCCGTAGGCCAGTGGTAGGCGATAAAGGCCAGTCACACTTCGGTTGTGGGTTCAATTCCCACAGCCTTGTCCGAATCGATGGGCTGTTGCACGTCCTGTAGGTTGTCCTTTTCTAAAACTACATTACTATAACATCCCATCAACAATATCGAAAAAACTTCTATCCTTAAACAATACTCACTTATGTCCAACATAATCCATTTCAATCTTTAGGCTTATCCATAATACTGTAGTCCACTCTCATAACATTGTGAAAATGATTACTAGAGATTTAATACCATCGTTGATCCCCATATATCATAAGATATGTTTTGTTGGTCACATTCCAAACATTCAAAGTCCTTAATCATGTATTCTCTTGAATACCTTAGTGAAAACATGAATGCAGTTTAAAGTTAACACTTTCCACATACCAAAATCCTCAAAATTCTATATACTCCAACCATGATATCACTTAGTCTTTATATCAATCATGAGCTCATGAATACTATTAAACATTTCATTTTCTCGTTTTCCCTTCATTATGCGCATATCATCTTATTTCCAAAAAAATATCTCAATCACTTTGAATACCACATCAATAAATATTGCAATACTCAATGATACAACATTATTTTGGAATCCCATTACATAAACACTTAATCATTCCACCACATCGTTGTCATATTCAACATTGCCAATAGTGATCGCATGTGACTTCCCTTTGTCCTTTGCCTTCAGTGGTTGCTCATGTTGATCATCACTAACCCTTGGATTAGGGCATTTATTAGCATAATGCCCCATTTCCTTGCACTTGAAGCATTGAAGTGTTGGTGGTGCGTTCTCTACAGTGTTTTCTTTATTCACATCATTAGAAACCCTTTTTCCATTACTTCGACACTCAGATGCTCGATGACCTTCTTTTCCACACTTAAAACATTTTCTAGTCCCTTTAAGACAATCTCCACCATGCTTCTTTCCACACTTTGTGCATAAGGAAACATTCATCTTCTTTTCACCATTATTCTGAGATTTCTCCTTGAACTCCATCTTTCGTTTCTTGTCAAAACCATGAGATGGATATGTAATACCAACTTCTATTTCTACCTTGATAGCACAATGCACAATTTCTTCATAGCTACTGAAGTCTCTTATAGCTAATGCCCTTCGAAGACTTGGTTTTAAGCCATTGAAAAATCAGTCAACTTTACTTTCAGGTTGGATGATAATGCCAGATGCATACCTTGCAAGTCTTGTAAAATTCGTTTCGCATATACCAACAGATTCATCATCCTTCTGCTTCAGCTTAAGAAACTCATTTTCCATCTTTGTTCGAAGAATACGAGGGAAGTACTTACTGAAAAACAAGTTCTTGAACTCGTCCCATTCCATGGACTCAATTTCATCTCTTGGCCTCGTATTCTTGATAATATTCCACCATTGATCAGCTTCACCTTCCAAACGATATACTGCTAAGATGAATTTATCATGTTCAGAACATTGAAGAACTGAAAATATCTTTTCAGTGGTACTGATCCATTGTTCAGCAACAAGTGGATCAGAACACCCACTAAAAGAAGGTGGACGTTGCCTCATGAATGACTCAATAGAATATTGTTCCCTTCTCTGATCATTTGGAAGTCCAGAATGATTCATAGCTTGTGTAAGTACAGTAATAAGATTTTGCACTCCATCTCCCATAACATTTGTTTGTTCAGGAGGACAATCATTGCATTTTCCATTGCATTGATCAATACGGTTCCTTCGGGTTCCAGCCATCGTCTAAAACCCAAAAAGAATAGTGTGAGAGGCAAAAATCATGCTAGGGAAAAAAACATAATAAAGGGGGAGTACCTTCAATATCTAACATCTTAGGTTTAATTCTATGATCGTTAGCCTATTTCTAGTACTATAACCTATACGTATACTTAACCTTAGGGACATCCCTAGACATACCGTAGAAATATCTCTAGGGATCTCACTAACGTTCTCACATCCTAGTTTCCAAAGGTTGACTAAACCTTTCCTCTGATACCAACTGTAGAGACTCGAATCTTGACGTACATGGACATTACATTACTTTTTCGGAATACTTAGTACATAACAAAAACACACACACAAGGATCGTAATAGTTTAGTGTCTTTGGAAACTCGGAACGTAATCTTCTAATCGTGGTGAAAGATCTTCTATTTCTCCCATAAAGATCTTCCCCTTTTTTTTACCTAAAACCTTTCTTTATATCCTGGGGAAAAGAAAACATAAAAGGGTGAGCTCAAATGCTCAGTAAGGGTAAACAAAAGAAATATCAATCACATCATATACACAAGCACATAACTTTTGGAAATCTTAACCTGCAAAAGAGATCAAAATTTCATAACAAGGGATAAATCATGGCAGTGAAATGTAATCACAATAATCATAACATAAAACATGAAACTTTTTGGCATTCACACATAATCATAGAGAATCATTTCTTGTTAGTCAAGACTTATTGCCAAGACTATCTTAGTGGACAAAGTCCCTTTCTGAATCGAGTAACCCTCGTTTCAGTCCTGTTTCACTGAACCGGTATAACCTACCATTCCAGCCATGTCTATCTCATGAGATATAAAATATTTACCCAATGCATTGGAGGGAAATATAGGTCCCACCCATCTTATAATGAATCCTTTCTTATGTGTGCCACATAATCATAAACCATACATCATAGCGTAACCCATGTAATAAAAATGGGATTCTTAAACAACATGACATCATAAAACAATTCATATAAGATAAGGGAATTCATAAAAATATTTCCATCACAACATAATCAAACCAATGTAATAATAGGGATAAAAACATAACCCTTTTATTATCTTAGATGGAAAATAATTTTGATAAAATACTTGAACTACATTCTTGAGGAAAATATCCTTTCTACTTCAAAAACACTTTCCTTTCTTAACATGTCATAAAATTTTAAATTAAAAGAAGTTGATTAAAAATAAACTTGAAAACATGTAAAGGAATCTTCTTGGAAATAATTTTTTTTTAGAAATCCATTCATTCCGTATAAGTTAAAAAAACATTCTTCTCGTACTTTTGTCGGAAAAGTCAAAAAAGTACCTCGTATGAAAAATGATAAAAGATTCCTTTAATATCTTTTACTAAAAACTCACCAAAGGGTAAAATTGGATATAAAATATTGTAGAATGATGGAAATAATATTACATATTGAGGGAACATGGATGTGGATGATAAAATACACCCCAGTAATTACCAAAGTAAAAACAATCTCGGATAAAAGTGAGATTGTGATATTTTACCTTACCTTAGGTCTGATTTGCTTCGTATGTGTCCGAACCTCCTGTATAATGATTTAAATAATGTCATTGACTTATTACAGAATCATATTCATTGTTATGATATCATATATGGTTCACTTATGACATTATATTTCCCATTCTTTTGTAAATTCCATGTTAAAGAAGCGTTTTGGGTAAAATCGTTTCATTTATCGTAGGTGTTTTGACTTGTTGTTCTTGACATTATTATTACTTATATCATGATTTAATTACTTCCAGAATATAAAATATGATTTATATATCATATATATTCAGTATATATATATATATAATAGATAGATAAATTAAATGAAAAACACCGTTCATGGAGACGGTAGTCCGTACGTACGCATGAATGCTGTTTTCCTTTCCTTATTGTCTTGAATGGAAGTAAGTAGATGACATACATATATATATATATATATATATATATAAATACAGTAGCTTTATATATATTTCATTATTATTTCTTATATATACTTTATAATCATTCTTAAATGGTTAACATGGAGAATGAATCTCATCGCGTCGTGGAGACGGTATTCCGTACGTTCGCACGAGCGATGATATCATTTCCATAAATATTGAATTGAATTGGAGTGGATTATACAATATATCAGAATCAATATGATGTTGTAATAACTATGTATAGTTATTCTTTACACCATTATACCCATCCATGTAAGGTGGTGGTGGAAAATAGATTACACCACGGCGTGGAGACGGTATTCCGTACGTACGCACGCGCGGTGATTTATTTTTCCGTAGGATGGATAGATGGTGAAATAGGGTTGTTTCATACTTATAATAACATATCAGTATATGAGTGATACTGATGTTATTACTTCATAATGAAACAACCTAATAAGAAGAAGTGGAAGAAGAAATAAAGATGAAAGAATTGGTAACGGTAATTACCTCTTCTTTGAAGCGCCTCTTTGAGACCTCCTCTCAGGGCACTAAAATTGGTCTTTGAGGAAGAACAGAACCTCTAGGATTTTTCTAGGGAAGTGGAGAAGATATTTTGGCAGGGGTTGTCCGAGCTTTAGTGCTCAAATTGGTGTGAGGAGGAGGGGGAGGAGGTGTCCTTTTATAAGGGAGGAGAGGGGCACCTTAGGAATATCTCAAAATATTATTTTATATTAATGACAAAATCGGTTTATAATGGTTCCAAAGGGTCTTATTTCGAATCTAAAGTGGGGATGGGTCGAAATCCTATCAACCAATAGGATTTAGACAAGTTTAGGGTATTATTTTAACCTTATCAATTAGATTTAACTCTAAGTTAAATAATTTAACTTTTACCGTGTCTTTTTGTTTTCTTTCACTATATGGTTAATACACTAACTATAACATGCCAAACGAACCCCAAATTGTTTATTATTAATATATATATCCTTATCTAAGTCATTTGGCTGATCCTTATATTTTTAGGAATAAAATAACAATTAATAATATAATATTTGATTTAAAAACTATTTTGTGTCAATTTTGACGCTATTTGATATATGATTTTTTTGAAAGTCATAAAAGAATTATATGTTCAAACCAAGTTGATTAAATAAACAATAATATATCATAGTAACCTAGAAAATTAGTGGAATTCATGAAAAGTCTCAAATTACATTCATTTGATCATTTATAACATCAATTATGTTAATATTTCCTTAAAAGGGTAATTACTGCATCATTGTTGTGTCATAAATAAATTAATTTATTTAAAGTCTAAAAATTATAAATAAAATATCATTATGTAGGAAATATTCTTAGCTTTCTAATTAATATTTATAGTCTAATTTATCTTATGTATAACCCCATATTAAAAATGTTTTAGTTATTAAACTTTGATTTTAACTATTTTAACTATTCATTAAATAAAATAATATTAAATGTCATAATCTAATCCAAGTGGACCTAAATGGTCATATTATATTCATAAGGTTGTTTTTGGTCGAATTACACTTATCCAATAGAATTAGAACATGTGTTAGGGTAATAGTAATATCATATTTACCCTTAGTTACCCTATTTACTATTAACCGTGGTAAAAAAAGTAAAAAGTTACTATTCACCAAAAATTATTTTCATCTCATTGAACCACATTTTAGTCCTTGATATTAACCGTGTCTGTCGGATTTTTGAAATTCCATTCACAGAAGCGGTAAAATTAAGTTTTATGCAAAATTCAGTTTTTAACCTACCACTTAGTGGTTTCACTATTCATCAAAAATTGAAAGTTTTCAGAAAAGTACTAAAATTTCACCCTAGGCTATAATTGATATTCCGAATTCAAAAATGATTTCTATTTTAGAAAATTCCCAACATATAAGTTGCATTAATTAATTTTATAATTAATTTCCGCTGTCACAACAAATAGCGTGTTTTTAAGAGATAATAACTATCAAAAGATTAACACTTGTTTATGTCTGGTGTAAATGTGAAATTACATACAATGACCAACATTGTATTGAATTGTAAAAATATATTATAAATATACTTTAAAACCACTCAAATTAATGATTTATCACTATTAATTATTTCTATTAAAAAAGTTGTTTTTAATTATAATTTAGTAATTTTTACTATTCATCAAAATATGAAAGTTATCCGAAAAGTACGAAAATTTCACCTTAGGCTAAATTTGATACTCTGAATCCAAAAATGAAGTCCATTTTGAGAGCTAAAATTTCTAAAGTTTTAAAAGGTGGTTATTACTATTCATAACGGCTAGTTATAATAATATTTTAATAGCATATCGTTGTTTAGTGAAACTCGGTATTGCGTACTACACACGCTATCGAGGAAGGTCGCGATTGCGTGTAATGCAAGGAAAGTCAAGGATGCGTGTTGTGCAAGCTCCTTTTGGTGTAGCGTACAACACAAGACATTAGTGAAATAAAAAAGAATGTTTTTTATAAAATCTTGGGCTGTTACAAAGATGCACTCAAATACAAAAAATTTATTATAAAAATACAGATGAATATATCTTAGCTTTTACACAAAAAAATATCATCTGAATTGGATGATCTTATTGGGAAAAGAAGTCAAGAATGGTGGACCGTTATTAATTTCCATACAAAATGAGGGAATGAACTTCAAACTGTTAGTTGGGAACATTTTGGTAGAGTTGGGAATTAAATTTTTTTTAAATGATTCATTTTGATATTAAATATTATATTCAATAGTTTCATAAAAATTTCATTTCTAGATTGATCCAAAAATTTATATCTTCATGGATGGTCCTTTTTGTTTGACAAATTCATTAAGCCTTATTGTATGGTTCATATGACCCTTGAAATGGGTGATTTGGATCAAGATCTAGTTGAATGATTTATAGAATATTAAATTGGTAAGACTTAAAACTATAATAAAACAATTTGTATAATTAGGGTGAGAGTTATAATTTTAATAGTAAAGTGACTCGATTTTGGATTAATAAAAATATTGCTCGAAAATTATATTTAATTTTAAAAAATGACTAATTCACACCAATTATGAACTTTTAAAAGTAAATATGTAAATGAGGTAAATAAAAATTTATGGATAAATTAATAACATTAGAAAAAATATATAAATATGCATTTATTCAACATCATTTTCATAATTAAAAAACAATATTACATAATAAACTCAATATCCCGATAATGAAAAGGTTTATTTTATTTGGATACTATCTATAAAATCAAAAATATTTTACAATGAATGTGAATTTTTTTCACTCATTTGTCATAATATATCTTCTTATAAACATATCCCCTATTAAAATCATCCTTATTCCCTAGGAAATCAAAACATAAGAAAGGAGTGAGCCCAAATACCTAGTAAGGTAAAAAACTAACATATCAATATGTCACCCGTGTTGCGATCAAAAGCATATGTGAAAATATAAGAATGAAAGAAATATATGAATAATAGAACATAAAATAATAAAAAGGTTCATATAGAATGATAGTAGAACAATAAATCCCATATAATCAAAAATATAACATGGTGTAAATATTGGAAAAACATGAGATTTAAATCATGATCCCCAGATCACAATATAGTCACATGTTAAAGGAGTGTGTCACTGATATAAGCAGAGAAACAAAAAATTATGGACCATGAATCACCACATTATTTCAATAGTATACCATGAATCGAAATCTATTATCCAGGGAGAATTAGGCATAACAAAATATTTCACATAGATGATCTAGCATCACAATATATTTTCCAGTTTGGATCAAGAATCACTACTCATTTCATTATTATATCATGATATGTAAAACTATACTCAATTCCTTGGAGGTTAATACAGGGAACACACATATGATAAATATTAACCATAAACATGTGCTCTATAGTGACCTAATAGTTTTACACATATTATTACAAATCTTTTTAATATAAATACCCATTAAATAAAAATATAGGATCAAAAAAGCCTAGTGTCTTTGGAAAAATAGGTTCATAATACATCAGAGTGGAGATAAAATAATATGAATTTATCTTAATATTTATAATGATATCCTAACTCATTTTGAGCACCTAAAACTACATAGGATAACTAAGGAATATAGAGACAAAAGGGGGAGGTAAAAATCCTAGTAAGGGAATAAACATGAAAATGAATCATAACATATGTGTCAAAAAGAATAACAAAAAAACATAAAAGGGATTTCCCTTAAATAATAATATAGAGGAATAATATACATAAGATGTAATAATAAGATCATGGGAATATATAAATATGGAAGCAATATAAAACTTGACATAACTATAAGACAAGGCTAATCTCCCAGATACAATTACACGGTGGAAAAAGTCCCACCATGGATTAGGTTCACTCGCTAATCCCATAAATATTGCCTCATGGGACTAAAAAATAATCCAATACATTGAATGACTAAATATGTAAATTAATCATAACATGTAAATTCATATGTGTTCTATGAAAATAAATCAATCATAAGGTTTAGGCATAAGTATTACCCATGGAAAGAAATGGGTTTCATAATCACATCATAAGGCATAACCAAGGGGACTATCATAATGGTTTCCAAGAAATAAGGGATTAAATCATTATTGAACTTTCCTAATGAAAATAATAAGAACATGTTATGATAATTTATATCAAAATAATGTGAATATATTAAAAATATTGGTTAGGTAACTTTAGAAATGTTCCACTTAAGCAAGGTTTTAGGGAAAAGATTAATGTGTCTTTAGTAATGGTAAGAGCATAATAATTCTGATAAACCTAGAAGGGAAAAAATTGTTTTCAGTGTAATAATGTGTGATTTTAAAAACCATTTATGATTTTAAAAATCTTACTAAGTGGTGCTTTAAAAGAGGAAAAGAAAATAGAGAAGTTCCCTATAATCAATTTTTCAAAATAAACTAAGAAGTAAACTATTTAGGAACATATATCCCCATAAATTAATAGTTAAATAAACTTGTTATATATGTGATTGAAATATATACAATATATATAATAAGTATATATTTATAATAAATAGATAAATTTAGGTAAATAAAAATAAATCATAACCCAATTAAAATATAGTGGTTCAGAGGGATCACTTACCTTATGTTCTGGAATCGTTTTCACATGAAATTAATGTCATGGATAATAAAATTATTTTAATTAATTAATTAGTTAATATAATTTTTCGTATATAATTTATTTATTATAATTTTATTGTTTTCATTTAGGGAATTTCAATAAGATATAAAGTTCAATTTTGTTGTTCTGGGGGAATTTGTTTCAGGATTCCATGGTCAGATCACTTATGGATAATTATTTATATTTTTTTTCAAATGGGAATAAAACTCCTGAAGTAAAATGAAATGTTATTAATTTACATATAGAAATTAAAATAGTCCCAAATACTCATTTCTTTCTCAATATAGGTACAATTCTTTTAGTGAAACATTAATGTTAAATGATTAGTTCAATTAGTCCATTTTACAGACCATCACAAATATGATTTTTTTTATTTAATTGAATTATTATTTAAATGTTAATGAAATTTAAATAAGTTATAAAATACTTATAATAATCATATTTTACCATAATATTATATTTAAAACCATCCATGAAGGTGGTGTAGAAAAACGAAGTTTGTTATTCATGGAGGCGGTGAACCAACCCTATTATGAACAATATATTCATTTAAGAATGAAAATTTGGGAGGGTATAATATTTATAACCCAACAAAAAACCTAAAATTAAACTATATTTATAATACTATATTCATTGTGTTATTTAGTGTGATGGAGGAAAGGATAAGTTATAAGAATAAAACAATTTAAAAGGGGTAAATTGAGATTTTTACCTCTTAATTTGTATCTCCTTGAAATAATTTTCAAGGCATAATGAAATGGTCTTTGTGTGAGAAAAGTAGAACTAGAAAGTGAGGGAGAGTTTTTGGAAGATGATTGAGTTTATTTTTTGAAAGTCACCAGGCTTAGAGGCTATGAGGGGAAGGGGTTGTGTGAGGTGGTATTTATAAGGGGATAATAGAAGTGTTTTCGAATACTATATTCATTAGTTTATTATTTTCAATCAAGAATATCAATAGTATTGATTATTGTGACAATTTATATTAAATAGTTCATGTGTGTTTGAACTAATGGGTTCTTGCATCATTATTGATTAAATAATTCATTTTTATTTCTTATAATACTAAATACCATAATTTATTGTATTTCACTATTCACAAAAATCAACTATTTTAGAAAAATTCCAAAAATTAACCCAAAATATTTTTCAAAATTTAGGTTGATTTTTTTTATTTTTATTAAAATAATTTTATAAATATAATAAATTATTTTTTAAATAAAATACTCATTTATTTGAAAAATTCCAATTTTAATATTATGATCTATTTTCTAATCCTTTGAAAAATTACATATGGTCACATAAAATTATCTTATATTTATAATATAACTTAATATTAATTTACAAATATATTTTATGAAAATAAAATTTCTTATAAATAATTATATTTATTATAAAAAATTCAAATAAAACATGCATGTTTTATAAAAATACCAACACTTGTTTTATTTTTTAAAAACATTTATTTCCATGTATTATGATATAAATATGTTATATTTACATTTTATAAGATATATAAATATTATTTTACACTTACAAAGGCGAGGATACTATTTTAATGGCCATATGGGATTTATACTTTCTATAAATACGTCAAATTTCATTAAAATATATTTTTTCTCTCATTGTTATATATATTTTAATTTTCAAAATACATATTGAATTACTAACATTCTTCTTAGTTTTTATTGTTTATTTTGTGAGTGTGATTATTCAAGGGGATCAAGGAGATCTAAATTTTAATATTCTTATTGTCTTAATTTATATTTACTGTCACATTGTAATACATTCAATTATTTTCTTCAAAAATTTTCTCTAAATATAAGCCTATAATTAATATAATAAAATTTATTTAGGTTTATCATGTGGTGCATGTTTATTATACTACATTACTCAATATGAAACAATTATAAAAAGTTAAAGTATATAGATAAAATTATGGGTCATTACATGTTCCAAAGAAAATATCTAATAATCACATCATTAAAACAAAAGAATAATAATGTTTCCAAATTATATTTCAAAAATTTGTCACATATATAACCAAATAAAATAGTTCATTAGATATGAAATTCAATCACACAAAAGTGGAACTTCATAAAATAATTTATATAGTGATTTATGAAACATATCATCATATAAAATTGACCCCCTTTGAGATAAATTGGAAAAAGAGACAACTAAAAAAGGGATTAATAAGGATTACTTATAAAAATAATGTAGATAAATCACATGAATTGATACATATTTAGATTTCAAAATAATAAATTATTACATTGGAGTTGTTTGAAAACATGGTATTGAATGAAAAATCCATTTTAAAAAAATCATCACCTAACGGGATGAGTGTAACGCCCCGACCCCAGTTACCCATAGTCCATGCATTATTACATAACATTGGCATAATCACAAAAGATCAAGTCTCGAAAGACCTATTAGTTTAGTAGCACTAGAAACACTAGATATATTCATAAGTCTTACATTACATCATAAAGTAAAAAAACAACAACAACATATTGTCTTCATATCCACTCATACTATCCCTACAGGTCATTCATAAAATACTTCTTCACATCGTGGAAAAAATAAAACATTGAAAGATGTGAGCTCAGATGCTCAGTAAGGATAACAATATAGTGGAAACATTCATAAATAAGCATAAAAATTTAAGGCAATGTATAACTAAAACAAAATCCTTTTAAACATGAACTTCAACATAATATAGAAAAGATAAAATGAAATAATTCCATTTAGTTATTCACATGTATATTCTACTAGTCGAATAATCACATGAAATATCAATAACCACATTCATAATGATGTAATGCATAATGCCATACTATCATAAACACATAGTCAAGGCCTTTTTCCAAGACTACAAATAAGATTTTGTCAAGGCCTTATGCCAAGACACTAGTTTGTCTCATGAGACCTACCGATGCATCGAGGATCTATAGCAGGTTCGACCTGACATTTATTAAGTCTAATGCATTCCTCATATGAAAAGGTTTAAACATAACATAAACATTCGTATTAAAACTAGCATACGAAATGTCAATACATTATCCATAAACCATGAATGGTATAAATATAACACATCCACAGTCAAACATATCACAAAACATTCAATACAATGTGGATGTTTTGTATCATAATAAATCAACTTCAAATAAGCTTAAAATCCATCAAAGGATGCTGATATAGGTGAAATCAAAACTATTTGAGAGAGATATATATATATATATTTTAAATCATTTATAAGTCACATAACTATAAAAGAAAACATTTACTTCAAAATTATTATTATAATATTGTAAGAGAAGCTTCCGTAATTTTATAAAGGTGTAAAATAGCCGCACCCATCGTATAAGTTAAAAAAGACATTCTTACCTTAATTTTGTCGAAAAGGTTAAAAAGGACCTTGTTTGGGAAATGAAGAAAATATTCCTTTATAAACATCTTATAAAAATTAAACAAGGGTATAAATGACTTTAAACCATAGTCTATAAAATAGTAATAAAGATTTGAAATACATTTAAAAAAAACATGGATGTGGATGATAAAGATGTCCCAGTAGATAATTATGTATAAAAAACCTCGGATAATGAGGAGATTGTGAAATACACCCTTACCTTGTAATTTTCCTTGGTTTATGGTAGGTCAACCTCCTGTATAATGGTGAAATAATTGTTATTAAATTATAAAAGAATCATATACATTAATATGATATCATATATGATCTTTTAACATTGCTTGGTTAATAATATCTTAGTATTATCATCGTTTCACGTGTTAAATTACTCGTTTTCTTTTATCTATTTTGTTACATAAATTGTGTTTGTTATGGATAGGTTGTATCTTATTAATATACAGAATGGTATCAGGTCCTTAAACATGATTTTTAATCATCAAATGAGAGTTTTACTTTCATGGATACGATGGGTAATGAATCTCATCGCGTTCGTGGAGACGGTAGTCCGTACATACGCACGAGCGACAATATCATTTTTTTGATATTAAAATAATATATAATTTGATGGTATATCATATATAAAGAATCATTATCATGTTATATTTATTATTTACATCAATTAGACATAATTATTATACCCATCCATATAATAATGTTTTGAATAACAATTACATCATGACGTGGAGACGGTAAGCCGTACGTACGCATGTAGGGTGACATGTCATTCAAAGGATTGATAGAATACTGAATATGGTTGTACCATATTTTAAATAACATCATAGTATATAGAAGATACTGGATTTTTTATTTTAGAATGGAAATAACAGAGAAATAAGAAGTGGAAGAAGAAAGGAACTTGAAAGAGGGTGGTGAAAACATTACATCTTCTTCAGGTTCTTCCTTTTGGTTAGATCAAAAGGGATTCTTAGGTTGGCTTTATGATCAAACTAAAGCCTATAAGTTTAAGTTATGGATGTTGAGAGAATATTTGGGCAGGGGTTGGAAGATCGAAAAATCTTTGAAGGTGTGAATTAGATGGAAGGGAAGTTCCCTTTTATAAGAGGGGTGAGGGGAACCTTAGGAAAAGATAGAAATATTATTTTATAAAAAATTAATATTCGTTTCTTAATGGCTTAAAAGTGAATTATTTAAAGGTTAAGGTAGGGATAGGTCAAAAACCACTCAAACAATATGTTTTAGACATGTTTGGGTCACTATATTAACTTTATCATTTTAATTTAACTCTTAGTTAAATAGTTTGACATTTACCATGTCTCTTTGTATTTTTATATTATATAGTCTGTAAACATAATATAAACTTTAAAGAGACCCCCAGGTGGTCCATTAATAAAACAATATCATTATATATGTCTTTTGGCCTAACCTTATATTTTTAGGAATAGAATACCAATTAATAATATAATATTTGTTTTAAAAACCCTTTTATGTCAATTTTGACTATATTTAATAATTGGTTTTTGTTAAAGTCTAAAAAACATTATTAATTAGAAAAAAATTCATTTAATCAATAATAAAATGTCATGTTAACAAATTAAATTCTGTTATGTCATCAAAAAATTCAAATTTTATTTATTTTGACATTTATAATATTAATTATTTGATTCTTTCATGAATAAGGAAAATACCGCATCATTATTGTGTCATTAATAAATGTAATTATTCAATGTTTAAAAATTATAAATAAAATTCCATTATCTAGGAGATATTTTTAGCGTTATAAGGAATATTTATGGTTAGAAATACAATATATATAACCTTATGTAAAGATTGTTTTTCTAAAAGATATATGCTTATGTCATTTTTGTATTTACTTTAATTTAATTAATATAAAGTGTCATTATCACTTACAAGTGGATCCATGAGGTCCCAAAATCTATCCAAAGATGATCATGGTCAGAAATGTATCAACCAATAGGGTTAGGACACGTTTTAGGGTAATTTAGTATTATTATAATTTTATTTTGTTACCCTTATTTACCGAATTTACCATTTTACCATGGTAAATAAAATATTTATCGAAGTAATTATTGAAAAGGTCTAAAAATAAAAGTTACCTATTTACACAATTTGGAACTCTATATTCTAAGTATGGAATCCATTTATTCAAAATTAAAAACACAGAAGTGGCAGAAATTAATTTAAAATTAATTCCCGCTGTCAAAACAAAAAAGCATGTTTTTATGAAATAATAACTATCAAAAGATTGACACTTGTTTATGTCTGGTTTAAATGTGAAATTATGTCCAATGCCCAAAATTGTATTAAATGGTAAAAATATATTATAAATATTCTTTAAATTAACTAAAATTCATAATTTATCACTATTAATTATTTTTATTAAAAAAGATGTATTTAATTAAAATTTAGTAATTTTTATTATTCATCAAAATATGAAAGTTATCCGAAAATTACCAAATATTCAACCTATGCAAATTTTGATATTCCGAATCCAAAAATGAAGTCCATTTTGAAAGATAAAATGTATGAAATTTTAAAAAGTTTGTATTACTATTCATAATGGCTAGTTTGATTGGTTGTGGTGTGTGTTAGAACTCGAAGTTGCGTACAACACACGCTACTATATTAATCAAAGAGAAGCGTACCGTGGAAGCTTGGGGTGTTATATTCTCATCTCCTTCAAATAATTTTTTCCTTGAAATTTCTATAATTCTACCTCGTGAAAAGACTTGGGTGATTCTTCATTATAAGTTCCTCAGGTTCCCACGTTGCATCTTCCATCTTATGGTTTCTCCATAGAACTTTTACCAGACAAGTCATCTGGTTTCTCACCACTTGTTCTCTCATATCAAGAATATTGACAGGATCTTCACAATAAGAGAGATCAGGTTCCAGTTCTAATTCCTCATAGGTGAGTACATGCGTTGGGTCGGGCATATATTTTCTCAACACTGATACATGGAACACATCGTGAACTTTGGAGAGACTTGGTGGAATTGCCAAACGGTAAGCTACTGCCCCAATATTTTCTATAATTTTGAATGGTCTGATGTACTTGGGACTCAATTTTCCCTTCTTAACAAAACGTATAACACCATTCCATGGAGATAACTTCAAGAAAACATGATCTCCTACCTGAAATTCCAAATCCTTCATTCAGTTGTCAGCATAGCTCTTCTACCTACTTAGTGTTGCCTTGATGTGGTTTTGGATCACCTTCACCTTTTCCATAGTTTCCTCCACCAGTTCTAGGGCTACGAGTTTTCTTTCACCAATATCATCACAACAGGTTGGTGTGCGACATCTCTTTCCGTATAACGCTTCACATGGTGCCATCCGAATACTCGAATGGAAGCTATTGTTATAGGAAACTTCTACCAGAGGTAAATATTGATCCCACATACCTTGAAAGTCATGTGAGCATGATCTCAACATGTAATATAAGGTTTGAATAGTCCATTCTGATTGTCCATCAGTTTGGGGGTGGTAGGCAGTGCTCATACAATGCTCAGTATCTAGGGATTTCTGAAGACTTTTCCAGAATCTTGAAGTAAAACAAGGATCATGATCGGAAACAATCGATGGGGGTACTCCATGAAGTCTCACAACTTTATTAATATATAGTCTTTCTAGACGTTCAAGTGGTAGATCCTCCCTTATAGTAAGAAAATGTGCTGACTTGTTAAGATGATCAATAATGACCCATATTGCATCGTCCCTTCTAGGAGTATTTGGTAGTCCCATGACAAAGTCCATCTTGATATTATCCCATTTCCACTCAGGTATGGGAAAAGGTTGCATGACACCTCCAGGCTGTTGCCTTCCAGCTTTCACTTGCTGAAAAAGCATACATCTTGACACAAAATCAGAAATCTCCCTCTTCATGTTGTCCCACCAAAAACTTTCCTTTAAATCTCTATACATTTTGGTGCTTCCAGGGTGTATAGAGAAATTGGAACTATGAGCATCGTCCAACAATTCCATTTTTAGATCATGTATATTGGGAACACAAAGTATCCTCCCAAATTTCAAAATTCCATCTTCATACACAAAGTCACTCAATCTCCCATCATCACAGCTTTAGTCTTCTTTTGAAACTCTTCATCATCAGTCTGAGAACTCTTTATCCTTTCTATTAAAGATTTTTTTTGGAATCCATTTGAAAAAGCATTGATGTTTCACCTTCCATGGTGATTCCCATATCTATCTTTTCTAGATCCATATATATAGTATCATTTTCAACTCTCATCTTATTCAAAAAATCCACGATCCTTTCTACTCAAAGCATCTTCCACCTTATTTGCCTTCCCCAGTTGGTAGTGTATCGTGCAATCATAATCCTTGAGTAGTTCAAGCCATCACCTTTGCCTCATATTGAGTTATTTTTGTGAGAAAATATACTTCAAACTATTGTGATCAGTATAAATCTCACATTTTTCACCATAGATATAATGTATCCATATATTCAAAGAAAATATTACAGCAGCTAACTCAATATCATGAGTATGATAGTTTTGCTCATGAATTTTCAGATGTCATGATGCATAGGCAATAACTCTATCATTTTGCATAAGGACACAACCAAGTCGTTTCTTTGAAACATCAATATAAATATCAAATCCATCATTCCCCAATGGTAGAGTCAAGATAGGAGCATTGAATAATCTTCTCTTCAGTTCTTCAAAACATTCTTCACACTCTTTTGTCCAAAAACATTTAACCCCTTTGTGTGTGAGCTTTGTTAATGGGTTGGCCAATCGGGCAAAATTCTGGATGAAATGCCAATAATAACCTGCTAAACCAATAAAACTGCATACCTCGGTTATACTCATTGGTGCTGGCCATTCTTGGATTGCCTTGGTCTTAGAAGTATCAACAGAGATTCCATCCTTTGAGACAATATGGCCAAGAAAATAGATATCCTGAAGCCAGAATTCATACTTTCTAAACTTCCCATATAATTTACATCTTCTAAGAGTCTTCAAGATAATGTACATGGGATTTTCTTGATCTTCGTAGCTTTTGGAATATACCATGATATAATCAATAAATACCACCACAAAATCATCAAGATATTCCTTGAAACAGTATTCATTATATCCCTGAATTCAGAGGGTGCATTAGTCAGTCCAAAAGGCATTACTGTAAAAGCGTAATGCCTGTACCTAGTTAGAAATGTTGTTTTCGGAATGTCTTCCTTCTTCACACACAATTGATGGTATCCCGATCAATGGTTAATCTTTGAAAAGTATAGATCTCCATGCAGTTAGTCAAATAAATCATCAATGCCAGTTAGGGGATACTTGTACTTTATTGTTATAGAATTAATTTCCATGTATTCGATACATAACCTCATAGATCCATCTTTCTTCTTAACCAAAAAGGACAGGGGATCCCCATGGAGAAACACTAGGGTGAATAAATTCCTTATTACTCAATTCCTTTAGTTTCTTATTTAGTTCAACTAATTCAACAATGGCCATTCTCTAATCGGTTTTCGATATAGGCCTCAAACCTGAAATTAAATCAATAGAAAAGTTAATTTCTCGTTCTGGAGGATGTCCAGGTAAACCTTCCAGAAACACATCTATATATTCCTTCACAATAGGTACGTACTTTATTTGTACATTCCTTTCCTCAGCCATAGTTACTTCATTCTCTTCCTCCCTGATAATTGAATTTAGTTGAGCTACATGGGGGGGATCTAGGTAAGAATCAGGTGGTGGAGATTCTACTCTAAATATAACGTGTTCTTTATCATCATCATCAAAAATCATAACCTCCTTCTTCTAACAATAAATTTTCATATCATGGTCTGGAAGCCAATCCATACCAAGGATTATATCAAATTCAATCATGGTAATGATGATGAGATCATCAGATAAAGAACATTTATATGCTCTAATGGGGACGGATTCATAAAACTTTTTTACAATGATACTTCCCTTAGGAATTTTAACTAATAACTCCCTTGTTAAATCAAATTATAAATATCTAATTTTCTTAAAAAACTGGGAAGATATGAAAGAATTCGATGATCCAGAATCAAATAAAGCATTGGTTAAAATTGAGGAAACCAATAAATTACCTTCCACCACATCTTTCGGAGCTTCTACCTCAGCAGTAGTGATAACATAAGCTTGGCCTTGATCGCTTGGCCTTTTCTGAGGTATGTTCCTCTGATTCTAAGGACATTAATTTTCATAATTTCCCATTTCTGTACAATTATAGCATTCCACGTTGATAGAAACTTTTTTTCCCTTGCAATCCTGAGCTTGGTGGCCTTTTTCACCACACTTGTAACATACTCTCATTCCCTTCAAGCATGTACCGGGGTGTTTCTTCACAAATTTACTATAGGATGGATAATCAAATTTTCCCTTCTTCCCTTTATTTCCATTTCTAGAGTGATCAGTAGATCTATTCTTCTCTTACTTTGCTTTAGAGTAGTAAGACTTAGAGAATTCCTTTTCCATCTTGATAGAACACGAGACCATATCCTCGTATGACAAGAAGGATCGTGACACTAATTATCAATGCAGAAATGGTTTTAACCCATAAAAGAAATGATAAATGTTACTTCTTGGGTTATGTATATAATCTGCAGCATACTTGCTAACATTGTAATGTTAGCCTCATACTTTGCGGCATTCTCATCCTCCTTTTGTCTCAGACTCAGAAACTGCCTTTCCATATCTGCTCGATGGTCACAAGGAAAGTATTTTTCTATGAAATTCTCTTTGAACTCCCTCCATTCCATATTTGATACTTCATCATCTTTTTTTGCGTTTTGAATCAACGACCACCATTGGTCATCATCTTTAGTGAGGCGGTAAACTGCCATGATAACTTTTTCCCTTTCACTACTTCTCAACGCATGGAATATATTCTCTAAAGAATTTATCCATTTCTCAGCTACTAAGGGGATTTTAATCCCATTAAATGTTGGTGGTTTTTGCCTCATTAAGCGATCTAACATCGATCCTCTATGCTGCGGATCAGGGTGCTCTATACGGGTAAGGTTATTATTCATAACCTGAGTGAGTTATCCCAGTATGGTGATTAGATGATCAACACTAGTTGCATCACAATCTCCACTATAATTATATTGAGTAGGAGGGAAATCCCTACATGGAGTGCTTGCATTGATACAGTTTCCATTTCTTCCACTAGGAACCATTTCTAAGCAATGGCATACACTATATTAGTTTATGAATCACAATACGTAATTCCAAACTTATAACATACTTAACATAAATTGAACAGTTTTATGGATATAATCCATAATAATAAAAATGTGTTCTTTGAGGAAGTATATACTAATAAACACTTCATAATTATTTGTAATGAAAATGAGAATTATCCTAAGCATATCCCCGGGAGTGTCGTAACCAAGAGTGCAGTAAGGCCCGTTGTCGTGCACCAGTTCCCGTTCAAGTCTAGATCAAAGTGGTGTTTTCTAGTTTTACCCCAAGGTACATATGTGCTAGAGCCACCTCTATAAGATCGTATCCAAACAGGGATGTATTGCTCAGAAAACTCACATAATCCCTATAATACCAAAATTCTAGGAAGTTCTTCTATTCTAATCCTCAATGTCTCTCTTATGGTTATGTGCTCTAATTAGAGTTTATCTAAATATATTTTCTAAGGTTTGTACTAAACTTCAATTGATACCAACTGTAACGCCCCGATCCCAGTTACCCAGAGTCGGTGCATTATTACATAACATTGGCATGATCACAAAAGATCAAGTCTCGAAAGACCGATTAGTTTAGTAGCCTTGGAAACACTAGATATATTCATAAGTCTTAAATTACATCATAAAGTAAAAAAACTACAACAACATCTTCTCTTAATATCCCCTCGTACTATCCCTGCAGGTCATTCATAAAGTACTTCTTCACATCCTGGAAAAAATAAAACATTGAAAGGGGTGAGCTCAGATGCTCAATAAGGATAACAATATAGCGGAAACTTTCATAAATAAGTATATACATTTAAGGCAATGTATAACTAAAACAAAAGCTTTTTAAACTTGAAATTCATCATAATATGGAAAAGATAAAATGAAATAATTCCATTTACTTATTCACATGGATATTCTACAAGTAGAATAATCACATACAATATCAGTAACTACTTTCATAATGATGGAATGTATAATGCCAGACTATCATAACCACATAGTCAAGGCCTTGTGCCAAAACGACAAATAAGATTTTGTCAAGGCCTTGTGCCAAGACACTATTTTTTCTCATGAGACCTACTGATGCATCGATAAGCTATAGTGGTCTCCACCCATAACTTATTAAGTCCAATACATTCATCATATGAACAGGTTTAAACATAACATAAACATTCTTATTAAAACTAGAAAATGAAATGTCAATACTTTATCCATAAACCATGAATGGTATAAAAATAACACATACACATTCAAACATATCAAAAAACCTGCAATACATTATGTAAGTTTTTTATCATAATAAATCAACTTCAAATAAGCTTAAAATCCATCAAAGTATGTTGACATAGGTGAAATCAAAACTATTTGAGAGAAATATATCTTTTTTCAAATCATTTAAAAGGAACATAATTATAAAAGAAAACATTTAATTTGAAAATATTCTTATAAGATTTTAAGAGAAGCTTCTATGATTTTATAATGGCGGAAAATATCCGCACCCACCATATAAGTTAAAAAAGACATTCTTACCTTAATTTTGTCGAAAAGGTTAAAAAGGACCTTTTCTGGAAAACGACGTAAAGAGTCTTTTATAAACATATTATAAAAATTCAACAAGGGTATAAATTACTTTAACCCATAGTCAATAAAATAGTAATAATTATTTGAAATACATTTTTAAGAAACATCGATGTGGATGATAAAGAGGTCCCAGTAGATAATTATGTATAAAAAACCTCAGATAATGAAGAGATTGTGAAATAAACCATTACCTTGTACTTTTCCTTGGTTGAGGTAAGGTTAAACTCCAGTATAATTGTGAAATAATTTTTATTAAATTATACAAAAATCATATACATTAATATGATATCATATATGATCTTTTGACATTGCTTCGTTAATAAAATCATAGTATTATCATCGTTTTGGGTGTTAACTTACTCGTTTTATTTTATATGTTTTGTTACATAAGTCATGTTTGTTATGGATAGGTTGTATCTTATTCATATAAATAATGATATATAGTACTTAAATTATTATTTTTAATCATCAAATGAGAATTAGACTTGCATGGATACGATGGGGAATGAATCTCATCATGTTCGTGGAGATGTAGTCCGTACGTACGCACGAGCGACAATATCAATATTTTGATATCAAAATAATATATAATTGCATGGTATATAATATATATAGAATAATTAGCATGTTATATTTATTATTTACATCAATTACACATCATTATCATACCCATCCAAATAATAATGTTTTGAATAACAACTACACTACGACGTGGAGACGGTAAGCCGTACGTACACATGTATGGTGACATGTCATTCAAAGGATGGATAGAATACTGAATATGGTAATACCATATATATAATAACATTACATTATATAGAAGACACTGGAGTTATTATTTTATAATGGAAATAACAAATAAACAAGAAGTGGAAGAAGTAAGGAACTTGAATGCGGGTGGTGAAAACATTTCCTCTTATTCAGGTTCTTCCTTTTATTTGGTCAAAAGGGCTTCTTAGGTTGGATTTATGATCAAAATAAAGCCTATAGGTTGAAGTGGGGGAAGTTGAGAGAATATTTGGGCAGGGGTTGGTCGAGCCAAAATTCTTTGAAGGTGTGAATTAGAGGGAAGGGGAAGTGCCCTTTTATAAGAGGGGTGAGGGGCACCTTAGAAAAAGCCGGAAATATTATTTTATAATAAATTCATATTCGATTTATAATGGATCAAAAGTGAATTATATAAAGTTTATGGTGGTTATAGTTCTAAAACCACTCAACCAATAGGTTTTTGACAGGTTTGGGTCACTATATTAACTTTATAGTTTTTATTTAACTCTTAGTTAAATAGTTTGACATTTACCATGTCTCTTTGTATTTTTATATTATATAGTCAATAAAATTACAATAAACTTCCAAGCGACCCCCAAGTGGTCCATTAATAATACACTTATAATTATATAAGTCCTTTGGCTGAACATTTAAATTTTATGAATTGAATATCAATTAATAATATAATATTTGTTCTAAAAACTCATTTATGTCAATTTTGACAATATTTAATAATTGATTTTTGTTAAAGTCATAAAAACTTTATTAATTCGAACCAAATTCATTAAGAACTCCTAAAATGTCATATTAAAAAAATAAAATTAGTGGATGTCATCAAAACATTAAAATTATATTTATTTTAACATTTATAATACTAATTATTTGATTCTTTCATTAATAAGGAAAATACTGCATCATTATTGTGTCATAAATAAATATAATTATTCAATGTCTAAAAATTATAAATAAAAAACAATTATGTAGTAAATATTTTTATCTTTCTAATGAACATTTATAGTCGAAAATATAACATATATTACCCTATGTAAAAATTGTTTTTCTAAAAGATATATGCTTATGTCATTTTTGTATTTACTAACTTAATTAATATAAAGTGTCAGTATCACTTACAAGTGGTTCCATGGGGTCCCAAAATCGACCCAAAGATTCCCATGGTCTGATATGTATCAAAAAATAGGGTTAGATCATGTTTTAGGGCAATTTATTATTATTATTATATTATTTTGTTACCCTTATTTACTGGATTTACCCTTTAACTATGGTAAATAAAATATTTACCGAAGTAATTATTAAAAATATCTAAAAATAATAGTTCCCTATTTAGACAATTTGGACCTCCTGATTCCAAATAAGGAATCAATTTTTCTAAATTCAAAACACAAAAGTGGCAGAAATTATTTTAAAATTAATTCCCATTGTCAAAATAAAAGAGCGTGTTGTTAAGAAATAATAACTATCAAAAAATTGACACATGTTTATGTCTGGTTTAAAAGTGAAATTACGTCCAATTACCAACATTGTATTAAATGGTAAAAATATATTCTAAATATAGATTAAAATCACTCAAATTCATAATTTATATCTATTAATTATTTCGATTAAAAAAGTTGTTTTTAATTAAAATTTATTAATTTTCACTATTCATCAAAATATGAAAGTTATCTGAAAAGTACCAAAAATTCACCCTAAGATAATTTCGATATTCTGAATCTAAAAATGAAGTCTGTTTTGAAAGATAAAATGTATAAAATTTCAAAAAGCTGATATTTCTATTCATAACGACTAGTTTGATTGGTTTTGGTCTGTGTTAGAACTCGAAGTTGCATACAACACACGCTACTGTATTATTAAAAGAGAAGCGTACCATGGAATCATGGGGTGTTACAATGAATTTTTTTCAAAACATATTATAATTTTATGGAAAAGAAAATATTTCACAGAAGGATATTTGAATTAATGATTCATTTCCACGTATATATAATGGTGGAAATTATATTTAAAATAATATCATTGAATATAGAAAACCATTAAGGTTCAAGTTCCAAATAAATTACATAACTCAAAGAAAGATATTGGAGTTAACAAATACCCTTACAACTTAATGAATGAATGGATAATTGAATATGAGAGTGAGTTACAAAAACATTCCTTAAATTATCATTAAATTTAATATGATTATACCACATGAAATAAATAGGTAAGTGAATACTCAATTCCAAAAGAAACAAGTCGTATAATAAGAATTATATCTCAAGGGATATAAAATTGGGAAAATTAACCCTTACCTTTTATCTTATCTTCCAAAAATTAGATCTAATCTTCTGTATAAAAACATAAATATATTAATAAATTACTTTAGAACCATACTTATTCTTAAAAATATTTATATTTTTTTATATATAATCATATATTAGTTAGTTTTTACCTATTTTCCTATATATGGTGTTTATTTTTTTCACCGTTAATACTAGTTTAATAGGACAAGTGTAAAGATTCATTCTTGTTCTGATTTTTTATAATTAAAATATAATTAAAGTTACTGTAATGGATGAATTATAATGATTTATAAGGTTTTAATTTCATTTTATGATAGTTTCATTCTTTATCCTGAAAGATGAACTTGACAATTAACACATTTCAATGATTTTTATTTATCAATGAAATGTATTCTCTAAATTTTTGAGTTAAATAATGATGTATATTATCCAAAACTAGAAATAATAATTATTTAAATATTTATATCATGTTATAAAAATAATTATTTTTTCATAGTTGTCCATGATATAATTTTGTAGAAATGTTCAATTAGGTGGTTAAACCATCCCAAACATGAAAATACAATGATTAATGGATGATTATGAGGATATTTAGTTAAAATTAAATTATAATGGATTCATAATGATATCATTTAGTTTTTATTAGTGTGATATACCATAATTATAAATAATCAATAGGTAAATTGATAGATAAGAAATAATCACAGAATATGAAAAATGGTTTTCCCTTTTTAGTTTTCTTTTTTAACATGGGTAAATTTATAATGATTATTTATCATTCATATCATTAATAGGTTATTAAATTTTTATTACTAGAACATTATTAATATTATAAAAATTTTATTTACCATTGAAAACCATTCTTACAACCATCCATTAATGACAGTATTGAAAAATGGAATACAACGATCCAAGTAGATGGTAGTCTGAACACACACATGGATGATGATTTCATTTTCATATAATGATAGAGAGAAGCACTATATTTTATTATTTAATAATATTAAATTAGTGATAATTAATATAATTATAACATAAATTAAAATTTTAACTAGCCATGTTAGGTGTTTAAGATAAATGAACATGTTACTTTGTGGAGGCAGTACTCCACACATATACACGATTTACATTTTTATATTTATTAATGGAAAAGGGATGGGTGGTTAATGATTTTTAAATCGTTATAATAAAATATCAATATACTATTGATAATTATAGTATCTTTTGAATATGGTTTAATTGAATTTTATTAAGAATAAGTGCACATAATGAAATATAAAATAGGTTGCAACAACTAGAAATGTATACCTCACTACATAAATTATCTCGTTTGCGAAGGGGGTTAAACCATTAAGGGATAGTTTTTTGGGAATAATATAAAATATTTAAAGTTTATAAAAGTGTTTAGTAGAGGTTTGTATAGATTTTGGGCTGAAATTATGGGGTTATGGTGTGAGGGGAAGTAAGGAGAAGAGAGCCCCTTTTGTAAGTAAAAAAGGGATGACATTTTTATAAATACCCATAAATACTTAATAATCATAAGACACTATCAAGGAATACAACTCCATAATAGATAAATAATTTATAGGATAAGTGATATGTTGAGAAATTCCTCAATGAAATATTTCCACACTTGTTTGAACACGTTTAAATTCATTCATTCATAGATTTTTTACTTTTACAATTTATGTTTTTTACCGCGGAACTTGTTTTTTCCTAAGTAACATACCAAGAAGGCTTAAAAAATAAAATAGTCCTTATTATATATTCTATACCTGATTATTAAAAATTATAAATACATTTAATATCATTAAATTACAAAAATTATTAAAAATTCTTTTTAAATAATAATTAAATAATGTAATAAAACAAATAATTGAAGAAAATATTACTTAATGTCTAAAACATTAAATAGAGATTTGTAAACTAGAATAAATATTTTTAAATTTATAATATAAATTATAAAATAAATTTTATTTATAAAATTGTTTTAATAAATTTCCTAAATCATTCTTATAAACGAAAAATTCTGTAAAATTCATGATATTTGTAAAAACAATGTTGCACTAGTAACATAAAAATCAAGTTTCTTAGAAAAATCTAAAAAAAATTATCTTAAGCTAATATTGACATGATAAATTCAGAAATTAAGTTAATTTTTTTCAAATTAACAACCTAAAATTTATAAATTTTATTTTTAATAAAAGACATAAATTCGGTGAAAAACATTTATTGGAAAAATACTTTTGGAATAATATATATTCATCTTCCAATTTCCTAGTAATTATTAATTAAAAAGGTTTCAGTCCTTTATTCATATAAAAATATATTACACTTTAAAAGTAAATAAATTAAAAAAAAATTATTTTATTAGTTGTTTAGTTTCACTGGTTGAGTCAATATTTAAAGTGATCTTTATTTTGTTTTGATCACAAACACACAAACACACACACACATATATATTTCATAACTTTTTTTATCACTATTTATAATTAATATTTCTATAACTACCTTAATATAGTCGATAATTTTTTTTGTTTTAGTGTTGCATTTGTATCATGTTATTGAACCTAGTATTTATTTAATAGAAATATTTTAATAATACCAGGGTCATTAAATTATACACCCTTTAAAAGAATTTAATACACAAAATTTTATTACATGGAGAAAAACATGTGATGTAATTTTCTCTCATCACATCTTTATGTTACTATATAGCCTCATCAAAATTATTATTTTTTCATATAACTTTAACTATATGGGTGGTATTGTTTCTCAAAACCACGTATCTTTGATCCAATATTTCCATAGGTTTTTCATCACATGAAAGGCCATGCAATAATTATACATATTCAGAGCCTAGTATATGTGATAGATTTGGTATGTATTTTCTCATAAGCGATACATGGAACACATCATGACATTGATAGAGGTATAGAGGGAGTGATATGCAATAGGCTATGACCCCAACAAGATGAAGGATCTCTAATGGACTGATGTAGCTAGGGATCAAATTCCCTTTCTTCCCAAATATCATAACCCACTTCAATAGAGATATTCATAGGAACACCTTATCACCAATTTAAAACTCTAGATCTCATCAACGATTATCTACATAACTCTTTTTTTGAACTTTGTGACACTTTCATATATCTCTTAATGGTTTGAACCTACACCATCATTTCTTGAACAAGTTCATGACCTACCAGCTTTATCTCTCTAACTTCATCCCAATTTGGGGGAGTCAAACATATGTCCCCATAAAGAGCCTCATATGGTTCCATGTGAAATCTAAAGTAGATATTGTTTTTACAGGAGAAATCTAAAAAGGTAGGTGTTGATACCAATATCCCTAGAAATTCATAGAACAAAATCTCAATATATCCTCTATAGTTTGAATTTTTCTTTCAAACTGACATTCCATTTAAGGATGGAAAGTAGTGATTAATATCATCTCTATATCCAATTAATTTTGAATAATTTTCCAAAATATTGAGTTAAACCTTAGATACCAATAATTTATAATGGATATTGGTACTCCATACAGCCTCACCACTTACCTTATATATATCCTAGAAAGTTATTCAATGGATAAGTCTTCTTTGATGGATATAAAATGCCATGATTTTTTTTTGAAATTAACCAAAACCCAAATATAAATATGACATATATACATTTTGGGGAGTCTTAAGATGAAATTCATGGTGATTTTTTCCCACTTCTATATTAGTACGGGTAACAGTTATGACATACCCTTAGAATTTTGTCATCCAAACTTAACTACCTGAAATTACAAGCATCGAGATGTGTATTCTAATTTTTTTATTATTATTCAATCCTAGGAAAAGATTTTTTTTGATATTTATATATCTTTATACTTCCTATATGAATAGATGAATATTAGATAAGTGAGTCATCTAAAATTTTAACTTGAGAATATTCCTTACTATTTTAGGTATATCTACATCATATTTCTCAATTTTTTTGATATTCATGAGGATGGAAGTTTTTGAAGTCATTTGGTAAGGATATGATTTATATCATACTGTAACATCCTTGTGTAGATTCCACTAATTCAGTGGCACAATTCTCTTCGCCATAAGGCCTCAAGTGCACCTACCAATAAACAAGAGGTTATGACTAAAAGCGAGGGTCTAGGGTGTATGTGGGGAGACTATGATTGACTATCAAAGTAAAAATTATCAAAATAACCAGATATCTTCTAGATCACTAAATCATCAGAGTGAAGAAAAAATAAAAAAATGGAGCATGAGAATGTTAAAATGATAAATGGAATACAGTAAAGGCATGAAAATCCATTCTATACATAAAACAATGATCTCTCAATGGTATGAACATACATATACAAGAGTAAATAAAAGGAAAAGAAATAATAGTATAACGATTTACTACATCCACCGATCCATAACATATACTCGATATCCACATGCATAGCAGAGCTATCCTGCTCAATAAATTCTAGGACATCGCCTGTGTAGTTCATACATCCAAGTGAATGTTTACTCAGGTACCCCAGTGAAATGGTATCCCAAGTAGCATATGAGTACATAACTCAGTAAGGAACCACCAACACAGTTTTGTGCATAGCCAGTAATATGCAGTGCATGTAATTGTAAGCTACTCATCAGGATATAAATAATAATAGTAAAAAATTTTATAAATAAGATGAAATAAAAATTGATATGGTACATGCTCAAGGAAAGTGCCTAACCTATTCAAGACATAATTGGAATAAGGTTTCAACATGTATAAATATATATATTTATATGTGTATATATATATATTCTCATAAATATATATATTCATAAATATATACACATTAATAAGGAGACAAGTAACACGAATCAAATTACACTAGATCCATAGGTATGTAATCATGATCATATAGACATCCTATCAATAAGGTAATGAGATTGATTTCATACCACTAAATCCAGGTATAATTAAGTTTATCCTTAGGTTCATAATCTGAATTGATGATACATGCTTCATCCAGCACTAAAAATTTCTCTAAGAATTCTACATCATCATGGGGGGATACATTTCCTGGACCTTGGATCACCCATACTCTCCTCCAATCACTACGATGAAGGATTCTAGCTAATATCTTAAAATATTATAAATATTCACTAAGTTGGGTTCCATACCAATCAATACATTTAAATATTGAGCAATGTTTGAGCCCTAGGTCCCAGTCTATAAGTGGTCATCCCATGACAACATGGATAATCCCAAAGGATTATAACTATTAGAAATCCAATAAAAATAATAATCTATAGATACAAGTGAATTCTTAGAATCCATTCATATAAACAACTCAACAAGCCACTCATATCCATGTCTGGAGAGTTTAGTAATGGTGTGTCCACCCCACCATAATGAGCATATTAGGTGTCGCTCGAGGGTAGTATAAACTAATCCTCATAAGTATCTCAATCTGGGGTTTGATACATCCTACCAACTAGCCTCTATAACTCTCAGTAGGGTTGGAATTCTAGAACTAAAGAGTACTTTTTGAAATGGTAACCTCTAAACATTTAAGGATCATAATCCAAACCTTATTAAGTGCGTCTAGATATCTCAGTAATATATCAATAAAATAAAAGGCTCATCAGATAGATCCCATGATGTACATATGGACATACCTGAAATATACTACATCGCATCTGGACTATCAACCACAAATCAAGAATCACATCTGTAAATCATATCTGCATAAATAGTAACTAATTGAAGCATATGTAAAAGAGTGAGGGTGGACGAATTCCTAAACCCACCAGTATTATCATAGACTCTCATGCTTTCATGTTCATTATGGATTCTAAGGTGACACCTGCTATAATCTCTACCTAAACCCCCAATGCACTAGGTTAGGATTGGTTAAATATGGGGGTACCCACTGGGTCCCTCAAGTGAGAATACTAGAGAAGTACCCTACTTGGGATCCTCAAGGACAAAACATATGTAAAGGCTTCCCTCTTGGGATCCTTACAATGATTAATTAATAGGAGGAATCGTACATGGAATCCTTTAAGTTATATCATCAATGGAGGTATCTCACAGAGGACCCTCATCATCACTGATAAGTTGAAGTGTCAAGCTAGCACACATTGGTTGTTAGTAACCCCTGACATTCATCTATTGAATTAATATATTAAATATTTTAATTTAACAGTTCATTAGGGAAAATATAAATAGGGGAAATCACCCACAGGGGCAATCCCAATCAAACACATACTTCATAAAAATATATAAATACTTTAGGTATGGTATGATGAATGACATACCTTTGAGAAGCTTTCCATTTATTTTATAAGGACCAATAGTGGCTAATAAGGCTTGTCCAAGATTATCTAAAACATACGGGGTCTTTTCTCATAAAAAACCAATAGAAGGTTGTTTATTATAACTGTAAAATCCCAGATCTGGGTGCCGACCAAAGGTGCCGCAAACCCGATTTTTCACATTACTTGAAGTTAATTTCCCCAAATAGAAAAGGGCACCAACTTTAAGTGAGGGAAAATGTATTATAATGGGGAAACTATGACCTCATTGGCAGAGTATACATAGAGGAGTATCAAATAGTAATCTGTAACAGAAGTAGTAATACCATACAATAGAAGGGCACTTGCCTTTATTGGTACCTACAACCATATAATCTGTTTGGTTCCAAAAGTATGACCCAAATAGGGTGTGAGATGAATCCTAGTAGGAAACTACCCAAAGATATGTTCCTAACAGTCAGTGAATGTATATAGCAGGCAATATTCCAAAATGAAGCAATAAACTAAGAAGTACTAAAAATTAAACAATTTTATAGTTTTCAATTACATTCATTTTAATTTATTAATTATTCATACCATTGAATAATGAATCTGGAGATCTAGCTTAAGCTCTCTATCCCTCCCTATAATAATAACAGCAGACATCGCAGAAGACCATCTAATAAAAATATTAAGACCAATTCCAAGATTGTGATTTGTCTTAGCAGACTCATCACATGTCATAAATAATTTATACTTGACCTTTAGGTAAATATCATGGTCAATAACCCCTAGTTCAATATGGTATAAATAATCATAAACAACCTTCAGTTAGCTGTCATAGTTAATACCCCCCTGGGTGAAAATTTACACCAAGGATCTCACGGTCCTATGTAATTAAACATAGAAACCCTCGTAGTTATCCTGGTACAAGGATATCATGGTCCATTGGAAGACCAGTGCACACACAACATTCATTAAATGTTATACATGAAATTAAAACTATTACATGGCTCAACTTTAATCAAATCATAAAAATAGGTATCACATATAACCAATCAGCTCCATCCTAAACAACTCAAGGCATTAAAGCATGTTATGCCTCATAGGAAACCTAGTCTAAATGACCAATAACATTCAAACATTGGGAACACACCCTTGGGGTGTCCCATAAACAAGGGTATATGATGTTATGAATAGGAAAAAAATCCTTAATCAATCATCCATACCATAGGGGGTATTAAATAGGGTCAAAATCTAAAATACGCAATACCCCAACATGGGTACTGGACACCTTAAGCATATATAACCCAATGAAAATCAAAGAAAGGAACACACCACCTACCTTGATAATGTACGAAGAATACTCATGAAAATTAGCCCTTGAACTGGCCTAAAATGATGTAGATCTATAAAAAGTTTAAAAACATTCAACATTGGATAACTCAAGAGAGAGAAGAAATCGGGAAGAGAGGCTCTAGGGGAAGAGACAACTCACAGGTCAAAATCCAATACACTCGTCTGCATATTGATCGGAAATCGGACGAAGGAATGATAGGGGTTTGAAGTTATTGGCCATCTTGTCACTCTCTAGTACGAACCACAAAAAGATGAAGAAAGATCTGAAGATTAGACATGAACCCACTCTGATTAGTCAATTAAAAAGAAAAATACATGTGATGTTCATTTAATTTAAACTCTGTATAGTAGCCTCAACTGGATCTCACTTTAGGCGGTCTTCTAGGTCACATACATGACCATGTACGTGGCCGTTACATGGCCAGTATACTGCTACATGCATCAATCAGGTACACGGCGTGTACTCAGGAGTACACAGTGTGTACATAGAAAATTTCTATTTCTTTATTTTTCCTCATAAACTACACAAAACAATGATCTATATCTAAAATGAAGATACTAGTTCTTACAATATTGTCCCCTTAAATAAATTCGTACCCAAATTTCCTTTAAAAGGGCGGTGAAGAAGAAACTTCAAACAACTCTGGCCACTGAGATCGTACGTTGACCTCCCTCTTCTAAGCCTCTTCTTGTACTCGCTCGTGCTGCCATAGCACACGTACTAGAAGAACGGACTGGCCATAGGGAACATTTTTTGCTGCGATCTGTAATACGTATAGGGTGATCCTCAAAGGATGCATCCACCTCCAACTCAACCTCTACTAGTTGAAAAATTTGACATGGGTCTTAAAAGTAACTTTGTAGCTAAGAAACATGAAATATTTCATGCATATCCTGATACATATGAGTTAACTAAAAATAATAGGAAACTGGCCTGATATATCTTTGTGTAATATTTCCCTATCTTCTAATCCTCTTGTGTCCCAACCTCAGTGTGGCATATAAGAAAACCTAATCTCCAACCGCAACTCTATTGTTCGACTCTGTCAACTAGGAAAAGATTTCTGGTGAAACTGTCTAGTATCCATCCTCTTTCGAATCAAATCCACCTACTCTGAGATCTTCTGGACAAGATGAGGTCCCAACATAGCTGCCACTATTACCTACAACCAACATAGGAGTGATCGAAATGGCCTACCGTACAAAGACTCATAAGGTTCCATCTGAATCATCGCATAAAAATAGTTAATGTAGGAAAACTTGACTAGGGGCATGTGTCTATCCCAAGAACTCCTGAAATTCAGGAAGCATGCTCAAAGAATGTCCTTTAAAACCTCTATCTTTCACTAGGACTATCCATATGTCTAGGGATGGTAAGCTGTAATCAGAAGTAACTGTATACCCAAATCCCTATATAGTCCCTGTCAGACATGATAAGTAAACCGGTCATCCCTTTATGAAATAATTGAATACGAAACCCCATGAAAATATACAATCTCTTAGATTTAAAACCATCCAATTTCTACAACACTGAATGTTTCCTTGATTGGATAAAATGTAAAACCTTCATGAGTATTTCAACAACAACCCATACTGCATCATTTCCTTGAGGTGACCTCTGTAAACCCGCCACAAAATCCACTGCAACATCATTCCACTTCTACTCGAGAATGAGTAACTCTTGTAAAATCCTTGTCAGCCATTGATGCTCCACTTTCACCTAATAAAAGTTGGAACATCTCATAACAAAACTAGATACATCCCTCTTTATACCTGGCCACCAATACTGATGGTGTATATCTTGATAAATCTCGGTGAAACCATGATAAATTTCCCAAACTGAGGAATGAAAATCTATCATCAAAACCTCACATATTTCTTCTAACACCCATACTCACCCATGATAACGCAAAACCTCATCCTTGTCTATGGTCCACCTAGGTATAGGGTCCTCACCTGAAACACTATACTGTAGGACTAGGACTTTGGAATCTGATATCTTCCTCATTCACACTTGATCCAATAGATTATAGTTAACAACAATAGAATAAAGAAACAAATTCCCCTATCTTTCATGCACCTCTAAATGCTTCTTAGAGAACATATCCATAAGCTTTCACTCACGGTTGGATTCTTGAACTTCCTATATATGAGTCCTCCTACTCAACGCATCAGCCACTAAATTCCATTTCCCATGTGTGTAGGCAAGCTCAATGTCAAAAGACTAAAGGTACTAAACCCACCATCTCTGTCTGAAATTTAGATCTTGCTGAGTAAAGATATACTTGAGACTTTTGTGGTCAGTGTACACCAAAAAATGATCTCCCAAAATATAATGTCTCCGACAACGTAAATCATGCACAACTGCAGCTAACTCGAGATCATATGTCAGGTAATTCCTCTCATGTGGACTCAACTTCCTAGAATCGTACGCAACGACTCCTTCCCATTGCATAAGCACTGCCCCCAGCTCGGTACTTATGGAATCACAGTAAATAGTGTAACTGTTTAATGGCTCTGGGAAAATCAGTATCGATGCTAAATTCAATCTCCCATTCATCTTATGAAAGGTTGAATCATAGGAATCTACCCTCAAGTACTTTTCACCCTTCTTAGTCAGGCCCCTCAGTAGAACTTCTAAGCATGAAAAGTCTTTAATAAAGCATCTGTAGTAACCAAACAGCCCTTGAAAACTCCATACCTCAGAGATATTCTTTGGATTCTCCTAGGAAAGTACTACCCTCACTTTCTCTGGGTCTACTGATACTCCAGTATCTGAGATAAAATGAACCAAGAAGTGAATCTGGTCCATCCAAAAGTGGTGTTTTGAGATCTTAACATATGAATAATGCTCTCTTAGTGTACTCAAAACAATATCAAGGTGGGTAGCATGGTTATGTCGAGTGTGAGAGTAAACCAAGATATAATCCATGAAAACAAGCACAAAAGAATCCAAATAAGGATGGAACACTCAGTTCTTCGGTGCCATGAAAACTTCTGGCGCGTTCGTGAGATCGAACAACATAACCAAATACCCATATAGACCATACCTACTCCGAAAGGTTGTAAGAGATATATCTTATGGTCTAATGTAAAAATGATGATAATTGGATCTCAATTCAATTTTCAAGAACACTCAGTCTCCTCAAAGATGATTAAAGAGATCACCAATTCTAGGAAAGGGATATCAGTTCTTGAGCGTCAACTGGTTCATCTTCTAATAATCCACACAATGTCTGAGGGTACAATTTTCATTCTTCACAAAATAGATGGGTGAACCCCAAGGAGAAGTACAGGTTCAGATGATACCCTTTTCCTGAAACTCCACTAACTACTTCTTAAGTTCCTGTAACTCTGGTGTAGTCATCCTATAAGGAGGAATGGACACCAGTTCCACTCCTGGAACAAGCTAAATAGAGAAATATACCCCTCTATTTGAAGTTAAACATAAAATCTGTCTAGAAATACATATTTGAAACAATCCACCACTGGAGTAAAGTCCATATGTGAAGTCACATAGTAATCCAGATATAAACTAGAAAACTGGGCTGTAATTCCTCCCAACCCAAGATGCTTGGGTCTATCTCTGCTTACCTGGACATCCCATTCTCCCTTGTGTAGAAAAGACCCACCATATGGTGATGTGAAACTCACCCTACAATGATAGCACTCAATAAAGGCCTATAGAAAGACTAACTAGTCCTGTATGAGAATGAAATCAATGCATGCCATCTCTAAGATATAAAGTTCCCATAAGTAGTGACACCCACCAAACTCAAGAGGGAACTCCTTGCACTGATGTACACTAGTCGTCCTAATTCCCAACAGAGTGTCTAGTGTCATAAAATCCTCAAAAGTAAAGATATAGAGCCCAAGGATCTCCACCACAACAACAAGTATAAAAGAATGGGAAGACTCGGTAGTGAAAGCCACCAACTTCTTCTAGTTATGCTCACTTGAAAAAGTATTACCTATACTGAGGCCCTATGACTATTCCCGAATACCCTGATATGATTCACCCTGATGTTGTTTAAAACCTGTCATCGAGCTACCCCAACCAGTACCACCTCCTCAGCCTGAATGGCATGACGAACTCTAGTTCTCGAACTTTGGAGAAACTAATGGTCCTAGACCTGAATGTGGAGTCATAACTGATCCCCTCTCACTAGAAACTAGTGATAAAAACCAAAAAAACACTGAATATGACCCATATTACCACAATCTCAGCACTCAACTAGGTATCTCGGGCACTGAGGTCTTGTGTGCCCACTCTATTGGAACTAGTGGCACATCACTTGGATACCTGTGGATACATCCCTGTTACTGTAATCACCCTACGAAGACTCCCTGCGACACTTCCTCCTATAAAAAAGGAGTACCAGACCTGGATGCTAAACCCCCTAGCCCGCAGCTGCCAACTACCCCAGATTAAACTCGGTAATTAGTTCCTAGTTCACTATAGACGTTTTTGAAGTCATCCTGAATACATTCACCTGTGATAAGATCCCATACCTGAGACCATCCTCAAATCTCCTAGCCAAAGATAACTTATTACCTCTAAGAGTAGGTGTGAAGCACTGATGCTTCATGAAATGAGAAGAATAATCCATCACTGAAAGAGCACCCTAATCTAAATGCATGAACTCTCAGGCTCAATAAACGCTCAATGTATTGGGGTATAAGTAATCATATAAGTTCATATAAAACTCTTCCCAATCCATATCCTGATGATGTACCTCCTGTGATATAACATCTCACCATCTCTTGGTGGAATCATGTAGCATGTACATCACAAGATTCACACTTCTATATAGAGGCATCTCCAGATGATCAAAGATAGAAAGAATGGCCTCCAACCATGAATCTATAGCATGGGGTCCTCCCTCACCTGAAAAAGTGGGAGGATTATAGCATCCCGCCTTTTTATCACATAAACTTTCATTACATTTTACAAAACCGAGGATCTTTAAGGTTTAGTGTCTTGGAAACCAGGAACTTAAAACAAGAAAACATAAAACAATATTATTAAACACTTGAAAGGATTCTTCTCATGTTCATACTAGGTTCATTACTGCATCTCATAACCTGGGGACATACATCAAAATAATGTGTGAGCAGAAGTCCTAGTAAGGGAAACAAGAGAAACATTTTACATGTGAACTTGAGATACTTCAATAAGGACATGAAAAGAACATTAAGGCATGAGAAAGAAATCATGAGGCATAACATAATAAAAATAAAATTTCTCATAACATTAATATGTGGCTACAACATTAAATATTGACAATCATTTCGTTTCACCAAGGTCCATCCCCAAGGTGTCATTAAAAATTACCAAGGTTATTCACCAAGGTATCAGTCTAAAAAGTCATCTCTAGAGATTAAGTCTTTACCCAATGCATTGGAGCACTATCTGGGCGGACCCTTGACATGTATTTATTGTCATGTGAGCCACATATATCATCATCAATCATGTCATAAACAACCCATATAGCATAAAAGAAATGGGTTTCATTTCATAATCATAACGTTTTAAAAACTGATTTAAAGACATGATCTTTATGTCACTTTAAACCCACGGAAAGGGAAAGCGAGATTCATGTATGTAAATACCAGAATTTAAAATAGAACATTTTGGTATATATGTGAATACAAATATAGAAGAGATATCTTTGAGTAGTCACTTAATAAAATAAAAGAACTTTAGAAAAAGAGAGATACATTTTGAGATGAAAATTCTGCCGCATAACGGCTATGTTATGGGGTTTTAGAAAACATTGAAAAGAGAGGGGACATGGGTCAAACATTAATAAATGACCCATAAAACAGTAGAGGGACAGAATATAAGGAATTTAAGAACATGGTAATGAAATTTCAAAATATACCGTATGAAATGAAGAACATGAAAGGAAGACAAAAATAAGGTTTCTCTTATGAAAATTCGGCATCCCAACGGAGTCACTTAAACTTCAACAAAAATGAATTGATGAGATCAAATAGGGTTTATCATAATATTAACATAAAAGATCAGTATGATATATATAGAGATCATACCCCAACATAATACAAAATGAACTTGAAATACTTGACATGAAAGTAGATCTTTGAAAAATGAGAAAGGCGAATGAATCCCTTAAAAATTCGGCAGCCTAACGACGTCACTTAAACTTCAACCAAAAATGAATTGACAAGATCAAAATAGGGTGTCTCATCATATGAACAAAAGGGTTTAGTATGATAGATATAGAGATCATACCCCAACATAATAAAAAGGAACTTGAAAGACTTGACATGAAAATATATCTTGAAAATGAGAAGGGTGAAAGAATCCCTTAAAAATTCGGCAGCCTAACAGCGCCACTTAAAACTTCAAAATAATGAATTGAAGAGATAAAATGGGGTCTCTCATCATATGATAATAAAATATAAATATGATATATATAGAGATCACACCCCAAAATAAAAAAAAGGAACTTTAAAGACTTGACAAGAAAATAGAACTTGAAAATGAGAAGGGTGAAAGAATCTGTTACAAAAATTTCGGCAGCCTAACGGCGCCACTTAAACTCTCATAAAATGAAATGATGAGAGTAAGAGGGGTATCTCATCATATGAAAATAAAAAGGACAGTATAATTAATATAAAAGAACATCCTCCAACATAAGAACATAGAGCATAAAAGGAATGACATAAAAAAGATTACTTGAAAAGAAAGAGAGAGGTCAGATCCCTTACCTTAAAACGTAACTCTTAAAACTAAATGGTTTGGAACTTGAGGGCTTGGGATAAACTTGGGAGGACTCCTTGGGAGGTAAGGAGACCATAACATTGTTGAGAATGATTTTTGAGTCCAAAGGATGAGAGAATGTCTTGGTATTTATAGGGAAAGTGAGGAGACATGGCATTAATGGCCAAGGGACACCTCATAAGTGGGTTTCTCAAAACCATGTACTCTCCCAAGATATTTCCCATGATGTTTGGCCACATGGGGCCCCCAATAAAATAATTCAACACCTTTGGTCGGCCAACCCATAAAATATCTCATGACATCATCATGACACAATTATGATGTCATTAAACATACCGAAACCCTAAAACTGTATTTTTACTATACACTGAAAATTCAACTTTCTCAGAAAAACCCCAAAATTTCCTGTTAAACAAATATCAATGCTATGATTTCAAAAATGAACACCATTTTATAAAATAATTTTATAAATATTTTAAATTTATTTTTTAAATAAATATACTATTCCCCGAAAATTCATTTTTTTCAGAAAAACCCCAAAATTTACCTTAACATAATATCGATGCTCTGAGTTCAAAAATGAAATCCATTTTATAAAAATAATTTTTTAAATATTTTTAATTTAATTTTTAATTAAAAAACACTATTCATCAAAAAGAACTAATACTTGAATAATAATTTATGAAACCGGTATTTAACCATTTTATTGAATCACATCACTTAATCAAGGTGCCTAGATTATATTAATACTTTATTTAAGTGAGATTACTAATCCATTTGGTCACATTACTAATCCTAAGCATAAAATCACTATTCATAATTTACTATTCATCAAAAATCAAGTTGATCTTATTAGACTCTAAATTTCGTACTAGACATAATTGTAGAAGAACATTTTTTGAAAATCATAACACATTTTTAATTATTTAAGGTTTACATAATTTTTTTTTTTAAATATCCTTTCTCTAAAATTCACCAAAAATATGCATACTATATTTATCCGGACATTTAAAAAGTCATAAACATCATCATAAAAAGAAATCCCAATTTTTATTTAAAACATAGGATTACACAAGGCTGTTACAGTCTCCTTACATAGCCCCTTATCACACCAGTATAGGACCAAGGTGTGCTAAGGTGAGAGAATCCGAGGGAGGCTCTGCCAACATCGCACGAGTAGTAATTTCTATCAGTTTGAACTTCTCGCAAAGGAGATCCCGTTCTAGATTCACACGAAGATGTTCAGCTTGGGTTTGGTCCAGAGCAAAGCCCAGTGGTGCTACCTCCTTCCCAAGTTCGGTTAGATGGGCTTCGATCAGTCCAAGACTATTGGGTGAGGCCATCGAATCTTCTTTCTATATTAATTAACCAAGATTACTTGTATTTAGAGAAAATAATCAAAACGTTTAATTTCCAGTGGTCATATTGACCAATGGTCATATAACAGTCAAAAACCAATGGTATCATTTTAATTATACTCATGTTATCAAATGAAACAGTTTTATTGAGTATGAAAAATAAAATAAAATAACACACAAAATTAGGAAACAAGATTTATTCAAAATTTCGGGTCGTTACAATCTTCCCCCCTTAAGAAATTGCGTCCTCACAATTTTTAAAATTGGGTTTTGAAATTTCATTGAAAGTCCCACATTGGAAAAGGAGTCAATAACACTATTTCTTTAAAAGAAAGAATGGGAAGTAAAAAAGGTCACCCGAGTTAACCCATACTAGGATTCCATGGAGGAAAACATGGATATGGAAGAAAATCAATTGTTCAAGTTCTTGGGGAGAGTGATAGAAAACATGATTAGGAGAAAGTTAACCATAATAAAATCCCAAACTTATGATGTGTTTAAACGGTCTTTGATTACCTAGTAGGAAACGTAAACCAACAACGTTTTTGTTTTACGTTCCTTTTCATAATTTTGAGGAATTCATTTACTACATAGAACAAAAACCTAAGAAAATATACCTGCCTTCAAGTAGTGTTTTATCCTTTAATAAGTCTCTACCAAAACTAATATTTTCTCCAAATGATGAGAATTCAAAAACACTTGGTCTCACCAAAATCACAAGAATCATCTTCTATAGAGTCACATAATCCACAAAAGATTAACTATATATTTCTTCTATCTTTAAACATTATCCCAAAAATAGAAAGGTTAAGGTAAAACAACTCTTCAAAAAGAAAGAATCCCATAGGAAGGGAAACTACTTTTAAATATTCAAAGTTCCATGGTACTACCCAGAGTTCATCATAGACCATTCCATAAATAACGGTCCTTAAAATCCCTCAAAATAAACCAAACTAAGATTGAAACCCAAATACAAGAAGGACTTGATAAGAAAGTCTTCCAAAATAAACTTCATTGTTCATCTCAAAACAACATCAACCACTCCTAACATTTTATAACAAAATTAGCTAACCTAAACATATTTTACCCAAGATAGGTTAATAATTCCCATAAGTAACCTAAATTACCATAATTTAACCTTAAATTCATCGATTCTTCAAAATATAAGTCAACCTTACTCCTCAATGAAAATACCGTAGTAATATATTTACCTCGATCATATAGGGTCCCAAAAATAGTGAACGTCTTCCAAAATAATAATCATCTTTTAATCCCCAAATCATCTCTGTCATATTAATAAAGTAATCATCGCATTTCCTATCACATTGGTTGCTGGGACATTTTCTTCCATTTCCCACCATTAACTAAGAAGATAAAGTATAATTAGGGGCTTAAATACTTTTCCAATAATCATGAAAAGGAACTTAAAGAATATAAGGATAACTTTTATAAGAATAGTATACCCTAACTTGTGATCCCCTAGGTTCCCATCTAGGTTATCTATGATCATATATTCTTATGCGAATCTTTATTTTATTTTATCTTTGTTCCTTTAACAATGGTTCATACTAAGCTTATGAATTTACCAAAGCATATCCCTCGGGAGTGTCGTAACCAAGAGTGCAGCAAGGCCCATTGTCGTGTACCAGTTCCCGTTTGAGTCTAGCTCAAAGCAGTGTTTTCGGGTTTTACCCCTATGTACATTTGTGCCAGAGCCACCTCTACCTGCTCGTTTCCAGACAGGGATGTATTTTCTTGGCAACCCATAACTCAATACTCACCAAAATACCAGAAAGATTTCCTATATATAAACTTTTATATAGGCTTCTTCTTAAAGTTTTCATATCCTAATTTCCACAAATAACTAAACAATCCTTTGATACCAACTATAGCATCCCGCCTTTTTTCAGATAAACTTTCATTACATTTTACAAAACCGAGGATCTTTAAGGTTTAGTGTCTTGGAAACCAGGAACTTAAAAAAAGAAAACATAAAACATTCTTCTTAAACACATGAAAGGAATACCCTCATGTTCATACTAGGTTCATTAATGCATCTCATAACTAGGGGACATACATCAAATGAAAGGGTGAGCAGAAGACCCAGTAAGGGAAACAAGAGAAACATTTTACATGTGAACTTGAGATACTTGAATAAGGTCATGAAAAGAACTTTAAGGCATGAGAAAGAAATCATGAGGAATATCATAATAAAAATAACATTTTTCATTAAATTAAGTTGTGGCTACAACATTTAATATTGACAATCATTTTGTTTCACCAAGTTCCATCCCAAAGGTGTCATTAAAAATTGCCAAGGTTATTCACCAAGGTATCAGTCTAAAAAGTCATCTCTAAAGATTAAGTCTTTACCCAGTGCATTGCAGCGCTATCTGGGTTCACCCTTGACATGTATTTATTATGATGTGAGCCACATATATCATCATCAATCATTTAATAAACAACTCATATAGCATAAATGAAATGGGTTTCATTTCATAATCATAATGTTTTAAAAATTGTTTTAAAGACATGATCTTTATGTCACTTTAAACCCACGGAAAGGGAAAGCGGGTTTCATGTATGTAAATACCAGAATTTAAAATAGAACATTTTGGTATATATGTGAATACCCATATATAAGAGATATCTTTGAGTATTAACTTAATAATGTAAAATAACTTTAGAAAAAGAGAGAGACATTTTGAGACGAAAATTCTGCAGCATAACGGCTATGTTACAGGGTTTTAGAAAACATTGAAAAGAGAGGGGACATGGGTCAAACATTCATAAATGACCCATAAAACAGTAGAGGGACAGAATATAAGGCATTTATGAACATGGTAATGAAATATTAAAATATACCTTATGAAATGAAGAACATGAAAGGAAGACAAAAATAAGGTTTCTCTTATGAAAATTCGGCAGCCCAACAGCGTCACTTAAAGTTCAACAAAAATGAATTGACGAGGTCAAATAGGGTTTCTAATCATATGAACATAAAAGATAAGTATGATAGATATAGATATCATACCCCAACATAATACAAAAGAAACTTTAAATACTTTACCTGAAAGTAGATCTTTGAAAAATGAGAAAGGCGAACGAATCCCTTAAAAATTCGGCAGTCTAACGGCGTCACTTAAACTTCAACCAAAAATAAATTGACAAGATCAAAATAGGGTATATAATCATATGAACATAAGGGTTAATTATGATAGATATAGAGATCAGACCCCAACATAATAAAAAGGAACTTGAAAGTCTTGACATGAAAATAGATCTTGAAAACGAGAAGGGTGAAAGAATCCCTTAAAAATTCGGCAGCCTAACGGCGCCACTTATAACATCAAAATACTGATTTGAAGAGATCAAATGGGGTATATCATCATATGATCATAAAATATCAGTATAATAGATATATATATCATACCCCAACATAATAAAAATGAACTTGAAAGACTTGACAAGAAAATAGAACTTGAAAATGAGAAGGGTGAAAGAATCTGTTACAAAAATTTCGGCAGCCTAGCGGCGCCACTTAAACTTTTATAAAATGAAATGATGAGAGTAAGAGGGGGTATCTCATAAAATGAACATAAAAATGACAGTATAATGAATATAAAATAACATCCTCCAAAATAATAACATGGAGCATAAAAAGGAATGACATAAAAAAGATTACTTGAAAAGAAAGAGAGAGGTTGGATCCCTTACCTTAAAACGTAACTCTTAAAACTCAAGGGTTTGGACCTTGAGGGCTTGGGGGCACCTTGGGAGGACTCCTTGGGAGGTAAGGAGACCGGAACATCATTGAGAATGATTTTGGAGTCCAAAGTATGAGAGAATATATTGGTATTTATAGGGAAAGTGAGGGGACAAGGCATTAATGACCAAGGGATAGCTCATAAGTGGGTTTCTCAAAACCATGTGCTCTCCCAAGATATTTCCCATGAAGTTAGGACAAATGGGGCCCCCAATACAATAATTCATCACCTTTGGTCGGACAACCCATAAAATATCTCATGACATCATCATGACACAATTATGATGTCATTAAACATACTGAAACCCTAAAACTGTATTTTTACTATTCACTGAAAATTCAACTTTCTCAGAAAAATCCTAAAATTTCACCTTAACCAAATATCAGTGCTCTGATTTAAAAAATGAACTCTATTTTATAAAATAATTTTCTAAATATTTTTAATTTATTTTTTTAAATAAATACACAATTCACCGAAAATTCATTTTTTTCAGAAAAAACCCCAAAATTTACCTTAACATAATATCGATGCACTGAGTTCAAAAATGAAATCCATTTTATAAAAATAATTTTCTAAAGATTTTTAATTTGATGTTTAATTAAAAAACACAATTCTCATGAAAAAACTAATACTTGAATAATAATTTATGAAACTGTTATTTAACCATTTTATTGAATCACATCACATAATCAAGGTTCCTAGATTATATTAATAATTTATTTAAGTGAGATTACTAATCCATTTGGTCACATTACTAATCCTAATCATAAAATCACTATTCATAATTTACTATTCATCCAAAATCAAGTTGATCTTATTAGATTCTAAATTTCGTACTGGACATAATTGTAGAAGACCATTTTTTGAAAATCATTACACATTTTTAATTATTTAAGGTTTACATAAACATTTTTTTAAAATATCCTTTATCTAAAATTCACCAAAAATATGCATACTATATTTATCCAGACATTTAAAAAGTCATAAACATCATCATAAGAAGAAATCCCAATTTTTTATTTAAAACAAAGGATTACACAAGGCAGTTACAGGCTCCTTACATAGCCCCTTATCACACCAGCATAGGACCTAAGTGTAAGGTGTGCTAAAGTAAGAGAATTCGAGGGAGGCTCGACCAACATCGCATGAGTATTAATTTCTATCAGTTTGAACTTCTTGCGAAGGCAATCCCGTTATATCTTCACACGATGATGTTCAACATGGGTTTGGTCCAGAGCAAAGCCCAGTGGTGCTAACTCCTTCCCAAGTTCTGTTAGATGGGCTTCGATCGGTCCAAGACTACTGGGTGAGGCCATCGAATATTCTTTCTATATTAATTAACCAAGATTACTTATATTTAGAGATAATAATCAAAATGTTTAGTTTCCAGTGGTCATATTGACCAATGGTCATATAACAGTCAAAATCCAACGGTCTCATTTTAATTATACTCATGTTATCAAATGAAACAGTTTTGTTGAGTATCAAAAAAAAATAACACACAAAATTAGGAAACAAGATTTATTCAAAATTTCGGGTCGTTACAAGGATGCTACTGTTGGATCACCCACTTCAACTCTTCCATAGTCGGGGTAGGATTTGGTACTCCCGGAAAAGTCGGAATCATCCTCATAAATCCTTCATAGAACCATGCCTCAACACCTATGTCTGGTATAACAGATGGTGCCAAGATGGGAATGATAGGGGGATCTACTAGTAGACCCTGATCTATCCTCTCTGGTGTCTGGTCATTGCCCTGTAGCTGGCATGTTACCAGAGAATGTATTGGTGGCATGACTCTGCAAGGTCAAGAGAACACCTCAATACAGGACTATCAAGGACAACAACTTAAAAGTTTAAGAAAGGAACCAAAGAAGAAACATTCAAGATTTTCAAAATAGGGTTACACGGTGTGTATAACCCCAACACAACATGTTCCCTTAATCTTTTCACATGGGCATGTACCTCTGCCAACCTAGTCGTGTAACACCCTTACACATGACATGTTCCTCTTAAGACACAGAGTGTACTTGAATTTTCTCTCCTGGATAGGTTCTTCTACACGACTAGAACTACATGTTTCTCTCCTAGGTAACACTACATGGCGTCTTCAACCTAGACACGATGTGTACTAATTAAATTCTAATCACCCATTTCATTATTCACACGGTCAGATACATAGGTGACTCTATACGGCAAGTATAAACAGGACACGACATGTACAACCAATGTTTCATCCACCCGTGTCGTTGGTCACAGAACTGGATACACAGTTCTCTACACACGGTGTGTACAATCTAGACATGACGTGTTCTACCAGAAGTTTCACAACCCTGGGTCTCTTCTCACACAGTCAGTCACACGGTCAATCACTACATGGCATGCACATACAGTACACGGTGTGTACTTAAGAAAAGTTGTTTCTTCCATAATATAATAACACATGGCATGTGTTCATAACACTACACATCCTGTTGTTTGGGTTTCCGGATAGTAAGCCTCTAAAAATTATCTGGAACTCTTAAAAGCATAAAATGTTGTCCAAGGAATAACAAATTATGACCCATGAGAGACCATATCCTACAAATCAATGTTTGGAATAATTATTCATCTCAAAACATGACAAAATTCAATCAAAGTTCAACCATGATCCACCAAATTCTTATCCGAGAGGCCCCATAACACCTTAGAGTTAAAATTTTGGCATCCATCAAAATGAAACATTACATATTCCAATACCCTATCTTAATAGCAAGTATTCTATCACAACATCTAGCACAAAAACTTGCATATCTAGATGAACATCAATCAAAATAGCATGAAATCAGTAATGCACCCTAAATGGCATGACAAGAAAGCATGAAATGTTTCTATATGATGTTTGAGATGGAATAACCTCATCTCATTGGGTTTCAACAGAAATAAAACCTCCATAATATCACTTATAAAATCAAAAAAGAATAGAATCACCCAATAGTGAAAATCTGATCAACTATAACGATTACAAAGACAAAAAATTGCAATATCCAAGGTAACTTGGATTTCCCCTATACATGAGTTAGCTACTCCCAGGAAAAACTTATTAACATCTACCCATTCCTTCCCATCCATGTCTATTGGCTCTAAATAGTAAGACAAAGTAGAAAATACACTCCTTTGATACAACTTTGTAACATCTTGGATCTGGGTGCCGACCAAAGGTTCCCTGAACCTGATTGGTCACATGACCTCTGGAGTAATTTCCCCAAATACAAGAGGATGAAAAATAGAAGTGAGGGACATGGTTTGATTATGGGGAAACTATTCCTTCATTGGTGTAGTATACATAGCAGAATAACAAATAGTAAGAAATACCCGAAGCAGTAATACCATAAAACAGAAGTAGACAACGGAATACTGATAGTAAATAAACAACCGGAGCACATATATAAATGATTCATGTCATATATGTTTAGGAAAATAGCCAAACAAGTCACAATGATGGAAATACAATACTGAAACCAAGGTATAGAAAGCACTAAACACCAACAGCATCACAAGCCTCAAGTTGGTCCCATTCTCTCCATCTCCATTCAGCAATCAAGTACCTGAGGAAGAAGGGTGATTTCCCTTATCTATACATACAACCATATAGTCTGTTTGGGTCCAAAATCATGACCCAAATAGGGTCTGAGACGAATCCCAGTAGGCAAACACCAAAAGATATGTTCCTAATAGTTAGTGAATGTATATAGCAGGCAACATACATAAATGAATCAATAAACCATGAAGTAATCAAAAGTAAGCAATCCTACAGTTTTCAATTACATTCATTTTCAGTTATTAATTATTAAATCTATTGAATAATGAATCTCGTGATCTACCCTAAGCTCTGTATCTCTCTGTGTAATAGTAACAATAGATATCTCAGAAGACCATATAAGCAACCAAGTAAGACCGAGTACATGTTTTTTATTTGTCTTGGAAGACTCGTCACAACAATAATCAAACATTCATAATAACCCTCTAGGAAATCTCTCACAGTCCATCCCCTTTGGTTTAAACATAGCACTACAAAAATGTAAATGACCACCTAGGAAGTACATACAGTCAATACGCCTGGGTCCACATGACATCAATAATTTATACAAGACCTATGGGTAGGTGTCACGATCAATACACCCTAGGTCAATATAATATAAATAATCATAAATGACCTCTGGGTAGATCTCACGGTCAATGCCCCTAGGTCAAAATCTAGACCGAGGCTCTCACGGTCCTGTGTAAATAAACATGAAAACCCTGTAGTTTTTCTTGTGCAGGGCTCTCATGGTCCATTGGAAGATCAAAACACGTAAAACATTCATTAAAGGTTCTACATGACATTAAATCCATTACATGGATCAAATTCAATCGAAGCATAAAAATGGGCATCGCATATAACCAATCAAATCCATCCTAAACAACTCAAGGCATGGAAATATGGTATTCCTCATAGGAAACCTAGGCTAAATAACAAATAACAGTCAATCAAGGAAACACACCCATGGGGTGTCCCATAAACACGGGTACAAACTCTTATTCATAGGCAAGAAGACTTAATCAATCAACCAAACCATAACATGTATTAAAAAGGGTCAAAATCAAAAATACAAAATACCCCAACATGGGTATTCAGAACCTTAAGCATATATAACCTAGAGACAATCAAATAAAGGCACAAACCACATACCTTGATGTTTTACGAAGAACACTCTTGAACATCATCCCCTGAATCGGCCTAGAACAATGTAGATATATAAAAAGGCTAAAAAAATTCAACCTTGGATAACTCAAGAGAGAGGATAAATCAAAAATAGAGGCTCTATGGAAAGAGATAACTCACTGGTGGAAATCTAACGCACCCAACGACGTCTCGATTAGAGATCGAATGGGGGAAAGGTAGGGGTTCAAAGTTCTTACCCATCTCATCGCTCTCCTATATAAACCATGGGAATAAGAAGACAGTTCTGGAGATTAGGCATGACCCCGATCTGATTAATTAATTAAAAATAAAATTACATGACATGTTTATTTATTTTATATGTTGTGTACTAGACTCAATCGGCTCCTACTTTAGGTAGTCTACCAGGTCACCTACACAGTCATGTACTCATTCATCACCCAACCAATACACAACTACATGTACAAACCGAGTACATAGTCTGTACTCAAGAGTACATGATGTGTAATTAGAAAATTTCAATTTCTTCCTTTTTCCTCAAAAGGAACCCAAAATAAAGATCCATACCCGAAATGAAGATCCGAGTTCTTATAATAACTAGCATAATTAATTAATTAAACTAAAAATGTTATAATTTTTTTAAAAAAAGTTATCACTAACACCCCAAAATAAATGACCAACCTCAATAAGAGATGAATGATTAAAAAAATAAATCAAAATAACCATTTTTAATATATTCTTAAAGAATTAAAAATTCACCATGAAAATGTTCCTTGATAAACTGAAATGTAAATAAGTGAAGATGACCTCTCAGGTCATCCTTTTCCTTGGAATAAAAAATACCATAATCGATATCTAATTCCACCATGATTCAGGGGAATTGGTAATTAAAAACCCTACCCAAGGAACCAAAAGTTTGAGGAAGCTTTAGAAAACTAAAATGGATGTTAACAGAGTTGATGACTCACCTCAAGGATTCTAATTCACCTGACAATGTCTGATTCTAACTAATAATGAGGGATAACTCTCATAGAGGAAGGGTGGAAGAGGGATTGAATATGCGAGAAGATCCTAGGAGAAATGAATGAGGGAAATGGGGTATAAAACCTTAAGTATTAAAGGTGTAAATTTTTACATTTCTCATATTTAATGAACCACATGGTTAGGCTCCACAATTTAGAAGACTATGTGCCAAATGTGAGGTGCTACTATCCCCATACACCTCCACCTCAAATGGTTTAAGTTCATGCTTATTCAAACCAGATTCTAACCCTGAAAATGTATGAAAAGTATTAAAAACCCCCAAATAGATTCCTTTCATGTGATACATGGTTCCTCAAACATTTTTCTTATATAAAATAATCCACACTGTTAGGCCACATAGTTAGCACTAGCTGTGTGCAAACTGTGCCCCATAAGCTCCACCATTCCAGAACATCGGTTACGGGTCCCAAACCTCTAAGATGGTCCTAAAACCTCTAATATATATTCAAATTAGCATTTAATTTTCAAAAATAATTATTCAGATGAATTAAAACCATTGAATTCCAATTCATAATCTCTAATCGTGATTTGATCCATTCAGAAATTGAAATTTAAAAATCCTTTAGAAATTTACAACTTAGAAAAACATGGGATATTACTACATACCCACATTAAAACTTCACTTACCTAAGAATAATTAATAGGAATGAGAAAAAACTAAAGTACTTGGGTTTTGATTTCTGTTCAAATAGATTCAATACATTTCTAAACACCAAACACATATGCAATGTCCTCTTTAAACATACGATGCCTAAACCTCCAAAACTCGAACCAATGAGACATGAAGACGACACTCACCCAAGCTATATATGGTGAAATATAATCTTATCATCATCAAATTACTCAACCTTCCTATAGAAATACCTACCATAGAATCCTTTTTTAAAAGTCCTGTTATGAACCATGGTACTACAACTATTGAAATTTCTTATTGAAACATGCCCCTAGCAATATAATGACACCCCTAACATGATTTTCAGCTCACTACTCCTGATTACACATAATAATACTATACTCATTACTCAATCCAGTTTAAATTTTTGAATTAAAATCAACCAAGGTCATCCCATACATGTAGAATTTTCCTTGAAAATCCTTGAAAGACCCTTGAACTACGCTCATTTCACCCCAAAAGAATACTTTATGTAGTTACAAACTAACCACATTTAACCACATAAAATAACACAATATAAACAAAAATTTGTTAAGTATTATTGAAAAAGATTATCTTCAACATCTGGCATGTCACCAAAAACTAATTGAATTCCTTTATCCCAGGGAATACATATATTTTTTTGAACATTCTCTCCAAATCATATAACCAAATTCTGATGAAATATATTAGGAAAACCATCACTTGTTCAAAATTATCATTGTGTTATAATATAAGATATGATAGAATACTCAATCCAAAACCATTAGATCGTTGTAATCTACTATAGGATTAATGCTTACACTCGAAATTCAACCAAGCCCATATTCGAATTTTTACCTTGAATTTCTCAAGAAATATAGTTGTACATGTATTGATTTATATAATGGAATATGAGATCCAAAACAACCATCTAACAACATGTGTCAAGATCTCACAATCCCTATCACATGAAGGTATCCCACAAGTGGCTAACATCCCACTCCCCACCATAGGAGCTTCATTTTCATCACTATAATGATGGGAGATCCCGATCACCACATCTTATTCCCTTTCCCTTTTAAACATAACAACTGGTTTTTATTAGAACCCACTCCTCCCTAGTATTAACATAAACATCTCCCTGACTCATTCTGGCTTATAGAAAATAGTTTTCATCTTGCTTATGAAAATTCAAGATAAAAAGAGGGTCATCACCCTCACAAATGCAATGGTTTACTATGAACTATATGGATTAATTTTAAACCACTCCTTCATTACACTACCAAGGAGTATTTCTTCTAACCACAAATAATACGTAGGTATCCTAGTGTGTATCCAATTCTCACTCAAAAAACTCAAGAAAATATCAGGATATAGGCCATGATCATATTTAACTAAAGGTACACAAATATTACATTGATAGGAGTGTATCACTTCCCCCAAGACACAATAACATCAAACTATGAAATTATTATTTCCTTTAACCAAATCCTGACACCATGTCTCCTGATAATGTGTGTCCAATTCCAACCAATTCTCAACTATCTCACATAATATAGTTCATTCTTGATGTATTCTCTACTATGAAGGGAAATTTTTCCATTTTATCACAAATATCATGAAACCATGCTTGCAACATTTATTTAAAACCATTGGTTATTGTCTTTCACCCAAACACTCATCGAATTATTATTTTTAATGGTGCCATGAATAACCTACACATACCATTATCACCCAACTCAAGCTACTATGACTCATCCGTCACAAGGTTAAGATGATGATTCTACATGACACACTATTCGGAAAATATGAAAACTTCCTTGAAAATACTCTTCAAAATAAGGCAAATCACCAATTCAAAATTTATTTCCATGACCACCAGATTCACTCTCAAATTTACCCAAGATATGAAGATAGAACGGTCCTTGTAGTCTAGCTTGGGTTTTCGAATCCACTAAGACCTAAGAAGATACCTAAGATACACAACTTATGAGATGGATTTTTGGATATGAAGTAGACAAATTAGTTTTAATTTTAGATGGTTTTAATGAACACTAAGAAACCTTACTGAATTAAATTCAATTAAAATGGGTTGATCTTAGGATTATGCTCAGGGTGGATTGAATGAATTTTACTTCTTTAGAAAATTTTGGTTTTATTAATTCTTGATGAATACATTCTTCAAAAGAGCACTACCTTCATAATTTTCTAGTTTTATTATAAATAAACACAATTATTAATCCCCTAGACACTTATATAACCAAATTAATAGTCTCTAAAACGTATAAGGTCATTTTAGTACTTGGATTTATCTTCCTCAAACATAGATACGATAAAAAATGGAAATAACTGAAGAATGAAAGTCTTACATTAGTTCATCAATTAATAATAATTAATTCATAAAATAACATTCAATCTAGCATTTTAATCATCATAAGATCAAACAATTAAATGTTTAACCCTCCATTTATGGAATACTCTCAATGGTGGGTGGAAGATGGCTTATAATAATTTTTTTTAAGAAATTAAAACAGTGGAAATAATGATCAATCCTCCGTGTGTGTGAACAAAATTCACACCTATGTGTGAACTAATTCACCACAACATAGAGATGTCACTATGTTTTGTGATTATATAGTTTTAATGAAACAAAAGGGAAGAATAGTAGATAAATATGTTTATTAAGAACATATAAAAAAAATAAACATACATGGAAATTTAAAACATTACAAAGGAACATTGACATAATAACATTACATCAAAATACAAGAGATTTATCCCCGATCATCACCACTGCCTTATGTTGGAAATTGGAAATCCTTAGGCCGAGACTCAGTTAATGTATCCACAATTATTAAATTAATTTAGGCCTTAGGGTGGTGGAAATTAGTTGAGAAAATGATTCCCTCCTTTACTTTTTATCCTCATTGTCTCCCCGGGAAATATTGTCCAATATAGGAAAGCATATTGCCAAAACCCAGTGATCCATAGAAGAGTCTTTTGTGTCCCCTAATGTCTTAGAGTCTTTTGAAAAAAGTATGGTCCCATTTTGAGTTATATATAGAGAGTTATGACTGATTTAGTGGGCTCACATTCTGGGTCGCAGATTCTAGCTCAGATTTTGATATTCTATTTGGGACGCCTTAATAACCACCATGGAGGCAGAATTACTACATTATCATAGAGAATTATTTTCTCCCATATATTTATTATAGCATGACATGAAATTCGTGCTACGATGGGCCTATATTGTGGGCCCCACATTCTCATTAGTGGGCTAGTGTCCAATCTCCCTTTTACAGAATTGTTTACTTTAATCGCCAAATATTCCCATCATCCTGTATGAATCCTCCATTTATCCCTGAATGAAAAATGTTAATATTGATGTGTATATCCATTTCAAAAAAATACCAAATTAAAATATGGATAATTACATTCCTTAAAATTATATGAATCATTGGTCCTAAATTGCTGTACATTAGGTATGGTGTTCCCAAATGATGAGAATGGATTTTCAAAATTAAAATCCAATAACTCAGGACCATAATATCAAAAATGAACATTTAATACCATTTAAATTTAATTAACACATGTGTTTTTATTATCTAATCACACCCCCCTAAATTGAGATTTTCTAGTCCAAGGAAAATAATTCAAAGATTATATTTGAATTATTTTTTTCCAAGCACGTTATAAAAAACAGTGCTCACAATGTAAAATACTCACAAATTTATCTTTCTAACCTATCAAAATAATTTAAAACAAGTAAAATTTAAAATTATATCCCAATTCCAATCCCATTCCTTTGATAAAATCCATCATCATACATCATCCAACTCAATTAGGTGAACTGATGTGTTGTAAATGAAAATAGATATAGGGGTTCATTTTCATTCAAGGGGGAAATCATGAAAGCGCTAGGTGGAATCACATTTAATCCGAATATGAGTATTCATTTTTTAATTTATTTTTAATTTATTTTTAATTTATTTTTTTTTCAATGTTTCCATAGTAATTGAGATTGTAGTTAATCAAATTAACCCATGTAAAAAGACTTTTTTGATGACTCCCTGGCTCAAAGGCCTTAGGTCACCAAGTGAATCCCACATACTCAGGAATCACCTCGCATTAAATTGATAAAAAAAATTCATATTTCCATAAATACTGATAGATTGAACAACTCAGGGCTAAAAAACTCTATATTCACAATCCCCAAGTGCCTAAAGCCTCATATTTTATCAATCCATTGCTCTATACACAATTTTTTTTATATTTGAATACTCATATTATTCATAAAAATCAAACCAACCTATGTTATTTATTATGGGACCCCAAGAATTAAAATTAGTACCCCATAGTCTAGAGGATGTGCATTGTGGCATTTTTATTTAATAGATGAAAATAAAAATGATGAAAATTCTCATTGGACAACCAAACTTCCAAAATCAATTCTTGTAAATATAATCATGAATTAAATTAAGATTAGAGGAAATAAAAATTACTTTCTATGTAGTTTTAATGTGAGCAATGATGTTATTATATTAATGATAATGTAATTTTACTTCTTTTTATCATTTTTTAAGAAGCATTTTGTTTCCACACCCCTAACATAGAATGAAACTGTCCCTAGTTTCTTAAAAATAAAAGTGAGGAGAAAGTGGGTGGGGGTGAGGGGAATGAGTTAGAAAGGGCATGGAACAAGTTCCCCTGTTGGATTCATAATGATGATTGTAGTGCTCCCAAATCACTCTTTGTTATCATGGGAGATTTAGGCACCTCCTTGATTGAATTGTATCACACAAAATAGTCTTTGAACTATACAAACAAGAACAATCCAGACAAAATAGACAACACAAAAATTTATTTAATACCAAGTTTCATCATTTTTATGGTTTTTTTCTTTTTTAAATTAAACTGATGATACATTGTCTTATTTTTAATTTCTGTGTAAGGTAGTACTTATGGATCACATAGCATAACACAGATTAATATGGTTCTCCCCTTTCATAGCCATACATACTCATAAGATAATAATAGTTCAATAGTCTAAGGTAGAATAAAATTATATCAAAATTATCCACCAATCCTATTCGAAATATAAAGTTGATTAAAACAAAAAAATGATTAGAAACTTGAAAACCATGGGTTTCGTTCCATGCAACTCTTTGTTTAACTTTTATATCTTTGTTTGGACCCCTAATTGATTAATTATTTTCTTCATTTAATGTAGGTTTACACAATTACACATCAACATCATGTTTCTGGAATGGTTCTATGAAGGGGTTTACTCTATGACCATTAACTATAAATGTTTGACCATTGGTGGGATCTTGAATTTCAAAAGCCCCATAGGGGTACACCTTATGCACTATGTATGGACCAGATCATCTAGACCTAAATTTTCTTGAGTGTAAGTGAAGTTTATAATACAAAAGAATAGGTTATCTCAGTTCGATCTGTTTGGTTTTAAGGTTTCGATATTGGTATGCTTCTACCTTTTCTTTATTAAGCCTTTAATTTTTATAATCTTTCATCCTAAGTTCTTGAAGTTCATTTAGATCTATTTTTCATTTTTCTTTAGCTAATGTGAGGTTATACTAAATTTTTTTGATTTCCTAAAAGGCCTTATGTTCAATCTCCACTTAAAAATGGAATGCTTTACCATAAACCAACTTATATGGGGACATTCTTAAAATGGTTTTAAATATAGTTCTATAGGCCCAAAGGGAGTCTAAGAGTTTGTTAGACCAATCATTCTTAGATGGATTAATATTTTTCTGAGAATTTTTTTTAATTTCTCTATTGGCTAGCTTAGATTGACCATTTGTTTGTGGGTGCTAAGTGGTTGACACATTGTGAGAAAATTCATACTTCTCCATGAGTGATGGGAATGGACGATTGGAAAAATGAGTTCCACGATCACTAATGATAGCCCTATGAATTACTAATCTAGAGAAGATGTTTTATTTTTTTGAATCTAATCATAGTTTTATAATCATTGGATTTTGTGGGAATGGACTCAACCCATTTTGAGACATAATCAATAGCTAAGAGAATGTAAAGATATACCCTTGAGTTTGGGAAGGGACCCATGAAATCAATTTCCCAATAGTCAAAGATTTCAAACACCAAGATGGGAGTGAGTAGAATTTGATTCCTTTTTATGATGCACCCTACATGTTAACACTTAGGAAATATTTGACAAAATGTGAATGAGTCCCCTGAGAGAGTGGGATCGAAGAGACCACACTGAAAAATCTTAGCTGATGTTTTCTTAGAGGAAAAGTGACCCCCACATGCCTTATTAGGACATAATTTAAGGATTGACTCTTGTTTAGATTCTGGTAAATACCTCTTAATGACTTGGTTAGGACAAAAATTATAGAGGTATGGATCATCAAACACATAGTTCTTGACATCATAACAGAATTTACTTCTAGCTTGAGTCCCTAAGAAATTTGGAATGACCCCTGTAACTAAGAAGTTGGATGTTTTGGCATTCAAAGGGAATTCACTCATAGAGTATAGGTGTTCATCTGGGAATTAAGTATACATAGAGAGGTGATAAAATTTTTCATGGAATTTTATCCTAGATAGGTGACCAGATACAATATTTTCAACAGCCTTTTTTCCTGGATTGTGTGTTCAAATTCTTGTAAGAGAAGGACCCACCGAATCTGTCTAGCCTTAGAATCTTGTTTTTGTAAGAGGTATTTTAGTTCATAATGGTCAGTGAACATAGTGATGGGGTATAATAAGAGGTAGAACCTAAACTTCTCTAAGGAAAACAAAATATTAAGTAACTCCTTTTTAGTGGTGGTGTAGTTGATTTGGGCGTCGTTTAAGTATTTTATGGCATAATCAATGAAATAAAGAGTTTTATCACAATGTTATCCTACTAAAACTTCTACAGAAAAGTCATTGGAATCACACATAAGGTTGAAAGGATGGTTCTAATTTGGATATTACATAATGGGAGGAGAGGTGTGAGAGGATTTGAGTGTTGAATATAAACTATCACATCTTTCTATCTAAAAAAACAGAGCATATTTTTCTAGGAGAGCACAAAGGGGATGGTAGATTAAACTACTATCCTTGGTGAATCTTTTATATAAACCATCATGTCCTAAGAAATACCTCACATACATAATAGTTCTGGTTGATGGAAGGTGGAGAATGATGTCAACCTTTGCTTTATCAACTTTAATACCCCTACCCAAGACTATATGGCCAAAGACTAACCCACATTTAACCATGAAATGTCATTTTTCCCAGTTTAAGAACAGATTCATTTCTTCACATCTGGAAACAATTCTCTCAACATTCCTAATACATCCATAAAATGTATTCCCAAAGACAGAGATTTCATCCATGAAGACCTCAATAAAATCCCCTACCATGTCTGAGAATATTCCCATCATGCACCGCTTGAAGGTTACAAGGGCATTGCATAACCCGAATGACATGTGTTTGAAGGAAAAGGTGTCGAATTTACATGTGAATGTAGTCTTCCCTTGATCCTCTAGGGAGACATCAATTTGATTGTACCCCGAGTACCCATCTAAGAAACAATAGAACTCATGACCTTCCACTCTCTCAAGGACTTGGTCAATGAATGGTAAGGGGAAATGGTCCTTCTTGGTGAATTATTTTAGCTTTCTATAGTCAATGTAGACCCTCCATCTATTACTCACCCTAGTTGGAATAATCTCTCCATCCTTATTAGTTAAAACTGTGATTCCGACCTTATTGAAAACCACTTGTATTGGGCTCACAGACTCACTCTCAGCTATGGGATAGATGATACCAACTTTTAACAATTTCATAAGTTCCTTCCTTAATACCTTCATTAGATTAAGACTGAGTCCTTGTTGAAGTTGATATAATGGCTTTGAATTGGATTCTTGAACAATCCTATGAGTCTTGATTAGTGGGCTAATCGTAGGAATATCAGACAGGGTCCATCTAATGGATTTATTATGTTTCCAAAGGACATGTAGAAGAGTCATCACATTATTGTCTTCAAGAGAAGAAGAAATGACTATAGTATGTGTTTGATTTTCCCCTAGGAAGGCATACATGAGTGCAGCAGGAAGTTCCTTCAATTCAAGATTTGGTTGGATCGTAATTTCAGCAGAAGATTGGTACATTTGATCAAGACTGATTTTTTCCTAGATTTTTAGATAGAATTTAATACCCATGTGTAAAAGTTTTAGCTGCAATATTGGTTTGATCAGATTTAGGGAAGGATGTTTTATTGGTCTCCATAAAAGTGGTTTCCTAAAAGGTTTCATTGATTGGTGGACCTAATAATTCATTATAAGAGAAATTTGAAAATGATTCAATCCAAGAAGATAAACTCCCTTTATGTGAACAAAGTAAATCAATCTCATCCTGACATAAACATCCATCAAATATTTATTGATGTTCTATCGATTAATTATCAATGCTTCCTATCATGTTTACTTCATGAATTTCTATGTCATCCCCTATTTGTGAGCTTGCATTATAGATGTTCATGTCTATACTCTTGTTTTCAAAGGTGATGGTCATGTTTCCATTTCATACTTAGATAATAGAGTTGATTGTTGCAAAGAAAGGGAGACCAAGGATGATTGGGGTTTGTTCCTTATTTCCTATGTTTGGATGGTTGTCAAGGATAATGAAGTCATTAGGCTAGATGATGTTTTCAACCTTTACGATGACATCCTTTAAAATACCCTTTGAAACCATAATGTTATGATCAGCAAGTTGAAGTGTGATAGATGTGGGTTGGAGCTCCTTTAGGCCTTACTGGTAGTACACAACATATGGGATGAGATTGGCACTACCACCTTGGTCAGACAAGGCCTTGACAATTCTTCTCTCTCATAGTTCTACATTGATGTAAGAGAAATCCATGACTTTCAACATAGGATTAATGGTCCCTTGAATGGTGGCACTCACATTAGCATCCAAAAGGACATGTTTTTTATGAGAAAATTTTATTCTAATATTGCACAAGTCCTTAATTTACTTTGAATAGGTTGGTATGGTTTGGATGGCATCGAGAATGGGACTGATCAACTTGACTTGTGAGAACATTTCCCTCAATGTTTCACCCATTTTAGTCTTGGTTTTCTTCCTCATGTGTTGAGGAAATGGTGAAGGTTGGGGGTTGTTTGTTGAGTAGTTGTTTCTTTGACAATTTTATTGTGTTTTATCAGTTTGATCAGTTGGTTCATTTGAATTTTCATCTGAGTTTGAATATTCAGATGGGTTCTGAATTATTTGTTCATATTTCTCAATTGATTTCCTACTTCTTAAAATAGTCATAAACTGTAGTTTTATGAGTTTTTTGAGTGCAACATGACTCTCCCCTCACTATTTTTTGTGTAATGGATTGTGTAGACAAGGGTGCCTTTCCAATTTTTTATGGTTTGAAGTTATTGTTTTAGGTAAGGGACCACCAAGTTCATCATTTCCATTTTTTTCATTGTTGTTCTAGTGGGCTTTGTGGAACAGTTTGGGTTTGTGATTCAGAAGATTAGTTTATCTCAGGGTTGATATTTCGGAGATGGGATGTTTTGTTGAATATGGAACAGTGGCTATTGGTATTGGAAAGGTTGATTTTGGAACTGGTTATATATTTGGTAGTTCTGATGGGGGTAAAGATTTTTTCATTGTGGTTGGAAAGGTTTTTGGTTATCTTTCCAGAAAAAGCCTGGGTAGTCATTATAACTTGGGTTGAAGGTGGTTTGGTATTGAGTCTTTTGAAAGTTCAAAGCATTTAATTCCACTAGGGGTCCTCCTAAATTAATTTCCTTTATGGATGGAATTTTTGGGAATTTGTCTATCTTATGGTCATGTTTGTCACAAATTATACAAATAGGGTCTACAGTTTGGATTTCTTGGACTTTCTTAAGGTCTATCTCTTCAACCTTCCTATAGAGTGTTGCGAGTTTAGCCTTAATGTATTATTCTTATCTAAGTGTATTAATTCTATTAGATCATTGTGGCTTTTCAAAATAAGGTGAAGTTACCCATGTTTGTTTTTTTAGCAAGGCTTTCCAGATACTCGTAAGCATCATTTTGGGATTTTTTTTGAAGTTCCGTTACACATCATGTCAATGAATTATTTGTTCCCAAGGCCCAATCCTTCATAAAAAATTCTCACTTATTCAAGTATAAAAACCATGATGTGGAACCATGTTTAGGGTGCCTTTGAACCTCTCCTATGTTTCATTGACTGACTCTCCCTCATTTTCAAAAAAAAATTGAATGCACTTTTTAAGATCAATTGTTTTGTGATGGGAGAAATAATTTTTGTAGAACTCTCTTTGAAATTGGTCCCATTAGTGGATTGATGCAGGTCTGAAGTTTTCTGTCCAATTTTTAGATTGATCCTTCAATGAAAAAGTAAATATCCTCATCTTAGCTGATTCTAGTTGATGTGGGGGACACATGATTTCTAAAATGTTAATGAACTCCTTAACATGAAGGTAGAGAATTTTAGACTCCATCCTGTGAAAGGTTGGAAGGTGGTTTAGGACATGAAGTTTAAAGATGTAATTGGTATCTCTTATGAAATTGTATCTAATGCATTAGGGGGAATTGGTACAATCTAGAGTGAGGTAGTAATTCATGGTTTGATTGACTACATTCCCTAGGTTTGGAGCTTCTTGATTTTTGTTTCCCATTTGAGTTCCCCCAGGATTTACAATTTGATTTCTTGAAAGACCCTCCATTAGAATTGATTCAATTTTTGATTCTGGAATATCAAGAAGATTCGTATATAATGGAAAAAATCTCATAGGATTACTTGACTCCCCTATCCTAGGATATTCCACCCTAACTTGTCTATTTGAATTATCGTAGGTGTAGGTGGATGTGCGCTAAAAGGAAAAAAAGATAGAAAGGGAAAGGATAAGAGATATTGGGTGAGAATAAAATAATGGGTGTAAGGAAAGAAGGTTTTGGTCTAAGGTAAAAACTTGATACCCATAAATAGTGACAAAATTTTATTTACGCTCAAATTTACCCAAGAGATGAAGGTAGAATGGTCTTTGTAGTCTAGCATAGGTTGTCGAATCCACTTAGACCAAAGAAGATACCTAAGGTACACAACCTATGAGATGGATTTTTGGCTATGAAGTGGCCAACTTAGTTATGAATTTATATGGTTTTAATGAACACTAAGAAACCTAAGTGAATTCAATTCAATTAAAATGGGTTGATCTTAGGATTATGCTCAGGGGTGGATTGAATGAATTTTACTTCTTTAAAAAATTTTGGTTTTATTAATTCTTGATGAATCCATTCTAGAAAATAACACTAACTTAAATAGTTTTTGGTTTGATGATAACTAAAATCAGTTACTAATGTCTTATACACTTATAGAACCAAATTCATGATCCCTCTAAAGTATGTGGTCATTTTAGTACTTGGATTTAGCTTCCTCAAACATAGTGAATATGATGTGTGGAAATAACTGAAGAATGAAAGTCTTAAATTAGTTAGCAAATTTACAATAATTTGTTCATAAAAAAACATTAAATCCAGACTTTTCATCTTCCTATGATCACCAAATTAAAGGGTTATACCTCTATTGATGGTATACTCTCAATGGTGGGTGGAAGATGGCTTAAAATAATTATATGGAAGAAATTAAAACCACGAAAATAAACAGTACTCCTCCGTGTGTGTGAACAAAATTCACACCTATGTGTTAACTAATTCACCAAAACACAAATATATCGCTGTGATTTGTGATTATATAGTTTTAATGAAAGAAATGGGAAAAATATAAGACAAATATTTGATTAAGAACATAGAAATACAAGAAAAAGAAACTTACATGGCAATTGAAAACATTACAACAGAACTTTGGCATAATAACATTACATCAAAAAATAAAATATTTATTCCCCCTCACCACCACTTCCTTAAATAGTAAATTATGAAGCCTTATTCTGAGCCTCAATTAATGTATTCCCAATTATTAAATTAATTTATGCCATAGGGTGTTGGAAAGTAGGGGAAAATTGATTCCCTCCTTTACTTTTTATCCTCCTTGTCTCCCTTGGAAATATTGTCATGTATGGGAATGCATATCACAGAATATCGGGGGTATATATAAGAGTTTTTTGTGTCCCCGGATGTCTTATTGACTTCTTTAACATTTGTCCCATTTGGAGTTGTGGATCAGGGGTTATGGCCAATTTAGTGGGCTAACATTCTAGGCCTTAGATTCTGGCACCAATTTTGATATTCTATTTGGGAAGCCTTAATAACTACCATGGAATCCAAATTAGAACCGACTACTGCATACTAATTTGTTCCCGTACATGTAATCTATCATCACAAGAAATTTGGGATTCATTGGGATGTATTGGGGGCCCCATATTCTCATTAGTGGGATGGTGTCCAATCTACCTTCTCCAGAATTGTTTCCTTTCATTTCCAAATATAACCATCATTATTTATGAATCATCCATTGATCCCTAAATTAAAAATTTTCATATTAAAGTGTAGATCCATTTAAGAAAATATAAAATTAAAATATGTATAATTACATTCCCTAAAATTAGATGAATCATTGGGACTAAATTGGTGTACATTTGGCATGAAGTGCACAACTGATGAGAATGGATGTTCAAAATTAAAATCCACTAACTCGGGCCCATAAGATAAAAATGAACATTTAATACCATTAAAATGTAATTAATATATGTGTTTTTGTTATCTAATCACCACCTTCCACACATAATTTTTTTAGTTATAATAATTTACCCATGCTGTAGAAAGCAGCTAAAAACATCCATTGGTCAACTAGGTGTGACAACCATACAATCATACCCATCAAAATCAGTCTTGAAACACAACAACAATAGGTGTTTTAAAAAAAACCAAAGGAATTATCATCCACATATTGAAAAAAATAAATAACCACCCATGAATCAGTATAAAAAAACCTAACTATTGTGATCACCACCCAAAAGGAATCCATAAACCAGAACCAACCTCTCTTGAAGGATTCTATAGATGAAAGAAAATATTAAGCTATAATGTTCGAATTTTATACTAAGGGACTCAAAGTCTCCTGCCTTTCCCTACCATTAAATACTCATAAATGTGTCACTATGTCCTACCACCTTGCCCAAATCTCTTACCTCTCTAAGGAATTCAATGATCAAAATGATCTATAAGGGTCAAAATTATCAATGTGGAATTGACAATAAATAATCAGACTACTAGGACCTGATTCCTTATGAGCATCCTAATAAGGTAAATTATCTCAAAGGTTATGATATCTTGAAAAAAGATAATTAAATGACCCTCACCTAGCGTATGTATATGGTAATACCCCCTCAAGGCTCTATTATACTGAAAACGTTTAGTTATATATCAGCATATCACTAGGTGATCAGACTAGATAACCCTAAACTATGGTCGGTTACATAAAATTTCATTCCAATCTATGTTCAAAAAAACCATATAGGTTTTTACTAACACTTAAAATAACAAAACCATAGAATAAAAACCATAAAAGTGGTTTAATATTTGGGAATGATGTGACCCATCAACTGGCTAGGGACACTGCACTTCCCATGCCTGAGGATTGAGTAATCAACCATGCTATCAAATGCTTCATTGTAAATCCACATGGAATATCATTAGAAAGAAACCAACATATTCAAGTAATCCAAATTTAGTTTAATTACACCAATAACCTATATTGGGAAAACCATTTAGGTTTTGGGTAAAATCTTTAAAAAATTGGCCAAATATCATTAATAAAATCACACACTTGTAGACCTATAACATGTGGATCCTATGTACCCAATATTATGTATGTGATGCCTCTTTCCTTTACAGGCCAATGGTCAAAATCAATCATTGGCCTCTTTATAATGACCCAAGACCCATAAATCCATGATAAATCATAACATCTACACAACATGTACATAAATAAAATCCAAAACCATATAAAATAATAACATCATATATCAGAACAACAATCCCATATCCCTGGAAACTAAGACTTCTTACCGGGATAAGTGTTCTTGAAACACCAATCCAATTTGAATCACTGGTTCTGAAACATTCACAGTACTTATATCTACCATATAAAAAATAATTAAATAATGTGAAAAGTAATCATCTGATACCAATTTTTAATATCCCAGACCAGATGCCACAAATATGATGCCTGGAGCTGGTTCACTATATGGCTTCAAGCATGCCTCCTCATATTCTAGAGGCTGACAACTAGAAGACATGGCTTATGGTATTTGTGCACAGATTATTCCCTCATATCATAGTAGAAAATAGAATAAATAACTAGATAACATCTATGAAAATAAATCGTCAGAGTGTGGAATGAATAAACAAATGGAAACAAGTGTATTTTGTAATAATAAATGGAATACAATAAAATCTTGAAAAACCAGGTCATACATACAACACAGATCACCCATTGGGACGACTATATATATAAAAGAGTAAATAAAATTAATGAAACAATAGTACAAATCACTAATACATCCAGTTATCCAAAACACATACCTAATTTCTACATACATATCCAATCCATCCTTATCGATTAGGCTCAGGACTCCACCCATTCTGATCCTATAACCAAGTGAACGTCTACTTAGGTACCTCCATGAAATGGTTGTCCGAATAGGGTGTGACTAAATAACTTACTAGGGAACCATCAACACCATCCCATATATATCCAATAAAATTTAGTGTATATAAATGTGATATACTCATCATAATATCAATAATAATAATAATAATAACTAATGGAAATATGATGAATGAAAAAGTCATCTGGAGCATGATCAAGGGAAGTTCCCATCCTTGTTGAGACAAAGTTGGAATAAGTTTCCTTCATGTATATATATTTATATGTGTATATTTATATTCCTCTAAAAATATATATACATAAATATATGAATTTGAGTAAGGAAACAAGTAACATGAATCAAATCATAGATGATCTATGGGTACAAAATCTGAAGTGTATGGAAATACTATGTATAAGAAATTGATTTGGGTTTCACAACACACAATTCATGTATAATTAAGTAAATACTTAGGTATATAATCTCAATCAATGATACCATATTTGGGAAACACCAGAAAAATATCGGAACATGCTACATCACCATGGGGTGGGGTACATATCCTAGCCCAAGGATCACTTTTACGTTCCTCTAATCACTATGACGAAGGATCCTATGTAATATATGGACATCCATTAAATGTTTACTAATCTAGTTGTCATACCAATCAATCTATGTATATTCAGTTCAATGTCTGAGCCCTAGGTCCCTGCCCATAGGCAGCCACAACATCGTGACTCAGATAATACTTAGTGGGGATAACCCTTAAGTGATCTGTAAAATGAATTTAGTCTAGATATATGTTTATATTTTTCATCCATTTATATACATTTCTCTAAATCCCACTCCTAGTAAATCATGAATATTTTAGCAATGTTTTATCTAACAAACCCTAGAGAGAATCATAGGCATCACCCGAGGAGAGAATAATATAATCATCAAGAGTATCTTAAAGAGAGGTATGATACTTTCTCAACAACCTACCTCTGTAAGCCTTATCATCAGAGGAACCCCATTAACAATTGTAACATCATAAAATGGTAACCTTTAACCATGTAAGTAATATTAGATAGACCCTAAAAAGTATATATGGTCATCCCAAAATTATATCAATAAAATAAAAAGGATTTGAAACCAAATCATTGGAAGTACATATGGGAATCCTCTAAATATACCGTATCACGTCAGTCCCATATCTCACAAACTAGGAACTACCTCTTGAATCATAGTTACATCAATAGAAACTAAGTGAAGCATAAATAAAAGTGTGAGGGTGGTTGAATAACTAAACCCACCACTAATTTCATAGCCTCTCAAGCTTGTAAATTAGGTAAGATATCTAAGGGGACACATGATACCATCTCTACTCAAACATCCTACACACTCGGTCTGGATTGGACAACTACAAAGGTACCCATTGGGTACATTATGTGAGAATACTTGGGAGTCATCCTACTTAGGATCATCTAAGCCATCATGTAGATAAAGGTGTACCTCTTGGGATCCTCATAATGAGTAAGTAAAATGAGTCACCTTACATGGGATCCACTAAGTCAGATCTTATGTGGTGTCATTACATAGGGGACCCTCAAACTTAGTAATATATCAATGTTTGATTCTAGGGAACATAATTTATTAGTGGCCTCTGGAAATTATCTATATAATTACTAAATTAAATAATTTAATATAACAGTTCATTTGGGTGAATCTAAATGTGGGTTTTACCCTTACGGTAAATTCTATGTTTACACACACTACATAAACATGAATAAATTATCTTGGGTCGGTACGACGAACCACCTTCCTTTAGAAAGCTTCAAATTTTATCCAAGGGCCAAAAATTGTTGTGAAGGCCTTTATAAGATCATCCAAAATATATAAGGATATTGTATCAAAACCAAACCACTAAAAGTTAATTAATTATAACTACCATAATTAATTAATTAAACTTAACATATTATAAACAATTTGATCAAAAACAACTATTTGGGAATAATTATTGAAACATTACTATCTGATCATGTTGAACTAGAACCAGAACCTAGAGCTTGGTAACATACTATAACAAAATATAAAGCTCATAAAAAGCCTAATCCATGAGAAATGACATCAAAATAACGATTTAAACTTTTTTATTAAGTGCTTAAAGCATTAAAAAATTATTGTGGGGACGTACCTCAATGAACTGATATGAGGTGATGTGAAAACAACCTATCATGTCATCCTATTCCAAGGTAGAGGGAAAAAATCCAACATTGATATTATATTCCACCATTATCCTATGGAATCCTGATTTAAAACCCCTAACTAAAGAAGAAAAATTTATAGTAAGCTCTATAAAACTATAATGGTGTCCAATGAAGTTAAAGACTCACCTGAAGGTTTCCAACACAAATGGTGGCATATAATTCTAACCACGAATGAGAGAGTACTCCCATGGGGAAGGTAAGAAGAGGGATTACATGCGGGGAGATCTTGGGTGAAATGAGGGATCAAAATGCAGTATAACCCTTTCAAGTTAAGAAGCGAAAATGGTAAATTTCAACAATTTAATGAACGATATGTTTAGGCCACAGAGTCCAAAAAACCATGTTCTAACTATAAAGTTGGACTATCCCCATAAAAATTCACCTCACATGCTTGCAACAAATGGTTAGTCAAGTAATGCACCTCTACAAAATGACCAGTAATGTTAGCACTAATTGTGTGCCAATAGGTCACCATAAGCTACACCTTTCTAAAACATTATTTTCTGGCCTCGAACCCAAAGGATGCTCCCAAAACTTATAAGACATATTCCAAGACTAATTATACTATATAAAAAACATTATTTATTGTCACTTTTACCTTTTAATTACCATTCTAAATCTCTTATCAATATTTGACACATCCAAAAATTAAAAATTGAAAATCCTTAAAAAATTTCCAACTTGGAAAAGAATTGGATCTTACACCCCCCATTATAACTTCAAGATTAATCCCATCCAAATCCATGAGTTTAGGGATTTTTCAATCCAAATCATGGATAAAATAGGATTTTATTTCTTAATTAGATTATCTACCACCTTATTTTCCTTCATTGGCTGTTAATGTATTGAGAAGTCATAATATTTTATAAATTCCAACCATCTAATTTGGTGAATATTCAATTCCTTTGGTGTGAATATATATTTAAATCTATTTGGATAAATATATATACAAAATTTATTTTTTATAGAGACAATTTAGTCAAATATTTATTGTAAATATCACTACTTCTAGCTCTAAATCATGAGTCTGGTAATTTTTATCACATCTATTTAATTGGTGTGAGGAAAAATAAATTATCCTAAAATTGTGCATGAGTATTCAACCCAAGAACTATTTTGAAGAATTTTTGTATATTAAGAAACTTTCCCCACTATGGAATAATGTATGTATAGGAGTAGTCGTAAAACTCTTTTTCAATTACTATAATGTTTATTCAAAATTCTATGTCCAAAGGAACTTTAATCCCTTACATGTTAAAATGGTTATTGTATTTAATACCCGTGATAAATTTCTCACAAAGAATTGATATTATCCTTGTAAACAAATAAAAAAACATATTTCAGTTACATTGGTCGATATGGGCCTCTTATTGATAGGATTCATCTTTGATGGAGCCACTGATATGTCCCTTCTTATGATTGAATGACCTAAGAATGATACTTTCTACATCCATAATTCACACTAGCTAAAATTGGTATACAATTTTTCCTTTATCAAGGTATTTAACACAATATTCTAATGATCTTCATACTCTTACTTTCGATTTTAGTATATAAGAATATCATATATAAATAAAACCATAAATTGATCAGGGTAATCTCTAAAGGATCTATTCATTATATCTATGATGATAATAAGAGAATTAGTTAGTCAAAGTGGAATCATTATGAATTTATTGTGTTCACATCTCATTTGAAATGTTGTTTCAGAAATATCTTCCCTTTTGAAGCATAACTGATAATATCCATATTAAAGGTGTAAGGTCTCGACTCTTGTAACCTAGAGATGGTGGTTATCATATAACATTGGTACAAAATACAAGAGATAAAATCTTATAGGATCAAATAGTTTAGTAGTCTTGGGAGACTATATATAAACTTGATTCTTAGATTACATTTAAAAACATGAAATAAAACATTATATTATAGTCAGATATTTATTATTTCCTTAGTATATATCTAAAATTATTAGACCTTATATCACCCAGAGAGGGGAGGGCCGAATCAGGGTGTCATTTTTTTATTTCAATTAGTCATTTCTTGTCCCCACATTGGTAAGAACTTGTTAAACCTATCATATGGAATCTTGATAAACCTAATAACCCATATAAAAAAATAAAAATATGAAACAAAAGTTTTACTTAGTTCACTAATATGAGATATTATAAGAAGAATAGGATGAAATTTCATTGTTCATATCTTAATCCACCAAGATTCAATAGTTATTATGGTTTATAATTTTTCCATACATGACCACTCTATTCTAGGTCCATTACCTATGAAAATATTTTATGTATAACACACTACCTCCCTCAGATCACTTCCATCGACCCCCACTTGATCAATACTTTGGGTGAAGTATTACTTAGTTTAATAACATCAAGGACACATCAATATATTATGAATATAAATATTTTTTGTAGATTATAATGAGACTTTTACTTAACCATATCCATGAATTGATACACATGAATTCACTGTTCCCTAAAAACATATGTTCAATACTAATTTTTGAAAATCTCCTAGCCTTCATGAAAAAAACTTAATGTTTCCAATATGTTTCAACATTGAGGATTACTACACCATAAGATCACTTATCTTACACACTCCTTGATCATCCTATTATGGATTGAAAACAAACACAAAATAAACCATTTAAAAATTTGAAAAACCTTGGTCACAATCATCTCCCACTTCGGGGTTTTTTGGAAATCTACAATTAAATTCAATAAAGAACCAGCCTCGATAATAAACATGATAGAAGTGAAATAACCTATACATTACTCTAAGTCTACATGATAAAGTATTGATGTACACAAAAATAGTGTAAAAATATATCTTAATGCCTTGATAAACCACCAACCAATCCTGTAAAACGTCAATTAAGTGAATTTATCTCATACCCCTTTGTAAATAAACCACAATAACATGTATTGAGACCTTAGTATGAAAATTAAACACTCTTTTAGATGGTATCTCTCATAGAGACTAGTATCACATCCATAAATAGATTAAAACATTTAAAATGAATTATAAGAGGGGTGAAACCAGTTCCTCCTCTTGCAATGGAAGTTGGCTGAACACCAAGGGTCAACCGATGATTCTCAAACATTTGTGATGCCAATAGAATAGTCATAATTTCAACCAATTGATCATTAGTTCAGACATTATATATTTTAATCACAAATTTTTCAACTTTTTGATTGATGACGTGATATTTGGTCTCAATATGTTGGTAAGTGAGTGTTGAACAATATTTTTCATAAGATCAATCATGGAATTGTTGCCACAGTGTATCACCATCGAATATTTCACCTCATCACCAATATAAATAAGTTTCTACATAATCTATAATAGTTTAATTCACACCTTTTTTAAATATATATACTATTTTTCAGATATAATAAGGGAGGATATTTATTGTTTCTTTATCAACTATCATACACATTTATTTCTAATGAATGATGCACCCCAACTTGTATAATTTCAATCCACTGCATCTCCATCACAATAATCCTTGAAAATAATGATAATGCATTATATCTTACTAATATAAATTATAATCAAAAGATTATAGTACCTTGAATATACCTCATGATTCTTTTAACTATACGAAAATTTTCTTACATTAGATTACATTTGAAGTGATCCACTAAAAATGTTGCAAAGATGATATTTGGCCATGTTGCAAAAAAATATAATAAACATCCAATTATAATCTTGTACAAGGTGGGATCAATATATTTCCCATACTTATGGATTCCAGGTTTTCTTCCAACTATAATCAAGGTGGAAATTGGTTTTGATATCTACATATTGAATTTATTCAACAGCTATCTTGCATACCATTCTTGAGGAATGAAAGTGTATTCCTTTAATCAAATCACCTAAAGCCCCCTAAATTAAATGAGTTCACCAATAACAATGATTTTGATTTCCTATTTCATGTGATTCCAAAATTCTTCCACTGATCCATGTTTGATTATACCAAATTTATTATCATCCACATATATAATAACCATATATTGCTCGTCTTTTAAATTGTACACATAGATATTATGGTCAACATATCCTCTTTTAAATTGGGGCTTCTTCAAATAGGAATCCAATCTAGAATACCATTCTCATGGTGTTTGATTTAGACTATAAAGAGAATTTTTTAATATAAAAACCTTTGTTTCATGATTACTAATCATAAATCCCATTGGTTATCCAATGTAAAATTCTTATTAAAGAAAAAAATTTATAAATTATATTTTGAAATTAATTTGATAAACTTTGTATCATCTTTCAACTAGTAAGGATAGGAATAGCCTAATCGAATCAAGTTGAGATACTGGAGAAATAGTTTCTTAAACATAAATTCCATCAATCTATTCATAAACTTCATATACCATGTTTTCTTTGTTTTTGATCAAATTTCCTTTATCATGAAATTTGTTTTTAAAGATCCACTTTATTATAATCCCATTTTATAACAAGATAAGTAGTTTGTATTCTATTAATCTGAGCCATTTCATCATTTATGTAGATAAAAAAAGATTCATCCTTCATCTATTCATAAAAATAGGTTGGTTTAAATATAGATAATAGGGAATATTATAGTTAATTTATCATTATAATTGTCTGTGTAGGTGCGGTCGAATCCACAGTGACATTTGATTGATCAACTTATGCTCTCCAATTTCTCCTTCGATGTTCTAGAAGCGTTTCTTCAGAAATGGTTACCTCTTCCATTACTATTTATGTATCATATTTATTGTGAGATCCTTGAATTTTGTAAAATCTATCCATAATTTCTATATTTGAATTTGTCCCTCTTCTAATTTCTTCTTCATCTTTAATCATATCAATATATGATCTCCCTAGGCTACTTATAGTTATAAACTCAATGATTTTGACATCATTTCTATCCAAAATATTTATAAGATGATAATTGAAGAATTTTTAGGAGTTACTCTTCATTGAGTACTCATGGAAAATTCCCTCATCTATATCATCACCATGAATTCCTCAATTTGATACTTTGTTTCTGGTGGAAATTTACTTCTAAAAACATAAAAATAATTTGTTATGGAATTTATTCCATGTATAATCTCATATGGTGATCTTTCCTCTCTTATAAATATCCGTGTTTGATTTTTTGTGTACATAGAAACATGAACAACCTCATTCTCAAAATTTATGAGACATAGAACTCAGAGTCCTTATAGTTCTAGACATATTACTCTCATGTCAATTTCTGTGTTCAATGACTCCACTTTTTTAAAGTGTTCTCACTGAATACACTTCATTCATGATCCCATTTTTTGAGGTAATATTCAAATTCAATGGATGTGTAATATATTTCATTGTTAGATATTAAAATCTTAATTGTGCAGCCAATTTCATTGTAAACTCTTCAGTTACATTTCTTCATAGAATCAAGCACTTTTATTTTTCATTTAATAAACATTACAGATGAAATTGTACTATAATCATCAATAAAAACAATATAGTACCTCTATCCATATGTTCCAACCATATTTATTAGACCACAGACATCTATGTGGATGAGATAAAAAATATTTGATTCCCTTTTGTTCTTTTTGTGATAAGAATTATGAATCATCTTTCCTCTCATGCAAGCATCACATGTCTCTTCTCGATCACTATTTAGATTGGGAATACCAACAAAAGCCTTTATATTTTATATTTTTTCATTATTTGTTCATTAATGATACACAACATCTAGTTAAAAAATTTGTTTTCCTCTTTAATGGTTAAGAAAAAAGTGCTTTATTTACTATATACTTTGTATAAATACTATTTTCCTTCATCCTTTTATGATAGAATTACCCTTATTCCCTTTGATAGTGAACCCCTTATGATTAAATGTCACTACCAATTCAGATTCACTGATTTGACTCACACTCAGGAGATTGTGATTCAAACTATCCACATAGATATTTTTTTTAATTACCTTATCATTTTCTAATTATTTATTATCACTAAAATTGACGTTTAAAGCACTATCATTGTTGAATCTCACTATTCTATCAACCCTTTTACTAATATTTTTCAACAAATATGAATTTTATGTCATGTGGAATGTGCATATGCTCTCCTGAATCTAGGTACTACTATTCTTTTTATATTTGAGAGATATTTATTCCAGGTTTCCTTACTCAATATTCTTCTTTTCCTTCCATAATATACCTGATTTAGTTAAGGAAAAATATGACCTCTCCAATATCTGTTCACTATGCATTCTTGAATTATACTCATATTTTTATTCTGGAAGAGAAGGGTAATACTACTCGGGTGACAAGTTTGGACTTGTCTTAGAGTTCTGTAATTATTATTACCACCTTTCCTCTTCTTACTATGAATAGATTTATATCCAAAGTTAGAACAATGAAAACAATATATATAGAAATTATTTCTTCAATGTGATTAAGGATTTGGTCTCACTATACTTTTTTGACTTAAATGTGCTTCCCCATTCATATAGATCCATGACTCTTCATAGTAAGACATTGTATGGCCAACAATTCCAAAGAATTGACATTTCATAAGTAGAAATATCTTTTTAGTTTCACACCTATACATTTCCAATTATTATTTATAGGTTTTTTATAGGAAATATTATCAAGATAATTGAATATTTATTTCATATCTCTTCTCTGTCTGGTTTGAATCTGTCTATGTTAGGACATCTTGAACATTTGTGATATTTCGAACTTTTTTCATCCCTTTTTTTCAGAACATCCTATTTATATCCTATTATGTTTTTTTATCACATCCAATTTAACTTTTTCCCATAAATTTATATCTCTAATCATTCAAGAATTTCTATACTCATTCAGAACCATGTATAACTCTTTCCAAAACCTTTTAAAATGAAAACCTTCCAAAATATAGTTTCTTCTTTATTTCCCTTGATTTTTATTCAGTTCTGAGTTTACTCCTTATATAAATTACTTCATCTTGAAGGCACTAAAAAATCATAGACTTTTCCTCTTAACTCAATGTAATATAATTGATGAATTTTTTCCTTCTCTTAAATCCTATATTTAAACTCAACATTATCTTTAATGATTTCATGATTCATGACATGTTAGTTTTCATCTCCTTATAGTAGATTAATCTATACTTCAATATTATCCACATACTCTGATGATTATTTCAACAAAGATACAATACTTCTATTTTTTTATTTGAATGGAAATATCATCAAGAGGACCTCAAGTTACAACTAGAGATCTAAAAATCCATTTTACTGATTATATTTATCTTTTATAGGTTCTTCCTTTTCAAATATAGCCATTAAGTTCACTTCAACATCACAATTAAACTCTATTCCATCATCCTACAATGAGTCATTATTATATTATTCCTCCTAATAGATTAATCTCTTTCTATATAATTTCTCTATTGATTTGAAATATCTATTTTCTGGGAACCCCCTATGAATACTATTCATCATTTCAATGTAACTTTCTTTATTATTGAATCTAATTGACCACTAATCAAAAATGTTCACTACTTTACCACAATAAAAACAAGCCAATGGTAACTTTCCTTCGAATCTCACTTTTACACTTTTGAATTTATTAGGAAAATCAGAAATAATTTCATCTTCTATACCATCTTCACCGTCACTAAATCTATAAATCATTAGTTTTTCAAGGAATTTTAATTCCATTTGATTTATTACTTGTGTTTTTTCATCTTTTTGTTTGAATTAGATTTATAAACTATCATAATTTTTAGAAGATCATCAAGAGAAATCATTGAAATATCAATTTCCTCAAGGGATAAGACTTTTGGATTTTATAGAGGATGGATCCTTATTAATATCTTCCTCACAATTTAAAAATACTTAATTTATTCCCCAAGTACTAGAATAGGTTTGAAAAGATTAGTTATGAGATTTAATAAACTATATGTGTTTTCATCTGGATATATTTTCAGATCGTCAAAAAGATTATGTTAGACTTTATGTTTGGACTAATTTACTTTGTAACCACCTTATTATATATTTTACAGTTTCTCCCACATGGAATTGGCCATAATAAAACTCATAAAATTAAAATATATTTGATTAGATATTGTTTTAGTAAGTGGAGTTTGAGCATTGACATATAAATTAAGAAATTTTTTGTCTTTTTCTATCATAAAAAGACTTAGCCAATAACTGATCTGAATCTGCAAAAATGTGGAATAGAGAATCCCATCATGAGGGACCACATATGATATTTCATTATATTATTACAAATCTATAATTTTCTTCCATCAAATAGGAAAACTCCTCTGATATTCATTGGATTTTCCATGGGAATAATATGGGAGAGATTTAACACCTATAATGTAACCACTCATGTTTTTGTGAATTATTTTTTTCTTTTGAATAAATTAAAATTATTTGATAAATTGAATTTAATTCTTCCCCAAGTTAATATTTATTTAAACACAACACTATGATTTTATTATGTTTCATATAATTCCAATTTTGTTGACAGCTTGTGTTACAGGCAGTACTAAGTTTAACCAAACTACAATATACTATTAATAATATTATTAAAATATTAGTATCGTTATCACCCGGCCATAAGAATAATATTTATGAATAATATTAACTAAATTATGAATATATGGTTTACACATATATATAAAAATAATTATTTGGTTAATAATTAATTATAAATGAGAGTAAAAACTATTTGAAAATAAATACGTTCCTTTTATAAAAAATCATAATTTTCTATGTATAAACATGTTTTATCTCTATAAAATAAACAAAATAACATTGATGTATTATTTTAATGATATAGTTATGTCTATATATATATGTATTATATTCATTAAACTATTTAACATTCATATTATATGTTTTCTAGAAAAGAGATAAGAATAAATCTAATTTGTGCATAAAAGATGTATTTCTCAAAAAGGTATTTTTACTGTCTTTTGATGGAACAATTATTTTAAAACTAAATTTTGAATTTTTAGTAAATTTTATTTGAAAAAATAATCTTTATTTTGAAAATATTAATTTCAAAATTATCTTAGGTTAAATTATTGGATTTTTCTGAGATGTTTCTTTTCTGGTGAATTGTGAAAAATAGTGAATTCTAATTGAATCTTTTCTTCTAATTTATTTATATAGATAAATTAAATTTTAAAGTGGGTTTAAAGTATAATTAGATCAATATTAAATTAAAAAATCTAATTTAGTTCAGTATAATTAATTTCACATTGAAATTGAATATAAAAATAGTTCAAGCTTTTGAAAAGTTTCAGTTTAAAAATAAATTGTCTTGTCCCATTCGTGGGATTAAATTTAAATTAATTTATTCCACTAATTTTATAAAATTTTTTAAAATGGATTCAATATTTTTATTAATAATAATTTATAATTTATAATATGTTGAAATTAAATTTTATAAAAAAATTTAGTGAAATGAAGTAAAATTAATTAAAACAATCAATGTAAAAAATGAATACTTAGTGGTTAAACTTAAAACATAAGGTCTAAAACCGACCCTAAACTTCTAAAAAAAATATTTTAGGGACATATTTAGACATTAAAACTTATTTTATTGAAAATTTCTCATTATTTTTGGCACATGATGTAAGATATAGATCTTAATAGTGTTTACCTTTTTGGTATTTATAAGTTTTCCACTCACCTCCCCTATAAAAGGCCACCATCTCTATGAAATTATTCATAACCCTAAAGACCATTTGATAGTCCCAAAAATGGTCAAATAAACTCAAAAATTTCCTAAATTAATACTAGAAGTGTCAATTTGGGCATAGAGTAAACCAATGAAGTCATTTGGTGAAAACCAAAATGATATGCATGAAGAATATGTAAAATTCATCAGCAAACAGTTTTATTTTATTTATTCCTCAAACATCGAAATATATTTTTATATCATTATTATAAAAAAACATAATCTTCAATATTGGGATATGCTATTATATTAATGGTGAAACCTAAAAATTCACACACTTCCATAAAATGAGATACACAATTATCATTCATTTGTATGACAGACTATCACCTCGTGAACCGATGTTGTTCATTCTTCCAATACCACATTTAATGGTTGAGAATATTGATGGATTTATATTTTTTATATGAATTTTTTTATATGATGTTATTATGAATATGTAATTTTTATATAACACATAACTTCATGCAATCCTTTTTGTGGGAATAAGACAATGTTGTGTATGTTTATGACGGACTACCGCCTCACAAAATGATGCGATTCATCCACACATTATATGGAATGTATTATGGATGGGTTTATCAGAAATGTGTGAAATATAAAAAATTAATAATTATACTATAATGATAATATATATATATATATCAATTACTTTTCATTATTTCTATATGTTAAGAATATAAAAACACTGTTCATGTGTACGTCTGACCTACCATCTTGAAGAACGATGTATTTAATTTACTATTTATATCATTTATAGATTATTAAAATAAATAAATAAATAATTTATATTATATTTATATCATGTATTAAATTATTCAAATTATAAAATAATGATCAATGTAAAAAGACCAAAAATAAAAAGTCAAAACATATATGAAAAACAAAGTGGTTATTACCCGAAACATAACTTTAACGTGGAAGAGTTAATCGATGGGTAAGATAAATTCATAATAAAATAATATATGGTATTATATATATGAATATGGTTATTTTTTAGATGTAAAATAACCTTATATTTATTATATAGGAGGTCTAAAAAAGTAAGGATAGATTCCATGCTTAAGGTATGAGGATTTCTAGTCTCACTTTTATTTCTACGAGACTAATGTCATATTCACCAATTTTTTCTCTTGTGTGGTGTATATAATTACATATTACATTTTATATAATGAATTTAATTTTTTAAATGGTATTATAAGTTCCAATAATTTATATTCTTTCACATATATCATAATTCAAAAGATACTCAAGTAATAAGTGATTTTCATCTCACATTTATTTCTACGAGACACTAGACATGTTCACCAGCTATTTCTTGTTCACAGAGTGTAAAATTAACATGGATGTATTTTATCATTATTATAATTATTATTATAGGATTTAAATATCTATATGATAATTTTTATGGTATGGTTGTTTATGATTAAAATGTTTCCAAATTAGTAAGTGAATTTTGTCTCAATTTGTCTTCATTGAGAAAATTTTTATGTTATTCACATATATTCATTAAAATGGTGTATATAAATACCATATGAAATGTAATAAATTGAAATTTATAATCATAATTATATTTTAATTTTAATTTTATATTATTCGATCATAGATTTTATGATTCATAGTTACCAAAGTGGTCGGAGTTTATTGCTACAATCTCATCATTTATGAGGTTTGTATTTGATGGTGTTTCCATTGATGAAATATTATGATAAATCACTCAATAATTCTAATAAAATTTATTATTATTTGTTTATTAATTAAATTTTAATGAAATGGTAACATTTTACCTCTCTCTGTTACATAATATAATTTAGAAAACATTTTTAATAAAATCCAACTTTATTTTTCTTTTAGGTTGGAAATCTATTTTCTTCCAAAACCTTATTTTCTAAAAATGTTTCAAAAAATATTTTTAAATGTTATTTTAGGATAATTTTAAAGGAAAATATATATTTTTTTAAAAAAAGTGTGTTCCATTATTTTGAAAGATTCATTTATAATGTTTCGAAGCTGTTTTCAAAGAAAAAGGTTTTCAAAATGATTATGTTTTAAGATTTTTTTTTCAAATAAGAAATGAAATTTTTTTCAATAAATGTTTTAATTTTTTTTAAAGATTACTTAATAATATTTCAAAGTGATTTTCAAAGAGATTATTTTGAAAATGTTTAATGTCTTAAAAAATGATTTTTCAAAAAGGTTATTTTTTATAAAATGACCATAGTGATAATCCAAAATAATTCTCAATATAAGATGTCATCCTTTGATATAGTTTATGATTTACTAGGGATATGATTAAAGGAATCAATTCATATTATTTATTTGTATGGTATTGATTTAAGATAACATGGTTTTATGAAAATAGTTTATCTTCCACAGGTTATACAATAAAAAATCATATAAAACATGCTTCCTTTTTATGATTATTCTATGATGAAATGACTATAAAAATAGTTTCTTTTACATAGGTTATGATATGATTTTTTGATACCCATATATTTTTATGGGTCATGATATGGTGAATGTTTTTTTATCTTACGACACACGTGTGTATTATTTCATTATGTGAGGGGTGGAACCTATATCTCCCTCCAATTAATTGGGTTAAGATTTATATCTCATGAGAGATACATAGTTGGAATGTGGAGTGAACCCAGTTTAGTAAAGTAGTTTTTCAACTAAGATGGAATTGGGAGCGAACCTTGATTACTAATATGGTATTGGGAGTGATCCTTAACTGCTAAAATGGTTTTGGGAGTTAACCTTGACAACTAATATGGTTTGGGAAGTGAAAGATTCCACTAATATATCCTTATAAGTTATCCTTGACTGCTATGGAAATCATTTTATATGTTTATGTGTGTGCCAAAAATTCTATGTGTTATGCCATTATTATACTCTAATGGCTCATGTTCATTTATTATCTCATGATTTATGTCTTATAAACTACCAACACTTATGAAATTACTCCCTATTATGATCTTTTATATGCATAGTATGTTTTTCAAATGTTATGCTCATGTTCTTATACCCTTATTCTTTCTTATTCTTCAATATCTCCCATGTTTACCCTTAATGAGAATTTTAGATAACCCTCTCTTATGTTTTATTTTCCCATGTTATGAAGAAAGGTTTTATTTAAGAGTACTAAATATTATGATCTTTTTGGAAAACATTGAAAATATTTCACCAATTTAGAAGATTTCGTTCCATCTTTCTAAAGACACTAACTATTATGGTACTCAGGCACGCACTTTTGTAATGATATAAATATTAATAAAAAATGAAGTAATATATATGAATTAGAAGCCTAGGTTTCTATAGTTGGTATCAAAGGAAACGTTTCATCAACCATTGGAAACTAGGATGACAAAAACTTATGATATACCTAGGGATATTTTTTAGGATATGTTTAGGGATGTCTTTATGGATAAGTCTAGGAAAAGGCCCAAGAATTTTTAAAAATTATAGAGAAAGTGGTTTCCTATAAATAAACCCCTTTATGAATACTATATGTGGATATGGATTTGGAATATATTTACATAGGGGTAACTACCATGAAAACACCATATTGATCTAGACTTTATTGAGAACTGGTTCATGACAATAGGTCTTACTACACATCTGGTTTGACACTCCTAGGGAATATACTTTAGGGATTCAAAAAATATTTACAAACCATCATGAAGGATTTTAATAGGTTATGTTTATGAATTACCTAGGATGAACCTATTGTGTCATTGATTAAAAAGTAGGTGTTATGATTTAGGCATTTTATAAGTTAATTTTATGAATATGCGGTTTTTTTCTATGATTAGTGTTCCTCACACTATGCATTATAGTTTTAGTTAATGGTGGAAACTAGATTGTACTATGTTAATGTTTAATGTGAAGGAAAATTTGATAATGAGTAGTCAAATGTAATTATGAATAGAGTAAAGGACATTATGATTATTCCATGTAAGTTTTCATTGAACAAGATTAACAATGTGTACCTATACCAACTCTTGGAGTCACCAAATAAAAGAAGGAAATAGTTCTCTATATTTTCAGGAAGTGGATACAATGGAGAAATGATGATTCAGTTTACAATGTGGTAAGAATGTGGGAAGACACACCTTGGTAAATTTATTTGAGGAATAAGAATATTTTCTTGCTGTATATTGGAAGGACATAAATAAAGTAAATTCAAAGGTAAAATGAAGACTTCAGTTAACATAATGGATGGGAATATTGGTTTCTCTAAGGTAGTATCAAGGAATTAATTATTTTATTGTAGAAATTATGGGCATTATGAAAATCAATATCCTAAGAGTAATTATCATGAAGAGAGCCAGCAAGGTTTTATGGGTAAAGGTTATACTAAAAATGATGAATAGACTAAAAATGATATATTAAAGGAAGGAGGTATTAAAGAAGATGATGATGAATTCTAGAAAATTTCTTATGGATGAGATGGAATGATCAAAATGTTTAGGTATTTGGATTCAAAAATTATGAATTGTGAAGTATATAAGGATTTTTCAGCATATGTTTTTCATTAAGGATGTGAAAGAGTATGTTTAATGATAATAATGACATAGAAAAGTAACTTAATGGAAAAGTTGTATTTTATGGAAAACACATGATTAAGGGAAGTTAACCCTTAATAAAATCCTAATGTTGATGAAATAGTGTTTAGTTTTAATAAATATATTTTGAATAAGAACAAATTAAATTGGATAGTACTAGTTTCCTTGAAAATATATTAATGATTTGCTGAAAAATTTATTTATTATATCATGGATGTTGTTTACATCATTTTTTAAGGAATATATCGAATAATCTATTGAATAAGGAATCACGTATGTTTTAATAAAGATATATGGAAATTTAGGTTATTACCATGTTTCAAGAGAATACACGAAGAAGGTATTCACATGTTTTGTCTGTAACAACCAAGAGATACTTTATGATATACGGGGGATCAATATTAAGCAGATTTTGATACATTTAGTGACCTTATTTCAAAAGTTTTGTATTTTCATCTTTTTGAAGGGTTACACGGTTAACCATTTATGGAATTTTTTAAGTTTAACTCAGTATGAGGTTTTATAAATTAAAGTATCGTATCACCATATGAGAATTGATTTATATTGGATAACCTTTGCTATGATTTTTATTGTGATTTTTACTAAATACATATGAGATGCCTTATCATTCTATTTATGAATCTTATGATCCATTATTGTTTCAGACACAACAAATCCAACATTATTTATTAGAGTTAGACATAAAGTGAAATTTGACTAAGGAACAACTATCAAATGAGAATATTTATATTAAATGTAATGAAATAAAGTATATATGTCTTCTTGTGAAAATTTTTCAACTTTAATAAAAGTATCCGAAAATAAAAGTTTTCTTGTTTCCATTATTTTTATGATATAAATGACCCTTTTAAAGCATCTTTCGTTTATGTATTTTTGATCATTACATTTATGCTGAACATATTTATGATAACTCTCCACTTGTATTTGATTGTTAGTTTTAGCATCAATGACATTGTTTTCACTTACCAACTACGTTCTCTTATGTGGACACCTAGTTATGTGTTACATGGGGTAAATGTTATGCTTCCAACAATACATTTTAAAAGGAAGTTTTATTATTCAATTTTATGATGTTGGTTTCCATGAAAAAAAACATTCAATTATTAAAATATTAATGACCCAGCTGTGTTTAGAGTTATAAATTCATTTCAAGTGGGTTATAATGTAATGAAGCATGTTTTTATGATTTTTTTTCTTTTAAATAAACAAAAATTATTTGAGGGCTTGAATTGCATGATAAATCAAATTAATATTATTTTAAATATAACACCAAGTTAATATTTAACTACAATAAACACTAGTATTACATTTCATAATAGGGTACACCATTTTTATCTTGTGTTACACACAATTCTGTTGGGTCGGAAAAATCACCCCGGAGGGAAAGGATGGCAAGAGGGGGGGTGAATTGCCTTTTAAAAAATTGATTAACAAATTTAAAAATCAAAGTAAAGTGCAGCGGAAAATAAAAAGGAAAGACACGCAAATTGATAACGGAGTTCGGCCTAACACCCGGCCTACGTCTCCGCTCCCAACTCAACCGTTGAGAGATTCCTACCGCTTGCTTTTCAATGGTTTTAGCAAGAAACCCACTAGGCTTTGAGGTAGCACTAGGACCTATTACAGCTTGCTTTTATTGGTTTAGCAAGAACCCACTTACTTTTAATGGTTAAGTAAGAACCCACTAGCCTTTTTAACGGGTGAAGGCTAGCTCACCGAAACACAAGCCTTTTAAAGGAAAAGCTTGAGAAAACCTCTTCACACCTTAATGGTGGTGTGAAACCCAAAAGAAAGGGGGATGAGAAAAGGTGTTGGGGTTTGTAGGCACAAACCCAAAATTAAAGCTCAAAAGATAAAACAATAAAAACCGTATTGTTGAGAAGCCTTGGGCGCCAAAGGTTGAATGGAGTTGAAGACGTGCACTCCCAAGCTTCTATGGTGGTGCTCCTTGGATTGGAAATGGATTGGAGCAGTTGTGGTTCCCTTGGAGCAATCCGCCGGAGGTTTGCCAAATGAGGAGAATTGTGTTCGTTGGCTTCACAATGCTTAATTATGGTCCGGCAATTGTTCCGGGGCTTCAAGGTCCTTTATTTATAGAGGGGGAACCCTCATATGGCCGTTGGAGGCCTTCGGAGCCGTTGGGAAGGCTTTCGGAGCCGTTGGGAGGCAAGTGGAGCAGCCTGGTCAAAGCTCCAACGGCTAGTTTGACTGGGCCACCGGCTGGCCGGTGCAAGGCCACCGGCTGGCCGGTGCCTTGGAATGTGGAGAGAATTCTGGTCCAGGATCCACCGGTCGACCGGTGGAGGAGCCACCGGATGGCCGGTGGTGAGACAGTAGGTCTCACTATTCATCTGGGTGCCACCGGTTGGCCGGTGGTCAAGCCACCGGCTGACCGGTGGACTGAATTTTAGTCCACTTGAAGTCCATTCTTGGGCCAACTTCTTGGCAACCTTGTGCCTATCATCCACAACACTTAAACACAATGTTAAACACATATTAAAGTGATTGTGATCATGAAAATCAAAGAGTGTGGGGTACAACAATCTCCCCCTATTTTGATGATCACAATCACTTATCAAGCAATGTAAAAACTTAAATGAAATGCATGCCTAAATGATAAATTGAAAATAAATACTAAGCGTGATAAAAAGGATTCTCCCCCAATCAATCAAGAAATTTCTCCCCCTTTGTGATTATCAAAATAGAGTGGGGCATAAAACTTGATTGAGGGAAATATTTGAAAAACAAGATTGAGATTTTGAAAATCAATTGAGATTTTTGAAATTGAAATGAAAAAATTGAATAACAGTTTGAATTGAAAGTTTTGAAAAAAGATCGATACCAACTGTTGGAAATTTAGAAATGAAAATTCAATTGAAAATTTTGAATTGAGTGATTTGAAACCAAGAGTTGAGTTTGAAATGAAAAAATTTTGAATATACAAAAAGGCTTAAAAGAACCTAACTCCCCCTAAATAAAAACAATGAATCACCGGGGAGTGGGATTTTGGAAAGAGATGATTTTAGGCCCGGAGAGACTCGCAAGAAGGGATTTTTCAATCCAAACTTGTCTCATAGCGGGTCTTCTCCTATAAAATTCATCACTATAAAAAATGGATTTGGGTTGACCGTACCGGGCGTTTTTACAATTACATTCATATATCATGTGCCCGGGTTTTTTGCAATAATTACAAAATTTAAAATCGGAGCTCCCCCTTACAAAAATAGTGGGTGCATGGGAGGAGGAGGCTTGGTTGGTATAGCCAAGTCCATTGGTGGTTCTAGATACTCGTTGGGAACCTAGGAGATTGTTCAAATTTTGTTCCCCTTGGGTGAACTTAGCTAGGGTCTCCCTTAGGTCTTTGATGGTTGATTCCATAGAATCAACATTTGGGAAATTTTGGATTTTGAGGGACATCTCCTCCTTCTCTTTGAGAAGTTGTTCTTTTTCGGAGGAGAGTTTTTTGAAAGATTTTTTTAAAGCGACAAATTTTGAAGAAAGCTCATGAAAACCATTTTCAAGTTGGTCTCTAGCGTGTGAGAGTTCTTCATAAGATAAATGATTTAAAGAATTGGAATTTGAAGAACAAGAGGAGGAGTCGGAAGATGTTACCTCATGGAATGCCATTAGGCATTTTGTACCGTTGACGCTCGAGGAGGAGGAGGAGGAGGATGATGAGGAGGTGTCACTCCATGTCGCTTTGAGGACTTTTTTCTTTCCTTTCTCCTTTTGCGTGGCCCGTTTCTTGTTGAGTGGGCAATCGGGCTTATAATGGCCCTTTTCGCCGCACCCGTAGCATTTCACCTTGGGCTCGGATCTTGCGGTGGGTTCTTGCTTTCGTGCCTTGTGAGATTTCTTCTTCTTCTTGTGCTTCTTCATGAATTTTTGCATTTGGCGGGCGAGATTCTCCATTTCCGAGTCGCCGCTTGAAGATGAAGAAGATGAGGAGGAAGAGGATGAGGAGGAGCTTACTTCTTTTTGTACCTTGAGGGCGATGTTCTTTGGTGTCTTTATTGGTGTGCCCTCCTTTTGAGCTTGCCTCCTCATCGTGATCTCATAAGTCATGAGAGATCCGATGAGCTCCTCTACCGGCATATTTTTGACGTCCTTAGCTTCTTGGATCGCCGTCACCTTTGGTGCCCTTGAGCTCGGAAGGACCCATAGGATCTTTTTGACCATCGTTTCTGCAGAAATGTCATCTCCAAGAGATTTTCTACCATTGCACACATCAGTAAACCGTGTAAACATTTCAGAAATAGATTCGGATGGATGCATGGAAAAAGACTCGAAATCTTGACGGTACATGTCCAATCGAGTGTCCTTGACTTTGTTGGTCCCCTCATGGGTAACCTCCAAAAGTTTCCAGATTTCATGTGAGGAGGTGCAAGTGGACACTCGATTGAATTCATTTCGGTCAAGGCCGCAATGAAGAGCATTCATGGCTTTGCCATCTAGCTCAAAATTTCTAATGTCGGCTTGGGTCCATTTGGATTCGTCGGGGGTAGACAAAGTGTAACCTTGCATGATAATTTTATAAATGGGATATCCTATACTTCTTAAAAAAGTGGTCATGCGGGTTTTCCAATAATTATAGTCGGTCCCATCAAAAAATGGAGCCCGACCCAAAGAGTAGCCCTCGGGGGCGAAAGAGGTAGATGCCATCAAAAAAAAGATCTTAACTTTGAAACCGGGTAAAGGAATTACTCAAAGGTCCCTCTGATACCAATTGTTGGGTCGGAAAAATCACCCCGGAGGGAAAGGATGGCAAGAGGGGGGGTGAATTGCCTTTTAAAAAATTGATTAACAAATTTAAAAATCAAAGTAAAGTGCAGCGGAAAATAAAAAGGAAAGACACGCAAATTGATAACGGAGTTCGGCCTAACACCCGGCCTACGTCTCCGCTCCCAACTCAACCGTTGAGAGATTCCTACCGCTTGCTTTTCAATGGTTTTAGCAAGAAACCCACTAGGCTTTGAGGTAGCACTAGGACCTATTACAGCTTGCTTTTATTGGTTTAGCAAGAACCCACTTACTTTTAATGGTTAAGTAAGAACCCACTAGCCTTTTTAACGGGTGAAGGCTAGCTCACCGAAACACAAGCCTTTTAAAGGAAAAGCTTGAGAAAACCTCTTCACACCTTAATGGTGGTGTGAAACCCAAAAGAAAGGGGGATGAGAAAAGGTGTTGGGGTTTGTAGGCACCAACCCAAAATTAAAGCTCAAAAGATAAAACAATAAAAACCGTATTGTTGAGAAGCCTTGGGCGCCAAAGGTTGAATGGAGTTGAAGACGTGCACTCCCAAGCTTCTATGGTGGTGCTCCTTGGATTGGAAATGGATTGGAGCAGTTGTGGTTCCCTTGGAGCAATCCGCCGGAGGTTTGCCAAATGAGGAGAATTGTGTTCGTTGGCTTCACAATGCTTAATTATGGTCCGGCAATTGTTCCGGGGCTTCAAGGTCCTTTATTTATAGAGGGGGAACCCTCATATGGCCGTTGGAGGCCTTCGGAGCCGTTGGGAAGGCTTTCGGAGCCGTTGGGAGGCAAGTGGAGCAGCCTGGTCAAAGCTCCAACGGCTAGTTTGACTGGGCCACCGGCTGGCCGGTGCAAGGCCACCGGCTGGCCGGTGCCTTGGAATGTGGAGAGAATTCTGGTCCAGGATCCACCGGTCGACCGGTGGAGGAGCCACCGGATGGCCGGTGGTGAGACAGTAGGTCTCACTATTCATCTGGGTGCCACCGGTTGGCCGGTGGTCAAGCCACCGGCTGACCGGTGGACTGAATTTCAGTCCACTTGAAGTCCATTCTTGGGCCAACTTCTTGGCAACCTTGTGCCTATCATCCACAACACTTAAACACAATGTTAAACACATATTAAAGTGATTGTGATCATGAAAATCAAAGAGTGTGGGGTACAACAAATTCCATGTCCTTTCGATAGCTTGCATTATATGCAAGACTCAGTTTTACCAAACTACATCATACTATTAATAATAATATTAAAATATTATTATACTTATCACCTAAATGTTAGAATTGAATTTGTGAATAATATTATCTAAATTATGAAAATATGGTTTATACATGTATATAATATTAATTCCTTTCTTACCAATTAATTTGAAATGAGAGTAATTTCTCTTTAAAAATAAATATTTTTTTTCTAAAAAAACTATTTTCTCTATACAGAAACACATTTTATGTCAATAAATTAAACAAATCACTTTTGATGAATTATTTTAACCATATATATATATATATTCTATTCAATCAACTATTTAAATTTTATCTTATGTGTTTTCTATTAATGATATAAGAATAAATCTAATTTTATGCATACAAAGATGTATTTTTCTAAAAGAATGTTTTACCACCTTTTAATGAATCACGTAATTTAAAACCAAAGTTTTACACTTTTAAAAATATTATTTTACAAAATAAACTTAATTTTATAAATTTAAATTTCAAAATTATCTTAGGATGATTTTTTTATTTTTCTGAGATGTTTTATTTTTTGATTAATAGTGAAAAATAATGAATTATAATTGAAAACTAACTTTTAATATAATTTATTTATATAGACAAATTGTAATATAAATAGTTTATCATTTATAATTAGATAAATTATAAATTAATAAATCCATTTTAGGTCATTTTAATTAATTTCACATGGAAATTAGTTATAAAAACTATTCAAAATTTTAAACATCTTAACTTTATAGGCCCGTTGTCTCGACTCATCTTCAGTATTAATTTTAAATTAATTCCTTATAATTATGTGATTATAATTTAGAAAAATGGATTTCATATTTTAAATTATAACAATTTATAATGTCTAATAAGGTCATATTAATATTTTACTAATGTAATTAATGAATGAAATTAAAATTAATTATAACGGTTAATATAAAAACAATATTACATAGTGGTTAAACTTAAAACTTTAGGTGTAAAAATTACCAATTTTTTCTTCCAAAAACCATTTTTTGGAAATATTTCTACTATAAGACTTATTTGATCCAAAGTGATTCATTATTGGAGGCATATTATGTATATGAGGCCTCCCAATAGTGTTTACCTTTGTTGTATTTATAAGTTTTCCACTAACCTAACTTATAAAAGGCCACCACCTCTCCCCCTCTATTCACACCTCTCAATCCATTTGAATCATAAAAAACCTTCCAAAATCAACTCCTAGATTTAATAATTTAATCCTATAATTCTCAATTTGGGCATAAATACTGTCAAGGAAGTACTTTGGTAAAATCCATTAGGAGATTCTCAAATAAGAGGTAATATTCATTAACAAATATTTTTGTTTTATTTCTTCCACAAACCTCTTCATTTAATTTCATATTTTGATTATATAATAACCTCATTATCTTAAAATTTCTAAGAAATAATTATTTTATGGCTATGACCAAAAAAATTACACCCTTCCATTAAATGGGATGCATAATCATCATTTGTGTGTGTGACGGACTACTGCCTCACAAACTGATGTCTTTTGTTCTTCCATTAACACCATTCATCATTTAGAATAATGATGGATTTATATTTTATAAATGATATTTATTATTTTTACTATGTTATTATGATTATTTAATTATAATATAACCTATAACTCATTGATTTTAATTTTTTGGGAATATGATAACGTCATTTATGTGTACGATAGACTATCGCCTCATGAAAAGATGTGATTCATTCATGCTTTAGATGGAATGAATTTAGTATGTTTTCATTATAATATGTGATATATAAAAAATAAAAATTTTACAAGAATTTTAATTTAGATATAAATATAAATAAATATATATATATATATATCATTTACTTTTCTTTATTTTGATGTGATAAGAAAACGGAAAAAATATTGATGTGTATGTACGACCTACTATCTCCATGAACATTGTATTAAATTTATTATTTATATCATTTATAGATTATTATAAATACATATATAATTAAAATATATGATATTTATATCATGTTTTAAATTAATTAAAGGATTAACTCATGATAATATTAAAAGGACACAAAATAACAAGTCATAACATATATGAAAAACAAAGAGGTTATTATCCAAAACACAAATTTAAGATGGAATTGTTAATAAATGGGTAATATAAAGTCATAATAATATAATATATGGTATTATATACATTAATAAGGTTATTTTGAAGATTTATAATAAACTTATTATTATTATACAGGAGTTTTGAACAAGTAAAACAAGAGTCAAGACTTAAGGAAAAGGGATTTCAAGTCTCACTTTAATGTCTGTGAGACTTATACCATATTCACCATTTTTTCTCTTATGGGGTGTATATATTTCAAAATTAATTTTTATATATTGAGTTTAATTTATTTTATGATATTAAAAGATTCAATTTATGTTATTATTTCACAAATCTTGTTATTCAAAAGTTACTCAAGTAGTAAGGGACTTTAGTCTCACTTTTATTTTCTGTGATACACAAGACATGTTCAACACCTATTTATTATATGTGGTGTGTATAATTTCCATGTATTTATTTAATTATTATTATTATAATAATTATTTGGATTTAAATATCCTTTTTGGATCTTTATTTCATGGTGTTTACGATAAAACATTTACAAATCAGTAAGTGAATTTTGTCTGAATTTACCTTTTTTGAGACACATGTTATGTTTTCAACTATATTATTTCAAGAGGTGTGTATATAGAACCTTGCAAATATAATATCATCAATTTTCTATCTTTATGATATTTTATGTTTCATTTTTTTATTCCTTAATGGGATTTAGGATTCAAAGTTACCAAAGTTGTAATGGTTTATTTTACAATCTCATCGTTTATCGAGACTGTTTATGATTATGCTTCCATTTGTGAAATATAATGATCCATATCAAAATAATTCTAATTATTTATATTCTCACAAGGTTATTAAAGTTATTTTCATGTAATGGTACCATTTTTTCACTCATTAATTTAAAATATAAATAAGAAAATGTTATAAATGAAATCTATATTTATTTCTCTCTACGATCAAAAATTTGTTTTCATCCAAAACAATATTTTCTAAAAAAATTCAATTTTTTTAAATTAATATTTATGATAATTTCCATGGAAAATTACTTTGAAAATATTTTAGGTTTAAAATGTGTCTTAAATGATTTTTAAATATTATTTTTTAATATTTCAATGCTATTTTGAAAGAAAAATGTTTTCAAATTGTTTTATGTTTTAAATGTTTTTCCATATAAGAAATGATACTTTAACCAATAAATGTTTTATAATATTTATAAACCTTAATTCATATGTTTTCGATGTGATTTTAATATAAAATTATTTTGAAAATGGTTTATGTATTTAAAAAATGATTTTAAATCCATGTGATCGTCAAAAATCATTCTCCATATAATATGAAATCACTTGATATAATTTATGCTTTACTGTGGAAATGATCCAAGGTTACAATTATTATTATTTATTTGAATGGTTAATGTTAAAGATTATTTTTTATGAAACCTATTTCTATTCTATGGGTTATATCATTCTAAAATGTTCATGAAACCTTCTTTCTTTCACTGGTTATTATATGATGAAATGATTATAAAACATGTCTCTTTTAAATATGTTATGATATGATGTTTATGATTCTCATATCTTTTTATAGGTCAAGATATGATAAATTTTTTATTATCATGAGGCATAAAAAGGTATGATTTAATTATTTGACTGGTGGGACCTATGTATCCCTCCAATTAATTAAGAAAATATTTATATCTCATGAGATAAACATGGTTGGAATGGGGAGTGACCCTAGTTCAGTAAAGGGATTTGTATGATAAGATGGTATTGTGAGTGAAACATAACTACTAAGATAGTATTGGGTGTGAACCTTGACTACTAATATGATATTGTGAGTGAAACTTTACTATTATGATGGTTTGGGGAATGAACCCATTCCACTAAGATATCCTTGGAAGTGAGCCTTGGGTACTGTGGAAATAATTTCATATGTTTATGTGTCTACCAAAAATTCCATTTATGACTTTGTTATACTCTCATGGATCATTTTATTTGATTATATTATGGTTAATGTCTCATTAACTACTAATATTTATGAAACAAATCTTGATTATGATCATTGATATGTAGGGTATTATTTTCAAATGTTATGCTCATGTTCTCATAACTTTAATATTATGTTAGGCTTACAAATCTTCTTATTTTACCCTTACAGAGAATCTGAGATCACAATTTATTATATTTAATTTCCCCAGGTTATGAACAAAGGTTTTACGTAGGATTAATAAATGAGATGATCTATTTGGGAAATTTTTAATATCTTTTACCATGTTAGTAGACTGTGTTCAAAGTTTCCAAACACACTAAACTGTTATAGTCCTCAGGCATGTACTTTTGTAATGTGATGAATATTCATCTAAAATTATGTAATATCCATATATCAGAAGCCAAGGTCTCTATATATAACATGTGCACTTTGATATTACTTGTAGGGCCCTATAACACCCTTATAGGGGAGGGGTGAATTAGGGTGTCAAATTTTTATTTCAATGATTCGGATCTTGTCCCCACATTGTTAGGAACATGTTAAACTTATTTGATGGAATCATGATAATATAAAACACCAATATGAATAAATAGAAACATTACACCCATGTTTTTCTTGGTTCACCACTAAGGGATAGTCTAAAGAGTATACACAAACAATGCATCGGTTATACCTAAATCCACTAAGCTTCACTAATTATTTTGGATTATAATTACCCAAACATGGTCTCTCTGATCCAGTCCCACTACCTTTAAAAAAATATTATGGATAGTAAACTTCCACCATTGAATCACTTATGTAGACTCCCCCTTGATCACATCTTTTGGGGATGTATTACATAGTTTATTTAATTGAATGTCACATTAATTGATTGGGTATATATGTCTTTTTCCTATGTTAGCACAGGACTCTGCTTGCACCATATCTCCAAATTGATTCACTTGAATAAATTGTTCACTGGAAATAGATGTTAAAAAATACTATTTATGAATATTATATCCTTTATTAAACCCTCTCTGAGTTTGAAATATGTTTTATCCTTTGTGAATCCGCACACATTCATGAATCTCCCAAACTTCATGAATCTTCTAGCCTTTTTGGAACTATAAACTATCATGAATCTCCAAATCTTTGTGAAACTCCATTTTTTGAAATTCCTTAGTGTCAATTAGTTCTTAACATTAATTTTTGTGAATATTAATTTCATGAAGAATTATATATTTTCAAAATAATTACCTTCGTAAAGCACATTCATGAAAACAGAGTGTTTCAACCTTTTTCCCAATTCTCTCCTAACCACAAATGAATTGCAGTCACATATTTATGGGCATAAACTAAATCACGAATCTATTAGTATCACCATTAATTTTCAATAAACCTATTAATTCATGTTCATGAATCTCCTTTTCTTAAAAAAATGTTAGTAAAATTATTCAATTCAGGAAGATTCTCATAGTCACATAAATTACCATATTCCCATCGCGCCTCAACCATTATTCCTAAAATCTCATTCAAAAAGCTTTAAATTTTCACAACACGAGAAGTTATATTTCCTCATGAAGCTCAACATATTCATTATATATCAATAAATTTGAAAAACATTCCTTTTATATAATGTGTCAGTCCTAGAGATCTATATTTATTGAAGCTTGATCCTTCCTCTTTATTTTGAGACCTAAAAAATTTCCAAACACTAGTAAATGATGCCACCTTTAACACTGAAGCCTCCTACACCATAAGATCAGTTAATTAGCACACTCCATGATTAACCTAGTACAGATTTAAAAAAACACAATTTTTTCCATATGTGAAAAACCTCAGTTTTGAATTTTTTTTTATAAATCTCTTCTTAGTATCCTATGTAAAAGAAAACCTAACAAATGGTGACCTCATATGATTTATAATGGAAAGATTACAACTGAAGCTCTTTTAAAATAAAAAAAATCTTGAATAATACAATAAAGAAAAATAATAAACAAATAGTCTATATAACTAAGACAGTAAAATTTTAACATATCCATGGATTACATTATAATATAATTAATCACTTGGGTAATAATTACTACTTTCATAGTTATAGAATTAATATATCATACATCATAATCTTGCTATCAAGGATTCATGACAAGACACTGTACATAAATAGGTATGCCATATGTAAAATAACCAAAATATTTTGTCCCATAATACATACTGATCCAAAGAGAGGATATAATGGTCCCAAACTATCCCTAATAAGTACAAATGTATTAATCATTTGAAATAAATGAATAACAATTCAATACATAATCAACATAAACAATCATATTAAAAAATTATCATACTAAATGTTAATATTTTTCCATTCAATAAATAAAACAACCTCATTATAGTCCATTCAAACCAATAAGGTAGATTGTATCATTAGATTATATCCCCATAAAAGATTAAGATTCATTAAAGAATGTTGGAATATATAAAAATAATTTTAAAATATCCCCCGAACATTTCTTGATAAAAATAACCTTTTAATTTTTGAATCAGTTATTTAAAGTATAAAAATTTATGTATATTTGGAAAAATATTTTATTTGACAAGAGTCATGGAAATTTTTAATTTAAAATTCATAGAAAACATTAGTCATGATTCTGGTAAAATATGTTCCTCGGATAAATGTTAACAAAATATTTTGTTCACATTTATGATAAAAAGAACCTCATTTGAAAAATGTAATGATGATTCCTTTTAAAAAAAATTTAAAAGATAAAAATGGGTAATAATGATTTTAATGAATCATTATATAATAGTCAAAACATTCATAGAAAATTTTAAAGAAAATATAGACAATGTAGAAAAATATTACAAGGAGAATAGAAAATCAAAGTCAGTTTTTCTTAAAATCATTATTTCAAACTTTTAAGTATGTTGGGAGAGGAAAATAAAAAGAAAACTATTAATTTTAATAAATAAGTATCATTTAATAAAATAAATAATATTTATGATAGATATTTTAAATAATCCCTCTATCAAAAATTTATGTATAAACAACATCGACAAAAAGTTAGATTGTAACATATAAACCTTGCTAATTTGGTATCTTTTAAATCATAAACACCATGATAAAAATGATCCAAAATGAATCATTAAACACCATTAATATTAATAGATACATGATATAATGTATCAAATGGTTAGTATGTTATTTAAATGAAATAAAAAAGTGTTTAATATGGAATATTTATCTTAAATGTAAAAGTGAGATGAGAAACCCTTACCTCAAGTTTAACTTGCCTCATAAGTTCCACTATCCTACAATATTACAAATTAGAATTTATTATACATATATAACAAAAAAGTATTCATATTTATGATACCATATATGATTTAGATATAATATCTTATCACTTGTTCATTAGAATAGAATCACTTTTCCTGGTGATAATTATTTCATTTTTCTACCATGTTTTGGTTTGGTAGTTTTGTTCCTTGAAATTTGATCATAGTTCCAACATATAAATTTTTTTAATCATTTCATTTATATATTATTTTTATATATTATAAAAAATAATCAATATTACATAATCATTCATGTTATAAACATTATAACATCACTCATGTAGGTGGTAAGACCGACCTAAACAAGAGTGTGTTATAAGAAAAAAATGAGTAAGAACATTCCAATGTATAATATTAATATAACATTTATAGAATATTATTTATATAAAAAGTATAATATGTATTAAATATAAATAATTTTAGTAACATAAATAAAATTAATATATTGATAATGGAATATATCACTCATGGAGAAGGAAGTTTGTACGTAAGCATGGACAATACTTCTATTTCCTAATGAGAAAAAGAAAGTTGATAATATTTACTCATTCCATAATTATTATGACAACATAAATTTCATATATATTTATTAAACACATCATTATAACTATCCATTAGATGCATTGATGTTAAATTAATCACATCACTATTTAGAGGTGGTAGTCCACATGTATAGAAGAGTGATACCATCATTTACATTTGATGCGAATAAGGTTAAAAATAGGTTTAAAATGATAATAATAATATCTCGGTATATTTATGATATTGGATTAATTATTTTGGAATTGACCTAAATTATTTTTAGGAGGTATAATAAGAAATAAACTTTGAAATAGTATTGCAATACAATGACCTCTTTTTTGGGTGATCTAATTTGGCATACACCTTAATCCATCTTAGGATAATCTTAGAAGAATACAAAAAGATCAAGAAAGAATGTAAAGATTATATTTAGGTTTTTGGGTAGGTATTTTCATATATAAATTGCCTAATTTTTGTGAATAACAGTTGAGAGGGGTCCCCTTTTATAAGTCAGGGAAAGAACACACTTGGAATTACTTAAAATATTTAAATATAATATATATCATAATTATGTCAAGTGAAACCAAGGCATCCCAAATTTATATATAATATGATAATTTTGAAACAAACTCAACCAATCACATATAGACGAGTGTTTGAGATATTTTAAGCCTTATATCCTAGTTAAACACCCTTTAAACCCAATTTAACCTTAACCATGATAACTTACCTTTTTTGTCACAATAACTTAATTATGTGATGAAAAATAAAAGGGGACTTATAAAAAATATAGACATGATGATTATATTTTTTATTATATTTTAAAATATTAAAAATATATATGTGGAATAAATTACATTTAATATAAGTATTCCAAATGAGTAAAAAATTATTTTTTAATAAATACCCAATTTAAGTGTAAAAATCATTTCACATTAAAATAAAGTAGGAAGTTTATTTAAATAAATTTTATTTTTTTAAAAAATAAAAATGAATGTTTTTAGAATTTTGGATCAAGTAAAAACCTAATGTAGCGTTCCAACCACACCATTAAAATAAAAGACCAAAAAATATTTTTTAATTTGGAAAATGTTTTTTATGTTTATAAAATTCAAGAATGGGTTCCCAAATTCAAAATATTGTTTTAAATTACATATTATCACCCCATAAAAAAAATATTTTTCTTAAAAAAACACATAAAAATTGGATAATGTAACTTTTTAGACAGAGCTTAAATCCTTAACCCATAGTTTTAATCAATTTTCATAAGTTTTACCATCAACAAGGTGAGAAAAATTTACCTTGGTTACTATTAATAATGAAAAAAATAAAAGGGAAATATTTACCAAAATTGAACCCAATGATTAAATATTTGGAATAAATTTTCAATATTTAATTTATAGAAGTTTCAAAAAAAAAATTAAATATAAATGCGTACAGTGAAATAAAACATTGTTTTTAGAAAAATGTGTTTTTATGTCAAAAAATGAACTTATACCAAAATAAAGTATAAAGATGATTAATGATTAATTATTTATATAATTTCTCTTTAATGGAGAATTATTTTAATTAAATATAATATTAAATACATAACAATAATTTTAAATTACATGATTTAATGAAATAAATGACAGTTTTAAAAAAATAGGTATTTTCACTATTTACTTAAAAATAGATCTTTTCAGGAAAATCACTAAAAATCACTATATGATAATGTTTAATGATTATTTCACCAAATATATTTAATTTATACTAAATATTTTTCAAAAATTGTCTAATTTAATAATATTTTATATGTATATAATGAAATAAAACCCATTTTTAAAGGAAACATGTTTTTGAATCATAAAATGTATTTATTGGAAATTGTGTATTTATTTATTGTGAATTAATAAATAAATTTTAATGATATAAAAATTATATATATATATATATATTATATTGATAATATTATGATTTATATCACCAATTTAATGTTTAGGTTATAATGGTCCAGTTAAAAATAATAATTTTTTATAATATATCACATTTCACTTAATGATCGATGTTGTGTATTAAGAAATATATCAAGATTATTATTATTTTAAACTAAATTTATTGGGTGTTACATTATCCAAACATAAAATAAATTTCATCTTTATAATTTATTCATCTCTATAATCAATGGATCAGTATTTGAAAATACTTTTGTTTAAAAGAGACATCATACAACAGAATAGTAAAACTTCCCTTAAAATGGGAAGTGGGGAAAATAAACGTTACCTGAAATAACACATAATCGAGTTCCCATATAAGGAAAACATTAGTGGGATGTAAAAATATATACATGGAGGATAATAGTAATGTATAAAGGGCTATGAATAGTGATAGTGAACACAGTCATTGAAAAACTTAATTACTACAAAACAATAAACCATTGAGTGATTAACAAGACTAATAATTCATAAAAAATGAAGGTAATATGAGTAAATTTTTATTTCAAGATCATTTTACAAGATTTTTTGTATTGTTTACCATAAATATAGATAAAATTATAAAATATAAATACTTTATTTATTTCAATTTGATATGAACAATTTTATCTTTTGGTAGTGCTTTGATCCATTTAAACTTCTATATTATCTATTACTTCAGAATATTAATATTTAAGATGAATTTATCATGTAAAAGGAACTAAAATTAACTTTCATTGTATCATAATATTCACTAAGAAATAAAAATTTATCCCTAATATCTCTATAAAAAACAAAAATGGTTATCATAAGTTGAGATAATATGAAATATGAATAAACCTTCATAGAAATAAATACAACATTAATATCCAAAGCCTTAATTACAATAGCCAAATTTAAAATTAAAACATTCCATAAATAAGTAACTATAAAACCCATTAAAATTTTCTTTAAAAAAAACACACAAATATTAGAATGATTTGATCATATATTATTCCAATATCAACTTAACATTAATCTTCAAACATCACTAATCTGTTATACAGACTAAAGATGTATATACCCAAACCCAATTTTTTCTAAATTAAGAATAATTACTAAAAATTAAAATCCTTTAAGGTTATACTCATCCATTAGGGATAATACTTGATTGGTTTTTTTCATAAAATAATTAATATATATTCCATCCATAGAGAGAATTTTTACAATAAAATAAATTTCCAAAAAGCAACATTCATGTTTAATAAATTTCTCATATAACTCACTTCCCCTAAGAAATTCAATAATGATTCTAAATTTATTCTTATACTCTTCATAAAACTTATAATATCACAATGTATGATCAATGAACACCAAAAAAGTAATTATTAGAGAAATTATTGATTCTTGGAGTATTGGTTTTCATAATACCCCATATCCTTATATTTATAGAATTTGATATTAATAGATTAATTCATTACTTTATAGTTTTGATCATGTTGAAATTTTTATCCAAACTTGAAACAAACCCCCATTACATTAAACAATTATCCTAAGTGATTATTTCCATATTCCTGATAAGTGAGACATCAAATATTTTTCCCTCCATGTTCTTTATCACCTGAACTTCCATGAAACACTATATTTCTCTTATTTTCTTTGATAGGATGTTCACTTAGGTTCATATTTTCAGTCGTAAATCAAGATAGTTGGTTAGGAATAATAATAAGATCCTTGAATCCATATTATCTCATACTTTTTTTCTCCATATGGAAAAGGATATTAAACATAACTCGATTCAGTTTCCCTAATATGTTTATAATTTTCTCATCTCCAACACTCACTGTATTGGCATGCTCATTTGGGTAATTCATAAATTGTCTAAAAGAGTTGATAAAGTTTTTATTCCTTACAATTTTTTCTATATCAATATAATAGAATACACTAGGTTAGCTCATGAAATTACCAATTTTAGATTATATCATATAATTTCAAATCTAGTTTATGACTATACATAAAATGATAATTTTTCCAATACTAATATTAAAACCATAAACCTAGTGTATTTGAGAATATTTCCAAATCATAAAAATATTTTTAAATAATTTATAATGGTTAAAAAAGAGTGTGTGAATCTACCAAAGCATATCCTTTAGGGGTGTCAAACCAGGTGTACAGTTATGCCTCTTTATTTTACACCAGGTGAAGATCAAGTTAATTACCAACCATCCTTTTTAGGGTTATTACCCCTAGGTGAATTCATGTCATAGACTATATCCAATTTTTTGTATCTAAATAAGGATTTCATCATTATGATGACCCACACTCTATACTTAAACAGAATTTTATAATTTTTTACTCTACTTATCTCTAAATAATTTCACAGGGTTATGTTTAATAATCTATATTTTCTTAAATCTAATTACAAAGGGTCATACTAAAATTGATCTAATACCAATTGTAAATCCCTAACAATGGTAACTTGGATTCAATTCTAATATTATTACATTTTATAAAAAATATAAGAGATCACGTCAGATAGAATCAAATAATTTATTAGTCTTGGGAGACTAGATATATACATGATTCTCATATTAAATTTTAAAAAATGATCTCCAACATAATAATATAATGATAAAATTATTATTTATTCTAGTATATACCTGAAATGACACATATTTCCCTTATGAGTATCTTAGGTAAAGGAAAACATAATAAAAGGTAGTCTTAGTTTCTCGGTAGGGAATGCATACAACATAAGCTATCATAAAATAAACTATGAAGTAATGACATGGAAGTGATAAACAATATAAAATATTACCTATAACTAAGACCATAAAAGGAAAATATTTCCATAAATGACAAGGATAATAATAAATAGTTTCAAAATGATATAATTCATATGTTAGACATAATAATCATACTATTAATTATTGATTCCTAGATACGACACATAAATAGGTATGGACTATTCTAAATACCCATGATAGTTTTTCACATTAGATCTACTAGTGCATCTAGGTTCTATAATGAGACATACTTTTCACATACTAAATCCATTAATTTCTTTATAAAACTAAATTAATAACAACTAAATACATAATCAACCAAACAATTCTTATAAAAAACTAGAATATGAAATGTCAATATTTTACCCAATTAATAAATAAAAAATGATCATAAGTCTTCCAGATAAATAATTTGGATATCATTATTAGATTATATCCCTAGTAAATTATAATATTCCTCAATGGGTGTTGACATAGATGAAAATACTACTAAAAGATCACTGAGACATTTCTTGAAATGAATGACCTTTTATTTTTGAACCACTTATTTAAAATATAAAACATTAATAAATATTTACAATTTTTCCCTTTAAATGAAACCATAAACCTTATAAATAAAGATTTAAATGAAATATTAGTTATTGTGGTTGGAAAATCCATTCATGCGATAAATGTTAAAATAAATATTTTTTTAACACCATTGATAAAAATAATACCTTATTCGAAATAGATATGAATATTACTTTAAATTTTTTTAGAAAGTAAAAAATGTGTAAAAAAATTATTTAATAAATCATTGTAGAACGTTAAAAGAATTCTAGAAAACATTTTAAATAAAATAATAACATGAATATTCTTGATTGTATAAAAAAACAAAGTCAATTTTCCTTAAAAACATTCATTTATAATTATTTGTACTTAATGATATAATATTGAAAGGTAATCATTTAATTTAAATAAATAACTATATATATAAAAAATACATAATAATTTTGAGATATATATCATTTAATTTTATCATCATAAATTTAATCATAAACAACCCTGGTAAAAAGTGAGATTGTATTATAAACACCTTACCAATTTGGTGTATTTTTAATCATAACCCTCAATAAATAAATAAAATAAAATGGAACTTTTAATACCATGATTATAAATAGATTAATTATAGAATATATCAATGGTGTAATATATACACCACAAGAAAGAATATGATGTTGAATATGACATATTTCTCACAGAAAAAAAGTGATATGAGAGACCTTTACCTCAAGTTTGTCTTGCCTCAAAAGTTTCGTTAACCCCATGTATACAAATTTAAATTTATTATAATTATTTACATAAATCATATTCATACTTTAATACCATATATATGGTTTACTTATAACATCTTATCACTAGTTAATTAACAATAATGTATTATTTAAAGATCCGGAAATCCCATGGAAAATATTTTTTAAATACATGGGAATTTTACGAGTTGGCGAAAATTTACGGTGCTTGATTCTGTGGCCCGGTGTGTCTAGAATCAATTTCTGAAGTTTTTTTCGGATACGTTCAGTAATCGTATGAGTGGGATTTTATAACTTTTGAACTGGTGCTTGAAATTGAAATCTGAGGGCACTATTGAACTTGCTGCGCCGATATTCTCTTAAGAGGACTTTCATCTCGATAGTATTTGGTCGAGAATAAAAGTTAATTTTTTGATTTTTATAAAAAAATAATAAAATAAATTGTGCAAAAACATTATTTTATTTGAGATGCCTTTGGGTGTGTAGAGGTTAAACCCTCTAAGAAGATGTTGTAGGTGGGGGCCACCACACCCTAACCTCTCATGAAAGGTTATGGTGGTGGGGCCCACCTGAACATAACCTCCTTTGAGAGGTTACGTCGTGGGGACCACACGAGACTAAAACCCCCTAATTTAATTGGAGGGTGAAAAATCTCCCAACACCCCTCATTAATGATGAGGGAGTCTCTTGACCTCCTTTACCATTAATTGGTGCCACCTCTCCCCTAATTAACTGCGCCAACACGTGTGAATTAATTAAGGGGAGCCTCATAATTTCTTTCTCCATTTGAATTACGTGACAACAAAAAAATAATAGACAACCTATTATTATTATTTTTTGGCATGCTTCATTTTGGTTGAATAGAGGAAGAGAAGAGCTAGGGAGAACCATCCTCCCAATGAAGAATGCGAAGAATGCCGACGACGCTTCTTACTTTGTCTTCTACCCCAGACACATTCTAATGTAGAGAAACTTCCATCATCATCGCCGTCAACGAACCGACAAACGAGCTTGGATTGGGAGTGTGTGACGAATGCGGCGAACAATGAACTTCATTGTCTTCTTTCAGCAACACCGTCAAAAAACGATGACCGACGACCGGCGAATCAAAGGTATGGATTTAGTTTCTATTAAACATAATGTTCTTCCTTTCTTTAAAAAACAAGGTATGATGATGTCTATCTTTCTGGTGGAATGTTATGCTTTGTTCTTGAGAACCAATTGTTACCACCCTAAACGAAGAGGGTGGGGGCCAAACCAACATGTCCCGACCCCTCCGCTGATCTTATTTTGATTGAACCTCGACATGGTGATGATGCGATGATGATGAAGGCAGAAGCGACGAAGGCCGCGCTACCCACAACCTCTGCAAATTGTGCTACCCCCGCGGTGCAACAGTGCTCCTGGTCGAACACTACAGGCCGCGCGACACCCGACCCGCCTACCCGCGGCCTGCCCCACTGCCGGACCGACCCCGCCGGCGCCCTGCGCAGCGCCTTCGCACGCTGCCCGTGCCCCTACACGCTACCCCGTGGCCTGTCCAGCCCCACCGATGCCCGGCCCGTCACCACCTCACGCTGTCCGTGCCCCTATGCGCTGCCCCGTGGCCTTTCCGACCCCGACGACACCCTGCCCGACACCCTCGTATGCTGCTCATGCCCCTGCGTGCTACCCCGTGGCCGGCCCAGCCCTACTGGCGCCCCACCGTCACCCTGTGCGCTACCCCACGCGCTGCCGAGTGCCCCCGACGCCATGCTGCGCCCTACCCAGCAACCCAGCTGAACCCGCGGCCTGTCGGGCTGCTTTCACGGCCAGCCCGGCGCCTTGCGCCCTGCCCGACGCCCCCGCGGCGTCCCGGCTCCCCCACAGCCACTCATCCATGCCGGTGACCCATCCCCCTTCGCGGTGCCCTAGAAGAACCATCCCATCCATTCCCTCAGGGCTGAGCCATGCTTGGTCGCACCCTGGAAACGCTCCAGGCCGAACTAGCCCCGAGCGTAGGCCGAACTGCCCTCGCAGTCCGCTGGGCTAGGCCCAGCGGACCGAGTCAAAACATAGCGGGATGACCCACCCAACGGGCTGGATCAGACCCAATGAGTCTAGCCGGGTCGACCCAGACTAGGTCAGACAAGCCTAGGTTGGGCCCAGTCAGTCCGACCGGGTCGGACCGGACCCAGGCCCATTACCGACCCTTTACTTCCTTTGGCCATAACTTTGGCACTGGACGTCTGTTTGATGAACCGTTAGCGGTGCTGGTATTTTTGTAGTGTAAATATCCCTTTGAGTATATCCCACTGGAGTTCAGGGTATAATTGGGTTACATTCAGGTTGGATCATACACTAATCCAACCGGCCCCCCAAAACTAAAAGGCTAATAACTAACAGACCGGGCATCTGATTGACACGCCGTCTATTGCATTGAGACCCCTATGACATGGTGGTCGTTTGAGATACTTCTTCATAGCACTTCCCGACAGTTGGAGTATTTCCTAGTAGCATGTGGAGCGGATCCTTCCAGTGACGGGCATACAGATTGCGGAGACCTAGTAGCTGGTTGACCTGACGACTGCCTGACCGTTTCAACTCAGAGTGAATTGAATAGCCCAATGGGGAGCGCCTGGTAGATGGCGGCGGACCCATGGTAGAGGAGCACCTGGTAGGTGGTGGAAGACCCACAATGGAGGAGCGCCTGATAGTTGGAAGCAAACCCGCGGTACTCGACAGGAGGAGTACCTCAGCAATCCAAGTTTAGTTAGAAGCGTGTCGGTGTCGGGGTAGGCCCACTGTACTCGACAGAGGAGGAGTTCTCCAGCAGCCGTGGTTTTTATAATGAAAATCCTGGTTTGAGATGGGTCAATGACTTTTGTGTTTTCCTCATGACTGAGATGGGTGACTAGATAACTTAGGTATATGTATGGGCATATACCTAAGTAATGGTTATCCGTGGATTTCATACTTTTTGTTTATCCTTGTTGGATTTAGTGAGACCTTGAGGGTCTCGGGGTCCCGACTGAGTATCGTTATACTCACCCCTTCACGGTCTATGCTTGCACTTCATTGTGTTGGTTGCAGATAACAGACACTACTGACTGAGGCAGAGAGTAGCAGGACAGGATGGTACCCGAAGGTGGACCACTAGGTGTGACGATACACAGAGCAGACAGATGGATGTGGAGTGTTGAAGAGACCATCCTTACCTACCCTTCAGGCAGGAACCCTAAAAGACGACCCGTTAGTAGCTTTAATTTTCTTCAGTTGTACTTGCTTTTCAGTTGTACTTGTACTTTCCTGTTGGGCTTGAATTTCCGGCCCCTATTACTTTCCATTACTTTTTTGTATACAGTTTTACTTAGTGTTTTGCTTCCAGTTGTGTACTCTATTGTGTTTGTTTACAGTTATAAAGGCAATGCCTTCCCGGTTTAGGGATTTATGCCTTTGGTTCTAGTCTCCATCCCCTGGCCTATGGAAGGCGGGCTTGGGGTAGTCACAATGCGGGCCCCGAGGGACGGGTCATGACATATTAAAACCATTGTTCCATGTGATAACTATTCTATTTTTAATACATGTTTATATTTGTAAATTAGGTTATTTTAACATTAGTCACGGTAAAATCATTTATATAATTTTAATAATGTAATTGATATACTTTTACTACATATTATAACAATTATTAAAAATTCCTTAACCATTCATGTCATAAACATTATAATATCACACACATAGGTAGTAAAACAGACCTAAACATGATCATGTTATAAAGACCAAATGAGTAAGAACATGGAAAGGTGTAATCTTAATAAACAATTTAGATAATATTATTTAATTAATAATTATAATATATATTCATTATATAAATTCTTTTATACTATCCAAAAAAGTATAATACTAAAAAATATATATCTCCCACGGAGACGGTAGTCCGTACGTACACATGAATGGTACTTCCATTTTATAATGAGAGAAATGAAAAGAAAGTATATAATATTTTATGATTAATGAATTTTTAATAAATCATAAATATCATATATATTTATTAAATCTATAATTATAATCATACATGAGTTATGGGGATGGAAAATGAATCACATCGCTATGTGGAGGTGGTAGTCCAAATGTATACACTATCAAAATTTTCATTTCCAATTTTATATAAAAGCGGTGGAAAATGGGTTCCCAAAAAACATAATAACATCTCATTATATTTATAATACTATTTTAATTATATTATTATGGATAATATATATTTATTGGATGTATAATAAGAAATAATATCTAAAATAGTCCTATACGAGAATTTCATCTTCATTGAGAGACCTCATTTTCCTTACAACTTAGGCCTTCTTAGAATGGTCTTAAGAGAAGGAAAAAAGATCAAGAATTAAGGGAGGGAAACACAGAAGGTTTTTTTGGATAGGTATTGGACAATATAAGTGGATTTAAATTTAATATCTCAATTTCTTAAATGAAATACTTTGTTCAATAGCATATAAGATATGCAACACCGACTATAAACGAACCACGACATATTATTATTTAAATATTGATTCTTATAAACTAGATATTAAATTGGAATATATGAATTGTAATAACCAAATTATGAAATAAATAAAAAATTGTTAATAAAGAAAAATATTTTTATTAATTTATAGGAATTAAATACTTGATTATTTTATTAAAGTCATTTTATTCTCTAAAAATATGTTTTTTAAAAATGATTTTTAATTGTTTTTATTAGTGGATAATATAATAAATTTAAGATAAATTTGGAAATTTTATTTTATAAAAATGGTATAATTTTTTAGATCATAAATTAAAAAATTATCTTAGACTTAAGTATTGGAAATTCTCTAAAAATATTGATTTTCTAGTGAATAATGAGTACTACATGGTTGCAATTAAAACTGTATTTTTGTTTCAAAAATTTAAAAATTAAACATGTTATATTAAAATTATTTTCAAATAAAATTATTTATAATATATTATTAATATTACAATTAATTTCATTGGAATCATCTTTACTATTTATTTTTTTGGAAATTTTTTATACTTTAAAGGGATTTGTTTTTGAAAAAGAACATTTATCGTATTTTATCTGTTTTACTTTCAATTAATTTGTTTCCACTTATATATTTAAAATAATTAAAAACTTATTGAATTTTTTTAATTATTGCTTCCAAATTTTTTAAAGGAACTCTTATTTTTTAGCATTATGAATAGTAACCTTAGTAATTTTTTTACCACGACAAACTCTAAATCGGGTAATTGATGTTAAAATAATATGATATGGAATAATATGTCCCTAAAACTTAAATTAATTTTATTTTATAACTATATAATAAAAATAATAATAAAATTTTTAAATATGTCACAATTTTTACATTTAGCTATGATTTTCACCTTTATATAATTTTATATAAAGAAAAATAAAAAATGTCTTTGTCTTTGTTTTGTTTCCTCTATTTTCTTTTGACATAGTGATAAATAGAGGATATTTTTTGTTATAAAAATTATTTTAAAATATAAATGAAAATTTTCATAATAAAAATTTATTTATAATTTTTATTGGAGGTATAATTAACATAAAAGCTTTCAGAATGCTGACGTAGTAATTATTCAATTAATAGAAAAATAAAATATATGATATTAAAATTAATAAAATTAATATAATTTGAAAGAAATATTATGATTCATTAATGTTTTGGATAAATATAAAATCTGAGGATTTTTAAATAAATTATATTCAAATTCATTTTATATCTTAATATTTTTAAAGTAAAGCAATAATATATTTATAAAATAGAAATTAATGATATTTAATAATAAATAATATATTATTAAATGATTTAAAATTACAGAAATTTTTTATTTTTGTAAGTGATTGTTATATGGTTTAAATTTTCAACATTGGTACATTTATGTATGATTACCCTCAACGAGTAAAAAAACCTTGTTACCACGATAAGAATGAAAAGTGTTAATGGGGGTTTAAACCAAAAGTTAAGGGTCAATAAATAGTATAAACGTGTTAAAATTTAGTTTAATGAGATTATTTAGAATCATAATCATATTATATTAAAATATTATCAATGTTTGATCTATTTATACAATAAAATTAATTTATATTTATTTAATATATTATGAAATTCCAAGAGTACCACTCTTCTCTCTTATAAAGGGAACCTCATCTCCTCCTTTATTAAAACATTGAGAACCATTTTTTTGGCCAATACAAGAAAAAATAAATTTTTATATCCCAACCCATGTTCTATATTCATTATTTTGGTTATAAGATCAACTTTATAGGTATTAAGGAGTAAAGAAAAGTGGTTTTCCGAAGAAGTGGTATTTTTCTTAACCGACCATTTTTGTTTTATTTCTTCTTATACTTCCTTAAAAAATTATTATAACATGATGATATAATAACAAAATTATCTTAAATATATTAGGATGTTATTATGTTAATGTAATAACCTATACCCATCTCCTCTTCCATCAAATGAGAAACAAAATTGTGGTTTGTGTGTATGACGAACTACCGCCTCGTGAACCGATGTAATTCATTTTACATCACCATCCCTTACGAATGGTTATAATTATGGATATATATATATATTATATTAATTAAATATTTATCATTATGAAATGATAATTTATCATTTAATTTCTTACCGTTTCATTAACTCTAAAATGATTACGTCATTTGTGTATATATGTGGACTACCACGACCGCAAAGTGATGTGATTCAATTTTCATCACCACACTATATGGATAATATATATAAGTATATTATAAAATAATATATTATTTATTATATAATTATAATTCTATAATGATAAAATAACACTTATCATCTTTTCATAATGATCATTGAAAATGGGAAATATTTCTCATGCGTGTCTATGGTCTAAAATCTCCATGATTGTGACATAGTAAATTTTTCATAACCATCATTCATGGTTTGATTTAAAAGTATAATTTTTTTGTAAAAAATATAATTATTCCATTATTATATTTCTTTATATGATGAAATAATGGCCTTGGACCATGTTTAACACACCAAATCTGTTTTGGAATTATGAACTGTACGTCCTCAAAACACCCAACATAGAATTAACTGATTAAGTAATTAAATACATTACTAAAGTAAATGAACTAAATGGGTTTTTGAAAATTTTACAAACCATGAAAATTTTATTATGGAATCTAATAATTGATATAATTTTACTATACATGAGATAAATGACATTCCAGAAAAGTCTGGTCTTGAGGTAAGGGATTTCATATCAATATTCATTCATTGAGGCACATTTGTTTGTTTTGATCCTAATTTATTTTATATGGTTCATATACTACCCATTTTAAATTTTATATCATGAATAATTCATAAATAATGGTATTTTAATTTATAATTTTAATTATTTCAACCATGGAGATTTTACATGAAAGTTGCCAAGTGGTAAAGGGTTTTTTAACTCAATTTCCTTTCATTAGGTTATTACTCTTCTTAATTTAATTTTTTATGATATGATTATGTGTGAATTGATCACTAAATAATTTTATTGAATTTCTAAAAATGTTATTTTTTCTTAATGTTTTTATATATAATTTCTCCATTGATTAATTGTAAATTCAATGATACAATCTTTGTAAGGGTTATTCGTCTCAAATTCTCTTTCTTTAAGACACACATTTATGATACACATGTATATTATTTATTTAGGTGTATATAATTTAATTTTTTACATGTAATATAAATAATATCTTTACTATCATGATATTTAAGGATTCATATGAATTTATTCTTTCATGGGGCTTACGATTGAAAAGTTACCAAAGTTGTAAAGGCTTTACATTAAAATCTCATTTATTTTAAGATTTTTTTAAGATGAAGGTTACCTTGGAGAAAATAAAATGATAATATTTTCATAAAAAAATATAGTTTATAATCCTCTCTCTATGAATTTGGTTTATATGTTTATATTAAATTTCCGCACATTTTAATTGAAGAAACTTCAATGAAGTTATATGTAAGTGATATTGATCATATATCTTCTTTTAGATCGTGGATCTTTCTATTCCTTATCCATGTTTTCCAAAATGTTTTCAAAAAAATTTCTTTCCTGAACATAAATGGTTTCCCAAATCTATTTCACATGGTCTTTGAACTTTTTTTAAAAGGCTTGATAAATACAATTTCAGAAAATTTTCCAAATCGGTCACTTTTGAATCCTTTTACAAAATTTTTGAAAACAATGATTATTTTTAACATTTAAGACATAAATGGATTTTAAAAAAATCATGAAAATTAATTTTTATAAAGACTAATTTTTAATTTTCAAGGTGATTTTAAAATAAAACTATCTTCACATTATTTTTTATATTTTTAATTTTTTATGGTGAATTTCAACATCAAATGGGTATTTTCACCAAGAATGTTTCTAATGATTTTTAATGGAATTTCCATTGAGGAACACCAAAAATCGTTGATTTTTATTATTATATATTGGGGATATTTTCTAATTATAGAATCTCAATTCATTACCTGAATAGATTATGATTGTTTCAATGATATTTTAATGAAACTAGTTTCTTTTCCATGATTTATTAAAGTTAATGAAAAGAATAATGGTTTTCCCTATGATTTTTATGATGAAATGAGAAATCTAAATTTATTATTAATGTTATTATTCTTGACCATTGTTTATGATAACATTTGATCTCTATATTGCTGATACAATGGGTTGAGACTTATCATAGTTTATGATATGATAGTTTCAGCCCCAATATAGTCATGATATGATGGTTGAGCCACATTATATCTCTTCAATGAATTGATTAATTATATTGGAATCCAAAAATATGGTTATTCAAATTTTTATATTTTCTATCATGTTTATATGAAGATAATGTTACAAGATACTAAAATTTTTTCTTTATTATTTTTATGGGTTTATAAAGATTACTTTGATCAAGATTTACATCAGATGGGTCATGATTATTAATTCCTATAACTATTTCCTTCGATAAAACTTTATAATATGATTTTTGATTTTTGATCCAGGTAAATGATGGGTATAAATTTACTTAATTTATGCTCATGAACATTGATTATGTCATCCTAACATTATTATCATATTATTATCACTTACGACATTCAATTGTAAATGATTATGGTTACATTTATGAATTATATCTCTCCATTCTTATATTTCAATTTCCATTATTTTGGAAAGTTGTTTTAAGTATTTTATACATAATAAAGTTACTAGATATAAAAATATTATTTATAGATGATGTGTATCATTATGAACAATTTTTTTATATATCAAAAATTTCATGTAATAATTTTTCCTTATTATATAAAACTATAAACTTGAAATGGTCCTTAGGAATGTATGTGATATAAATTTTCAGATTTATGTTATATGTTTAAAGGTTAAAATTGTGTTACATTGATCGATATCAAGTTAATAGTTGAAAATTTTATTTTTTATCACCAGATCTGGGAGTATGGGTTCTAGGCCCTTATAGGTGGTATCAGAGAAAATTTTAGATAACATTTGAGATTTAGATGTTTTCATGTGAGGTTATATTCAGTGTTTTGGTTACCATCATTGGTTTATAATTTCGAGGTTTATCATAAGTTACAAGTTTTATAGACCCCTTTTGATGTTCTATGTTACAGATGTTTGAGGTGAATAATGATATTTTGGGAGTTGTTTTATTGGGTGGAGGTATATGTAACCCTTATGATCAACATGATGTATTATTTTAGTAATAATGTGCTTAATGTTTGTGGAAATGAGTTTTAAAGTTATTTTAAACCTTCACGGTGTATATGATCTTTGTTATTGAGGAAATTATTTGTTTTTACAATTTTGGAACATATGTTTTGTCATATAAATAACAAGGGTACTAAATGGTAATTTTTTGATTAATTGATTAATGTTATTTTAGAATAATATCACTATTATTTTGGGGAACATTATATATTTTGGGTAAAAAAATATTATGGGAATTTATTTGAGTAATAATGTTTGAATTATCTTTTGGAAGCATATATGATTTTAATGTGTCTTTATGGTGATTCAGTTTATTTATGGAAATGTTTGTCATATCATGGAGATTATATGATTTGGACATATATATTTTTATATGATACTTTAAAAATGGTTAGTGTTACGTGGAGATAAATGTTAAATATATCTTGGAATAATTTGTGATCAAATAATCCCAATATTCTGTTTTCCATCTTTGTGGGGAATTTTTTAATGGATTTTGAGTATAATTATTTATAAAGTCACTTATTTTAATATTTAGGCATTACTGTTGAAATTTGGAGATTAATGTCTTATTTCTTCATATAATGTTTTATTCATTTTTGGAATTATCTTATCTTGTTCTAACCATTTCAGTTTTGGATAATGTTTAATGATAGAAGAAATAACATTTTTTGGGATGTATATGATTTTATGGATATTTCTTTCAGTGCTTCACGAATAAAAAACCCATTTTGAATACTAATAATTAGGATAAAATGTAGATATTATGGTGGAAATTGATTAAAGGATGAAATTATACTTATCAAGTATGTAGATTTCCTTTTTTAATTAGTCAATATGGTAAGGTAATTCCTCAACTATAGGAAAGTGATGTTGAACTAAAAATATAATCAAATTACCTACTATTATGATTAATCAATGGTCTCTCCACCATCACTGATTTATGATAGTTTAGGAGTTGATTTTCTCCTAAACATGTTCTATATCACTTTATATTAGTATTTAGGAATTATTTATCTATTACATGTCCATATTTTCACTTTCAAATAATTTTTTCTTATTTGGAAAACTTGTTTTTTATTATTTTTGGTGACCTTCATATTTCCCTTTGCCTCTAATTAAGAGAAAATTTTATTAACTATTTAAAAGATGCGGGATATGAAAAGACATATTTTAAAATGCTAAAATTTTTATTATAAATCCAAGGTTAATATTTTGAGGATTATATTTATTGATGGAGGAGGATAAAATATCTAGATATTTTAAAATACAATGTTCAATAATGTAAAAGATTTTCAATATTGAGCTTAAACGAACCACACAATATTATTATTTAAAATGACTGTTATAACCTAACTATTAAACTAGAATGTATTAATAAGAATAAGTGAATTATGAAATACATGTAAAGGTCCTAATCAAAATAAAAATATTTATTAATTCCTAAAAAATATGTACGTTGTTTTTTTAGTAAATTAATTTTTTCCTTCAAAAATACAATTTCTTCAAAAATGATTTCTATTGATTTTTTTGAGTAGATAATATAATTAATTTATGATACTTTTGGAAATGGATTTTTTTTAAAATGATATAATTTTTTAAATCAAAAATCAAAAATTATCTTAGAGTGTTTCTTTATTTTTTATGAAAAGATTAATTTCCATTGAATAGTGAAAACACTGATTTTCATTTAAAATTGTATTTTTGTTTCAAGAATTTAAAATGTTTCATTTTGTTTTAAAACTTCTTCAAAGTAATATTATTTATATTATATTATTATTAATACATTTATTTTCAATGAAATCAATTCTATGATTTAATTTAGTATTAAATATTTGATACTAAAAAAAGGAAATTTTTTAAAAAAACATTTACATTGATTTTTGTCTGTTTAATTTTAAATTAAAAAATTTCACTTATATGTTTTGAATCTTGAAAAATAGATTACATATTTTCAATCAGTGTGTTAATTTTTTTAGTTCTCTGATTTTATTTTTGGATATTATGAATAGCAACTACAGTAATTTTTATTATCATGGTAAAGGGAAAATCAGTTAATTAATGTTAAAAATAAGATAACAAGGAAAAAACTCCTAACACTTGAATTAATTTTATGGAATTATTATATCTCAGTGATAATAATAAATAATTATAATATATTCCCTTCTATTTCCATTTGGTCATGATTTTGACATTTATATTATCCTATATAAAGAAAAGCCAAAAAATCTCATTCTCTTTGTTTTATTATCTCTAAATTTTGACATTGGTATAAATAATGGATATCTATAGTTATAAATATTCATTATAAATTTAATAATTTTTTCTTCATCATGGTAATTTATTTAAATGTTTTTGAGGTTAAATGATTACCTTAAAAGTTTACACAATGCTAATGCAGTAGTTATTCAACTAATTGAAAAGTAAATAAATGATATTAGAATTATTTAAAGTAATATAATTTGAAATATTTATTAAGATAAATAATTCATTTATATAAATATTATTTTTTAATAAATATTACATTGGTTACATTTTAATTACTTAGTTTTATTGATGTTACTAAAGTCAAAGTAAATGACTTCTAAAATTTTAATTAATGATATTTTATAATAAATAATATTTTGTTTAATGTTTTAAAATTTATAATAATAATATCATTAGCCAAGTGATTGGGATATGGTCTAAAATATCAATCACTATCAATTTATGTGTTTTTATCCATTTTTAGTAACTATCATGACACTAAAAGAGTAAAAAACCTTGTTATCATAATGAGTATGAAAAGGGTTAATGAGGGGTTGAAACAGAAAATAAATGGGTAAAAAAATTGTCTAAACTTGTTGAAATTATAGGGTATGAATTTATTTTTACTCATCCCCATCATATCTTATAATCTTATCAATTTTTATCCATTTTAACCGTAACACCCCGTTACGCTTTTCTGGTATGCCCTTGTTTATGTTTTTTTTATTTTCTTTATTTGAGTGAGACTATTGTATTCTCAGGGATGGAGATAAATTTTTAGGGTAAAATACCTAAAGTGAAAGGATTTATAGTTATTTTAATTAATTTAGTATGGATATGAACATGTCAAATACTAAGTGTGGTTCTTCCCATGTTCGGAGAATACTCTGTGTGGGATATTTGAGTTTTTTCTGAATAAATATGCAGTTCAACAAGTGTGTTGGGTGATTACATGTTGTGTAAATGTATTACAAGATATATAGTGTTTTAAAGTAAGATTTCATGACATAGGTTCAGTGTGTTAATTCTTTACACACCATGTACTGGGTTCACTTTGGGTAATGTCAAAAATTGGGTTTTTAATTAGTAGGTAACAAGTATTTTTTAGTGTAATTGAGCTTCCTGGATTACACAATATGTAATGGGATTATATGTTATGTAAGCATTGTGGGTTGTGATTTTAGGTTTATGGATGGAAGATTTTTATTTCATTCATTTTCTTCCCTTCTCCCTCTCAACCTAGAGGCTATTGGGGATTATTACGGAGACCTTCTCTTGGTCTGAATCACTTCCTTCACTAATTGATCTTAATTTAAGTAATTTTGAATCTATCCTGGTAATATTTACTTCTACTCTGTCCTTCTATTTGGTTGTGATATTTTTTTTGGATGTGGTTGTGTTCATTTTTGTTATCGTATATTTTTTTAATCGATCCTTTGTAGTTTCTTGCCATCTGTTGTCTTTCGTAGGAAGATCCCATGGTTTCCAAACACTATTATTGAAATCATCTAGGTTTACACCATTTGGGGTTAGTTATTTCTATACAGTGGGTTAATTCATTGAATTAATTATCATTCTTGGTCAATTACAATGGGTTTTTTATTGTTTTGAAAGATATATTTTTTAATGGATTGATTGGAATTGATTTTTTTTCAAAAAAGTTTATTATTTGATTTTTTATCTTGATGGAAACGGGTTTTCAAATTCATGGACAAATTATATTGGATTTGAAAATGTTTTATAAAATTGTGAGCATGATTCTAAAATGTATTTTAAAAATTAGTATATTGGAAACCTTGGGAGAACTGAGAAGGTGATCCAGTAGCCTTATGGTGTGTGGAACCAATAGGAGGTAACCATTTAGATATCAATGGACCATGGTAGGAATCTATGTTGGTTGGATCCAATACTATACCTACATAGGCTATTGAGTGTCTTGTATGTATTTTCCCATAGTATAGGTGCCAATATGAGGTGATTTTTTCATTTATGGTTATCTATATGAGGTTACATCACATTGATTTGTATGATAGGATATTTCATAGAATTGTGTGTAATTTATTTGCTCTTGATTCATGGATATGCATACCTATTATTTCACTTCTAATTTTCATATTTTAGTTATATAATATGAATTTCTTTTATGAAAACCGAAGGAAAAATTATTTAAAAATTAGTTATAATTATAATGATTGATTGTAAAATTATTTTTATTTTAAATTATATTAATATTGCATTCATTATATTAGAACTGGTATAAAATCTGTTGGGGTATCCCATTGGGATTTTTTCTCAAACCATAATTATTCTTTTGGGGTTTTGTAGATATTTTGTTTCTGGATACATGTAAAGGGGAGTGAATTTTATGGAATTTTTGTTTATCCTTTTGGTTGTTCCATCAGTTTGGGTTAGTTTGGAGGTAATTATTAGTTACATGGAGACATATTGGTCTTGATTTACTTGTAATGTATAATTTATATAGTTTGGATTGGATTTTATGGGTTTTTGTATCTTTTTCTTCTTTATATTACTCTGGTGGTATGTCTTTTCTCTTAATATTTAAGAATTAATATATTTTCTTCTTCGCCTCACTATATGGAAGACAGGTTGGGTGTATGGTTTGGATGACCCATATTGGTCTGTTACAATTTAGTATCAGGGGAAGGGATCAAAATTAACGGTGTAAAAAAAATCCAGAGATTGGTTCTGTGTCTTGTGAAGACAAGAGTTAGGACCATCAAAATTCAGATAGTAAATATAGAAAAGGGGTTGGGACAACTCAATTCCATGACTGAACTTGAGTTACCATGGTTGGTTAGGGATTTTTACCAGGTTTGACACTTTGTGTTTGGGGTAATTTTAGTGAAATGTATGGGATACCTATTTAAATATATATATTATTTTTTTGAAATGCATTTTTTATAAGGATTCTAAATTTCATTTTATTTGTTCCATTTTTTAAAAAGTGTTTGAATTCAAAAAGTGGTCAAAAGATTTTGGATTGTTATCATGATTTAATTGGAGATTGTATTGTGTTTATTATACAATTCCTTTGATAAGAGATCTTCCAAATTCAAGAGAGGAAGATGTTATACATGACATGTAGTCTAATCCTATAGTAGAACCTTCCTTGGTTGAAGTAGTAATCTACACTATTCTAACTCTGGGTCAAGTGGGTGTGAGAAACCATGGATGAGTGGTCGATCATGCCTGTGAGTTTACTAAGAAGTATCCATCCATCTTCTAGGGTGACAAAGGAATAGAGGAATATGAGTTTTAGATTGATAGGATTGAGAGGATCTTCAATTTCATGGAGAATTGTGAAGATTCAATGGTATGTTTTTTCATGTATGTGCTCGAGGTACCAGAAAGGAGATAGTGAGAATCAATTAAGCAGGCTAGGTTTTGTGAATAAATTACTTTGGATTATTTCAAAAAAATATTTAATCTATGTTTTTAATTTGATAAATTACATGCTTCAAGGACCTGGGAGTTTCTAAACTTATAGTAGGGGGAGCATATCATTGTGGAGTATTCTACCATTTTGATGAGTTGGGGAATCTATCATCCGAGCTTGTCACTAATGAGTACCTAAAAGTTTGTAGGATTATGTTAGGATTTGTGAATAATATTATTTCAATTTTTACCCTCATTTCGCATCCTAATTTTGTGGAGGTAGTAAAAAAAGATTCTTTGCATGAGGCATACATTGCTGGAAATAAAGGTTTGGGTGGAGCCTTAGTTAGTGAAGTTGTTAGCCATATTGTGTCTTCTGGATTGAAAAAGAAACATATGGGTGGATGGTTCTCTTACAGGACAATTTCATGGGATTCATTAGAAAAAAAGAAGATTGTTTTCTATTTGTGTGGGTAGTCTTGCATACCAGACCTAACTATATGAAGGTTCCTCAAACTTTCCATAACGGCAGATTATTAGGCCATCTAAAGAATTTATGGGAAAGGATTTATTTGAGAATTAAGGAAGGATCCACTGTCACCAATGGTTAATAGGTTCATGTTGAGGATTACAAGGGTGATAGGACAAATACTAAAGACAATAGTTATGTTCTTGTGCTAAAAGGTAGATGCAATTATTCAACTGAGTATGCATGGTAGGAATCTAAATCATGGAAAACTACTGTTAGAGGTACGGTGATTATTTCAACTTCTATGGAGATATATTTATTTGATAAAGGTTATACTCATTATTTTATAACTATAAATTCTGTTTTTTTGTTTTCAGCTTGTATTCAGATATTATTCTATACTTTTTTATCTTTCCATGCCTTTGGGAAAGAGGTCAGAATGAGGTTTCAAGTTTCTCATGTATCAGTTGAGGATAACCAACTTTTAAGTAAAATGAGACTTCATGGGGATTGATATTTACATCCTTGAAATGATTATTTTCATGGATTGGATGATTAGTGTTAAATCCCAGATAATATATTTTCAAAGATGGGTATATTTCTTATCTACCTATGGGGTTAATCAGGACTTTCATGGTGAGTGGAACTATATTTTAGGAAGTATAGGGCCAGTTATTCCTTATATTGTGGTGACCACATGTATGTTTTGAAAGATTCTTCTCTATACAACTAACCCTTTTGTGGGTGGTCAATATACTGTAATGTAGAGTGTCTACCTTGATGTATTTCGGGAAGATTTTTCTAGATTAATGACATAATAATAGGTCAATTTTATTATTGACCTGCTCCCTAGTGCGATTCTTATTTCTATGACATCTTTTTTAATAATAGATACTAAGTTGGTGGAACATAAGGTCTAGCTTGGTTACCTATAGGCTAAAGGATTTATTCATCCTATCATGTCATCATGGGCTTCACTTGAACTATTTTTTAAGAAGGAATATGGGAGTCTGATACTTTTTACTGACTATTTGAATTTAATTTGGGTGACTGTTAAGATCAAATATATATTTCCTTGGATTTATGACCTTTTTGAAGATTTTATATGGGAATTCAAAGACGAGCCTTCAGTTAGGGTACCACCAATTTAAGGTATGATAAAATTATATACCTAATACAACATTTAGGATTATATATAAGAATTTTGAGTATATGTTTATTCCATTCTATCTAGATAACACTCTTATAGTGTTTATAGACATGATGAATGAGATCTTTCATCAATTCATGGACTATATTTTTTTTCATTAATGGATGATATTTTGGTGCACTATAAGAAATAAGAGGAGAATAGGGACCATTTGGATATATTTATTCAATCCATTAAGGAATAGTTTTTATATGGTAAGAATTCCAAATATGAGTTTTTGATCTGGGAAGTGAAATTTCTAGGTCATGTCACATTTTATAGGGGTGTCTTAGTTGATCCTGAAATGATATAGGATGTTATTTCCTAGTAGTATCCTTGAAATGTGTTTGAGATATGAATCATCTTGGTTTTCGATAGTTAAAATATATGGTTTGTTGAGGATTTATCCAAGCTCACATATTTTATGACTTGTGGAACTTGTAATGGTGAAAAATTTTAATTGAACTACAAATGTTAGAGATCTTTTGAGAAGTTGAAGATAAGGCTGACTTCAGCAGTATTTTTGATTATTTAGGGATACGGTTTGGGTTATGATATTTTTTATGATGCTTCTATAATTATGTTGGTATATATGTTGATGTGGGGAAAAAAAGTAGTCACCTATTACTCATTCTAGTTACCCCATCATGAGAATACCTAACCTAACCATGATATTGGGTTGATAGTGGTTATTCATGAACTCAAAATGTGGTGACATTGTATCTTTGGGGAGTAGTTTGTAGTGTATTATGATCATTAGAGCATAAAATATATGTCTCAAAGGGATTTGAACATATAGTAGAGATGATGGGTTGAGTATCTTCGAAATTTATACATTGATATTTTGTAAACTTATGGGAAATAAAATTTTATTGATGATGAATTGAGAGAAACATTTATGACACAAGAAGTAACTGAATAAGTTAAAGAGTGGTCTCCAATGATTGTACTTACAAACATGACATTAGGAGTGGAATATGTTTGTGGAAAAGTGTTGTTTTCTTCAATAAAATATGACTCATCTTTTGAATATTGAGTTTGGATTGAGTAGGTGATAGCCATGGAGTTCCAATGATTTAGTGAAATCCTTTATGGTGAGAAGACCTTGGGTGAGTAGTATTGGTCTCCCAATGGTGCTTTGTTCTTCTGTGATAGGTTAGTTGTTCAATTTTCCCTTAGATAGGAGTTGATAGACAGTGTAAACCTGTCTTCTTGGTCCGTACACCCAGGGGATACCATGATGTATCACGACATGAGATTTCAGTATTTGTGTTAGGTGATGAGGTAGTCAATTTTGGATATTGTATCAGGGTGTCTTATTTTTCAAAGAATTAATTCGAAACACTAGAGACCTTTTGGTTTGTTATATACCTTACCCAATTTGGTATGGAAGTTAGATGATATTTCTATATATTTCATTGTTGGTTTTCCATGGGATCCTAGTGGAAATGATGCAATATGGATGATCATTTATGGACTCATGAAATTATCACAATAACTACCTATCAAGGAGATGATGAAAGTAGAATAACTTGGGGTATTTTATGTCTGAAATATTGTGAGACATTATGGGGTTCCATCAATAGTTTCATCTGATAGGGAAGTAAGGTTCACCTAAAGGTTTTGTAAAGTTTTACTAGAGGTGACGGGTTACCAAATTATATTTCTCATGGCTTATCATTTTTAGATTAGATTGAAAGAAAGAGATAACTACCAAGGCTCTATAGAAAACGCTCTAGGTTATTGTGCTTGATTTTGGAGGATCTTGGGAAAATAATTTTTCTCTGGTTTTTTTTCATATAAAAATATTTATCAGGTACTAATTAGGATGGAACCATTTGAGGATTTTTATGAATGCCTATGTAGATCACCTGGTGCTGGGAAGATTTGAGATAACAGACTTTGGATAGACTGAGTCCTGTTCAGGAGACAACAAAGATGGTGCAGTTGATCTAGAATAGATTAATCATGGAATAGAGCCATAAAAAATATTATGTAGACCATCATCATTAGGCAATGGAGTTTGAAGTTAATGAATGTATTTTTCTAAGATTTTCACCTTTTGGGAAATCATCTGTTGGGTAAGTAGGGTAAGTTATCATTGAGTTTTTTGGCCCCCTTTGAGATCATTGAATGACTAGGAATGGTAGAATATCATTTGGACTTTCTATGTTGTTGGAATTCTATCCATGACATATTCCATGTTTCCCAGTTGTGGATTTATATACCAGATCCTTCCTTTGTGATTGTACGGGAGTATGTTGGTCTACATAAAAACATGACTTTGGTTTATCATCCAATTCATATTATGGATCATCAAGAGAATTTAATACAAGGTATAATAATTTCTATAGTCTAGGTACTGCTGAATTTCATACAGGATAGACATGGGGCATTGAATTGGAAATTTTTGATGAGGAAGCAATGAAATTCACTTTTTTCAAGTCTATGAATTTGATGGATTTTGGGGTAGTATGTATTTATGGTGGGGAAATTTTAACACCCCATTATTATTTTATATCACTACCTTGTTTATGATTTATTTATCATCCTTGTTTGGTTGTTTTTGTGGGATTATCAAGGATATAGTGGCATTGATAGAGAAATGACCTAAATATTAGGGATGTATGTTTATTTGAATCAATGGTGTTTTGGTATAAGATTGTAAAATACTTATCAGGGATCTTCCCAAGTTCTAAGAACACTCAGAGTGGGGTATTTAAGATTTTCTCCACAATCCTATAGTTTCTTCATGATTTAGGGTGATTAAATACTGTGTAAAAATGTTAAACAATATAAAATGTTCTCATAGAGGATGTTATAAAATGAGTTCAGGGCATAAAGGATTTACATGAAGTGTACTGGGTTCACATCCTATACTGTCAAAAATTAGGTTTTTGATAATAAGGAAATACGTTTTTAGTGTACTTTAGCTTCATGGATCACATAACATGTGACAAGATTAAACGATGTGTACTAATTTCCAATTTGAATTCTAGGGTTATGCACAACTAATTTTATTTCATTCATTTTCATCCCACCATTCCCTCAATCTAGAGGATCTCAGGGATAATTTTGGAGACCTTTACTCAATATAAATTGCTTCATTCAGTGATTGATCTTTATTGTGGTCGGGTTTCATCTCACAGGGTAAGTGGTCATTATAGTTCTTATTTGGATTTGGTTTCGATGGAAGTTTTGGCTACGATTATGTTCATATTTGTGACCATGTAGTGTTTTCTATCAATCCTTTTATTTTTTTTGGTACGCCTTGTCTTTACAAAGATGATATATTGGATTCCAAAAAAAATTTCAATGGCTATAAGGTTTATAATATTTAGAGGCATGTGTTTCTATAAAATAGGTTAATTCAATTAAATTCTTATGGTTCTTTGTAATTTCGTTTGGGTTGTTCATTATTTTTAAGTGATTTTTTAATGATTAATTGGAAAGTAAAATGTTTTCAGGAAGGGATTTTATTTGAAAAAATATTTTCATGATTTGAAAATGGGTTATTAATAAAAAAATCATATTATCTTGGATTTTAAATTGTTTTATAATTTTTTGAGCTTTTTTTAAAATGTAATTTTAAAAATTAACACATTAGGAACCTTGGGTGCATCGAGAAAGATACACGGGTAGCCTTAGTGTGTGTGGAACCACTAGGAGGTACCCTTCTGGATTTGGATCCAATGTTATACTTGTTTAGTATCTTGGGTGTCTAGTATTTATTGTCCTATAGGTTAGGGCCCAATATATATATATTTTTCATTTATGGTTATTTATCATATGATTTTATTTTTGATGGATTATTGCTCATATAATTTTATATGTGTTTGTATCACATAGATTATCATGGTAGTTGATTTTATAGATATATGTTTACATGTTTTTCTCTTGATTCATGGATATGTGTAACAGTTATATCACTTCTACTTGTTATATTTATGGTTTTTGTATATGAAAGACTTTTATGAAAACAAAATTGGAAAATATTTATAAATGAGTTTGAATTATGAAAATGATTTGTAAAAATATTTTTTGTTTTAAAATCTAAAACTATTGCATTATTGATATTAGACCTTTTATAGACTCTATGGTTGTATACTACTCAATTTTGGTCTCACACCCTACTTGTGTCTTTGTGCATTTATAGAAGTTGTATTTCAAGATATAGCTAAAGGGAAGAGAATCTTGTAGCATGTCAGACTCTCCTTTTGAATTTTCCTTAAATTCGGGTTTGTTTGGAGGTGAATATTGGTCACATTAAGACTTTTTGTTCTTTATTTACTCTTTATTGTTATTTTAGTTTGATTGGATTGGATTTTATAGTTTTGGTTGTTTCTTTTAATTCCACTTAGTACTCTAGTTGTATGTATTGTTTCATTATATTCAATACTTGTATTGTTTTTTTCTTCACCTCACCATGTGTCTATAAACTCATGTGTATGGGTTTGTTGACCCGAATTGGTTTTTTTACATGAACATGAAAATTAATTTATATTAATTTAATATTTTAATAAATTCTATGAGTTCCCCTCTGATCCAATATAAAGGGTAACCTCTATCCTCTTTTCTTCACACTTTAAGAACCATTTGGTTTAAAAACCACCTTCACAAATCCATTAATTACATCCATAACCATGTTATAGAGGCATTATTTTGGGTAGTATACTAGCCCTAGAGGTCTTGGGGTGTAAGGAAAAGAAATTTGTTCGATGAACATGTATAGTTCTTAACCAACCGTTTTTGTTTTATTTATTCTTCTACCTCTTTTAAATATAATTTAAACATTATGAAATAATAACCCTAATATATTCCATATATTGGGTTGTTATTATGTTAATATAATAAACTATATTTTTATCCTCTTTCGTATAATGAAAAAAAAATTCATTCATGTTTATAGAGAACTACTACGTTGTGAACAAATATATTTCATTTTCTATCACTTCATATTATTAATGGGTTTAATTATGGATTTAAAGAATATGTTAATGAAATATTTATCATTCTTAAAAGATAAAATATAATTTAATTTCTCACTTTTAATTCACTAAATATTTATAACATCATTCATGTGTATGTGTGGAATTCCACCTCTAAGAAGCTATGTGATTCATTTTTCATCAGGACATCACAAAAAAAATATATTTAGGTATATAGAAATAAATAACATGATATTAATTATATAATGAACATTTTTAAATATAAATAAATATTTAACTTCTTTCCATTATGGTTGATGTTATTAATATTTTCTTTACTTATTATATACTTCCTTTACTTAATTTATATGAAATGTGCACAATTTCTGTGAAATATTAATGTTTTAATACTAAGTATAATTTTTGAGCATTTTTAGAAGCAGTTCAATTGAGTCAGTTTAATATTTTATTTATAACACTCACCATATAGATTTAAATTGTGTCGTTCTTCTCGTTTAATATTCCTTATTCAATTTCCCACATATCATTAGAAGGAATCATTGGCCAATTCTTCCATTTGAAGGCTCATATGGTCAACTCAAGAAGACCAAAAGAATTTATGATGAAACTGGACCATCAATGATTATTGAGTTATTGGTCTAAATCCTGAAGTTCAGATGTTATGAAACTCCACCATATGTCCGAGATTATCTAGATTGATCATGGATAAAAATTTTAAGGTCGAATTACAAGAACAAGGGGCCCAACTAATGCCTTAAAGTCCATCCCACCATTCTGGCCAGGAATTAAAATACTGACACTATTCATGACATATCTCATGATGTAATCATCCAATCGAGCTGATATGTTGCAGTGTGAAAGAGAAGATATAGTAGGACGACTTTTTTAATAAATAATTCAGTTTTTAAGGCATTTTACTATTCAAAAACCCTTTCACATTTTGAACTTCAAAAAGGCTGGATTGAAATGGAAAAATTAAAATTGTTTAGTCATCCGGCCATAACGCTGGCTCCACAGATCCCTATGCCTCAAAATTTTGAGAGTAGTCAGAAAAAATTATTATATAAAACTTTAAATAAGGATATATCTCGAGATGCTGCTATATAGATGTCCAAATCTTCAATCCATGTGGAGGGACAGATTGGGAATGCAAACGGTCCACTTCCTTGGGCTATAAATACATTCCCTTCCTCTCCATCAAAGGGATTGGCATTTCAGAAGAAAAGATCACATATTGGAATGAACAAAGCCTTGAAAAGGTCTTGGGAGGACCTTCCATACTCAATTTTTTACTTGATATACCCTTCCTCCTCTCTTTGTTTCCTTCCACTTTTGTGTTATTCTTCGTTTGTAATCTTGTAAGTTTGTGTTTTGTAATTCTGTTTTAATGCTAGTTTATTCTTCAGTATCTCTTATTCTCATCCAACTTCTGTAGTTTAATATTAATTTTCTTAAAATAGTTTAAATACAGTTAAATACCTTTCCCTTCTTTTTCTTATTCATTCAATCAAATATCTGTTTTTAATTCTCATCATTGTTCGTGTGTGTGTGTTCGACGTACCACTCTTTTCTTATCCCTTTCTTTTTTTTATCTTGTTAATTAATCATAATAAATATATAAACCAGATTAATATTAATATCAATGTTTGAGTAAATATATTATTAGGGTGAGTCAAAATTTAGTTATGTTATGTGATTGAGAGTATTTTCTTGATGAATATTCTTTAATTTAACATTGTGTATGTGGGACTTAACGTGTCATGGATTAATGACTTGTTTTGTGTAACATGTGGTTTCCATGGATTATTGGAACCATAAATACACTACAATAAACAAGATATGATTGATATTAGAACCCTAAGTTATGTTAAGGCTTGGATTAAAGCCTTGACACTTAGTAATTCCAATAAACAATATCTTTCGAAGTGGGTGTTAAATTAACTGCAATATAAAGTAAATCTCCAGGATATTCCAAGCTTAAATCCCTAAAAATGAACTCAACCCAATAATTATCAAATTGTTAAATCAAACACCAATCATTAATTACTTTATTTAATCTTTGAAAACAAAACCCCCAATCATAATACAATCAACTAAAAAAACGACTATTACAAAGTATCATTGCTGAGAATTCGACCCGAGTGCTGCTATACACATTAGAAGAGCACTAGAACCTTGACTGGTTGATAGGTGATAGTTGGACGTGTGTTTCAAATGGTGCTATTTCTGAGGTTGGTGCTTTATGTAGTCATTAGTTTCTGGTTATTGTAAAAAAAATCCAAAAAAACAAAGTTTAAAAAAATTAAAAAAAAAACAAAGAAAAACCCGCCTTACTCACAAAAATCATAAACGGATAACACAAAAAGAAAAAATCATCTTACTTTTTCTTAAAACATCTTTCTAAATGCCCCATATCCTCCCAAATGATCCCTCGAATTTGTTTGACCCTGAAATTGTGAAAACACTTTTCCAACTTAAGAGGAACATAAGAGATAATCAAATAATTCAAGAACCAGTCCTTGCCCAACCAATTGAATTAGATATAGCCAATCCTAGGGAACAAACACTTAAAGAACTTTCTGATCGTGATATGAATTACCAACCTCGTAGTATTAAATATCCAAACATAGAGGATGACTTTGAACTCAAATAGGGTATGATTCATCTTCTCCCTCATTTCCATGGTCTATCTGGAAAGGATCCACATCTTCACCTTAAAGAGTTCCAAGTGGTGTACTACACCATGAAGCCTGAAGGGGTTTCTAAGGAACAAATCAAACCCTGATCATTCCCTTTCTCACTATCTAACACTTTTATGTCATGGATTTACTACCCCTCTTGGTTTTATAACCACATGGAATGACATGAAGTGACTTTTCTTAGAGAAATTCTTTCCTACTTCTCGTACTGATTCTATCTAAAAGGAAATAAATGGTATTCGTCAGATCCCAAGTGAATCACTCCATAAGTAATGGGAGAGGTTCAAGAATCTTGTTTAAACCTGCCCACATCACCAAATTCCTAACCAACACTTGATCCAATACTTCTATGAGGGGTTACTGACTATGGAGCGAACTCTCATTGATGCCACAAGTGGTGGTGCTCTTATTGACAAAACATCTACAGCTGAAAGAGATCTCATAATTAACATGGATACAAACACACAACAATTCCATACTAGAGCACATGATCAAGTCAAAAAATACCAAGATAATCAATCAATTGAACCGGACAAGATGTCCGAGTGGATGAGTGAACTTACAGGTCTTGTGCGACAATTAGTTGTGGCTACCAAATCTCCAACCTCATCTTCTCCGCAATCAATGTTTCCTGTACCTATAAAAAACTATGGAATCTTTAACTCTTCATCTCATCCAATAGACACATGTCCTTAACTTCTAGAGGTTCAATATGATTCATCTGAGAAAATGGAGCTCAATGCAGCAAATGCTCAGCGGAACACCAATCCTCAACTATCAGGTCAGTTTGTTAGAAACTTCAACCGATATCACTCTGAGCTCTTCTCTTCTTCCTATAACCAAGGCCTGAGGTATAGTAATCACATCTCTCATCACCCTCAATTACCTCCTCAAAACCCAAACCAGTTTCAATATGGTCAAGGTGTTGGTAATTTCCAACAACCTTATCCTTTTATTCCTCAACCTCAAAGGAATAATCCTCCTCCGGGATTCCATTATCCTAGAGGGCCTTCCCAATTCCAAAACCAATACAATCGATTTCCCAAGAACCAAAATCTAGGTAATCCCAATCCGGGACAAGCCTCTTCTTCCAAGCAACAATGGGAAAGCACAGGTGAAGATCTCCCCTCCTTCTCCCATTCCAGCCTCAAGAACATTGAAACCCAAATTGGTCAACTTTCATCCCACCTTAGTCAGAAAAAACCACCCAATTCTTCCCAACTTACAACTCAACCATTACTCAACCCCAAGGGCAATGTAAGTGAAATTTAACTTATATCGGGGAAAAATTTTCTATACCTCAAGATAAGTCATATAAAATACCTTTAAATGATGACCTAGAAAATGAAAAGAAAAATAAGCTTGAAATGGAACCTGAACCCATTCCCTCACCCCCTTATATTCCACATAAGAACCCAATTCCTTTTCCTGAAGCTGTTTCTAATCTAAAGAAGTCCTTTGAACCAGATCTTGAAATGCTCGACATATTTAGACATGTTGAAGTCAAAATTCTCCTCTTATATGCCCTAAAAAACTCCTAATTATGCCATGTTTCTCAAGGAGTTTTGTACGCACAAGAGGAAAATTAGGTCCTTCGAAAAATGTTTCCACCCTGCAGTATATTCCCATAAAGTGCAAAGATCTAGGGACCTTTACAGTTCCATTCCAAATTGGAAGTTCCAACTTTGATGATGCACTCATAGACCTCAGAGCCTCAATTAATTTCATCACCAAATCCATACTCTCCAACCTTGGTCTAGGTCCCTTACATCTAATGGTTGTTGTCATTCAATTGGCCAATCAAAGAACAACCAGTCCTGAGGGAATAATTGAGGATGTCTTTGTCTGAGTCAATGATCTTATCTTCCCTGCTGATTTCTATGTCCTTGACATGAATGGTGAGAAGAACTCTTCTCGATCTCTCCTAATTCTAGGAAGACCATTCCTCATGACTGCGAGAACCTAGATTGATGTCCATTCAGGCATCTTATCCATGGAATTTGGTGACCAACTGGTCAAGTTCAGCATTTTCCAAGCCATTCGATACCCATCTGAGGATCACTCTGCATTCTCAATCCATGCTTTTGAGGAAACTTCTAAGAGTCAATCGAACCCCAATCCACCATGTTCTTCATGTTCTATTGACAAAGGATCTTGTGAAATCTGCAATATGATTAACAAAGTCATAAATGTTGAAGTCGATATGGACCTTTCATTCATAGAATTTATCAATATATAGGATCTTGAAAACTCTCTTGAATCCCACATAAATTCTGATCTCTACTACTCCACCTTGGACATTATTAAGGAAAATGAATATAATGAAACTGAATTACCTTCATCCATTCTTGAGTTGTATAACCAAAAAGTGAAAGATGAGACTGATCTGAAACCTCTTACTGAACACCTAAAATATGCATTCCATTTCCAAGATCACTTATATCCTGTCATTATCACTTCTTCACTTACTGAAACCGAAGAGTCCAAACTTGTTCATGTGTTAGAGGAAAACAAAAAGGCCCTTAGTTGGACCCTAGATGACATACCAGGAATCAACCCTTCCCTTTTCATGAATCACAACCATTTTGAGGAATCATCCAAACCAATTAGACAACCACAAAGAAGACTCAATCCACTCATACTTGAGGTAGATAGGGAAGAGATCACTAAGCTTCTTCAAGATAGTATTGTCTACCCAATTTCTGATAGAGAATGGGTTAGTCCAATTCAAGTAGTACCTAAGAAGGGTGAGATATCTATTGTCAGAAATAAACATGGAGAGGTATTCACAACTCGAGTGAAGAACAAATGGAGTGTGTGCATCAACTATAGTAAATTGAATGTTGAAATAAGAAAATATCCCTACCCTCTTCCATTCCTTGATCAAATGTGGTAACAATTAACTGGAAAGTCACACTTTTACTTTCTTGATGGATACACCAACTACTTCCAAATCCCAATCGCACCTCAGGACCAAGAAAAGACTAATTTCACATACCCTTTTGCAACATATGCATATAGAAGAATTCCTTTTGGCATTTTCAATGATCCTTCCACATTCCAGAGGTGTATGATGAGTATCTTTTCAAAATTAAATGAACACTGCATTGAAGTCTTCATGGATGGATTCACCATTTATGGTGATTCATTTGAATCTTGTTTGAATTCACTCTCTCAAGTCCTTCAAAAGTGTTTCAAGTGTAACCTTGTGTTAAATTTTGAAAAATGTCACTTCATGGTTGCAAATGGGATTGTTCTGGGGCACATAGTTTCAAAATATTGTATTCAAGTAGATCCTGCCAAAATTGAATTGATCCAATCACTTCCTTAACCCACTTTTGTTCAAGACATTTGTTCATCTCTCAGTCATGATGGTTTCTATCAAAGATTCATCCATAACTTCAGTAGTATTTCCCTCTCACTCACTTGGTTGCTCCAAAATGATGTCACCTTCCATTTCAATGAGGTTTCCAAGAGATCATTTGTTAAACTCAATACTGATCTTATATCTACCCCGATAATCAAACCCCCAGATTGGTCCAATCCCTTTGAGTTGATGAGTGATACTTCTGATAGAGCTGTTGGGGCAGTTCTTGGTCAAAGAAGATAAAAAATTCCTCATGTCATCTATTATGCCTCAAAAACATTGTATAAAACTCAATATCACTACACTATCACTGAAAAATAACATTTAGCAGTACTTTTTTCCTTAGATAAATTCTGATCGTATCTCTTAGGTTCCAAAATCATCATTTTCATAGACCATTCTGCTATAAAGTTCTTACTCAGGAAAAGTTATTCCAAACAGAGGTTAATAAGATGGATCCTAATACTCCCAGAGTTTAACCTTGAAAAAAAGATAAACCATTAAAAGAAAACCCTATGGATTATCAATTGAGTAAAATTTCTAATTCTTCTCATTCTTAAATCATCGACCCTGAATTCCCCACTAAGCACCTTTCATCTCTTACTCCAAAAATACCATGGTATTCCCCAATTGTAAATTACATGGTTTATGGTGTTTTTCCTGAAATATTTTTAAAACAAAAAAAATGAAGTTGAAAAGTGATTCAAAATAATATTTTTGGGAAGAAAATAAACTTTGGAAAACTATGGATGACATGGTAATAAGGAGACATGTCAATGAAAATGAATATTCTTCCATATTATAATTTTGTCACACAATGCCTTGTAGTGGCCACTTTGGACCACAAAGGACCTTTTGAAGGGTCATAGAATCTGGATTCTTCTAGCATTCAATCTTTAAGGACTGAAATGAGTTCTGTCAATCATGTCCCACTTTCCAAAAGTTTGGCACAATTTCAAAGAGAAATGAAATTCCCCAAAAACCATTAATTTTCTGTGAGATATTAGATGTTTGGGGAATTGATTTCATGGGACCATTTCTACCATCCAATGGATTCTCATACATCCTTCTTGTGTTTTATTATATTTCTAGATCGATTGAGGCCAAACCCACTAGAAAGGATGATTCACATACTGTTAGTGAGATTTTAAAAAAACACATCTTCCACTGATTTGGCGCACCACGTGCCTTGATAAGTGACTTAAAACCCCATTTTTGCAATAGAACCATGTAATATATTTTGAAAAATAATGGGGTTACACATAAAACATCAACTGCATATCACCTCCAAATAAATGGAATGGATGAAGTTTCAAATATGGAAGTGAAAAGAGTTCTTGGGAGAATTGTAAAACCCACCAGAAAAGACTGGCCGAAAAGACTTAGTTTAGCACTTTGTTCTTATATAACTGCCTATAAAACACCCATTGGGATGTCTCTTTTTAGGATAGTTTTTGGTAAAGCATGTCATCTACCAGTTGAAATCCAATATAAGTCTTTTTAGGAAGTGAAAAATTGTAATTTTGATCTTGAAAATCCGATGAAGAAAGATTGTTGTAATTGGCTGAACTGGAGGAGCTTCGACTTGATTCTTATGATAATTATAATCTCTAAAAAGAAAAATTCAAGGTACTACATGATAAACACATCTTGAGAAAAATATTTCATGAAGGTGAAAAGGTAATGCTCTTCAATTCTCAATTTCAGATTCACCCATGTAAGCCTAATTCTCGTTGAGAAGGTCCTTTTTTTATTACTAATGTTTACCCATTTGATGCAGTGCAATTCCAAGACCCCTCTTCAAAAAAATCATTCACGGTTAACAGACATCAGTTAAATCATCACCATGAAAGGACACACATCCCTGGAACCACCTTGACTTCCATCGGATCCCCAACTTCTATAGTAGACCCACCACCAGATGGAGATGGAAACCCTCCAAATCCAAACCCGGGGGCACCTCTTTCCCTTTAACTCTCTCTATCTCTTCATCTATCTCACACTTTATTATTTTTCCTATATAATTCATTTTTTAAAACTTTCTTCATCAAACCCTTTTTTTCTCTTTCTCTTTTGTGTGGGTGTGTATTTTCAAGAACACTAAGAAACTTAAAAAATAAAAAAATGTAAATAAAACCAAAAGAGTCATACTTACTCACCATCAATTTTCAAATTTTGTCCAACCATTTTGGGGAGTCAAAAGATATGGTTTCATCTAAAAAACTTTGTGCTTTCATCATATATTTGGATAAATAATTTTCAATCAAAAATAATACGTTTTTAATGCTCATTTATTGATTTGAAAAATGATTTTCCCCAACAATGAGAACCAGGATTTTCTTTCATGCCAAGGATACCTATGTCCATATTTTCAAAATGTGTGTTTTCACCCCCATTTGAGAGTCTTGAGTTTTTGGACATTCGGGCTGAATTTCCTACATTAGTGTGCGTTAATATGATAGAGGCATTTTCTGAACCACATGAGAATCACAATATCCAAATAGCCTCCCATTTCCCTTAAATTAATCCTCCTTTTGAAAGCCCCTTTGAGCCTATAAAAATCGTTTCATTGATAGACACATTACAATCCCAATACCTTTTCCCACCCAATATCAACATGGATTTTCATTGCATAATATTTTTTGAAATCTAAGTGTGTGGGGGGATGGATTTCATATTGTGTACCCTTTGATGATATCACCATGTTATCATATTCTTGAGGGAAAAAATCCATTTCAGTGTGTGGGAGAGGTTGTCATTCAATGTGTTTTGGAGAATTTAATGTAGTTTCATTTATGTAATTTTGTTAATGTTATTGACAAGGGTTCAAAAAAAATTAAAAAAAAAGAAAATAAAAAACAATTGGGTTGTTTCTAGGGTAGGTAAAAAATCACTCTTCCTAAACTTTTGATCTTGTTATAACTATTAAAATTAGTGTTGGGAGTAGATCAATCATGGGTTGGGATATAAGTGTGAGATATTTTCCAAGTTCAACTTTCAAAAAAAGAGAAAAAAAGAAAAGAAAACTTTCATTATATTATTATGTCATAGGGAGAAGTTTTGTGGTTTGTAAATATTTCATCTTCTAATACCCTTCAAATTTTTACCCTCTATTGTGTCTTTCTTCACACAATCATTCCCTTGAAAATATGTGTTTTCATTTCCTTCAATGTTTTATTTCAAAAACAAAATGTGCATTTCTTTTTCTATGTTGGTGTTTTACCCTTGTTATTATTTCTCTTGGACATTATATTCCTACCATCCCATAGTCACAGAAATACCCCTTACAAAGACCTCTTGATTGTTGTGCACTTTGGATAGGGATTGGAAGCAGAGAGATCTTTCAAACTCTAATATTTTCACTTTTGGTTGGTGAAAGAGTGAACCCCCCAAATGAATTTTATCATCTTGAGAGGTGTGAGTTTTGAGTGTCCACATTCTCCATTTCTAAATATGAGCATGAAAAAAATGAATTGGTTTTGGAACATTTTTTCTGTAACAACTTGTGGTGGAATTCAAAATGGATGAGTGAAATAGTCTAAACCTCTCTTAATTGGAGAATTTATTTTTAGTATTTGTTGGTGAGTAAAAATGATTTTGTTATGTTTTTATATTTTTTACACATGAGGACATTCACAATACTAAGTGTGGGGGAGTTGATTTTATTTATATTTTCATGACATATTATATACTCCTTTTTCTTATTTTATATGAAATGTGCATAATTTGTGTGAAATATTTATGTTTTAATACTAAGTATAATTTTTGAGCATTTTTAGAAGTAGTCCAATTGAGTCAGTTTACTATTTTATTTATGACTCTCACACTAATGATTCAAATTGTGTGGTTTATGTTTTTTGGGATTCCTTATTCAATTTATCACATATCATTAGAATCAATTATGGGCCAATTCAACCATTTGAAGGATCATATGGTCTACACAAGTTGACCAAAGAATTTGTGATGAAATTGGACCATCAATGGTGATTGAGTTATTGGTACAAATCCCAAAGACCAAATTTTATAAACTCCTCCCATATGTTCCAGATTATCAAGAGGAATCAATGATAAAAATTTGAAGGTCCAACTACAAGAAAAATGGGCCCAACTAATGCCTTAAATTCCAGCCCACCATTCTGTTCGGGAATTAGAATTTAGATACTATTCATGACATATCTCATGATATAATCATCAAATCGAGCTGATATTTTGTAGTGTGAAAGAGGAGATATATTCGGACAACATTTTGGAATAAACCTTTTGGTTTTGAAGGAATCTTACTATTCAGAAATGCTTTCACATTTTGGACTTTAAAAAGACTGGATTGAAATGGACAGATTAAAATTGTTTAATCATCCAGCCATAACATTGGCTCCACATGTTCATATGCCTCCAAATTTTGATATTAGTCGCCCAATATTATTATCTACAACGTTGAAGAAGGAAATATCTCTAGATGATGCAGTCAGGATGTCCAAATCGTCGATCCAAGTGGAGTGAAAGATTGAGAATGAAAATAGTCCACTTCCTTGGGCTATAAATACATCCCCCTCCCCTCCTTCAAAGGGGTTGGAATCTTAGAAGAGAGGAGAACATATTGGAACGACCAAAACCTTGAAAAGGGCTTGGTAGGACCTTCCATTCTCATGTTTTCACTTGAGATACCCTTCCTCCCCTCTCTCTTTTTCCTTTCACTTTTGTTTTGTTCTTCGTTTGTAATCTTGTAAGTTTGTGTTTTGTAATTCTGTTTTAATACAAGTTACTTATTCAATATCTCTTATTCTCATCCAACTTATGTATTTTAATATTAATGTTCTTAAAATAGTTTAAATACAGTTGAATCCCTTAATTATATTTTTCTTCCTCATTCAATCAAAAATCCATTTTTTTAATTCCCATCATTGTTCGTGTGTGTGTTCGACATACCAATATTTTCTTATCCCTTTTGTTTTATTCTCTTGTTAATTAATCATCATAAATATATAAACCAGAATAATGTTAATATCAATGGATGAGTAAATATATTATTAGGGTGAGTCAAAATTTAGGGATGTTAAGTGATTGAGAGTATTTGATCGATGAACATTATTTAATTTAACATTGTGTATATTGGACTAAACATGTCATGGATTAATGACTTGTTTTGTTTAACGTGTGGTCTCCATGGATTATTGAAACCAAAAATACACTACCATAAACAAGATATGATTGATATTAGAACCCTATGTTAAGTTAAGGCTTGGATTAAATCCTTTACACATAGTAATTCCAAACAACATTATCTTATGAAGTGGGTGTTAAATTAACTTAAATATAATGCAAAGCTATAGGATATCACTTGATTAACTCCCTAAAAATGAACTCACCCCAATATTTATAAAATTGTTAAATCAAACACCAATAATTAATAACTTCATTTAAGCTCTGCAAACAAACCTCCCAATAAGAATACAATCAACTAAAAACAATCGACTATTACAAAGTATCATCATTGAGGATTCGACCCAAGTGTTGTTATACACATTAGGAGAGCACTAGAACCTTGACCGGTCGATAAATGACAATTGGATGCGCATTTCAATGGTCATTGAAAAATGGAAATGTTACTCATGCATACGTTTGACCTACCACTTCAATGATTATAACATAGTTCATTTTTAATAACCATATATCATGGTAGGGTTTTCAAATTATAATTAATTTATAAAAATTGTAATTTTTTCATGATTATTATTCTTGTGATTATGGAATAAAATCTGTTTGACCACAGTCATCACACAAAAGTTGTTTTGGAATTATGAATCGAACGTCCTAAAAATACACAACCTGGACTTAACTAATTATGTAATTAAATATGTAATTAAAGTAAGTGAAATAATTTCTTATGCTGAGTGAATAATCCTTGAAAATTTTATTAATAAAAAAATTTTTTTTACATGTTTATTATACATTAGATATAGGAGATACATGATAAGTTTCAACATAAGGTAAGGGGTTTCATCTAATTTTTCACACATAGAGGCATATTTTGTTTTTATACTCCTAATTTCTTTTATATGGTACATATAATACTCATTTTCAATGTTATATCATAAATAATTCATATATAATGTTAATTTAATATTTATTTTGAATTATTTCATCCAATGGTATTTGAATTTAAAGTTACAAAGTAATAAAGGGTTTCTTAATTAAATTTAATTTTGTTGGGTTATAACTTTTCTTCATTGAAATTATTATTCTATGATTTTGTGTTATTTATCTTTAAAATTTATTATTATGTATTTAAAATTTTTATTTTGGATTTACATTTGTCAAAAATAAAATATTAATTGATTAATTCTCAATTCAATGGTATGATCTTTATAAGTGTTATTTTTCTCAAATTATCTTTCTTCGAGACATATGTTTATGATGTGAAATTATATTCTTTTATGAGGTGTATATACCTCCATTTTCTGTCACATATATTATTTGTAAATGTAGAAATTTTCTCTCTAATAGCATTAATCTCACTCAAACTTGGAGGGATGATAACACGGTAACATAATTCATGGCTTCTTAGGTTACTTCTCATAACCCTTGAATTATATTTAACTATATTGGGTCCTTTCCCCCTAAGTGTGTAAATCTATTTCAGGCTGACCCCCTTTAGAAATCATTACTTTAGACCTCTGTAATTTTTTGGGGGCATTTCCATCTTACTTTTATTAGAAATACCTAATATTATATGGATGTAAATGCTTTATGTTATAATCTCCTTTATTTTCAAGGTTGTTTTCGTTGAATGTTATTTTGGAGGAAATAATATGTTATTATATTCTTGAACCACATCTATTAAATTCTATTATCTTTATGAATGTCGTTTATATGTTTAGTTTTAATTTATTCTCTTATTGATTAAATAAGCATCAAGGAAGTTGTTCATAAGTGATATCAATCTTATATTTTATTTTAGACCGTGAATCTTCATATTCTATATTCATTTTTTCAAAATTTGACTTAAAAAATGTTATTTTATAAACACAAATGATTTCAAAAATCTATTTCCTAGGGTATTTTAGCTTATTTTAAAAGTTTTTAAAAATTAAATTTCTTAGTGTTTTCTAAATGGGTCACTTTTGACAAATTTTACAAAATTTTAGAAAACAATGTTTATTTTTAACAATTATGTCACAAACAGATTTTCCCCCCATCATAAACATTATTTTATTTTATGTTTCATTTATATGTTTCAAATATTATTTTAAAATAAAAATATTTTCATTATTTTTTTTAAAAGTGATTTTCTAATTAAAAATGGTAAGTTTCTCAATTAAGGTTTTTTATGATCTTTTAATTATATTTCCATTCATCAAGGACAAAAACCATAGATGTTACTTATGAACTACTATGGATATTTTGTAAAAATACCATCATCATTATTTCTCTAAATGAATTATGATTATTTAAAAGTTATTTTCATGAAACTTGATTGTTTTCCAAGGGTTAATCAACTTATAAAATTACTAATGGTTGTCCCTATTATTTTTATGATTAAATAAAATATCTATGTAATTTATTCATGTTATGGTTATTGTTCATTTTTATGACAACTTTTTATCCAGATATTTTTTATACGATTGGTTGATACCCATTATAACTCATGATATAATTAGTTGAGCCCCATTATAGCTCATGATACGAAGGGTGACCCCCATTATCGATTTTCAATTAATTTAGTAATCATAATGGATGTTAACCGCATGGTTATTACAATTTGTAAGAGTTATATAAGGGATCTATGAACATAATGTTCCATGATAAAAACATGTTTTTATTTATTCTTTCTATGGTTTTATATTGACTCATTTTACCAATATTATAATCAAATGGCTTGTGATTATATATTCATATGACTAGTTAATTTGATAAATATTTATTCCATGATTAATTTTCTACGATCCAAGTAATTTATGGTTATAAATTATCTTATTCTATGCTCATGAACTTTGATTATTTCATAAAAACCTTATTCTCATCTTATTATCACTAATGAAATTAAATTGTTCATGATTATGTTTACACTTACTGAGCATTTCATATCACCATTATTATTTTTCATTTTACCTACATTGTAAAGAATTTTTTTAAGTGTGTTATGAATAAGAATGATTCTAGATATGATGAATTTTATGGGAGATGATGTGGATTTTTATGTATCAAAGATTTATTGCAAGAGTTTGTCGTAATTATAAAAACTCTAAACCTAAATATTTTCTTTCAAATATAGGTTATTAAAATTTTCATTTTTATATTATATGTTTAAAGGTTGAAATTGGGTTACATTTATTTTTATCAAATATAGAAATATATTTTTTGTTTTTTTAGTACAGGATCTGTGAGTGTTGATTCAGGTCCATTACACAAGTTTTGTGGAGAATATAAGAGATGAGTTTCCCTTTTATATGTGACGGAAATGAAATAGTTGTAATTACTTAAAATATTTAAATGTAATATATATAATAATCATTTCAATTGAATCCAAAGCACCCATACATGAAAGATAAGATATTATAGGGTCTATAATAACATAAATAGTCACATTTATACATGTTTAGGATAAATTTTATGTATAATTTCCTAGTTAAATTCCCTTTATACTAAATTTCACCTCAACCATGATAACTTTAATTTTTACCATGATAACTATATTATATGGTATAAAATAAAAGGTAAATTCTAAAAAAAGATATAAATGATGATTAAAAATTTATATTCCATTTTATAATATTCAAAATATATATGAAAAAGAAAATAAATTTTCTATATGTATTCAAAACATGTTAAAAATAGTTTATTGGAAAATGCCAAATTTATGTGTAAAAAAATTTCCCATTGAAATCAAGTAAGAAATTGATATACAAGATTTTTTTAAATAATAAAGAAACAAGGTTTTTAGAATTTTGGATTATTGGAAAACCAAATTCACCTTCCAACCATAACATTAAATAAAAAGACCCAAAAATAGTTTTAAATTTGGAAAAAATATAATTTTTGATCATTAATGTCCAAAATGTGTTCCAATATTAATAATATAATTTTAAAACACATTATTTAACTCCATAAATTCATATTTGGTTGTCGGAAACGTATCCAATTGGATAAATTAAAGAGTTAGAGAGATTTTAAATACATAACCCATAGTTTTTCACAATCTTACCAGTTTTACCCTTACTGAGACGACACATCTTTACCATGGATACTATTACTAATGGGAAAAATAAAATAGAACTACTTACCAAACTGTAAAGTCCTTATTAAAAATATCAAACACATTTATTAATCTTATAATTCTATAAGTGGGAAAAATCAATTTTAATAAAAATTTGTAAAAAATAATGAAAATTTGTTTTTAGAAAAGTGCCTTTTTTATCCAAAAAATGAATGTATACCAAAATAATTTTTAATGTTATTTCATATATAATTAAATAGATTATTAATAATTAAATAAGACCTGTTTTAATTTAATATCAAATTAAAATCAAAATATTGATTCTAAATTACATTATTTAATGAAAAAATAACAGTTTTACAAAAAATGGTATTTTTTATCTATTCCCTTAAATAAATATTTTATAGAAGAATATTTATTCTTAAACCTATGATATTATTTTAATTATTATTTAAAAATGATATTAATTTCATCAAAAAAATTCTAAAAAATCTTATAATCTAATTATAATGTTAGTGCATAAAATTTAATAAAAACATTTTAAATGAAAACATATTTTTTAAAGCAAAAAATAAATTTACTGAAAATTAATTATTATTATTTTTATATTAATAAATAAGTTTTAACAATACAAAAATTATATACATTATTTTTATTAATGTGGGTATTATTCATCATACCTTCAATTTAATGTCGAGGTTATAATGGTCATATTTAAAACATAAAATTTTTATACTATATCATAGTTTTCTTAATTAAAAATGTTTTGTGTTAAGATATATATTGAGATTATTATTAAATTAAAATAAATTTTTGGGTTTGTTATAGTATTTAAATCTTTGAGAATCTCTTAGGTACTATGAGTTTATCAAATTACTTATCAATATATTGTAAATGATATTTATTCATAACTGTGATATTATTAAGCTCGTGATAGTCAATGAAAGTATGCATTGATCCATATTTATTCTTATCATATAGAACTAGTTCACCCCATTGCAAAGCACTAGTGTGGATATGACCCTTTTCCAAATTCTATTTTAGCTGCTTCTTTAATTACTCTAATTCAATAGAATCTATCATACATAAAATATTTGAGATAGGTATATATATAGGTATCAGTTTAACTGAGAACTCAATCTAATACTCTAGGGAAGACAGAGAAATTTATTTGGGAATACATCTTTATATTCTAGAAAAATTGGAATATCATTAATTATAAATTCTTATATAATAATTTGAGCTAGAAATCCCTCAATGATAATACGAAATCAACCCTCAATAGTGGTTCACAAAGATCACATGATCAACCAAGTCATATCCCCTAGGTGAGTATATCGAGGTGTGTAGTCTTATACCCACTCATAATAAAACATATTAATGATCAATTAAATACTCAATGAACCCATTTTTAGTGATTAACCCTAGGTGAATATATAAAACAACCACTATAGCGAACTTTTCTTTTCATACATTAACATTACATATTTTTTTGGAATAATTAATACATTATACAAATAGACACCCAATAACTGTATTAGTCTAGTTCCTTAGGAAACATGGAAATGTAAACACTGGTATGTAAGTGAGGTACATTATCTCATACTTGGTTCTTCTTGACTATCACCCTTATTATATATATCAAACATAATACACATCTTTATAACATGGGGAAGGAAACATAAAATGGGGTGAGATCATATGAAAAATAAGGGAAAACAAGGGAGACATGTAAGAATAATCCTGAGAATAAGGGTATGAGAACATGATCATGAAAATATAAGATCATTACATACATATCAAATATCATATACATGAATCATGGAATAAGGATTGACAGTTTATAAGTCATGAATCATAAGGAAATGTAGAACATAATCCATGAAATCTTAACATATGAATAAAACATGGAGTTGTCGCAACCACATAAGCATATAAAATTATTTCTATAGTAGTCAAGTAATTGTTTCTAAGACCATATTGGTAGTATGGGTTCACACCCCATACCATCTTGGTAGTCAAGGTTCAATCCCATACCCATCATATTAGCATGAGTTCACTCATTATATCATATTGGTATCCATGGTTAACTTCCATGTCCATATTAATAGTAATGGTTCACTCCCAAGACCATATTAGTCTATGTCATGAGATATAAATATTTACCCAGTGCATTAGAGGAAGATATAGGTCCCACCCATCTCCTAATTAAATCATACATATATGTGCTAAATAATAATAAACAATTAAATCATAAACCATGAAATTAAATGGGTATCATAAAAATATAATCATATCATACCCTTTGAAAAAATATACAGGATTCATAATCATTTCATGAAAATAATAATTCTAGAAAATAAGCAGGTTTCAAAATCATATAACCGATGAAAGAGAAATGAGTTTCATAATAAACATACCCTAAAAAAAATCCAATATGTGAAAAAATATGAATTGAAAAATTGGATCATTCCCCCAGAAAGTCATGTGTAACACCAATGTATGACTTCATAGATGATAAAAAATTTTGATATATCATTTAAAAAACATTTCTTGAGAAAAATATATTTCCTAAATTGAAAAAGTGTTTTTAAAACATTAAATTTTTTTGAAAAACTTTTTCATTGAAAATAGCTTTGAAAACATAAAAAACAAGATTTTAAAACAATCAAACATTTTAAAAATCCTTTTTTCCTTGAAAATTATTTTCAAGTGTCATTCTAAAACATTTTTGAAACATTTTTGAAAACATATTTTATGAAATATAACATATTTCCAACCGAAGAGATAAATACGGTCATATTTTTCCTAAAAATATTTTATTAATTATTTTTAGTACCAACAAGTTAAAAGTGGTAATAATACATTTATATAACTTGAATAAAAAGTGGATAAGGTAACTCAGGGGTTTTCTTGATAGATGGATCATGATATTTCATACATATAAACCTAATCATAAAGAATCATGTTTAACGATGATATTGTTTCACAAAATATTTACCGCATGGTATCATGGGATCATAATCTCCATGTAAGTAAATGAAATTAAATAAAGCTTAAAATATCATTTAAGTAATGTTATTCATAATATAAAATTTAAAATTAAAGTATATAGACCTGAAAAAAGAATTTTGGTGCATAAAAAAACATGAGTCTCAAAGATGGAAAATTGAGAAAAAACAATCTTAATAATTAGGTAACTTTTGAGACATAAACCCCATGAAATAAATATCATTTAATTTATATATAAATAACCATAAAAAATCATATAATACATAAAAGGGCCTTATAAACAACACACAAATGTTTTGTGTGGTAAATATATCTTGTATCTCACAGAAATAAAAACTGAGATGAAATCCCCTTACCTTGTGTCCTAACCATATTTGTACTCATACAAGATTACTATATAATAAATGTAAGTTGATTATAAATATTTTAAAGATTCATATTATAATATCTAATACTATATATGGTTTTATTATGACTGTACATTGCTCTATTGTTAACAATTTCATGATAAGGTTACGCTTTGGGCAATATTCACTTTGTTTTTTTTTGCTTGTGTCCTAATTTGTTTTATATTTGGTCCTTATAAATATATCATAATTTCCAAAATATAACCCATGATATAGATATCATTTAGATTCATTATATTTTTATTATATTAATCTATATAATATAGAATTATGAAATGGAATACAATGTTCTTGGAGATAGTAGACCATACATACACGTAAACGTTGTTTCTATTATATTATCATATTGAAAGAAATAAAGAAAAAAATATATAATTATATATATATAATATAAACAAATTATAATCATAATTTTATATATATCATATAATTTAACTTAACCCATCCTTAAAACATTCCATGTATTTTGTGAACGAATCACATCGCTTTGAGGGGGCAGTAGTGCATACTTCCTCAAATGAAATTATCATATTTACAAAAGATAAAGAGTGTAAATTAATATGTTTAAAAAGAATTATAGAAGATTAAAAACATAATAAGTATCATATATATAATATATAAATATTTTTTCCATCATAATTACCTACCATAAATTGCAGTAAAGTAAAAAACAAACAACCATCATTTCGTGAGGCGATAGTTTTCCGTACACATAAATAGTATGTATGTTAAATATTATATGGAAGTGTGTACAAGTGTAGGTTGAAACCATATAATAAAAATATAGTAATATAATATCTACACTATTGTTTTTTTATAATCATGGAAGAAAACTATTTGAGTTGGTGGAGAAAGAAAATAAAAGAAAGGATCCTGAGGAATGATGTTGCCTCTTCTTTAGGTAACTCTTTTTCATTTTCACCAAAGATATTCTATATAATGATTTATAAAAAAATGGGGGCTTAAAGGATTAAGGGATATATTTTGGGAACTATATTAGGAAGATATTGGCTGAATATTAGTGTTTTGAGAGGATTGGAGAAGGGGGAGAGGTGGTGGCCTTTTATAGGTGAGGAAAAGGACTCATTTGGTATTTTTTAAAACAAGTTATGTGTGCCAACATTTAAACCTAAAAATGTCATAAAAAAAATTAAAACATTAAGGTTAATGGAAGAATAATTGATATAAAATGTGGTTTGGACAATTATATATGTAATTTTATCTCTTAATTTTAAGGTTTATTCCCTTATTAAGCTTAATTTTACCTTAATCGCTGTAATTAATTTTAACTGCATTCACTAATATTTTTGGTGAAAAACTAATATAACATTATAAATTATTATAAATTACTATAATTAAAAATATGGAATCCATTTTTACAAATTCAAATTATATAATTGGTATGAATTAATTTAAATTTAATCGTGCAGATGAGACGACAATGCGGGTTTTTAATGCAAAAATAATCAAAAGTTTTCTATGTTTTTATATCCAATTTCAATGTGAAATTGGTTCCCAGGATCTATACTGGATTAATTGATAAAAATATGATCTAATTAATCTTTTATACCTATTTGAAATATAATTTAACCTTGTAAAAAAATTATATGAAAATGTAGGATTGGATTAGAATTCATTATTTTTCACTATTCATCTAGAAATGAAGTTTTTTAGAAAAATCCCAAGAATTCACCCTTATATAATTTTGAAGTTTTAAATTAAAAATTTAATTTAATTTTATCTAATTATATTTATAAATGGGTCTAAAGTTAATTTTATTATTTTTCAGATAAGGATAAGAAAGGGAGTTCATTTGAGAAAATAGTGTTTTTAAACATATGATGTCTTTACGAAATATTATATCTATTGATATCAATATGTTTTATTTATATAAAAAATTTCTAAAAATATTTTAAAAGTATTTATTAAAATTAATATTAATATTTTTAATATCTTTTTTCTAATTATCTCATTTAAATAATTAATATAAAAAAAGTTTCATAGAAACTCACTGTTGCGTGTAACACACGCAAAATCGGTGCTGCGTGTAGAACAAGCTAATTAGGTGTCGTGTGAAAGGAACATTTGAATTAGTTAAATCAAATAAATTAATTAAAATTTGTTTATTTATAAAAGGATAAATATTCCATACAAACTCCGGGTGTTACATTCTACCTCCTTAAAATGAATTCCTTCCTCAAAATTCATCATTCGGGTAAAAACAAATGTTGATAATTTTTTTTAATCATGTCCCCAATTTCACATATAGCTTCCTATAACTAGTTATTTATCCAAAAAACATTTACTAGGTGATTTTTCTTTTTTCATATAACATTATCTATATGATCTAGAATTTTGACTAGTTGTTCCTCATAAGAAAGATCCTACTTCAGAGGTATGACCTCTGAGTTCAGTACATGTGATGGGTTAGGTATTTACTTTCTCAAGAGAGATACATAGAACACATCATGGACATGAGAGATATTTTTATGAAGTTACAAGTGATAGGCTACAATCCCAATATGATCAATAATCTCAAAGTGGATTATATACCTAGGGCTTAGTTTCCCTTTATTCATGAATCTCATAATCTTCTTCTAGGCTGAGATTTATAGAAACACATTTTCACTAAATTAAAATTATAGATCATGTCATTGGTTGTTATCATATATTTTATTCTGAATTTGATCTACCTTGATATGATTCTAAATGGTTATAACCTTATTTGGCATTTATTTTTTGATCTCAACTCCCAATAGATTTCTTTATCCAACTTTATCCCAGCATGTTAGAGCACTACATTTCTTCCCATAGAGGGATTCATAAGGTTCCATCTGAATTCTTGAGGGAAATAATTTTTTATATGAAAACTTAACTAGAGTAAGGTGTTGATCACAAAAACATTTGGAATATATAGAATATGATATTAACATAACTTCTAGGGTTTGAATTGTTCTTTCAAACTGAACATCTATCTGAGGATGACAAGAAGTTATGAAACTAAATTTTGTATCCTGTTCTTTATAAAGAATTCACCATGAAATTGAGTTAAACCTCAGATCCTGATCCAATACAATGTAATATGGTACTACATAAAACCTTAAAACTTCATTAATTTCTATCATAGAAAGCTGATCCAGAGAGAAGTCTTCTCTAATGGAAATGAGGTGTGTGGACTTAGTACGATAATCGACTACCTCACATATATAATTAATCCTTTTAGAGTTTTTGGGTAGACTTTCGAAAAAATATATAGTGATTTTCTCCCATTTCAATTATGGTATGTATAATGGTTATAAAACCCCCTTAGGTTTTTGTATTATATACCTAAATTTCCAACATACCCAGCACCATGATACAAAGTCTATGATATCCATCTTCATGCCATCCCACCAAAAGTATTCATTAAAATACCTAGGCATATTTTTTACTTTAAGGATGAATATATAATAAAGAACTATGAGCTTTCTCTAATATCTCCTTCTTAAAATTTGTTATGGAAGGAACACATACACAGTTTTTGAACCTTGTCATTCCATCCTAATCAAGACTAAACTCAAGAACATTTCTAACCTTCTTAATCTTAACTTGGATAGGGGTTTGAAAATTTATTTGAGAAATATATATTTTTCCATATCCTTTAGGATTTCTAGATACATCCTTTAAAAACCCCAAAATCTTGGGTTTTTTGTGATCATCATCATCATCAATATGCTAGCATGATCTTTTTGACTCAAATCATTGGCCACCTAGTTTTCTTTACACGGTTGGTAATGTATTGAGTAGTCACAATCCTTTATAAAATTTGACCATCCATACAGTTCTCCATAATAAAAATTCATCCAAATCTTTAATTAAAATATTACAACTCGTAACTCCAAATCACGAGTTGGGTATTTTTTATCATGAATCATCAACTACCATGTGGCATAAGTGATAACCATTTTATTCTACATAAGAAAACATCACAATCCCTTCTTGTATGCATCACTATAGATTACAAACCATTCTCCACTACAATGTAATGTAAGCACAGTTGTGCTGACTAACATTCAATTAAATTCATAGAAATTTTCCACACATTAATCTATTTAGAGGAACTTGGAACCCATTCTAAGTTAACTTGGTCATATGATTACATAGTCATGAGAAATTATCTAAACATCTTCGATAATAGCCAGCCAAACCAAGAAGGCTATGAAACTCAGTTACTATGGTTGGTCTAGGTTGGCATTTAATAGCCTCTATCTTTGATGGATCTACTGATATACTATCTCTTGAGTTTATATAACCCAAAACTGAACCCTTTTTCATCCAAAATTCACACTTTGTTAATTTTTCATATAACATCTCATTTATTATGTTACTTTTTTACAATTCTCAAATGATATTCATGCTTTTCATTTCTCTTTGATTAAATAAGAATATCATCTATAAATACTACCAAAAACTAGTCAAGTTAATTTAACTACTATATTCATTAAATCCATTATAATATCACAGTAATTAGTAAGACCAAAAATAATTACTATATATTCATAGTTTCCATAAATTTTATGGAATGTCATCTTGGGTATATCCAATTTCATAACCCTCAATTGATGATATCCATAACGATTGTAAATTTTGAAAAATTATTGACTTCTAGGAAATTGATTAAACAAGTCATCAATATGGGTTCGAGGATACTTTTTCTTGACTGTGATACTGTTCAAATCTTGATAATCAATGCATAGTTTCATTGTTACATATTTATTTTTCATGAAAAAAGAAAAGGTGTACCCCAAGGTGGTATACATGGCCAAATGAATCCCTTATCAAGGTTTTCTTGTAGTTTCTTCTTAAATTCATACAACTCAACCAGGTCCATTCTATAGGAAGTATTTGAAATTGGTGTTGAATAATGTATTAGTTATTTTGATAAATAAACATCTTATTTTGTTGGATGGTTAGAAAAATCTTTAAGAAAGGCATCCAAAAATTATTTAACAATATTAATAGCATCGATGTCAATTTTCTCACCATCCATTTTAGAAAAAAACCTTATGAATTGGAATTAAAACCCATACAATGGATGTAATCTTCATAAGAAGATCATACATATCATAACATTTATGGATGGTCATAGGAGGGTTTTAAATATAAAACTTAACTTCCCTTCTTCAACAATTGATGTTGGATTTATGTAGAGAAATAAAATCCATGCCTAAGATGACATCAAATTCATCCAAATGAAGAATGAAATGATTTTTGGAAAGCACATCACACAAACATCAACTAGAGAGGAATCATAGTCTTGGGATTCAATCATCATACTAGTAGGGGATTTCACTACTAATTCCACATCAAATCATTTTGGAGGAATCTTAACTCCCTTATCATATTATTTAGATATGAAAGAGTGGGTAGATCATGAATCAAATAAGAAATTATTAGTTCTCGATTGGATGATAAGTGTACCTTTATCATGTCTTTATCACACCCCTCATCCAAAATAGATATTTCCTTAGATTTTCCCTAATCACTCGACATAATTGGTTTCTAAAGTCAATCATCATAATTATTCCTTAGGTTTGGGTACTAGTTATTATAATTACCATTCTCCTTACACTTATAGCACTGAAGTCGGGGAGGTTCATTTTGTGCCTCTTTTTCTATATTCTCACTATTTTCTAACTTCTTTACATAACTTGGGAAATAAAATAATCAATGGAGTTCCCTTCAAAACATAAAACATTTATTAGATCCCTTAAGTCAATTTCTTCTATGCTTATTCTAACACATAGATCGTAAAGGAAATCACATCTTCTTCTATTCATTTTATTTATATTTTCCTTTAAACCCGATATTACTTTTATTACAAGGACCATGATATTGGTACATGACACCATATTCCATTTCAACCATGATTTTACGATGCAAAATCTCTTCATATCTAATGAAGTCTCTTATTCCCAACTCCCTTATAAGACTTGGATTTAATCCATTGAAGAACCTACCAAATTTACTTTCAGGTTGGATGGTAATTCATGAAGCGTACCACACATTTCATGTGGAATTATCCCCATAGGTACCAACAGATTCATCATAAATTTTCTTCAACACTAGGAATTATTTCTTCATCATGGTAAAAATAATACAAGGAATGTAATTATTGAAAAATATGGTCCTAAAATTGTCCCAATCCATGGAATCAATATCATAATTCTACCTCATATTTATGGTTATAATGCAACACTAGTACATTTTTCCTTCTAATCAGTAAATAAAAAAAATGACGTTATGATGCTCTAAGAACTGGATAACAAAGAATAGATTTTCAGTAGTACTGATCCATTGTTTAGAAATAAGTGGATCAAGATACTCACTAAAAGAGGGTGGAAGTTTCCTCTTGAAAGACTCAAAAAAATAATTTTCCCTCATTTTATCATTTGAAAGTCCACCATGATTAAATACTTGATTGATTTCGGTGATCATAACAAAAATATTTTTCATTCCAACTCCTGTAGCATTCATTTTTTCAAGGATAAATCGTTACATTTTCCTTCATTATTACCATTAACATGGTTCCTTCAAGTTCCATCCACTAACTAAAACCAAAAGCATTGAGTAAGAAATAGTTATCATAATGAGCAACCACAAAATTCTGAAATTTCACTTATAGGATGTATAAATCATTAAACCGTCATTAATCTATGAAAAATTAGGTTTATTTGGAAATTCAAAGCCAACTTATATTTAAATCCTTCATGATGGTTCGTGAGGAGTTTGTGAATTCCGAAATCATATCTCCCATGATATTCAAACTAGGTGTGAAGAATGGCTCGTTGTCTTGAACTGGGTTATTCAGTGTCAATCCCAACACACCATGTCATAGTTATTACTCTTTGGTACATTTGTACAAGATCAAAATCCATTTGTAGTATCTAGATGCGGATTTAATTCTGGGAAACCACTCACTCTATCCTTTATCAAAATTCTGTGCAATTTTCCTATACCTTTCCTTATCCTTAGACTTATCATTATGAAATTTATTTGGGTCTCTCACTATGGTTATCTCATACTAGATTTCAAATATTAACTAATCCTTTTCTTTTATACCAACTACAGTAGCCCTCACAATTTATACATTTACATTATTCATCTTTTTAGAATAATTAAAACATTGTACAAATAGATGGCTAAAGACTACATTAATATATTTCCTTCAAAAACATGGAAACATAAACACTAGTACATAATTGAGCTATATTATCTCTCAAAAGGTTCGGCTTGACTATTACCCTTCTTAGACATATCAAACACAATACATATCTTCATAACTTGGGGATGGAAGCATAAAAATTAGTGAGCTAAGATGCTCAGTAAAGTTAAAAAAGTTAGATGTGTAAGAATAATCATGAGCATCAGGTAATGATAACAAGATCATGAAAATATTAGATCATACCCTCCATATCAAAGATCATATACATGAATCATTGAATAGGGATTGGCCGTTCATAAGACATGTATCATAAGGAAATAAATTACATATTCCATAAAATTGTAACATATGAATAAACATGGAATTATAGAAAACACATAATTATATAATATGATTTCCATAATAGTTATTTAATTCTTTCGAAGAACATATTGTATTACAGGTTCGCTCCCCAAACCATGTTAGTAGTCATGGTTCACTCCCATGACCATCTTAGTAATCAAGTTTCACTGCCAAGACCATCTAATTCTGTCTCATGAGATGAAAATCTTTCCCCAATACATTAGAGGGAGATAAAGTACCAAACCATCTCATAATGAAATCATACATACATGTGTCAAAAAATCATAAACAATGGTATCCTAACCCATGATATGAGATCGGTATCATAAAATCACAATCATATCATAACCTATAGAAAAATATATAGGTTTAATAATAATTTAATCTGAATCATAACCCATGAGAATAAGTGAGTTTTAAAATTATATTAACCATTAAAGAGAAATGGGTTTAATAAAAATCATGCTTTCAAAACATAAATCATTAATATAAATAATATTAATAGAAAAATTGAATTATTTCACCAAAAATCATGAGTAACACAAATGGATTTCGTCATATATTGGAAAACATTTTGAGACATCCTTTAAAAACATTTCTTGTGCAAAATATGTTTTATACATTGAAAAATGATTTTTAAAACATAAAATATTATTAAAAGCCTTTTTCTTTGAAAAGAGGTTTGAAAAATTATAATGAAGGATTTGAAAAAAATAACACATTTTTAAAATATTGTATCCTTGAAAAATATCTTCAATAATCATTTTAAAATATTTTGGGAAACATTTTTGAAAACATGGTTTTTTGAAATAAAATTGACTTGTGACCGAAGAGAGAAATACAGTCAGATTTTTCATTAAAAATTAGTAATTATTTTATGTACCAAAGAGTGAAAAAATGACACTAATACAAGAATATTATTGGAATAAATAGTGTATAAGTAATCTCATAATATTTCATTAGAGATGGATCGAAATATTTCATCAATAGAAACATAATCATAAACAATCCTGATAGACGATGAGATTATTTCACCAAAATCATATAACATTGTAACATGAGATCAGACTCTCTATGTAAGTAAATGAGATTACATGAAGCTTAAAATATCATTAAAATAACTAGATTCATGATATTACATGTAAAACGGATTTATATACAGCTTAAACAAGAATTTAGGTGCATAAAATTGTGAGTCTCAAAGAAAGAAAATTAAGATAAAACTATCTTACTCATTTGGTAAATTTTGAAACATTAACCCCATGAAATAAATATCATAGAATGAATATGTAAATACCCATAAAAATAATCATATAATAAATCCATGTGAAGTATACACAATATAAATAATTATTGTGTGGTGAATAATGTATATATCTCATGGAAATAAAAAGTGAGATAAAATTACCTTACCTAGTGTATTGAATCTCTTTGTACTCATAGAATATTCTTATATAGTAAAAATAAGTTTATAATAAATATTATAAAAATAAATATTCTCATATCTAATACCATATATGGTTTGACTATGACTTTATATTACCCAATTGTTAACAATTTCATGTTATGGTTACACTTCAGGTAATATTCACTTTGTTTTTGGTATGTGTCCTAATTTTTTGTATATATGGTATTTATACATATATATTGATTTCAAGAATATAAAACATAATAATATATATTTATATTCAGAATATATTTATTATAATAAACTATATAATATAAAAATATTAAATGAAATATACCGTCTATGGAGACGGTAGGCCGTACGTACACGTGAACATTGTTTCATTTTTATTATTATATAGAAAGAATGAAAATGAAATATATGTATATTTGAATATAATATAATTAAAGTATAACTAATATGTTATAAATATCATATAATTTCACTAAACACATTTTAAATACATTCTATGTAGTGTGTGATAGAATAACATCGCTTTGAGGGGCCGATAGTCCACACTTCTTCAAACAAAAGTATGGTATTTAGGCAAGATGGAAAGTATAAAGATATATGTTATAAAATAATTATATAAAATTCAATAATTAATAATCATCATATATATCTCATAAATATTTTTTCTATAATAATTACCAACCATGAAATGTGTTAAAGTAAAAATGAACAACCATCATTTCATGATGTAGTAGTTTTCCATACACAAACACAATATGTCTGTTACACATTAGATGGGAGTGTGTGTAAGTGTAGGTAAAACCCATAAAATAAAAATTAATAAATATATATATGACACTTTTATTTTTTTATAAGAATGTAATAATGATAATTGAGGTGGTGGACAAAGAAAATAAAATAATGGAGCTTGAGGTAGGAAGTTAACTCTTTTTTGGGTAACTTCTTTTGGTTTTCACAGAAGGGATTCTTTGGATTTCTTTCTGAACAAAGAGAGTATTAAATAAGTAAGGTAGATATTTTTTGAATTGTATTGGGAATAATGTTTTTACACCTATGTGTTTGAGAGGTGGGAGGAAGGGGGAGAGGTGGTGTTCTTTTATAGGGGAGTAAAAGGGGTCACTCGGTATTTTTGAAAACAAGTTAGGTTTGCCCACATTTTTACCTAAAAAAAGTAATAAAAAACCTTAAATATCAATAATGGAGGGTTAATGATAAAACTATTTCCATAATATGGGTTTTGACGAATTGTATAGATCATTTGGGACCATATTTTTAAGGTTTATTCCCTTATTAAGCATAATTTTACATTAATCGTTGAAATTTATTTTAACTACATTAATTAATATTTTTGGTAAAAAAATAAGGTGAAATTATTAAAAATTATAAATAATTAAGATTCTAAATATTTAATACATTTTTCCAAATTCAGATCTAAGAAGTTCTATAAATTAATTTAAATTTAATCCCACAGACGAGATGACAATGCAAGTTTTTAATGTAAATATGATCAAACATTTGCTATGTTTTTATATGAAATTTCAATGTGAAATTAGTTCCAATGAATAATATTGAATTAATTTATAGAAATTATATATAATTAATCTTTAAAGAAAAATTAAAATATAATTTATCTTTAGAAATAAATAATATAAAAAAGTTATTTTGAAATAAAATTCGTTATTTTTCACTATTTCAACAAAAATGAAGATTCTTAAAAAAATCCAAAAAATTAACCATAATTTAATTTAGAAATTATAAAATTTCAAAAATGAAATTTATTTTTTCAAATGAAAATTATAAATGTGTCAAAAATTAATTTTATTTTCTTTCACAGAAGGATAAGAAAATCAGTTCATTTGAGAAAATAATATTATGAAACATATAAGGACTTTAGAAAAAATTATATATTTTATTATCAATATTTTTTATTTATATAAAAAATGTATAAAAAATATTTTAAAATTTATTATTACTATTCATATCACTAATTTTAATGGCTAGGTTATAATTATCTCATTTAAATAATTAAAATAAAAAAATGTGTTTCATAGAAACTCAATGTTACATGTAACACATGCTTGGTTGGTGTTGCGTGTAGCACATTCCAAGTCAATATCATGTGAAATAAATGTTTGACTTAATGAAATTGAATACATCAATTAAAATTTATTCATTCAATAAATGGAAAAAAGTCCTTAAAAAATTGGGGTGTTAGAAACACATCCACTTTCTAATTTCCATTGAAGGATGCATTCCTAAGAAAAACCACTTACTCAATACATTACTAATAAAACCATATTACACATAGAGTAGTATCTAGGGTTTTAAATAAGTTTTTCTAACCATAAAACCAAAGGAAACTAAACTAATATTCAAAAATAACTAATCCTTTTCTATGATACCAACCGAGGTGAACCAATATAAACATTACTTTTTTCTTTATAATTTTTATAATTAAAACATTACATTACAAAATAAACTCAACATTGTGATAATTGAGTGGTTTAGTGTCTTTGGAGACTAGATATATAAGAAACTTATTTTTTTAATACCTGTGAACAATTCATTATAATCTCATAGAACTACATCTTCGTATAAACATCTCCCATGTTAAACACATCCTCATGCCCTGGGAAATATAAACATAAGAAATGGGTGAGCTTAAACTCCTTGTAAGGGAAAAATAAACATGTCCAAAAATTATCTAGGGAGATATCAGAACAATATGAGAAAACATAAGCTGTAGGGCAATCTATGATTAAAAGAAAATGAAATCCTAAAAATGGTTTATATGTCATTATAGGATTATAAGTAACCCCATACAATCAAATATATAACATAACATAAAGATTGGGAAAACCAGAGACATAAATCATGAGTCAGGGGGAATAACATAGTAACTTTTCAAATGAGGGTTTCACCAATATAATTATACAAGAACAACATTTTGGATCAAAGATCAGAACCTATTTTCTATAGTGGATCAAGCATCAAAACATGTTTCCCATGGAGGACTAGGCATCAAAACCTTTTTTCCCATAGCAGATCAGGTATCACAATCGATTTCCCATTTTGGATAAAAAAATCACTACTCATTTAAACATTGTCTAATGATATTTAAATCCTTACTCAATGCATTAAATGGATTTATAAGGTCCACCTGCCACTAAAAGATTAACTATACACATGTGTTTCCCAATAAAACATCGAATCATTACATCATTAAAACCTAGGAATAAGAATGAGTTTCAAAATATATTTAAAAAATATTTCATATAAATAAACATATATACTATAATAATTTATTCTAAATTTAGTCACCCAAAATATTAAGTTTATAAAATAATTTAGTGGATAATATATTAAACAAAACATCTTTAAAAAATGAATTTTATTAGATAAATAGGAAAATAGATTCCAAATCATAAAATTTATTGAAAAATATTATAATTAAAAGGAAATTAAAAAATATAACATGATTTGATACATATTTTTATTTCAAAATAAGAAAGGATAACATTGGTGGCATGTGAAAAAGGTCTAAAAAGAAAGATTAATTTAAGATAAATCTACACTTAGGATGATGAGAATTATTTAAAACATATTATAATTTTATGGAAAATAAAATATTTCACAGAAGGGTTTATGAATCAAGAACTCATTTTAAATGGATATATAAAATTGGACATCATATATAAAAGGATATCATTAAATATAAGGAACATTTAAGCTGAAGTTCAAAATAAACTATATAACTCAAATAATGATATCTAAGTTTCCAAAGTACAATGGGGATCAAATAATGTTTAAATCAAAAGAATATTAGATGGATTTATAGAAATGATCCTCAAAATATCATTAAATGTAAGATTATTATACCACATGAAATTAATATAGAAGTGAATACACAGTTCCAAGTAAAAAATATTTTACTAAGAACTATGTCTGAAGGGATTGAAAATTGATACAAGTAACCCTTACATTTGAATTTGTCTCCCAGTAATATTCTCTAACACCTTGTATAAAAAACATAAATATCTTTAAAAACATATTTTATTTCTATATTCATCCAAAAAATTGTTTATAACAATTATCTTTTTGTTATGATTTACCTATTTCAAGCATTGTGTGTTTATAGTTTTGACTGTTTATTTTATTTTCATAGGATATGTGTTGGTATTCATTATTATTACAAATTAAAACGTTCCAAAATCACTAATGTCAATATAATGTATTAATTATAATGATTTATGAAGTTTAAATTTTTTGTGATGAATTGTTCATTCTTTATCTTGGTAGTTGAACTCGATAATAAGAAAACATTGGTGATTTTCTTAAACAAAGAAATACAGTTTCTTAATAATTGAGTTAAATATTTATTTTTTATTCCCATAAACAAAAAATAATAACTATTTAAATATTTATTTAATAATTTATCATTAATTATATATTCACATTCTTCAATGATATAATTTCATCTCATTGTTCATATTGCTGGTCAAAATAACCCAAACATGAACATATGATGACTAATGGTTGATTATGAGGAGATTTATTTTCAAAATCATTATAAAATTATCTTAATCATATCATTTAGTTTTTATTAGTGTGATATATCAGAATTATAAATAATTAGAAGAATAAATTTAGGATAAAAAACAATTATATAATCTATGTAAAATGCGTTTTCTTATTAGTTCGCATATTTCGTATGTTAAATTGTATAAAAATTGTGTATAAATCATATAATTAAAAAGATGTAAAATTATTATTAAAATAATTTTATTAATATCATAATAATAATATTTTTCATTTACAACCATTCAACTAACCATCAATAAAATCCAATAATATTTGAAAAATGAATCGATACATAGAGGTGATAGTCTGCATACATGGATGGAAGATGATGTCATTTTAATAGAATGGGATAGATAAGTAATATAGTTTATCATTTTATATGGAATCCTACCACTTTATTACATAAATTTTCATTACATTGTATAAACATATGGTCTTTTAAAGTTTAGTTTCTTGGAAATAAGGTACATAATGCATGAGAAAGTTAAAAAATTATTCTAACCCACTTGAAAGTATTCTTCTTTGGTGCATCATAAGTACAATTAAGGAATATCATAAATTTAGTAAATACATCAATGGAATGGGTGAGAATATGGCTCAGTAAGGGAATAAGTAAGGGTAACATTTCATATGTGATCGAGAGGAATATCAATAAAAACTTGAGGATTATTATTATAGAATGAGAAATGGAAAAGTGGAATATCATAATAAAAATAACATGAATCATAACAAGGAAATTTGGATACAAAAATTAACTTATAAATTCATAAGAATATCACCAAAGTTAATCAATGAGGTGTCATAAATGATAATTATCAAGGTTATTCACTAAGGTATCATAAAACATGTCATCTCTTGAGATTAAAATATATAGCCAATAAAATGGAAGGGTATTAGGGAAAACTCATAATATTTCTTAATTTCATGTGAGTTACATATATCATAATCAAAAATTTCATAAATAAATAAATCCAAATAAAATAAATTGGTTTTATATCAAAATCATGGTGTTTCAAAAGTAATTAAAAACTATATCATTTTTTCATTTTCAGAAGACAGAAAGGGAATGTGTGTTTCGTGTTTATTAATTCTATAAATAAAATAAATAATATTTAAATCTAAGTGAATACCTTTGGAATTTAAGTTTTCTTGGGTATTAAAAAAATAAAAGATAATTTCTTGTGGATAATAGAGAAATTTTGAGAATTAAAATCTACAGCATAACGGGTATAAAACATGGTATTGAAAAATGGTAAAATGAGTGGGTAAAAGGATATCCCATTAATAAAACATATGTTTTAAGTAAGGGTATGATAAAAAGTGTAATATGAGGGAGTATAAAAATTTACAATACATACACAAAAATAGTTTCTTAAATTGATGATAAAAGAAGGATAATTCCATTACCTTGAAAAGTAACTCCCAAAACAAAAGGATTCAGATCTTGAGAGATTGAGGAAACATTAGGGGGGACTCATTGGGAGGTAAAACTACCAGATAATTATGGAAGAATGATTTTTATTGAATTTCAAATGAAAAATGAATTCATATTTATAGCTATAGTGGACGATTTTTTTAATAATGACAAAATATTGTTCTTGGAAATATAGGTTGTGGAAAAAAACCATAGGCTTGACCATGGTTTTTTTCATTTTTTTGGAAATTTTGGGATATATTTTATGTTATTTTAACCCATAAGATCCAAAAATATTTTTATATTATTTATTTTGGAAATGAAATGTAATTGTTTTACAAAATAATGTTTTTTAAAGATAAGGTTTTTATTTTAAGTAATGGAAATTAAATTATTGGTATAGAAATTGATTAAATTATATTAAAATACCTGATATCAATAAAATAAATAATTTTAAGTGTTTTATTTAAGTAAATTATTTATTAAATAATTATGGCATAATTATGAAGTCATTAAACATACCTCAAACCTCCAACTATATTTTTACTATTCACTGAAAAAAGTATTTAAGAAAGTTTCATAAATTCAACTTAATCTAAATTCGATGTGTTTATTTCAAAAAATATTTTTATTTTATCATAATAATTTCCAAATATGATAAATTTAACTTTTAAATATAAAAAAACATATTTATTAAAAAATAGCAGGTTAGAAATGAATAGTAAAATTTCTAAGAATAATTTTTTAAAGACATAAAAAAACTATTTTATCATTTATATTTATATAAAAGTGTTTTTTATCATATTATTTCATTGAAATATTTATTATTCTGAATACATTAATTTTATTATAAATATTTATGCATTTTCTGAAAAGTAAAATCTTTGTCTCAAAAATAAATTTATCAAATTCAGCATTTTTAAGAAAAAATATTATTAAAATGGAATTGATTGAATAAAAATTTTATTTATATAAAGGAATTACACTTTAATTAACTATGGATGGAAAACATAACCCTTTATAACACCTATTTATGACCTAAGGGTAAGGTGAAGAAAAATGAAAGATTCAAGGGGAATCTCGACTAACATTACCTGAGTAGTAATTTCCACCAACTTAAACTTCTCCCATAGGTGATTTTGATTAAACTTTACATTTTTAAGCTCAGCTTGGGCTTGTCAAGGGTGAACCCCACTGATTCTACCACCATCCCATGTTATGAAAAATGGGATTCATACAACATGACTATACTGGTTGAGGCCATCGCTTCTCCTTTCTACATCAATTATCCTTTGTCATTTTTACTTATAAACACTAATTATAACATTAAAATTATTACCAGGAGTATATTTTACAAAGTTCATCTTGAATAACTATCATGATTGACCAATTTTAATATAATGGTTGAATCCGGATGGCCACATTTCCTATTATACTCATTTCATTGTTAAAAAGATATTGTTTTTTGTGAAGAATATAATATCACATGTATTTACTTGAAACAAGTATCATTAAAAATGGTTGGGTAATTACATTATTCCCCATTAATAAAACTCATCATGAAAATTTCAAATTATTATCTCAGTTGAGAAAAGGTTTGGGTGCTTCTGTCTCATTTTCTTCTTTGATTACCATTTAAATTCTTCAAATTTTGGGTTCCTCTTAAACAATTTAATGAGGTAGCAGGTTTTTTTGTACAACCTTATCTTTACAGTCCATGATCTCCATCAACTGGTACTTATAAGAGAGGTCATTTTATTGTTCTACCACTTCTATATTCATTACTTGTGATGGATCATGTTTGTACCTCCTCAAGAGAGATACGTGGAATACATCATGAAATTGAGCAAGATTTGGTGGAAGTTCTAGATGAAATGACACTTCTCATATGCGATAAAGGATTTCAAAGGGGCCAATGTACATGGTTCTAAGATTCTATTTCTTCCCAAACTTCAAGTATCTCTTCCATAGTGATATTTGAAGGAAAAAATTATCTCCAAAATCAAAATCCAAGTCCCTTTGATGGTTTTCAGCATAGATCTTCTTCTGACTCTGAGAATCCTTTATGTTTTGTTGGATAACATAAAACTTTTCTATCATCATTTTAATGAGATAAGTCTTAAGATAATTTCTATCACCAAATTCATCTCAATAAGTAGGAGTTCCACATCACATCCCATATAGAAATTTTTAAGGTTCCATTTGAATACTCTAATGGAAGCTGTTGTTATTTGAGAAATCCACTAAGTGATATGTTTATCCCATCCACTTTTAAATTATATTTATAATTTTATTTTCTTTTACTCAAGTATTTAAATATTACTTTTAGGTTTTCCATCAATTTGGGGGTGATAGGACATACTAAAATTCAATTCGATAATCGGAACAAGTTGAATGCTTCTCAAAAATTTTCATGTGAACCTTGGATCATGATAGAAAATGATAGAAATTGGAACTCCATGAAACCTCTCCAATTCCATTATTTAAATCCAAGAAATTTTTTCAAGAGTGAAATCTTCTAAAAAAGTTATGAAATAAGAATTCTTGGTTAGTTAGTCCACTAAAACCCATACGTCATTGTTTCTTTTGGATGTTCCTTGGAGAAAAAAAAGTCCATAGTGATATTATCCCTCTTATATGTTGGTATGGGTAGTGGCTGCAACATCCCTTTGGAAATTTTCCACTCCTCTTTCACTTATTTACTCATAAATATCCTTATAGGGTAGTCAAAAATATCCCTTTTCATGTTATCCCACTGATAATGACAACGAAGGTCCCTATACATTTTCATTCTTCCAAGATATATGGAGAATGTATTGCTATGAGCTTCATCCATCATATCCTTCTTTATTCTTAGAATATATGGGATACATAATGTTGTACCAAATTTCTATACACCTTATTGATCAATATCAAACTCATAAAACCTACCATTATTCATATCCTATAACTTATTTTTGTAAAAAGGGTCATTCTCTTTGATATTTATTGATCTTCTCTAGTAATTATGTTTGATAAATCATTTAGGATATGATTGATGATATCCCTCTCTTTATGATTCCAATGTACAATTTTCCTAGTTCTTTGATCAAAGGATATCATTGAACACTTAACATTTATAGTACAACCATGACTTTCCTACTTAATGAATCAACAACTTTGTTTGATCTTCTAGGTTGATAATAAATTGAATATTCATAGTCTTTATGTTGTTCAAACAATATTCTCTATCTCGTGTTCAATTACATTGCATGAAAATATAATTATTAAATTGGTGGTCTGTGTATATATCACATTTATACCCATTAAGATAGTTCCTACACATCTTCAGAGAAAAAATAACTACAGCAAGATTCAGTTCATGCACATGACATATCTACTCAGGAGGATTTGACTTTCGAGATGTATAATCAATATCCTTTTCATTTTTCATGAGGATGAACCCAAGACCTTTCAGAGATTCATCTCTATAAATAATGAATCATTATTTTATAGAGGGTAGTTTTAACATAGGTTTAGTAACCAATCTCTTATTTATCTCTTGGAAACTTTCTTGACACTACTTTGTCAAGATGAACATATCCCATTTTTAAGTTAGGTTGGTTAGTGGATTATAAAGTCTTGATTTTTTTAACAAACCTCCTATAAAATCCTGATTAAAGAAGGAAAATATGAATATTAGTTATTTTCTTAGGATGAGGCCACTCCTCCACAACCATTTTCTTGGTAGGGTCGACTGAGATTCCTTCATCAGCTATAATTTTCCCCAATATGGAAACTTATTGTAACCAAAATTCACATATTATGAACATTCAATATATCCACTCCTTATTCAAAGTGTTAAATATAACCCTTATATGATCCTCATGTTTCTCATGACTTTTTGAATATATCATGATATCATTAATAAAAACTACAAAAAATTTATCAAGGTAGTCTTTATTTACAATATTCATTAAATCCATAATTATAGAAGGAGAATTAGTCAATATGAAGGGTATAAAAACAAATATATAATGTATATATCTTTATCATAAGGTGTTATTTTTAATATCTTCATTATTTTCCCCTTATTGATGATAACTAGATCAAGGATAAATTTTAGAGAATAATTGATCCTAATGAAGCTAGTCAAATAAATCATCATTCCTTAGGAGAGGGTACATGTTCTTCAATGTGATGCAGTTAATTTCTATATAATAAATGCATAGAAAAATTGATCAATCCTTATTATTCACAAATAAATAGTGTTCTCCCAATAGAGACACACTTGGTTAGATAAATCCATTCTCCAGAAGATCTTGAATTTTGTTTCTTTAATTCTTGAAAGTATGAATTTTCTATTCTATACAAGGTATTTGATATTAACTTTGATCCAGGTATGAGTTCAATGGAGAACTAAACCTTTCTTTTGGGGGAAGTTCCATGTAATTCTTCAAAAATTATTCCAATTTATTCCTAAATGATGGGGAAATTTTCTATTCCTATACTTTCATTTTCTTCTTCCATATCACCGATCATCTCTATAAAGAAGGATGCGGGGTTATTCTAGACAAATCTCAAGTTGAGATATCTATCCATTGAAAATAACTTTAGGATTTCCATTCAAGGCTATTGAGATTTCCTTGATTCTTTTTTTTACAAATAATTATACATTGAGAGCGATCTCATCCCTAATATAATGCCAAAATATTTCATGGGAATAACTAATAGATTTGCTATAAGATTCTTCTCCCCAAATTTAATAAAATATTTTCTATAAAAAATTGATGCTTGGATAATCCCTCCAATATTCCTAAATGATAACTCTACTAGTAATATTTTAGGGACTGATTCTATATTATCTATACAAATTTTTGGAATAAAGGAATGCATAGAACCATAATCAAACAAATTACTTACTATAATTGGGAGAAAAATGAGAGTAATTTCCACTACATAATTTAGATCATCTACTTCAGCCATCAGGATATAAAATTTCTAAATTCACTCCCTTTTCCAATGATTAGTTTGATAGTTATTTCCATCCATTATCTTCTGATTTTGATAATGATTGGAAAATTTCCCATGATATCACCACATGAAGCATTGGAAATCAGGAGGGTTCTACACCATATTCTCTTATTCATTATTTTTGAGAATTTGGGGCTTCACCGCACCACAATTGTTCTGATCTATATGGCCATATGAATCACACTTCAAATTTTCCACTCTCGATTTAGAATTTTACCAGATTATTCTTCCCATATTTGTTTCATGTGGGATGTTTCACTTTCTTTCTTCCTCTTTAGTGATCAATGTTCCTCCCTGTGTTTGGATCTAAATATATATTATTTTCATTCAATTTGTGTTACCAATTCATCTCTCTCAACACCAATTCAAACATCATAGCAATCCATGCTATCTTTTCATTCTATCATAGTTTTTATTAGATATATTCCTCAATATACGGGGTCTTATTATACTAAATAATATATAAAAATTCTAATTATGATCCATAAAAAGATGGAGGTGTAACAAGAAATTCTTTTAAAGTTTATCTCATAGCTTCCCATAGATTTATTTTCCTTCTACTTCAACTCTAAGAATTCTTTCTCTATTTTTTTCATTGAATGGGGAAAATATTAATTGAAAAGGGATCCCATGAAAACTTTCCACTATATTGAATCAATATACTTTATTGGATTCATGTTTTTAATCAGTTTCCACCACTGATCATCTTTTCCTGCTAAGATATAAATAGCCAGGGTGACATTCTCTTGTTTTGAACAATGGATTACATAAAAGATATTTTCTACAGAGCTTATCCATTGTTCAATAATCAATGGGATGGTATATCCACTGAAATAAGATGGTCTTTGATATATAAAGGACTCAAAGTAAATTTTTTAACTTTGACTTGAATCTAGTCTCTCAGCTTGATTCATGTTATTATAAAAAAGTCAAGTTAGTTTATTCATCATTTTCACGATGTTTTCCATTCCGGCTACCATCATAGGGATGTTAGAACATAGTCTATTTAACTCATCTTTTATACAGTTTCTCCTATTTCCCATTATTCTCTAAAAGAAGAAAACTTAATTAAGGGACATGTATCTTTTAGTAATATTATAATTATAAAGGAATTTTATGTCTTAAAACATCATTATTAAATATGTTATTATTTAATAAAAAATTCATTTTCTACATATCCATCATAACGATTCATAAAAATATAGGGATTAACCAAACATATCCCATAAGAGTGTCAAACTAGAACTACAGCAAAGCCTATTTTCATTCCCCAGTTCCCACTTGAGTCTAGCTGAAAGTAGTGTTTTTAGGTGCTACCCCTAGATACATATGTTTCAGAGTCACATCCACTTGGCTGTATCTAGAAATGGATTTATTTTCTCGAAGAAACTTAATTAATAATTCAACAAAATACAAGGATGATTTTCAATATTTTTAATCTATCCCATGGGTTATTCCTAAATTTTTAAAATCTAAATGTCTAAAAAAACTAACAATCCTTTTATACTAACTATAGTATCCTACCATTTTATTATATAATATTTCATTACGTTGTACAAATAAAGGATATTTTAAAGTTTAGTTTCCTAGAAATGAAGTATATAACATATGAAATCATAAAATATTATTCTAATAAACTTTCAATTATTATTCTTTGGTTCATACTATGTACATTTATTGAATATTATAACTTGGGGACACACATCAAAAGAAAGGGTGAGCATAAAGCTTGGTAAGGGAATAAGAAAGGGAAACAATTTACATGCGATCTTGAGGGATACCAATAAGAATGTGGGGAATATAATTATGGAATGATCAAGGAAAAAATAGGCATATAATAATAAAATTAACATGAATGAAAACATGGAAATGTGCCTACAACATTTAACTTAGAAATTCATAAGCATATTAATAAGTTCAATAACCAATGTGTCATAAATGAAAATTACCAAGGTCATTCCCCAAGGTATCATAAAACTCGCCATCTCTAGAGATTAAATTATTTACCCAATATATTGGATTTATATCAGGTTTCACCCTTAATATGTATTAATTTCATGTGATCCTTATATATCCTAAACAAACATTTCATAAATAATCCATGGGGAATAAAAGAAACAAGGTTGTTATGAAAATCACATTGTTTTAAAAGTTCATAAAAACATGATCATTATGTCATTTTCAACCCACAAATAGGTAATATAGGTTTTATGTATATCAATACCAGAATCAAATAAATAATATTGACATCTATTTGAATAACAGTGGAAAAGAAAAAGGATTGGGTACTCACAAAAAATAGATTTTATTGAGAAGCGTGAAATTTTGAGAAGTAAATTTGGTAGAATAATGAGTATAAAATGTGGTTTTGAAAAATGGTAAAATGTGTGGGGACAAGATTCCCCCATTTATAAAACATAATTTGACAGTAAGGGTATGATAAAAAGAGCACTAAAAGATATTATGTAGTGCTGAAACCCCAGGTAGCCCAGATCTGATGTCTTCTATTAGTTACATTTCCATGATTATATGGAATCAAATCCAAGAGGACCAAGAGTTCCTCCATATTAGTAAACAAAATACATAAATTAGAATTTTATTGAAAATGAAGAGAATAATTACAACATAATTTTCCACTTTATTTATAATCAACATTAAGGATAATAGCTTTATTCCATCTATTATATCCTAGTGTAAATTTCATACTTCTATGATTCTTGGGGAAAGGAAACATAATAAGGGTGATCTCAAATGCTCATTAATGAAAAAATATAGTGGAATAAATAATTAATCAATTTTAATAGTCAATATAGAAAGTTAAATAAATGAACATACATTATATGTAATCAATAAACAGAATGAAAGTGTGTAAATGACATGTAAAGTTAATAACTGGAAACACATGCCATTCAAATAACTAGATAATAAAAAATAAATATGGTAAGGTATGAAACAAAAACACATTTCATTTAATAAATTAAATGAAAATGAAATTTATCCACAGATATGTAGATACAAAATATCATGGATGAATAACAACTAAAAAAAATTATAGAAATTATTATTTGTTGGACATCATGTCTTTGGTACATGAAAACTTATGTTGTTAAGACCTTTCACAAGATGGTTTTAAACTATGGTTAGAAACCCATCTATAATACTTTGAAACAAAATTAAAGGGTTTTTAGCCAACTAATATCATCCCATAAGACTACTTTTTCACCTAGGAGATTTCATTAACCAGTCCCCAACCTGTAGAGCTTTCATTAATTGGTCTCTAACTCATAGGTCTTGCATTAACTGGTCCCCACCCCAATAGATCATGTAAAAATAATTTAAATAAACAAAATGTTTTATATAATTTTTTATTTAATAATGGATATATATTTATCAATATTTACCAAAATCATTAAATAAAATTCAAAGTGACCATCGTATGTTAAATGTTATGTGGTTCATGAAACATTTATATCCATTAAAAACGATATGAATATTTTGGGGAAATTCTATGTTATGTGATCATAGGAAATTGAATATTTCAAAGGGATTAAAATAAATCAATGAAGTGAAATTTAATACTATATATCGACAAATCAATTATAAACCATCCATTGGAATAATAAGGATGGTGCCATTACAACAAATCCCAAGTAAAGTAAAATAAAGGGTTATTGTTGTTGATGAATTGAAATATTATAAATTATTCTTTTTAAAAAATATTCTTGAGGAAAATATCCTTTTTTAAACCTTTTGAGTAAACATTTTCTCTAAAATTAATCCTTTTAAACATGAAATGTAAGCTTCAAATAAATTATGGTGGGTAAATCTTTAGAATCCTTACAAAGTGAAAAGAACATTCCTTTTTCACAGTAAACATTTATAAAAATGCCTTGTTCATAAATAGACAAGAAGATTCCATTGAAAAAATTGGTGAAATAAAAAAGGATAAAAATATCTTTACAAATTCATTTTAATTTTTTTGAAATTAGTTTAATAAAAAATGGTTTTTAGAATAAATACGTTCTCTAAATAAAGAGAGGAATAAAGTTGGGGTTTTCAGAAAAACATTTTCTAAAACATTTTCATTAATAGAGTGGAAAATTGTACTAATAGTTTAAAAAGTTTATTAATGACTAGAATAGAGAAAAATGAAAGGTTTTATTGAATAATGGTTATATAATTTTTTTAATGTAAATACCATTGAAATATCATTAATGTTATTATTGGGGTAAATAATCTTTAAACATTCCAAAGTGTCCAATATAACTTTGAAACATTTTAAATCACAAATCTCATAAAGGAATAATATTAAATGAAAGTTTTATGTATAATAATAATAAATAAATAAATTATATAACATATAAAAATGGGTAATATATACACTATTTAAAATAAGTAAGTGGTGAACATGACATTGATCTCACAAAAGTAAAAAGTGAGATGAAAATCCTTTACCTTGAATCAGAATTGTCTTGTGCATATTTATATTTTTAAATAAATAATTTCTGTTAATTATTTAAATTATTCAGAACCTTTTTAATTTTTACCATAACTTTTATTTCACTTTTTACCATGTTGTATACAACTACTTAATCAATTATATTTAGGATGGGTGTTTTGACCAAATTTGGTTTATGTGTCGAAAATAACTGTGGTTGATCAACTATGGTAAATGTGGTCATTATGTAACATCTATAGATTAATAATCATGGAATAATTATTATATTTATAAAAATACTATACTTTAAAACCCAATAATTAAATAATGTTAGTAAAAATTTACCAACCTTACACTAATGGAGACAGTAGGTCATACTTACGCAGGAGTAATGATCACATTTTCCAATAATCATTATGGAAAGAAGGTAAGTAATAATATATTTTTATATAATGATAATTATATAATAAATTACATATTAGAAAATAATATCTACATATATATATAATTATTGTAATGTCTAATGAATCACATCATGTCGAGGAGGCGATAATCCACACATTCACGAACTATGTTATAACTTTGTGTCTGAAAGGGTAATAATGAAAATAATTTATATTTTTTATATTAGATTTATTCAAATGTAATTATTTCATTAATATAATATATAGGTGTTTTACATATTTTTTTAATTAAAACAATCATTTATATATTCTATTTATTGTGTGAATGAATCACATCACATTGAGGGGGCAGTAGTCTGCACTTCCATAAATGATGTAATTCTCTTTACAAAAAATGAAAAGTATAAAAATATGTGATGTAAAAGAATTAAATAAGATTAAAAACATAATAAATATAATATATAACACATATAAATATATTTTCCATCATAATTGACACCATGATAGGCATTAAAGAAAAAATGAACTATCGTCGTTTTGTGAGGTGGTAGTTCACCATACACGTAAACAATATTTTCATTATCCATTAGATGGATGTGTGTGTAAGTGTATGTAAAAATATTAGAATAAAGAAAACACTAGTATATTTAGGATAGTGGATTTTTAATATAATAATTTAATAATAATATTTTATGGAGTAGATAATGGAAATAAAACTAAAAATGTTAAGGAAAGTTGTTACCTCTTATTCGGGTAACTCCTTTTGGTTTGAACCAAAGGGATTTGTTGGTTTTATTTATCTAAAAGGGGATGATTATATGATTATGGGATGGAATATTAGGATATATTTTTTAATATATTGGTCAAGAAAATGTTTCTTTATAGGTGTGACGGAGTGGAATAGATGGTTAACTTTTATAGGGAAGGAAAAGGACTCACATGGCATTTTTAAAAACAAATTTGGTGTACCCTCGTTTTTAACTAAAAGAAGTAATAAAAAACTAAAAAAACCAAATAATGGAAGTTTTATGGATGAATTATGTCAATAAAATGTGTTTTTGAAAAGTGGATAGGTCATTTGGGACCCTAAGTTAATGTTTTAGTCATTTATTATGCTGAATTTTTCTTATTAATTGTAAATAATTTTAATTACCTTCACTAAATTTTTTTTTCAAAAACCAACTTCAACTTTTTAGATGTTATAAATTATTCTTATTAAAAATATAGAATCTATTTCTACAAATTAAAATCCTAAAATTGGTAGAAATTTATTTAAATTTAATCCCACAGACAGGACAACGTTGTATTTTTATAAAGTAAAAATTTCCAAAAGTTTGTTTTGTTGTTATAGTCAATTTCATTGTGAAATTGATTCCAATGATCTAAATTATAGTAATTAATAAAAATATTATATAATTAAGCTTTAAAACAAATTATAATTATAATTCATTCTCATAAATAAATTAGATGAAAAAAAGATTTGAATTAAAATTCATTATTTTTCACTATTCATTAAAAAATGAAACTTCACAGAAAAATACCAAAAATTAAACCAAACCTAATTTTTATGTTTAGATTTATAATATGAAGTTTATATTGAAATATTAAATTTAGAAATGTTAAAAAATTATATTTAAAATTATTTTACCATTAAAATGATGTAAAATTCCCCTAATAAAAATATAAGTTTTTATGTATAAAACTATCTTTGTTATTATCTTATGTCTATCGAATATATTGGATGAATATCATAGATATTTGATTGAATATTTAATATATATTACATTATTATAACTCAATAATTTTAATTAATTTAATTTATTAGGGTAAAATATTTTTGTGAGCCTAAAAATAGTTTTCTATAAAATATTCACTTTATATTCTATTACTTCTTATAATCATTTATAAATAATTTGTAACCAATGAATTTGTTGTGTAAATAATATATTTTCATAATTTATCAATAATATTCATAAATACTTGTTTATTATATCTTATTATATTAAATAATAATATTTTAATAATATATTGTTGGGCTGTTACAACTCAGTCTTGCGTGTAATACAAGCCATTGATGAAACTCATTATTGCATATGTCACATGTTAACTAAGTATCATGTTTATTGAAACCTATAGAATTTATTGAATTTATTTAAAATAAAAAAATATATCATCAATATTTAGAAATTATATTTCCTTACACACATGGTGTTTCGTGTCATACATGTTATCAAATACAATTTTCTTACTTTAGATTTTCTGGGTGTTGAAGATTTTCCATACCACATAGAAGGCATATATGAAATGAGTTTCTTGAATCAAAGAGAAAAGAGGGATAATTACCTTACACTGAAAATTAATTCATAAAACACGAGTATTGGGACCTTAAGGGATTTAGAACACCTTGGGGGGAATCCTTGGAAGGTAAAACTACAAGCTCATTATGGTGGATGGATTTTGAGTGAAATGAAATAGATAAATGGGTGGTATTTATAAAAAATTGTATAATTTATTTAATAATTTCCAAATGCATTCCTTGGAAATTTAGGTTTTGGGAAATGAAAAACAATGGCCTTTAACATGGTTTTTTCTCATTGTTTTCAAGTTTTTAGACATATGTTATGTTATTTTAACCCATAAGAACAAAAAATAATATTATATTACTTCTATAGTCACTAAAAAAGTAAAGTTCACACAAAATGATGATTTTAAAGACAATGTTTCCATTTTAGACATTGAAAAGTAAATTATAGGTCTGTAAATTGATTAAAATCAATTAAAATAGTTAATATTAATAAAAAAACATATTTTAAGTCATTTAATGTGGTTAATTCTTTGTTACATTATTATTACCCAATTAGGAATTCATTAAACATAGCTCAAACCTCAAACTGTATTTTTTACTATTCATGAAAAAATAAAGTATTTCAGAAAATTCTCTAAAATTCTCTATAAACTAAATTTAATGTTATGATTAAAAATATTATGATTATTTTATCATAATAATTATATAAATATGATAAATTGAACTTTTAACAATACAAATCCTTATTTACTAAAAAAATATAGGGATAAAAATGCATAGTAACATTTATGACACATAAAAATTTTAAAGGACTTAATAAAACTATTTTATCTATAATATTTAAATAAATGTGTTTTTATCATATTATTTAATTAAAATAATTATTATTCCAAATACCATAGTTTATTATTAAAATTATATATTTTCTAAAAACTATAATTTTTTTTCTGAAAAATCTATTTATCAAATTCGTCATATTTATGAAAAGGCATTCTAAAAACAGAATTGATGAAATAAAAATATTATGTATAAAAAGAAATTACACTTTATGTAACTAAGGCCAAGAAACATAACCTCTTATAAAACCATGTAGGAAATACGAGTAAGGTGTGAGATGGTGATAAATTCATGGGGCAGCTTGACTAACATTGCTTGAGTGGTAATTTACACTAAATTGAACATCCTAATAGGTGATTTCCTTTAAGCTATATTTGTTAAATATCATATTGGGATTAGTCAATGGTGAACCCCAGTGACTCTACCTCCCTCCCATGTTTTGATAAATTGGATTCAAATGGAATGACTCTACTTGTTGAGGCCATCACTTATCCTTTATGCATTAATTATCGTTCGTCACTTCTACTTATAAATACTAATCTTAACATTAAAACTATTATTAAGAGTATAGTTCCAAAATTTCATACTGACTATGGTTAATGATTGACCAATGTTCATATACTATTCTAATATTTATGTTCAAATTTCTCTTTATGTTTAATTCATTATTAAAGAGATATGTTTCTGTTGTGTACAATATAATATAACACACATTTTCAGGAAACAAACATCATTATAAAAGTCTGGGTCATTAGATTTTATTGCCTAAAATATTTCATAAATATTGTAATTATAGATTAAGTAATTTTTTCAAATATCCACTTAAGGTGGTGAAAGAAAATGATCATGTTACTTCATCGAGGGTATTCTATCCATCCAATAGCCCGAAGGCCATCATTTTTTATCATTTATTTTTGATAATCCAACTTTTAAGGGGTGCCGTGGAACCCTTAAAAGGACTATAGGCATAAGTATTACATGGACCGTAGGCCTTAGAAGAATTCATTTTCCCGTAGGCTTCTAACATTACATAAAACCCATACTAACTACTTAGAACTGCTCCTCCCCAGCATCTTCATCGTAAAATCTGCTCTCCACCTTCACATGACTGTTCAGCTAGGAATTCCTGTGCATACACAGGCTTATCCCAATGGCATGTTCCATACCCTCCCATTCTTGAAATCTGTTTAGCTTCTACTGTGGTGAAATATCCTTGCTCATCCTCCTTGTAGAGCTTGTTCCTTGTAGGTCATCTAGTTTGCATCGCACTTAAGGTGGCTCGAAGGCCTTGAGGTGGCCTAAAGGCCTTGAGATGACCCGAAGGCCTTACTAACCCGAAGGCCTAGGTGACCCTAAGGCCTTAAAGGACTCGAGGGTAGTCTACACATACACACAATTCACATTTTCTTTTTTATTAATTGAAAAGGGAGAGAAAATTAATGATTATAAAATCATTATAATAAATTATATTTATAATTACAATACAAAATTTATCATTTTAATATGGTTTAATTGAATTTTATGATGAATAAGTGCACAAAAATAAATATAAAAGAACATGGAATAGTTAGAAATTTGTACCTCACTACCTGATTATCTCTTTTTTGAAAGGGGTTAAAACAGTAAGGGATGGTATTATGGAAAGAATAGAAATTTTTTTATGTTAATAGTAGTGTTAATTATATGTTTTATTAGAGTCATTTCCACAATCATGGGGTTGTATTCTGAGGGGATGTGGGGAGAGGAGAGCCACTTTTATAAGTGAAAATGGATGACATTTTCGTAAATACCCATATCTTCCTAATAATGGGATGTAACATTCAAGTAATGTGACTCAAAAATTGACAAATAATGGATAGGATAAGTGATGATATTGATAAATTACCAAACAAAAAAAATCCCACACATGTTTTAAATATGTTTTAGGTCATTTTCACTAAGATTTTAACTTTTACCATTTTGGATTTTACCATAGTAACTAGTTTTTACTCTAGTAAAATATTATTTATAATTTAAAAATAAAATGGTCCTTATTATATAATGTAAAAATACTTATTCAAAATTTAAATCCATTTACTTTTAATCAATTTAAAAAAATGATAAAAATTATTTTTAATATAATAATTATATAATGTATTAAAAAAATTCTTAAAATAATATTACTTAAGTTCTAAAACAATAAATATAGATTTGAAAACTAGAATAATTATTTTTAACTTTTTCATATAACTTATGAATGATTTTTTTCTAGAAAATGGTTTCATAAACTTCAAAAATATATCTTATAGATTAACTATTCCCTAAAAGGAAAGGTATTTATAAAAATAGTATATTTCACCACTCACCTAAAAATCAAATTTTTAAGAAAAAAATTATCTTCAGAAATATTTCCATGTTAAATAAAAAATGATGTTAATTTTTTCAAATTGAAAACATAAATTTTATAAATTTAATTTTTAATTAAGATCAAAAAACATAGTGAGGAATTGTTTTTATAAGAAAATACATTTTGGTATATAATGTATTCTTCTTCTTATTTTCTATAAATTACAAATTAAACTAGACTTAATCATTTATTTATATAAAAATGTATAAAAAATAAAAAATAATTAAATTTTATAAAAAAATATTTGATTAGTTTCTTAGTTTCACAAGTTGAGTTCATATTTAATGTAATATTTATTATATTTAGTTCATATATATATGTGTTTATATATATATATATATATTTCCAAATTCTGTTATACCTGCCAATTCCATGAATACTTTACAATGGTCTATATTTGTTTGGTTTCGGTGTTGTGTGTAGAGAAATCTATCAAAAATAGTATTTATTAAAGGAGTAATATTTTACTAAAACTCAATTCATTAAATGTGTTCTCAAAATTTTTCTTATATATGTTTTAAATAAATTTCCTACACTCATACTCATCAAATAAGTTAGAATAGTTACCATGTTTAATTCTTAGCTTCCCCTTTTGAAACAACCAGCCCAAAAATATAGAATCTCCCTAAATAAGTGATTTATCAAACATTTATTAAAATATATATCCTTGAACTTGTGTTTATATCTTATAACCCTTTGAAAGAAATATCTAAATAAAAAGTGAGATCGGGGATGGGCCATTATACTTTAGCCTGGAAAAAATTGAGGTTAAATTTAAACCATCAACCATAACCTTTGAAATGAATTCTTTGATAATACGATGGTAAATTAATCCACCTCTTAATCCATAGGAAAATAATTCTTACTTCTACAATCCTTTCACAACCATTTCTTTATAAAGTGGTAATTAACATCAGTGTTTTTTTGATTGATAATATTTAAGTAAATTTCTCAAATGATTAATCTCACTCTGAATATCACAACCCACAAGAAATGGTAACCTCACACGCACTTTGAGATCACCAAGATAAGTTATAATTCACATCAGTTGTGTTTATTATTATGCTATAGCAATATATTCTGCTTCCATTATAAATAATATATCAAAACATTAATTCTTTATGTGTTAATCCGCAAATATTTATCCCAAAAATAATACTCCTTAGAATGTAGAATTGTAATCATAAATACTTCTACCACAATAAAAATATATAATAAATATAGAGACAATTTTTTTGATCTATAATATGAAATCCCAATTTCAATAGTAACTTTGATATACATTAGAATACTCTTCCCTTCTATAAAGTGAGATTAATTTGACACACTTTGAAACCTTCCACACAATGTGGATGTATATATTATATCAAGAATTTAATCAATAAAATAATCTAAAAAATATTTTATTCACATATTTAACTTTATTATCCTTATAAATTGTTTTCCACTATAATTGGAGTCGAAATTACCTCCACATACTCAGTACTAAACTTCTTCAAAATATCTATAGCATTATTCTTTTGAGAATGTATGATGTAATCCTCCACATGTAAAATTTTAATACTCAATAAAAAACATTTATCCCATCAATTAGATCTGAGTAAAATCTTTTATTTGAGTCTCAAAATCATTATAAGTATATTCATTATTTCTATTGAAAATTATATCATTAACATTGACACTCATAATAAGTGATACCTCTTTAATTTCCTTGATATAGAGGTTGTTGTCAAATCATTTTTACATCAAAATTCAGGGCCTTCAAAAAATATTAAATATTTAAATACCATGAAAACATTGATTTTTTATCCCATACAACACATTCTTTAATATATATATATATAAACCTTTTCTTTATCTTATTCAAGCAAGAAACCTTTAGGATTCTCATTAGAAACTTCTCAGTTTCAGTATTGAGGAAGGCTGGTTTAACATCAATTTGAAAAAACACATATCATATTTGTGAAATGATAACAAGTAATATCATTACAGTCTCAGGTATTTTAACTTAGGAAAATGTCTCATTTAATTCAATCCCTTTAACCTAAAAATAACCTTTTGTGAATGAGTATTTTTGTATGACTCATCACTTCACCCTTTTTATTCATCCTTCTATAGAACACCCCATGTTTTCTAATAATATCCTTATTCATCGTATTAGGCACAAAATCCCAGGTTTTTTATTCTCATTCTAGTAATATTATTCATTCATATAATCTGCCAATTATTTATTCTACAACACTCACCCAGACTTATTGGTTAGACTACTGAAAAAACAAAAAGTATGTGTTGTTCTATTAAAAGTTTTTTTGAACTTATTTTTTATGGTCACAAATTATCATATGTGAATTTACATTTATAATCAATAAATTATAAACTGGAATATATTTTTCATCACTTTATATAGTTTAATCATCCTATTTCACTTTAAAATCACTTGTATTTTCATGTTTTTAAGTATTTTTAATGTGTTGTCCAATAAATCCATATTTATCTCTATCATTCTCAAAAATTCATTTTTATTTTCCTATATGCATTGATGAGTTATCCAAAACCTTCACGTCAATAATATTTATAATATTTCTTATTTGTCTTCTATTTCATCGATATACCCTTCAATTAAGAGGCTAATTAAGAAAAATTACGTCATCACCCCTTTTCTTAATTTTTTTAATGATTTCTTGTTTCCAATTTGATAAAACAAAGGATACCAAATACCAACTTCATATTATTAATATATTTATAATACATCTCATATCCAGATATATAAAACATCGGTCGATATAGACATTTATTATATACATGTACAGTGGTCCCAATCACTTTCCTCCAAAAGAATCATGAAATATTTCACTCCACCAATATTGATGAAGCTATCTCACCAAGAATCTATTATTTATTTCAGAAAAATGATTTTAATATGGGGGTATATGGTGAACATATATAATGTTGGATAATAGGATTTTATAAATAAGATTCAAATTTTCTGCCTGTGTACTCAACTCTATTATCTATTCAGATTATATTCAAAGGGAAACAACAATACTTTTTTTCAGTGCTACTGACACATTTAAATGACATCAAGTCTTGAGATTTATGTTTCAGAAATACAATACAAGTTATATGAGTAAATTAATTAATAAATGAGATAAATTATTTTTCAATATTTCAATATTTCATCCTCATAGGCCTGAAAATGGGTAAATGAATAAGCTTCAGTGAGAGAGATTTCTGAACATTCACATTTTTATGTGAAGAATTAATAATATTCCATTTTTAAAAATTAGAGTAAATTAAATGTATTTTAATCTATAAGATAGGAACATTACAATTTTTTTATCACAATAAATCATGTTCATGTTTCTTTATCTAGGATTACTAAGTCTTGATTCTCCAAAATAATTTTCATCCTTTACACTCCAATAGTAAGAATTTTCAGATTCTCTTAATTGAAACAAGTTAATTTTTGTCCTTTATAGTCAAAACCAAAATATGCTTTAAACTAATCAAAAAAAATTCATCATTCAAAAAAAATTAGTTTATTTTATCAAACATTTGATAAATAATACTAATTTTGTGATTAAACCCATAAATATAATGTGTATTTTTTTCTTTAACATATTCTCTCTTATATCTATTGATCAAAATCCTTTAATTCTGAGTGATCCATTATTCATAAATTAATCTAGACTCTCTTTTAATTTTTAAAAATCTTTTAGAAGTATCATATCACCTATCGAATGTGGAGAAAAGATATTTTCCATAATCCTAGGATATTCATTTTATAAATCTTTCAATTAATATTCAACTATGCGGTATTTTTTTTTCTTATTCTGAAAATTATTATCATTACAATTAATAATTTCATTCTAAATTGATAAAAAAAACGTAAATTTATTCTTAATACCTTACTTGGATGGTCACATATTTCACAATTTTCACTAATATTTACAATTGATTTTCCATCTTTACATAAGAAACATAAAATTTCTTATAAAATTATATTTTTGAGTGGAATAACTCCCCATAAACTCCCTCTTTCCAAATCACCTAGGTTCATATAAATAACCTTAATTAATCAAATATCTTATCACTACCTGTATAAATTCACCACAATAGACGAAATAAATATAAAATGATAATTTTATTTCAAATAAATTTCGTTTCCTTCATAATAACACTTTCTATCCTTCAATGTTTTAGACAATTTTATTTACCACTTTTTGTGAACCCAAATTTTTAGACACTCTCAACACATAAAAATTTAAGTTGTATTTTTTCTTGAATATTTAAACCATCCATTTAGAAAAAAAATTCATTAAAAATAGAATTTTTATATTTTCTAGATTTATAGAACTTATTTTCTTTTCTCAAAATATTTATTTTTTCCCCTAATGATTTTATCCAAACTTATCTTCTATATATTTGTGATATTTTACCCTTTTGAGTAAGGTATTTGATTATTAACATTGTCATCATAATTATTTGATTCTTCAATGCCCTTGATTATTATCTTTTAGGATTCTCCCAATTATTTAATATACTTATTGAATTTAATTATACATTTTTTCATTTTGTTTTCATCATCCAAGAAGATTTTTTTAAACACGGTCAAGTTACATAAATCTTTCTTTAAACTTATCTTACATAACATCATTTAGATCCTTATATTTATTTAATGAAACCTTTAATTCATTAATCACCTTTGAAAAATTTGATTCCTTTTTATCATGTCCTTTGAAGCTTGAGATCACATTAATTTATTTTTATATTTCTATATATTTGAGATATTTAAAAGAAACTATTTCAAATTAGGATTCATCATGAGTTCTATTTTAGTTTCTTACCCACTTTCATCTTATTTATCTGTATCACTATTAACACCATCATATTTAACTTGAGTGATCAATATATTCTCATTTTATTCAATTGAGGTATCAATATTAGTTTCATTTTCACCACATTATTCAGAATTAAACATAAATATTTTGTTTATATTTTTGAATGTTTTGAATTTATTAATTTTACCTTTTAGGGATACCATTACCTCCTGAGTTTTGATGTATTTTTCTTTGGACTAATTATTGAAAACTTTTAATCTTCACTAATTTATGTACCCTAAAATATTGGATAATTATCCTCAAAATGTAAAATAGCTCCACATTTAAAACAAATCATTATTTTTATTTTTCTTTTTAAACACTTATTGATCCGGATGAATTTAATTTGAAAAAAATTATCTCAATATATATACCATCTACTAATTTCTCTAAATGTTATTTAGATTCATCATAACTCTTGTCTTTATTCATTGATTCAAAGGATATATCATTTTTAGTATTTCCCTTCTTTTTATGTGAATTTCCTTTTCTCATTTGAAAATAAATGAAAATACTATAAAAATTATCTTATTAAAGAATACTAGAGTCACAATATTTAGTATTCAATACCTTTTCTTCAAATCTGTTTTGAAATATGTGAATTAAATTTTTAAAAATTGTTGAATATTTTAGTTTCATAATAAAAACATCTTATGGTTCTCCCCATTTCATTGAATCTTTTGAATATGTGATCAATAAAAAAATTATCCTGAGTTCAAATTTTTTCATATATGAAACAACATATTTGTAATTTACTATATTATTTCCACTATATATGTTCTCTAACATATCACTGATACCTTTTTATGTTCTAATTCCAATGAATTTGAAGAAATCATTCTCCGATAGTGATGAAATAATTTCATTATAAGATTGAATGTCATTACCATTGTTATTTTGATTAATTGTAGTCATTGTTATGTTCCCCACATGAGTAACATAAACTTCTATTGAAACAACATGAACAATGAAAAAATATACAATAGGCATGAAAATATACTATATTTCTAAATGTGATAGTTCTTTCTGTAAAACCTAGAACAACCATTTTATTCACAAAATTTATGTGATCCATTATGGACATAAAATTCAAAACCAATTCAACTTCAAAAATAATGTATAAATGGAACATAAAATATCCAAATAGATTGTTTTTATTGAATTTAACACGGTTCCCTAAAAATTTATTTAATATCACGATTCTAATTGGTATTAGAATCTATATAGATACAAAGGGGGTGGAATCATTGTATCCATTCCTATTTTGTTCCACCACTGAAAAACCTTTTTCGTCGGTTAAATTGATAAAATTTCATGCTATTACAATTTTAATTATTCATATCTACTATGAATTATTGATGATAATCACTTAAATTAGTAGTCACACACCCAAATAAAATAATCACATTGAGAACAATGATTTGACATTGTTTACTATTTTTAAAAAAGAGATACATTTTTTTGAAAGATCCATTAAAATATTGAGACCACACGATCAACTAAAATTACTATCATGGATGAAAATGAGAAAGGATTATACTTAAAATCATGTTAAATACAAATATATCCCAAATGATGTAATTTTATCCCACACAATCAAAGAACTTTCTTTAAATATTAATTTAAAAAGTATATTTAACCCCTAAAGAAGGAAGTGTTTATCTATTGAAGAGTATTAACTAATATTATATTTTTCATAAGTAGACCATGTTAGAAATATGTGAATAAGCATAATCATAAAACACCTAACATATTATTCATTTATATACTTATAAATATTTATGATAGATAAATATATTAACATTAATCATTAATAAAATTTAATATGCTTACAACACAGATTGTAGTATTCTGCTTATTCATAAGTAGAAAAATATGTTATATCCATGGGTTATTCTTATGGATATGAAATACATGGCTATATGTAGTCCATTGTTGAACCTAGTACAAAATTTAAACTTATATTCATGGATATGGGATGCGTGGATATATCTTTGTCTACATGTCGAACTTATATCCAAATGCCCCATGCCTATGGATAAAGTGTTATTTAAAAAATTATGTTTCCGTCGAGTTTCAAACTGAGGCCTGGCACATATAATCTAGGATATTCTACCAAAATTATAGTCATTTATATATATATATATATTGTTTTGTAGATATATGTTATTATTATTATTATTATTAAATGAATTATAATTTTCATCCCACTATGAATGGTTATAGCCATGGCCCTTGATAACCACAACTACATGATTCTTATAGCCATGATACTTCATGCCCTTGCAAATAGGTGTTGAATGTGAAGACATATATCCATGCTCTAATATGACTATTGAAAAGGGATTAATATATCCATAGTCTTTCATTACCATGGAAATATGGGTTGGGTTTAAAGACCTTTCTCTATGATCTTTAATAACCATGGTAATAGAGGGTCCTATAAAAACATTACTGTATGGAAATGTAAATAAAGTATACGAATGAATACCTATGTCCACATTCATTTATAAAAATGGAAACATAGATTTTCTTTTCCCTTACCAAAGGGAAAAAACTTTCACATAGTGTTTGTGTAGAAAAAAATGTGTTGTATAGCCATGGGTGGGGATGGTTATTGATATATCAAACTTATAGACACATGAATATATTGAATATTGATGTATGTATTTTTTTATCTAGGGATATCCCCATACATTTATACACCCCATTAAATATATCCATGTTTTCTTATTGGTGATTCTTCAATATATTCCTCTAAATTTACACTCTACGTATTCCTGCTTCATGAATAGAAATAATGAACATTATCTCTACTTATTGTCTGTCTTCATCTCCCTCTATTTGTCACACAAAAAATATTAATTTAACATCCTCTTTTATTATCTATGTCAATAAAATATCACAAAATATCAACTATGTTCTACAATATCTAATCCATTAGATTTGTAATTTCAAATTCAAATCCAAAGATAACCCCCATTATCAACTTCTCCCACTTAATTTCAAGAGTCTTGATCAATATTTTCCTTTTATTCACCCTTGATATATTTTGGGAACATGAGAATTTATGTTAGGGTATCCCTTGGTTAATCCATTAATCCATATCATCAAAATACTTGAAAATTGTATTAATTAACACATCATGTCATGATGAGGTTCTATATGGTAAAACAAGTGAAGTTTTTACTAATTGATCAAAAAATTAAGGATTAATTATAGTGTAACTTCTTTCCAAAACAACATGACCTCTTATTCAAAAAATTATATAAGGGAATTAAAATATCATTCCAACATTTATTTTGGTTTAATCAAATACACCATGATGCAACTAACCTCCCTTAATGTGTAATCTTATTGCATGCACCAGATAGTGTGTTCATGAACAATTATGTCTTGATCGATGTAGTGTGATCTTTATGTTACAAAGGACATGCTCAACAAATCATCAAATTTAAAAATCCATCACAATGTATCCATAGAAATTTTGGTGCGGTTGTTTTAGAATTAGTATCAAATTTAATCTCACACAGCTTAGTTTTAGAAAGATGACTACTTTTGTGTTGTGATATGATCTTCAACAACCAAAATTTATCCTATAAAACCTTTTGAACTTTATACTTACACATAAATTATATTTAAATTTGTTGAGTTATTTATACATGATCTTCAGTTCACTCAAACATAGAGACATCAACTGCACATTTCTCAATTTAGATGAAAAACTATTCAAATCACTTCTAAACAACCAAATGACCTTGACCTGAATTTAATTTCTAATATTCACCTGATTTTGAATATATTTCATGTGATATTGATGCACTAAAAACAAATGACAATACAAAGTGTCAAAATACATACCCAATTCACTTTTTCCATCAATTGTCCACCCATTTAACAATAACCAACTCTCGGGGTAACCTTCAACCTCAAGTAAAATTTGAGTTACAATAAACTAATATAAAAAAAATATAGATTCAACTAATTACATCTTTAAAACACTTAAGGATAATGTAAAAAATCTAAGAAAAATCCACTTTTAAAACCATTTATTGTTTAAAATCCCATTTCAAATTATTAATCTCTTTTAAAATGTTTTTCCACTCACACCAATCATTTTTAAAAAACCAATACAAGAGTATCAAAATCACAGTGCAAATATAAGTCCTAAAATGACTAAATTATGTCTGTTTAACTAGGTGCCACCATACAAACTATTTAACCTAAATTATCCAGTTTATTATTGAATATTAAGAATAATTGTGGATCAGTCCATTTCATGATATCATAATTTTTATAATTTAGGGTCTAACTAGTCTTATGACACCACGTGGCGATGATAATAATAATAATTATGATAATAATACATAAACATAATAATAACAAATAACTGAGGTGATCTATTTTCATTTAATCTATAACACTCATAATATTAATGGTCACCTACTTCTAATGATATCCAATTAGTAATGGACACTCATAACAATCATCCCCAACACTAATGATTTACGATGATGTAAAAACCAAAAATTAAATAAATAAATCATCCCCGATACAAAACATAAAATAAAATAATAAAACATCACCAAGTGTGTAACAATGTTGATATCACTGAAAATATACTATAGAGAAACCTCAATGGAATCTTGGTCCTCCTATGAGAAAAGACCCAAATTATAAAACCTCTATAATCATCCTCTTAACCCGAAATAAATAAAAATCACATAATAATTCACTTAGAAATTTACCAATATTTAAACTACATCAAATGATGTGTGTTAATACTCTCTCAACCGTCAATATCCACCATACATGAAATCCTCATGCTCTAAATGAATTTAAAAATTATCTAGTGAAATATGTAAACCAAATCCCTATTTAAAACAATTACAGTTAGAAAGGAACAAAAAAGAAAATACAATGTGAATGAAATAGTGGATGATTAGCTAAACTAGCTAACCAAAATCACTTAGATCAGTCACTATATCAAAGGAAAATAAAAGGGCAGACAAATTAAGATAGTAAAGGAGAAGAAGGTAAATATAATATCCTTCTTTTAGGACCCATTCTACCCAAAAAAAGGTTTTGTATGTTAGAATATCGTTCATCCCCATTTAAAAAAATGAAAAATAAATTAAGAACATCATTGGAATCCATAAAATCTCAATGGAATTCTATGGATCCTAGTTTACACTACCAATGATTGGGTGGAAAAGGTAGTTTCTCTCTGCCACTTCCTATCCCACTTATGTTTCAATGGTTACTATTATAACTCATCAAACTAAATTCCATCAAATTTCTTTAAATTTTTTCATTATGAGTTCTTATACCAATATTATGATTCCCAATAATTATTTAAGATACCATAAGATACTAGAACTGTCTCCATATCAATACAAATCCAAATTCTCAAAATCATTTTGATTTATATCTAACCAGAATCCAATTTTAAAAATTTAAATAACACATGAAACCATAGAGTGTTTTAAACTCACAATCATGATACTTTTCGTCCATGGAAAACTAATTTCATCTATTCATCAAAATTTATCTGATTCTATTTCATATATTCTTATATCTAATAAACCTTTTTCTCCCTAATTAGTCTAACCATATTTTTATTGAGATTCTCTAATCAATTAGGATCCCAGTTAAGTAATAACTCTTATTTTTCCATTTATTGTTTTAGAATGTTGTATGGATGATTTTCCATGAAAGAGCATTGTAGGATCTTCTATTAGCAAGTGACAACCAGATCATGGCTCATCGATCAGTGTGTAGAGAATCTCAAGAACCTCCCCAATGAAAACGAAAATTTACTATTCTTTACCAGAAATTAATATAAATCAAGATAGTGTGGATATTCTAATTGGGTTCTCACATGTTTTTTATTTCAATGATGAATGTAAATAAATCTACCAATAGATTTATTCACTAATAAATTTTATTGTGGGTATGAGACTATCTATGGGGATTTTTGGGAGAATTATTAAAAAACAATTGAAATTAATCATTTGTTCTAATTAAAATGGATTGAGAAAACTAAACATGGTTGAGGTTTATTCCCCTTTTGTGTTTCTTGGATCTATTTCACCATTCTTTATGTGTTCATAACTGTTATTTTTCTTACTAGTGGTTCAACAAAATACCAAATATTCAATCATTATGCACCGATTTTTTGGCACAACTGATTGATATCATAGATATGGAATTAGATAAATGAAAATACCAAGATGAAACTGTGGTAATGATGGATTTGGGATGGATTTGAGATCCCAAGTTTGAGTAGGGTGTGATATGGTAATGGGGATCAATAACGATTGTTCTCCAATTCTCTTTGGAGGTTGGATTTTAGTGAGCTGCAATGACAAGGCATGTCCGGAGTAGATCCATGGTTTCTAGCATGATTTATGGTATTATAAACATCTAGAGTAGTAGGAGATAATGTGTGAGTAAGATCCATGGGTTTCTAGAAAATTTGCATTTCATGGTGTGTACCAAATTAACACATTCTATGTATAGGGCCTTGGCTATGGCACTAGGGTTTCATAAAGAGTTATGTATCACACAAAGTGTGACCCCTATCACAGGTAATTTTTCTTTTTCTAGGATCTTAATAATATAACTATGGAATTAAATGAGAATGGTCCTAACTAGCCACACATGGATATGACCAGCTGGACATGGACATGGCCAGGAGTACCTTGGCTTAGACAAACAGTGTACCCTGACAAGGACAAGGACATGGAAATGGTCTGTGAAACAAGGGTAGGACCAAATGCCTAAGGGACATGAAATTTACTATAAATAAACATCATTTACTTCTTCAAATAATGATTAGATGAATTTTCCTCTTTACCTTGGACAAGTTTTGTTAGGGAGAGTTCCCTTGATTCACTCCCTAAGGGTTACAATGTAATCACATACTACACATAGTATGGTGATCCATTAAATGGTACTTTGATATAGTTGTTGGAATACTTCTACGAGGCTTGAATTTATATCCTCTATCATCATATTTCCCTATGAGAAGTTCATGGTGTAATTTTGACTAACACTATGCGGAGATGGATCCTTTAATTAATAGGTTATTATGGATTGAGTTTTTGGTATACCCCTTGGCCTTGGGTGTGATCCTAATTTATTTATCATTATTTTTTTGACTTCCATTATATACTTATTATGGTGAGACCCATTGATCATTACAACTCCGATGGACACCATCAGTGTTATTTGACTTGTAGAACATGTTCTCTTGAACGAGTTCTATGAGGAACCTTTAAACATGATTCCTAGAATAGAATTATTTTTGTGAATTTATATTGAGAATGTGTGTATTGTAACACCCCAAGCTTCCATGGTATGATTCTCTTTCAATAATTCAATAGCTTGCATTGTACGCAAGTTCGAGATTCCAACACACCGCGACCATTCAAAGTAGTCGTTATGAATATTAATACCCACTTTTTGAAATTATATAAATTTTATATTTCATAATGGACCTCATTTTTGGATTCGGAATATAGAAATTATCTTATGTTGAATTTTTGGTATATTTCTGAGAACATCCAATTTACGATGAATAGTGAAAAATACTTAAAAACAACATTTTTAATCAAAATAATTTATAGTGACAAATTATACTATTGAGTGGTTTTAAAGTATAATTGGAATATAATTTTACCATTTTATCCAATGGTGGTCATTATAATTAATTTTACTTTGAAATTGGACATAAAAAATTGTAAATCTTTTAATTAATATTGCTTCTTAAAAACACGCTATTTGTTTTGACAATGGGAATTAATTATAAAATTAATTAATGCAACTTACATGTTTGGAATTTTGAAAAATAGAAATCATTTTTGAAATTGAAATATCAATTATAGCTTTGGTTGAATTTTTGGTATTGTTCTGAGAAACTTCAATTTTTGATGAATAGTGAAACCACTAAATGGTAGTTAAAAAACAAATTTTTTGTTTAAATGAAACATTACCAGTTCTGTGAATTGAATTTCAAAAATCCGACATAAATGGTTTTCATTAGTAAGTAAAATGTGGTTCAATGAGATGAAAATAATTTTTGAGGAATAGTAACTTTAATGTTTTGTTAATCGCGATTAAAGGTAATTACTGTAATTTAAGGTAAATATAATATTATAATAATATTAAATTACCTTTACACTTGTCCTGCCCTTATTGGATGAGTCATGGAAGACCAGGAAAATCCATGGGTCAACTTGGGGACCCCATGGAGCCACTTGGGTAATAAAATGACATTAATAACTTTTTATTTAAAGTAAAAATAAAATTGTCACCAACATGTGTTGTTTTACTAAAACAATTATTACATGGGGTTATATAAGTTAAATTTTTTACTATAAATATTAATTGGAAAGATAAAAATATTTCTTACATCATGGTATCTTTTTATAATTTTTAGACAATAAAAAAATAAATTTATTTATGAAACCATGATGATGCAGTGAATACCTCATTAATGAATGATTTAAATAAAATGAAAAGATAAGGTAAAACATAAGAATTAAAATTGTCTAAATCCTATTGTATGGGTTTATTTAGAACCATTATCACCTTATCCTAGAAATATATCATTGTGGGATCTTTAAAATTCGAAAATAATTCCATAATAAAGTAACATTACAATCTTTCCAAGAGTGCCCCTCCTCTCCTCTTATAAAAGGCCACCACCTCTACCACCGTATTCACACCATAAAAGACATTTGGCTCCACCAAACTCTACCCAAATACTCTATCAGCTTCCATATATTACTCCTAGAAGCCTCACTTTGGTAAGAAGTCTTCCCAAGGAATTCGTTGGATCAAATCAAAAAGAGTTACTAGATTTTAAGGTAATGTCTTCTCTTATGTTCTTCTGTTTTATTTTGCTTATCCAACCCCTTAAACCATTTTTATTCCATTATTTTGTAACAAAACCACTATATTAAATATACTAGGATGTTTTTATGAGAATTATTTGATTTACAATTACACACACCTCTGTCTAATGGTTAAATAACATACTATTTTTTTGGGTTCCAAATTACTGCGTCATGAAATGATGATTGTTCAATCTTCTTTTAACACCTCTCATGGTGGCCATTAAGATGTAACTATATTTATATATTATATATATTATGTTTTTTTCCTCATGCTTCTGTATTTTTCATTTATGGCATACCTTTATTATTTCCATTATGGGTAAACACGATAATTTCGTTTTAGGAAGTGCGGACTACCGCCCCCTCAAAGTGATTTGAATCGTTAATGCCATATGTGGGACGTATAAAGGATGGAGTTAATGAAATTATATATGATATTATACTGGAATTTTTATATACCTTTATATAATTATTATTTCATTCCACTAAATATGAAATAGAAATGAAAGTAGTGTTCATGCGTACGTACGGCTTACCGTCTCCATGAACGGTGCATTTCATTTCTTACCTATAAATGTTATATAATATTATAAATGAATTTATCTACTGGATATATATGATATATATGATATCTACATTCATGAGTATAATTTTGGAGATAATGAATATTCTACCACATAAACAACTTGTAATTATAAGAAGTTTATTGTTGACTCGTGTACCAAAGATCAACAAAACGACCATTATTAACTTAAATGACTACATAATGTTAATAAAATGGTAATAAGTGATATAAAAGGAATAATGAACTTGAAAAAGTTTCTTAAGAAAAATTAACTTTATTTTATTATTTAGGAGATTAAATAATGATCGTGTCAGGTTGGAAGAAGGTAAGGGATTTCGTCTCAATCTCCTTTCATTGAGGCATATTTTTTTTATACACAACTTTCCTTTATACGATGTATAAAACCCTTTGACTTTTAAATTTATTCAAAAGAGAATATTTTTATACGAATTTTTTTTACTAAACTCCAAAATGAATGTTTTGTATTTCGTATGTGGCGACAATGGCTTCTCCACTGCTGTGACAATTATTTGAGTTTCAGCTTCCTCTACAAGCCATAAATTTTTTAAAATGAAAAATAAATACCGTGTTTTACTTTTCATTTATTTTGGTATAGAAAAGGTTTTGATAATGTTTTTATTATATCAATGTGTTTTATTGATATCTTGGGATTGAAATGTAGAAATGATATGTTTCCTTTATGCATGTTTTATGTGATACGATTATGTTATGGTTCTTGGGCATTGTTTATGATATGTTTAATCCTTTTCATATAAAGAGTGCATTGGACATAGTAAGTGATAGGTGGAGCCCGCTATAGCTCATCGATGCATTAGTAGGTCTCATGAGACAAACTAGTGTCTTCGCATGAGGCCTTGACAAAATCTTATTTGTAGTCTTGGCACGATGCCTTGGCTACGTGGTTATGATAGTCTGGATTTTGCATTCCATCATTATGAAAGTGGTTATTGATATTGCATGTGATTATTCGACTAGTAGAATATCCATGTGAATAAGTAAATGGTGTTATTTAATTTTATTTTTTCCATATTATGTTGAAGTTAAAGTTTAAAAGGCTTTTGTTTTAGTTATACATTGCCTTAAATGTTTATGTTTATTTATGAAAGTTTTTGTTGTATTGTTATCTTTACTGAGAATCTGAGCTCACCTCGTTCTATGTTTTATTTTTTCCGGGATGTGAAGAAATATTTTATGACTGACCTATAGGGATAGTCTGAAGGGGATATGAGGGTGGGATAGGGAGACTATGTTATTGTGATTTTTCACTTTATGATGTAATGTAACATTTATGAATGTATCTAGTGTTTCCAAGGATACTAAACTAATCGGTCTTTCAAGATTTGATATTTTGTGATCATGACAATTTAATGTAACAATGCACTGAATCTGGGTAACTCGGGTTGGGGCATTACAGTCGGTATCAGATGCAGTTTAGTACTAACCTTGGAAGCTAGATTTAGATAAACTATGATTAGAGCACATAACCCTAAGATAGACTTTGAGGATTAGTATAAAAGAAAATACTAGAATTTTGGTATTATAAAGATTTTGTGATTTTTCCGAGAAATACATCCCTTTCTGGATACGAGCAGGTAGAGGCGGCTCTGGCACATATGTACCTAGTGGAAAAACCCGAAAACACCGCTTTGAGCTAGACTCGAACGGGAACTGGTGCACGACAACAGGCCTTGCTGCACTCTTGGTTACGACACTCTCGGGGGATATGCTTAGGATAATTCCCATTTTATTTACAAACCATTATGAAGGCTTTAGGAGTATAAACTTCCTCAAGGAAAACATTTTTATGATTATGGATTATATCCATAAACTGTTCAATTTATGTTAAGTGTTTTACAACTATGGAATTATGTATTTTGATTCATAAACTGATCTAGTTTATGCCATTGTTTAGAAATGGCTCCTAGTGGAAGGAATGGAAACCGTATCAATGCACACACTCCATGAAGGGATTTCCCTCCTGCTCAAGATAATTATAGTGGAGATGGTGATACAACTGGTGCTGATCAACTTATCACCATACTAGGAAAACTCACTCAGGTTATGAATAATAGTCTTACTCATATGGATCACCCTGATCCGCAACATGGAGGATCAATGTTAGACCGCTTCATGAGGCAACAACCACCAATATTCAATGGGAGTACAAATCCCTTATTAGCTGAGACATGGATAAATTCCTTAGAGAAAATATTCCATGCCTTGGGGAGTAGTGAAAGGGTAAAGGTTATCATGGCAGTTTACCGCCTCACTAGAGATGTTGATCAATGGTGGTCATTGATTCAAAACACAATAGAAGATGATGAAATATCAAATATAGAATGGAGGGAGTAGAAAGATATTTTCTTAGAAAAATACTTTCCTCGTGACCATTGAGCAGATATGGAAAGGCAATTTCTATGTTCGAGACAAAAGGAGGATGAGAATGTCGCAAAGTATGAGGCCAACTTTAAAAGGTTAGCGAGGTATGCTAAAAATTATATATGTAACCCAAGAAGTCAGATTGATCGTTTCTTTGATGGGTTAAAATTGTTTCTCATTCGAGCATTGGTCTCATAATCCTTCTCGTTATATGAAGACATTGTATCATGTGCTATTAAGACAGAAAAGCAATTCTCTAAGTCTTATGACAACAATGTAAAGCAAGATAAGAAGAGAATGGTGGAACAAGAGATAGATAAAGGGAAAAAGGGAAAGAAGGATTTTATATTATGTGATAATTGTGGGAAGAATCACCCCTGTACTTACCTAAAGTGAATGGGAGTTTGTTATAAATTTGGATAAAAAGGTCACCAGGCTTGTAATTGTAAAGGAAAGAATGAGGCTGTCAATGTTGAATGCTATAATTGTAGATAAATGGGGCATTATGAAAATTAATGTCCTAAGCGCCAAGGAAACTTACCTCAGAAAAGGCAAAGGGAGAAAGGCCAAACTTATGATGTTACTACAAATAAAGTTAAATAATTAATATATTTGTGTTTTTGGATTCAAGGATTATATTCTGGTTATAAGAATAATGTGATATATAAGGATTGTACTGCAGTACTTGTTTTTTTCATTAAGGTTTTGGTATGTTTAAGGTAATCATATTTTTAGTATGTGACAATAAGAATCATTACTTTTTTGGGGAATCTGATGTTACAATTGATTTTGGATTTTAGAAACCTTTAAGAGAGAGAGTTTGGACAAAAGTATTTTGGATAACTATAAAGGTTGGAATGGATTATATTTTACATTGGATACTATTGTTAAGGTTATTTTTGGATATTTATAAAAAGGACAACACAAGACCATGTGACAACCCGTCGCGTCGGACAAAACTGTGGGAATCAAACCCACAACCGTAGTGCGATTGAGATTTATCACCTACCACTAGACTACGTGAAGTCCCTAGAGTGTATAATGTAGTTTCTTTAGTTTTGATAGTTGATTTATAATTTTTTTTGGAACCCTATATGGTTAGGATAAATAGAATATTTTTGAGTGCTATTACCTTTTGGACTGAAAGATGAGTTTGTGGTAAAAATTTATTAAAGAATGAAAGTCTACATGACAAGTAAGTACATTTCCTTACGTTCTTAGTAAATCTCCTAAATAAATTCCTCAACATTATGAAAGGTAACTTAAAGCAAAAATGTTATCGGTTAACTTTTCCTACTGGGGATTCAATTTCTATTTAACCAATCACAAGTTTGTGATTTTCTCATAGTTAACATTCTCCTAATCCTGTTTTCTACAAATCTCCATCAGACCTTGATGGTTTTTTCCCATATCCATGTTTTCATTGAATCATAGTATGGGCTATATCGGGTGACCTTTGTACTTCTATTTCTTTCTTTTAAATTTATATTTTTATTAACCCTATTTCCGATGTGGGTTTTCCCAAAATATATTTTCTATTTTCAACCTTTTATTTTCAAAGAAAAATTTCAAATTGTGAGGATTCAATTTATTTAAGGAGGGGGGAATGTAACACCCCAGGCTTCCACGATACGCTTCTCTTTCAATAATGAAATATCTTGCATTGTACGCAAGTTCGAGATTCTAACACACCACGACCAATCAATGTAGCTGTTATGAATAGTAATACCCACTTTTTGATATTATATAAATTTTATATTTCAGAATTGAATTCATTTTTGGATTCGGAATATCGAAGTTAGCCAATGTTGAATTTTTTGTATTTTCTGAGAACTTCCAATTTATGATGAATATTGAAAAACACTTAAAACAAACATTTTTTATCAAAATAATTTATAGTGACAAATTATACTATAGAGTGGATTAAAAGTATAATTAGAATATAATTTTACCATTTTATCAAATGGTGGTCCTTAGAATTAATTTCACTTTGAAATTGGACATAAACAATTGTAAATCTTTTGATTGATATTGTTTCTTAAAAACACGCTATTTGTTTTGACAATAGGAATTAATTATAAAATTATTTAATGAAACTTATATGTTTGGAATTTTGTAAAATAGACTTCATTTTTGAATTCATAATATCAATTATATCTTAGTGTGAATTTTTGGTATTGTTCTAAGATACTTCAAATTTTTGATGAATAGTGAAACCACTAAGTGGTAGTTAAAAAACTAATTTTTTCGTTTAAATGAAACATTACCACTTCTGTGAATTGAATTTCAAAAATCTGACATACAAGGGTATCATTAGTAAGTAAAATGTTGTTCAATGAGATGAAAATATTTTTTGGTGAATAGTAACTTTTAAGTTTTATTAATCACAATTAAAGGTAATTAGTGTAATTTAAGGTAAATATAATGTTATAATAATATAAAATTACCTTCAAACTTGTCCTACCCTTATTTCATGAGTCATGTCCGAAAAATACAATCCATGGGTCAACTTGGGGACCCCATGGAGCCACTTGGGTAAGAAAATGACATTAATAACTTTTTATTTAAAGTAAAAATAAAATTGTCACCAACATGTGTGGTTTTACTAAAACAATTATTACATGGGGTTATATAATTTAAAATTTCAACTATAAATATTAATTGGAAAGATAAAAATATTTCCTACAACATGGTATTTTTTATATAATTTTTAGACATTAAATAAAGAAATTTATTTATGACACCATGATGATGTAGTGATTACCTCATTAATGAACGATTTAAATAAAATACAAAGATAAGGTAAAATATAATACTTACACTTGTCTAAATCCTATTGGATGGGTGTATTTAATACCCTTATCACCTTATCCTCAAAAAATATGATTTTGGGATCCTTAAAATTCCAAAATAATTCCATAATAAAGTAACATTTCAATCTTTCCATGAGTGCCCCTCCTCTCCTCTTATAAAAGGCCCCCACCTCTACCACTTTATTCACACCATAAAAGCCATTTTATTTGGACAGAATCTACCCAAATACTCTCTCAAATTCCCTCTATTACTTCTAGAATCCTCACTTTGGGCATAAGTCTTCCCAAGAAAGCCTTTGGATCAAATCAAATAGATTTACCTGATTTTAAGGTAATGTCTTCTCTTATGTTCTTTTGTTTTATTTTGCTTCTCCAACCCCTTAAACCCTTTTTATTACATTGTTTTGTAATAAAAATAGTGTGTTAAATATACTAGGATGTTTTTATAAGAAGTATTTGATTTACACTTACACACACCTCCGTCTAATGGTTAAAGAACATACTATTTTTGTGGGTGGTGAATTACTGCTTCATGAAACGATGATTGTTCAATCTTCTTTTAACACCTCTAATGGTGGCCATTAAGATGTAACTATATTTATATATGATATATATTATGTTTATTTTTTCTTTATACTTCTTTATTATTCATTTATGGCATACCTTTATGATTTCCATTATAGGTAAACGCGATAATTTCATTTTAGGAAGTGCGGACTACCGCCCCCTCAAAGTGACTTGAATCGTTAATGCCATATGTGGGATGTATAAAGGATGGAGTTAATGATGTTATATATGATATTATACTGGAATTATAATATAGCTTTATATCATTATTATTTCATTTTATTAAATACGAAATAGAAATGAAAGTAGCGTTCATGCGTACGTATGACTTACCATCTCCATGAATGGTGCATTTCATTTCTTACCTCTAAATGTTATGTAATATTATAAACACATGTATCTAATAGATATATATAATATATATTATATCTACATCATGAGTATAATTTTGGAGATAATGGATATTCTACAACATAAACAACTTGAAATTATAAGAAGTTTATTGTTGACTCAAGTACTAAAGATCGACAAAACGACCGTTATTAACTTAAATGACTACATAATGTTCAAAACATGGTAATAAGTGATATAAAAGTAAAAATGAACTTGAAATATATTCTTAAGAAATTATAAATTAAATCTAGTTTATTATTCAGTAGATTAATGAACGACCGAGTCAAGTTGGACACGAGGTAAGGGACTTCGTCTCAATCTCCTTTCATTGAGGCATATTTTTTTTATACAAAACATTCCTTTATAAGGTGTATAAAACCCTTTGACTTTTAATTTTATTCAAAAGGCAATCTATTTATACGAATCTTTTTTACTAAATGCCAAAATGAATGTTTTGTATTATGTATGCGGCGACAATGACATCTCCACCGCCATAACCATTATTTGAGTTTTAGTTTCCTATACAAGCCATAAATTTTTAAAAATGAAAACTAAATACCATGTTTTACTTTTCATTTATTTTGGTATTGAAAATGATTTGATAATATTTTGATTATATCAATGTGTTTTATTGATATCTTGTGATTGAAATGTGGAAATGTTATGTTTCCTTTATGCATGTTTTATGTGATGCAATTATGTTATGGTTCTTGGGCAGTGTTTATGATAAGTTTAAACCTTTTCATATAAGGAATGCATTGGACTTAGTAAGTAACAGGTGGAGCCCTCTATAGCTCCTCGATGCATCGGTAGGTCTCATGAGACAAACTAGTGTCTTGGCATGAGGTCTTGACAAAATATTATTTGTAGTCTTGGCACGAGGCCTTGGCTACGTGGTTATGATAGTATTGCGTTATGCATTACATCATTATGAAAGTGGTTATTGATATTCCATGTGATTATTCGACTAGTAGAATATCCAAGTGAATAATTAAATGACATTATTTCATTTTATTTTTGCTATATTATGCTGAAGTTCAAGTTTAAAAGGCTTTTCTTTTAGTTATACATTGCATTAAATCTTTGTATTTATTTATGAAAGTTTCCACTGTATTGTTATCTTTACTGAGCATCTGAGCTCACCCCTTTATATGTTTTTTTTCCCAGGATGTGAAGAAATATTTTACGACTGACCTGTAGGGATAGTTTTAAGGGGATATGAGTGTGGACTATGCAGACTATGTTATTGTGATTTTTTCACTTTATGATGTAATGTAACATTTATGAATGTATCTAGTGCTTCCTAGGCTACTAAACTAATCAGTCTTTCGAGACTTGATATTTTGTGATCATGCCAATGTTACGTAATGTTGCACCGAATCTAGGTAACAAGGGTCAAGGCCTTAAATGTATTATTTAGAATATAGAAATATTATTATAATATTTTTTGTTGACATATACCTATGATGATCTAGTTGTTATTATTATTGTTTTATTATTTGTGATTTTGGTTTGTCCTTCTTGGTATTGTGTTACTCACCCATACATGGGCCTTTCTCACATGTGTTGTGTATCGTACAGATGATTGAACTTTCAATGGAGTCTTAGAGGGCTCAAAAACAGGTAGAGATTAGTGAGATAGACTGATTGAGGTGTCTTATGATGGATAACTTAGTAGTAGTACCCTTATATACTTTTAGGATGGACTTGTTTTCAAACTCGTTTTGGTGGTATTTTAGTTGGAAATGTTTACTTTCTAGTAGCAATTTTCATTCTATGATAGTGGGATTTAGATTTATGAAAGCATTGTTCATAAATTTTTTTACATTTCTACATTTTATAGGCTTTGATATGTGTGTGTGAGAGAGAGTACAGGTACCATATGTTAAGGCCTCCCAAGTGAGTGATATGCCTACATGGAATTAGTCGTCACCCTCTGGCCTATTGGAGGCAAGATTGCAGTACTCGTGAGACAAGACCATATGGTATTGGCCGAGATAGAATGGTATCAGAGCAGTTGGTTCTATCATAGGAATAATGTATGTGAGATTAGTTTGGGGAAATAGGGTTAATTGTTTCAAGTTTTTTTTTAGGAAAATAACTCTAGTTTCATGAACCAAGTATAGATTCCATCTGAGCCGATACTGGAACCAGTCTGAGAAATGGACCAAAAGGAATTATCGATCCCCTAGGGATGGAAACTAGTGTTCAGAATCAATTTAATCCATGTGGGAATGACTTTTACCAAATAAAATGTGATCAAATAATTGAACTAGAAAAATGTATTGTTAAACAATAACAATTAACTAATCATAAATAAATATACAAACTAATCCATATAGAAATACAACTAAACATGATTGAAACTCAAAAAAACCAAACCAAACCACTAAAAACACAAAATTTGTGTTACCTCAATTTCACCACTATCCAAAAGAACAAAAAACTCCAAGATCTAGAACGAACCAGAGACCCTAAACCAGAAGTTGAAGCTACAAAATAGACTAGGTCTACCGATACTGAAAGGTAAAAGTAGTGTGTGAGCTAAACAGATCAATAGACAGCCACAAAAGAATCTATATGTTTCCATTATAAAAAACATTCCATAAATACTTGTTTGAAATGCATTTATAAATATTGGGTTATTTCTATTTAATAAAAAACAATTCATTTTTTTTAAACAACGCACACCGAATCTTTATTTTCAAAATACAAGTTTACCAATTTAAAACCAAAATACAATAAATAGTTATTGGGCTGTGCTGAAAATAAACTACCATTATAAACATAAAAAAATTACAACAAAATTCAAACCATAAATTGTAGTTAGTAACTATGGGAATTTCCTAAACATACATAGAGAAATCCCTAGACATACTCGGTTCAGAACCACCTGTCCGCATATAGTGGTGCTCCCTAGTCAATAACCAAATAACCCTAAACCGACTAATCTAGTGGCATATCCCACCTGGAATCTCAGCAAATCTAGGGGGTACCAACCCATCTAATCAGGTTTGATCAACAACCATCACTCGACCCTCTAAAATATGCCCACAAACCCCTAATAGAAGTATATTGTCTATGTAGGATACCCTCTCATGTGCGACTCATCGTACATGTCGTCACTAAACTTTACTACCCCAAACACAAGCACCACCTATATGATAACCCATATAGGGAACTCCCTAATAGGTGTACCCATCATACAATGAATCATTTACATGTTCCAATCAGGTAACCACGTCACATAAGCTTTCAAACCCATTTCACAAAAATTATAAAGATTCTTATTGACTTCACATCATAAAAGTTTTAAAAAAACTCTCAATTCATATTATGTACCAAATGATCGTTATACTTAAAAAACCAAAATACATTTCAAAAGACACTTTCACTTTATTTACAAAGGTCAACAAAAAACAAATACATTTAAAAATTCAATGAAAAATGGGATTTTACCCTTTTCAATCTCTCTCCAAAACATGTTTCAAGGTCAAATGGGATAATAATTAAGGAACACCATTAAAGTGACATTTCCAAATAACTTATAACAACACATTCCCATTTGGGAATCATGGGACCATTTTACGAAAAGGCGTGGAAGGATCGATGATATACTTTTTAAAGAATAAGTGTTTTAATATTTCATATTAATTTAAATGCACATCCATCTATGCACCTTGTGCACCATGGTTGTTCCAAAATCTAATTTCACACTATAAATATCCATGATAACCCCCAAAACCATTTATAAAAACCTCAATTTCTTTTAAAACCAAACCCTAAATTACACATAATTGAAAGAGCATGAATACTCATTTTAAAGAACCATGATAACCCTTCCAAAAAAATTCACTAAAACCATCTATCCATAAAAAATACCAACATTCACAAACAATTCCAAATATATAATCTAATAATTTTAAATAAATATTTATAACGGGAAACACCACCTGAATCACCTAATTTTTCTATAAAAATAAATCAATATTTTATCATACACATTTTGGGTAGATACTCATTGGAATAAATAAATAATCACATCGAAACTGATTTTTTACAATTTCTACCAACAAGAAAATATCACAATAATCTAAAATTATGCATTATAAAGATGAAAATAATATTCAAAAATCAATTATAAGAGACCAAGTGTCAATGGAATGAATTGGAATGTAAAATCAGGGTGACACCTACCTCAATGACACCTGAATGTATTGAAACTCTCAGATGAGGAAGAATACACCCTATAGATCAAACCACACACCCTAAGAATCATTAAAATTGGACAATGCATCAACCCTAACATCTAGGGTTCATCCAAGATTGGGCCTACCTATGAGAAACAAAGAAATAGAGAGAGGACAAGTATATGAGGTGAAATAGGGGGAAACCCTAATAAACTCACATTGGGACTTCAAGGATGGATCCTTGGGAGAAGAGGGGGCAAAGAGAATGGTCTAGGGGTGTCCCTTCATGATGCAAAAATGACCCAAGACGTTTGGGTCCGATTTAGGGTAAAAAAGGGAGAGGTTAGAATAATGTTTCTATTAATTTAAATATCTAGGATGATCAAATAGTTTGGCTACATGGTTTACCGAACTGTGCGACAACCATGTGGTAGACACTACCCAAGAAGAAACTGAATGCATAAACAACCCGCATAGTTTGGCCTACCATGCACAAACTTTGGGGTAAATTATTCATAAGATAGGATCGACCACACGATCAGACTGCATAGTTTGACCAATCTTGCTAAAACCGTGAAGTAGCTTCTATCTAATACCAGGACCTTCCATGTGTATACCTTGGCTGGGTTTCACAGTTTCCACTAATCGCTTATTTCCCACTCACAGGCGAAAATTCACCCTGACTACCAAAATTTCAAAAAAATTCAACCCTGTCTCTACCCGAACCTTGACAAAAAACATATAAGACAAAGAAAATAATAAAATAAAGGATTTTCCAAGGTTAGTTTGTGACAGTTATCCCCACCATAGAAACTTTATGTCCTTAGAAACTCACCCATTTAAAAGACAATCTAAACTTGAATCCATGCCCGACCAAAATCAATAGAAACCATGGACCTCAGGGTGACCTTTATCTTGACAAGTAAAACCAAACCAATTCTAGAGAAAACAAAGGCACAATAGATAATTGGAGAACATGAGAGGGTTCTCCCCACTAAAATAACTAAACTAACAAAAACAACATTTAATCTATTATCCCAACAGTATCCTCATGGAAACTTTAAAACTCCCAACACCACCGGGACCATGAACTTCCAACATAAACAAAAACACCATAACATCAACACACTAGCTGAACAAAACACCACTAGTACTGATAATTTTCCATACCAGTAAAAACCTCAAATATGAGGGGATAAACCCACAAAATGAAAAATAGATAACCTAGAATGAAATAATGGACATCAGTTTCCACAATTACTTTCATCTCCAAACAAGCATAGTTAAATCTAAATCCAAACCACACAAGGGTTAAAAAGACTCAATGAAAAATGAACAATTCTAGAAGCCACATTCAGATGAACACAACCACTTAGATCATGATAGAAAAATATGATCACACTTTTAAAATGGAAATTTGAACTCATAATGGAATAAAAAAACTATAACAAGGAAACTTTAAATGTCTCCATCACAACATAGAGGAAAAACTTGGGTAAGGTTTTACAAACTCCTAGTAACTCTTGATTGTGTGCAGGCTTCACTCCAAGGCCTATGGTTGGAGCCCTAGTGACTGAAGGATCTCTTGAATCATATTCAAGAACTAACATCCTCAAAAAAAACATCTTATTTAGATAAAAATTCCTACAAAACTACTCTAGAAGACCCAAGCAGCTTCAATAATGGCATTTCTTTAGAAGGATGCAACAAAATGACATTAAATGCCTGAACCAACCACACTAGTGGAAAACAAGATAATGGTATGACTAACTGTAATACATAAACAATCAATGAGACTCCTTAGAAATATGTTCCCTTTTAATTCACTCCTTTATAGATGGAGAACCTTCACAAACAAAAACAGACACCGGATTGTTATCTGCATGAACTCCTGAAACCAAACGAGCTAATAATGCTTTTTCCACCAACATCTCTAAATGAAGATCCATAGAGGATCAGGATCGATCCTTGATCTCGGGACGAAGAAACCCAATGAAAATATAATCCTTTAATAGATCGTGTTACACCACATACATAAAAAATGAAACCAACTCCTTGACGTGTTCAACATAGGCCTTCATTGTCTACTTGAATTGTTGAATACTCATGAGGTATTCCCTTTTCATTTTCTTCAACACTTGAGGTATAAACCATCGGATGAATATAGACTTAAACACAACCCAAGTCATCCCAACTCACATTTTTGGTGGGGAAAAAACTCCCTTTATTCCAAATATAGACCTTCAAATAAACTCAGAACAACACAAACTCTAATAGTTTTGGGAGTTCCCAATGACCTTAATACACAAACTAATTTCTCAAGAAACTCTACTACCTCTAATGAACCATGATCACCTAGAAGTATTGGTAACATATAATATTAACTAGAAACTGGGCATGACTCATTAGAAATATTGGTGACTTTTTTGGCCTTCATATTCTAAAAAACAAAATGAACACTAATTTAAAACCATCATCAATCCAAGGCACAATAAAAAAGAACTTCCTGAGAAAAAACAAATGATCACAAACCAAACACATATGAAAAAACAAAAAATAAAATTTTCTATAATCCAATTTCCATTTCAATTTTCAAGAAAACCTCATTTCTAAGCTACTGTCCAAACAAAAAATCCAATTGTCACAAAAAATGCACATTATAAAACAAAAACCGATTTCTAGAATCATTTTCCTCTTTGAAAAATTACTTTATAAAAACAAGGAAAAGCCTTTGATCTCAAATAAAGACCCATGGAAAACTATGATCCATATCACATGTGTTCATCTCATTCCATCCACACATTCCTACATGCACATTCAACACAAACCCTAACTTATGAAAATGCTCATAAGGGATATCAAGGGTTACACCGTTAATTTCATTTCCAGGACCCAATAATTCACCAGATTTCCAATCAAAAAGAAATTTCCTTGAAGAATTATTTTGATAATTTTCAATCCATTTTAAAGAAATATTTTTTTTATTTTCTTAAACTGTTTTCATTTTAAAATCTTACTCACATAAACCAAAACCAAAGAAAACCTCAAATCACAAAAAACCACAAGAAGGATGAAATAATGTATGTGCCTAACTCGGTGACATGGTAGTGATCCATTCCCTAGATAAGCATCAAAACTAAGAGGACCATAAACCATGAACTTGGAATCCAGATGGGACACTAATTCATTTAAAATCATAACATGACACTAAATCACCTCTATTCTCATCCCTCAATCCAAAACAAAGACAAGTGACTCAAATCTAAGACTACCCACACTAACTTGAGGATCAAAACAAGCGAGAGTTCATGAAGATCTTCCCAAACCTACCTCCTGAGAGTCAAAATTACTAATCTCCAACTACCTGACACCCCAAGTATTAAGAAAATTTTCTAATACCATTTTTTCATGAAACATACTGATATGCCATTAGAGATGAAACCAAACCTGATCCACAACATGGCCCAAAGGGCATTACTGATCCCCATAGAATGGAAAATAGTACCGAGAATCAATATAATTCAAGTGAAAATTATTTCAGACCAATAAACTAGGATCAAATAAATTAACTAGAAATATTCAGTGTGAAATAATAACAAAAAAATGATCATAAATAAATCTATAAACTAATCCAGATAAAAATACAATCGAACAACACTAAATCTCAAACAAAATAAAACCAAATTGCTAATAATTCATTATTTTTGTGAACTAAATGACACTTACGTGAACAAGACCAAACTTCTCCAAGATCTATCTCAAACTATATAACCTGAACAGGATTTTGAACCTACAAAAAAGATCAGGTCTACTGACAATGAAAGGTACACGTAGGGTGTGATCTATACAGCTCTATAAGAAGCCACCAAAGAATCCATATGTTTCCTTTCATGAAAACAATTCACAAACACTAGTTTTAAATACATTTATGAAAATGGGTTTTCTCGTTTTAATAAGAAACACTTCCTTTCTTTTTTTAAAACAATGCACTCCACATCTTTATTTTTAAAAGAAGTGTTTACCACTTTAAAACCAAAATACCACAAAGGAAAACCAAGTTGTGATGAAAATAAATGAGCATTATAAACATAAAACCAATTATATAAAAATAAAAAAAAAGGAAATTTTAGTTTGTAACCCTGGGAATTTCTTAACAATCCTTAGAGAGTCCCTCAATGTATTCTGTTCGGAACCACCTACTGGAATACAATGAATATCCCCAGTCAATAACCAACTTTCTACCCTAAAATGACCAATCTTGTGACACATCCCACTTTACCTCTCAGAAAATCTAGGTGGTACCAACCCTTCTAATCAGGTTTGATCAGAAACCATCAATCAACATTCAATAATACTCTAAGGAACCCACGGTAGAAGTATACTATTTATGTAGGAGTCCCTCACATGTGTGACTCACCTTACCTACCATCAATGTGCTTGCCTACCCCAAACACAGACACCATATATATGATAACCCATATATGGAAATACATAATAGGTTTTACCATAATACAACGAATCAATTTTAAGTTCCAATCATGTTGTCATATCATACAAGACATAAAACTCATTTCAGAAATATTCTAAATATTTTAATTGGCTTCACATCATACATGTTTTAAATAAAACTCATAATACATATTAAGTTCCAAATGAGCATTAAAATTATAAAACCAAAATACATTTCAAATCAACTTCCACATTATTTCCCAAGGTGGACACAAACCAACAATTTTAAATTTACAATGCCAAACTGGCCTTCACGCATTTTAATCTCTCACGAAAAAATGATTCAAGGCCAAATTTTCCAAACATTAAGGATCACTATTGAAGTTACGTTTCCAAATCACTTAATAAAACACTTTCCCATTTGGGAATCATGGGACCATTTTAAGAAAAAGGGGAGGATGGAATGATGAAAAACATCAATGGAGAAAATGGTTTAAAGTTCAATATTCATTTGAACGATAATCCATGTGTGCACCTTGTGCACCCATGGCTATGCCAAAATCTAATGGACCACTCTAAAAATCCACTAAAACATCCAAAATCCTTTATAGGAACCTCACTTTCTTTTTAAACCAAACCCAATAATTCCACAAAATTTCAAGTGCATGAATAATCATTTTAAAGAAACATGATAACCCTTCTAAAACACATCACTACAACCATCAAGGCATAAAAATAACCAATTCACGGAAAAAATTCCAAATATAAAATCTAACCATTTTAAATAAATATTTCTAAAGTCCAACACCACCCAAATCACCTAATTTTTCTATCTAAACTCAATTATCTTTTTATCAAACATATTTGGGGGTATATACACATAGGAATAAACAAATAATAAATTCAACACTCATTTTAAAAATTTATACCCACAAGGAAACACAACAATAAGATAAATTTGTGCATTAAATTTCTTTAAATCATATTCAAAAAATTAATTTAATGATCTAAGGTATCAATGAAATCCATCAGAAAGTAATAGCATGGAAACACCTACCTCAATTTCATACGAATGAAAAAAAATTTAAGATTAGAAAGAATACACCTCGGAGATCAAACTACACACCATAAACATCAAGAAAATAAGAATAAACATTAACCCTAATATACAGGGTTAATCCAAGATAGGGATGGTCTCAAGCAAATTTAAACATGTTTTTAGGGTTGAGCGGTCGCTTGAAGTGTAACTTGGGTTGTCAAATTCTTAAAGACCTAAAAAAGAACCTGCAAACATGTACATCCTATGGATTGTTTTTTTCTATTAAGAGGCTAAATTTGGGCTTGATTTTTTGTTGTATTACTAGAGAACTAAATATTTTTTTGAATTAAAATTAATTTAATGATTTAACCCTAGGTTATCACATGGGCGTGGATTGGATGAATTTCTTTTTTTAATATTTCAATTTTATTAACTTGAGAAAGATTCATTCAATGAAATAAATGTAAACTCATAACTTAATGTTTTAACACCTTCACATACACATTCTAATTCCCTATACACTTAGAGGATAATATTAATGATCACTCCTATTAAAATTATCTTATTATCACTTGAAGAGTGCAGAGATAAAATTCAATAAAGAAGAGGAAGATAAAAGATCATTGAATGGAAAACTAAAATATAATAAATAGTTAAAAAATTATTGAGTAAGAAATAAAATCCAATATATATCATTTAAACTCCATTGGATCCACACATAATAGGTTTATCCCTCTATTGATGCTATTCTATCAATGGAAGCGGTAAGTGGACTCATGAGGGAGGAAATGAAGAAGAGAATAACAATAATAAAAAACAATCACTCCACCATTGTATGAATAATTTTACAAGGTTTAGTGTGAATAAGTTTATAGATTTTGGAAAAGGTATTAGTGGGAAAATAATAATATCAGAAAAAAACGAATATGAAGAACTTTTATTATGAAGCTAAGGTAATTTAATAAACTTATAATTAATGATATGCTATTACCACATCAAATTAGCAGTATAACATTAAAATGAAACAAAGATCAAAGATTCTTAACACCTTCACTAAAATTTCCTTAAATAGGAATTTCAAGATTATTGGGTCAAGAATCATATATTACAAGCCTTCTCAACTAATGGTGGTAGGCCTAGGTGGGTGAAAATTTAAGGGAGAGTGGAATTTTCCACCCTTGAAAAAAAATCCTAGCCGACTTGAATTCCTTCGACAGACGTGACTAAAAAATAATTTATATGGTATAATTTTGGTGGACCATAGAATAGAAATATGTAGATACTAATTTACCTTAACATCCTCTACAATTTCATCCCATATTACAATTGGGTTGGAGATATATGATTAAATTGGTTGGATGTTTTTATGGGACGCAAAATCAAGACCCAAATTTCATCTTCAAATTGGGTCGCCTAGAAATCCATACAAAAATCAGATTCATGTTTGGAAACTATTGAAGGAAATGTTACCCATTATTTATTCTATATTCAGTTCAATTATGAGAATCATAGGGCTAGTATCTTGGATGATATAGTAATTTTATTGGGCTATTTTCAAGTTCAGTACTCCCAGAAAGTTCTTAGTTCAAGACCTACTTCGTGGTCTTCTAATTAGAATATCCAAGTGATATAAAAGGTTGAATTTTTTCTTATAGAATCAGAAACTGGAAAATAAAATATCAAAATAAAATTGATACCATTGGGAATTTTATATGGTGTTAAAAAATGTAGCATATAATAGTTCATTTCAAGAAAGAATTGTAATCATGATGTTAAATGATGTTAAAAGATTAAAATTCACTAAAATGGTGTTTACGTATAATGAAGAACATGAATATTATAATATAAATAATTAATATTATCCACTTTAAATATCTAATGAAGGGCCTACAAAATAGAAACCATGATAAAGAAAGAGGATAAGGAAAAGAGGGGGAATGGGGGACAAAACCCTAAGAAACTCACCTTGGGACTTCAAGGATGGATCCATGGGAGAAAAGGAGATAAGGAGAAGGGGATAGGTGGATCCCTTAGTGAACCAAAAATGGCCCAAGAGGAGGGGTCCAATTTAGGGTTAAAAGGGGGATATGGTGTAATATTTTTTTTTATTATTTTAAAGATCTGGGACATTCGCATGGTTTGGCTACATAGTTTACCAAATTGTGCACCAACCATGTGGTAGCCACTTCCAAAGAAAGAACTAACTACATGAATGACCCATACGGTTTGGCCTATAGTGCATAAACCATGAGGTAACTTCTTCATAGAAGACAACTGACCAGAAGACCAGACCGCATGGATAGAACAACTGTGCTCAAACTGTGTGGTAGTTTCTGTCTAACACTAGGACCTACTGCACAAGTACCTGGGCTATGATGAATGGTTTCCAGTAACCATTCACTGCTCATGCATAGGCCAAAATTCACCAAGACTTCTAGGATTTTAAAAAAAATTACTGAAGCTCAACCTTAACCTTGACAAAAAATATCCAAGATCAATAAAAGAATAAAATTAAGAAGTATCCATGGTCGGTGTAAAACATCTTGTGTTCATGTGATGACTGATGCATGCTAGATTAGATTCAACATCAGTATCACCAGGATGATACCATTAGTGATGATTCAACTATATAGGTACTTGTTTTAGTGGGGTTAGCTCTAGGTGGTTCACTAGTTATACCACCACCTATAGAGGAGAAAAATGTACCCGTAGTACTAGCAGATGAGGTGTGCGGAATGAGTGTGCTTTATAAGTTTCAGAAATAGTGAAACATTAGGTTATAAGGTGAGGTTTCCTCATGGAAAAATGAGGACTTCTTTGAGGGAATGTTGTGACTTTTATTTTTTTTATAACACTAGCAGATCATATCATGATCATGGTAGTGATCCATCTCCTTGGATCTATATAACGGTAGTGGGGTTTAGTGACCCATTCATATGATGAGATGACTCTAACATGGTTAGAGTTTGAGAGCCTTTTAAAAGAGTAGTTATCCCCAGATATGTTGAGGTTTTTAAACATCCAAGAGATTATAAATCTCTATCAGGGTATTAAAATAGTGGTTCAGTATTCATCGAGGTACACAAAACTCTCTAGGTACTCGATTGATATAGTTCGTGATCAGTTCTTTCCAGATTAAACCTCCATGAAAGGCCTTCATAGATATATGTTATCCATAATTATAACTCTATGAATTCCTCATACGTTGGGGTGATAGAGGATGCTTTGGTGGTTGGGATTTTATTGGCTAAGCAGACATGTATAGTTGTTGTCGGTAGGGGGAACACGGAAGTAAATACTTTATCATAAGTGAGTCGACATAAGTCTCTAAGCCTACACATGTCAGGAATTTTAGGAGGAAATCCTAGGACCATGTTTTTTTAGTTTTGGGATCATATTATGGGTATAGACATCCCAAGTAGAGGTGGTTCTACTATTATGATAGAATGGGAGAACTTTCTTGAAATTTTCTAATTTTCCATATGACTGAAAAGTAAATATTGGAAGAGCCTCTTCGGGAGTAGTAGCGATTGGACCAGATAGGTATGCTGTGCAGTGGAAAAGTAATCAGATCTTGAAGATCCAGTAAATGTGGTTTACATTTTGAATTTATTCCACCACAACCCCCAAATACTCCATATCAGGCTTAGTGATTTGGGGAAAATGGGTGAAGGAAGCTGAATGCGATCGAGGCATATAACCCAGATGCCCTTTAGATGATTTGAGGTACGATCTATGCCTTTTCCACCTTAGTTTCCATATTTATATAAAAATTTGTTATTCATTATTCTATTTCCACTTATCTACATTGATACATTGATATTCTCGTTGGGACCATGTCTTGACCCTTGTATTTAGAGACTCCAACTTGAGGTGACTCGGTGATCACAAACTTTTGATGATAGTGTGACCTGACTCATAGAGGTGAGAGTTTCATTTGGGATATCTTTATTGTAGTTATGAGGCCTTACAACATCATCTTAACTATAATTTTTTTATCTATAGGTCATTCCAAGATATACTATTTTAGGAAGAGGATGTGGTGTTCCTATAGTGGTGGGACTAGGTTTTCATTTATGGGTGAAAAGGAAACCTTGGAATTTCATATTGTACTCATACATAAATGGTTGCATCCGATAAATGATAAGTTGCCTATAGTGATCCTCATTGGAGTGGGTGGTAGAGGTTTTTAGTTCCCTATGATGGTGGCAGGGTATGTGGACATCTTTCCTTAGGGTGTTCCAGGCTTACATCCTCATCAAGATATGTACTACTGCATTGATCTACATCCTGAAACGATCCTGATATCAATGATATCATATAGAATGGCTCTCATGGAGCTTTGTGATGTAAGGATGCACTTAGAGGACATACAGAAGAAGGTATTGTTAGAACTAGTGTTGTTTTTCTATGAAATATTATAGGAGCTTGGGGTTATGTGTATATTACTTCCTATTAAACTAGGTGACCATAATGAAAAAGTATCCACTACCATGGATCAATAACCTTTTTGATCAATTGATAGGGAAATGATGGTTCTCTAAGATTTACCTCAGATCAGGCTATCACCAGTTGTGATTACAAGACAATGATATACCGAAAATGGAATTAATATGTTTCTATGGTGACTATGAGTTCTTGGTGATTCCCTTTGGCATAAAGAAAATAAAAACAATTTTCATTGGACTTATGACCTGGATCATTCAATATTTCTTAGTTAATTACATGGTAGTCTTCATTGACATTCTCCTAGTGTACTTTGCATCCTAGGATGAGCACACAAGACACTTAATAATGGTTATGGACATACTCCAATATAACCATATTTATAGGAATCTCTCAAAGTGATAATTATATATTCATAAGGTCTACTTTCTAGGAGATTTTATCTCAGCCAATGGTGTAGCTGTGGACCTGATGAAGGTCAAGGCAGTATTAGCTTGGGATCCACCCAAGAACATGACCAAGGTACAAAGCATTCTGGGGTAGGAAGGCTACAATTGGATACTCGAACCTGATTTCTCTATGATATAAAACCCCTTGATATATTTGATCAAAAAGGTAATGATTTTGAATGGATAGATAGGTTTCAATAGGATTTCCATGAGTTGAGATACAGATAAATGAGTTCTCCCATCTTGAGATTTATAGAGGAGGTTGTCGAGTATGTAGTTTTCTATGATGCATCAAGGAGTGTTTTAGGTTATGTTAATGTATAGGTAGATGGTTATTTACAATTTTTCATGTAATTTGATACCATATGAGTATAACTACATGATCCACAATCTTATGTTACTAGTGGTAGTATTTTCACTTAAGATGTGGCGACACTACCTTATGAGTGACGATTTATCATCTATTAAGATCACGTGATTCTCAAGTATATATTCTATCAAAATGACATTAACTTGAGATATATTATATTTATAGAGTTACTCTAGGATTATGAATTTAAGATTATCTATATTCATGGGATGGAAAACATTGTAGAAGATGCCCTCAACATGATATTTTGTTCGCTGTGGTTGAGTGATGTGTTAGAGCAGTTGGAGTCATTGTAGTTATACATTGTGGATGGATATGGAGTATCTTACCTCCAGTTGATGGTTGTTTCCCCTCAACTTTTACAGAGATTCTATGAGTAAAAACTTGGGAATATTGATGAAGAGACCCTACATATTTAGATAACCATTGGATATACTCATGATGGGTTTTCTGAAGGTGGGGAGCATGTAGTTATTCTTATGTGATTCCCAATGGTACCAGTGACATTGTAGGAGGATGTTCTAAGATATTTTTATAAATTTGATTTAGTGTTATATCTAGGTGTGTAAAAAATGTACCATGACCACTGAATTTGGTTTTGGTTTCTAGGAATGAAGAATGGAGTAGATGATTTTATCTCTATGTGCCTTACTTGTCAACAGGTGAATGCTAAGCATCAGGTTCTAATGGGTTTACCATAACCCGTTGAGGTTTGAGAGATTATGTGAAATGAGATACCCATAAAATTCCGGATTGGGTTAAAAAATATATCAAGGAAAAATGATGGAATATAGGTGATCATAGACTAACTCACCATGTTTTCCCATTGTCTAGCTATTCAATAGTAGTGTTTGGTAGAGAGATTGAGATTACTATACATGCAATAGATTGTATGGCTTCATATAGTTACCTCAATGATCATTTATGATCATTATTGTTTCTTTTAATAGTAGTTATTGAATGGATTATAGGATGATTTTGGGACTCATCTTTGTTTGAGTACGGTTTTTCACCCAATACTGACCACCAAACTGGATGGACCATTCTGTTCTTCATGGAAATACTAAGGTATTTCATGTTTTCCTTTGAACATAATTGGGTGGATCACCTAAAATTGATGAAGTTTTCATACAAAAATAGTTATAATTACACCATTAGTATGGAACCATTCAAGGCCTTGTACAAACAACCCTTTAGGTCAGCTCTATGCTGGACTGGTCCAGGATAGTTGGCACTTAGGGGCCTATAGTTGGTCCAATAAACTAAAGAGAAGGTGAAGATCATATAGTAGTGGATGAGGACTGCATGGATCCATTAAAAGTCATATATTCATAGACTAAAGAGCCGTTAGAATTTATGGAGGAATACTATGTGTTCTCATAGGTTTCCCCTCGACGTGGATTGCATATATTTGTTCAGGGGTCAAATTTCTCTCCCTGATTCCTTAGCTCTTTTAATATACAATATAGAGTTGGTGAGATGGATTACTGATTATCTCTACTATTGTAGTTAGACCGATTACATGATATCTTCGATGTGCTGAAGTTAAAGAGGTACATGCATGATCTATCACATGTTATTGACTAGGGAGAGATATACATCGAGGATGGATCTAGCATAGTTGAGTATGAAATAGAGATCAAGGATCAGCAGGAGGAGATCCTTAATGGTAGATCAATTTCCCAAGTGCATGTTCAGTGGAAGAATGATAATATTTAAGAGAGAACCTGGGAGTGAGAGACTCATATGCACGCTCAATGCCCACATCTCTTTGTGCAGCCTTTTGTTTTGGCTTCTCAGGACATAAATCCACAAGGTGGGGAGAATTTAACGACACTTATTTTTTCATGAATTATTTTAGAATATTTTATGGACTATTTTTAGAGTTAGGCATGGAGACAATGTGATATTATGAGGCTCGGTGTTACCAAAATTAATTTTTTAAATATATTAAGTATCTTAAATGCATACATATGCAGTTTTTCTAGAAAAGTGTAATAAATTCTAAATAGGGTCTTGGATCAAAAATCTGAGGCTACCTTTGAGTTCAAATCCTAGGTTTTACCCTAGATGTGACATAACCTTGGAGCACATAAGACATTCGATTTGGGTGCGATCGTGAATGGATGTTTAAATGAATTTATTTGATTTATTTATTTATTGAATGTATTACCCTAACATATTAAAATATCTATATAAACCTTATTATGGTATGTTTTTTAGGTTAATTTCTTAATCCTACAAATTGTGAGTATCCACTGAAGAGCTTTGGAGGAGCTTCCATTGGAGAACAATGACCAGATTGTGGATCATTGATTAGTTTGTGACAGTGCTTGAGGATCTCACCAAAAACAATGAAATAAAACCATTATTTTCCATTGATTGGTCTAAATTGAGTTAGGATAGTTTTTAAATTTGGATTCTTCAAAAAAATTATTTCTATAATAAACTCAAATCTATTGACCAACAGATTTATTCATGGATCAATCGTATTGAGGGTATGAGATTATCTGTGGGAATTTTTGGGAGAATTTTTAAATTTGTTTTTGGTTGTTCATTTTTTATTCTAATGGAAAAGGATTGAGGCCAACCAAACATGTTGAGGTTCATTCCTCTTTTGTGTTTCTTGGATTTGTACCATTGTTCTTCATGAATTCATCACTAGTATCCAGTTGATTGATGGTTTAACAAAATAACAAATAATAAATAATTTCACACCTATTTCTTGGTATAATATATTGATATCAAATATCCAAGTATGGATAAAAAATGGGATCATGTTGCGATGATTGAAATGACTAATTTAGGAAGTATTGAGACCCTTAGTTTGAGTGGGCATGAAATAGTAATGGGGACCAACGATGATCATTCTCCTGTGAATTTTGAAGGTCGAATTTTATCAAGTGGTGATTGTTAGGCTCATAAATAGTAGATATATAATTCTAAGAATGATTTGTAGATAGTTAAAAGGGATAATGAGTGGAATATGATGTGTTAGTAAGACATTTTTTTTATAAATATACACAACACAACATTTAATTCTGGAGAACACGTTGTATAAGAGGCCCTAAATATGATGCAAGAGTTATGTGGAGAGTTATGTATCACATGGTGCGTGACCCATGCAAAATGGGATGTGATTATTTCCTATAACATGGATTTGTGCCAAAATAGGTAAATGAGAATCGACACAACTAGTTAGATGTGGACATAGCATGCTGGACACAGGATTGACCCGGAGTACACAGGCTCAAACACACTATGTACTCTGACAGAAAAACCGAACTAGGCATGGGCCATGATACATGGATATGACCCGATGTCAAAGTGACACTCCATGTACTTCTAGTATATGTAGTCAAATCCTTCAAAGAATGGTTAGATCCATTTCCATATTCATATTGGACATGTTTTATTAGAGATAATTCCCTTGATCCATTCCCCGAGGGTTAGAATGGAATCACATTATATACATAGGATAGTGATCCCTTAAATGATTCTTCTTGGATAGATTCGTTATAATCCGTTAATGAGGCTGAAAATGAGACCCTTTATCATCATCTTTCTCTAGGTGGAGTTCTTCAAATCATCGTGACCAACACTACATAGGGTGTTGATCCCCTATTTAGCAGGTTATTATTGACTAAGTTGTTAGTATACCCTATCCCCTTGAATGTGATCCTCATATATTTATCATTATCTTCATACTTCCATTATATAATTCTTTTGGCGAGACCTAATGAGCAGTAATTCTCATAAGGATTCCATCAGTTCTATATGGCCCATGGAGCATATTTTCTTGGATGAGTGCTGTGAGAAACCTTCAATTAGGATTCCTATACTACCATTATGGTTAGGAAATTACCATGAGATGGTGTGTCTTTTTTTATTATATTTAGATATTACTATTATATGTGTTTTAGGAAAATAGTTGCGATGATATAATTGTTGTTCTTATGATTATATGCTTATTGATTTTGTTGTGTCCTATTGGGTATTGTTATACTCAACCCTACATTGGCTTTTACCACACGTGTTGTGTCTTATATAGATGATTAAAATATTGAAAAAGTTTTAGAAGGACCAGGATAAGGTATATCTTAGTGAGATATACTAACCGAGGTGTGTTTTGATGGAATACTTGACAATGGACCCTTTATATACTTTCCCATTGGACTTGTTTTCAGAATCGATATGGTGGGATTGTATTTGGACCATTATGTTATCTAGTACTTGTTTTCATACTCTGATAATGATATTTAAAATTATTCAGGAATGGTTTATCATTTCTTCTACTTTTTAGCATTATATGGTCTTGGAGATGTGCATGTGTGTTCACACAACATAGGTTAAGTCCTTCCATGTAAATTATATTCCTACTCAGTGCTAGTCACCAGATCTTGGCTTATAAGAGGTAAGCCTGGGGTTGTCACAACATGGGTCCTGATGGGAGGGTTTGTGTTAATTTTCCTTTACAAATGACATGTTTTAATGTTGTTTGAATACACTATATATTATAAAACACCTATAGTAAAGTATCTCATCCTTATGGTGATCCCCACCATAAGTAATCTTTAAAAAACTAAACCTTTTGGTATAGTTCTTTTAACCATTTTATATTCCTACCAAAAAAACAATCACACATGGCCCATTAGGGAAACATAAAAAATAGTGTACATGCCAACTCATTAATCAATCATAAAATAGTGTGCTTAAAATATATTAGGTTAATGTTGTCTCATTCTCTAAAGATAGGGAAAATCAGTCACAGCCACTGATCACATCTTCTAAAACCCATTTTAAAAATATATTCCACTAAAAATATCCATAATATAATTTTTAAAAATACTATAAATTATCTTAAAAATAAAACCCTTAAGGGGTTTAATTTCCATAAATATAAAAAAACAACTACCACATCATAAACACCTTTTTAAATTAAAAAACTATTTCACCATGGTCTCTAAATCCATCCTTTCATTTCAAAACACACATACCCTAAAAAATATAAAAAACTGAATTCTTGAAATAATATTTAATTTTTGTCACCTTATACATTCATAAAATCATATAATTCCAAAGCATCATATTTTTATGGTTATTTTAAAATGAACCATCTCATAAAATAATATAACACATGTCATGATATCATCAATTTTTTTTTAAAAATATATTGTATTATCAATATCTTAAACTGTTTCCATATGGAGGTGAAACACTCACAATAAATCAATCAATCAATCATTTCAATCATGAAAAATATATGATCTATATTAATTAACTCTTCAATAAAAACTTATTTTGTGAAAACATCAGATAAATTATTAGTGAAACTTAATTAATCTAGAATCATCTTGAGGAATTTACAATAATAAATAGCCTTAAAAATGTATTTCCATATCCTATGAATTAAAATATAATTAGTATATGAAGCATTACATAAATTGGCTCCACATTGATCCCTATGACACATCCTGATTCCTTCTCCACTCCATTTGGGAATGTATAGGGAAAAATATCACTCAAATTATCATTCATTCTCTTAATACAAGACATTCCATAGAAACTTTTCTTTCAGTATTTCTTATTTTATCTAAGAAAAAATGAATCCGACTTTATAAGTTCAAGAAATTTATATCCACATTTAATTGACTCAATTATCAAAAAAAAATTCTATGATACCATTTCTTAATTACCTTACACTTGTACCTACCACAATATTTGAGTTGGATCACCAAAATACCTCAAGTGTGACTCCTCATACACTTAGGGTTACTGATTGGTGAATGTTGCTTAATATAAACAAGGGAAAACTATTCCCACAAAGATAATTCCTTAAATATATATATATATATATATATTCCCAAATGAAACACTATTTATTATAGCACATTTGTATATCCAGCATACTAACCTATAAAAAATAAAATCTCCACCTAATAGGGGGTATTTTTATTATAGTACATCAAAATAAAAAATAAATTTCTATATGATACATTTATGAAACACTAAAATAAAATAATAAAAAAAAATATATAAAAATATATACATGAACAAGTCAACCACATGGAAAAAAATGAAATACAAAATGAATAATAATTATTTCGATCTCCATCCCAAATTACTATGTAATCTCCCACCGAATCCTTAGCCCCAATGACACTATGCTCCTCAATTATTATCTCAATATGAAATATAATACCTATACCAATGTAATACATATGATCTATCTACGTACACTAAATATCACATTATGTACATGATTATGGGTAAATTCAAATACCTTATAGGTTTAATGACCTATGCCTTGAGATTTTGATAAACCAAGAGGCAAGTTAGATTTCCACTGGTTTAGTGATAAAGAGAATTTTTCATTTTTTAAACAGGTCAAGAAAGGAATATCTCTTGTGTTTTTCTTGTGTCTAAATAGATTTTTTGGATAAATTATGTGTCACAAAAAATCTCGACAGATGGAGTTTTACATGAGCAGAACCGACCATAACATGATATTTGGTAGTAGGCCCCACTAGACTCTTAGTGAGGCCACTGAGGTCCCAATTTCATGCCATAAAATTTTAGAAGTTAATTATCTTATATATTAAGTTATATATTGGTTCAAGAAGTATTTTTGAGGATGGTTATTTCTTAGAATATTTATTTTTAGTCTAACTATAGGTTATTATATATTTATGTTATTTATTTCATGTATAATATATGTATTAGGAGATGTTCAATCTATTTTATTATTTCTTCGTGTTATGTTTATTTTTACTATTTATTGGTTATTATCATGTAAAATTCCATATGTTTTTCTATTATACATTTACATGCCCTCATATCTCCGTATTTTAAGTTAGTAGTATTTTTTATGTCATTTATTTGTACTCGAAAAGTTAAATTTTCATTAGATTATGACATGAACCTTTTGCTTGTATTTTGAGGTCATAGTCCCCTTATAACTGATTCAAGTCCTCATCTCTAGTGTTAAGTGTATGATATAAAGGGTGAAATTCCTTAGGTAAAATAGAGTCTCTGTCATTTTTACATCCTGGGTAGACTAGGTAGTGGAGTTACAAATGGTATTTGAGATTGTGTTGGGTTGAATTTTTGTCAGATTGTGTTTGAGATTGGATGGTAGGACCTAGTAGGTTGACCATAATCTTATATGGATACCATGAATATGGTTGATGTCCATTTTTATATGGGATGTTTTATGATATGAATTTTTACACTAGGTTATTTGAAACATATATTTCAATATTCAGATATAGGAATAACTCAAAACCTGTTATAGGGAATAGTTGGAATCCAATTGCATTATTAATAATGTTGGGTTTCTAAGGACTAAATAAGACTTAATCAAGAAGATGAAAAAATCAACGGAACCTAAACCAATATCTCTATGATTTGAAATAGAAACCATGCATAAAATAAATGAATAACATGTGTACCTTAAACCAATATTGGCCAACTAGAATATCTTCCAATACAATATTTTTGAAAATCACAAATATATATCAAACAACTTCCTTCCTCCTTGTTTTATCCATGGACTGACATAAATCACCAAACACTTTGGAGGGATTCCCCTTAGGTCTCATGATGTTCTAGTACCTGTTGGGTGAAAAAGGAAGAATAGAATACTTCTTTAGGTTGAGAAAATCAACATGAACCATAGATACCATTTTTATGGCATTTTTATTGTTTATGTAGGCCTTCAATATTCTTTTTGAGACACCGTGCATTTATTCATGTTTTTATAATATATTATTAAATTTAATGTGTGTAAAAAAAATTATCCCTTTTCCCGATTCAAGTATTTACCATATAACATCATTCTACCAAATATCCCAAATGTTTTATATATTAATGATATCCAATATAAGAGATACCTTAAATGTCAACACTTATTGTTTAATTATCATAATAAATAAAAGAGTGTTATGTGAACTTACTAATATAATTCTTCACCCAAAACTACCTTATGATAAGACCAAATAACACACTAATATTTTTTAATAAAATTATAATATTGGCCCTGATTCTCCCTCATTTTTGTTTTTATAGACCCACTTTGAAAAGGTGGTCAGTAGTCAATGTGAATTTATAATTCTTAGAGTTTGATGCATCATAACTAATAGTATGAGAGTTCAACTCATCTCACATGGAATCTTATTTTCTTGTTCTATATTCTCATATTGAATTAAGTAATGTTCATAAAATTCTTACTAGTAAAAATACTTGTTTCCCTTATAAAAAATCTATAAATTAAAAATATTTATTTATGGTTACACTCTATGTGTGATTTGTTATCTATGTTTTTTTCCAATTTATTAGTTGTGTTATGGTTTAAAGTTATAAATTTAGAAACCATAGAATTTATCATCATCTTGGGAATAATAAGGTGTTGTAGAGTTGTGATTGGTACCATGAGAGGGGATTCCGATGTATCCCTATAAAGGGAATCAAAACCTAAATTGTTTTTTTTTTTGTTATTTATAGAGGCACAACACACCACTAAATTCATGTGAAAAGAAAAAATGTTTTTCATTTTAAGGTCCTACATCCATGAATAATAATGTGAATTTTAATTTCATGTATCCAAGACCAATTCCAAGAAGTTTAATTTCTTATATAGTGGACAACTAGGAGAAGTGTTCCTAGATATAGTTTGGTGGGGCACTTATGCAGGAATAGCCCGAAGAGTACACAATCAAGCATGTGAAAATAAAAGTGTGAATTTCCTAAAGAATGATAAAATTATTTTATAAATTCTATTTCAAAAAGTGGTATACACTAGTTCAAATATTACCCAAATATAACCCATTACAAATATAAAAATATGTGCATCAAGAATCTTCTATTTCTCAAAAGATTTATATTTTTGTTAATAGATTGACTTCTCAAAAAGTATTGATTTTTTAAGTCGGGCGCTGCTTAGAATTTATATTATGGGGGTTAGATAGACATTTTCAAAGAATTTATTCAAAGGGCATATATAGGCTAGTTTATGGAAAATTTATAAGGACCAAATATGTCCATGAAATATTTACATGAAGGGGATCTCCCCTTTGGGCCCTGAATAAAGTTTTTACCTATATGAGTTCATCTTAAAAAATGAATCTAATAAAGGTTACATAAAAATGATGTGATTTATCAATCTAAATTCTTCTAAAAATATCAAGTGTCTCAAAATTCATGATGGGAGGGTTATTTATAATAAAAACATAAAATATCATGGATTGGGAGTATTCATACCACATAAAATATTTTCAATCGCATAATATTTTTTTGGATGCAACCTAAATTTTTCTCACTGACCACAAATGACATGGTAACTATAGAAGATGACTATGATTGCATGTTAGATCCCATTATAGGATTATAAATTTGGTGGGTTCCATGTATGTTGTTTTCATCTAAATAAAATTACAATGGTCACAGACTTGGTTTTTTTATGAAATTTTATTGGGTCGGTCAAGAGATACAGAATTAAACTATATGATAAATGCAGCATAGTGGTGTAACTTGAGTTGTATCACAAAATTATAGGAATCCTCAGTGATTAATTATGTGTTTGGGTTTGGGTTATGGTGTAAAATGTGGTACCAATTGGTGAGTGTGAGCCATGAAATTGAAGAAGAGTTTAAAGATTAATTTGGAATCAGTGTCCTTAATTTAGGCATTCCCCCACCCATCCCCCTTGATCAAGAATATCTCAAATTATTACCCTCATGTTTTATTATATCCAACTAATAACATTTTTAGTCTCACTCCCTTAGTTCATTCCGCTAGAGAATATTCATGCAATAACCAATACTTGCACTATCCTATTCCAACCATGATAATTTAACAACTTTTATCATTCCTTATTTAACATCACTACTCCTTGTCAAATAAAAAGTGATGATAGTCATGAGTTAGTGTGTGTAGAATAAAGGGAAATGGAAATTAATAAAAATACATAGAAAAAATAAAACCTTATACTGGTTCATTTATTCAAAGAAATATCCATTAGATTTAATAAGTGAAAAGTGAAAATAAATGCATTGAAAATCAATATAAAGGGTTAGGGAAAATTTATTTGGATTGACTAAAATATTCCTTTTGTTCCATACACAAAGAATGTATTAAAATACTAATGAATAAAAAAATATCACATATATTGAATGTTTAAATGTATTCTATTTTATAGGGAGAAAATGAATATTCTTAAGAGCTTCCCAAGGGTTGGATGATCTACACAAAAGAGTGAGAAGCTTTATTTCATACACATGGCATGTAGAAAACTTCATTGGGTTAACAGATACCCAAATAATTCCCTTGATCTCAAATAAGTCATCCTATCACTAGGATCATTCTTCACATATAGGTTTTTTATTCCCTTTACCCAATTTAGTTAGGTAATAAGAATAAAATATTCTTATATTCCACTCATTCCTTATATATCTCTACATGGGATGTTTCTTGATCAATGAACTTCAATGTCATATATAAAACCATATTTGGTACTTAAAAGTGTTATAAGATCCTATGCATGATGATTTGATGGTTTAACATCAATCCAAGCTCTGAATGGTGTCTACAAACTCAAAATTCTGGTAAACTAGTGTATCAAAGACACCTAGAAACATCCTTGAAATCATAGGTGGTGATGTATTTGAAGATTCAGACCTCCCCTATTGAATTACTTAGGTTGAAAACATGATAACCTTGTATCATTGAAATATGGAACTTAATTTTACATATCCATTGACTAATTTTAAATGATGATCTAACCATGGGTTTTATTCACAAGCAATCCTCTCCTATACTAGATGATTCTTAAAAAGAAATGGGAAATGTAGTTTAAATTAACATGAGACATGGGATGTGGATGTTATTATTATATAACCTTCAAGGGTGGGGGTTTAATTATCTATAGTTGTGTAATTAATCTAACAGAACACATTTTCCTCACTTTTAATCTTGTACAATTTTTGGTTCAACCCAATTGATTATTGAATAGTGAAAAAGCACAACACTTTAATCTGATGTGCGGGAATATCACAGAGGTTAATCTTATAAGAACATTCCACTTTATATATAATTACGCATAATATTGTGTTGACCATTTTAATCAACCATTTCTGTAGTTTATTCACATGTGGGCCCTTAAAATTATAATTTAATGCTACATAGCCTCATCTTAATTTTATATAGCCCTTGAGAATTATACTTAATCTCCTAAAGGAATTTTTTTTCACTTAATAATAATAAAAACACTATAAATTAATATGTTTATTATTAAAAATTAAATATAAAATCAATTAAATTCATAATTCCCAAAATTCAATTTTATTTTACATTTAATTTCTTGTAAAAAAAATATCTATCAATTTTGTTATTTATTAATAATTAATGAAAACCAATGTTAAATAAACTAAAAAATCTAAAAAATAAAAAAATCATGGCTTGATCACTCCTTCAAACTTTATTAAGAACTTTCCACCATGGTCAATATTTTCCTATTTCTCTTCATAGAAAAGCCTTGGTTCAATGATTGTTAAAATGAGAGAAATTAGTGGAATAAAAATCTAATCATGTGAAACATTCATTAAAACCTATCACGTAGTTTCCCCACAACACTGATCCATTTCAAACATATTGATTATGCCTATAAAAAAACTAATAAATTATGTTCCCCTTCATTATTTATGTTTAGAATTCCTGAAACCATTCCATTCCCTCGAAAACTCACACTTATAGAAATATTCCCAACCATTATCTTATTGAATGTGACCTAAAATGAGATGCATATGATTCATTTTACTTAATTATCTGTGGGTTAAAACAAATACTTAATCTCAAGTATGATCTTATGTTAATGTAAATGTAATATGGTGTTCATGTAATGCAACCCATGACTTTGTTGTGCCCAATGTAGTGTGTTCTTAGTTCATTGAATTTACACTTAACTCTCATGTGGTATTATAGTTATAATTTATTATTAATAAATTATATATTTATTTATTATCAATTAAATAATTTTAGGGAATACTACAATGGGATGTAATGTATTGGTACTGTGAGTTGGAACCTGATACCTTCGATATGGTCAGTGCTCCTCATTAAATAAAGAGTGTAGAGGTGGCTATATAAAGGTACAATATCCCAAGTATTAGGTTACTCTATTACATTTAAATATATCTAAATCTCTCTTACTTCCTATTAGATTGTTTATCATGATCAATAAAGACTCTAGCACCCCTCTTGATGCTTGAGAATCCTCAGGTTATGAACTTGGATCCATTAGATGATGTAATCCCTTCGAAGGTATGAAGAATTTATTACAGCTATTGTGATATTAATTTCTTGTAAAACGAAGAGTAAAACATAGATTACCTGGTACTATAATTTTACTAACACCCATGGTGTTCTTAATTTCCATGAACATTTGATTCATTGAATACAGATTAGGTATTTTTGGGTTAATTTACATGGTCATTGACCATTAGATCATCCTCTAAATACCATAAATAGTATCAAAACAATATTCATCAAGACTAATCATGTTATTATTACTGGTTTAAATAAGAATGTGTTTTATTAAACATAATGTAGATATATCTCACATGAAATTACTTTTAAGTGTTAAGATAATTTCTAGATAATACCTAAGGATATGTTTATGAAACAATGTATCATGTTCCATCTCTTTAACATTGTATTGTTAAACTAAAATAATGTACATTGGGACTCAACATTTTGTTCATTATTTAATGTAATGTGGAGTATGATGCCTAATCTATAATATATAGATAATAAAGATCAAGTCAATTGAAAAGAAATAGACTACCATTTTTTTATTTATGGAATAAGTTTGAGTATTAATATAATGTTGAAAACTGATCAAGTCCCACATCATAATTTAACATAGATACACAAAGCTTTATTACCATGTACTCCCTATGAAATTACATTGAATTCATTTGCTGTTTCTCTAATGTATGAGCACTCACCACAATGCCACCCCGCTTGATGTATTTTCCATAGTATCTCTCCATTATACTCATTATTTATATGACTTGTGTAGGCCTTGTTCCACTAACATGCAGCTTGATATTGAGCTTGGTTATCATCTCCTGTAAGAGTGGCTGCTCAAGTGGGATATCCAGGTTTGGACCATTTTTTTAAAAGAATAATAAAATTTATTTTATTTATTAATTTCTTTATTATTCAGGAAAAGTAAATTTTAAATGAAATTTTAATATTGTGTATACAAAATCTATTTGGTAAATTGATTCTAATAGATAGAGCTCTGTATTTCATACTATGTGTGACTCTATAAGATTTAGTTTTCATATACCGTTATCTCAGTTTGTTTTTAGCAAGATAATATAGATAATAGTTATTAAATATATTATATGATTATTTGGTGTCTGAGATATAATGTTACACCTCAATATTTTTATGAAATAATTTTTCCAAATAATGTTAATTTCTTCTATAACTTGTGTAACACGCAACAAGTTTTAATGAAACATGATATACTATTAAAATATTATTATTTAATATGATAGTTATCACCTAACAATTGGAATGGAATGTATGAATATTATTAATTTAGTTATTAAAATATATGGTTTAAAAATGTATATATAATTAATTCTTTGGTGACCAATTAATTTGAATTGAAAATAAAAAACATTTGAATGGAAATGAAATATTTTTTGAAAAATTATTATTTTGTGCAAAAACACAGTTTACCGTAATAAAATGAAAAATAACTTTTGGTGAATTATTTTAAAGAAGTTTCCATATTATATATTCAATAAAAATTTCTACATTCATCTTATGTTTTTTCAATATAAGAAAAAAAATAAATACAATTTTATGCTTAAACCTATATTTTTTAAAAAAGTGGTTGGGGTTTTTTGTTGCAATTATTTTAATATTAATTTTCTAAAATTTTAGAAAATTTATTTGAAAAAATAAATTTCATTTTTAAACAATAATTTAAAAATTATCTTGGAGTGAATTCTTGAGAATTTTTGGAATGAGAAACATCTAAATGAATGGTGAAAATAATGGTTTTAATTTAAAATTTTCTTTTCTTTTAAAGCATTTAAAAACATAAATATTATTTAAATATAAGTTTAAAAGTTAAATTGGTTAAATTATATATATATATATATATTAATCAAACTTAGGTAATTTTAATCAATTTAAAATTGAATATTTATATAAAAACATTTAAAGTTTTAAAGTTTTTTCTTTGGAAAATTGCATTTTTATTTGTGTCAATAGGTTTAATTTAAAAGTAAAATTTAAAACAAATTCATTTGAATTTGAAAAATTTATTCTATATTTTTAATAATAATAATTTATATTATCTTATAACATAATTTTTTATGAAAATGAAAAGTAAAAGCAGTAAAAGTTTTCACCATGGTGAAGGTAAAATTTGGTTCTATCGGGGGTTAAACTAAATAGATAAGGGTTAACAATGAAACAAAACTTATACATGACTCATTGGATGGGCATATTTATAGATTATAACATATAATGTTTGATACTATCTCATTTTTTATACTTTTTCATATGAAAAATGTGGGTCCACATTTTTCTTTTCAAAAAATACAAGTGTGCTGCTCAACTCACTTATAAAAGGCCACCCATTCTCTTCTCCCATTAAAACTTCCTAAAAAAATTGGTTCATAAAATAAATGACAAAATAAATTCTTTAATTACCTAATACCATATCATAATATCTATTTTGGTCATAAATTGAACCTGATAAGCCTTTCAGTTCAAACTAGAAGATTTTTTTTTTGTAAAAGAGGTAATGTCCCTAACCAAGAGTTTTATTTTAATTTTTCCACCACCTCATTCAATTAATATTTAATCATGATAATATAAGAAAATTATTATCTTATACATAATTTTATTTAATTATTTTAGTTTCATAACCTAAATCCTAATCTTATTAATTCAAATGGGATATGAAATCATCATTCGTGTGCACGGTGGACTACTGCCTCACGAACCAATGTTATTTATTTTCCTTTTCCACCTATCACTAATGGATTTAATGATGGATTTAATTTTTATATATGATATATGATATATTAATATACCTATTAAATTATAATAATATATCTATATTTTAATCTCCCATGTTTTTGGAAAACTATAACATTGCTCGTGTGTAGGGAAGGCTACCGCATCACGAATTGATGTGATGTGATTTTAATTTTTTTATACATTGGATGGTAATAAGGAGAAATTAAATTAATATATATGATATTTTTAAAATAATTATAACTATTGAAAAAAAATATCACATATAAATTATTTATTTCTATTTCATTAGGGATATGATAATGTTGAATATGTGTACGATGGATTACCATCCCACAAAGTGATGTGATTCATTTTTCACTAATTCTTTGAATGTAAGGTAATAAGGTCAAATTTAATTAATATATGTGATATATATGATATAAAAATTATTCTATAAAGTTAATAAATTACTTACCTTTATTTCACTTCATTCTTTGACAAAATGAAAAAATCATTCATTTGTATGTACCACCTACCGTCTCCATGAACTGTGTATTTCATTTTAAACATATAAATTTTATAGATTATTATAAATATATATACACTGAATATATATATAATTAATATCATGGTTAACATTTTGTATATAACAGAGAAATGATCTAATTAATAGGATTGGAAATATTAAATCAAAACATATCCAAAAAATAAATCAATTATTACCGAAAACATGACTTTAAGAAGGTATTATTGATAAATAGGCAATAAAAGGTCATAAGTTAATCATATATGGTATGATATATATAATTATAGTTATTTAAAATGTTTATAATAAAATTATATTAAATATTTTTCAGTTTTTAACATGTATAAAGGAAGTGTAGACTTAACGTAAGGGATTTCCGTCTCAGTTTTTACTTCTGTGAGACACATGCCATATTCACCACCTATTTATTTTATGAAGTGTATAATGACCATGAATTTATTTTATGCTTATTATCATTGAAAATATTTTTATTTACATATCCTCTAACACACCAGGTAAATAAAGAGTCTGAAATTTTCACATTTATCCATATTTTTGAATAAAATCTTAATATAACTTTAAAGGGGACACTATGCTCGATGACGTACCCAACACGCAACAACGAGTTTCTTGGGAATCTTACGTTGCACTCTAATAATAAAATAATATTATTTTAGATGGTAGTTAATGCCTAGCTATTGTGATGGTGGGAATGAATATAACTAACTAAAAAATTATTATATATTTTTGTCAAATATTTTTACTTTTTACAATAAATGTTAGAGGATTAAAAATGCGAATGAATCCAATTTTAAGCATATACATTCTAATATTCTTTAAAAGGTCGATTAACCGCCTTTTTATGGAGAACCTCTTTTAAATCCACTTTTTGACAATTTTATGTGTTATATTTGACAAAATTAAATTCTTCTTTAGAATTGGGACATCAAAATTTACTTTGTGTAAATTTTTGGTATTTTTCCGAAAAAGTTCAATTTTTAATGAATAGTGAAAAATGTTGTATTTTAATTCAAAACCTCTTTTTAATATAATTTATTTATATGATTAGATTATATTTTTAATTAGTTTTAAAGTGAAATTAGAATATATTTTTTTACCATTTAATCAAATAGTGGTCATTGTATTAATTTCACTTTGAAATTGGACTTAAACTAGTGTCAATCTTTTAATAGATATTATTTCTTAAAAACACGCTATTTGTTTTGACAGCGGGAATTAATTATTAAATTAATTAATTCAACTTATATGTTTTGAATTTTGTAAAATAGGCATCATATTTTAATTCGTAATATCAAATATATCCTAGGGTGAATTTTTGGGAATTTTCTAAAAAACATCAATTTTTTATGAATAGTAAAACCACTAAGTGGTACTTATAAAAAATGATTTTCTGTTTAAATGAAATTTTTCCACCTTTTTGTTTTGTATTTAAATAATCCGACATTTATGGTTTTCATTAATAAGTAAAATGTGGTTCAATGGGATTAAAATAATTTCTTCGTGAATAGTAACTTAATAAATTTTTAATCGCGATTAGAGGTAATTAGTGTAGTTTAAGGTAAGAATAATGTTTTAATAAAATGAATTGACCTAGACACATGTCCTACCCTCATTGAATGAGTCATTTTCGACGAAGAAAATCCATGGGTCAACTTGGGGACCCCATGGAGCCACTTTGGTTGGAAAATGACATAAATACCTTTTTATTTAATGTTAAAGTAAAAATGACACAAACATGAGATGTTTTACTAAAAAAAATTTACATGGGGATAATAAAAGTAAGATTATTGAATATAAATATTCATTAATGGGCTAAAAATATTTCCTACATCATGATATTTTTTTTATAATTTTTAGACATTAAATATATTAAATTATTTATGACATCATGATGATTCAGCGATGACCTCATTATTTAACGATTTGAATAAAATGGAAAGATAATTTAAAATATAAGACCTACACATGTCTGAAACCTATTTTATGGGTGGATTTATAACCCTTGTCACCTTATACTTGAAAAAAAAAATCAATGTGGGACCATTAAAATCCGAAACTTATTCTAAAATAAAGTAACATTTCTTTACTATCCAAGAGTGCCCCTCCTCTCCTCTTATAAAAGGCCCCCACCTCTACCTCCTTAACCACACTTCCAAAGCCTTTGGCTTGGAAAACACCTAACCATTTTGTCTCTCCACATCCCTCTATAACTCATTGAAGCCTCAATTTGGGCAGAATTCTTCCCAAGGAATCTTTTGAGCTCAAACCAAAGGGAGTTACCCAATTGTAAGGTAATGTCTTCACTTGTGTCCTTTTGTTTTATTTTTCTTCTCCAACCCCATAAAATCTTTTTATTACTTTCTTTTGTAACAAAATAAGTATCTTAAATATACTTGGATGTTTTTTTGTTAAGGATTAGATCTACACTTACACACACCTTCTTCTAATGGTTAAAGAACATACTGTTTCTGTGGATGGCGAATTAATGCCTCACGAAACGATGGTTGTTCAATATTCTCTTAACACCTTTCATGGTGTCCATTAAGATGTCACTATATTTATATATGATATATAATATTTTTATGTTTTCCTTAAGCTACTATATTTTTCATTTATGGCATACCTTTATGGATTCCACTATGGGTATACGCGATATCTTCATTTTAGGAAGTGCGGACTACCGCCCCCTCAAAGTGATTTGATTCATTAATACCATATGTGGTACATATAAAGGATATATTAAATGATATTATATATGATACCATACTGGAATTAAAATAATATTATGAATCATTATGTTTTAATTCCATTAAATATGAAATAGAAATGAAAGTAGCGTTCATGCGTACGTACGGCTTACCGTCTCTATGAACAGTGCATTTCATTCCTTAACTCTAAATGTTATGTAATATTATAAATGCATGAATATACTGAATATATATGATATATATGATATCTAAATCATTATTAAAATTCTGTATATAATGGATATTTTACCACATGAACAACTTGTAATTATAAAGAGTTTATTTTTGACTCAAGTACCAATGATCGTTAAAAAAACCGTTATTAGCTTAAATAATAACATAGTGTTCATGAAATGGTAATAAGTGATATAAAAGGAATAATGAACTTGAAAAAGGTTATTAAGGAAGTATAAATTATCTCAATTTGATTATTCAGGAGATTAAAGAACGATCGAGTCAAGTCGGACCCAAGGTAAGGGAACTTACCCCTCTCTTTCTTTTTAAGTACACTCTTTTATGTCATTCCTTTTAAGCTCATCAAACTAATGATTGGGATGTTATTTTATATTACTCTTACTTTAATTTTTATTTTCATAGGATGAGAGACCCTATTTTCTCTCATCAATCCATTTTGGAAGTTTTAAGTGGCGCCGTTATGCTGTAGAGTTTTTGTAAGGGATTTTTCATCTCACTTTTAGTCCCGTGAGATTTATGCTACATTTGCCACCATTTCCTTCGAGTGGTGTATGTACATACCATTACTCTACTCTTTGTGTAATATAGTTTCATTTATGAGTATTTACATCAATGATGTATTTCCCATCTTCCATGGGGTGTATGTTTTGAAAGATACCCAAGTCGGTAAGGGAACCTTTCACCCTCCTCATTTTAAAAGACTTATTTTGTTGGGTCTTTTAATTTACATATTGTTATGTTGGGTTATTTTCTTCAATATCCTTATTGATGAAAATTTAATGTCCAAGTTATGAGATACCCTTTTTATCTCTCATCAACTCATTTTTATGTGACGCTGTTAGGCTGTCAAGGGAACTTCTTAACACAATTTCGATTTCTTTGGGTTCAACATGTAGTTATTGAATATGTCATCCTTGGAATATGTGTGAATGACCCTTAATTATTTTACACTTAATATCCACTTATATTGGGTGTATTTATATTTGTCTCACATAATTATGATATTGATTTATCCTTAATTTAAGGATACCATATTTGTAATGGATTTTATCTCAATTTACATTTCCATTGAGACTTCATTGTTGTTATGCACCAATTCACTCTTATATGGTGTATATACTATCATTTGGAATATTATATCATGAATACCTTTATTATCATGATATTATAAAGTTTTTATTAAATGTTATTCCTCAATTATTGTATTCAAGTGTCTCTCATTTTGTTAAAAACCCTTTAAATAAAATATTGTTTTAAATGTTTTAATGATTTATTCTTATAAATATTTCTCATTAATATCCATGTTTTCAAAATTGTTTTAAGGATTTATTTATATGGATATTAATGGTTTAAATTTTTAAAGCTTCAAATTGGTATGGGAAACTTTTATTTAAAAATCTCTTTATTAAATTTTTTAAATGGTTTTGAAAATGGTTTTTAGAATTGATTCATTATTTCAATATCTTAAAATGTTATATTGTTATTGCAATTTGGGAATGTTATCTTTCTTTTATGCTTAAGTTATGTGATACGATTATGTTATGGTTCTTGGGAATTGTTATGAAGACAGGTGGTTCCGTGATAAACTAAGGGGCGGGTGAGCCCGATATAGCTCTCCAATGCATTGGGTAACCCGAAGGAGTGAAACGTTAATGTTTCTCTGAAGAGATTTAGGGAATATACTGTGGTGGGTATTCCAAATGTAACCAAGAGGGTTAGTCCCTACGTAAGAATGTTATGAATGCCTCAAGCACCTTTATTTCTTATGATTTCTATAATTTATTCATTATTTGATATGCCTATGTTTTATGGGTAAAGTATGATTTCATTCTTATGTATATATGAAATCATGTTTCCTTTACATATTTTTTTTATAACCCTTACTGATCTTTTTATGATCATACCATGTTTTTTTTTTTGAAATGTTTTTCACAGGTCAAGGGAAAGGTACATGATATGATGACAGTGTCAAGGAAGTGTCAAGAAAGAACCCACACTTTATTTTTAAATATGTTTCCGTTGATGGAATAAAATGAATACTATCTTTTATGTAACCACATTGTTTAAATGTGGAATGTAATGCAAGTTTTATGATATAATTCTCTAAAACTCTAAACCTAAAAAGATCCTCAATGTATAATCTTGTAATAACTCAAGATTAAGTAAGGTTTAAGGCTGGGGCCCTATATATCAAATTCAAGATCTCTCTTTAAAATGGTTTACAGTTTAAAAGAAAAAAAGAAGCCATAGATTTTGGTCTCATTTTATCTTCTTTGGGACTTAAATTATGTTATGACCTATATTATTTTATATGGTATATAAATAAACCCATTTTCCATATAATATCATGAACTATTTATTTTAATTATATTATAAATTTCAATAAATTTTATTCTTTCATCAGGATTAGGATTTGAATGTTACCTAAGTGGTGATTGTTTAATGTTAGAATCTCATTATTTATCATGATTGTTTAGGTTTTTTCTTGCAATGATAGAATATTATGATCCATATCTCAAGGAAATCATTAATTTTATTCTCCAATGGTTATTTATTTAGAATAACTTTTTTTCCTTTCATTTTCATATCTTTATATACTCATGATTCCAAAATTATGTTTCAAAATTAAACCGAAATTATTTATCTCTTCGGTTGAAAAACTTTTTCCTTCAATATATATGTTTATTTTTTAACATTATGTAGAGAATTTATTAAATAATTGTTTACCCATTTTTTCATTTTTTTTAAAAAAATTAAAGTAATATTTATGTTGTTTTCCAAGGACCGTTTGAATATTACTTAAAATTTGAAATTAAAATTTGTTTTAATGTGTACGAAATGAAAAAAAAATTCCACCATCATGACCATCCAATGTATTAAATATTCATTTGTAACATTTAATTGTTATTTTCAATGAAAACTATATTTGAAAAAAATGTTAAAAAAAGATATTTTCGAAATAGAATGGATATTTTCCTCAAGACATGTTTTGAATTGTCTTTAAATCTTCCTTTATATGTTTTCAAATATTATATTTAAAAAATATGATTTTCAAATATATTATCTTTTAAAAATTAGTTATTTTCAAGTTGAAAGGATATTTTCCTCAAGAAATGTTTTAAATTATCTTTAAATATTACATTATAAATTTAAAAATTTATTTAAAAAAATGATTTTGAAAATGTTTTTAGTTTTGAAAAGTGTTTTTCAAGGTGGAAAGACTATTTTCATCAATAAATTTTCCAAGTAACCTTTCAAAATCATTTTCCATCTATGATGTCATATTTCGATATAACATACGATTTACTGGGGATATGATCCAAGGAAACCATTATTATTCTTTCTATAAATATTTTATGTTTATGATGACAATATTTTTATGAAACACATCTCTCTTCCACAGGTTATACTGTATGAACCTAGTTTTTATATGATGTATATTACCCTTAACTTTCAGTCTAATTCATTAGTTTTGACCTAATATAAATTCCTAATGATTTCATTGATGATTAGGGGGGTGTTTGGGGATTTTTTTGGATCCCATAACCCCAGTCATTAGAAAAAAGATATGGGCCACATTCTTAGTGTCACTACCCGCACCTCAGGGCCCATGCCATGACTACCCCAAACCCGCCTTCCATAGGCCAGGGGCTGGTGACTAGCACCGAAAAGACATATCGCTAAAACCGGGAAGGCATTGCCTTTTTAACCTGTGAACTCACACAACCCAAGCACAAAGCAAGATACAAGCACAAAGTAAACTATATAGTAAAAAGGGTGAGTACAGTAAATAAAGGGGTCTGGAATACAAGCCCAACTAAAAAGTACAAGTAAAACTAAAAAAAACTTATGTGGACACACGCCATGGATCCTACCTAAAGGGTATGTATATCCCTCAAATGGTTGTATCTACATTTTTTTGTCTAATGGTCCACCTCTGAGCAACCTCCAATCCTGGCTACCTCAGCCTCGATCAATGATGTCTGTCGTCTGCACAAAACACAATCAGGTACAGGCGTAGCCCATGAAGGGGTGAGTATAAAAATACTCAGTAGGGACCCCGAGACCCCCGAAGGTCTCTCAGAATCCAAAGAGGATAATCCACAAAGCAATACCATAATTACAAATCACAAACAACAATAAACCCTACTTAGATATATGTCTATATATATACCTAAGTTATCAAGTTACCCAACTCATTCAAGAGGAACACATAGCCCAGCTCTTTAGATAAAATCTAAACTGTTCCATGAAGGAAAGAATACCATGTAGGTATCAACACACAGAATAATACCACAAAGGTAAAGACTTAACTCACACTATGTATAACTTAAGTACAAAAGTATAAATGATTAGCTATATTACTAGATCATCTTACTTCGTCGAGAAGCTCTGTTGTTGGCCCACACAGGATCGAAGATGACCCACACAGGATATTAAGATGACCCACACAAGATCTAAAGATGAACCACATAGGATCCGTAAATTCTGACCCACAAAGGATCTGAAGATGACCCACACATGATCTGAAGATGACCCACACAGGATCTAAAAAAGCTTCAACTACAGCCGGCCATAGGGTCCCCACACTAAGCACACTTTATTCTCAGAGGATACAATCCTCAAGCTATTGTTTAATACTTATACTGCCAATAATTCCCATGAAGAAGTATCATAAAGTTCTATTACGTCATAAGGGACCCAACGCGACTGACGACTTGTCAATCGGATGCTCGGTCTGTAAGTTATTAGTGTTTCTGTTCTGAGGGCCCAGTTGGATTCAGATTTGACTGAATCCGGCCATACTCTAACTTTATCCGAAACTCATGTGGAGTATACCAAAATGACTGTCTTGATCCAAGGATCTTGGTGACATAGAAGTTTCATCAAATGGATGCTCGGTTATCAAGATAATGTAAAAAAGGTGTATTTGGGTCTAGATGTGCTCGGGTTCGATCTGACTCAGTCGGACCGACCCACAAAGGGTGTGGCCCAGCCCGCTGGGCATGGACCACTCAGCTGGGTGTGGTCATCCATGGTGGGGCCCACCCTATCCACCACCCGGGGGAAGTGCCCCTTGGGATTCCCGAATGGTCCATTTGGACCGTTTGGCTTTGGCCAACCCAACAGTGCCACGTGGCATCGCCTGTTGGCTCATGCGACCCGCCGGATTGGGTCCTTCTTAGTGTGACACGGCCGGTCTGGGTTCTGGATGCCTCCCCTTCTAGTGGAGTCGGTTTGCACCGCTTCTACATCAGCAGCTGGCTGGGTGCCAGCCACCCTGTAGGCACGCCGCCGTGGCACAACAACTGCAACCTCTAACTCCGGCGGTGCGGACACTCACCATCCCAGATTCTCCGCGGAAGGCCGGCGTGTCGGCCCTCACCCTCATCCATCATGGACGATGAGCTCGGGCCTCCTATAGTTGCGTGGTAGCGATGCCGCCACCATTGCGGTCGGTCGGTGGGCCGTCCGTAACCTTGTACCATGCCGGTGCCAGTCACCGGCACCGGTCGCCAATGTCATCGCGCCGGCGGGCTTCTGCGGGTCACCAGGTGAGATTTGGGAGCCTGTTCTTCATTTCAAGGACATCATTGTTCATATCGGGATGTCAAAGTCACATCAAGTACATCAAGGTCGAGTTCCACTCAACCTAAATATTTTCCCACGAAGAAGCTGTCAAACAACGAAGTAGTAGAGCGATTAGGCCGTGTTCATTAGGCATGTAACCTCCAAGTTAGATCGATAGAAGGTGGTTCATAGATTAAAAACAATGATTCATCACAAAAAATAATATGAAGAATTCCCTCACTCAATCGTTCATTGGAGATGGTGTGAGGAAGAAGATGAAGATGATGAAGGAGATGTTTGTTCTTCGTTAGAGATTCCACGTTCATTCACTCAAGAGTTCTCCCCCAAAAGTCCAGAACATTTTCCAACCCAATTTGAAAACCATGAGAGCTGATAAGACCCTCTCATTTAAGTTAGGTTATTATATTTAACAAAACTATTCATTTCACCACATTAAAAGAGGGGTTTCAAGGTCGGGTGGTCCCCACCACCAAATTCAAAAAGTGGTGGAGATATTTCAAATAAAAATAAAACTATTGTTTTATTTTTATTCCTCCAAAAAAACTGAGATTTACAACTTCCACCATTGACCTATTGTGGTTGATGGTGAATGCTCCGCTAAGAGAATATTGATGCTATGAGTTCAACGGTGTCGTCATATTTCAATTCCAATTACCGGTTCAAAAGATACAAATTTCTACTCACATGCTAACTGAACGTACATAAAAAAGTTTAGAAATTCATTTTGACCACTCCAGGCCTTGGAATCATGTGCCTTCAATTGTGAAAACTTGTAATATTTCAATATAATTAAAAAATTTAACATGTAAAATTCTGGGTCTTTATATTCTCTCCACCTCTGGGATTTTCATCCCCAAAATCCACAACACAACCTATGAAAAATGTGGGGGTACATAGCACAAACCTGAGCCTCCCGATCCCATGTGCTCTCCTAGAGGTTCCCATGCTGCCAAAGTACATGGACCATAGGTATCGATACCCAATGAAGGACTCTCTCCTTTCGATCCTCAATCTATGCTAGAACCTATGAAAATATCGCCCCATCTTTGATGTATAGATCACCCCAGTCAATGATGTGTAAAGTATCATGTACATATCTCCTCAGCTGGGATATGTTGAAAATGTCGTGCATCTGGTGCAACTGAAGGGGAAGATTTAGGCGGTATTCCACCTTTCCAACTCTATCGAGGACCTGAAAGGGTCCTATTAACCTCAGAGATAACTTGTCGCCCCAGCCAAATCTCCACAAACCTCATCAAGGTGATACCCATAGAAAGACATGGTAACCATCCTTGAACTCTAGAGTTCTCCATCTCCTATCATCATAAGGAATTTTCCTGCTTTTTGTAGCCTTCATTCACTCATGGATGATCTACAACTTCTCCATGGTAGCATATACCATCTCTGGTCCCATGCGTGTTGACTCTCCTTGGTCAGTCCAGCACAGAGGTGATCTGTAAGGTTGACCATACAATGCCTCGAATAGTGCCATACCGATAGTGGATTGATAATTGTTGTTGTATTTGAACTCCACCAAGAGAAAGTGATCCTTCCATTAGTAGCCAAAATTAAGGACACAAGCAAGAAACATAACCTCAAGGGTCTGAATGGTATGCTCTGTTTGACCATCCATCTGAGGATGGAAGGTGGTGCTCAACCGAAGCTGTGTCCCGAAGGCCTCCTACAAACCCTTTTATAGTCGGGAAGTAAAGCATGCATCACTATCAGATACAATTGTAGATGACACCCCATGAAGATGCAAAATCTTCTTTTTGTAGAGGCATACCAAGCCCTTTACTGATCCCTGCTCTCTGATAGGTAGAAAGTGGGATGACATGGTGGGTCGGTCAATGATCTCCCAGATAGAATCATGAACCCTGAACGTGCCTGGAATTCCTATCATGAAGTCCATGGAAATTCCATCCCACATCCACATGGGCACCTCTAGTGGATGAACTAAGCCTGCTAGAACCTGATGCTCTTCCATCACTTGCTGACAAGTGAGGCACCATGAGACAAATTCTACCAATGCTTTCTTCATTCTCAAACACTAGTGCTAACATCAGAGGTCCTGGAACATCTTCTCCACTCTTGTATGTATTGCTAGAGGGGACTTATGGAACTCCCTCAACACTTAATCCCGTAGAACCACTGTTACCATAGTACGTCCTCTGAAGAGAATGATGTGCTCCCCACCTTTAGAAAATCAATCAGGTTCCTATCCTGTGGATATATGAGTATGTCGAGCCTCACAATCAGTGTCTCTAAGCTGCGCCACCCTGATTTGCTGAAGGAGTTGGGGAGTGACTATCAGGGACTAAAGATAAGCTGCTCCATATTGATCCACATAGGATATTTAAAAAGTGTCTAGCTGCTCTATCACCTCAATTAGAAACTGTAAAACAGATCTCCTACTATGTGCATCTTCCACTACATTCCCCTTCCCATGAGTTTAGATTATCTCGAAGTCAGAGTCTTAGAGGAACTCAAGCCAATGTCGTTGTCTTATATTTAGGTCCTTATAAGAGAAGATATACCCGAGACTCTTGTGATCAGAGTAGACTGAAAAACGTTCTCCCAGCATGTAATTTCACCACATCTTCAAGGCGACGACCACTGCTTCTAACTCTAGGTCATGGGTGGCGTAGCATGGCTCATGATATCTCAGCTGTCGAGAACCATACGTGAGCACTACTTGCTCCAGCATCAGGAAACATCTGAGCTGGTCCCTGATGCATCGTAGTAGACTACGTACCCAATTACCTCATTCGGTAGCCTCAAGATGGTGGCACTCATCAGTCTCCACCTCAGCTCCTGGAAACTCTTCTGGAATCTCTCTGACCACATGAAGAGTTTACCCTTCTTCATCAATGCTAATAAGGGTACCACAACTATGGAAAAGTCAGGCACAAACCTCCAGTAGTAACCGGCTAGACCCAGGAAACTCCACACCTCTATCACACTCCTAGTTGGCTCCCAAGCAAGAACAACCCCAATATTCCTTAGATCCATTAGAACTCTAGCCGCCAAGATTACATTTCCAAGGAAGTGAAACTCTCAGATCTTGAATTGGGAGTTCGAGAGCTTACCATAAAGCTGGTTCTCTAAGAGTGTTTCTAGAACAATCTGCAGATGATAGGCATGCTCCCCCTCTATAGCTAAGTATACTAGGATGTCGTCGATGAAGACTACCACCAAGAGATTGAGGTATTTCTAGATAATTTTGTTTATGAGTTCCATGATCACTATTGGGACATTATTCATGCCAAATGGAATAACCAAGAACTCATAGTGGACATACCGACATCTGAAGGTCATCTTCTGCACATCCTCATCTTGTACCCTGAGTTGGTGATCGCCTTATCTGAGGCCCATCTTCGAAAACCATCGTTCTCCATTCAGCTGATCAAAAAGATCATCAATACTCAGTAGTGGGTACTTTCTATTCACGGTCACCTGTTTCAGGCACCGATAGTCTACACATAGTGTCAAACTCCAATCCTCCTTCTTGGGGAACAAAATCAAGGCTGCCCAAGGAGAACCACTGGGCCTAATGAACCCATTTATCTGCAATTCCTCCAACTATACTCACAACTCTAGAATCTCTATGGGATCCACCTAATATTCTAGTGTACATCCTATTGTTTTCCCACAGTTCAAGTTGATATAAAAGTCCACCTCTATTCATGGAGGTAGTCCTATAACATCATCTGGAAAGACAACGGCATACCGGTCCTCCACTACAGGATAGATCGGACTCTCAACATCAACTAATCCAAGGGTAAGGTTATCCAAATGATGTGTGATCGGTTGAACCCTCCCCCAGGTAAGTCAGTCCTGTGCTGCAAAGTTTTCCTTATAACCAGTGAAGGAAAACTTAGTCCCATTCTCACAGACACACCGCACTTTCTGCCTAATATACTCGATCTGATCCTGGAATGTAGATAACCAATCCATACCCAATAATGACGTCATAATGCCTTGAAGCCACTACTAGAAGATCTCAGCCGAAGCTCTGTCCTCCTAGAGTAATCTCACACTACCGAAACTAGTGTGTAATCATCAAATCCTCTCCCATATGAGTCTTTAGCTGTAAGGATCGAGGCAATGGCTTCACCAAAATCTCTGAGCTCCAAACGAGGGCTGTGGAAATAAAAGAGTGACTGTAACCTATGTCTATAAGTACTATAGCAAGGGTGTATTAGAAAAATATTGTACCTCTAATCATCTCTAGAGCACCATGGTCATAGGCCTCAGCTGCCAGGAGCTGAACTCATCCCTATCCACCTGCTCCCAGTAGTCGATGTGGACCACCTGGAGGTGGTGGTGGTAGAACCTCAAATTGCAGCCCCCACCTGTTGCACGACCATCTCCTCTACCACGTCTACTCACTACCTGCATAACTCCTCGATTGAATCTTTGACTCTTCTTAGTTGGTCCTTTGACTGTCTTCTCGTCGTCCATACAGTGGGTCGGGCAGTCGTGAGCCATGTGACCCTGCCCACTGGATGAGTTACACTGTATGCTCCTCTCTTGTCCTACTCTATCTCAAGAGCCCCTCACAACTAACCATGTATCCTATAGTTGTCCAGATATAGTTCTGGTCCTCTTAGACCATTGTTCCATCTATCTACTTCCAGCTGCAGATGAATCTACTACGTGAAATCCGGTGGTGGGTCTCGTTTCCAGTGACTGCTCAGCAAGGAAGCTCTTCACCAATAGTGCCTACTCTAACACCCTATCCTACGTCAGGATGATGAGAGATACCATTGAATCTATGATCCCCCTTATGATCCCCTACTCGATGGTCCGGGCCTTGAAAAAAGGGTCTCACACCATGTCAGTGGAGTAGCGAGTGAGGTCAGTGAACCTCACTGAATATTGCGCCACTGTCATACTGCCCTACTGCAAGTGGAGAAGCTTCAGTATACGCACTGAGCCTAAGGTCACTGGGATGAACTCCACCCTAAAAGGATCTAAAATTTCTCCTAGATGAATGTAACCTCATCATGAACCTGGAGAATCAAGCTCCAATATCTCCCCACTAATTCCTGAAAAAGACTAGCTGCAAGGATGACCATAAGATCTGTTAGTGTCCCTACTAGTCGAAAAACTCTGATCATGACCTTCAGCTAGTCCTCAGCCACCAGTGGATCAGTCTCACCCCAAAACCTCAGTGTCCTATGGTGCTAGAACTAGTGCAATGCGCTCCATAGATGTGCAACCTCTATGGATAGGGATGGTGGAATCAGCTTCCCAATAGGTAGTGGTGATGCTGGTATACAACATGATGGTACAACTACTGAAAGGGCTACACTAAAGCCTCGTAACTCTATGGGCTGTCATCGCATACTCTACCTGGAACCCTGGCTTCCTGTCTGTGTGGGGGAACCATGAAATGAAACAGGTTCACCACGATAAATAAGTTATACCTAGTGAACTGACCCAAAGATAACACAAAGAAAAACTTTTCAAAAACTAACACGCAAATAATGTTTTCGTGCACTAAGTCAGAAATCAGAAGTCAGGGTCCTGGTGTATGGATATGTCGACCGCCGCACCAATATGGGATTCCCCAAACTGAAAACCACACTTATTATACTTAACACTATTACTGAATCAAAATATCAGATTCCATGTTCTCCAAAAGAAATGATTTCTATGATACCAATTTGTCATGACCAGCCCCCCGGGGGCCATGCCAAGAATACCCCAAGGCCACCTTCTATAGGCCAGAAAATGGAGAGAAGAACCGGAAATGAATATCCCTAAAACCAGGAATGCATTTACATTTAAACCTATAAAATCACACAATCCAAGCACACAATAAGATACAAGCACAAATTAAACTATATAGTAAAAAGGGTGAGTACAGTAAGTAAAGGGGGATAGAATACCAGCCCTACTAGAAAGTACAATTAAACTAAAAATAGCCCTTGTGAACACCCGTCGATGATTCTACCTGAAGGGTTGTTAAAACTCTCAAATGGTTGTCTTTGCGGTTCATCTGGCCAAATGTTCCACCTCTAAGCATCCTCCAGTCCTGACACCCTCAGCCTCGATCAATGTTGCCCACCGTCTGCACAAAACACAACAAGGTGAGGGCGTAGCCCATGCCGGGGTGAGTATAAAAATACTGTGTAGAGACACCGAGACCCCCAAAGGTATTTCAGAATCCAGATAGGATAATCCACAAAGAAAACCCACAACTACAAAGCAAGAAGAAACAATCAACCCTACTTAGGTATATTGCCATATATATACCTAAGTTATCAAGTAACCCAACTCATTCAAGAGGAACACATAGCCCATATCTTTAGCCCAAAGAACAATTGTTCCATGAAGGAAAGAATACCACATAGGTAGCACCACACAAGAAGAATACCACAAAGTTAAAGACTCAAATCACACTAGGTATAACTTATGTATGAAAGTATAAGTGATTAGTTGTACTGCTAGATCATCTTACTTCGTCGAGAAGCTCTGCTATTAACCCACATAGCATCAAAGATGAACCATACAAGATCTGAATATAACTCACACAGGATTTGAAGATGACCCACATAGGATCCATATATTCTGACTTGCACAGAATCTGATGATGACCCACACAGGATCTGAAGATGACCCATAGAGGATCTGAAAAAGCTTCAAGTGCAGCCAGCTACAGGTTCCACATATTAAGCATGCTTGATTCGGGTAGGATCCGCTCTTCAAGCCATCAGTAAATAATTCAACTACCACTAAGTCCCATGATGAAGTATCATCAAGGTCTGTTATGTTATAAAGAACCCAATGCGACTGACAACAAGTCAATTAGACGCCCGATCTATAAGTTATTTGTGTTTCCATTCTGAGGGCTCGGTTGGATTTAGGTTCAATCCATCCCAGTCATACTCCAACTTTATCAAAAATTCATGTGGAGTATACAAAAAGGACCATCTAGATCCAAGGATTCTGGGGCCCTAGACCGTTCATCAAACAGATGGCATGTTCTGAAGATATGGCCAAAAGGCATATCTGGGTCATGATGGGCTCGGGTTCGGTCCGACCCGGTATGGGTCTGGCTCAGATGGGCTAGATCGTGGCCGACCCGGCCTACTGGGCCGCGGTCTGGCCCATCCCGCAAGAGGGGCGGCCCACAGGGATTGGCCTGTCCCATAAGGTGTGGCTCATAGGGCTTGGTCCACAGGGCGTGGCTCACTAGGCACGGCCTACTCGGCGCAGCCCACTTGGCTCGACCTGCTTGGTGAGGCCCGCTTGACATGGTCTGCTCAGCACAGCCCACTCAGCAAGGCCCGCATGGCTCTGCCCACTGGGTGCGGCCTGCTCGGAAAGGTGTGGTCTCCCATAGAGGGGACCGCCCTAGCTTCCACTCAAGGGAAGAGCCCCCCAGGTTTCATAAACGGTCCAGTTGGACTGTTTGGCTTTGCCCAACCCAGTAGCACCACGTGGAACCGCCTACTGGCACACGGGACCTGCTAGAGTATTTCCTGCTTGTCGTGATGTGGCTAGCCAGGGTTCCAACTGGATCCCCTTCCAGCGGTGCCAGCATGGGTGGCTGCTGCCTCCATGGCCGGCTGGGTACCGGCCGCCCTCCAGGCACGCAGCCCCGACTCAGCAGCTATGACCTCCAACTCCAGCGGCGCGGACGCACGCCACCCCAACTTCTACTTGGCCAGCTAGCGTACCGACCGCTACCTTCTTTCACCGTGGCTGACGGGCCGTGACCTCCTCCAGCGGCGCAGTTGTGCCGCCACCACCGTCACAACCAGCCAGTTTCTCGGCCGCTGCCTTGTACCCTACCAGCACCAGTCACCGGCACCGATCGCCTGCGCCATCATGCTAGTGGGCTTCCACTAGTTACCAGGTGAGATCTGGTGGACTGTTATTCATTTCTAGGACATCATTGTTCATCTCGGGATGAAAACATCACATCAAGTCCATCAAGGTTGAGATCCTCTCAACTTGAGGTTTCTCTCGTGAAGAATGCGTCAAACAACCATGTAGCGGAGGGATCAGGCCGTGTTTGTTTGGCCCGCACCCTCCACGTTAGATTAATAGCAGAAATTTTATAGATTGAAAAACATGATTCATCACAAATAACAATATGAAAAATTCCCTACCTCAATCGTTCATTGGAGATGGCATGATAAAGAAGATGAAAATGATGAAAGAGAAGCTGGCGTTTGTCGCTCCCGCAACCCGCTTCTGAACCGCGCTGCAACGTCGGTTCAACATTCTCAATCCAGTGAGATGTTTGTTCTTTGTTGGAGCTTCCAAGATCCTTCCACCAAGAGTTCTTCCCAAAATGTCTTGGAGGTTTGAAAACCCAATTCAAAAACAAGGATAGGTGAGGAGACCCTCTCATTTAAGTGAACTTTTTAGATTTAACATAACCATTAATGTCACCACATTAAAAGAGGGGTTTCAAGGTCAGGTGGTCCCACCAAAAAATTTAAATAGTGTCCAAGATATTTCAAATAAAAATAAAACTATTGTTTTAATTTTATTCCTCTGAAAAAACCGATATTTCCTACATCCACCATCGACCTATTGCAGTTGAAGGTGAATGCTCCCTTAAGTGAATATCAGTGCTGTGAGTTTAACGGTGTCCTCATATTTAAATTCCAAGAACTGGTTCAAAATTTATAAATTCCTGCTTGCTTGTTAACTGAACGTACATAAAAAAAGTTCGGAAATTCATTCTGACTACTTTGAGCCTCAGAATCATGTTTCATCAATTTTCATAGACTCATAATATTTCCATATAATTAAAAAAATAACCCAGAAAATTCAGGCTCTTTACATTTAGTTAGTCCATTCAGTTTCCCCTAACTATGAGATGAATTTTTGTGGGGAAAGCTGGGCACATAGTCTTCCATATTCATAAACCAAGGTTTGTACACCCATGTGGATTATTGGAAGTTTCTAGAAGATCCATATATCATGGTTGGAACATGGTTTCTCAAATTGTGTGTCCAAATCATGTGGGATCTTTTGTTTGAAATTTAGAGGATCATAGTTTTCACATGGTATCATAAACCATTTGACCAAAACATTATCCCCTTTTATTTTTGGTGAATTTAATATTTTTTTCCTTGAATATTTTTAACTGAATCCCTACTCCCCTTTTTCATTTCCAATGGATAGAGGATGAATTTATCCTCATTTTGAACACTCAAGCACCGCTAATCTAGGATCTTTGATATCTTAGTCATCCAAAATTTGATTTTATCTTTGTGTATATCATTGGATGTTTGATGGGAAGATTTATATTCACATTGTTCCTTTTTTTTCATTTCTCACTGTCTTTATGGAGTTATTTTGCTGAAGGCTAATATGCTCTATTTTTACGGTGTTCTTATGTTTTTTAATTTTCTTCGGATCTGGACAAAACCAAAGGCTGCTACTGGATGAGTTCTCATATATAGGCATAAGGTAGGTGGTCTAGTACTTATACCTCAAAATTGAGATTTTTTATAATATGCAGAATTTTTTCACGTGTCGGTTTCAATATTTGTTTCCCCAAAATTGAATCTCTCTTAAATTGGTTAACTTAATTGAGAACCTCAGGAATTTATTTACACCCATTCAGTCATGTCCAACCATTTATTTTTACCAACCAAATTTCCATTAATTCTATAAATGACTAAATGTTAAAAGAATTATAGAAATGGTTTTTGGAATGAATTCCAAGTTAATATTAGATTAATGAAATGGATAGTTGTTGTCGAATAACACAACAAACACACTTATCAATTTATGATATAATTAAATGGAGGTGAGTGGTATGACCACATCGCCCAATTAAATGGGGAAAGGATACACCCTTTTTAGTATTAAATTTCATTGACATATAAATTATCAACTAGCTCATATTAATGCTAATGATTATATATCACTATTTATATACAGGCATGGAGACCCTTTATAAATGTAATACGGGCATGGAGACCCTTTATAAATATGATACAGGCATTGCATCCCCTATAAATATGATATTGTGCATGATGACCCTACTGATATGATACATGAGAATTAATACCCTTATGATGATACAAGGCATGAAGACCATTACTATGGTGATACTGGGCATAATGTCCCCTATATTTGTGATACTAGCCATGTCATCCCCTATTATTGTGATATCATTCATGGCGTCTCTAGGATTATGATACTATGCATGGAGACCCTTATTGATGTGATACTAATCCTGATGTACCCTATACATATGATACTTTTTATCACATTGCTGGATACTCATGATACTCATTCTATAGATTTTGGATGTTTGAGTTACACCTCAGGTTCTGGATAGGGGTAGTATCATCATACTTGGTTGTTGACATGACAATGTATACAATCCATATAAGTTTATATATATGGTTACTTATTTAGAGACTATCAGTATTAGGCCAAAGTAGGAATTATTATCCCAATTTCCTTCTAGAACTAGAGGACAACCTCTACAATTTTATTTAATACTTTACATTATTACGTTCACACTACCATATTATATGCACTGACAAGATATTTATATACACCATTAGTGGTGGGATACTGATTTTATCTCACACCTTATCCAATCCACTAATGGTAAATGGGCATACAATATTCTAGAAGGTGTAGAATAATAGGAAAATCCACTTATGGATGAATGAATTATTTTAGGACCTCGGATGGGGGTGTGGTAGCGGATACATTACATCTTCATCTTTTGTGTATTATTCATATTTTGGATTTTTATTATTTTTTAGTGCTTGGTTGTTTATATGTGATTCCTATGTTCTTTCTATTATTGATATACTTTTTCTATTTTATCTATTTATTATAAAACTGTGACTCTATGACTAGAGGGCATAGTCTCCCCATGAACACACCCTGGGCCCTAACTACTAGTCCGTATCCTATGGCATATGTGGAGGTTCTCTTGAGGCCATGTGGTCCACTGTCTTGGATAACCAATAAGGTGTCATCTAGGTAGGGATGTCACAAAGATGTATTACTGAATATTTCTTTTAATTTTACTTATAGATTAGGAATATTAGATAGGATATTAGGAATATATCGGGATATAGAAATGAGTTTTTCTTGGGAGTAGATAACCTATATATTGCGAAAGACCAGATTACCTGGGATGTGACTCATTATTCTGTATTCATCTAATTATAGCTGATTTGATTCCCCCATTGGGTTATGTAATTTAATTGTGATGTCATTATTTCTATGATTGAGTATTTTATTTTATCATGTCCTAATGATATGAGGATAATACTTATCATGAATAATTTTATATACCTATTAGAAGTCAAATTCTATGCATTATGCCAAGCCATGTAGGAAGAATTTCTCTAATACATGATCTTATTGTATGTTATTTCTATGATATAAATGTTAATTTGGATAACATTTCTAGCATGGATATAATAATTGAGTGGTTTTTATTTAAATGTAAATCATTCTTCAATTTTCGAGGATTATGAGACTTTATAGATTAAAAATGGCACTCTATATAGTTCAAAATTTAATGATAAATGTTACAAATGAGAATCAAATTTAAATGAAAATTAAATCTAAAAATAAATGGTCACTCTTAAAGTTGAATTGAAATTTTCATTTAAATGGTGTTTTCCTCTACAAATTTCAATTGAAACTCCATATACCTAGACTCATATAGTAAATCATAGATCTTGACCTAGACCTAACCTTAGTAGTGGGAAGTAGGTAACATCTTTTGTGTTATATATAAATGATTCTATCACCCAAACCTAACTCATTAATCTTCTAGAGGGGTGAAAGAATTAAATAAAAATCCGTATACCTATCCTAGTTATGTATCTATGATGTTATAACTATTAAATATTTTCTAAGGAATCTTCTTGGTATTTTTTTAGCTATTTCTCCATGACATCGTCCAGTCGTTCTCTAAGAGGGTGGCGATTACCATGCTTTAGAGGGGGTGTTCCCTAAGCCACCTGTGATGCATCAAGTAGTAAAACCTATAAAAAATATTCTTATTCTCAACATAGGTGATGATTCCTATTTTAAAGGGAGTTTATATGGATGATGTAGATTATATAGGGAGATCCGCACTCCTCCTCTTATATGGGAGAGCTTAGATGGGAGTTTCAGTAGAAGCATCCACTTACTTTTTCAGGGGATGGTGGATCCTAGGATACATGCCCATAGCTAGAGATGATTGTGTCTATATTCTATAATATGGATATACCTCCTAATATGAGATTTAAACTCACTACTTATATGTTTTGTGGATCTCCTAATCGTTGTTGGGACATTCTGAATTAGGCAGGTCAGTATCAATAAGTGGCTTGGAGAGATCTCCAGTCAGTATTATAAGACTATTTATTCACAATGACCCTAAGGGATGATCATGACAGGGATTTCATGAACCTATAATAGGGTTCCACGACAATTCTAGACTAAGCATCTCATTTTATATTTCTCTAGGAATTTGCACCCGTCTATACGACTAATGAGCCGGTGAAAGACATACGGTTCATGGATGGACCTCAACGTCATATTTTTTCTTAGGTAATTGTTTTATAGTTGAATATTGTGTCAGATATAGTGAATTGAGATCTTATCACTGATAAATACCTAAGAGAAGAAAATGGTGTGATCCAAGGAAGTTCATAACTGAGATAGGTTACTGGTTTGACTAGTGGTTGGAAGTGATGCTTTGAGACTACACATGTGAGCAATGGCATCCAAGTGACACCCTCTGGTAATTATGTGGTACTTAAAAAATGTGGGAAGACCAGGAATAAAAATCCTCAATGATACAATGACCCCACCAAGTTCCAATATTTTTGTATATTAGGTCCTCTTCATCATTTTTACATGACCTTCCCATCTATTTATAGTGGGAGAGGATCCGTATCAGCTTCAAAATCTTAAGTAAGATCAGTATCACCTCACCAAACTAGTACTTAGAGTACTAATAGACATATAGGTAGCATTATATGTCATTTCCACGGTAGCTATGCTTTTTCATTATAGTTCCAATAGATAAAACCTTTTCCATGTAGTCAGTGTGTAGCGCATGGTCAAGGATCATGACCTATTTATTCAATGAGGCCTATATTGGAGTAGTAGGTTGTCAAGATATCTTCTATTAGATGAAATATTCTAGTATTGTTTACTATTGAATATTACTTATTCAATACTATTTCATCACACTCTTTTATCTCTATGGCTATTGTGGATAGCCACGTACTTCATGTTGAGTACTCATGTGGCATTGTGACACTTGATACACCTTTGGGTATGCATTTATAAAGATTATGCAAATATAAGGACTATCCTCTAGAGGTAGGAAAGAATTTTTTTCATATGATACCTATTCATATTTAAGATGATGGGAATTAATTTCATTCTTGGGATGGATTGGTTGGTTTCCTATCATGCCTATGTGAATTTTTATCTTTGTAGGGTTTCATTTACATCCCTTGAGGGAGGTACATATATGCACAAGTTAAAGTGGTATGTCTATGTAAGTAGAGAAAGACTAGAGAATATTGGGTTAGGTGGAGTGACCACCTAGATTTTTAGCCTTTACATGGATTATTATGTGTTACCTTAGATTGATTTCCCTCCTATATTCGATTGATTTAGGGATGTTTTCCCTGAAGATGTTTTTGGACTACCTCTTGAGAGAGAGATAGGGTTTTCTATTGATATTGTTCCTAGATCTACACTAGTCTCCATTCCTCCTTATAGGATGAATCCTACTGAGTTATAGGAGCTCAAGAGGCAACTGTAATATTTAGTGGCCATGGGTTATATATGACCTAGTACTTCTCCCTAGGGTTCACCAGTCCTTTTCACAAAAATTCAATTGAACCCTCATGATTTTTATGGATTACTAGAAGTTTAATCAAGTTATAGATAATAATTGGTATACCTTACCTCCCATAAAATATATCTTCAAGTATCTCAAAAGAGAGAGGGTATTCTCAAAAGTCAACCTATGATAAAGCTATCATTTAGTGCGAGTTCGACCAATATACATTTCATTTATCAATTTCCATAATTAGTATGGATTATATGAGTATCTTGTTATGTCATTTGGTATTATGAATTCATATACCATCTTCATGTATTTTATGGATAAGGTTTTATATCCCTATGTATATACATTTTATGGGGTCTTTTTAGATGACATATTTGTGTATTCCCATACTTGGAGTGACCATTCCACACTTATTTATATAATTTTGAATATACGGAGAGAGAAATATCTGTATCATAATCTATATAAATTTAAATTTTGGATAAATAAGTTACACTTACTTGGTAATATTATCTTAGAGGATAGAGTTTCAGTTGACTAGAGAATGTGAGATCTGTTTTCACCTCAGATCACCCCAAGAACATATTGGAAATTTTTAGTTTCTTGGGGAAATATGGTTATTAAAGGAAGTTTATATGGGACTTCTCATTCTTATGAGAACCTATTATGGGATTGATGAAGAAGGATGTGAGTTTTATATAGTCTAAAGCTAGTGAGAAATAATTTCATGAGTTAAAAGGGAGATTGAATTTACCACCAATCCTGATTCTTCCAGATCTAAGAATAAAATATATAGTGTATTATGATGCATAAGGTGTCTCTGGAGGAGTAGATTTGATGTAGGAAGAACATTTCATTGAATATAGGTTATTACATATGAGGCCTCATGAGTGTAATTACTCAATGTACAATCTCAAGATGGAATTTGTGGTTCACGGCTTATGTTGTTGGAGGAATTATCTACAAGGAGAGAATTTTATAGTGTTTAAAATCCAAAAAATACTTGGTTATATTTTTAAAATATTATTAATTTAACCATAGGAAGATATGTTTTGTTGAATACCCATAGTCCTTTGACTTCGATCTTTATTATGTTCCTAGAAAGGGAAATACTCATACTGATTCACTGAGAAGGTCTCAGATGCAGGTAGTTCAAGAGTCTAATAGTGAGTGGAAACTAATGGACCAACTTTCATAGATGCACACAGAGGTGGAGGCCACCATAGAAAGTCTAAACATGAATCTCTATTAGAAAAATATCCACTTCTGGGGAAAGTAATGATGAGGCATTTTTTAGATCTTGATGCCTTTCTTTTATGAGAGAGTATATATCTAGATGAACCACCTCTTGAATGGTTTGTTGATGATGAATACATCTTACATATAAATGGGAATATCTAGGTTTCCAAATATATGAGAGTGTATATGATATGTCAATCAAATTCTTCTCATTGGGATGTTCACTCAGGTATATCCAAGATGTATCTGGATATGTTTCAATAGTATTGGTGGTTAGGGATACAGCATCAGATAGAAATTTTTATTACTAGGTATTCCACCTATCAGTAGGTGAAGATAGAGCACCAAGGACCTTAAACCTTATTAGATACATTATCAGTCCCAGAATGGAAATGATAAGATGTTTCCATGGAATTTTTAATTAGATTACTGAGGTATCCTCATGGTAGAAAAACAATTTGGGTAGTCATGGATAGACTAACTAATGTACCTACATATTTCTTATATGGGAGACTTTCTTTGTTACTAAGCTAGAAAGATTGAATGTTTGTGAGATTATACGGCTGCACAGGGTCCTTACTACATTATTTTAATATAGGGATGCTCATTTCACATCAAGTTTCTAGAAGGGGTTATAATTATATCTGGGTACAGAACTGCTTTTGAGATGACCTTTTCACCATCATACCAATGGTCAGTTGGAGTATACTATATAGGTTTTAGAGAAAATGCTCTAATAAAGAGTCTATTATTTTTTTCTTTCTCCGGATATTAATATCAATCTCATTGATTTCACCTACAATAATAGTTAACATGCAATAATACAAATATATCCTTTTGAGGCCCTTAGCTGGAGGTCATTCTGTTCACCCCTGTGCTTGTTAGAGGTAGAATATGTATTTATCTTAGGTTCTAATTACATTTATAAAACTACAATATATGTTTATCTATCCAAGAAGTGGATGTCTACCACTCCATCTAGATAATAATCTAATGTTGATCACTATCTAAGGCCTTTGGAGTTTGAGGTCAAGGGTTATGTTTTCTTACGGGTATCACCCAAACATGTGCATAAAAGGTTAAAAAGAAAAGGGAATTTGTTTCCTCATTTTTTCAAGACTTCTGAGATATTTTATAGTGTTAGGATAGAAACCTATTAGTTTATATTACCTTAGAGGTACCTTTCCCTGAATGACTTCTTCCATGTTTCACAAATTCACCGTTATCATGCCAACCCATCTTATAATTTTGATCCTAAGGATGTTATGTTTGATGTCGATGTTTATTTGTAGGAGTATCATATACACATAATTGATCATAGTATCAAGGTTCTCCAAGTCCATTATTACAGTTTTGTATGGGTGCTATGGAAACACACCCAAGTACACGATGAGATTTGGGAGTGTGGGGATGAAATACATTATCAATTGTCAGAGTTGTTCTCAAATAGTTTTTAACTATCCTTGGATGGTGAACTTGAGATGATTTTCTATAAGGGGGAATATTATAAGAACCTGGTTTTTATATGAGGTATAATCCCATTAGTTTTGAGTATAATTCCATGGTTTTAACCTAATATAAATTCCTAATGAGTTCATAGAATATTTTGTGTTGTTCAAGGCTTTTTAGAAGATCAAAACCCTCAGCAGTGGAGAAAATAAATGGGACATACAATTAGTAGAAACCATGTGATCCAATCTATATGGTTTCCCCTAACGATGCAGGGGGATTTTAGAGGGGAAAGAAGGGTGTACAGTTTACCCTAACCATGCTCCAGGGACTGAATTCCCATGTGGATGGTATGTAGTTTTTGGTAGATCAATATATCATTTTTGGTGCATAGTTTTCCAAACCATGAATCCAAACCATGTGGGATACATCCTTATATAGTGGGATGTGCATAGTTAGTGTATTGTTTTTCCAACCGTATAGCCAAACCGTGCGAACCTATAATTTTTGGGTGAATTTACTATTTTCCCTCACATATTTTTTAACTCAACACCTTCTTCCCTATTTCATTCTACTCCTTTTGAGCTATGAATATACATCAATATTGGATATTAAATATCTAGGTCATCTGGAATTAGATTTTACATTTTTTACCTCATTGGATGCTCACTAGAATTATCTCTATTCAAATTATTCCTTTTTTCATTTTTGATTCCCTTGATGGAGTTATTTAGGTACAAGATCAAATTCCATATTTCTAGGGTGTTCATTAGTCTTTCTATTTTCTTCCGATCTATATCAAATCGAATTTCTATACTGGATGAGTGATCCTCTATAGGAATATGGTTGGTGTTCTAGTTCTTATCCATCAATTTTGAGATGTTTTATAATATATGTCATTCTTCCACACACTCGTTTCACTGCATGGTTCCCTGAAATTGAACCAGTCTTAAATAAGTTGGCTTAATTGGGAACCTTTTATCATTCATAGGACCATTTCATTTATGGACACCCCTCAAGGTGTGCTGATAAAATATCCCTTAAGAATATAAATGAATAAATGGCCAAACAATCATCTAAATGCTCTTGGTAATTATTTCCAAGTTTTTATGAAGATAATGAAATGGATAATCATTGTGGTATAGAATTACTAACACTCCTATCAATTTATGATGTAATTGAATGGAGTTGATTAGTATAACTTCATCACCTAATTAAATGGAACAAATGTTGAACCATTATTATTATTAAATTTCATTGAGTTATGAATTATCAATTGTATTATATTAAATCCAATGATTACATATAAATGTTGATATAAAGGTATGGAATACCATTATAAATTGTATATGGTCATGTAAAACCTTTATAAATTTGATACAGTCATAGAGACCCTTATACCTATGATTCTAGGTATGACAAACCAAAAAAAATGATACATGGTAATCATAACCCTTATGATGATACTAGGTATGGAGACCCTAACTACTGTGATACTGGGCATGAAGTCCCTTGTTCTTATGATACTGGGAATGTAATCCCTATGATTATTAAGAAACTTGGAATTATTACACTTATTGTTGTGATACTGGTCATCAAATCCCCTATAATTGTGATATTGGTAATGATATCTCTTGGTACTTGGGATACTCATGCTACAACTTATGGATGTCTTGGTTCTACCTCATGTCCATGCTAGTGGTATTATCTAGAAATATGGTTGTAGACGTCCCTATGTATATAATCTATATATGTGCATACATATTGCTACTTAATTAGAGACTATTTGTATTAGGCTGAAGCAGGTTATATCAACCTGATGTCCTTCTAGAACCATAGTTAACCCTCTATAATTTTATTTACCAATTTCCATTATTACATACACGGTGACATATTATATGTACTAACCAGATATTTATAGAAACCATTGGTGGTGTCCAACTTAATTTATCGCACACCCTATCTGGGCCATCGATAGCACCCAAGCATACTATATGCTTTCAGGTGTAGAAAAGTAGAAACTCACACTTATGTATGTGTGACATATTGAATTACTTAGGTTGGGATCTTGGTGGTATATTACTGGGAAATATCATGGGATGATTTGATAGATTTTTGTTTTTTTCCCTTTTGTATATCATGAACTATATTGAATTCCTTCTTCCATGTGCACATGCATTCCATATTTTGTAGATATTTCAAATCTCATGAAATCTTATTCATTCACATGGAAATTTTATATACTTATTGCATGATATTCATTCTGATATATATGTATATGGTTGTCTTCTATTTTTAATTTAGTAAAAATAACCTTTGGGTTGTATAAATAGTTACACACTATTGTGGTGTGAACACATAAATTTGGTGGACAGAATATGGATTCCAAAACTAATTTATGAAAAGTATGTATTCATAAAGGAATAAAACCTTAGAAAACATAGATAACATTATATATCGGTTTTATATAAAAGTGATGTATATAAACTGGTGAAAATTTTCTGAAATCCCTTGAAATTAAATATGTGAGATTACTTTTAAATAAACAATTGTCAATACCTCATATATTCTATATGGGTGACCCTTATGATCAGGTTCCCATGAATTCTCTTATGTAAGGTAAGAATGTAATAATTTGATCCTAATGGTGATGTGTCTTATTCGAGGCATTTGATTTGGGTTACACTAGCTAGGAAACCCTAAAAATTAAGATACAATAGTAATAGAGTTGATTGAATCCATTTAGCATATTTAGAGAAATATTTTATCCACTCATTTATCCATGAATAATATATTATATGATTAAAAAAGTTTTTTTCTACTATATATATTCATGGTGTGTTTATGTTCTTAAACTAGTTTAATTTATAATGAAATATTGAACCTAGATCACTAAATAGATATGATTTATGGGGTCATCGTTTTTAGTGGGAGATATTACATTAAAATTCATTGATTATAATATATACCACATGATAACAACACACATATATATCTATGTTTTAGGTTATATAGTACTTCATGATAGTTGAATTTAGATCCCTTATATGTATAACCTATAAAGAAATTAAATATTTATATCTAAGGTTGTGAAATTTTCTAAAAGTGAATCATTTGGAGAATTTAAAATTTAATATTGTAGAGGTCAATTTCACTATATTCAACTTATGGGTATTAGATACCAGGTTTTCATCACAAATTTTGGATAGAAAATCTTAGGCTTGAAGATGTGAGCGAATTTACAAAGGTGGAATTATGTATTCATGTCAGTAATGGAGTAAGAGTTTCTTCATTAGAATTCATCACATATGAATTGATTTTAACAAGTGTATTAATACTATAATTGAATAACTATTATTATATTACCACTATAAAAATGTCTATTTCTATATCATGTTTGTTCATAAAGGTATATTCATTCACTATTATGAAAGAGAGTTTTTCTATATATCTAAATGATTTGTTTTATTGAATTAGAAATATGTTAAATTATTTATATATTCCATACATGGATAATCCTATCTATATTGTTATTAATATGAATGTAAGGGCTGATTTGTTTCTCACATACCATTGGTATTGTCACCTTGGACACATAAATGAGAAATGCATCCAAAAATCCTTAAATATGATTATTAGAACCATTGTATTATAGATCATTTGAAAATTGAAAATATTATTTATTAGGTAAGATGAGAAAATAATATGTTAGTGGAAAAGTTGGAAGATATTGTAGACTATTTAATCTCATATGTATGGATATATGTGAACCAATGATTACTTAAAAAACTAGTTTTTTAGGTACTTCCTTACCATTACTGATAACTTTAATCGGTATGGACATGTTTTTTTGAAGTGAAACAAGTATGAAACTTTTGATAAGATTAAAGAGTTATAGTAAAAAGTATAGAATCATCTCAGAAAAAATATAAAGATCCTTCAATATTATCATGGTGGTGATAACTTGATCTACAAATCCATTGACCATCTGAGGGATTTTTAAATTGTTTCAAAATCACTCTCCTGGTACAACACAATGAAATATTTTTTCTAAGATGAGAAATCATGGCTTCTTATACATGAAGTGATCAATGAGGAGTTAGTATAACCACACTATTTCATTTTAGGGTTGTTATCTAGAGGCACTTGTTTCTACTAAATTGTGTTACATCTAATGTAGTAATAAAGACGCCATATTGGATGTAGACTAGGAAATTTACAATTACAGTTTTTTATAAAAATTTAGGGATGTGAAGCCTTCATATTTAATTTATGTGGTAATAATATTGAATAAAAATATGAAAAAAAGTCATATTTATTGGTTATCCTAATGATACCGTGGGATATTATTTCTATAATCCAACAAAACAAAATGTTCTTGTGGATAAAAAATGGTGTTATTCTTGTGAAAAAACATATAATTTGAGGAGTTCGTGGGAGTAAAGCTTAAATTTGAAAATCTCAACGCCTAAAAATATTATGTTTTCTTATTTTGTAGGTTGAGTTGGTTTGACAAATATTTTTTGAAGATGAACCAGCTCATGCAATACAATAACCTCAAAGGTCTGGTAGGGTTCTTCAATATCTCATTAGATTTGGATTTATTATAGTTATTATTGATGATTTGATTTTCATAAGTGATTAATCTACTACATAATAAGAGGCCATAAAGACTTTTGATTATGATAAATAATTAAAATCTATGGAATGAATAATGAAGTCCATGTAGATTAACTTGCCTTGTAATTGGGTAGATACAGTCAGAGGGGTAATAACCATAGTGTAAAATTTAGTTTTCTATAAGAATACTAACAAGGATGGTAGTGTTTCTACATATAACTAATGATAGGTTTCAAAAGGATTCAAAAAAATTCATGATATTTAATATAAATATTGTTTTTCAATTTTTTCATTAATAATGTCAATTTGGATTTTGATCGTTATACAAACATGCCTTTATTATGAGATGTATGAAATTGATGTCAAAACAACATTCCTTAATAAGAATTTTTTATTTTTTGTGTATATGAAACTAATCAATGGTTCCAAAGTGAAAAATGGGACAATAAGTAATTTAATATGTAATAGATGATTTATAGATTGAATCAAGATTTTTGAAGTTGAATTATCCTATTTAAGGATTAAATCAACAAGTTTGGTTTCATGAAAAGCCCATATGATTACTATATGTATATGTAGAATATATATAATTTTATAGTATTTTTGATATTGTATATAAATAAAATACTACTTATTGAAAATTATATCTAAACACTTTACTCCATAAATATGTGGTTGGGAAAGTGCTACTTGATGAAAGACATGGGTGAAGCAACATACATATTGGGTATAGTGATCGATAGAGATATATCTAAAATGTTTCTAAGACTTAGTCAGGAAACATAAATTGGTATGGTGCTAAATATTTTTAGTATAAAGAAATCAAAAAATGGAAATTTACCATTGTTACAAGGAATTAATATTAAAAATATTTCGGAATCTTATAAATAGTTTTTAAGGATGGATAGAATTCCATATAAATATTCCATAGGTTATATCATGTATGTCATGTCTTTTACACGAATTGATGTCTCCTATGTTCTTAACATTAATTATAAATATCAATTTAATCCTAGTGGGATTCAATGGAAAAGATTTAAGAAAATTATTATGTACATGATATGGACTAAGTATATATTATTGGTCTTTTAATGAGATGATTAACTATACATAAAGTGATACACAATTTTATGTTTCTAATATTATTGAGATAATAAAAAAACATAATCTATTTTTATTTCTTCCCTAAACGGTGGAGCTATAAGTTGAAGGTTTTCCAAACAGGACATGATAGATGTAGAGTATATAGGTGTAAAATATTGTTAAGTAAGATATTTAGATCATGATGTTGATATAGGAACTAGCGGTGGTTCCCAATATTGGCAGAGAAATCGAGACTTACTATGATAACAATAAAGCTATTATGTAGGCTAAGGATCCTTGTTCTCACCAAAGGACGAAAAAAATCCCTAAAAGATTACCCTATTATATGAGAGGTCATTGAGAGAGGAGATTCTGGGATCAACTGAGTGGATACAGATGCTAATGTAGTAGATCCATTGATAAAACTATTATCATAGTCAACGCATGAGGATCAAGTAGTGTATCTTTTTATTAGATAATTAAGTGATTTATGTAATTTTTGTATAGTGTATAATGTTCTTATAATAAATTTAATCTTCATTTATCATGCATTCATGTTTATTTCAATTTATCGTACCTAAATAGTTGAATGATAATATCCCTTCAAGAGTATTACTTTGAGTTATTCCTAACCTATGATCATCACATTTTATTATGATTTGTAATAATATTTTAAGATTAACATTAATAGAATCATATACTCATTATAAAGGGTAATATATGTTATTTGAAGAAACTATTTTTGAGGTAAAAAGTATAAACTTTTTACTTGAGGTGGACCACTAAGTATATCACATGGAATGTCATAAAACCATTGATATACTTAAGGGTGTGTACTTACTACCAATACTTTTTACATAATATTGGAAATATACCTTTCATTAGAAACATCATAATTTTTTACCATTAGTACACAAGTCATTGTGAATTATCTAACTAGGGGATGGTTGGGTATATTGCAAATTATGTAATTAATTGGAGAATGACTAAGATGTGATTTTTCCACTCATATGATGAGAAAAATTATTTTTCCCTCAATTGGATTGGACTAAGAAAATGAATGGTCATTATTAGTTAAATTTTATATTATTTTTTCAACTACTTGGATGAGGCAGATTTTATGTACTCATTGGTAAGATGAATGGCATGGTGTGTACATATTGACCAAATTAGTTTTTTTAAGAATAAATAAAAAATGAGATGATGTATAATAGATTGACATTTTATCTATCCAGTGGTCACTCGATGTAATTGGAAATGAAATTATATAGGTATATATACGATTTAAATAATATTTATTTTGTTGGATGTTATTATATAAATATAGGAGTAGGTTTTATGGATGTCCCCCTAGAACCAATAATAGCTTGTTTGTCACTAATTATTTTCAAGAGGCTACTCTTTGGTTAAATCTATAGATAGTGATTTAATAAATGTTTTCAATTCTAATAAGGCCCATATTGTCATATATTTAGGATTTTGGAAGAGTATTAATCTTGGATAATGTGTCTATTCTAAAATTTATATATCTTGGTAAGAAATATCCAATAGATTTTGGATGGATTGAAAAAAAAAATCATGTTTTTCATAAATTAATTATTGATTTTAGTGTAAGATAGAGATTTTTGTATTTGAACTAAAATGATATACATATGATACATATGATATAAGGATATGATGGTTCCAAAATATCCTTATGATTTATCAAGAGTATATACTGGTGATAACATAATTTGGTGTTCAAGCAATTCCACCTGATACTACATTGTTCCCAACATAGTGTGTGCTTAGTGCATGACATAGTAACTTCACTCCCATAAGTTGATTAAGTTATAATTACTTATTAATGGATTATACATGGACTTTTTATTCATTCAAAAATTTAAATAAATAATTTAATGGAATATAACATATGGGTGTTGTAACGTCCCAATATGGGTGCCACACACTGGTGCCCCGAGCCAGTTGGTTACATAACCTTGGGTGCGCCTCCCTATACTCTAGAGGCATCTGACTAGTAGAAAGGCTCACCATAGATCATGGTAAGACTATACCATCTTTATACAAGTATCTCAATAAAGAAAAAACAAAAAAAATATTCCAATTATATAACTATAACCCAGATATTAACAAAACCACATGATAAAAAAACAGGAAATACAATATCCAAAATAAAACCGTATATATGTCATGAAAATATGTGTCAGGTGTCAGTATGAAAAATCCAAAATAAATAAATATTTTAAAACCCCCCAAGCAAGTCCTGAACCACTTCTGGTTCCCTCATCCATGCTCCATGTCTACTCAACCATATATCATAGGACCCTTTCAATTAACCTATCTTGAAACCATGAAGTCTATTTAGGTACTGATCAGGAATCCCAATTAGGGTGTTATTACAACTCAGTAGGCCAGCACCAATGGTATCTAAAACAAGATTCAACCAATAATAGTGTATATAGTTTTATAAATAATAGATTAAATAATTTACATTTATTTAATTACTCTTTATTTAACCACATAACTCCCCCTGGGTTCGTAAGGGAACCTGATCCAATTCCATATATGCTTCGGCCTGTACTAAAGTTAGAACCATGTCACATATTTAATTCTCAATTCATTATAAATTTTGGGCATTTCTTATCTATTTCATTTCAACTCATATCATGAACACTTGTAATAATAGTCCAATGTCAATCTCATGGGTGTATACTGTAGTGTCTTGCACCCCTTGGGTATTTAGAACATCGTCGTTGTCACACACCTCATGGGTATTTGGAGAATCAGTCCCTATCCCTTACAAAAAAATCACATAAATGAATTTTAGCCTAGAACACCATGGCTAGGAGCCCTATGTGTGTTTGGAGTGTCAGTCAATGTCCCACACCCCATTTCTTAATCAAACACATGTATCATGTATTTCAAATCATTCAAAGATAATAATCATTAATATTTGGAACACATTTCTCAATCAAAACATCAATTAATTAATTCAAAAATTAATTAATTGAATTCAATCATTTACAAAATCACAACAATTCCCATTAATTAATTCAATTATTAATTAATCCAATTCACTATCTCTACATCCCAATAATTAGTTCAACAATTAGTTATTCCAATAAATCTTACAATCTCGACATATAATTAATTAATTGAATAATCTATTAATCAAATTAGTTTCACAATCTCAACATATAATGAATTATTTAAACAATTAATTAATTAAATTGCACCATTCAACAATCAATTAATTAATTCAACAATTAACTAATATTATTTCACATTCAATTTTACAATCCAAATATACCATTAATTAATTTATCAATTAATTAGTTCAATTCCACCCTTAAATTTCCACAATAAACGTAATTGGTTAACACGTGGATATTAAAACAAATAAATTTAATGATCAATAAAATTTCTTAGTCATGGAAATTGAAATTATCCCAATTACATACACATAATTGAATCAAGACAATGGGATTGGAATGTATACCACCTAACTCAATTCATTGTTGAGTGGTCACCCAACAAAAATCCCAAATTTAAAATAGATTGGTCAAACCCATGAAGAAGAATAGGATCTAGATGCAATACCAAAAAAATCAAGATCTAATAAACCTAGATCTATATATAGATCCAACAGCGGATAAAATTTATTCTTTTATCCAAGAAGAGGAGTGGCAGAGAGAGGTATATGAATGGTAATAAAGAGCACACTCAAGAAAGTATATATCTTTAATTCAACTTTTTATTCACAAAGTTATGATGTCAAGAGAACTTAGAATCTATCAGCGGTCCTCCAAAAATAAGGGGAATCATTTATGTCTAAGTTAGGGTTGATTAGGACTTAATATGAGGGGTTCAAGAATTTTAAATCTATTTTTTGGATTAATTAAAATCCCAAGAATAGTTTCGTGGGTAGGGGTGCACAGTTTTTCAAACCATCCACCTTAAATGTGTTCCTATTATGGGTGGGGGGGTACATGGTTTCTCCAAAGAGGTAATAAAGTTGAAAAACTACATGAATTCCATGAAAATCCTACCTATTTGGGTTTAAAAGATTTTTTTACTGGGGAACACGATTTGGCCACAATGTGCACCAACTATGAATTTCCACTCCTCCTTCCAAATATCTCAAATTTCACAAAAAATATATAAGAAGTAATCCAAACATAAATATCTCAAAAAAAGATAACGTGTACCTATAAATGAGTATAAGACATATTCAAAAGAGGTTGAGATCTTACAATATCCCCTCCTTATAAAAGAACTTCCTTGAGCTGTACTCCCAAGAATCACTAAGAATCCAACTTAAAAAGATCAGGCCACTGATCCCTCGTATCATCCCCTATATTCCATATTTCATTTTGAATAGTGCCATGTTTCCATTATACATGAAATATCTGAATAGTTATTCCCCACAACACATTATCACTGTGATCCAAAATGCATATCAGATGCTTCTTAGAGGACGCATCAATAAAAAACTCAACATAATCCACATAGATCACATGATAAGGGTTGGGGTGACACCACTGAAGTTATGAAACATGAAAAATTTCATGTATAACACTTTATTTTTGTGGATGATGCAATCTCTATGACCTAGGACCGACTCTCTCCACAACATCAAATGGTCCAATAATCCTTGGCGTTAACTTTCCCTATTTCTGTATCATGTGGTGACCCAATCTAGGAGACACCCAAATGAATACATGATCAAACTCTATAAACTCTAAGGGCATTTATTTCTATCACCATATGAATTTTGTCTATTCTGATACGCATTCATACGCCTCTGAATCAACTAAACCAACTCTGACGTCTCCAACATGAGACTTGGTCCCAAAAAACTTGACACACATAACTTTATTGGGAATAGAGGGGATCTTTATGGCCTAACATTAATTGAATCATATGGTTGCACATGTATAGTTTCCTAATAACTTTTTTTATAGTATAACTCCACTAATGGTAGGTTCATCTACAAAGATCCACTGAATTTTAGGACACAAACTCGGAGCATATCTTGTAGCACTTGTATTATACAATTCAAATTCTCATCTATCTATGGTTGGAAAGACGTACTTAAAAAAACATGTGTACCAAGTAAATTTTACAAGAACTTCCATAAGAATGAATTAAAACAAGAGTCATGGTATAAAACAATGCTCCACAACACCCTATTTAAAAGGACTATTTCTTGAATATACATGTCTCCCATATTCACCAATGATAAAGTCTCCCATATTGGAAAGAATTGTAAAACTTCTTTCAAATGCCCCACAATCACCTAGATAGAATCATTCCTCCATGAATTCCTTTAGAGAACCACTAATAAGTCCATACTATCAACCTATCACTTCTATTTCAAAATGGGTAACAAATATAATAAACAACCAGGTCGTTGATGTTCAGGCTTCACCTGTTCATAGGTGAATCAACATGTCACGAACCTTGTAATATATTTTTTTTCATACGTGGAAACCAAAACGATAATCATAGGTCACGATAAATTTTGGTCATCCCTTTATGCACCACCCACTCAAACATATGAAATTAACGCATCAAATCCACCCACATACTCATAGGAACAACAACCCAACTCTCGATATAGATAATCTCTTCCAAATCTATTGTCCAATATAAAGGTGACTACCCACCTTCTAGGATTTCCCTAAAGGATAAATATTTTGGATCCTCATACTTACTATCCCTAATCCGACTCAAAAGCATATAATCCACTAAAAAAGATATGAGTGTCTTATACTTCTGACTCTCATGAGCCACAACATTCATATCAACTAGTATAGCCATTATCCACCACTCAGTAGTAGATTACTAAACAACATGGGTATACTTTTTCCTTCATAAATCCCCAAAACCCTATTTCTCTTTTATTGGTGTATATGATAGATCAAAGTCGAATGATTGCATATACTCAAACCCATCTCTACTATCAGAGATTCAAATCTTGTTGAAAAAAAGATATACTTCAAGATATTTTGACTAGTATACATAATAAAATTTTCACACAATAGATAATGTTTCCAACACATTAAATCATAATCTACTTCAACTATTTCAATTATATGGATAGTTTGATTCTATTTTTGTGGATTTAACTGATAAGACCAATATTCCACTACTCGATCACCTTGAATCAACACTTCTCGAAGTACTATCCCAAAAGCTTCCCAAAACACCATGTAGTATTCAACCAGCTTAGGTAGGATCAATATTGATGTCGATATCCCGAACTTCTTAAACTTCTGGAAATAATACTCACATGCTTCTGACCATTAAACCTTCACCCCCTTCTTGGTCAAGCCTGAACGTGGTACTGTTAAACAGGAAAATTCATGGATGAATCTTCAATAATGTCTAGTTATGCTGCGAAAGAGACGAATATTAAAAATATTCTTGGGCTCCTACCAAGAAACCACTTCCAAAAAATTTCCTAGGTCCAATGACACCCCTTTATCTGAGATTATGTGACCCAATATGTTTAACTAATGAGTCCAAAACCAAAAATTTATTAGATTAATGTGTAGAAAATGCTCTCTTAGTGTACTAAGGATGATGTCAAGATGTTGGGTATGATCGTCATGAGTCTCATAGTACACCAATAATTAATCCAAAAACACTAACACAAACTGATCTGTGTACATATGGAAGATTATGTTCATTAAGGCTATAAACACATTAGTATCATTCCTTAATCCAAATTGATTTACGATAAACTCTTAAAGGCCATACCTTCTTCTAAAAGTAGTCATCGATATATAATAAGGTCAGAATCTCAACTGGGGATATCATGATCTCAAATAAATCTTAGAGAAGAATCAAGATCCCCTCTACTGGTCAAACATGTCATCAATATGCCAAAGAGTATACGTATTATCCATAGTCATTTGGTTCAACATTAAATAATCAACACATAAGTGTAGAGTCCCATCATCCTTATTTGAAAACAAAACTAGGGAACCCAAAGGCAACACACTTATAGGGCTAAACCCATTATCCATCAACTCTTCCAATTGAGTCTTGAGCTCTTGAATCTTAGTGGGTTCCATTCTATATGGTGTAATAGAAACTATATCATCCCCTGCCATGTGATCAATTATAAATTCCACATCTCTCTCAGGTGGAAGCCCATCAAATTATTTAAGATAAAAAATCATACAACCTATCCACTACTGGTGTAAATTCATTAATTTCTACACCCCAATCACCGAGCAATAGACTTGCAACCTGGGTGGTCAACCTCCGAGCTGCTAATGAATTGGCTATACATGTCCCTCTGAGATATCCCACTCCCAACGATGTATATATTTTTCACCCTCAAGAGATGTAAACATCACTCTTCTATAGTAATAGTCTCTATAGGATCAATATTCTACTTATAACACTCCAAGATTTTGTGAATTATTACATTTTGAATTAATTTAATATTTTTATATTTTACATTTCACGCAACACTGAATTTAGCTTGTTTATATGAAACCACTTGGTGTGGCTTTTGTTATACAAAACACAAGGTAAATATTTCACTACATAGAACACTTAGATTTTCTTATGGAAGATGCAACACTATGTTTGGCTTGTAAAACACACAATTTTGAGTCCCTTAAATAGTTTTTGTTTCATATAAGGTCATGTTTTACCAAACTGCAAGATACTATTATAATTATTGATAAAATATTATTATAGATACCACCAAGATATTGGAATGGATGTTATGAATAATATTATCTAAATTGTGATCATATTATTTACACATTAAATACAATGAATCCCTTGGTTATCAATTTGTATAATTAAATGTAATAACTATTTGAAAATAAATTAATTACTTCTTTAAGAAAACTATTATTCTATGTACAAACACAATTTTATCTCAATAAATTAAAAAAACCACTTTTGATTATTTTTTAAAAAATTAATTATATATATTTTATATTTATTAAATATTTTACATACTCTTTAAATATATTTTATAGGAATAATATAAGAATAAACCAAATTTTACACATAAAAACATATATTTTTTATAAAATCACTATTATCTCCATTTGATGGAGAAACTATTATCAATATAAATTTTGACACTTTTATAAATTTAATATGAAAAACTAAAACTATATTTTGATATTTAAACTTCAAATTTTGATTTGGGTGAATTTTTGGTATTTTTACATGTTGTTTTATTTTATGTTGAATAATGAAAATTAATGAATTGAAATGCAAAACTTATTTTTTATCTAATATATTTATAAGGATAGATTAAATTTATGACTCGGATAAATATTAAGTGGATCATTTTTACATATATTAATATAATGTTGGTTATTTTAATAAATTTAAATTTGAAATTGGATATAAAAACTTAGTAAAGTATTGAATGTTTTTACTTTAAAAACCCAAATTTTTTTCCCATATGCGGGATTAATTTGAAAATAATTTTGGCCACACATATTATTAGAATTTGTAAAATTGGACTACATATTTTAAATACAAATAAAATATAATTTATAATAAGTTAAACATAGTTTTTAACCAACAATACTAATGATTGTGATTATAATTAATTACAATGATTAAGAGTAAAATTAGATTAACAAAGGACTAAAACATAAATTTAAGATCAAACCAACCTATAAACTTATAAAAAACCTATTTTATGAACATATTCAGACCCTATACTCAATTTTAATAATTTTTACTATTATTTTAACCACCTTCAATAAGAAAAATGGGGGTGGATTTCCCTTTTTAAAAATTTACAAGAATTCCACTCCACTATAAAAATGAACTCACCCCTCTCAAGGCCATTGGATCACCAAACATATAATAAAACAATCTCTAAACTTCCATAAAAAAAATATATAATCCTTAATTTGGGAATAAATCTATCCATAAAATCCATTTGGTGAAAACCAAAAGGAGTTACACAAAGAAGATGCATCATCCATCCTCAAGATCCTTTGATTAATTTTCATTCTGCACCCCTCAACTATTCTTATTCCATGATTATATAATAAAAACAGTACCATTAATATACATAAATATTATTATTCTATATTTTCTTCCTATACTCTTACACTCTTTCATCTAATGGGTAACAAACTTATCGTTCATCTGTACGGAGAACTACCGCCTCACGAAACAATGTTCTTCGTTTTTTCTTTACCACCTATCATTGTTGGTAATTATGATAAAAACTCTATTTTTATATTATATATTTTATATTTATGGTTTATTTAATAATATGGAATTTTATAAAAATTATACCTTCATTATTTCAATTTTTTGTAAAAATGAAAACATCGTTTCTCTTCGTGTGGATTACAGCCTCCTCAAAGCGATGTGATTCTTTCACCCTTTACATGGAACATATTAAGGAGGACTTTAGTAAAATTATATGATATATATGAAAAAATAATTATAATATAATTATAATATTTCTATATATATACACATATATCATTTAAATTCTTTATTTAAAAATGATAATTAAAAAAACAACATTCATGCGTTTGTATGACCTACGGTTTCCATGAATGGTGTATTCCATTTAATATTTCTATAATTTTAAAATCATTATAAATATTCATATACTGAATATAAATGATATTTATATAATTTTTTTCTTTTTAAAAAAAATTAAATCATGATCTAAGTAATAGGATCGTGAATAATAAGTCAAAACATGTATGAAAAACAAAGAAGATATTTCCCGAAACATAACATTTACATGGAGTGGTTAATAAAAAGATAGAATAAAATCGTAAAAAATAATATAAGGTATTATATATAAAAATATGTTTATTTGGAATATGTATAATAAAGTTTTATTTATTATATTTTAGTTTTTAATGTCCATCAATAAAGTTAATAATTTAGGTAATGGTTTTCTCGTCTCACTTTTATTTTTAAAATACTTATGCCTTATTCACCACTAATTTATTTTGTGTAGTGTATAAACTAAACATGAATGTATTCTGTTCTTATTATATTAAAATTTATGGTTATTTACATATCAATTTTATGACGTCTCTTTCATGAGGTTTATGTTTCAAAAGTTACCAAAACGGAAATGTATTTTTGTCTTAATTATTATTTATTGAGACACATACCATGTGGAAATTGTTTCAATATTGTTTCAATTATCCATAATACATTTTCAAGGGAAAAGGATTTCAACATGATTTATGTTTTAAAAATATGTTTTCACAGAAGAATGTATATTTTCATCATTAAATGGTTTTAAAGTATCTTTCCAAATTATTTTCTATTTAATATGACCTAGATTTATGTTACTCATGACATTATAGTAGAATTATCTAAATGTTTCCTACATATTATTTCTCTAAATGGTTTTTTTATGGAATGATATTTAGGAAACTAGTTTCTATTTCACTAGTTAAATTTCTATGGAACTTGTTTCTGTTTCATGTTATGTATTCATATGAATATTAGTTCCCTTCATGGGTTAGGATTTTATGAAATGATAATGAAACCTACCTCTTTCTCCACATGTTGTGATATAATTGCATGCTTATGATAGCCATTTAATTTCATGGGATGTGATACAATTTTTTATGATATTTTGGCACACATATATATTATTTAATTATGAGATAGTTGCGACAAATATCTCTCTAAAATGAATTGGCTAAAGATTAATATCATGAGATAGACATGGATGTAATAGGGATTGAACTCTATTTTGTAAAGTAATTTTTCTTCTAAGATGTTATTGGGAGTGAAATTTGACTACAAAGATGTCTGAGGGAGTGAACCGTGACTACAAATATGGTATTGGGAGTGAACCCATACTACTAATATGGACTCAGAAGTGGATCCTTCAATAACACAGAAATAATTTTTTATTATTATGTGACTGACACAAATTTTATGTCTTATTCCATTGTTATGGTCTCTTGGATTATGATCTTGATTCCCTTATGATTCATAACTTATGAAATGATAATATTTATTCCACGAATCATGTATATTATCTTCTATAAGTAGGTTAATATCATCAAATGTCTTGCTCATGTTCGCATACCCTTATTCTCATGTTATGATTTTGTATCTTCTTTTTTTACCCTTATTGAGCATCTGATATCACCCATTTCTTATGTTTCATTTCCATAGGTTATAATGAAAGTCTTTAAGTAGAATTAATAAAGGGTAATATCATTGTGGGAAACATTTAATACATTTCATTGAGTTAGAATATTTTATTCCATGTTTCCAAAGACATTAAACTATTACGGTACACAAGAATTTATTTTTGTAATGTGGTGAATATTCATATAAAATAATATAATATACATGTATGTTAATACTGGGTCACTATATTTGGTATAAAAGGAAAGGTTTAGTCAAACTTTGGAAACTAGGATGAGAAAAAATTAGTGATAACCATAAGGATATATCTAAGGATAAGTCTAAGGATAAAGAAAAGTATAGGAAAATGTCCAGGAATTTTTCGGAAGGATATAGAAATTGGTTTCCTATCAATACAGCCCTATCAAGATATTAAAAGTGGGTGTGTCTCTAGTACAGATGTACTTATGGGTAACAACTCCAAAAAGGTTCATCATGCCTAACTCTAGCATAACCTAGTTCATGATAACTAGCCTTTCTAGACATAATGTTTGAAACTCCTATAGGATATACATTGGTAATTAAATTTTTTTACAAACCATCGTGATGGTTTTAAATATAGGATGACTTCTTATAACATAAGATAAACCTAATGTGTCATAGATTAATTAATTAGGTTCCATTATTTTTACATCTTATAAGTAACTTTTGTTCATGATTATGTGGCTTTTTACTATGATATGTGTTACTCACACTATTCTTTCCATTGTTAGTCAATTTCAGGAACTATAAGGAACTAGGATAACGTTGAATGTTTCAAATGTGGAAAGTAAGGGAATTATAAAAAATGATGTCCTAATATCCCATGAAGAGAATAAAAAATATGGTGTGTGTATTGGTTATAATTATAAAGATAAAGAAGTCACAAAAACATGTAAAAGGAATGGTATGTTCTAACAGTATTAATTAGATTAAATGTAAGAATCATGATTATAATGAGGCTGAAGAACCATAAGACATGATTAATATTTCATATTCTATGAAAATGGTTATTAAGGAATAATATCATGAATCCTATGTAATGGTTTAAGAATAAAGTTCTATGATGGAAGTTTATATGTTTTGGAATTAAAATATTATGTTATATGAATCATGAAATTTATAAGTATATTTAGTATAATTTTTTAATTAAGCATTGAAAAGGATATGATAAATGGTGATGCATATTTATAAAATTGATTTAATGGAAATTTTATTTTTTGAATTATAGTAAGGTAACCCTTAATGTGTTCAATATGTCCAGACATTGTGTTTAGCTTGTATAAAGAGATTATTAGTATGGATAAAGTTAATAAGATAATAATGGCTACCCTAAAATTGGTTATTGATTTGTTGAAAAAAATTTATATGCCATCATGGATGAAGTTTTCACCATATTGGATTTAATTAATATATCTTTTAATCTTTGTAATAAGGAATCATGCATGTTTTCTAAATGGATATCTGATAATTTAGGTTATTACCGCGTTTCAAGAGATTATACAATGAGGGTGTTCACATGTTTGGAATGTGACAAATAAAATATAATTTTTGATATATGGGGGATCAATGGTAATATGCTTTTGTGACCTTATTTCTAAAGTTTTGGATATTCATCTTTTAGAAGGATTATAAGGTTAACCATTTATGAAAATTTTAAGTTAAACTTCGGATGAAGTTTTGTAAATTAAAGTATTAGCTCACCAAATAAAGATTTATACCTATTGTATAACATATTTTAACTACTTTGTGTTGATGGTAACTAATTATATATGGGTTGACTTATCATGGATCTCTTGAACTGTTAGTGCTTTATGAAAGAGAAAATAACCTCCCTTTTTAGACAAAGTAATGAAGTCAAAATTGTCCAAGACCCGACCAAAGGGAAATACTTTAATCATAAAAGGGAATGAAATCTAGTATGTACACATTCTTGGAAAAAATTATTCAAATTTATGAAAAGGGTCTTGAAATAAAATATTGTCTAATTATCATCATTTTTATTATATTAATAACCTCTTTCATAATTCTTCACACTATATTTTTTTTATTTTTACTTATTATGGATCACCCACTTTTGTGTGATCAGTGATATTTACCAATATCCATTATTATTTACACTTTTACCCCTTGTAAAATATTTTTTCCCACCTATTTTCTTATTTTTGGAATCTTATATAGGTGTTACTTTGGGTAACTATTATGTTTCTAATTTTCCCTTTTGAAAGAAATCTTTTGTATTAATTTTTATGATGTGGTTTTAAAATAATTTATCTTTTATGTATTATAACCTAAACAAATTTTGAGGGTGAAATTCATTTTAAGGGGGGTAGAATATAACAGCCAGAGATTTTTTAAATTATTATTTTTCTAATTAATTTAATAATTTGATATTTTACATTTCACACAACAATGAATATAGCTTTTTTATATGAAATAACTAAGTGTCTTAGGAATTATACACAACACTATATCAATATTGTGCTATAGGAAACACATATATTGGAATTCAGTACATGAAACACTATGTTTGGCTTGTATTACATACAATTATGAGTTCATTCGATAGCTTTTGTTACAATAAAGGTCTACTTTTTCTGAACTAAAAGATACTATTAATATTAATATAAAAAATTATTATAGCTGCCACATAGCCATTAAAGTTAAAGTTATGAATAATATTATCTAAATTGTGAAAATATTATTTACACAAGTATATAAAATGAAGCCTTGGTTATCAGTTATTATAATTTAATGTAATAACTATTTGAAAATAATGGAATTAATTTTCTATGAAAACTTTTTTCTATGTACAAACATAATATTATATCAATAAATTAAAAAGAATACTTATGATTAATATTTTCATTAAAATTTATATATAATATATATTCAATAAATATTTTTGGTACTGATCCAATTGATTTTATTGGAATAAAATAAGAACAAACCCAATATTACACAAAAAACCCTATATTTTTTATAAAAGATGTTTAACCGCTTTTTTATGGCTAAAATATTTTTACTCAAAATATTCGAAATTTTATTAGTTTCATATGACAAAAAAAAATTTGAATTAAAAAATTTAAAATTAGGTTGTGTTGAATTTTTAATATTTTTTGGTGCGGTATCATTTTTTGATGAATATTAAAAAATAATGAATTTTAATTCAAAACTATTTTTTCATCTTTTTTATTTATAATGTAAAATTACTTTTTTTTGTTTTTAAATACTAATAAGATAAATTTTAATTATATTAATTCAATATATATAATTTTAATCATTTTAACTTTAAAATTAAAAATAAAAATCTAATAGCCTTTTCAGTATTTTTACTTTAAACACCTGCATTGTCGTCTAATCTGCAAGATTAATTTTAAATTAATTTCTGAAACTTATGTGAATTTAATTTGGAAAAATGTATTAAATATTTTGAATAAGGATAATTTATAAGTTATAATAAGTTCACCTTGGTTTTTCCCCAAATATATTTGTGAATGTGATTAAAATTAATTATAGTGATTAAGAGAAATATTTTCTTAATAAAGGACTAAACCCTAAATTTAATATAAAAAACGACCTAAAAACAAGTAAAATAATATTTTATGGCCATATTTATACTATATCCCCAATTTTATATGATTTTTACTATTATTGGATCCACTTTTTATAGAAAAAATTGGATGGAATTCCCTTTTTTAAAAAATGTACTAGAATGCCACTCCTCCACTAAAAAAGGCACTCACCCCTCCATCTTCATCACACCTATTAATCCATTTGTATCAAAAAAATATACTAAAATAATCTCCCAAAATACCTCCATTAATCCTATAATAATCCATTTTTTCATAAATCCATCCAAGGAATCCCTTTGATGCAAACCAAAAAGAGTTACCAAAAGCAGATTTAACAGCATTCCTCAAGCACCTTTAATTTATTTTCATTATCCACCCCTTAAAATCTTATTATTAAATTATTATATAATAAAAAAATATTCACAATTATACTAATACTTTTTTATTATAAGGGTTATAACTACACTAACACACACGCCCATTTAATGGATAAGAAACTTACCGTTCTTATGTACAACGAACTACCACCTCACGAAACGGTGTTTTTAATTTTTCCTTTACCACCTCTCATGGTTGTTAATTATGATGTGAAGTATATTTTTATATGATATATGTTATATTTATTATTTATTTAATATTATTTAATTATTATATAAAACATGCCTTCCTGATTTCCATTTTTTGAAAAAATGATAACTTCATTTGTGGATGTGTGGACTACCAACACCTCAAAGTGATGTCATTCATTCACACATTAAATGGAACATATTATGTATGGGTTTTTTAAATTTAAATGATATATATGAAATAATAATTCTACTCTAATGAGGATATATATATCATTTAATTTATTTCTTTCAAAACAATAATTAAATGGAAACATCATTCAGGCGTACGTACAGCCTACCATCTCCATTAAAGGTGTATTCCATTTCATATTTATAAAATTTATAGATTATTATAAATATTTATATAATGAATATATATGATATTTATATCATGTTTTATATTCTTTAAATAATTAAATCATTATCTAAATAATGGCATTAAGAATAATAAGTCAAAACATGTACGAAAAAACAAATCATATATTTCCTGAAACATAATATTGACATGGAGTTCTTAATAAATGGGTTATATAAAGTCATAAAAAATAATATATGATATTAGATAAAATAATATTATTATTTTATATATTTATAATAAAGTTATATTCATTATATGGATGTTTTTAATGTGCATGAAGAAAGTCAAGACTTAAGGTAAGGGTTTTCTCGTCTAACTTTTCTCAGTAAAGCAGTTTTATCTCAATTTGCCTTCATTGAGTCACAAACCATGATATGAAAATATGTTCTCCTATGAGGTGTATAAAATGATCTTTGACATTTTATAACATGGATATCATTTTTTCATAATATTTTATGCTCAATATAATTTCATATTCTTGAATGTGGTGTATGATTTAATGTCACAAAGTGGTAAGATTCTATAGAAGCAATCTCATCATTTATAGAGATTGTTTATGATTATGCTTCTGTTGATGAAATATTAAGATCCATATATTAATAAATTTCATTAATTTTATTCTAATATGGTAATTCATTATATATTCATGTATTGTTACTATTTTTTCACTCGTTGGTGCTTAATATAATTATGAATATGTTTTACTGAAAATTTGATCTCATTTCCCCTTTTAGTCAAATATCTCTTTACTTTAAGACCCATGTTTTATAAATATTTTTTAAAAAATACTTATAAAATGAACCTAAAATATAATTTTCAAATAAAAAGCACTGAAAAAAATGATATGTTTTTTAATATATTTTCAAATAAAAATGTATTCTATATGTTTTTAAGTTTCCTTAATATGTTTTTAATGAAAAATGTTTTCAAAAGGATTTATGTTTTAAATATAAATTTTCAAAGTGTAAAGGATATTTTTCTCAACAAATGGTATTATAGGATATTTTCAAATTATTTTCCATCTAAGATGATATATATTAGTGTTTTACGTGCCATTCTAGGAAAATGATATAAAGGTCCCAATCATATTATTTATCTAAATGGTTTCTGTCTCTATAGAATTATGTTTTTAAATATTGTTTCTCTATCACATGATATATGTCTATGAAACAACTTTCTCTATTATTGGTTATATTATTATGAAACATGTTTCCTTTCACGGGTTATACTTTGATGAAATAATTTGGAAACATGTTTCTTTTCTATAGGTTATGATTTTATTATATGTTTATGATACCCATTTCATATCTTGGGTTATGATATGATTGTTTAGGATCTTGTGGAACACATATGTATGATTTCATTATGATATGGGTGGGACATAAATCTCCCTATAATGCATTGGGTAATGATTTATATCTCATGAAATAAACTTTTCCATAATATGGAGTGAACTCGGTTCATTAAAGGGCTTTGTCCTCAACAATGGTATTTGGAGTGAACCTCGACTTTTAGGATGGTCAGGGGAGTTAAACATGACTATAAATATGGTATGTAAAGTGAAACCCTACTAGAAATATTTCCTTCACAGTAATTCCTTGAGTACTATGGAAATCATTTTATATTTTTATGTGTCTGCCATAAATTTTATGTATGTTTTCTATATTAGTGTATCTTGGATTTTCTATTGATTACCTTATGATTCTGGTTTTACGAACTTCCAATAATTATTTCATGACCCATGTATATGATATATTATATATAGGGTATTATCTTTAAATTTCATTCTCATGTTCTCATAACCTTATCCTCATGTTATGTTTGTGTATCTCTTTTGTTTCCCTTACTGAGCATCTGAGATCAATACTTTATTATTTTTCTTTTTCCTAGGTTATGGAGAAATATTTTACATATAAGTACTAAAGGGGAAGATATTTGAAAGAAACAATTAATATAATTCATTTATTTAATTTTTTTTCATTTTTCAAAAAACACCAAACTATTATGGCCCTCGGGAATATATTTTTGTAATGTTTGGAATAGTCATATAAAATGACGTAATATAAATGTATGTTATTATTGGGATTCTATATTACTAATGAGTCCATACCCATAATTAGATAAAATCTATATATGTCAAGGATATAATGATCCCATAAGAAATGATACTCACAAACATCAATAGAACACCCTTTGAAAAAACAGATGTCTCTTTACTATACTCCCAAAGGCATATCTATCATCAATACCCCACTCATAAACTCCACCTCTAAGATCAAAAAATTCAAAATTTGGGCATAAATAATGGAATGAGAGTCATTAGTATCAAATAAGGAACTAGATACTGTCAGAGGAACAATAATAGTACCTCTTACTATCGATGATGCATCCCCGCTATCAAAAATAGTAGGTTGAGGGACCTATAACTCTCCTAAACCTATCCCTTGTGGTGTAGTCTAAGTCCCTTGAGCTCGACAACTCATATAATTTGGGATATCGTACCAAGAAGCACCACATCCACTACCTCTTACACCATGGTCAATTGAATTCTAGTTTCCATGTTGATATGGTGTAGAAGATCCCCTTCTAGTAATCTAATTTTGTAAATATACCCTATAATTACCAATAAATCATGGGTTCCTACAGAGCCTTTGTATATATAAATTTTTTTGTATCATTAACAGTCTACTGGTGGTTGAGTAAAATGGATATGATAGTGGCCTAGCCAACTGCACAGGTGGAAAAGCTCTTGGGTAAAATCCCATGTAACTAACCCTTCCCCCTGGCTGCTCTACTTCCCACTACTCTAGTCATTACTTTCATAAAGATGCTTCTAGACCTTGAAATTTATACCTACTAACCATCTAGTATAAACCACCTTTCATCAACTATAAGACACCTTTGGGTCCCACTCAGAAATGAGATCATGATTCACCACCTCTGAAAACTTATTTTCCATGAAGATATTCACATAGGACATAATTTCACATTTATCCCATCATAAAATAATTTTTTTAAAGTTTCCTCATCACCATCCAATGATGGATAAAATCACTGTAAATCTGTAAATTGTACAATATAGTCCATCACAAAAATACTCCCCTACATCAGTCTCATAAAATCAACTCCTCTCTCCTACCAGAGCATCTCATGGTGAAAGTGCTCCAAGAACATCCCCTGAAATCCTTGCCACTCCATAGTCTCCAGCTGTCCATACTGAGTCTAGATGTCCCATAAATTCTATTCTTGACCACGTAACATGTAGGCATATAATTTTAATATCTTCTCAAAATGAGTCTCTAATTGGTCACATATTTTTTGGATAGACTCAATCTATAACTCGTCTTCCATAGGTCCACCATCTCTGGTTAAGGTTGGAGGGTGCTACAAGTAAAACACCCATGTTAGACCATATATATTCTTCACTACCCACTTTGGTTATATTTCCATAATCAGTATGAACATAGAAATGTTCTCCTAGAAATTCTCTCTAACTTCATCAACTGACACTATTAGTGCTCCAGGTTCCACTACAAGAGGATAATATTCCTCCATATACTCATATTTTCCTCTCAATAATAGTCATCATGGAGGAATATCTCTATAATGAAAAACAAAAGTTTTAGGAAACATAACACAACTTTAAAATCATTTACCTTATTGGAATATCACTATAAGACGCAACATTTCTTTTCTTTAAAACTCACCACATAATCAAAACTGAGGCGTTATCACTACCCTTAACCATCCCATATCTAGGTCATGGTTAACAAAGGGTAAAATAATATCATTATTCAAGTTGCACATTATACACCCATTTATTCATATTCATTAATATTTTTTATTTTCAATTTAATATTAGGCAACATTTATTGTTCTTTTTCAAAAGTAAGGAAGAACAGTTCACATTTTAGCACTTACCCAAAACACATTTTTTCGTGTATTCCTAAAATAATGCATGCCATAGAATAATTATGAGTTCCTAGATTATATCATTCATACTCAACTCTAACACCATTATTGTATACAAGTCTAATATCCAAAAAAATCCGAAAAAATAATTACATCATACAATAATTGTATCACTTGAGGTGAAATAGAATCAACTGTAATAATACACATAAAAAAAAATCCCACCATGGGTACTTGTCTTATACCCTTATACATGAGCTAGATACCCCAATTCATGATATCTTAACCAAGGTACAACTCATCATACTCTCTTATCAACCATTCAAAAATAGAAAGAAAATATAAAATAAAAGAAAACCACCATTGATACCACTTTTTAACATCCTGACCCAGGTGACACAACCAGTACCCCAATCCAGTCAGTTACATATCCTCATGTGCATCTCCCTGTATTACAAAGGATTCTGACTAGTAAACAAGGTCAATATAGATTATGGGGATACTTTACCCTCTTTATCAAAGTGTAAAAATAGAGGAAATAAATAAAAAATATTCAAATGATATAAAAATAACCAGAATAATACAAAAACCACATAATGAGGAAATCAAGAAATAAAATATCTGAAACTAAACAGTAGATATGTCATTACAATATTTTTCAAGTTTCAATATGAATATCCCAAAATAAATGAATACACATACAACTCCCATGTAGTTACCAAACCATGTGTGGTTCCCTCATCCATGATCCATCCCAACTCATCTATCTAATATAGGGTCGTTTCCCTTAACATATCCTGAAACCATGAAATCTATAGGGGTACCTATCATGTATCTCGAGTAGGGTGTGAGTACAACTCCGTGGGCCACCACCTATAGTGTCTATAACATGATATATACTATAATATTATATGAAGTTGTATAAAGAATAAGTGAAATAAATAAAGTAAATAATTTACATTTATTAAATTACACTATATTAGACCAAATAACTCCCACATGTTCTTAAGGGAATACAAACCAATTAACTAACTAGTTAAAACTATTCCTGAGTCTAAACCATATCATATATACAATTAAAAATTCACTATAACACATGGGATTTTATTATTCATTTTATATAAATTCATAGCACGAAAACTTGGAACTAAAAGCCAATTACAATATCATGGGTGTAAAATGTCATGTCAAGAACCCCATGGGTATTTAGGGAATTAGTCCATATCCCATGCCTCATGGGTATTTAGAGCATCAATACCAATACTATAAATATATTTTCATGTATGAATTTGGGCCTAGAATGCCATTGCTCATACCTCTATTAGTATATCGAGCGTCATTTCCTATCCCACACCCCATTTCTTATTCAAACACATATATCACATATATCACATCTTTCAAGTTTAATAATAATTTACGACATTAAAATAATTCTAAATTGAAACATCAATTAATTAATTCAAAAATAAATTAATACAATTACATTAATTAAATAATCACAACAATTCCGAATAAATAATTTAAGAATTAATTAGTACACTTAACAATTTGTATATCTAAATAACTAATTCAATAAATAATTATTCTACTAAATCTAAAAATCTCAAAGTCTCATTAATTAATTGAATAATCAACTTATCAAATAAATTTCACAATCTCAATATCTCACTAATTAATTAAACAATTATTTAATTCAATTACACCATTCAAAAATCCATTAATTAATTCAAAAAAAATTTAATCCAATTTCACATTCAATTTTTCAATACAAATATTACACTAATTAATACAACAATTAATTAATTAATTCTACATTTCAATTACCCCAATTAACCAAAATATTTAATAGATGGCAAATAAAAAAAATCAATTTAATTATCAATTCAATTTTTTAATAATGAAAATTAAAATTATCAAGATTACATACACATAATTTTATCAAGTCTATGGGATTGGAATTTCGACCACCTACCTCAATTATTTGATTGGAAGTCACCCAATGGAAATCCCCAATTTGAAATGGATAGGTCAAACCCACGATGAAGAACTAGATCTAGATCTATAATCAAAATAATCAATATATAACAAACTTATTTATAGATCTAGAACCAATAGAGTATAAACATCCCTCTTCTATCCAAGAAGAGGATTGAGAGAGATAGATATCTCAATAGGAAGAAATCACATACCTAGGGAGGTGCAGATCTTTAATATTTCCTTTTATTCACAAATAAAATAGTTCAAGAGAAATTTGAATCATTATAGAAGCCACCCGAAACAAGTTGATTCAATTATATATGAGTTAGGTCCTTTTAGGTGTTAATATGAGGGGTTAATTTTTAAACAATTTTTCAGGTAAATTAAAAATCCATGCACAGTTATCTGGGTAGGGGCACATGGTTTATTAAAATGTGAGCCTCTTCTAGTAGGTGAAACAATTTCTCCTAAGAGGGTGCACAGTTTCACAAACCATGTGACAGCCATGTGAATATCTTTTATTTGGGTTCACATGGTTTTCTAGGGTTGGGGCATACAGTTTGGGAAAACCATGTGCCAACCATGCATTTTATATCCTCTTTCCAAATTTCTCATATGTATTCAAAAAATCCTGAAGAAATAATCCACAAAAGTATACAGTACAAGGAAAAATAATACCTATAAACAAGCTCAAGACATATCCAAAAAATTTCAAGATCTTATGGGTGTCATGGCTTAGAACCCGATTTGTTCGATATAGCCTACACTCTTCCTTATATAAACATTTTTTAGGAAAGCTATATAAATAGATTTTTTACCTTGTACTGGGTAAATCTATCTCACGAAAACCTATTAAAATCTCAATTATTTTCTATCACATCATTTATCAAGATTATTGGAGGTTCTATCACCCCTCTTGTTGTATAAGAACCCTCATACAACAAAACTAGATGCATTGTCAAGTGTAATCCCCTTCGAGGTAGGGATATTTGTTTATTTCTATTTTTATCATTGTTAAGTATAAAATGAATTGTAAAATATGGATTACTCGATATTGCAGATATTCTTATGCTAATTATTTTCATCATTTCCAAGCACATTTGATTCATTAAAGATATACCACGCATTTTTTGAGTTTGTTTCTAATACCATTGATCATTAGATGATCCCTTAAAACAAATCATTTAATTTTTCATAGTACATATTATGTGTGTGTATTCAATCTTGAACAAACCCATCATATGGCACTATATATCCCCTGAAACTATGTTTATTAGTCAAGGATTATAAGAAACACTTGGGAATCTTACTCTCAGATTCCTATAAATATTTATTTATTAATTACTCACACACACATGTTCTTTATCATCTTAAGTGAATTTCTAGACCAGATCTCATCTTCTCATTTTAATATATTTTATTTGAATTATAAAACTCTTATTTACATTATATCTCTGAGGTTTTACTTTTTCATAGTGACTAAGTTACCCATGTTCAAGTTTATGAATACAATTTTCTCATGTAATATTTGTAATTCCACTAAATTCATTCCCATAACCTATACGTTTCTTGGATTGAAAACAACTAGTTCTGATATTCCAAAGTAACATTTATTTTTTTGTGAGGAGAGTGAATTGTTGATTTAGTTTTTTATTATATCTCTAAATCCCAAAATACACTAATAATATGTTTTACTAAAGATAATTATTTTCATCTTATTCCAAGATGTCCCCTCCTCTATACTTTGTTCTGAAACCACCTTCAATGGTTTTCATTATTAAATTTTTTTTAGGAGTTTCAAAACCATATTTGATAAATAAGGAGAGAACATGGTGGTGTTATTTATTTTTAGTAAGGATGATTTTGAACACCTCCAAGACCTCATTTCAAAAATATTCATTGAACCTTTTGAAATACTACCCATTTTCCATAAATTAATTTTGTGATTATAAAAATTAATTTCAAATACAAAAAATGGTTAAAAATTATTGAAAATGTTAGGAATAATACAATTGGAATTATGTTTACCAGGAATGAGATTCAATCATGATAATAAAATAAACACTTTATTACCAATATAGAAATCATTATTTGGAATCATCATAGTATGAGAAGTTCTGGACCTTTAATTTTTTTGTAGGGAATTTTTATAATATTCTCCTTTTTAAGTTGGAATGATCTTAGTATGGTTAGTTCTTCATAAATAAAGTTATTATCCAATTCATGTCCTAATATAACTAATGCTACTTCTCAATAAAAATGATAGTGTTTACCGTAAATAATTCTGTAAGGAGACAGACCAAAGGGGGTTTTTAATTTTTTCTACGTGCCCATGGTGCGGCATCAATCTTCCTTCTCCAATATTTCTTGTTAAGCTATATTGTATCTTTAAGAATTATCTTCACATATTAGTTCAAAATACTTAGACTCCCCATTTTTTAAGGATGGTAGGCATTGGAAGTATTCTTTTTAAAAATAAATCATTTCATTATTTATTCCATACATTGGTTAAAAAATGTGTCTCCAGTCATTTATTATTTACTTAGGCATTCTAAACCTTTAAAAAACATGTGATCTGAGATAATATATAAAAACATGAGAATCATCAGTTAATGTAGCATGATTTTAATTCCATTTTGGGACATTGTGTACTTCCAAGAAAATATAGGTAAATTGAAAAAAGGCATGATATGACTCCATTAATTTTAGTACCCAAATATAAAATATTTCATAAAAACTCAATGGTTGTTGAGGTACCTATTTAGTTTTGGAAGTACCTCCACATAATGGATAGTTTTTACATGATTTACAAAAGTGTTGGACATCACTAAAAACTGTAGGTCAGTGAATTGGAGCCTCTATGATATTCTTAACAATGCGTTAATGTCCAAAATGACCTTCATAGGAAAGTGGGTGATAAAAATTAAGGAAATAAGGTAGCTTGTTATCTAAAATACACCATTTTCTCACCAATTTACTACATATCCTTCATAAGTAAGGACCCCCCCAACATAGAACCTTGAATTAGATTTTAGATTCAAAAAATTATGTCTAGAAAAGAAGTAAGTTCCTATGAATTGACCAAGAAGTTCACCATGTTCGCATACCATGGTACTTTTCTGGTCATATTATAGAGTTAATCACCTAAGAGTGAATCATTCAGAAGTATTTCGATAAGTATTTCAACATCAGTATTGTGATAATGTCTAATCATAGAGTATGAAATATGGTTCCCATAACCTTTCTTGTCTTCAATTTTCATATTTATATTTAAAACAGAATCATCTTACGTACTAAACTTGGTTTTAGGTCATCATACTGTATCAAGTACCTAAGTGAGACACAGTCAAAGTAAACTATTATTTTTCTTCCTAATAAGAAAGGAGTATGTTTTTAATGTGAAATACTATAGATATAAACACCTTTTTAGTTGTTGTATAATTAATTTGGGTTGAGTCTAATTTTTGTAAAAAATAACATATTTCATAACTGGGTCCATCAATATTCTATGAAAATACTACTCCAATTTATTAGTTCAAATCATTAAAAATAATTAAAAATGAATATCCAATGTTGGTGTTATAATGATATGGGTTGTGGCCAAGATCTCTTTCATTTTATCAAAATATGTTTTTCCAAATACATTAAAAATAATGTCAGAATCCATATTAAATAGATTAGACAGATATAATACAATTTTGATAGTCTCTAATAAATCTCTTATAAATCCCTTCATGACCTATAAATGATCTAATATATTTAAATATATTGGGGTAAATGAGTGAAGATACTACATCATCCTTGGATATAACTACTTAAATTCCATCATTTGAAATGATATGATCCAAAATAATCCCCTTTTTCCCTTATAAATTGAAATGTATCAAGATTCAAGACCAAATTATTTTAAATGAACAATTTTAAATATCTATCCAAATTCTAAAGAAAAAAAATTAAAATTTGGTTCCATAAACATTAAATTCAACTAAAAAACTATTAAGAGCATTTCAATGAGTTTTCAAAATATACATTACATACAACATAGAAATATACGTTGGAAATTTTATAAATCCCAATGCATCCTATGATAATAAAATATACTATAGGGGAAAGTAATATGGTCTTGACTTGATATTATAGTGTAATGGGGACCTAAAAATAACCAATAAAACTATCAAAAAATAAATAGTAGTTTCCCATCCTAGTTAATCTCTCTAGAATTTGGTTAAAAATTATTATATATAAGTTTTTTGGGTAACATTGTATAGTTTCTATACTCACTTAATACACTCCATCTATTTTGAATTTGAGGGGGAACCATATCATTATTCTAATTCTTTAAAGTGGTTATTCCAAAATTATTTGGAATAATTTGAATAGGGATAACCCATTGGGAATCATAAATTAGATGGATAATTTAATCTCCAAAAATATTTTCAACATATTTTTTAACAAGTTCTTTTAATATTAATAATAATATTATTTTGGTTGTCTTATAGGTTATAAATCATTCTTAATTAAAATTCAATGCATTCAAAAAATGAGGATTATTCATAGTATTTCACCAAATTCCCAATATATTCCCCTTTAATTTATCTTCAAAAATTTAGAGATTTTATATTTCATTAAGCGTTTTTAAATTATTTTTAATTATGATACGAATATTATAAACATTTAAAATATATTAATATTTTATATTCAGTGGTAATAATTCCTATTCCTATTCAGATGGTATCTTTAATGATAGTATCAATTCAGTTTTACTCATCTTTTCCATCTAAATATAATGGTAAATGAGTCAATAATATATTTAGCTAATAAATCCATTTAATATAAAAGTAATTCATCTAACACATCCTCAAAATATTTCTCACACACATTTGCTTCATGATTTTATTCATTTTAGAAAATAGTATTAGTCACAATTCATTGTGTTATTAAATCCAATCTTAAATTCGTGATTTCATCTAAAATAAAATTTTCCTCAAATGATATAGAATGGGTTTTAAAATGAGATATAGAAAAAATAGAGTACTCATCTTGATGAATTTTAATAGAATCCAAGATATTGAAATTAAAAGTGTCTTTAAAAAATTTCATTAATAGGTTCCCTACAAATATATTGATTACAGCCTTTACTATTTTAAGGAATAATAACCTTAGGATTATAGGTTAATAAGAAATATGTTTTTCTATTAGTTTTTTTGAGAGAACTACTTTACAGGTTATTTTTTTATAATATGTAAGTCCAGTCAATAGATTTATACTTGATGACCTGGATAAAGATAGTGAAACAACATCATGGGACATTCAGTTTTAATAAGATGAAGTGATTTCTCATAAAGAATTATGTCCAGATGAATGGAAGCTTTATAGGGGTCTTAAAGTTTTATATTAGTTATAGAACAATGAATAATGATTTCAACCGAATATGAATTAAGTAGTAAAATTTGAGCAAATTCAGTTATATTAGTTATAGAACAATGAATAATGAGTTCAACCGAAGATGAATTAAGTGGTAAAAGTTGAGAAAATTTAGTGAAAGATACTACATGGGTTTAATCCCAAATATGGAGAACTGTGTACTCGGAGTATATAAATACTAACAAGAATCATCTAATGCATATTGTCACACTCTGAGATTCTATGAAATTATTCGTTTCAGAATGATTTGTTCATTTACATATTTTTCATCAAAAGAAACACTAATGTTTTTTTTCATTACAATAATGCATTGAGTTTATATTACATTACATCAAACACTAATTTTGTCCTATGTTATACACAATATTGAATTTATCTTGCATTACATATAACACCTATTTTAAACTAAACATAACATATCATAAAAATATTATTATTTAATATGATAATATTCACCTAACCATTGGAATGAAGGGTATGAATAGGATAAACTAAATTATGAAAATATATTTTTTACATATGTTTATATAATTATATATTTGGTGAATAATTAATTATAAATGAAAATAGAAATGTTTTGTAAATAAAGGAAATTATTTTATAAAAAACAATGTTTATGGAAATCGATGAATTTTACCTCTATAAATTAAACCAATAATTTTTTATAATAATTTTAATGAAATATATATTTTATAAATGTAATAAAATTTTTAACTATAATCTTATTTGTTTTCTAGACAAGAGATAAGAATAAATCCAATTTTACTCTTATAAGATTTTTTTTCTAAGAAGCACTTTAGTCATCTTTGGTGCACTTATTTTAATAATAATTTTTTCCAATTTAAGAAAAATATTTTTATAAAATAAAATTTAATTTTTTTAGTAATCATTTAAAAATTATCTTTCGGTAATTTTTGGTATTTTTCTGAAATGTTACATTTTGTGAGGAATGGTGAAAAATACAAAATTTTAATTGAAAAATGAATTTTAATTTAAATTATTTATAATGATAAATTATATTTTGAAATGGGTTTGAATAAAAATAATTTAAATTTTATATAAATTAATCAAATTTTGTTCATTGGAATTAATTTCATATTGAATTTTGATATAAAAAAACTTCATAATTTGAACTTTTTCTCTTTCAAAACCCACTTTCTCATTTCGTCTATGGAATTAATTTTGAATTAAATATTTCCAATTATGTGATTGGAATTTTGAAAAATGGATTCAATAATTTTAATTATATTAATGTGTAATATATAACATTATATACTTAATTTTTTGACCAAAATGGATTGTGAATGCTGTAAAATTAAATTACCACGATTAAGGTAAAAATAGGTTTTCCTTGGGGTTAAACTAAAATCAGAAGAATAAAAATAAACTATAAACTTTTATAAAAACTATTTCATGGAAATATTTAAAACATTAAACCTATAATTTTCTATAATGTTCTAATTTTGACCCTTTTTACATCTGAAAATAATGGGAGTACTTAGTTCATTTCAAAAATACCAAGTGTGTTGTCTCCCCCACTTATAAATGGCCACCCTCTCCTACATTCTTTGAAACTTAAAACCTATTTGGTTTGCCCAATAACAGACCAAATAACTTTCCAAATTACATAAGATCATACTAGAAGAATTGTTTTGGTATAAATCCAACCTAGGAAGGGTTTAGTGCATCACTAATGAGAATACTCGAAGAAGGGGTAATGTTCTTCAATTAACATATTTATTTTATTTATTTATCCTCTATATTAAATTATTATTTTACCATTATTATATAATAACACCATTATAGTAAATATCTTTATATTTTTTATCTTTATTTCATGACTTATTTCCATCTCCACTTCCATCAAATGGGTTATGAAATAATCATTAGTTTGTATGGAAGACTACCGTCTCGTGAACCGATGTCATTTGTCTCTCCATTACCAACTCACAAGGATAGAAATAATGATGTGTTTATTATTTATATATTATATATATTATATTTATGATGTTATTATAATTATTCAATTATTATGTCACATATAGCTTCATATACCTAATTTTGTAGGAATACGATAACGTCACTCCTGTGTACGGTGGAATACTGTCTCATGAAGTGATGTGATTCATTCACGCTTTACATGGAATATAGAAATGTTGTTTCAAATTAAAATATGTGATATATATGACTTAAAAATTATTATAAAGTAATAAAATATGTTATTTACTTATCTTTCCTTCAGTCTGATAAGAAAATAGAAACATTGTTCATGCTAATGTACGACCTACCATCTCCATGAACAGCGTATTTCGTTTTCATTCATAAAAAATCGTTTGGATTGATATAAATACATATATAATAAATATATATGATATTTATATCATTTTTATGTTTATTTAGGTGACAAAACTGTGATCAAAGTATGGGGATCAAAAATATAACAAATAAAAAACATATATAAAAAAACAAAGCGGTTATTACCCGAAATGTAACTTTAACATGGAATTAATGATATGAATGTGATAAATGGTTATAAAAAATAACATATAAAATGTTATATATAAATTTTTTTATTTAATATATGTATTATAAACTTATATTTATTATATAGGAGGTTTTAACGAGAACAATGGTATTCACGACTTAAGGTAAGGGATTTTCATCTCACTTTTCACTTCTGTGAGGCACATACCATATTCACAAACTATTTATTTTATTTGGTGTATATAGTACCCAGGAATGTATTTTATTATTATTATACATAAAATTATTTTTATTTACTTATCCATATTATTATATCTCTTTCATGGGATTTAGGGTTTGAATGTTACAAAATTGGTAAGAGGATTTCTAGTCTCACATTTATTCCTGAGAGACTTATTCCATATTCACCATTAATTTCTTTTGTGTGGTGTATATAATAACATATGAAATTATATATCCCTAATATAACTAATTTAATTATGTCTACTATTTTTATTGATTTTATTATTTCACAGAGCTTACGATTCAAAAGTCACTCTAGTAGTAAGGGGTTTTTGTCTCAATTTGCCTTCTTTGAGGCGTACATTATATTATGAACCTATATTCATTCATGTGGTTTATATATAGACACAAAGATGAGTAATATAATTAATTTATTATCCTATTTATATTTTATGTCTCATTTAATATTATTCCATTATGGGGCATACGATTCCAGGTTTCCAAATGGGTAAAGATTTTATGTTAAAATATCATCATTTATAGGGATTACTTGTGATTATGTTTATGATGATAAGATCTTATGATCAATCTCTGAATAAACTTATGAATTTAATTATACACTATTTATTAATAATAATTTCAAGTATTATTAAAATTTACACCCTTTTTTACTTAAGATAATTAATAATATATATTTAATAAAACTAGACAATATTTCTCTCTTCGGCCAGAAATACATTTTATTCCAAAACTATGATTTCTAAAAACTCCTTAAATAATATTTTATGATTGTAAAATGATTTTTAAAATAAAATTTTAACCCTTTTTACTTTTAAAAAAAAAGATGAAATGAATCTGCTTGACATTTTTCAAAACAACACTTATTTGGATTTTTCCAAAAATGTGAAAAGAATCGTTATTTTTAACATGCACAACATGAAAAGTATTTCCCAATATCATGGATTATCAATGATTCCAATATTCCTTTATAATGTTCCTAATTTCATTTCATGTAAAATACTTTCCTTAATATTTTGATTTATTTTAATTTAAATAAATGATTTCAAAGTTTAAAAATATTTTGAATGTTTTTTTTGTCTTAAAAGGTTTTCTTCAAAGAAGAATGGTTTTCTTCCTTGTAATATGTTTTAAATTATTTTAAAAATATTGATATATAAATTTTTGAAGTTATTTAAAAATAAAATGATTTTAATAATGTTTTATGTTTTAAAAAATTATTTTCAAAGAGAATCTATTTTCATCAATAAATTTACCAATTAGTCATTCAAAATTATTTTACAACTAAGATAGAATTTTTTATGTTAATTATGATTTCTTGTGGATATGATCCAAGGATTACATTATTATTTTTTCTCTGAATGTTTTGTTTTTATAAGGAAAGTATGCTTACCAAACCCTTTTCTCTTCCATTGGTTATACCATGATAAAATTCTTATGAAACTCACTTCTTTTTACATGGGTGATGCTTTTATGAAATGATAAAATGATTTAGAACTTGTTTATCTTCCAAAGGTTATGTTATGATGAAATTTTTATGATACCCATTTCATTTCTTGGGTTAAGATAAGAATAATTTGTATTGATCTTATGTCAAACATATGTATGATTTTCATTATGTGACATTGGTTACATTATAACCAAGGATTGAATTTACAATATAACTAAGAAAAGTGATTATATTATAACCAAGGATGGTGGATATGTTATAACCAATGATGAAATAACCCTATATCTCTATACAACACAAGGGAAAATTTTTATATATCATGATATAGATAGGTAGGAATTGTGAGTGAAAACAGTTTGGTAAGATATGGTTGGAACAACAAGTGAACCCGGTTCAGTAAGACAGGGAAAAAATGAGAGGTGAGCCTGGTTCAGTAAGATATGGCTATAATGGGTAGTTAACTTGATTTATTAAGGGATTGTTTCAGCTATGATAGTCTTGGGAGTGAACCATGTCTAATTTTATGGTTTGTGGAGTGAGCTCATTCCACTATGATGAAAGGGATTCCACTGGGGATGGTGGTGTGTTCCACCCAATATGTGTAGACACATATGGAGTGTGCTAATATGTTTTGGAAATGATCCATTACTACTAAAAATGATTTTATATGCTTATGTGTATGCCAAAAGTTTATTTCTTATGTCAATTTTGTGATCCCACAACTCGTATTATTTTATTTCTTTATAAATCATGTATTATGAACATCCAAAATTTATGTTATAAATCAATATTAAGATCTTTGATATATAGGGTCTGCTTTTTAAATGTTATAATCATGTTCTCATTCTCTTATGGTCATTTTATGATTTTGTATGTCGCTTGTTTACCCTTACAGATCATTTGATCTCTCCCTTTCTTAAGGTTACTTTGTCCATGTTATGTTGAAATACATAGGGTATGTATATAAAGAATACAAAATGGGAAGATCTTTGTGGGAAACATTGAAGATGTTTCCTTAGATTAAAATAGTGTATTCCACATTTCTAAAGGAACTAAACTATTATGGTCCTCAGGCGTGTGTTAGTGTAATTTTTTAAACAGTTATCTAATGAGATATAATATCCATGTATGAGAAGCCTAGTTTGCTATTGTTTGAATCAATGTAGAGTTTTAGATAAGATTTTAAAACAAGGATGACAAAAATTTTGTGAGATCCCTAGGGATATTTCTAAGGATATGCCTAAGGATGACTCTAAAAATAAGTCTAAGGATGAGGTAATGTTTATGAAAATGTCCTAGAATTTTGGTAAAAAAATACAGTGAGTGGTTTCCAAGCAATTACATCCCTGTCTGGATACTACAAGCCGATGTGGCTCTAACAAAAATTTACATAGGGGTAATAAACCCGAAAAATTTGTATTGATCTAGACTCAATCAGGAACTAGTTCAAAATAATGGGCCTTAATCCACACCTTATTTGACCTTCCCAATTGATATGATTTGAAAATTCAAAACAATTAATAAAACATCATGAAGGATATAAATGTAATATGACTAATAATGGCCTAGGATAAGCCTAATGTGTCATGATTTAGACATTATATAAGTGATTTATTATGATTATGTGGTTTTCAACTATTATTAGTCTTTCCAATAATATGATTTTTGGTTTTAGTTAATGGAAAAACCTAATGAAATTGGGTAAACATTAAATAAGATGGAAAATTTTATAATTAGAGGACAAAAGGGATGATGATTAGAGTGAAAGATACTGTGTTTATGCCTAATCATTTCTCACAAAAAATGATTATCAACATCAACCTTAACCAACTCTCGGACTCACCAAATAAAATAGAGATATATATTATTGAGATTTTGGGTAACAGAGACCAAATAGTAAAGAAGATTAAGTTTCCTATATACAAAAAATGTTTTAAGAAGCTTAAAGTTAATTTCATGAATGAAATTTCGAGGTGGGTTAAATGTGTAATTATAGGTCATAAATCCTGAAAATTTCCAAATAAAATTAGTGGATTCATTAATAAAATTGAGGAAAATTGGAAAAAAACTAATGCACCATATACACTCCAGTGTTTCATATATAAGGAGTTTGGGAATTATAAGAATAAATCTCATATAGGGAAATCTCAGGAATAGAATCATCAAGCTTGTTTGATTAATGGTTTTATAGTTGACTATGAGTAGACTATGAATGAAATGTGAAATGAAATAGGTATTATGGAATAAGATGATGAACCATAGTTAATATTTTGGGAAGGATGTGGTATTATTGCAGAATTTTTCTATCGGTATTTCTGAATTATGAAATATATTAGCATTATTCAGTATAATTTTATCATTAAAGACATGAAAGAGTATGTTTGATATTGTTTATGACCAAAAAATTAATTTAATTAAAAGGTTATATTTTATATAAAACATGTGATTCAGGAAAGGTAGCAGAACATAGATTATTGTATATATTCATCAAATTCAAAGATGTTGGAAATTCCATCCCTTAAAGAATAAACCACTTTGTCAAAAAATCATTAATATATTCCAATTTCATTGGTACTATCTAATTTACTTCATTCTTATCCCATATCTCTTTATCTAAACCGAACACTATTTTCTCAAAAAAGGAATTAATAATCATATATTTTTTAATATAATTTTATGGTAATTCAGGTTATTACCATGTTTTAAGAGATTATATCATGAATTTATTCACATGTTTGGAATGTGACAATCAGGAGATACTCTATGATATATGGTGGATCAATGTTAAGATTATTTTGATAAATTTAGTGACATTATTTCTCATGTTTTTTATTTTAATATTTTGGAAGGTTCATATAGTTAACCATTTATTGAATTGTTTATGTTAAACATTGGATGAGGATTTAGATATTAATTTGTTACTTTACAATATGAAGATTTATCCATATTGGATAAACTATGGTAGCCATTTTTTGTGATGATAACTAAATATATACGGAATTAATTATCATTTTATAAATAGATATTATGAACCAATAGTTCCTATGGAACAAAAAATACACCTTTATTTAGTATAGTAAGAGATAAAGTGGAAATTGGTCAATGCTCAACCAAAATATGAGATTATACTTATGTAATGGAAAGAAATCAAGTAAGTATATATTTACATGAAAATTATTCAACTTTAGGAAAATGATCTTGAAATAAAATGGTTTCCAATTTTCATCATTTTCTATGACATCAATGACCATTTTCATACCAATTTGGTTTATGGTTTTTTGGTTGTTAACATTCTCTGGATCATCCAATTTTTTATGATTACTGACCTCTATCACTTCCATGTCCAAATATTTACTTCCAAATTATGTTTTCCTATGTGGAAACTTAGTTATAAGTTAATTTAAGTAAACATTATGTTTCCAGATTTCCCATTTAAGGGGAATTTTTATTATTCATTTATATGATGTGGGTTTCTATGAATGAATTTTAAAATGTTAATCCTTTAATTTTTTAGATGATTTTTTGGGAGAAATTCATTTTAAGGGTGGTATAATTTAACACCATGAGATTTTTTGAAATTATTATTTTTTCAAATAGATTTTTTATTTTCTATATTTTTTCTGACATAAAACACTAATTATAGATTTCATTATAAGAAATCCCATAGTTTCTCTTGAATTACATGGAACACTTTGTTTGGATTTTTTTATATAAAATATTGAGTTTAGCTTTCATTATTAACAATAAATCGAGGCTTCGGCCCCAACCTTTAAAACATAGCCATTAAAATGGTGGGTACGAATAGTATTACCAAAATTATGAAATTATATTGTTTAAATATGTATATATAATTAATTAGTTTGTGAAAAATTAATTAGAGATGAAAATAAAACCTTGTGAAAATAATGGAAATCATTTTCTCAAAAAATATTATTATTAAAATAAAATAATTTTACCTTAATAAATTAAAAAAATCACTTTTTTTTAAATTATTGTAATGAATTTTATATTTTATAGATTTAATAGTAAAATCTAAAATTTATTTTATTTGTTTTCTATAAAAGATATAAGAATAAATCTATTTTACTCTAAAAACTATATTTTTCCAAAAAGAAATTTTGTTATATTTGAAAAACTTATTTTAAAATTTAATTTTACTAATTTTAGAAACTAAATTTTAAAAAATAAACATTATTTTTTGAAATAATCTTTTCAAAGTTATCTTATTGTTATTTGTTTTGATTTATCTGAAAAGTTTCATTTTTTGATGAATAGTAAAAAATACTGAATTTATTTAAGGTCATCATAATATATTTCATATTGAATTATGATATAAAATAATTTTATACTTTTGAACCTTTTATCTTTAAAACTCACTTTCCCATCCCATTTACCTGATTAATTTTAAATTAAAATTTTCCACTTCTATGAATGAGATTTAAAATAATGTATTCCATAATTTGAATCAGAAAAATTTATAATTTCTAAGAAGTTTAACTTAATTTTTGACTAAAATGAATAATGAATTCAGTAATAATTAATTATTACGGTTAATGTAAAAATGTTTTTACTAGGGGTTAAAAAACTATAATGTTAAAAATTACCTGTAAACTTGTCTAAAAAATAGCCATATGGAAATATTTCAAAAATTCTACCGCTATGGATTTATATTGGTCTTATTTTTACCCCTGTGAAATATGAAAATTGTGGGATCCCTTATTTCTTTTCAAAAATACAAAGTGTGTCCTCTCCCTAACTTCTATAAGGACACCCCCTTTACCCACTTCTTCACACCTTCACATATTTCTTTTTCAATAAATACCAGACAAAATAAACTTCCAAATTCTCTCCACTCATCCTATAATCCTTGTTTTTGTCATAAAGCCAACCTATGATTGATTTAGTGAAAACATAAGGATAATACCTTAAAACGAGGTAATGAATTTCAAAAAGCATCTTTAATTTATTTCATTTTCCAACTTATTCAATTATTATTATTCCATACTTATATAATAACCTCTATATATTATTTATAATGATATGTTGTTATATTAAGGTCATGACCTATAATTATCTCTCCTTCCATCTAATGGGTTATGAAATCATCGTTCTTATGTACGACAGATAACCGCCTCACAAACTGATGTCTTTCATTTCTCCATTAACACCACTAGAGAATACAAAGAAATCTATATGTATTATTTATATATGATATATTTTATATTAATGATTTTATTATGATTTTATAATTTTTATATCCCATATACCTTCGTATTATCTATTTTGTAGGAATAAGATAATGTTGCTCGTGTGTATGATAGACTAACGACTCACAAAGGGATTTGATTCATTTACACATTACATTTTAGGTATTAAGGATGGGTCTGAGGAAAATATTTGATATATATGACATAAGAAAGATTCTATAATGATAATATATACCATTTAAGTTTCTTTATTTCAATCCGACAAGAGAATGGATACAACATTCAAGCGTGTGTATGGTCTACTGGACCCATGAATGATAATCTTGTGGATTACTATAAATAAATATAATATATATATATATATATGATATTTTAATAATGGTAATCAATATATAGATTATGTAACCTTGATTAAATTAATAGGCCCAAAAATATAACAAATTATAAAACATATATGAAGAACAAAGCATTTATTACCTAAAACATAACTTTAACAGAACTTTGATAATAAATTGGTAATAAAAGGTAATAAAAATAATATATGGTATGAAATATATAAAATTTTTTATTTAATATAATTAAAAAAATTATTTATTATACAGGAGTCTTGAATGAGTATGATGGAATCCAAGACTTAAGGTATGGGATTTTCATCACACTTTTTACTTCTATGAGAAAGATTCCTTACTCACCACCTATTTATTTTATGTGGTGTATATACTTATCAAGAATTTATTTTAGTATTATTATACATAAAACTATTTGTATTTACATATACATTTTAGTATCTATATTTCAGGGGATTTACTATTCAAAAGTTACCAAATTGGTAAAGAGATTTCAAGTCTTGCTTTTATTTATGGGAGACTTATGCCATATTCACCACTTGTTTCTTTTGTGTGGTATATATAAATCCCTGTGAAAAAATTTATCATGAATATAAATCATTTAAAAATAATTAATTTTTATATTGATTTTATTATTTCATAAGGTTTATTACTCCAAAGTTACTGAAGAAATTAGGGGTTTTTATCTTAATTTGTCTTATTTGAGATGCATGTTCTGTTATAAATATATATATTTCACTATGTATATATAAATCCTATTTGAAAATTAATATCTAGAATTTATTATCCTCATGATATTTTAAGTTCCATTGTAGGTTGTTACTTCATGGAACTTACTATTCATGGTTACCAAATCAGTAAATATTTAATGTTACAATCTCATCATTTAGGGATATTGTTTATTTGTATGTTTCATATGAAAAGATATTATTATAAATCTACCCAGAAACTAATAAAATATAATATCATTTTGTTATTCATGATATTTTCAAGTAATATTACTATTTCTCTAGTCTTTTTTCTAGGATAATTGAGAAAAAATTCATAAAACCCAACTTTATTTATCTATTCGGTCGGAAATATATTTCCTTCCAAAATAAAATTTTATAAAAAATATTTAAATTTTTTTTATTGTCATGTGATTATTAAAGTAGATTTTTCCCATAATTTATTTTAAAAAATAAATAAATAAATTGAATCTTTAGTTCATCTTCAAAAATAATTCCTGATTGGATTTTACCAAAAATGTAAAAAGAATATGTGTTTTTATCATGCACAGTATGAACAATATATATTTATATCCTAACCAGTCAATTATTTAAATCTTAATTTTTATTTCTATCAGTGATATTTTCTAATAAAAAATTTACCATAATATTTGGAAAATTTTTAGATTTTAAATAAATTATTTCAATGTCAAAAAAATTTTAAATGTGTTTTATATTTTACAAAATGCATTTCATAGAGGATGTAATATTTTCCTCAAAAAATGTTTAAAATTATTTTTAAAAGATTCCTTTATAAGTTTTCAAGGTTATTTTAAAAGAAAATTAATTACATAATTTTTAATGATTTAAAATTTAATTTTCAAGAAAATATATCTACTTCAAGAAATATCCCAAATAATATTTCAGAATTATTTTCCATCTAAGATAATAATAGTTGATGTCAATTATGCAATAATGGGGACATGATCCAAGGATGCCATTATTATTTGTTCAATTTATGGTTTATGTTTATGATGAAAATATTTTTATGAAACCCATTTCTATTTCATGAGTTATACCATGATAAAATACTTATGAAACCTTCTTCTTTTTACCTGGGTTATGCTTCGATTAAATGATAAAATTATTAAAAATCCTATTTATTTTCTAGAGGTCGTGTTATAATGAAATTTTTGTAAAATATATTTCATTTCATGGGTTCTAATATGATGAATGTTTTATGCTCTTTTGGAACACATATGTATGATATTGAATATATAATGGTTGTTACATTAAAATATAGGATGTTGGTTACATTATAACCAAGGATGGTATTTACATAATAACCAAGGACGTTGGTTACATTATAACCAAATATGGGTGGGACCAATATCTACCTCCAATTAATTGGGTAATTATTTATACCTCATGAGATATTTTGGGATAGAATAGTGAGTGATATCAGTTCAGTAAGATAGGGATGGAATGGGGAGTGAACCTAGCTTAGTAAGATAGGGTTAAAATGGGGACTGAACTCAGTTCAATAATAGAATTTTTCAACTATGATGTTATTGGGAGTTGACCTTAACTATTATTATGGTTTGGGGAGTGAACCCATTATACTATGAGGAAATGACTACCATTGGGGATGGTCGTGTGTCCCGACAAGGGTTTATAGATGCCTATGGAGTGACCTGATTAGTGTTGAAAATGATCCTTGAATAATAAGGAAATAATTTTCTATTCACATGTGTATTCCATAATTGTATGCATTATTCCAATGTTATTCTCCCAATACTAATGTTATTTGATTTTTTATGATTCATGTCTTATGAAATTTCAATATTTATTACAAGACACAATATTATGATATTTGATATTTATTTTATGGTTTTCATATATTATAATCATGTTATCATACACTTATGTTCATTTTATGATTATTTATATCAGTTATAAATCATTAACGAGCATCTGATCTTACCATTTATTTTGTTTATTTTCTGTAAGTTATAAGGAAATGTTTTATATAGGTTATTCATTTGAGTAATACTAAATGATAAGATCTTTTTGGGAATCATTGAAGATCATTCACTAGAATAAGATATTGTTTCCCAATATTACAAAGGAACTATTATATTATGATCCACATGCATTTTTTTATGTAATAATTTGAATATTAATCTAAAGATATGTAATATCAATGTATTATAATCCAAGTTCGCTTAACATATAATCAAGGATTTTATTCATATTTTAGAAGATGCAATGAAGCAAACAAAATAGGATAGCTTTTAGATTTTGAATGAAATTTTGAAGGCAACGATGGTTATGTGGATATCATAATGAGTAGACACTATTCTTGATGTTTAGAAACTATCCTAATAGGTTTATGGTAAATGAAAGTATTTCTGAATCATTAGCATTTATTAAATGAGTACATTCCTTGTTCATTTGAATTTAAAAAGCAAAGAAATATGTGAAACAATAAAACTAAGTTTACTTGAATCAACTGAGGTTTTCCGCAAACTTCAGATGGAAATACTTAATATATGACTGTCTAGTATAACTATATACCATTTAACTAGTCCATCTGTGACATGTAAATTTAAAATGAATTAAATATACTGACAGGGTATGACATAAGGTGTATTTGGATCTGAAAGGATAAAATATGGGTGTATCCAGGTGATGGAGTTTGAAATGATAAATGTGGAAGGCTAAAATCAAGAGTATTGTACAATGAAAAATATAAGGAATTGGTGAGACTCCATCCCAAAGATTGAGTATGCTTTTTAAAAGTTTATTATCCTTATATATTATATGTACTTAATCTCCATAAATGAACATAATGTTTTCATTATCCCATGGATATAGGACACAATTTTTGAACCACGAATTCCTTGTATGCACTTTGTTTTTTTCATGTGTGTGTTCATCATGTTATTGTTCCCTCATATATTTATAGAAAGTAATATCATGATGTAAGAAGAAATTGAGGTTAATGAAGACTTGATGTAGTGGTTTTGGTGACTTTAATTGTCATTTTCAAATGTTAATGTTTTGGGGTGTGTTAGATAAGAAGAAAAAGTTACTTATAATAACTAGAGTTTCCCTACATTTTATTACATGAAGGAATAACATAGTTGATTATAATCTGTGAATCAATCCCTAAAAAGTGGTATCAAATATTAGTTACAATTCTGTGTGTTACAGTACAACAGAAGTGTGTCTAGTGAAGTATTTTATCAAGGATATAGAATATGTCACTCAGAAAGTAGCGATGGTACCCAAGGGATTATAGTATATTGAAATTTATATTGACTAAATAGTATGTTGAGGTGTGATCTATTGTTTAGTAAACATGAAGATCATGAGGTATGACTTCCACGTTTTCATTGTTTGGTGGTTTATGAGTTTACTAAATGAATTTAACAAAAATTTGGTTGTGGTTGTAGATGTATTTTGGGAATATAAAACTTCCAGTTGATCAACATGTATCATGTAGTATGTTCCATAACTATGTGGTATTCAAAAAAAAATGGAAAGATAATATAAATTATAAAATAAATATCATGATCTCTTATATTGTAGATATTTAGTGTCATATAATTTTTCTTTATAATAGTGTTGCAATGGGTTAGGAATGGTTTAATTATCTAATAGTTGAAGATACAAATCTTTCTAGATGATTGGTTTGATACTCCTAGAGTGTTTTTAATTCTTCTGGATAGATAATTCATACAAAAGTATACTTGTGAACTAAAAGTAAAATAAATTAAGAAAATTATATTATAAAATCTTGTAATTATGAAAAATTATTAATATTATTTGATGGAGTTGACAAAATACGATAAAGGAGTCAGTTCAATTTTAGTGTAATCCATAAAAAATGGTATATATGTTGCCAAAAGGTTCAAATTTTAGAGGTTTCAAAAACCCGAAACTGAGAGGGGTAAAAACAATTACAAATTGTTTCATGGGATACCTTATTGATTCAATTCAAATAACTATATAGTTTCATTACCAAATGATTTTGAAGGTAAACCATGTGTTTTTTCAATAAAATTTCAGACTATTGGAAAAGTGATTATTCTTTCTAGATGATGAATAGAATTATTTATTGGGAGGAAATATCCCAATTCATTAGAATGTGGTTAACTAGAAAGTAAGAGGAATTTTTGAAGGGTATGTGAATTCATGTTGGGGAGATTTGTGGTTATGGAACATGTGGAAAATATTTTAAGATTAGTAAGGGGTGTCCTGATGGAGTTATAGAATAATATGGATCATATGATTAAAATATATATTCTTGGTCATGGTTTCCACAAGTTCATAATAGTGAGAGAGGAGAGTGGATGAAAATCTTGTGTCGTGAAAATATTTTTATAAAAGTAGTGGTAGTCAATGAAATCATCTATTGAAATAAAAAGTGTTTAAGTTTTAGTTGTTTATCTCTTGTAAATCCATTAAACTTCAAAGTTAATTACTCTAATAATCAAGTAGAACCATTATTTAGGAGGTCTTATTGAACAACCTATAATATGAGAGAGAATAGTAGTTGTACTTCTCATTAGTAATGTTTATAGAATTTGTTGACTTTGGTCAAGCTACTACTTGAGGAAAGATAAAACCAAGTCTTGGTGACCATTTATTTTCAAGGGCTTAGACTCTATAGAAATGATCACCATAAGATATATAGATTAATTAATGGATATCTACGTTTTTTGGTGGGATCCTCAAAGGTCCAAAATCATGGTGGGGTATAGTGGGACCAATGGGCCTTACATTTATTTGTTTCACTGAAGTAACTTTTTGTGGTAGTTTATCAGGTAGATGATATTTGGATTTTGGGAAACTCTAGATAGAGGTCATTTCTAATGATTTCACTAGATTTTGATGTATTGTCAAACTCATAGATTGTATAAGACTCGATATTAGTGGATTTTAGAATCATACTTCTAAAAGATCAAAGCTATGAACTTGGTGCACGATGCTTCTTGTAGAGAAAAATTCAACAAAGTTAAAGGGTGGAAACTCAGTTCCTATTTTATTTATATATAATTCCATATTGGAATTAAAATTATTTTCATGTATTCAATGAAATTTTAGATCATGGTTTTAAATAACTAAGGAGTAATTATTTTAGTGGGAGGCAAGAAACATCGAAGGGGCATAAAGGATAACCATGACGGTTTTGTTAGAAGAGGGTGAATAGAAGTTGACTTGTGTGAATTTTGTGTGAGTATGAAGACAGTTTTTACGTTTTAGATTGTTGTACTCGACTTGTGAAAAAAAAAATTATTGGTATATTTTTGGGTATAGTGTGGAAACTAATTTCCACATTAAGTGTTGAAATATTCGAAAGTTGGGTCACCAGATGTAACACTTGGCAACCTAGATGAAGAACATTCACTAACACCATGGGACATCTGGTTTCATGCAGCCAAACTAAGTCCACTTAAATCTATAGATATAGTTGAATGCAATTTTTACAAGAAACTCAATGTTTTATATTAGAAAAATCACACTAGACAATTAGTTCATTGGAAAGTATGTTCCATGATAGAAACAAAGAGAATATATCAAAATTTTATAGATGGGTTTCGTCAATAATATTGACTATAATGGATTCTAAAGTTCATAAATGATAAGTAGGGTCATCGGTTGAATGTACATGGGGGTTTTGTCTTATTATTTATAATACTGTGAATCATATAGAAGGGGAAACTTTTGTATGATAAATGAAATTCCAAATGTGGTAATGGTTGTATGTAATTCATGAAGAAAATCCACTATAAATGATACCTGAATCCTTTCCTCATAGGTTTGTTGTGAAAGAAATGGTCACAAAATCATTATTGTTTCTTAGAATATGAATTTTATTTTTTCATTATTTTTCCATGGAATAAATGAGTTATATAATGAAATTGAGGTTACTTGATTCAATAGAGGGTTTCATGTGAACATCATATGGAACTACTAACTGGATTATTGAATGGTCCCATTATATATAGTTGGATCAATTCACATGTGACATGGAATTATATGATAACTGATAAAAATTGACAGGGTCTAACAAAATTTATTGGTGGATCTCGAAATAAAACACCTTGGTGTATCCAGGCATCAGAGGATGAAATGTCAAATGTGAAAATCCAAATAGAGGAGTTCTAGAATATGAAATATCTAATGCATTTGTGATACATATTGCTTTAATTTTAGCAGTATTGTTTGATTTTTATTAAAAATTTAATTTATATGTACCTCATATCAAGGAATTAATGTTATTATATAATTATTCCATTGATATAGGACTCAATGTATGAACCACTTAATCCCTATGTGCAATATGTTTTGTGTTTTTTATTGTGTGTTTGTGTCTATTGTGTGCTTGTTAAGTCATGCATTAATTGGAAATAATACCATGAGGGGACAAGGATTATAGTTGAAGAATAACTTTACGTCTTGGTTGGGGTGACTAGATTTATTTTTTGTATATGTTAAATTCATGTGGATATTTCTTCATGAGTAGGACTTTCTTCTAGCGACTGGAGTTCTACTATGTTGGATTACCATAATGGGGAATTTATGATGATTATAATTTGTGCTATCATCCCAAACATTTTCCTCTTCCACATTCAATATTTATAAATTGATAATAAAAAATAAACATTACTCATTAACTAAATTATCTTTCAAAACACACGCAAGATATATAGTAAACAAAATGGTTAATTTTACCACCACTCTAGTTGGTTTGAGTTCTCCAAACTGTAAGGAATAGTAGATTGAGTGAGTTATAACACTAATCTATGCACTGAAATCAAAAAAAGAATTAGGGAATTTCTAATTCACTATAGTAGAAGGGATATTAAAGGTACCTAAATCATGGAATTTCATACGAATCTATAGGGTGATCAAGGCCCAAAAACTCTTATATAAGCTTACTCTTTCATCTCCATTAAACCTTATGCTCCTAGTAAAAAGTTATTTAAGAAATTTCTCATACTTGGGAATTTAGTATATTTCATAAATTGGAGGGATATTTATTTTAAATGTTTTTAATGCATCAAACACTTATTTCGATGAGTAATATTAATTGTATTTTTTTTTGGAATGATCCTTAATGGGAATGATGGAATTTTTTTAGGAAACTCTTCTACCTTAGCTTATCATTTTTTCACCTTCACTAGTTGTATCTTGTTTTGTTCATCGAAACATGGTTCTATAGTACCTTTCTCCTCATTAAGTGGTTATTCAAATATGTATTCCTCTAATGACTCCTTAATTCCCTTTACTTACTTGAATTATCATAAATAAATGTCACTAATATTTTTTTATGTTCAGGAATAGGTTAAGTGGGAGTTTACTCGACCTACTATTTACCAATGTGGTCAAAGTGTTATGAACCTGATTTAACTACATTTCCAATTACTTAATCCCATAACCATGTTTTTTTCTGGTATTGTTTTTTGATTACCTTAGTATTCCACCAACAATCATATTAATTCTTTCATGGATGGATCTTAGCTCCACCCTTGTGGTTAGTAACTTGTTGATGGATGTGAAGTATTCCCTAAATATTGGAATAGAATGGATGGTTTTTCTATAATAATGGTGAAATTTTTGACTTTTTGTTTCCAAATAATTATTATACTGTTAAAAAAATTGAATCCTTAATTTTTCATTGGTTGTTAGAACTATCTTTAGAACTTAGAATTAAGAATATTGATATCCTTTACTTGGGGGGGGGGATTGGGGTAATTATCTAAGGACATTCACACTTGAAAACCCAAAGAAGGTGTGGATTGTTATTCTATTGCTATTTTAAATGCTAAAATCCCCATATTATATATCAGTTCATTAATTATAGATTCAAGCAAGGTATATTTGGAACATTTTACCTCATGAACACATTTGGTGGGATTCCTTATACCAAATTATTATGAGTTTTGAGAGATGTTATCATTCAATTATTCAACCTTTATTAGATAATTTTCAAATATATATAAAACATATAAATCATAAAAAATGTTTCTATCATTTTCCAAAAGTCATTGGTAGAATAAAATCAAGAAATTGTATTATTTTGTTAGATGATTTGGAAAACTAGAACACAATATCTTAATACTCTCTAAATACTCACAAATAGTTTCTCTAATAGATTACCTTCTATAATGAATATATTTTCTCAATGTTTTTATTCTTCAATTTGGTAATAAATTCCAAAATAATTCTCTATAGAGATCATATCAGATAGTAACTTCAGTAGGCTATAGATTAGACATCCATCTATTAGTTGTACCTTCAAGAGATAATGGGAATGTCTTTCACTTAATTCGATCATCTGGAAATCCTTTGGGATTGAAAGTGCTGAAAAAATTACTGAATTACTTTAAATTATATTTGGGGACTTATTAGGAACTATCTTGGGAAATCCATACATCAGAAACCCCAGCTGGGTCGTGACATACCTGAAGCATTTTCTCGATCCCCCTAAAGCTAACAACAAGTACCATAATATGAAAACATAACTAGAGGGAATTATTTCACCCTTTTATAATAAAATAAAAAGAACACTAATTAGTACTAGAAATCTTCCATTGCATATCCATTTGAAGGATACTCATGCAATCAAAATGGACAAGTAGATCAATAATAATAAAAATCAATCGTATTGTAGAAAATAAAAAATAATACATATAAGAAAATAAATATAAAATACATTAAATTACTCAAATATAAAAAAGAATAAATAAATAAATAAGACTAAAAAATATCCAAAATAATGATTCATATACATAAACATCCCAAAAATAAAGTAAAAAATAAAACCCAAAACAACCATTAGAATAATATTTATATGGACCTAAGACATTCTCCATATCCCAAGACAACCATCCCTATGCATACCTAAATAGAATACCAAATACAATGAACCTAAAAGAAAACCATAACGTTATAAGCATTATGTAGTGAATATTGGATGTGAGTGAAATCGATCCTACTAAGTAATCATCGTACAATTTGTGAAATTATATACAAATTACATTTTATTTCATACTTGTTTGAAATATAATACAAAGACAGGTAATAAAACCCCATATTTTTAATAGATTTTAATTCATTATTTTTAACACAAGAATATATTTATTACACTCCCTAAAAATCATAAGGCCTGGTTTCTTTTAAAAATTAGATACATGACCATTAACATGAAATAAAATAAAATATCATCATTTAAAACTCCATAATTTTCTCCTGGTTTCCATTAAAATCTAAATACTGTATAGGATAACCTGAGGATATATTAATGTATGGGATGAGATATAAATCCTATCATTGGGAACAATAAAATGATAACATGATGATAACTAATTAAATTGATTCAAGAGGCATGTTATGAAAACATTAAGAGGTAAAAATCATACTTACTCTCATGGAGGCATTTCTTAATTAAAATTCATCATAAATTCATAGAATCTTAGGTATGTAAAAAAAACATAAAACATTACATCATAAGAATATATCATTGATAAATGTAAATAGAAAATAACATATTGTTCATAGGATAATTTTCTATACACCATAAATGGAATCTCATGAGATGAAAACATTTTCCAATGCATTGGATTGCTATTAGGGATCATCCTACATATGTCTAACATCTCATGTTCAACACCAATCACATAACTTAGGAATATATTTTATAATTTTAATAACATGATTAAAGAATGTGGGTGTCATACATGGAAAACCCCAATAATTGAATTATAATTTTATGTAGGTGAATACCCTTGAATAAAAAAGGGATAGGTATTTACAACACAACATTATTGCATGAAAAATCAAGAGATAATTTTGGTATCATAAGATGTGTAAATAAAAGTTCATAGAATGAAGCGGAAGGAAGTTTCTAAATATTTTTGAAATAATTTGGATTTTAAATTAATTTTCATAAATATAATACACCATAATAAATTGGGGAATTAAATTCATACTACTAAGTAAGTGCTTGAATAGAAAAGAGTGGGGAGTGAATTTGATACCTTGAGAGGTTTCTTCTTAAATCATGGGAAGACATCCTTAATACAATATAAACTCATTTGGTGTGATATAAATGGGGATGTGATATAAATTTTGTTCTTAAAGGATTATAAGGGATGATTATTTAGAAAATGGATGGTTATTTAAAGTGAAAATGGGTGGACTATTTATTAATTTCCAAACATAGGTCTTGAACTCCTAATTTAAATAAATAAAAAACCATTTGTCTTCCAAAGGTTTTTTCCAGTTATATTTTTCAAGTAGAAGTGGTTTTAAATATTTTATTATTTTAATAACTAAAATCCTTAATATAATATCATTCATTATTTCAAAGTAATTTATGTTCATAAAGAAATGTTTTTAAAATATGAAAATATCCTCTAGGTTTTGAAAGATTATTTATAGGTCTGAAAAAAAAATATTATCACATTGAAAAAAATATATTATAACTAAAAACACTATATTTGGTCTATAAATATTTTTATATAATTTATTATAGAACTTTTAGTTTATTTTGATGACTTAATACTTACTGTGTATTCATACAATATTTAATTTTTACCCAAAATTTTGTCTATCTCAAAAATTTATGAAAAATTAACCATTGTATAATTTAGATATTCTGATTTAAAATAATATATTTATGTTATTCAAATACTTTAATAATAATGATAATTTTAAACATTATATAAACATTCTTAATCATTGAAAAATAAGTGTTTTGTGACATAATCAAATATCTGACCCTTAAAAAATTTACACGAGACATTATAAAATTATCTTAGAATTTATATTTAAATAAATTGTATTTTATAATACTATTACATGAAAATAAATAATATTTAATATTCTTAAATTTACCATAAAACAATTTTTAATTGGAATTCAATATTTTCCAAACAAAATCAGTTATGTTTTATTTATTTATCATATTCATCATTAATTCATGTATATTTATAAAATAATAATGAAAATGGGATTAGAGTAACTAAAATTAAATTTATAAAAGGAAAATTACACCATTATAAAACTCTAATCTTGGTATATAACCCCTTATTACACCAGAATATTTCTTAAGGGTACTGTGTTCATTGGTGGTACTTTTATGGGGTGGCTCAGATGTCATTGATCTAGTGGTGATTTCTAATAACTTGAGATTTTATAATAGGTGATTCCACTCAAGCTACACTTGTCAAATATTGTCTTGGAATTGGTGAAGGGTAAACCCCATGGATAGTACCTCGCTTCTATACTCTGATAAATAATATTTGGGAGGCATGATTATATGACTTAAGGTCATCATTTTTATGTTTTACATCAATTAGTTCTCATAATTAACCTTATTATATATTTATTCTAATGGAAACATTCTAAAAATTACATTACCAATTATCATAATGGACAAAAATCATAATGACCAATAGTCATAATTCCCAACTACTATAATGCCCAATGGTCATAATAGTTTTACGATTCCAATAAATACCTCCAATTTTATTCATCCACCCATTAATTCAATTTCTATCATGGTTCTATATTATTCATTTTAAAAATGAATAATACATTACAAAATTTCTACTAACTTTTTAATGTTTTTTTCACCAGTGTGATAATCCTATGAGATCAAGACGATCCACAATTTTCTTATTCTAGTAATTTTCCTTTTTTCTAGTTATTTTCCAATTATAATATTAAAAATATTGTTGGGTTTATTTATTGAAAAAATGTAATGATATGAATTAGTTAAATAAATTGTTATCATTATGTTTTAGATTATACTAAATTATAAAATCTGTTGTGCATACATATATAAAATGTATATTCCAAATATAATTTTTTTCATCACATCATTCACCCTTAAAGAATTTTTTATTTACATTATCATTTAATAAACTACTGTTAAAAAAATAAGGGTACTTTTGTATCATAACCTCCTCTATTTCTCCTGATTCCACTTTAAATTTATAGTTTTTTCAAATAACATTGACTCAGTTAGTTTACTTTTTTTTATAACTTTGAATCTCCATTCTAATATTTTTTATTGGATACTCCTTATAAGAAAGATAATTCTCCAACTGTAAAACATATGGATTTAGTAAATGGTAGGGTTCTGATACATACTTTAATAAAAGAGATACGTAGAATATTTCATGAACTCAAGATAAGTTTTGTGGGAGTTCATGTATGAAGGTTACGACATAGATGTGATTAAGAATCTAAAAGGGTACAATTTACTTAGGAATTAGTCTTCCCTTCTTCACAGACATCATGACTCTCTTCCAAGGAGATATATTAAGAAACAATTTATCTCAAATCTTTAACTATAGTTCTCATTTATAGTTACTAACATAACTATTTATTTACTTTGTACTGATCTAATGTGTTACTGAATGGACTTGACCTTCTCAACCATTTCCTTTACCTATATGGGTCCTAATAGATATTTTTTTCCAATATTATGCCAACATGTTTTAGTTATATATTTATTCCACAAAGGGATTCATAAGGATCCATATGAATGTTTGAGTAATTGATATTATTGTATGAGAACTAAATAAAAGGAATATATTTACCCCAACTTCCTTTTAAGTCCATTGCGAAATATCTCAAAAAATCCTCATGTGTTTGGACAATTAATTTCTATTTTCCATAAGTTTTATGGTGATAGTGAATATTTAATTTCAACTTCATGTTCATATTATGTTGGATAATATTAAATAATTTTGCGGTGAATCTTGGATCTTAAACTCTTAAAATTGATAATGGTGTTCCATGTAGCCTCACCACTTCTCTAATGTATAGCCTTAAAATTTGATAGATTGAGAAGTCTTACCTAATAAAAATTAAATGATTAGACATTCTTAGAAAACCCAAAAAATACCATATGGTATTTATTCCTATATTTGTATTTTTAAGACCTGTAATAAAATCCATAATGATGTTTTACCACTTTCACATGGGTAAGGGTAATGGTTGCATCATACATTTGGTCTTTTTCCTTTTTTTAAATTCACTTTCTAAAATACTAGGAACATTGATGTATATTCGAAAATATCCATCCTCATATTTTCATACCAATAGTGCTCTTGGAGATCTCGATATATATTTCTGCTCCCAAGGTGGATAGAGAATGTTGAGATATGAGTATAATTTTACATATCCTTATTTTTCTTAGGATATGATATTATTCATAGTAACATCACAAATATCACAACCCCATATTTACCAATATTGATTTTTGGGTCTTTCAACATCCATAAAGAATCCAACTTAATTTTTATCTCCACGTCATCCTTTTGAGCTTCCTTAATATTATTTAAAAAGGATGGTTCAGTGATAATTTTAGTAAGGTACTATGATATTCCTCCATTTTAATTTCAATTTCCATCCATTACATGTATAAAATATTGGATCCCTCTAAATACTTATCATGTATAATTTTTTATGATCCTTTTTTCTCAAGGAACCTACCACTTTATTATCCTTTCTAGTATGGTAATATATTGAACATCATTAATCCTTGGTTAGATCTAATTACATTCTTCGGTTCTTGTTTAGTAATTTTTTTGTGAATATATACTTGAGGCTCTTTTGATCTGTATATATTTCACACCATAAATCATATAGATAATTCCACAAAATATTCTATGTGAATATTACTACATCCAAATCCATATCAGGCATTGGATAATTTTTCCCAACACATTTAAATGTCAAGAGGAATAGCCTATCACTTTATCATTTTTCATGTGGACATAACCTAATAATTTTTTTAAAGAATCATTGTATATAAAAAAACATCACCACATGTATCTAGTGTGGTTATAAATGTAGTGGTTAGCCTCTTCTTCAATTTATTTAAGATCTCTTCACATTTATCAAACTAAACAAACTTTATTCCCTTCTATGTTGTCAAGGTTAATAAGTTTTACTATAATGAATGGTTTCTCAAAAATATCCCATAGTATCTTTCTAAATTAAATAAACTATTGATATTTAATATTAGTTTTGTTCCATGTTATTCCTCATCCACCTTTATCTTTCAAGCATCCACAAATATCCTCTTTCTTGTGATAACATTTCCCTTGAATGATACTTGCACCATCCAAAATTACAATTTTATATCCATTGTAGATAATATCCCATTTCTTATTAGGATTAGTATAATACTTAAATTTTCCTCATGTTACTCTTTTATTTTGGACTATAAGATAATATAATCTATAAATACTACCACATATTTTCAATGCACTCTCTAAAGACTGTATTAATTGTGTATATAGAGATTGTTTGAGAATTAGTGAGTCCAAATGGAATAACTATGAACTCATATGTCCATACCTTGTGTGAAATATTGTCCTAGGAATATCTAATTTCTTCACCATTTATTGATGTTATCCAAACTGAACGTCTACTTTAGATAATTTTTGGGCCCCACATATCTGATCAAAAAAGACATTAATATATGGTATGAGGTGCTTTTTAATCATAATCATGTTTATATCGTGGTAATCAATACATAGATTCATTCAACCATACATAATCTTGAAAAATAAAACCAATTAATCCCATGATAAAGCATTTGGTAATATAAATCCCTTTTCCAAATTCTTATATAACTTCTTCATTAGTTCCACCAATTCAATTTGGGATATTTTATCAGGAATATTGGATATTATAAATCTCAAATTAAAAGTATAATTTAGAATACAGCCTCTTTATTATAAGGATGTATATTCAACTCTATGGGTAATACATCGACATATTTATTTACAATGGAAATGTCTTCAAGAGTTATCCTCTCCTTTTATCAATGATTCGATCTAGATATAATTTATTATGAGGAAAAATTATCCATTCTTGAGAAATTTTTTCCAATGGGAATTCCTCCTCATTACACATATATAAAATATCATTTGGATTTATGATACATAAAGTGAAATCCTTCTCAAAAAAATAATGATTTTGGATCTATATAAATATAACTAATCCTTTCCGGTGATATTATTGAATTATACTAAAGGGAGTAGGATAAAGTATTCAGGGAGATTCCACCCACAAAATTTAACTATGGAGGAGTTATATACTTGATATGAAATAATTTCCCTATTATATATTTTAACATATAACTCAAACTCAATTTTTGGAGGAATTTATTGAACAGTTCTACTCAACTAATATTATTTAAAATAATGTGTATAACAAGAAGTAAATGAAAAGTTCATTATTTTTGAGTGAATAACTAATGTACCCATCACCACATCATTATAGAGATCCACCTCACTAGTAGTGGAAACATATTTATACCTTCACCCCTGGTTTTAGAAGTTTTTTTAACTAATTATCATTGAAAATACTTAGGGTATTGATTCATATAGTCTGTGTGTTCCTTAATTTTGGAATATTGGGCCATGGGTGGAGGATTGATCAAATACTTTTTTTTATCCATCACATTAGTTGAATTATTCATCTCCTATTATAATTCATTATCTTGGTTCCATTACCTAACACCCTTGTAACACCTCTTTATTACCTTTAGGGGGTTTATATAATGATTCTCACCTCACTTATGACACATGTGATGCTAGATTATCTTTCAACCATGAGTGTAATCTGATGATTCTTCTGAGTTACACACTATTATCCAAATCTTATCTCCAATACCATGGTACCATTGAAAGTCACCATAATTTATCTTCATTTTTAGGGAAAATCATAAAATTTACTCATGTATATTGAAGTATCAAATCACCAATGCTTTTAAAATACTTTAATTTAACCCCCTAAAGAAATAGTTATCCCTGCTTTCAGTATCCATAACAATGCCAACTGTGTATTATAAAATAATTTTGAAGTTTTCTTCACAATCCCCAAATTATTAATCCAACTTTTTTAGGAGTCTAATGAATTACATATCTATTTTAAAACTAAGAGTACAAGTAAAATATTTATTGAAAAATATCTTCTTGAATCCATCTCATTCAATGTTTTCAATTTCCACTTTAGGATTTTTAATCTTAGTCAGTGTACACCAAGGATTATCTTCTCTCGCAAATAAATAAAATTATAGAAATACATTCCCTTTATTAAATCATATGAATATATATAATATATTCTCAGTTGATTTAATCCATTCCTTCACAATTAATAAATCATAAGATCTAAAAAATTCAAAGGCCTTTCTCTCATACAAGGCTCAACCATAAAAAATTATTTCTTAGGGGAAAGGGTGTGTTTAACACAATTCATGTTATTAATAATAAATTGATTTATTTATTATAATACATATATAACTTTATGGACTCCAACTCCTATAATATTATGTGTTTCATTATGGAAATAATCACATTGACCATCATATATGTTTTTGACATGATTCCTCATATTTCCCAAGTTTTTCTAAAATAAATGAAATTTTGGGATGATGATACATGATTTGACAAGAATATAATATTTTAAACTTAATAAAATAGAAGTAATGACCTATATACCATAATTTATGAATATTTATGTTTCAAAATACGTTATTAATGTTAATTTATTATTAACTTCTCTAGATTAAAAATTTATTCAAGTCTTTCATAAAAAAAATAAAGAACTTTTGAATTTACCAAATAATATCCCCAAAGAGTTTTAAAACCAATGTAATGCAAGTATTTTATATCATGCACATTTTATAGTCGAATTTAATACCCAAATATTCCTTTTAGGGTTATTTCCCATTGGTAAATCTATACCAAGGCCACATCAACTTGTAGTAACCGATAGGGATTTCATTTCATGGAAACTACTCACTTAATAATTTACCAAAATTGAATGATTTTTCCAATACATTGACATATCCATGGGTATTTTAATAATTTTTTATCAATACTAATCCCCAAAAATTACTAAACCTTTCTCTAATACCAACTATGGCAACCCATATTTTAAATAAATTTTATTTCATAATTTATAACATAATTATACTTATATTTCAATAATAGAAAATAATGAGGCTTAGTGTCTTGGAGAAATTAGATATATACCCATTAACATAAAATAAAATCAAACATCGCCATTTAAAACTACATAATTTTCTTCTAGTTTCTTATGATCTCTTAATAATGTGTAAGATAACTTAGGGAAATAAAAAAGTAAGCGGTGATCTATGAAGCCCAATAAAGAATAATAAAAGAAGAGCATGATGACAAATGTTACATGTGAGTCAATATGAATATTATGAAAACATAAATAGATAAAAATAATAAACACTCACATCAATTCATGGCATGATAAACTGAAATATTAAAATCACAGTATCATATGAATGTCAAAACAACATAAAAATGAGATCATAAGAATAAGTTGAGGATAAACTCCAAGACATCATAATTTAGTGTGATCAGGATAACTTCCAATGCACTATACATCATATATCATGATAAGAAAAAATTACCCAATTTGTTGGAGTGCTATTAGGGTCACCCTTCATATTTCAAACTTTACAAGTGCCATATTGATCATATGACATAATCTTTTTCATAATTTTAATCCGATTATTAAGGAATATGGGTTTCATAAATATAAGTAATAAATAAATTAAGTATAGTTATATCTATGTGAATAAACATAAATGAAAATAGGGTTGCTTATTCACAATACAGAGACATGGCATTGAATGTCAAGGGATAATTTTAACAACATAACAGGTGTACATAAAAGTTCTAGGAAGCATTAAATGAGAAAGGAAGGTAGTATCCATTATTTAGAAAATAATTGGATAGTATAGTATTGTTTATAAACATAAGAATACATAATAAATTTATCATTAAAATTAATATTATAAAGTAAGTTCTTGAATGAAAAAAAATAAAGGGTATAGAATCCCTTACCTTGAGAGGTTGCTTCTTAAATCGTGAGAAGAGATCTTTAGAACCATACAAACTCCATAAGAGGTATATAAAGAAGGAAAAAGGATTGTAAATTCATGATTCAAGTATTTTTTGTGAATATGGACAATATATTTTATGGGTATTTATAATTAAATTTGAGAGATTATTTATTAATTTCCAAACATAGGTCTTTGACACCTAGTTAATAAAAAATAATAAAATATTGTCCATCCAAAGTTTTTTACCATTAAATTTTACAGGAGTGGTTTTTTAAAATTTTATTAGTTTATGAACTAAAATCCTTAAAATAATATCATTCATGATGTGTAATTGACTCATGTTCATATTTTTTTAAATAATGAAATATTTTTTTTAGTTTAGGAAGGTTCTTTATAGGTTTTTGAAAACATATATTAGCATAATTAAATACATTTTTTAATTAAAAACTCTTTTTTGATAAATAAAACCATTTATTGAATTTATTATAAATTTTATGTCATTATGAAGTCATAATACTTAAGGCATATTAATAAAATATTTATGTTTTACAAAAAACATCAAATATCTTAGAAAATTTTGAAAATTTCACTGTTGGATAATTTCGACAATATATTTTAAATAAATATGTTTAATTTTTCAGAATAATTTTATAAATATTAAATTTTAAACTTTTAAATAAGAATCCTTATTTATTTAAGAATTCAAGTTTTTATGTCATAATAAGCATTATAGCCCTTATAAAAATTACCAGGTACACTGTAAAAGTATATTGTCATTTTTATTTAAATAGATAGATATTTTTAAAACTATTTCATGAAAATAAATGTTATATAAATTTATAAAAGTATTAAAAAATTAATTCAAGTAATATATTTTCCAAAAATATAATTTTTTTCTATTTATCATATTAATATGATATTACCATATATTTATAAAATAATGATGAAAATGGAGTTATATAAACCAATATGTAATTTATAAAAAAAAGATTATACCTTTATAATACTAATGTTCAGATATAAAATCCCTTATTAAAATGATGCAATCTTAATGGGCAAGGTTTTCGATGGTTGGATTTCATGGGGTGTCTCAACTAACTTTGATCTTATGGTGATTTCTACTAACTTGACCTTTTCTCATATGGGGTTCCACTTGTGTCTCACTAGTAGAAGATTTTCTTGGGATTGTTTAAGTGTGAACCCCAATGATTCTACCTCCCTCCAAAAATCTAACAAATGAAATTCATAAGGCATGATTCAACTGGTTTTGGAAATCATTTCTATTTTTTCATCAAATAGTTCTCTTAATTTCCCTAAATATACACCAATTATAATAATCACATTACAATGACTACACTACCAACAATAATATTTCCAAATGGTCATAATTCTAAGTATCCATAATTCCCAATGGTCATAATGGTTTTTCACTTCTTATAAATACCACATATTTTATTAATTGATATTTTAATTTAAATTCTATCAAGATTTGATATTCCTTATTTTAAAATAAAAATTACATTATTAATGTTCTATTTCATTTTTATTTTTTTGTTCACAAATAAAAAAATCTTATTCGATTGAGATAATAAAAAAAATTCTATTCTAGAATTTTTTTTGTTTATTTTCTTTTTGTTATTTTTTAATGTGTTTTATTATTGAATAAATGTAATGTTCCCAATTACTAAAAACAATTTCATTGTATATTATACTATACTACATAACTAAATATTCCACAAATACATATATAGAATGGAAATTTTATATATAATTTGTTTGGTTGTTACATAGTGTTTCCCTTTTATCTGTAAATCCAAAATCACATCCAACAACATTTAAAAAATTCTATATCAATTTCTTATTAAATTAAAATAATCACTCAAAACCCATTTCTTTGGTCATTGAATACTTTTAAATAAAAATGACAATTTCAAATCCACTTTTTTGAACCAATTTATAAATAAATTTTCTTTAAATTCGTTCTGAATATTTTAATAAAACAAGAAAAATGAAATAATAACAACAATATGCCATAGCACCATAAAACAAAGGAGATAGTTTAATAAAGAATGGTCTATAGTTCCATGTGTTTTAGTAAAACTAGGGAACAAAAAAATGAAAGTTACCTAATGAGAATCATCATGTAAACATGGTAAATTCCTAAACATCCATATAAGAGACCCTAAATGTACTCTAGTTAGAACCTTCTATGGGCTTATTTATGAATCTAAAAGTCAATTACCATTCATCTATTATAAACCCACCTCACCAATGGTACTCTATTATGGCCTATCAATACCATAGTTTATCTAGTCCTTTTAATTGATATTATTCATTAACCATCTCTTATACCACACTAAGATATATAATATCCCCTTGTATTTAATCACGTAATATTAGGCAAGAAATACTATCAATTAAGGAAAAATAGATGCATTAAAAGGATAATAAGTAAATCTCATCTCACCTCATACACCATCACAATAAATTTTCCATTTACACATATCAAAAACATCACAAATATATAAAAATATAAATTACCCTCTTCCCAAATATAATATTATATTAACCAAAAATATTTACATTGGTTTTCATAAATCAACAAGGTAATTAAATGGGACTCACACACACCCACCACATGTAAAGAATTTAAAAAGAGATAAATGGGAATTCATTGATAATAAATTAGAATACAGAGACTTTTTTTAAATTTTTTCAAATTCAACTTAAAACTATTCTTTAAAACCAATCCATCTAAATTTAATTCAAAATAATTTTCTAAAACAAATCATTAAATCCAATGAAAATCCATTCTGAAACAAAATTTATTTTTTCATTATAAATCTCCCAATGTCTAAAACACCACTTTTACATTATTTCACTACCCAAATTGGGATAAAAATTTTAAAACACCTCATTTTATAGAAAATAATTCTTTAAAACTTTTTAAAATACTTGTAATTTGTAATGTCCCAACCCATGATCCACTAAACCATGCTAGGAGCCAATGGTCCACATGGACTCAAGTATTCATTCTTGTATGCTAGAGGCATCCCACTATAGGAGATGGTTTATGATGGTATGATGGAGAGACTATATGCTCATTATTATTGTAAAATAATAGTATCATAAATGAATAAAATGATGAAACATAATATCAACGAACAATAGAAGACAAATCATCTACATAATAGTAATAAAAATCATAGCTAAGGGTAGTGTTATATAAAAAGTAATGATTATTTCATGGAGATATACACGAGATATGAAATACATGAAAATATTTAACCATTACAATACATGTATGAAATGTACAAATTTACATAAATACTATCACCATATAGAATCCTGATACATATCATGGTCATATTATCCCCTTCTCATATGCGATAATCAATTTAGAACTATCAAGCAGGTTCTTCCTCTATCCCTACCTATATCCTTGATGTTTTTTCAGGTACCAAATGGTGGCCCAAATGGTGTGTGAGAAAACACTCAGTAGGTCACCACTAATGGTGTCTACAATATTTCTAGTCTGTGGATATATTTTGAAGTAGTGTGTGTGTGTTTTTCTGAAAGGAGAAAATTTGACAAAAGTAGAAGAGATTTTGTTTAACCTACTAAAATGCTCTGTGACCAGGAAAACATAAATAAGGGATAATTGTAAATAAAATTAAAGTACTAAATGCAGCCTATGTTGGCTAATAAATTATCAGACCAACATGGGGGATGATACAAGGATAATGACCAGGGAATCCTCTTTGATTATTGGATCACATCTATAGAAAACCTGTTAAATACTTGGTTACATGCCAAGGATCATGTCCAAGGTGTTCCAAGAAATTTAGATACAAGGTGTGAAAACTAAGGCATCCAATTGGGTTGTTGGTTCCATACTGCAAACCCTCCTCATTGATTCCATACCATGAGTCCCCACATTGGTTTTGTATTTTGTGTCATGCATCTATTTCACACCATGAAATCCATCATCAACATGATATATATAGGGGATCAAGGGAAAATATCAATGACTATTAACTTTTCAATTAACTCATCATAACCATTTCATTGACCTGTTTATAATCATACACAAGTTAATTGATTCTCTATTTCATTCCTTTTAAATAAAAATTAAAAGGTTGTTATGGTACTTACAACCATTAAACATGTACTCTGTCATCATATTCAAATCCCAGTAAAGAAAATAAAGATAAACTCACCCCAAGGGTGATAATTTCATTGAAAATTTAAATAACCCCCACCATGGGTGGTTTGGGTTGGGTAACCAACCTCCAACCTTATATATGGATTCCAAGTCGTGACTTAAACAAGAATTTAGCATTTTACTTAAGGGTATATTAATATATAAAGAAATGCATGTAATGTACGGTGTGTAGAATAATGGTAACAAGGTGTAGACAAACATACATTTAGGGAAAAGATTTATAACACCTTCTTTATAACCATAGGGGATTCCTTGCCTAGTATCATCCCATGGTTTGGCATAGATCATATGAAAATGGAATAATAAATGAACACCTTGAAAATGGGAAAAATATAATGAAAGAGGATCTAATAATGGATGGTGAGAGATATTAATAAATGAAGAAATCAGATTGAATCTCTTTCCATGAGGAGTGAAAAACAATGTACGATGGGTTGATAAGAGTTTTGATGGAGTAGATATTACATAGAAGGTATGATGGAGCTCTCACACATGGGAGGCGGATAATGGAGAAATGAAAAGGAAAATGTTTTATTCCTTCTAAAAATGGTGGAAAAAGGTAATTTGAAAAAAATTTAATGTGGTGTACAATTTTTTTAAATGGTTGGAAAAACCATGTGGAACTGTGCACCAACAACTATCCAAGGAAAGTGGCCCACATAGTTGGGGAGCATAGTTTTTGTAACTATTCTATACCCATGTGTCCCCCACCTTCTTGGTTTCACACCCCACACATCCTGTAGTGGATGGTTAGACAAAGCATTCACATATCATACACTCTCCTATATAAATCCCTCTATAAAACCACATGGATTTTCCAAACCATGTGTCCTCTAGTGCATGGTCTGGTTAAACCGTGTGCCTAACCCTTTCCTCTATAATTCTGAGATTCAAGCTCTGAAAAATCCATGTACACTCTTGATTCCTTCCTTAAGTGATTAGAAACGTTAATAAGGATGCAATATAATATTTAGACCAAAATTTAAAAGATATAAACTTATAAAAACCCCATTATCTTACAATTTCCCCCAATTAGGATAAATTTTCTTTCAGTTTCCTTTCCATAGGTGAAGTGGAATCTAAAAAGGGTTCTAGCCACTGGTAATGTACACTTGTCTCTCTTTCCTAGGTCTTTTAATACACTTTTTCCAGCTGCAATGACACCCAAAGTAGAGTAACTGAACTTCCTTAGATATATTTTGTGCTCTAGTCCATGATGTTAATGGGATACACCTTAAAATAAGCATCAGCATCCAATTCAACATCTTCGAGATCAAAAATGTGATATCGTTTGATATGGTAATAGTTAAACTATGAATTTTTGAAGACGTTGTGCATGGAAAAATACCACTGAAGTAGAAATAACTGAAAATATGTCATCCTAAATCTCTCCAATATCTTAAAAATGCCCAAAATTGATTTTATAACTTCCCTTATATCTTTATTCATCTATGGTAAATCCTGGGTGATACTTGTAAGAAAACATGATACTTGACCTCAAAATATAGAGGTTTCTAATGGAGATTGTCATATGATTTTAGTCTATACTGAGTCGAAACCATCAATTTCATAATCATATGCTTCTACTCTGAAGTCTCTTAAATGAGACCTGGTCCAAGTAGTGATGCATCTCTAACTTCTAACCATCACAGCTGTGATTGTTTTGGCCAACCATACAATTCCCCATAGAGTTCTATATGTATAGTTTCCATATAACTATTATCGTAAGATAACTCAACTAGGAGTATAAGACTCTCCCAAGAACCCCCAAAATCAAGGTAACATGATCATATCATGTCTTCTAGAACCATTATTCTGCACTCTAACTACACATCGGTTTGAGGGTTATATGTCATGCTCAAAAGCACATGTGAAACTAACACCCTCTGTAAACCCTGTCAAACCCAATATGTGAACTTGGAATCAATATCTAATACAATAGTATGAGGAAACTCATGACGGTACACAATCTCATAGATTTACATTCTTTACTACTCATCTATTGAGAATGTCTCTCGGATAGTTAGGAAGTGGGATACCTTAGTCAACCTATCCAGAACCACCCACACATCATCACTACCTTAGGGTGACCTTGGAATCCGAGTTATTAAATACATAGATAAATCATACCATTTCTAATTGTGAATGGGAAACTTTTATAAAATACCTTCCAGTCACTGGTGTTCTTCCTCAACTTGCTAATAGGTGGAACATTGACTAACGAAACCAACTATGTCTCACTTCATATCAGGACACCAGTAATGGAAGCACAAATACCTATATATATTGGTAATACTGTGATGAAATATCTAAATAGAGGAATGAAACTGTCACATCAGTTCCTATCATACATCTGATGTAACCCAAATTCAACCATGAATATCGAGACTTTCATTATCACCAATAGTCCAACAAAGTGGTAGGTCCTCACTTCCCAGACTCTCCCTTAGGAATAAGCCCTCAAAATCTAAAACTTGTCTCATCTTTACCCTATTAAAATGTGTGGAATTAATTACCAAGTATGAGATAAAAGTCTTATCTTGAATATCCTACACATCAAACTTCATGTCATAGAATAAGGACATTAATTTCTATTCACTAATCGCATCTTATATTATTTGGTTCTGATTCTTATAACTTAAAGCATCGACTACCACATGGACTTTCCCAAAATGTATAAGCATGAAAAAAATATAATAAAGAGGGATACTAAACCCATCTTATATGTCTAATGATTTTTCACACTCCTTAAATATGTATTTTAGGATACCTTCCCAAAAATAGTTTCTCTAAAAAAACAGGGCATGATTTATGGATACCAACTCAATATCGTGTGTTGAGTAATTCCATTTTTGAGGTCTCAAGTAGAAAGACATGTATTCCATTACATGATACCCTACATTGGGACTGATCTTACCCTGATACCTAATGAATCACAATAAAATGTAAATCTTACGCACAACTCTGGAAGAATTAGGATTTCTGATGAATTCAACCTTACCTTTTGAACATGAAAGGCCTTTTTATATGTATCAAACAATATAAACTTCACGGACTTTGTGGTCAAGACCATGAGATTCATAACAAGACATGAAAAATCTTAGATAGTGCACATTTAATAAAAATAAAATCCTAATAAGCTCTATATATCTCTGAAATTATTATCCATTAATAAGAAACTAGAGTAATCACCTTTTTTGGATCCACAAACACTATTTTCTCTAAGATGAATTGACCTAGGAAGTGAAATTTATCTATCCATAATAGTAAATTTTCAATATTAGAATAAAAATTATTCCATCTTAGTTTATTTAGAATTATTTCAAGGTGTTTAACATAATGATGTTAAATATTATAATCCCATAAGATTTATTCCACTAAAATCACCATGAAAGAATCTAGATATGGGTGGAAAACCCAATTCATCAGGGACATGAAATTTACTGGAATGTTTGAGAGACTAAACGAAGTAACTAGATACTCATAAATTCTACATATTCTATAAAACATTGTATGTGGTATGTCTATTGATATGATAGGCACCTGGTGATAACCTAAACTAAATCAATTTTTTATAAGACTCATGTTCCTTGGTGTTGGTCAAAGAGGTCATCTATACGGGGAAAAGGTTATTGATTTTTTATCAAAAATTTATTCAATTTTCCATAATCCGCATAAAAATAAAGGTTTTATTATATAATCCTAGTGAAAAGGACTGTTGAACCCCAAAAATAAGTACTAGTTCATATAAACCTCATTGCTTCCAAGTCCTCTAGTAGCCTCTTGAACTCTTGTAACTTGGTAGTAGCCATTATACAAGGGGAAATAGATACTGGTGTAGGTTCCAACACTAGTTCTATGGTAAAATATACTGATATCTCTAGAGGTATCTCTGAAATGTAACATGTAAATTCATACCTGAAATGATCAATCATAATAGGGAATTCAGCCTAATGTGGCCTATGATCTTCCATATAGAGGATAGAAATCTGGACACTCTCTCTAGCCATTCTACAGTGCTCTGGTCCAGCTCAACCCACCTTGACATCCCATTTACATATTTAGATATATCTACCACCTTTTAGTGATCTTAATGATACCCTATGGTGATATAAATTAGCATAGGCATGATAAGGGACCAACAATTCTATTCTGATTATGAAATCAAATACAACCATCACGAATATAAAGAGATCCCATAAGAAATGATGGCCCCCAATTTCAAGGTGAAATTTACAGTATTTGTGAACACTTTCTAATCATACTACCAATATAGTATCCAAATCCACCATACCACTAAATCCCTAAATCTCAATCCCAAGGCTTCCCATATTAACTTTAGAAATAAAAGAATATGGGATGCTTGTATCAAAAATGGGAAGATAATAGAATAAAATCTACTAAGATCATACCTCACACTATAGATGTCCATTGACTCTCCTCCTAATGTATAGTTTGTGCTAAATAAATCAGTCCTGAACTGCAAACCTAAGAAAAAATATGACTACCCTATGTAGTTCCACTTTTCTATTGTGATGCAACTAGTGTCTGACTCCCTTGGACATGACCACCTCCTCGTCCTGAATGAAAATTTGTATTCCAGGTCAATGTATGATATGGATCTATGAATCCTACTCCTAAACCTATAGTTTGTGGTGGTCCTCTCTCACTGACTATTCGAGGAAAGGTCATGAAAAATTGTTTTAGATGGAACATCCTACCATATGCTCAACACTCAACTAGGGTTCTATCACAATGGGTTCTCATGTGTCCCTTCTTTCTACATAGTTCAAAAAATATAGAACTACTAGTACACATGATATATCATGTATTTTCATCATTATATATATAATATAATTTCTTCCTTCAACTTGATACTACACCAATAGGATAAGAAACTAAATTAATCTACATTATGCCCCCAGCATCCCTCAAGTTATGTTCAGTAATAAGTGCATGTTTTACTATTTCAGAAATAGCATCTAATCAAAAAAATTACATATGATCTAATGACATGATTGATCCCTTAATCAAAAAATATTTCCCTAGATATCTCATTAGTGACATTGATTGGAAAAAATCGTTAAATTTCTATAAAGTGAGTTGAATATCCTGTAACAGACATGGAACCCAGCTCTAGAAGCATAAAATCTATGTCATGATCATCTCTTAAGGTCTTAGAGAATAAGTAATCACAAAAACCTGATTGAAAATCTTTCTAAACTATATCCCTATGTTAATCTTCCTAGTTCATAAATCCCACCTACAGTTGGAGGATTCCAAAAGATTATAAGTCTCCAGCTTGACACTCCTTTCTGGAGGTGTCTCTAAGTGATCAAAAATAGATAAGAATTACTTAAAACAATGATCATAAATATGGGGACTACCATTCCCATAGAATGTGGGTGGATGATAATAATGGAACACACACAAAAATTCTGCAATAGTTTATTTAAGCCAAGAGAATCCCCAAACATTCTACAAAAAGAATAGGAAACCCTCTTAAATTTGAGAATTATCACCCATATTAGGTATAATTAGAGGTTCCTAAAGTGTCAATATGGAAGGATATTCTGGTGGTCTAGGTCCCACCACTATCAGAGTATGGTCGACGTCACCCTCCTAGAACACCATTGGAGGTTTTCGTGGTTTAATATCTCTACAAATTCCAAGAACATTTCATAAATAGAATTTTATAAGGAAAATATCATAGATACACAAATATGACAATTATAAGCCCTTGTATACACAATTTACATGAATTTGTCTAATCTTATTCCAATTTTGGGTGACATACGAATCATAAGAATGTAAGAGATACTTCCTGCTTCCTACTTCCATAGTCATACAAGGGTCTTGTTCTCTTCTATAAGTTCGGAGTCTTGGTATACAAAGTTTCAATTTAATATTATAGATAAAACACTCTTTTTTTAAATTGGAATCCCCATTTAATAGTGATGTTATCATTTCATAATTTAAATTCTTTTATGTTCTTCTTTATTTATATATAAAAACAAATCAAATGGATAAATTATATAGATTACCATTTTCAATTTATAAAGGCCCATACACTTTATAGATTGAAATATAGTATCCATTTAACCACATCCATAAACATGTACCATCCCATGAAACCAATATTCCATGACTCAACATGTCACAATATTCTATTTAAGGTTCTTTCATTAATAAATGCAAGAAGAAATTGTTAGGTTGATGCATGGACATTAAGTAACTGATTAATTTTCTCATTCCCCTACAAGAAACGTTATTCAAATAATAGTTATATCTTGTAAAGAACAAATAATAAATTTTATATATTTTATAAATATATCCAATATGACATGGAATATGCATGGCTTGAGAATTTCCTACATACCTAAAATGATTTATTAGAACAATATCTCTTTTTTATACTGGGAGAAGGGGAAAACCCAAATCATAATCAACACCACATATCACAGGCATCAACCAAAAATTAAATTCAATCAACAGTAATAAGCACAAACTAGAAAATCAAGTCACAATCCCAGGTAATTTGGTTGTTTCCATGTACATGGGTTAGTTACTCCCAGTCACAAAATCATTACCAAATATCAACTCTTTCTTAGACTTATATAAACTTATCCCAAATAGAAAGAAAAATAGAAAGAGAATAGAAAATAAACCTCACTGTAATACTACTTTGTAACATCCTGACCTGGGATCCACTAATTGGTGCCAAGAGCTAGTGGGTCACACACCCTCAAGAATGAATCTCTATAGTCAAGAGGCTGCCAAATAGTAGAGAGGGCCTATAATGGTATGGTGGGGATAATATACCCTTGTGATTAGAGTAACATTGAGGTATCATAAATGAATAAATGGTGGAAGAATAATATCAACTAGAAATAGGAGATAAATCATCTAGACATCAGTAATAAAAATCAGATCCAAGGGAAGTTTTATATACAAAATGATGAGCATGTCATAAAGCAGTACAAAATAGAGGCAATACATAGTAATATTTATCTGGTAAAATATATGTATCAAAAGTACAAAAATAACAAAAGTCCATGTTTTTATAACATCATGATCCATTACTAGTTCTTTTTCTCCCCTACCCCTATGTTGTAATCAATCAAGAACTGTCAAACATCCACTTTCCCCTATCTCTACCTACATCCATGAAGTTTGGTTGGCTACAAATGGAATCCTGAATAGGGTGTGATATATAATTAATTAAGCCACCAAAAAAGGCATATATAATAATTCAAGTTTATACATATAATCTGAAAAAGTGTGTGTGTATAACATGAATAAAAGTGATAAATGTAAAAGTGATACTGTTGTTTCAGCCCAAGGTGGCACGTTCAGGGGGATGATGAAATGGTCCAACAAGAATCATCATTTATCTTTTTTTCTAGAGATGGTTTCATGTCAAATTCACTGTTTATTTTTTTTTTGATATGTTCTGTGTCATTATCCCTTAAAGGAGGGTTGGATAAACCCCGCGGAGACTGGGCAGTTTACCCCTTCTGTATTGAGAAAGAGACTCCACAATCAAATGGACCCAACTAATGATTACATGGGCTCAAGTACTTTTGAAATTGGTCCTCCTAGGATATAACTTCCTCCGTTGGTATCCAACGAGTTTATTCATGGATCCAAAAGCACCCAACGACCCTGGTGTCCATGATTCATGGACCTTCTTTCCAAAGGTAGGAATTTGTTGGACAATGATTTTCCCTACGACACTTAAGGACTTCATTGGTCGATAGAATGAGAAGTCGAGCTCACCGCACCCCTTTGGGGGGGGGATTATTTCTTATTATGAGACTCTCTTATAGATTTATGTCATGTTCATATGTTCATGAATCCTTGGTTCATTTCGAAAGAGTGTGTTTATGGGATACACATAGTTTGAAGAATCTTCATAGGCATACATGGATTTGAAGCTATGAAGGAAATTATGACTTAATCTATAAAATAAGGTGCTCTGGATTTTATCGTCATCTAGGGAGGTTGAAAGGTGACTCGATGTTGGGATCAGACTCATAATATGGGTTTCCTATGTATCCTCGGGGGAGGAATTAGAACCCGCGTAGTTTCTATGAGATGAGGCTTACACATGGAAGATGCCTATTTGGGGGGACATTTTTGGGTGATCCCTTTTGGAAGGTCACCCTTTTGAGATTGGGCCTTTAAGAAGGCATCTTAGGTATCCTGATTTTATTAGGAATTAGTTTTCTTGTGGTTTAGAATTTCTTGTGGATTATACATATATGCTTTCCATTTTAGGGGTTATGGTTGTGTGAACCCCTTTTCGAAGGGAACAATTTTGAGATCGAGCCTTCGAGTAGGCATCTTACTTATCTTAGATTGATCAAGAATCAGAGTTCTTGTGGTTCATAATTATATGGATTGTGTAATAATCACAAACCACTAAGACCACATGATTCATGCTTGGTGTGAGAAACAAGAGGATGTGAGAGATCCAACTAACCACACACCTCCTCTCCGACGGATGGGAGAGGGCGACCCTACGATAGAAGAGATTGGGGAGACGGTGGGAGAGGGGATAGAGTTGTGAAACTTTTAATGTGACGTGACATTAATGTTTATTCAGCTCGTCCTTTGGAGGATTGGGGACTTACCTCAGTGGGATTGCCCCGGAACACATTCTGGGAAGGGGAGAAGTGTTTTCCTCGCCGTAATGGGATTTGAACATAACCCATTTGATCGATAACCATTCCTCATTGAATGGAAAAGCAAGTGATCACACTTAATATCTAGAATAAGGAGGTTCATGTTTGCGTCCCAAGGTTATACTATGGGTTACCAGGGAAATGTTGACTTATAGACATCCCTAGTGTCCAAAATGTTGTGGGTAGAGCCTTCATAAATCCATTTACCATGGGTATGTAGACTCAAGGGGGAACACAGATGCACTCGATGGTATGATCATATGAGTCTGGTGGCTTTAGAGAAGGCTTTGTCCTAATGCCAGGGGACTTGTTCGTAGAGCGACTATGGAGGTTGGGATGGTAAAGGAGGGGCGAGATTGGAACCGGAGGAATGAATACCTGAAAACACCCCATTCCGAGTACTTTTTTCTTATACGGGATAGAGGAAGATCCACATACCATTGTGGTATGCAGGAATAGGGGTTGTCATAATTCTAAAGCGGTACGTGGTCTTGGGTATGGACCATTTCACACCATAGTGTTACAGGGTCCTGGATGCGGTTCATCAAGCCTATTTTGGTTCCATTTGCGTACTGATGCAATAAACAACATAGAGTTAAATCTGCATAGTGATACACCACATGGAACACCATCTTGAAGAAGGGTCTGGGGGACTATCGTTCATGTGGAGTTCATCTGTCGAAAATATGTGGTTCTTGGTTTCACCATTAGGATCTAGATTCTCTTATTATTATTAAGTTTCCCCGTTTTATGGTTCATGGCTCGTTGTACCTATGGAGAGCGTGGTTTAAAATTTTGTCTTTGTCGATGATTCAAATATGAAGCTAGAATCTTCTCTGAATTTATTCTTACAACCTCTGGGGTCCCCTTTAAACTTTTCTACATCCATCCTTATCAATTCTTTATATTATCCTTTTATAGAGAATTAAGGAAATCATATATATGGGAATGAGAAACCATTTGCAGAGGCCCATGAACAGATATCCTAACCCGTGGAAGACTCGGTCAACCGGGGTTTGTAGAGGTTGTGGATTGAAAACATGGTTCTTGAAACCCTTCCGGTTTTCTTCGTCTACGAACTGTTGAGTTCACGAGATGGTACATGGATGGCCTTTGCACACATGATTCCTTAAACAACATGGTTCGCAGTCCACTGGGTTCGCTGACCATCGCTTCATGGGCTAGAGCCTCACTAGGTGTTCCTTGTACTGGTGTTTTGCAATCCAGGCAGTCCGAAAACCCTTCCCTACGATGGTACACTGGCCAAAAAATATATTTTGAAAACTTGAATTCCTTCATGTTTCTTCAAAATTTTGTAAATCAATTTGAGTTCATTCACATTTTTAGACTTGTAGGAATACATTATTTCTTTTGAAAAGTGATTACAGAAGTATTTTCTTTCCTTGAAGAAATCTTCAAGACCCTACAAATTCCCTCCATCGGAATGAGGTCCATTTAGAATGAAAAGGGGACTATTCTGATGTAGAAGTGGTCCTGAACTAAAATTGTTTATAGTAGAACAGATAATCCTAGTAGAAGGGGGCCATGTAACGACCTGAAATTTTAAATATTATTTTTTTACTAATTTTGTGTGTTATTTTATTTTATACTCTACAAAATAATATCCTTTATTTAATAAAGTGATTATAATTATAATTATAGTGTTGGGTTTCGACTATTTTATGACCATAAACTCTTAACGTTACAATTATTGTTTATAAATACAAGTGATCTTGTTTAATTAATGTATAAAGAAGACTTGAATTCCTCATATAGTAGACTAAGTCCATAAGAATCCCATCTGTCAGAGCTTGGGAAAGAGGTTGGGTCATTAGGTGTTGCTCTGAACCAATCCCAAGTTGAGCTTTAATGTGTGAAGTTTGAATGGAATCTCCTAATGGAGACATTCAAGCTGATACAAATCACCACTCGGGCAATGTTGTCTGAGCCACCCTAAGATTCTATCACTATAGCTCATTTTACATATAGGTCCTATGCAGATGTTATAAGAGGCTATGTAATGAGACCTTAGTTACTTTTTGTAATCCCTTTGTATAAATAAAATTTTTATTTAATCATTCATATTTTTGGAATAGTTTTTCTTAATATAGTATATGTTTAATTAAGATAAATCTGATAAATTTATTTTAGAATTAAAAATTTTACTTTTCAAATATCTCTCATACATAGAGAATTATTATGGTAAAATAAACATCATTTTTTAATTTCAAATGTCAAAATTAAACTACGATGAATTTTTAGAAATTTTTAAAGAAGTTTCAATTTGATGAATAGTTTTTTTTTGATGAATAGTATTTTATGAATAGTGTTTTTTAATGAATAGTATAGAAATATTTTATTATTAAAAAACCTTTTCACTGAAATGATTTTCAAAAATCCTTCATACATGGTTGTAATCAGGGTGAAATTTTGGTTGAATAAGATCAAAATAATTTTTTGGTGAATAATAACATACCCTTATGAATAGTAATTAATAGTAATGAATAGTGCATTGACCCAAAAAATAAAGACTTCACCCATGAATGTATAAGTACAATTTAGACATCTTAAAGTTGAAAAAACGATCATAATATAAATTTTGGTATTTTTCTATGTTATAAATAATTTATTTACAATTTAGAATTAATTTAATAATTTTAAATGGAAATTTATTTTCATAAAATGTAATCATAAATTATTACTTTATTTTCTTATGGTTATACAATAATTTTATTAGACCTTTATTACTTTCTCAAGGTGTTTTAAAACAAGTTATAGTTTTAGAGTTATTTTTTTAATAAATAATAATTTTATTTAAAATTTAAATTAAAAATATTTAGAAAATTATTTTCATAAAAATTAGTTCATTTTTTTATTCAGAGCATCAATATAAAGTTATCATGAATTTATGATATTTTTATAAAATGTTTTGTTTTTCAGTGAATAGTAAAAATACGGTTTTGAGTTTTGGTGTGATTAATGACATCATTAATGATGTAATAATGATGTAATAAATCTGGTTGACTTATGAATAGTATGATATGATATTAAGTGTCCCAGGTGGCTAATAACTTGTGAAATTACCTTATAAAATCACATAGTTTTTTAAATACCACTGATGAGGTGTCCCTTGGAAATTAATAAAATATTCCCTCACTTTTGATATAAATACCAAGTCATTCACTCATTCCATTCATTCAAAAATCCTCCTCAATGAAGATATCTTCTTTTTTACCTCCCAAGGATTCCTCCAAATTTTCCCTCAAGCCCCCAAGGTTCCAACCTTCGAGCTTTCGAAGTGACACTTCTAGGTAAGGGAACCTTTCACACTCTTCTTTTAAGTCATGACTTCTTTTTTCTTATACCTTCAAGTTTCCATCTTATTATGATGTGGTATGTTCTTATATATCCTTATTTCTTTCCATTTTATTTCCAAATGATTATAGACCCTTTCCACTATCATCAACTGATATTATGAATTTTTAAGTGACGTTGTTAGGCTGCCAATTTTTCGTAAAAGAAATCGCATCTTCTCTTTTCTTTCGAGTTTTATTTTCATATGGTATTTACTTAAAATATCCATACCATGATATTATTTATTTTTATTCGGTACCCATATTATATTATTATTTATTTATGAGTGGGTTACTCTTGTCCCATCCCTTTTCAATGTTTTCTAAAACCATGTTATATAGTGGTTATACTATAGAATTTTCATCTCAAAACCTCCCTCTCTTTTTCTTGAGAAATTATCTTATTTTATTTATGTGAATACCCAAATCCATTTTAGTTCTAGGTGTATTAATCAAGGCATAAAAATGGTACATTTTGTTCTGGGGTTGACATACATGAAACCCTTATTCCTTTTCAACTGGTTTTAAATGACATAACGATCAAGTTTTTAATCCTTTTTTAAATGTCATGATTTTTAAATGAAACCCATTTCTTTTATTCTATATGGGTTATTTTTGAAATGTTTTTTTATTATATATGTGAATAACATGAAAATAAATACATATTAAGCATTCACCCTGATAGTTCTCTAATTCATTGGGTAAATAATTTAATCCCTAGAGATGAAAAGGTTCACAATACCTTGGTGAATAACTTTGGTAATTTCTACGACACCTTGGGGATATAACATAGTGATATGTTCATGAATTTCTAAATTAAATGTTGTAGACACATTTTCAAGATATGATTCCAGTTATTATTTCTATTATATGCCTCTTTATCAATCTTTTACTATATACCTCATATTCTTATTGATATCGCTCAAGATCACATGTAAACTGTTTCACTTGTTTTCTTTACTAGGCCTTCTACTCAGCCCTTCCATTGATGTTTGTATCCAAGTTATGAGATACAATAATTTTACTTTGGATGAACCTATGATGAAGCATTTCATGTTGATTAGAAAAATGTTTCATCTTTTCATGTATATTGTCCTTGATTTCCCAGACACTAGACATTAAATATTCTCTGTATGTAAAATGTAATGAAAATTTATGTATTAAAAGGCGGGATTCCATAGTTGGTATCAAATGATAGTTTATATATTTATGAAAATTATAATATTAAAACTTCATGAAGAACTTGATTGAAAAGTTCAAATATTGGAAAAAAATCCTGGTATTTTACTGAAATGTTAAGTAAATGGTTTTTGAACAAATAAATCCATGGCTGGATATGAACAAATGGATGTGGCTTTAGCACATATGTACCTAGGAGTGAAAACTCAGACAAGGAGATTTAGGCTTGTCCTAGGGTATCCTGGTATATAACAAGAGGACTTGTTGCACTCCTGGTTTGACACTATTGGGGGATATGTTTGGTTAATCATAAACATTTTATGAATCATTATGAATTATTTATAGAGAAATATAACTATTTAAGCATGAAGTCTTAAGACATAAAGTCCTTTATAGTTAAAATATTAATAAATGAAATAATATTCTTACTAATTTTTTATTCTTTTAGAAAATGGAAAGAAATAGGAGGAACTGTGCAAATGGGGACTACAATGGACCATGCATTGATGGCCCACCAATGGAAGCTGAAATGAACATATTCATGAGAATGATGAACTAACTAACTCATGTTATGGGAAATAACATGAATCAAGCTGAGATACCGATCTCACTACAAAGGGAAGAACATTATATTGAGTCCTTTTATGCGTTAATGGCCACCAACCATTAGTGGATTTGCCAACCCCTTGATTACTCAAAAGTGTTTTAGCTCTATAGAGAAGATATTTTCTTGGCTCCATTGTTCGGAACAAGATAAGGCCACCATGCATGTTTACCATTTAGAGGGAGAAGATTATTAGTGGTGGGAACTAATTAAAAACATGAGGCCAAGAGTGGAGGTTGATGCTCTGGAGTGGTAAGAGTTTATAGGGATCTTCTTTAATAAGTATTTCTCTTATTCCATGAGAATAATAATAGAGAAAGAGTTTCTTGAGCTGAAGTAGAAGGAGAATGAATCTGTTGGAAGCTATGAGATTAACATCATAAGGATTTCAGATTACTCCTATAGCTTTGTCATGGATCCAAATGGGAAGGTTGATAGATTGTTTGGTGGACCAGGACCTCATCTATGGAAGAAACTAGCCAACCGAGACTATGACAGCTATGAGGAGATCATAAGAAGTGTAGTGAAATTTGAGTTGGAGTTCATTGAGATTCATTGGTCTCATAAATCTAATGACAACAAAGGATCGATGGAGCCAAGCATAGGGTAGACTTTTGTTCAGGGAAGAGTAGGTAATCAAGTGCAACTTCCCCCATGTAATAAATTTGGTACAAACCATTTTGGGAACTTCCTGCTCGGGAGCAGGAAGTGCTATAAGTGTGGAAGAGATGGCCATATTGCATAAAATTATCATAGTGAGGTGAAGTCACAACTTCCTAATGCTAACAACAAAGGGAATATGGTGTCGGCCCTACCTGATGTCCAATGATATATGTGTTGAAAATTAGGTCACTTTTTCAATCACATTCCAAATCCTAAGGCAATGAAGGGGCATCACAACCAGCCTCACCAAAGGCCAAGAGAGCAAGGTCGTACTTTTTCAATCACTACGGCTGAAGTTGGAGCACCAAATGATGTGGTGGAAATTACCCTTGTTGTTATATCAAATCTAGGGAGTACATTGTTTGATTCTGGTTCTACCCATTCCTTTATTTCCTCCAAGTTTGTAATGAATTTAGAATCAACCTCAGAATTGATAAAAGTTGAGTTATTAGTCCAGACTTCTAGTGGTATTATCCAAGAATCATCAGTTTTTAGAAACTCTAGTATTTCCTTTAGTGAGCACAATCTTATGGAAAATATAGTTGTAATTCCCATGATGGGATTTGATATTACACTAGGGTTGGACTTTCTCTCAAAGTATAATGCTAAGATCAAATGAAGAAGCAAGAAAATCTTAGTAGTCTTGAATGTAAAAGCAACATTTATCTTCCAAGGAGAGATATCTCAACCTAGTCATTGTCTAAAAGAACCTCTTATATATATTTTTATGGAGTTTATTGGTGAAGAAAAAGAATAAGTAAATTAGAGTATAAGGATAGAAAATGTCCCTATCGTCTAGAAATACATTGATGTATTTCCCGATGAGTTACCCAGCCTCCCCCATAAATAGAGGTAGATTTATCCATTGCACTCATACCTGGATATCATTCAATATCAAACACCTCATATAGAATGAAAAATGTGGAGCTAGGGGAATTAAAGAAAAAACTCCAATATCATTTGGAGAAGGGTTTTATCTGACCAAGTGTGTCTCCTTGGGGAGCACCTATTCTCTTTGTGAAGAAAAAAGATGGATCAATGTGGATATGCATTGATTATAGAGAACTGAATGGGATCATTGTGAAGAACAAATAACAACATCCAAGAATTGATGACTTGTTTGACCAACATCCTGGGGTTCAATTATTCCCTAAGATTGAAATTCGATTTGGTTTTCATCAATTGAGGCTGAATAAAGAAGATATTCCAAAAACTACCTTACGATCAAGATATGAGCATTATGAGTTTGTTTTTATGCCCTTAGAACTGATTAAGGCACCTACTATTTTTATGGATTTGAGGAATATAGTCTTTAAGGACTACCTTGATAACATTGTGATAGTTTTTATTGATGATATTTTGATATGTTGCAAAAGTTGCGAGGAGCATCAGGATTATCTAAGGGTTATTTTGTAAACTCTATAGAAGAAGAGTATTTTTGGTAATTTTAGAAAATGTGAATTATAGTTACAACAAGTTACTTTCTTGGGGCACATTGTTACCAATGAGTGAATCATAGTTGACCCTATAGAGACAAAAGTTGTAGAGGAGTGGCCTCAGCCTACAACAATAACAGAGATTCGTAGTTTCCTTGGGTTAGTGGGATATTATAGAAGGTTTGTGAAAAAACGTTTTATGACTTTATAGTCAATTAACCAAGTTAACTCGAAAAGGGTTCAAGCTTATCTGGACAAAAGAGTGTGAGGAATGTTTCCAAGAGTTGAAGAATAGATTGGTTTCCACACCCATTCTAACTCTGCCCTCATGTGAAGAAGTATTAGTTATTTTTAGTGACGTATCTCTGAAATTTCTTGAGTGAGTCCTCATGAAAATTGACAAAGTCATTCCTTATGCATCGCGATAGTTGAAGACTCATCAAAAGAACTATCCTATGCATGATCTAGAGCTAGTTGCGGTCATTTTTTCTCTGAAGATATGGAGGCACCATCTTTATGGGTAGAAATATGATATATACACAGACCATTAAAGTTTGAATTATATTTTCATACAAAAGGAATGGGACATGAGACAAAGGATAAGGTTGGAACTTCTTAAAGACTATGATTGTTTAATTCATTATTATCCTGGAAGAGAAAACAAAGTCGTAGATGCATTAAGCAGGAAATACCATGTTATTCATTCCATGATGAGAATTAAAAGATATCATTTGATCAATGACCTAGTAAATCTAGACATGGGAATTATAAGGGATGAAATATCATCAACCCTAACCTAAATGATTTCTCAACCGTCATTACTAAAGAAGATCAAGAAATCTCAAAAAGAAGATCCTTTGTTGTAGAATAAGTTTGAAGATGTGAAGGATGGGAAGTTTCTTGAGTTCAATATTGATCAACAAGGTGTACTAAAATTCCGTACAAGACTATGTGTTCCATCTATTACAGAAATAAAGAAGGAGCTGGTGGATGAAGCTCATAGCTCTATGTTCTCTATACATCATGGGAGTAAAAAATTTATAGAGAACTTCATGATAATTATTGGTGGGATAATATGAAAAGGGATATTTCGAACTACACTACAAGGTGCTTGGTATGTCAGCAAGTGAAGGAAGAGTGACAACTTCAAAAAGGGGTGTTACAACCACTACTCATACCAGCATGGAAGTGGGACAATATCACAATGGATTTTGTCACTGGTATCCTGAGAACTTCTAAAAGAAACAATGAATTATGGGTTATTTTGGACCATCTCACCAAGACTACCCATTTTATCTCTATTAGGGAAGATTTCAATCTTGACCTACTTTCCAGGATTTATGTGAAAACAGTGGTAAGGCTACATAGAGTTACACTTTCTATTGAATCTGATCGTGACCAAGGTTTACATCAAAATTTTGGAGAAGTTTTCAACCTGCTCTGAGCACTGAATTGAATTTTAGTACGGCCTATCACCCCCAAACTAATGGCCAATCTGAAAGAACTATTTAAACACTTTAGAACATGCTGAGAACATGCTCAATGGAATTTAAAGGTGGATGGTATTAACCTGTCCCTTTAGTTGAGTTCTTTTACAAAAACATCTTCCACTCAAGCATTCAAATGGAACCCTATAAAGCTCTATATGGGAAGTGATGTAGAACTCATACTTGTTCGGATAAATCTAGTGAGATAATGATTCTTGGGCCTAATATTGTGTAAAATATGATAGAAAAATCCATTCCATCTAGAAACACATTAAGGCTTCTCAGAGTCGACAAAAGAGCTATGCCGACAACAATCAAAAGGACTTGGATTTTGATTTTTGTGACAAGGTCTTTCTTTGAATTTCATCATATAAGAGATTCATGAGGTTTGTAAAGAAAGGGAATCTCAGCCCTTGGTATATTGGCCCCTATAAAATCCTTGATTACGTGGGAGCAGTGGCTTATCGGCTTTCATATCCTCCAAATCTTGCATAAGTTTATGATGTCATCCATGTATCCATCTTGAGGAAGTACATATCTGAACCTTCACATGTACTAAATCTATAAAAGGTACAAGTGGAACATGACCTCTCTAATGAGGAGTAGTAGGTGGAGATCTTGGATCATAGATACAAGGTTCTACGCAACAAGACTACCCACCTTGTCAAGGTGATATGGAGGAACCAAAAATGTGAAGAATACATATGGGAACCAGAGGAGTCTATGAGGCAGAAGTACCCACACCTTTTCTCTTCTGTGAGTATGAGTTAAAAATTTTGGGGATGCCATTTCTTAGGGGGGGAAGAATGTACCGACCCAGACATTTGAATAATATTGGTTTCCTAATTTTGTGTGTTATTTTATTTTATACTCCACAAAACTATATTATTTAATTAATGAAGAGATTATAATTAATATGATACCATTGGTTTTCGACTATTTTATGACCATTGATCAATATGATTGTTGGAAACTAAACTATTAACATTAAGATTTTTGTTTATAAATACAAATGATCTTGGTTAATCAATATAGAAATAAGAATCGATGGCCTCATCCAATAGACTCGGGCCATACGAAGCCCAACTATTGGATCTTGGGAAAAAGGTTGTGTCACTAGGCTTAGCTCTAGATCGATCCCATGCTGAGCTTCAAGATGTGAATCTTGAACGGAATCGCCTAAGGGAGAAGTTCAATCTGGTAAAAATCACCACTCGGGCAATGTTGTCCAAGCTTCCCCAAGATTCTATCACCATATCACACCTTACAATTTGGTCCTATGCAAGTGTTATAGGGGGATATGTAACAATACTTTACTTACTTTGTGGAATCCTTTTGTATAAATAAAATTTTTATTTAATCATTCTTGTTTTAGGAATAATTTTTCTTCATAAAGTATATGTTTAATTAAGATAAATTTGATAAATTTATTTTAAAAGTAAAAATTTTACTTTTCAAATATTTCTCATACATAAAGAATTATTATGGTAAAATAAAAATCATTTTTGAATTTCAAATGTCCAAATTAAGCTAGGCTGAATTTTTAGAAATTTTCTAAGTTTCAATTTGATAAATAGTGTTTTATGAATAATGTTCTTGATGAATAGTATTTAATATATAGTCTTTTTAATGAATAGTATAAAAATATTTTATTATTAAGTTTCTTTTTTTGTGAAATGATTTTCAAAAATACTTCATACATGGTTGTAATTCGGGTGAAAATGTTTTAAAATAAGATCTAAATAATTTTTTGGTGAATAGTAATATACCCTTATTAATATTAATGAATAATAATGTATATTAAATTGAACAAAAAATATAAACTTCACCCATGAATGTATAAATACAATTTAGACATCTTAAAAGTGAAAAAATGATCATAGTTTAAGTTTTGGTATTTTTGTGTGTCATAATTTTTTTATTTACAATTTATAATTAATTTAATAATTTTAAATAGAAAGGTTTTTTCATTAAAATGTAATCTTAAATTTTTACTTTATTTTCTTATGGTCATATGGTAATTTTATGTCACCTTGATTACTTTCTCAAGGTATTACAAAAAAAGTTATAGTTGTAGAGTTGTTTTTTTAATTAATAATGATTTTATTTAAAATTAAACTAGAAATATATAGAATATTATTTTCGGAAAATGTAGTTCATTTTTGAATTTAGATCATAAAAATTTGTATAGGGTGAATTTATGATATTTTTATAAAATGTTTTGATTTTCATTGAATAGTAAAAATAGAATTTTGAGTTTCGTTGTGATTAATGAAATAATTAATGATGTAATAATGATGCAATCATTCTGGTCGACTTATGAATAGTGATATATTCTATGAGGTGTCCCAAGTGGCAAAGACCATTGTCAAATACCATGGGTAACCCCATGGTTTTGCAAATACCACTGATGAGGTGTCCCTTGGAAATTAATAAAATAGTCCCTCACTTTTGATATAAATACCAAGACATTCACTCATTTCATTCATTTCAAATTCCTCTTCAATTAAGATGTAGTATTTTTACCTCCCAAGGAGTCCACCCAAGGTTCCCTCAAGCCCCCAAGGTCCCAACCTTTGATCTTTCAAAGTTACTCTTCAAGGTAATGGAACCTTTCACCCTCTTCTTTTAATTCATGACTTCTTTTTTTGTTATGCCTTATAGTTTCCATATTATTATGTTGGGGTATGTTCTTATATATCCTTATTTCTGTCCAATTTATTTCCAAATGATGAGAGACCATTTCTTCCCTCATCAACTGATTTTCTGAATTTTTAAGTGACACCATTAGGCTGCCAAATTTTCATAAAAGAAATCGCATCTTCTATATTTCTTTCAGGTTTTCTTTTCATATGTAATTTCTTTCAAATATCCATACCATGATCTTATTTATTTTTATTCTATAAAAATATTTTATTATGAATTATTTATTATTGGGTGACTCTTGTCCCCTCTCTTTTCAATTTTTTCTAAAACCATGTTATATAGCCGTTATGCCACATAATTTTCATCTCAAAACATCTCTCTATTTTTCTCAAGAAAATCTCTTATTTCCTTTATGGGAATACCCAAACCCATCTTTGTTCTGGGTTTATTCATCAAGACATAAAAAATGGTACATTTATTTCTAGAGTTGACATATATGAAACCCTCATTCCATTTCAATGGGTTATAAATGACATAACGATCCCGTATTAAAGCATTTTTGAAACGTCTTGATTTTTAAATGAAACCCATTTATTTTATTCTCTATGGGTTATTTACGGAAAAAAATTTATGATCTATGTTGATCGCATGAAATTAAATACATTTTAATTGTGTGCCCTGATAGTGCTCCAATGCATTGGGTAATGAATTTAATCTCTAGATATGACATGTTTCATGATACCTTGGTGAATAAACTTGGTAATTTTTATGACACCTTGGGGATATACCTTGGTGATATTTTCATGAATGTCTATATTAAATTTTGAAGCCACAATTTCAAGATATAATTCAAGTTATTATTTCTATTATATGACTCTTTATCATTCCATTATGATATACCTCAGGTTCTTATTGATATCGCTCAAGATCACATGTAAACTCTTTCACTTGTTTTCCTTACTGGGCCTTCTACTCACCCTTTCCTTTGATGTATGTCTTAATGTTATGGGATAAAGTAATTGTACTTATAATTAACCTATGATGAATCCTTACAAGTGGATTGGAAAAATGTTTAATTTTTTCATATATATTTTCCCTGATATCCAAGAAACTAGATTTTAAAGATCCTCTATTTGTAAAATGCAATGAAAAGTTATGTATTAAAAGGAGGGATTCCATATATCACACCGATATATAGGGCCCCATGTCATTTTTCTTTTACCGTTTCTCATGGTGAAATGTTATCTTGACTCCCCTGGATTCTTCTGCATTTTCGTACCATTTCTTTTGTGAAAACCCCTCACATGAATCGCTTTGTACGTGTTGTCAACCAAACCTTTCACCATTTATCTGCCATTGAACCAAATTTTGGATTTCATGAATGGAGTTTCTCAATTTTAGAATTAAATCTTTATTCCACATTGAATAATGCTATGTCGCTTTTGTGTCCTCATAACAAGCTTGAACCGTCGAAATGAACTTTAAAATTTAATAATCTGAACATAAACATTTAATTATCAATCATGGGAAATGAACTTGATGAGGCCTTGGTTCGTAGCTTCCACCTTCCACAAACCCTTATATTCATTTTCCAACACTATTAGGCTAATAACTCATGGTTTCTTCACATACCATGGTTTTACTCAGTGTAATTCTTCCGTGTACCATAGCAGTATGTGACGGTTGCTTCCACACATCATGCAGTATGAGGGATATTCCTACCATGTACTGCTTCAAGGAACAATATGTAGAGACCCATGCAGACATATTTTTACATCAATTACCCATTCTTCCATAGCCTTTATCTAAAAAAATTTATTGGAATGACTTTTTATCAGCTTTTGAATCTTCCTGCCTCAGTTATAATGTCTCTTTCACAGGTTGTGAAAAAATCGATGAAGGTGGGTGAGACCATGGTGGGGGATAGTGAGGATCATATTTTATCCAAAATTATTCCCCATGATAGCTTCTTAAAAGATATCCTAATGATAGAGATCCTATATTACCTTTTTTCTATATAGTTTCCACATTATGGCACTGGTCTTCCTGACGATGTTCCTCTACCATTGGTTGAACATGATACCCCTTCCATTCTCTTAGAAACACCACAAGGACATGATAAATACAAAATTACCATAGTAGGATAATTCATAACTATTACAATTATAGAAAAAAATTTCATACTAGGAGGCTAGATGTAGACTCAAGGAAATCACAAGCGTCACAATGTTGTCCAAAAACTAGTCACCTGAGATTACCCATACATTATCCACATTTCCCAACAAAACCCTAATGGCAGGTGGATAACCAAGTGAGATCTGTGGGTCGGAGGATGTTTCTCTAATGAATGGGTCTGAGCATTTTGGTTATATCAAACCTATTTGGAGACCCTATACCAGTTGTAGGTGGGAAAATTATATCAGGAAGCCTAGGTTTTTGAGTTTTCAGCCTTCTCCATAGGTGAAATCCTTCCTAATATATTGATCTGCTGGTGTTCAAGAACCAAAACCTTCCATTTTTTTCTTGGGGAAGTGGGAATCAGCTTATGGGATATCAAACAGCTTGGAGGAATCCCCATCCTTGGATAGATGTATGGAAAATTTCTCCCGGCAACTGTTACCTGGAATGACACTAATCATGTATCCCCTTTAACAAGGAGTCTACTGGTTAAGGAAGAGGGATTACATGAACATACCCTCAAGGCTCAATCTCTTATCCCATTAGAGGAATGTATAGGGTTATTATTACAGGGAAATGGACTTAATCCAAGGGCTCTCCGTAGTCAAACTCATCCACCCTATCAGTCCAGACATACTCCAGGGTAATATTACGCTACCATCGAAGTGGGATAATATACCACTTGGGGATACAAACATCACCCGGACGTATCACATGTGCTTATAATAGCAGGTTTCTTTTCCATGTTTTTGAGTGGTTGGATTTTTTTATCCTGCGATATATATATATCAGGGTCAGGGTTTTTAATTTGATGATAGAGACCGCACTAGGAGAGGGTTGACCCATCAATCTGGTCATTCATAATCTAGACTGACTTTATGAGTTGTTGGGATAAATATTGAAATATAGGCCCCCACATCATCTCAGTGGACCATTTCAATTCCTGTATGAGTGGATGGAAGAACACTTCCATTGTTATGAATATTCGAACACTACAAAGGTTCCACATTTTGACATTCAACCTACCCTACTCAACATTTTCATTCTTCTTCCTAGGATGCTAAGCGTTATTGATGCAGTCGGGCTGCTAAACAATGCTTATTTCTTTTAATTGACCCCGCATCCTAACCCTCGTGAGTTATTAAGAGGTTACATGGGAGATTATCTAGATGAACTCTCATAGATCATTATTCTTTAGGATGGGATGATCAATGCCTGTATAGTTCAACTGTCCATTAATGAGTCATACCTCCATTACCAGTTTTCCAAGAAATTTGGGTGCATTTAACAAGCTACACATCATCCAACTATTTAGTTAAGGGGAGAGTCACATCTAGTAATTCTTCACCAGTTATGGCTTATGATGATGCGGGAAGGCACCACTATGGAAGTTATCATCCCTGATACTATGGGATCCACTTTTATGTTGCTATAATATGCCCAACTGTGGATGAGTTGTTACCCTTATAGGGTGTTGAGGAAACTAGTTCAGTGGGTGTAGATGCCTGTAACCATTCTTTGCCCTGTCTGTACCCCAAATACCATTCCACACATTCCATCTTCTATAGTATGCTTGATGAATACATCTCCTATTACTATCCTTACAATAGTTAATATAGATATGCCACCTATTCCTACCCATGTGGTAAGAAGACACTCGATTCACCACCAGATGCGTTTGGAAGGGCCTTCATCGGTACAAAATATCACAGTGGGAAGTGATTTAGACTACTCCCATCCTATGGATACTACCCATGACCCTAATGAGGTTGGTCCCAGTAAAGTATCACTGGACATCCCAAAAGTTGTGACTAGTCCTCCGTGTCTGTCTCCAGCTGTTGAACCATTTGAGGGAAAAGAAGAGCCCCTCATTGTGGGTATCCTATCTTAGGTCCCTTAACACCCGTATAATGACACTTAATACTTATAGACACATTGTGGTGGGGGATGATCAAGGTACTAGTGCTATGGGGAGGCACCAAGAAGTGCAAAACAGGCACAGTGTCAGTTTTGTGCCCTTATCGCGGAGACACTTATGGCCAATTTTGTTGATGAGACTAACACCTTTAGGTAGTTATTCACCAAGATGGATTCCAATGGATTGGATTTTCAGAACTTTCCCCTCCTTAAATACCAAATTATCATAGGTCAGTAAGACCTTGCTTCTTGCGAGGACAATCTTTCCATGTTCAATTCTTCCCATCACCAGGTGATGACCTTCTAAGATGTTTTCAAGGAATTAGATCACCTAACGGCTGGGGAGAAGGATCATGATTTGGTGGTCAGCTAGAAGTAAGAGCTTCAAGATTGTGAGGCCTATGAAGTAAGGTTGATGGATCAACTGGCCTCTTTGTGTGCCAATTAAGAATCTATCCAGCAGAAAGGAAAATACTTTAAAGTCATTCTAGAATAGGTGCGTCCAATAGTCAAGACAGAAGCGGATGAGAGAGCTTCCTTAGAACAAACTCTTGATGGCCCATGACAATCACTTTCCATTTTTCTAGAAAGGGTGAGCCGATCCTTGTTATAGATCTTCCAAAATCATAATGTGTACTCTTTTTTTCTTTTTTATACATTAGAGAGACTCTAAACTGGGGTTTTTCCTTTATTATTTTTGAACTCAATGAAACATATTTTCCTTAAAATGCTTATTATTTTCATTTTCCTATCATGTAAATTAATCATTATCAATCATATAAACATCATTTCGATCATGTATTAATTTTAAATTATGACCAATAAATTGAAATAATCGACTCTGACTCTAATTTTTTCCTGGGCCGCAGGTCTCAGCGAGCGCAGTTTGACAATTGACAATGTTTTATGGAACACCTCATGAACTTCTATGTCTTTTTCATTAACACCCTACTTTTTTCCCCATCCTATTCAACATTTGATTAGTAGGTATAACTTGACTTTTGATTAGGAATCCCTTTGTATGTTTTTGACCTGACAAGATTTATTTCTATTTTGATGGATCGACATTTTTTTCTAAACCATAAATGGTGAATGTTTAATGAACTTATACTCAAATTTTATCTACAGGTTCTTTTAGGGGATTTTCACTCTATCAAGTATGGTTTATTTTTTACTGGTAGTTCATAGTCCTGAAAATTAAACTTATTACTAATGTTTTAGATCGAGCAGATTTGACCAATATTAATGTGGTAGGGGCCCCAATTTGGGATTCCTCAACTAGGAACATTCTAATATCCTTCATACAGGGATTAAGGGTTTTTCTTGACCTTAAATTTGTGAATTTTGGACATGCATAAGGCTCTGTAGCCATTTTTAGACGTACATAGGTAGAATGGGACTCTCTTGAGGATGAATTTTTCCTTAATTAACATACATTTTGTAGGCGACATTTGCAGAGCCACTGGGGAAGGATTTGAATAGTCAAAAAAGGGTGACCGCATAACACTGGCCTTTCATCTCTAATTTCCTGGTTCGATTTGAAACACATTGAATTTATTTTAATGTTGGGAGTTATAGTGGGTGTCCAGTCTGAGTGATGGAGTCAAAAAATATTAGGGATATTTATATTAGCATTGAGCAGGAAATTGTTCCCACACGACTAATACTTGCGTAAGGGAGAGCTAGGGAGTGGTCAGTGTCATGACCCGCCTCCCCGAGCCATGAACTGTGTCATCTAACCCCAGGGGTCTCTTATAATACCTTGGTTGCCTTCCTAGCACACCATAGGATATTACTCACTTGGGTCATTTATCAGAATAATGACTGTCCCCACAGGCCAACACATGTTCTTTCAGTGTACTTTGTCCTCACTCACACAGACCCTGGGAAACTTCCCCAAAGGTCCCCCATCCTGATTACTACTTCGGGCCAAGCATGCTTAACTCTGGAGTTCTAATCAAGTAGGCTCCCGAAAAGAAAGTTGCACCTTGTTGACATGGGTAGTAACATTTATCCTTTTAAGTCTCACTTTGTTAGGGGTGTTACTTTATCCCCCCCTTTAAAGCACAACGCCCTCGTTGTGGACCCCAAGCCTCAAACCCAGGCTATTCCTAATCACTTCCGACTGGGTACTGGATCTGATACCATTAGTCATGACCCGCCTCCCCAGGCCATGAACCTTATCATCTAACGCCATGGGTCTCCTATAATACATTGGTTGTCTTCCCAGCACACCATTTTCTATTACTCACTAGGGTCGCTTAACAGACTAATGATTATCCCCACAAGCCAACATATGTTCTTTCAGTGTGCTTTTCCCTCACTCACAGACACCCTGGGAAACTTCCCAGAAGTTCACCCATCCTGATTACTACTCAAGGAAAATCATGCTCAACTGTGGAGTTCTAATCAATAAGGATCCAGAAAATAAAGGTGCACCTTGTTGACATGGGTAGTAACATTTAGCCTTTTAAGTCTCACTTTTTCAGGGGTTTTACAGTCAGTTCAATTACAAATCATTTTTATGTCATGGTAATTCAAAAATACAATGATGTATAATCCATTATCTAGGGGTTTTCCCAAATTTGGGGGTGAGACAGGACTTTAATGTCATATAAGCATACATAAACTTGACAGGAATATCTTAAGAATGAATATTCATTAGATTAATAGTCAATTTTTAGGCAGTATATGCAGAGCCTCCAGGCATTGATGTGCATAGTCAGACAAAGGTGTCTATAAGACACTGACCCCCTATTTCCAATGGATATAAAGGATTATAGAGATTGGGAACTTTCTAAACATGGTATATGATCATTTTCAAGTGGTTCTCCTAAACACGAAAAGGGACATATTAACTGAACTCCTCAGGGAAACCCTGAAATGGGTGAGGGCATTCTTCTTTTGTATGCGGATCAACTTCACACATATGGGTGGTGTATATTTATTTTACAAAAACCTCAAAATAGACCAGAGATGAATCAGACCCACATGTTATGATATATTTAGGATGTTTTTAATGCCTCAACCCTAGTTTCTCAGATTCTATAAATTATTACATTACATTTTCATGATATAAGGAATCATATCCCGAAATACCGATCAATTTAGTAGCCTTGGAAGTAATAGATACATTCATAAGTTATACATTGCATCATGAAATAAAAACATCGACATCATTTTGCTACCATTTGAATACACTTATATCCTTAGCCTATCCCTGTAGGACAACCATAAAATACTTCTTCATATCCTTGAAAAATAAAACATAGAAAGGGGTGAGCTCAGATGGCCAGTATGGAAAAAAATATAGCGGAATATTTTATAAAAAATCATAAACATTAAAGGAATTTTATAAGACTAAAACAAAAGCCTTTTAAACTTAAAAATCATCATAATATAGAAAAGATAAAATAAAATAATTCCATTTACTTATTCACATGGATATTCTAATAGTCGAATAATAACATGCAATATCAATAGCCACGTTCATAATGATGGAATGCATAATGCTAGACATCATAACCACATAGTCAAGGCCTTGTGCTAAGACTACAAATAATATTTTCTCAAGGCATTGTGGAAAGACACTAGTTTGTCTCAGGAGACCTACCAATCATCGAGGAGCTATTGTGGGCTCCATCTGTCACTTACTAAGTCCAGTACATTCCTCATATGAAAAGGTTTAAACATAACATAAACATTTGTATTAAAACAAGCATATGAAATGTCAATACATTATCCATAAACCATGAATTGTGTAAAAATAACACATCCACGGTTGGAAATTTCTCAAAAAATTCAGTACAATATAAAAGATTTTTATCATAATAAATCAACTTCAAACAAGCTTAAAATCCCTCAAAGGATGTTCACATAGATGAAATCAAAACTTTTTGTAGAGACATATCTATTTCTATTTTGATATATTTTAAATGTCACATAATTATAAAAGAAAACCATTATTTCGAAAAAAAATTATTATAAGCTTGTTTGGGAAGCTTCGACAATGATATAACGGCGGAAAATAGCCACACACACTATAAAAGTTAAAAAAAGACATTCTTACCTTAATTTTGTCTAAAAGGTCATAAAGTACCTTATTTGGAAAACGACGAGAAGATTTCTTTAAAAACATTTTATAAAAATAAATAAAGGGTATAAATGAATTTAACCCGTAGTCTAGTAAATAGTAAAAATGTTTTGAAATACATTTTTAGGAAACATGGATGTAGATGATAAAGACGTCGTAGTAGGTACTTACATAAAAACAACCTCGGATAATAAATAGATAGGAAAATTAACCCTTACTTTGTACTTTTCCTTAGTCAATGGTATGTTAACCTTCTGTATAATAGTTAAAACATTGTTATTAAATTATTCAATAATCATATACAAATATATGATATAATATATGATTTTATAATATTTCTTTGTTTAATAATATTTTAGTAGTAGCATCGTTACGGGTGTTAACTGATTTTTTTTCATTAATATGTTTTGTTACATAAGCTGTGTATATTATGGATAAGATGTAATTGATTTATATACAGAATTATATGAAGTTCTTAAAAATTATTTTTAATCCTCAAATGAAAATTATTCTTGAATGGTTATGATGGGGAAATGAGTCTCATCACGTTCGTGGAGATGGTAATCCATATGTACGCATGAGGGACAATATCAATATTTTGATATTAAAATCGTATATAATTAGATGGTATATTATATATAAAGAATAATTATCATGTTATATTTATTATTTACATAAGTTATTCTCATTATTATTCCTATCCTAAGAGTGATGTGTTTGAATAACTAACATCACCACGACGTGGAGACGGTAAGCCATACGTACGCACGTATGGTGACTTTTTCATTTAGAGGATGGATAGAATAATGAATATGGTTATACCATTTTTATAATAACTTGGAAGTATATATAAGATACTAGAGTTATTATTTTATAATGGAAACAACAAAGAAGGAGGAATTGGAAGAAGAAAAGAACATGAAAGAGGTGATGAAATATTTAACTCTTCTTCAGGTTCATCCTTTAGATTTGATCAAAAGGGCTACATAAATTGGCTTTTTGACCAAAGTAAGGCCTCTAGTATGCGGTTATGATAGTTGGGAGGATATTTGGGTAATATTTGGCTAATAAAAATGACTTTTATGGTGTTAATTTGAGAAAATGGTAAGTGACCTTTTATAAGAGGGGTGAGGGGCACCTTAGGAAAAGATTGAAATATTATTTTATAATAAAAACGTTTTCTATTTATAATGGATCAAAAATGATTTATTTAGAAATTAAGGTGGGGATATGTCCAAAAACACTCAACCAATAGGTTTTAGATAGGTTTGGGTCACCATATTAACCTTATCTTTTAGATTTAATGCTTGGTTAAATAGTTTGACATTTACCATTTATCTTTGTATTTTTATATTATATGGTTAATAAACTTACTATAAACTACAATGAAAACCCCAATAGGTTCATTAATGAAATATATAATATTATTTAGGACTTTTGGATAAACCTTAGATTTTTAGGAATATTATATCAACCAATAATATAGTATTTGTTTTAAAAACTCAATTATGTCAATTTTGACATTATTTAATAAATGATTTGTTTAAAGTCCTAAAAACTATATTACTTCGAAACAAATTCATATATTCAATCCTAACATGTCATATTAACCTTTAAAATTAGTTTAATTCATCAAAAGTCCCAATTTACAATTTTTTTGATATTTATATTATCAATTATTTTAATATATCATTATTAAGGTAATTACTGCATCATCATTGTGTCAGAAATAAATTAAATTATTTAATGTATAAAAATTATAAATAAAATATAATTATTTATGAAATATTTTTATCTTTATAATTAATATTTATAGTATAATTTTTATTATGTATTACCCTATATTAAAAATGTTTTAGTTATTAAACTTTTAATTTAACTCATTTAACACTTCTTCAAATAAAATAATAATAATTGTACAAATATAATCCAAGTAGACCTAAAAGATAATATTTTATTCCTATGGTGGTTTTTGGTCTAATTAAACTTATCCAATAGAATTAGGACATGTGTTAGGGTAATAATAATACATTTTTTACCTTTAATTACCCTATTTACATTTAACTATGTTAAATAAAAGTCAAAAGTTACTACTCACAAAAAATTATTTTCATCTTATTGAACAAAATTTTACTTACTGATATTAACTGTGTCTCTAGGATTTTTTAAATTCAAAAAATACTTGTGGTAAAATTAAGTTTTATGCGAATTTGCAAATGCTCCTTGGAGGTAGGTAAAAGACGGTAAAAAGTTTTATAAAATTTTATATATATAATATTATTACAAAATGAATCCAATTAATTACATTGACATATACAGGTATTATGTATCTATTTTGACCTATAATAAATTGAAATAAAATAATTAATTATTTAAATAAAAAAATTGTTTTAAATAATAACGCAGTGTTTTTCACTATTCCACAAAAATTGAAAGTTTCCATAAAAAATTTAGACATTCACCCTAAGCTAATTTCGATATTCTGAATCCAAAAATGAATTCCATTTTGAAAGGTAAAATTTATAAAATTTTAAAAAGTGGGTATTACTATTCATAATGACAAGTATGATTGGTCACGGGGTGTTAGAATCTTGAAGTTGCGTACAATGCTAGCTATTGCATTATTCAATGGGAAACATACCATGGAAGCTTTGGGTTTTACATTATCCTCTCATTAAAATAATTTCATCCTCAAAATATCTAGAATACTACCACACAAAAAGATTCAGGTGGTTCTTTATCATCTGATCCTTTGGTTCCCATGTTGCCTCTTCCATCTTTGGGTTTCTCCATAGAACTTTTACCAGACGAGACATTCGGTTTCTCAACACTTGTTCTTTGGTATCAAGAATCTTGAAAGGCTCTTCATAATAAGACAAATCAGGTTCTTTTTCAATTTCCATATAGGTGAGTACATGTGTTGGGTTAGGCATATATTTTCTCAACAGTGATATGTGGAACACATCATGAACCTTGGAGAGACATAGAGGCATTGTCAAATGGTAAGCTACAACCCCAATTCGCTCTAGAATTTTGAAAGGTCTGATGTACCTGGGACTCAATTTACCCTTCTAACCAAATCTTATAATTCCCATCCATAGAGATACCTTCAAGAAAACATGACTTCTACCTGAAATTTTAAATCCTTCCTTCGGTTTTTGTATAGCTCTTTTGCCTACTTTGAGCTTCTTTGATGTGGGTTTATATTACCTTCACATTTTCCATTGTTTACTCAACAAGTTCTGGGACTACTATTTTTCTTTCACCAACATCATCCCAACATGTTGTTGTGTGACATCTATTTCCATATAACACTTCATATGGTGCCATTTGAATACTTCAATGGAAGATATTGTTATATGAAAATTCTACCAGAGGTAAATATTGATCTCACATACCTTGAAAGTCAAGTGAGAAAGATATCAAAATGTATTCTAAGGTTTGAATAGTTCGTTATGATTGTCCATCTATTTGAGGGTGGTAGGCAATGCTCAAAAAATGTTCAGTATCCAAGGCCTTCTGAAGACTTTTCCAAAATCTTGATGTAAAACAGGGATCACGATCAGAAACAATCGATAGGGGTACACCATGGAGTCTTACAACTTCATTAATATATAGTCTTGCTATATGTTCAAGTAGTATATATTCTATTATAGTAAGAAAATCTGTTGACTTGGTAAGACGATCCACAATAAACCATATTGCATCATTCCCTCTAGGAGTCTTTGGTAGCCCCATGAAAAATTCCATCATAATATCATCACATTTCCACTCTGGTATGGGAACAGGTTTCATGACCCCTTTAGGATGTTGTCTTCTAGCTTCCACTTGTTTACAAACCATACATCTCGACACAAAATCAGCAGTCTCTATCTTCATGTTGTCCCACCAAAAATGTTCTTTCAAATATCTATACATCTTGGTTCTCCTAGGGTGTATAGAGAAATTGGATCCATGAGCATCATCCAACAATTCTCTTTTTAGATGAGGTATATCTAGAACACAAATTTTCTTCCCAAATTTCAAAATTCCATCTTCATATATGAAGTCACTCAATATACCATCATTTACAGCTTTAATCTTCATTTTAAAACCCATCATCCTTAGTCTGAGAACTTTTAAACCTTTCTAGTAAAGATGGTTTAGAAACCATTTGAAAAATTATTGATGTTTCTCCTTTCATGGTTATTCCCATATCCATATTTACTAGATCCATGAAAATAGGATCCCTTTCAACTCTCATCTTGTTCAAAACTCCATGATTATTTTGTCTCAAAGCATCTTCCATCTTATTTTCCTTCCTCAGGTGGTTGTGTATTGTGCAATCATAATACTTGAGTAGTTCAAGCCATCTTTTTAGCCTCATGTTCTATTACTTTTTTGAGAAAATATAATTCAAACTCTCGTGATCAGTATAAATATAAAAGTTTTCAACACAGAGATAGTGTCTCCATATCTTTAGAGAAAATATTACAGTCGATAACTCAATATCATGAGTGGGATAGTTTTGCTCATGAATTTTTAGCTGTCGTGATTTATAAGAAATAACTCTATCATTCTACATAATGACACAACCTAGTCCTTTCTTTGAAGCATCACTATAAATAAAAAACCCATCATTCCCTGATTGTAGAGTCAAGATAGGAGAACTGACTAATATTCACTTCATTTCTTCAAAACATTCTTCACACTCTTTCGTCAAAAAAAATTTAACCCCTTTACATGTGAGAATGATTAATGGGCTAGACAGCCAGGAAAAATTCTAGACGAAATGACAATAATAACCTACTAAACCAATAAAACTATGTACCTAAATTATACCAATCGGTGCTGGCCATTCTTGGATTGCCTTTAACTTAGAAGGATCAATAGAGATTCCATCCTTAGAGACAGTATGGCCAAGAAAATAAATCTCTTGAAGCTAGAATTCACACTTGATAAATTTACCATATAATTCATTTCTTCTAAGAGTCCTTAGGATAATGACCAAGTTATTTTCACGATCTTATTAGCTTTAGGAGTATACCAAGATATCATCAATAAATACCACTACATAGTCATCAAGATATTCCTTGAAAACTATGTTCATTAGATCTATGAAAATAGAGGGTGCATTATTCAGCCCAAAAAGAATTACTATAAACTCATAATGCTCGTACGTGGTTTTAAATGTTGTTCTCGGAATGTCTTCCTTCTTCACACACAACTGATTATATCCAGATCGAAGGTCAAACATTGAAAAATATTGAGCTCCATGAAGTTGGTCGAATAAATCATCAATGCAAGGTAGGGTATTCTTGGTCTTTATTGGTACAGCATTGATCTCCACGTAGTCAATACACAACCTCATAGATCCATCTTTCTTCTTAACAAAAAGTACAGAGGCTCCCCATGGAGAAACACTAGGGAGAATAAATCCTTCACTACTCAATATCTCTAGTTGTTTCTTTAATTCTACTAATTCCACAATGGTCATTCCATAAGGGGTCTTCGATATGGATCTTGAACAAAGAATTAAATCAATGGAAACTCAATTTATCATTTTGGAAGATGTCCAGGTAAATCCTTTGGAAAAACATCAATATATTCTTGCACAAATGGTATGTTCTCTATTCGAACATTCTTTTCCTCACCCATAATTATTTCATTCTCTTCCTCCCCAATAATTGAATTTAGTAGAGCTTCTAGGGGGAATCTAGATAAGAATCAGGTTGTGACGTTTCTGCTCTAAAGAAAAGGTACTCCTTATCATCATTGAAAATTGTAACCTCTTTCTTCTTACAATAACTTTTCACATCATGGTTAGAAAGACAATCCATTCCTAGGATTATATCAAATTCAATCATGGGTATGATGATGAGATCAGGAGATAAAGAACATTTATATTCCTTAATGGGAACTGATTCACAAAACATTGTTGTGATGATACTTCCCTTAGGAGTTTTTAATTAAAACTCTCTTGTTATGTAAAATTGAAAATATCTAATTTTCTTAGAAAACTAAGAATATATGAAACAATGTGATGATCCAGAATCAAATAAATCATTGGATAAACTTGAGGAAACCATTAAATTACCTTCCACCATGCCTTTAGGTGCTTCAACCTTAGCAGTAGTGATTGCATAAGATTGGCCTTTCTCCCTTGGCCTTTTCTGAGATAAGTTCCCATGGAGCAAATGACATTAATTTTCATAATGTCCCTTTTCTCTACAATTATAGCATTCAACATTAACATCCACTTTCTTTCCCTTTCAATCACAATCATGGTGACCTTTTTAACCACACTTGTAACAGACTCCCATTCCCTTTAAGAAAGTACCGGGGTGTTTCTTCCAACATTTACCACAGGATGGATATTCAACTTTTCCCTTATTCCCCTTATTTTCATTTCCAGATTGATCAGTAGATCTCATCTTCTCTTGCTTTGCTTTGAAGTCATAAGACATAGAGAATTAATTTTCTATCTTGATGGAATAAAATAAAATATCTTCATACGATGAGAAGTATTGTGAGACTAATTATCTATGGAGAAATGGTTTTAACCCATCAAATAATTGATCAATCTTACTCCTTGGGTTACATATATAATCTGCTGAAAGCCTTGCTAACTTTTTAAAGTTAGCCTCATACTTTGTGACATTCTCATCCTCCTTTTTCCTCAGACTTAGAAATTACCTTTCTATATCTGCTCGATGGTCATGAGGAAAGTATTATTCTAAGAAAATATCTTCAAACTCCTTCCATTCCATGTTCGATACTTCTTCATCTTCCTTGGTGTTTTGGATTAATGACCACCATTGATCTGCATCTCCCATGAGGTGATAAACTACCATGACAACTTTTTCTCTTTTTCTACTCCCCAAAGCATGAAATATTTTCTCTAAGGAATTTATCCATTACTTAGATAGTAAGGGATTTATAATCCCATTAATGTTGGTGGTTGTTTCCTCATGAGACGGTCTAACATTGATCCTCCGCATTGTGGATCATGGTGCTCCATACGGGTAAGGTTATTATTCATAACCTGAGCGAGTTGTCCCAGTATCGTGATAAACTAATCAGCACTAGTTGCGTCACCATCTCCGCTATAATTATCTTGAGTAGGAGGGAAATCCCTACATGGATTATGTGTGTTAATATGGTTTCCATTCCTTCCACTAGGAACCATCTATAAACAGTGGCATACACTATATTATTTTATGAATCGCAATATATGATTCCAAAATTATAAAAAACTTTACATAAATTGATCAATTTATGGATATAATCCATAATCATGAAAAAAATGTTTTCTTTGAGGAGGTATATACTCATAAATCCATCATAATGTTTTTTAAAGAAAATGTGAATTATCCTAAGAAAATCCTCTGGGTGGGTCGTAACCAAGAGTGTAGTAAGTCTCATTGTCATGTACCAGAATACCTCAGGTCAAGCCCAAAAATCCTTATTAAATTTTTCACTCATAGGTACATCTATGCCAGAGCCTCCTCTACCTTCTTGTATCCAGATATGGATGTTTTTTTGGAAAATACACAAAATATATACATTACCAAAATTCTAGTAAATTCTTCTATACCAACCCTCAAGGTCTATCCTAGGATAATGTGCTCTAATCAAAGTTTATATATATCTAGTTTCCAATGTTTGTACTAAACATCCATTGATACCAACTATAATGCCACGAACCTAGTTACCCAGAGTCAGTGCATTATTACATAACATTGGAATGATACAAGGAATCATTTCCCGAATGATAGATCAGTTTAGTATCCTTGGAAGTACTAGATACACTCATAAGTTTTACATAACATCATGAAATAAAAACATCGACATCATTTGGTCCCCTTTTGAACACACTTATATCCTCAGCCTATCCCTGCAGGTCAACCCTAAAATACTTCTTCAAATCCTAGGAAAAATAAAAGATAGAAAGGGGTGAGCTAAGATGCTCAATAAGTATAAAAATATAGCAGAAACTGTCATTAATAAGAATAAACATTTAAGGTAATGTATAAGACTAAAACAAAAGAATTTTAAACTTAAACATCATCATAATATAGAAAATATAAAACCAAATAATTCTATTCAATTATTCACAATGATATTCTACGAGTCTAATAATCACATGCAATATCAATATCCACTTTCATAATGATGGAATGCATAATTCCAGACTTTAAAACCATATAGTAAAGGCCTTGTTCCAAGACTAAAAATAAGATTTTGTCAAGGCCTTGTTCCAAGACACTAGTTTGTCTCATGATACCTACTGATTTATCAAGGATTTATAGTGGGCTCCACCCATCACTAACTAAGTCCAATGCATTCCTCGTATGAAAAGGTTTAAACATAACATAAACATTCATATTAAAACTAGCATAAGAAATGTCAATACTTTATCCATAAACCCTGAATGGTGTAAAAATAACACATCCATTATAAGGCTCCAGCCTTAAACCTTACTTAGTCTTGAGTTATTACAAGATTACACATTGAGGATCTTTTCTGGTTTAGAGATTTAGAGAATTAGATCATGAAACTTGCATTACATTACACATTTAAACAAAGTGGTTACATAAAAGACAATATTCATTCTTCCCATCAATGGAAACATATTTAAAATAAAGCATGGATTCTTTCTTGACACATCCTTGACACTATCATCACATCATGTACCTTTCCCTTGACCTATGAAAAACATTTCAAAAACTTGGGATGAGCATAAAAAGCTCAGTAGGGGTTATAAAAATATGGAAAGGAAACATGAGTTCATATATACATAAGAATGAAATCATACTTTACCCATAAAACATAGGCACTTTAACATACCTCATCAAATCATGAATAAATCATAGAAATCATAAGACATAAAAGGTAATTTGAGGCATTCATAACATTCTTACGTAGGGAGTAACCCTCTTGGTTACGTTTGTAATACCCACCACAGTATATTCCCTAAATCTCTTCGGAGAAACCTTAACGTTTCACTCCTTCGCGTTACCCAATTCATTAGAGAGCTGTATCGGGCTCACCCGCCCTTAGTTTATCACGGAACCACCCGTCTACATAATAATTCCCAAGAACCTCAACATAATTTTATCACATAAAACATGCATAAAGGAAAAATAACATTTCCACCTTTCAATCACAAGATATCAATACAACACATTGATATAAAAACATTATGAAATCCATTTTCAATACCAAAATAAAAGAAAAGTAAAACATGGTATTTATTTTTCTTTTAAAAAGAAGGTATGGCTTGTAGAAGAAGCCGAAACTCAAATAATGGTCACAGAGGCGGAGAAGTCGTTGTCACCGCATACGTATGACAAAAACATTCCCTTTTTTCATTTAGTAAAATGCTTCGTATAAAAAAATATTCCTTTTCGGATAAATGTAAAAGTCAAAGGGGTTTATACACCTTATAAAAGAGGGTTGTGTATAAAACAAAATATGCCTCAATGAATGGAGATTGAGACGAAGTCCCTTACAAAGACGGTATCCTTGGTTTAAGGATAAATCAATTACATAATTATGTGTGAAAAATGAATACACCAAATATAAGTGGATATTAAGTGTAAAATAATCAAAGGTCATTCACACATATTAAAAGTATGACATATTCAATAACTACATGTTGAACCCAAAGAAATCGAAATTGGGTTAAGAAGTTCCCTTGACAGCCTAATGGCGTCACATAAAAATGAGTTGATGAGAGATAAAAAAAAGGGTATCTCATCACTTGGACATAAAATTTACATCAATAAGTATATATGAGAACATATCCCAATATAACAATATGTAAATTAAAAGACCCAACAAAATAAGTCTTTTAAAAAGAGGAGGGTGAAGGGTTCCCTTACCGACATGGGTATCTTTCGAAACATACACCTCGTGAAAGAAGGACAATACAACATTGATGTAAATACTCATAAAATAAAGTATATTACAAAATCAGTAAAATAATGGGCAGTACATACACCACTCAAAGGAAATTGTGGCAAATGTAGCATAAATCTCACGGGAATAAAAGTGAGATGAAAAATCCCTTCCCAAAACTCAACAGCCTAACGGTGCCACATAAAACTTCCAAAAATGGATTGATGAGATCAAATAGGGTCTCTAAACATATTAACATAAAGTTTAAATAAAGATTAATATAAAATAACATTCCCCAACATATCAAAGAAGAGCTTAAAAGAAGTGACATAAAAGAGAGTACTTAAAAAGAAAGAGAGAGGATAGATCTCTTACGAAAATTCGGCAGCCTAACGGCACCACTCAAAACTTCCAAAATGGAATGATGAGAGAGAATAGGGTCTCTAATCATATGAACATAAATATTAAAGTAAGAGTAATATAAAATAACATCCCAATAACAAGAAATATGATCTTTAAAAGGAATGACATAAAAGAGTGTACTTAAAAAGGAAGAGAGGAGTGGGATCCCTTACCTCGGGTCCGACTTGACTCGATCGTTCTTTAATCTCCTGAATAATAAACTTTAGTTAATTTATACATCCTTAAGAACCTTTTTTAAGTTCATTATTCCTTTTATATCACTTATTACCATGTCATAAACATTATATAATCATTTAAGTTAATAATATTTGTTTTGGCGATATTTGGTTCTTAAGTCGAAAGTGGACTTCTTACAATTACATGTTGTTCATGTGGCCAAATTTTCATTATATCCAGAATTTTATTCAAGATGTAGATATCATATATATCATATATATCCAGTATATTCATGCATTAATAATATTACATAACATTTAGAGTTAAGAAATGAAATGCACCGTTCATGGAGACGGTAAGCCGTACGTACGCATGAACGCTACTTCCTTTTCTATTTCATATTTAATGAATTAAAACATAATGATACATAATAGTATTTTAATTCCAGTATGGTATCATATATAATATCATTAAATATATCCTTTATACGTACCACATATGGTATTAACGAATCAAATCACTTTGAGTGGGCGGTAGTCCGCACTTCCTTAAATGAAGATATCGCGTTTACCCATAATGGAAACCATAAAGGAATGCCATAAATTAAAAATACAGAAGCTTAAGTAAAACATAAACATATTAGATATCATATATAAATATAGTGTCATCTTAATGTCCAACTTTGAAGGTGTTAGAATAATGTTGAACAATCATCATTTTGGGAGGAAGAAATTCTCCATCCACGGAAATAGTATGTTCTTTAACCATTAGATGTAGGTGTGTGTAAGTGTAGCTCGAATCATTATTATAAAAACATCCTAATATATTTAAGATACTGTATTTGTTTCAAAAGAAATGAATAAAAATAGTTTAGGGGGTTGGCGAAGTAAAATAAAACAAAAGGACACAAGTGAAGACATTACCTTAAAATCGGGTAACTCCCTTTGGTTTGAGATCAAAGGCTTCCTTGGAAAGACTTCTGCCCAAAGTGAGGATTCAAGGAGTTATAGAGGGATGTGTAGAGACAAAATGGGCAGGGTTTGGCCAAGCCAAAGGCTTTGGGAGTGTGGGTAAGGAGGTAGAGGTGGGGGGCTTTTATAAGAGGAGAGGAGGGGCACTCTTGTAAAGTTACAAAATGTTACTTTATTTTCAAAAGAGTTTCGGATTTTAAAGGTCCCACATTGATGTATTTCAAGGATTAGGTGATAAGGGTTAGAAATCCACTCATCCAATAGGTTTTGGACATGTGTAGGTCTTAGATATTACATTATCTTTCCATTTTATTTAAATCGTTAAATAATGAGGTCATCGCTACATCATCATGATGTCATAAATAGTTTACTTTATTTAATGTATAAAAATTATAAAAAAATCCTATGATATAGGAAATATTTTTATATTTCCAATGACTATTTATAGTCAAATATATGACTTGTATAACTCCATGTAAAAATTGTTTTAGTAAAACATCTCATGTTTGTGTCATTTTTACTTTAACATTAAATAAAATGATATTTATGTCATTTTCCAACCAAAGTGGCTCCATGGGGTCCCCAAGTTGACCCATGGATTTTCTTGGTCTGCCATGACACATCCAATGAGTTTAGGACATGTTTCTAGGTAATTTCATTTTATTAAAACATTATTCCTACCATAAACTACACTAATTACCTCTAATCGCGATTAAAAACTTAATAAGTTACTATTCACCAAAAAATTATTTTTATCCCATTGAACCAAATTTTACTTCTTAATGACAACCATGTATGTCGGATTTTTGAAATTCAAAACACAAAGATGGAAAAATTTCATTTAAACGGAAAAATCAGTTTTTATAAGTACCCCAAGTGGTTTCACTATTCATCAAAAATTGAAGTTTTTCAGAAAAATCCCAAAAATTCACCATAAGCTATATTTGATATTCTGAATTAAAAAATGAAGTCTATTTTACAAAATTAAAAACATATAAGTCACATTAATTAATTTAATAATTAATTCCTGCTGTCAGAGCAAATAGCGTGTTTTTATGAAACAATAAGTATCAAAAGATTGACACTAGTTTAAGTCTGATTTCAAAGTGAAATTAATTCCAATGACCACTATTGGATTTAATGGTAAAAATATATTATAATTTCACTTTAAACCCAATTAAAAATATAATCTAATCATATAAATAAATTAGATTAAAAAGAGGTTTTAAATTAACATACAACATTTTACATTATTCATTAAAAAAATGAACTTTATCGGAAAGATACCAAAAATTTACACAATGTAAATTTTGATGTCCCAATTCTTAAGAAGAGTTTTATTTGGTCCAATAGAATGTATAAGAGTGAACAAAACTATATTTAATGACAGTTCGCCATCAAAAGGCGATAAGTGAACCTTTAGTGAAACTAGGGCATATACGCCTAAAATTGAATTCTTTCCGTATTTTAAGCCTTTATCTTTTATTGGATAAATGTAAAAACATTTAAAAACATATATAATCATATTATAGTTATTTATATCCATTCCCGCCAATACAACGGCTACATGTTAACTACCATTTAAAATAATATTATTTTTTTATTAGAGTGCAACGTAACATTCCCAAGAAACTCGTTGTTGCGTGTTGGGTATGCCATCGAGCATAGCGTCCCCTTTAAAGTCATATTAATATTTTATTCACAAATATGGATAAATATAAAGATGTCATATTCTTTATTTACCTGGGGTGTTACATCCACAGTCGAAAATATCACAAAACCTTCAATACAATATGGAAGATTTGTATCATAATAAATCAACTTCAAACAAGATTAAAATCCATAAAATGATGTTGACATAGATGAAATCAATACTTTTTGTTGAGAAATATATCTTTCTATTTTGAAATCCTTTAAAAGTCACCATATTATAAAATAAAACATTTATTTTGAAAATATTATTATAACCTTGTATGGAATCTTCAACAACGATATAACGGTGGAAAATAGCCACACACACTATATAATTTAAAAAAAGACATTCTTACCGTAATTTTGTCGAAAAGGTCATAAAGTACCTTGTTTGGAAAATGACGTAAAGATTCCCTCTAAACCATTTTATAAAAATCAAACAAATTTATAAATGAATTTAACCTATAGTCTAGTAAAGAGTAAAACAAATTGAAATACATTTTTAAGAAACATGGATGTGGATGATAAAGTGGTCCCAGTAGATACTTACGTAAAAACAACCTCAGATAATAAAGAGATTGTGAAATTAACCCTTACCTTGTATTTTTCCTTAGTCGATGGTATGTCAACCTCTTATATAATAGTTAAAACATTTTTATTAAATTATAAAAGAATCATATACATAAATATGATAACATATATGATCTTATAATATTGATTTGTTTAATAATATTATTGTAGTATAATCATTTTGTGTGTTAACTGATTTGTTTTCCTTTATATGTTTTGTTACATAAGCCAGGTTTTTTATGGATATGTTGTATTTGATTTATATCCAAAATGATATTAAGTTCTTAAAAAATATTTTTAATCATAAAATGAAAATTTTCTTGATTCATTACGATGGGGAAATGAATCTCAATTGTGTTCATAGAGATGGTAATCTGTATGTACGCACGAGCGACAATATCATTCTTTTGATATTAAAATCGAATATAATTGTATGTTATATCATATATACCGAATCATTATCATGTTATATTTATTATTTACATCTATTATAATCATTATTATACCCATCCAAATAATGAAGTGTTTGAATAACAAACTTCACCACGACGTGGAGACGGTAAGTCATACGTACACATGTATGGTGACTTTGTCATTTATAGGAGGGATAGAATAACGAATATGGTTGTAAAATTTTTATAATAACTTAAAATTATATAGAAGATACTATAGTTATTATTTTATAATGGACACAACAAAGAAAGTTGATGTGCAAGAAGAAAAGAACTTGAAAGAGGTGATGAAATATTTACCTCTTCTTCGGGTTCTTCCTTTTGATTTGATCAAAATGGCTCCCTAGGTTGGTTTTCTAACAAAATTAAGGACCCTAGGATGAAAGGAAAATAGTTGTAAGAATATTTGGTAAGGGTTTGGCCGAGCCAAACGGATTTGAAGGTGTGAATTTGTGAGAATGGGAAGTTCCATTATATAAGAGGGGTGAGAGGCACCATAGGAAAAGATAGAAATATTAATTTATAATAAAATCATTTTCAGATTATAATGGCCCCAAAATGATTTATTTTGAGGATAATGTAAGTATAGGTCTAAAAACACTCAACCAATAGGTTTTATATAGGTCTGGGACACCATATTAACAATATCATTTAGATATAACTCTTAGTTAAATAGTTTGACATTTACCATATATCTTTATATTTTTATATTATATGGTTAATGAACATACTATAAACATCCAAGAGAATCCCAATAGGTTCATTAATGACATATATATTTTTATTTAGGCCCTTTTTCTGAACCTTATATTTTTAGGATTATTATATCATCCAATAATATAGTATTTGTTTTAAAAACTCAATTATGTCAATTTTGATATTATTTAATAAATGATTTTTGTTAAAGTCCTAACAACTTTATAACTTCAAAATAAATTCATATATTCAATCCTAACATGTCATCGTAACCTATAAAATTAGTGGAATTCCTCAAAAGTCCCAATTTATATTTTTTTGGATATTTATAATATCAATTATTTTAATATTTCATTATTACGGTAATTATTGCGTCATCATTGTGTCATAGATAAATTAAATTATTTAATGTCTAAAAATTATAAATAAAATATCTATTTTTAGTAAATATTTTTATCTTTATAATAAATATTTATAGTTGAATTTTTATTCTTTATTACTCTATATTAAAAATGTTTTGGTTAAAAATGATGAATTAGACTTTTTAACTCTTCTTTAAATAAAATAATAATAAATGTCCTAATCTAATCCAAGTGGACCTAAAGGTTCATATTTTATTCCTATGGTTGTTTTTGGTCAAATTAAACTTATCCAACAGAATTAGGACATTTTTTAGGGTAATAATAATATCATTTTTACCTTTAATTACTTAATTTACTTTTAACCATGGTAAATAAAAGTCAAAAGTTACTATTCACCAAAAATTATTTTCATCTTATTGAACCACATTTTACTTTATGATATTAACATTTTCCCTCAGATTTTTGAAATTAAACTCACTGAAGTGGTAAAATTATGTTATATGTGAATTTGAAAATGCTCTTAAGAGGTGGGTAAAAGACGTTAAAAAGTTCAATAAAATTTTATATATCGAAAATTATTAAAAAATGACTCAAATTAATTACATTGAACATATATAGGTATTATTTATATATTTTGATGTAAAATAAACTTAAATAAAATAATTAATTATTTAAATAAAAAGTCAGTTTTAAACAATAACGCAGTGTTTTTCACTATTCATCAAAAATTGTTAGTTTTCAGAAAAATACCAAATATTCACCCTAAGCTAATTTCGATATTCCAAATCCAAACATGAATTCCATTTTGAAAGATAAAATTTATAATATTTCAAAAACTGATTATTACTATTCATAATGGCTTGTTTGATTGGTCGCGGTGTGTTAGAATCTAGAAGTTGCGTACATACAAGCTATGGCATTATTCAAAGGGAAACGTACCATAGTGTCTTGGGGTATTACAATGTTTGTAGGAGGGAGAATGTGAACCATGACATTGGGGGCCCTTGAATCAAGATGGATGTTATAGGTCTTGCAATCCATTGGGCGTATTGAGATAGGAGAGGAATCTCCGGGGGATGAATTTTCATATGATTGCTGGTCGTTTTCTAGGCGACATATGCAAAGACACCGAGGCATGATGTGCATCGCCAAACAACGGTTCCTGCAGGACAGTATCCTTCCATCGTATATGGCCTTCGAAGATTATGGGGGTCCAAGATCACTTAGAGCACAGAGTTTGAGGTATGACAGGAGTGTATACAGATTTATTAGAGACATCTGGGTTATGATTTAATCAGGGAATCAGGTATCATATATGTAGATCTGACTCATACTCAGGGTGAGGCATTCATCTTATCTTTGGGGTACCCTGTCATTTAACGTCATATGGCCAGGACGTGGGGTTCTTTACAGGGAACAGAACCATGCCATTCCTTTTAGGTTTATTCTACTATGACCAATTTCATGAACTGTATTACAATAATTTCACAGTGGATCTCTCTCTAAGATCCTTAATATCATGTGATATATGATCTATGTGAGAAACATGGGATTTTGAGGGTTCCATATCACCACCTAAGAATAGAAAAATTAACATCAAAAATAAATTTAGTCATACAACTTTCTATGAATTTTAACACCACACATTAAGGAAAATTTTGGCCTTTTAGATTAATGTCGTGCGGTGAGAAATTGATGTTGTGCTATTTAGAGTGATGTAGCAAGTAAGATTACGTTGCCATAAAGATCATTAATAGCTTTGATTTAATCACAATCAGGTTGCTCTGGTGTTCCATAGACATGACTGATGATAGAATGTGTAATCCATAGTCCCGGGGGAAACATGAATCAAGAGGGATGACATGGGGCTTGGAATCCATCTGGCATACAGAGTTTGGAGTGGACTCTCCTGAGGGATAATTTTTGTTTTATTAATGTTTGTTTTATAAGAAAAAAATATATATCCACTGAGGTGTGATGTGGATAGCCAAAAGAAGGTGTTATTAGGAAACTGGCCTTCCATCTCATATGGCCCGGAATGATTATGGGGATCTAAATTTTCTCAGAGTATAGATTATGAAAAAGGGGAAAGGCATGTCTGGGAATGAAGGAAATACCCAGACTGTGATTAACCATGAACTATTGGAGCTTCTGTATAGATTTGGTTCATATATATATGGGTAAGCAAGATATTTTTACTTTTTATGAGTGGGGGAATGTGTGGGATCTCATAACAATTAGAATCGGGCCATATGTGGCTTTTGAAGAATCTCATAGTTTACTGTCATGTGGTCAAGACCATTCTTGGACTCCCCATACAAGTTTGGAATATTCATGGGAGAAGGGGGAGATTTTTTTTAAAAGTGGTTGGGCTGAGATACTGGATCCAGGCATCACTATGTATCCTACAAAAGTAGAAATCCAACCATACATAGTTCTCAATGTTCCTTCCATTCCATGTTCGATACTTCTTCATCTTCCTAGGTGTTTTAGATTAATGACCACCATTGATTTGCATCTCCCATGAGGCGATAAACTGCCATGAAACTTTTTCTCTTTAGCTACTCCCCAAATAATGAAATATTTTCTCTGAAGAATGTATCCATTGCTCAGCTACTAATGGATTTGTACTCCCATTGAATGTTGGTGGTTGTTTCCTCATGAAGTGGTCTAACATTGATCCTCCGCGTTGTGGATCATGGTGCTCCATATGGGTAAGTATATTATTCATAACCTGAGTGAGTTGTTTTAGTATGGTGATAAGCTAATCAACACCAGTTGCATCACCAGCTCCACTATAATTATCTTGAGTAGGATGGAAATCCCTACATGGATTACGTGTGTTGATACAGTTTCCATTCCTTCCACTAGGAGACATCTCTAAACAATGGCATATAGTAGATTATTTTATGAATCAGAATACATGATTCCAAAATTATAAAACACTTTACATAAATTGATCAATTTATGGATATAATCAATAATCATGAAAAAAATCTTTCTTTGAGGATGTATATACTCATAAATCCATCATAATGGTTTTTAATGAAAATGTTAATTATTCAAAGCATATCCTCTAGGAGGGTCGTAAACAAGAGTGTAACAAATCTCGTCGTCGTGTACCAGGATATCTCATGTCAAGACTGAAACTCCTTATCGAAGTTTTCACTCTTAGGTACATCTATGCCAGAGACTGCTCTACCTTCTCGTATCCAGATAGGGATGTATTTTTTGGAAAATACACAAAATCTCTACATTACCAAAATTATAAGAAGCTCTTCTATACCAATCCCCAAAGTCTATCTTAGGGTAATGTGATCTAATCAGAGTTTATCTAAATCTAGTTTCCAAGGATTGTACTAAACATCCACTGATACCAACTGTAACGCCCTAGAACCAGTTACCTAGAGTAGGTACATTATTACATAACATTGGAATGCTACAAGGAATCATGTCCTGAAAGACTAATCAGCTTGGTATCCTTGGAAGTACTAGATACATTCATAAGTTTTACATTACATATGAAATAAAAACATCGACAACATTTTGTCCCCTTTTGAACACACTTATTTCTTTATCCTATCCCTACAGGTCAACCATAAAATACTTCTTCACAACCTAGGAAAAATAAAACCTAGAAAGGGGTTATCTCAGATGCTCATTAAGGATAACAATATAGCTGAAACTGTCATAAATAAGAATAAACATTTTAGGCAATGTATAAGACTAAAAATATGAATTTTTAACTCAAACATCAGAATAATATAGAAAAGATAAAACCAAATAATTCCATTTATGTATTCATAATGATATTTTACTAGTCTAATAATCACATGCAATATCAATATCCACTTTCATTATTATGGAATGCATAATGCCAGACTTCATAACCACAGAGTCAAAGCCTTGTGCCAAGACTACAAATAAGATTTTTTCAAGGCCTTGTGCCTATACACTAGTTTTTCTCATGAGACCTTCTGGTTTATCAAGGAATTATATTGGTCTCCACCCGTCACTTACTAATTCCAATGCATTCCTCATACGAAAAGGATTAAATATAACATAAACATTGATATTAAAACTAGCATACGAAAGGTCAATAATTTATCCATAAACCATGAATGGTGTAAAAATTACACATCCATAGTCGAACATATCACAAAACCTTCAATACAATATGGAATATTTTTATCATAATAAATCAGCTTCAAACAAGCTTTAAATTCATCAAAGGATGTTGACATAGATGAAATCAATACTTTTTGTAGAGAAATATATCTTTCTATTTTGAAATCCGTTAAAAGTCACTAAATTATAAAATACAAATTTTATTTTGAAAATATTATTATAATCTTGTATGGGAAGCTTCAACAATGATTTAATGGTGGAAAATAGCCACACCCACCATATAATTTAAAAAAAAAGACATTCTTACCTTAATTTTTTCAAAAAGGTCATAAAGTACCTTGTTTGGAAAACGATAGAAAGATTCCTTTCAAACAATTTTATAAAAATCAAACAAGGGTATAAATTAATTTAAACCATATTCTAGTAAATAGTAAAAAAAATGAAATACATTTTTAAGAAACATGGATGTGGATGATAAAGTGGTCCCAGTAGATACTTACGTAAAAACAACCTCGAATAATAAAGAGATTGTAAAATTAACCCTTACCTTGTACTTTTCCTTAGTCGATGGTATGTTAACCTCCTATATAATATTTAAAACATTGTTATTAAATTATACAAGAATAATATATATAAATATGATAACATATATGATATTATAATATATTTTGTTTAATAATATTTAAGTAGTATCATCATTTTGGGTGTTAACAGATTTGTTTTCCTTTATATTTTTTGTTACATAAGCCGTGTTTGTTATGGATAGGATGTATTTGTATTATATCCATAATGATATTAAGTTCTTAAAAATTATTTTTAATCATAAAATGACAATTTTCTTGAATCATTACGATGGGGAAATGAATCTCAACGTGTTCGTGGAGATGGTAATCTGTACGTACGCATGAGCAAAAATATCATTCTTTTGATATTAAAATCATATATAATTGGATGTTATATCATATATACCAAATCATTATCATGTTATATTTATTATTTACATCTATTATACTCATTATTATACCCATCTAAATAATGTAGTGTTTGAATAACAACCTTCACCACGACATGGAGACGTTAAGTCGTACGTACGCATGTATGGTGAATTTTTCATTTATAGGATGGATAGAATAACTAATATGGTTGTAAAATTTTTATAATAACTTCAAATTATATATAATATACTGGAGTTATTATTTTTTAATGAAAACAACAAATAAAGATTAAGTGGGAGAAGATAAGAACTTGAAATAGGTGATGAAATATTTACCTCTTCTTCGGGTTCTTCCTTTTGATTTGATCAAAATGGCTCCCTAGGATGGCTTTCAGGCCAAATTCAGGCCTCTAGGATGAAAGGAAAAATAGTAGGAAGAATATTTTGGAGGGGTTTGGCCGATCCAAATGGCTTTGAAGGTGTGAATTTGTGAGAATGGGAAGTGCCATTTTATAAGGGGGTGAGAGGCACCGTTGGAAAATATTGAAATATTAATTTATAATAAAATCCTTTTCAGTTTCTAGATTTATTTTGAGGATAATGTTGGGATAGGTTGAAATAAACTCAACCAATAGGTTTTAGACAGGTTTGGGTCACCATATTAACATTATCGTTTAGATATAACTCTTAGTTAAATAGTTTTACATTTACCATATCTCTTTGTATTTTTAAATTATATGGTTAATAAACTTACTATAAACTTACAAGAGAACCCCCATAGGTTAATTAATGAAATATATAATATTATCTATGCCCTTTTTCTTAACCTTATATTTTTAGGAATATTATATCATCCAATAATATAGTATTAGTTTTAAAAACTCAATTATGTCAATTTTGACATTATTTAATAAATGATTATTGTTAAAGTTCTAAAAAATTTACAACTTCGAACTAAATTCATATATTCAATCATAACATGTCATCGTAACCTATAAAATTAGTGGAATTCATCAAAAGTCCCAATTTACATTTTTTGGATATTTATAATATCAATTATTTAAATATTTAATTATTAAAGTAATTATTGCGTCATCATTGTGTCACAAATAAATTAAATTATTTAATGTCTAAAAATTATAAATAAAATATCATTTTTTAGTAAATATTTTTATCTTTCTAATAAATATTTATAGTCTAATTTTTATTCTGTATAACTCTATATTAAAAATGATTTAGTTATAAAATGTTGAATTTGACTCTTTTAACTCTTCTTTAAATAAAATAATAATAAATGTCCTAATATAATCCAAGTGGAACTGAAGGATCATATTCTATTTCTAAGGTATTTATTGGTCGAATTAAACTTATCTAATAGAATTAGGACATGTGTTAGGGTAATAATAATATAATTTTTACCTTTAATTACCCTGTTTACTTTTAACCATGGTAAATAAAAGTCAAAAGTTACTATTCACCAAAAATTATTTTCATCTTATTGAACCACATTTTACATACTGATATTAATCATGTCTCTCAGATTTTTGAAATTAAACTCACATAACTGGTAAAATTATGTTATATGTGAAATTGAAAATGCTCTTAGGAGGTGGATAGAAGACGGTAAAAAGTTCAATAAAATTTTATATATATAATATTATTAAAAAAAGACTCCAATGAATTAAATTGAACATATATAGGTATTATGTATATATTTTTACCTAAAATAAACTTCAATAAAATAATTAATTATTTAAATTAAAATTTTGTTTTAAACAATAACGTAGTGTTTTTCACTATTCATAAAAAATTGTTAGTTTTCAAAAAAATACCAAAAATCCACCCTAAGCTAATTTTGATATTCCAAATCCAAAAATGAAGTCCATTTTGAAAGGTAAAATTTATAATATTTCAAAAAGTGATTATTACTATTCATAATTGCTAGTTTGATTGGTCGTGGTGTGTTAGAATCTTGAAGTTGCGTACAATGCAAGCTATTGCATTATTCAAAGGGAAACGTATCGTGGAGGCTTGGGGTGTTACAATGTGTGTAGGAGGGACAATTTAAACCATGACATTGGGGAACCTTGAATCAAGAGGGATTTTATAGGGCTTGGAATCCATTGGGCGTACTAATATAGGAGAGGACTCTCCGGGGGATGAATTTGCCTTTGATTGGTGGTCATTTTGTAGGCGACATATGCAGAGACACTGAGGCATGATGTGCATAGCCAAAAAATGGTTCCTGCAAGACACTAGCCTTCCATCTTAGATGGCCATCGAAGATTATGGGGATCCAAGATCACTTAGAACACAGAGTTTGAGGTATGACAGGAGTGTATCCCGATTTATTAGAGACATCGGGGTTATAATTTAATCAAGGAATCAGCTATCCTATATGTAGATCTGACTCATACTCAGGGTAAGGCATTCATCCCATCTTTGGGGTACCCTTCCATTTAAAGTCATATGGCCAGGACGTGGGGTTCTTTACGAGGAAGGTAACCATGGCACTCATTTTAGGTTCATTATTCAATGAACAATTTCATGAATTGTATTACAATAATGTCATAGTGGATCTCCCTCTAAGATCATTAATCTCATGTGATATATGGTCGGTTTGAGAAACAAGGGATTTTGATGGTTCTAGATCCCCACCTAAGAATAGAAAAATTTACATTAGAAATAAATTTAGTCATAAACCATTTCTATAAAGTTTAACACCATACATCATGGAAAATTTTGGCCTTTCAATTTAATGTCGTGCGGTGAGAAATTGATGTTGTATTGTTTAGAGTTATGCAGCGAGGAAGATTACATTGTAATAAAGACCATTAACAACTTTGATTTAATCGCAATCTGGATGTTCTGGTGTTCCATTGACATGAGTGATGATAGAATGTGTAAACCATAGTCCCGGGGGAAACATGAGTCATGAGGGATGACATGGGGCTTGTAATCCATCAGGAATACAAGATTTGGAGAGGACTTTAATGGGGCTAATTTTCTTTTTATTAATATTTGTTTTATAGGAAAAAAAATAGATCCACCGAGGCGTGATGTGCATAGCCAAAAAAGGTGTTCATAGGACACTAGCCTTCCATCTCATATGTCATTTAATTATTATGGGGATCTATGTTTTCCTAGAATATGTATTATGACAAGGGGGAAAGACATGTCTGGGAATAGAGGAAATACCCAGACCGTGAATAACCGTGAACTATTGGAGCTTTTGTATAGATTTGGCTCATATATATAAGGGTAAGCAAGATATTTTGACTTTTTATGAGTAGGGGAATGTGTGGGATCTCATAACAATTAAAACCGTGCCATATGTGACTTTTGAAGAATCTCGTAGTTTACTATCATGTGGTCAAGACCTTTCATGGACTCCCGGTACAAGTTTGGCATATTCGTGGGAGAAGAGGGAGTTTTTTTTAAGTGGTTGTGCTGAGATACTAGATCCAGGCATCACTATGTATCCTAAAAAAGTATAAATCCAATCATATATAGTTCTCAACATTCCTTCCATTCCATGTTCAATACTTATTCATCTTCTTTGGTTTTTTTGATGAATGACCACCATTGATATGCATCTCCCATGAGGTGATAAACTGACCTGAAAACTTTTTCATTTTCACTACTCCCCTAAGAATGAAATATTTTCTCTAAGGAATTTATCCATTGCTCAGCAACTAATGGAATTGTACTCCCATTTAATGTTGGTGGTTTTTTCCTCATGAAGCGTTCTAACATTGATCCTCCGTGTTGTGGATCATTGTGCTCCATACGGGTAAGGTTATTATTCATAACCTGAGTGAGTTGTTGTAGTATGGTGATACGCTAATTAGCACCAGTTGCGTCACCAGCTCCACTATAATTATCTTGAGTAGGAGGGAAATCCCTACATGGATTACATGTGTTGATACAGTTCCCATTGCTTCCACTAGGCACCATCTATAAACAATGGCATACACTAGATTATTTTATGAATCAAAATACATGATTCCAAAATTATAAAACACTTTACATTAATTGATCAATTTATGGATATAATCCATAATCATGAAGAAAATGTTTTCTTTGAGGAGGAATATACTAATTAATCCATCATTATGGTTTTTAAAGAAAATGTGAATTGTCCAAAGCATATCCTCTAGGAGGGTCGTAACCAAGAGTGAAGCATGGCTCGTTGTCGTGTGCCAGGATACCTGAGTTCATGCCCGAAACTCCTCATCAGAGTTCTCAATCTTAGGTATATCTGTTCCAGAGCCTCCTCTACCTTCTCGTATCCAGATAGGGACGTATTTTTTGGAAAATACACAAAATCTCTACATTACAAAAATTCTAAGAAGTTCTTCTATACCAATCCCCAAAGTCTATCTTTGGGTAATATAATCTAATCAGAGTTTATCTAAATCTAGTTTCCAAGGTTTGTACTAAACTTCCACTGATACCAACTATAATGCCCTATAACCAGTTACCTAGAGTTGGTGCATTATTACATAACATTGGAATGATACAAGGAACCATGTCCTTAAAGATTGATCAGTTTAGTATCTTTGGAAGTACTAGATACATTCATAAGTTTTACATTACATATGAAATAAAAACATCGAAAACATTTTGTCCCCTTTTGAATACACTTATATCCTTATACTATCCCTACAAGTCAACCATAAAATACTTCTTCACATCCTAGGAAAAATAAAACCCAGAAAGGGGTGAGATCAAATGCTCAGTAAGGATAACAATATAGCGGAAACTGTCATAAATAAGAATAAACATTTAAGGCAATGTATAGGACTAAAACAAAAGAATTTTAAACTTAAACATCATAATAATATTGAAAAGATAAAACCAAATAATTCCATTCACTTATTCACAATGATATTCTACTAGTCTAATAATCACATGAAATATCAATAGCCACTTTCATAATGATGGAATGCATAATGCCAGACTTCATAACCACATAGTCAAGGCCTTGTGCCAAGACTACAAATAAGATTTTTTCAAGGCCTTGTGTCAAGACACTAGTTTTTCTCATGAGACCTACAGATTTACCAAGTATTTATAGTGGGCTCTACCCGTCACTTACTAAGTCCAATGCATTCCTCATATGAAAAGTTTTAAACATAACATAAACATTCATATTAAAACTAGCATACGAAATGTCAATACTTTATCCATAAACCATGAATGGTGTAAAAATAACACATCCATAGCCGAACATATCACAAAACCTTAAATACAATATGGAAGATTTGTATCATAATAAATTAGCTTCAAACAAGCTTAAAATCCATCAAATGATGTTGACATAGATGAAATAAATACTTTTTGTAGAGAAATATATATTTCTATTTTGAAATCCTTTAAAAGTCACCAAATTATAAAATAAAACTTTTATTTTGAAAATATTTCTATAATATTTTATGGGAAGCTTCAACAAAGATATAACGGTGGAAAATAGCCACACCTGTCATATAATTTAAAAAAAGACATTCTTACTATAATTTTGTCGAAAAAGTCATAAAGTAACTTGTTTGGAAAATGACAGAAAAATTCCTTTCAAACCATTTTATAAAAATCAAACAAGGGTATAAATTAATTTAATCCATAGTCTGGTAAATAGTAAAAAAATAAAATACATTTTTAATAAACATGGATGATGATGATAAAGTGGTCCCAGTAGATACTTACGTAAAAACAACCTCAGATAATAAAGAGATTGTAAAATTAACCCTTACCTTGTAATTTTCCTTAGTAGATGGTATGTTAACCTCATATATAATATTTAAAACATTGTTATTAAATTATACGAGAATTATATACATAAATATGATAATATATATGATCTTATAATATTTCATTGTTTAATAGTATTTTAGTAGTATCATCGTTTCGGGTGTTAACAGATTTGTTTTAATTTATATGTTTTGTTACATAATTCGTGTTTGTTATGGATAGAATGTATTCAATTTATATCCATAATTATATTAAGTTCTTAAAATTATTTTTAATCATAAAATGAAAATTTTCTTGAATCATTACGATGGGGAAATGAATCTCATCGTGTTCGTGGAGACGGTAATCCGTACGTACGCACGAGCGACAATATCATTCTTTTGATATTGAAATCGTATATAATTGGATGTTATATCATATATACCAAATAATTATCATTTTATATTTATTATTTACATCTGTTATACCCATTATTATACCCATCCAAATAATGAATTATTTGAATAATAAACTTCACCACGATGTGGAGACGTTAAGTCGTACGTACGCACGTATGGTGAATTTGTCATTTATAGGATGGATAGAATAACGAATTTGTTTGTAAACTTTTTATAATAACTTAAAATTATATATAATATACTGGAGTTACTATTTTAGAATGGAAAAAACAAATAATGATGAAGTGGAAGAAGAAAAGAACTTGAAAGAGGTGATGAAATATTTACCTCTTCTTCAGGTTCTTCCTTTTGATTTGATCAAAATGGCTCCCTAGGTTGGCTTTATGACCAAATTAAGGCCTCTAAGATGAAATTAAAATATTTTGAAGAATATTTGGGAAGGTTTTGGCTGAGCCAAATGGCTTTGAAGGTGTGAATTTGCGAGAATGGGAGGTACCATTTTAAAAGAGGGGTGAGAGGCACCATAGGAAAAGATTAAAATATTAATTTATAATAAAATCCTTTTCAGTTTCTAATGGATCAAAAATTATTTATACAAGGGATAATGTGGGTATCGGTAGAAAGACACTCATCCAATAGGTTTTAGATAGGTTTGGGTCACCATATTAACATTATCTTTTAGATATAACTCTGAGTTAAATAGTTTGAAATTTACCATATCTCTTTGTATTTTTATATTATATGGTTAATAAACTTGCTATAAACTGCCAATAGAACCCCAACAAGTTCATTAATGACATATATAATATTATTTAGGCCCTTTTCCTGAAACTAATATTTTAATGAATATTATATCATCCAATAATATAGTATTTGTTTAAAAACACAATTATGTAAATTTTGACATTATTTAATAAATGATTTTTGTTAAAGTCCTAAAAAGTTTATTACTTCAAAATAAATTCATATATTAAATCATAACATGTCATAATAACATATAAAATTAGTGTAATTCATCAAAAGTCCAAATTTAGATTTTTTTGGATATTTATAATATCAATTATTTTAATATTTCACTATTAAGGTAATTTTTGCGTCATCATTGTGTCATAAATAAATTAAATTATTTAATGTCTAAAAATTATAAATATAATATAATTTTTTAGTAAATCTTTTTATCTATCGAATAAATATTTATAGTCGAATTTTTATTCTGTATAACTCAATATTAAAAATGTTTTAGTTATAAAACGTTGAATTTTACTATTTTAGCTCTTCTTTAAATAAAATAATAATAAATGTCCTAATCTAATCCAAGTGGACCTAAAGGATCATATTTTATTCCTATGGGTTTTTTGGTCAGATTAATCTTATCCAATAAAATTAGGACATATGTTAGGGTAATAATAATAATATCATTTTTACCTTTAATTACCCAATTTACTTTTAATCGTGGTAAATAAAAGTCAAAAGTTACTATTCATCAAAAATTATTTTCATCATATTGAACCACATTTTACTTACTGATTTTAACCGTGTCTCTCATATTTTTGAAATTAAAATCACAGAATCTGTAAAATTATGTTATATGTGAATTTGAAAATGCTCTTAGGAGGTGGATAAAAGACGGTAAAAAGTTCAATAAAATTTTATATATCTAATATTATTAAAAAATGACTCCAATGAATTACATTGAAAAAATATAGGTATTATGTATATTTTTTGACGTAAAATAAACATAAATAAAATAATTAATTGTTTAAATTAAAATTCGATTTTAAACAATAACAAAGTGTTTTTCACTATTCATCAAAAATTGTTAGTTTTCAGAAAAATACCAAAACTTCACCCTAAGATAATTTCGATATTCCAAATCTAAAAATGAAGTCCATTTTTAATGATAAATTTATAATATTTAAAAAAGTGATTATTACTATTCATAATGGCTAGTTTGATTGGTTGTGGTGTGTTATAATCTTAAAGTTGCGTATAGTGCAAGCTATAGCATTATTCAAATGAAAAAGTACCATGGAGGCTTGGGGTGTTACAATTTGTATAAGAGGGAGAATGTAAACCATGACTTTAGGGGACCTTGAATCAAGAGGGATGTTATAGGGCTTGAAATTCATTCGGCATACTAATATAGGAGAGGACTCTCTGAGGGATGAATTTCCCTTTGATTGGTGGTCGTTTTATAGGTGACATATGCAGAGCCACCGAGGAATGATGTGCATAGCCAAAACATGGTTCCCGTAGGACATTAGCCTTCCATCTTAGATGGCCATCGAAGATTATGGGGATCCAAGATCACTTAGAGCACAATGTTTGAGGTATGAAAAGAGTGTATCCAGATCTATTAGAGACATATGGGTTATGATTTAATCAGGGAATAAGCTATCTTATATGTAGATCTGACTCATACTTAGGGTGAGGCATTCATCCCACATTTGGGGTACCCTGTCATTTAACATCATTTGGCCAGGATGTGGGGTTTATTTATAGGGAAGGTAACCATGACATTCTTTTCATGTTCATTCTTCTATGACCAATTTCATGAACTGTAATACAATAATGTCATAGTGGATCGCTCTCTAAGATCCTTAATAAAAAGTGATATATGATTGGTGTGAGAAACATGGGATTTTGAGGGTTCCGGATCCCCACCTAAGAATAGGAAAATTAACATCAGAAATAAATTTAGTCATAAACAATTTCTATGATGTTTAACACCATACATCAAGGAAAATTTTGGCATTTCAGTTTAATGTCCTGCGGTGAAAAATTAATGTTGTGATGTTTAGAGTGATTCAGCGAGGAAGATTACATTGTAATAAAGATCATTAACAGCTTTGATTTAATCTCAATCAGGATGTTATGGTGTTCCATGGACATGAGTGACGCTAGAATGTGTAAACCATAGTCCTGGGGGAAGCATGAATCAAGAGGGATGACATGGGGCTTGGAATCCATCAGGCGTACAGAGTTTGGAGAGGACTATATTGGGGATAATTTTACTTTTATTAATGTTTGTTTTATAGGAATAAAATATAGAGACACCGAGGCGGGATGTGCATATCCAAAAAAGGTGTTTGTATGACACTAGCCTTCCATCTCATATGGCCATGAATGATTATGGGGATCTATGTTTTCCTAGAGTATGGATTTTGACAAGGGGGAAAGACATGTCTGGGAACAGAGGAAATACCCAGACCATGATTAACTGTGAACTATTGGAGCTTCTGTATAGATTTGGCTCATATATATAAGGGTAAGCAAGATATTTTGACTTTTATGAGTGAGGGAATGTGTGGGATCTCGTAACAATTAGAATTGGGCCAAATGTGACTTTTGAAGAATCTCGTAGTTTATTGTCATGTGGTCAAGACCTTTCATTGACTCCCCATACAAGTTTGGCATATTCATCGGAGAAGGGGGAGTTTTTTTAAAGTGGTTGGGATGAGATACTAGATCCAAGCATCACTATGTTTCCTGCAAAAGTAGAAATCCAACCGTACATAGTTCTCAACGTTCCTTACAAATATTCTGTCTATGTGTAGGGTCATGCGAGGGAATTTTTTTCAGTGGTTGGGCCAGGATGCCAAATTCGGGCATCACTAAATATATTGCAAGAGCATGAATCAAGCCACATGTATTTATGAACGTTCCCTATACAGATCTAGCTCAGACATAAGGGTAAAAACTTTTTTTGTTTCATTCACTATGGGTACCAGGTCTACTATATTTCTCTATAATTGGTTTATGTAAGGGAATCCTTACCCTTAATCCTAAGCACATGTGAGCTATACTCGATTTGAGAAACAACGATTGAAAACAATTTCCCATTCTAGTGTTGGAGATAGAGGTTATCATAGAGGCGTTTTTTTGTTGGGGTCTAGTCCAAGATCCAGGATTGGGGCATCGCTACTTATCCAGAAAGGGCAGGAATACATCCATATGTAGTTCCCTAAGAGATCATGCAGTTTATCATCATGTGATTAGGATTCTTTGTGTGATGCAGTTTAATGTCTTGGAGTGAGGAAATGATTCATAATTGAATGTCATGTTTCCGGGACAAGTTCCTTACAGTTTAGAATCATGTGGATAGGACTATTACTCATAGTTTAGGTTCATAGTGTCTAGATCATGATTGGGTATTACTATCATGAAAAATACTTCTTCAGAAACTTTTTATTTGTGGGTCCCATGATGAGTTGTTCGTCTATTGATATTTGGATGTATGATCCATTAGAATATACTCTATTTATAACATAAAGTCCTTCCCACTTTGGTTTAGGATTTGGAGGATTCTTCCAAATTATCATTGGGGTTCTAAGGACTAACATATTTTCTTCTTCGACGAATGATCGAAGGTGAACCTTTTTGTTGATGGCTCATGTGATCCGATTTTGATAGATTTCTAAATGGTCTAAATTGTGAAGCCTTTTCTCATCCAGCTACTCTAACTCATCAAATTGTCTATGAGATTGATCATCCATGAATAGTTGATCTCAAATGGCCACACTAAGTTATGGCACATGGATTTCTATAGGCAAAACTACATGTTCCCCATATACTAGTGAGTACGGTGTCACATGGGTGGTAGTGTGGATCGTGGTCCAGTAAGCCCACAAATAATGAAGGATCTTTTTTATCCACAATTTCTTATCCTTATATTCCATCTTTTGGAGTATATTGGAAAAAGTATTGTGGAAATCCTCTATCTTATCATTGGCTATCATGTGGTAGCAGGACGAATAGTTGGATTTGATTCCATACTCCTGGTATAACTTATCCAACTCAATAGAGCAGAAGTTGGTGCCATTTTCCATTAGTATTGTCTGAGGGACACAAAATCTAGTAATTGTGTTGGCCTTCAAAAAACTAACGATGATTTTTTTCCCGTGTTCTTTAAGGGTAACGACTTTGGCTCATTGGTAAAATAAGTTTCTTTATATGAGTATGAACTTGAATTTCATGGAAATGGTAGGGGGATATGGTCCCACAACATCCATCTCCTAGGAGACAAATGGCTAGGATTACATAGTTTTATGAAGTAACTCCATGGGTAGGTGTATAAAATTGGCATGAACTTAGTATGAATGGAACTTATTGGTGAATATAGCACAATACTATATCATAGTAGGCTAGTAATACCAAAGCCTTAAAATTTGATGAGAGATCTTGGTTGCTGATTGGTGTGCTCCATACGCTCTAACATGCACTACGTTCATGATGATAGCAGTCTCTCCTCCATCAATGTACCTAAGAAGGACTCCTTCAAGGCCTTATTTGTAGAGAGCCTTTTATTGGTTTACCCCATTGTAAAAGGTAAAGTGGAATACCCATATTTGGGCCTATTCCCTTATAGCCCTGTCTGGTGGGATTTCCCCCTTCCGACGGTAATTTACAATGGGAGTCATCAAGTTGTTGGTGTGACCATAATGATTAGAAACAAGGCTAATTTTGTCGATATCCTCCATATTGTTATGGATAAATGTAAATACCATCCATCAGTGGGAAATTCTAATTACGGTTTCATCTCGGTCAGGATCATCCAAGGCTGTGGCTGCATTTTCCAAAGAATTGCCTTGAGAATTTTGAGACTATGGTACATTGGTCAATGTTCGTTCTGATGTTAATTCTTCCATCAGTTCTTGAACATAGTTCACCAAAGGGGGAAATACTTCTTTCTTAATGGCATGGTCACCATTGACCTATTTTATGAATAGATTTGAATCACCCTTTATCTCTAGGTGTTTGGATTGTACATGAAGTGTCGGTTACAGGCCTACAGTGAGGGATTGATATTCTAATTCATTATTTATAAACTCTTCCAAAAGCAGGAAAGAGTTGGGAAAGACGAAATTTTCAGGGGATTTGAGTATAACTATCATCCCCACTTTATTGATCTTGGGATCCCCATTCTTTTCCCCACTTCCAAAGGCACCATAGAAGTACATTTCCCATGTCTAGATGTCTTTTTGGATGGAGAAATATTCTTCACCTCGATGTTCAGCATCCAATGGTGTTGTTTCTTACAAGGGGTAATCTTCCAGGAGGTCTGCTAACATCTGGCCTTTGATGGACTTATGGGGTACGTACTATATGTCAAACTAATCTAGGATGACTTCCCATCATGAAAGATATGTAGTTAGCATAGGACGGTTGAAGATATATTTGAACAGGTTGTAGTGGGAGACCAGGTGGACCTCAAGGTATTGCAGGTAATTCCTTTGTTTCTAAACCATGAAGATTAGTGCTGGGATATTCTTTTCAATTTTTGAATACCTAGTTTTAGAATCAATCATTGTTCAGATAAGGTAATAGGGTTTATTCTTGCTGCCAGTAATATTCTTTTAGATGAGGAAGGCACCTAATGACCATTCTAGGGAAGTTACATACAAAATGAGTGGTCTCCCCTCCACTTGCAGAATCAGCACCAGTGAAATTAAGAGATATCACTTGAGATTGTCGAAAACTTCTTGGAAATCATTATCCCACTCATACATAACACCTTTCTTCATTAACCTGGTGAAAGGTAAACATTTACCCGCCAAGTAGGCTATGAAGCACTAGATGTAGGCTAGGTACCTCTAGAGACTTCTCAACTTGGTGAGGTTGCGAGGTGGGGATATGCCAAGGATGGATTTTTTCTTCTTAGGGTTTACTTCGATGCTACGATGGCGTGTGATGAAGACGAGGAATTTCCCAGAGGTAACGCCAAAGGCACATTTTGGGGGATTCATATTTAAATTATGTTTTCACAGTTTTTTGAAGACAATTTCAAGTCCAGTCAGGTGGTTTGAGGGCTGTGATGATTTAACCACCATATCATCGACATAACACTTGATGAATTTTCCAAGAAGGGATTGAGGATATGATGCATGGAAATATGTTATGTGGCATTGGAATTTTTTATACCAAATGGCATCAGCTTATAAAAGAAAACTCCCTGAGGGGGACCTAAATGCAGTAGCTTATTCATCCCCCCAATCCATCTAGATATGGTTATATCCAGAATAATCATACATGAAAGATATGTCCTCATATCTGGCGGTTTCATCAATAAAAAAATTTTGTGATCGGGATCGGGAAATCGTCTTTCATAAAATTTCAATTGATGTCCCTATAGTCAATGATGATTTTAATATGTTTTTTATTCTTTTTGACAAGTACTATGTTAACCATACACATCAGATACTAGACTTATCATATGATGTTGGGTCTGATTATCTTGTCAACATAAGCCTTTATTTGGGTAGCATTCGTTGGGTGGCTTCTTCTGGCTTCCTGCTTATATCCCTGGTGGTCCTCTGGTAATCCTATCTAATGAGTGGCATCCTCAAAATCTAGGCCTATCATTTCTACGTAGTTACAGGAAAACACATATCAAGTCTTCTTTAGGAAAGAGGTATATGTCTTCTGCTCCTCGATAGGCATATCCACACTGATTAGAATGGGTCGCGGGTCATCTTCAGTACCCAGGTTTATCTTCTTAATTTCATTGATTGTGGTAGAGACACCTTTTTCAAATGCAGGAGGGGAATCTTTGAGGTTATAATTCTTCATAATCTTCATCATCTCCCTCTTCTTCCTCTTCTGATGGAGAGAGGATTATCGAGACACACTCACCAATGTTGGGAGAGAAATTGTATTTTTCCTTAGGGAGTAAGTCGAGGGAAGTTTGGGGTCCCAAGGATAGGTCTGTTGAATCTCTGTTAGGGATTTTCTTGACATTATGTGAGTCAGCCTTCTCTTCCATGTCATTAGACTTAGATTCCATAATAATGATCATACAGACAATTGAGTTTGCATCTAGACTTGTAATTATGCATTCAACTTGGTTGATGAGTAATACATACTCTTCCCCAAGCTGCTGGAGGGGGTCGGCGAGAACCATTACTAATCCATTTGGGGAAACAATCCAATCAATGTCGTCAGCTAAAGGATGTTTTTATTCTGATTCATAGAACCCAGTGATGATATAATGTGACTCACAAGACTCAAATGGGTATTTATCAGTGTGCAATGTTCTGTTTTTTTTTTCATTAGTGCAATATGTGATGCACTGATGGTATGATGATGGAATTACAGCGAGAAGATGCAGTCCAGGACTCCCTAACAGGACATTGATGGTCGTAATTTTCCATACTACCAAGAACTTAGAATATAACATGAAGTCTTCAAGACATGTTTTAAGATTGATTCATCCGAAATAGCTTCTATTCTTTTTTTTCATATCCCAATAGAGTTGTGGTGTAGGGTGTCAAGATATATTTATCATTGCCTAGCTGATGAAGGATTCGCAGTGAGAGGAGGTTTACTCTAGAGCTATTGTCGATGAAAATCCTCATGACATCAATTACATTTATCTTTTTGGACACATATAAGGGATTGATATACCCTTTCATGATGGATTTTTCATCCCTATCTATGAAGGAGATGACGACATGACATTCTTAGTGATTATTATACATTTGATAGACTTAATTTACTTATACATTGGCCTTGAATTCCTAGGGACATATCAAGGCATCGATGAGTCCCTCCCTATGATCTGCAGACAAAATTAATGCATCCAAGATTGATATATTTGCTGGTACTGAAGACAAATTCTTTACAATATCATATTTCCTCTCAAAATGTCAGCACTTCCCAGATCAAAGATTCTCTTTCATAGATACTTTAGGGGATTGGAATTTGGAATTAGATGATTTGGCCTCTATGATAGGAACTGGGGGTACTGCAGTACTTTCCGGGTTTGAACGAATTGGTCCACCCATATACCTTGGGAGATTTGGTATTTGTTTTTTCACTGATGGATACTCCAAGATAACTGGGTTGGGATTTCCTCTATTGGGGGTGGAAGAAAATTCTATTTCACATTGTATTTGTTTAATTGTCCATCCCTATGTTTCTACAACGTTAACAGTTTGAGTTACATCATGGGTGTAATTTTTACCCATTCCATGATCGTGCCTTCCAAGAAACCTCTGGCCTTTGTAGCCTCTTCCTCCGAATCTCTGATTGGGCATGGGGAATTCATGTTAAGTTCCATAGTCTCTGTCGGAGAATGGGTCCATCAAGTGAATGACATTAATGGAGACAAATATCAATTCTTGATCTGACAATGTTTCTATTTGACTATCTCATTCTGATGTTGTTGTTTGATTGGGTGGTGCATGTTGTACCGTTTGGCAGGGTAGTGCCTATTTTACCTTTTAGTGTGGTGGTGCTCGTTGTACCAAGTCTATTGGTATGAAATACGAAAGTTTCAACACTGGATTCAACTTAAGTTTCATACCATCTTTTTTCTTCTGCTTTCTACCCTTTTAGCCCATAGAGGACTGTGGGGAAGAAGTGGATTTTTGGGTTGTTTTAGGAACTTTTGGGGGCATGGTTGGTTGTTTCAATTGCACCTAGATATTCCATGAAATCGGTTTACTATATTATGGGTCATAAAATTATCAAAATTTAGATTCTTCTTACTTGAAAATGTTTTTCATTCCTCTTCCTCTCTTGGGTCTATGGTGGAAAAATACACCCAATGTGCTGGTGGCGAACCCAACTTGACTTTTGCGGAATCCAACATCTTTTGTAAGAGATCCTTGAAAATGAAGAATTCCTAGATGGTGTGTCCCAATATTTGGTGATAGGGATAACAATTTGGACATTATTCAAGACCCACTTCATCAGCTCGCTTTGGCTCTTGTATCCAGAGCAAGTTACAATTCATAGTGGGTATGAAATAGTTACAAAACTTGTCATCTCGAAATGGGTAAATAAAATTCCTCATTCTTCAAACTGTTTTCTTTTAGCACTTTTTCAATCATCTTTTCGAGGTGGGGTGGTTGTTAGCATTCAGGGGGGTTATGCATGGTTCAGTGGGGACCTCAGAACTAGAGATGATTCTTAGGGGCTTAATCATGATAAAAGTCACTTAATATTTTCTTTCTCTTTTTCCTAGGGATGATGGCGCCACTCTAGACTTGAGATTGCCCTATTGTAAGGATTCTTCTATTCTTTGGGAAATGGAAGATAAATCTTAGAAACCACTTACGTACCTCCCTGGTATGACCACTATTCGAAATTCATCACGAAGGTTATTGATACACATTGCGATCAATTCATCCTGGGAGAACGGCTGTTTCAGGGAATAAGTCAGGCATTTACATATTGCAATGAAGTCTGAGAATCTTTAGTTCTCTCACTGCTTGCAGTTCATGAGATCACTGACCATTGTCTTAGGAATCATTGAACTAAACTAGAAGAGAAACTATTACCGGAGGTCCTCCCAGCCTATGATTGAGTTAGCAGGAAAGCTAGTATACCATACGAAACCCGAGCCTTGTAGGGTTCGCACGAAGCACTTGAGTTTTACCGCTTCTTACTTCTTCAGCATGCCCACCATGGGGTCACAGTAAATGTAATAGTGCGTTAAATTCTATTATGGGTCCCCTAAGCCATTAAATATTGGGAAGATGAGGTTTTTTAAGTTTTACAGTGGTGGAATGATGCTCACCCAATCAGGGTAGGTTTTGCGTTTTGGTTGTATCAGAGCGTGCCACCCCTCCATGGCTTCTAGTCGAGCTTTTAGTTTATTGATGGTGTTGAAGAGCACTTGATTCATATCCATTTGTTCTTGATCTTGGACTGGTGCGGCAGTGGACAAAGTTGGGTGTGCTGACACTGCAATAATTTGTGGTGGATACCCATCCAGGGGTATCCTTTGTGGGTTTACTTGAATATATTATCGATACCTTCCTAGTGGGGGGAAGTTTTGATGTCTTCTCAATCCTGGTTTAAGAAGGTTTTTGGTCCTGATGCCATATTGGACAGACCTATGATCTTGGATTCATTCACCGAGATGAGTTCTCATGGCAAGGAAACCTCTTTTGGGAACACCTATTGATGCTTCATAGGGGGAACACTTCTGTTTTGGTAGCTCCGTTGATGTAGCTCAACATTAATTCACTTGATCTATTTCATTTCATCCTCCTGCTTGATGAACCTTTCCTTAAGAGTGAGGAGTACATTCTTAAGGAGATGAAGAGGTGGGTCATAGACAACCATGGATTTATTCTTCTTTTTTTAGGGTTTCACGAGCGAGGTAGTGACAGATTAACTGAGGGGGTGCCCAGAATTAGGACTGCTCTCTAGTTTCGGGTATGCACAGAATCAGTATTGGATCGAGATACCTCTAGGAGTGAACCATCATCCCGTTAATCCTCACCCTCTATGTAATTTCATGTGATATCCATCGGTTTGACGTTTACCACTTTCACTAATGCATATTACATTGGGGTTGGTGTACCTATTACTGAATGGTAGGAAGGATTTCTATGTCCATTGTTGGATTTTCTCGTTCTATTCTGTGGTATTATTCAGGATTCTTAGTGAATATTGACATGAAGGGAGCCCTGATCTGGCCTCGTAGTGTTCCATTGTCTAGGAGGGTGCCAACCAAGAGAATGGGTGGAATGGGTGACTCTTATGCCCATCATTCTTCCTAGATGAGAGAATACAGACGTCCGATGTTTAGGGAATTGAGATTAAAATGACCCTAGCCCAATGGGATGGGGTTGTTCCCATTCATCCCTTGATGCGCTATGTCATGGATTTGTTGGTCTTATGTGGGTATTTTGATTTAAAAATGGCCCCCTCCCTGTGGGCTGGGGTTATTCCATCTTTGCGGTTGTATCCGATGCTATTACCACCTTTTTGATTTCACGCATTCCCACATGGGTGTGAGATGAGTATGGAATTGGGCCTTCATGGAGTCTATGGTCTGTTGAGGACTTGAGCACTACTTTCTAATTGGATTCACTTAGGTAGGGAACCTATTAGATGTTCTTGGTTTCATGACTCAGAATATTTTAGATGGCTTGATCTCTTCAGTCCTGGAGATTTTGAGACCTAATCCATACCATTTTTTTAGTATCCCAAATTTCTTGATCATGAATTTCATTTTATTGTATCCTTTTGGTAATGACGTTGCATGATTTCATTTTCAATGAGGTTTTATGGATGTTACATGGAGTGAAGTGCAGACCTCCATGTTCTCTCCATCCACAAATATGAAATCCAGTCGAGGAATCACCAATGAGGCGACATAACTTGTGTAGTGAATAGAGTTAAGCCATTTCAAGGTTTTTCTTTCAACTTTCGGATCATGTTTTTCATGCAGACAAGAGGTATTCCAGGTCAATTATATTGAAAATATCCCCTAACATGTTTACATGGTCTGCATTCCATTTGTAGGGAATGAATTTCTATTTTTTCTGGTGATGGGTCGTCCATATACCGAGGCGAGTGTCATGCACACATTCCCCAAACAACTCTCCTAGTATGTCGACGTGATAAGTGTATGTAGGCCAATACATCACTGGTAAATTATCCTTATCTAGTTTATTCTCAAAAGAAACATATCTTGATGTTGTTCTTCCAGGGACTCCTCTACGTGATATGTCCATCTTGACTGCTTCTTAATAATTTCGTTCCAAGCAGCCGAGCTAGTGAGAAACTCATTGATGTGCGAATGGTGCGGGTGGCTTAGAAGATGAGTGTGGCCCCATACCATCCTCTAGTTGAGAAAGGATATCACTCGTCATTGATGGAGTTCCTGATTTTTATGACTCATTCTTTCTGAGTACCTCAGCATAGGAGGGATTTCTCATCATTGTTTCGGAAAAGGGAGGGCCTTCTGGTAGTAATAAAGTATTTTTGTGGGGAAGAACTTTGAAATTGAAGCTGTTGTGGCTTGGGATAATATTGAAACATGATGCCCAAATGCATGAAATGTATTTATGTAGAATGATTTATGGAGGACCATTAGGGAGGGCTATATTTAGGGGAGGACCTTCTTGCTGCTTGATGACACTGAGGGGAGGACCTCCCTGATCCTACTATGATGGGGAGGACTACAATCATAGATTGATACATGGCTGGAGAGAAAATTTCTACAGTTCACTTCTTGGGGAAGGCCTTTATGATGTACTGAAATGAGGGGAGGACCTTCTTGTTGATTGATGTTACTATGGGGAAGACCTTCACAGTAACCTCCATTGCGGGGAGGGCATTTTCAATGACTGTCATCATGGAGAGGACTAAAATCATGAATTTATTTTTGATTTTAGGGAGGGCTACCCTGAAACGAATCAGGAGATAGGATCTCCTGACCAATCATTCCAAGAGGATGGAGTGATCCCCCATAGGTGCTTTGGGGTGGACCTTCTGAGCTTTTGGTAGAGACATTGTGAGGAGGGACTTTGAATATTATTTTTCCACTTTCATAATTTGGTAATGGACTGAAAGGTTCTTTATCCTTTTTTGATATATATTTGAGGGTGTCATGATCCCCATCTTCCAGTAGAGCTAGATTGTGTATGTGTTCTTAATTTTTTAGTTTCCTTTGGCGCATTTTATTTTTTGATCGCTCTCTTTCGGATAAAAGAGGACACCTACTGTTGGTAATAGAATTCATATATGGTTCCCTATCTTATTGGGTCCTACTTTGTCTCTAGGATACACCAACGAACATCTTGAGTTTTGGCAAGGATATATTCCATCCCTATAGCGGCCATCACGTTGGGACGACATCCCCTAGCTGGAATGGGTTTTTTTCTTGATCTGGTTGTTCATGAATCATGGGATATTGATGTTGACCCTCCTGAACTAGAGTAGGGATGCATAAGTACTCTAGAGTAACTGGCCTATTTTTTGAGTTAGTCATTTCGTTCGAGGAAACCGGGTCATGGGCCTAGTTTATCTCCTTTTCCGTCGATGAAATAATAACTTTTCATTTTTGGATGATATGGTCTAGGATTGACGTCAAATCTTCCATCATTTCCATGATGTGTTGAGATACATATTTGTTTGAAATGGGTATGAAGTCCCATTACAATATCGAAGTAGGAGTTTTTTACTTCTTCGGTCCTTTATGAGTTTCTAGTATATATTGGTAGTTCTCTTATGATGGTATAGGGGATCGATTCTACCACTAGTTGTTTTCTTTGGTTAACACCGTATTTGATTGGTCGGATTCTTCTTCATGAGCAGAAATTTTCATCTGTACACTTATTACTGTATTTTTCTCACGAGCTTTGTATGCATCTGTAGGAAATTAACTCTACTCATATTTGTTTTCATCCCTATTTGGATAGAGGGATTGATATGTATCAGTATGTATTTGTTTCTGCATATAGGTGTTTTCCATCCTATTTGGTTGATGGTCTTGGTATGCATCAACATGTATATATGACTGCCTCTAGTTTTCCACTCTTTCTACACGGCTGGACTTTTGAGTACTAGAAGGAATGTGCATATGCCTATATTGTGCCACACTATTTCTGTGATGGGATTTATTGGAAGGGGCAGAGTTGTATGTCTTCCCTTTGAATGTCATTGTGTTTTTATGGTGATTTTTATCCTCAGGAACTAGGGTGATAGAGTGTTCCTGGTTATATATTTTCCGCCCTTGGTGGGCATACCGAGGGGCCTGGGTCTGCTGGACTTTAGTAGGTACCCTCAGCATATGGTTCTCTTCAATGTGAGGAGGCCCAGTCATCCGGTGTCAGCAACGATGCTCTCTATTAGGGGCCCATGAGTAAGACCCCTATGCGGTTGAGATGAATTTTTAAACATTGACTTCATTCTCCTACCTATGATAGAGGAGGTACTCATTGTCACGTTCTATGGATAGGCTCCAGAAACATTTTGAGATGACCATCGGGGTCTCCTTGTGATGGGGTGCCAACCAGGGCTTAAGAGGCAACTAGCGGGCCTTCACAAACTAGAGGACTTGTCCCATGGCCTCCACCGTGGGAGAGTACTATTTTGGTGGTGCTCTTTAATCAGTATGTTGGATACCCAGCATTGATGATTCTAGGTAGGCGAGGGGCCCCTGCTCCTCGTTGGGGCCCTGACTGCCTACAGGATCGCTGATGTGTGTGTGTCTGCATGGGTCAATAGGATGTCATTTGGATCGAGTCTTTCTATGTGCGAACGCACAATATATATATATATACAAGACATACAGACCACAAAACCCCGTCAAAGTATCATTTATTGGAGATATGCATATTGGATGATTCAGTTTGGCCTTTGTCCCCCTTTTTTCTATTGTGATCCGAAGGGGCTTGAGTGTGTTAAGTCCACCACCTTATTTAAGGATTCACATTGGGTTCACCATTTTTGTTTTGACCCGAGGTGGTGCGTTCAGGGTGTTGATGAAATGGTTCTATGAGAATCATCACCCGTCTCTTTTTCTAGAGACGGTTTCATGTCAAATTTAATATTTCTTTTGTTTCAACCCATTCTGCATCATTATCCATTAATGAAGGGTTGGATTAACCCTATGGGGACTGGTTAATTTACCCCTTATATACTAAAAAGGATATGATACAGTCAGATAGCCCCAACGGGCAATTGCATGGGATCAAGTACTTGTGCAATCAGTCCTCCTAGGATATCACTTCCTTTGATGGTCTCCAACGGGATTATTCATGGAGCTAGAAACATGCATCGACCCTAGTATCCATGATTCATATACCTTTTGTACAAATTCAGCCGCTCATTGGACAAGGATTTGGCCAATGAAACTTAAGGACTCCATTGGTCGAGAGGATAGGAAGTCGGGCTCACCGCACCCCATTAGGAGGGGGGATTATTTCCTATTCTGGGACTCTCTTATAGATGTAAGTCATGTTCATATGTTTGTGAATCCTTGGATCATTCCAGAAGAGTGTGTCCATGGGCTACCCTTAGTTTTCTGGATTTCCATAGGCGCACTTGTATTTGATGCTACGGAGGCAATGCTGACTTAATCCATACAATAAGCTACTATGAAGTTTATTTTCATCCAGGGGGGACAGAATGTGACTTTATTTTGGGATCAGACTCATAAGATGGGTTTCCTACATATCCTCAGTATAGGAATCTGAACCCGCATAGTTCATATGAGAAGGATCTTACTAATGGAGGCTTCCCATTTGGGGGACATTTTTGGGTGAGCCCTTTTGGACGAGAACCCTTTAGAGCATAGGCCTTCATGTAGGAATCCTACATATCCTGATTTGATCAAGAATCAGAGTTCTCATTGTTTATAATTGCTTGGGGCTTACGCATATAATCTTCCAATTTGAGGGTCATGGTTGGGTGAACTCCTTTGGGAAGGGCACCCTTTCCATCTTGGGTCTTCGACTACACGTCCTACATATCATGGTTTTATCAGGAATCATAGTTCTCATATTTTATAATTGCATGGATGTTGTAATATTCACAAACCTTGAAGCCCATAGGATTCATTATCAGTGTGAAAAACAATAGGATGTGAGAGATCTAATCAACAAAACACCTCCTCTCCTACTGATGGGAGAGGGTGAGAGTACTTAGGAAGAGGTCAGGGCGTAGGTGGGTGAGGGTGCAGAGTGATGAACCTTATAATGTAACATGACATAAAAGGTCATGCAGCTCATACTTAAGAATATTAGGGACTTACCTCAGTGGGAGTGCCCTAGAACACATTCTAGGAAAGGGAGGAGTGTCATCCTCATTACAAGTGGAAGCGAACATAACCCATTTAACTGATCATCATTCCTCATTGAATGGAAATGAAGGTGATCACCATTAATCCCTAGAACATGGAGGTTCTCATTAGTGTCCCAAGGTTGGAATCCAGGTTACCATGGGAATGTATACTTATAGATATCCATAGAGTTTGAACCATTTGGGGGAGAGCCTTCAGGACTCCGTTTACTATGGGTATGTAGACTCAAGGGGGCACGTTGATGCACCTAATGGTCTGATCATATGGGTGTGGTGGATTTAGAGTAGGATTTGGTGTGATGCCTAGGGACTGGTATGTGGAGGGACTATATAGGACGAGATGGTAACAGAGGGGCGAGATTGTAACTAGAGGATAGAATACATGAAAAATCCACATTCTGCATACTATTTTCTTATACAGGATGGGGGAAGCTCTCCATACCATAGTGGTATGCGGTCAGAGGGGTCGTTTGTGTACTAAAGTTTTATGTGGTCTTAGGTATGGACCACTACACACCATATTGGTAGGTGGTCTAGGATTCGGTATGTCATGCCGCTTTGGGTTCCATCCATGTACTTATACAGTACGCGACACTGAGTTAAATCCGGGTAGTGGTACACCACATAGAACACCATATTGAAGAAGGGTATGGGGAACTATCATTCGTGGGGATTTTATCTGTGGGAAATATCTGGTTCTCGGTTTCACTAATTAGGTTCGTGGTTCTCTAATTATTATTAATTTCTACAGTTTTAATGTTCACTACTGGCTATACCTATGGAGAGTGTGGTTTGCAATTTGGGCTTCGTGGATGATTCAAGACTGAAGCCTGAATATTCTCTAATTTTTTTCTTACAACCTCTGGTGTCCCCTTTGAGATTTACTTGTTCTTCCATATCAATTCCTTCTATGCACCTTTAATAGTGAATTGGTAAAATCGTATCTATATACATTCAACACCATTTGTAGAGGCCCATGAAGAGATATCCTAACCAACAAAAGGCTCGGTCAACTGGGGTTTGTGGAGGCTACGGTTTGTGATCATGGTTCATGGAAACATGTTGGTTTTCTTCATTCCCAAACTTCTGAGTTTGTGAGATGGTATGTGGATGGCCTTCACAAGCATGAGTCCTTTAGTGATGTGGTTAATGGTCCACTGGGTTCTCTGGCTATCGCTTTGTGGGCCAGTGCCTCATGGGTCATTCTGCACTATAAGGACCCATGTTTTTTCATGTAATTTTTTTAAAAAATAAATGGTATTATTATGTGTCTGTGAAAATTGATGGTGCGTGATTCCGAGGCCAGGTGTTCCCATAATGAATTTCTGAACTTTTTTTAAGGTATGTTTAGTAAACGCATGGGAAACAATTTCTATCTTTTGTACTGGTGCTTTGATTAAAAATTAGAGGGCACCGTTAAATACGTGATATTGGTATTCTCTTAAGGGAGGCTTCACTTCGACCGCAGAAGGTTGGGATAAAATTTAGTTTTTATACATTTAAGAGAATAAAAAAATAACAATGTTATTTTATTTTTTCTTTGCTTTCCTCCAACGGACGAGCGGTGGTGGTGGGATCAATGACATGTCAAGCCATTAAATGGAATACTCCCCTTTATTCTTGTAACTTCACTATTGGAATTAAGAAGGTTCCTTAAATAAATCATTGTTGGGAAAAAATCTCTCAAGGCATCATTGAAGTATTTTTGAGGTGATTTTGTTTGTTGAAAAAGTGAACATTTGTGTTGTGATTGTTGACAATGAAAACCATGAAATACAAATTTTTTGAGAAAGAGGATTTCATGGTGGAATGTTGAGTTCAAGAGTTGTGGTAAACGATCCATGTTTGATTCAAGAACGTCGACAAAGGAATGGATAATCTGGAGGCGTCATAAAAAGAACAGATACTGGGTGGCGCCGTTTTCCTGTGTTTGCCAAATTTTTGGGCCTGAAATCAGCAAATAAAGAAAAGTGGTTTTTGGAAAAAGGGACTTGCGTGCCGTGTACTTTATGGCTTGAAAACTTGTGCTCCATATTTTTTTCAAGATCAGATCATCAAAATATGGCAAAGGAATAAGGGTCGCGCAAGTATTGAGTTGTTCGGATAGGTGACTTTCGGGCCAAGAGAAAGGACTTGCGCACCGGTGCCTTGGAGGATTGGAAACTTGCGTGCATGTTGTTTTTTAAGATCAGAAGATCAAAATATGGAAAAGGAAAGAGGGTCGCGCAGGTATTTGGTTTGGTCGCGCAAGTGTCTAGGAGGACAGAAGACTTGCGCGCCGAGACTTGCGCACCAAGGGTTGACTTGCATGTCGTTGCGCAGGGTGGTCAATTTTCCTATAAATACTTGACCACCCCTCCTCATTTCTCACCAGAGTTCAACACATAGAGAAATCAGAGCTCCCATCACGCAGGTGTGGATGTCGCGCAAGTGGTGGTGTGTCGCGCAAGTGGGACTTGCGCGCCAGATTTGAAGAAGGGCGAGTGTTGGTAGTTGTGTGCCAATATTGGATTGGGTGTAAAAGGAAGTGTGTTGCGCAAGTTTGGAGTTGAAGAAGCTTGTGTCTCTCAAGTGTGTGAGGTGGACTTGCACACCAGTAATGACTTGCGCGCCGATACTTGCACGCTGAGATAGTCTTGCGCGCCATGTAAGGTTGATTTTTCGACAGTATTTTCTGGCTGCGTGGAAGCTGGAAGTTTGCTCGATACATTCAGTGCAAAGAGATATTCATCTATAGGTGAAATTTGGACTTCAAAAGATCATGCACATAAAATAGAGGATTCATTCATTCATGAAAATGAAGAGACCTATAGGTCTATAAACTGTGAGTGGATCCTTTCTAGAGCAGTGAGCGAAGGAAGAGGAAGAAGGTGATCCTCTCCACCAGCAGTGAGCCAGAGAGAGAGAAACAAGGAGTAACCCTTGGGGAAGCAGTGAGCTGACCCTAAACCTTCTAAAGCCAGTGATCCTGGGATAGAGTGACTATGCGCAAACCTTGTAATCCATATCTAGTGAAGTTCAGTGGAATTTGGTACGACTGACAACCTGTTAGCGTATTCTCCTTGGACGTAGCCCTTAGGGGTGAACCAAGTAAAATTGTTGTTTCCTGTGCTTGCTTTACTTTCTATTTATATTGTGCAATAGGAGAGATAGATAATAGTTTTTTGATTAACAGCGAAACAAGATCATAAAATCCTTTAATTTTAAATTAGTCATACCCTAATTCAGCCCTCCTCTTAGGGTATTCAGCCTTGTGGACCTAACAATTGGTATCAGAGGGAGGTTGATATTTGTTCTTCTCTCAATGGAGGTCACTAATCATAAAGGTATTCCGATCTTCGACAGATGTTATTTTCAGATATGGAAGAATCGAATGCAACACAATTTCTGATCTTTGGGAATGGATGTGTTTTCAACAGCTATGCATGGTATCACATCATATATTAATAGTGGTGCATTATCAGAAGCTGATCAAAGAGAGTTAGATGCTGATGAAAAATAAATCAATGCCTTAGGGGGATTCATTTCCAATCCCATCTACACAAAGGTGATGTCATGCAAAACGCCACATGCCATGTGGGAAAAACTATTGAATATATATGAAAGAGATACAAAGTTCATAGAGGAAAAGATTCAAGTGTTGTGGAATAAGTATGAAGATATGAAGATGAACCCGAATGAGTCTATTGATGCATTCTTTGACAAGGTAAATATTGTTGTAGAAGATATGAGAGGACTTGGTGAAGTCATTGAAGGCATAAAGATCATAAAGTGCATCTTGAGGAAGCTTCCACCTCGGTTCAATCCGAAAGTTTCAGTTCAAGAAGATAAAGATCCCAAAGAGCTGACATTGGACAATTTGCACAGTACCTTGGTTGCATATGAGATGAGGAATGATGATAAAAAGGTTGTTTAAAAGGGTTATTCCAAATAGATAGAATTTAAGGCCATGAAGAAGCTCACCATTGAAGATTCTCAGGAAGAAGAAGAGACAGATGAGGTGATGTCCTTCCTTTCTTCAAATCTACAATGAGAAAAAAGAAAGTTTAAAGGGAAACTTCCACTAGCATGATTTCAATGTGGAAATATTGGTCATCTTGCAGAAAGGTTCCCCAAAAAGTTTCAAGATAACGATAATGATGATGACGAAGTCAAAATTCCCAAGAAAAAGTCTTTAGCATTTGTGAAAGGGAAGAAACAATTCAAGAGAAATTTCTTCAAGAAGAAGAATCTTCCTTCATAAGAAATAGATAGTTCAGATGAGTCTGAGGATGAAGAGGTTGAGGAGTTTGAAAATTGTATAGATCATGGAAAAAATGAAATGGTGGCTGTTGTCGATAGTGATCAAGAAAAGGAAGAAACTGACTCTATTGAAGAAGAAGAAGAAATTGAAGGTAGAGTTGACAGGGAAGCTGAATTAGAAGAAACTCTTGAAGAGATAGATATTTGGAGAGCAAAAAAATAAAGCCAACAAGGTGGTACATGATGCCAAACTCTACATGAAACAGCAGGAAGATGAGAAGTCCGAGCTTGTAAAATAAATAGAAAACCTTAAGTCTTCAAGGATAGAGAGCACTGAAAAGGTTGATGAGCATAATCTCAAGATTGAAGAATAGAAAAGGGATATTGATGGCTTGAACAGAAAATTGAAAGATCGCGTCAAGTGTATGGAAGAGTTTGAAGAGGAAGTAGTCATTCTGTGGAGAAAAGTCAAAGACCAGGAAAAATCTTTGATTCTTAACACATTCATGGGAAGGCAGGTTGTTACGGAGAATGAAAATATGATAGAGGAGCCTAGTAGTTCAGCAAGGAAGAAGTAGCAATTGAGCTCAGAAGTTAAGGTTGTTTCAGGGCTTAATCAGAAACAAAAATCTATGACAATTGAGGTCTGACCACAACCACCCGGCCCGAAATTGAAGGTTGATTTTGGCATAAAGCAAAATCAGAACATTCAGAGATCCCAAAGGGAAAATCTTTGTGCTGAAGTAACACGAAGGAATCCACCTTATATCAGGTGTTATTGATGTGGGAATATGGGACATTCACAGTATGTGTGTTCCATATCCAAGAGATATATAAGGGAACAAGAACAGATGTGGAAGCCAAACTGAGAACAATTTTCTAGGACATATTTCAAAGGACACTATTTTTAGTGTGGATGATTTGGGCACATGCCTAGGTACTACACTTTGACCATTTAGAGAAATGTGCCAAAGAAAAATCAAAATGTACGCAGACAACAGATCAATAAACTAATAGATGAGTTAAAAATGTAAAATAGATTTGTGGCTCTGCAAGATGAAGCTAGTCCATCATACTCTGAGAAATAACAGAAGCCTCAATCCATGCTGAGTGTGAAGGGAAAAGTATGGACCAAGAAGAAGAAAAATGAGAAGGTCATGGTGGCAGAGATTTCCTTTAAAATATCATATCGATCTGGTGTGTGGATCCTTGATAGTGGTTGGACATCCCACATGACGAGAAATAAGGATCTTGTTACAGGCATAAAATATGAAAAAGAAGGAGTTGTCAAATTTGGAAATGATGAAGTCCTGAAGATTGTTGGCTCAGGGAAAGCCAATTTTGGGGGAAAAGAAATGAGATGTGCTGATGTCTTGGTAGTAGAGGGTCTTAGTCATAACTTGCTCAGTGTTATTCAACTATGTGACTCTGGGCACTCTATCTGATTTACCAAGAAGATGTGTGTTGTGAAAAGAAAAGATGGAGCAGTTGTTCTGCAGGGAAAAAGGACCAAGGAAAATCTCTACCTTGTAGGTGGGGAAGAAGGTACATGCCTTTTATCAAGAGAGGAAGAAAACCAGATATGGCATAAGTGACTTGGTCATCTATGCCAACCATCTATGGAAGATCTGGTAAAGTGTGATGTTGCATGAGACCTTCCCAAACTATCACGTGATCGCACTCATACGTTTGATGCTTGCCAACACGGGAAGATCACCCGAAAGACATACAAGCCAAAGGAACATAAATCAACTAGAGTGATCGAATTGGTGCATACTGATGTATGTGGACCTATCTCACCACGAGCTATAAATGGGAAAAGGTACTATGTTCTATTCATTGATGATTATAGCAGAATAGCCTGGGTATTTTTCATTACCCATAAGACAGAGGTGTTGAGTTGAATAAAGTAGTACATTAGGGAATCAGAAAGGATTCTTGGGATGAAAATATTGAAATTTCCTATAGATAATGGTACAGAATTCACAAACAGTCAACTAGAAGAATATCTTGAGAAACATGGGATAAGGCATCATGTTTCATCAATGAGAACTCCCCAATAGAATGGAGTTGTTGAAAGGAGAAATCGGATCATAAAAAACATAGCCAGAACAATTCTTATTGAAAAGGACCGACCAGAGAAATTTTGAAAGGAAGTAGTTTTGACATTGATCTATATTTCGAACAGGTCTCTGTTGTGTTAGAAGTAAGGGAAGACTCCATATGAAATGTGGTACGGAAATAATCCAACGTTGAAATACTTTCAAATATTTGGAAGTAAGTGTTTCATTCTCAACAAAGAAAATAACAGGAAGTTTGAGTCACGAGGAGATGAGGGGATATTCCTTGGCTACTCAGGTAAAATCAATGCATATAAATGCTTCAACAAAAGGCTGGGAAATTTTTTTGAGAGAAATTATGTCACTATAGTTAAAAATGAAGAGAATGCTCAACGACCCAGTGAACAGTTTCTGGATGAAAGTGATGATGAGGTAAGCAACACAGGGGGAGTAGAAGTGGTAGAGGCTGACTCAGAAGAAGATACTAATGATGAACAAGAATGTGTCAAGTCTGTGTCTGCAAGGAAGCCAAAGAGTCAAGCTGAAATTGATAGGCAGAATATCATTGGTGATCAGACAGCTCCTGTTCAGACTCGAATAATGAAATCATTACAGCAAACATCATTTTTATCTCAGGTGGAGCCGAAATGTTTTTCCGATGCAGCTGAAGATGAAAATTGGGTTCAGGATATGAATGAAGAGCTTGATCAGATTGAGAAGAACCAGACAAGGGAAATTGTTTCGAGGCCAGCAAACAAGAATTCCATCGGGACTAAATGGGTCTATCGCAACAAGATTAATGAATATGGCACATTAATTCGGAACAAATCACAGCTAGTGTGAAAGGGATACTCACAGATAGAGGGAATAGATGTTGATGATACATTTGCACCAGTTGCAAGGCTGGAGACAATCAGATTATTTTTGGCCATAACAGTGCAAAGAAAGTTCAAAGTGTTCCAGATGGATGTTAAATCCGCATTCTTGAATGGTGTTCTGGAAGAGGAGGTGTATATTGAGCAGCCAGATGGTTTTATCATTCATGAGGATGAGAACATAGTTTTTAGGCTGAAGAAGGTGTTTTATGGGCTGGAAAAATCACCAAGGGCATGGTACTCACGGCTTGATCAGTACTTGAAGAAGCTTGGTTTCCAGCACGGAGGAGTTGATTACAATCTCTATTTTAGCAATGATAGTAATAAAAGGATGATGGTGCTGGTGTATGTGGATTAAATAATTTCTGCTGGATCAGATGAAGTGACACAAGGAAGTAATGGAACATTCATTTCTCAATCCAAATACACCAAAGAGGTACTAAGAAGGTTTGGAATGGAGAATTCCAAGGAGATGAAGACTCTGGTTGCTACCCGAATGAAATTACCAAAAGATGAGGATGGAAAGGTAGTTAATATTATCGAATATAGTAAAATTACTGGGAGCATGCTATACTTGACCGCAACAAGGCCTGATATTGTTTTCGCCACATACCAAGCAGCAAGATATTAGAGTAATCCCAAGGAAAACCATATTCTTGAAGTGAAAAGAATATTTCGTTATATCTAGGGCACAGTATATTTCAGCTTGACGTATACTTAAAAATATCAGACAGAGTTATTGGGATATACTAATGCCGACTGGGCCAGTTCAACAGATGATAGAAAATCAACGTCATGTGGTACATTCTATCTTGGTGGATTGTGTATTTCTTGGCTTAGCAAGAAGCATGAATGCATTTCATTGAGCACTACAGAAGCTGAGTATCTTGAGGCCACTCAAGCATGCACACAATTATTGTGGATGAAGCAGTAGCTTGAAGATATGGGAGTTGAAGTGAAGTCTCCGATCGGAATCCAGTGTGATAACTCAAGTGCTATCAATCTTAGCAAAAATCCTGTCCATCACTCAAGGACCAAGAACATTGAGATCAAATATCATTTCATCATGGAGAAGGTTGAGTAGGTAATTGTGAAGTTGGAGTATGTGCCTACAGATCTACAGGTTGCAGACATTCTGACAAAGGCCTTACCCAAGAAATATTTTGAGAGGCATCGACTGGCTCTAGGAGTTCAGTCAGCTCCCCGCAAATGAAATAGTGTGGATGTGGAACCAACCCCTCCCTCCCCCCTCTCCCCGCGGTCTGATATGTTTTTCCCCAATGTGATCAAATGTGTTCTGTACTCTATTACAGACTGCAAAGGAGCAGCCTTTGGGTTAGTTGACAAAGGGGGATAAAATAGTGATTGTTCAAGGGGGAGACAGTGTGAAGATTTGATAAATCATGAATGATATGGGGAGAATCTGACAGGTGGAGCATCCAGATAAGGGTAGTTGAATCTAGTTAAACGTGATTCGACAGAACTTAGCTTGGACAACACATGAAATAGGGATAAAGAGGTGTTGAAGCTGTGAAGATAAAGGGGGAGTGTATCAAATCTGAAGATTCTAGAAGTGATCGATCAAAGAATAGATATCACGACAGCTGGGGATCGTGATAAAAGAAAAAGAGAGATGTTGGAATGTGGTAAGAAGATTTCCAACAATTGGTATTAGTTTGGTAAAAATTGTTATCAGTTTGATGTTAATAGTGGATGTCAGAGATGAAGTGATTCATTGATGAACTTTTCATTTACTCTTGTTTCTCATGTCGAGCATTGCTCATGTGGGCTTAGAGTATGTGTTGAGTAAATCTTTGATCACTATCAGAATCGAAAAAGGTGAATGGTGGCTAAAAAATTAATGATGTATCTTTTTATGGAAGTGTTTTCAACAAACCCAAAGGGGGAGATTGTTGGGAAAAAATCCCTCAAGGTATCATTGAAGTATTTTTGAGGTGATTGTGTTTGTTGACAAAGTAAACATCTGTGTTGTGATTGTTGACAATGCAAACCATGACATACACATTTTTTGACAAAGATGATTTCATGGCGGAATGTCGAGTTCAAGATCTGTGGTCAATGATCCATGTTTGATTCAAGAACGTCGACAAAGGAATGGATAATATGGAGGTGTCATAAAAAGAATAGATACAAGGTGGAATCGTTTTCTAGTGTTTTCCAAATTTTTGGGCCTGAAAATCGAAAAATGAAGATAAGTTGTTTTTGGAAAAGGGACTTGTGTTCTGTGTACTTTATGGCTTGAAAACGTGAGTTCCATATGTTTTTAAGATCATATCATCAAAATATGGCAAAGGAATAAGGGTCGCGGAAGTATTGAGTTGGTTGCGCAGGTGACTTGCGTGCCAAGAGAAAGGGCTTGCACGCTTGTGTCTAGGAGGATTGGAAACTTATGCGCCTATTGTTTTTCAATATCAGAAGATAAAAATATGGAAAAGTAAAGAGGGTTGTGTAGGTATTTGGTTTGGTCGCGCAAGTTTCTAGGAGGACAGAAGACTTGCGTGCCGAGACTTACACGCTGAGGGTTGACTTGCATGCCGTCGCGCAGGGTGGTCAATATGCCTATAAATAATGGACCACCCCTCCTCATTTCTCACTGGAGTTCAACACATAGAGAAATCAGAGCTCCCATCACATAGGTGTGGAAGTCGCGCAAGTGGTGGTGTGTTGTGCAAGTGGGAATTTTGTGCTAGATTTGAAGAAGGGAGATTGTTGGTAGTTGCACGCCAATATTGGATTGGGTGTAAAAGGAAGTGTGTCGCGCAGGTTTGGAGTTGAAGAAGCTTGTGTTGCTCAAGTGTGTGAGGTGGACTTGTGTGCCAGATGTGACTTGCATGCTGATACTTGCACACCGAGATAGTCTTGCGTGCCAAGTAAGGTTGATTTTCTGACAGTATTTTCGGGCTGCATGGAAGCTGGAAGCTTGCTCGATACATTCGGTGCAAAGAGATATTCATCTAAGGGTGAAAGTTGGAATTCAATAGATCATCCACATACAACAGATGATGCATTATTTCATGCAAATGAAGAGACCTAAAGGTCTATATATTATGAGTGGATCCTTTCTAGAGCAATGAGTGAAGGAAGTGGATGAAGTTGATCCCCTCCACCGGCAGTGATCCAGAGAGAGAGAAATAAGGAGTGACCCTTGGGGAAGCAGTGAGTTGACCCTAAACCTTGTAAAGACAGCGAGCCTAGGACAGAGTGATTGTGCCCAAACCTTGTAATCCACAACAAGTGAAGTTTAGTAGAATTTGGAATGACCGACAACCTGTCTGTGTATGCTCCTTGGACATAGACCTTAGCGGTGAACAAAGTAAAATTATTGTGTCTTGTTCTTGCATTACTTTCTGTTTATATTGTGCCACAGGAGAGAGAGAATAGTGTTTTTCTTAACAGCAAAACATGATCAGAACGGGCTTTAATTTTAAATTAGTCATACCCTAATTCACCCCCCTCTTAGGGTATTCAACCTTTTGGACCTAACAATGACCACCATTAATTCAACGTGCATTGCTCACACTCCCCCTCTCCTATGTAAATGGAGCTTAGGGTGGAGTTTTGGTATGACTTCACCAAGCAACGAAGCTCTGGTAAAGTACCACAACTCCAACCACTTAGAGGACGAGACCAGTTTTGTTGAGCTGTGACGACCACCATTGAATAACGAATCGAAGACAACAAAGAAGTAGGTTCTGTTGATCATCATCAGTGGATGTCTCTTCCATGAAGGGGGTTTATTTTGAAGTTGTCTTTGATGAATTACATTTCTCTCCCACTTGTTATCTTGTATTGTAGAGGGCATGGGCCAAATGAACAAGGCCCAAATGCTTAGCCTCTTTGTTCTTGATGTGAACTTCAGGGAACAATTTCCAACTCGATGACAACATGAAATTGCAGGTCACGCTATGAAGGAGGTATCCTGGAAGAGCCATAGGTGTAGATGACGAAAAAACGGACCATCAAAGCGCGTCTGGTGACCTGTGGAAGAAACTATTGGTGCTCCATGTCGGTGGAGGACGACAGAGGCTAGAGGAGACCTGCAGCAACCGACTACAGGTGGTGGAAGGTAGTGCACAACAACGTTCCAGGGTGTCCAAGGGTGGTCGGCCCAAGCCGGCCACGCGGGAAAAGGGCAGTGCCCACAGGCACCGCCGGTGAAAGCGTCCATGACCGTAATTCCGTGGTAGGAGGGTGCGGTGCATCCCACTTTGCACCGCATTGGTGGAACCCAGTCGGCCAAACGTTCGACCATTAAATGCGATGAGGTAGTGCCCCAGTGGATGGCGAATGACCATGTAAGCGCGGGGAAAATATGACGCAATGGACCACCTTCAAGCGAACTGAGCCGGTGTGGGCCTTCCAAGCAGGCCGGAGCCTCCCAGTGTGCCAGGCCCGACCTGCAGCCCAACGGGCCAGTGCGGGTGGGCTGAGCCCCATGTGGTGGGTCGGGTCAACCATGACCTGTGCCCATGAACCAAACTAGGACAACCTTGATAGTCAATACCTAATGAACTAGGTTGAACCTTAATGGGACGGACTCAGGCGGGTTCAGATAGACCCCAGGACCCATTACGTCGGGCCGTTCTGACCGAGTTGGATCGAGCCCAGACCCAACTGGTCCCTGAATAAAGAAATGCCCATAACAGACAAACCAGGTCTCTGTTTGACATGTCGTTAGGGGCATTGGGATCCCTTTATGGAATAATATCCTTTGGAATTTTTCTTCCAGGCCTGACCAAACCAGGCCAGATCTAGGTGCGATCACACCCTATTTCATGAAAATGGATGTAACTAACAGATCAAAAATTTGATTGATGTGTCGTCTTTGGAATAAGGACCCTAGTGACAAGGCAGTTATTTTAAGATAATCCATGAGAGTTTTGGATAATGCTGGAATATGACTGGGTTGGATTGACTCCAAATCCAACTGGGCCCTTGGCACTAATGTACCAATAACTTATAGACTGGGCATCCAGTTGGTGTGCCGTATTTTGGATTGGGACCCTTATGAAGAGACAAATCATCGTGTTACTTCTTCATGGGACTTCGTGCTGGTTGAAATATGACCGATGGCTTGAGGATCATTTCTCCCATAATCAAGCATGCTACGAGCGGGAATCCAGTGGCTGGAAGTGAGGTGGAGGTAGGAGATAGATCAAACAGAGGTTAGTACCGAGCAATCCTACGTGGGTCATCACCTAGAGATCCTATATGGATCAGCACCTAGATACCCTGTGTGGATCATCACCTAGTGTCCCTGTGTGGATCAGTAATCTAGAGACCCTGTGGGGATTAGCATTCTAGAAAACCTGTGTGGATCAGCAGTGCGTGACCTGATGAGGATCAGCCTTAGAGCATCCCGTTGTGGATCAACGACATACTGATTCTATGGGGGTAAGATCCAATGTGGGTCTTCTGGGGGTTAGTAGCTATCAATCCTGGGTGGATCAGATCTTGTGTGGGTCAGCGGGGGTTAGTACCTATCGATCCTATATGGTCCTGACTTCCTGTGGTCAGCAGAAGTGCCTCTCAATAGAATAAGAGATCTAGTTACTCAAGAAATCACCTATATGTCTCTGGGTTACCTATTCCTATTTGAGCTCTGTCTATTACTTTTTTTCTTTGTGATTGAGTTCTTTCTTTGTGGTTTTTCCTTTGTTCAACTCTGGGATACCTTTGGGGGTCTCGAGGTACCTAATGAGTATTGTTATACTCACCCCTGTATGAGCTTCACCTGCACCTTGTTGTGTCTTGTGAAGATGATGAGAAACTAGGATGAGGCTTGAGGAATCTAGGACCCGGTGGTATGCAGAGGAGACAGGCTGATGTGGAGTTCTATGGAGACGATCTGTACCTATCATTTAGGTAAGATCCTCGATGGACGATCCAGGAGTTGTTTCATATTTTCAGTTGTACTTACACCTTTCAGTTGGGCTAGCATTTTGGCCCCTTTACTTTCAGTACAATTTTTACCACAGTAGTTTACTTTGTGGTTGCTTCTTGTTGTGTTCATGGACTATGTGTTTGTAGGTTTATGGAAAATACCTTCCTGTTTTTCATGGATATTCCTTTTGGTTCTAGTTTCCAACCCTTGTCCTATGGAAGGCGGGCTTGGGGTAGTAAAGACATGAGCCCTAGGGGACGAGTTTTGACTATGTTTTTTCAGAGGATTCGGTTCTACTGAAATAATAGGACTCTGATATTTTTATTGGAGTAATAGTTTTAATTGTTTTGAGTGTGGTTTTCAGTGTGGGGAATCCAATTTTGGTGCGGTGACTGATGTATCCATACACCAGGACCCAGAATTCTGATTTCAAACTTGGTGCATGAAAACATTGATTGCATGTGTTTTGGAAAAGTTTCACTTTTGATCTCTTTTGAGTCATCTCACTAGGTATAAATTTTTGACCGTGGCACACCCGTTTCCTTTCATAATTTTGCTATGTAGAAATCCATTCAGGATTTCTGAGAGAGTTCATGATGATGGCCCACCAAGCGACAAGGCTTCGGTGTAGGGCGCTCTTACGGTGATTGTACCATCGGGTGGTGTACCAGTAGCACCCCTACCCATTGGGCAGCCACTGCCACCAGCCCCACCAGTATATGTTTCATGCTAACTGAGCGCATTGCATGAGTTCTAGCAGTAGAGTCCTTAGAGTTTCTAAGGCAAGACTGATCCGCAGGTGTCTGAGGACTGGCTGGAGGCTGTGGCTTGAGTTTTTTACATGGTTCGGACAACATATGACCATATGGTGATCCTTGCTATCATTCTTTTCCATGGATCACTAGGGAGATAGTGGATCCTGACGATACAGACACCCGAAGATGGGACCCTCACCTGGGCAGATTTTGAGGGACTCTTCAGGGTGGAGCTTGTTCCATTAACTCTACAGTCTGTGCATATCCAGTAGCTACTGCAATTACAGAAGGACAGCTTATCAGTGGCCCAGTACTCCACGAGATTCACCGACCTCTTACACTACTCCACTGAAATGGTACGAGACCCTTTCTTCAAGGATCAGACCTTCGAGTAGGGACTCTCATGGGAAATCATAGAGTCTATGTTTTTACTAAATATCCTAAACAGGATGGAGTGCTCGAGTGAGAACTATTGGTGGAGAGCTTCTTAGTTGAGTAGGCACTGATAGTGAGAGCCACCACTAAACAACAGGTAGCTGAGTCATCTGCAAGAGGAAGTAGGTAGATAACGCAGAGGTATAAGTGGGCCGAACCCTCTAGTGGATGACCCTAGGATACAGGGTCAGAGGTGCAGAGCTCGCAAGGAAGAGGAGGTCCGCTGGGAGGCAGAATGTGCTTAACGTGTGGCGGGCAGTGCCACATGGCTCGCAACTACCCGACCCGCCGTACCGATGATCATCATATGGTTGAAGGGCCACCGAGGCAGAAGCAAATATTCATGTGAGGAGGTCTGCTGGGTGGTAGACATGGAATAGGAGAAGTTCGTGCAGCAGGTGGTGGACAAGGGTTTGAGGTTCTATCGCCACCACCTCCAGGTGGTCCACCCCGACCACAGGGAGTAGGTGGACCGGGACGAGCTCAGCTCCAGGCAGCTGAGGCCTATGACCACGGTGATCCAGAGATGATTCTAGATGTGATCTGTGACAACTCCACTTTAGCTGCAGTAATTATAGGCATATGTACCAGTTACTCTTTTATTTCCACAGCTCTCGTTCGGAGCTCGGAGATTCTGGTGGAGTCATTGGCTTGATCATTGCGATTATAGACTCTTACGGGAAAAGATTAGACAATTTCATACTGGTGTCGGTAGTGCGAGATTACTATAGGAGGCGAGATCTTAGGTGGGGATCTTCGAGTAGCGGCGTCGAGGCCTTAAGACTTCATCTTGGGTATGGACTAGTTATCCAAAGTCTGTCCTCATATTGACAGCATTAGGCGAAAAGTGTGGTGTGTCTGCGAGAATGGGAATAGGTTTTTCTTCACCAACTAGAAGGGAACCTTTGAAGGAGAGGATGGATTTACCTGGAGGAGGGTGAAGCTGATCACACATTAGTTGGCTAGCCTTACCCTGGGAGTAGTTGATGTTGAGATTCTGGTCTATCCTGCAGTGGTGGACCAGTATGCTGATGTCTTCCCTAATGATATTCCAGGACTACCTCCTCACAGAGAGGCAAACTTTCACATCGACATGTACCTCAGGACGACACCGATATCTACACCAACATGTCAGATGGATTTTTTTAGCTTCATGAGCATAAGGTACAGTTGAAGGACCTTTAGGGAAAGGGGTTCATAAGGCCTAGTGTTTCTCTATGGGCATCCCCCGATCTTGTTCGCCAAGAAGGAAGATGGGAATCTGAGGCTTTGTGTTGATTATCAGCACCTGAACCAGGAGACTGTGAAGAAAAATTACCCAATTTCGGGGATTGAAGATATTTTCAATCAGTTGACATGAGCTTGTTGGTTTTTGAAGATATACCTCAGATCAGGCTATCATCAGCTCAGTGTATGAGATGAGGATGTGTGGAAGATTTCCTTCAGATGTCAGTATGGCCACTATGATTTCTTGGTCATGCCATTCGGCATGAACAACACCCCTATAATGTTCATGGGACTCTTGAAAAGGATCTTCCAGCCATACCTCGATCGCTTTGTAGTGGTCTTCATCAATTACATATTTGTGTACTCAGTAATGGAGGTGGAGCATGCTTATCATCCACAGATAGTACTAGATACACATAGAGAGAACTAGATTTATGGTAAACTCTCGAAGTTAAAGTTTTGGATATGAGAAGTCCACTTTATAGGACACATTATCTCAAATTCTGGAGTTGCAGTGGATCTCTCAAAGATAGAGGTTGTGCTTTCTTGGGATCCACCTAGGAGTGTGACCGAGGTGCAGAGTTTCCTAGGGTTGGCTGGGTACAATCGAAGATTCATATCTTACTTTTCCAGAGTTGTGGCACCATTTTCAGAATTGACCAAGGAGGGACATCCCTTCATGTGGACAAAGAGATTCTAGTAGAGTTTTCAGAAGCTGAGGCAGAGGCTGTCGAGTGCCCCCATCTTGAGGCTACCGGAAGAGGGCGTTGGGTCTGTAGTCTACGGTGACACGTCATGGACCGGACTTGGATGTGTCTTGATATAGGATAATGTAATGATCACTTATGGTTCACAACAATGAAGACAACATGAGCAGAACTATTCTACCCGTGACTTAAAATTAGTAGTAGTGGTCTTCACCATGATGATGTGGTGACACTACTTGATGGGTGAACGGTATACTGTTTACTATGATCACAAGAGTCTTAGGTATATCTTCTCACATAAGGACTTGAACCTCCATCGATGAAGATGGCTAGAGTTTCTCCAGGAATAGTACCTTGAGATAGTATATACTCTTTGGTAGGGTAATGTAGTGGCAGACAAGCTTAGCAGGAGGTCTGGTTTACAACTTCTGAGTGAGGTGAAAGAGAAGCTAGTCGTGTTACAGATATCCATTGTGGATAGAGATGGAGAAGCTTACCTCCAGTCTATGGCTATCACTCCCCCACATCTTTAGTGAGTTTGGGAGGCATAGCTTGGGGACATTGAATGTGAGGATCGACATGGGAAGATATCTATAGGACATACACCTGATGGATTTTCTGAAGGTGGGGATCATGTCATCCTCTTTAGAGGGCACACCATGGTAGCATTGGTGCTACGGGAGGAGGTGTTGAGGGAGTTCCATAAGACCCTTCTGGAATTACATCCTGTTGTAGTGAATATGCACCAAGACCTCTGGATTCAGTACTGGTGTCCAAGGAGAAAGAAATTAGTGGCACATTTTGTTTCACGATGTCTCACTTGTCAGTAAGTGAAGGAAAAGCATCAGGTTCCAGCAGGCTTAGCACAACCACATGAGTTACTAGAGTGGAAGTGGGATGGTATATATATGGAATTTGTGATGGGGCTACCATGGACATCCAGCGGACATGATTCCATCTAGGTGATCGTTGAACGACTCACCAAGTTAGCCCACTTCATACCCATCTGAGAGCAGGGATCAGTAGATGGATTGGGGCACCTCTACATATAAAAGATTTTACGGCTTCATGGGGTGTCATCGATTATATTATCTAACCATGACACACATTTTACATCCCAGTTGTGGAAGGGATTATAGGAGGCATTTGGGACACAACTAAGTTTGAGCACTGCCTTTCATCCTCAAACAAATGGTCAGAAGGTGTAGACCATAAAGACACTGGAGGATATTCTTCATGCTTGAATCCTATATTTTGGACACATTTGGGAGGATCAATTGCCCTTGTTGGAGTTCACATACAATAACAACTACCACTCCACCATCGGTATGGTTCCATTTGAGTCCTTGTATGGTTGACCTTGCAGATCAACTCTATATTGGATAGACCGGGGGAGTCAGCACTTATGGGTCCATTGTTATTACAAGCTACCACTAAGAAGGTGTAGATCATCTAGGAGTGAATTAAGACTACACAGACGAGACAGAAGTCTTATGCTGATAGGAGAAGAAGACCTTTGGAGTTCGAGGAGGGAGACCACATCTTCCTACGGGTCTCACCTCAACAAGGGTTGCAGAGATTTGGCTAGGGCGACAAGCTATATCTGAGGTTCATCGGACCCTTTTTGGTTCTCAGAAGAGTTGAATAGATGGTGTATCTCCTAGATCTTACCCTATAAATGCATCAGGTGCATGACATTTTCCATGTGTCACAGCTGAGGAAGTACGTGCAAGATCTGTCACACGTTATTGACTAGGGAGAGAAGAACATTGATGATGGGGTGAATTTTATAGAGGTTCTAGTGGAGATTGAGAATCTAAAGAAGAAGGTACTTTGTGGATGATCGATTCCTCTGGTGTGAGTTCGCTGCCAGCATAGGAACCTCCAGAAGAACGCCTAGGAGAGGGAGGCTCAGATTCATGCTCAGTACCCCCCATTTGATTCCTTAGTCTATGTTGTGGCTTTCGGGGATGAAAATCCCTAAGGCGGGGAGAATGTAAAAATCCTTATTTTCAAATTAATGTTTTTTTAAATATATGGAATTATTATGAGTCTAAAAAAACTGACGGTGCTTAATTCTGAGGCATGGTGTGCCCAGAATGAATTTATGAACTTTTTTAAGGTATGTTTAGTAAACGCATGGGTGGAGTTTTCTATCTTTTGAACCGGTGATCAGATTAAAAAATTGGGGGGAATCATTGAATCCAAGACACCGAGATTCGCTTATGGGAGGCTTCTCTTCGACCGTAGAAGGTCTAGAGATAAAGTAATTTTTTGGACATTAAGAGAATAATAAAATAACACATTCATTTTATTTTTGTTTTCCCTTTCCTCCAACAGAAGAGTGGCGGTGGTGGGATCAATTACATTTCAAACCATTAAATGCCTTGACTCCTATTTATTCTTGTGACTGTACTATTAGAATTAGGAAGGTTCTTTAATTAAATGAACCCCATTAATTCCATGTGCGTTACTCACCATCCCCCTCTCCTATTTATATGGAGCTCAGGGTGGATTGTTGGCACGAATTCACCAAGCGACAAAACTCTGTAAAAGTTCCAAAACACCAACCATATGGAGGTGAAGACCGATTTCAGCGAGTGGTGAAGAGGTCCTACGAATCATGAACCGACGACAACGATGAAGGAGGTTCCATCGATCATCGTCAGAGGACATCTCTTCTTGGTTTGGGGTTTATTTTGAAGTTGTATTTGATGAATTAAATTTATCTCCCGCTTTTTATCATGTAACGCGGAGGGCGTAGTCCAAACAAATGAGACTTGGACCCTCCGCAGCTTTGTTCTTGATGTGATCTTCATAGAAAAATTTCCAACATGATAAAAATATGAAATAGTGGGTCACTCTATTACAGAGGTATCCCTGAAGAGCCGTAGGCGTATATGAAATCAAAAAACGGACCACAAGAGCACGTCTGATGACCCATAGAAGAAACCGAAGGTGCTCCATGTCGGTTGTGACCGGAAGAGACCTGCAGCAAACGGTCGTGGGAGGTAAGGCGGCGCGCGATGGTGTGCCACGATGGCCAAGGGTGGTCGGCCCAAGTTAGCCGTGCAGGACAGGGCGGCCCCTCCAGCGGATGTGGCCTCAACCAGAAAGCCACACTAGGAGGGTGTGGCGCGGCCCGCACTGCACTGCATTTGTGGATCTCGGTCGGCCAAATGGTTGACCGTTAAATGAGGTGGGGTAGTGATCCACCTGCTGTCGAACAACCCCAAAATCTCGGGGCCAGCAGGATGCAACAGTCCGTCTTTGGGTGGACTGATCCGTCGTGGGCCGACCAAGCGGGTTGGGCAGGACCCTCCCAGTAGGCACAACCCGCCAGCATGCTAGCGGGCTAGCGCGCATGGGTTGATCCCCAACCGGAGGGCCGGGCCAACCATGGCTTGGGCCCACGAACCAAAACCGGGATGACCCCGACGGGCCGAACCCAGTGAACCGGGTTGACTCTTAATGGGCTGAACCTAGGTGGGATCAGATAGACCCCAGGACCCGTTGCGTTGGGCCAGTCTGACCATGTCTGACCAGGCCCGGACTCAACTGGTCCCTGAATAAAGAAATGCCCATAACTGACAAACCATGTGTCTGTTTGACCCTTTGTCAGTGGCTTTGGTATCCTTTTAGGGAAGCATGCCCTTTATCATTTTTCTGGCAGGCCGACTTTGCTGGGATGGACCAAGGTGTGATTACACCCACTCGTTTCACAGAAAGGGATGTAACTAACAGACCAAGAATCCAATTGACGCGCCCTATGTGCCATAAGAACCCTACTGACAAATAGGACTATTTTAGATAATCCACATGAGTTTTGGAGAATGTTGGAGTAAATATGGGTTGGATAGACACCAAATCCAATTGATCCTTATCACTAAAATTAAAATAACATACAGACTGAGTGTTCGGTTGACTTGTCGTCTTTTGAGTTGGGACACTTATGAAGAGACGGATCATCAGGTTACTTATTCATGAGACTTTAGTCCTGTTGAAATATGATCGATTTCTTGAGGTGTGGTTATCCTAGAATCAAGCCTGATATGAGCGGTAATCCATTGGCTGATAGTGATGCAGTGGTTAGAGACAGATCATACAGAGGTTAGTACTGAGAGATCCTATGTGGGTCAACACATAGCGATCTTGTGTGGCTTAGTAACTAGATATCCTGTGTAGATCAGCACCTAGAGACCCTATGTGTATCATGATTCTAGAATTCCTGTGTATATCAGCATTCTAGTGACCCTGTGTGGATCAACAACGCACGATCAGATGATGACCGGGCTTAGAGCGGCCCGTCATGGATCAGTGATATACTAATCATGTGTCTGTCAGATACTATGTGGGTCTTATGGGGGTTAGTACCTATCTATCATAGTAATATCATATCTTTTGTGGGTCAGTGGGGGTTAGAACCTATCGAACTTGTTTGGGTAAGACTCTGTATTGTCATCAATAGTGCCTCTCGATGGAATAAGATAATCTAGCTTATCGATTAATCATCTATACTTTTGTGCTTTACTTATACCTGGTTGAGTTGTGTCAATTTCTTTTTGATTTTTGATTGAGGTCTTTCTTTCTTGTTTTCCTTTGTGGAAATCATTGAGACATTTGGGGGTCTCGGGGTCCCTACTGAGTATTGTTATACTCACCCCTGAATGTGCTTCACCCGAACCTTGTTGTGTCTTGGGTAGATGACGAGAAGATGGGTTGAGGCTTGAGGGAGCCAGGACCAGGCGGTACGCAGGGGAGACGGGCTGATGTAGAGTGGTGTGGAGATGATCTGAACCTACCCTTTAGGTAGGATCCTCGTGGATGATCTAGGAGATGTTTTCTCTTTTCAGTTGTTCTTGTACCTTTCAGTTGGGCATGTATTTCATCCACTTTCATTTCAGTACACTTTTTAATATAATAGTTTACTTCATGGTTGCTTCTTGTTGTGTTCGTGGACTATGTGTTTTCCGGTTTAAGGGAAATGTCTTCCCATTTTTCAGGGATATGCCTTTCAGTTCTAGTAACCAACCATTTTCTTATGGAAAGCAGGCTTTGGGTTGTCATGGCATGGGACCCTAGGGATGGTTTGTGACACACATACTAGTGGTTCACCATCCAGATGGTATGTTAACACTTCCCGATGATGGTACGTGGGCCACTTAAAATCTATTGAATACTTGAATTCCATCAATTTTCTTCTGATGATTGTAACTCAATTTGAGTACATTCACCTTGTTAGACTTGTAGAAATACTTTATTCCTTCTGAAAAGTGATTATGAGATTATTTTCTTCCCTTGGAAAAATGTTCAGGACACTACAAATGTCCAGTCTAACAAAACACACTATGATTAGGAAACCATAAACAAAGGATAACATTAAATAAAGAAAAATCATAAACTATATCCTATACTAAGTAAACACATATTAGACCAATATAAGCCATGACCCGAGGACAATGACCAGGGAATCCTTTTCAATCCCATAGATCACATCAATAGAAAACTCAATAAAGAATTAGTTGGAGCCTAGGATTATGTCCATGGTGGTCCAAGCATGTTTGATCCAAGGTGTGAAAACCAAGGCATCCAAGTGGGTCATTAGTGCCATACCACAAATTCCCCTCACCGGTGTTATAATTTGATTCCCCACATTGGTTATATACCATGTGTCCAATATTTATGTCATATTGTAACATCCATCATCAACTTGATTTATATAAGGGATCAAGGGATTATATCAATGTCTATGGTGTTTATCATTAAACTCAGAACAACAATTTCATAATAATACATAAGAAAAGTGATTCTCAATTTAATTCATTTTATATAAATATGAAAATTTGTTTTATGGTGCTTAAAACCTTTAATAGTATACTCTATCCACTTATTTGACTCCCAATAAATATAGAAAACTTAACTCACCCTAAGGGTTATATTTCCCTGGAAAATAGAAAGAACCCACCCTATGGGTGGTTCGGGTTGAGGTCACCAACCTCCAACCTTGTATAAGGGTGACATGGAATGTCTTAAATAATAATTTAGTATTGGATTTAAGGGTTTATTAATTTAGTAAGGAATAATAGGTAGGCTCAGTGTGAGGAACCATGAAAATAATTTATAAAAACATAACATCGAGGGAAAAGGTATATACCACCTACCTAATAATTGTAGAATAGTCCCCACCCTGTAACAGCCCGAGATTTTATGAAAAATATTTTTTTTTATTTCACTAATGTCTTGTGTTGTATGCTACACCAAAAGAAGCTTTCACAACATGCATCCTTGACTTTCCTTCCATTACACGCAATCGCGACCTTCCACGATAGCGTGTGTTGTACGCAACACCAAGTTTCGCTAAACAACGATATGCTATTAAGATATTATTAAAACTAGCCGTTATGAATATTAATAACCACTTTTTGAAATTTTGTAAATTTTATTTTTCAAAATGGACATCATTTATGGATTCGGAATATCGAAATTATCTTAGGTTGAAATTTTGGTGATTTTCGGATAACTTTCATATTTTGATGAATAGTGAAAATTACTAAATTTTAATTAAAAACAACTTTTTCAATCGAAATAATTAATAGTGATAAATTATTAATTTGAGTGGTTTTAAAGTATATTTAGAATATATTTTTACAATTTAATACAATTTTGGTCATTGGATGTAATTTCACATTTAAACCAGTTATAAACAAGTGTCAATCTTTTGATAGTTATTATCTCTTAAAAACACGCATTTTGTTTAGACGACGGGAATTAATTTTTAAATTAATTAATTCAACTGATATGTTTTGAATTTGGTAAAATAGAAATCATTTTTGAGTTCATAATATCAAATATATCTTAGGCCTAATTTTTGGTATTTTTCTGAAAACATTCAATTTTTGATGAATAGTGAAACCACTAAGTGGTAGGTTAAAACTGAATTTTGCATAAAAATTAATTTTACCGCTTCTGTGAATGGAATTTCGAAAATCCAACAGACACGGTTAATATCAAGGAATAAAATGTGGTTCAATGAGATGAAAATAATTTTTGGTGAATAGTAACTTTTTACTTTTTTTACCACGGTTAATAGTAAATAGGGTAACTAAGGGTAAATATGATATTACTATTACCCTAACACATGTCCTAATTCTATTGGATAAGTGTAATTCGACCAAAAACAAACTTAGGAATAAAATATGACCATTTAGGCCCACTTGGATTAGATTAGGACATTTATTATTAATTTATTTAAAGACGGGTTAAAATAGTTAAAATCAAAGTTTAATAAGTAAATCATTTTTAATATGGGGTTATACATAAGATAAATTCGACTATAAATATTCATTAGAAAGCTAAAAAGATTTCGTACATAAAGATATTTTATTTGTAATTTTTAGACTTTAAATAAATTAATTTATTTATGACACAACGATGATGCAGTAATTACCCTTTTAAGGAAATATTAACATAATTGATGTTATAAATACTCAAATGAATGTAATTTGAGACTTTTTATGAATTCCACTAATTTTCTAGGTTACTATGATATATTAGTGTTGATTTAATCAACTTGGTTCGAACATATAATTCTGTTATGTCTTTCACAAAAATCATATATCAAATAGTGTCAAAATTGACACAAATTAGTTTTAAAATCAAATATTATATTATTAATTGTTATTTTATTCCTAAAAATCTAAGGTTCGGCCAAATGACTTAGATAAGGATATATGTATTAATAATAAACAATTTTGGGTTCGTTTGGCATGTTATAGTAAGTGTATTAACCATATAGTGAAAGAAAACAAAAATACACGGTAAAAGTTAAATTATTTAACTTAGAGTTAAATCTAATTGATAAGGTTAAAATAATACCCTAAACTTGTCTAAATCCTATTGGTTGATAGGATTTCGACCCATCCCCACTTTAGCTTCGAAATAAGACCCTTTGGAACCATTATAAACCGATTTTGACATTAATATAAAATAATATTTTGAGATATTCCTAAGGTGCCCCTCTCCTCCCTTATAAAAGGGAACCTCCTCCCCCTCCTCCTCACACCAATTTGAGCACTCAAGCTCGGCCAACCCCTACCAAAATCTCTTCTCCACTTCCCTAGAAACATTCTAGAGGTTCTGGTCTTCCTCAAAGACCAATTTTAGTTCCCTAAGAGGAGGTCTCAAAGAGGCACTTCAAAGAAGAGGAGGTTCGGACACTTACAAAGCAAGTCGGACCTAAGGTAAGGGAAAATATCACAATCTCACTTTTATCTGAGATTGTTTTTACTTTGGTAATTACTGGGGTGTATTTTATCATCCACATCCATGTTCCCTCAATATGTAATATTATTTCCATCCTTCTACAATAGTTTATATCCAATTTTACCCTTCGGTGAGTTTTTAGTAAAAGATACGAAAGGAATCTTTTGTCGTTTTTCGTACAAGGTACTTTTTGACTTTTCCGACAAAAGTACGAAGAATGTTTTTTTTAACTTATACGGCATGAATGGATTTTTAAAACATTATTTCCAAGAATCTTCCTTTACAAGTTTTCAATTTTATTTTTAATCAACTTCTTTTATTTTAAAGTTGTATGACATGTTATGAAAGGAAAAATGTTTTTGACGAAGAAAGGATATTTTCCTCAAGAATGGAGTTCAAGTGTTTTATAAAAATTATTTTCCATCTAAGATAATAAAGGGTTCTATTTTTATCCCTATTATTACATTGATTTGATCATGTTGTGATGGAATTATTTTTATGAATTCCTTTATCTTATATGAATTTATTTATGATGTCATGATGTTTCAAGAATCCCATTTTTGTTACATGTGTTATGTGATGATGTATGTTTTATGATTATGTGGCACACATAAGAAAGGATTCATTATAAGATGGGTGGGACCTATATTTCCCTCCAATGCATTGGGTAAAGATTTTATATCTCATGAGATAGACATGGCTGGAACGGAAGGTTATTTCGGTTCAGTGATACAGTACTGAAACGAGGAGTGAACTCGGTTCAGAAAGGGACTTTGTCCACTAAGATAGTCTTGGCAATGAGTCATGACTAACAAGAAATGATTTTCCATGATTATGTGTGCATGCCACAAAGTTTCAAGTTTCATGTTATGATTATGGGGATCTCATTTTCACTTCTATGATTTATCCCATGTTATGATATTATGAGCTCTTTTGCAGGTTAAGATTTCCAAAAGCTATGTTCTTATGTATATGATGTGATTGATATTTCTTTTGTTTACCCTTACTGAGCATTTGAGCTCACCCTTTTATGTTTTCTTTTCCCCAGGATATAAAGAAAGGTTTTTAGGTAAAAAAAAGGAAGATCTTTATGGGAGATATTGAAGATCTTTCACCACGATTAGAAGATTACGTTCTGAGTTTCCAAAGACACTAAACTATTATGATCCTTGTGTGTGTGTTTTTGTTATGTACTAAGTATTCCGCCAAAAGTAATGTAATGTCCATGTACGATAAGCTTCGGGTCTCTACAGTTGGTATCAGAGGAAAGGTTTAGTCAACCTTTGGAAACTAGGATGCGAAAACGTCAGTGAGATCCCTAGAGATATTTCTACGGTATGTCTAGGGATGTCCCTAAGGTTAAGTAGACGTATAAGTTATAGTACTAGAAATACGCTAACGATCATAGAATTAAACCTAAGATGTTGGATATTGAAGGTACTCCCCCTTTATTATGTTGTTTTCCCTAGCATGATTTTTGCCTCTCACACTATTCTTTTTGGGTTTTAGACGATGGCTGGAACCCGAAGGAACCGTGTTGATCAATGCAATGGACAATGCAATGATTGCCCTCCTGAACAAACAAATGTTATGGGAGATGGAGTGAAAAATCTTATTGCTATACTTACACAAACTATGAATCATTCTAGACTTCCAAATGAGCAGAGAAGGGAACAATATTCTATTGAGTCCTTCATGAGACAACGTCCACCTTCTTTCAGTGGGTCTTCTGATCCACTTGTGGCTGAACAATGGATCAGTACTACTGAAAAGATATTTTCAGTTCTTCAATGTTCTGAACATGATAAAGTCATCTTAGCAGTATATCGTTTGGAAGGTGAAGCTGATCAATGGTGGAATCTTATCAAGAATACGAGGCCAAGAGATGAAATTGAGTCCATGGAATGGGACAAGTTCAAGAACTTGTTTTTCAGTAAGTACTTCCCTCGTATTCTTCGAACAAAGATGGAGAAAGAGTTTCTTGAACTGAAGCAAAGGGACGATGAATCTGTTGGTACCTATGAAGCAAATTTTACAAGACTTGCAAGGTATGCTTCTGGAATTATCATCCAACCTGAAAGTAAAGTTGATCGATTTTTCAGTGGCTTAAAACCAAGTCTTCGAAGGGCATTAGCTATAAGAGACTTCAGTAGCTATTAAGAAATTGTGCGTTGTGCTATCAAGGTAGAAATGGAAGTTGGTGTTACATATCCATCTCATGGTTTTGACAAGAAACGAAAGATGGAGTTCAAGGAGAAATCTCAGAATAATGGTGAAAAGAAGATGAATGTTTCCTTATGCTCAAAGTGTGGAAAGAAGCATGGTGGAGATTGTCTTAAAGGGAATAGAAAATGTTTTAAGTGTGGAAAAGAAGGTCATCGAGCAGCTGAGTGTCGAAGTAATGGAAAAAGGGTTTCTAATGATGTGAATAAAGCAAACACTGCAGAGAACGCACCGCCAACACTTCAATGCTTCAAGTGCAAGGAAATGGGGCATTATGCTAATAATTGCCCTAATCCAAGGGTTAGTGATGATCAAAATGAGCAACCACTAAAGGCAAAGGACAAAGGGAAATCACATGCGATGACTATTGGCAATGTTGAATATGACAACGATGTGGTGGAATGATTAAGTGTTTATGTAATGGGATTCCAAAATAATGTTTTATCATTGAGTATTGCAATATTTATTGATGTGGTATTCAAAGTGATTGAGATATTTTTTGGAAATAAGATGATATGCGCATAATGAAGACGAGAAAATGAAATGTTTAATAGTATTCATGAGCTCATGATTGATATAAGGACTAAGTGATATCATGGTTTGAGTATATAGAATTTTGAGGATTTTGGTATATGGAAAGTATTAACTTTTAACTGCACTCATGTTTTCACTAAGGTATTCAAGAGAATACACGATTAAGGACTTTGAATGTTCGGAATGTGACCAACAAGACATATCTTATGATATGTGGGGATCAACGACAGTATTAAATCTCTGGTGATCGTTGTCACTATATTATGAGAGTGGACTGCAGTATTATGTATAAGCCTAAAGATTAGACTGGATTATGTTGGACATAAGTTAGTATTGTTTAAGGATAGAAGATTTTCGATATTATTGATGGGATGTTATAGTAACGTAGTTTTAGAAAAAGGGACAACCTGCAGGACGGGCGACAGCCCATCGCTTCGGACAAGGCTGTAGGAATCGAACCCACAACCGAAGTGCGACTGGCCTTTATCGCCTACCACTGACCTACAGGAAGTCCCTGTTTAGTAGAAACTAGTTTTATTATATTAAGCAGTATGATATATGAAGTATAAGGTCATTTTAGGAACCATATATGATTAATCTCACTATAGATCGATTTATGCATATAATTTTTGCTAACCTTTTGTTTGAGACAGATGGAATGACCCGTCATTCTATCACATGATCTGCTAACACTTCACGAATAACAAATTCAACTAAGAGATGAAGTGGAAATTGTTAAAGGCATGAACAATAGTGAGATTGTACCAAAATAAAGTAAGTATTTATTCTAATTCAAATTCTTTAACATTAGGGAAATGATCTTGAAAACCAAAAATGTTGTCCTAGTTCTCTTATACCTGATGAATCAGATGGTACCTTAGATCGTCACAAATTTATGGATTTGTGATTACTGGCTTTTCCATAGCCATGTTCTCTACCACTCTCCATCAGAACATGATGGTTAGGTTTCTCTTCCATATCCATATTTCCACCTATGTGGAAACCCAGTGATTAGTTTATTTGGGTAATCGTTACATTTCATACTTTAGTTTTTAAAGCCAAGTTTTGGTATTCCCTTTTACGATGTGGGTTTCTATTAAAGAATCTTTCGAATAGTAAACCATTTATAACCCCGAAGAATTTCGAGGGCGAAATTCATTTTAAGGGGGGTAGAATGTAACAGCCCGAGATTTTATGAAAAATATTTTTTTTTATTTCACTAATGTCTTGTGTTGTACGCTACACCAAAAGAAGCTTTCACAACACGCATCCTTGACTTTCCTTCCATTACACGCAATCGCGACCTTCCATGATAGCGTGTGTTGTACGCAACACCAAGTTTCGCTAAACAACGATATGCTATTAAGATATTATTAAAACTAGCCATTATGAATATTAATAACCACTTTTTGAAATTTTGTAAATTTTATTTTTCAAAATGGACATCATTTATGGATTCGGAATATCGAAATTAGCTTAGGTTGAAATTTTGGTGATTTTCGGATAACTTTCATATTTTGATGAATAGTGAAAATTACTAAATTTTAATTAAAAACAACTTTTTCAATCGAAATAATTAATAGTGATAAATTATTAATTTGAGTGGTTTTAAAGTATATTTAGAATATATTTTTACAATTTAATACAATGTTGGTCATTGGATGTAATTTCACATTTAAACCAGTTATAAACAAGTGTCAATCTTTTGATAGTTATTATCTCTTAAAAACACGCCTTTTGTTTAGACGACGGGAATTAATTTTTAAATTAATTAATGCAACTGATATGTTTTGAATTTGGTAAAATAGAAATCATTTTTGAGTTCATAATATCAAATATAGCTTAGGCCTAATTTTTGGTATTTTTCTGAAAACATTCAATTTTTGATGAATAGTGAAACCACTAAGTGGTAGGTTAAAAACTGAATTTTGCATAAAAATTAATTTTACCGCTTCTGTGAATGGAATTTCGAAAATCCGACAGACACGGTTAATATCAAGGACTAAAATGTGGTTCAATGAGATGAAAATAATTTTTGGTGAATAGTAACTTTTTACTTTTTTTACCACGGTTAATAGTAAATAGGGTAACTAAGGGTAAATATGATATTACTATTACCCTAACACATGTCCTAATTCTATTGGATAAGTGTAATTCGACCAAAAACAAACTTAGGAATAAAATATGACCATTTAGGCCCACTAGGATTAGATTAGGACATTTATTATTAATTTATTTAAAGAAGGGTTAAAATAGTTAAAATCAAAGTTTAATAAGTAAATCATTTTTAATATGGGGTTATACATAAGATAAATTCGACTATAAATATTCATTAGAAAGCTAAAAATATTTCCTACATAAAGATATTTTATTTATAATTTTTAGACTTTAAATAAATTAATTTATTTATGACACAACAATGATGCAGTAATTACCCTTTTAAGGAAATATTAACATAATTGATGATATAAATACTCAAATGAATGTAATTTGAGACTTTTTATGAATTCCACTAATTTTCAAGGTTACTATGATATATTAGTGTTGATTTAATCAACTTGGTTCGAACATATAATTCTTTTATGACTTTCACAAAAATCATATATCAAATAGTGTCAAAATTGACACAAAATAGTTTTAAAATCAAATATTATATTATTAATTGTTATTTTATTCTTAAAAATCTAAGGTTCGGCCAAATGACTTAGATAAGGATATATGTATTAATAATAAACAATTTGGGGTTCGTTTGGCATGTTATAGTAAGTGTATTAACCATATAGTGAAAGAAAACAAGAAGACACGGTAAAAGTTAAATTATTTAACTTAGAGTTAAATCTAATTGATAAGGTTAAAATAATACCCTAAACTTGTCTAAATCCTATTGGTTGATAGTATTTAGACCCATCCCCACTTTAGCTTCGAAATAAGACCCTTTGGAACCATTATAAACCGATTTTGACATTAATATAAAATAATATTTTGAGATATTCCTAAGGTGCCCCTCTCCTCCCTTATAAAAGGGAACCTCCTCCCCCTCCTCCTCACACCAATTTGAGCACTCAAGCTCGGCCAACCCCTGCCAAAATCTCTTCTCCACTTCCCTAGAAACATCCTAGAGGTTCTGGTCTTCCTCAAAGACCAATTTTAGTTCCCTAAGAGGAGGTCTCAAAGAGGCACTTCAAAGAAGAGGAGGTTCGGACACTTACAAAGCAAGTTGGACCTAAGGTAAGGGAAAATATCACAATCTCACTTTTATCCGAGATTGTTTTTACTTTGGTAATTACTGGGGTGTATTTTATCATCCACATCCATTTTACCTCAATATGTAATATTATTTCCATCCTTCTACAATAGTTTATATCCAATTTTACCCTTCGGTGAGTTTTTAGTAAAAGATACGAAAGGAATCTTTTGTCGTTTTTCGTACGAGGTACTTTTTGACTTTTCCGACAAAAGTACGAAGAATGTTTTTTTTAACTTATACGGCATGAATGGATTTTTAAAACATTATTTCCAAGAATCTTCCTTTACAAGTTTTCAAGTTTATTTTTAATCAACTTCTTTTATTTTAAAGTTGTATGACATGTTATGAAAGGAAAAATGTTTTTGACGAAGAAAGGATATTTTCCTCAAGAATGGAGTTCAAGTGTTTTATCAAAATTATTTTCCATCTAAGATAATAAAGGGTTCTGTTTTTATCCCTATTATTACATTGATTTGATCATGTTGTGATGGAATTATTTTTATGAATTCCTTTATCCTATATGAATTTATTTATGATGTCATGATGTTTCAAGAATCCCATTTTTGTTACATGTGTTATGTGATGATGTATGTTTTATGATTATGTGGAACACATAAGAAAGGATTCATTATAAGATTGGTGGGACCTATATCTCCCTCCAATGCATTGGGTAAAGATTTTATATCTCATGAGATAGACATGGCTGGAACGGAAGGTTATTTCGGTTCAGTGATACAGGACTGAAACGAGGAGTGAACTCGGTTCAGAAAGGGACTTTGTCCACTAAGATAGTCTTGGCAATGAGTCATGACTAACAAGAAATGATTTTCCATGATTATGTGTGCATGCCACAAAGTTTCAAGTTTCATGTTATGATTATGGGGATCTCATTTTCACTTCTATGATTTATCCCATGTTATGATATTATGAGCTCTTTTGCAGGTTAAGATTTCCAAAAGCTATGTTATTATGTATATGATGTGATTGATATTTCTTTTGTTTACCCTTACTGAGCATTTGAGCTCACCCTTTTATGTTTTCTTTTCCCCAGGATATAAAGAATGGTTTTTAGGTAAAAAAAAGGAAGATCTTTATGGGAGATATTGAAGATCTTTCACCACGTTTAGAAGATTACGTTCTGAGTTTCCAAAGACACTAAACTATTACGATCCTTGTGTGTGTGTTTTTGTTATGTACTAAGTATTCCGCCAAAAGTAATGTAATGTCCATGTACGATAAGCTTCGGGTCTCTACACTCCCCATATAATCCCTTTGTTTGGCCTAGACCAAAATAAAATAAAATAATAGATGACTGGCCTGAAAATAGGGAAAAGGATCCTTCAAGAAGATCACATAATAGATTGTGAGAAAAACAAATAAAATAAGAAAGTGGATTAAATCTCTTACCATGACGAGTCCAACATGACATATGGTGGCTCAATAAGATTCTGATTGAAGGATATATTGAAGAACCTAAACATGAAGAAGGTGGGAGCTCTCACACATGTGATGCAACTGTTGGAACAATAAAAATGAAAAGTGTTTAGCCCTTTTAAAACAAAGTAGGGTAAAAAGGTAATTCACCCAAAATTTAATGTAGTGTATGGTTTGGCCGCATAGTTGTCCAAACCATGTACCAACTATACAACCGCTACTATCCAATGATAGTTTCCTACACGATTAGCGAGCATAGTTTGTCCATCCTTTCTCTACCCTTGCATTCCCCTCTACCTAGGGTGCACACACCTCATTTCGTAATGAGTATCTCATAAACTTCCCTCTTGGGAGCCCTATAACACCCCACACAATATTTTCAAACCTTGAAAAATGTAGTTCATGGTTTGGTCAAACTGTTCACCTAACCCTTTCCTCCATAATTTAGAGCTCCATGATTCAAATAATCCTTAGAGACTTTTGATTCCCTCCTTAAGTGACTAGACACATTTATACGGATAAAAACATGATTCAAACTAAAATTTAAAATACACATTGTAAGGACCTGGCCTTGAACATTATATATTATAGTGGAATTAGACTAAAATTCACTTTCTTTTATTCCCAAATATCTTTTAATTTTATAGTTTTAGATAATTGAAGAAAAATATTATAGATTAAATTTGTACCTTATAAGTGTACACTTTTATATAGTATTCATTATCTATATAGAAAAAAAGTCTTTAAAACAAAACAAGACTTCATTTCATGATAAATCCTCATAGTTTTCTTAACGGTCTCTTCCTTATTGTTAATATCACTAAAACTTATAGAAAAAAAATTAAAACATTTGATTAAACCAAAATCCCAGAACTGAACATTAATATAAAGAATGAAATCGTTATTATAAAAATATTTATAAAAACATTCCTTTTTCATAATAAACAATTTATTTCCTATGAATTCATCGTTTATACTAACATAATTCCATAAAATATTTTATAAGATTATATAAAGTCGAAATAAAAATTCATAAGGTTTTCTTAAATTTTTTCATTAGGTTATTACTTTCACCCATAAAACATAAGCTCTTAGCTTACATTATGAAATCATAAGATTCCAATAAAATCCTTATAAATAATAGATAAATCATAAAAGGGAACTTGTGGAATCATTTTTTATCATTCTTATATATTTTGTAGCTCTCATGGACACATAGGGAGTAACAAACATTTTTATATTTGGAATAACCATCACAGTATATTCTGTAATCTCTTAGGGGTAACATAATCGATAAACGTCGTCCCTATACCCAATGCATTAGAGAGATATAATGGGATCACTCACCCTAGTATTATTATAGAACCACTCATCATCATAAAAAAATACCAAGAACCATAACATAATCATAACTCATAATTCATATATTAAAAAACATTCTTCATGGAAATAACCTTTCAATTTTTAAATCACTTGTATTTATAAAAAATAATCACTTAAAAAAGGGAAAATTTTATTTGAAAAAAACATTTTAAATTTTAAAGTAATATTCAAAAAAATTAGTTATAAAGACAAAAGGAAAATATGATCATGTTTTATTATTTAAAAAGCATTCATTTTGACATTTGTAAAAAGATTTGAAAGACTAACTTTAATGGAGGATTTTGAAAATAAACTCACTTAACTTGAGTATGAATAATCAAAAAAAAAATATTTAACCTCATAAATAATAAACTTAATGTAATTATTTAAATTATTGAGAAATATTTTCATTATTATTATTAATTTTATTCACTTATTTGTATGTTATAATAATTACTTCATTATTTAATTTTATGTTGGACACCTTGACGATATTCATTTCAGAGTACTATAATGACTTCAGTAATTTGACTATGGTCAAAGTGTTAATTAATAAACCATAATTATAATAATAATAATTAAATAATCATAATTTATATAAATCAATTATACTTTTAAATATAACCACAACTGGTTTTATGAAAAATGAACGATGTTACAATCATGGAGAGTTTAGGTCGTATGTACGTATGAGTATCATTTCCATTTTTCAGCGATCATTATGGATAGAAGGTTAATATGATTTTATATTTACATAATTATAATAATATAATAAATGTTATATTACATCTTAAAATATAATTATATATATTATCCATGTTTTGTGGTGATGAATAATGAATCCCAACATTCGTGGAGGTGGTCGTCAACACGTACGCATGTACAACATTATCATTTTAATGTTCATGAAAAGGTAAAAATTTAAGTGATATATTGTATTTTGAGAATTATAAATATTTCATTAATATCATATATAATCATTAATTTCATCATTATAACATGTCATGAGCGACGATGATGGAAAATGAATTACATCAGTTCATGAGGCAGTAGTCTGTCATATACATGAATTATAAATAATTTTCCAAATTGATGGAAGTAGAGATATATTTAAGACATTCCAATAATATAATAAAATTTAATTATATGTTTGATAATATATTTTTTATTTTATCATGGTTTAATAATATTTGGAGGACGCGGAAGAAGAAAAAAACATAAACACTTGATTAAAAAGGACACCTCTTCTTCAGACTATCTCATTTGAGTAACACCATAATACCCATAAGGTGTGTGTTATTCCTAACCTAAGGCCTCTAGAATGAGGTTAGGGATTAAATTATGTTATTTGGGCATGGATTGGATGAAAAAAATGGTTTTGAAAAGTGAATAAATGAGAAGAAGAGATGCCCTTTTATATGAGAGCGGAGGGGAATTCTTGAAATTTCTTAAAATATTAAATTAATATAAATTAATATTCTATTAAAAATAGATTCAATGTGAGTTATATAAAATATAATATGATTATGGGTCCAAATACTCTAATAAAATAATTTTTTGACAAGTCTATGTCACATTATCAACCTTATCATTTAGTTTTAACACTAATTTAACTGTTTAACTCTAACCATGACAACATTGATTTTTACTCTTTAAGGGTTAATATTGTTACTATAAAATGAAAAAAAACCCAATTAATGGATCATTATTCACATTTTAAACCTTATAATATACATTTTTTAAATTAAATATTTTTTAGATTTTAAATCATATAATAAAATATTATTTTTTAAAATCTCATTAATGTCAATTTTGACATTATTCATTACATGGACTTTTAAAAATATAAATAAAATAATATAACATCAAAATAATATTTTATTATATTCCTAACATGTTAGTTTTTCTTTAAAGTTATTGTATTACATCAAACATCTCTTATTTTATTTATTTTAATATTTTTAATGTTAATTATTTTATTTTTACATTAATTAAATATTTTATACGTCAATTTTGTTAAATAATTTAAGGAAATTATTTATTCACTAAATATTAAAAATAAATTATAATATTTAATATAAATATATTATATTTTAAAATTATATTTACAGTTTAACATATATTATGGATAAAACCATGTTATAAATATTATTCTTGTAAAAAACAAGAGTGTGTCATGTTTGATTTTTCTTTTAATAAAATATTAGAATTATCATAATATAATACAAGAGGGTATAAATGGTTATATAAACAAAATTTAATGATTATTTATTAATATTAACCCTCCAATAATTCTTGTTCTAATGTTAGGGCCATTTTTTAGTCCTTATCGTATTGATTTTACCATTAATTACCCAATTTTCCTTTTAACATTGTAACCAAAATTACAAAGGTTACTATTCATATTGTTAAAAAGTAAGAGCCCTACATACTAAATCTGGACCACCTAATACCAAATATAAAATCCATTTTTCAAAATTTTAAACACATAAGTTTTATAAATTAATTTAAATTTAAACTGATAAAACCCAATGAAAATTTGTTTTTCTAAAAAATTTCCTTTTAAATATAAAATGTTCTTATTTTAAATTCAAGTATAAAATATTTTTGAAAACACAAAAACGGATTATTTTAAATCTAAATTAACTAATCAAAATTTAAAACTTATTCCAAAACTAATATTACCTCATAAATAAAATACAATTTTCTATAAAGAAGAGTATTTTTAACTACTCATTGAAAAATAAATATTTTAAAAAATTATAAAAAATAATCTTTTGGTAATTTTTAAATTCTAAATTTAAAAATGGAACTAATTTTTTCAAATTAAATTTCTATTACATAAAAATTAAAATTTCAAATACAATATTATAAGAATAAAAATATATAATTCAATAATACTAATAAATGTTAAATTGATATATTTTATAATTAACTAGGTTGTTACATTATCCCCTTTTATAAATTTCACCTTCATAATATTATTTAACTTATTATACATGTTAGGATAATTTTACTTTATTTCATTTTTAGATTCCCATGTTTCTTTCTCAACCATATAGTTTCTCTAAAAAACCTTAACTCGGTGAATTAACTTGTTTCACAAAACATTCTCTCTATGGTCAAGAATATAAACAAGATTTTCATTATATGAAATTTTCACTTCCAACTAAACTACTTCAAAGATTAAAAATTGTGATTAATTTGGAATATAATTTCATTACATTGAAACATTAAAATCATTTTGTACCGAAGATAAAATGAGAGGAAAATCCACTAAGTGGGGAACTAATCCAAATTTCTCCAGGATTTCATGTGATCAAATAAACCAAAGGGCTGTCTTTTAATTATTACCAAATCACATAACACTTTTCCATGTATATATTTTAATAAAAACATGACCACTTATCTCGAATGAAAGGTATTTCCTCCTCTTATCTGCATTAATTTTCTACTTTTTTTGAACTATCTTTAAATTTTGTTAGATCATCTGCACCTTCTCAACCATTTCATATATTAACTCTGCTCTCATAAAATTATTTTCTCCTACTTCATCCTAAAAATCAGGGATCCAAAACCACTATACATATAATTTCTCAAAAGGTTCCATCTGTATGCTAAAATAAAAATCGTTATTATAAGAAAAACAAACTAAAGAAAGATATTGATCCCAAATTCATTGTTATTCTATAGAACAAGCTTGAAAAAAATACAATATTGGTTTAACTGTTCCCTTATACTATCTATCATATTAAGGATAAAAAGAAGAACATAAATTTCATTCAGACACAAAATACTTCTATAGACCTTTCTATAAATTGTATGTGAATCTAGGATCACGATTAGATAAAATGGAGATATGGTCTCCATGAAATCTAATTATATCTTTAATATAAAGTCGAGAAACTCAATTCAATGACATATTATCTATAATGGGATGGAAGTGTCTAAATTATTTATTCAATCAACAATAAGGAAAATCACATTGTTACATTGAGAAGTATTTGGAAATCATATTATCAAAGCCATGTATATATTTTCTCATTTTCACTTTTGCACTAAAAGAGACTGAAGTAACCCATTTTATAACTTTATTTTTTCTTTACCTTACTGAATAGTAAATAATTTTATGGTAATTTCAGAAATATATATTTTCATTCCATCCTTCCAGTAATACTCTCGAATGTCTCTTTGCATCTTAGTTCTATCAGGATGAATGGAAAATGGGGAACAATGAGCTTCACATAACAATTATCTATATATCTTGTAATTAGAAGGAACACATAGTATTTTTCCAAACCTTATCACACCTTATTAATAAAAATTAAAATTATAAAACATACCCATCATAATAGATTCTTCCTTTTCTTACAAAAAAAAGATCCCCCTTCTAAACATACTTAATTCTGTCTGACAGATACTATTACACTGACACTTTAAACAAGATAGAGGAACATATTGCATCCAAAACTTCTATTTAAAAATTCATCTAATAATTAACCAAAAGGTCATATTAAAAATGTAACTTGGTTAATGTAGAATTAATTTTCCATCTCAAAGCACTAGCCACTTATTTTTTCCTTCCAGGATGATAATTGGTCATGCAATATTAATCCTTAATCAATTATATCCATATTCTCTATCTCATTTTCAATTACTTCTTAGTAAATATTTTCTTTAAACTTTTATGATCATTATATAATTTACACTTTTATCCATATAAATGTTGAATCCAAATTTATAAAGTAATAAAAACATAGAATCTATTTTCAAATCATTTGCAGGTTAATTTAACTCATGAGGTTTTTATTTTCGTAATGCACAATAAAATACAACATCATTTTTCATGAGAATTAAACCAATTACCTTCAAGTAAGAATCTCTATATATAGATAAAATCTCTATTTCTCTTGGTTAGGTCCAAAACTAGATCATTCACCAATATTTATTTTAATTCCTGAAAACAATCATCACATTATTTTGTATAGATAAATTTAACTCATTTTTGTGTTAACTTAGTCAGTGGGAAAGATAATCATGGAATTTTTTTAAAAACTATCGTTAATAGCCTACTAATCAATGAAAACAACAATTGTTAATTACATTTTTTAGATTTTTTTCATTCATCAACCAATTTTTTTGGGATCTACTATTATACCATCTTTATTTACAATATTCCCAATGAAATAAATCTTTTATTAAAAAAATCTCATTTTCTATGTTTTTTATATAACTTAATTTCATTGAGGGTTGTAAACACAATACTTAGAAGTTTTTTATAATCCTCTTAACTTTTTTTAATAAACCAAAATATCATCAATATAAACAACTACAAACTTATCTGAATATTCATGGAAGACTCTATTCGCAAGATCTATAAATATAGAAGGGAAATTTGTCAAACCAAAAGGCCGAAATAAAAAACCATAATGACCATATCTAGTATGAAATATTTTTTTTGGAATTTTATCCACCTTCACCTTCAGCTGATGGTACCCAAATATCAAGTCACCTTCAAAAAATAATGAAATCCCTAGAGCTATTCAAACTAGACATAGATATGAGGCAAATGATACTTATCCTTAAAAGTTATTTTAATAAAATCTCTATAATCAGTTGACAACCTCATGGAACCATCATTATTTTTAACAAATATAATGGGATCACCCCATTGTGAAGTTCTAGGATGAATAAAACCATTATCTAAAAACTTCTTTAATTTTCTTTTTATTTCCAAAAGTTCTACATGATCCGTCCGATAAGGGGGTTTTGAAAATGGTGTCATATCTAGAACTAATTCAATAGTAAATCCAACTTCTCGAATAGGTATAACACTGAGAAACTCATCATAGAAAACATCTTGGTACTCATTTACCACTCTCACATCATTAATTTTAATAGTTATTTTATTTTTAACAATATATTAATGATGACCGTAATTTCTAATTTTAATTGATTCTAGGATTCCTGATATGTTAGAAATGGTATGGGTTAATTCTTGTACAAAAAAATATCTATTAAAATAAACTTCTTTAACTATACAATATATCATAGCATGGTAAACATAAATTAATTCCATGCCGATAATAACATCTAACTATAATAGAGGGGAAAAAATAGTAAGTAAATTCTTTTCACAGGAAATGATATACCAATACTTATAATTTCTTTTTTCAATAATATTTCCCCTATTGTTTATACAATAACTTCTAACTTCATTTCCTAAGGTGTTATTTAAAATTTAACATAATATTTCATAAAAATGAAAGAATGTGTAGACCCTAAATCAAAAAACACATTAGAATAATTTTAATAAACAAAAAATGTACCTGATACAACTTCATTGGATAACCCAATATCCATTGAAGTAGTTTCAAAGGATTTCACCACACCATTTTTTATTTTATTCTATATACTTCTCATCATCTTGATTCTTTAGAAACACATAATAATAATATAACCTAACTTTATATTTAAATTTTTTTGCTTCCTAGGTATAATAATTGGTCTTAATACTACAATAATATTTTTCATTGCAATTATGATCCATATAAACAATCTTATCATATTTGAATCACATACCATACTTTTATATTCAATCCCATGTGTTTCTTTACAACAATTCTCACAACATAAAAACTTAATTTTCTTAAAATCAAACTTATTTAATACATTCTTCCCTTTTTATTTCCACCATGAATTATTTTTCTATTCGTTTTTATAGAACAAATGATCTTTTAAAAACTCAACTTACAATTTATCCACATATCAAACAAGTTTCTCATAACTTTTATATTATCTGGACACCAGTTCCCTTCTATATTTTGGCATTAATTCTGAGTAAAATTGATTAATCTTACAATCAAGATCATGGATGGAATTTGGTGAATACCTTAAAAATCAGGTGATTTCTTCTTCATATATAGCCAATGAATACTCATCCTACCTCAATTCCATTTTTCCCATTAAAATTTGAATAATTTTATTAAAATATTCCTCATGAAAAATATTTTTGAATTTACACCATTCCAAAGCATCAATATCCTTTTTATCCTTGATATTATTGACCATCGACCACCACTAGTTGGCTTCACCTTCAAAATGGTAAATAGAAAGTCTTTCCTTTTTATGATATTAGAATCCCATGAAATTGAATATCTTTTCTAGGTCATTAATCCACCCCTCCAACACCAATGGGTCAGAATATCCACCACATTATAGAGGGTGTTTCCTCATAAATTTCTCAACTATCAACATATTCCTTTGCGGTAGAACTAGCTAATCTCTTGCATTGATTCCACCACTATTTATAGCTTGCATCAACTGACCCATCCTAGAAAAAAAGATTCTACTTCCAATTCTAACCATTAATGGTTGTTAATTTAGAATAATATTATCCCCTCAATGCCTTCCAACTTCACCTTCTTTTTTTCCTCTGTAGAAAATAATTCTAAACAAAAGTAATTTAGATGAATCAACATGGTAATATTCAAATTCCCTATCATTTAAATGTAAAAATAATGTAAAATATTTTAAGGTTACTCTATTAACATCATCCTAACCTATAATGTTATCTAAAATGTTCTCTAATACCATCTCTAAGGACCCAGTCATAAAAATCACATATTCTAATGAACTTAGAAAAAAATTCAAGCTCTTTAATTCCGAAAGATATTTTAAATTTAGAGTTTTAGATAATTAAGAAAAAAATATTACAATATAAACCCATATATTTTAAGTGGACACTTATATAAAGTACCCATTTTTTCCATAAAACAAATCTCTTTAAAATAAAACAAGATTTATTTTCAAGGTAATTCTTCACAAATTTCTCAATGACTGCATCCTTGTTCTTACTCACCCGTAAACCTTGTTAAAAAATTTAAAACTTAGGATGAGAAAAAGAACTTAGTAATGGTAATTAAAAATGAAAGAAATAATTACATATTTGGTAACTATCAAAGCTACAGAGGGATTAACCATCATAGTTACATTTGTAATAACCATCATAGTATATTTAATAATCCTATAGGTGAAACCAAATCAGTTAACTTTGTCTCTTTACCCAATGCATTTGAGAGATACAATAGTCTCAAATTATATTTATTTGTAAAGGAACCACCCATCATCATAAATAATTCCCATGATCCATAACATAATCATAACACATAATTCTTGCATAAAAATAATTATTTTGTAAAACAACCTTTCCATTTTAAAATCACTTTTCTTTTTAAAAAGCTACACACCTAAAAATAAAAAAAATATTTCAAAATAACATGAAAATTATAAAGGATTTTTCTAAAAATCTATTCTTAATGATTGAATGAATATCCAATAATTGCATATAAGTTAAAAAAACATCCCATTTGACTTATATAAAATGAGTTGAAAGAGTGACATTAAAATAGGATTTAAAAAATCACATACCTTGAGTTCGAATCATAATATACAATAATTATATTACAAAATAATAACTATAGGTTAATTATTTACTAATTTAGATCATTTTAAAGTTTATTATTCCTTTTATTTCATTTAATACTATTTTATAACAATTACATAATTATTTATGTTTATGTTGGATGTTTTGACGATATCCAGTTCATAAGCCCCGATTGACTTCGGTAATTTGACTATGGTAAAAGTGGTCATTAATCCAGCATATTTAGAATTATATTTATGAAATAATTATAATTTTTATATTTAATTTATAAATTTAAATTCAACCATGAATAGTTTTTATGAAAAATTAACTATGTTACAATCATGGAGACGGTAGGTCGTATGTACGTGTGAGTGACGTTTTCATTTTTCAACGATCATTATAGAAAGAAGGTAAATATGATTTTATAATTCCATAATAATACTAATATCATAAATATCATATTAAATCATCAAATATACTAACATATATTATCCATGTGATTTGGTTATGAAAAATGAATCACATCGCTTCATGGAGGTGGTAGTCCACACGTATGCACGAATGACATTATCATTTATATGTGTATGGAAAGGTAAGAATGTAAGTTATATATTAACTTTTTATAATAATAAATATGTCATTAATGTCATATATAAACTTTAATTCAATAATTAAAACATGTACTGAGATATGGGGATTTATAATGAATTATATTGGTTCGTGAGATGGTAGTCCACCAAACACAGGAATGATAAATTCGTTTGCCATTTTCAGGATGGGGAGACAAATTTAAGAAATTACACTAACATAATAATCTATAATCATATGGATTATACTAGATTTATTATTTTATAATGTTTTGGGAATATTTTTTGGAGGTATAAGAAGAAAAAAATAGAAACACTTGATTAAAAATAATATTGCTACTTCGTACAATCTCTATTTATTAACAACTTAAAACCTCTAAGGGGGATTTTTTACCTCAACTATGGCCACTCAAATTATGGTATGGATTACAGAAATGGATTTGGTAAGATATTTTCTGAACCCAAATGGTTTTGAAATGTGATTAAATGATAATAATATGTTCCCTTTTATATGAGAGGTGGGTGTCACTCTTATGATTTCTTGAAATAGTAAATTAATATAAATTAATTTTCAATTAAAAATGGCTCAAAAGTAAGTAATTTATAATATAAAACGATTATGGGTAAAATTACTCTAATAAAATAATTTTTTTACAAAATTAGATCACATTCATAAACTTATCATTTAGTTTTCACACTTATTTAACATCTTTAACTCTTACTGTGAAAACAATGATTTTTACTGTTTAAGAATCAATATTATTACTATTAAAATGAAAAAGACACAATAATTCATAATGTTAAATATTTTAAAACATGTCCCTAAAAATTTTATGAATTTAACAATTTTATGAATTTTATATCATTTAATAAAATATTATATATTTTAAAATATCATTAATGTCAATACTGGCAGAAATTCATTACATTTAATTTTAAAAATATCAATAAAAAAGAAAAATTAGAAAAAATTATTGTAATACATTCTTAAAATGTTAAAGTAATCTATAAAATTATTTTATTACATTAACTATCATATATTATAATTATATTAATATTTTTAATATCATTTATTTTTTTATTAATTAAATAATTAATGCATCAGCGTTGTGAAGGTATTTAAGGTAATTTTTTCATCTCTAAAAATTAAAATTAAATGACCAAATTAAAGATAAATCTATTATATTTTAAAAAATATTTATAGTTGAACATATCTACTACATAATACCATATTAAAAATATTATACTTATTAAAAATAAGGGTATGACATGTTTGATTTTTATTTACCTAAAATATTATAAAGGTCGTAATATAATCAAAGTGGCCATAAATGGTCGTATAATTGAACCTTCATTATTAGGGATGAATATAAATAATCCAATAAAATTAGGTCAAGTTATAGGATCATTTTCTAGTCCTTATAATTTTATTTTTACCCTTATTTACCCAATTTACCTTTTATCATGGTAATAAAAAAAATACTAAGGTAACTGTTCATATTTCCCAAAAATAAATGTGACAAATTTTCTAAATTTAAACCCTATGATTCCAAATATGATATCTGTTTTCCAAATTCAAGGAAATGAATTTTCATTATTTAATATAACTAAAAACTTATAAAACCCAATGAAAAATTGTTTGTCATAAAAGTTCCATTCTCAAATGTAAAAATTTTTAATGCTAAATTCATGTATTAAATCAATTAAAATCAAAATTTTATTATTTTAAAAGATAATTAATTAATTAAATTTTAATACTGATCAAAAATATAATTTAACATTATAAATAAATTTCAGTTTTCAATATACACTAGAATTATTTTCACAATTCATTGAAAAATCAATATTTTTAGAAAATTTTCAAAATTAACTTTTTTTCACATGCTGAATTTAAAAATGAAATTAAATATTTAAAGTTAAAATTATATAACTTGGAAATTAAACTTTTTAATAAAATCTTATTAGAATATAACTACATAGTTTAAGATTACAAATGAATGTTAAAATGATTTCTTCTATTATTACCATTGCTGCTACATAAATAATTAATAGAAAAGTCTAGGATCTTATATAATTTCAATTAACACTTGAAATTACATGTAAAATAATTTTTACAAATGAGAAAACCATTACAAATATTCATACAATTTTTATTAATGGTCATTCATTGGAATACTTAAATAAATAAAACATTTAGATTCATTATGTATCAAATTGAATGAATTTTTAAGAAAAACATGAAATAACCTACCATAGTTTAATACAGATCAAGAAAAAATTATCCTCCATTGATTTATGATGCTTTAACCAGTATCAAAAAGTCCTTTGGACACCCTAGATACCAAAAACTACTAAATAAAGTATATCAAACCTAAAAATCAAACTTGAAAATCCATATGCATTTTAGGACAGGTAGAAATTGAAGGGAAGAAGAAAATGGAGTAGGATAAGAATGAAAAGAAGATGAATAAAGGGATTTTCCTAGATAAATATTTAAGAAACAAGCATAGATTAGGACTTAATCATTAAAGGAGGAAAAGAGAGCCACTATCTCATTCACCCTAACTTGGATTAAGTGAAAGAATAAAAAATGGGCTAAACCCCCCCCCCCCTAAATTTTAAGAGGGAATAACCACAAAAACCCAACAAATTTCCTACATAGTTAATAAGGATAAGACACATAGTTTATTAAACTATGCACCAATTGTGTGCATGGAACTATCCAAATTGATTTAACGTCCATGGTTTCCCCACATGATTTATAATAATTATGTGCAATATATATACTAAATAAAATTTTCAAATGGGTATGTTTCCTGGTTTCTTCTACCAGTTTCAAAAGCCATGATATACCCCTGTAGAGAAAACCATGCATACTCAAAATGGACTATAGGGGACCAAATCCTATATTTGTGTAAACATCATTGTCGGATTTATTTTAAACCATGTGGTGGAATACCATTCACAGAATGAGAAATTAACTAAAAACAAAAAAAATCAAGAATGAAGCTTATAAAAATTGAAGTTTCACAAGAATTGTTATTATCATATAGAAAATACATCTATAGAAAATAACACACTATGATACCAAACTTTGACCATGAGAATGAATCTCCCAAGAATTTGTGAACAATAAATAAATCCACAAATTTGAAAAAAAAAATCATCATATAGCCCACTTTGACTTCAATAGAAAACACAATTAGATAATATAAGGTATGGAAAAACACATAATAGGGGTTTTAATTTCATCTTAAATAAAACCCATAATTTTTAACCTCCTTAAATATTAAATATATCGATAATATAAAATATAGATATACCGATAAAAAATTAGAGTAAACATAATCAGAAATAAAATGTTCAGATGTATATAACTACAGATAAGATTAATATGAATAATAAGAAAATAAAATATCAGTATTTTTTAAAATATTGGTGAATCTATAAACACAACATAATTTAGTAAAAACATATATTATTGTTTTTATAGATCAAATACTTAAAAGGGATATTAAAAATTTTAATTTTAGTTAATATAAAATGAGATTCCAAAACGTGATTCAAGGATTCCTCAACTATAGACCTATTGAAAGGTATCTGATTCTCTAAGTCTAAATCATGGCACTATCATCCTTACCCTAGAATCTATATAGAAATATTTTATTTAATTAAAAAGACCAATTTTTTTTAAAAAAATATTCATCTTTATTTCCATCATATTTTATTCTAAGATTAATAAATTCATATTTATCATTATTATACTCATCCTTCATCCTTATTTCCCTATTCTCAAGAGTAATAGAATAAAGAATCATATCTTTAATGTTAGGAGAATCTTCCAATGCATTGAAATATTTTAAATCAATAGATATCTTATTAAGGGTTTTATATTTCATCCTACCCACAAAAAAATTTCTCACCTTTATGAATATCAGCATAAAATAGGAAATTCATTGGTAATCATCACTATATTTTTAGGAACCTTATTAACTAATATCACTTTCACTTGTGATCAATGTATCCATGGCCTTATAGTTTTTATAATTTTCTTTTTATATTTATATCTAGAATAATTTCAGTATTTTATTTTTTAATCAGGACATTTAGGTTGAATATGAAATGACATACTCAATTAAAAGAATATAGGACCTGTTGAATCATTTTTTATAAATTCAAATTTTTTTTCTTTGGTTTATTGTTTAGATATATATGTTTTCTTATATACTGATTCATTCTTATGTAAAACTAATATCTTTCACTCTCATTTAACTCAATAATGTTATTATCTTTGGATGTACTCAATTTATCATTACAGTATATGATATTAAAATTTAGGATAGATGTAATGGTAATACCATTATTCTTATTTTAATTATCTATATCTATTCTCAACTAACTTTTATACCACATTAAGGTTCTAATTAAATCATCTAGACTTATCTTTTCAATATATTTGTATCATAAATAATACTTTTTAAGATTCAAATTTTTTACATTGAATATAAATGACTTTCTCCAAAAGTTGATCATTAGATATTTACTTCTCACCGTGTTATTATAAGATATTTACAAAATAAATTATCCATTGAAGCATTTGGGATAAAATTTTACCAACGATAAAATCAAAATCCTGATAATCTAATCTTAGCATAGATCTCTTAGTCTCAAAAAAATTATTTTCCAAAATTAATTACATCTAAAAGTTTCAAATTCCACATGTAGTAATATAAGATGAAACTTAAATATATATGCCTTATTAGATTAAATAGAGTAGGTTATTTAAAACTCTAAAATTAAGTTTAAATTCATTCGTGTCTTCGATTGAAAAAGTAAGAAACATATCTCTTCAGTACTTTGTAACTACCAGTAGGAGTAAGATAAATTTCAAATATAATATTAATAATGAAGTTTTCTATCATGTATCTCATGTATTAATAATCATTTCCATAAAAAATAGGCTTTCTATTTAGATTTATATTTCCAGGGTACTATCATGTATACCATGCATACAAAAAACGAATATTCTACATGCTATTGGGAATAAGGAAACTGAAAATGAAAATATGATAAAGTGAAGAAAAATCCAGAAATAGGAATATTAGGTTTAATCTCAAATTTATAGACTCATCTCTAATACGAAATTTTGGATAATATAAGGTATAGAAAAAAACTACAAGTGGGGGGGGGGTGAATTTCAGTTTGAATAAAACTAAAAATTTTATACCTCCTCAAATTTTAATGTTATCAATAATATGAAATATCAACACTCCCACACAAAAATAAGAGTCGGTAAAATCAAAATTAAAATGATAAAAGTTATTTATCAACAGATGAGATTAATATTTACAATATAATATAAAACTATTGACATATTATAGAATTCTGATGAAACTATAAACATAATGGATTATAGAAAAATAGAAAGTATGGAATTTATATGTAAAATAATATCTAAAGGTTATTAAATATTGTACATTTACCCAATGAACATGAGAAATATTGAACTAGATTTAAGGTATCCTCGACTATAGGCCTATAAAATTATATTTTTTCATTAAAATTTATTCTTATCAAGGCCTTTCTTACCATGTAAGACCTCGATCATATCAATCAGGAGGTACCACCTTCAACAGACCTTGAACTATGTATTTTTAATACTATAATCTGTATCTCAATATACTCACTACTGAAACTCGTATCTCAACCCTATCATCCTCACCCTATAATCCCTCAATCAAAATAATTAGTAATAAAAAAATTAAAATAAGAAATCTAAGATCTTTTACAATAAAACTATACAATCATAAGCTCTAGAAGATACCTAAAAAGTAAAATAATCACAATAGTGATAGTTAATGATATATTTAAGACTTAAAGTTATTAAAATATTTCATAGGGGTCCTGTAAAATTATTTTTAATGTGTTTTTTCGAATCCTCAATATGTACATCTATTTATAGATTATACTCCAATGGTTGAATTTGGCATTCTTCATGGTCAGTTTAAATGACATCAACATCAACATGATCATCTACCGATGAACTTAGCTTTAATATTTAACTATATATAATGTTATTATAAAATATTATAGTGATTTTTATAACTATGAAAGGGAATATAATTCATCTATTCATGAAATTAGTCTTTCACAATTCCTCAAACTATCAGTAATTTGAAATTTCTTAAATCAACAAATTTTTAAAAATCCGTATATCATTTGTATATCATAAAAAATAGATCATAATTATTTCTCTTAAAGGGTTTTACATACCTTATAAAAAATAAATATAAAATAAAAAACCACAAGTTAAATCAAAATCCTAAGGAATTAGTTCATGGATTTCAAAAAAATAAGATAATGTGATTCTATAACTCAATAAACACAACCAAAGAAAAGTAAATGTACATAAATTGAAAAAAATAACCAAACTCAACTTGCATATCAAAAAAATACAAGAAGAACATCCCATAATCATGCTGTAATAATTAGAAACATGGGTTAATAAATCAGGTCAATGTACTCAACAGTTATTCTTGGACCCTAATCTCAGAACATCGTCCCATGAAGAACCCAAAAAAGTTAACACCATCATGTGATCGAATTAACAAAGGTTCCATTCATCTTTATTTCCAAAGAAAAAACCCAAGGTTAACCTAAGATTCACTCATCAAGAAACCAACTGCAAAATAGACACAGTATAAGAAAACATCAGGTGGTACAAAGGAAGAAAACCCAACAATGGTAAGGATTTCACCCAACCATAATTAAACATTATACACAAAATAAAAATAGTCTTATACACTAATAAAAAACTCATTACCATCCAAAAGATATTTTCCATGAGTTCCTTGATTTAAATGAAAATGAAATCACCCTAACAACACACAAGATCAACCCCCAAATAGCCAGCTACCTAAAACCCAAATGATATATCCACTAATTGGGAACTAGAAACTATCTCTTAAATATATGATTCACTATATCCAAAAAATATATATCCAATATTAAATAAAAATACCTTATGGAATAGAAATTATTCAATCGATTTTGAGGAATTGAAAAGGTCAACTCCGCTACTGAGTATTGAGTTTAGGTAGAGTCAAAACTCTAAGATATATTACTAAGAGTAATGGGATCTCCGTATTTTCATTAAGACCTTACTAGGAATATATATAAACTATAATGGAACATAATCTCATCCACTAATGCTCCTAAATCAAATCGATTGTTCCCATATCCGGAGGGATAACCCAAAATCACCCATTTAACATAACAAACACATTCCAAAAATTTCTTTTTTTTAAAGACCATTATCCCTAAAAAACACCTTAAAAATTTTCATATGATATTAAATCATCAAAAAAATCCCATTTCAAAAGAAAATCATTCAATAAATTTTTAATCATAATAATTCATAATAATTAGGTTATATTAAAACACTTCTCAAATTCATTTCAAAACCAATTCGCCTCTTTAATTCCAAGATATATTAAAAATTCCATTTTTAAATCAATTATATTTTTAAATTCACTAGATAATAAAATTAAAAGAATCCCAGTTTAAAATATAACCATTTATAAATTTTACTTTTCAAAATAAAACACAATTTTCACCTAAAAAAGACAACTTTATCTTGTTTAAAATAAAACAAAACTCTTTCCATTTAATGAAACTAAATTTAAAAACAATATTTCTAAATAAAAAAATTATTACAATAGAAACCAAATATTTTTCCAACACCCTTATGAAAATAGTTTAAAAAAATAACTGCATAAAATTTCTACTTCCATCCCAAAACCATTTTCTAATCACACAACAAAAAATACCTAAGGAAAAAAACCAAGCATATAAAATGAAAATAACAATAAATAAAAACTTGATAATAATAAATTAACTATAAAAACTCCTTTAATTAACATCATACCAATAAAAAACACTATTTGTATTGATTTGGAAAGCAAAGGAGGAAAAATTAAAAAAAAAATAAAGATGAAACTGCACTATGTGTAGTTTACCCACATGGGATAGTAATCAATGTAACAACTGTTTGAAAGGAACTTTCATGGTTATATAAACATTTTATATGGCCACCTTATATTGTACCAGACCATGTAGGATGTCCTTGAAGCCTTGGTTTATTCATAAATTTCACATATGAAACTCAAACTGACCCCCAAAATCACATATACACTCAATGAAGATCCAAAAATCATCAAAATAGGTCAAAATTCATCAAAATATATCCAAAATGAAACATAAAATAGATACTCAAATCCAAAACAACCATGGAAACTTGAGGAACAATGTGAATTAAAACTAGTTAAGAGCTTTACTGCACTCTCCACATGATTCTTTCAAATGATACTTAAATCGATTCTACCTAAACACACCCCATATAATAATAAGGTAAGGATAAGATACCATTTTTTACAAACCAACCTAGGTCATCCATCCACTAAAAAACTAATCCATTTTGTGGGTGACCCAAACTACTTTATTGATCATCTTGGGTTGAAAATTATTTCAAGTATCTAAAAATATAATCAAAGATAATAATTTCACACCTATATAAAAATAATAAACTATATGTGTATTCATCCTTAATAATTGTGTATAACCCATATGTAGGTAATACACCCACACCATCAAAATAGAAATAAGATAATTAATAATAATAACCAATCAGATTATGGAGGTATAAATAAAATGGATACATACAATAAATTGATTATGAAGGAAATTTAGTATCTCAAAAATAAATAAAGAATAATTATATATGTAGAACTAAAAATATACAATATAATGAGGCTGATACATACAAATCCTAGAAGTAAATATAAAAAACAAAATAACCACCATAATAATCATCACATGATCCTTGGTCACTCTCCACATCCCAATATGATCTTCTCTAAAACATCTCAAACCATAAGTCCAAAGATAAGGCCCCCAAAAGAAAACCATAATATCTTTACACACTAACTTGTGTGTACACGGTACGATAAAAATATATACTTGTATGCAAGAAGAAATTTTTTTTTACTTCATTATAAATTTAATTTAATTTTATTCTAGTTAAAAAAATACAATGATAATTTTTATATATCGTATGATGATCCAAAATCATATCAATGTTTACAAAATTCCTTTACCATTTATTTTTAAATGGAAAAAATTACTTGAACCCCATTTCTTAAAGCATCATCCCCTTTCAAGTCAAAAAAATAATTTTAAATTCACTTTTGGGAACCACTTTATAAATATAATTTATATTAAACACATTGAAAGTATTTTAATTAAACAGTATAGTGAAAGAAAAATAAAAAAATGACATGGAGTCATGACACAAGATAGATAGTGAAAGTTAAGGGTTCATAGTTCCATGTGTCTCAATAAAACAAGGGAATAAAAAATAAAGCAAGTCCCTAAGGTTAATCATCAAGAAAAATGGTAAATACATAACCATACTATGAGGTGTCCCTTAACATACTCAGGATGGAACCATCTATATTCTTATTGATGAATCTCCAAATTCAATAACCATCTAACTGCTATAAACTATCTAAACTAGTGGAACTACCCTATGTTCTATAAGAACCATAGTGGATCTAGAATATCTAATTTTTAATAGGTAGTAACCATATCTCATCCCTAACTAAGATTCCTAGGATCCCCATGTATTTAATCAAGCAATAAGAGGTGATCGATACTATCAATCAAGTATCAATACATACCTAAAAAGTATAAGTATTAAATATCATTTCACCTATGAAACCCTTGAATAAATAATCCATTTCCACATACAAATAAAATCACAAAAATTTAGCAATAGGGATTCCCCTTAGGCTATTAACCATATCACATCAACCAATAATACCCCTAGGGATCACAATTCCATAGAGGGATTAATAGGGTCTCACACACACAGACTCAATTTAAATCTATTAAAAAGTTCCAAATAATCCTTAATTAAAGAGGACTCAAAAATTTTAGCATTTTCCTAATGGTTTTAAATTTCATTTCAAACAATTCATTAAAATAAATCCATTAAAATTCATTTCCAAATCATTTTCTAAAAAAATAATTAAAGAAAATGAAAATTCAATTTTAAAAGAAAATTTCTTTTTCATTTGAAAACACCCAAATGTTCAAACACCTCTTTCACATTATTTAAACATCAAAATGGGATCAAATAATTTAAAACAAACATTTTATTTGAAATAAATATATAAATATTTTTTGAAACATGTAATTCCATGTACCCCTTGAAATATTAAGTAAAAGAATTATACCAAGTGAATAACTCTTTAAAAATATTTATAAAAGTTTCTTGAATGATATTACATAGGAATAATTTAAAAAAATATACATTTATGAACACCGATTATTTAATGAAAATAAAATTTAAAGAAACAAAAAAACCCATCCCCCTCTACATGAATGTCATTAACTTTAAACTAAGATGCTCCAGTAGGCATCAAGGTGTACTCTGTATACCCTAGAAACCAAAGACACCATGAATCTTACGCCCCCAAACCCTAAAATCAAACCCATATTTCCATAATGTTTTCACGAGAGGGGTAAATTAAAGGTGAATTTAATAGGGAGGAGGAAAAGAAGGAATGAAAAGAGTAATAGGTGGATTTACCTAGATAAATAATCAATAAATATGATTGAAGGAGGATTGAATCGTCAAATGAGTGATGGACAGTTTCCCTCTCATGTATCTTATCTCAAATAATTGATAGGGAAGGAAATGAGGCTAAAACCCCTTAAATCTAAAGAGGAAAAAAATATAAAAAACCAAAAAATTAAACATTTCATTAATCCATATGGTTAAGATAGAAATTTTAAAAACCATTCTCTAACCATAATCATGGAATTTCCAAAATTGTAGCATGGTTCATGGTTGCCTCACATAGTTTATACTATCCATTTACTAAATGATCCTTTCACATGGGAAAGCATTATATTTTATATTTTGAGTCATAAAACCATACACTATCCAGGTGTGGAAAACCACATGAATAAAAAATGGACTGAAATGGAATGGATATTATCTTTATGTAAACATAATTTCACCATTTCTTTTAAATAATGTGGAAAAAGCTGTGCGCAGAAGGAAAGATTCTAGGAAAATGAAAAAATGAGTACAAAAATTATTGAAATATAAATTGTTCAAAAAAATAATTAAAATCATATATTTTAAATACATATATAGTTACATGGGTGTGATATGTATTCTATTTATTGACTATTAAACTTATGTAACTATTTTATTATAAAACTTTTAAGATCAAAATACCCTTGATTATTTTAACACCAGTTGATTATAATAATAATTAAATTTTTTTGCACATAAGCACCTTATAGTTCTATTTAATTGATCTTATTTTTTTCATGTTATAACATTTTGAAATGTTTTTAAAATAATTATAAAAAAATAATTATGATTATATTAATTAAATATTAATAAACTCTTGTTCTAGGTTTTCAAAGTGTCTTAGATTTATTTCTATTTCTAGAAAAAAAACTATCAACCTCTAGATAAAAAAAATAGGTTTCTAGTACTTTATAAGTCCATATTGTGAATTCATCTCAAAATGTGAAAAAATAATGAAATCAAAGAATATTTTCTTACCTCCCCATAAATGGTTCCAATTTCATGATGCAACTATCATATGTAAGTAATGGAATATAAATTTTAAACTAAGGAAAAATGTAGTGTAGTTGTGTAAATTGAGCTGTCTCACGAAGAGGAATTCATCCTTAGTGTTTCTTTGTGTGTTTTTATTTGGGTGATAGTGTAAAATTACATACTAGTGGGTGAGTGTGAGTTATTAAAGTCAATATGTGTGAAATAGTGGTATTACATCATATATAGTAATTTTATAAAAATTTAGCAGGATTCATTTTCCGGTGATTTTTTATATGGATCACCTCTTAGCAAATAAAAATTATTTGATGTATCTTCCTCATAAGTTTTAAACATAAAATTATACTTTTAATAAATTTATCTTTTTAATTCTTATACTTCTTTCAATTTCCCATATCATTTTTTAGAATCTATTATTCATTTAATTTTCTAAATGGATCCCAAACATATTGATAATTCTTCTACCATGAGGTTGACCACTGTGGATAAAAGTGTTGAATCAGGAAACAAATATCTTGTACATGTGAATCATATAATTCTATTAGACCCGATGGGAGGGATATTGAGAAGCTAAACCACATCAAAAAATTTTCCTCTTTCTTGATTTCAGTTTCTTAGTGAAATTACCATCCCTTTTCTATATTAAAACCATCCAACACAATATATCTTCTAATACTCTTATCTTACTCAAGATAATGAATCATTAACTAGATGAACTACTAGAAAATTATCCTTTACCAATGGTTTCAAATAGTTGGTAAAGGCTAGACAAAATTTAGTATAAACTATACCAACAGTTTTCCAAATTGTTGGTTGTAGAGGTATGGGGATAGACATATCCCAATGGTTCTATGAGAACCATTGAGATATGGCTACAGAATGGATTACATACCAATGGTTTCTTATAACCGTTGGTATAAATGTTTATGAATTTTTAAACCCATTTTAAATATTCAAATTCACGTCTATACCAATAGTTACTAAATCGTTGGTACAAACTTTTTCCAACGGTTCCTCACAAATCATTGGAAAAATTCAAGTAAAAGATCTATACAAATGGTTTGTAAACTGTGGGTATATAATTTTACCAATGTTTTACATGAAACCAATGGTATATGTCTTCTTTACACACATATTCCAATGGTTTTAAACTGTTGGAATATGCTATATGCACCCACAGCAGCAAGCCCACCTCCCCCCCTGTGCACTGCAGCAATTCACTTCCACCAAAAATTCTGTCTCCCCCCTGTGCACCTGAAGTAAACCTATCACACATATAGAATTTATACATAATTATACCTATGAAAATGCATCAAACCAAACACACATACATAATTCATACAGAATTCCAAATACCTACAAAATACATGCAGAATTCTGTATGAATTCATACAAAATTCATACACATACAACAATTACCTGCATGTATTTTCCCATGAAACTTATATTCACTTTGAATTGTGCACATAAATAGTTCTTTTAGTGGGTTAATAATATCCATTTATGTTTAGACTCTACCATTTTTCATGTAGGAGTGGAACAAAGATGGTGTTCAGGGAGGGGGTGCTAAGGGAGGGGGTTGTCCATGGGGTGGGGGTGTCCTAGGGGTGGCGGTGTCTAGGGGGTGGGGTGGTGTCTAGGGGGTGGGGGTTTTCTAGGGGTTTGGGGGTGATATCCAAATGGGTAGGTGGTGTCCAGGGGGGTTGGGGTGTCCAGGTTTTGTGGTGGTGTCTAGGGGGGCTATCCAGGGTGTTGGGGGAAGGGGGGCTATCCAATGGGATATGGGGTGTCCAGGGGGTGTGGGTGTCCAGGGTGGGGGATATCTAGGGGGTTGGGGTTTGTCCATGGGGAGGGGTGTCTAAGGGGTGGGGTCTAACTAGGGGGTTAGGGGATGTCTAAGGGGGTAGGGGTGTCTAGGGGCTATCAAAAGGGGTAGGGGTGTGTAGGGGTTGGGGTGTCCAGGGGGATGGGGGTGTCCAAAGGGGTGGGGGATGTCTAGGGTGTGGGGGCTGTCCATGGGGGTGGGGGTGTCCAGGGGGTGGGGTGGTGTCCAGGGGGTGGGGGATGTCCAGGGGTTGGGGGTGCTATCCATGGGGGTAGAGGGTGTCCAGGGTGTGGGGTTGTCCTATGGGTTGGGGTGTTCGGGGGGTGGGGGTTGTCCATGGGGGTGGGGTGTCCAAGGGGTGGGGGTGTCCATGTGGTGGGGTGTTGTCCAAGGGTGGAGGGATGTCTAGGGATTTGGTGGGCTTTCCAAAGGGTTTGGGGGTGTCCAAGGTGGTGGGGGTGTCCAAGGGGTGGGGGGTTGTCCAGGGGGGTTGTCCATGGGGGTGGGGGTGTCCAGGGTGGAGGTGGTGCCCAGGGGCTGGGGGATGTCTAGAGGGTTGGGGGCTGTCCAAGGGGGTAGGGGTGTCCAGGGGGTTTTCCAGGGGGTGAGGGTGTCCAGGGGTGGGAGTTTTTCTAGGGTGGGGGAGGTTGTCCATGGGGGTGGGGTGTCCATGGGGTGGGGGTGTCCATGGGGTGGGGTGGTGTCCAGGTGGTGGGGGCTATCCAGGGGGTTGGGGGCTATCCAAGGTTGTAGGGTGTTTCTTGGGGGTGGGGGTGTCCCGGGGGTGCAGTTTTTAGGGGGGATTTCTAGGGGGTTGGGGGCTGTCCATGGGGTTGGGGGTTGTCCAAGGGGGTAGGGGGTTGTCCTAGGGTGTAGGGGGAGGGGGTCTCTCGGGGGTGGGGGTGTCCAAGGGTTTAGGGGCTATCCATGGGGGTGGGGGATATACAGGGGTTGGGGTTGTCCAAGGGGGTGGGGGAGATATCCAGGGGTTGTGGGCTATCCAGGGGGTGGGGGGATGTCAAGGGGGTTGAGGTGAAGTCCAAGGGGGGGGGGGGGGGGGGGGCTGTCCATGGGGTGGGGATGTCCAGGGTTGGGGTTTCCATTGGGTGGGAGTGTCCAAGGGGTGGGGTGGTGTCGAGGGGGTAGTGGGGTTTCTAGGGGATTTTTGGGGGGTTTCCAAGGTGGTAGGGGTGTCCAGGGGTGGGGTGTCCAGGGGGTGGGGTGTCTAGTGGGTGGGGTGGTGTCCAAAGGGTGGGGGTTATCCAGGGAGTTGGGGGGATGTCTATGGGGTAAGGGTGTCCTGGGGGTGGGGGTGTCCTGGGGGTGAGGGTTTTTAGTGGGTGGGGTGTCTTGGGGTTGGGGGGTTGTCCAGGGTGTTGGGGGTTGTCCAGGGGGTGGGGGCTATCTAGGGGGTGGGGGCTATCCAGGGGGTTGGGGGGACTGTCCAAGGGGGTTGGGGTGTCCAAGGGGTGGGGGTGACCAGGGGGTGGGGGTGTCCAGTGGGTGGGGTGGTGTCAAGGGGTGGGGGTGTCCAGGGGGTGGGGGTGTCTAGGTGGTGGGGTGGTGTCCAGGGGGGGCTCTCCAGGGAGTTGGGGGTGGGGGTGGTTGTCCAAGGGGTTGGGTGTGTCTAGGTGGGTGGGTGGTTTACAGGGGGTGGGGATGTCCAGGGGGTTGTGGGGGTTTTCCAAGGGGGTAGGGTGTCCAGGGGGTGGGGGTGTCTAGGGGAGGGGTGAATCAGTCACAACAAATCATCAAGTCGGGTTTTATTATTTATATATAATGAAATAAATATAATGTAACCTACCTAATCACACGAATATTCAAGAAAAAAATCATCAAACATAAATTTTTTGTAATATTAGTAAAAAATGTAATGTAATAATATATCCCTCATAACCATCGTTATCATCACCATCATCATCAGTCTCACCCCCATCCTCATCATCATCCCCATCATCTTCCCTGCCCTCATTAATTCCCTCATCCTCGCCCTTGTACTCTGCCTAAACCTCTTCCTATCCCTCCTCCTCCACCTCCACCTCCTCCGCCTCGGCCTCCTCCTTGGCCTCCTCCTCCTCTGCATCACCCTCCTCCTCTCCATAATCTTGACCACCACTATAACTTTTACCTGGTGAACCATATATAAAACACATCAGCCACATATATTCATCATGAGCAGTGATGGCCTCTGGTAGAATTATTGGACGTAAAACATTCAATAGTTTTATAAATGCAGTGTTTTCCCTAGAAGACTATTCTGATGTCTATGTGGCCCCTTTTTAGCCTATTATACCTTTACCTTAACCTGATGGAACTCAGTGGCACTACATCTCATACCTGAGGAGGTCCAATACCTCAACGGGACTATACTCTTCCCAAGTTAGCAGAGTACTCTTCCAGGGTGCTCAACTCCCAACACCTGATGTAAGTGTTCGTTTGGACCAAAATTATTAGGTTCCTAGGTATCAAGGGCCTCTAAAGAAGCCTATTACGAATATAAATATATTATTAAGTTACAAAATAGATATTAAAATTTGAAATCAACAAAGTAAAAAATGCAATCTACTGCTGTGACGTTTCATTAACCGCACTTCCATATTTCTTCCTTCGACTCGAGCAAAACAGTTTTGCTCAAGGCACATGTCCTTCAATATTCAATTTTTACCTCTACAATGACATTTAATGTAGGGAAAAAATTAAAAATAGGTTTCCAATTATTAATTTCATAACTAAAATTTTATAACATCTTTAGTAATCAAATAAATTATGAAGGAAACTATAGAAAGTGCATGTCCTAACGAAAAGTTATAAACAACTATCATACCTATTTCCTCTCATGATCTGGCATCATATTACGTCCCAATGTTTTATTGGTATTTTTAATCATCAATGTTTTTTATTTCTTCTAGATTGTTTGTAAATAAAATTCCATAATATAAAAGATAGTATTAATGAAAAACATGAAATTTTTTTATTTAAATACCTCAAATATGATTAATACCATAAACTGTATAGTAATTCAATGAGTAAAAATCTACTGATACAGTTCTATCGAACAATCATCCATGATAAGGACTTCCTCTATCTCTATGCCAACTCTATCATGCCAACCAATTTACAACTTGTTCTTATAGGCTCTCCAAATTTCACCTAAATCCTTTAGATGTGTTGGTCGTGCACCCTCACCATCAGGGAAATTAAATAGAAGCTGGAAGAAAAATATTAATTCATATAAATACAAAAAATAATATATTTCATTAAATAAAACATATTTTTTAGCCATATATCAACCCAAAAATTATCCTTAACTTTATTTGGCAGCATTCTCAATGAGAGTGGGCTGACAAGAATGATGTCGAAGTATTTGGAAAGCATCTCCAAAAAACTCTGACATTACTTCCCTATTTTTTCAATCATTTGACTATCTTCATTGTTGTCCACCATCAACTGTGTACAGTGGTTCCACACCACACACATGCAATTATTCCCCAACCCCCTACCTCCTATTAGTAGATGTATCTTTAATTAATGAAAAACAAATATTTTATCAATACATGTTATAATGAAAATAAAAACTAGTATACCAATTTGTTTTGGTTCTATAAATATACCTAGAGTAGTATGATCAATTGGAACCACTAGATCCACAAAAACTGAAGAAAACCCTATACAGGTGGAGTGGGTCCCATTATTTTCTCTGTAGGGATAGTCTCTGGAAGAGAAGGAGTCAAAGAATATGGAATATAAGATCTCAGAGAGAAGTAAGTAGAAGTAAAAAATAAGATAGAATGGATGGTTTTCTGAATTTTGGATGGGGAGTGGGAATCATCATTATATATGGTAAAGACGGAGTGAGGAGACTCATATGTAAAGGGTGGTGAAAACATTGGAGGCCTAAATATCCCATGATTTCTTAATGACACACTGGGATCATAATGTGGTATAGATGGTACGTCAGTGGGAGGAGAAGGGCCTAATTGGGTACACCGGCCAGATCACCTAACTCTCGTACTAGCCTCCCTCATACGAACACCCTGAGTACTAGGACCACTACTAGGATACTCATCAAATAACTGTCACCCAAGAGGTGGATCCTGCAAAATAGTTTAAAAAAAATTAATCACATGAAAATATATATTATTTAAAAATATATATATATATATATATATATTTGAAATAAAATACTCACTGTAGGAACTAGTGGTGGAACACTCATCTCAGTCATGTGATGATTATTGTCCATCATCTTTTTCCTTCCCCTCACTTCAATTGGTTTCATTTCCTACATTCTAAAAAAAATATGGGAAGTAATTAGAAAAGGATAAATAATGTGTAACCCAAAATAAGACAGGGAATAGAGAGATTCATAGATAATTTAACTATCCATTGTTTTAGGTGATCTTGAATAGATATTTAATGAATTCAATAAATCATACAAGATGTAATAAATTAATTTCATTTTTAGAAGGATGGTTATTTACTATGTGTCATTAGTCTTTTAAAATCATGGAACATTGATTATGTTTCTTTATTTCACTCAAAAACCAAGAGAGAGATCATACTAAATTATACCTCTAAAAAATTTATCATGGTATATATTATGAATGATTAAAACTTTAATATAGTTGGAAATGATGATATAAACATACTAACAAGGATAAGTTATCTACCATATTCATAAGAGGTAAATCACATGTCCAAATTAAGTAAAAATTTAATTTCTTTAGCCCAGGTAGATAATGTAGGTTTCTATACATGTTTTGCAGAAGAATACAAACCATAATGTTCATTATCTAGTGAAATGTTAAAGTGAGGTCTTAAAGTTATACTAATTTTATACATGGTCAATAAATATTTGAAATGTTTACCAAGTTAGAAATATTGGTTTCGTAGTTTTGAATAGAGTTCAGTTCCAAATTAGAAAATGAAATTCAAATAATATTACAATCAATAAAATCAAAAATTCACAAAACGGTCAAGTCAGATACAACATATTTGTAATCAATGTTAAATAAATTTGAATAGACCAACTTTAACAACCCATGTTGGGCTAAACTAAAATAATTGAGAACATGGATATATGATTTTATATATTACCCACCACAACTTCAGTTTCACTATCATCTCTAACAATTGAGATATTATAGTCATCGAAAGTAATAAATGGATCCTTTCTAATGGCTGTAGGTATGGTTTCAATTCCATCATCACCATAATCAAAAATATTTCTTGGAATTACTTCAATAATGAAACCAAATTCAGGTCGAAGATGGTCTTTGACATAAAAAACATGTTTCACCATTGATGAAAATACATATGGTTCATTGGATGCAAGAGTGTGAGTCATATCAATTACTCGAAATCTACAATCATTAATAAATGTGCCTTGCCTCATAATCAAATCAAACCACTAGAATTTCATCATCATGACTCATCCATGAGAATAAAAATCCATTATTATTATTTTTTCGACGACTCCATAATAACATACATTTTTAAATTCTGATCTACTGTCTAATGCACTAGCATAACAGTTTGTTATGATAGTAACCATAACACAATATTGTTGTGTTCTCATATTAATTGCTCATTCAGTGATATTAAATCAGTACCCATTGATAACAATTGATTTACAGTCATGAACCACAATATTAGGAACAAAAACCAAAGCTCTTATTTCTTTAGAGACAGAGTCAGCAGAAAAACTCAATACGTGAAATATAAATGAATATTAAACTTCATTAAATATTGATTTAATTATTTTAAATAGTAATATTTTTACCTTCAATGTTAACCAAGCATAAAACTCTTTGATGTGCAAATTCTCCCTCTTTCATAAATATAAAGAACGATTCTTTCTATTTATCATTTCATTATGTTCCCTATAGATAAAAATAGGAATATTTTAACAAATATATATGTAAGATATACATATACTCAATTTACTTACCTGATGTAGTCAACAAAAAAATAACAGTTTAAGAAAACTATACAATGTGACATCTCCCGCTCTTCAAGGCTTAATGGCATCAATGTATATGATCTAGGAATTCCTTCTATTTGAGGAAGTGATGGAAAACTGGGTTCAATTTTATCATATTGTTCTTCTTCATTTCTCATTATTTTTTTCATTCTTGTAGTAAGATTAGACAAATACATTGAGCAGAAATCCATACATTCATGTGCCATGTAACCATTCATGATAGAACCTTCAAGATGATTCATGTTTCGGATATAAGACTTTAATGTGTACATATTTACTTCAGTTGGATACATCCAATGAAAAGAAATAGGTCATCAGAGAAGTATTTTAATTTGAATATGGAAAATAATATGTAGCATGATTGTGGAAAATGAGGGGGGAATATTTTCTCTAATTCACACAAAATTAATGGGGAATCTACCAACATTTTTTGCAATAATGACTTGGAAAACTTATTATCACAAATATCTCTAAACAAACGGCACAGCCAAATAATAGCCACCCTTACATTATTGGACAAAATATGATGGATTTATATTGAAATCAACTCATGTAGAAGGATGTGATAATCATGAGTCTTCAACGATTTTATCTTCAACTCTCTTTTTTGAACTATTTAGATATGTTGCTTGAATATCCATCAAAAAATTTAGTAATCTCTAGTAATTCTAGAAATTTCTTTTTTTTCTTATAGTTTTCATCACATAATAAGCACATGGAACTTTCCACTTATTGTCACTGAAACATATAGGATGCACTTCTGGTCTAATTCCCCAATCCACCAAGTCATGATGAGATCATAAATCATCTTTCTTCTATCCCTTAACATTTAGAATAATCAACAACAACATTTATCACAAAATTTTTCAATGTGAATTTCATCTAAGAAATGACGTAACAAATTGGTTAACCAATAAGGAAAATAAAAGAAGATACTTATCTTCCTCCAATTGTAACAGGTTTCAATGGAAACATTCTTTCTCTTTCAAGATTTCATTTAAACCTTGCTAAATAAAAAACAAGAATGTTTCAATTCATGAAGCTCATCAGTTCCAGACATACACTGAGGTAGATCATTGGCCTCCATGGTATTTTCAAATCATCAATGATTATGTCTATATGGATGGTCCATTATAAATATATCTCACAAAACTGAAACAACAATGATGTTTCAGTCTTCTGGATCATATATTCTTCATACAAACAATACATGATAGTTTTCCCTTCATTCTCTATAAATACATCATTTTATAAGAAGTAAAATCATTGATCATCCACATAAGCATAGCATGCATCCAAAATATTTATTTTAAACATGCATAGTATGTGCGCACACCCATATCCAAAAGATGTTTATACTCTTTTATTAAAGGTTTCATGTATATGTCTATATCATTTTCATGATCAGAATGGCCAGATATGACTATACACATGAAAGTGAAAGGTTTTTTCATACCCAACCATGGGTGAAGGTTATAAATGTGTATAAAAACAATCCATGTTCTATGCGAAGTAAGCATCTGCCCAAATAGATTAAAACCATCACATAAAAAGACCCAACCTCACATTACGCTCATAAGCTGCAAAATCAAGATATTTGGCATTAAATATCCACCATGAAAATCCATCTTTAGGGTGAACCAACTCCTCATTAGTCTTATTTCTCTCAGAATCGTGCCATTGATTATTATTAATATTTTATCAGACATTAAAAGATTCTGGAGTCTAGGGATCATTGGAAAGTTCCACATTATTTTATGTGGCACAATTGATGGTGTCCCATCAGCTTTTGGCTTCAAGCATGATGCGACACATTTTATACAATCATTTCATTCGCCAGTTTCCTCCCAGAATAAACTACAATATTTTAGGAAATCATGAATTTTTTTTCTTGAAAATTCAAGTTCTCAACTAACTTTCATTATAAATAGTGGTCTGAAGGAATATCTCCATCATCTGGAAGTAATTCCTTCAAGAAGGTAGGAATGTAATTGATGGAAACATTAGAAATATCATACACAGTTTTCCCATGAAACAATCGGATTAAAAATTTCATGTTTTTCATTTTACCGCATTGTCAAAGTACTAGAGTTGTGGCAGCACCATTCAATTTTTCCACCCTAACAACATCATCATTTTTATTGGATGCGTCATTTGTGCTCATATCGAAGTCTTCTTAGGTAGGAATCCTTTATTTTTCATGATGAAGAATAAATGGAAACCAGTCATATAACAAATTTTCCAATCCAGTCCTCTCAATTGGATCATCATCAATTTAATATTTCATTTTCTCCCCAATGTGATACCACACATAGTAGTTTTCTTGAAAACCATATTTGGTTATATGGTATATGACTTCTTCATGGTCCAACCTTGGTCTTCCAATAAAATTGTAACATAGGTAGTGTATGTGACCACTATCTGAAGCATTGTGAAATGAGAAATATAAAAATCTCTCCAAATTGTTTTGAAAATCGCTTGAGATCCAATCCGGTTCATACTACCAAATGTTATCCACTATGTAAAAAAATTGTTTTAAGTAATTTCGTCAAAAGAAATTCAATAATATTTAAGTTTCATTAAAAATATATTTTAGCAAACAAGAATTGTTCACAATATAAGAAACCATAGCTGACACACTACTCTATATGAAAATAATAATATAAAAGGCAAAAAAATACTATATTTATAAAAAAAATATCTTTGAATAACTATGTATGAGTGTACAAGATCATGTACACTTGTGGAGGGGAATTATTCAAAATTTGAGAAAATTTTAGATCAAAGAAGTTTTATATTTTAGTAGGTTATTTAAGCGATCACATACACTGCCCAAGGGGGTGATGGTTCCCCAGGGGTGGGGTGTATAGGGGTGGGGGGATTAACCGGGGGTGGGGGTTGTCCAGGGGGTGAGGGGGGGGGAGGTGTTTTCTAAGGGGGTGGGGCTGTCTAGGGGTGGGGACTATCCAAGGGGATGGTGGTATCTAGGGGGTGGGGTGGTGTCCAGGGAGGTGGGGGGTGGGCTGTCTAGTGGGGGTGGGGGTGTCTAGGGAGAGGGGTGGTGTCTGGGGGGGGTGTCTAAGTGGGTGGGTCTATCTAGGGAGGTGGTGTTGTACATGGGTTGGGGGTGTCCATGGGGTCCAGGGTGTTTAGGGGGTGCAGGGTGGGGGGTGTGGGCTATTCCAGGGGGTGGGGGTGTCCACTCTCAAACTAGGGTTATAGAATCCAATCTCTATCGAATTGTAGCATGAATTCAAGCCTATTATAGATGACCCTGAAGATTGTTGGTGTAAACAATGAATATCATACATATAAATCACTACACACCTAATTGTAAACAAACCTACAAATATCATATGTGGATCAGATTTTATCTTCTATTATAAATATCATACCTGAATTCTAAAAAACACACCTCTAAATTTTGATCTAGGTATGTGGCTTATTGATTACTTTAGAGTCTAGGTGAGAGCTAATTCCAGGTTGTGATACAAGGTATAAATATAGTATTTTCTATGTTTACAAAAAAAATTATGTGTCAAATATGATCCCATGTATATTTTTTAGGCATATGAGCCATGTTTTGATGGGACACTACTCATGGGAGGTGGGCCTTGTTATATCACTAGGTGATATGTAGTTTTATAAATGTTAAATTTGAATGAGATCAATATGGATAGTGTATAAGAACTTCACTGAGATTTCTTTACAAAGATCACTTCTTCTTGAAATTGTAAGAGTGAGTATTGGTATGAAACTTCATGAAAAGTCTTAACGTGTGAAAGAATATATACATTGGTTATATGGGATTTCTATTTTTTTGTAGAGTATCAGAGTGGACAGCCCACCACCCCTCCTTGGACACCCCCCACACCCCTACAACCCCTTCCCCCCTGACACCCCCTGGGCAGCCCCCCCCCCCCCCACCTAGATAACCCCCACCCAACCTGGAAAACCCACCCCCACCCCCACCTAGACACCCCCCCTCATCCCTGGGCAACCCACACCCCCATCCCCAACTTAGACACCCCACCCTACCCCCCTTTGACAGCCCATCCCCCCTGGATAGCCCACACCCATCCTCCCCCACATGGACAGCCCCCCTCCCCCACCCCCTGGATAGCCCACCCCCTCCCTGGACAGCCCACACCCCCTCCCTCACACCCCTAAAACCTCTCTACCCCCCCTTCAACCCCCCTTGAAAACAGCCCACCCCCACCTAGACAACCCCCACCCCCACCCCCACCCCCACCTAGACTACCCACTCCCTTCCCCCACCTGGACATCACCCACCCATCCCACCAAGATAGCCCCCCCCCCCCACCTGGATAGCCCCCTGGACAGCCCACACTCCCCTCCCCCATCTAGACATCTCACCCCACCCCTCTGGATAGCCCACACCCCTACCCCACCTGGACAACCCACCCTGACCCCCTAGACAACCCACACCCCTCCTTGGATAGCCCACACCCCCTCCCCCACACTCCTACAGCCCCTACCCCCTGAAACCCCCTATCCCCTTAGACAACCCCCCCCCCCACACCTGGACATCCCCTACCCCCCTACATCTCCCTAGGGAAATTTTATTTAAAACCATTTTATTTATTAAGAAAGGAAACCCATCATGAATTAGCCATTTCAATCAAATAATCCATTAAATTTATCAGAACATGAAAAATTAAATTTATAAGTATCTACGTGTCACTTAGAAAATGTCATTGGGGGAAAGGGGAAATCACCTAGATGGTTAATTCCAATTTAAAAAATTATCCAAGCACTTAGGAGGTGGGTTGGTGTCCATAAGGTGGGGTGGTGTCTAGGGGGGCTGCCCAAGGGGGTGGGGCTGTCCAAGGGGGTGGTGGGTGTCTAGGGGTGGGGGTGTCCATGTGGTGGGGGTGTCCAAGGGGTGGGGGTTGTCTAAGGTTTGGGGGTGTCCAGGGGTAGGGGGTTATCTAGGGGGTGTGGGTGTCTAGGGGGAGGGGGTTGTCCATGGAGGTGAGGGGTGTCCAAGGGGTGGGGTGTACAAGGGGTGGGGGTGTCCATGGGGGTGGGGTCCTATCCAATGGGGGAGGGATGTGTGAGGGTGGGGGGTCAGTCCTATGGTGTGGGGGTGTTCATGGGAGGCAATACCCATATAATACCTTTAAAATTACCTATACCCAATCCAACTAATATCACAATTCCAATCCATCACCCAACCAACAACCAATTCATACTCAATATCTCTACCATTCCCTTTATTCCTTGAACAAAAACCTTATATAGAAAATAAAAATCCAATATTCAACTAAACTGAAGTCCATGGAAACTACTGTATCACCCCACTAAAAAAATGAAAAACCACCTACACTACTACCCCAACCATCCCCAATCCCGTCACATGGACCGTCCTTATATCCATTACCCACCTCGAGACCATTTGACTAAACAAACCCCTTACCATCTTTGAGTGGGGATGCATCTCACCAGCACCCATTAGTTCATACATTTCAAAAATTATACACAGAAGGAGTGGATTTTAAGACTTAAAATATAAGTTATTCACACAATAATGACACTTAAAGTGTAGAACAAAAACAAAAAACAAATAAAATTGTTCAGTATACCATGCCATAGACTTACAAAACTCTAGTTTATGCCAAATCAAAACATGAAACCAAAAAAATAGATGTATAACATTAAAACTATGGTACCACTTACTAATTTTAAGTGTAGAAATAAAATAATTAATTGAAGATTGATCTATTGGGTTAAAGGAGTTCTGAAGACTAGGATAAGGAGAGAGCTTTGGGAGAGATTCAGATTAAGGCTATAATCATGTGGACAGGGGAGCTGGAGCTGCTATGTATTTTGGGGAAACCATTCCCAATGGTTTTTAAAAACCATTGATAAATCTATTCTTTAGAAATGATTTTTTAAAACCATTGTTATACATTACAGAAATCAATGATTTTCCAATGGTTTGAGTAAACCGTTGGTAAATCTTCATTCTAAAATCTGAATACCAACGGTTTCAACAAACTATTGGTAAATATTTCTCTAAAATCAATATACCAATGGTTTGTTCAAAATGTTGGCATAAAAACATTAGGAAAACTTCTATTTCCAGTAGTGATGCTTCATTAAGGGCATTGGTAATTGAGTGGGGTGAATTCTCTAGTATATGCCAATAACATTGGACAAGGAACCTAGACATTTAGAACTGCAATCCAAAACAACACATCCATAATTTGTATTGCTATCACAGATCAATGATAAGGGAGAAATTTTAGTTGGGGTCTTCACCATAAGGGTGTATTAGGGATTGTTTGGGGGTATAACTACCAGGTCTTCTAATGTTTCTTGGAATTTTAGAGAGATCTGAATGTTCCATGTTATACAATGTATTTTGGATCTTGTAATCATTATACCATCTCAATAAAAATACCATCCCAAAATTGATCAACATGTGGAACCCCAAGCCCAAAATTTTCTTTTTTATATAGTAATAGGTTTGAGGTAACCTCTGGGTATGTATATGATTAGTTGGGATCTAATAATAGGGGGAATGTATGAAGAATTTATCCCCTACACCTCTATATGGGATAATATAGAGTAGAATTATATATTAGTAAATAAATTTCTTGAGTTGGTTAGAGAAATCAGGAAAAAGGACCTCTACACACACATTGATTTAACTTTTTTGGCCTAAGTTGATCATTTTATCCTATAAAATGTAAAAGATCCAAATAAAAGTAGATTAGAAAGTTTTCATGCCTACAAGACTGGTTGAAATTCAAGTGTGAACTTGATAATTCTATAAAATTAAAGTAAAATGAGAAAGGATGGGAACCCAACCATTGATTTGATTCACAGGTCCTCTTGTAAGAATTTCCCATAATACTCATCAGTGGATACTTCTTTCCAGTTTTTGGATCAAACAAAAGATTAAGAATATGCATATTCAGTAAGGTGAAAATTGTGGAAAGTGGAAAAATACTTAATGTTTTCATACTAGTATAAGTAAAACTCATATCAATTACATAGAAATGTCAGAAAGGGGGATACCGTATTCAGAGTTTTTCACCCCTTTAAAGTATCATGAGGATGGATTATAAATCATCTGAGGGGCAACAAATTCACCACCCCATGAAAATCCTATGTGACTAATTTATGAAATATTTTCATTAAATAATTGGGGTTTAGTCAATTTTTTTAGGGTAATGGTTGGTCTACTCTATTTTAAACTTCTATAACACATTTTTCTTCATGTTGTGTAGGGTTACAGTTATCACACACATTTAAAACACCCCCAAAACTTATAAAGATATATCTTTTCTCATATAATTATGATAATGAATTCTAGTTTCTATTTTTGATGAATGGACCATTTTAAAAGCATACCCAACCTGTATATGTTTATGAATGTCTAAATGTGTGTAGAAAATATACCCGTTTATTCCCCACAGTGTAGAATCACAGTTTTATTTAATAGAATGAACCAATTTTGGTTTATTCTCACATGATATGATAAAATGTGTAGATCACCGTCTCAAAAAGTGAATATATAATCAATCTATTTTGTAATTATTCTAAAACCTATATTAGAATGTACCCTAAAAGAATGTTAAAGGACTTTGTGCTTCATGTTAAAGGACTACCACAAACCTAACATAAAAAGAAGTAGGAACACCTAAGGGAAAAGATACTTTGAATAAGGTCTCTCTAATAAATACTTTACTCATAGGATATCTAAGGAATCTACAAAGGCACTTAGACCCATCTCCCTCAACTATCACATTAGATCCCTAGAAAAATATCAATGTTAATGCTCAATCCCTACAATCATGGTAAGATTTAAATTATTGGGTATTATTTCTTCAATAAAGGATATATGGGATTCTATATAAGTGTAAGATATTATTTTGACATATATTTTTCAAATTTATACCCCTCTTCGAATTTTCATTGAGAACCTTCCCAATTAAGTCAAAGCATATATTGAAAAATATGAGTATTTGGTTCATGTTTTTGATGAAAAATCCTTTTTTACACATCAAGTAATCATTTTTATGGCATTAAAATTATATAGCGATGATAATGATGATGAAAATGTTGATTAAGATGAATATTTATAAGAAAAGGACAAAACTGAGGTAGTAGAGACTGGATAAAGATCTTCCTCAGAGGGGGTAATAAATACTTTTCTCAGATTTTTCATGCTATTTTAAATATTTACACAGATCTTACGTTATAATATTTTTAAGATCCTGAGAAAACTCCCTCACCCATTAGATCTCCTACTTTTCCATTGAGAGGGACATAGATTTCATTAGATGCTGACCTGGGTAGTAAGATCAAGAAGAATCCTTCACTTTCTTATATGTATCAATTATGGTCCATGAACTTTGACCCCCCCTTTATGTGCCATAAATAAGATCTATACCCATATATCATTCTTTTGAGGAACTCAATTAGATAGAGTATGAAAAGAAGCTAGAAATACACCTTCACCTAGAGATACCAATTGAATTTCATAATAACATGTCCAATTATTTAGCACTATTTAACTTATTAATCAAAAAATATATTTGTTTAGATATTATTCCATGATATTTTGAATTTAAACTTCTAGATTCCCCATAAAAATCAATCCTCACTCTCTAAAAGGGGTCACTAGATGCAATCATGCCCAATGATTTCCAAAAAATGCTAGAATTAGGACTAAAAATAAATTTGGACTTTAGTATTAAAATCTAAGAATGAAATCGTAAAATGTTACATGGGATATTGGAAGATTGATCTAATAATTAGAAATATCCATCATTACATTCAACAAAACATTGATGAATAGTATGTTACTTCATTATCTCTTTTAATTTATATTATCACCCTTTATCAATCAAATTTATCAATGTCTATTTTATTTATTATGTTAATACCTAATTCTAATAAATAATATGACATTAGAGTAAGGATTAAGCTTTTGGGGTGTGGCTCAATCAAAGGGAATTATAATTTTTAGGGATTCTATGGCTCCTAAAGATCCTGTATAGGGAACACTACAAGAAGATTTTACATCCCAGACAGCTAATGACCCAATGGTGGTGAGAGAGGTTAACATTATAATTAAGGAAGTTAAATATCAAAAATAATATCTTTTAATATATATATCTTAATAATGAAATTATTTTTTGATATCAATTTCAATAACATTATCACAAATAATGGAAGTCTATGAGGCAACTACTCTAGCATCTTAGTCACCAGAAGTCATATAGAATAGGACAACATAGGTGCTTAAAATATTGGGAGGAACAATAAATGGGGTCCCTATAATTCAATAAGTTATATAGTACATCTCGATCATTATAAGTGATTTTGATTTAGACCATGAATCCACTTCCTTTTAATGAAGTTCAAGGTAATGGGTGTATAAAATACACCTGTAAGATAATTTATTGAACACTTGTAGATGGTCTATATATCAAACTATATTGAATTAAATATAATTTCATCACCTTGGGATAAAATTTGTTTAATTATCACACTATTGATGTTAATGTAAAGGAAATCATCCCTGAGTGGGGTAAAGAAACAATGATGCAACTAAATCACTATATGGATTAATCAACAACTCATTTCATAGATATTGGGACTATAGTTCTCTAAAAATGATCTTTCCTGGTTTAAGTGGTATTAGAACAAAGATTTATGAATAATGAGAAAAAAAATTTAATAAATAAACCTTATTAAGATCTATCCAAACATGAGGGAAGAATTATATAGCATGGGATGATTCTTACATAGGATAAGAAAGAAGATGAAGATGTTCTTGTAATGGAAAAGAAGTTATGACCTTTTGAGGAGGAATTTTCCATGCATAGTAAAAATATCGATACATCAATATTTTCAATAGATCAACATTGGTAATTTATAGAACTTTTTTTATAATTCATATCTGGTATATTATTCTCCCTCTTTATTGAATGAAAATAAGAGACCCCAAATTGTAGTTTCCCCACCATTATTTTTATAAATTAATGAAAAAATATTTCTATTAAAAATAATCATTTAATTATATAATTAATATAATTTTAAATACTAATTATTGATAACATTAAAAAAATTCATGAGTAATAATTATCAATGTAATCAACTCCATATATACACTAAATGATGATGAGTTCCTATAAATAAGGATTTCTAACACTCGATTTTGTTATAAAATGATTTAATTTCCCTATTATCTTTTGATGGATGTGATCTTAAATAGGTATTTGCTAAATGGATATGCAGTGAGTGTTATATCATCATAGCTCAATGTTGACGTGTTTCATAAAATTAGAGGATGGGGTTTCCTCATGGAATTTTTATTTTGGGTGTGTATAAGAAAGACAGATACATAGTTTATGTAAAATCACCATAATCCAAGGTTAGCCTATTTTTATATGAAAGAGTTAATGGCTTGGTACTATAAAAATCAGGGCATGGAATTTCTAGGGGTGCATTAATTCTTGGTAAGTATTTAAAATCCAAGAAATTACATCATTTTGTATTTTATATAATTTATCTGAACCAATATATGTGAATAATATGATGATGCTCTAAATTTTTATATATCTATAAAACTAGAAAGAATATCTTGACTTTTTATAGGAATAAATTTCAATACTCAATAGTTTTGTGTCTTCTAATTTTTTTATTACACTCTTTATTTTTCCTAAAACATGAAAGGGAAGACCTAGAAATTTCATACTTGACTCTTTCTTAGGTTTCCCTTTATAGGTTTTCAACAAGACCAGTGCTATGGCTATTTATTTTTAAAGACTTTATTAAGTTTATTTAGTTAAAGTTCATACAAATTTAATCAAAAAGTTGTTTAAGTTCAAGGTCATATGGATTTGACCAAAAGTTCCAAACGTTTATGGTCATAAAACTTTGATAAAAATTATCTAAAGTTTATGGTCATATAAAATTTGATAAAAAATTTATAAATTTTAAGGATATACAACATTGACCAAATGTGTGGTTTCTTATTAAAAAAAGGAATGATATAACCTAATGTGTATCGACGAGTCCAAAATTAAAATAGGAAACCTAGAGAGGAAAAAATGTGTATAAATTTTAGGTCCATACCACTAAGCCCAAGATTTGGGTAGTTTATCTATAGAATGTTTCATAATCATCTGAACCTGAATCGTGATCCTAGTACTGGAAAAAGGAACCTTGAAGGGAGTGATTCTATAAACCACATGGAGGTCTAACAATAAAAAATATTTTAACATATTTGAATGGGTGATGGTTAATGTAAATTATTGGTTAATGTATTTGAATTATAAGAAGATAGGATAATAACAATAATTTTAGAATGTTCATTGACCTCGTTTTAATGAAAGGTCCATGTATATACCATTGAAAATGCATATTAAGGATTTCCACTGACCCTGTTCAAAAAACCTGTTCCTCTGTAATATTTTCAATTGTATATTGGGTTAAAGGATCTTTCCCTTTGGACAGAGAAATTACCATGGTTGTTTATAGGTGGGTTGGATATGTAGAATAGGTTCAGTCACCATATCATGGGTCTCCTTAGGAATTATATGCACTCATTACCATTATCAATGGATGGTTAAAGGTAATTAAAATAATTAACATGAAACGTATTATTTTTTGAAAGGGGATGTTCAATGGTAGGTTGAATATCATTATTTAAAACCAATTAGATCATATTATTGTGAATTTTTTAATATGGGTTGAATTGAATAAAATTTTTAGACTAGTTCTACGGTAGGTAATACATAAATCACTATGTATATTATGATAACTAGAATCAATACATTTATAGATATGGGATGGGGGTGTATCTACATAGATATGGATCAAACACAAGTAAGAGAAAAATAGAATGAATGGGTACCCTAGTGAGAGAGGAAAGAATAAAATACAACATTTATAGAGGATTTTTTTTCACAAGAGTAAAATAATGGATGGGGTTGATGTGAAGAATTAATGTTGGAACTGATATAGGTGATCCAAACATCGATACATATCTATTAAGAATAGGAATATAGCCACATGTCGTTCTTATATATGGAGTCTCTATATAGATATGGCTTACATATATGGGTAAATGGGTTATCCAAGAACAAGCATAAGGGATGAAAACCTGGCGTGAATTGATAATGAAAAAAATACAAGAATGTAATATATAGTCACACTTATAATGGTAAATTTTGGTATTATTATATGGATTTTAGTTCATAGATGATATGAAAATCCCAACATTAAAGAGAAACTTTTATATTGGGGTTTGAATGCCGAGTAGATTTGAAATTAATCCTGATATCGGTGACATTGGCATTAGTGCATATCCCATAAGATAAATACTCAAGCCTTACATTATTTTTAATAAAGGGAGATCATGTGACTTCCTAACAAGGATTAAATTATAAATACCCAACTTGGATAAGGATACCATACACATGGACTATTATATATATCATGATCATACATAATTTGATTATTTGAAGTAGAATATATAAATTCCTGAATTTTAGGGGTCATATAGGGATGCATTGTTATGCCATAATTTATGATCATACATTGAGGACCTTTTGAATCCAAGAATTAATCTATAAGAATTAATTATTGAGAAACATTAAATTGGTGAGAGGTGTGATACACTCTCCATAAATTATGATTAGGGAATATTCTATATTAGAGTATAACTTATATATGATGTATTTTTCCCATTTCTTCACTATCTTCAAGGGCTTCTTTTTTGGGTATCATTTATATCCTTATGGATAACACCAATTCACCATAGATGAATGAGTAGGGATGAACCTTATTGTTAAACACTTATTATAATGATTGAGATTAACTTTTATTTAGTGTGATTATCACAACCTTTTCTCATCTAGTTGATTCAATTCATCCAAATAGATATGAGATCATTTATATTCATTAAACTAATGAAAAATATTTTTTAGAGTAAAGGAAATTAAATATAAATGGGAAATAATTACTCTCTCCTTTAAAATAGAGAACATATGGTCTCTTGAATTGATGTGATGGTTGTGTTTTAATAATAACACAACAAATTATATTGTTTTTTATAATAAGATTACATGTCTTTTCCCACCATTTTCTAAATTATGTTTGAAAAGTTATTATTTAATTACTCTATATATCCATTCATTTCTATATTTTAACATGTTAAATTATTGTATTAAATTATAATCCACTTAAAACTTCTTTAGATTATAATTGTATAAGTTCGTTCCATTTTCTATAAGGATTATATGAGGAACTCTAAATTCGGTAATGATTTTATACATAATGAAATTGATTATAGTGGTTGTACCAAACTCCTTTAAGGGTATAACTTCATCCCATTTAGAAAATTAGTCAATAGAAGTAAGAATTAAATTGAATTTATTGATTTTGGATTTAGGGTATATATTGGTGATGTATATCCTCTATATAGAGAATAAATTGAAGTATTTTGTAGTGTAAAATAACTATAGGGGTTGATGTACGAAGTTAGCACACACTTGACATGCATGAAACATTTTTGGGAATTCCATGTAGTCATTCATCATGGATGGATGGAACTATTCAGGTCTTCTAATTTAATGGAATAGTTTAATAATTATTTAATGTAAACCATAGGTTTTAATATCATCACCCTACATGATAATAAAAATCTCTTCTCAATTAATACATTTGAGGAAGACCCCCATTAAATATTCTTTAATAGATGTTTTTTTTTGGAATTTGGGAAATCATACAAGATAAAATTTGCTCCTTGTTAAATGATTTATTAATTTATAGATTGATATTATAAAAGAGACCCATTATAGAGATACTCTATTAGGGATACGTCTAGTTTTTTTAATTTAATAAATATAAAGAATCACTTTGAGCCAATTTAGTGTCAGTTTTATTGATTTCCCCATATATTTATAGAAAAATGAAGAATCTATAATCTGGTGGACAATATTGATGGTTGTCTCAGATTGGTATGGACTCTTCAGATCCATGGGTATATTAGATAATTAATCCTCATAAGAATTGTATGACTGTCAAATGGGAGATAACATTGTCTCAAATAGAAACTATGACTTCAACTCTCATACATATTCAATAAGGGGTATCAAATCCTCCTTTTTATGACATACTATCCATTGATCTTTTTAATTGATTGATATAAATCTTTTTTGAAATATAATTGGGTAATCATTTTTTTGTATATATAGCTCTAATATTATTATGTAGACTTAGTATTTAGACTCATTATTTGTGTATACTTATAAAAGAAAGAATTAGTAGGGCATGATTTACTTTAAAGGAAAAATAAACAATATTTATAAAATAACTTTCTTATGTATTGTGTCTTTAATTAACATACATATTGATCTTTGAAAACCAAAATCAAAATAAATTTACTATATTGGAAATTTTCAAAGAAAGATAAAATAACCTCTTCTAGGAGTTATTTATACATCAATGACTCTTTGAGGAAAGAAAATGTTGTCCTAGAATATAAAAATTCTTTTTATTTGACTGATTTTTATGAAAAAATGGCCATAAAATTTCTAAAGATTGAAAAACCATATTTCAAATCATTTACTCAATATTGGATAAATATGGATATATTCAAGTAGATTCATATAAAACACTAAGTTTATATCATGATGTTTCAAGTAGTGATGAAGGTTTTACACTATAAAAATTAGTGATAGGTAATTATTTTTTATATTTATGTATCAAATTTTAGTTTCCAATGTGGTTCTAATGAGGTTGTGATAACTTTTATCCTTGACGATATATTTACTATATGTACAGAGGTAACCAAGTGATCGCTCCAAAACTTATAAATAGAGAATATTGGGTTTCACTTCTATAAGAGACTTAGGAATTAGTGGTTACAAGAGGTATTTATTTAGACTATCGAAATCCTTTTGTAAATATTCATCCCATCAATAGGTTTATCATTTCATCATAAAATTATAAAAAGAAAAACACTATCCTCTGTGGTTAGACATTGAAATTATGATTTAAGTGAAGTTCCTTTGAAGTAATATTAACATTTATAGGTTCTTCGAAGTGGGAATATCAATTATTGACTTGGTTTTCTTAGGAATGATATTTATTTCATGATAATGAGACACAAAACTGAGTAACATTCAAAAAGTGACACTAAATTTTTACATTAATGGACTAATCACCAATATACTCTATTATCATTTAGTGAACACTATCACAAAATTGAATATGTTATTTTCATTATGGTGGAATTTTAATACTAAGTAATCCATATAACACTCCACTATCTTTTCAAGAAGGGACATAGATATATAGTGCATGGAACATTAGTAAGTGGACCCAATATTTTTCAGGCCAAAGGACATAACCCGATGGAAATAAATCCCTTTGGGTGATCATAAAGTTATGGATTCCTCATATTTAGGGTTTATCTAGATATTATTTTATCTAGAGTAACCATATTTAAGAAAGTGGGTGTAAAAACCTATCATTACATTAATATGTAATGTTATGATTGAAATAATGGATTTTTATTTGTGAAAGTTCCAATTTAAGTCCTTGAAATTGATACATATTCTAATATTCTTGTTATTTTTCTTAACATGGAAAATGTTGGAAAAGAATTGGGGACATTAAAAATCTAGAATTAAATTTTACTTGATAAAAATATTTAACTCAACTTCCACCTTGTCACCGTGAGAGTAATGCAACCTTATTGATTCTTATCAATAACCATGGTGGTTAATATGTAGGCCTAGGTGTTAAACTTATTTATGAGTATCTATCCCTAACATCTGTATATAATTCCATATATACACATAATAGTGTTGATTGAGTAAAATAATGTATATCTTCTACTCATCGAGACTCTTGGTTGTGTTGATCAAGTTGGTTCATGGGTCTTCCGTGATACCAAAGCCCAATTATTTTAACACATAAATAGTGTTTTAGACTCCCTCATCAAATATTAGTGATACATCTCTATGTTCTTATCCATAATATTCATTAAGAGTGATGGATGGAATCAATTTTTTGGTTTTAGGAAATTATCCAAAACCATCATCTCCTCTATATGGAGAATACCCATTATAAGTTTATTCTAATATACAAATAATATATAATAATATGTTCTTCTATTTTAGTAGGTGGATCAACAGAGAATTTTTTGTTAACACTATAAAATAATAAGGAAAACTGGGAAATTTTTTCTTTAGTTAGTAAAAATAATTGATTTCCCAAATATGAGATTTTTACTCTGATATGATTGATAAAATGTAAGAAACTTATATTAAACACACTCTATGTATTGGTGAGATAACCTTGAACCCTATTAGTAGAAGCTATCTATACTTCATCATAAATTGGTGGTTTTTTTCTTACCATTTAAAATATCTTACACCAACATATTAATCTTAATATAATTCAAAAGGGTATTTATCCCCATAATTCACTCTAGATTGAATATTAATACGTGGTCTTTATTTTTTTCTATAATTTCTCACCTGAGTGTTATGAGAGGACGTCAAAGTAGTCTAATATAATTACTTTTTCTCATATAATATGTTGTTTTGTTTGTCTCTTCATCATAAGTGGAAGTTTTTGATGTGTTTTATGCTATTTGAGTTAATAGATTCATTAAGGCGGTGATGTAAAGTGAACAATCTATCTGGAGAAAATATTGTGTTATTAAACCCATTAATTTAATTAATAATAGTGTGTGGGTCCTTCATACACTTTTTTTGTTAGTAACCTCCTTGGTTGATGCCCTTCCAATATGATGTGGTACTCGTCCCCCATAGGGGTTGGAGCCCCTTTCTCGATTTTGACACTATAGTGAGGTGTGGATACCCCACTATGACACAAAAGAGGTTTGGGTTCGTGACTAAGACACCAAAGAGGTTATTTAAAATCTACAATAATTTGGGAGTAATTTATTTTAAATTTTTTCTTCTGGTGATCAATTTTTTTAGGTTTCTTCTTCATGAAATATTTATAATACTCAACTATACACATCATAATTCACTTTAACACTAGTTAATTTTTCTCTTAAAGCATATATAAGTTTCTCATACTTGAGATAACTCATATTTTACATGTGTTCTTTTAGGGTGTCATAAATTGTATGTTTATATTCACCCATCTATGTTCCTAGTTCCTACAAATGTTGTCTTTATAAAGATTATGTATAGTTTAGAGGTGAATTGGGGGAGTATGGTGTGGGTGGATCCGAATTTTAGTGGTACCCATCGATGACACATGCCGACAAAGTTTTCGTTGGGAGGTGGTATAGTGTGGTACTCTCTTCATCCAGTTTTTGAAGTCAATCCTTACTTTTTTTATTATACCTTAGTATTTTCTCCATAATTTTATGATGTATATATTGAATGATGTTTTTGTATAAAATTTGTATCGTGTATTTATTTATGTCTAGTGGTCATATTTTATTTTCATTATATTCTATTCTAGGGTTACCTATATATGTATATTATCTATGTTAAGTATTAATGTGTGTGTGTTGTGCCTTCTTGGTCTCAGTACCTAGCACTTGGCATATTGTATAAGGTATTGGGTGGCACACTCAACCTACTACTAGCCTATTTGGGGTCTTAGTTAGACAATAGTGGTGGGAAGAGTTCATTATTTCATGCATATGAATCCATGATATTCAAAAATAATAATTTATGGTGATATATTATAAAACCCCCATAATTTCATAATATTACCTGAAGTATTTGAATTTTTTCAGTATGATATTTACTGGGGGGTTTTTTTTACTTCTATAACTAACATGAATAGTTAGATTAGAAGAGGATAAATCAAAATATTTATATCTAAACTGATAAAGGGTTCATAATGGAATGTGATTCAAGCATGATCCATATCTATAGAAATCAATTGATATTAACATCAAAAATATTTCTATATACATACATAATTATGATGTGCTCTTATATCTATGTTTCTTGATCTGATTATTTAATGGAAATAACTATATTCCACTTAGCTAGTTCAGTCTGAACAAGGTTTTTTCTATGGTTTCCACTCTAGTCTCAAAATCTAGAGGACTTGAGAGAGACTTGGGGAGAACTTATCAAAGTTACATTGATTGATAAAAAGAATATAAGATATATTTTTTTAGATATTTATAGAGGTTTGATTCAATACATCATTTTTTCAAGCCAAAGGAATGTTTTTTCTTCCCTATAGATTTCTCAGTCTATAGAACCATAAGACTAATTTGATTATGGTGAAAACAATCTCTCTATATTATAATTGGGGGATTTTTTTTGTTGGCTAGGTTAATATAACATTTATACATTCCTAAACTAACTAGATGAATTTAAATATGCTAATTCATCCACTAATTCGGTATGATTTTAATGATTCCTAGAGGATTTTGGATCAGGATGGAATTTTAGTTTGTATTTTTAAGTGTTTATTTACTATTTTCCTCCACATATTTGTTTTCATAAAGGTTGACACGTAAACTCTGATATTTACCTCAACAACATATTCTTTTGTATCTCAGATCTCCTAATAAATTGTTTTGGGGGAAAATTGATTCAAAAGAATCCTATTCTTCATAAAATGGTTTTTTCTTAGATGGATCACACTGAAAACCCCATACATTGATTTTTCATCGAGATGGGATTCCATTTAGCGGGGTAGTTCTCATCCACCCAATATTAGAGTTAGTAATTTCATGAGATTTTGGACTTATCAAGGTACCCTAGGGGTTCCTATACATATGTGTTTCTTCTTCATCACTAGTTTTTTGTTTCTTATAATATTAACATATAAAATATATTATATGTGGTCTTTCATGGGAATTGAGGTTATGGCTAGTTTATTCATGTTAAATTTTTTCCATAAAATTAAATCTTCCATACAAATTTTTTGATGAATCAAAACACAATCCTTTTTTACTTTTACATAGTTAAACTTTTGTTAGTTGTGATTATTTTATGGACTTAACTTCTAATTCACATTTTCTAGTGAGGTGAATCATATACTTCAATTTCTAGATGTTTTCGAAGTTAGTGGAACTATATCAAAAAAAGGAAAATGTTTTAGCTTTCAGGATTATTAATATATCCTAAGAAGTATAAGAATTTTGTTATATATAATTATATAAATTCAGACAGATGCTTCATGGAATAGAAGCTAAAATACTTTAATGAAAGTTACACATGAGCTAGCTATAAACTATCTCAATAATGTGGTCATTTTTCATTTGTATTATTTTTCTGTATGGGATTAGATCTTCCATGTGTGAGGTTTCCCATTTTAAAATCTCCAATTTCTATTGTTTTATTTTTTATTTCTATTCTTGTAAATCAATATGATCATAATACTATGAATTTTAACCTTTTGAACATTGATTTTGATAAATTTTGGGGAAGCACTTTCTTCTGATCAAGTAAATTGAATGGGTGATCAGTGATACATCCACCTACCATCAAAGTTTTTTAAAATAAATAATAGGTCTAAAAATTTTATTTTTTAATTAATTAATTGATTATTCTCTATGATCATAAATTATATCCCCCATATTTGGCAACTGATCCTCCTGCTATTTTTTATAAAAATTAAATACTTCCCATGAATGGAACAGTTGGTAATATTATTTTAATGGGTATAAAAATTTTATATGGAACTACATGTTTTTCTTGAATTAATTTTTCTTATTTATAATTATATTGTAAATATTGATAAATTTTTTAATGTTTGATTGTTTTAATTCCCCCGGTTTTTTTTGTTATACTCTGATAAATTCAGATTTTATAAAATTATTGATGGTTTATATTCTAGAGTGGGATAAAATTTTAAGTTTCATTTAAATTTTATTTCACCCCTATTAAAGCTTCTATACTGAGACAACATTTGGTAAAAAATCCAGCCACTTCACTTTTTTCTGAAAAATATGATATTAGATAACGACTCTGTATTTTAGATCTTGTATCTTACCTTTTTGGTTTTTGAGTGAGTTTTTTTCCTTACACTAGAATGTAGTTAGGGAAATATATTTTTGTTTTTTTAGTTCTCTACTAGTCATAACTTTAGAGAATTTGAATCTAAATCGATGAATGGTTATTAATAGAAAAAATTATGATTATTGGAGAGATGATATTAGAAATTATGTTATAAAATAAATATTTAAAAACATTCTCAGGTTAAATGGATCTTATTGGATTCCAGATAAGATGATTTAATTTTTTATCCATCTAGATAAGTAATAATATTATTTTAATTTTAGAGTTCATAATACTCTTGTGTGTGCTATTTAATGGAATATATAAAATTATGAATATTCTTGTATGAATTACTATATAATTTTGTAAAATCTTGAGGTTTCCTATTTTTGAAAATAAAAATTCTTCAAGATGAATAGAGATATGTTAAATAAAGATAATAAATCCTTTAATTTTTTACCTGGACAATCTATAGCTTAGATTCATCAACATTTCAAGATACACTACAAGAAATCTATTCTATACCAATGGAACTATACTAAAGGTTTTGAAAACCAATTGTATATAACCCAATATTCTTAGGTACCAATGGTTTTCGAAAATACAAGGTATTGGTTAGAAAATTATCTTTATATTTATATATACTAGAATAATTAATATAAAAAAGTAAATAATTATTTTTATAAATACTTATATAAATTTATCTATTTGTATGCATAAAAATCATTTTAGGCTAGTGGCTATGATATTGAATCATAACAGAGAGGTATTAGGCATGAAATTAATTGTTTCTATTTTTTACCGAACCTATACTAGTGCTTTTAAAAACCCATTAGTATTGAAATTTATACCAATAGTTTAAGAAAACTATTAGTATATCAAAAATCAATATATTTACACCCAATGTGTTATAAAACCATTTTTATAGGCTATACAAAAATTTTTAGAGAATATACTAATGAATCTAAACTATTTTCATTGTTTAAATATCTAATAGTGGTGATACTTGACTATTTCCAATCTCTTTGCGAGTTGGAAATTACGGATGAACAAATGGTTGAGAAAATTATAGTCCTACTTCCAAATGAATTGGAATCTATGTGGATAACTATTAATGATACTGAATACAATTAGAATAGTATTTAGATGGTTTATTTGAAACAATAATACAACATTAAAATTTATTAAAGAGGGATACATAAAATAAACAATAGAAGAATAGTAGAGTATCATTTTTATCTACCACTTTCTGTGTTTATAATTAAAGGATGATCACTTATAAGAGAATTTCTATGTGATTTTTAGATGATAGGAGTTTGGAACTTACTAGAGGAAAATTTTATGAAATTTAAAGGTAAATGTTTAGAAGACATGACATATAGAAATATTATCAGAAAGATATGAAAGATTAACATCAGAATGAATCATTGGATATTGTATGTTATTAATGTAATAAACTAGGTCATATTATACTTAATTGTATGAATTTTGAAGAAAAATATTTATATTATATAAGAAATTCAATACTAAAATGAAATAATGTTTTGAGAACTACTTTAGATACTTGGATTAAAAGTGACGATCCATATACTTATAGTAGTAATAAAGATTGTGATAATAGTGTAAATATTATCAGTTTTTATTAGAAATCTCATTATAATGGATAATATTTCATGGTAAATATAACTACAGAGACATTTACAAATATTTATTTGGATAAAAAAAATTTATATTATTCTGATTTTGAGGAAAATAAGTGTTCTTTGTTTGAAAAGAATGAAAGTTTTGTATTATAAGATAGAGATATATACTAGAGACTCTTCAAAAAATATTTTGATGTAACAGATGTATAGAAATAGATATTTAAACTTACTTTTGAGTTGGAATCCAATACTACCTATATTTTTACTTATTATTTGAATTATGGTTTGTGTCTGAATTATGATACTTAGAGTTTGAAGAAGCTACTTTCAAATTTTACTTTTGGAAGGAATAGTTTTGACAAGAATTTTAGACTATTGAAACCTATGAAAATGTATTTCTGAGTAGAAAATAAATTTAATAAAAGGCCATAGTTTCATAATAACTATTTTATATCAATGAGTTCACATTTTTTATAAAATTTAAAATATTTTTACATTAGAAGAATTTTTTTTATTTAAACAAAGTTCAATATTTTGTAACTCCATGAACATAAATTTTAAAGGAACTTATAGTTGTTCAACATATAAGGGTTAGATAGATGTGGGTTATAAATGTCTTGTTTTTTAATATTATTCGACCCATGTAAGTATGAATTCAAAATACTTGATTTTATTTTAAAGAAGAATCTGAGTATCAATTACTAATAAATCAAAAATTATATGTTTTACTTTTTACTTTTATGTATGATATTTTAACCCTTACATATGATTAGTTGTATTGGAATTTATACCGTTACTTATGAATTTTTTACCTTTAGATATAAATCCTTTCATGAATAATATTTTCATATATTGTCATAATTTTAATGTTTTCTTCCTTTTCAACTTTAGATTCATATTTTGACTTCTTGGGAAATGGAGAGTTTTTTTTAAACTTATTTAAGGGAAATTTTTATTTTTATTTTCTTTAAAGTTTTCCTAGAATATTATAGATGGTTTTTAGTATATCTTCTAAAATAATCTTTATTGGAATATGATCATACAAGTATATTAAAAGATAACTTCCTATTGAATATCAATTTTTCTTATCATGCGTATTTGTAAAAAGATTAAAGGAATGTTGGGTACTATCATCAGAAACTCCCATGCATGTAGGATTTTATTGGAACAATTAGATTCTAGTGTACTTTTTCTAGTAATATATTTCTATAATTTTATTTTCATTATCCATTTTTTTGTTATATTTGGTTCTCACTCAGCTGAGATATTGTATTTCAATTTATCAGAAATTAATATAAGCTTATTTATTTTTTTACTAAAATTTTATAATATAAATGATTAGAATATTTTAAAAAAAATATTTTTATGATAAATACTAATTTATCAATTTAATCTTGTTGTTTTACATTATTCTAAAATTAAATAAATCCCTGAGAAATGGGGAGTTTTTTGTATAGAATTTTTCTAACTCTTGATGTATGTACTTCATATTTTTCTACAGAACTTTGACTAGAATTTATAAGATACATCTTAAATATATTCTAGAAATATACCTTATAAGAGTTATTTTTTTCATTATACTTATCAGTAGTTTTCTTCTAAGAGATAATTTTTATTTCTTGCATATTAATTTTATGAGAAACCCCCGTCATGGTGTTTGTTTTAATTCTATGTATGAATATTTTAATCTTTTTTATTCTTGATGTTACACTTATATAATTCATGAGATTAATCTTAAGTGTGGATTATTTTATTTAAGTTTACTTTTAAATATTCTAAATTTAATTTTATTTAATATGATGTTACCTTTATAAATTATTTATTCTTAATCATATATATTCCAATATTTTCTATTAGTTTTCCTTTCTTTTGTTGGTTTAATTTTTTATAATCCAAATGGGGGAGAGTTAAAAGTGATTACTTTAGGGGGATAATATTGATAAGGACTTATAAATATAGTCTTAGTTTATATATAATTCATAAGTAAAGTGGTTTTTTAGGGAAGTGTATTCTTGGGGGACATTATATATGTTCTTATGTTGATTCAAAATTGGGGGTAAAATTTTTCCAAATTTTCATTACATCTCTCAAGGGAGAGTTAGTCTTTCGAACTGACAAAGAGTTTTTTTCTTTCCTAATTCTATATTATTTTACTTTTCTTATCATGTTTTATATTTTGAGTATTATTTTTTCATTGTAAAAAATGTGGGGAAAGTTGATCTATTTCTATAAAATTTCATCTTCAAGATTTTTTGTTTTGATGAATCGCAATAGAATACTTATTTTTATTGTAGTTACATAATATTTTGTTAGTTTTTTAGTGTGAAGAATTAGCTTTCAATTAACATGTTTGGGTGAGTTGAAACCAATAATTTAATTTTAAATATTTTCAAATTCTGTTTAAAAATATAAAAATAATACAGTGTGGTAGTTTTAATCATTTTTTATCATACCCAAAGAACATGGTGAAATGTTTTCACACGAATATCTATAAATTCAGAATAAGGATTCAAGGAATAAAATCATAAATATGTTAACACAATATATATATGAGATGAACATTTTTATTATATTAAAATTGTTTACTATCTCAGTGTTGTGATATATGTAGTTTTTTTGTGTTTTATTAAAGATTCCACGTGTGATGTTTTTCATTTTAAATTATCTAAGCGTTGTTAGAATTGGTTCGTCTGGTCTTATGAGATTACAATGATTCTGGGGTTAAGAATCATTATATTGTGAACATTAAGCACAACGAATTATGGATAATGATTTACTACAGATCAATATTATCTAATTATAGCTTGGGGATTGAGATTCCTACTATTGGGGTATTTTAAGACGTTTTAGGGTTTAAAACATTTATTTTAAAATTAAGTAGATCAAAAGATTTAAATGTTATAAACATTTATAACATGGATCTAGTTACTAATCCTCCTCCATCTTTGGATTAAATGTGAATATTTCTCATTATTGTGACTGTTTCTGACATAATTTAATAATATCCTTAAAATGTGTGTACATATTTTTATCTGGAATAACATGTTTGGTATTTATTTGTATTGTTCTTAATTTTTATTCAATTATTTATTTTTGGTTAATTTTTTAAATTTTGAGGATTTTAATTTCCACTACATATATTTTATTAACTCTGATCTATTTATAGTTTATAACATCCGGATAATTTTTATTTTTGAGTGAGATAAATTTCTATGTTTTGTTTAAACTTCAGTCCATACCCCTCTTGAATCTACCATACTAGGAAGAAAATCTATTCACACCCTATTGATTTCATGATCATTGGTAATTTATTTTTACGAATCATTAATTTTTCAAAATTATATAGATTTATGTTTATAATAGCTTATCATTCTTCTTCTTCTCTTGGTAGAGAAGTGAATTAACATTTGAAGTGTGCTCTAGGGTCATCGAATATTAATCATCCATTATCTACAATCCATTATAGTAAGTCGATAGAAATAAAATTTTCATGGTAATTTTTGTCTAACATTCAATGGTAGGAGTAGTAGTTAGGATAATCATTCAACACTACTTCATCAAGATTTCTAATATTTGACATTAAAAATATATTTTTCTTCAAATCAGTGATGACATATTACAAGTCCTATTTTTCTAGATCAAATAAACCACATTCTTCCTATTTTCATAATTCGAATGAATTTTATTCTTAAATGCCTCATAGGTATTTTTATTGGTACATTGGAATTATTTTTGTTTCTCTAGAGGAGGCAGAACATTTATTATTTATGGTTTATGGATAGAATTCACCAATAGTGTTGGTATGAGAACAATTTTAGTAGTTTTCACCATACCAAATTTCATCACCTATGATGACATTGTCTACTAATATTTGGTTTTTGTTTGTCAAATATTTTCTTTCAATCATCTAGTTATTATACTAAATTCTAAGACCCCTTCAGGGTACTTTTGTGGGATAATAATTATTACATGTTCACCATGTATATTTTTAAATAGATTTAAATAAATTATACCAATTTGAGAAATATTTCTAATTAATATGTAACTCCCTTCATCTTGGAAATTAATTCTTCAAATATACTATCATCATGATGTTTATAGTTACATAGGTCATAAATTATCATCTTCCTCAACATAGAACTAAACAAGTACTGTAATTTTCAATGAATATATTTCTAAATAATAATGGATTCTAATATTAGATTATTATTCCACAAAACATGGTACCTTCAATATGTTTCATGAAAAACATGACTTTCACCACTTCTTTTTATTCTAGAGCTCCCAGCATTGGGCTGCACTAACATTATAAATTCATAATGTAATATTCTGGGTCACTTGTTCCATTGTACATAAAGAATTTTAGGTTTCCAAAAATGAGTGGAGGGGGACTCAAATACACCAATTTATGATGTTGTTTTCTCTAATCTATAATAGAACACATTGGCCCTATATGGATTCTATATTGGTTATAAGGGGATAAATAATTTCCCCTAATAACATTATTATCTCTCTTAACATTTTAGATAGGAAGTTTTATTGTGCATGATATTGATGTATTCCCTACACCTATGGTTGGTAACTTTATGGATCCCACTTAGAATGAAATTCTTGGACATGAGGATATTGTGCCTTGATTGGAAAAAATTCTTGAAAGACAATCAATAATATAATCAAATAAACCATCTAGTGTGACTTAAAATTGATTTAACAACTTGATTATTACCTTATATGTGGATAATATTCAATTATTTATGAGGTTTTACTGAAAAATTCATGGGTGGATCAACATATAAATAACACTTATTGGGGATATTTTCTCTTAGTATCTCAATTCTAGTATATTTCAATTTGTTAATTTCAATATTATACAATGAAATTTATTCCAAGATAGAGTGGACCTTGACATATTTGGGTTTTTGGTTGACTTGAGATAAATCTACACCTTTTCCATTATCCTTAAAACTAGATCAGTAAATAGGTGGCTATTAAATATTTGGGATAACTCCCAGATCACGAGCATGTATTTTTTTTATTGAGTATGCATTCTTTATTCTCATATTTTAATATGCATGGTATTCTGAATAGGGGATTATTCTAAATTATTATATTTCCCATCGACGTGTTCTCCAAAATATTTTATTTATTTGTATTAAAAAAATTATTGATAAGAATCGTATAATAGGAATCATATATTTATCTAAATTAGAAAAATGTGGCCGCTCATCAACCTCAGATTACCCCTCAAGGGGTAGGTCATAATCTTTTTTTGTTTTTTTTTCTTATTAGAGGATAATTGTTTTATGGCCTCTATGAGGATTGAATTTCTATTATTAGTTGTTTCATTGAGATCGATCTGGATATTTCTCATAACTATGTTAATGAGTGTATCCCCTCTAAATTTTACTAAAATTATTCATAATATAGGGGTTGAATCATGAATCATGAGTGGAATAGAATATTAGGGTAGTTTTTGTGTATCCATCCCCAGTTTTTAGAAGACTTATCTTCATGGATGAGGAATATTATCATCTTGGACATCCCTTTATACAATTTATTGTATAGATACTAATGGAAGATTTATAAATTCCACCATCCCTATGGGACGAGTGTGTTTCTACATTATTTTAATTGTTTCTATAAACCTATTTGTGATTTGGGATTGTATTATGGAGTGAATTGAATGTATCGTGTTTGGTAAAGATTATTCCTAATAAATCAAAATTATGTAATACATGTCTGTATTAGTAGGACAAAATTTATATTTTTTTATACTTATCCTTTCTGGAAGCCTAGTGTAGGAGCCTATAATTTATAATTTCTCTTCCGGTATGTATTTTTTCCTATTTTAGGAATAGAAATTCTTTTCTGGATTGATCAACTAACATACTTGAATCATGTATATTAACTAAATAAAATTTTTGTCTAATGAATAGACTGAAATGAAAAACCCTGAATTATCACTAGTCTCTAATGAATAGATGGGGAAAACATTTTTATATTATGAAGTGTTTTGAGTCATTCCATGTAGGATTGTTGTAGGATATTATGATGATTAACCAATTTTAGGTTCTAATATACAATAAGAGTACTTAGATCGAAACATTGTTTATTAAATGCCTTGATATTGTCATCATACCTCCTCATATGGTAGAGATTTTCCTCTAAAATATTCTAATGTCATCAAAAGACTATAATGAATATGAGGTATTCATTCTTCTTCTAGAATATAAGGAATGTAATACTATGAGGTAATGGTAGGATAAAACAAAACTGGAATTTTAGCATTAGTCATCCCCTTCTATATAATGTTTGAATCTTACTAATCTTCATAAAATGGTTCTTTAACCCATTTCAACAATAGAGGTTTATTTACCACTTATTTTTTGAGAAATACAAAATTATTTTCAATTTATTAAACCACATTTATGTTTAATAAATCTAACATATGATTTGAAGAAGACCATCACCTCATCTCACCCATTGGTTGGGATAAAGAACTTTTCCTTGATGTTTGAGTTCTTGGTGTACCTGGATTTGGATTAACCATTATCTCAAGAAAATAAGGAATATTTTGTATGGTTTCAATGTTTGGATATTATTCTAGTCAAATACATTGGTTAATTCCATCAAAATCATTATTTTTATTTCTCTGAGGATAATCTACTAGGTTTTTTAGTGATTGATCACAATAGAGGGGGCCTTCAAGGTTGTTGAGTGATAATCGCTTTGGGAAGGAAACCATTGTTTATCGGGTGCTTGATCACCGTGGGGAGGAATTCTGTGGTAGGTGATTTTTTGTTATCTTTTATGAGATAAATTTTTATTTTGGATATCTTCTCTTTCACTAGGAGGAAAATTGTTACAAAAAACCTACTGAGGACCTCCAAATTTTCTATATATTGATTTGTTGTCTAGGGTATGACCCCCTTGTTGATTTAATTTAGTGATTCATGGGGTACCATGATAATAGAAACCACAATTAGGGCATTCATGAGTTTTGAACTATGTTTTACAATGTAAATACCCTCCATAAATAATATTTATATTGATATGAGGGGGCCTCTATATTAAGGGATCTAAGGGGGCTTGTAAAGAATTTTATTTGAATTTGGATATAGGGTGGACTTTCATGGTTAATGAATTATTGATTTATATTATGGGAAATACCTCTACATTGATATATTTTTGTATTTTGAGTAGAACCTCTAAAATGAGTACCTTGGTGGCTTCTAGATCCTTCTATTTGAGTTATTCCATGGGGGTCCTCTATAGTTAGAAAAAAAAAATTGTAAGAGATCCTTTATAATGAGTTCTCTAAGAAGGACCTCTAGAGATAGTTTATGTTTGACTATGTAGAGGAACATAATTGTGTTTTTTCCCTTCCCATTCCAATAAAGTTTTTTCTAGAGGATTCACCAGTGTCAACCCCAATGAGAACTAAGGCTTCTTACTAACAATGATATTGAATATCCATTGGGATACTATTAGGATATATTGATAGATATCAATAATATTGGAAGAAATAGGTGAAGAAACCTACTCCTTTACTTTTGTGATTGAACACCCCTAGTGATTTCCCCGCTTAGGTTCCCTAGTCAAGATGATCGGAGATGACAATAAATCTTCAACAGCTTCCAGAGAAAACTGGTTTATGTATTAGTGATAATGACCATAGTGGATAGTTTTATTCCTATGTATCTCTTATCTCATTGTCTATAATGGTGTAAATCCTCCTACACATACCTAATGTAAGGAAGGTAATTATTTAATCACATTTTGGAGAGGCTCCAAAATTGGTTGGATTTACTAACATGGGCCCCTTCCCCCTTTTTTTCTTTTATTGATTAGATTACTAATGTGGATTTATCTCCTTGAGGATTTCATGACCTATCTCCATTGTAATGATGATTCCATTATGAAGGTAATCAATCACCATGGCATTTAATACATAGCACATAAGGTTCTGAGAAGAAGAAGAAAAATTTTGAGTGGTAGGATTTTATATAGTTATCATGGTAGATGCATAATTATAGGATTACACTTGTTGAAAGTTCATTAAAAATCATGTCAACTTTTTGTTTCCCCATGCCTAGTTTGAGAGCTTGACTATTTAAGATATAATGATTGAAAATTCCATTTGGATTTGAGCGAGAAAAACTAAAAATTCCTTAGTATATTACAATAAATGATAATTAATTATCAATCTAACTCTTTCACATGTAAATGATTTTGGGTTAGGTTCACTATTTTTTATTTATGATATTCCTATATTCTCATTTAAATGGACCAAATTTCTAAATGTGGGTGTCCATTAAAGTGAATTAACTATGATTAGGGTATGAAGTATCAAAACTAAGAGTATAGGGGGTTTAATCCTTTCATGAGGGATAATATATTCTAGTTTTATAATCTCTTATATAAGATATATTTTAAAAATACAACCTAGTAACAGTATTTGTTAACCTTATCATGAAAGTGACAGATTAAAATCATGAATTTTTTAAAACACTATAGGTATGATAGGTTCTATTCTTTCTCTCATTTATTAGATAAGATATTTTTTACGTTCATATAGTTTGTACCTAAATAATTTATCACAATATGGGGATATGGAAGGTGTTTAAATATTAAGATTAGTCCTGTGATAGGGGCTTCATACATATCCCTATGAAGGGGAAACCCCCATACTATTTGAAGTTGTTTAATGAGTAATATTGTATCATTCATGTTCATATGTAAATGACTAATTTGGTTCCTTTTAAGTTCATACAACCATTACCAATTATGTGAATTTTATGGTTATTTTTCGAAGAACAATTTAAATAAATTTAAATTCATATGGATAGATCTACTAGGCTAAAGGTACATAATGATGGTTTTATATGTTACTTATGAAAGAGTGTATCAGAGTTTAAAAAATTCAAAAAGTTCATTTTAAAGGGTAGTTTTAATAAAGAAGGCTCAAATAATTTTATAAAGGGTCATTTGTGAAGAGAGTACCTAAGGATAAATATTATATGATTATAGACCATTGTTGAGAGAGGAACACATGATCCACGATGATCCTATTTTGTAAATGATTTATATTTATATGAATGGGTGGGATTCTCATAGTGTATAGAGTTTTTAGGATGTATTCCAATTAAGTTATATATGGTGGGTATTATATGGACTATAATTAAGGATTTATGTGGGTTTTACCATGAAGGTTGTGCATGGTCTAGACCTCAAAGAATTAATATAGAAAAGATAGGACCAGAAAATATTTACCTAGAGGTATTCTTCCCTTTGAGGCATAGATCAAGAGTCTGCCTATGGGAGATCAAATTTATAAGTCATCTCATAATGTTTTATTACAAAGAATAATATTTCTTGAACATCATTCCTCTAAAAGTACCAATTGTCTCAAAATATGTGTTAGAAGCTTATTTATAAGAAAAACCTTTTTCTTGAAAACATATAGGCTTAAAATGTGTAAAATATTCATATAAACATATGATTTGAGTGACTTCCAACCAAATTCCATTCCCAAAATTAAAATTAAACGGATATCACAAAATATGAATACGACCACATGGGAGATCCTATTTTAGGATCATAAATGAAGTGGGTATTGTATAGGTGTTTTTCATATACATAAGATCACGATGGTCATATCATATAAAATAACTTGTGAAATAGTCATTGAAAATAATGATTCATATATTATAATAAAATTTTGGAAATTTATCATCAATCTTCAACTTCTATCTCATTAAAAAATTACCTTATAAATTTATTTCCAAAAAACCCTTTGGATAAACTCAAAAATAATTTTAGAGAAGCTCTATAAGATTCCTAAAAATTACACCCTATTTAATTAACCATAAAATTTAACCACATATGTATTTATAGCATTGAAAAAAATATCGATTTATGAAATTTTAAATGCAATTAAAGTGTGTCATTTAACAAATATTTAGTACTACTAAAGCTACCAAAGGATTTTTCATGATCTCCATCAAACACATTTATATCAATACCTATTTACACTAACTGTATCATATATAAGAATTACTTTTTATATAATACATTTTTTCAAGTAATCAATAACTAACAATACATATAGTATGTGAATAACTTATAAGTACTCATATGTTATTCATTTGTTGAGAATAAACTGACCAGATAAACGAGCATGTCACGTGCCATTCATTGTGATGGATAAAAACATCGCATGACCCTCATCCAATAGAAAGAGAATTGTTTACCCTAAAATAAAGGGTGCATAATGAATATATGAAATTAAAAGATAGTTTATTCATTTCATAATGTATATGTAAAAAAATATCATAATCCAAAAGAAAGAGAGCAGGTAGAAGAAACCCCTTAACATGAGTCCTTACTCAACTTAGTACTCATGACCAACATCTTAAATAATAAATTTAAATTTATTAAATAATTATTTCAGAAACTTTTTCATTTTTATATAATATATTACTATTAATTTATGTTTATTTAGTCATTTAGTTAGAATTTAATGTTCATATCCATCATATGAAGGATTCTTGTTTCAGGCTTCCAAGGTCGCATCAATACATTGATAATGGTTAAAGTGCATGTTCAAATAGTATATAAAATCATAAGTTTAAAGGTATGGAGTTATTATATTTATATTAGTTTAAATGGTTCCAAACATAAAATTATTTCAATATAATCATGGTTCATTAACAATAAATGTTATCATATAGTGGTATGTTCATTTAATAGTTTTACCAGCAATGATGAGCTTAATTGTTTTTCTTAATTTTATCATTATTTACCTATTCTAGAATATGAATCATAATAAAATATCATTATTAAATATATATTTAACAAAAAATGTTTTAATATAATCATCTACGAAGTAATAAATTGTTTTTTAAAACCATTATCCTTATAAGAGGATATAGTGGTCATGAATATATGTTTATTTTAAAAAACTATTATGTTCATTATCTAGGCTTAGAATTTATATTATAGAAGAATTATATTTTTTTGATACTGAACTATTTTATAAAATTTTTAAACGAAAATAATTCTAAATAAAGGATTGGAAATGAAAATTAATGGATAAGAGTTATTACATTACTCTCTGGGGATAATACTTTACTAATATACTAAGGACATAAAAGAGTGGTCTTTTATGACACTAAAATGTATGAAACATGGACATTACTGATTATGAAGAAAATTTTCTATAACATTGTTAATTTAAGATGATTGGTGTTTGAGGATAATTAGGGTTAGGAGGTGTAGTGTACATATAAGGAGGAGGGGGAGGTTCTAAATAAAATATTAGAATACAATTTTTTTAACAGTCAGGGGGAAGCCCGTAGCCCCGCGACACTTTTATTGAAACAAAGATATCCCACTTGTTATTATTTGTATATGGATCCTATTATATAGCCTTTTAATACCTAGTGAGTAATAAACCCTTAAACATCAATCGCATAGGCCTAGAACCATAGGTCCTAGTCTTTGTCCAAAGACCCACTCGCTCCCACCACTAGAGAACCCATTCACCCATTGTTTTATTGAAAAGATGAATACACCTCCCTAGTTCGTCCACATATCATAAAAAGTTTTTCTCCCATAGTCGTATTATTTCATCACCACCCATCAGCCCATCCCAGATGCTTTGTTTGTCCGACTATTTTGATGCCCCCACTCTCACAGCTAACCAATGTCTCATGTTCATTGTATAACCTGATAAGAGTCATGACCCGTATTTCACCTACCCATATCCTATAACCCACCACTGATGCCTCTGCACCATGTACTTCCACCACCAATGTGGTTTACCTACACCATGCCCCAAAGTGTCTCCCATAAATTCCGCAAATTTAGGGCTGCCAGGATTTGATACTTAACTTGATGTCGTGTTATAAGACAACCTTAACCACTATAACAAGACAAAAACTACAATATTAGAATATAATATTATTTCCTTTAAAATTTATCAAACATTTTATTCAATAGTAAGGTACTAGTGGCTTAATATTAAAAGGGGAATTACAGTACTAATTTAACTACTAGAAACCCTATAATTCAACCAAAAATCACTATTAAAAACAATATATTTTATTTTCAAGTATATTTTACTATTTATAAAAAATACTAAAACTTAACCCTTATATAATTTTGATTGTTTTTTATAGTACAAAAATAACTATTCCATTAAAAATGTAAAACATTTTTAAAAAAAATAAACTTATACCTATATCTTATTATATTGATTGAGTAATTGTTTCTATTGAGTGAATCCTTTCTATTATATTTGATTTTTATTTTGATAATTACAAAATTTTCACTATATTACTTATAAAATGTTTTTTCGGATATTAATAATTTTTTATTAATCTTCTAATTTATTATACAATACTATATTTATTATTATCTTCATATTTTTATTTTTATAAAGTCTTTTCATTCATTCTTCTTCTTATGAAATGATTTTGGAAAAAAATAAATCTCTATATGATTTAAAGAATCAATCATACACTAAAGGGATATTATGTCATACATGATATCTATTGTATAAAGTATTTTCTATCATACAAATTTTCTATCATATGAGATAAATTATCTCAAAAAATTATCTTATCTGAGGTGATTTTATATCATATTAAATTTTATGATGTTTTATCTTATAAAATTTATATCTTACAAATTTTCATATCTAACATCCTCATTATACTTAAAAAACCGTTTTTATCTTATATTAATTGTATATTATGAAAAATATTATTTATTTTACCTAAAATGTATCTTATGGGATTTAGTATGTTATAAGATTTCATGTCACGTAAAGTTTCTATCCTATGTATTTTTATATCATGTGAGATTATTATATCTCATGTGTTCATTGTATCTTATGAAAATAATATCTTATAAAAATTTATATCTTATAGAAAACTTTATCTTAAGTCATTACAAGAGTGTTATGCGCCTTCATATAAATCGATAGTTTTTTATAAAACATAAAATATGAGATTTTTTAATATCATTTTTAATTTAGGTTAATTAAAAAAAATTACATGTTTTATTTATTTTAATAGTTTAATAATTATTTCTATTATATGGTGACTTATTTTGTAACACCCCAGTATTTCATAGTACGTTATCTCTTTAAATTATTTCAATGGTTTGCGTTACACGCAACACCGAGTTCGAGTGCACCACGACTTACCAAAATAGCTGTTCAAAAGAGGTTATAAATAGAATTAACTGAATTTTGAATTTTATATATTCCATATAATTTTACAACCATATTATGTGTTTTATAGACATAATATAAGAACAAATTAAATTTTTTAGATAAAGGAAGTATTTTTCAGAAAATGCAATTTTACCACCATTGAATGGAGAACCCTTTTTAAATCCAATATTTGACACTTTTATATATTCAATTTGAAAATATAAAATTATTCTTTAAAATAGAGACATAAAAATTTATTTTGGATAAATGTTTGGTACTTTTCTGTTAATTTTTATATTTTTCCAAATAGTGAAAATACTAAATTTTAATTGAAAACAACTTTTTTAATATAAATAATTTATACTGTTAAATTATTAATTTCAGTGGTTTTAATATATAATTAGATTATATTTTTATCATTTAATATAATTTAGGTCATTGCAAGTAATTTCACATTTATATTGGACGTAAACACATGTCAATATTTTAATAGTTTTTACTTTTTAAAAACTCGGTTTTTGGTTTTGATAATGGGAATTAATTTTAAAATAATTAATGAAACTTATATGTTTTGAATTTGGTAAAATATACTTCATTTTATAATTAGAATTATCAAAATTATCTTAGGTTGAATATTTTGTATTTTTCTGAAAACTTTCAATTTTTGATGAATAGTGAAAAACACTATGTTATTGTTTAAAATCAACTTTTATTTAAATAATAATTATTTTTTATTTAAATTTATTTTAAAGACAAAATAGATACATAATACCTATATTAGTCCAATATAATTCATTGGAGTCATTTTATAATAATATTAGATATATAAAATTTTGTTGAACGTTTAACGTCTTTTACCCACCTTCTAAGCACATGAGAAAATTTGCATAGAACATAATTTTACTACTTTTGTGAATTGAATTTCAAAAATCTAAGATACATGGTTTAAATCAGTAAGTAAAATTTAGTTCAATAGGATTAAAATAATATTTGTTGAATGGTAACTTTTGAATTTCATTTACCACGGTTAAAAGTAAATTGGGTAATTAAAGCTAAAAAGGATATTATAATTACACTAACATATGTCCAAATTCTATTTAATAAGTTTATTTCGACCAAAATAAACCTTAGGAATAATATATGATCCTTTTTTATTCACTTGGATTATATTTGGACATTTATTATTATATTATTTAAATAATAGTTAAAAGTGTTAAATTCAAATTTTAATAACTAAAACATTTTTAATATAGGGTTATACAAAAGATAATTGAGACTATAAAAATTCATTAGAAAGATATATAGATTTTATATATCATGGTTTTTTATTTATAATTTTTATACCGTAAATTATTAAATTTATTAATGACACAATGATGATGCATTTATTACCATGTTAATGCAAGATTAAAATAATTGATATTATAAATATTAAAATAAATGTAAATTGAGACTTATGATGCATTACAATAATTTTATTGGTTAATATGACATTTTAGGGTTGATTAAATTAATTATTTTTGAATAAATCATATTTTAATGACTTTCACAAAAACCAAATACTAAATAGTGTCAAAATTGACAAAAATGAATTTTTAAAACAAATACTATATTATTAAATGATATAATATTCTTAAAAATATATGGTTTTTCCAAAAGACTTATATAATGATATATATGTAAATAATGAACCACTTGGGTTTATCTTGGAATTTATAGTAAGTTTATTAACCATTTATTATAATAATACAAGAAGACATGTTAAAACATAAACTATTTAACTAAGTGTTACATCTTAAATATAATGTTGATATAGTGACATAAACTAGCCTAAAAACTATTGGATGGGATAATTGCGACCCATCCCCACCATATAATCTAAATAAATCCATTTGTATCCATTAGAAACCAAAAAATAGTTTATAATAATATAATATTTTAATCTTTTCCTAAGGTTCCCCTCACCACTCTTATAAAAGGGCACTTCCCCTTATCTTAATTTCACACCACCAAATCCATTTTTCTTGGCCAAAACCAGATCAAATATCCTAAAAAATAATCTAACTTCACCCTAGAGTCCTTACTTTTATCATAAATCTAACATACATATCTCTGTTGATCAAATCAAAAGAAATCACTCAAAGAAGAGGTAATAATTTCATCACCACTTTCAAAGTTATCTTCTACTTCCACTTCCACTTTCTCTGTTGTTTCCAAAAAAATAATAAATACAGTAGATTATACATATTTTGTTGTTATTATAAATATGTTACAACCATATTCATTATTATATCCATCCTATGAATAACTATGTCACCATACGTGCGTACGTACGGCTTACCGTCTCCACATTGTGGTGTAGTTTGTTATTCAACACTTCATTATTTGGATGAGTATAATAATGATTATAATTTATGTAAATAATAAATATAACATGTTAGTGATTCTATATATATAATATACCATCAAATTATAGATGATTTCACCATCAATAGAATGATATCTTCGCTCGTACGTACGTACTGCTTACCATCTCCACGACGCGATGAGATTCATTTCCACATTCACCATTCAATGATGATTATAAAAATGTATATTATTAATAAGTAAGTAATATATGACATAATAACTCTACTGAATATATATATATACACACACACACATATATCTCATTCACTTTCTTCCCTTCAATATGATATGAAAATGGAAACAACGTTTATGCATACGTACGACCTATCGTCTCCATAAATGGTGTTTTCCATTTCATATATCTATCTATTATAAATATTTATATTCTAAATATATATGATATATAAATCTTGTTTTATAATCTGTAAATATTTAAATCATGATCTAAGTGATACGATCAAGAATAACAAGTTAAAACATGTATGATAGAGAAAGCAATTATTACCCGAAATGTTAATTTAACATGGAAACTATTATTAAATGGGTAGTATAAATTCATAAATGAATCATGTATGATATAATAAATATTAATATGGCTATTTTATAATTTAATAACATACTATGGTCATTATACAATAAGTTAAATTCACCCTCAACTAAAGGAATGTATAAGGTAGGTGTTAATTCCTCATTCTCATTACTATTCGAGATTGTTTATGAGTATGTTTTTAATGGGAAATATTTATTATCCATGTCCATGTTTCATAAAAGCGTTTTCAAAAGGATTATTTTTAAGGTACTCTTTAACTAATACATCATTTTAAATGTTTTAAACATTTATTCTTCTAAATCATTCTCATTAATGTCCATGTTTTCAAAATGGTTTTAACGATTTATTTATATAGAATGAATGTTTTAAAATGTTAATTCCCTTGAAAATTTTCCAAGTGGTATGAGACACTTTTATTATAAAAAATACATTTTAAATGTATTTCTTTAAAAATTGGGTGACTTTTAAATGATTTCATGAAAAAGGGGTATTTCACTCAATGATTTTTACGAATCATTTTCAATTATATCAACATCGTTTAATTGATATTATTCTTCATTAAGGTTAATTTTTTATAATACAATATTATATATTGTATTGAATGATTTATGATATGATTTACTGTGGATGTGATATTTTTATACCATTCATGGTTTATGGAAATGTATTTAAATTCTGTATGCTAGTTTTAATACAAATGTTTCTATTATGTTTCAACATTTTCATATGAGGAATGCAATGGACTTATTTTGTGATGGGTGGGGCCCGCTATAGCCCCTCGATGCATCGGTAGGTCTCATGATATAAACTAGTGTCTTGGAACAAGTCCTTGAAAAAAAAAATTATTTTTAGTCTTGGTACGAGGCCTTGACTATGTGGTAATGATGTCTGACATTAGACATTCCCTTATTATAAAATTATTGACTACATGTGATTATTCGACTAGTAGAATATCCATGTGCATGTTTATATGGTAATGTTTCATTTATTTTTTCCATATTATGTTCAAGGTTATGTTTAAAAAGGTTGTTGTTTTTATTACACATCTTTCCTTAAAAGTTTATAACTTTTGGTAAATTATTTACCATTACTGAGCATCTGAGCTCACCCTTTTGTTGTGTTTTATTTTCCCAGGATTCCAAGAAGTGTACTATGATTTATATTCAGTTTTAAGCTAGAAAAATAATTTAATTCTAAAATTATTATTTATGTTTTATTTTTTTAAAATTTTAATGTAAAGTTCATGTGTGTAATATATTTTCCAAGACTGATAAACTAATCGGTCCTTCGGGACTTGATTCCTTATAATCATGCCAATATATTAAAATAATTCCCCAGCTCTGGGCTTATGGGTTCAAGGCATTAAAGTTGGTATCAAAGGAAGTTTAGCAATAACCTTGGAAATTATATTTAGAAATCTCTTATTAGAGAACATTTCCCTAAGATAAAGCTTTCGGATTAGTATAGATGAACTTTCTGGAATTTTGGTAATGTAGAGATTTGGTGAATTTTCCAATAAATACATCCATGTCTGGATATGAGGAGGTAGAGGCCGCTCTTGAAGAGATGTACATAGGAGTGAAAACTCTGACAATGAGTTTCGGTCTTGACCTGGGGTATCCTGGTACATGACAACGGGCGTTTTTGAACTCTTGGTTACAACACTCCCAGGGGATATTCTTAGGATAATTCAAATTTTCATTACAAACCATTATGAAGGATTTAATATTAAATACTTCCTCAATGATTTTTTTTATGATTATGAATTATATGTAAAAAGGTTTCAGTTTATATTAGGTAATTTACAAGTGTTTAATTAGGCATTATGATTTATAAACTAACCTGGTGTATGCCATTGTTTAGAAATGGTTCCTCATAGAAGGAATGAGAACTCCAACAATACACATGATCCAAAGAGTTAGAAGGATCGTATCTTTCATGGTCTTATTCAATCAATTAGAAGGGAAATACTCTCCCATTTAATCTCATCATACGAGGAAATAATATCATGTGTTAATATGATAATTAAATAATTATCTGAGTATGATGGATTTGAAGGGTATATAGAGAATAAAAGGACGGTAGAGAGAAAGATGGATAAAGGGAAGAAGGGAGAGACAGATTTTCCCATAAGTGATAACTGTAAAAGAATCACCTTGGTAAATTCTTGAAGTGAATGAGAGTTTGATATAAGTGTAGATGAAAAGGACACCAAGTATGTGATTGAAAGGGTAATAAAAAGGTTTCGAATGTACAATTCTTCATCTGCAAGGAGTTGGGACACTTTGTAATCAATATCCCAATCATCAGAGTATACCCTAAATGATGCTATTGGATAATAATCAAGTTATGATACTACCACAGATGAAGAGGAATAATTAGTATTCTAATATTATTTCATTTGAGTGTTGTATCAATGATGTACTGGTTATAATAATTATAGAAATAAATAAAGATTCTACTATAGTACTATTTCATTAAGTATTTGAGATTATATGGTGCTACGAAAAGTTACTAAACAACAGGTTAAAATTTTTGGAACTGATTAATGGTTTGTTTATTCCATCATTGTTGGAGTATTCAAAAAATTTGTATATAAGGAATATATCTAGGATTCTATAAGGAATAAGGGAGAATTAATGTAATCAATAAGATTTTAAAGTAATTTAGGGTCTTAACATACATGATGAAGGTACTCACATGTTATTATGTGGAAAAAAGAGATATTTGTTATGTTATTTAACCTTCCTTATAAATTTTGGACTTTGAGTTTGGAAAGAATTATTCTGGATAAGTCTAAAGTTTGGAATGGATTAAGTTGGACACTAAAAAACTATAGTATAAGGTCAAAACATTTCATAATATTATTTTTGGATTGTAATAAAAAGGACAACTCGGAGGTCGGGTGACAACTCGTCGCGTCCAATAGGGCCACGAGACTTGAACCCGCAACCGAAGGGCGACAAGGGTGAATCACTAAACATGGGCCTACGTAATGTCATGGTTTGTATAATGTAGTTTTATTAAATTATTTGATAAATGAATTATAAATTAATTTTTTTGAAAACCTATATGATCTGTATAAATAAAATATTTCTGAATTCTATTATATTTTGGATTGAAAGATGAGTTTGTGGTAGAAGTTAGTTGAAGGATGGAACTCTACTTTTCAAGTATTCTTTTATCTTATACTATGAATAAATTAATTCTTGAACTCTAGATAAGGGATTATAAAATAAAAAATGTGTTATCTTGATACCTAATGTTTTGTTGAACTAGTTGTATTTAATTCATCATAGATTTATGGATTTGTGGCCCTTAATATTAAATTTATTGTTCACTTGTTTGTGATTGATTACCTTAATCCCTCACTATAAATATTTACATTTTTCTAAAAATTATGTGTCTTTAATTGCAACCAATGTTTCCTATTTGAGACCATAATTTTGTGGTGACTTTTTCGTTTCCCTTTCCATCTTATTAAGACAAAATTTTATTAACCATATTTCTGATGTGAGTTTTTTATAAAGGTATTTTCTAATTTTAACCTTTTATTTTCCAAAAACAATTTCAAATTGAGAGGATGCAATTTATTTAAGTTGGGGAGAATGTAACACCCCAGTATTTCATAGTACATAATCTCTTTAAAGTAATTCAATAGTTTTCGCTACATGCAACACTGAGTTCGAGCACACGACGACTTACCAAACTAGCTGTTCAAAAGAGGTTATGAATAGTATTAACTGAATTTTGAATTTTATATATTCCATATAATTTTAACATCCATATTATGTGTTTTTTAGACATAATATAAGAACAAATTCAATTTTCCAGATAAAGAAAGTATTTATCAAAAAATGCAATATTACTGACTTTTAATGGCAAAACCTTTTTAAATACAATATTTGACACTTTTATATATTTTATTTAAAAATTAAAATTCTTATTTAGAAGAGGGAAATTAAAATTTTTATTTGAAAAATATTTGGTACTTTTATGATAACTTTCATATTTTGATGAATAGTGAAAAATAAGAAATTTTAATTGAAACCAACCTTTTTAATCGAAATAATTAATAGTGTTAAATTATGAATTTCAGTGGTTTTAAATTATAATTAGATTATATTTTTATCATTTAATATAATTTAGGTTATTATAAGTAATTTCACATTTAAATTGGACATAAACACATGTCAATATTTTAATAGTTTTTACTTTTTAAAAACCCGAATTTTGGTTTTGATAACGGGAATTAATTTTAAAATAATTAATGAAACTTATACATTTTTAATTTAGTAAAATAGAATTCATTTTTAATTAGGATTATGAAAATTATATTAGGGTGAATTTTTTGTATTTCTCTCAAAACGTTTTATTTTTGATTAATAGAAAAAATACAATGTTATTGTTTAAAACCAACTTTTATTTAAATAATAATTATTTTTTACTTAAAATAATTTAAAAGTCTAAATAGATATATAATACTTATATTATTCTCATGTTATTAATTGGATTTAATTTATAATAAGATTAGATATATAAAATTTTATTGAACTTTTAATGTCTTTTACCCACCTTCTAAGAACATTTGAAAATTTGCATAAAATGTAATTTTATTACTTCTGTGAATTGAATTTCAAAAATCCTAGAGACATGGTTGAAATCGGTAAGTAAAATATGGTTCAACGGGATGAAAATAATTTTTGGTGAATAGTTACTTTTGAATTTTATTTACCACGGTTAAAAGTAAATAGGGTAATTTAATGTAAAAATGATATTATAATTACCCTAACACTTATTCTAATTCTATTGGATTAGTGTATTTCAACAAAAATCAACCTTAGGAATAAAATATGATATATCTTTTTCTACTTTGATTAGATTAGGATATTTAAAATTATTTTATTTAAAGAAGAGTTAAAACTATTAAATTTGATTTTTAATAACTAAAACATTTTTAATATAGGGTTATACATAAGATAATTTAGACTATAAATAATTATTGGTAATATAAAAATATTTCCTATACCATGGTATTTTTTCATGATTTTTAGACATTAAATAAATAATTTTTTTTTATGATACAATGATGATTCAGTAATTACCATGTTAATGCAAGATTAAAATAATTCATAATAAAATATAAAAATAAATGTAAATTGAGACTTATGATGCATTCCACTAATTTTAATGGTTAATATGACATTTTAGGGTTGATTCAATTAATTTTTCTTAAATAAATCATATTGTTATGACTTTCACAAAAACCAAATACTAAATAGTGTCAAAATTGACAGAAATGAATTTTTTAAACAAATACTATATTACTAAATGATATAATATTTTTTAAAATATAATGTTCGGCCAAAATACTTATATAATGATAGATATGTCAATAATGAACCACTTGGGGTTTTATTGGATTATTATATTAAGTTTATTAACTATTTATTATAATAATACAAGAAGACATGTTAAAAGTTAAACTATTTTACTAAGAGTTAAATATAAAAGATAAGGTTAATATGGTGACGTAAACTTGTCTAAAACCTATTTTCTGGGATGATTTCGACCCATAAACACATTAGACTCTAAATAAATCCATTTATAACCATTATGAACCAAAAATTATTTTATAATAAAATAATATTTCATGTTTTTTCTAAGGTTCCCATCACCTCTCTTATAAAAGGGCACTTCCCCTTCTCTTAATTTCACACCTCCAAAGACATTTGTCTTGGCCAAAACATACTCAAATATCCTCCCAATTACCCTAAATTAATATTAGAGTCCTTCTTTTGATAATAAATCCAACCTAAGGAGCCCTTTTAACCAAATCAAAAGGAAGCACCTAAAGAAGAGGTAATAATTTAATCACCTCTTTCAAAGTTATCTTTATCTAACAATTCCTATTTATTTGATGTTTCCATACCAAAATAATAACTCCAATAGATTCTAAATAATGTGATTTTATTGTAAATATGGTACAACCATATTCATTATTATATCTTTCCTATGAAAAACAAAGTCACCATAAGTGTGTGCGTACGACTTACTGTCTCCATGTTGTGGTGTAGCTTGTTATTCAACAGTTCCTTATTTGGATAAGTATAATAATGTGTATAATTTATGTAAATAATAAATATAATATGTTAATTATTTTATATATATAATATACCTTCCAATTATAAATTATTTTACCATTAATTGTATGATTTCGTCGCTCGTGAATACGTATGGATTACCGTCTCCACGATGCGATGAGATTCATTTCCACGTTCACCATTCAACGATGATTATAAAAATGTATATTATTAATAAGTATGTATTATATGACATAATAATTATAATGGATATATATATACCTATATCTCATTCACTTACTTCCCTTCAATACAATATGAAAATAGAAACAACATTTATGTGTGTGTATAGCCTACCATCTCCATAAATGGCGTTTTCCATTTCACATATATTTCTATTATAAATATTTATATTCTAAATATATATGATATATAAATCATGATTTATATTCTGGAAGTATTTAAATCATTACTTATGTGATACAATCAATAATAACAAGTTAAAACATGTATGATAAAGAAAGTGATTATTACCTGAGATGTTAATTTAACATGAAATTTTTTATTAAATGGGTAGTATAAATTAATAAATGAATAATTTATGATATTATAAATATTGATATGGTTCTATTATAATTTAATAACATACTACGTTCATTATTCAAGAGGTTAAACGTACCCTCAACTAAAGGAAAGTACTATTATCCGAGATTGTTTATGTGTATGTTTTTACTGGGATATATGTATTGTCCATGTCCATGTTTCATAAAAGAGTTTCAAAAGGATTATTTTTAAGGTAATATTTAACTAAAACATCATTTTAAATGTTTTAAATATTTATTCTTATATATCATTATCATTAATGTCCATGTTTTCAAAATAGTTTTATGGATTTATTTATATGGACATGAATGTTTTAAAATGTTAATTCCTTGAAAAAAATTCAAAATGGTATGGGACAATTAGATTCAAAAATATCTTTTAAATGTATTCCTTTATAAATTGTGTTACTTTTAAATGATTTCATGAAAAAGGGGTATTTCACTCAAATATTTTTACTGATCATTTTCAACTATATAAACATCATTTACTATATATAATTATTGATTGAGGTTGATTTATTATAACAAAATCTTCCATATTATATTGAATGAGTTATTATATGTTTTACTTTGGATGAGATATTTTTAAACCATTCATGGTTTATGACTAATGTATTGACATTTCATATGATAGTTTTAATTTAAATGTTTACGTTATGCTTCAACATTTTCATATGAGGAATGCAATAGACATAGTAAGTGATGGGTGGGGCCTGCCATAGCCCCTCGATGCATTGGTATGTCTCATGAGAAAAACTAGTGTCTTGGAATAAGGCCTTGAAAAAATCTTATTTGTATTCTTTCTATGAGTCCTTAACTATGTGGTAATTATGTCTGACATTAGGCATTCCCTCATTATGAAATTAGTTACTACATGTGATTATTCGACTAATAGAATATCAATGTTCATGTTTATATGTAAATTTTTTATTTATTATTGTCATATTATGTTGAATATTATGTTTAAAAAGGCTTTTGTTTTTATTACATGTCTTTCCTTAAAAGATTATAGCTTCCGCTAAATTATTTTCCCTTACTGAGCATCTAAGCTCCCCACTTTCTTATGTTTTATTTTCCCATGATTCAAAGAAGTTTACTATGATTTATATTCAGGTTTAAGCTTGAAGAATAATGGAATTATCAATGGATTATCAGTGTTGTATTTTATGTTAGAAATTGTAATGTACGGTTCATGTATGTAATCTATTTTTCAAGCCTGCTAAACTGATCATTCCTTCGGGACTTGATTCCTTGTAATCATGATAATTTATTAAAATAATACACTATCTATAGACTTCTGGGGTTAGGGCGTTACATATTTGGTATTGTTTTATATATATTTAAATTATTATCTTGTAGGATAAAGCATGTTTCAAAATTTACACATCATTCTTGGAAATTATGAAATTCAAATTTGAATTATTTATAATATACAGTTTCTATCTCACATGTTTCTTAGAATTAATACAAGGAATTTAAAATTGATTATTATGGGAATATTTACTATTATATTAAATTTTATAATAAGTTTATCTATAAAACTATTTTAAGCTTTACTGATTATCTACATTGAGATAGAAAATTATGGATGCTTGGGAAAAAGATAAAATTCAATCTATATTCTTGTGATAAAAGTTTCTAAAGATATTATGCATGAATAAAGACTATATATAAAGTTTTAAAGAACCAATTATTTTGAAAATGGTAAAGGATATTTAAATTTTACTAAGAAAAAATTTTCCATGATCACTTGTTGTTGGACTTTAGCATGGAAAACTTAAATATATTAATCATGTATTCCACTAAGGGATTTATGTTTCCTTGAAACTAGAGATCTGACTTTTTTATTCAAGATTATATGGTGTTTTACATTCCTATATTTTCTATGTGCATTCCTTTTTGTTTATACATTTTCTTTTAATATACGGATCTTAGTGTTGGGTAATACATCCCCTTCAATAGGTATGTCTATATATGCCTTTTTTCAGTTAAAGGAAAGGGTTTTTAGTTGTTCCTTTATATGAATAAAAGAAAATTTTTTCATTCTTCCACTTTAAAAGGAATTTTATAGGTTTTTCCTCTAGGTTAGAAAAAGTTAGGTTATGTGTTGTGCCTCTTTGTGTAAAAAGGTAAGTGTATTTCGTTATGACTCTTGGTGTGAAAAAATCAGTTCTAACAGGTTATAAATCCCCATATAAATTTTAGTCACATATAGAGTGGGTGTCATAATCTCATGTTGATAGTCTAAATAGTATACATAGGATCAATTTAATCTAAAATAAAATAAAAATAATTATGTTCTTATTTATTTTTATTCATGTTTTAAAATTATTTTAAACTCTGATAATATATTTAAAATTCAAAAATGTGATAAACTCACCCCCTCCCACGTGACAATCAAGACTTATAATACTAAGAAAAAACAATTAGTATCATAACTTAAACATTTTTATGTCTTGATCTTTGAATTCATTGATGAATTTATTATTTATATATTTTTAAATATAATTTCTACTCAATAATTTATAAAGTCTTGGGATAACTTTTTAAGGTGTAAAAAACAAGTTTTAGTGCTACATGGAATCCCCAATGACAAAAATATTTTTATGGTACATGATAGAGTTATTGAAAAATGAGGATTTAATTCTAACATAAGCATATAAGCATTTATAATTAGACCTTAATGGTAAAATCCTACATGTTAACAAAAAATGATCCAGAGACAATAACAGATAATTTTTCTCTTACTTACATCTTAAAATACATGGTAATAAACATTTTATAATGTGAAATTAGAGTAAATTTGTTTATCTGTATATCTAAATAAAAAATTATAAATGAAATTTGAAGTATATTTCAATTCACACATTATAGATATGATAATATTAAAAGAACTAAACTTGGGATGATTTGAGTTTAATATAATGATATCAAAATGGGTGAAGATGAGAATATTAATAAAATGTTCTATAGATTTACTAGTATTGTAAATAGTATGAATACTTTGGGTGAAATAATGGATGAAATTATTATAATAGAAAATTTTCTTAGAGAATTACCTAAAAATGGAATGCTAAGATGATTTCCCTTGATGAAATAAAGAAATTTAAATAATATACACTAGATGAATTAATTTGTTCTTTACTTCAATAATAAATTGAACATTAGAATGTTTCTAAAGAAGAATCAACAAAAATGAAGGGTATTGCATTTAAATCTGGTGATTTTTTCACTTACTCAAAATATCTTGAGTAATAGTAAAATGATAGTGAGGTGTTTTCTCAAGATTATATGAGAGTATAAAAAATAAGAAAGTATATTAAAGAATAAATAGAATGAATTATCCTCATGATGATTACAAAGGGATATGAAAAGGTAATGTTATTTCAAATGATATTTCAAAAGCAACTTATTTTAAATGTTGGTGAAAAAAACACATTAAATATAAATAACCAAAGATAAAAAAATAAATATAGAACAAAAAATCGAACCAGAAGGAAAGAGACAACTTTCAGTTGGATGGATCTATATCAATAACATAGATTAATGTGAAGAATATATTTATGAAAAATAATTGACAAATCATTGATTGATGGAATCCTAAAATTAATTCATTAAATATGATTTTGATTCCTTTTCATCTAATTCTGAAAAAAAAAATTATGTTATTTATATGATTAAATTTAAAGTTTACACATTGATGTACTAATTTCATATATATATATATATATATATATATATAACTCCAGAATAAGGATAAAAAACGTGGAAAAAAGTAGAATCACTCTAGAAGAAAATGAGAAGTTAATAAATAGTTATTCTCATACCAATGATAAAACCTATGTATAATTAGAAACTTTTCAAAAGGAAACCCGTAAACTTAAATATTATCTTTCTAAAAAAGATGGCATGGGAAGTAAATTTGAAGTGTTTTATAAGAAAATAAAAATCCAAAAAAATGAATTTGGATGTTTAAAACAGAATTGGTCAATATTTGTACATGGAAGTGAAAATTATGATTAAATGATTTACATGAAAAAAACATAAAAAATAAAATCATTTTGGGATATGATAATCAGTTACCTAAAATATAAAAGTCATTCTTTTGTTAAAAGTTTAAAAGGTAGTGTATCTATAACTACTTTTTTAGATGTATTATGAAGGTTAATTATGAAAGTGAGTGATATTTATCAATTTAATAATATATTTACCATAATAAATCCTTTATTTATAAAACATTATCCTCAATATTAACTATTAATAAAAAATTTAAATCATTTTAGGTTCCTAATAATTCTTGTTATAAACTAATTGGACCTAAATTTTTAAGTGTACCAAAATTTTCTTAAAACTAACATTTTAGGATATTTATCTTGGGAGTTTGAGAAAGAAAACTTGGTACATGGATATTTTTATTCAAAAAAAATGATAGATGATGCATCAAATTCTATATCATTTAATTTATGTGAATGAGGAAATGTTACTTTTGGTTACAATTCAAAATAAAATATTAAAGTGTTTTGATAATTGGTAATTTTAAAATATGAAATTATATCTAAATTATAATATGTATAGATTTTAGAACATAATTTAATTATTTTTCGATAATTATTTGATTATATAATTATTTAAAAATTTCAAAGTGATAAATTTATAGTTTATAAATTAAAATAATATATGTTTTTATGTTAATTGAAAAGTTAATAATCATTATATCTATTATTCTGAAATAACCCACAAAAATATCATGTGTTTAAATGTTGTACAACTAGAAAACATCTTATATAATAGGAGGATTTGACATGAAAACATTAAGTTGTCTTACAAGCTATCATAATAGTGAAATATTCTTCATGTAAAAGATTTAAAAATTTTACCACAACTATTTTTTCAAGCATTAAATGAAATTTAAACATCACATAGAGGGTTTCAAATCAATTAAGAAAGTTAAAACAATTAAACATTTGTAAGTAATTCATATTGAATTATATAAACCTATACCAATTTTTATTCATGGTGGTAAAATGTATTTCATTGTCATTTTGGGTTATTATTTTAGTATACATGTTCTTCTTTTCTAACTAATACATCTAAAAATATTTCATTGTTTTCCTATTATTTCAAGTTAGTTAAAAATGAAAATAATTACTTAATTTTATCCATTATAAGTGAAATAGGTGAAGAGTTTGTAAATTTTTTATTTGAAAATATATGTGAAGAAAATGGTTATTCCCATAAGTTTTCATCCCCTAGAACACCACAAAAATGGAGTTATTGAGAAGAAAAAATAAAGCTTTACAAGAAATGGGTAAAACTGTGAAAAATAAGTTTAAAACACATAGATATTTTTGGAATTAATATACAAATATAGATTTATAGGTTCATAATAGATTTATTTTGAGGCCTTTTTTAAATAATACACATTAAGAACATTGGAAAGGAAGAAAACCAAAAGTATGAGATTTTAAAGTATTTTGTAATAATTTTTTTCTTAAAACTAAATATTCGTCAGATTACATTAATTCAAAATATGATAAAAAACATATTTTTTCAGTTATTCATATTCTTGTAAATTATATAGATTTTATAATAAATAAACCATAATGGTTGAAATTTCTATTCAATTTAATTTTTATGAAATACATTAAAATAAGAGTATGATGACTTAAATCATCTTAAAGAAGAATTTAGAAAAATTAATTTTAAAAAAGATGAACCTAAAAATTAAAAGGCATGTGTTGATGCGGGGATCATCCCTAATTAAATATCATAGAATATATGTATATATTGAACTCCCAATAGATAAATTTATTAGAAATATTGAATCAATAGTTAGAACCATAGATTCATTAAGAAATTGTTGTGCTCATTCTTCTATTGTTTTTTATTTTGTTCCTATATACATTTATGAAGAATTAATAGATTATAAATATATATTATTTATGGAATAATTAATTAATTAATTTTTCAAGAAATAATTTTTAGACATTACTTGAATCTCCATAAGATAAACAAGTAATTGAAACTAAATGTACATTTAAAAATAAACATGATGAATCTAAAAATATTATTAGTGGTAGGTCAATATTTGTTTTACAAGTATTTTTCCAAAAATAAATAATAAATTCGGAGGAAATATTTTCAATAGTTACAAGGAAATTAGATATTATAATTTTACTATCTTATTCTAATTTTCATGGATTAGAATTATTTCAAATGGAGGTCAAGAGATTTTGTCTAAATTGATTCACTTCGTAATAAGTATAATTAAAAAAACTCATGGTTTTGAATAGTAAATCATCTTAATCGTGATTTAAAAAATTCAAATTATTTATAGGTACTTAAGAAATCTACAAGATATTTGTTTGAAATATTATCTAATTTTATTTTACAAATTAATTTTTTAAAAATAAAGGGTGGTCCTACATTGTTTAATAAGAAAATTTATAATGATATATTGATTGTTTAAATTTTTTTGAATGATATTATTTTTGAACCATCAAATTATTCTTTTCATAATAAATTTTCAAAATTAATGACAAGTAAATCAATATAAACCTTTGGAGAGAATTAAAATCCCTTCCCAGTCAATTTTTTATAGATGAATTTTTTTAAATTAGTCTAAGTGTCAAAAAGAACTATTTTAAAGATTTGGTATGGATAATTGTAAAATTTCCAACATCCCCATGAGTACTTCTAAAAAACTAGTTGTTTAATAATCTATAAAATCAGTGTATGATGAAATTTATAGAGTTATGATATGTATTCTATTGTATTTAACAAATTTACAATATAATTAAATGTTTAATGTTTTTATTTGAGCGATATTTCAAATAAGTCCAAAGGAATGTAATTTAAAATAAAATAAAATAATTATAAAACATATTAAAGGTTATTTAATTATTAGTTTTTTCTATCATAAAATATTTCTTTTGATTCAAAAAGCTATTTAGATACATATTATAGTGGATATAAAATAGATATAAAAGTACAAGTTTAATGATTCACTTTTTATGAAAATATGAGTTTCTTATAACTCAAAAAACATTCTATTTATTTATCTACTACAAAAGAAAAATATATAGCTACTACAAGTTATTATGACCAATATTTATATATTAAGAAAATTTTAACTAATTTTTGTCTTTATTTTTTCAATCCACTTATTTTATGTGATAACTCTTATGTTGTTGAAATCTCTAAAACCCTTTACATTGCTCAAGAAAAAACATATTGAGGTTAGATATAATTTTTTTAGAGATCGCTTACAAAACTTTGAATATTTATGGGAATATTTTAAAACTAATGATCAACTAGTGGATATTTTCCTTACACCATTGGATTTATCTATGTTTGAAAAAAACGAAGTATGAACTAGGAATGATGAAAGTTTATAATGTATCTTTCAAATAAACATGATTGAATTTTTTATGGCCTACATGTTTTCCTATAGAGTTCATTGTTTTTTTTAAGGTTAAAATCATTCCACTTTTAGAATCCTACGTCATGTCAACCATATTGGTTTGGAATTCCTCATTTTTGTGATATAATACCACCTTTGATCAGTAATCATGTAAAATTTTCTTATAATTTATGGTTTATAAATATATAATTAAGTTATATTTTGATTTATATCTATTGATCATGAAAATTTATTTCATTATATGTTTAATAAAGTGTTTAATCACCATTGGTTACTTTAATAATTTCATTAAAATATTAAAAAAAATCATGTTTCCTTATAGATTTAGTTTTGTTGTAGGTGTATTAATAAATTATTTAATCAATCATTTTTTTTTAAATTCTATAAAAAATATTTTAAAATTTTTCAGACCCAATTTTAAAGATTCAATTTTGAAAGAAGGAATAAAATATTATATAAAAAGGTATTTTCACTAATTTACTATTTTTTAATAATTTAGTTGATTCAATGTCTAGAATTCATAAATTTAGGGGGAGATATATTATTTTAAAATTAAAGATCATTTAATTTAAAATATTTTTTGATGCATGCTACAACTGGGATTGATCTACTTATGTTTCCAAAATTGGGGAGAAATGTTCTTTGTCAAAAAAAAAATTAAAAAAAGGGTGATATGTTTTTTAATGTTTATTATTTTAAAAAATATAATTTACAAGGGGTAAATTTTTGAAAATATATTTGTACTTTTAATTATCATAAATGATGATATTTATTAGTAGATCCTTGCCACTTCATTTGGTCTTTTTTTGATAATTAAAAAAATTCACTTTATTACCTCTAACATGTGTTTTTAGAGAATGATAATTATTTATTAATCATATAATTAATTTTACTTTATTATCTTTTTTATTTTCTTCATATTTTTATTTTCATGAAGTGTTTGAATTTTTTATGCTTCTTATGAACTAGTTTCAAATAAAAATACATCTCTATATGAGTTAAAGAATAACTCATATAGAGAAGGGATATTCTATAATGTAGGTTTTCTATTATATTAATCATTTCATATTATATGAGTCTTTTATAAAATGTGATTACATATCAAATGAATTTATCTTAACTAATAGGAATTTATATAATATGAGATTTTTTGGTTTTTTATATTATAAAATATGTATCTTGTGAATTTTCATATATTATGAGTTCATTATATTTTAAAAAAATGTTTTTTAAATTAAATTTATTGTATCGTATGAAAACTATTAACGGTATTAAATTAATTTTTATCTTATGGGATTTAGTATCATATGATATTTTATATCATATTAAATTCTTATCCTACTTGTGTTTTTGTTATATGATATTATATATCTCATGTATTCATGGTATATTATGAAAAAATATCTTACAAACAATTATATCTTATTTAAAACTTTATATTTCAAGCTTTGTTTAGTTTTCTATGATTTTTATGACTAAAAAGATTGTTTTTCAAAAACTAAATATATGCTATGTTTTCTTTATCCTTTTGAAATTATATTCACTCCATATTTTTTACATGCTTATTTATTTTAATAGTTCCATAATTATTTTTTTATTTTTTAGATTCCTTGAAAATTTATTCTAGAATGTCTCGCATAGAATTAAATAAATATCAAATAGGATAAAACATGTTTTATTATACATTGTGTATTCTTTGAAATTATATGAATTACATTTAAATTGTTTTCAATATGAAGAGTATTCCTCACATGTTTCTATGGAGTATTCCAAGGACTATAAAATTGATTATTATGAAAATATTTAATGATGTATTAAATTTTATAATTATTTTTATTAGTTAAACATTTTTTTTTTGTTTTTCTGATTATTAATTTTGATCTCTACTCTAAATTAGTCTTTTATCATTGAGTGAGAAAATAGTGGTTGTGTGGGAAAAGATAAACTATAATTGTCATGCATACACTAAATGTTTTTAAAGAATTTGTGCATAAAGAAACTATTTATATTGAGTTTACTAGAACCATTACTTGTGATAATGGTCAAAGATATTTGAACTATATTATTGGACATATTTTTCTTATCACATAATGTTGGAATTTACGGTGGAAAACATCAACATATAGAACCTATCTATCGATTGGATATTTTTTCCCTCAATACTCAATCTCTCAATATTTAAGTTAGTTCTTGTTGTTTTGAAATTTATTATCTTTTTGTGTTAATTATTTTATTATTTATTCTTTTAAATTCAAAATTAGGAACTTAGTGCTGAGTTATACCTCCCCTTCAAAAGTTATGTCCATTAGTGCTTGGTTCAACAAAAGGTAGTAGTTTTTTGTTATTCCTTTATCTTAAAAAAATAATGGTTTGTTCTTCATAAAATTAAAAAGGAATTTTCCAGGTTATGACTATAGGTTATAAAAGGAAGGATAGGGGTTCTGTTTCAAGGTTTTAAAAGGATGTGTACTAGGTTGGGACTCTAGGTGTTAAAATTTTAGTTGTAATGGGTTGTTACTGCCCATAAAAAGTTAGGTCACTTATATAGTTGTTGTTATACTATAACATTTATAGTTTCAAAATCGTAAATATGATTACTTTTTGTAAAACTACTATAAAAATATTTGTGTTCCTATTTAATTGCATTTACAGTATTACGTTATTTTAAACTCTCCAAATATATTAAAAATTTTAAAAGTGGTCAATTCAACCCCAACCATTAATCAATATATCGTTGGGATCAAATAGTTTCATGGTATTTTAATACTTATATATAATTAATTAATTAATTATAAAAAATATTTAAATCTGAATTCATATTTTACCATAATAGAAATTTTATAATTTCAATAATCAGGTTACTGATCTAACTATCAAGTTACTATTAGTAAGGTAAAATTTTTGTTATAATGATCATATTTGAAACTATCATATAATTTTATATATCCTATAAAAACTATTATTACCATAGACTTTCATTAACTATACATCATTCACAAAAATTTCCAATAATATTTATAATGTAATGTTTTATTTTTTACAATATTGTTTATGGGTGTGATATTTCTAAGTGACAAAAACCATATGGGATTCAAAATTATATTAATTTTTTATATTTATATCATTATCTCCTTACACTATTTTTTTTATTTTATGGGTTATATTTATCCTTCATTTTTTATTATTTATATCTGAGATATAAATTAGTATCCATTTTTGTTATATGATGCATGTGTTTTGTTTATATTATCTGTTACATCTAAATATGACACACATATTTTTGGTAAGGGACTATTTTCAAAAAGAAAAAATCAATTTCATTACATTTACTCATCTCTTTTTAGTCACAAAAACAAATATTTATTGACATTATCACATACATATGGGTATCACTTAGAATTATAGCCTATATATAGTCAAAAATGGTCCCAAGCACATGATTCAAAAAATTAGTCACTACCTACACAATAAAATTTAGAATGAATACACTGATTCATTTTAAAACCCATTTTTAAATTAATCTCATTTAATATTAAAAATTACCAACTATATTGGCAAAAATTTAGAGAATACCTTCTTTATAACCATTTTTCATTTGGAATCATTTATAATATTTAAAATAACTTTCAATATCAAACCATTAATTTTATAAAAATATGGATATAAGATTAAAAACACATAATAAATCTTTTCCATAAGGGGGAACAATGATACTAATTTAACAAGGGATCCACCAAATAAACTACTTGACTATTTTTATGTAATAATTTATTATCTATTAAGAGGGATTACAGATTATCAAATTTTATGTTGTCTTGAAATAAATTCCATAGATTATAAAAAGGATTGTGAAATCAAATATAAATGATAATAATAATAATAACAATGAAATGGAAACATAATAACTTGTATTAAAGATGATCAATTCACACTTTATTGATAACACTTGAAATATTAAAATAAATCTACCTTAACCCATATATAAGTATTAATCCAGTCTCAAAATTAGTTTTCCCTGATTCCAATGATTACTCATTATGTCAAAAGACACAAAATTTCATATTCTAATGAATCCAAATAAAAATCCCAAAATCAAAATAAACCACTACAATTTCTTTGAGTAGTGTAACAATTTTAACACCACCATGATTTGAGTATATATTACCCACAACATACTACAAGTCTTCCTATAAGAAGAATCCGTTAATTATATAACTCTTAAAACAAATTATTTAACTCTAAATTGATGAAATACAAGGAATAATTCACAATAATTTTTTATTACCATACAATATCTAACAATATGAGTTAATCCTCTCCCAGCACTTCTATCCACAACACACAAAATGGACATTCTATGAAGTGATTCGACATTCTTTGGTGAAATAAATACACTAAATTCTTTTCTAAAATAATATAAATCATATAATAAATAAGATTAAAAGTAAAAAAAAGGGAATTAATATTGATGATTAATCCAAATAAACTAATAAACAACATATAAACTAGTCTTCATGTCAATAAGAAAAAAATGGGATATAAAAAATGATAGAATAGTGGGGAAAGGTTTTGGCCTAACTCGGCCATCTAAGACCCCACCTGGGATAGTTGTAATCCATGTGTTCCACCCCAATCCCACATCCAATAAGCCATTGGCTGGTGACTAGCACCAAGAACTAATATTGCACATGTGATACCTTAGCCTATATGATAACTATATCATAAAACATATCTCCATATAAACATAAAAAATAATAAATAGGGATATAAATAACCAAACTGAAGGATAATAAACTTGTAAGTGACACCATCTATCTATAATAAATATACCATGTAGAATCAAACAATAAGGGAAATTACAAGAGCCTGAAGTTTAGGAGTAGTAATACACAAGGCAATGGAATTATTCTCTTCTTTAAAATTTCCTCCAGTATGACCACCAATGAAAAATATATCCATAAAGTTCAACAAAACTCAATTGTGAATAATTAACCAATGAAAACCATCATTCAGAACCACTTGGTACCTCAGGACATCAATGATTATCAATTAATGATAGTTCCACAACCTCCCCAATCATATCCAAACTATGAATCTTCTATTAGACACAATATGTGTGGTAACAAGGCTCATACATTGGTGAGTATAAAATATCTAGTAAGGAAAACAAAAAACAAAACAAAAATATAGAAAAAAAGTAAAATTAAACCCAATATTAGAGGATTGTGAAAGAGTCCCTAAATATAGAATGAAAACGAGAATATAGGAAACCCATGGACATTGGTAAGTCTTTGTCATATTAACTCAACTCAGTAAAGGATCACAACTCATATCTAAACAGATCCACCAAAATACCCATGTTGATACCCCCATTATAAATTTTACCATAAAAGAAATAATTCATTATTGATATGTCATGGGAATAAAACATCCATACTACGCAATCTCAAAAATTCCCAAACAACAATTTCATTACTTGATAGAGAATTCCACCTCATATAGGGATAATCACATTGAATGAGATCTAGAATCAATAAATTCTATAAACTTACATTGAAAATGTAGTGGTAGATCCCACACATTATCAAGGGAAAGGGGGTTCATCAATTGAGGGAGTACCATAACTCAAAAAATGGAGGACCATTCCATGATACTTGGGAGTTTTCAAAAACTCCAACTAATTAATCCTTATCACTTCTCAGAAATTATAATGGTGGAATCATGCCTCATTAAATATTCATGCCAACCAAGTGAGTAAAAACCCCTAAAGATAAATGTACTTTCACTTTATATCATGGGGATAACATTGACCTCTATAGATGTGTGAACCACATCCCACTACATGGGGGAGTATTGAAACTGACTATAGTATAGAGATCCCACGCCTCATTGGGATTAAGGGGGTACTGAATCCATGCTCAAAAAATATCATAATACTTATAATAGAGGACCCACATCTCATAAAAAAAGTGGGTACTAGCTCTATAACATATATAGAGTACCCACTCCCCAATATCTAATATTTATCAGGGGGTTACCAACCCCATGAAAAATCCATTTTATTCGCTCAAACCCCACTACATATATAAGAAATGATTATTAAACTATTTTAACCATCTCACAACTGGTCTTTGTGGAAAAATTCTATCACACCATCATGATTTATACTGAAAATGCTTAGAACGGATTGTTTTCCCACCATTTCTATCACCCAAGAAAAAAAGCACATAAAACATCAAAGTACCCACATTAGACGACATACACTAATTTTTACATAGTTTGTGGGTATCTCATAATAGATAACAAAGTATAAAATCCATTATATTATGTGAATTTGACTAACATGATGTGTCCTAAAATAGCACATTGTATGTGGGACTTTCTGATCCATTTGGGTGTGTACTACAAGTACATAAGGAGTCATATTATCTACTTATACACAACATATTAGCCTTATAACATTGTGTTAAATCTGATGTGGTTGGTTACTGTTTACCATTGGAAAATTAATTTTTTCTAACTCCACCTACGTAGAATGTTATTGGATACAAACCACATAAATATTGAGGAATTCCTCATGTGTATACTTCATCTAATTCTATGTTATGTAATTGAGAATGGAATGTGTTCCAGGACACTTTCCATGTATATCAAATGGGATGGTTACCTTTCCACACCATAATTCATATACCCAAAATCTATAATGTTTCTATGTAAAAAACATGTCATGTAATAATTCGTGTGTTTTTATAAACCCTATTCACACTAAAAAAATACATAATCTGTGTTCCAAAGATCACACATCGTGAGATTAGGAATTCCAGAAACAAGAACCTTGAAAACAAGATTTATCATCCCATTACACTATAAAACATTCAACCATCAGTCACATACCATTAAGAAAACATAATAAACAAAGAAATGGAAATGAATAAAAAACTTGTTTTATAATGATACAATTAAAATATTTAATTCATACCTCATAATTATTCCCCCAAGCTTTGGGGTTCGACACCAATGATCTATAGTCTATGGTCATATCCCCCTGATCTATGGCCTCAATCACCTCTATGGATGAGATATCCCCCTTCTTCCTTATGGTTTCATAGTGTAAATAATTCCTCCCACTAACGAATGATGTGTGTGAATATATTTTCACCAAATAAATAAAACCAATAAAGTAACATCCTCACAATTAAGAAGCTTGAGGCTCAAAACCCAAATGAGGATTATACCTTCCCTAGATAAATTTTGACATTCAAAATATAACTAAAATTTAATAAGTTTAATTAGGGCCACTATTAGGGAGATATTGATATTTTAATGCATGGGAACTTTTATTTATTTAATAATTATTCAATTTATCCCTTAAAAATCTTCTGATTTTGAATCTCACCAAAACATCACCCAAGGGTAAGTACTATGACCCAAGATCAAAAACAAAACTAGTAGAAATTTCGTTGAGATTGTTTTCAAGATTAAATTTATAATTTAACATTATCCATGGCGTTATGGCTCTAAAAATCTGAATATGATTTAATTCATGTGCATAGAAAATTTGTATTCCCTACATTCTCTGACCATTGTAAATTTTATTCTCAAAAAGTAAACCAACAAGGACGAAAATTCAAGAAGATTACGATGATATAACAAGGCAATTACTTAAGTACAAGATACCATAATTTATCATGTTTAGTATCCACATATTTATAATTTAATATTAATATATCATTATCTACACTAAAAATTTTGGAGGATTCCCCTAATCCACAAATGATGTTAAACTCCGGCATGTATCAAGGAATTTCTCAGTGAACACACTAGTTTTCAGCATGCATATTATTCCAAGGTATTCAATCATGAATTTATTTAGTTAAAAATAGTTTCACCTTGATATCATAATTAAAACCCACTAACAATTAACCTTATTTTTAAGTGTTCATCAACAAATATACTTTGCATAGAAATATTTGTGCTCCCATCCTTTTTAGTGACTTACACCGAAGACTATTGTATAGAGATAATATTATCACATCAAGATCAAACATCAGGCTTCTCATTAAGAGCACTATATTTATTCACAAGATCCTCACGAGAAGGATACTTAAGAGTTCCACCACTACTTCTCTTCTACTCTCAACTATGGAAGCATTTGAACACTTCCATCTCAAAGAATAAGGACTACATCAATCCCTCATTAACCAACCTCTATAATTGAAACATGCTTATTTCCCTGACCTTAACCAAGTTCCAAAACCCCAAATTATATATTGGTTCATTGATCCTTTTTTAATACTATGTATAAAAAATAAAAAACATGGTCTCCTTATATCTCCAAATAACCAAATATATTCTTATCAGTTACTAATTATGATATAACCTTAGGTGGATGGTCTTGACTCATTGAGATGTCTCTAATCAATTTCATCCAAAAAACATAGGGCAACATATTGCACTATTTTAGTGACCCCAACCCTAACCTATGAAATTATATAACTCATCACACATCATATGATGCCAAAATTAATCTCAATATGTATTTAGGGTCTCTACATAGTGAGGATAACCAATTACTTGTTTAGTCAGATGCTTGTAATAGTCGAACTCACACTGCAAAGATAAGTAAGTACTAAATCTTTTTCTAGGTTGTCAACCAACACATATCCCATATCCTATAGAATATAATCCTAGATTATTAATCCTATAGGAAATATACTTATCATCTCAGTCTCATTAAAATTTCATGCTAGTAAATAATATACTAGAGATTAGGTATCTGAATAGACCAAAAATCACTAACTGTATTGATCATGATCTTTGGATTCCAATATAAGAAACATATTTGTGATTACCAACTCGAAATATTTATATATCTACTCATGGAATATTAATTTTATGGACTTAGAATCATTCAATGTATTTCCTTATCTTATCACAAAACTATAACTAATCCCACATATATCACTGAGAACTATGCACTTAAACTATTCCTTTGACAGACATAGGATACAAACACTTTAGAAACCATATCATTTAATCTAATAATCTCCCCAACACCGATTGAACCAAATGATAAAATTCATTCTTTTAATAGAGGTCATTAATGAAACCATAATCCTTGACGAATCCACCACACATATCCCAATATCCTTCTAACTTTGGGAATCGATACACCACAAAAATTCATTAGAGGATTTCAAACCTTCACAACCATAAATTCCGTATAATAAACTATTATTTAACCGTAATAGGTGACATTACATATGAAAATATTTTCCTACTATTTCATAATTCGTACTTCTAGAGTTCATCATGTTTCCATTTCTCTCATATCTAGTGTAATACAATCATGAAATAGTCAACATACTTGTTGACCAATGAAAATTAGAATATACTCAAAAAAAATTCATTTATCTATTAATGAAAATAATATCTAGTTCATGATTATATAAACATATTAGAACACTCTTCACTCCAATTGGAATCACAGGGAACTCATAAAGTATATAATGATACCAGAACATAACCTTTGGGTTATCCTCCTCAAAAACTTGAAACCATTAACATCTAGACTAAAGAATGATCTAGAATACCGAACCTCAAGTTCCCAAAATCCATTATAGAAAATGAAGCAAAAGAAATTTATAGTACATGCACAACCTAATAAATCCCATGGATAAAATATCCCCTAATAGGAATCTCAGCTCCTCAAGTTATATTGGGATATCTAATAAGGTAAAAGATATATTTCTATATTCCTATGATTTAAATAAACTTAGGGTCAAACACTTAATCAGGGATAAACCCTAAAACATTTTCAAGAAAATTATATGTGTTTACTCCACTATATATTCAAGATTAATCCTATATAACTACCTCAGTACACACACTAAGCTCACCAACTTTTGGGAGAACAAGTTGTATCTTAACAAGGGATCATCCCACTCATCCTGTATGAGTCCCAATCACTGTTTAGATAAAGATATCTAGTCAACAAAAACATCCCATAGAAAATTATAAATCTGTCTGGATCAAACAATAGATGATAGAACCAAACTAATGATACTATCTCAACATTTCATTTTTGAAATGACATAATCCCAAGATAAAATCCCAACAAATTTTCATCTCATGAAGAAGGAAACTATTTGTGAGAGTATGATATCATCTAGTTAGAGTTCTTAGTCTAAAAGGATCATACCAGGCTCAACTGGGATCTCTAAATCCTAGTCTAACATTAAAACATCAATAGGGAAAACATCTGTGATGAAAAATGTGTGTTTCAATGTAGGAAGCACAAATCACTACTGGAAAAGGGACCTTTCCCAACAGTTCTGTACCAACGGTTCAATGAACCGTTGGCATATCTTGTTTTTCCCAACGGTTTATAGAAACCGTTGGGAAAAACCCCTCAATGCATAGTTTTCCCAACGGTTTCATACAACCGTTGGGAAAGATAGGTTTTTCCCAACGGTTCCTAAGAACCGTTGGGAAAAGTGGTGAAAAATCTTGTTTTCCCAACGGTTCTATGGAACCGTTGGGAAATGTTGGTCATTCCCAACGGTTTTTAATAACCGTTGGGAAAAAAAATCCCCAAATACCAAATCGAGCCAGCGGCCTCCCCACATTCCAGAAGCATTCAGTTCGTGTCCTCCTGGAGCGATTCCTTGCAGAAGGACCTCCCAATCCCCACATCTTCCATCAGATCAGCACCTACCATGTTAGACTCCTATATTTTATCAACGATATAGTTCCAGCTCTTATAAATCATATACTTCTATTCTTGATTTCGTTATTCCCAATTATTAGGGTTTTTGTAAAAATTTATGATTGTTTCATGGTGGTCATGTGCACCACTATAGGTACATTGATTCACTAATTTATTTTGGTATTTCCATAAAATTCGAATACAATTTATTAATGAATCAATGTTGAGTGTTAACATGACATTCATGTTCTTTATTTAAAGTGTAAACAAATACTTATATAGAATTTCCTTGTAAAACCTGATGGTTTAACTCTAGTTAAATGGAATCATAATTTTGTATGTTATTAATATTTAGTAATTGGTGAGGTGAATCATATATGTATATGAAAAACGGATCAAGATCATTTAGTATTGGATAGAATTATTCCCTAGTAATGTTAGACCCTTATGTTGTGGGGTGAGTATGTAGTAGTGAGATATATTGCTTGTTACTTACCTTTTTTCAATTCTATGAGGTAATGATGGCATGCACTAATTTTTTGAGATCTGTCAATGTTTTTATGGTTTTGATAGTGATCCATGATGTGTATCCTAGTATGTAAGATCATGTTGGGTATTAGACCCTAGATTGGGTGAATTTGTATGCGGTAGGGTGCTTTCTAGGATGGGTTGTAGTGATGTGATGGTAACTTATGAGAGGGGTGGGTCTTACTAATGTGGATTCATTCTATATCATAAGCATGTAAATATAATTTGTATTATGATAACTCAATGTGAATGATGTGTGATCAAATATTGTCTTATCCTGGAGAATTCCTTATGATATATTGATATGGTGGCATGAGTGATGATGCATGTGGTGACATGACCAACATACATGTGTTTCATGGTTAGTGATCAATTAGGCTAGTGATCCTATGATCATTGGGATGTGACTCTCAATGATTCAAGAAGAGTTATTAATATGATAACAAGAGGGTGTGTTCCTATTTGGTTTTATCTAGACTCGTAGTATAGTATTGGAGTTGAGTTATTTTTATATATTATCTGTTTTTATGGATGTTGTCTTTTAGTGGTTGTGTGTTTGGGAACCCCCCTCCTTCCTAGACCCTGGAACCCCCCCCCCCCCCCCACCCCACCCTCCTCCCTGGACCCTGGACAGCCCCGCCGAATAGCCCCCCAGACAGCCCCCCGGATAGCCCCCCCCCCCCCCACCCTCCTCCCTGGACCTCGGACAGCCCCCCAGATAGCCCCCCGGACAGCCCCCCCACCCCCACCCTCTTCCTTGGACCTCGAACAACCCCCTGAATAGCCCCGGACAGCCCCCAGACAGCCCCCCGAACAGCCCCCTCACCCTCCTCCCTGGACCCCAGACAGCCCCCCCCCCCAACCCTCCTCCTTGGACCCTGGACAACGCCCCGAACACCCCCCGGACAGCCCCCCAGCCTCCTCCCTGGACCCCAGACAGCCCCCCTACCCTCTTCCTTGGATCCCGAACAACCCCCCGAACATCGTTCGGCCAGTTTGGACCCCCCCCCCCCCCACACGCATTTATCAAGCGCGTGGAACGCTTAAAGAACACATAATGAGCCCTACCGCACAAACTGCACGTCTGATTGATGTTACGTCTACGCGTGCACGTCGCGAATAATAATTGGATTGTTTTCCTGTGATTTTAGGTCAATCCGATGTCGTCCGCTATGAGTTTGACCGTTAGACGCCCGTTTTGGCCCTTTATGATACCATAACGGCGTTCCCGGTCACCGCGGGCACACGGCACGTCCGATTGACATGCCGTGTGCTCGACCACATCACAATTCACTCACCCTTTGATGTCGTCCGATTTCAGGCCATTCGGACTTCGTTCGGCCAGTTTGGACCCCCCACGCGCTTTTATCAAGCGCGCGCAGCGCTAAAAGAACGCATAATGAGTCCTCCCGCACAGACCGCACGTCTGATTGACGTGCCGTCTGCGCGTTCACATCGCAAATAATAATGGGATTGTTGTCCTGTGATTTCAGGTCAATCCGATGTCGTCCGCTATGAGTTTGACCGTTAGACGCCCGTTTTGGCCGTTTTTGACACCAGAACGGCGTTCCCAGTCACTGCGGGCACACGGCACGTCCGATTGACGTGCCATCTACTCGAACACATCACAATTAACCCACCCTTTGATGTCATCCGATTTCAGGCCATTCGGACATCGTTCGGCCAGTTTGGACCCCCCACCCCCACGCGCGTTTATCAAGCGCGTGCAACGCTTAAAGAACGCATAATGAGCCCTTCCGCGCAGACCGCACATCCGATTGATGTGCCGTCTGCACGTGCACATCGCAAATAATAATTGTATTCTTGTCCTATGATTTCAGGTCAATCCGATGTCGTCCGCTATGATTTTGACCATTAGACGCCCGTTTTGGCCCTTTATGACACCAGAACGGCGTTCCCGGTCACCGCGGGCACACGGCATGTCCGATTGACACTCCGTCTGCTCGACCACATCACAATTCACTCACCCTTTGATGTCGTCCGATTTCAGGCCATTCGGTCTTCGTTCGGCCAGTTTGGACCCCCCCCCCCCCCCCCCACCCCCACGCGCGTTTATCAAGCGCGCCCAACGCTTAAAGAACGCATAATGAGCCCTACCGCGCAGACCGCACATCCGATTGACGTGCCCTCTGTGCGTGCACGTCGCGAATAATAATGAGATTGTTGTCATGTGATTTCAGGTTAATCCGATGTCGTCCGCTATGAGTTTGACCGTTAGACGCCCGTTTTGGCCGTTTTTGACACCAGAACGGCGTTCTCGGTCACCGCGGGCACACGGCACGTCCAATTGACGTGCCGTCTGCTCGACCACATCACAATTCACTCACCCTTTGATTTCGTCCGATTTTAGGCTATTCGGACTTCGTTCGGCTAGTTTGGACCCCCCACGTGCGTTTATCAAGCGCGCGCAACGCTTAAAGAACGCATAATGAGCCCTCCCATGCAGACCGCATGTCCGATTGATGTGATGTCTACGCGTGCACGTCTATAATAATAATGAGATTGTTGTCCTGTGATTTTAGGTCAATCCGATGTCGTCCGCTATGAGTTTGACCGTTAGACGCCCGTTTTGGCCGTTTATGACACCAGAACGGCGTTCCCGATCACCGCGGGCACACGGCACGTCTGATTGACGTGCCCTCTGCTCAAACATATCACAATTAACTCACCCTTTGATGTCGTCCGATTTCAGACCATTCGGACATCGTTCGGCCAGTTTGGACCCCCCCACGCGCGTTTATCAAGCGCGCACAACGCTTAAAGAACGCATAATGAGCCCTTCTGTGCAGACCGCACATCCGATTGATGTGTCGTCTGCGCGTGCACGTCGCGAATAATAATTGTATTCTTGTCCTGTGATTTCAGGTCAATCCGATGTCGTCCGCTATGATTTTGATCGTTAGACGCCCGTTTTGGCCCTTTATGACACCAGAACGGCGTTCCCGATCACCGCGGGCACACGACATGTCCGATTGACGTGTCGTCTGCTCGACCACATCAAAATTCACTCACCCTTTGATGTCGTCCGATTTCAGGCCACTCGGTCTTCGTTCGGCCAGTTTGGACCCCCCACGCGCGTTTATCAAGCGCGCGCAACGCTTAAAGAACGCATAATGAGTCCTCCCGCGCAGACCGCATGTCCGATTGACGTTCCGTCTGCACGTGCACATCGAAAATAATAATGAGATTGTTTTCATGTGATTTCAGGTCAATCCGATGTCTTCCGCTATGAGTTTGACCGTTAGACGCCCGTTTTGGCCGTTTTTGACACCAGAACGGCGTTCCCGGTCACCGCGGGCACACGGCACGTTCGATTGATGTGCCGTCTACTCTAACACATCACAATTAACTCACCCTTCTATGTCGTCCGATTTCAAGCCATTCAGACATCGTTTGGCCAGTTTGGACCCCCCCACCCCCACGCGTGTTTATCAAGCGCGCGCAACGCTTAAAAAACGCATAATGAGCCCTACCGCGCAGACCGCATATCCGATTGATGTGTCTTCTTCTCGTGCACGTCGCGAATAATAATTGTATTGTTGTCATGTGATTTCAGGTCAATCTGATGTCGTCCGCTATGATTTTGACCGTTAGACGCCCGTTTTGGCCCTTTATGACACCAGAACGGCGTTTCCGGTCACCGCGGGCACACGACACGTCCGATTGACATCTCGTCTGCTCGACCACATCACAATTCACTCACCCTTTGATGTCGTCCGATTTCAGGCTATTCGGACTTCGTTCGGCTAGTTTGGACCCCCCACGTGCATTTATCAAGCGCGCGCAACGCTTAAAGAACGCATAATAAGCCCTCCCATGCAAACCGCATGTCCGATTGATGTGATGTCTGCACGTGCACGTCGCTAATAATAATGGGATTGTTGTCCTGTGATTTTAGGTCAATCCGATGTCGTCTACTATGAGTTTGACCGTTAGACGCCCGTTTTGGCCGTTTATGACACCAGAACGGCGTTCCCGGTCACCGCGGGCACACGGCACGTCCGATTGACGTGTCCTCTGCTCGACCATATCAAAATTAACTCACCCTTCGATGCCGTCCGATTTCAAGCCATTCGGACATCGTTCGGCCAGTTTGGACCCCCCACGCGCGTTTATCAAGCGCGTGCAACGCTTAAAGAACGCATAATGAGCCCTTCCGCGCAGACCGCACATCCGATTGATGTGCCGTCTATCCGTGCACGTCGCGAATAATAATTGTATTCTTGTACTGTGATTTCAGGTCAATCCGATGTCGTCCGCTATGATTTTGACCGTTAGACGCCCGTTTTGGCCCTTTATGACACCAGAACGGCGTTCCCGGTCACCGTGGGCACACGGCATGTCCGATTGACGTGCCGTCTGCTCAACCACATCACAATTCACTCACCCTTTGATGTCGTCCGATTTCAGGCCATTCGGTATTCGTTCGGCCAGTTTGGACCCCCCCACCCCCACGCGCGTTTATCAAGCGCGCGCAACGCTTAAAGAACGCATAATGAGCCCTACCGCGCAGACCGCACATTCGATTGACGTTTCGTCTGTGCGTACACGTCGCGAATAATAAATGGATTGTTGTCCTATGATTTCAGGTCAATCCGATGTCGTTCGCTATGATTTTGACCGTTAGACGCCCGTTTTGGCCCTTTATGACACCAGAACGGCGTTCCCGGTCACCGCGGGCACATGGCACGTCCGATTGATGTTCCATCTACTCGACCACATCAAAATTCACTCACCCTTTGATGTCGTCCGATTTCAGGCTATTCGGACTTTGTTCGGAAAGTTTGGACCCCCCACGTGCGTTTATCAAGCGCGTGCAACGCTTAAAGAACGCATAATGAGCCCTCCCATGCAGACCGCACGTCCGATTGATGTGCTGTCTGCGCGTGAACGTCGCGAATAATAATGGAATTGTTTTCCTGTGAGTTTAGGTCAATCCGATGTCGTCCGCTATGAGTTTGACCGTTAGACGCCCGTTTTGGCCGTTTATGACACCAGAACGGCGTTCCCGGTCACCGCGGGAACACGGCACGTCCGATTGACGTGCCGTCTTCTCGACCACATCACAATTAATTCACCCTTTGATGTCGTCCGATTTCAGGCCATTCGGACTTCGTTCGGCCAGTTTGGACCCCCCACGCGCGTTTATCAAGTGCGCGCAACGCTTAAAGAACGCATAATGAGCCCTCCCGTGCAGACCGCACGTCCTATTGATGGGCCGTCTACGCGTGCACGTCGAGAATAATAATGGGATTGTTGTCCTGTGATTTCAGGTCAATACGATGTCGTCCGCTATGATTTTGACCGTTAGACGCCCGTTTTGGCCATTTATGACACTAGAACGGCGTTCCCGGTCACCGCAGGAACACGGCACGTCCGATTGACGTGCCGTCTGCTCGAACACATCACAATTCATTCACCCTTTGATGTCGTCCGATTTCAGGCCATTCGGACTTCGTTCGGCCAGTTTGGACCCCCCACGCGCGTTTATCAAGCGCGCGCAACGCTTAAAGAAGGCATAATGAGTCCTCCCGCGCAGACCGCACGTCTGATTGACGTACCGTCTGTGCGTGCACATCGCGAATAATAATGGGATTGTTGTCCTGTGATTTCAGGTCAATCTGATGTCGTCCGCTAAGTGACTGTATTTTGTTTAAAACGGACACCATTTTAAGTACATACGGAAAACCGACCAAACGGATTCGGTTTCCATTGAAACTTTAGGAGAATGATCCATGGGTCATATGTGACGTGTACGAATCAACCCCGCCTCAATCGGAGACGCGGTGTGGCCGACACCACTCAAAGTGTCCATCTTTTGTTTCAAAAGGACGTCATTTTAAGTGAAAAGCATCAACTGACATACGAAAAACCGACCAAACACATTTCGAATCTATTGTTAATTTATCCCTACAATCCATGGGGTCATATGTGACGTATACGAGCCAACCCGGGATGAATCCGAGTCGCGGTGTGACCGGGATCAGTCTAAGTGGCTCTCTTTTGTTTAAAAGGGACATTTTAAGTATATACGGAAAAACGACCAAACGGATTCAGTTTCCATTGAAACTTTAGGAGAACAATCCATGGGTCATATGTGACGTGTACGAATCAACCCCGCCTCAATCGGAGACGCGGTGTGGCCGACACCACTCAAAGTGTCTGCCTTTTGTTTCAAAAAGACGTCATTTTAAGTGAAAAGCATCAACTGACATACGAAAAACTGACCAAAGGCATTCGGACTGTGTTGATACTTTAGCACAAGGATCCATCGGTCGTATGTGATGTGTACGAGTCAATCCCACCTCAATCCGAGGAGCAGTGTGGCCGAAACCGCTCTAACTATGTCAATTTTGTTTAAAATGGACAGGATTATAAGTGAAAAGAACAACTGGCATACGGAAAACCAACCAAACGCATTCCAAATCTGTTGATAATTTATCCCAACGATCCATGGGTCATATGTGATGTGTACGAGCCAACCCGGGATGAATCCCAGTCGCGGTGTGGCCGGGATCAGTCTAAGTGGCTCTCTTTTGTTTAAAACGGACACCATGTTAAGTACATACGGAAAATCGACCAAACGGATTCGGTTTCCATTGAAACTTTAGGAGAAAGATCCATGGGTCATATGTGACGTGTAAGAATCAACTCCGTCTCAATCTGAGACGCTGTGTGGCCGGCACCACTCAAAGTGTCTGTCTTTTGTTTCAAAAGGACGTCATTTTAAGTGAAAAGCATCAACTGACATACGGAAAACCGACCAAATGCATTCAGATTGTGTCGATACATTATTAAAATGATCCATGGGTCATATGTGACGTGTACGAGTCAACCCCGCCTTAATATGAGGCACGGTGTGGCCAGAATCACTCTATGTGGCTCTCTTTTGCTTAAAATGGACAACAATTTAAGTACATACGGAAAACCGACCAAACGCATTCAGTTTCCATTGAAACTTTAAGAGAACGATCCATAGGTCATATGTGACATGTATGAGTCAAAACCGCCTCAATCTGAGGCGCGGTGTGGCCGAAACCACTCAAAGTGTCTGCCTTTTGTTTCAAAAGTACGTCATTTTAATTGAAAAACATCAACTGACATACGAAAAACCGATCAAATGCATTCGGATTGTGTCGATACATTATCACAACGATCCAGGGGTCATATGTGATGTGTATGAGTCAACCCCACCTCAATCTGAGGCGCGTTGTGGACGGTAGCACTCCAGGTGTATGCATTATGTTTAAAATGGACATTACTTTAGGTAAAAATATATGGAATACAAAAAACAGATCAAATTATGAATTGACTTCCAGATTCCACATATAATTATCATCTAAATTTTAAATTGAATTCTAAATGAATTATGTATGTTTATAATTACGTTATCAATTCTAATTTAATTATGGATGTGTATAGTTCTACCATTATATGTTAAACGTGTTTGAATTTTTTCTCTATATGTAAGTGTTAGTTGGTTATTACAGGTACAATAATTTTATATATGTATGTGTTAGTTTATTGCAGGTACAATAATTGGATTGAAAAATGAGAGGGAACCCAAAAAACTAGACCTGGTGGTGGTCAAATTGGAGAGCTGGAGCTGCTGGCCAAATTGGGGAGCTGCTGGCTGATTTGCCCAGCAGAGGCTATGCCAACGGTTCAAAACCGTTGGCATAGAAACTCTAGGATTAGTTTTACCAACGGTTCATAAAACCGTTGGTAAAAAACCTTTCCCAACGGTTTAGAACCGTTGGGAAAGAGTAGAGGTTGGATTTTACAAACCGTTGGGAAAAAGGTTTCCCAACGGTTTTGAAGAACCGTTGGCATAGGGTAATCTTTCTCCACCCTATGCCAACGGTTCAGTGTAAACCGTTGGGAAATGTTTTTCCCAACGGCTTACTTCCCTACGACTGGAAGAACCGTTGGTATATGTTATACCAACGGTTGTCCAGCCTTTCCCAACACTTCTCTACCGTTGGTAAATGTTTTATTTCCAGTAGTGAATCCTACCCTGAAACATATATAAAAATATTCAATCAAAATCCCCCATTGAATACATATGTTTGAATTTATTATTTCAATCCTTCTAATCATTATGTTGACCACCTTGAGGTAGTGGTGGAGAGAGTGGATTTTTTTGTAACCCAAGTCAATCTCAATCAACTTCACCTACAACTTGAATCCCCCACTAGAAACATTCCTTAATCATATAAGATTGAATTATGTCCATTATACACCACATTAAAGGAGTGATTCATGAGAAATGTGAACTAGAAAGCATACTTATTTATGTTTATGAGGCCCCATTAAGGCTTCAAAATCTCCAATACTCATAACATACATAGAAATTTTATACATTTTTCATTGAATAAGAACTCATATATATTCATAGAAGTAACATCATCATGAGTATGAGTCGTTTAAGAGTCCAACAATAACTCATTGTATTATAAATTAGACTCAAATAATCAATCATCGTCTAGTCCTTGTATATTCAAACCAAACAGATTACATGAGTCACAAACATACTATAGCTAATCTTTTATCACCAAAGAACCATGATCACCTTGAAAACCATGAGGCCTCATTTTTTAAAGCCTATATAATGCACAAACCCTATGGTTAGTCTCATCTAGCTCAGAAAAAACCACCATCTACTCTATAGGTGCTTAATCTACCCCTACTCACATGGTGACAATACCTCCCAATTGGGTCCCTGAACTGATGAATTGTTAGTCAATAGACTAGTGATCATAGATCTATTAATGGCATGGTATAGACCTGATGCTACCCCTAAATCATGGCTGGTCATTTATAGGGTAGTATTATATAATCAATAGGATGAAACCAAACTTACCAAAGCTTATATATGTGATACAATTTAAGAAGGGAATGAATAAAATAACAACTAACATGACACATAATTCACATAACAAAATAATTTTCCTCTAAAAAAAGTTCATTGGAGTTTCAAGTCTATCCAAATATCCTTCGAGTATTGATAAATTAATACTCTTGTAATTATACTATCAATGGGATCCCTAGAATAAAAATAAAACTCTAAAATTATAAACACCATTTCCCTAAATCCCAAACCAATCCTCACGGGACTACTAACTCCAAAATACATCCCTTGGAATCAGCCAATCTGATACAATCTAACCCAACCTGACCCTATGGGACCCCACCTAGCCTAGTGGCAAGCTGAGGGTTCCAACCTAAGCCTACCTCAAATAGGAAATAGGCTGGTAAATCACACTAAGAAGGAATATCATAAATGGGAGACCTTAACCTATATAATACCTTCAACATAAAATATATCTCAAATACAGGTTAACATAACCAAAAATCGGTAAAGGAATAAGTAACCATAATGAAGGACAATAAACATGCATGTGACACAAACTATATATAATCAAACTACATAGAAGAGTACATTATTAAGGGAAAATATAAGAACCCAAAATACTAGAGTAGATGTACCCAATGAAAAGTAATAATACCCTACACTGAAACATCTTTTGAATGAACAACAATAGTTACAACCACTATTAAGTTCCCCCAAACATAATTAAGAAGAATACAATAATGCCAACGATCATATGTCACCACTAAGTGCCTCAAGACATCTTCTTTTCTAAACTAATACTAAATCCATGATCACCATGATCATTTCCAAACCATTCATTATTTTCAATGACACAACATGTGTTAGAATAATGACCATATAGGGTTGAGTATAAAATTATAAATAGAATTCCTTGGAAACACAAAGTAAAAAAACAATAAGTCAACTCAAGGTCAATATTAGTGAAGTATCAAATAATCCCCAAATTAAGAACCTAAATATTATTATAGAAAACCCAAGGAAATAGATAAGTCTCTGCCATTTTAACTCTCCTTAAAAAATTATTATGGATCATACATGACCAAATCCACTGAATGAACCAAGTCGATATGCTAACTCTAAATTGTACCGCAAAGGAAATTATATGTACCTGGTACATTATGGGTCACACAAAACAAGAACTACAATGTTCTTTGTAACTACTAGACCAAATTTTATATACATGGTAAGGAATTACACCTCATTAAGGGATAATCACATCAAACATGGTTTAAAATCCCCATGTTTCATAAAGATACAATAAAACTATAATAGGGGACCCCAAACTCAACAAAATAGTAGTGTGCATCTACCAAAGTGGTAATAAAACTATATAGATGGAGGACCATTTTGTAACAATCAGGATGGTACTATAACTCCATATATTCAATCCTTACTACTTCCCATGAATCATAGTGGGGGACTAACATTTTTCTGAGTATTTGTGTTATCCACGAGAGTAACAACCCCTAATGATGAAAGTAATTACACTCTATCTCATGTGAAGAACACTTTTATATATATATAGAGTACCCAAATCTCATTATGCGAGGGAGTACCAACTTCATTTATAGTATGGAGGACCCATGCCTCATGAGGATGAAGGGGGTTCAGACTTCATGCTTGATATACTCATAATACATGTAATGGAGGACCCAAACCTCTAACCAGAAAGGGGGTATCAATTCCATCATATATGTGGAGGACCCATACCATAAAATCAAAAAATAATTAGGGGGTTTACCAAGCCCATGAAAACTCCACAGTACCTCACTCAAACTTTACCATCACTAAAATACTAAGAACCCTAAACTACCCTAAACTCTTTACAAATAGTATTTGATGATATAAAAGATCACATAATCACAATATATATAGAAAGAAACTCATTATATACTTCTATATTTCCCAATTATGAAACTCAAGTGAAAATATAAGTAAAACAACAACACACCCATAATACACAACATATACTAATTCATACACTTCGTGTGGGTAGGCTATAGAAGCCACCTGAGTAGATTGGTCATTATTACATATTAAATTTCTTTATATGGTGTTTCCTAAAGTATTATATATATAATGAACCAATTATTCTATATGTATCATTATATTATTTTTAACATAAACATCAAATAAACATAACCCAAGGATTGATAGGTCTAATGTATTTAGAAGACTAGGTACATAAAACATCAAAATGAGACTAAAAACAACATATTTATTTTAATATTTATAATGATATACTAAATCCATCTATTTTCGTTAAACTTAATCTTATAACCAGGGAAAAATATAATTAAAAGATATGATCTATATATCTCAGTAAGGGGATAAACATGATTAAAAATCATAACATATTAGTCCAAAAGAATATCGTGATATCATAAATGATAACGGTCATGAATAATCATATTACTGTATGAAATAAATAAAATTGAGTCAAAATATCATTATAATATATGAATTTTTAAATAAAATAAAATATGACATAAACATAAGTCAAGGTTAATCGCCAAGAAAACACCATATAGTGCACAAAGTCCCATATTTGATTATTTTTACTGCCTAATCCCATACATATCATCTCATGAGACATAACCATTACACAATGAATTGGATTTCTATCATTTTGTACCCATTATAACATGTATTTGATTATGTTTTTACACATAAATAAATCATACATAATGAATAAGCATAAGAAAATGCTCATCGAAAGAAAATGGGTTACATAATCGTGTCTTATAACATAGCCAAATGGAATATTATAGTGAATTACATGAATAAAAGTATTATATCATTATTGGATATTTTTAGATAAATTATTACTAATATAACATGAAAATTATTTCCAGGTGAATTTAAGACATAAATTAGGGGAGAAATAATTTTGGAAATATTCCTTTAAGTGGGGTTTTAGGAAAAGGGGTAAAGAGTCATTAAAGATGGAAATGGAATAATTATTTTCATACAACCAAAATTTAACTAAGATGGTTTTACATTATAAAATTAGTTATTATAGAAAACATTTATGTTTTAAAAAAATCATTGAGTGGAACTTGAAATGATGAAATAAAATAGAGAAGTTCCCATTAATCATATCTTCTTAATAAAATACATTGAGAAGGGGACCTTTGAAACGTGTATATCCCCTTCAAGAAAAGGTGAATTAAAGTAGGTATATATATTTGGGATATATATATATAATATAGATTAATTAAATAATAATAATATTGAGATAAGGCAAGTTAAAGGTAGATAAATCATAACCTAAAGAAAATAGGGTGGCTGAGAGAGATACTTTACCATAGGTCCAAAATCATTAAACACTTGTACCTAACATCCTGAATATTTAAACTATACTCATTAAATATAAGATTTAAAACCTTATTTTAATATATTTGATTCATTAAAAATTAATTTTAGATTAAATTCATCCAATTGATATTTCATTTCAGTTTCTACTATCACAAGGTTGCTCGCTTCATAGTTACAAGAGTGGATTTTTATTTGGATAATTATTGATGTTATTATCAACTATGAATGCAACTCTAGAAGTGAAATAAAATTATATTCATTCCCCTTAAAAAATTAAAATTTTCTCAAATATCTCTTTATGATACAACATATGGATTATTCATTTAATATAAATTTTTTCATTATATAGTTAATTCATTTAGGTAGTTTTACAGACCATCATAAACTAGATCCATTTTATTTAATTCAGTGATTATTAATACATTTTTAAACATGAAATTGGTTGTAATATACTTATTATCATCACATTTAACCATAAAATTATTTCGATTACTAGAATTTAAAGAGACAATTAAAAATGAATCATGTTGTTTATAGAGGTGGTGAACAATCCATATTGTGAACAATATTTTCATTTTTGGAATGAGAATGAATGGGAAGAGGGATGATGATAGATTTTCCATTAAAAAATATAAAAATAGAATATTTATTATATTGAAGTCAATATTGGTGGATTTGGTTACTTAACCCAACATGTTTAGTGATTAATTACATGTTTTAATTAATTAAATAAGTTTTTGTATCACATATTGGTTATTCTTATGCATGATACTTATATGTGATAATGTCCTTAATATTTATGTTGGGGTAAAGGGTCATAATAGTTCCCCTATATGATTTTAACCTATAGAGGTCATGATATTATTCATGATCTGTGTTCTATAGTCAAATGATATAGTTGGATAGCACAGATATAATATAATCTATCAGGGGTAAGAGGATCATAAGACATTTAGACACCTTCCCCTAGTGTTCACCCTCGGTGATCACAAATATATAAGGTTATGAGAATAAGAAAATTAGTATAAAATAAAAAAATTCATTTTTATTTGGATGTTCCTATCAATAGATGCTTGTATTGATCCTTATACCTTAATATTATCATTAATGGATAGCAGGAATCATGTACATTGTTGTATTGATGAAAATAATGATGACATATTTTTGTGGAAAATTATGATATGTTGGGTGCGTCAAGAATGATATAGAATTAATAGATAATTTGATAAAGTGTTTATCGCTTTTTTATCTTGATAAAACATAATATCTTAGGTCCTTTTATGGGAATGTGATGGCCTGAATAAATCCATGGCCATAGTGTTTGATGGATGATTTTATTTCTACAATTTCAAAGAAATTTACATTGGGAATATAGGTTGACAGCAATATCATGAAACCTTCTTGATTTTAGAAATTTTGATAAAATGATTAAACTAGATGGGAAACATTCATTGAAGGTTGTACAATATTGTGATGTTAACTCCTTTCTCTACAGAATCTTTGTCATGTTGCTATATGTTGACCTTTTATATTAAGCGGTTTTGCAAAATTCCACTGTGAAAGTGTCCTAGAGGTTCCCACACAAAGTGTTTCTAAAATATTATTTAAATTCTAGTATTGAATTTAATAAGTTGTAATAAATAATATTTCTTCGAGTTTAGTTGATCGCCATAATTTAATCATAAGTTATTCAAAATTATAAGTGAGTTAAATAATAATAAAAAATATTAGTTTTCAAATTTTTAAAATTTAATTTTCATTATATTTATCATAGAATAATTCAGTGAAATTTATTTAATTAAATAGATATTATTTAAGGATACATAAATTTAGATGAAAGAAAACTGACAGAGTTTAATGTTTTAAATAGTATACATGATATTTATTTATATTCTTGATGCGTCAAAAAATTCTAGAAATTATTATTATTATGATTATTATTATTATTAGACATGTGGTCATTGAAGAATATTAAATATGGTTAGGGGAGTATGTGTGATTTACCAAACCTAAACCAGATATAATAAAAATATAATTATATCACTTTCTTATTTATCTTTTGGTTTTCACAACAGATGAGAATAGATTGGATCAATCCCTAGAGCGCACTCTCTAGAGTGCACTCTATCTTCATCTTCTCTCAATAATTCAAGTGACCAAGGGTTCTTAATATTCATGGAGAATATTTCTAAGAACAACCATGTACAACGAAAGTGATCACGCTCATCCATACTAGCTCCCAGTGACTCCACAACATTGATGAAAGATTTTGGTACACATGTGGATCACATATTGAGGAATTTCATAATTGAATATTACAGTGTAATGATTATGAGATGAATTGAATTCAATAGGATCATGAATTGAAGTATAATTACATGTTGAGGTAATTTTATATCTTCTCATAAATTAATTATAAATTACATGTAATGATCCTCTCCCTTTTGTTTTAGTGTATTAATATAGTCTATTAAATCTTTTGTATTAATTGGACATGATGTTTCGATCATGTAAAGAAATCATTACACCTGATTTAAGACTCAAATAAAAGTTTTTAATATTAGAAAAGAATACATTTTATAATCTTAGAACCTAAAAGTGGTATCAAGGAGTCTCATGTTTAATTAATAATTATTTATTATTCATTGAATGATAACATTAATTTTCATTTTATTTCACTTAAAACTGTTCTTCTTAATAATATAACATCACAATTTGTTCCTTTATTAATTATCTATCACATAACCAATAACCTATTAATGATTAAAAACAAATAATGATATGGATATTTTCATCGAGAGGTGCCAAAGGGTCTTCCTAGAGAAAAAAAGTACACATTTTTACTCCCATAGTACACATTGTATACTCCTAAAGAACATTTCACGTAGTTTTGATTTTGCATCTATATCATTATATATCAGGTTAAATCTTAAAAAATCATATCTATGATCAAAATATATTAGATCGTTGTGTGCATTTAGATAGAATGGAACACGACATATAGAACTACATGTCATGTGGTCTCTTTCAATCTCATAGTTGAGAACACAGGGTGTCTCAACAAGATATGTATCTGAACATGAAATGAGAAAATTTATTTTGTGTAATACGAGGATACAATCCATGTATTCCTAGTACACACCGTGTACAAATAACATGTCCACATTAGTCAACACAGCCATACCCAAGGCATGTGCTATAGATATTGGCAGAAGATAAGTACATGTCATGTACTTTTGTACCTATCGTGCAGTCTGCTGCTGGAAGTGGCTTAAAATTTTCATAGAAAGAATAATTAAATTTATAATTAAAACCTGTTGATTATATGTTTGTAGTTTCATTCATTAAATAGTACACACTATGTCATAGTATTAACAACTATATATTAAATAAATTTTCATGGTAAAAGTTTTAAGAACACACAAGGTTTCCTCTAAGTACACTTGTTTACTACATTAATTTTAAATAAAATTAATTTATTTTAAATTATAGATGATAGTGCATTAAGTATGTTTGGATGGAATTAGGATACATTTAATTAATTAGATTAATTTTTTTTGCATTATCTTCATTAAATAATGAATCAAAGTAATTGATGACAATATTTCAAATGTAATATCATTGCTTATTGTATAGACGATCATGAGATTAGACCATTACTTGTGTGTGATTATTTCCATTAAATTTATTATGGTTAAATTATTATTGATTGACTTCATTTAATACCCTAATCCTTATTATGTGAGGCTGTACAAATTCTTGGTTTATTTTATGTAAACCCCATTTATCCAAATCCATTGGATCCCCTCACCTCTGTGTGAGTAAAATCTTATGTAACGATGGGGTTCCTTAATGAGTAAAGATTGTCCAAGTCAAGTATATGAGTTGAAACTAATCCAAGAGATTCATAGAATCCATGTTGGAATGATTCAATATGAAAAAATCTATAGTTTAAGGTGTTCTTCCATTGGGTTGTGGGTTAATTTATCATTTGATAGATAAACTAACCACTGTAAAAAGCTCATGTTCGTGCCACTTATTTTTTATTTTTGTTAGTTTGATGGTTTATTTTTTATGCTTCAGAATGTTGTGGGATCACCTAAATAAATGAATTAATAATCATGTAATATGGAATTAAATATAATCGAATTATGCCTAGATATTTTATCAATGATAGTTAATCATTTAAGTAAAATTCACTTAATATTAATAAGGAGTATAAAAGGATAAAATGGGATTTACCCATAAGGATAATATCCCTAGAATAAAATATTAATTTGGTTTATTATTCCACTACTTATGTTATAATAGACCTCATAGTTCAAATTTCTTAACCAAACCATTTTGGCGAGGTTTTAATTATCATTGAAATTTTAGATTGAATATTTGGTTTGAATAAATTTAGTTTACATCAATGGTTGAATTCCCATTTCGGAAATGGTGTAACTAATAAAAAAAGGTTATGAAAATATTAAAATATGATTTTGGGATTTTAGAGTCCAGTCAACATATCAAGGAACTATGAGTTAATGTAGTTGGAAATTTATGCCTACCTAAAACCCTTAAAATATATTGTCAATCCCAAATCTCGATTATGAGAGGGGAATATATATACTTTATACTAGAATGTATAAGTGACAAGATATTTTGAAAATATTGTTTATGGGTATTTGGATTTGAAAAATAGTGGGATATTAATAAGAATTTAATAAATTTTAACTTTATTATCAATTTTGTAATAAAAAATTCATAATTATCTACTCTTAAATTGTATAAATGGTAAATATAATGCCATATAATATATTATTGTGATCCATAATAGATAAGGATAAACTTCTCAAAATCATAAAATTCTAGGAGTGGTATAGGTTCTTAAATGTTATATTATTCCATGAATAGAAATTGAACATGCTGGAAGCCCCACATCCTACGTAGTTTTCCAAAGAGACTGGTGAGGAAGATCTATCTCTCTATTTTAAGCATGTGCATGAAACAATGGATTTCCAATGTTCTAGGTTATACACCATGTACAATGATATTCTAAAAATATATGAGTATATGGATGTGTATAACATAATTTCTCACCTTCAGGATCTCTATCAAGATATGGTGATATCTAAGATATATGATATCTCCAATGCAATATTTTCATGTAAGTTAGAGATTTAGATCGATTTGGGTCACATGTAATAAAGATGATTGGGTATATTGAGAGCCTAGATATCTTGGATTTTAAGATCCCTGATGAGATGAAAACATATCTCATTCTATCCTCACTACCAAAACACTTATCTTGTTTTATTGTGAATTATAATATGATAAATAGTGATAAGTAACTATCAGAAGATCGTACTCTTGTCTTAAAATTTGATAAAGATAAGGGGTGTGGAAAACCTATTTTTCTTATGGTGAATAAGAATAATTGGAACAAGGAAAAGGGGACAAAGACTCATTCTAACTCTAAGGATCTGAAGCACTATCCCTATAAGAAAAAGATGATCCATAGGCAAGGAAAGTAATATGATATAGTATTATTTGAATGTGGTAAGAAGGGCCACGGGAAAAGAAATTATAGCTAGACAAAGTTGTCAGGGGAAGTCTCGGGTGACTTTAATATCGAGTGTAATCTTTTTATATCTAAAGTTTAGATACTATATATTGCATTTAGCACTCAAATTTGCTTCCAAATATAGGACCCAGGTAGATTTTAGAAGGTTTCAAGTGATGAGGTAGATCAACAGGTATCTAATGGAGTAAGGATGGCTTCTATATCCATTGGATACCGTGATATTAAATTTCTTATAGGATTGATTTTGGTTTTAAAAGTGTTACCAATAACATTATATCGATTTCTTTATGCATAGCTCATATAAAACCTAGTTTTGATATCACCCTCTTTGTCAGGTAAGAAATTATAATTTTACAAATCTGTATGATGTTAATTATTTAGACACTTTTATTCTAAATCCACTTGAAATATATAATGAGTGTTTATAAGAAAAAAGATAAAATCACCATTCAGTGGCCAATTTTAAAGGGCCATAGATCTTCTATAATTTGTACACATCAATATGTGTGAATAGTTTCAATTAGAAGATAAAGGTGGATACTCATACTTTATTACTTTTACTGTGGAATTTTGCAGTTCAGGTTATATATACTTGATGGGGTATAAGTATAAATCCTTTGAGAAGTTAAAAGAGTTTAAGAATGAGGTAGAGAACTAGTTTGGTAAGAATATAAGGAATATTTAATTGGATCGAGGTGGTGAATATATTAACCAAGACTTCATTGAGTTTCTAAAGGAATATGTTATTTTATCTCAACCTACTACACCTTATACACCAAATTTGAATGGTGTTAGTGAAAGGATGAATCGTAACTTGGTTGACATGGTAAGGTCAATGATGATTCAAATACGTATTCTATTATCCTTTTGGGGTTATAAATTATAGAATACTTTATACATACTAAAATGAATAACTACTAAACTACAAAATAGTATTCTCTTCGAGTTATATCATGGAGAGAAACCTGTTTTTTCACATGTTCATGCATGGGGTTGTGAGAATTTTTTTAAGGATATCTCAAGAAAAAAACTATCACATTGAGGCATGAAGTGTATCATTATTGGGTATCCTAAGTAAAAAATGTGATACTATGTATATAACCCTTCATATAAAAAATTAATTATCGTAAGACAAGTCATATTTATTGAAAGGGAGAACATCCACAAGGAGGATAGTATATGAAAGATTGGATTCAATGAAGTTGATGATCAAGATACATAATATTTGGTACAAGAACTGAATCCACAGTTCCCTATAGAAGATTTTTTTCTAAAACAAAATTACTATGTTGGAGCATAATAGAGTTAAGAGAACCACAGTGATATCATTTTCCTATCACTAATAATGATGACTCGTTATTGGTTGACCATTATAACCCTCTCTCCTATAAATAGGATGTATAGAGCTCAGGGATGGAATATGGAAAGAATCCATGAATTATGGGATAGATTCCATGTATAAAAACCATGTTTGGGTTTTGATTGATCCATCGGTTTATGTAAAACCGATTGGTTTTAAATGTTTATTCAAGATAAATCTAGACATAGAAGGTAAATTGAATGCCTATAAAGCAAGAATAGTGTTTAAAGGGTTTAAAAATATTAAAGTACTTGACTATAAAATAACATTTTCTCCCTTTTTCATTTTTAAATACATCAGATTCCCACTTTCCATAAGAACTTACAATGACTTTGACATTTGGAAAATTAATTTCAAAACTAAATTATTTAATGGTATCATTTAAGAGGATGTGTATATGACACAAATAAAAGGGTTTGTGACTCTGGGAAATTCAAAAATGTTATGAAAGTTGTGGAGATTAATTTATGGATTAATGCTTGAATCTAGGTCACAGAACATTTTATTTGATAAAGCCATAATGGAATTTATTCTCACTCAGAATTAATGTGATCCATGTATTTATAAGTGATTTAATAGAAGAATATTTATTTTCATAGTAGTATATATTGTTGAAATTTTAATAATTCGAAAAGATATACCAAACTTCCAAGAGGTTAAGGAATTGTTGAGAAAGGGATTTTCCAAAAAGAATGAGGTGAAGCAGTCCACATTTTAGGGATCAAGATCATACCTTATAGATCCAAGAGGCTTCTAGGACTTATTCAAATTAAATACATTGAATAGATATTGAAGTGATTTAGTTTGTAATAATCCAAGAGGGTATGGGTCCCAGAGTCACATGGAATACATATTTCTAATAAAATGTGACCTTAGACACAAAAATAAAAAGGTAGAATGATTAATATCCCAAACACATCTATGATAGGATCCATAATTTATTAAATTTATTGTACAAGGTTTGATGTTGATTTTTATTTGATTATATTAGGTTGATATCAAGTATATCTAGCTGAACAACATCGGAATACTGTTAATACAATTCTTAAGTTTCTAAGGTGAACTAATGATATATTCCTATAGCATAGAAGAGATAGAGATTTATTCATCAGGGGTTATGTATATGAATTCTTTAAAATAGATCATAATTATCAATATTAATAGTTGGGATATATATTTGGTCTCAATGGAGGAGATGTGAGTTGTAAGAGTCCAAAATAGCTAGTTTTATTTTCTAATTTTACTGCAGATTCTGAGTATATTGCAACTTCTGAAACATCCAAGGAAGTATTGTGGATTTTAAACTTTTTTCAATAGCTTAATTTGGTACCTAGAAGTAAATATCCTTTAACAGTTTACTATGATAACACTATAGCGATGGATCTATCCAAAGATACAAGGTCACATCAAAATACAAAGCACATAATTTGAATGTTTCATCTCTTGAGGGATTTTTCTCAATGAGGTGAAGTTACACTAAGTAGAGTATCTAAATAGGAAAACATAGAAAACACCTTAATGAAGGATTTATCTTAGAAGAAGCATGAGTATCATGGGAGATCTATTGGACGAAAATCTATTTCAAGTTGCCTCTTGTGAAATTGGTAGTCTTTTGGTGTTAGTGCCTAAGAACAATCTTTCTCAATAATTTATTATATGTTTTTCTTAATTAAATAAGTTATATTTTCACATATTTATTATTATTATGTGGGATATTTTTATGTGGTAATGTCCTTAGAATATATATTGTACTAAAATTTTATAGTAGTCCCCTGGTATGATGAAAACCTAAAGGTTCCATGACCTTATTCTTAAACCTTATTTTATGTCCAGATTATATTGGCTAATGGTACATAGATAATATAGGATATTAGGGGTAGAATTATAATAATACATTAATACACATTGTCATGGTGTTATCCATTAGTAATCTCTATGATATATGGTTATGAGAATAGGATCCTTAGTAGGAAGTCTATATTTCTATTTTTCATTGTATGTTTCTATCTGAAAACATGTTCATTGATCCTTCGACATTAATTTTATCTTTAATGGATATCATGAATCATGTAATTTTATGTATTGATGAAAACCATGATGACATATGTTCATGGTGAATTAGGATATTTTGGGTGTGTTAATAATGATATAGCATTAATGGATAATGTGAAAAATTATTTATCCATTTTTCCTCTTGAAAAATTAAATATATCATACACTTTTATGGGAATGAAACCACCAAAATAAATCCTTGTACATTGTTTTAAATGGATGAGTTTTTTATATAATTTTAAATAAAGATAAATCATGCATATAAGTTGATTGAATCGACATGTAACCTTCTTGATTTTTGATATTGTGATATAAGGATTATATTAATCGGTAAACATTGTAAGAGGTTGGACATCTTTATGACATTAACTTCTATCTCTATGGAATCCTTAGTGTGTTGTAAGATTATGAACTTATATTTCACGTGGTTATTTCTAACGCCACTTATAATGAGGCCTAGAGGATGACACACTATGTTTTCTCATAATCTTAGTAAAATTATAGTATTGAATTTAACAGGTTGGAATAAATAAAATTTCTTCAGGTTTGGTTGATTACCATAATTTAATAAAAATAATATTTAAAACAATAAGTGGGTTAAATAATAATAATAAATATTAGCTTTTAAGTTATAAAAATATATTACTTATTATATTTATCGTATGATAATGAATCCATATTTATTTTATTAAATAGTCAATATTCTGGGATCAGTAAATATCGATGAAGGAAGGCTGACTGAGTTTAATGGTAATAATATTTTAATTGATATTTATTTATATTCATGATGTTTCTCACATGTTAGAAAATTAATATTATTATTATTATTTTTTGACACGGGGTCATTTAAGAATATTATATATTGTTGAGGGATTTTGTGCGATTTTCCAACATCAAACCAGATATAATAAATATCAAATATATCACTTTTCTAATTTACTTCTTGAGTGCACAACATATAGGAAGAGATTGTATCACTATGTAGAGTGTTTCTCTCTCACGTATTCAAGAGAACACCAAGGGTTATTCATATTCATGAAAATTATTGTAGTAATCATCCACGACCAATGCAAGCGACCAGGAATGTTTATGCAAGAACTCGGTGATTCTACGATATTGATCAGAGATTTTAGATCACATTTAGATCACCACTAAGGGGATTCTATAACTGAATCCAATAATGAAACAATGATGTGATGAATTTTATTCCATTTAATCCTCAATGAAAGAATAATTACATGTTGAGGTAATTCTATATATTCCCAAAAATTAATTATGAATTACATGTAAATATCATCTGTCTTTGGTTCGATGTATTAATGTAGTCTATTAAATATATCATTTTCGATAGACATAAAATTTTTATTATATAATCCAATGACTACACCTGATTTATGAATAAAAATTGAGTTGGTAAAACTATTAAAGTATTCTTCCACTACGCCCATACACTACAATTATGCCATGTTATAAGTAATTTTTTTATAAGATGAGGGTGGGGATTAAAAGGATCGGTCAAGGGTATTGCCTTACCCTTTGGACGTGTCCACTTATGCTTCCAATTAATGAACTTTGTATTTGTATTTTTATTGGGAGAGATTTTGGTAGAGACTTGGTAAGTTAAGGAAGTCTGAACGTGTAAGGAGGAGTTGTGAATAGAGGTATTTATAAGAGTGGAGTGGAGAGTTTTTTTAAAATATAATATTCATTAGTTTATTACTTTGGATCAAGACTATTAATATTGATGAATATTATGACTAAATAAAGTAATTAGTTCATTTTTTACTGATACAATGGTCACTTACATTATTAATGACTCATTTCTACATGTATTTTTCTTATAATGAAAATTATTGTATTTTACCATATTTTTCTATTCGCCAAAATTTCAATTATTTTAGAAAAATAAAAAATATTAATTGTAACTATTTTTTTATGTTTATATTATAAAAATGAAACAAAATTTATGAAAATAATTTCATAATTACATTAAATTTAGTTTTTAAATATAATACATATTTATTTTAAAAATACCAAATTAAATATTATGATCAATTTTCTAACCCACTGAAAAATTATTTATATTGTTATAAAATTATATTATAATTATAATACCACTATTTATTATTTTATAAACCCAATTTATGAAAATAAAATTTCTTTTAAATTTATTTTTTTATCAAAAAAATGAAAATAAATCATATTTTTTTACAAAATCCAAACACTTATATTATATTTTTTAAAACTTATATTTATTCATATCATGACATATATTTGAAATATTTTCAATTTTTAAGGCAACTAAATATTATTTTTAGATTATGTATGTCACACCATCACATTTTAGGATATATTTATCATAAAATAAATGTAATCTCTTTGGTAGCTTGTGATACATGCAAACCTGAATCTAAATCATTCATAATATATTATACCATTATAACCAATACATTAAATTAGAATAGTGGATATGAATGATTTTTTTTGAAAATTTTGTATAAAATTTTTATATTAATCAAATATATTTATGAATAAGAATTCAATTTTTTTTAAAGTTATTAAATGATTTGAAAATACATTTTTTACTCAAAAAATAATGTTTTCTTTTTGTGAGAAAATAATATAATTAATTTTTTACAATTTAAAAAATATATTTTAAAAAATGAATTTAATTTTTTAAATAATCATTTCAAAATTCTATTAAAGTTATTTTTTAAATTTTTTTAAAAATATTTATTTTTGAAGGAGTAGTGAAAAATATTAATCTTTATTTAAACTATCTTCTCATTTAAAAAAAGTAAAAATTTAGATTTTTTAAATGGTTTTAAAGAAAAATCTAATAAATTATATTATCAATGATACAATTAAGTTAATTTTAAACAATTTTTGAGTTTAATTTGTTATAATAATGTTATTATACTCAAAAGGGAATTTTTTCTAAAAAATGGTTTTTTATTGCAATTTGGGATTTTCCTTAAATTATTTTCTAACACTTATATACATTTAATATTTAAATAGATTAAATATTTTAAATAATGATGTCCCACTTTGGTAAATAGGTATATTTTTTAATATTAGTAGTAACAATATTAAATTTGTGTTACCACAGTAAAGGTAAAATGTTTTAGTCTAGGTTTAAACTAATATGATAAGACTTAAAATTCATTTTAAAATTTAATTTATTTCATTGTATAATTCAAATTAATCCATAATCATCCAAAATTATAAAATAAAGACTTTTTAAATTAAACTATTATTTTGAACTTTATAATATTCATGTAAAAGATAAAGTCAAAAATGACACTTTCGTGCTTTTAATATCGATAATATTTTTTAACTAGGATTGAATTAGTGTAATTTTTGTAACAAAAGATATTTTGAAATATGAATGAAATATTTTATCATGGTAGTCTATTATTTAATTATTTTGAGGAAATAATTACATTAAATGATTATGAAACACTAACATAGTGTTGTGAAAGTAATAGAAAAATCAATTAAATGATTTTAAAAACTATAAAATTATTTGTTTTGAGTGATTTATAGTGTACCAATAATTCTATTGATAGTTAAATAATATTTATTATTTTTTAAAAGTTTTATCTTAAAATTATTTTTCTTTAGTGTTGTTTTAGAAGTCATATTTAATTAATAGTTCCAAAAATGTCATTAATGACATTTTATAATAAATAATAATTTATTAAATAATTTAAAATTCATAAAATTTGCATATTTAGAAAAAGTAAATTATATATGGTTTAAAATATCAAAACTTTTTAATATATGGTTCAATTTATTTTTTATGATAACATTATTGACACCTAAAGAGTAAAAAGCATTGATATTAAGGTAATTGTCAAAAGGGTTAAGAGGGGTTAAAATGATGTGATAAGGGTGAAAAAACCATCTAAACATGTTGTAATTTTACTATATGATATTACTTTGAGTCTTTATCATCTTATATTATAATTATATAAATTTTTACCCATTTATTTTTTAATATTAATATATATTAATTTAATACTTTAAGAAATTCCAAGAGTTCCCCTCCCTTCACTTATAAAAGGTCACCTCCTCTCATTCATTATTCACAATGGTTGAGCCTTATATATCAACTTATACCTCAGCAATTGTTTTATAATCTTACCTACACAATAATTAGTGTTTATTTTATTCTTAAAATAACATTCCAAGGGTCCTTAAGAAGGAATCTAATGTAGGCCTTCTAAAGAAGAGGTAATCATCATACCTGATCTCTTTCAATTTATTTATTTTTGTTCCTCCTCTAAAATATATGGTTTTCATTATAAAATAATGGAATAAAAATATTTAATATATTTAATTTTTATTATGATTATGAAATAATAATTATCCACTTTCACCTTATCCTTTGAAAAATGATAACGTCACTTGTGCGTATGGATGGACTACCACCTCTACAAAGTGATGCGATTCATTTTTCATTTCTTCATTACATAGACGGTAATAAGGGTATATTTAATTAATATATATGAAATATATATATATATGATATAACAATAATTATTTAATTTTTTATTATTATTTATCTTTCTTATGTTTTATCTGTTAAATATTGGAAACAATGTTCTTGCGTACGTATAAAAAACTGTCTCCATGAACTGTGTAATTCATTTTTCTGTCTTTATAATTTATGAATGAATATAAATTTATAAAAATATATAATGAATATATATTATATTTATGTTATGATTAAAATTATGTAAATTATTTACCCATGATCAAATTACTATGACCGAAACCACCGAACCAAAATTCTCAGTGAAAAATAAAACATTTAACAATTAAAATGATGATTTTAATAAGGAATCATTAATAAGTTAATGTTGAAATGTTATAAGTGGATAATATATGATACTATATGTATGTAAAATAATTTTTTATAGATTTATAATAAAATTAATTTTATTATTCTTTAATGTGATTTTGAATCAATTCGTACTCGAGGTAAGGTTTTTATGTTACAATCTCATTTTTATCAGTATTGTTTATGATTAAGTTTTTTATAATTAAATATCATGATATACCTATCAATAATCTCATGAATTTTTTTATCCTATTTTTATTTCTAGATATTAAATTTTTCATTTCATTTTCCCCTCTTTATTTACTCAATATATTATAATAATATTTTAAAGGTAAATAATTTTTATATCCCTCTTATATTGAAACACCTTTTTCTTCCATGACCATGTTTTCTAAAAAATCAATAATATTCTTAATATTATCCTATGATTCTATAAATTTATTTTCACCCATTTTTTAATTTTTAAAAATTGTATTAAAATGAATATTATTTTCATTTTTCAAATGTTTTACTTTTGACTTTTTAACGAAAATGTGAAAGGAGTATTTGTTTTAATATACACTGTAAGAATGAAATCTACTACCATCCTGAAAACCAAATATTTTTATGCTTACTTTACAATTTTATATGGTAAAATAAAAATAAAATGTTTTTTTTCATATTTAGTAAATTTTTTTGTTTTAAATAATCGATTTCAATGTGAAGATGGTATTTCCTCTAAGAAATGTTCAAGTGCTCTTTAAATGGATCCCTCATCTATGATAACATCCTTTGATGTTACAAATTATTTAATAAGGATACGATGCAATGTTACCATCCAATTTCATTATATGAAAGTATTATGCTGATGATGATTTGAGGAATATTCTATAAAACTGATTTCTTTCCCATGGGTTATTCAAGTTATTATGAAACCTTTATGAAACCCATTACTATTCCATAGGTTATACTATGAGGAAATGATGAAAAGGTTTTGAAATTTGTTTTTTTTTTAATGTGTTATTATATGATTAATGTTTTATTATCACATGTTACACATATGTACAATAATCATTATTTTATGGGAATTATATATCCTTCTAATTTATTGGGTAAAGATAGATATATCATGACATAATAAAAGCTAGAATGGAGAGTGAACCAAGTTCAAAAAGGGAATTTATACACTATGATAGTCTTAAGAGTAAAAATTGACAAAGGATACAATGGAATGGGGAGTGAACTAAAAATATTATGATAGTCTTGGTAGTAAGCCTTGACTAAGGAAATTAATTTCTATTCTTATGTTTATTCTATGATATTATGTATTATACCAATATTATATATTCTCATGGCTCATGCTCATTCATTACATTATGATTCATGTCTTATAAACTACTAATATTTATTCAATGATTCAAGATTATGATTTATAATATATTTGTTATGGTTATAAAATGTTAATATCATGTTTTCATAACCATATTCTCTTTTTATGAGTAATTCATTATTTACAACTCCTTTAATTACTCATTTTGAGCATCTGAGCTCACCAATTATTATGGTTTCACTTCCCCAGGACATGAAGATGTATTTTAAGTAAGATATATCTAAAAAATGTTCTAGTTGTGAATAACTTAGTTTTATATGATGTATATCACTTATAAATAAGTTTTTTATGTATCCAAGTTTCCAGATACACTAGATCTATATGATTTTGGAATATATATTAATGTTATAATATATAATATTCATATAAAAATAATTAATATTTATATATATAAATTATTGGCTGCTATGTTGGTATCAAAGTAGGTTGTAGTTAATATTTTTGGATAGGGAATAAAATTTTAGTGAAAAACCTCGGGATAAGCCTAATAATGGGATAAAATCCTAAATTTTGGATAATATAGAGATTATGTCTTTTCCCATTATGATCATTGTTACTCACATAGTCATTTTTGGTTTTAGTCAATGGCTAAAACCTGAAATAATCTTGCTAATGTTAAATATGGCCAAAAATGAAATTATTATCCTTTAGAGAAACTAATTATTATGAGAGATGGAATGAAAAATATTATTCCAATTATTATAAAACTTTTTTAATTTATGAATCATGTTGAGTTTCCAAACAATAATTAGAGGGAACAACAATCTATTCAGTCCTTCATGAGCCAAAATACACCTTTTTAGGGGTTTTTTGATTCACCGGTTGCTGAGTAATGGATCAATACCACTGAAAATATATTTTCTATCCTCCAGTGTTGGGAACATGAAAATTTTATTTCCTTTTTTTATCATTTAGAATGTGAAGCAAATCAATGGTGAACTCTTATCAAGAACATGAGGAAACAAGAAGGAACTAACTCTAGGAGTGGGATGGTTTTAAGAGATTATTTTTTTAATATGTACTTTCCTCATATTCTTCAAATTAAAATGGAGAAGTAATTCCTTGATCTAGAGAATAAGGATGGTTAATATTCTAATACCTATGAGAAAAAATTTACAAGACTTGTGAGGTACACTTATTATATTATCATACAACCTAAATGTAAGGTTAATCAATTCTTCATTGGTTTAAAACCAAGTATCCAATTATAGTTAGACATAAGTGAATTTGTTATCTGTAAATAAATCAGTTGATGTGCTATTAAGGTTTGTATGGATAATAGAGTTACCCATTAATGTCATTGTTTTTATAAAAAAAGAAATATTGGATTCAAATTAATTTCTAAAAAATATGGATATAGAAAGATGGAGTTTTTTTTATTCTCGATGTGTGGAAGAAAACATGAAGTAAATTATATTAAAGGGTTTGGTAAATGTTTTAAGTGTGGAAAGGAAGTTCATCTAGCCGAATAATATTTAAATGAATGGAAGAATACTTTATCTAACGGTGGAGAGAAATAACTAAAGAATATACCACACACACTCCAATGCTTCAAGTGCAAGTATTGTGGGAATTAAGCCAACTAGTTCATGAATATGAAGGGTTTTTATAATGATTAGTGTCAAAAACCTCTTAATACCAAAGGAAAATAGAAAATCGTGTGATCATGACTTCCAAACGGGGAAATGAGAATGATATGGTGGAAGGTATACTTACCATTCAATCTAGAATAGCTAATTTATTATTTGATTCTGGATCCAACAAATCTTTTATATCCGAATAATTTAATAAGGGTATCACAAAACCACCCCAACAATTAGACGTTAAATTTTCATGGGAAACCCCTAATTGTATGATGATCGAATATCAAGTCTATTATTCAAATTTGATTGATTTTTTGGGAATTTTCTTCTGGAATTTCTTGTTATTATCCTTCTACTCGAATGTAATGTTATTTTAGGAATAGATTGAAATTATTTATAAAAATCCAAAATCAATTATTAATGAAGAGAAGTCAAGTTATATATTTGAAACCAAAATATGATCATGTATTAGTGGGAAAATATATATTAACTTCTGATGAAAATTTCATATATTATATGGGTCTTTATTCCCATTAAAATGGGGTGTTTATCTAAGATGGTTAGGGAGAAACTCAACATTGAAGATATTAGTATCGTATGTGTGTTCGTTGATATTTTTTCATAATAATTGAATTGAATTTCTCCAAATCATGAATTTTAGTTTTAAATAGATCTCATCCCTCATTCTATGCCTATTTCAAAGACTCGAAAGATAATTTCCTTTATTGAGTTATATAAATTAGGGAAGAAACTCTGAGATAATCTTGATAAGGAATTCATTCAGCCAAGCGCATCACTATGGGGTATTCCTATTATTTTTTCTAAGAATAAATATGGATCAATGGATCTTTATAATTATTATCAAGAACTATAAAATATCACAATCAATAATATGTACCATTTTCACCATATTGATGATTTGTTCGATCAATTTTGAGGAGTTCAATATTTTTCGAAGATTTATCTTTAATGCGGATATGATCAATTCAAGGTCAAAATAGAGTAATTACCTAATATAACCATAGATCTGAGTTATAGACTTTAAATTTATAGTAATTCTATTTGTTGTCAATAATACTCCTAAAAACCTAATGTATTTAATTAATAGAGACTTTAGATATTAACATGATCAATTAATGGTAGTCTTTATAGAATACATCCTTATATATTCTAAGAGTAACGATGAGCATGAAAATAACATGAGGATTGTATAGAAGACCTTATGGAAGGAATATTTCTATTAAAATTTTACCAAATTAATATTTTGGCTATAAAAAGTTTCATTTCGGGGTCTTATTATCTTAAGAGAGGGTAAATCAGTGGATCCATCAAAGATGATATTTGTTAAATGTAGTCCAAGTCTAACCACTATGACTGAGATATATGGTTTTCTTGGATTTTCTATATATTATCATTTCACTATAGAAATTTTCTCATAACTATATAATCCACTCACCATGTTAACTTAAAAGGGATACATGTTCTTTTAGATGGATGAATTTAAGGAAACTTTCAAGGAACTAAAGAAAATGTTTTTCAGTAAACCTATGCTTAAACTACCCTATAATCAATAAGGTTTTTTAATCTATAGTGATGCATCAATGAATGGACAGAGATTTATCCCCCTGAAAAATGATATGGTGATAGTATATTCCTCATGAAAATTGATGGATTATGAGAAAAATTACCCAGATCATGATTTGGAGATATTTATGGTAATTTTTGCATAGATGAATTATCCTTACAGAGAAATGTGTGATATAGATATTATAAAGATTTGAATATTAACTAGAGAAGATGGTTATAGTATATTAAAGATTATAAATACTCAATACATTACCACCCAAGGAAATCCAACAATATGGACGATGCTTTGAGTCAAAATTATCATGTTAAATTATATTTTATAAGTATAAAAAATATATAATATTTATAGATTTAAAAAGGATAGATTTGGAAATATTTAAGAGATGGTAGAAACCTTATCTTTCTAAAATGAATGCTCAACCATCAATCTAGGTGAAGAATAAATAGGCACATAAGGAAGAAATAGAGCTATAAAATAAGGTGATAAATATTCTTGAGTTAAACATTTATTTTGGATGGAATTATTTGGTTTAGAAATTGTTTATGTGTTTCTTCTATAACATATTAGAATAATTATATATCATACTATGCTCATAGTTCAACATTCTCTAATTATCTTGGAATTATTAAGATATATAAAGATCTAAAAGTGTATTTCTAGTGGGGAAACATGAAAAGAGGTATTGCAGAGTATGTATATTAGTTCTTGGTATGTCATAATGTTATGTTTGAGAGATAGAAATATAAGGGTATGTTACAACCATTAACCACACTCCAATGTAAATGAAAAAACATAATGATGTATTTTGTTGTGATATAACCTAAAATCTATAAAGTAAATAATTCTATTTGGGTTGTTGTTGATGACTAAACGAGGATAGAAAACATAATAAATATTAGAGAATATTTATTTCTTGATAATATTTATCGAATATAAATTAATTAAGTGGTAACTTTTTATTGAGTACCACATTCTTATATATATGATAGGGATATAAGGTTTAGTATGAAATTTTGGAGAAGTATTTAGGAATATCTTGACTTAAAGTTATGTTTTAGTAAAACTTATCATCTTTAGATAGATGGTCATTTTGAGAGAACCATTAAAACCCTACAGGATATTCATAGGTCTTAATATATGGATTTAAAAGGTGTTTGGGATCAATTCCTTCCTCAAGTTGTGTTTTCTTACAACAATAGATTTCACTCAAGCATTCAGTTGGATCTTTGTGAATCCCTTTATGGAAATAAATGTAGAAATCCAATGTGATATGATAAATTTAGAGAAATAAATCTATTAGGATCTGATATGGATAAAGAAATGGAATAGAAATTCAGAACCATTCATCAGAACATTGAGGAATCTTTGAGTCGATAGAAAAGTTATGCTGACAATCATCGATAAAATCTAGAATTTAGACTCATTGGAAATTTATTCCTATGAATTTCTCAATAGAATAATTTTATGATATTTATAAATAGGGGAATGTTAATAATTAGGTATATTAACCCCTTATATATTATTGAACGAGTAGGGATGCTAGCTTAATGCTTTTCACTTCCACTGAACCACTCTCGGGTTCATAATGTCTTCCAAGTATCTATCCTAAGAAAGTATATAGTTTATTATTTAAAAATAATGATCTCATAGGTTGTATTGTTAGATCCTAATATTTAATCTGAGTAAAAACTCATAGAAATCCTATATCATGTAGATAAAGTGCTACCGAAGAATACTGCTCGCCTGGTTAAAGATGACGTGAGGAATCCTAAATTTGAAGAAGCTACTTGGGAACTTTAGGATCTGATAAAATAGATATATACTCTCTTTTTTTATTGGAATGATGTAATTTTTAGGATATAATTCATTTTTATGGTGTAAAATGCAACACTATAATATATTCTGAAATATTTACATTTAAATAAATTTAATATTTTTGATATCATATAACACATGAAAACCAGAGTCTAAATAAACCATAATATAATATATTATTATAATATAGAAATTAAATTAGTTTATTTAATATGAATAATAAAAATTTTAAAATTATATATATTTTTTATATAAATAAAATATATTGATAAATAAGAAATAAAATTTTACTAAAGTCATTACATAATTGAAAAATATATTTTCCCTCAAAAATAGTTTTTATTGATTTTTTTTGAGCGTATAAGATAATTAAATGGTTATAATTTTATAAAATTTATTCTGAAAAAATTATTTTATTTTTCAAATAAACATTTCAAAATTATTTTAGTGTGAATTTTTTATAATTTTCTGAAATGATTGATTTTTCAATGAATTGTGAAAATTCTGATTTTTATTAAAAACTGTATTTTTATTTAAAAAATTTCAATGTTGCATTTTGTTTTAAAATAGTTTTAAAGTAAATTTGGATCTATTATATTATTAATAAACCAATTATGTACATATTAAACAATTCTATGATTTAATTTGGTATAAAAACGTTGTTATAATTAAAAGGGATTTTTTTAAAAACTATTTTTTCATTTTGATTTGTCATAAATTAATTTATTCCACTTATAAACATTGAATAATGAGAAATTTATTCTCAATCTATAATAACAAGATCCTAATTTGGTAAATATATCCCTTTTTATTTTTGGTTAATAGAAATAGTTACCGTAGTAAATTGTTTTCATCACGGTAAAGGTAAAATGGGTTAGTTAAGGTTAAAAATAATGTGATAAGGCTTCAAATTCATTAAAAAACTTCAATATATTTCATTTCATGGGTCTATTTTATTTATAATTTTCCAAAATTTTAAAATACATCCTTTTTCTTCCATTTAACAATGGGTTTTACATTTATAATATTTAAGTGAAAGATAAAGCAAAAAAATGTCACTTTCCTTCTTTTAATACCTATAATAGCTTCTATCAGGGATTCAAAAAAATTATGTAATGGTATAAAACATTATATTAAATATGAATTGTTTTTTTATCATGGTATTTTATTTTTAAATTTCATTGATTAAAAAATTACATTAAATTCTTACACAACACCGATAGATTTTTGTACAAGAAGTAGAAAAATTAAGTAAATGATATTAAATACACTAAAGTTATTTTTGTATAGATTTATCATGTTCAATGAATTTTATAGATAAATATAAAAAATTATGTATTTTTTTAATTTTTATATTCAAATTAATTTTCTATCATGTTGTATTAAAATTCAAATTAAATGAATAGTTCCAAAAATGACATTAATTATATTTTATAATAAAACTTATTTTATTAAATGATTTAAAATTTTAAAAAATATTATCTTAAAAAACTTTCATTATATATGGTTGAAAATATCAACCATTTTGTATTTATGGGATGATTTTATTTTTATGGTTCCTTTATTTACCCCTAACAAGTACAAAACATTGATATTTTAGTAAATATCAAAAGAGTTAATATAGGATTAAAATGATGTGATAAGTGAAAAAAATCTCCTAAATATGTCCAAATTTTATTTTGTGATACAATTTTAATTCATCCTCAATATATACTGAAATTATATATATTTTGATCTATTTTTTCTTGAAAATTTATCCATATGAACTCAATACTTAATGTGATTCCAGTAGTGTCCCCCCTTCACTTATAAAAGGGAGCATCCTCTCCTTCATTATTCGCAATTTTTGAGCCTTATATCTCATCCAAACCCAAAAAATATATATTATAAACATCATTATATAGTAGTTATAACATATTTTCTTCATAAAAGTATATTCCAAGGTTCTTTAAAAAGGAATCTAAATAAGGCCTTCTAAAATAACATGCAATCCTCTTACTCGACCACGTTTAATTTATTTCTTCTTATACATACTATAAATTTGTGTTATCTATAATAAAATAATTAATTCATTATATTAAAAAAAATATTTTTATATCATGAATATGGAAAACCATTATCCACCTTATTCTCATCTATTGTACAATGATAATGTCGCTTATGTGTACGTGTGGACTACCACCTCCACAAAGTGATGTGATTAGTTTCTGACTCCCACTTTACACGGATGATAATAAATATATATTTAATGAATTTATATGATATATATAATATAACAATTATTCTTTAAAGATTAATTATAATTTATCTTTTTTTTCTTCATCCTTTGAAAAAAGGAAAGAGAATTCTTACGTACATACAGCTTACTGTCTCCATAAAAGATATAATTCATTTTTCTATATTTATCATTCATGAATGAATATAAATATATACAATTAATATATATTATATTTATATAATTATTAAAATTATTTATTTTATGTAACCATGATAAAATTATAAGGACCATAACTAAAAAAAATTCTCATGAAAAAATGAAATAATTAACCCTCAAAAAGATGATTTTAATATAGAATTATTAGTAAATGGGTGTTGAAATTTTATAAGTGGATCATATATGATATTATAAGTATTTAAATGATAATTTCATGTAATTATAATAAATTTAAATTTATTATACATGATGTTAAAGATCTTTTGAATCAGGTCAAACTTGAGGTAAGAGTTTTATGTTAAAATCTCAGCGTTTATGGGATTGTTTATGATTTAGTTTTTAAGGATGAAATTTCATGATGAACCTATCAATAATTAAATGAAATTTTTTATCCTCTGGTTATTTTTAAACATTACATGTTTTTATTTCATTTTCCATTCTTTATATACTCAAGATATTAAATGAATATTTTTAAGGAAAATTTATGATATTTCTCTCCTTAGTCAAAAATAATTTTTCTTCCATGTCCATATTTTCCAAAAGTGTTTTCAACAATGCTTTAAATATTCTCCAATAATTTTTTAAATTAATTTTTAGCCATGTTTTAATTTTTTTTTAAAAATCAACTGAATCTTATATTCATTTTCTGAATGATATACTTTTGACTTTTTTTCAAAAATGTGAAAGAAATATTTATTTTAATGTATATATAATAAAGTGAATTTCCGACCATCGTGAATGCTAAATGATTTGAATCTTCTTTTACAGCTTCCCAATGTTATTTTCAAAGAAATTTTTTAATTAATATTTTTTAAAAAATTTAGACTTTAAATAAATGATATCATAGTGAAAATGTTTTTTTTTTCTCAATAAATTTTTTAATGATATTTTAAAGGAATTTTTCATCTATGATATCATCCTTTAATGTTACTTATGCTTTACTGGGAATATGATCCAATATTACCATACCCTTTCATTATTTGGATGGATTATGATAATGATTATTTAAGGATTATTCTAAGAAACCTATTTTTTTATTATGATTTAATCAAGTAATGATGAATCCATTTTGAACCCCATTTATTTTACATGGGTTAAATTATGATAAAATAATTAAATTTTTATGAAACTCATTTCACAGGTTATAATATGATGAGTTTTTTATGATATTGTGACATACATATATATGATTTTCATTATGTGACATGGGAGGCTGAAGTTATAAATCTCACCAATGAATTGGGTAAAGATGGATATCTCATGAGATAATAAGGACTGGAATGGGGAGTTAACCTATTTTAGTAATGTAATCTGTCCACTATGATAGTATTTGGAGTGAAACATGACTAAGGATATTATGGAATGGGGTGTTAACCCAATCCACTATGATAGTCTTGGAAATGACCCCTGACTTAAGAAATGATTTTCTATTCTTATGTAAATGCCAAAAATTTATGTATTATGAAAATTTTATACTCTCATAGATTTTGATTTTGATTTATTTATGATTCATGACTTTTGAAATGTTAATATTTATATCATGACTCAATATTATGATATATGATATACTGGGTTTTTTTCCAAATTTAATCTTGTGTTCTCATACCCTTATACTCATGTTATTCTTATGTGATCATTGATATCTTCCTTATTTACCTTTATTGAGAATTTAAGCTCACTATTTCTTATATTCTTTATTCCCCATGATATTAAGGGATATTTCAAGTATGATATGTCTAATAATGCTTCTAGTTATGATTAAAAAATTTATAGATGATGTAGATAGCTTTTAGAAAAGCTGTTTAGGTATCCTAGTTTCCGAATACACTAGAACTATAGAATTATTGAATGTATCATAATGTAATGTATTGAATATTTATAAAATTTAATGTAATATTTATGTATGAAAATTATATGGCACTATATCATAGGTGAGGTTACGTTTATAAAATTTTGGATAATAATCCTTAGGGTTATATTACTATTCCAACTGTGAAATTACTATTTCAACGATATAATTTTAATGATTTTATGGTTTCTCTACCTTCTATAATTACATTATATTTCATTCATTCTTTATTAACTTCTATTTTATCTCAAGGTTATACGTATTTTCATTTCTAAAATTAATACTTCATTACTAATATTTTACATTATTTCTATAGTTTTGTTTGTTATAGTGATTACAATAGGGGATCGAGTAGATCCAAATTTTCATATTAAAGTTATCATATTTTCTATCTGTATCTCATTGTAATACATTAAATTATTATTTATATATTTATTCTCTAAATATAATGTTCAAATTCATATAATAAAATGTTTTTTTATATATTTTTTATGTGATTTATATAATACTTTATTACTAAATTTAACATATTTATATATTCATAAAGGAAATTCTATTGATAAAATTTTAAACCCTTACATTCATCACCTCTTAAGAAATTTTCCTATTGAAATTTCATTTCTCCCACTAAGATAAAAATATATGAGGGTACTCCTATTTCATTTCTTCCTCTAGATACAATTTCATTGTTCATGCTTATGATTTTTTATAGTACATTAACTAGTTGAGTAGTCTTGTTTCATAAATTCTTTTCCCTACAGTAAAAGATATTTACTGACTACTCCTCAATAAGAAATATCATGAACTAATTGTCCCAAATATGGGTTTAGTACACATGAGGGGCCAGGTATGTACATCCACCTAGGATATGTGGAACATTTCATATATATGAGACAGGTTTGGTGGGAGTACTATTCAATAAGCTATTACTCTGATGAAATAATGAATCTCAAATGTGTCAATGTAACTAGGCCTTAGCTTTCCCTTATTCCCAAATATCATGGATTTATTCCAAGTAGATATTTGGTGGAATAATTTACCTCCAACCTCAAGATCTAGGTCTCCCTCAAGGTTATCATCATAGCTATTTTTTCAACTTTGAGATGTCCTGATGTGTTTTTGAGTGTTCATAACATTTTCTATAATTTAAATTACCATTTTAGGTTCTAGTGACTCGTATCCACCAAATTTATCCCAACACTCCAGTTTTCTATATCTCCTCCCAAAATGTCATTAAATGGAGTCATTTAGATGCCTTAGTGAAATATATGCTTTCATGATAACTCAACTAGAGGAGGATGTTTATCCCATCCTCCTTTGAAGTTCATTGATCATTCTCTCAATATGTTATCAAGTGAATAGATAGTCCACTTATATTGGAAATAAGTTTAAAGGTGATAATCCATACTAAATTTCAACTCAGTGTTAAGATAATGTTCAAAAAATATCTTTAAAATAGAGGTCAAACATGGATCTCAATCAAAAACAATCAATAGTGGTGTTCTATACAGCCTCACCACTTCAATAATGTATATCCTTTCTAGATTATTGAGTGAGAACTAGTTTATAATTTCAATAAAATGATCAGACTTTATAATATGATCCTCTATAAACTATATGAAATTATTTCCTTTAGATTTATTAGTAAGATCCTTGATAATGTTAATGGTTATGTTTTCCCATTTCTATGTAGGTGTGGGTAATTGTTTCATCATACCCATGTAATTTTTTCTTTATTCATTCACTTGATAATATACTAATAACTTTGATGTATATTCTTCAATCTACATTTTCATGTTTTCCTTCCTGTAGTGTTAATTATGATCATGATACAAATTTATGTCCATTGGGTGGATAGATAATGTCGATCTATGTGCATAATTTAATAGGAATTTTATTATCTTGGGATTTGATGGTACATATATCCTTAAACCAAACCTTAAAATTCCTTATCTATCTATTTTGAACTCTGGGGATTTAGCTTTCTAATAGAATCCACTTTCTTCAATATTTTGACATCAACCTTATAAAAATCCTTTATATTCATTAGAAGGGATGGTTTTTTATGAATTTTTGTGAGGAATAATGGTGGTCCTTCATTTATAACTTCCATTACTATCCTTTGGAAGTATAGGAATATTTTATTCTTATCAATTCTCATCATGGATAAGGATATATGATCCTTCATACTTAAAGCATCTTCAAATTTATTCATCTTCTATGGATGGTAGTAGACTCTACAGTCATAATCCTTGATAAAATCTAGACTTATTCACTAGAACATATTAATCTCATTCTATGTGAATTTATACATGAGGATATTATTATAAATATATATCTCATATGTCTACCCATAAAAATAATACTGCAAGATATTCAATGTGAATATTACTATAACCAACTCCAGATCATGGTTTTGATAGTTCTTTTCATGAAAATTCATGTGCCTCGAGGTTTGGGCTATCACTTTTTCATTTTTCATCTGTACACATCTCAAACCCTTTTTTAGGTATCACTATATTCTAAAAAAAATTATCCCCTTGAGTATATTGTAATAATTGTTGTGGTGATAATCCTATTTTTCAATTCTGTGAAGCTCTCTTCCCATTTATTTCTCTATAAAATAATTACTCCCTTATGAGTCAGCATGTTTATTAGGTTTGAAAATCATGATAATTTTGTCACAAATCTTTGATAAAATCCATCATGTCCAAGTAAACAATATATCACCATTATAGATGTTGGTACAGTACATTCCACATTCCCTTTTATCTTAGAAGGGTCTATATATTTCCCTTTTATGGTTATATTATTCCCCATGAATGATACTTCTTCTATCCAAAACTCACATTTACTATACTTTTCATATAGCTTCCCCTTTCAAAAAATCTTTATCACATTATTCAAATTCTCCTTTTACTCTTCCTTTATCTTATAGTATGTCAAAATATCATATATAAATACCACTAAATATTTATCAAGGTAATATAAAAAGACTATATTTATCAATTACATGGGGATTTATGGACCATTAGTGGGATTGAAGGGAAAAAATATGAACTCATAGTGTATATACGTTGTTAGAAATATATTCTTGGGAATATCTTCCATATTCACATTTAATTGTTAATATCCCAACCAAATGTCCATATTAAAGAAATATTGGGACCCCTATAATTAATTGATAAATTCATCAATCCATGATAGTGGATACCTATTCTTTATCATGATTATGTTGATTTTACGACAATTAATGTATTGATACATTGAACCATAATTATTCTTAATTAAGAGGGCCAGAACTATAACAAACTTTAACCCAAAATCCAAGATCTAGTGTTGAAAACATAATCTTTACAATTATATCTTTGATACATATTATTGTAACATAATTTTAGTTATCTGAAAAATTCAACATAAAAGAGAAAAATTTCATCACATATATACCCAAGTACCTTTAATGTTTATATTTTTAGAGAATTAGGACACACTCTTATATAACAATACACATGTCTTCAATTATTTATTTTTTCCACTATACTCATATATTTGTATTTCATATTAAGCCTTTATCATATCTTATATAAAACCATTATGGAAATATATTAATTAAAATATTTCTTTATAACCTGGGGAAAATAAGCATAAGAAGGGTGATCTAGAATTCCCAATAAGGGTAAACATATGAATTGTCAATTTAATATCTTCAATGAGAAAAATATTTTTATAAGGATATGAAATAATATTCCAAGTGTATGAACATAACATAATAGAATTAATACCCATCTAAAACTAGAATATAAATAATGAGACATGGAATAAAGATTTATAAAAATAGGAGATACATAAGAGTCAACAATCATGATCATTGTGAAAATAATCCTTGATCAAATTAAATATTACAAATTATTTCAAGACTAAATAAATGGTACTATTAACTTGGAACATCAAATTTTTATCATATAATAACATAGAAAGGATAATTCCAACATTCTATTTGGAATAAATTAACATAGTTAAATCCATCATCTCTTAGTATATACTCATATTCAATAAACTCAATTGTCTCTTAAGTGTAACTTACAACAATTAACATTATCAATGCATAGGAGTAACTTACAATAGTTAACTATGTATCTTTACCCAATGCATTTTAAGGAAAAAAGGTGCCATACATTCTTTTTTTATAATGTAACAACACATCCTTGGTCTATAATAGAACCACCTTTCAATAATACATAAATATATTCAAGTACCATAGAATGAAAAATCATTTTTAAGCTCTACCTTTTCATCAAAAAAGCCTTGAAAACTACCATCATTTCTTTTTAGTTTGATTAATATATGGAAAATAAATGGGCTCTATGAAAACCTCTTTAAAATAATAGTAATCCATCTATATAAAGAATAAATATAGTATCATAGGAAAATATCCCTATAGGAGCATAGGAAAATAAAAAAGGATATTTCCATAGATAAAAAAAATTTGAAGGAGTATTTAAAATATTTCTTCGAAAAAAAGGAATATATAATTTTCTTTTAATAAAATATTAAATAAAAACTCCAATAATATAAGGAAAATTATTTTCTTTGAAAATAAAAATGGAAACTTTTAAATTAAACTTCAATAAAAAGAATATTTATTATGGTGGTAAAATACATTTATCTAGAAAATATTAAAACAAATACCCATTTCATACTTCCAATAAAAACTGAAAGTAGCCTACATGGAAAGAAATTAATATTAATTTTAAACCATTTTAAATGAAAATATAATATAATTTAAATGACTTTTAAAACTCAATTATTCATATAAAATGACATTCTTGATAAAATTTTAAAGATATGGGATATGAAATAGAAAATATTCGCAACCAAAAAGATAAATAAGTACATTTTTTTCTTGAAATGGTTCTTTTTATCTTCTAAAGTACCAAACAGTGTAAAATTAATTTAAATTATTTAAGACATATAAATGAATTGAGTATAATAATAGAGATGTGTTTCAAGAAATTAGTATCATATAAATTCTCCCAAAGGAACCATTAACATAAAAAATCATGAAATGAAATGATATTGTAACATAAATCCTTTAAAGCTTGCGTGAATTTTGAATCCAAATTCATTGAATGAGAAAATTTGATATGGCTCTGTAAATACAAATAATCACATGATAAAATATTTCAAAATTAATTCATGGGTCAGTAAGTACACTGTATAAATAAACTATGGTGTTTCAATGAAACTTGTCTCAAGAGAATAAAATTTAGATAAAACCCCTAGAAAATATCACAAAAATATAGGTGATAATTAATCCATTAAGTGATTATGTGAACCTAAATAAATCCATATAAAAATGTAAATACATCATAAAAAAATTATAGATCAATTCATTAGGAAAACTGACCATTTCAAACATATATATTACATCATTATTAAAGGATATTCATTATATTTCACAAAAATACACTCCCTAGATCCATAAAGGATTAGTTTTTTTTTTGATAAAAGAAATATAACCATATTATTTCATAATATATTTTCAACTTATCCAATAAGGTTCTTCTCTCATATTACCCATATTATACATATCTTAGCTAATATCTTTCTTTATAATCTTGGGAAGATGGAAACATATGAAAGGGTGAGATCAAGTGCCTAGTAAGGGTAAACATAAGAAGATATTAAACATTGATCATAAGTAAATAGAAAGATAATGGTATTAAAAAATTATAATTACTTAATAAATTCATACCCAATCAATTAAATATTTTTAATCCTGAATTATGGAATAATTTATTGTCAATCAAAATTCATAAGACATAAAATTTTGGAATCATTAATAATCAATCATGAGCCATAAGAACATATGATAAGCATAATACATAATTTATTGCATTACACATAAGTATAGAAAATCATTTACATAGTCATAGATCTCTTCTAAGATTATCATATTTGATAGGGTTTATCCCTTATTATATCATTTCCTTAGTCAGGGTTTTCTCCCAAGACTATTAGAGTAGACAGAGTTTCTTAAAGAACAGGGTTCACTCCCCATTACAGATATTATTATCTATTGATATATCCATCCTTACTTGATGAATTTTAGAGTTATATAATATTAGGTCCAGTCATCACATTCTTAAAACCAAACATATGTGTGCACTAAGATCATAAAACATTCATCATATCAACATATCATAACACATAGAAAGGAAATGAGTATCATAAATAATACATCATTTCATCATAGAATAACCCTTAAAAAATAAATGGGTTTCATAAATTTATCATCATCATAATAAAAAAATTAAGATAAAGGATAATATAACACCCTAAAAATTTAGTTAAAAGAATAATAATCTCGATAGTTTAATTTACACACAACACACAGCTTTAAAAAAACATCAGATATTATAAAAGTATTATTATAACATAACCATTTAATTAGAGGGTATTAATATTAGTAAAAAAATTATGAAATAAATTTATAATGGTATTGATCAACCCAAAATTATTGATTAATTCTAAAAAATAAGCCAACAATTTTTATTGAAATATTTTATGCCTCATAATTCATTTTCTTCAAAAATTATTTTTAATGCATTTTGAGCATGGAAATTACAGTTCATTTATAAAACATTAAAAAATTATTTAGTATAATGAACATAATTTTTTAAATTATCATATCAAAACTAAATTAATGGTAAATTTTTTAATTTTTCAAAAAAATTTATTTTTTCTGTGAATATTGAAACAAAATGATTTTTAAAATATTGTTCTTTTTTCATTAAATCATATAATTTAAAGGCTCATTAAATTTTTTATATGGTATTAAATTTAAATTTGATCCATTTAATTTAAAATAATAAAATTTATTCTATTTTAATCATAAATAGAAATGATTTTAATATAACTTAATTTTTATGCTTGAAAATGCACTTTTCTAAATTTTTCTTTGTGTTCTAAAACTTTATATTAATATAGATTTATGTCACTAATATATATTTAATATTTATAAATTGATGCCATATTTATAATTTTAAGGCTAAAATTTGGTAAATATGTCCCTTTTATTTTTCATCATTATGAATAGTAATCGTGGTAAATATTTTCCACCTCGGTAAGGGTAAAATGGGTAAAATAGGGCTAAAATAATGAACTAAGGTATCAAAATCAACCCAATACTTTTTTTAATTAAATTTTATGAGATAAATTTGACCCTATTATTACCAAAATAGATATATGTAATTTTTGTTTTATCTTCCCTTGATAATGGCATTTAGATTATTTTATGTGAAGAAAATTCTAAAATATCACTCTCTTGACATTAATATATCTAAAATTTATACAGAAGGATAAAAGTATTAAAATTTTAGTTATAAATATTTATTTTAATGGTTAAATAATTTTTATCATTTTAAATTATTTTTAATTTTTTGTGACAAAATAATGACCTATAGGCTTACGCAACTCCGACAAAGTATTTATTCAATTAATAGAAATATAGAAAAATGATTTTAAATATATTAAAAGTAATAAAATTTGGATAAATTATTGAGTTAAATTATATTTTTCATTAAATATGAAATATTAGGTATGTTTTTAAGGATTATATTTGGATTCTATCTTTGTCTTGTTATCTTTAATTTCAAATTAAATGAATAGTGTCAAAAATGACATTAATGATATTTTATGTCAAATAATATTTTACTAAATTATTAATAAAAAACATATAAATATTTAAATAGGAATATTATGATGATAACATTTCAACAATTTATTCCCTTTACAATTTATCTACTAATATTTACCTTATAAGTGAAATTATAACCCTTTAATATTAAAAAACTCATTATTATAGTTAAGATTAAAATTTGTTAACTAAGGGGTTTAACCAAAATATAAGGCTTAAAATGACAAAAAAATCTATCTAAATATAATCAGGTGATGATATTTTAACCTTATATTATATTAATTCTAATTTATTTTTATTTGGAATCATTTTTAATGAGAATAACTTAATTATATATTTCTATTTTTTATAATTCCAAGTGAATTATTTTCCTCCCTTATAAAGGACACTCATTATCCCTTTTTATTACAAAAATTTGAACTATATAGATCAACCAAAACCTACCCTGTTATCTTATAAAATTCACTATTCAAAAGCAGAGGTTTCATTCATCTTAAAAGAAAATTCCAAGGATCCTTAGGAATTGATTTAGAGGAGGTCTCCCAAAGAACAATTAATCATCTTATCCAACCCATTTCAATTTATTTCTTATTTTAACTCCTATAAATATGTGATAATAATTAAAAAATTATATTTTAATTAGAATAAATTTACTAAAATGGTTTTATGATCATGAAACCACTTTTATCCAACCTCTTTTTCATCAAATGTGATGTGAATGTATCACTTGTTTGTACGTGTGGAATACTGCCTCCACATAGTGATATAATTAATTTTCCATCACAATATTTAATGTATGGTTATTATAATATTTTAAATGTTCATATATGAAATTTATTAAATAATTATTCTTCTTGAACTATAATATCATATATATTTCTTACCTTCTCAACTATTGTAAAACGACAACACCGCCCGTGTGTACATGTGGACAACCACCTCCACGAAGTGATATGATTCATTTTTTATTTTATCTTTTCATGGATGGTAAAAAGGATATATTTAATGAATAATATATATATATATATATTATATAAAAATTGTTTTTTAAAGGTGAATTATTAAAATCCTTTCTTTTTTCCATCCATAGAAAAGTGAAAACAACGTTCCTGCATGTGTACGACCTACCGTCTCCTTGAACGGTGTAATTCAATTTTCTTTCACAACAATTTTTTTATGAATATATATATATATATATATAATTAAAATATATTATATTTATATCATTGTTAAAATTATATATATTATATTTATATCATTGTTAAAATTATATATATTATAGAACCATGATCAATGTTTAATTACCAAAACTAAAGAACTGAAATTCTCATGAAAATGAAATATTTAATTCCCTGAAACAATGATTTTAATAAGAAATTAATAATAAGTGGGAATTAAAATGTTATAATTGGATCCTATATGATATTATAAGTATATAAATTAATTTATTTTATAATTATATTAATTTTAATTTATTATACATTAGGATAAAATTACTTTCAAAGAAAGTCAACCACGATGTAAGGGTTTCTCATTTCACTTTTATTTTGGTGAGATATATGAAATATTCACCACTTATTTCCTTTGTGTTGTGTATATAATTACCATGAATATATTTTATGATTCTTCTCATTAAAATTATAAGGATTGAAAAATCCATCTAATTTTCTTTTTTTTCACAAGGTTTTGAGTTAGAGATCACTAAGGAGGTAAGGGGTAATCAACTCAGTATTTCTTTTTCAGGACATGCTTGATGTTATACAACTATTTATGTGTATGAGGTGTATATAGTTACCCTTTGATATATTATATAATTATTATCCTTATTTTCATTATATTTAAATATTCATTTCAATTTATTCTTTCACCATTCTTACAATTAAAAAGTTACCACAATGGTAAGGTTTCATCAGGTCCAATTGCCTTCTTTAGGACATATGTTATGTTATTAACATGTATTCCTTTATGAGGTATATATATTTATCTTTTTACATTTTATATCATGAATATACTTATAATAATTATATTTAAGGTTTCATTTCAAGTTATTATATTATGGTTCTTATGTAGATACTAGATTTTCCCTTGTAAGAATTTTAAATATTTCTATATATATATATTTAGAGTTAAGTGCAAAGATGGGGTGTGATTCCATGGCCCGGTAAGCCTGAAATTAATTTTATAAGAATATGAAATATATTTTATTTTGGATTTGCATATTTTCTTAAATAAAATGGGATGTATCTTAAATGAAATCTCATATCATAAATTCGAGAACATAGTTGAGTCTGGAACGCCGTGTTTAATCTAGGCGTGACCTAAAACAGATCGTCACAGGGTGTTTAGACACCTTACTCATTAGAAGTATGTTCAAGGGATTTAATTAATTTATTAAATAAAATAATTATTCTCATTTGACCTAAAATGTTTCTTTAAATACATAATCATGGAGAATTTATTATGATTTGCCTCATAATCCTAAAATAGCCAAAAGTCTCTCTCTTTTCTCATATTACTGAATCAGCTTAGACGATGATAAAACACTAGATCAAAGAAAATAAGATTGTAGAAAACACAATGAAGTCCTTCAATCATTGGAGAGTGTTTTATTCATTGAATAATGATCCAATATCCTGGTATGATTCCTAATTCGGTGATTTATTCACTTTTGATTAAATAGATTGAGAATATTGATCCATGTTCTGGGATTTGTTCCAATTGTGGCCTAAGTATGTGCCTACATACCAGTTTAAATTCGTTATTCAATTTTTTTCTAACCCTGGATGCTTGTTATTGATCATTTCCTGAGAACTCTTGTAAAAATATGGTTAATCCTTTGTTATGGTTCTTTTCTATCAAATTATTATTTCTGTTTTTCACCGGTAGAACCCCATGGTCCTAGTTTGATATTATCAAGAAATAACATGCCTAATCAAACCCTTATAATTGTAACTGATCAATGAAAAAGGCATGTATCAATGAGATAATACAATATTGGGTATTTTTATGTGGTATGGATGATCTTTCTGATAATTTGGGATCAATAAATCAACAAATGGATGAACTGAGGTGTATGGGTTAAACGATGAAACCCAGAACACTCCACCAAAATACAATTTTCTACAAACGATGGATGTAAATGATAGATATAGACTAGATATACTATTTTCGATCAAATATGGGTCATGAATAGAATCATCAAGTCTTGGTTAAATGAAATAATCATGGTTCATCTACTTTGAGTTTTTTCCGCCTCAATTGTTTGGCACAGTGACTAGGCGTGGTTTGACTTGCACGATTACATCTGGGTAGACGCGTGAGATTTTGGGAATCATTGATGAACTTTTCAAGCTGTTGAAGACTCTTATTTTTTTTATGATCTATGATATAGATATCCCCTTACTCTTTATTTTTTGATTCTTTTGACAGAGAACCTATATATTCTTCTATATCCATGCATTGGATTTGGTTACTCTCATTCCATGAGAGGTGAAGACATGCAGGGTATTCCATTTGATTTCTATGTTTATCTTCAAACGGTTGGATGATTACACTCATCTACTATAGGTGGAAAATAATCTCCATTTAGTTTATCTACTCACTATGTCGATTCCCTTGTTTATGGATGAGGTTACATTAACTCTTGGTTTGGTTTGAGATGTTCTATTTGATTGTATCTTTAATCTACTACCTTTCTATTCATGTTGTATATATTACTAATCCCCATTTATATTTTTGGGTAATCCTACTAGGTATGTATATACTCACCCCTACATACACTTTTCCCACACATGTTTTGTCTTTTGTAGATGACGGATAGGTCATCGGTGACTTCTCAAGAGCTTAGGGATACCTAGTACTTTGGATCATGTACATTGGATGAATCTTTGGATTTAGGATTTGGACTCCATCAATAGTTTACTTTTCTATTTTTTTCAGGTTGGAACCAATTTCTGTTGGGGTGGGTATTTTTTCGCTTTACTTTTCAAATTACAATATTGTACTCTTGTAATGTCTACAGGTTTTTCATACATGGGTGTTCCCTTGGCATTTTGAGTCTTTCACTTCAAATCACCCCGCACTTTTTCATCATGATTTCTATGTGTGTGTCTGTACAAGTACTTAGGAAAAGGTCTTCCCATTTTATTTATTCCTTCAGAACTAGTCTCCAATCCTTATAATACAAAGGTAGGCTTGGGGTAGTTTCGGTTCAAGCCTCGACTTGGGTTGGATCGTGAAAGATTGGTATCAAAAGTTCTTTGATCCTTGGGAAATTGTTCAGACTAGTCTTCTTACAAAGTTTAGGTTGGGTTTAATGAAATAGTTTAAAAGTTTCTTGAGTGAGTCTTTCAAGCCTGAGAGTCTAGTGATGTTGTGGGCAGTCGACATATCCATTCATGGGGACATTGACTACCTACTTCTTAATTTGCTATACCAAGACATTGTATGCAGAGATCAATGGTAAATGAATCATATTGGATTGGTTATTTTCTTTAATTTCTTTAGTCATATCCCCATTATATATATATATATATATATATGCTCAATGTCCATGGTATGTCTTGATAACATTCTGGATGACTCCATGATGTTCATTATCCATGATACTATATCTGGATCATGACAATGATCTGATGAGCAACGAGGCCACAGTTCTGGGTCTATCTAATGACCCCTTTCTCTAGGTGGTTAGGTAGTATCACATACACCTTATGAGTATAAAATCATCCTATAATATTATATTGAGGATGATCAAAGTCTTGGATCACTCATTGAGTTTCAGTGGTAGAGGACTCAAAGGTTTCACAGCAAGCCAGATCCTCAGGCGGTAGAGGATTGACTAGAGTCAGTGGCCTATATCATAAGAATTTTTTAAATCCTGATGGATCATGTGATTGAACTAGAAGATATTTTTTTCCATGAATAAGGAGGTTGTTATTGAATCCTTATTATATATATTCATGACGAGTTGATACTCTCTTAGACCTAATTCTAGCAGTTGTTCTTTGATGAGTACCACCCCTCCTTCTTTCACTTTATTTGGATTCAAGATCTTATTGAGCTTCAAAAGAGAGTGATGAGGTTGGTTGAGTATGAAATTATGTTTAAAGACCTTTTATGGTACTCCTTTGATATGATCCAGAATGGATACTTTTTATAATAGAAATTTTGAGCAAGGACTCCACAGAGATAACTGAGCCACCATTGTGCCATTGCACATCCTAACCAATGTCAAGGTGCTATATAAAACTATAGTGAAAGATATATTTTTGTTAGGATGGTTCTAGAAAGCTAGATCTAGAAGTTGGAATAATAGGGCTCAGTTTTCTGCAGTATCTAGTAGATACAAGGTTTATGGATCTCGATGTAGGAGACTTCATCATGATCAGAATTAGGCAAATGGTCAGAGGCATCACAAAGAAACATGGAATCCTGGAGAGGGGTAGTGTATTTATAGTGATGGTTGTTTTCACATAGAATAATCATACTTTAATAGACAAGATGAGAAGTATAGTTAAATAGCAGACACACCACCATGGAAAAGGTAGCTCCATGAACAACAATCTCCTAGGTGAGAGTAGGGTCATCCCCAAGGAGGCAAAGATGTCAAAAGAGAGGGATGAGGAATGGGTGGGAGATAATGTTATGAAATCCTTCCAACACCACCATCAGGTGGCCCATGTTAGGATTAGGGAGCTAGTGTTCAGGGACATGGATAATTGAAGGCTTTAGAGGCTTATGACCCCATAGCTCACAATATGGATAGATGTATGATATGTGTTTATTCTACTCTATATTTAGTATTAATAGACACAAGTGTCAGTCGTACCCTCATCTCTATACTCCTGGTGAAAGATATGGAGATCCTAGATGAAGCTCTAACCTATAAGATTCCTCTTGAGGTTCTTACAAGGAATTCTTATTATATATCATTTATTTACTGACAATGTGAATTGTCACTTGGTGTAGAGAGGTTCACGTGGGACATTTTGGTCATCACGATGGAACTATATGATGTTATATTGGTTATGGGTTGGTTTTCCATAGTCCAAGACTATATTGACAATTAGTGTATATATTCCCAATGCCTACACATTGATGGGGTGATATTATCCTTTTATGGTGAGAGGTATCTCATTATCGGATGGGCAGGATTTGCAAAGAGGAGGCTACAACCCATCACCCTTCAGTTGACGAGTGTTTCCCTTTATGTATCAAGCTCTAAAAGAATCAAGATTCCATTAGATGTAGAGTATTATATATATGTCTTCCCCAAATATGATTTGGTACTTCCTCCATAGTGGGAGGTGGAGTTTTTCATCAACTTACATCCCAGAGACACTATGATGTCTTATACAGCATATCGTATGGTCCCTACCGAGCTCTAGGAGATACAGTTTCAGTTATAGGACATTTGAGAGAATGGTTTCATTAGACCTAGTGTGTCCCCTAGGCATATCCAATGTTTTTCATGAAAAATGCATATAGGGGTTTGCATATTTTTGTGGTTTATCATTGCCTAAACTATGGAACAATAAGGAAAAAAGTACCCCTTTATGAGTATTGATCACCTATTTGACTAGTTGTGCGGTCCGAGATTATTCTTGAAGATCAGTCTCTGGTCTGGCTACCACTAGTTGAGGTTTAACCTGATTAATACTCAAAATTTGGCATTCTATTTTCATTGTGGATACAATGAGTTCCTATTGATTCTATTTGGTGTGATGAATTACCCCACCATGTTTATGGATTTGATGAACTAGGTTTTTCAGTCGTTCTTGGACCATTTTGTTGTTGTCTTCATCAAAAATATACTCATCTACTCTTCATCAAAGGAGGATCATGCAGGGAATTTTGGGATGGTTCTAGAATTGCTTCAAGATCACCATTATAATGAAATTTCTTGATGTTCTAGTTCTGGATTCATGAAGATCATTTTTTGGTTCATGTCATTTCTAAGCCTGGTTTAGCCATGGATCTATCAAAGATAAATGTAGTGATTTATTGGGATCAACCAATGATCATGTCATAGGTGTGGATATTTTGTATCTTATCAAGCTACAACATGAGGTTTGTGGTAGAATTATACAAAATTGCATCCCATTTGACACCCCTAATGTGGAAAGGGTAGTCTTTTACATAGTCTGAGTAGTGATAGAGGGTCTTTGAGGAGTTGAGGTTGTGGATGAAGAATGCTCTTTTTTTATCCTACCAGAGGAGGGTGTGGAGTACATGGTGTATTACAATTCCTAAAAATCTGGGCTTAGTTTCATGTTGATGCAGCATACGTAAGTTATCACATATGGGTCGAGGAAGTTGATCCTCCTCAAGAAGAACTATGTGAATCACTACTTAGAGCTAGTAGTGGTAGAATTATCCTTAAGTATGTAGAGGAACTACTTTCTAGGGGAGCACTTTTTGGATTACTCAGACCATCAGAGTCTCAGGTATGTCTTCACACAGAGAGACTTGAACCTGAGACAACAACGATATTTGGAGTTCCTATAAAAATATGACTTTGAGATAGTTTATACCTAGGGAAAGGAAAATGTAGTAACATATTACCTTTATTGGATGTCCCATTATCACTTGGTTCAAGAGACATTGGATCAGTTGGCCTCTTTACAATTGACCATAGTGGGGAAGTACAGTAAAACTCTTTTGTTGTTGATGGTGTTGACTCCTCCGCTTCTAGAGTGTGTGAGAGAGTCCCAGCTAGGAGATGTCAATTGTGAGGTATTATGCAATCATATATCCATAGGTGACTAGCTAGATTGATTTTCTGAAGGAGGGAATCATGTCTTATTTTTTTAAGGATAGACGCTGGTCCTAGTCACAATGAAAGAGGAGGTGATGTGAGAGTTCCATACTTCTCATCTAAGTATACATCACGTTGTGGGGAAGATATAAAAATACCTTCAATGGTAGATTTGGTGGTTCATAATGAGATTAATCATCAATGAGTTTGTCTCTTGATGCCTCACCTATTAGTGGGAGAAGGCTAACCACAATGTTTCAGCAGGTTTGTTATAACCCCTTAAGATATCAAAGTATAAGTGGGAAAACATATAAATATACTTTTTAATAGGGATTATCTACTCATTTATGGGGCATGACACAATTTGGAAAAAAGTTGACCAACTCAGGAATTTAGAAAACTCCCTCTTATTGGGGATCAGTGTTTATTGAGAGTTTTATGTAGTTTTACATACAATATATCTTTCTCCTTCATGGGGTTCCCTCAATTATTATCTCTAATAATGATGTATGGTTTACATCATGATTTTAGAGTGGAATTTAGGAGTCATTTGAGACCCAAATGAGGAAGAGTACATCCTTTCACCTCCTGGAAGATGGGAAGATTGAGCACACTATTTAGGCATTGTAGGATATTTTGAGGTCTTGTTTGTTAGACTTAAACATAAGTTGGTAGGATCACTACCCCTGGGTAGAGTATGTGTACAACAACAAAAACCACTCTACTAGAGGCATGGAACCTTTTGAGGCATTATGCAGGAGACCCTTCAGGTCACCCTTTTACTGAAGATAGATCAGTGAGACATCCCTTGTGGACCATAAGATGGTGTAGGTGATGATAGAGAAATTCTAGGTCATCCATGAGTAGATGATGATCACCCTGATCAGATAGAAATATTGCAAGTATTTCCATCATAGGCATTTTTATTTTGAGTAGAGAGGACACATTTTCCTGAGTTTCTAACCAAGATGAGGATTTCATAGGTTTATACATGGAGTCAGGTTCTCCCCTAGGTTCATCTAGTCCTTAAAGATAGCTCATAGGGTTAGTAAGGTTTCTTACAACCTCTCCCTACCTAAATAGTAGGAGTGGGTGAATGATGTCTTCTATGTGTTGTAGCTGAGGAGATATATGTATGACCCCATGAACAACATCAACTAGGAAAAAATGGACATTAGGGATGGATCCACCTTGCAGATCACCTATTTTAAATCGAGGATCGATACAAGAGGATAATTAATATATGGATCATCCCCTTGGTTCAGGTGTTGTGGAAGCACAGAAACATGTTAGAGAATTCCTTAGAGTGGGAGAGACAGGTGAGGGATCAATATCCTATGTTTTTTGTATATTTTTTCATTTGGGGGATGAAAATATTTAAGTATAGAATGATGTAGACACCTATTGTTTCCTTGTATGACATTGAAATGTTACAATATATATTTTCGGATCTAGGTGCAGAGACGACGTGTGATTCCAAGACCCAGTGTGCCCAGAATTAATTTTATATAGATACTGAATATAATTTTTATTTTATGTGCATATGTTTTTAAAAAATACGATATATATTAAACAAAATCTCAGATCATAAATCCAAGACCATGGTTTAGTCTGGAACACAGTGTTTACCTTATGAGCGACCTAAAATTGGTCAGATCAAGGAATTCGAACTCCTTGCCCATGGGGAGTATGCTCAATGGATTTAATTAATTTATTAAATTAAATAATTAGTCTCATTTAACCTAAACCATTGCTAATAATACATCATCATGAGAAATTTCCAAGGGTTATCCGAATAATCTTGAAATAGAAAATGTTTCTCTCCATCCTCCTTCTATTGACAAATCACCTCAGACGAAGATGAAACGTTGTATCAGAGTTGATCGAAGTGTAGAGAACAAAGAAACAACCTTCAATAATTAGAAAACACATTATTCAATAAATCCAATATCAATTTATGACTCATCAATTGGGGATTTACTCCCTTTTCAATAAATAGATTGAGCATGTCGATCTTGGTTCATGGATCTATGCCAATTGTGGCCTAAGAATATAAAAACATAATAGTTTAAATTGATTATTCAATGTTTTTATAACCCTATATGTTTGTTCTTGATTTTTGTCCAAGAATTCTTAGCCAATGATAGTTAAACCTTTATTATGGTTTTGTTATCCCAAATTTTTGATTTATTTTAATATACAGTCCCAGTTCGACATTATTGGGCATTACTAAGCCCAATCAGACCCCCAGAATTGAGATGGATTGAAAAATGAGGCATGAATCAATGAAATAATACCAGATCAAGGATTTGTTTCGAGGAATGGATGATTTTTTAGTTAATTTATGATCAATAAATCAAATTTGGAATGAACTAAGGCATATGATTTGAACAATGAAACCCTTGATGCTCCACCAAAATCCTATTTCTGGTGAGCGACAGCCAAAATCAATATATATGACCTAGATACACTATTTTAAGTTGGATATGGGGCCGAAATAGAAACATATAGGATTGGTTCAAGTCATAAATCATGGATCTCAATTTCTGTGAATAACCTGACTACACGCCATTTATATGGATGAACACACGTCGTATATCCCCTTAACTTCGTCGTCTAGGGTTTTGGGAAATCATCAGGATATAATGAAATGTATCCCAACTACACGCCATGTAACCATTACCTAGATAGAAAAACCATGTGGTAGATCACATGGACAAGATTCCATGTGGATGTACATGGCCAGGAAGATGGTAGTGTACCAGAGTGCACGAGCATGGTGTCAGTATACAGACACGGCCCACAAGACGCGACCTGGTCCCAATTAGTCTAGAAATGTTGTGTATCCCACCTACATAGTATGTACTACTACATTTTTTGAGAGTCGTTTTCTAGCCAGGGACATGGCCAAGTGGTCGACCTGGACCACACGTTATGTAGGTCCCCTCACATGTCATGTACCCCCTTGGTTCCTTTTTTGGAAAGTTCATTATTCCATATATCCTTTATTTTAACTCAGATATTGTCCCATGAGTTTCCTATCTTGATTTTATTTCCATGAATAACATGATGGTTCCCTCCATTTTTTATTTCTATATAGGATTTAAAATGTTCTGGGAACAACACATATTGAGTCGACACCTAATAACGGTACTGATTAGTAAAAATCACCAGAATCAAATTTTGAGTGGAACCCCCTGACATACTAGGGTGTAGGTCCTCAATGAATAGATTATACCCCTTAATACTAGTGTGTGGGACCTCAAATTCTGAGTAGAACCCCTATCATATTGGGTACGGGTCCTTAATGACTAGAGTGGAACCCCCATGTTTCACAAGGGTGAAGGTCCTTGACATCCAAGTGGAACCCCCTATCGGATAAGGTGATTGTCCTTGATTACAAGAGTGGAACCAACTATTGTACTAGATTATAGGTCCTCAACCTATATTTTTGACCCCCCCCCCCCATCATATTGGGCGCGGGTCCTCTTCCCACTGAGTGGAACCCCCCCCCCCCCCTCCCCCCCCATCAGCATAGGGTGCAGGTCCTTGTGACAATTGAGTGAAACCCCCTATCGGATAGGGTGCAAGTACACTACATATACTTATAGAGTGGAACCCCTTAACATACTAGGGTGAAGGTCCTATACTTTTATTTTGTGACCTGTAGACTATGCGTCATAGTAATGAGGCATGGTCTGACCTCCACAGTTACCTATGGGGTGGGGCATGAAATGTTGGGCATCGTTGATGGAATTTTAGAACAATTGGAAACTATTCTTCCTTTGATGAGAAGTGTGATGGAAATACCCTTACTATTTTTTTAGGATTATTTTAAATGAGCACACACAAATGTATATATATATACATTATTCTATATCCATAACTTGGATTTGGTTACTCTCCTTTCATAAGAGGAGAATACGCATGGGTTATTCCTTGTTCTTTCCATGTGTATATTACCTTGGTTGGATGAGTCTCCTCTCCTACTATAGGTGGTGAAGACATGATGTGTTGTTCATCTACTCACTGTGTCAAGCCTCTTGTGTATGGATGAGGTTATTTTCAGGATTTTTTGTGTTGAGATATTCTCTTTGACAGTATCTTATATCTACTATATTTCTATTCATATTGTATCACTTACTTCTCCCCCTTCATCTTTTGGGGAGTCCTACTAGTCATGTATTTACTCACCCCTACATGGGATTTTACAACACATTTCATGTCTTAATAAGAAGACAAGGTTAGGGATACATAGTACTTGGGACAGTGTACTGTTTTCGCAACATGGGATTTAGAAGTTGGGCTCTCTCAGAAATTTACTTTTCATGTTTTTTCAGCTTGGGACATATTTTCTATTGGGCAGGAATTATTTCCCTTTACTTTTTAGTTTACACTACCATACTCTTGTACTTTCTAGAGGTTTTTCATGCATGCTTGTTCCCTTGGAATTTTTATTCTTTGAAATTTACTCCCTCTCAAATTTTTCATCAAGATGGTTGTTTGTGTATATAGAGGTACATTGGAAAAGGCCTCCCTATGTTAGTTAAGACTTTAGCGTTGGTTACCAGTCCATGGACTATGGAGACGGGATTTGGTTAGTTGTGGATCAAGAACTAGATTTGGTGGGGTCTTGACAGATTGTTATCAATGGGGGACATTTCCAAGTGGTGGATTGGGAATACACATTGTGTGGATCCTCTCACATGATGTGTTCCCCATTGGTTCCTTTTTAGGAAACATCATGGTTTTTTATCCTTATTTTGAAATCATAATTTTACCCATGATTATACTATTCTAAGTATTTTTTTTATTCGAATGTGATGGTGCCCTCTATTTTGGCTTCTGATATATGATGAGAAATGTTTCATACATGGAACTTGTTAAGAAAATTCCTAATGATGGAAATGATGAAGTTGGATCACCATAGGATTCTTCCAAATGAAACCCCCTAACATATGAGGGATAAGGTCTTTGATGAAAATAGTGGACCCCCCCCCCCATTGTACCAAGGCCTGGTTCCTTGAAATTTGTGTGGAACCCCTATAGCTGATAGGGGGAGGGTCCTCAATGATTAGAGTGGAACCCCCATATTATACTAGGGTGTGGGTCCTTGACTTCTAAGTGGAACCCCCATATCGGATAGGGAGTGGGTCCTCAACCCATAGAGCGGAGCCCACACCCCATCATCTTGGGTGTGTTTCTTCTACACACCAAGAGGAACCCCCTATCAGAATAGGGAATGGGTCCTCATGAAACCAGAGTAAAATACCCTATTAGATAGGGTGTGGGTCCTCTAAGGATACTTATATAGTGAAAACCACATGATTTACTAGGGTTTGGGACATCTACTTCGAGTTTTTTCCCCCTCGACTATGTGGAACAGTGAGGAGATGTGGTTTTACTTACATGGTTAATTTTGTATAGATGCATGAGATATTGGGAATCATTGATGGACTTTTGGAACTTTTGGAGACTCTTCTTCTTGTATTGATCTATGATATGGGGATCCATTTACTCTTTCATTTTGGATTATTTTGACTAATCATATATATATATATTGTTTTTTATCCACACCTTGTATTTTATTACTCTCTTTCCATGAGAGGTGAAGATACATGGGGTATGCCACACGCTTTCAATGTTTAGCTTCTCATGGTTGGATGAGTCTACTCTCATATTATAGTTGGTAAAGACTCGATGTATAGTTCATATACTCACTATATCAATTATATTGTTCTTGTATGAGGTTACTTTCACTCTTGGTTTAGTTTGATCTATTCCCTCTGACTTTATCTTGATTCTACTATTTTTCTATTCATATTGTATTTCTTACTGCTCACCCCTCCAACATTAATGGAATCCTAATGGGTATGTATATACTAACCCCTGAATGGGAATTATACAAAACTTTATTGTCTTATATAGAAGATATATAAGTCTATGGTGAATTCAGAGGAGCTTAGGGATACATGTTACTTGGTACCGCGTATAGTGGTCGCATCTTGGGATTCAGAAGTTGGTCTCTCTCAATAGTTTACATTTATAGTTACTCTAGGTTGAGACCTATTTCTTGTTGGGATTTTATTTTTCTCCTTTAATTTTTTTACACTATAACTCTCTTGTACAATCTATAGGTGTTTCATGCATGTTTATTGCCATTCCATTTTTCACTTTTCAATTTTAATCCCTCTACACTTTTTCGTCAAGATGGTTGTGTGTATATACTGGTACTCTGGAAAAGGCCTCTCCATTTTAATTATTTCTTCAGTGTTGGGTGCAATCCAGAGGCCTATAAAGGTGGGATTTGGGTATTTTCTGCATGAGTATCATATTGGGTTGGGTCGTGATAGCTTTTGATTCTAAAGTTACCAAAGCGGTAAGGGTTTTATATTAAAATCCCATTTTTATCAAAAAAAATTATGATTAAGTTTCCAATGATGAAATTTCATGATCTATATATCAATAAATTCATGAATTTTATTATCCAATAGTTATTTCTTGAATATTCATTTTTCAATAATTTTTATCTTTTTAATAAATTAAGAGACCGAAATAATGTTTTTAATGAAAATCAACATTCTTTCTATCTTCAGTAAAAAATCCATTTTTAAAGTCCATGTTTTATAATAAAATTTTAATAATTTTTTATTATTATACTATTATTTTTTTTATTCATATTTACTCATGATTGAATTTTTAAAAAGTGTTTTATAAGTAAACTTCTTATATTTTTTCAAATGAGGTACTTTCAACTGTTTACTAAAAATGTGAAAGGAATATTTATTTTAACATACATGGAAAAAATGTAATTTCATATTTTAATGACCAATCAATTATTTAAATATTTGTTACACTATTAAAAGGTTATTTTCAAAGAAAACTTTTCCTTGATATTTGAAATATATATATTTTAAATAAGTGGTTTTGAAGTGAAAAGTGTATTTTCCCCAAAAAATATTCTTGATGATTAATGAAATTTTCATCTTGGATGGAATCCTTTGATATAACTTATGTATTAATGGATATATTATTCAATGATGCCATTATAATTATTTTTCTATATGTTTTATGATTATGATGATGAGACTTCTATGAAACCCCTTTCTTTTCAAAGCGTTGTGTTATGATAAATTATTTAAATGTGTACGAAACACGATTCCATTCTATGTTATATAATATATAATAAATGGTTTATAATTTTGTACCATATATATGAGTGGATTATGATTATGTGATGGTTGTCCTAGAATTATATATCCCACAAATGAAGTGGTTAAATATGGGTATCCCATGATATAATAAGGATTATAATTGGTAGTTAAACCAGTTTAGTAATAGACTTTGTCTACTAAGATAATTATGGGAGTGAACATTGAATAAGGATACGTTAGTCTGGGAAGTAAACATAACCCACATTGATAGTCTTGTAAATGATATTTGACTATTAAGGAAATTATTTTCTACAATTATTTGTACACCATAAACTTATGAATTATGCCAATGTTATGGTCTAATGGATCATACTCTCTGATTCCTTTATGATTAATGTATTAAGAACTACCTATATTTATTATATGACTTAATATTATGATCTATAATGTACTTGTTATGGTATTTAAAATGTTAATATCATGCTCTCATACCATTATTCTCATGTTATACTTAAAAAATCATTAGTATCTCCCTTGTTTACCATTACTGAGAATATGTTCCTTCCATTTATTAGGTTTTCTATCCCCAGGTTATGAAGACGGGTTTTAAGTAGGGTATTTCTAGGAAAAAAACTATGTTGGAAGGTATTTTTGGGTGATATTTATTATATTTCATGAATTAATAATATTGTGTATCTAGTCTTCAAATTCACTAAACATTCTTGGTCTTTGGGAATATATTTATAAAATGTAATAATAATTCATCTATTAAGTTGTAATATCTATATATGTAATGTATGGGTCATTTTAGTTGGTATAAAGGGAGGATTTAGTTAATATTTAGTGATTATTAATATGTAAATTTTGTGAAAACCATAGAGACGGGTCAATGTATTAAATAACATCCCAAATTTTTTTAGGAGGAGATTATGTAGTAATCCTAGCAATAAATTCTTGCCCAGATACTATAAGTGGATGTGGTTTTATCATAGATGTATCTAGAATTAATTACTCTAAAAAATTGTTCAATTATATATTGACCATCACTATAGTTCACATTTTCATCCTAAACCATTGTAAAGGATTCGAATAAATGATGATCATGGATTACCTAAGTTAAACCTAAGGTGTGATGATTTAGACATCCAAAAAATAATATTTCATGATTATGTAGTTTTATACTATGATTATTTATTCTCACACTATGGTTTTTTATTTAATGGTTTGAACCAGGAGGAATTATTTTAACACTGAATGTGATGGATAATGGAATGATTGACCTTATGAGAAACCAAGTGAAATTGGAGATGGAATGAAAAACCATGTGTTTATGCCTAATTATCTCTCTCATTATATAACTAACAATATCAATTTGGATGAGTTTATTAACATGACTAATAATAGAAAAATATAGTTGCATGAATACTACGGAGGTAATAAGATTTTGTTTCCTAAATTTCATGAATATAACACCCGAGTAAATGTCTCAAATGAACGAGAAGATGTTTTGGGTGGGGAAATGAAGTAAATATAGTAATTAATTGTTGAGTAAAATTAAATTTTTGGTAAATAAAATGGATGATAACAATGGTTTTTATAAGGTATAATCAACTGTTTATTGTTTTAAATGTGGAAAATATGGGCATTATTTAAATCAATTTCATAATGGGAAATCAAAAAAAGAGATCCATAAGTTTTTATGTGTAAATTTTTTACTGATGATGGTGAAAATACTATGAATGTAATATAAAGGGAATGAGGTATTGAGGAGTAAGATGGTGAACCCCTGTTAATGGTTTAAGAAGGAATTTAAATGATATAATTTTTTATGTATTGTAATTAAATAATTATATTGTGGAAGTATTTTTATCAATGGTATTGTAGTTATAAGAGTAGTGAAACATTTGAAGATGTTTCTATAGTATTTTATCTTTAATTATTTTCAAGAATATTTTGAATGGTACTGATGACATAAAAAAGTGAATTTATTTTAAGGATATATTTTATATAAAAAACATGATTGAGGGAAATATAACCCTTTATATTCACCCAATATTGAAATAATAAAGTTTAATAAATTGGATTGTATTTATGACTAAGGAACTGATTACTAATTTATGATAAAGTGATTTTTTTATATTTTATAGAGTTTAAATTATTTAGGATTTATAGAATATATTCAATAATTTATGATTTTATTTAAGGAATGAGGAGAGAGTTATTTTTTAGAAGCATGTATTTTTCATTGAGTTTTTAGGGTAATTTAGGTTATTACCATGTCTCATAAGAATTTATGATTACATTATTCACGTCTTTGTAATGTGACATTTATAGATAATTTATATTGTTTGGGGGGATTAATCTTATGTATATTTTAGAAATTTAGTAACCTTATTTCTATTTTTTTCCTATTTTTAATTTTTTTTAAACATGTTTTGGAAAGGTGTTAATGTTAACTACTTATAGAATGGTTTAAGATGAACTTTGGGTATTATTGTTTTAAGTTAAAGAATTATTTATCTTATTGGATAACCAATGATAATCACTTTGGTTTTGGTAAATATATATAGATAGTATCAATTAATTTTCATTATTTTATAGATATTATGATACATTAAAAGATTATTTTAATATTTAATTCATGAAAAATAATCTATAATATTCATTTCCTGGAGTAAAAAATGAAGTGTAAATTGATTAATGCTCAACTAATGGATGAAATTATGCTTATGATATAGGAAATTTCAAGTAATCATATTTTTTCGTGTTCACTATATTAATAGTAAAATAATCCCTCAACTTTCCAAAAAGGATCTCAAAGTAAAATGTTATAATTTTACCTTCATTTTAGATAAATCAATGATCTTTTCTCACATCATAGATTTATTGTTTTTTGGTTGTTATCTTTTTCAAGAGCGTGTTATCTATCACTCTTTTTAGTTCTTTGGAGTTATATTTCTTTTAAATGCTTATATTTTAACATCACACCAATTTTATCATTATCTTGAAACTCAATCATCTATTATTTCATGTAAGATTTATGTTTCCCACTTCCCCTTTTTCAATGGAAGCTTGACTATCAAATTTTCCGATGTGGGTTTAAAAAAAGTTATTTTGAAATATTATAACATATAATATAGAGAAATATATTTTAGGGAAAATTTTATTTAATTTTGGAGGATTTAATAACATAAATAATTTATCTAAAAGAACAATAAGCCTGATTACTTGCTTAACATCCAACATCTTGCTTTAAGAAAACTATGATATATTATAAAGATTATTATTATAAACTATCTATTGAATTAGTGGATATTAATATGAGAAAATGAATTATGAAATAAATTTATAATGGTCTTAATCAATAAAATATTATTTATTAGCACTTAGGAATTAAGAACTTTGTTTTTATTAAACTCATTTTATGCTTCAAAATTCATTTCCTCCAAAGAAGTATTTTTATTTTATTTTTTTATGTTGAATTTATAATTAATTTATAAAAATTATAAAAAATCTATTTTAAAAAATTAAAATTAATTTTTTAAATGAAAATATAAAAATTAACATAAATTTAAATTTTGGCATTTTTCAGAAATGATTGATTTTTCAGTGAATAGAGAAAAATACTGATTTTTCAAATATTGTTATTTATTTTCATTAAATAAAGTAATTTAAAAGTCCCATTATATTTGGGATTTGGTAATAAATTTAAATTTTTTTCTATGTTATTTAAAATAATATAATTTATACTATTTTAATTAGAAATATTCATGATTGGGATATAAGTTTATTTTTATGCTTAATAACGCATTTTTCTAAAAATGATTTTTTACTACATTTTACAAATTTATATTAAAATTGATTTGTGACACTTATATTGATTTTATAATGATAAATTCATTCCATTTTTTTTAATCAAGAGTTTCAAATTTTGAAAATAAGTCCCTTTTATTTTTTATCATTATAAATATTAATAGTAGTAAATATTTATCAACTCAGTAAGGGTGAAATTGGTAAAACAGAGTTAAAACAATGTAGTAAGGTCTCCAAATCAACCCAAAACTTGACAAAATTTCATTTTATAGTAAAATTTATACAGAATTCATCCAAAATTAAAATATATGGAACTTTTGTGTCATATTTCCTTGATAATGACTTTTAGATAATTTTAAAAAATGAAAATTCCAAAATGTCTCCCTCATAACTTTAATTGCTCTAAAATTTATACATGAGGATAAAATTGGATAAGTTTGATTCTAAATTCTTATTTTAAATTTGAATTAATTTTTTTTATCATGTTACTTTATTTTTAATTTCTTGTTACAAAATAATTATCTTTTTATGCTTACGCAATGCTGACATAGTATTTATTCAATTAATAGAAAAATAAAATAAATTATTTTAAAAATATTAAAAGTTAAATAATTTTGATTAATTAGTGGGATAAATGATTTTTTTGATAAATATGACATATTAGGTATGTTTCAAATTATTATATTTTAATTCCATTATTTTCATGGTGTCTTTAATTTGAAATCAAATGAACACTATGAAAATTGACATTAATGATATTTTACATAAAATAATATGTTATTAAATTATTTAAAATTCATAAAAATAATTAAATAGTACAATTAGGATGATAAATGGTCTAATAGTTCATCCATTTTCCATTTATGAGCTACTTATTACCTTATAAATAAAATTGTAACCCTTTTATACTAAAAAATCCATTACCATGGTTAAGATTAAAATTGGTAGAACAAGGTGATAAAACAAAAGATAAGGTTTAAAATGAAAGAAAAATATATATAAATTTCATTATATTATTATATTTTAATATTAAAAACGTTTTATTTTAATATATATACATTTGGAATAATTTTTCTTAAGAATGAATTAATTTTATTTTAATCATTTTTTGTAATTCCAAGTGTGTATTTTCCCTCCCTTATAAAAGGAAACACCTTATATATTTTATTTACACCAATTTAAGCCACATATATCTACCAAAACCTGTTAAATTATGTTAAGGGTCTTTATTAAAGGATTTAAATTATGCCTCTTGAAGAAGAGGTAATTTTCTTACCCGAACCCTTTTAATTTATTTCTTTTTTTACCTCCAATAAATATGTTGTGTTCATCATAAAATAATTAATTAATTATACTAAATATACTTAATTTTATTATTATCATGAAACAACAATTATACACCCACTTCTTCATCAAATTGTATGTGAAAGTATCACTTGTGTGTACGTGCAGACTACCGCTTCCACATAATGATACAATTCATTTTCCATCACCATATTTATTGGATGATTATTTTGATTGGTTAAATGATTATATATTATATATATCATATAATTATTTTTCTAAAATTATAATTTCATTTCTTATATATTATCATCCCATCCATTTTAAAATGAAAACTTCACTCATGTGTACATGTGGACTACCACCTCCATAAAGCGGTGTGATTCATTTTTCATTTCCAATTTACATGAATAGTTATATGGATAGATTTAAGGAATATATATATATATATATATGATATAAAAATTATTCTTTAAAGGTTAGTTATTATTTAACTTTCTCTATTTACATGTGTAGAAATGTGAAAATATCATTTATGCATATGTATAGCCTACCGTCTTAATGAACAAATGTAATTCATTTTTCTATCTCAAACTTCTATGGATGAATATATATATATATATAATGAAAATATATTATATTTATATAATAATTTTCATTTTTTATATTATATTACCCTGATCAAAGTTCAAGGATCAAAACTACTAAACCATAATTCTAATAAAAAACAAATAAATTAACACCCAAAATACTAATTTTAATAAGTAATTATTAATAAATGGGTGTTGAAATCTTATAATTGAATCATATATAATATTTTATGTATTTAAATGACTATTTTATAGAATTACAATAAATTTCAATTTATTATATTGGAGGTTAAAATTGATTTTGAAGAAACTCAAACTCGAGGTAAGGGTTTCTCATTTCACTTTTACATTCGTGAGACATATGACATGTTCAACAATTGTTTATTTTGTGTGGTGTATATAATTACAAATAATGAATCTTATAATTATTATCATTAAAGTTATTGGGATTTAAAAATATGTATAAGGTACTCACATTCATAGGGTTTTGATTCACTGACTACCAAAGAGAGAAGGGTTCTTCATCTCAATATTGTTCTATCAAGACATGTTCGACATTATACACCTATTTATGTTTATGAGGTGTAAATACTGAAAGATTGATATTTTATATCATTATTTTCATTATTTTAATGATATTTAACTATTTATATGAAGTTATTATTTTACGGTGATTACGATTCAATACTTACCAAAATTGTAAGGTTTTACTGTATCAGATTCTCTTATTTTGAGACATATGTTATGTAATAAGCCTATATTCCTTTTCGATGTGTATATACATAAATTTATACATTTTATATCATTAATATAATTATTATAATTATTTTTACAGTTTAATTTTAAGTTATTATTCCATGGTTCTTATGATTCAAAAGTTACCAAAGTGGTAAGGGTTTTATGTTAAAATTTTATTGTTTATCAGGATTGTTTATGATTATGTTTCCAATGATGAACTTTCGTGATATAAATATAAATAAATTAATTATTTTTATTCTACTTGGTTTATTTATTTATAGATCATATTTTTCTTTCAATTTCCACACTTCAAGTACTCAAGACACATAACAAATGTTTTTAAGGAAAATCAACATTATTCCTCTCTTCAGTCCAAAAAATTTTTTCATCCATGTCCATGATTTATAAAAATATTATCAATAATATTTTAATATTATCATATGATTTTTTGACATTATTTTTACCCCTAATTTAATTTTTACCAAATTTTTTAAAAGTAATATTCTTTTCTTTTTCTCGATGAGGTTTTCTAAACTTTTAATAGAAAATGTAAAAGGAATTCTTTTTTATGATACATGTCATGAATGTTATTTTTTACCATCATAAGTGCTCAATGATTCTAATATTCCTTCACAATATTCAAAGTTTATTTTGAAATAAAATTATTTCCAAAATATTTTTGAAATTTTAAGATAATAAATATGTGATTTAAAATTGAAAAGTGTATTTTTGTCAAAAAAATATTCCAAGTGATATTTTAAAGGAATTTTCATCTTGGATGAAATAATTTGATTTTAATTATTCTTTAACTAGGATATTATCCAATGATACCATACTTATTATTTATCTCTATTTTTTATGATTATAATGATGTGATGTTTATGAAACCTTTTTATTTTCCTTGGGTTATGTTATAAGGAATTGTAAAAATGTTTATGAAACCCGCTTCCTTTACATGGGTTATGATATATGATAAATGATTTATGATCTTATGGTACACATATTAATGGATTATGATTATGTAACTGGTGGTACTATAATTATATTTCTCCCTAATTCATTGGGTAAATATATATATATCATAAGATAATAAAGACTGGAATGGGTAATGAATCCAGTTTAGTAAGGGACTATATCAACTATTATCATTTTGGGAGTGAACCATGACTAAGGATGTGATGGTTTGGTAAGTGAACCCATTCCAATATGATAGTATTAGAATTTATAATTTACTAATTATGAAATGAATTTCTATACTTATGTGTATGCCAAAAACATTTGACTTATGCCAATGTTATGATCTCATGGATCATGTTCTATAATTCCTTTATGGTTCAATTATTATGGACTAAAATATTTATTTCATGACTCAATATTATGATCTATGATATTTTTGGTATGTTTTTTAAAATGTAATATTCATGACATCATACCCTTATACTCATGTCATGCTTAAGTGATCATTGATATCTCTCTTGTTTACCCTCACTAAGCATCTAAGCTGACCATTTCTTTTGTTTCCTTTCCCCATGTTATGAATAATGGTTTTATGTAATGTATGCCTAAGAATTTTATCATGTGGAAGATTTTTTTGTAATATTTTTAATATAATTCATTAATTAATAAGAATGTGTATTTATTCTGAAAAGACGCTAAAAATTTACAGTACTTGGGCATATATTTGTAAAATGTAATGAGTAATTATCTATTGTGATGTAATATCTATCTATAAAAAGTATTGGTCATTATAAATAAGAAAATTATCATTGGAAAATATCCCAAATAATTCATAAGTAACTTCAAAGGAAGTTTTCATAGATTAAAGATAGCTTTAAAAGATCATTGAATAATTACTTTAATAACATACCCCTTCCATTTTTAAATCACTTATTTAAAACCCAAATATTTCTAAAATATTAAGGAAAACATTTTATTTAAAAAAAAACATGATAAATTTTAAAATAATATTCAAATCATTGAGTGGTCATGGTGGTATAAAGTTTTGTTCATGTCGTAATCGTTATAAAAATATTATGTTCACACATTTGGTAAAAAGTGCCTTGTTCAGATTATTGACAAGAACATTATTTTTATACCTTTAAATAAAAATTAAAAAATTGGTAAAAGTAAATTTAAAAAATAATTTAATAATAGAAAAAAAATCTTCACATTTTTTAGAGAACATGGATACCAAAGAAAAATGTTTACTGGGTGAAAGGGGATAAAAAATGTCATTATTTCTTAAAAACATTATTGAACCATTTTGAGTACCAAAGAGAGAAAAATGGTAATAAAACACTAATATTTTATAAATAACCATATGATATGAAAACATTTATGGGGTATATTATATTATTATCATATAATTTCTTCAATGTAAATTTGAGCATAAAAAATCCTAATTAAAAAGGGAATAAAACATAAATATATTACCTCTAGTCTCATATTTCTTGAAATGTGTTAAATTGTTCTATATATTTAATATATATTTATTATATATATATATTAAAAAACCATATTCATAAATATAATAACATATATGATTTTATTATAATACTTTATCACCCGTTTATTAATAATTATTTCTTAAAATAACTACTCTAAGTGATAACTACTTCATTTTTCATATATGTTTTAGTTATCTTGTTATGGTACTTGAAAAATCATCATGATTTAATCATATATAGAATATTAATCATTATATAAGTATAATATTTATTAATACTATACACTTTTTTAATTATTAATATAAATTATTAATGAAAAATTAATTACATCATATTGTGTATATGGTATTCCATATGTATGCAAGAATGATGTTTCTACTTCTCAATGGTTAGACTGAAAGAAAGGTAAATTAAAATTACTATTTATAAAATAATTATTATATCATAAATAGAATATATATTCACTAAATATATCTTTATTACCATCCATGTAAATGAAAAATGAGAAATGAATCACATTGTTTCATAGAGGTGGTTCTCCACATGTAAGCATGAGGGAAGTTATTGTCATTAAATGGATGGAAAGGTAAGAAGGTAGATGATTTATTATAATTAAATAAGTATAATTATTTCATAAATATAATAAATAAATATTAAATCCATCATAATAATAAACCATTTATTATGGTGATGGAGAATGAATCATATCGCTGCGTGGAGGCGGTAATCCACACATACACACGAGTGATACTTTTCATTTCCCATTTGATGGAAAATATGTAAAAAATGGTTTATAAATCATCATGAAAAATAATTTTATATAATATACTTAATTAATTGATTGATAATGGATGTTCTATATTTATATTATGTAGAAGAATAAATAAATTGAAAGAGGTCGGGTATGATGATTACCACTTCTTTGGAAGACCTCATTTAGATCACTTCTTAAGAACTCTTGAAATTGTCTTTTAAGAATAAAGGAACATATAATTTTTAAATAGTTAATTTTATAAGATAATTGGGTAGGGTTTTTTACATTTATGTTCCTCAAAGTGGTGTAAAGAAGAGATATGATGTGTATCCTTTAATAAGTGGGGGTGGGACACACCTTGAATTTTTTAAAGGATTAAAATATGATTAAGTAATATTCTTGGAAAAGTTTCCCATAAAAAATTAAATTTTTAACCTCAGGTAAAAATGGTATAAATACACTAATAAAATACAAATTAAGAAGAAACATTGTGGCCTTATCACCAAGTTTAACCTTAATTTACTCATTTTATCCTTTTTTTAAGAGGTAGTAATATTTTTACCATGGTTACTATTGAAATTGCCCAAAAAGAAATTGGACTAATTAATAAATTTTGGAAATATGATTATAAATATGAAATCTATTTTTAAATATTAAATAACTATAAATTTTATAAATTAATTTAATATAAAATATTAAAACTCGTCGAAAATGGTTTTTTGAAAAAACAGCTTTTTTAGTCAAAAATTATTTTTATACCAAGATCAAGTATATTATTGATCCAAAAGGTATAAATTGAATTTTTCTTAATTAATATAAACTAAAAAAAATTTAAAAACAATACAAATAAAAATGTATATTGAAAAATAATTGAAAATAAAATACATTTTTCTTTAAAAAAATACGTATTCTATTTATTCACTTAAAATAATATTTTTCAGATAATTCCTAAAAAAATCATCCTTAGATTATTTTTGACGTGTTGATTTCAAATATTAATTTCAATTTTTCAAATAAAATATCTAAAAAATGGTATAAATTAATTATAATTTTTGTTAAAAATATTCAATAAAACCTATTTTGGAATAAAACAAATTAGTGGAGCGTAAAATTAATTTACTGAAATTTGAGTACTTATTTTTTTGAATTAATCAATAAATTTTCATTATATAGAAAATTTATATATTTTTTAAAAAATTCGGTCATTCTTATTCATAGTAATAATTTAATGACTATGTTTTTAACAATATACTCTATTACAGTTCATTTAGACTTGAGGTTACATATATCAAAAGCTATCAAAGAGATTAAATTTATTAAAAGAGAAATATGTTATAAAATCATGGGGTGTTACATTATACCCCCTATAATAATTTATCTTTTGAAATTCCATCACTCTAATACATAAAACTGGGGATACTTCTACCTTATGACATCTTCTAGTTCCCACGTAGCTTCCTCAATTTTATGGTTTCTCCAGAAAACGTTGACCAGGTGAGTGATCTTGGTTCATAAAACTTTCTCTTTTTGATTTATAATTTTCACTGGGTTTTCCTCACAATAGATATCATGCTCCTGTGGTATGAATTATAAGTTTAGTAGATGTGAAAGGCAAGTTCTATACTTCCCTGTGAGAGATACATGAAATAGATCGTGAACTTGAGAGAGATTCTATTGAAGACACAATTGATAAACAACCAACCTGATAAAATCAGGAATTTCAAAGGGATCGGTATATCTAGGGATCAACATGTCCTTATTTAAAAATATCATAACCTTATTCCAGGGATATATTCCTAGTAATTCCTTATCACTAACTTCGAACTCTAGATATAACTTATGATTTTCAGTAAAAAAAATTAATCGACTCTAAATTGCCCTGATGTTCTGCTGAGTAGCTCTAATATTCTCTTCCATTTCCACATATAGATCAAGCCCCCATATCTTACTTTCTCCAAATTCATTCCAACATGTTTTAGATCATCACTTCCTTCCATATAGTGCTTTATAATGAGTCATATGTATTCTTGGATGAAATCTATTTTTGTATAGATGTTATACTAAAGGAAGTTATTGATCCCAAATACCTCTAAAAGATATAAATAAAGGTCCCAAAATGACTTCTATTTTTTTATGGTCCTATCATACTAACTATATATCATAGTATAATATATATTACTGAATATTAACTATGTATTCATATAATTTTTAAGAATTCTCAAGAATATCAAGGAAACCAATATATTTTGATGAGATACACTAGAAAGTTGTACTACATGTAACCTTAATACTTCATTAATATATATCCTTTAAAGTTGACCAAGAGATAAATATTCACTTATGTTAATTATGGTTTATTACTTAAAAATGTTGTTGACTAAAAATAAAATATCATTATAGCCCTTAGATATTTTGGGTAGTCTGATAAGAAAATATGTGGTGATATTTTACCATTTCCATTATGTTATGGATAATGGTTTAACATCCCATTAGACATATATCTATTAGCCTTAACTTGTTAACATACCAAAAACAAAAATGAATACTCTATAATATCTCTTTTCATGTTTTCCCAATATAAATACTCTTCCATATATCTATGCATCTTCATACTTCTAAGATGAATAGATAATGATGAATTATTTGATTCATCCAATAGCTCCTTATTTTGATCTAACATTGATGAGACATATAATTGGTTTCTAAACCTTATCATTCTATTATAATCATGGTTAAACATAGGAACATTTCTCACATTTTTTTAAAGTTCTACATCCTCTTTTTTTACCTATTTAACCCACACATGGATGGATGGTTGAACATTAATATAAGAATGATATTATATGTAAATGTTCCTCATTATTTTGAGGTACATATTCTATAAATCCATAAATATTTGATCTATTTAAATTATCAAGTACAAAATATCATGGTATTTTTAACATAGATCATCATCCACCTTGTTATATTTCCTAGGTTGAAAATGTACTGAGTAATCATAATATTTAATCAACTTCAACCTTCTACTTTGGAGCATATTCAACTCTTTCTAAGTGAATATATACTTCAAGATTTTTTTATCAATATATATAACATATATTTCACCATAAAGATAGTGCCTTAATATCTTTAAATGAAAAAAAATTTATGGGATACTCCAAATCATGATCCAGGTATCTTTTATCATGAGTTTTTAATTTGTGTGAGGAAAAACCTATCATTGTATAATTAAAAATGAGGATATATCCCAATCCCTTATTTAAAGAATCACTATAGATAACAAACCATTATCCATTTTAGGGTAGTGTAATCATAGATTCACTAACCAACCTTCTTTTCAACTCCTTGAAATTTTATTCAAATTCATCTATCCAACAAAAATTGACTACCTTCCAAGATAACATGGTGAGTGGATTATATAGGCATAATAAATTATTCAAAAATTAACAATAATATCTAGAAAAACCATTAAAACTATAGATCTCAATCACTAGGGTTATACTAGAATAATACTCAATTACTTCCTTCTTTAATGAATCCACTGATTTATACTCACTTGAGATTATTTGAAGAAAAAATGAAACTTTCTATAGACAAAATAGACAATTGGTAAATTTTACATATAACCTCTCTTTCCTTAAGGTCTTCTGTACAATCCTCAAGGTGTATTGATGATATTAAATTATATTAGAGTATATAATAATATAATCTATAAATACTACCAAAATTTGATCAATGTAATCTCTAAAGACAATATTCATTAAATCTATGAATATAGTAGGGGATTTAGTAAGACTGAATGGCATCACTATAAATTCATAGTGTTTATAACACATACAGAATGTTTCATTCGGTATGAACTTACTTTTAACCCTTAATTTATAATATCTGAATAGAAGATTAATATTTTAAAAATATTGAGCTCCTTATAATTTATTAAACAGATCATCAATATGAGGCAGGGGATACTTATTATTAATAGTGATGTTGTTCAGTTGTAGATAATCAATGCACAGTCTCATTAATATGTCTTTCTTCTTTACAAAAAGAACAGGTACACCCTATAGTGGCATACTTTTATAAATATATTCCTTATCAACATTCTTCTAGAGATTCTTCTTCAATTATTTCAACTAAATTTGGAAAATTATATATACAGTCTTTGAAATAGGTATAGCACCATGTAAGACGTCTATTTAAAACATGAATTTAGGGTTTTGACGAAGACTAGGTAGCTCTTCTAGAAAAAAAATGAAAAAATTATCATACAATAGGTATATCTCTAATGTTTATTTTATCCATAACCATTGAAGATAAAAACCCCCTAAATAGACCCATGAAAAAAATGTAACTTCCATTGGAAGTTCACATTTTTCATGGAAACAATAAATAATCATAGGTTGGTTCCAAATATAAAATTTGACTTCCCTTAATTAAATAATTATATGGTATTTATATAAATAAATCCAATCCATGACCAAAATAATATCAAATTACACTATAATCAGAATAAAAATATTTTCAAGAAGCACATTCCCAGAAACTTAAATAGGAGAAATTCATAGACTTCAGATGTGATCATCTTACCATTATAATTTGTTACTACCAAATCAAATTATAATAATTAAGGATATAGTTGAGAATATATATAGTATTTTTATAAATGAATTTACAGGACTAATCTCTAATAATATAATTAAACATTTGATCAGTAATTTCACCACCTCAACCCAATAAAATGTCTCCCAAAATCTCATTAACCTCTATAAAATCCCATCACTTAAAACATTAAAGGAGTATTATAGTCATTTGAAACTTTTATTATCCATAAACATATAAAAACATGATGTTATTGATAAATATTAAGTTAACCACACATAAAAATATCCTAATCTCTAAAGTTATCTAAGACCTTCTCTCATGATAGCTATAAAATATCATCCTTAAATATTACATATTATAGTGTCTTAATACTATAATTCACCATATTTTCTTCCCAAAGATCTTTACGATTTATATTTTTATAAAATTATTTCATAACACATTTATAACAAACCCAAAAATTACAAGTGGACGCTTTTACTTAGTATCCATTTTTTACACAAAATAAAACTTTTATAATTAAAAACATTTTTATTCCATAAAAAATCTTCCTAAATTTCAACTTGACTTATCCTTAGTTATTGTCGATCCTTAAACCATTTAAAAACATTTTAAGGATTTTGGAGGTGCACAAAAATCTCTGTAAGGGGCATAAAAGAATAAATATATTAGTTTAGTGAAAAAAATTAAAACCCAAAAAATACATAACATTATCATATTATTCTTTGAGAATTTTAAATAAATAATTTCAACATAAAAAACATACATTTTTTATCAAATAAAAATTTAAAACTAATATAAAGAAAGTAAAAAATGCATTTTATAAAAGTTAGATCATCATATTCACAAACCATTTGAAACCCAGTTCAGATATAAATACATTCTAGTTAATCTCATATGAGAAACCCATCATATTAACTCCCTTATTTTTTACTTTGAAGACAATGAACATTACCCAGTTTATTAGAGAGCTATAATGGGGATCACCCATTTTATAAAATGTATTGGGCTCATCCATTTTTATGAAATATAATAGGGATCAAAATGTATTATAAGTTTTATCAAGCTCACCTATTTATCATTTATAATTATAAATTACCAAATAATGAATAATGAATTATTTTCTTTGATATTTTCATCATAAAACCTTTGAAAAACTCTTTTTATACCATATAAAAAATAATTTTCTAATATTGAAATACCCTTTGCTTTTAAAAACTCATTTTTAAAAGAAAAATCCTAGAAGAAGAGAATGAGGGTTTTTAAATAAAACATGAAATCTTATAAAGTAATCCAAAAGTAAGATAACATTTATTATAGTTTGAAAATTTGATGTCACTGTATATGTTAAAGTAGAGCAATACATTTTTCTTTTGTAAATAAATTCAAAACATTTTATAAAAAAATAATTTTAAAAACTTTTGAAATAAATTTTAAATAAAAATATAATATTTTTTAAAATTATTTTATGTTCATATAAATACATTAATAGGATATTTTTTTAAAAATATGTATATGGATGAAAAATAGTTGGAAGGGAAACTTTAAAAGAATATTTTTGAAAGAAAGTCTCTTACCATGAGGATGACCCAACATGTATATTTTTTACCTTCCAGAATAAAAACCATAGGTTAATGATTTAATTTCTTGAGAAAAATTTTCAAGTTAATTATTCTAATATTTTATTAAATACCATGTTATATATAATTACTTAATCAATTAATTTCGTGTGATGTGTTTTGACAATATTCGGCACATATGTCCAAAATGACTTTAGTGGGGTGAATAAGGTCAAATAGGTAATTATTCCATCACCTAAAAGATAATAATTGTGAAATAGTTGTAATTTTAATACATAAATATTATTTTTAAAACAAATCATGAAATAAGATTATAAATAATGAACTATGCTACAATCATGGAGATGGTAGGTCGTACATATGTATGTATAACATTTCAATTTTTCAACGATCATTAAAGAAAGTTGGTATAAATTAGTTTATCTTTAAATAATTATAACTATATAATTAGTATCGTATTATTTCAATAAATATACTAATATAGATCATTCATGTGATGTGGTGATGAAAAATTAATCACATCATTTTGTGGAAATGGTAGTCCATACGTACGTACAGAAAACATAATAATTTTTCAATGAATGGAATTTTAAGAAATAAAATGATATATTATAAATTATTAATGATATATATTTCATAAATATCATATATATATATATATATATACATTAAAGACATCATTATGAACATCCATGAAAGGAGGTGATGGAAAACAAATTACATCAGTTTTTGAGGCAGTAGTTTGTCGTACACGCGAAGGCTGGTTTTGTTTCCCATTTTATGGAAATACATATGGATATTAGTTATGAAATTAATATAATAAAATATCAATATATGGGATATACTTTTGTTATTATTTCAAAAAATTTGAATAGTAATTTAAGAAACTATAAAAATAAACAGAAATTAAACACTTGGTTAAGAACTATACCTCTTCTTCGGATAACCTACTAAGGTTTACACCAAAATATTTCCTAGGATAGTTTTCTTAAAAAAATACTCAATGATATGGGTTGGGATGTTAAGAAGTTATTTTTTTAGTTATTTTCTGATTGAAATGGTTCTTGAAAAAAATAGAAAAATAAGGTCACTTTTATAATATAAGGGAAGGGAACTCTTGCAATTTCATAAAATATTATATTAATATAAATTAATTTTCATATTAAAATGGATAAAAATTTATAATATTTAAATATAATATGATTTTTAGTTCTAATAAAAATTGAAGTAGATTATGTGATTTTTTACCCTTACATAATTTTTTTACCTGAGTTTTCCATTTTTGACAATTATTGTTGTATTAAATATTTTACTCTTTAGGTTTAGGAATTCTACTATAAAAGGAAAATTGGACAAAAAATGGACCATATTTTATATTTTGAACCATATACCAATAATTTTGAAAAGAAAATGATTTGTTTTAAATCATTTAATAAAAAATTATTTATTGTAAAATAACATTAATATCATGACTTTTGGAACTATTCATTTAATTTGAATTTTAAAACTATAATAAAACAATATAATTTAAATATAATTAATTAAAAACATAGTAATATTATATTTTTATCTAAAAACATATTAAACACAAAAAATAACATCAATAATGTTTTTTAGATTTTTTAACATCATTTTATTTATTTTTATGTTGCTTGCAACAACATAGTCTCAGTGTTGTGTAAACATTTAAGGTATTTATTTCATCCCAAAAAAATAAAAATAAACTATCATAATAAAAAAGTCAATTATATTTTAAATTACCATTTATAACCAAAAATATCCTTTAATTATCCCTTTATCAAAAATTTAGATATACTAAAACAAGAGAATGGTATTTTTTACTTTTCTTTATATAAAATAATATTAAATTCAAAATCATGGAAAAATGGAAAAAAGGTCATATATTATAATTTTTGATTATTTTGGAAGATATATACTCATAAAATCAAATTAATTCAACTGTTAGGGTTAATTTATAATTATTTTCACATTATTTTCACCCTTAACAAGATCACTTTACCTTTATTGTGGTAGCAAAATTTACTATGATTACTATTCATAATGACTAAAAGTAAAAGAGACATATTTATCAGATTTGGGCCTCTTGATTCCAAATATTGAATAAATTTTTCAAAATTCAATTCTTATAAGTGAAAAAAGTTAATTCAAAATTTAACCAATAAAACATGATGAAAAATAAATTTTTATAAGAAATGACTTTTTAAGTACCAAAAGGTTTCTATACCAAATTAAAGTTAAAATTCATTACAAATTATATGATTGGATTTTAATTAATCTAAAATAACTAATTCAATTTTTATAACTAATATAAAATAGAGTTTTACTTTATAAATAATTTAAAATAAAATATTATTTCCAATAAACATCGATATTTTTTACTATTCATTGAGAAATTGATCTTTTTAGAAAATTTAGAAAAACAAATTACTTTAAAAAAAATTGGAATTATGATTTAAAAAATATAATTCATGTAATTAATTTTTTTTTAGAAAATTTCGATAAATTATTTATAAAATTTTCTCATATAAATCAATAAAATCAATTTTTGAAGAAAATGCATTTTTTGAAGAAAAAAAATGACTACTGAAAAATGATTACTTATTTAATAATAATAAATAAATAAATTTTCATTTATTAGGACCTTTATATTTATATATATCAAAATTTGGTTAATCTTATTCATATTCTCCAATTAAACAACTTGGTTTTAACTGTCATGTTTAAATAATAATATTTCACAATTCATTTAGGCTCAGTGTTTTGTATTTTTTACACTATCAGACACAGTATTTATTTTAAAATATGTGGATATTAAACATAAAGATAAATTTTTTAGAAATAAAGTTATGTATGAATAATATGGAAATTGAGAGCTTGCGAAAGATTAATTATTGATCAATGTGATTAATACTGAGTCATGTATGATTATTGTATGTTATTAAAATGGATTCACATTGGATTAAATCCATATTAACATATGATTAAAATCACATTAAATTAATATTATAATTATTTAAAATTAATTATATTCCCACATTAAATTATATATGTGATCGCATGTGAGTAATATTTCAGAATGTGGCTTATTCCCGATTCATATACACTTCAAGTGATATTAATTTTTTACTCATGTACGAATAAATATATATCACTCACGTATAATTAAATACATGATCACTTGTGAATAAATGTCATTATATTAACTCCAACTAATGTGAGATCAAAACTATATGGTGCAAGAATAATTCTTCCAAGAGAAATCACTTTATATGAATACAAATTTTTATGCATAGGAATTTTTTTTAATTCACTTGATATATAATAAAATCCCTACAAACATGTAATTTTACATAAAATTTATGATAATTATCATTGATATAAACAATACATAATTTATTTCGCTTGATAAATATTCAATACATATAGATATCTTTGAGAAAATATAAAAAACTAAGGATATTTTCAATCTATACTTCATATGTAATATTTTAACTATGTGAAAATTCCAAAAGAGTAATTATATATAAGATAAAATAATAAAAAAATAAATGAAAAACCAATTAATTAAAAAAATAAATAATCATCAAAATAAATATTCATCATTTACAATATATAAAATAATAAAATTTATATTTTCAGATAAACATTCCTTGAAGGAATATAATTTCATAACATTTATATTAAACAATTGGTTTTCACATTCTTCCCCCTTAAATAGATTTCATACTCATAATTTTCTAATCCTTCAAAAATAAGTAAAAAGGTCACTAGTTCATAGATCATGAAATTTTTATATAAACTTTGCATGCATATGACTCTTTAATCATTTAACTAGGATTTGGTGTCTTTTTTCAAAATAATACCTTATTATAAGTAAGAATAAATTCCTAAAATTTATCAATATAATAATATTTCCAATTTAAAGATACAATTTAACTCATATAAAAATAATTCATACCTTCATGAGAATTCCAAATTTTAAATGTTGTGTGGTGCCTATAGAGTGAGGGTCCATAAAGTGTCACAATAAATTATTTAATTTTTTATATCCTATACAAATTCTTTCAAATAAAATTGTTAAAATTAAGATTAAATTGTTTAAAATAATGATTTTTTTTAAAGGTTTCATTTTAGACATATAGTTTTAAAACATCTAAATGAGCTTGATTTTTGTAAAATAATCTTATAGAATCATATTTAATGTTTTTCAAATTATTTCTTTCCAAAAAATCATAAGTGTTTCTAAAAAGATGAAAATTTAATAATAAATACATACATGCCACTTTAAGATCTTATTCATCTATAGTTTCATTGAAATCATTAACTTATTGATAAATTTGTGACAATGTGAAATTTTCTAAAATACTCGGATGATAATTTCCATGTTGGGGGAGATGAAAAGGTTAATATTTTAAAATGTTATCATCAATAACTATGATCCGTAGAAATTTATTGTTTTAGAAGATGTGTTTTACATGTCATATAATTTTTTCGAGTGATTTGAATGTTGGTTCATGCATTGAAATTAGTTGAAAAAGATTTTTTAATAATGATTGAAAGTAAATTATTTAAGAATAAAAGTAACTTTTTTGATAATTACTTTCTTCCATATTTAAAAAAATTATTAATTTAATTGAAATAACATAATTAAAACATGAAATTAATTATCAATTAAAAATTTAACATGATTTCATAATTTTCATGCATCATCTAAAACCAAATTTTTTAGTAAATATAATAATTAAAAAAATCAGTAGAAACCATTATATGAAAAATTAAAATTTTAGCCTTCAGAAACATTAATATAAACAATAACCTCACAAGATAAAATAAGGTTACTTAATGTTTTATTGATTAATTCTATTTGCCTAATCCCAAAAAATGAACTATTGAAATAAGGAAAAACCATTATCAAATATTCTCCCCAAAATAAATTTAATCCTTATCCCTAAAATATTATTAATCACCCATAAAATTACAAACCAAAATTAAATACATTAATCATATACACTCTACAAACAATATTAGTTTTTTTTACAAAATAACCTGAATCATATTTTCATAGGAATACATTTAAATTCCTATGATATTCTGATCAAAATTAATTAATTCATTAATTCTAAATAACAATAATTTCCTCAACATTATATCACATACAAACCCTTAAGGTTTATTTGTACCTCCATCATGTATTCTTGATAAAATCCAATAAATATGTCATGAAATATCATTAATAAATTTATAATCTAATCACATAATAACTCAAAAGGGTATTTATTCTTTTGGATTTATGATCACCCTTAAACTTATTACCCTATGATGGTATCTATAACATTGAAATTATCCTCAACTAATTAATTCACATATACTAAATATATTTACACCCTTCTTTGATACCAATTGTAATACCTTGAAGATAAAAAACCATAATTCCCTTATATATACAATATATTGTGTCACTTATATACCCAAGACCATTTAGTTTTATAGTTTCAAAGAATTGGGGAAACCCCTTATACAAAAAACCCATAATTTTAATACCAAATACATATTTTTTCCATTAAAACTACATTTTTATATGATACATCTACTTTATTCAGGTTCAAAACCTCCTAACCAAAACTTTGACTTTATATTCATTCTTATTCATCTTCAATCCCTATGACAAAATCATTTTAAAATGTTGGATAAGCTTATAAATATCAGTAATGGTATAAAAGAAAGATAAAACCTATTTGGTCATTGAAAAACATGAAAATGCATGAAAATTATTTCATTTTATAATATCTTATGATCTCATAATGATTATAAATATTCTATTAAACATTAAAAAGATTTATTTTCTTGAAATGTTCCATAAAAAGAAATTAAAAACTTACATAAAAATTCCATGAAGGCTTATTGGGACATAATATTATGGATGAGGCTAACTACACCTTTCCAACATTTTTCATTATAGGTGAGGCTAGAAAACATATCCCATTCCTTAAATAATGTATGAGGATTAATTAACCTATCCCAAACATAATATTGTGGATAAATCTTACTTTACTTAGCCCTCACGTTGTGATATCATGAGATATTAAGCATTAACTAATTGATTAGAGGGTAATATAATTCCACTCTCACTCATCATCATGTATAATTTACAAGAACCATAAAATGAATAAAACACATTGGATATTACATTTCACTATATCATAAAAAAATCATATAAAATTATTTTTCAAACCATAAACATAAACAGTTTTAGTTAAACCATAAAAACATAAACATTTAGAGATAGATTAATTATTGCATGTGAATAAATATTGGCCATGTCTAATTATTTCTGGTATATAAAAATTATTCTTTTAGGATTAAATTCATTATCACATAGTATTAACTTTGATTTATATTGCAACTACACTCATGTCATATAAAATTTATACTCACATCAGATTACATTTACACTCATGTGTGATTAGTCTACAAAAATGTGGCCTATATTGGATTTATATACACTTAGCGGGAGATTAATTCTTCACTCATGGATGAATAAATCTAAACCCCCTATGTAGTGGAAAAATTACCCATAAAATAGTCTCATCCTAAATTTATAATTAGCAGTTCCTTCTAAAAAAATCCTTCCAAGCCACACATAAAATTCATGGTCAATTAGCTAGTATATCTTTCATTATTCATTCTAAATATCTCAGAGTGTCTTAGATTCTAAAAATCATGACATCTTCAACTTTCATTATTTCTTCATCCATCGTAGAATGAAATAATTTCATATTAACTTCACAAAATATATGTCAATATGTTCATGTGGTATCAAATAACATTAACCATGACAGAGTAGACTCTTGATCCACACAATCCTTCTAATATTAAATGAAAATAAATCTATGGGCATGGTATTCTCATTTACTATAACTTCACATGTATTATCTTCCCTTATCAAATTAATATAGAACCACAGTCACATTCATGATGTAGTAATAGACACTTCACATTATGATATCTCCTATGATCTATGGTGAAACATCTGTTCTCTAACTGTTTATCTATAAATTTATAGAATCAAATTACTCCTTACTATAATGTAGAATCATTTATTTTACCATTCCACTAGCCATTTTCATTCATTCATGTGGGTAACTTTTCTATGGAATACTCCATGTAATATTCATTAGAATTCAATTTTTGAACTCCCTTTTGAAACATGGTCACCTCTACCATGTCATGGAAGTCATTTTTTCCTCCAACTTAGCTTAAAGAATGAAAACTCCCATCAATTTCAATGTATAAAGTCACATTCTATGAAATGAGTGCATTAATAATGTTATAGACTCATACACAGCCTCCATGTGTATCTTCAATATTATTCTGAATCATCTATGCTATTCTATGGGGGTAGCAGGTGATTCATCATTATTTAAAGATAATGGGGTGCGTAAATTATTATCATAGGAACATTATGATATATTTTTCTTCATCTAGACTGTACATAGGGTCAATGTATTGGTTTAAGATTCTATGTTTACCCATGTTGTATTTTGGGTGTCATATATTGGTGATCATGGAAAACACAGATAGTGATGTTGATGAACCCTGATCATATAAGAGAAGATGACGGTGTTTCAAAATTTCTAAGTGAACGTGTAATTAAAATGTGAACAATGTTGATAAAACCACATATAAAATCAATTATATTCTCATATCGACTCCATTGTATCATAATTTATATAGAAATAGATCACATATGATAATCTATTATGTCAACCCATACATGTCCTCATACCTAGCTCTGTCCCATGCTTGGATTTCCATTAGTCCTCTTTACCCATTACCAACACACATTATGTGCACTCATAGTCCAAGTATGACCATTATTATCCTCTTCCATGATCCCCATTATAGAAACCTTGGTGATGATTAGTTGGTTTTCTCTTGTTGGTTGGCCTTGATCTCCTAGTGTGCATGGCTTGGGGTGGGAATTTTTTTTGGAAATTTAAAAATAAAATTCCTCCAATAAAACACTAAAATAAAATAATATGGATTAATCACTCAGGATCAAATTTTAATAAAAACATTTACAAACCATTTTCTATTCCACTTACATAATTCATTCCAAATTATTATTTTATATAAAATATGTGATAATTTCCCTTAAATTAAAGATTTGGTGAGAGTTATATAAAAAAATTCAAAGTGAGAAATATTCAAATATTGTATATATCAGTCACATTTATGAGATTATAAATCATAATAGTGTTTAAATATATAATATTATTATTATCGTAGATTTTTAAAATCAAATAAAATATACAATAGAAAAAATAATGTTGTATATGATCTCTATATATGAGATACTTTGTAGATTTATGTAAAATATTTTAGTATGAGATATTTTAGATATTGGATTTAGTGAAAGACCAAGATGTTTAATTTTATTCCAAAAATATGAATCAAATGATGATGGTATGGAATAATATTTGTATCATGTATAACTTTATGAAAAATAATTTTTAATATCATTGATTTATAATCTTTTGTTTCTAAAAATTGTATTAGGAAAATAAGTTTTCTAATGTATTATAATACAATCTTTTGTCCCTATTATAAATGTAAAAACCTATAATCTAGTTAACCAAAGTTGATAGTCATTTATTACATTAATAGATTCCATAATAAAAAAAATTATTAATCTCAAAATAATGGATTCATATTTAAACATTAAATTACATTGGAACAAGAACTACATCATAAAAATACAAAAATATCAAAATTATTACTCCATTTATTATCCATAAATCACACATAGAATTATTTATTATTTCATAAAGAAGTAGGAAAATAAAATAAAGGGTTGGTCTATGAATCTAAGTAAAGGTTATTATATAGATAAAGACAATACAAAATAATAATAACATATATAATATGGTTGGAATAATTAAATAAATAAATTCTATATAACTAAGTACAAAACATACATTATCCATAACAAAGGAAATAGATAATCACATAGATAATAATAATAAATCTCATAATGATGGGATGTATAATGCCATATATCGTAATCATACCATAAATTACTCGTAAAAGGTATCATATGTAAATGGGTAAGATATACAAAATACCCAATCAAGTATGTTTCATGTGACATATTGATGCATTGAGGGGTTATATAATTCTAATCCCCACCCTCCACTTAATAAGTCTAATACATTCATCAAATAATAATAATAGATTGGTAAAAAATTAAAATAAATAAATCTTTATGGGGAACTTCTTATATCAAAATGGATTAGTAATTAATAAATATATGTATTTAAATAATGGGTACATGGATTGTCAATATTTCCCCAGTAAAATGAATGATAAAAATATCTAGTTAAACACCTTTCAATATAATTTATGTAATATAGGGTATTCACATTGTATAGAGTATTAGATATATGGTTAAGTAAATATTATAAAAAATAAATTGAAATAGTGGAAATGATATAGAATATATCGATGAGATTAAATAACACGGAAATAAATGATAAAAATAAATTTTACAGATTTATAGAAATCATAATTATAAAAAAAAGAAATAATTAGGGAAAATATCTAAATATCAATGTATGATATGAAGTATAAATCCGTAAGGTAGGAAACAATAACATAAATTCCCAAAAAATAAATATAAAGTATAAATTTAAACATTAAATACCTTGGATATAATATATAGAATAGAATATAGGGAATATAGTTACAATACATGAAAAGAATAATGATTTTGAAATATACTCTTACCTCGAGTCTTGGCTTGTTTGGGACACTCTTATAACAACATAAATAATAATTTTATATTTATCAATTACTTGATAACTGAATATTTTTCATTTCAATTTAATTATGATTATTCCTTTTAGTTTATTTATTTAAATGTATTTATCATTTATTAAAATAATTTATCTTGCATCGGTTATTTTGAGTTTGTTTGGTTCATATATTCAAAACTCCTTAGATGTAATGGTAATTGTAAAAAGTCATTATATAGTGGTTACATAAGCTCAAAAAGTGAAATGGTATAGTTATGATGTCATTCTAAAATTGAGTTAGTTAAATAGTTTAGTGTATGATTATAATTCATCGACTCTTCCTCGTTAAGCTTTTTTTAGACAATTATGACTGTTAGATTTTAATATCATTAATATCATTTTTATTTTATCATTATAAAATCATAAACATGATATTATTTGACTATTAATTTTTTATTAAATCGTGAAATAATTTTTTAATAATAGAGATAAAATTCATAAGTGATAATAAATCATTATCATCCACATAGGTAGAGTAAAACCACCAAGATGAATGGTATTTTCTTAAAAGAGTTTTAATGTATGGAAAAAAAATATTTTATAAAAACATTATAGTATAACAAAAATAATATTTTGAAGTTGATTTTAAAGATTACTTATATTATATAAGGGGTTATAGGAGGATTAAAAATAGAAGATATATGTTTTAAGATCAATATTTTTGATATAATAATAGCTTCCAGAAAATGGTTTGATTAAAGCTAATAGGTGAACCCGCACTATTAATTAAACAAAAGTATGTTAATGACATGTAAATAGATCCATTATAAAACAAATATGTTTAGTTTTAAAGGTGTATCAATGAAAAATAATAAGACAAATATGGATATAAAGAGAGCCTTGGGAACCTTTATCTTTCTCTTTGCACTTCCTCTATTGGATTGAGTCTAAGGTCATCCGAGGAGGGTCTTTTGGATAAATTAAAGCCTTGAGAATATGTAAGTGGGATTTTATGGAGGTATTTTGGTATATGTTTTGAAAAGTAAAGTGTTTTAGATTTGATGAGAAAGGGTTGTATTAGGGGTGTTTGTATAGTCATGGGGTATTTTAGAATAATGTATTGATTATTTTATTATTTAATCCAAATACTATGAATTGTGTTGATTAATAGAATTTAAATTAGTGTGTGATTTAAATATTGTGGTTTATATGAAATTTTAATATATTCAAATCTTAAATTCCTCTTGATAACATGTTATTAAAACTAAAGTATAAAAAAATATTTTTATTAAAATAAAATATAATTCAAGCATTAAAATTTAAAATAAAGGGTTATAAATTAAAATTAAAATTTTCAAATGCATAATTTTACTCAATAAGTACATTTTAATTAATAAAAATATTTATAAATTTTTTATCCACAATTATATCATGATTATGTCATAAAAATTACTGTATTCATAACATCTATATTTTTCATTATTCACTAAAAATTCAACCATTTCGGTTTACTACAAAAAAACTATTCTATGAAAATTTTTACAAGATGATTCCAAAAATTAAATCCATTTTATCACATCCAAATTTTAAATATTATAAATTTATCCTTTAAATAATACATAAAAAATTTAACTAGAATGGGTATTATTTATTTTGTAATGAGTAATTACATTTCCTTTTGTTATTATTAATTAATTATTGTATGATTAGAAAATTAATTATCATTAAAATATAAAAATATATTTTAAATATATATAACATTTTAAAAAATATTCTCTAAATTTATAACATTTTAATTTTTTAATTTTTTCATAAAGATTACTATTTTACTAAATAGATAAGAAAAAAAATATTAAAATTTAAAATTATTTATGTTTTAATTTATATAATTTGAGAAATTGTTTTATAAATTTTTAATAATTATAATTATTTATTTTAAATATTAATTTATAGGAATTTTACTAGTTTTAATGATAGGTTATTATTTCAACAGACAATTATTATTTTCAATATCTAATTACTATTCCAATAGTTAAATGGTTATTATAAACTCTATAAATACCATGTATTTAATTTATTTTTAATTTATGTAATTTTTTTCAAATTTACTTCTATTTCCTTTATAAAATTTCAATCTCAATTTTGATAGTGATTTTTCATTTTAAAGTGTTGTTCCCATCTATGATAATTCTAAGAGACTACAACACAAAAGAATTTCAAATTAAAGTTATGCTATTAGTATGTGTTTACTTTATCATTATACTATTATCAATTTTAAGGAATGTATTTATAATATTTATGTAATTTTATACATTACCATTAGTTTTTGTTCCATTGAATGTAACTTTATAGTTTTTTATACCAATATGATAATGTCATGACCCGTCCTCAGGGACCGTGTCGTGACTACCCCAAGCCCGCCTTCCATAGGTCAGGGGATGGCGACTAGCACCAAGGCATAATTCCCGGTAAGAAAAGGAAGGTATTGCTTTTGTAAAGTAAACAAGCACCACAGAGTAAGCAAGCGGAAAAGTAAACACTAAGTAAAAACAGAGCACAACTGTAAGTGAGGAAAAGTAAATGGGCCAGTATAAAAACCCAAACTGAAAGTAAAGTACAACTCGAAAGGGAAAAAAACAACTGATAAGTAAAAGCCGCTACACCGAGCTATCCACTGGAAATCCCACCTGAAGGGTGGGTACAGATAGCTCCACTGCTCCTCGTGTCCCGTCATCCGCTCCGAGTACGTCCCGCCCAGTGGTCCACCTCCAGGTACCATCTTGCTCTGCAAGCCTCAACCACGATCAACGTTGTCCATCGTCTTCTACCAACACAACGTAGTGCGGGCATAGCCCGTGCAGGGGTGAGTATAAGTTACTCAGTAGGGACCCCGAGACCCCCAAAGGTCTCCCAAAATACAAAAAGGATAAACCACAAAGGAAAGATACAATCACTAAGTAACAACCGACACTGGTTAGTTATATTCCCATACATATACCTAAGTCATCAATTTAATACACTCCAACCTCCGAGCCCAAGTACAACTCAGTCGACACAGGAAAGTATATGTATTCCACACAGGAAAGAAAACGTAATCCACACAGGATAGCACAACACAATCCACACAGGAAAGCAAACAGGTTTCAGCTCACACAGGTATAATTTTTCGAAGACGATAGAGATGATCACTGATCCATCTAAGTCATCGGACCCACAAAGGATCAATAGGTACTAACCCCCACAAAGACCCACACAGGATCGGTAGGAAACTAACCCCCGCAAAGACCCACACAGGATCGGACCCACACAGGATCTGTAGGCGCTGGCTCACACAGAACCGCTGAGCGCTGACCCACACAGGATCGGACCCACACAGGATCGGTAGCACTGATCCACCTAGGATCGTTGAGTGCAGTAATCGTCGTCGTCGAATCCACTGAGGATCTCTGCACAGTCGTCATCGCAGTCACAGTAGCAGTCGCAGCCAGCTCTAGGGTTCCCGCACATAGCAAGCTCATTCGGGAGGGTCTGATCCACGAGCCGAGAGGCTGATACATCAACTGTCACATAGTCTAGATTTTATGTATCCAAAAGTTCTGTATCGTCAACAGGAACTCAACGCAACAGACGGCGCGCCAATCGGACGCCCAGTCTGAGAGTTATTGGTTTTTTCGTCCCAGGGGACCGGTTGGTTTTTAAGGCAAAACCAACCCGACCGTACTCCACCTGCATCCAAACATCGGGCGGAGTATGCCAAAAGATCCTTCTCACTAAGAGGAACTCAACAAAGTCGATGGCACATCAATCGGACGTCCGTAGCTCAAGATATGAGTGTTTCCACTCCGAGGGCCCGGTTGGTTTCGTGTACGAACCAACCCAGCCAAACTCAAAGTATTCCGAAACCATGAGTGCGATATACCGAAACGATCGTCTCGATCCAAGGATCGTATCACCGCTGACGGCGCATCGTTTGGAAGTCTGTAGCCCGGGTTATGGGTATTTGAACACAAACAGTCCGATAACGGGGGTTTCGGGCCCGGACCGACCCGGCCCGAGACCCCCTGGTTGGTCCGAACCGGGTCGACCCGCCCCGGCCCGGCTGGGCGCAGCCTGGCCCGACGCGGCCCGGCCCGGCCCGGCCTGGCGCGGCCTGGCTGGGCACAGCGCGCTGCCGGCTCGGCTCGTCGCCGAGCCGTTTCGGCAAAGGGGGGGGGGGGGCGCATGCCCCCCTGTGTAACCCCCCCCCCAGATTATGGTTGGTTGTTTGAACCGGATGGAAAAATTTAATTCCCCCGGCTCCTTCACTTTCCGGTCGGCCCGACCTGGCCGGCCGGTTCCTTCTCAATGGGACCGGCGGTGGCCGGTCCACTTTCGGCTCCGATGTCGGCGGCTCGGTCCGGCTGCCGGTCACCATGCTCCACCGCGGCCCGGAACAGGCCGCGACCCTTGTCGTCCGGCGTGGTGCGACGGCACCGCACCCCTCCGCCGCGGACCCGCTCCGGCCGCGGCACCTTCGACTTCCTTCGACGCGGCGCGACGCCGTCGTGTTCTTGTTCGACTTCTCGGCGTGGCGCGACAGCGTCGCGTAATACTTGTCGAGCGATTCTCACGTGGTGCGACGTCACCATGCCATCCCGTTCCATTCACAAAGAAACAATCATGAACATAGGAGGGGGTTAGGCCATGTTTTTGCGGTCCGGCCCCCTCTTGTTAAACGATAACATTTAGTCTATTAACCACGAAGTTCAACATGCTAGAATCAAGAACGAAAAATAATTTAATAAGATAACAATAATCCCCTACCTCGGTTCAGGAACGGTGTTCGTCAACGACCCGCGGAAGACGAGCGTCGCGAATTTCGGGTGTCGCGGGGAAAGAACGTCGACGTCGCGAAGCGAGGATTCGAAGTCGTTGACGGTGATTTCATCGCGGAAAACCGTCACGGAAGAGACAACGCAGAAGAAGAACGTCGCGTCGCAGATACGGCGTCATGGAAGAACGGTGTTCTTCGGCGGAGAAGTTCTTCATTGAAGAACGGTGTTCTTCACGTTCTTCGTCGAGGAAGAAGGTGTTCCTTAGCTTTTTCTCCAAAAATCTCTCAAACAACCCAACACCAACCCCCAATAAAATAAGTTCTAAACTTATTTTATTAACACAACAAAGCATTTTAAATTCAATTGTTTGAATTTCAAAAACTTCAATGTAACTCACCAAATTAATTACAACAAGTTCTCAAATATTAATGAAGGTGAGTTAATGGGGAGTTAGGAATGTGAGGGGTTAAGAGGGGTTAGGGAGTTATGAAAAAATTGAAAAGGTGGGGGGTTCGTGTGGGCCCTACCCTTTTAATTATCCACACATGGGAAGTTGGGTGGAGGTGGGCCCCACCACCAACTTCCCATGGGAGAAACTAACCACCTTGAAAAAGAAATAAAATTTATTTAACAATTTTATTTACTTTTTAATTAAACCCCGTTAAAATAACTTCTTCTCCCGCACAAACGCAACTACGTTAAAGGTTACCTTAAGCGATTTCTGGCGTTGCGAGTTCATCAGTGCCATCAGATTTCAATTCCGAGCACCGGTTCAAAAGATAGGAAAACCCGCTCGTTCGTTCATTGAACGTACCTGAGCCAAACTTCAGAAATTGATTCCGGGCACACCGGGCCTCGGAATCAGGTGCCGTCAGAAACCGCATTCTTGTAAAATTCCAAAAATAATTAAGAAAAAATTTCCCTTGAATTTTACTTGTCTTTACATTACTCCCACCTCAGGGCTTTACGTCCCCGTAAAGATACATCAAAACTAGGGAAACAAATGAGGGTACTGAGCACGCATCTGAGCCTCCCGCTCCCAAGTGCTCTCCTAGAGGTTCTCGTGTTGCCATCTAATGTGCACTAGAGGAATCGACCATCCACATAGGACCCTCTCCTGTCGATCCTCGATCTCCACCGGGACCTCCGTAAAAGTCTCCCCATCATCAACGTCAAGCTCCCCATGGTCAATGATGTGCATCGGGTCGTGCACGTATCTCCTCAGCTGAGATACGTGGAAGAGGTCGTGCACCCGGTGCAACTGAGGTGGTAGAGCAAGGCGATAAGCCACCTCACCAATCCTGCTGAGGACCTGGAAGGGTCCGATGAAGGGCATAGATAACTTTCCGCCTCGGCCAAATCTCCGTAAACCATGTCGAGGAGAGACACGCAAGAAGATGTGATCACCATCCTCAAACTCTAGTGGCCTCCACCTCTTGTCAGCGTATGACTTATGCCGGCTTTGAGCTGTCCTCATCCACTCCTGGATGACCTGGACCTTCTATATCGTGGCCTGGACCATCTCTGGTCCCAAAAGTACTGACTCCCCAGGTTCTGTCCAGCACAATGGAGATCTGTAAGGTCGGCCGTACAATTCCTCGTACGGTGCCATCCCAATGGTGGAGTGGTATCTGTTGTTGTACGAAAACTCCACCAAGGGTAGGTGGTCCTCCCAGCTATGACCAAAGTCGAGGACACATGCGCGGAGCATGTCCTCGAGAGTCTGAATGGTTCTCTCCATCTGACCATCCGTCTGAGGGTGAAAGGCTGTGCTCAGACGTAGCTGCGTCCCAAACACCTCCTGCAACCCCTTCTAAAGCCAGGAAGTAAAGAGAGCATCTCGATCGGAGACGATAGATGATGGCACACCGTGAAGCCGAACAATCTCCTGAATGTAAAGACATCCCAAGCTCTCCACTGAGCCCTGCTCTTTGATGGGTAAGAAGTGAGAAGACTTGGTGAGTCGGTCGAAAATCACCCATATGGAGTCGTGACCTCTAGAAGTACGTGGAAGTCCAGTCACGAAGTCCATAGATATCCCGTCCCACTTCCACTCCGGGACCTCCAAGGGCTGTACCAGGCCTTCTGGTACCTGGTGCTCAGCCTTCACCTGCTGAAAGGTGAGGCATCGAGAAACGAACTCTGCCACAGCCTTCTTCATGCCTGGCCACCAGTGCTGTCGTCTGAGATCCTGGTACATCTTTGCCACTCCAGGATGTACCGCCAAAGGAGAAGTGTGAAACTCCCTCAGCACCTCCTCCCGTGAAGCGACTGGTACCATGGTACATCCTATGAAAAGGATTTCGTGCTCTACTCCAAAGGAGAAACCATTAGGTGCCTGTCCTGAGGATATCTGTGCACGCCGCATCTCACAGTTAGTGTCCCCATGTTGTGCCTCTCTGACCTGCTGTAGAAGTGGAGGAGTGACTGTGAGAGACTGAAGGAAGGCTTCCCCATCTCTATCCACAAAGGATGTATGCAAAGAGGCTAGCTGCTCCGTCGCCTCCTCAAGTAGCTAAATGCCCGTCCTCCTGCTGAGGGCATCGGCTACTACGTTCCCCTTCCTAAGAGTATAGATTATCTCAAAGTCATGGTCCTGGAGGAACTCAAGCCATCACCGTTGTCTCAGGTTCAGGTCCTTCTGCGAGAAGATATACCTGAGACTCTGATGGTCAGAAAAGACTGTAAAGCGCTCGCCCATCAGATAGTGTCGCCATGTCTTCAGAGCGAAGACCACTGCTTCTAACTCCAGGTCATGGGTAGTGTAGTTTTTCTCATGTGGCCTCAACTGTCGTGATCCATAGGCAATCACAGCCCGCTCCTGCATCAGGACACATCCGATTCCGGTCCCTGATGCATCGCAGTAGACTATGTATCCAACTCCATCCTCAGGCAACCTCAAGATAGGAGCGCTGGTCAAATCTCTGCCTCATCTCCTGGAAGCTCTGCTGACATCTGTCTAACCACATGAAGGGTTTCCCCTTCTTCGTCAAATCTGAGAGTGGTGCCGCAACTCTGGAGAAGTCTGGCACGAATCTCCAGTAGTATCCGGCTAAACCCAAGAAACTCCGCACCTCCGTCATGCTCCTGGGTGGCTCCCAAGCTAACACTACCTCGATCTTCGTAGGATCCATTGCAACTCCCTCCTCAGAGATGACGTGTCCCAAGAAGTGGACTTCACGTATCTAGAACTGGAACTTGGAGAGCATACCATAAATCTGGTGCTCTCGGAGTGTGTCTAGTACAACCCGTAAGTGGTAGGCGTGATCCTCCTCAGTCGTCGTGTAGATCAAAATGTCGTCGATGAAGACCACGACAAATCGATCGAGGTATGGCTGAAAGATCCTCTTAATGAGGTCCATGAACACTTCTGGAGCATTGGTTACACCGAAAGGCATAACCAAGAACTCATAGTGGCCATACCGACATCTGAAGGTCGTCTTCTGCACGTCCTCATCTCTAACTCTGAGCTGATGATAGCCTGACCTGAGGTCTATCTTCAAGAACCGCCGTGCTCCCTTGAGCTGATCAAAGAGGTCATCAATCCTCAGTATCGGATACTTGTTCCTCATTGTCACCTGGTTCAGGCGACGATAGTCGACACACAGTCGCAAGCTCCCATCTGCCTTCTTGGCGAACAATATCGGGGAAGCCCAGGGTGAAACACTGGGTCGGATGAACCCCTTGCCCGGCAAGTCCTCCAACTATAACCGTAGCTCACAAAGCTCAGCGGGGTCCATCCGATACACTGGAGTCGATATCGGGGTTGTCCTGGGGTATAGGTCAATATAAAAGTCTACCTCTCTGCGAGGAGGTAACCCTGAAACGTCGTCGGGAAAAACGTCTGCAAACTGATCCACCACTGCAGGAAAACCAGGACTCCGCACGTCAACTGCTCCTAGGATGAGGCTAGCCAACTGATGAGTGATGGGTTGTCCTCTCCTCCGCGGAAGTCCATTCTGTGCTGCAAAGGCTCCCTTCTCGCCGGTGAAGGTGAACCTGCTCCCGTCAGTGCGTACACATCGCACCTTGCGCCTAAAACAGTAAATTTTTGTATGGACCGTAGACAACCAATCCATGCCCAAGATGACGTCGTAAGGCCTTGACGCCGCTACAAGAGGATCACAGTCGAAGCTCTCGCCTCCTAGAGTAAGCTCACACTGTCAGCACTAGTGCGTAATCATCGAGTCTGCTCCCGTAGGAGTCTCTAGCCGTAAGGATCGAGCCAACGGCTCTGTCGGAATCTCCGAGCTCTGAACAAGGGCCGTGGCTATGAAAGAGTGACTTGATCCTGTGTCTATAAGTACCGCAGAAAGGGTGGAATAGACACAGATAGTACCTCGAATCATCTCTGGTGCACCGTGGTCGTAGGCCTCTACTGCCTGGAGTTGTGCCTGTCTCTGCCTGCCAGCTCCCTGTGGTCGGGGTGGACCTCCTGGTGGTGGTGGTGGTATAGCCTCAAAATGTCGCCCACCACCTGCTGCTCGGCCAGCTTCTCTGCCTCGTTCGCCTCCTCCCTGCGGACCGCCACGGTCGACCCTCTGCCTCTACCTCAGTGGTCCCTCAACCGTATGCTGCTCCTCGGCACGGCGAGTCGGGCAGTCATGAGCCATGTGGCCCTGCCCGCCGCACGAGTAGCATTGTCTTCCTCTTGAAAGACAGGCTCCGCGCTGTGTGCCCCGCACTGCTGAGCCAGTGTCTTGAGGTTGTCTGCCTGAGGGTCTGGTCTGCCTATACCTCTGAGTCATCCGTCGACTGCCTACTGCAGAAGAATCTGCTACGTGCCGCCCTGCGGTGGGTCTCGGTGCTGGTGTAGACTCAGCAAGAAAACTCTCGATTAAAAGGGCCCGCTCCAGTACTCCTGTCTGAGTCGGAATGCTGAGGGAGATCAGCGATGCCCTGATCTCGTGTCTCAATCCCTGATCAAAGGTCCAGGCCCGGAATAATGGGTCTCGTACCATGTCGGTCGAGTAGCGCGAGAGATCAGTAAATCTCACCGAGTACTGAGCAACCGTCATGTTGCCCTGTCGCAGCTGAAGAATCTCCTGAATGCGTACCGCACGAAGGGTGTCTGGAACAAACTCTGAGCGGAAGAGTCTCTCAAAGTCTGACCAAAGAAGAGATGCCTCATCGTGCACCTGGACCATCAAGATCCACCATCGGCCCGCTGCTACGTGCAGTAGGCTCGTAGCGAGGATCACCATGAGGTCTTCTGGTGTCCTCACTAGCCTGAAAAGACGTACGACTGCCTCTAGCCAGTCCTCGGCTGCCTGGGGGTCCGTCTCCCCATAGAACCTGGGTGGTCGCTGGCGCTGAAACTCATGCAGTGCGCTGAGGCGATGTGCATCGTCAGCGACTGGTGCTGGAAGTATCAGGGGCTCGGCTGGTAGAGCTACCGCCGGTGCCACTACTGACAAAGGTCCCTACACCGAGGCCTCGTCTCTCGGTGGGCTATCGTCATGCTCGACTCTCGGAACCCTAGCTGGCTGTCGTCATGGGGCCATCCTGAAAAGTAAACAGGTGTGCCATGGTCAGAACAGTATACCTGGTGAGCTGATACAAAGTAATCACAAAGAAAACTTGAAACACACAGGCAATCAATGTTTTCGTGCATTAAGTCGGAAATCAGAAGTCAGGGTCCTGGTGTACGGATACGTCGACCGCCGCACCAATACTGGACTCCATGGACTGATAACCACACTCAATATGCTAAACACTATTGCTTCACATAGAAAAGATCAGATTTCGCGGTATAACCAAACTACTCTGATACCAATTTGTCACGACCCGTCCTCGGGGCCCGTGCCGTGACTACCCCAAGCCCTCCTTCCATATGCCAGGGGTTGCCGACTAGCACCAAGGCGTAATTCTCGGTAAAAAAAGAAAGGCATTGCCTTTGTAAAGTAAACAATCACCATAGAGTAAGCAAGCGGAAAAGTAAACACTAAGTAAAAACAGAGCACAACTGTAAGTGCGGAAAAGTAAATGGGCCAGTATAAAAACCCAAACTGAAAGTAAAGTACAACTCGAAAGGGAAAACAGTAACTGAAAAGTAAAAGCCGCTACACCGAGCTGTCCACTGGAAATCCCACCTGAAGGGTGGGTATAGATAGCTCCACTGCTCCTCGGGTCTCGTCGTTCGCTCCGAGTACGTCCCGCCCAGTGGTCCACCTCCAGGTACTGTCCTGCTCTGCAAGCCTCAACCCCGATCAACGCTATCCGTCATCTGCAACCAACACAACGTAGTGCGGGCATAGCCCGTGCAGGGGTGAGTATAAGTTACTCAGTAGGGACCCTGTGACCCCCGAAGGTCTCCAAAAATCCACAAAGGATAAACCACAAAGGAAAGATACAATCACTAAGTAACAACCGACACTGCTTAGGTATATTCCCATACATATACCTAAGTCATCAATTCAATATGCTCCAACCTCCGATCCCAAGTACAACTCAGCCCACACAGGAAAGTATACATATTCCACACAGGAAAGAAAATGTAATCCACACAGGATAGCACAACATAATCCACACAAGAAAGAAAACAGGTTTCAGCTCACACAGGTATACTTCTTCGAAGATGCTAGAGATGATCATTGATCTATCTAAGTCATAGGACCCACAAAGAATCGATAGGTATTAACCCCCGCAAAGACCCACACAGGATCGGTAGGAAACTAACCCCCGCAAAGACCCACACAGGATCGGACCCACACAGGATCTGTAGGCGCTGGCTCACACAAAACCGTTGAGCGCTGACCCACACAGGATCGGACCCACACAGGATCGGTAGCACTGATCCACCTAGGATCGCTGAGTGTTGTAATCGTCGTCGTCGAATCCACTGAGGATCTCTTCACAGTCATCGTCGCAGTCACAGTAGCAGTCGCAGTCAGCTCTAAGGTTCCCGCACATAGCAAGCTCGTTCGGGAGGGTCCGCTCCACGAGCTGAGAGGCTGATACATCAACTATCACATAGTCCAGAGTTGATGTATCCAAAAGTTCCGTATCGTCAATAGGAACTCAACGCAACAGACGGCGCGTCAATCGGACGCCCGGTCTGAGAGTTATTGGCTTTTTCGTCCCAGGGGCCCGGTTGGTTTTTAAGGAAAAACCAACCCGACCGTACTCCACCTGCGTCCAAACCTCTGGCGGAGTATTTCAAAAGATCTGTCTCACTAAGAAGAACTCAACAAAGTCGACGGCACGTCAATCGGACGTCCGTAGCTCATGATATGAGTATTTCCGCTCCGAGGGCCCGGTTAGTTTCGTGTAAGAACCAACCCGGACAAACTCAAAGTATTCCTAAATCTTGAGTGCGATATACCGAAACGACCGTCTCGATCCAAGGATTGCATCACCACTGACGGTGCATTGTTTGGAGGTCCGTAGCCCGAGTTATGGGCATTTGAACCCAAACAGTCCGATAATGGGGGTTTCGGGCCCGGACCGACCCGGCCCGAGACCCCCCGGTTGGCCTGGACCGAGTCGACCCACCCCGGACCGGGTTGACCCGCCCCGGCCCGGCGCAGCCCGGCCTGGCGGACCGGCTGGGCACAGCGCGCCCAGCGCGCTGCCGGCTCGGCTCGTGGCCGAGCCGTTTCGGCAAAGGGGGGCCCTGCCCCCCTGTGTAACCCCCCCCCCAAATTATGGGGGTTCGTTTGAACCGGTCGGGGGAATTTAATTCCCCCAGATCCTTCCCTTTCCGGCCGGCCGGTTCCTTCTCAACGGGACCGGCGGTGGCCGGTCCCCTTCCGGCTCCGACGCCGGCGGCCCGGTCCAGCCGCCGGTCACCATGCTCCGCCGCGGCCCGGAACTGGCCGCGACCCTTATCGTCCGGCGTGGTGCGACGGTACCGCGCCCCTCTGCCGTGGCCCCGCTCCGGCCGCGGCGCCTTCGACTTCCTTCGACGCGGCGCGACGGCATCGCGTTCTTTTTCGACTTCTCGGCATGGCGCGACGGCGTCGCGTAATACTTGCTGAGCGATTCTCGCATGGTGCGATGACACCACTCCATCCCGTTCCATTCACAAAGAAACAATCATGAACATAGGAGGGGGTTAGGCCGTGTTTGTGCGGTCCGGACCCCTCTCGTTAAACAATAACATTTAGTCGATTAACCACGAAGTTCGACATGCTAGAATCAAGAACGGAAAATAATTTAATAAGATAACAATAATCCCCTACCTCGGTTCAGGAACGGTGTTCGTCAACAACCCGTGGAAGACGAGCATCGCGGAGATCGGGCGTCGTGGGGAAAGAACGTCGACATCGTGAAGCGAGGATTCGAAGTCGTTGACGGCGATTTCGTCGCGGAAAACCGTCTCGGAAGAGATGACGCAGAAGAAGAATGTCGTGTTGCCGATACGGCGTCACGGAAGAACCGTGTTCTTCGGCGAAGAAGTTCTTCATTGAAGAATGGTGTTCTTCGCATTCTTCGTCGAGGAAGAAGGTGTTCCTTAGCTTTTTCTCCAAAAATCTATCAAAAAACCCAACACCAACCCCCAATAAAATAAGTTCTAAACTTATTTTATTAACACAACAAAGCATTTGAAATTCAATTGTTTGAATTTCAAAAACTTAAATGTAACTCACCAAATTAATTACAACAAGTTGTCAAATATTAATGAAGGTGAGTTAATGGGGAGTTAGGAATGTGAAGGGTTAAGAGGGGTTAGGGAGTTAGGGAAAAATTGAAAATGTGGGGGGTTAGTGTGGGCCCTACCCTTTTAATTATCCGCACATGGGAAGTTGGGTGGAGGTGGGCCCCACCACCAACTTCCCATGGGAGAAACTAACCACCTTGAAAAAGTAAAAAAATTGATTTAACAATTTTATTTACTTTTTAATTAAACCCCATTAAAATAACTTCTTCTCCCGCATAAACGCAACTACGGTAAAGGTTCCCTTAAGCGATTACCGGAGTTGCAAGTTCATCGGTGCCATCGGATTTCAATTCCGAGCACCGGTTCAAAAGATAGGAAAACCCGCTCGTTCGTTCACTGAACGTACCTGAGCCAAAATTCGGAAATTGATTCCGGGCACACCGGGCCTCAGAATCAGGTGCCGTCAGAAACCGCATTCTTGTAAAATTCCAAAGAAAATTAAGAAAAAATTTCCCTTGAATTTTACGGGTCTTTACAAATAAAATAAAAGTACTTGTATTGTAATGAAATATTTATAGGGTAATATCATGTTTTACAATATCCTCTACTAAATAATTTCATCCTCTAAATTTGGGGTATCTATAAATCCATGAACCATTGTAGGTAATTTTTTTCATTAATCCATCAGTCCCCTATTTTTCCTCTTTCAACTTGTGATTCCTCCAAAGTACATTAACTAGTTAAGTTATTCAATTCTACAAAACTTACTATGTGGTGTCAATAATCTGGATAGGCTCTTCCATATAGGATAAGTTATTTTTACATTCTATTTATTTAGTAATGATTACATGTGTTAGGTTTCCATGTACTTCCTTAATTATGACACTTGGAATATATCCTATACTTTAGAGATATTGGGTGGTGTATCCAAATGATAATACATGTATCCAATTCTCTCTTAAATATCAAAATTCCCAACATATCATGAACTTAGCTTTTTATTCTAATAAAATCCTATAACTACCTTTTTTATTGGTACCTTTAATAATATATAGTCCTATACTTAGAATTTCATGTCTTTTCTCTGATTATCATTTTATATTTTTTACCTAATTTTCTCTATCTTTTTATGTTTTTGGATAGCTCACACTTCCTCTATTGTCTCCCAAACTGGTAATGTACAAATTAGAATTCATCCCATTAATTTATTTCATTATATTATAGAATGAAATCTTTTCCCATATAAATATTTGTATGGCTCCATTTGAATATTTTATATGAATGCTATTTTTTATGTGAATTCCACCAGAGGAATTTTCTAGTCCCAAGTTTCTTTTAAGTCAAGTAAGAAAGTCCTCAACATGCCCTATAAAATTTGGATAGTCCTTTCATCATATCCATACATCTGAGCATTATAAGAAGTGCTCAAATATAACACATTTTTAGATACTTATAAATACTTTTCCAAATTTTTTATGTGAAATGAGGGTCATGAATAGATATAATTGATATATAGGAACCATGAAGCCTTCCAACATCATTAATATAAATCTATAAAAGAATATATAGGGTTAAATCCTCCCTTATTTCTTGAAAATGGGAAAAATTTATAAGAGGATCCACAATAACCCATATTGTATCATTTCTCTTTGATGTATTAAGAAGTCCAATGATAAGTTCCATTATGAGATTGTCGTACTTGTATATTAGTATTGGTAGAAGTTTCATGGAAACTTTTGAGATATATCTCTCATCCTTTAATTGTTAATATATCAAACATTAAGATGCATAGTCATATATTTCTTAATTAATTCCATCCTACTGAATGTGTTTTCATAAATCCATATACATCTTGGTTCTACAAGGTTTTATGGACAAATTTTATCCATGGGCTTGATCTAACATTTATTTCTTTATCTCATTTTTTGATTGTACACATGATCTCTTCCTAATTTTCAAAACTCCTAAGTAATACATAAACTCTATTAGTTTCTTGTCATTTATATATTAAAATATTTTAAACCCTTTTCATAATGTTGATAAATATTTTTCTTCTATGACATATATTATTGGAAAATTATTTGGAAAAAGAATGATATTTCCCCTTCCATAATAATTTCCATATAAAATTTTATAAAATACATGAATATTATAAGCATTTCTATCCTCATCATGGATAAAACTCCCTGATCCTTCCAACTTAAGTAATTTACTATGTTTTTTTCTATCTCATTTTGGTAATGTATCCTACAATTATAGTCCTTGAGTAGTTCCAAACATTATTTTTTCCTATTGTTAAGACATTTTTGTGAGAATATATAATTTAAAATTATATAATCCATATATATGTAAAATATTTCACTATTAAAATAATTTCTCAATATACACAAAGAAAATATTGATACTACCAATTAAAATATTACAATTTTGGTAATTTTTCTCATGGGTATTTAATTGACTTAATGCGTAAGCAAAAAAAATTCATTTTTCATAAGGTAACATCCCAATCCTTTCTTCAATGTATCACTAAATATAAAAAATCCTTCTTTCATCACCGGTAAAGTTAATGTTGGTGTTTTGATTATTATTTGATTTAGCAATTAAAAAAATTGCATTCTTTTTACCATGTGAATTTTACACCTTTATTATTTAACTTGATTAATGGCTTAGCTAATTGGAAAAAAATTTCAAAAGATCATCGTTAGTAACCAACCAATCCAAGGAAAATATGCATTTAATTAATATTAATTGGGGTTTTTAATTATTTAACCACCTTGTTATTTTAAGGATCAATGGATTTCTATATTTAGAGACAATATGGCTAATAAAAGAAACTTGTTAAAGCCAAAATACACACTTACTTAATTTCCCAGATGACTTATTCTCTGTTGGAGTTTTGAATAAAATCTATAATTGGTAGTTATTTTCTACATATCTATTAGATTATATCAATACATAATCAGAAAATACCACAAAAAAATTATCAATATAATCATTGAAGAAACTATTCATCGGTTCTAAGAATTGAGAGTGAATTCATTAATACAAATGGCTTTATGTAAACTCATAATGTTCATGCCTTGTATGAAATGTTATAATTAGTATATCATCCTTATTAAATTTTAATTGATAATAAATAGATTAAAAATAATGTATTAGAAGTATTAATCTCTTTTAATTTGATCAAATGGGTCATCAATGCATGAAAAAGATTTTTGTTCTTAATAGTAATTTCATTGATCTCCTTGTAATCGATGAACAACCTCATAGACTATTTTTTTCTAAATAGAATGGATTCTCCATAAGGTGATATATAAGGGTATATGAATCCCTTATTACACAAATCCTATAGTTTCTTATTTAATTCCATATATTCGAGTAGATTTATTCTATAGGGTGTCTTAGATATGGATCTCACAATAAGGATGAGATCAATAGAGAATTCAACATTATGATCAAATGGGTACCGAGGTCATTACTCTATAAGAACATTAATATAATATTTATCACTCAATATATAATTAATTATTATAGTGTCATTATCTTTAATAGAATGTATTTACGCTTATTCTTCTCTTAGAATCTCATTAAGATGAGCCACTTGAGGTTGTTCCTAACAAGACTCGATTTATGAAGTATATCCTCTAAAAACAAGGGATTATATGGTAGCTTCACAAATTTTAATCCCATTATCATTGTAATAAATCCATACATTATACTCTTATAATCAATTCATTCCAATAATTATGTAAAATTCAACCAATTATATGATAATCTTTTTTTCAACTATAAAATTCCATGTAGTTTAATAGAGGTATACCCATGTATTTTTACTTAAATAAGATTTATATTTTGAGTTTTAACTAAAACCTTTTTTTATAATGGATTAGGGGATGATTCAATGATCTTATCAAATGTTTATGATATAAAATAGTATTCATATATAGAATCAAATAATTTATTATATAACATTGATTTTATGATCTAAGTACATATTATCACATTATTTGAAACCTTAACTTACATTATAGCAATTTTATACTCTCAAAATTTCTCTTTTGCCTCTTCTGAGGTAGATTCCTTGAAAACTTAAAATAGTTCTCCATCTTTTTGGAGTTTAAGCATTGAACAATAATAGATTCTATAATTTATCTTCACTAATTATATTGATTCACTTTATTTATAAACTTGTAAAAAACTATCAATCAGTTCAAGAAATACCCAAGGTACTTACTTCCATAATTATTAGATATTGAAAATTATACCCTTCACTTATTCTTCTTTGCTAATTTATTTACATAAACTTCATATTATTCTCTTGGTTTACTATCAAAATATAAGACTTAGAGACCTTTTTCAATATAGATAGAACTTTTCACTATCTCCCCATATGAGAAAAAATTTTGGGATACAAATTCCCTTCGAATGATTGTATTAATATCATCCAAGAAGTGGTCAATCTTGATTTATTTATTTTATAAATAGTCCAAAACAAGAATTTATATCCTTGTAAAGTGATGAATCATACTCATAAATAGTTTCCACAACCTTTGGTCTTAAATTCAAGATTTTTCTTTCCATGTTAACCCATTTATCTCAAGGAAACGTTTTCTCACATAATAGTTTTTTAAAAGAATTTGATGAAATTATTTTTATCACTTCCTCCTTATTAATATTTTTAATAAATGACCATAATTAAAATATATCTCCATGTATATTAAAAACCCATAATTAAATTATCCCTTTAACTATATTTTAAAATGATGAATATCTTCACTATAAATTTAATCCATTACACTTACACAAATGGATTAATTCTTTCTTTAAATGATAAAGGTTTCATACCACATGAAATGGTCCAATGTTGTCACACCCATTTGAGGAGATATAGGTTGATCTACATAGGTGAGGTATTTTTTATAACCTCAGTCAAATTCCTTAATATAGTGTGATTAGTTATAATAATAATTTCTTCTTTCCCTCAATAGGGAAATCTCTAAACTAATTATATGTGTTGGAATAGTATTGGATCCCTCCATTGGGGGCCATTAATAAATCATTTCATATTATAATTTGATTATAAATAACACTATAAATTTAAAAACATAGTATATAATTCATATTCATTTATTACAATATCATGTCAAATATTCCATTAATTCAATAAAAATTTCTATAATTTTCTAATGTTTTATCATAATGATTGGTGTCTAAATTTGTTCATTTAAATCTATTTTTTTAGTTTTTTAATAAACTGAATTTGATACCAACTATAACAACATAAACACCTTCAACCTAGATTATTCAATCATTTATTACCTTGGAATATTTGAGGATCAAAATTTTAGTAGTCTTAAGATACTAGATATATATTTGATCGTTATATTATAATGGATCAAAAATTAAATCATAAAAAACACAAAAGCATTATTATTATGTTATTTATGATCCAAAGATCACACATAGAATTCATTATTATTTCCTAGAAAATGGTTTAATAATATAAAGGGGTGAGATCTAAAGCTCGGTAATGGTTATCATATAGTATAAGGAAACATGGAATAAGAATGACATATATAATATAGTTGGAGTAAATAAGTCAATAAGTTTCATAAAACTAAGTACAAAACATACGATATCTTATAATGATGGAAAGCATAATGTTAGAAATTATAACCATGTTATTATGGCTTCACCTAAGACATCTTACATAAATGGTCAGTTATACACTAAATACCCAAGTTATTTTATCTCATGAGACTTACTGATGCATCGAGGGGCTATATAATTTTACGCCCCACCTATTACTTAATATGTCCAATTAAAGCATCATATGAAATGAATAAATTAATAAACAATATAATAAATTTTATTCCATGATGAACCACTTCCATAAACTTGAATAGTCATCAATAAATATCTATATTGAAATAATTGGTACTTAAATATTAAATATTTTCCAAGTTAATAAATTATAAAACTTTCTAGATGAAGACAATTCAATAGGATTTATATAATATAGGGTAATTTCACCTTATAGAGTAATGGATTTATGATTGATTAAATAATATAAAATAAAACATAAAAATATTTGAAATGATATATAATAAATCAATGAGATTTTATAATATAGACATCATATGATAAAAATAAAATCATGAGACATAAAGAGTGATATAGAACATAATCACAAGAAAGAAAAATAGTGAGGAATCCCCGTATAAGCAACGTACGATGTAAAATATAAATATATAATAGAGGAAAGATGGCCATACATTAATTATAAAATAAGTTAAATTATAATGGTGTAAATTCAATACCTTTTATTTGAGATATAAAATATAATATAAGGAATAAATGAATAACACTTGAAAATAATAGATATTTGGAAATAAACCCTTAACTTGAGTGTTGAATTCTTTAAAACATTAATATACCATCCTAAATAATAATAAAAAATTATTAATTAAATTTTTAGAATATTTTTTAAATAAATTTCATTATTATTATTCCCGTTTAATTCATTTAATATTGTGTATTATTCTTTCATTAGGTTTATTTTTCTTCTAGTAGTTGTTTTGGGGTTGTTCAGTTAATAGTTTCAAAAAAATGTTTTATAAAAATTAGAATTTTAATATACAATGGAAATATAAGCTTAAAAAATTATGTTATAGTTCTCATGTCAATCCATAATTAGTGGAATTAAATATTATATTATATAGTTACAATACAAAATGTATTCCTCGATAAGATTGTGTTATATGACTATGATTGTTTACTTTTAATATCCTTAATATCATTTTTATTTTATAATGATGGAATCATCATGATATTATTTAATATTTATGTTATATTCAATCATGAAATCATTTTTTAATAATATATATATAATGAATAAGTAAAAATAAATCATCATCCACCACTAAGGTAGAATAAAACTACCAAAAATAATGGTGTTTTCTAAAAAGTGTTTTAAATATGGGAAAGAACTAATAGATTCTTTATTTTTATAAAAAATTATTTTGTAATTAAACAAATGTTCTAATGTCACTTTTAATGATTAATTATATTATATAAGGGGTAATATGAGAATCAAATTCATAAGATATATGTTTTAAAATTTTTATTATTTATGCAGTAACGACTTGAAGAAATGGGTTCAATGAGAGGTAATGGGATATCCCTTATTATTAATGGAATAAAAGGAAATTAATAAGATATTAATAAAATCACATAATAAAAATAAGTATAGGTTTAAAATAGTTTCAAGGTAAAAGAATCACAAATAAAAATTAAAAGAGAGACTTGGTAATCTTTACCATTCTCTTCAAACTGCCTCTTTTGGATTGAGTCTAAGGCCAATAGAGGAGGGTCTTTTGGAATGATTGGATCCTTATAAATGTTCTTAGTGGATTTTAGAGAGTGATTTGGTTATATATTTAAAAAATAAATTTTTTTTATAAGTGGGTAGAAATGGGTGGAAGAGCGGTACTTATATAACCAAGTGGGAGGGGTATCTTAGAATATTGTATTAGTTTTTTATTTTAGCCAAAAAATATAAATAATGCAGATTAATGTAAATTTTTTAAGTTAATGATTTTAAAATTTATGTTCCTTTGAAATTTTAATATTCCTAAAATCGAAATGATTCATGGAAATATTTTATTCTAAGTAATGAATAAAAAAAGTTTTTTGTTAGAATAAAATATAATTTAGGATTTTAGATTTTAAATATAGGTTTATAAATTTGATTTATTATTTTTAAAATATTTAATTTAATTATGAAATAAAATTTAATATGTGAAAAATATTATAATTTTTTTTAATTCATATTTATATCATGACGATGACATAAATCTAATGGTATTCATAAAAACATTATTTTTCACTATTCTTTAAAACATAGAATTTTTAAAGAAAAGCAAAAAATTCACCATAAGATAATTTTTACATGATAATTCTAGAATTTATATCCATTATATAAAATTGAAATTCTAAATAATATATTTTTATATTTTAAATAAAACCAAATAATACATAGAAAAATGATTTTAACTAGAATATATACTATTTATTTTACAATAAGTTAATACATTTCATATTGTTATCATTCCTTAATTATTTAATTATTTGATAATTTATTGTTATTGACTTATAAAATTGAAATTTTCAATTTATAATATATTCTATAATTGAAATAATTTTCTAAATTTATATAATTTTTATATTTAATGTTTAATATAAAGATTTCTATTTTACTAAATATGTTAAAACAGTTCTTATTAATATATATAATTTTTTATATTTTAATTTATATAGTCCTAAAGATAATTTTATAGAATTATAATATTTATAATTAATTATTTTATATATTAATATCTATTAATTTTACAACTTTGAATGGATGTGTTATTATTTAAACAATCAGTTATTATTTCCAACAGTCAACTATTATTCCAATAATAAAAACATTATTATACATACTATAAAAATAACTCATTTAATTAATTACTAATGTACTCAATTTTTATCCAATTTACATAAATTTTATTTACAAAATACCAATCTCAGTTATAATATATTATTTTATATTTTTAGTGTTATTCACATCTATAAATAATTTAAGGGATTATAATACAACAAAATTCCCAATTCTAGTTGAGTTATTTGTATGTTTTTATTTACATATTTTTCTATTTAAATTTTTATGGAGTTCATTTTTTATTCTTATGTAATAATCTACATTACCAATCATAACTATTCTAGTGAATGTTACCTAATAGTTGTCTTATACCACTATGATGGAATAAAAGGACATGTGTTGTGATGAAATACTTATAGTAGAATCACTGGAGTTATACCAAAACTATCATATAAATAAAGTTTGTGATAAATTTTAATGTATTTAGAACTAATATATATTTAGATATACAAAAGTTTATAAATATTTTTTTTAATGAGCTATGTCATTATGGGTCGGTAGATATGAAGGAAGACTGGACTCTGATGGATCTAGAGTAAAGTAGTTTTAAATTTGGAGATTTTTATTATGTTTTTGGTGTTTTATTATTAAATTAAGAGAAATTTTATATGGGTATGGATGTTTTAGTATAATTTTAGGTGCTTGGGTTAAGGAAGTAATAGGTGTTAATATCCTACATATTGATGTATATTCCACTGAGTACCCAATTGAAGCTCACCAAGTAATTGGTGAGGGCTTACCAGGTACCCTATGGGGTGTCTATGGGAAACAAGGCCTAGGATTTCCATTGAAATCTCTATAGACACGTACCATCTATCTGGTAAGTTGTTTATTAGTTTTTAAAAAAATATAATCTATTTTCATAAAACCAAAATAATCCCTCTCCCATATTTTATATGATTCACTGACCCAATATCCCCTCCCTATAATTTCTATACCTCACCCACATCTTCTCCCCTCTATTAAAGAGTTTTCTCTCATACAATTAATGGTCTATACATAATAGTGGATTGTTTCTCATGAGGTTAAGTTAAGACATATCATATTATTTGTTCTTTGTTGTCTCATGGATATTTAGGAGATAACCAATAATTTAGAACTTTTTTCCTAATACTCAAATTTTAAGTGAATTAGTAAAATTTAGTTGATGATTAAAGAAGATTTAACTCTAATGATCATGAAGTTGGTGTACCATTACATTTTAAATAATTTATTATATATTTTATGTGTGATGTTGTGCATGAACTTGAGTTTTTATGTTTGGTTTACCAAAATAATAACTGAGAGAGTGTCTATATAGTGACCCAAATTTTCAATTAGTCCCTTTGAATATTTTTTTATAATATTTTTTGAGTTGGGAACATGACTAAATTTATTTTAGAATCATTGTGGGTCTTCAAAAAATATACAATATTTTAAAAATATTATTTTTAGATTGTTTACATGATAAAAAATAATATCTTCTAAGTGGAGTCCTGAATAGAAATATTAACATTATGGTTATATCAAAAAATAAAAGTTTTACCTAGGATAGGTTTAACCTTTATATTTAGGTTTAGAATCCTAATCTGAGATTTTGTGGGTTATAATTTTAAAACACTGTTCAGCCTAACATATTATTTTAAATATGTTATTATGTAACCTCCATGAAGATCGGTCCCTAAAATGTATGTAAATCCTAGAGATGATTCAAAAAGATATTATTTATAGGGGAATATCCAATGATCATGAATTGAATACTAATTCTAGAATATTCTTCATTATCACCATGATATAGGGAAATTATATATTTTTCATCACCTGGTACTTTGTGAAAATAAATCCATTTTCATTATATTTGATTATTTAACATCACTCAGAAATATAATGATTATTATTCTCAAATATTTATATTCTAAAATTTACACCTCACTCTTCATGCTTTCTTGATCCTAATTTTAATCTTTATAAAAATATATTCATTTTGGAATTAAATTATGATAATTCATATTCAATGGGAATTCCTTTGATTATTTGTACTAATGTATTTTTTTGTTTTATAGATGAAAATTATTCATATAAATTTTTATTTGATATTAAAAAATTATTATCATGTTTAATTTTCCAAAAATTATATACTTCAACAATAATTTTATCCTCATAAAAATCTTGTAACACACATCCTTTTATGAATATAATTGTGAACTTAAATTTGAGTGGTCATATTTCCCATAGATCACCATTAACTATTCTCTGCTTCCCTCCCTACTTTCTTCTCAATAGTTTGATAGTGGAAGACCGAATGCTGATAAATGGTAGAACATGATAATAAAAGGGGTATAAAGTATGATTTCATGTAGGTAAGTAGTAATGTGTCTTGGTTCTGGTGAGTTTTGGGTATGGATTCAATAAAGGCGATAGGATTGGGAAAAGTGGGTTTTCCTAAGAATGGTGACATTCATGGATTAATTTTATGGAATTCAAGTGAGGTGTAATGGTGACTCTAGGGGCATCAGAGTCATTAAATAGTGAAAATAGGTTTTAGAAATTCATTAGGAAATATTTAAAGTAGAGAAATTTAAAGATAAATGGAGGCAATGGAAAAATTTACAAAAAACATGGAACTGGAAGAATGATTGAATATATTGTATATAGTCCAAAAACCATATTATGTGTATCTTCTTCCCTATGGTTTATTTTTTTATATGAAAATATAAATATCCCACTGCATGAAAATATGGGTCATATGCCATTTATATCATACCACAAGACTCTAGGTGTAAATAAGTACATGCTCACCTAACCACTCAGCCCCACATACTATGTAGGTTAGTGGAACAATTATATAACATAATAACATGACTCAAGCTCCCATGGATGTACATATACAGATAACCCCTAGTTCCCATGCATTGTGTAACATAATGGGATGTTTCATGGGGATTGACTTCACATAACTAGATAGTGGTGGAACATTCCTAGCTGTCACTTTAGTATTGCACACCATGTAAATAAGATTATATGTCATATACAAGGTAGTCTACTATTATTTTCATAACTTCTCACCTGGGTGTCAAAATCAAACATTTGAGTAGTTCATTCTAATTATTTTTCCATTTATAACATTATCGTGTACCTCACTTCATCATAAAGAGGCATTTATAAGGCTTTTGAGACACTTTTTTGGAAGTTCATGTAACTTAACATCATGGATATAATGAAGGGGTGGGGGTAAGATTCTTGGATCATACATAGGTTCAGTAACTCTAATGGATACACAATTAAACTAGAGTTTGGGTCATACATACACTTAGTAGAGTGGACTTTCCACTATGTGATAGTTTTGGTCCCTCCACTTGTGTATTAAGTAACCCCCTAGACCAATGTTCATGCCATACAATGAGGTGTGAGTCCTCTATAGGGGTCGATACCCCCTAGAATAACTTGCATCCCTTGGTAATGTGTGGATCCCCCATCTATAATTATATAGGGATAATTGAGAAGATTTTCAGTTCATGTGTTTTAGTTCCAATGATGTTTTGGGTATTCCAGGTTTCCTTTATTGTATATCTTTTTTTGAATCTTAGCTGTGGTAATTATGATTCTCCTAATATTTAGATGTTGTAATTTTATAAATCATGTCAATTTTTATCCTATTATGAGCTGAAATTTTGTTTTATCTCCTCTTTTTTTTTTTTGATTTATCATATTGGGTATGCTTATAATCACCATTATACAATCCACATTACCACACATGTTTCTTATATTTGGATGATGCACACTTCGGATGAAACCTCAATGGATATATAGCTCGTAGAGCTATGTCTTTGTGGATCATTAGGGTGATTATCACTACTGGTGGTCAAGATATTTGTTTAATGATTTATAGCTCTCATTTTCTAGTTATTCAAGTTCAATATTTATCATAGGACACTGGTCCCTGTATTTTTCTCTTTTTCCAATAATTTTCAATATTATACTCTTGGGGTGTTCATCTTATGTCTTATGTAGGTTACATTATTCTTGGTTATATTTATATATTGTGTTATTATATTATTCTAAGTAGATATGAATTTATATAGGTTCTATAAGCTAATTAATCCCATTACAGTGATATTCCTTTCTTCATATTAGTCACCTACCCCTCATATTTTAAAGGCAGACCTCAGGTATCACACTCATCTTCTTTCAGTCCATTTCATGGTCTTGGTGGGTTAGTTTATGTCATATTGGTATCAAAGTAATTTGATTCCTAGGGAAATATTTTGATTTTAGTAATCTTCTAAGGTTTGGTTTATGAAACTTATGTAAACCATGTTAATGGGTGTAAAGTGTAGCTTATAGAATAGATAACGTAGTGATTGGTGTGGGTGGCTAATATATCATTTCACCAAGACTCTAATAATTTTTAAATTAACTTAGCACTTTAAGACATTATTTTTTGTGTATAATGGAATAGTACATGCATCATATATCGTGTTAGTTCTATTTTTTATTCATGTTCATCTTTTTTTTATCAACTAGATATTATTTGATGGTCATGGGTTCAACTTATTAAATAAAAATATTCCACCCTAAAGATATCCATCTTAGATACATAGGCAGTGTCATGTTGATCTCATTCTAGTAATTTATCCTCTTATCACTAATTATTTGAGCAATGAAGAACTGGTTTAGGGAACCAATTGATAGGCATATCCACATTATGATTATACAGAAGAGACCCTACCAATTTTTAAAGATAAAAATATCTCTTTGAACTAATTGTAGTACCCAAATAGCATAAAGAGACTACCCACCATTTGATTGTTTTCATGAATTCCAGTGATATAGGCCTTTTAGGTTTGGAGCTAAGTTAAATAATTAAGTGGAAAAGGATTGGTTAGGGTCACTGAAAAAAAAAATTCATCGAGTATGGACACCTAATGACCAGATATTGGTTCTTACTTCAAGTATTATTTATAAAATAGATAGTCATTGTTGGATGCTGATCACTTAGACTCATGGTTTGGATATAATACCCTAGTTATACTTTGAATATTTTCTCATATATGAGTACTATCTTGATATGATGATAATGGTATGTGTTTAACAGATTTTGGACCATAAATAGGGAAGTGAGACCATTTAACAATACACATTGAAGCTCACAGGCCTCTTATGGTACTCTCATAACATGATTTATGAAAGATTTCTTATATCTAAAAAGTATGAGAGATTCATTTAAGTGATATTCAATATTGGGTTATTACCTTATTTATTATCACCTATAATAGTGTTTTGGAGAATGCTTTAGTTATCCATGGTTTTCTAATAGATTTTCATACAGGTGTGGGAGAAGGTTTAGGTTTTATTAAAGTGGTATCATTTGTAATAGCTAGTTTAATATTGATTATGAGGTCTCACCATTATATAAGGGAATATTCTCAATCCTAATATAAGGTACAAGAAATGTATGGATCCCACATAGGGTCCAACCAATATAGAGATAGATCATGTTATGATTTTTTTGGAAGAGGGTATCAATGTGGATGGCCCACACTAACAAAAGTAGTGCAGAAATTGAGGGCCTACCTATGGCGGATACGGTGTCTCAACCATAAGAGGTTATTATAGTGGATTTAGTAGTGTAGGAGAAACTGGGGGTGGATTTTTCTTTGATCTACTCCTACCACCACTGCCTCTAAGAGGATAACATCGAGCATAAACTATTAGAGGATAGGGTAGAGGTCAAATTCAAGTAATGGAGTGATTTTATTTAGTGGGAGATGAAATGGCAAGTCATATGATTTTTAACTTCTCTAATTTTAAACTTGAACTCATCAATACTATATTCATTCATTCATTTATTATTGAATCATTTTTTTGGGATTTTTATATTCTCGTAGAGTCCCTAGACCAACCCCTTTGGCTAAAGACTCCTACTAGTAATGGTCTCCCTCTCACTAATTCCTATTGTCTGTGTGAGCATACTGTTATCAAGGAAAGTATCTCCTAGGATATAATCAAGGTGGATATGAGACCTTAGGATGTTATACTTAGGATGGAATATTTTTACAAAGCATAGGATTGAGTATATTTTTATTATTTCAGGTTGATATATCATCAACCGGGTTGGTTAAGATTCACCTTCACTATTGAGTCGGATTCTTGGGAATGTTTGAATAGTAAAACTTGATCTATAAAATATCATTGGTCTAACTAGAAAGATACAATATTGTACATTATAGAAAAACTAACCATTATATAATATCTGACCACAAAAATCAACAATATTAATGTAGTAATGTGAAATTTTATATGGTACTAATGAAGAGTTGATTGGAAATGTTGATAGGGTACTATAGCTTTATGGACTTATTTCCATCATTACTATAGTACAGTAGAACAATTATGTGGATTTGGTAATATATCAATGTGGGTTACTATATAATTGTAATTTTTTATGAGTTCATTTAAATCTTGGTTTTCTTCAATTCTTTGTTTTGTCCCTATAATCTGATCATGAATATAGTGAATTAGTTTTCCTCTCTATAGACATATGGATTAATTCCAAAACCAAATAAATCTTTGTGTTCACATTCTTGTTCAGATTCTCCAATATTCTTTTTTCAACCATTATATTGTTTATAGAATCTACTATTATTGGATCTATCATCATTTCCACAATAGATATAGAAAAGTATGTCTAACCCTTAAGAGATTACAACCAACCAACCATCAGTTAGAGAGACCAGACTTGTATGTTATGGATGTTTTATAGGATTAGATATCTATAGTGGTGGAAGATTACATGAAAATTTTCCTAGATGATGTTCTAAGTTTTAACCATCAATAATATGTTGATTTTATCATTGAATTTCACCTCAAAAAATCAAAAAATTCATTTTAAACATATAAGATAACCCCATCAGATCTCATGGTGCTGAAGTTAGGTCTAAATAACCTTCTATGAAATGGTTTAATTAGAAATAGGTTGTTCCCATAAGAATATTCAATTTTTTCACTAAGATTTTGGATGGGATATTAAAGACTTTTATTGAATATTATATCCAAAATTAGTTAATAACAAGAAATAAATACATTTTTCCATGGATTAGTGATCTCGTCAACTAGATGAAATGAGTAAATTGGTTCTCAAATATTTTTATTAGGTCTAGTTATCTCTAGTTTCAAGTTCTTAAGGATGATATTTTGAATAAGGTGTTCGTGAGTCAATATGATAACTATGAGTTCTTAGTGATGTTTTTTATGTGATTAATTCACATAAAATGTTCATGGGACTCATGATCCATATATTCTAGTCATAATTGGATTAGTTTATTGTGTTTTCATTGATGATATCTCCATATTCTCTTCAATGAAATATTAACATGAAGATCATTTGAATATTTTTCTAGATTTACTCATTAAGAACCATATGTATGTAAATATATTGAATTATACATTTTTGGATTCTATAATTTATTTTCTTTAGGGTATATTATCTCATAGGACTTATTTTCAATTGGTTAGTTGAAGATTTAGGTTATAATGGATTGGGATTAACCCAATATAGTGTTTAAGGTGCATAGTTTCTAATGGGTGATGGGATATTACTAGATATTCATTAAAACTTATCCAAGATTGAAACCCCATCAAAATCATTAACTAATATTGGAATCCTTTATATATATTTACCATTTTAAAATATCCTTAGAGTAACTAAAGTATCTTTTGACTAGTACCCGCCCTAAAATTTTTAGCGGGAATAATTGATTATGGGGTGTTCAATGATGGTTTTTGGACTAGCGTTGGTTGTGTGCTAATGAATATGAAATACATGACTAGTTATGGGTTCCAAAAAATGAAACCACATAATAATAATTATAAAACCCATGAATTATCGTTATATTGGTAGTTTTTTCCTTGAATATATGGAGGTACTATCTTCTCGGAGAGTGATTTATGCTCTTTATAGATCACAAGGCTCATTGTTATATCTTATCCTATAGGTATCTCAACCCGAGGTGGTGTTGTTAGATAGATTTATTACTTGACTATGAATTTTAAAAATTATATACTCTAGGGAAATTAAATTTTGTGGTTTATTCCCTTCGTAGTAAGTACAATGCTCATCTAATGAAGGATTCATCTGAGTAGTTAGCTGTAGTGTGTTTGGTTTTGGTGGAATAAGGAAATGTTTCTTCCTTTTATCAATGGTGGTATCCCCACACTTCTTAATTGTGTGAGGTAGACTCATCTAGGATACATTGATTACAAGATTTTGTGTAACTGGATATCCTTGAGTGATTATCTGAATAGATTCTCTAATGTTTAAGAGTAATTAATATTGTTATAGGGGTGATCGGTAGTTCTAGTGGTATTTCATGAGATTGTGTTGAGGGAGATTTACACCTCTCATATGGAAATTCATCTTTGTGTGATGAATACATATAAAAATATTAAGAGTCAATTAAGGTGTACAAACATAAAGTGGAGTTTTAGTGACTTTGAATCATAGTGCCTCACATATCAGTAGGTGAAGTCTGAACACTAAGATCTAACTAGTTTGAGTCATTGCCTTAAGGTTTAATAGTGGAAGTGGTATAGTATTCTGATGTATTTTATAATCAAAATTCCATTATTGGTAAGGGTTTGTGATGCTATATTGTAATTTATTAACTGGATAACCGTGTTAGTTGATTTCCATTCCATTTAGGAGAAGAGTTTAATGGAGATGTTTATATTCATGTACATGGATTATATCATATGATTTCACAAAGTTCCCTAAAAAATTATATAAAATCATGATGTTCCATTCAAGGATCGATTATGGAGGATATTTCATTAGGAATTTGGGTCCTATATGTGATTGAGAATGTCATTCCATCCAAAGATAAATGGTCAGAAAGAGAATATTATTCAAATTCATGAGGATATTTTATGGTCTTTCATTATATATTTTGGTAGGATTTTGGATGATAACTCTACTATGATTATGACACAGTTTTTAGACCTTATATGGGAGACCTTCTAGGTCACCACTTTGTTGTTCAAAGGTGGGAGAGTCGTCTCTTACAGGGATAAATCCAGTTCAGTTGACCATAAAAAAGGTTGAGGTCATATAGAAGCATATTTAGACAACCCAAATCTATTATAGGTATTGAATGGATATATTATAGACCCCCTTACAGTTTTATGAGGGATACTATGTATTTCTAAAGGTATTACCATAGTGAGGTTTGAGGGGATTTGGTTGGGGAAGAAATTTTCCCTTACAATTCATCAGCCCCTTCCAGATTTTACACAGTTAGGAAAGTATTATTATAGCTTGGAATTATCCTCATAATTGGATAGTGTTTAGGACATCTTCCACATGTTTCAGCTAATGTGGTATGTATATGATTTCTAAAACATTATTCTATGAGGATTTCTTAAATTTGGGGATGATGCCACATTTTTTGAACACTCTATGGCTATCAAGGATCAGTAGGAAAAGATTGTTTATAAGAAAGTGATTCCATTAGTGTGCATCATCTAGAGACATGAGAATCTTAAATAGAGTTCATGAGAGCATGAGAATCATATGTGAACCTAGTACCCTCCCCTATTTGAGTTAGTTTTTATTTTTATTATGAAATAATTGATGGTGGGGAAGATGTAGTTACCCAGATTTTTCACTTATTCTCTTTGAATGTTTAAAATAATATTTATTATCATGGTTTAATAGATGGTTTTATTTTATAAGTGTTTTGGATATTTGAAAAATATATAATATTTTGAAATTTAATATTGTTAGCCCATGATTTCATGAATAATTAATATCTTCTAAACAAATACCTAAATGGTAATTATGAAACATTGGTTATTTCTATAATAGAAGATTTTATTAAGGATAGGTATGTCCCTCATTTTTGGTCTTCAGACCCCAAGATAAGATTTTATGGGTTTAAATTTTAAAACACAGGCTGAAAAAAAGTATTATTATATATATGTTATTATATCACCTCTATGAAGATTATCTTTTGAAAAAAAACATAAACCCTAAAATTGATTCTAAGGATTCATATTTATGGAGGCATCATCAAAGATTATTAATCGTATTTAAATTCAGGAATCACCATCATTAACACCAAAATGTATGCCAATTCTATTTTTTTCATCACCATATACTTCCTGTGAATAAATCGGTTTCATTTATGTATGATTATTTGACATCACCCAAAAACTACTTGATTATTATTCTGAAATATTTATGTTCTATATAATACACTTTGTTATTCACACTTTTATAATCCTAATTTTCATTGGTATAAAAAATTATCATTTTTTAATTAAATTTTGATAATTTATGTTTGATGGGAATTCATTTGATTATTTTTGAAAAAGAATTTTTGGTGGCTTATGGGTGAATTTTATTTAAATTAATTTCTTTTTTATCCTTGAGAAATATTTTCACAAAAAAAAATTCAAATGATATTCTCTTATCATAATTCGATACTCTTCAAAATCCCATTATCGGCATCTTTCCATTAACATGGTTTGGAACATGAATTTGGATATTTGGTTCATCTCATTTGTTTATCCATGAAAGACCGAATTTTGAGAAATGCAAGAAACTAGTTTAGAAGGTGGTAGATAGTGTGGGTTCACACATGGTAATAGATACATGGATTAGGTCTATAAGGGTTCATTTGTACCTTAAACTAGGGATATTATGACATATATAGTAATTTTTCTTGGGGATGGTGACATTAATAGATGGATGGAATTCTGGTGAGTTTCAATGGAGAGTCCAAGGGATTCAGACCCTGATAATGGTAGAAACAGGTGTAGAAGACATGTCAGGAAATGTGTAAAGTATAGAAATAGTGAGATCAATGGTAGTAGCTGAGAAATCAGTGAAAAATTAAATCTAGAAGAAAACTCAACTACACAACATATCTTTTAAAAAATACTCAATATGTATCATCTTACATGTGGTGTATAGGGTTTATTTATGAGCATAAATATAATATGGTGTCTAACTTTAGTTCATACATCTTATATATCATACCACATGACTCATGGTGCATAGAATTACACTTCTAACTAACTGCTTATCCCCAAAAGTCATGTGGGTTGGTGGCCACACTGTGTATCTCATAGATATGAATTGGGTTCCCGCAATAGTACATGCCTAGATAGAACATACATAGATAAAAATTTAGGTTAACTACACATGAATAGATAGTGGTGATAATTTTTTGGCCATTTCCCAAGGATTACACACTATTGTATAAATGAACATGCTGTGTACTGGGTCGTCTATGGTGTTTTTCAAAACCTCTCATCTGGATTTCAAAATAAAACATGTGAGTTTTCCATTCTGAGTTTTTTTATAATGGGATGGTATATTTCAATTAATCGTAGGGACACAATTTTAATTTTTTTGTAATTATTGTTTCTTATCTTTTTGGGGAATACTATATAGTGTGGGTGAGATGTTTCAAGCATACATAGGTTTGTTAACCCCCATGGTGATGCATTTATACAAAATCATGTGTCCTATTTACACTTAGAGGAGTAGGTAACCCCTCCCCCATTCATGAAATGGTGTGGGACCTACAGTAATGGAGTAGGTTACACCCTGTATCGATGCATATGCCACACAATTAGGTGTGAGTCTTCCATAGGGTTCAGCATCCAGATGACTGAATTGCTTCCCACTATGATTTGTGGGTACCCCAATATGATTATATAGGTATGATATGGAATCTATGAAGTTCATTTTCCTTAGATTCAGTGGGGTTTTATGTATTACATGTTTTTTAGTGTACAATTTTCATTCATATAAATTGATATAATTGATATTCTACTTATATATAGTTACCTAGATTCTTAAATGAATATCTAGGTGTATCTTGTCTTGTGATGACATGTTATTAAATATTCCCTCTTTGTTTTGGGGGTATTATATTGGGGTTTTTATACTCACCCATGCAAGATAATCATGATCACATGAGTTTTTTTCTGAAAATGATGCACAATTTCAAGGTGACTATGGTGGACATGGTGCTAGTGGAGATAATGATTGATGGAGCATGGTGGTGATCATTGTTTATGGTGTTTGATTCAATATTGAAATAAAATAGAGTTATACATTTCTAGTTTTTTGAGGTAGATCTTTATCACGGGATGTTTCACCATGTATTTTTTTTATTGTTTAATGGAATTTGTATTATTATACTACTTGCATATTTAGTATGCATTGTATGCATGTTACAGTACAGTTGGTTTTATGTTTATTTTTCACTATTTTATGTTATTATAGAGGTAAGTTGATTTATATAGGTTTTATAAGATAAATCTTCCAATGAGAGTGATATTCCTTCATGGTGTTAGTCTCTATCCCTTTGGCTTTTGGATGTAGGCCCAGGGTGGTACACTATTCTTACTACTAGCCCAGGTGGGAACCTGACGAGTTGGGTTATATTAAAAAAAATTGAGAGATATATTAGGTGCACCCTCCTATGATCATAATAAAAATTTTCCTCTCAATTTAGCGATTTTAGGATAATCTAATGACTACTTCACCATGGGGTATATAATTTAGTTATGGGTGATGGGCCTCAAAATGGTATTCAGGAACTGGATAATTTATAACGTGACTAGGGTGGGATATTTCGGATATATTATAAGGGTCTATCACACCTGTCGTATCATTTTTAGGTACAAATTCTATAATTTATTTATTTTTATTATTCTCTATTTTTTGGATTCTTTTAATAATTTTTTTTTGAAAAATGGGGGATAGTGGTGATCACATGTTTGGATCACAATTAATGAAAATTGTATAGAAACTGTGTGAAACTTACAGTTTTGTATCAATGGTGATTTTAATATTTGGAACATAGTTTTTATAACCATATAGTTAATCCATGTGACTTACCCAAGGGGTGTTCAAATCCACCTACCTAATTGGTGTATGGTTTGGGAAGTCGTGTGGCACTCCAATAATTTTAAATTATTTGAAATTTCAAAATTACCCCTATTCAAAATTAAACCCTTAACCCCTAATTTTCTCTCCCACATGACCCTCAACTCCCTACTCTAAAAAAGAATCTCCCCTATACCAAGGTTAGTTTTTGTGGTTATTCTTGGAGTATTATTCAAGGAAATCACTTGACGAGTGATTCTTCATTATTCTAATGGCTCTAATATCTTCTTTCCTCTAATTTCCATTTATCCATAAGACCATGGGGACTTATGATTCATGTTGGTTAAATTTTGGAAATGTGTTTTGATTTTTTTGGTTATTTATTTTCCTTTCAATAATCTTTCCCTTACCTTTCTAGTGGATTTACACCATTTTTTCATGACTCCCTCCCACCAAAGAATCCACAATAAAGGGAGATAGATAATGAACCGTGATTCCTACCTCTAATAGGACCCAAGTTGATGACTATGACTAAAGGCATAAAAAATCTCATAAAATGGGAGGTATTTCCATCTATAATAATGTAGTGTTGGGAGATAAGATGAATCATCCACAAAAAACTCCACGACATAATATAAAAAGAAACCAAAACATCCAACATTGTGTGTATTAATAAAATTGATATAGATAAAATTAACTATATGTAAATACCCAAAACAAAAATCTAAAGTAGATATTAATCAACTTTATAGGGGTCCAAGCTAGTAATGTCCCACACTGTCAACGTAGTCCTCCTGAAAACATAAAAATAGTTTATATATGTATGGTGAGCATACAAGTATACTTAGTAGGAAAACCAAAATATCTCATGCACATATAAAAGAAGCATACTAATGCACCCAGGAAAATACACCAGAACTAATAGCACCAAAAGAGGTTAACTATCCATCCCATCCTTACTAAGTCATTCTTGTATATAATAACATAATATGAAGCATATTGATCAAGGGTACCCCACACTACTTTCCCATTAATTTTCCACTCTCACACCCAACATCATACATCTTGGTGCTCCTGTATCTTCTGAATTACATATACCACTACCCTATAGAATGGTTACACAACATCATATTAGTAGACACCTAGGACACCGCACCATAAACATGGTCACATCACATCTCACCCAAAAACACTTGGGTCATCACATCACAACCACTACCCTTACTAGAGTAGTAGGTTATCTAGAACATGAAGGACGTTAACCTCATTCCATCCTCCTAAAACACATGAACCCCACTAGAATCCACCCCTCAGCATGGTCATATCACATCCTTCCCAAAAACACTAGGTCCACCACCCCACAACATGGGCATATTGTATCCTTCTCGAAAATTCCTGGTTCACAACCCCAAAGCACAATCATCTCACTAAAAAACATCTAGTGCACCACCCCACAGCACGACCATATCACATCATACCTAAAAACACATGAACCATCACTTCTTTCTCTAAGACACATGGTCCACAACTTAGAGAAATAAAAAACCAATGGTCATCACATCCTATGCATATCTACTCGATTGAAAGATATAGTGGGAAAGAGTGGGTATCCATTCCTCCATCCTCATAACTGAGATGTTGGGAAAAGCAACCCCGCGTGATGATGCGACTATCAGCACAAAGTGATCAATGTGGGTGTGGTGAGTATAGAAATCTCAAGGAATATACAAACACATATATATAATATAGACACAATCCCAACCTATGGGTTCACAAAAAAAAGAATTTACCAACTCAAAACACTACCACTTTTCCTGCCACCTATAAATGCATTACAACACACAAACCACAAGCCCCATATCACACCACTAAACAATTTCATTATCTTTCCCATTAATTTAATCAATTAAGTGTTAATAAAATTTAACCACACATTACATTATTTATTTTTTAATTAACCATTTTAGTCACTTTATCCAAACCAAACCCGAACCATTCCATCCGTTATTATACAATTATTCCATCACTTCTTAGGAAAATAGCACAACACAACCACACATCACTAGCATCTCATCACCCTTGTAAAACCATCATTTTGTCATCCCAAAAGCACAGACAAATAAATAAACACCTTACAACATCAAAATCATGTCCAAACAACCACCACTTCACCACCCAAAAATTACAGACAAGAACCATCACCTCACGACCCCAAAATCCTAGCCAAATAACCACCACCTCATTGCCCCCAAATGTAACGACCCGAATTTTTAAAATAAATTTTGTTTCCTAATTTTATGTGTTATTTTTATACTCAACAAAAATTTTTTATTTGATAAACATGATTATAATTAAAATGAGATCAGTGGGTTTTGACTATTATATAACCATCGGTCAATATGACCGCTGTGAACAAAATGTTTTGATTATTGTCCCTAAATATAAGTAATCTTGGTTAATTATTATAGAAAGAAGATTCGATGGCCTCACCTAGTAGTCTTGGACCGATCGAAGCCCATCTAACAGAGCTTGGGAAGGAGGTAGCACCACTGGGCTTTGCTCTGGATCAAATCCAAGCTAAACTTCATCATGTGAAGCTGGAACGGAATCGCCTTCGTGAGAAGTTCAAACTGATAGAAATTACTACTCGGGCAATGTTGACTGAGCCGCCCCAAGCTTCTATCACCCTAGCACACCTTACTCTTCGGTCCTATGCTGGTATTATAAGGGGTTATGTAACGAGACCGTAACTACCTTGTGTAATCCTTGTTTTAAATAAAAATTGGGATTTCTTCTTATGATGAAGTTTATGAATTTTGAAATGACCGGATAAATATAGTATGCATATTTTTGATGAATTTTAGAAAAAGGATATTTTAAATATGTTTATGTAAACCCTAAATAATTAAAAATGTGTAATGATTTTCAAAAAATGGTCTTCTGCAATTATGTTCAGTACTAAATTTAGAGTCTAATAAGATCAACTTTATTTTTGACGAATAGTAAATTATGAATAGTGATTTTATGATTAGGATTAGTAATATGAACAAATGGATTAGTAATCTCACTTAAAGAAAGTTTTAAAATAATCTAGGCACCTTGATTAAATAATGTGATTCAATAAAATAGTTAAATAACGGTTTCATTAATTATTATTCAAGTATTAGTTTTTTCGGGTGAATAGTGTTTTTTAATTAAAAATTTAATTAAAAATAATTAGAAAATTATTTTTATAAAAATGACTTTATTTTTGAACTCAGAGCATCGATATTATGTTATGGTAATTTTTGGGGTTTTTTCTGAAAAAATGAATTTTCGATGAAAAGTGTTTTTATTTAAAAATTAAATTAAAAATATTTAGAAAATTATTTTTATAAAATGGATTTCATTTTTGAAATCAGAGCATTGATATTTTGTTAATGTGAAATTTTGGGATTTTTCTGAGAAAGTTGAATTTTCAGTGAATAGTAAAAATACAGTTTTAGGGTTTCGGTATGTTTAATGACATCATAACGGTGTCATGATGATGTCATGAGATCTTTTGAGGGTTGTCCGGCCAAGGGTGATGAAATATTGTTTTGGGGGGCCCATGTGGCCTAACTCCATGATAAATGACAAGGGAGAGCACATGGGTTTGAGAAAAGCACATGTGAGGTGTCCCTTGGCCATTAATGCCTTGTCCCCTCACTTTCCCTATAAATACCAAGCCCTCCTCTCATCCATTCGACTCCCCACTCATTCCCAACGAATTTCTAGTCTCATTACCTCCCAAGGTGCCCCCAAGCCCTCAAGGTCCCAACCTTTGAGGTTTAAGAGTTACATTTTAAGGTAAGGGATCCGACCCCTCTCTTTCTTTTCAAGTAATCTCTTTTATGTCATTTCTTTTATACTCCATGTTCTTATGTTGGAGGGTGTTCTTTTATATTCATCCTACTTCCTATTTCATGTTCATATGATGAGAGACCCCCCCTTGCTCTCATCAATTCGTTTTAAGAATGTTTAAGTGGCATCGTTAGGCTGCCGAATTTTTAAGGGATTCTTTCACCTTCCTCGTTTTCAAGTTCTATTTTCATTCAAGTCTTTCATGTTCCTTTTTATTATGTTGGGGTATGATCTCTAAATTATCATACTGATCTTTTATTATCATATGATGAGAGACCCCATTTGATCGCTTCAATTCAGTATTTTGAAGTTTTAAGTGGCGCCGTTAGGCTGCCGAATTTTTAAGTGGTTCTTCACCCTTCTCGTTTTGAAGTTCTACTTTCATGTCAATTATTTCAAGTTCCTTTTTGTTATATTGGGGTATGATCTCTATATATATCATACTGGAATCTTATGTTCATATGATGAGAGACCCCATTTTATCTCTTCAATTCAGTATTTTGATGTTTTAAGTGGCGCCGTTAGGCTGCCGAATTTTTAAGTGGTTCTTCACCCTTCTCGTTTTGAAGTTCTACGTTCATGTCAATTATTTCAAGTTCCTTTTTGTTATATTGGGGTATGATCTCTCTATATATCATACTGGAATATTATGTTCATATTATGAGAGACCCCATTTGATCTCTTCAATTCAGTATTTTGATGTTTTAAGTGGCGCCGTTAGGCTGCCGAATTTTTAAGTGGTTCTTCACCCTTCTCGTTTTGAAGTTCTACTTTCATGTCAATTATTTCAAGTTCCTTTTTGTTATATTGGGGTATGATCTCTCTATATATCATACTGGACTCTTATGTTCATATTATGAGAGACCCCATTTGATCTCTTCAATTCAGTATTTTGATGTTTTAAGTGGCGCAGTTAGGCTGCCAAATTTTTAAGTGGTTCTTCACCCTTCTCGTTTTGAAGTTCTACTTTCATGTCAATTCTTTCAAGTTCCTTTTTGTTATGTTGGGGAATTTTCTCTATATCTATCATACTGATCTCTTATGATCATATGATGAGGGACCCTATTTGATCTTTTCAAATCATTTTCTTTTGAAGTTAAGTGACGCCGTAAGGCTGCCGAATTTTCATAAGAGAAATCTAATTTTTTTTCTTCCTTCCATGTTTTTCATTTCAAATGGTATGTCCTTGAAATTTCATTAACATGATCATGTATCCTTCTTATTCTGTCCATGTAATATTTTATGGGTCATTTATGAATGTTTGACCCATTTTACCTCTCTTTTAATGTCTTCTAAGACCTCGGAACATTGCCATTATGCTGCAGAATTTCTGTCTCAAAATGTCTATCTCTTTTTCTAAAGTTCTTTTATTTTATTAAGTGAATACTCAAAGCTCTTTCTTATAAAGGGGTATTCACATATATACCAAAATTTTCTATTTTAAATTCTGGTATTTACATACATGAGACCCACCTTCCTTTTCTGTGGGTTTTAAAGTGATATAAAGATCATGTCTTTAAAGCAGTTTTTAAAAAGTTATGATTATGAAATGAAACCCATTTCCTTTATGCTATATGGGTTATTTATGAAATGTTTGATGATGATATATGTGGCTCACATGATAATAAAGGCAAATTTAAGGGTGCTCCCTGATAGTGCTCCAATGCATTGGGTAATGATGTAACCACTAGAGATTACAATTTTCACGATACCTTGGTGAATAACCTTGGTAATTTTAAAATGACACCTTGGGGATGGACCTTGGTGATATGTTCATGATTGTCTATGTTAAATGATGTAGCCACATCTTCAAGTTATGAAAAAGTTTTATTTTTATTATGATATGCCTCATGATTTCATTTTCATGCCTTAAAGTTCTTTTCATGACTTTATTGATGTATCTCAAGTTCATATGTAAAATGTTTCACTTGTTTCCCTTGCTGGGCCTTCTGCTCACCCTTCCTTTTGATGTATGTCCCCAGGTTATGGGATGCAGTAATGAGCCTAGGGTGAACATGAGGAGAAGCCTTTCAAGTGTTTAAGAAGAATGTTTTTTTTTGTTTCATGTTTTATGTTCCTTGTTTCCAAGACACTAAACCTTAAAGATCCTCAGTTCCGTGTAATGGAATGAAAAGTTATGTTATAAAAAGACGGGATGATATAGTTGGTATCAAAGGATGGTTTAGTTATTTGTGGAAATTAGTATATGAAAACTCTAGGAGGAACCCTATAGAAAAGTTTAATATAGGAAATCTTCCTGGTATTTTGGTGAGTATTGAGTAAGGGGTTGCCAAGAAAATACATCCCTGTCTGGATACGAGCAGGTAGAGGTGGCTCTGGCACAGATGTACATAGGGGTAAAACCCGAAAACACCGCTTTGAGCTAGACTCGAACGGGAACTGGTACACGACAACGGGCCTTGCTGCACTCTTGGTTACGACACTCCCGGGGGATATGCTTTGGTAAATTCATAAGCTTGGTATGAACCATTGTTAAAGGAACAAAGATAAAATAAAATAAAGGTTCACATAAGAATATATGATCATTCATAACCTAGATGGGAACCTAGGAGATCACAATTTAGGGTATACCTTTCATATACAAGTTATCCTTATATGCTTTCAGTTCCTTTTCATGATTATTAGCTAAGTACTTAAGCCCCTAATTATGCTTTCTCTTCTTAGTTAATAGTGGGAAATGGAAGAACATGTTCCGACAACCAATGTGATAGGAAATGCGACGATTTTCGTATTAATATGACAGGGATGATTAGGGGATTAAAATATGATTATTATTTTGGAAGAAGTTCATTATTTTGGGAACCATATTTGATCGAGGTAAATAGATACTACAGTATTTTCATTGAGGAGTAAGGTTGACTTATATTTTGAAGAATCGATGAATTTAAGGTGAACTTGTAGTAATTTAGGTTACTTATGGAAATGACTAACCTATCTTGGGTAAAATATGTTTAGGTTAGCTACTTTTTTTTATAAGATGTTAGGAGTGGTTGATGTTGTCTGGAGATGAACAATGAAGTTGTTTTGGAAGACTATGTTATCAAATCCTTATTGTATTTGGGTTTCAATCTTAGTTTGGTTTGTTTTGAGGAATTTTAAGGACCGTTATTTATGGAATGGTCTATGATGAACTTTGGGTAGTACCATGGAACTTTGATGATTTAAAAGTAGTTTCCATTCCTATGGGATTCTTTCTTTTTGAAGAGTTGTTTTACCTTAACCTTTCTGTTTTGGGATAATGTTTAAAGATAGAAGAAATAGATAGTTAATCTTTTGTAGATTATGTGATTCTATAGAAGATGATTCTTGTGCTTTTATGAGACCAAGTGTTTTTGAATTCTCATCATTTGGAGAAAAGATTAGTGTTGGTAGGGACTTGTTAAAGGATGAAACTCTACTTGAAGTTAGGTATATTTTCTTATGTTTTTGTTCTATGTAGTAAATGAAATCCTCAAAATTATGAAAAGAAATGTAAAACAAAAATGTTGTTGGTTTACGTTTCCTACTAGGTAATCAAAGACCGTTTACACACATCATAAGTTTGGGATTTTCTCATGGTTAACTTTCTCCAAATCATGTTCTCTATCACTCTCCCTCAGAACTTGACCCTTTTTTTCTCCTCTATGTCCATGTTTTCCTACATGGAACCCTAGTGTGGGTTAACTCGGGTGACCTTTGTACTTCCATTTCTTTATTTTAAAGTAATAGTTTTACTGACTCCTTTTCCGATGTGGGACTTTCAATGAAATTTCAAAACCCAATTTTAAAATTGCGAGGACGCAATTTCTTAAGGGGGGGAAGATTGTAACGACCCGAATTTTTTAAATAAATTTTGTTTCCTAATTTTATGTGTTATTGTTATACTCAACAAAAATGTTTTATTTGATAAACATGATTATAATTAAAATGAGATCAATGGGTTTTGACTATTATATAACCATCGGTCAATATGACCGCTGTGAACAAAATGTTTTGATTATTGTCCCTAAATATAAGTAATCTTGGTTAATTATTATAGAAAGAAGATTTGATGGCCTCACCTAGTAGTCTTGGACCGATCGAAGCCCATATAACAGAGCTTGGGAAGGAGGTAGCACCACTGGGCTTTGCTCTGGATCAAATCCAAGCTGAACTTCATCATGTGAAGCTGGAACAGAATCGCCTTCGTGAGAAGTTCAAACTGATAGAAATTACTACTCGGGCAATGTTGACTGAGCCGCCCCAATCTTCTATCACCCTAGCACACCTTACTCTTCGGTCCTATGCTGGTATTATAAGGGGTTATGTAACGAGACCGTAACTACCTTGTGTAATCCTTGTTTTAAATAAAAATTGGGATTTCTTCTTATGATGAAGTTTATGAATTTTGAAATGACCGGATAAATATAGTATGCATATTTTTGATGAATTTTAGAAAAAGGATATTTTAAATATGTTTATGTAAACCCTAAATAATTAAAAATGTGTAATGATTTTCAAAAAATGGTCTTCCGCAATTATGTTCAGTACTAAATTTAGAGTCTAATAAGATCAACTTTATTTTTGACGAATAGTAAATTTTGAATAGTGATTTTATGATTAGGATTAGTAATATGAACAAATGGATTAGTAATCTCACTTAAAGAAAGTTTTAAAATAATCTAGGCACCTTGATTAAATAATGTGATTCAATAAAATAGTTAAATAACGGTTTCATTAATTATTATTCAAGTATTAGTTTTTTCGGGTGAATAGTGTTTTTTAATTAAAAATTTAATTAAAAATAATTAGAAAATTATTTTTATAAAAATGACTTTATTTTTGAACTCAGAGCATCGATATTATGTTATGGTAATTTTTGGGGTTTTTTCTGAAAAAATGAATTTTCGATGAATAGTGTTTTTATTTAAAAATTAAATTAAAAATATTTAGAAAATTATTTTTATAAAATGGATTTCATTTTTGAAATCAGAGCATTGATATTTGGTTAATGTGAAATTTTGGGATTTTTCTGAGAAAGTTGAATTTTCAGTGAATAGTAAAAATACAGTTTTAGGGTTTCGGTATGTTTAATGACATCATAACGGTGTCATGATGATGTCATGAGATCTTTTGAGGGTTGGCCGGCCAAGGGTGATGAATTATTGTTTTGGGGGCCCCATGTGGCCTAACTCCATGATAAATGACAAGGGAGAGCACATGGGTTTGAGAAAAGCACATGTGAGGTGTCCCTTGGCCATTAATGCCTTGTCCCCTCACTTTCCCTATAAATACCAAGCCCTCCTCTCATCCATTCGACTCCCCACTCATTCCCAACGAATTTCTAGTCTCATTACCTCCCAAGGAGTCCTCCCAAGGTGCCCCCAAGCCCTCAAGGTCCCAACCTTTGAGGTTTAAGAGTTACATTTTAAGGTAAGGGATCCGACCCCTCTCTTTCTTTTCAAGTAATCTCTTTTATGTCATTTCTTTTATACTCCATGTTCTTATGTTGGAGGATGTTCTTTTATATTCATCCTACTTCCTATTTCATGTTCATATGATGAGAGACCCCCCCTTGCTCTCATCAATTCGTTTTAAGAATGTTTATGTGGCGCCGTTAGGCTGCCGAATTTTTAAGGGATTCTTTCACCTTCCTCGTTTTCAAGTTCTATTTTCATTCAAGTCTTTCATGTTCCTTTTTATTATGTTGGGGTATGATCTCTAAATTATCATACTGATCTTTTATGATCATATGATGAGAGACCCCATTTGATCGCTTCAATTCAGTATTTTGAAGTTTTAAGTGGCGTCGTTAGGCTGCCGAATTTTTAAGTGGTTCTTCACCCTTCTCGTTTTGAAGTTCTACTTTCATGTCAATTATTTCAAGTTCCTTTTTGTTATATTGGGGTATGATCTCTATATATATCATACTGTACTCTTATGTTCATATGATGAGAGACCCCATTTGATCTCTTCAATTCAGTATTTTGATGTTTTAAGTGGCGCCGTTAGGCTGCCGAATTTTTAAGTGGTTCTTCACCCTTCTCGTTTTGAAGTTCTACTTTCATGTCAATTATTTCAAGTTCCTTTTTGTTATATTGGGGTATGATCTCTCTATATATCATACTGGAATATTATGTTCATATTATGAGAGACCCCATTTGATCTCTTCAATTCAGTATTTTGATGTTTTAAGTGGCGCTGTTAGGCTGCCGAATTTTTAAGTGGTTCTTCACCCTTCTCGTTTTGAAGTTCTACTTTCATGTCAATTATTTCAAGTTCCTTTTTGTTATATTGGGGTATGATCTCTCTATATATCATACTGGACTCTTATGTTCATATTATGAGAGACCCCATTTGATCTCTTCAATTCAGTATTTTGATGTTTTAAGTGGCGCAGTTAGGCTGCCAAATTTTTAAGTGGTTCTTCACCCTTCTCGTTTTGAAGTTCTACTTTCATGTCAATTCTTTCAAGTTCCTTTTTGTTATGTTGGGGAATTATCTCTATATCTATCATACTGATCTCTTATGATCATATGATGAGGGACCCTATTTGATCTTGTCAAATCATTTTCTTTTGAAGTTAAGTGACGCCGTAAGGCTGCCGAATTTTCATAAGAGAAAACTAATTTTTTTCTTCCTTCCATGTTTTTCATTTCAAATGGTATGTCCTTGAAATTTCATTACCATGATCATGTATCCTTCTTATTCTGTCCATGTAATATTTTATGGGTCATTTATGAATGTTTGACCCATTTTACCTCTCTTTTAATGTCTTCTAAGACCTCGGAACATTGCCATTATGCTGCAGAATTTCTGTCTCAAAATGTCTATCTCTTTTTCTAAAGTTCTTTTATTTTATTAAGTGAATACTCAAAGCTCTTTCTTATAAAGGGGTATTCACATATATACCAAAATGTTCTATTTTAAATTCTGGGATTTACATACATGAGACCCACCTTCCTTTTCTGTGGGTTTTAAAGTGATATAAAGATCATGTCTTTAAAGCAGTTTTTAAAAAGTTATGATTATGAAATGAAACCCATTTCCTTTATGCTATATGGGTTATTTATGAAATGTTTGATGATGATATATGTGGCTCACATGATAATAAAGGCAAATTTAAGGGTGCGCCCTGATAGTGCTCCAATGCATTGGGTAATGATGTAACCACTAGAGATTACAATTTTCACGATACCTTGGTGAATAACCTTGGTAATTTTAAAATGACACCTTGGGGATGGACCTTGGTGATATGTTCATGATTGTCTATGTTAAATGATGTAGCCATATCTTCAAGTTATGAAAAAGTTTTATTTTTATTATGATATGCCTCATGATTTCATTTTCATGCCTTAAAGTTCTTTTCATGACTTTATTGATGTATCTCAAGTTCATATGTAAAATGTTTCACTTGTTTCCCTTGCTGGGCCTTCTGCTCACCCTTCCTTTTGATGTATGTCCCCAGGTTATGGGATGCAGTAATGAGCCTAGGGTGAACATGAGGAGAAGCCTTTCAAGTGTTTAAGAAGAATGTTTTTTTTTGTTTCATGTTTTATGTTCCTTGTTTCCAAGACACTAAACCTTAAAGATCCTCAGTTCCGTGTAATGGAATGAAAAGTTATGTTATAAAAAGACGGGATGCTATACCAAAGCACAACCAAAAAACCACATATCACCCCCCACACCACAAAGAAACCACACATCACCACCACATAACATAACCACACATCATGAAATATAAAGATAATTTTATATATTCTAAAAAAGGGATTTTGTCATATTTTACTTCATTTTAGGGGTGTTATCAAAAAATCCATATGTCCCGGGGAAACTATTCCATTATCCAAGTATAATTGATTATCCAATTTCAATTTTAGGTTGATATCACAAAAATTCATTAGTCACAACACATATCATCCAGTGAAAACAAATACCCCAATGACCATAATTTTTAGTGGGGAATCAAGCCCATATAATCAATATATCACAAATATAATAAATATTTAAAATCATGAAAAGCATTCCCCTTTTCACCTTCAGTTTCAATTAGCCAATTCTTTATCTTGATTAGGTTGGTACTAATCATCCCCCATAGAATAAAAATTAAAAACCCTCCAACATGATTCAAAATAATGATAAATGAGTGAAAATCTCCCTTTAAATAAGCCTTTCTGACTCCCTGAGCATCATTGATTGAATAAGAAATGCCCTAAGACTATAACCACACATGGGGAAACCAAGAATCAACCAACATAGCTCCCAAGGTTCATCAAAATACATCCCAACTCACACTAAAAACCAAAAAATATATCCATAGTGAATCCCCAAGATTATAATGAAAGAAATCCATGGGGAAATGAGAAAACAATCACCATTAAATTCTAACCAACAACCACAAGAACAAATAGATTGGAACAAGGATAAGAGGGATAGAAATCCTTATTGGTGTGCCTAGGGTTCATCCAGAATAAGGGGGGAAGGTATGGCCAAATGAAAAGGATTTTTTCGAGAATGGAATTTTAAACCCCAGATCCCACCATTTACGCATAATGTAAAAGGTTTACAAGGCATGTAAACCATGGTTTTTGAAAATTCTATGTTTCATTGAAAAAAATGTCGCCCCAACATTTAATTAATACATGTTGTGAATTCCAATTACACGACATGTAATCCATCTCATGGGTTCCCCCTCATCCACATAAAATCTATGAACCATCAAAATACACATTCTATGAACCACCATTACACATCTTGTAATACATTTACATGACATGTATCTTCTATAGTAGCACTGCTACAGCTCAAGCCTCCATTAGAATCTACCGAACACCTTCAACCATCAAAATTAGCCATGTAAAAATATGAGAAAGCATGAACCATTGCATCATATACCTCTCAAATAATTCTAAAACCAAGCCCAAAAGTAAAGTCGTCTGAATAACCACCCCACAAGATACCTCTCAAGGATCTCATCTTTCCTCAAGTGTTACCCTCAACCAAACATGCCAAACCAAAAATTCAAAAACATCTCTTACAACCTCATCACCACGCAACCACCACAACAAAACTATCCAACCTTTATACAGTACAAACCAATAATCACCACAACCAACAAACTGAACTACTCTAAATATAAAAATCGAGGAATTTTCATCCTCCATGTCAAGATACTATCTAATTTGGTTATCACTAACTCACCCACATGGGTTGAATCGCATTTAATTTAATGAATCTTGATTAGGAATCAGGTATTCCCCATTTCATATTTCATGTTCTTATTACCCATAAAAAAGGAGAAAACATCTCCTTGGATAAAACAAAGAGGTCTCAAATATCACATCTTAAGAAAAATAGAGCAAAAAAAAACTCAAAACAGAGTAGAAAAAAACATAAAATAGAGAAAAAAATTCAAAATTGATTTTGTTAGTAGGAATTAATTTACATCTCTCACTCCCATATATAGTGTTCAAATATACCATGCCTCCACACACATGAACCAATATAATGGTTCATCCACATAGAACCTACTTTTGATGATCATGGATCTCTAATGGCATCTCTGTAGTCATCACGTCATCCTTAATATATTGCTCACACCAATCAATGACATGGGATTAATCGTGAAGATATCCAAAAATTTGAGAGATGTAGAAGATTTTGTGGATCCTATCTATCTATGGTGGAAACACCAACTGATATGCCACTTCACCAACTCACCCCAAAACCTCAAAGGGACCAATAAAACTAGGAGGAAGCTTACTCACCCAACCAAACCTTCATTACCCATGTTAAGGAGAAACATTCAATAGCAAATAGTCTCCAACCTTGATCTCCAATATCTTCCTCCTATGATCAACATAAGACTTCTAAAAGTCATGTGTTTCTTTCATCTTCTCTCAAATTAATTGAACCTTCTCTATTGTGTTATTTACCATGTTGGCACTAAGGACTGCTACCTCCCCAACCTCTATCTAGTACAATGAATAATGACATGAATTCCTATACAAAGTCTCAAACTGAGCCATGCTGAGGGATGAGTGATAGTTATTGAGCTGTGAAAACATGACCAAAGGTATATATCATACCCAAGATCCACCAAAGTCCAAGATTCTTTCTTGAAACATATATTCCAAGTTTTAGAAGGTACTATCCTTATGTTTTTCTATCTGGGGTGGAAATAAGTATTAAGGCGTAAAGGATCTCTAAAAAATGTTGCAATCCCCACCAGAAATGTTAGGTAAAACATAAATCCCAATATGAGACTATGGAACTTAGAACTCCATGAAACCACATAACCTCATCCACATACCTCTTATCTAAAGAATTCATTATGGATGACTCCTTGATCGCTAATAAGTGATCTGATTTCATCAACCAATAAACAGTTTCCCAAATAGCATTGCAGCCTCCCTGAGATCAGGTTAACAAAGTGATGAAATCCATCGATATGGAATTCTTTTTACACTCAGGAACATACAAAGGCTATAACAAACATCCAAGAACATGATGCTCAGCCTTTACCTACTGGAAAACCAAACCCCTCACTACGAACTCTACCACTGACCATTTCATCCCAGACCACCAAAACTATATCCTCAAGCCATGATACATCTTTATCACACCAAGATATACAATTAAAATTGATCTGTGAAACTCAAAAAGGACTTCATCGTGCATCGCTACCAGAATAAATAACCTCCCATGAAAACATATCTAGTTATATCCATTCTCCAACTATCCCTCCAGAGCATCACCATGTAAAACACAATCGTACATCACATCTACCTCTAGGTATCCCTATTAAGACTCCTCCACTAGCCACATTAGATAATACTATACAATTATATGAAATAAATATCCTCAACCATAATCCACTCTTGTATCTAAGTGCAAGTCTTCATACACCTCCATCGCTCTCCATGTATCCCCAGATTCCTAAATAAAATCCTTCTGTGACTTTCTGATCAAATCATTGGCCACAACATTCCATTTTGCTAAGGTGTATGATATATCAAAATCGTAATCTTGAAGAAACTCCATCCACCTACACTACCATGGATTCAGATGGCACTGAGAAAAGATATACCAAAAACTCTTATGATCCTTGAGACCAAAAAGCACAAACCAATGAGGTAATGTCACCATAGATTCAATGCAAACACATCCACTACTAACTTTATATCATAGGTTTCATAGTTATTCTTATGGCGATGCACCTTCTAAGTCTCATATAATATCAATTTCCTCTTTTTTATCAACACTCAATCAATCCATGATGGTAAGTGTCACAAAACACCTCAAACATCACCCCCATCCTCTAGAAATATACGATCTAGAGAACTGAACAAATTCTCTTTTAGGTAACTATTTTTTTCTATCATTGATCATTCTACACAAAATCTTGGTCCTTTCTATAAAAATCTATCAATAGGGATACAAATCGAGAGAAATAAAGCACATACCTCTAAAATATCCAACATGACCAAGGAAATTGCATTCCTATGACACATTCTTGGGTGCTACCAAAGAAACAATTGTCTTGACCTTTGATGGGTCCACTTCCATACCTTTTTGAGACACCATATTCCTAAAAACATTTACCTCTCATGTACAAAACTTACACTTGTAAAACATTTCGTAAAGTCATTGGCATTGAAGAAACTGCAATCCATATCTAATATTATCAACATAGTCCTTCTCTAACATCAATTATATCAAGATATAATTGATGAAAACAAAGATTAACCAGTCCTATAACTCACAAAAAATAGAGTTCGTAATCCCCATGAACATGACTGGTGCATTCATAACACTGAATTTCATGACTACAAAATCTAAGTTCGCACACCTGCATCTCAAGGTAGTCTTTGTGAAATTTACCTTCTTCACCCACAAATGGTGATATCCAGACTACATATCAATCTTATAAAACCAAATTACCCCTCTCAGGTAGTCAAAAATATCATATATCCTTGTAAGGGGATAATGGTTTTTAATAGTGGTCATATTCAACCTATAGTAGTCTATACATTGCCTCATACTACTATCCACCTTATTAGAAAACAACACTTGAGAACCCCTTTGTGACACACTTGGATAGATAAAACCCTTATACATCAGATCATCTATCTGAATCCTCAAATCTTTCAACTCATATAGTTCTATCTAATTCAGATCTATTAAAATTGGAGAAGCATTGGTCTGTAAGTATATCCCAAACACAACATCACATTGAGAGGGTAGAATCAAAACCTCCTTGGGAAAGACATATAGAAACTCTCTAATAACCCTAGGAACCTCCACCATATTATCATCCTCTAATTCTACTAAAAAATTATCTATCAATGAAATAGGGGGCTCCACACATCGAATTCCCACCTAACAACCACACTCACCAAAGAAAACCACACACTAACCATACACATATGGAAACATGACTCAACTTTGGAAGAAGTTCATAACAACATGCATGGAATACAGCCAAAAAAATGAATGGGATGAAATTGTATGGCTACATTCATAGAAAGAAAATATCTCCAAATGATTTCTCAACCGTCATTTCTAGAGAAGATCAAGAAGGCTCAGAAAGAAGATCCTTTATTATAAGAGAAGTTTGAGACTGTAAAGGATGGAAAGTTTCCTGAGTTCAATATTGATCAAGAAGGTGTACTGAGATTTCTTACAAGACTATGTGTTTCATCTATTCCGTAAATAAAGAAGGAGCTAATGGATGAAGCTCATAGAACTACTTTCTCTATACATCCTGGAAGCAAAAAAAATGTATAGGGTCCTTCGTGGTCATTATTGGTGGGATAATATGAAAAGGGAGATTGTTGACTACACTTTAATGTGCCTAGTATGTCAGCAAGTGAAGGTAGAGTGACAACTTCTTAAAGGGGTGTTGCAACCACTACCCATACCAGCATGGAAGTGGGACAATATCACTATGGACTTCATCACTGGTCTTCTGAGAACTTCCAAAGGAAATAATGAGATATAGGTTATTGTGGACCGTCTCACTAAGACTGCCCATTTTGTATCTATCCGGGAAGATTTCTATCTTGACCATGTTGCCAGGATTTATGTGAAGGAAGTGGTAAGGCTGCATGGAGTTCCACTTTCTATCGTATCTGATCATGATCCAAGGTTCACATCAAAATTCTGGAGAAGTCTTCAACAATCTCTGAGCACTGAATTGAATTTCAGTATGGCCTATCACCCCCAAACTGATGGCTAATCTGAAAGGACTATTTAAACACTTGAGGACATGCTGAGAACGTGCTTAATGGAATTTAAAGGTGGATGGGATCAACATATCCCTTTAGTTGAGTTTTCTTACAACAACAGCTTCTACTAGAGAATTCAAATGGAACCCTATGAATCTATATATGGGAAGCGATGTAGAACTCCTACTTGTTGGGATGAAGATGGTGAGAAAAAGCTTCTTGGGCCTGATCTTGTGCAAGGGATGATAGAAAAATTCCATGCCATCCAACAAGGCATTAAGGCTTCTTAGAGTCTGTAAAAGATCTATGCCATCAACCATCGAAGGTATTTGGAGTTTGATTTCAGTGACAAGGTCTTTATTTGAATTTCACCTTGGAAGAGAGTCATGAGTTTTGGGAAGAAAGATAAGATCATCACTAGTTACATTGGACCCTATGAAATCCTCGATCGTGTGGGAGCAGCGGCCTATCGGCTTCCACTTCCTCCAAATCTAGCACATGTTCACGATGTCTTCCATGTATCCCTCTTGATGAAGTACATACTTGAACCTCTATATATACTAAACTTATAGGTTGTACAACTGAAACATGACCTCTCTTATGAGGAGCATCCGGTGGAGATCCTGGATCGTAGAGACAAGGTTCTACGCAACAAGACTACCCACCTTGTTAAGGTGTTGTGGAGAAACCACAAATATGAAGAATCCATGTGGGAACCAGAGGATTATATAAGGCAGAAGTACCCACACCTTTTCTTTTCTGAGGATATGAGTTAAAATTTAGGGGACAAAATTTCTTAAGGGGGGAAGAATGTAATGACCCGAAATTTTGAATGAATTTTTATTTCTTAATTTTGTGTGTTATTTTAGTTTATACTCAACAAAACTATATTCCTTAATTAATGATGTGAGTATAATTAAAATGATACTATTGGGTTTCGACTTTTATATGACCTTTGTTCAATATGAGCATTGAAAACTAAATGTTGTGATTATTGTCTCTAAATACAAGTGATCTTGGTTAATTAATACAGAAAGAATATTCGATGGACTTATCCAGTAGTCTCGAGATGATCTAAGACCATCTGATGAAACTTGGAAAGGAGGTAGCACCACTGGGCTTTTCTCTGGACCAAACCCAAGCTGAACTTTATCATGTGAAGCTGGAGCGGAAATGCCTTTTGGAGAAGTTCAAGCTTATAGAAATCACTACTTGGGCAATGTTGGTCGAGCCACCCTTGGATTCTCTCACCTTAGCACACCTTACACTTAGGTCCTATGTTGGGGTTATAAAGGGATATGTAACGAGACCATAGATACTATGTGTAATCCTTTGAGATAAATAAAATTGTGATTTATTCATATGGTGAAGTTTGTGTTTTTTCTGATATTTGAATAAATATAGAATGTATATTGATGAATTTTGGAAAAAGTGGATATTTTAAAATACTTATGTAAACCTAAAATAATTAATGATGTGTAATGATTTTCAAAAACTTGTCTTCTGGAAATGTGTTCAGTAAGAAATTCAGAATCTAATAAGATCCACTTAATTTTTTGTGAATAGTAAATTATGAATAGTGATTTTATGCTTAGGATTAGTAATGTGGCCAAATGGATTAGTAATCTCACTTAAATAAAGTATTAATATAATTTAGGCACCTTGATTAAGTAATGTGATTCAATAAAATAGGTAAATAACTATTTCAGAAATTATTAGTCAAGTATTAGTTTTTTCTGGTGAATAGTGTTTTTTAATTAAAAAATAAATTAAAAATATTTATAAAATTACTTTTATAAAATAGAGTTCATTTTTAAATTCAGAGCATCGATATTAAGTTAAGGTGATTTTTGGGGATTTTTCTGACAAAAAGAACTTTCAGTGAATAATGAAAATACAGTTTTTAGTTTCGGGTGTTTAATGACACATTAAGGATGTAATAATTATGTAATAATTCTGATAGACTTATGAATAGTAAGATAAGGTATGAGGTGTTCTAATTGGTCAATACCATGGGAAAATACCATGGTCAAGCCCATGGTTTTTCCAATACCACTGATGAGGTGTCCCTTGGCAATTAATGCTTTGTCCCCTCACTTCTCCTATAAATACCAAGCCATTCCCTCATTAATTTCATTTCCAAATCCTAACCAAATAATTTTTGGTCTCTTTACTCCCAAGGAGTCCTACCAAGGTTCCCTTAATCCTCCCGAGGTCCTGACCATCAAGCTTTCAAAGTTACTCTTCAAGGTAAGGGATCCTTTCACCCTCCTCTTTTAAGGCATGACTTCCTTTATGTTGTGTCTTATAATTTCCATCACTTTATGTTGAGGGTATGTTCTTACATGTTCTAATTTATTTCCATTTCATGTTTAATTATTGAGATACCATTTTCTCTCTCATCAATTTATTTTCTATATTTTTATGTGATGCCATTAGGCTGCCGAATATTTCGTAAAAGGAATCATGTCTTCTCTTTTCTTTCATGTTTCCTTTTCATGTTGTATGTCATTAAAATTTATATAACATGTTCTTATCTCTATATTATTCTATATTTATACTGTATTATAAGTTATTTAAGAGTGGGTAACTCTTTTACCCTCTCTTTTAAATGTTTTCTAAAACCATGTTATATAGTCGTTATGCTGTAGAAATTTCATCTCAAAATTTCTATCTCTTTCTCTCAAGAAATTATATTGTTTATTTTTGTGAATACCCAGACCTATTTCGTTTCTATGAGTGTTCATAAATATATAAAAAATTATATATTTTATTCTGTAATTGACATAAATATAACCCTCACTCCCTTTCCAGGGGTTATAAATGACATAATGATCTTATTTTTAAGCTTTTTTTTAACATCACAATTTTGAAATGAAACCCATTTCTTTGATTCCATTTGGGTTATTTATGAAATTTTTAATTATTACCTATGTGGATCACATGAGAGTAAAGTCATATTAAGGGTGCGCCCTGGTAGCGCTCCAATGCGTTGGGTAAATAATTAATCTCTAGAGATGAAAATTTTTACGATACCTTGGTGAATAACCTTGGTAATTTTATGACACCTTGGGGATGGACCTTGGTGATATGTTCATGAATGTCTAAATGAAATGTTGTAGCCACATATTCTTGTTATGTTACAAGTTCTTTTAATTATTATATGTATATTCTTCCATTGCTCATGTCTTTATTTTTTTTATTCAAGTTTTTATTGATATCACAAGTACATTGATTCCCTTATTTACCCTTACTGGGCCTTCTGCTCACCCTTTCCTTTGATTTATGTCTCCAGGATATGAGATGTAGTAAATGTACATGGGATGAACCTATGATGAAGCCTTAAAAGTGGTTTAGAAGAATGTTTTATGTTTTTTTCATGTATTATGTTCCTGATTTCCAATACACTAGACTTTACAGATCCTCTGTTTATAAAATTCAATGAAAAATTATGTATTAAAAAGGCGGGATACCATAGTAAATAATTATTTTTATTAAATAAAAACTCCTTTGGAATCATAAATATAATAATATTTCTTTTTATATCCAATTGGTTCTTATTTTAGTTTTGGATTAATTGGTAACCAATAAATTAATTTTATATTTATATAAACAATAAATTTTCATAATATAGTTAATACTATCCATAAACGCTAACATAATGGCAAGTTTATATCAAATTATATTAAATAATAATATTTTAATAATATATTATTGTTCGGTAAAATTGGTTCTAGCATGTAACACAAGCATCAAGAAGGGTCACTATTGCATGTAATGAACTTTAAATCAGTGTTTCATGCATTGAAATATATAGAATATATTTTAAATAGTAAATATATTATAAAGTATCCAAATATTATATTACCTTATGTGCTTAGTGTTTCGTGTCATACACGCTATCGAAAACAAGGTTCTAACTTTAGATTTTTGGCGCGTCACATTCTCCCAAACTTATTTATATTGTTTCCTCAAAATTTAAACTTGATCATGGTGATAGATTGTTTTATGCTTCCTATGTTTGAAATCCCACATCATGAGAAGTGTTTGTAAGTCATCCTCTACAAAATAAATAATGGAAAGTGAAAAGGTCACATGGACTACCACATAACTATATATCTAAGAAAAATAATATCATTGGAATGTAGAGATATGTACTTGGAGGAAAAGCATAAATATTTATAGGGGTGAATGAATTCATCAATAATAAACAAGTGAATGATTAATACAAAGTTAAGGTCCTCAAATCCATAAATCTTTAATGATTTAAAAGACCATCGGTTAAACATAAATTAAGGTATTAGGACAAAATTTTATTTCTAAGTCATTTTCCTAATTTTGGGTAATTCGTATACTACCTATGAATATAAGGAAATATTATTACTTGATAGGATTATATTTCATATGAATAATACTAAATTTTGGTTTTTCTTTGATCAAATTCTAATTCATTCCTTTACACCCAGAAATTAATTACCAATAATGATTTTTTTTATTCTTTAAGTACTAAAAGAAAAATTTAAAGGTTCGTAAGGCCTATAAAAGAGTGATAAGTATAACTATTTATCTTTAACTATATTCCAAAACCAATATGGTTAATATATTAATCTCTAATTCTAAAAATTTATATTACTGGTCCATCATTAACAATAATTCATCAAGTTGTTTAACTAAAAACATTGAAAAATTAACTAGGACATTATTTAGGTCAGTAGATGGAAGGAAACCCTTATCGTCCTTTAGTTATGGAATCAACACCCATGGCATTTCCATACATTATATGTGTTCACCATTCATATAGGTTGTTCTTTTCTAAAAACATGTTAATATAATCTTCAAAATAAATATGACGGTTATCCTTGAAATTAGGTTAATCAATAAATAGCCTTTTAACAGAAGTTTTCAATACAACCTCAAAACATAAACAATCTATCAACTTATTTCCACATTGATCCTTCCTTAGTCTAGATTTTATCCGCTAGAAAAGGTAATTTATTCAGGAAATTTCTAGGATTCACACACTTATGACAACAAAATATAAAGGTTTTATTAGGATGAGCTTCATTTCCTTCAATCGTACTCTTCATTTTTCCTCATAAATACTTTTCTTTATGTCATTCCTTCCCACACAAAAATAATTTCCTTGTTCCATTGATAAAATTTTCATGGTTCCTCCTTCCGCACTTCTCAAATGTTGTAAATCAAGCCTTCTTATCTTTATAGTCTGCACCACTTGAGCTCTTATCAACCTCCATGCTTCTCTTCATTGGTGTGTTCGAGAGTTGCTAAAGGTATATATTATTATCCATTCAAATAATTTATAATATTTTGTAAAGAAAAAGTGTATTATCCTAAGAATAACCCCCATAAGTGTCAAATTAGGTGTTAGTAAGGCATGTTGTCATGTACCAAGTTACCCAAAGTCATTCCTGGAACACCTTTTCAGATTTATTACTCCAAGGTACATTTGTTCCAGAACCACTTCCACTTGTAGTGTCAATACAAGGAAGTATTTCTAGGAATACCCACATAATATATATTATACCAAAAATATATGGTGTTTTTATATAATTATCCTCAAATTATAACATAAGGTTATGTTCTCTAATCTATGTTTTTCAAAATATATTCCCCAAGGTTGATACTAAAATTACATTGATACCAACTGTAATAATCTGACCCCAGATAGTCCATAGATGGTGTCTTCTATCATTTACATTGTCCTGATTACAAGGAATAAAATCCTAAAGGACCGATTGTTTAGTAGTATTGGTAAACCAGATACATAAATGATAATTGTATTACAAATTAAGAAAAAATTATAACATAAATTTTTTTCTTATTTCTAAATAAATAAATTCAATGATAACTCTAATCTATCTAGTAAATCCCTGCATATATTTCATATTATTCTTCTTACATTCATGAGAAAAAAAACATAATAAGGGCAATCTCAAATGATCAATAAGGGAAAAATATAGAAGAATCAATAAATAATAAATGAAAATAATCAATATGTAAAGGTAAATAACTGAACACACATGTCGTGTAATTGATAAACTGAATAGAAGTTTATAAAAAACATGGAATGTTAATAACATGAAATACATGCCATCCAAAAAACAAGATAAGGAATAATAAATATAGCATGATAAGAAATTGAAACACATGCCATCTAAATAACTAAAAATGAAATGTATCCATATATATGTCGATAAAAAATCTCATGGATGAATATTAACTGAAACTAATATGAGGGAAATGCTTGATTATTAGATTCCAGGTTTCCTAGGTACATGGTACCTTTACCATTGGGACCTTTCACAAGATATTTAAAAAATATCTGGTAAAAACCCATCTAAGGAGGCTAGACAAATGACTCGTCTCATGAGACTATCGATGCATCGAGGGGATATTTGTAACTAGGCCCCACCTATTTCTTACTAGTCTAAAACATTCCTTATATTTTACAATAGAAATAAATAATATGCCTCATTAAATAAATATATTGAATAAATAATATTAAATTATCAATATTTCCCCAAATAATCAAATAATTATCAAAGTAGACACTGTATGTTAAATGTTATATGGTTTATCTAAAGACCCATGCTTGAAATACGTAAAAAATACATTTATTTTGTGGAATACTTAATACACTACAAAAATATATGGCCAAATACTGTATTAGTTTAGTGTCTTTGAAAAATTGGAACATAATATTCTAACTCAGTGAAAGATCTTCAATGTATCCCTTGGATATTTATGATCCAATTTTCACCCTATAATTTAAATTATAACACTTTAATATTAAAAAAATTCCTTACCATGGATAAGATTAAAATTAGATAACCAAGGGGTTAAACCAAAATATAAGGTTTCAAATGACATAAAAACTTGTCTAAATTTTATTATATGATGATATTTAGAACATAAATGTTTTTCTTAAAATATTTGTCTATTTATAATCATTTGGCTTGAGAATGACTTATTTATATACTATTATTTTAAAAAAATACAATTATGTCATTTCCCTCCCATATAAAAGGTAACCTCATTCTCTATTTCACATTACTTTGATCCATATATATTGATCAAACCATACCAATTTATCTTTTAAACATCCTAATAAAAGTTCCATAGGTTTTTTCTTCCCAAAAATACCAACCCTAGGGTCCTTAAGAAGAGACTTAAAATAATAATAACTTCAGTATCCTAAATATACTGAAATTTTATTGTTATTATGAAACCACTATTATCCACCCTCATCCAATGGAAAGTGAAAGTATCATTTATGCATTCGTATGGCTTATCATATCCACATAACGATACAATTCATTTTTCCTCACCATATTTTATGGGTGGATATTATTATTGATTTAATGTTTATATATAATATTTATGACATATTTGTTCTTTTGTAATGAAAATATCTCATATATATATTAAATTGTAATCTAATGGAAAATAATAATGTCCCTCATGTGTACATATGAACTGCCACCTTCGCAACACAATGTGATATGTTTTTCATTTTCACATTACATGGATGGTAATAAGGGTTTATTTAATAAATATATATGATATATATTATGTAATAATTATTATATAAAGTTGAATTGTTATTTACCTTTATTTCATTACATTCATCTAAAAGATGAAACAACATTCATTCATAAGAATGGATTACCATCTCCATGAATGGTGTAATTCATTTTTATTTATCTATTTTTATTAAAGACTATAAATAAATATATAATTAATATATATGATATTTATATCATGATTATAATTATATATATTATAGAATCATGATCAAAGTATAATGACCAAATCCATCGAACCAAAATAGACATGGAAAACAAAGAAATTATCACTCAGAACTGTGATTTTAAAAAAGAATTGTTAATAAATGGGTGATAAAAGATTATAATTAAATATTATATAATATGATATATATTATTATTTTTCTGTAATATATTTATAATAACTCTATATTTATTATATAAGATGTTTGATCACATACGAAGGAGGTCAGACCTAAGGTAAGGGTTTATTTTACAATCACATCATTATTCAGGATAATTTATGTTTAAGTTTCCTCTAGGATAATTAGTTTATTTTTATATATTAAAACCAATATATTTAATTATAATTTTTTTATTTCATAAAATTTTATGTTTTATTTTCATTTTCCTCTCTTTACGTACTCAAGATACTGAACTAATGTTTTTAAGGAAATAATACATTTTTTACTCGATCAGGAATATTTTCCTTCCAAGTACATATCTTCTATAAAATGTTTTAAATAATATTTTTAATAATATAAAATGAATTATTAAATACATTTTTACCCATGTTTTATTTTTAAAAAATGGTTTAAAATGAATCTTTTTGTTATTTTTCGAACGAGGAACTTTTAGAAAAATTAAACAAAAGTTTGAAATGAATGTTTTTTAACTTATAATACATGAATGGAATTTATCACTTTCATGACTAATCAATGATTTAAAGACTAATTTAAATTTTTAAAATGTTCTTTTCAAAATAAAATTCTTTTATATTTGGAAAATTAATAAAAAAGTGATTTTGAAGTGAAAAGGGAATTTTCTCAAGAAACTTTCTAGTGATCCTTTTAAAGTATTTTCATATGTGTTAACATAATTTGTTAAATATTAAGGTTTACTGAGGATATTATCCAAAGATACAATTCAATATATTTTTATGGATGGTTTATGATCATTTTGACTGGGTAAATCTTTGGCATTCCATATGTTTGTTCTTCAAACACGGAAAATTATTGATTTTGAGGGAATGATGATTAATTTGTATTATTTATTCATATGATTAATGCATTGGAATTTTTAAGTTATGGGTAGGTACCAAAATCACATAGCCCCTTTATGCATCTATAGGTCTCATGAGAAAAAAATATTGGGTATTTGGATGATTCTTTACCCAATTATGTAAGATGAATTGGTAAGAGGCCTCTATGATATATTTTAAATGTCTTATAATAAGGCCTTTTTGGTATGTTTAAGATTTTTTGAATTATTCATTCCATAATTATGAAATTTTTTTTTTATAACCATGTGATTATTTTAATAGTTATGATATCCATGGATAAGTTTCTATTGAATGTGATTATTTTTATGAAATTATTTTGTAATCATTTATTATTTACATATTATTAATACCTTATTAGATTCTGTTGTACCCATACCATTATTGATAAATTTAGCTCGCCCCTTTCTTTTCTTTTCTTTACTTATTATAAAAGTAAATTTATTATGATTGATATGTAGTGATATACTAAATGGAATAATAGTATTCTCAAAGAAAATACTTTGTTATGTTTTATGTTTTCAAATGTATATGATATTTAAAATATGTATCTAGTTTACCAATAATAGTAAACTATTCTATCATTTGGGATATGATCACTTTTATATGGCACCAATTTAACAAATTAACCACTAGATCTAGACTACTGGGTTTGGGATATTTTCACTTTTCAAGTGTTTATAGTGGATTAAAGTAGGTGGTTCTATATCCCTCTTTAGTTATTTAGACTCTTGGGTGCTTGGTCTTTAAAATTATATTTCTAAAATACTATGGAATATGTATTATGATAGTTTATAGACTAATTAATATTAAATGGAATGTTTTTTTTAATATATATGAATTATAATATAGAAATAGTTATAAATAATGTACTATGTGAAGATTGGGAATGTTTGTAAACTATTAGTGAAAATTATTTTCAAAATGATTTATTAATTGGTAAAAATTCATGGAAACCCTGGGTACTTGGGTATAAAATACTAAATCAATTGAAGGCACTTTCTCGCTAGTAATATGTATCACCCATAAGAGTGAATTTTTTCCTTATATATTCCCATTGGCTTGTAGAATCTTGGACTTGGATCCCACTCAAAAGTGACCTGATACTGGTTGGTTACAATGCCTCAAGCATATCTCCCCAACTTCTAGAGGATTTCAACTAGCAGTGAGGGCCTAGGTATGTCTAGGGGGAAACTATGCCTTCATCACCAGAGTGTAACACAACATAAATAGAATAACAATAAAGTAGAGAAAGTAGTAAATCATATATACAATAGTTTCATGGTAGGAATATATAACAATATATAAAGGAATCTCATATAAAAAATGTTGATACATGTCACATGTCTCTAAATAAGAAGAAAAAACATGTATATAAGGAAGGTGTGCAATACATGGAATAAAAGAACAAAAAATACAAAATTATCCTAGCTAGAATTGTGTGCCTCAATTCAATTCCATTCTCCTCTAATCTTAAGTAACAATCAAGAATATGTAGTGGGGAGATTTCCCATATCAACACTTACAATAATATAGTTTGTTTGGGTGCCCAAAGGTGGCCCAAACAAGGTGTGAGATATAATCCTAGTATAAAACCACCCAAGTTTAGGTTCCAATATTTCATTGAATATATATATAAAAATAGTTTGTAGGAAAAATATAAAAAGTAAATAAAGTACTAAAAAGTAAACATCTTATAAGTCTAGGTTCTCATTTTATAACCAATTTCATTTGAAATTTATGTTTATGATTTAACAATTAGGATTGTGTCGTTTATAAGCATGTTCAATTAACCATTCAATATCATTTAAACATTATGTTTTGAGACTCAACACGTAGATTAGTATACCCTATGATAACATGATCAAGGATTCCTAAACAGTCCATCCATAAAGTGCAATACAGAGACCAAATCCAAGCGTGTGATTTGTCTTGGCAGATGTGTCACATAATTCATTTCATTCATTATTCAATTTATAACCAAATCGTGTCCTTAGAATTCCTATATTGGAATATAAGTATCAATCTTGGTATAATATAAACCAAAACCCTATATGATCATCCATGGAGAACCTCTCAAGAACATAGATATCTCTCTATGTGTGTTATAAAGACACTACTACTCGAGTTCATCCTTGGGGTCCCATAAGGGAGCCCAAGTATCACCTATATAAATATGATCAAATTCCCATTGAGTATTTATATATGATTTTAATATGAATCCATGTATCACTCGGCATATAAGAGTCAATAATCTATGATTATGTCCTTGTAAGTCCTACTAGGGATTCCAAGGGTCACTCGGGCCTAAGCATGGTAAAATCTAGTTGATTCCATCCATCAGATTCTTATATGAATCCATGTGTCACCCAATCCATATAAAAAATTAAATATCAGTACTATTTAATAAAATTCATTTAATATGTCAAGGCCATAACCTTAATCACTTTAATTCAATATCACCTCTAAAGGTGACTCAAGGCATTGTCCAAGCTTAGATGGCTTGACTCTATTTAACCCACATGGGAATTTCATTTAAAAAAGAATATCAATATTAACAATCCATTATAAGGAAATTACAAGGTCATGGTCATCACATCACTTCCCATTAATCAATTAAATTACACATAAAATTAAAATTCAACAATTCAATAATAAGAATCCATTGAAAAGGGGTAGCTTTACACACCCTGAAGACATCCAATTTCATAAACCATCATAATAGTCCACTTAATTAAACCACACATCCAAAGGGGTGGTTCTAGTTTCAAGGTATTCAACCCATTAGTATTCATTGGAATACTCGTTAAATGTATAGGCCATGATAAACAATTAAATTAAATTATTGAAGCTCATTTAATGGATGATGCTCTTATAATTGTGTGTTCATCACAACAGCACACATAAATACTTCAAATTTTAATTAAAGGCAACAGACTTCCTACCGTAGGTCCTTTGTTGATAACTTGTCCAGTATCATCTCTTAATTAGGATCATATCTATAGAAAATTGAATAATGTAAGAAGAAAATATTAATAAATAAAAAATATATTTCACTAAAATAGTGAAACTAGTATCTAAAAGAATGGAGAATGGCTAAAAATGATTTAATAACTCACTGATGAAAATTCAGTAAGATGAGTGGTGCTTAAATCGGAGATCATAATGAGAGTTGAGATCAAATCCTGGTTTAGGGCTTCAAAATATCTCTTCAAAACATGGTTGTTCATAGTAATAATAATAGAGAAATTACATTAAAAATAAAAGATTAAGTGGGAGTGGTTTGGTAATTTCACCAAAATTAGGACATCGCATGGTTTTCAAACCATGCGCTAATCATGCATGGTTAGCTATATAAGAATGGAAAACCTCACTACTTCCTCACACAGTTTGACTAACCATGTAGAAACTATTCAAAAACAAACTATCAAAATTTCAGACATGGCCACACTTTCATGCGCCCCATTTGGCAAGGTTTAGTCTAATTGTGTGTCCTATAGCCCCCCACTTTCCAGCGTATCATGGTTTTATCAAACTATACGACCTACCCTGTATGGTTTGATCGAACCATGTTCTAGGATTATTTTAACCAAATACTTGGGTTCTAAGCTTTGAAACATCCACAAACAACCTTGATAACTCCATAACCTCAATGTGAATTCACAATAGGCCATATTTAAACATTTAAATTAATAATTAATGGAAAGTAAAGGATATGTACCTCAAAGAAGAAAAAATTTCTTAAAAACATCCCCACTTAAATCAGTTCATCCATGAATTCCCCTTCTAAGGGTGGTGAAGCATGATCTGTGAATAACTAGGTCCACTATGATCATACATAGACCTCACACTCCCAAGTCTCATCTTGTACTCAGTCGTGTTGTCATAGCACTCATACTAAAGAAATGGATCATTCTTGGATAAACTTTGATATATGATCCCCACTACATATAGGATGATCCTAAAAGTTTGAATCTACCTAAAAATCAATATCCTTGGTCTGAAAGTCATGATACATGTCTAAATAATTGAATCGCAACTGAGAAACATGGAAGATGTCATGCATGAACCGGTACCTCTGAGTTAACTACAAGTGATAGGATTTTGGCCCAAATCTCTCCCAAATATCAAGTAGCCTAAAAAACATGGTGAAATATTACCTTGTCCCCCAATCCTTCTATGTCCTAACCTTAGTGAAACATAAAAGAAAACCTGATCCCAGACCCCAAATTCTAGAGGTCTTGTAAAGTAATCAGTGCATGATTACTGAGGAGAATATGTTTTAGTCATACACTTTTGAATCAACTAAACATATCCTATGGTCTTCTGAACAAGCTAAGGTCTAAATCATAGCAACCTCTCCTACCTCTAACCAACACAGGGGTGATCAGTATGGCCTATCATAAAAAGCCTCATAAGTATACATTTAAATAGTAGCCTAAAATATAATGTTGTACAATAATTTAACAAGAGGTATATGCCACTCCCAATAAACCCTTAAAATACAAGATGCATGCCTAAAGCATGCCTGACATCAGCACTTTGACTGGCCATCTATCTAGGGGTGGTATGTTGTGCTCAGAATCACCTATATACCCAATGCCCTATATATCCCTTTCTAGAACTGTGAAGTAAACCAGGCATCCCTATCTGAAATGATTGTATTTGGGAACCTGTGAAGTCATACTATTTCATGGATATACAACCTCCCAATATCATCAAAACTAAATGTTTCATTGATAAGAAATAAATTGTGAAATCTTTTTGAGCCTATAAAAAATCACCCATACAAGTTCATTACCACAAAGAGACCTTGGTAAACGTGTCACAAAATCCATCGTAATGTCAACCAACTATCACTTAGGTATGGGTAGCTGCTATAAAAGTTTGGTAAGTAACTATTGTTATTCCTTCACCTACTGATAGGTGGAACACCTCATTAAAAAACTAACTACCTTTATTTTCATACCCATTCACTAGTATATATTGAAAATTCCTGATACATCTTGGTGATGCTAGGGTGCAAAACCCAAGATGGATCGTGAAAATATCACATCATCTCGTTGTGCATGTATGATGAAAACCATACACGACCATAAACTCAAAGAATTTCATATTCTCCTATAATGAAAGTAGGAGGAGGGTCCTCACTTTCCAAACTCTACCATAGTATTAGGATCTCATAATTTGATAGATGCATAATACTCACTCTATCCATTAGGTTAGAGGTAATAGCTAAGGATGATAGAAAATTATTCCCCTGACTGTCATGCACCTCCAATTGCATCTCATAGAATAAAGACATAAGCTACCACTCTCTACTATCCTGTTGCACTACATTTTTCTAATTCCTCCTCAATTCATTAGCCATATGATTTCCTTTACTATGCTTATAGGAAAGATCATAATCAAAATATTGTTGGTATTCCACACACCTCTACTACCTCATATTCAAATCACACTATTTAAATATGTACTTGAGGCATTGTAGGTTCATGTACACCAAAAAAACACTCTCCAAGTAAATAATGCCTCCATCAGTGCAATGTGTGAAAAAATTTAGCTAACTCAAGATCATGTGTCGGGTAATTCCTCTCGTGTGGCCTCAACTTTTGAGACCCATATGCCATGACTCTATCCCACTACATAAGAACTTATCCAAGACTAATACCTAAGGAACCATGTTACACAATGTACATCCTTCATGGATCTTGTAAAATTTGTATCAGTACTATTTACAATATCCCTTTCAGCACCTAAATGGATGTATCATATGAATCTAACCATAAAAAAATTCATATCATTATTATTCAAGACTGTAATCTATGCTTCTAATCATGAGAAGTCCTATATTATATGTCTATAGTAACCTTATATCTCCAAGAAACTTCATACCTCAAAGAAGTTCATGGGATTCTCCTAAGAAACTACATCTCTAACCATCTCTAGCTCAACTAATTCTCCTATCTCTGAGATGTTGTTCCCCATGATGTGAATCTGACCCATCTATAAGTGTCACTTTGTGTTCATAGTATATAACTTATTCTCTCTCCATATATCCAAAAAAATCTCAAGATGTTTTTTATGGTCATGTCGATTGTGATAACACACCAAGTTATAATCCCTAAAAACTAATAAAAATGAATCCAAATAAAGATGGAATAGTTGGTTCATCAGTTCCATGAAGATCACTGGTGAGTTCGTGAGATCGAACAACATAACTAAATATTCATATAGGTGAAACCTACAAAAAAATGTTTGGATAGGTATGCCTAATAGTATAACATGAACCTGATAATAACTGTATCTAAAATCTATATTTGAGAAAAATGAGCTCCTAGGAATGGTTGAAGAGATCATATGTTCATAGTAGAGGATATCAGTTCCTAACCATCAACTGGTTCAATTTCCGGTAATCCACACATAGCCTATGATTTTCTTCCACTATTTTTTAAAAAAGTACTAGAGAACCCCATTGAGAAGTACTGGGATGGATTAAATCATTTGCCTATAAATCCTCTAGCTACCTCTTGAGATCTTATATCTCCATAGTAGACATCCTATAAGGAGGAATGGATATCCGTGCAACTCATTGCACTATCTTGGTAGATAATTCTACTTATCTCACTTGAGGTCATCTTGAAAAGTTATCTAGGATAACATCTCAAGAATTATAAACCATTGGAGGAAAATCTTCCTAAAATGTTCCCTGATAATCCAAATATAATCTCACAATTTGGGTTGTCATACCACCCAACACAAGATTCTTGGGTCCAGATCAACTTTCTTGGACATCCCATTCACCTTTTTGAATAAACTCTCCACCCTATAGTGATGTGAAATTCACCCTACGATGATATAAATCAATGAAGTCCTAAAAGGATACCACCCAATCATTCTCTAGAATGATGTCAAATCCTTTCTTCTCTACGGAAAAAGAGGCCTCATATGAAGTGACACACACCAAGCTCGAGGGGTCACTCCCTACACAGATGTATATCCTCCATTATAATGCCCAACGGATTTTCAAGCATCATAAATACATCATAAGTATAAACATTGAACTCAAGGCTCTCCATAATGGGCACAAATATAAAAGCAATGAGAATCCCATGTATCAAAAAGTGAAGAAGCTAAAGTAGAGGCTACTAGAATAGTACCTTTTATAATAGAAGGAATATGATCATGATTCTCAAGGGTCAATTACACTGTTTATATCTATCCTGAACCACGACCCTATGATATTTCATGACTACCCTAAGTAGATCCACTCTATTGTCGATAAAAAATAGCAGTTTGACTACGACGACCATGACCATCACCTCTGCCCGACCGGCCAGCTGTACTCCAACTCCCTACCTGGTGAGAATATTTTGACCCTACTCTTGAACATGGAGTCGATATATACCCTATATCATTGGATGGTGAAGGAAACATTCAGCCAAAAAGTTACAGATGATCTATCTTATTGTATGATTGACACTTGACTGGGTCCCTCGTACATTGTGTCTTTGTATGTAACAGCCTACCACATTGGTAGAATCTCACTTGACTACATGATTATGTGATGACTGCTAATACCACCATGTAGATTCTATAGAAAATGATTTATACTACTGGTTAATGCAGTACCAGATTGAGATGCCAAACCATCCTAGATCGTACCTCCGTCATCTCTTAGGTTACACTTAGTGATTTGCGTCTAATTCACTATTCTATAAATGGTAGTTAGTCGAAACACATTTAATTTTTATCATATTTTATACCTAATACCATTCTCTAATCTCCTAGATTTAGATAGCTCATCACCCATCAGAATAGGCATAAAGTGATGGATCTCTATAAAACTGTCCAAGAAATCCATCACTGATAATGTGACATACTCCAGGTGCATGAACTCTTAGGCTCTATCAGACCTCGACATCTCAGGATAAATGTAATCATATAAGGCTTTATGAAAATTCCTACAGACCATATCCTTATAAAAATTCATATGAGTAATAACATCCCACCATCTCTTGGAGGAATCATGCATCATATACATTGCAAGATTTACCCACCTCTTAGGAGGTGTCTCTAGATTCTTGAAGATAGATAGAATGGCCTATATCCATGACTTTTTAACTTTTGTTCCACCATCCCCTGAAATAATAGGTGTACCATACTGCTATTACTCACACGTCAACTCTTCCATAGTCGAGGTAGTTTGCGATGCTCCCTAAAGGGTTTTCATGAAGCAAAAAACACCCTCAAAGGACTATGCCTCAATACTTATGTCTGGTACAACAAATAGTTCCATAGCTGGAACAACTAGAGGACACACTAGTAGACCATATCCTATCACCTCCACAGTATGGTCATTTCCACCCTCCTAGTGTATGACTAGATGTCATCGTGGTGTAATTCCTCTATAATGCCAAACACACTCCTCATATCAAGATCCTTACCAAAGTTCGCACCACAAAAGTGTATATATTTAAGTAGGATGGTTATAAGCCTGCCTCTATAAGAACACACCCCTCTACCTACCCCTAGATTTAGGTCTGGGTGTCGTATAGATCATATATAATAAAAAGATACTACGTACTTCCCACTACTAAGGTCAGGTCGAGGTCAAGATCTATTCTATAAGAAATTTTAGTTTCCATTTCATTTTCATTTATTCATTCCCCATTTTATTTGAATCCATAATCATTTCACATTTATATCACATTTCAATTTAAAAGGTTGGACCCATGGTTCTCCAAATTCCAATCCATGAGGGACCATACTCCTCAAGAACCAAATTATGTTGTCCAGCTAATTCATTTCATAACTCATTCTAGAATAAGTATCACAACAAAAGGTATATCTATCATGGTACATATCACAACAACATACAATAAGTAATGCATCCTAAACGGCATGGAATAATTCATGGAATATTATTTCTAACAAGTGCCTATATGATTCATGATATGGAATAATGTCATCTCATCAGGTTTCACCACAATAGAACCATAATCATAACAATAATAACATCACAAATCAAGTTAATCACCCAACAGTTGAATCAAATCAACTATAATAGTAAAAATATAGAAAATAATAATTTAATCTGAGGAAATTTAGCTTTTTCATATACATAGGGTAGCTACTCCCCTGAAAAACTCATAACCAAATTCCATTTCATTCCTATCCCTTTCAATTTTCTCAAAACAGTGAAGAAAACTAGAAAATGATGCTTTGATACCACTTTGTAACATCCCAAACTCAGATTCCACTCAAGAGCACCTCGTGCCTAGTTGGTTACAAGGCCTCAAGCATATATCCCTGAATGCCAGAGGTTGTCAACTAGTATCAAGGGCCTGGGTATGTTTGTGGTGATAATATTTCCTCATCACCAGAGTTTAGAATATTGGAAATATAATAATTAAAAATTAACGAAAGTAATAAATCATACAAACAATAGTTTCATGGTGGGAATAGATAAAAATCTCAAAATAAATCTCATATAAAAAAATGATGATACATGCCATATGTCTCTAATAAAGAATCCAACACGTGTATACAGGGTATGTGTATAATACATGGAACAAAGAACAAAAATGAAAAAATTATCCCAGCTATCATCGCAGACCTCAGCATAGTCTCATGCTCCACTACTCTTAAGAATAAATTAATAACCTATAATAGGGAATTTTCCATTATCAACGCTTGCAATCATATACTCTATTTGGGTACCCAAAGGTATCCCAAATAGGGTGTGAGATATAATCCCAGTTTGTAACCACCTAATGTCAGGTTTAAATTAGTTAGTTAATATATATATATAAATAGTGTGCTGAAAAAATATAAAAAATAAATTACTCAAATGTAAGAATCCTATATGTTTGGGTTCTCATTTTATAACCAATATAATTTAAAATTTAGGTCTATGATTTAATAGTTAGGCATGTGTCATTTATAAGCATATTTTATTGACTATTCATTCTCATTTCAATATTATGTCTTTAAACCTAGTGTGTATCCCAATTTCCCCTATGATAACATTATCAAGCATACATAAACAGGACATCCATAAAGTGAAATAAAAAGACCAAATCCAAGCATGTGTTTTGGATTGGAAGATGCATCTCATAATTCATTTCATTAATTATTCAATCTAAAACGTGAGCCCATCATTGGAATTAAAATGTAGGAATCTAAGTATCACTTCTAGTATAATATAAACCAACACCGTACAAGCCCATCCAAAGAGAACCTCTCAAGAAACCAAGTATCACTCTAGGTTTGGTATAAATTCACTGCTACTTAAGTCTTTCCTTGGTGGTCCACTAAGGGAGCCTAAGTATCACACATAAAAATATGATCAAATGAACTTTGAGTTTATCCATGGTATTCTAATATAAATCCATGTATCACTTTCCATATTACAGTCAATCGTCTATGAGTATATCCATAGAAGTCCTGCTATGGAGTCCAAGGGTCACACGGGCATAAGCCTTGTAAAATATAGTTTATTCCATCCATGGGATTCTCATATGGATCCATGTTTCACCCAAGAGATATAAGAAACTCAATATCAATTCCATTTAATCAAATTAATTTAACATGTCAATGTCATCAACTTAATCACTTCAATTCAATCTCACCTCAATATGTGACTCAAGGAATTTTCAAATCTTAGAAGAATTTCCTCTATTTAACTCATGTGGGAATTTTATTTAAAAAACATGTCAATATTAACAATACATTACATGGTAATGACAACAGAATGGTCATCTCATCCCTTCCCATTAATCAATTCAATTACACATTGAATTATAATTCAACAATTCAATGATAAACATCCCATGATAAAGAGTAACTATACACACCCTAAAGGCATCCAATTTCATAAACTACCATAATGGTCCATTTAATTAAACAACACACCCATAGGGGTAGTTTCTATTTCAAGGAATTCATCCCATTATCATTCATTGGTGACCTCTTTCAATTCAGATCCCATACTAAACAATTCAATTCAAGGATTAAAACTCATTTAAATAGAAATACTCTGAGAAGTGGGTGTGTGGAACAATGAAATATATAAATACTTTAAATTTTAATTATTGGAATGATAACACCTACCATAGGTCTATAGTTGATAGCTCATCTAGTATTAAAACCTGATTTGGATCAGATCAGAAGAAAATCAAAGAATAGATGAAGAAACTATTAATAGTTTAAATTATCTTGAACATAAATAGTGAATCTAATATCAATAAGAATTAATATTAGAAAAAAAACAAATTGATAACTCACTGATGCAGATCTAATGAGATGAGTAGTGATTGAATCAGAGATCAGACAGAGATTCCGGATCAAATCCTAGTTTAGTGCTTCAAAAGAGCCCTTAAAACCAAGGTTTTTCATTAGAATATGATTTGATAAATTATGTTAAAAAAATAAATTAAGTGGGGTTATTTGTTTAAATTCACCAAAATTTGGTCATCGTATGGTTTAGGCACACGGTTTTCAAACCGTGTGCCAAACATGCATAGTTATTTATAGAATAAGGACACCCCACATGGCTTCCTCACATGGTTTTACTAATCATGCAAAAACCCACTGTCAAAATTGAAAACATGGCCTCACAGTTGTGCAACCCATTTCACACGGTTTAGTCTAACCATGTGGTCTATATCTCCCCACTATCTATCCTCTCATGGTTTTATCAAACAGTGTGGCCTACACTGTACGATTTGAACTAACCGTGTGAAAGGCTTATTTCAAACCAAAATGTGGGTTCTGGGCTCCACACCAGCCCCAAACGCCATAGATACCTCTATAACCTCAAAGGGAATTTACAATAGACCATATTTGAACATTTAAAATAATAATTGACATAAATTAAAGGATCCATACCTCAAAGAAGAATCAGGTTCTTATAAGATAGTGAAGTTAGTTTATATATATTCCATAAGTTGAGGGTAATTACTTGACTAGTGAAGTCATTTCACTAGGTTACCCTAGTCTTAGAAGCATAAGGATTCACTCCCAAATTGTATATTTAAAAGTCATTTTTAACGGTTCCTTCATCAGTTTTATTTGACAAAAGATATGGATAATTATTATTCTTGTTTCCTTATAAATTTTAAATAGATAATTTCTTATATTTATTTTCAAACTATAATGATTTGGTTTTTTAACAAATGTTATATATGAACACTTGGTGGGGTCTTACACCAATGGGTTTATGATGAACCTATTTTACCTGATATAGGAAAAGGTAAGGAACTGCTTGGAGGTAGTGGGTTCTCATGTTAGATTTGTTTACTTTGTGGAGATTAAATGATTAGATGATTCCCTCGCATCATATGGATATGAGTAAAAGATTATTTTGGTTCATTTTTTTCAATTTTATTTTACTTATACAGATCATGTATCACATAATAATCTCCCTATCTCATTAATCATATTTTATATTATGGGTGTATTGATATAGTTATTTACTTTAGGGATGTTATATCTTTCTATTATATGTATACTTTTTTGTGATATGTGATGAGATATTTATTACTAATTGGGTACTGAGATCATAACCTATGGAAGTATGGTGAGGTCATTCTGGTTCCTCTGTTAGGATATATTAAATTTTATTATTAGGAAAATCCATTATAAATGAGTTTTCTTCATTCTCAGACACTTGTTTATAACTTGTGGGTATCAAGAATGACTATTAGATCATGTCGTGGATAATCAAGGGTCCTCGAGTCAGGGGAACCCCCAGTTGGTTCTTAAAAAAATGTATCAGAAAAAAGTTTTGTTTTTTATTTTGAATGTATTTTTTGATGGGAGATAGGAAAAACAAGACATGAAGGGTAGATTGTGAGTGAGTTTATATCGAAAACTCATCATAACAAGCCTCAAGTCATCATAGAATTTTATAAAATGTGTGTAATGGGTTAATTTTGATTTTATTTTATATTTTCAAGATTTTTGGTTTGAAAATGAGAAATTATAAAGTATTTTAGAGGTCACATAGTTTATGAGAATATAATTCAAACCATGCAGTATCCATAATACCGATATTGGATGGTCACTTTAGTGAGCCCCATAGAGTTAGAATATAGTTTACTCAATTGTGTAGAAACTTTGTGTGATGTAGTAATTTTGTGTTTTTATAGATTTTTATTATTTTAAATGTTATTTTATGGTTATTTTTATTATTAATGGATTTAATTTGATTTAAAATTGGTTTTAATTACCAATTTTGATAGTTTTTCCCCTCTTTTTACTTGGTTTTGTTTAGTGTCCTTGTAAGGACCTGACATGAAACATTACATAATCTAATGTCTTTATAATAGATTTTATGTTTTATAATTCTTAAATATGTTTTATCTTTATATTTTTAGATATATAGGTCATAAACATTTAATAATAATCTTATATATTACAAATTTGAAACTTCTACTCAGTATACATTTTTTCACAATATAAAACTTTTAAAGTAAAACATGATTTATTTTCATGAAAAATATTTACTAATTTCATATTTACATAGTACTTCTCCTTACCCATCCTTAAAACCTATTAATAACATTTTAAAATGTAGTGTGAGCATAAAAATATCATTAAGGGGCATAAAAATTAAGAAATAATCCATTAGTCTATGAATACTTATAAAAATTTTCCTTTTTAAAAATAAACTCTAGGTTCAAAATAAATATTTTATTACCCAAGAAATTACTTCTATGCCAACAGATTTTCATAAAGCATGTAATAAAAATGTTAAAGGAAAAAAATAAAACTTGTCAGGGTTTCTTTGAAATTATGAAAAACTTACAATAAATTTCTCAAAAATTTATACTTTTCAACATTACAAAGTATTATATACTTTTATTTACCATGTGAAATAATAATATTTTTATAAAACCCATATCAAGAATAGATAAATCATGTAGGTAAATTGAGGTATCATTTTCACAAAAATCAGAAAAATGGTATAACCTTCATTGTTATACATAGAATAACCTTCATGGTTACACAAAAAATAACCATTATGGTTATAATTGGAATAACCAATGTAGTATATTCCCATAATCCATTAGAAGAAACATAATCAGTTAAATTCATCCCTTTACCCAATACATAGAAGAGATGTAACAAGATCACTTAACAATGGTTTATAATGAAACTACCTATAATTATATATAATTCCCAAGAACCATAATATTATATATAAAATCATGTATCATAAAAACATTATCTGTACCCATAAGAAAATATTTTTAAATATTGATATATCCATTCCATTTTATTAAAAATTAAAATAAATAAAACATAGAAAATAAGGTTTTTTTATTTTAAGAAAACATGAAATCATTTAAATGATCCCAAAAATAAGATAATAGTTATGACAGTGGTAAAGGTCATTGTCTCCATATATTTTAAAAAAACATTTTTTTGCCTTTTTATAAATAATGATAAAAAATTCCATAAAAATATTAATTTTGAAAACTTTTAAAATAAATTAAAAATTAAAACTAATTTTCCTTTATAATTAACTTATTTTCATATAAATACATTCATAAAATAATTTTAAAAATATGGATATTGAAGAAAAAAAGAGTTTTAATGAAAACATTAAATGAGAATTTTTAAAAAGAAAGTATCTTAACATGATTATAAATCATCATGTATGTTCTTTATCATCTAGAATAATAAAATTATATTAATTATTTACTTTATTTATAACCTTTTTAATTTTTATTATTCCTTTTATTTCACTTATTACCGTGTTATAATAGCTACTTAATCATTTAAGTTGATGACAGGTGTTTTAATGATATTCGGTACATATGTCCAAAATGAATTCAGTGGGTCAACTATGGTCAAAGAGTTCATTATTCCATCATATAAAAAATAATAATCTTGATATAATTTTAATTTTTATACATAAATTATACCTATTAATCTAACCAATATATATGATTATGAAAAATTAACTACGTTGCAGTCATGGAAATGGTAGGACATAGATACCCATGAGTAACATTTCCATGTTTCAAAAATAGTTATATAAAGAAGGTAAGTAGTTTCTATCTTTACATAATGTTAATAATATAATTAAAATAATATTAATTCTTTAAATATATTTATATATATATATTCTAATTGATGTGCTAATGAAAAATGAATCACATCGCTTCATGGAGGTGGCATTCTACACATACGGATGAACGACATTATAATTTTTCGGTGAATAGAAAGGTAAGAAGGTAAATGATATATTATATTTTAATAATCATAAATATGTCATGGATGAAATATATAAACATTAATTTAATCATTATGTCTCATACGTTAGATACGGTGATGGAAAACGAATTACATTGGTTTGTGAGGTGATAGTCCACCGTACACACGAACGATAGTTTGATTTCATATTTGATGTAAGATGAGAGGGATATTGATTATAACATAAAAATAATAACATATTAGTATATTTAAAATACTAATTTTATTAATTTATTATTTTTGGAGAATATTTTAATGTGGTTGAAGGAGAAATAAAATAAAAACATGCGGTTAAAAACTATACCACTTATTTGGAAAATCCCATATTTAACACTTTAAGAGTAATAATATCAGTATTATACTAAAAATAAGGCATTTAAAACAAGTTAATGTATTTTAGTAATGGATTTGGGTATATATTTTCAGAAAAAAAAATGCGTTTTAAAGTAATAAGTAAAGTGGAGAAGAGATTCTCTTTTATAAGAGATGGGAGGGGCACTCTTGGAATTTCTTAAAATATTAAATTAATATAAATTAATTTTCAATTTAAAATAGATCCAAAATGATTTATTTAAAATATATTATCATTATGGATTAAAATTAATCTCATAAAATTAAAATTAGACAAGTTTTTACTATGTTTTTACCTTAATCTTTTGGTTTTAACCCCTGATTAACTCTATTCACACTTACCGTGACAACAAGGTTTTTAATTCTTTGAGGGTCAATATAGTTAGTATAAATGGAAAAATAGTACATAAATGAACTATGGTTAATATTATAAACAATATATTAAATATAATATTTTTAATAATTTATATAATTTAATAAAATATTATTTATTATAGAATATCAATAATGTCAACTTTGAAATTATTAATTAATTTAACATCAATAATATCAAGGAAAAAAATGATACTTGAACAAAATATTTTAATACATCCTTAAAATGTTATTTTTATATATAAAATTCATGTATCATATTAATTATCTAACATTATATTACTTTTAATATTTTTAATATCATTTATTTTATTTTTTTCATTAATTGAATAATTACTACATCAGCGTTGAGTAAGTATTTAAGGAAATTATTTCTTCCCTAAAAATTAAAAATAAATTACCATGATTAATATTAAACATTTATATTTAAAAATAATATTTATCACTGAAAATATTCTCATATTATATCCATGTTAAAAATATTATACTTATTAAGAACAAGAGTGTGACATTTTTTAATTTTCTTTACATAAGATATTATAAATGTCATAATCAATTAAAATTAGAAAAATTTATTTATAACCCAATATTGGATTAATATGAATTAAATGTAATCATAAAATATAATTAAAAGGTTTTAGGGTCATTTTTTAGTCCTTATCATCTTATTTTTAACATTAATTACACAATTTTCCCTTTATTGTGGTAACAAAGTTTACTTAGGTTACTATTAATATTAAACAAAAATAAAAGGGACCTATTTACCAAATTTTGAACTCCTAATTCAAAATATGTAATCCATTTCTCAAAATTCAAAATATATAATTGGTAGAATTTAATTTAAAATTAAACTAAAAAAATAAGTTGAAAATAGTTTTCGAGATATATACCATTTTAGGTATAATTTTATTTAAACTAAATTCATCTATAAAATTTATTTCAAAACAGATAATTAGAATATTTTAATTCAAAAGAAACTAATAAAATTTCAAAAAAAATTCCAAACTGGAATTTTACTTTAAAAACATTAAAATAAAATAGAGTTTTCAATAATAATTAGTATTATTCACTATTCATTGAAATCAATATTTTCATAAAAAAATAAATAATTCACCCTAGGATAATTTTTAAATGATGATTTAAAAATTATATTTATTTTATGATATAAAATTTCTAAAATTTACAAAAAATAATTATGTTATTTTCTCACAAATATTAATCAAAAATTATTTCTGATGAAAACATAACTTTGAACAATAAAATGGTTTTACAAAAACATGAGTGATTATTTCATAAGAAATAATAAATAAATATGAATTGATTAAAATATTTCTATAAATTTCAAAAATTATTTAATCATATTCATACCCACTAATTTAATGGCTAGGTTATAATTTTCATATTTAAATAATGATATTTAGAAATTCATTTAAGCTTGGTGTTTCATGTTGTACACATTATTGAACATAATTTCCTTATTTTAAAATATCAATATATTAAATTCTCCCAACTTTTATACATTTATTTCTCAAAATTTGAACTCAGGCTTGTAAACCATGGGTTTTACTTTTTTAAAATACCTTTGCCGAAATCCCACATCATAAAAATGGTTTATAAAACTTATACTTGAAAAGTGATAAAAGGGAAGTATAAAGGTAATCTGTAATAACACATAAATAGGTTTTCATATAAAAAACATTGGCGGAAAGTGAAAACATTCACATGGAATAAAAAAATAGCACTCAATGACTGAAATAGGGTGGTAGATAATATGTTCATGAGAAATTTAAATGTCACAAAACCATAAATTTGTGATGGGTTAAAAGACCAATTATTACTCATTAAGAAAAGTAAATAGGTAATGTTTTTGTTTCAAGAACCTTTTCCAAGATTTAAGGAATTTATTTATCATATATACTAAGAACATATGGAAATATACATACATGAAAAGTATAATTTCATCATCTAATCAATTTCCACCACAATATTATCTTTTTCCCAAATGATGCATATTCAAGGTGACTATTTCATACATGAATCACCAAAATAAACTTCTAACAGATCACATAATTCCAAAAACAGATCACATTTTATTCCTCTTATCTTTAGATATTAACTAGAAGTAAAACTTGTTAGCACTAGATAATATAATTCCAAAAATGAATAAACCTTCAAAAAATATTAATCTATAAATCCCCAATAATAAATCCCAAAGTAAAACTGATATCATTTGATATAAAACTATAAATAAAATTCTCTATTATATTCTCAACCAAGTTGTAAACCAAAAAATTAGAATGATTTGATCACACAAACATCAGAGGTTAATTTAACATTTATGTCTAAATAACATCAATAACTCCTAATGTATCATACCCAAAATATATATTCCATAATAATATAATATCTGAGATATAATAATCATTTCCATAAATGACTTTAAACACTTTTAATCCACATTATTATAATATATTTCATCAAAACATAATTCAACCATTAACCCCTAAATAAAGTCCCATAATTTTTTTTACCTTAATCATATAATGTTCCAAAAACATTCAACTTCTTCCAAAATAACATTTAATCACCAAATCAATTTCAAATCCCATAGTTACCTCTATGATAAAACATATGTTCCCCAAATTGTAATAACCCATAATTAACTCAATATAAAATATAATATAAAACCTAAAGGTTTTCAATACCTCTAAACTAAATTCCACCAAAAGTAAATACACTCATCCTAAAATAACATTTTCATATGTTAAACAAACAGGTTACATATTCCTCAAATTCAGTAAATGTCTCTAAAAAATTATCACCTTTTCATTGTGATATTTTTCAAATCTATTGATTCCATCTAAAATATATTTCCAATTTTTTAAAACAAAACCAATAATAGAATAATCCTTAGGTTTTTTTTGATTGATAAATACCACTATATCATAATTATAAAAACTCTATAAATAAACACATCCTTAAAAAATTAACAATGATTCGTCATCTTATTATTTTATAATTTATTTCCATAAATAAAAAATATGAAATATATCATTATGTTTTTTTAATATAAAATCAATAATGTTTCATAATTAGGACACAAGAAAAAAATTTGTACCTTAAATCTATACATCAAGGACATATTTTATTCTGTTGATATCTCTGTTATATTTAAACATGAAATCCATATCTCCGTAAAATAAATAGTGAATCCCTTGGTGGTATTTTCATTTTAGTATGAGGGGGATAAATTTTTTTAAGTTAGATAAATGAGATACCATGATCCATATAAATTTTATAGAAATGAATATTTGTTGGATAGATCAAATAGTTTCCTACAGGTGATTTGGATGTTCAAAAATCATTCAAAATCATTTGAATAGGATTTTTATAGGATAGTGATGATAAAATATTTTGGAAGAGATAATAAGGTTCTAAAAGATATATTTACTTTAATATTGATTAATTATCCTTAACATATTGAAAATTACATCATTTAAAATTGAAATTAATTATTAAGAAGGAAATAATCTATAAGTGTAAGGAAAATACAAGAGAAATTTTATAATACTCTAATACTTCAACCCATTTATATCTTAGTTGATTTGAGTGATTTTAAAACCCCCCATGATAATATTATTAATTATATATAACATATAATACATTGTGTTTATATATAATTTTTCTAAATTATTCTCAAATAGCTTCCTAAGCTCTAAAGTTATCTAAACTCTGCTCTGATACCAACTATAAGGATCAGACCTTAAACGTTACTTAATCTAGTTTCTTTAGACTAGATTTTATTTTCTATAACCCCCTAATATATTTTATCTTTATAGTTTTAGATATTTAGGTAATAAATCTCGCATAATAATATCATATATTACAAATATGACACTTATACTCACTATCCGTTTTTTCACAATATAAAACTTTTAAAGTAAAACATGATTTCCTTTCATGAAAAATCTTCAAGAATTTTAACTTGAATTATTCCATTAAATTACCAATCCTTAAAACCTATAAAAAAAACTTTTATAATGTGGTATTATTATAAACACTTTATTAAGGTACATAAAAATATATAAACAAACCATTAGTCAATAAATATTTAGAAAATTTATCCTTTTTAAAAAACTCTAGGCTCAAAATAAACATTTTCCTACCCAAAAAATCAACTTCTTTGCCCAAATATTTTCATAAAACACTTTTTAAAAATTTAAAATTAATAATAAAACTAATAATGTTTTATTTTAAATTATGAAAAAAATATAATAACTTTCTCACAAATTTAAACTTTTTTACCTTATGAAGTATCATATACTTTTCTTTACCTTATAAAATCATTAAATTTCCATAAAAAACCCTTTTCAAGAATAGATAAATATTATACTTAACTTGAAGAATAATTTTCACATAACTCTAAAAAATTGGATAACCTTCATGGTTAAACATATAAAAAACACTTTGATTACACATAAAATAACCATTACAGTTACAATTGGAATAACCATCATAGTATATTCGCATAATCTCTTAGAATAAAACTAATCGGTTTACTCCACCAATTTACCCATTGCATTGGAGAGATATAATGAGCTCACCCAACATTGGTTTGTAATGGAACCAACATCATCATAAACTATTCCCAAGAACCATTACCGAATACAAAAAATCTTGTATTATAAAAAAATTCTTTCACCTAGAAGAAAAAAAATTTGAATATTGATATATGCATTCGATTTTAAAATTATTTTTTAAAATAACAATAACATAGTAAAGGAGGTTTCTTTTAAGAAAACATGAAATATTTTAAATTATTCCAAAAATAAAATATTGGTTACGGTGGTTTTAAAGGTTTTTGTTGTCATATATGTTAAAATAAAACATTCCTTTAGTCTGTTTGTAATAAATGTACAAACATTCCATAAAACGATTAATTTTGAAAACCTTTGTAAAAAATTAAAAATTAACGTAAAATTTCATTTAAAATAAATTATTTACATATAAATACATCAATAATATAATTTTAAAATATGGATATGGAAAAAAATGAGAGTTTTAATGGAATTTTTAAAAGTGGATTTTTTAAAAGAAAGTCTCTTGCCTTAAGTCAAACTCGTTATGTATATTCTTTATCTTCCTAAATAATAAATTTATTTAAATTATTTAATTTTTTAAAAAAAAATTTCAAGTTTATTATAACTTTTATTTCACTTATTACCATGTTATAATAGTTACATAGTCATTTAAGTACATGTTGGATGTTTTGATTATATTCGTTTCATAAGTCCAAAATGACTTCAGTGGGTAGACTATAGTCAAAGAAGTAATTATTCCATAATATAAGTAATAATAATCATGAAATAATTACCATTTTTAGACGCCAGTTATACTTTTATATACAAACATTAAATTTAGTTATGAAAAATGAACTACGTTACAATCATGGGGACGGTAGGTCGTACGTAAACATGAGTAGTGTTTCTATTTTTCAACGATCATTTTGGAAAGAAGGTAAGTATTAATTTATATTTATAGAATGATAATATTATCATAAATATAGTACTAATTTTTTAATATACTTATATATATTATAAAAGTGATGTAGTTATGAAAATCGAATCGCATCACTTCGTGGAGGTGGTAGTCCACACTTACGTACGAATGATGTTATTATTTTTCAGTAAAGGGAAAGGTAAAAAAGTGAATGATATGTTATCCTCTCAGAGTGATAAATATTTCATTAATATAATATATAATAATTAATTACATCATTATAATAAGGTCTTTATATATGGTTATGGAAAATGAATTACATCGGTTTACAAGGCGGTAGTCTTCCGTACACACGAATGATGGTTTCATTTTACATTCGATGAAAGAGGAAATGGATATTAGTTATTCCCTAAAAAAAATAAAATTTAAGTATATTTACGATAATTCTATTATTATTTTATAATTTTTGGAAAATATTTCAAGGATGTGGATGGGGAAATTAAATTAAAACATGCGTTCAAAAAGTATACCTCTTCTTTGAAAGATCTCTTTTGCTTAACACCTTAAGACCTATAATATTGGTATTTTCCCAAAATAAGGACAACAAAACATGGTAAGGTATTTTTTTAATGTATTATGTTAGATATTGATTGATTTTTTAAAGTTTTAAGTAATGAGGATAAGAGATTCCCTTTTATAAAAAGGGGAGGGGCACTCTTGGAATTTCTTAAAATATTAAATTAATATAAATTAATTTTAAATTTAAAATCGATCCAAAATGATTTATTTCAAATATATAATTATTATTTATTGAAATAATATCACAGAATAAAAATTATACAAGTTTTTACTATGTTTTTACTCTTCTCTTTTGGTTTAAACCCCACATTAACCTTTTTCACATTTACTCTAATATTGAGGTTTTTTTACTAAAAGAGGGTCAAAATAGTTCCTACAAATATAAAAATAGACCATAAATGAACAATGGTTGATATTATCAACCATATCATAATAAATTGGTCTAATATAGTATTTTTAGTAATATTATACCATTTATTAAAATATTATTTTCTATAATATATCATTAATGTCAATTTTGGAACTATTCATTACTTTGACTTCAATAATATCAAGATAATAAATGAAAATTGAACCAAATATTTTAATATATAACTATAATTTTATTTATATATAAATTCATGGATAACATTAATTTTCTCAAATATATTACTTTTAATATTTTTAATATCATTTATTTTATTTTTCTATTAATTGAATAATTATTATGTTAGCATTGTGTAAGCATTTGAGCTAATTATTTATTCAATACAAATTAAAAATAAATTACCATGATTAATATTAATAATTCATATTTAAAAATAATATTTATAACCAAACATATCCTCTATTATCTCCATATTAAAAATATTATAGTTATTAAAAACAATAGTGTCACATTTTTTAATTTTCTTAAATAAAATATTATAAAGGTCATAATCACATACAAATGTGAAAAAATTCCATATAAATGAATATTGGATAAGTATGGATAAACTTTAACCATAAAATATAAATAAGAAAAATTTTAGGGCCATTTTATAGTCCTTATCATTTCAAATTTAACATTAATTACCATATTTACCCTTTACTGTGGCAACAAAAAATACTAAGATTCCTATTCATATTTACCAAAAATAAAAGGGAACTATTTAAAAAATTTGGACTTCAAGATTAAAAATATGTAATCCATTTTTAAAAATTCAAAAACACAAAATTTTCCAAATTTAATTTAAAATTTATCCACAAAAATAAATTGAAAATAGTTTTTTAGAAAAATGCCCTTTTAAGTATAAAATGTTTTTATACTGAATTACTCTGTAAAATTTATTTCAAAAGCCATAATTAGATTATTTTAAATAAAAATAAACTAATTAGAGGTTAAAAAACCAAAATAAAATTTTAATTTTAAATAATATTTAAAACAAAACATATTTTTTAATAATAATTAGAACTTTTCACTATTTAATGAAAAAACAAAATTTTTTAGAAAAATATAAAAATTTCACCATAGGGTAATTTTGATATGATGGTTTCAAAAATTATATTTATTTTATAAAATAAAATATCTAAAAGTTACATAAATTAATTATATTATTCACTCATAAAAAGCAATCAAAAACCATTTTTGATTAAAACCTACTTTGAAGAATAAAATCATTTTACTAAAACTTGAGTGCTTATTTCCTAAGAATTAATCAATAAATTTGTATTGATAAGAATATTTATATATATTTTAAAAAAATATTTAATCATATCAATACCTTTTAATTTAATGGGTAGGTTATAATAGTCACATTTAAATAAAAAAAATTGTGATTCGTTTAATCTTGGTGTTGCATGTTGTGCACATTATCGAACATAGTGCCCTTATTTTAAAATATCAAGATATTGCAATCTTGACACAATGAATATACCCAGTGAACCCTCTTGAAGGGTCCATGAATAATTTCACATGATATAACCCTCCCATCAATCATAATTTGATTGAGGAATTTTTAAGAATGGTTTGAGGCATGGAGCACAGAATAGTAATTGTGTTCGCCAAACATCAGGTGGAAGGTTTAAGTCTAATATGGGGAAAAGAATGAGACTAGGATATCCTCTTTCATCATCCCCATCCTCTTGAGTTAATAATAACAATTGGAAATATGAATACAATGTATAAAATATATAGATGATTTTTGAATTTATCAAGACTCCTAAGGAAGTTAAAGTCAAATGTGACTCATTTATTCTTGAGAGTGTTATCATAAAGTGGTGGGAATTTGTAACAGCCCAAGATTTTATAAAAAATATTCTTTTTAATTTTATTAATGTCTTGTGTTGTACGCTACACCAAAAGGAGCTTGCACAACACGCATCATTGACTTGCCTTGCATTACACGCAATCGCGACCTTCCTCGATAGCGTGTGTAGTACGCAATAACGAGTTTCACTAAACAGCAATATGCTATTAAAATGTTATTAAAACTAGCCGTTATGAATAGTAATAACCACTTTTTGAAAATTTGTAAAAACATTTTTCAAAATGGATTTCATTTTTGGATTCGGAGTATCGAATTTAGCATAAGGTGAAATTTTGGTACATTTCGGATAACTTTCATATTCTGATGAATAGTGAAAATTACTAAATTTTAATTAAAAACAACTTTTTTAATCGAAATAATTAATAGTGATAAATTATTAATTTGAGTGGTTTTAAAGTATATTTAGAATATATTTTTACAATTTAATACAATTTTGGTCATTGGTTGTAATTTCACATTTAAACCAGACATAATCAAGTGTCAATCTTTTGATAGATATTGTTTCTTAAAAACACGCTATTTGTTTTAACAGCAGGATTTAATTATAAAAATTATTAATGAAACTTCTATGTTATGAATTTGGTAAAATAGACTTTATTTTTTAATTCGGAATATAAAATATAGCTTAGGATGAAATTTTGGCATTGTTCTGAAAAACATCAATTTTTGATGAATAGTGAAACTACTAAGTGGTAGTTAAAAAAAACTGAATTTTTCATAAAACTTAATTTTACCGCTTCTGTGAATGGAATTTCAAAAATCCGAAAGACACGGTTGATTTCAGTAAGTAAAATGTGGTTCAATGAGATGAAAATAATTTTTTGGTGAATAGTAACTTTTTACTTTTTTTTACAGCGGTTAATAGTAAATAGGGTAACTAAGGGTAAATATGATATTAATATTACCCTAACACATGTCCTAATTCTATTGGATAAGTGTAATTCGACCAAAAACAACCTTATGAATGAAATATGACCATTTAGGCCCACTTGGATTAGATTAGGACATTTATTATTAATTTATTTAAAGAAGGGTTAAAATAGTTAAAATCAAAGTTTAATAAGTAAATCATTTTTAATATGGGGTTATACATAAGATAAATTCTACTATAAATATTCATTATAAATCTAAAAAGATTTCCTACATAATGGTATTTTATTTGTAATTTTTAGACATGAAATAATTTAACTTATTTATGACACAAAGATGATGCAGTAATTATCTTATTTATGAAATATTGACATAATTGATGTTATAAACACCAAAATAAATGTAATTTGAGAATTTTTATGAATTCCACTAATTTTCTAGGTGACTATGATATATTAGTGTTGATTTAATCAACTTTGTTCGAACATATAATTCTGTTATGACTTTCACAAAAATCATATATCAAATAGTTTCAAAATTGACACAAAATAGTTTTTTAATCAAATATTATATTATTAATTATTATTTTATTCCTAAAAATATAAGGTTCGGCCAAATGACTTAGATAAGGATATATGTATTAGTAATAAACAATTTGGGGTTCGTTTGGCATGTTATAGTAAGTGTATTAACTATATAGTGAAAGAAAACAAAAAGACACGGTAAAAGTTAAATTATTTAACTTAGAGTTAAATCTAATTGATAAGGTTAAAATAATATCATAAACTTGTCTAAATCCTATTGGTTGATAGGATTTCGACCCATACCCACTTTATCTTCGAAATAAGACCCTTTGGAACCATTATAAACCGATTTTGACTTTAATATAAAATAATATTTTGAGATATTCCTAAGGTGCCCCTCTCCTCCCTTATAAAAGGGCACCTCCTCCCCCTTCCTCCTCACACCAATTTGAGCACTCAAGCTCGGCCAACCTCTGCCAAAATCCCTTCTCCACTTCCCTAGAATAATCCTAGAGGTTCTGGTCTTCTTCAAAGACCAATATTAGTTCCCTAAGTGAAGGATTCAAAGAGGCGTTTCAAAGAAGAGGTAATATCCATTACCGATCTTTTCAATTTCATTCTTCTTCAACTTCTTCTTCTTTAGTTGTTTCATGAAAAAGTAATAACATAAGTATTACTTACATACTGATATGTTATTATAAATATGAAACAACCCTATTTCACCATCTATCCATCCTACGGAAAAAGAAATCACCGCGCGTGCGTACGTACGGAATACCGTCTCCACGCCATGGTGTAATCTATTTTCCACCACCACCTTACATGGATGGGTATAATGGTGTAAAGAATAACTATACATAGTCATTACAACATCATATTGATTCTGATATATTGTATAATCCACTCCAATTCAATTCAATATTTATGGAAATGATATCATCGCTTGTGCGTACGTACGGACTACCGTCTCCACGACGCGATGAGATTCATTCTCCATGTTAACCATTTAAGAATGATTATAAAGTATATATAAGAAAAAAATAATGAAATATATGACATTATAAAGCTACTGTATTTATATATGTCATCAACTTACTTCCATTCAAGACAATAAGGAAAGGAAAATAGCGTTCATGCGTACGTACGGACTACCGTCTCCATGAACGGTGTTTTTCATTTTATTTATCTACCTATTATATATATATATATACTGAATATATATGATATATAAATCATATTTTATATTCTGGAAGTAAGTAAATCATGATATAAGTAATAATGATGTCAAGAACAACAAGTCAAAACACCTACGATAAATGAAACGATTTTACCCAAAACGCTTCTTTAACATGGAATTTACAAAAGAACGGGTAATATAATGTCATAAGTGAACCATATATGATATCATAACAATGAATATTATTATGTAATAAGTCAATAACATGATTTAAATCATTATACAGGAGGTTCGGACACTTACAAAGCAAGTCAGACCTAAGGTAAGGGAAATATCACAATCTCACTTTTATCTGAGATTGTTTTTACTTTGGTAATTACTGGGGTGTATTTTATCATCCACATCCATGTTCCCTCAATATGTAATATTATTTCCATCCTTCTACAATAGTTTATATCCAATTTTACCCTTCAGTGAGTTTTTAGTAAAATATATGAAAGGAATCTTTTGTCGTTTTTCGTACGAGGTACTTTTTGACTTTTCCGACAAAAGTACGAAGAATGTTTTTTTTAACTTATACGGCATGAATGGATTTTTAAAACATTATTTACAAGAAGCTTCCTTTACAAGTTTTCATGTTTAGTTTTAATCAACTTCTTTTAGTTTATAATTGTATGACATGTTAAGAAAAGAAAAGTGTTTTTGAAGTAGAAAGGATATTTTCCTCAAGAATGGAGTTCAAATGTTTTATCAAGGTTATTTTCCATCTAAGATAATATAGGGTTCTGTTTTTATCCCTATTATTACATTGATTTGATTATGTTTTGAGGAAATTATTTTTATGAATTCATTTACCTTATATGATTTGTTTTATGATGTCATGATGTTTCAAGAATCCCATTTTTGTTACATGTGTTATGCGATGATGTATGATTTATGATTATGTGGCACACATAAGAAAGGATTCATTATAAGATGGGTGGGACCTATATCTCCCTCCAATGCATTGGGTAAAGATTTTATATCTCATGAGATAGACATGGCTGGAATGGTAGGTTATACTGGTTCAGTGAAACAGGACTGAAACGAGGATTACTCGATTCAGAAAGGGACTTTTTCCACTAAGATAGTCTTGGCAATGAGTCTTGACTAACAAGAAATGATTCTCTATGATTATGTGTGTATGCCACAATGAGTAATGTTTTAAGTTATGATTTCATTTCACTACTATGATTTATCCCATGTTATGAAATTATGATCTCTTTTGCAGGTTTTGATTTTCAAAAAGATATGATATGATTTTTATTTCCTTTGTTTACCCTTACTGAGCATTTGAGCTCACCCTTTTATGTTTTCTTTTCCCCAGGATATAAAGAAAGGTTTTAGGTAAAAAAAAAGGAAGATCTTTATGGGAGATGTTGAAGATCTTTCCCCCACGATTAGAAGATTATACTCCGAGTTTCCAAAGACACTAAACTATTACGGTCCTTGTGTGTGTGTTTTTGTTATGTACTAAGTATTCCGCAAATGTAATGTAATGTCCATGTACGTCAGGCTTCGGGTCTCTACAGTTGGTATCAAAGGAAAGGTTTAGTCAACCTTTGGAAACTAGGATGCGAGAACTTTAGTGAGATCCCTAGAGATATTTCTAAGGTATGTCTAGGGATGTCTCTAAGGTTAAGTATACGTATAGGTTATAGTCCTAGAATTTCGCTAACGATCTTAGAATTTAACCTAAGATGTTAGATATTGAAGTTACTCCCCCTTTATTATGTCGTTTTCCCTAGCATGATTTTTGCCTCTCACACTATTCTTTTTGGGATTTAGAAAATGGCTGGAGACAAGATGATTCACAATAATGGAGGATATGATGGACAATGGAATGATATTCTTCATAATGAAATGGGATTTGGAAGTCCAAACATCATTATTATGCCGAATCAGCAATCTCATAATATGATCAATAAAGTAAAATTTGGTAAGTTTCCTGACTCGGCTAATAAGAGAAAGATGGAGTTTCATGATGATCATAGAGGAAAGAAAGTTCAATTTCCCCTATGTAAATCATGTGGGAAGAGGCATCAAGGATAATGTTTCAAAGGAACTAGAAGATACTTTGGGTGTGGAAAAGAAGGACACAAAGCAAGTAAGTGCAAAGGAAAAGGTTCAATTAACACCATGGATGAGGATAATGGTATTGCTACGACATCAACAATGGTTAAATGCTTTAAATGTGGAATGTACGAGCATTATGAAAACCAATGCCCTAAGGGAAAGTCTCATGAAGAGAATCAGTATGGTCGTATGGGAAGTATTTATGTTGACGATGATGAAGAAACTACAAATGATATGTGAGATGAAAGAAATGTTGAAGATCGGTCAATGGTCTAAGAATGTAGTGGAATGATTACATGTTTATCATGTGTAATGTTGTATAAGTAATCTCATGGAATAATGAGACATCTAAGGATTGTTACACTGTTGTCTTTCCTTAAGTGTATGATGAATGGTACCAGTAACCATGAAAGGTTATTCAGATACTTTTGGAAAGTAGATGATAAGTGCATAATGAAAGGATAAGAAGACAATGAGATGTTTGATTGTATTCATGAGCTCATGATTGATATAAGGACTAAGTGATATCATGGTTTGAGTATATAAAATTTTGAGGATTTTGGTATGTGGAAGGTGTTAACTTTTAACTGCATTCATGTTTTCACTAAGGTATTCAAGAGAATACATGATTAAGGACTTTGAATGTTTGGAATGTGACCAACAAAACATATCTTATGATATATGGGGATCAACGATGGTATTAAATCTCTGGTAATCGTTTTCACTTTGTTATGAGAGTGGACTGTAGTATTATGGATAAGACTAAGGATTGGAATGGATTATGTTGGACATAAGTTAGTATTGTTTAAGGATAGAAGTTTTCTCGATATTATTGATGGGATGTTATAGTAATATAGTTTTAGAAAAAGGACAACCTGCAGGACGGGCGACAGTCCATCGCGTCGGACAAGGCTGTGGGAATCGAACCCACAACCGAAGTGTGATTGGCTTTTATCGCCTACCACTGACCTACAAGAAGTCCCTGTTTAGTAGAAACTAGTTTTATTATTTTAAGCAATATGATATGTGATTTATAAGTTCATTTTAGGAACCATATATGATTAATCTCACTATAGATGGACTTATGTATTTTTTTGATAACTTTTCTAACCTTTTGTTTGAGACAGATGGAATGACCCATCATTCTATCACATGATCTGCTAACACATCACGAATGAAAAATTCAACTTCATTTCTTTAAGAGATGAAGTGGAAATTGTTAAAGGCACGAACAATAGTGAGATTGTACCAAAATAAAGTAAGTATTTATTCTAATTCAAATTTTCAACTTTAGGGAAATGATCTTGAAAACCAAAAATGTTGTCCTAGTGATCTTATACCTGATGAATCACATGGTACCTTATATCATCACAAATCTATGGATTTGTGATTACTGGATTTTCCATAGCCATGTTCTCTACCACTCTCCATCAGAACATGATGGTTATATTTCTCTTCCATATCCATATTTTTACCTATGTGGAAACCCAGCGATTAGTTTATTTGGGTAATCGTTACATTTCATACTTTAGTTTTTAAAGCCAAGTTTTGGTATTCCTTTTTACGATGTGGGATTCTATTAAAGAAACTTTCAAATAGTAAACCATTTATAACCCCGACGAATTTCGAGGGCGAAATTCATTTTAAGGGGGGTAGAATGTAACAGCCCAAGATTTTATAAAAAATATTCTTTTTAATTTTATTAATGTCTTGTGTTGTACGCTACACCAAAAGGATCTTGCACAACACGCATCCTTGACTTGCCTTGCATTACACGCAATCGCGACCTTCCTCGATAGCGTGTGTAGTACGCAATAACGAGTTTCACTAAACAGCAATATGCTATTAAAATGTTATTAAAACTAGCTGTTATGAATAGTAATAACCACTTTTTGAAATTTTGTAAAAAAATTTTTCAAAATGGATTTCATTTTTGGATTCGGAGTATCGAATTTAGCATAAGGTGAAATTTTGGTACATTTCGGATAACTTTCATATTCTGATGAATAGTGAAAATTACTAAATTTTAATTAAAAACAACTTTTTTAATCGAAATAATTAATAGTGATAAATTATTAATTTGAGTGGTTTTAAAGTATATTTAGAATATATTTTTACAATTTAATACAATTTTGGTCATTGGTTGTAATTTCACATTTAAACCAGACATAATCAAGTGTCAATCTTTTGATAGATATTGTTTCTTAAAAACACGCTATTTGTTTTAACAGTAGGATTTAATTATAAAAATAATTAATGAAACTTCTATGTTATGAATTTGGTAAAATAGACTTTATTTTTGAATTCGGAATATAAAATATAGCTTAGGATGAAATTTTGGCATTGTTCTTAAAAACATCAATTTTTGATGAATAGTGAAACTACTAAGTGGTAGTTAAAAAAAACTGAATTTTTCATAAAACTTAATTTTACCGCTTCTGTGAATGGAATTTCAAAAATCCGAAAGACACGGTTGATGTCAGTAAGTAAAATGTGGTTCAATGAGATGAAAATAATTTTTTGGTGAATAGTAACTTTTTACTTTTTTTTACAGTGGTTAATAGTAAATAGGGTAACTAAGGGTAAATATGATATTAATATTACCCTAACACATGTCCTAATTCTATTGGATAAGTGTAATTCGACCAAAAACAACCTTATGAATGAAATATGACCATTTAGGCCCACTTGGATTAGATTAGGACATTTATTATTAATTTATTTAAAGAAGGGTTAAAATAGTTAAAATCAAAGTTTAATAAGTAAATCATTTTTAATATGGGGTTATACATAAGATAAATTCGACTATAAATATTCATTATAAATATAAAAAGATTTCCTACATAATGGTATTTTATTTGTAATTTTTAGACATGAAATAATTTAATTTATTTATGACACAAAGATGATGCAGTAATTATCTTATTTATGAAATATTGACATAATTGATGTTATAAACACCAAAATAAATGTAATTTGAGAATTTTTATGAATTCCACTAATTTTCTAGGTTACTATGATATATTATTGTTGATTTAATCAACTTGGTTCGAACATATAATTCTGTTATGACTTTCACAAAAATCATATATCAAATAGTGTCAAAATTGACACAAAATAGTTTTTTAATCAAATATTATATTATTAATTGTTATTTTATTCCTAAAAATATAAGGTTCGGCCAAATGACTTAGATAAGGATATATGTATTAGTAATAAACAATTTGGGGTTCGTTTGGCATGTTATAGTAAGTTTATTAACCATATAGTGAAAGAAAACAAAAAGACACGGTAAAAGTTAAATTATTTAACTTAGAGTTAAATCTAATTGATAAGGTTAAAATAATATCATAAACTTGTCTAAATCCTATTGGTTGATAGGATTTCGACCCATACCCACTTTATCTTTGAAATAAGACCCTTTGGAACCATTATAAACCGATTTTGACTTTAATATAAAATAATATTTTGAGATATTCCTAAGGTGCCCCTCTCCTCCCTTATAAAAGGGCACCTCCTCCCCCTTCCTCCTCACACCAATTTGAGCACTCAATCTCGGCCAACCTCTGCCCAAATCCCTTCTCCACTTCCCTAGAATAATCCTAGAGGTTCTGGTCTTCTTCAAAGACCAATATTAGTTCCCTAAGTGAAGGATTCAAAGAGGCGTTTCAAAGAAGAGGTAATATCCATTACCGATCTTTTCAATTTCATTCTTCTTCAACTTCTTCTTCTTTAGTTGTTTCATGAAAAAGTAATAACATCAGTATTACTTACATACTGATATGTTATTATAAATATGAAACAACCCTATTTCACCATCTATCCATCCTACAGAAAAAGAAATCACCGCGCGTGCGTACGTACGGAATACCGTCTTCACGCCGTGGTGTAATCTATTTTCCACCACCACCTTACATGGATGGGTATAATGGTGTAAAGAATAACTATACATAGTCATTAAAACATCATATTGATTCTGATATATTGTATAATCCACTCCAATTCAATTCAATATTTATGGAAATGATATCATCGCTCGTGCGTACGTACGGACTACCGTCTCCACGACGCGATGAGATTCATTCTCCATGTTAACCATTTAAGAATGATTATTAAGTATATATAAGAAAAAAATAATGAAATATATGACATTATAAAGCTACTGGATTTATGTATGTCATCAACTTACTTCCATTCAAGACAATAAGGAAAGGAAAACAGTGTTCATGCGTACGTACGGACTACCGTCTCCATGAACGGTGTTTTTCATTTTATTTATCTACCTATTATATATATATATATACTGAATATATATGATATATAAATCATATTTTATATTCTGGAAGTAAGTAAATCATGATATAAGTAATAATGATGTCAAGAACAACATGTCAAAACACCTACGATAAATGAAACGATTTTACCCAAAACGCTTCTTTAACATGGAATTTACAAAAGAACGGGTAATATAATGTCATAAGTGAACCATATATGATATCATAACAATGAATATGATTCTGTAATAAGTCAATAACATGATTTAAATCATTATACAGGAGGTTCGGACACTTACAAAACAAGTCGGACCTAAGGTAAGGGAAATATCACAATCTCACTTTTATCCGAGATTGTTTTTACTTTGGTAATTACTGGGGTGTATTTTATCATCCACATCCATGTTCCCTCAATATGTAATATTATTTCCATCCTTCTACAATAGTTTATATCCAATTTTACCCTTCAGTGAGTTTTTAGTAAAAGATATGAAAGGAATCTTTTGTCATTTTTCGTACGAGGTACTTTTTGACTTTTCCGACAAAAGTACGAAGAATGTTTTTTTTAACTTATACGGCATGAATGGATTTTTAAAACATTATTTACAAGAAGCTTCCTTTACAAGTTTTCATGTTTAGTTTTAATCAACTTCTTTTAGTTTATAATTGTATGACATGTTAAGAAAAGAAAAGTGTTTTTGAAGTAGAAAGGATATTTTCCTCAAGAATGGAGTTCAAATGTTTTATCAAGGTTATTTTCCATCTAAGATAATATAGGGTTCTGTTTTTATCCCTATTATTACATTGATTTGATTATGTTTTGAGGAAATTATTTTTATGAATTCATTTACCTTATATGATTTGTTTTATGATGTCATGATGTTTCAAGAATCCCATTTTTGTTACATGTGTTATGCGATGATGTATGATTTATGATTATGTGGCACACATAAGAAAGGATTCATTATAAGATGGGTGGGACCTATATCTCCCTCCAATGCATTGGGTAAAGATTTTATATCTCATGAGATAGACATGGCTGGAATGGTAGGTTATACCGGTTCAGTGAAACAGGACTGAAACGAGGATTACTCGATTCAGAAAGGGACTTTGTCCACTAAGATAGTCTTGGCAATGAGTCTTGACTAACAAGAAATGATTCTCTATGATTATGTGTGTATGCCACAATGAGTAATGTTTTAAGTTATGATTTCATTTCACTACTATGATTTATCCCATGTTATGAAATTATGATCTCTTTTGCAGGTTTTGATTTTCAAAAAGATATGATATGATTTTTATTTCCTTTGTTTACCCTTACTGAGCATTTGAGCTCACCCTTTTATGTTTTCTTTTCCCCAGGATATAAAGAAAGGTTTTAGGTAAAAAAAAGGAAGATCTTTATGGGATATGTTGAAGATCTTTCCCCCATGATTAGAAGATTATACTCCGAGTTTCCAAAGACACTAAACTATTACGGTCCTTGTGTGTGTGTTTTTGTTATGTACTAAGTATTCCGCAAATGTAATGTAATGTCCATGTACGTCAGGCTTCGGGTCTCTACAGAATTGGTGGTCCAAGGTAAGATGCATGAAAATCTTAGGTAGAAGGATTTTAAGGTGATGTTTACTTATTAGTTCTACCTATGAACTTTTTCTCTTGGTAATTCCTATGAGTTTTTAATCTTATATCAATGGAGTTATAATATTTGGGAGTATGTGAATTGGTGTGCAAATATTATTCATTTTTCTCTAGAGATAGTTTTGAATGTTTAATTGAAGTCTCATTGATTTGAAATGTTTATTCGGACAATAATTTTATCTCATGTAATTATCTATAATCATAAGTGTTATACATAAGTGGTATATCAAGCTTAGATGGTGGATATATAACATGTTGGGATATTTGGAATGCTTGACCCATCTACCATGTCATGTGGTAGTGAGAATCAACATTACAAGACTAAGAGGAAGTGATTTTGAGAGGCAGTAGTAGTGTTTTATGATCTCTTACTTGACTAGTTTTTTCTTCCCCTATAAGAAGATGTACTACTATTTACCACTAGTATGACAAATAAAATTATATAAATCCCTCTTTTCTAGAGACTTTAGAGACATTAATCCTATTTGGGAGTGTGAAACTCCTATAAAGATTTATTTTTTAGTAAACAGTAATGCATGATCCTCAACTTGTAAGGGTTTATAAGAAAAGTTAGATGCTTTTAAGGTGGTGAGGTCACATTCATATAGACACATAAGAATATGTGGATCATTATATGATAAAATTTTGTTAAGTAATGAGCCATATATTAGTGGTTGGACTTAGAATTATGTTAAGCTAATGAAGAATCATGTATTAGGATAATATACCATGTAATCATTAGTTATACCAGTGTTACTGAGAGGTACCATTAATATTTCATTGTCTATCGATGTTTCTTTATATGATACCAATTATTCTCACTAAATTATTTCAACACATACAATAAATCAATTTAATCTTCCCTCAGAACTTATGCTTTATATCATGGAAATATAAACTCCCCTTGGGAAGAAAAAAGAGCATGAATTATTATTCCCTTCTTGCATCCTCACTATATATAAATGGGAATTTTCTTAGGATTTTATTTTCCTTAAAATAAACCTTCTTTATATCATTTCTATATTGGATTGGATAATGACCAACAAGGTCCATATTTATTGTTATCACTGATGGGTATCTTTCACTATCTTAGATGGGAGTGTCTATCTTTTCCAAGTAGATTGGGACCTAAAGTACAATCAAGTAGGGCTCCCTTTTCCTAAAGTCAATAGTATTACATGTAAAGTTTTATCCTTATTGCAATAAATCAATGGGGTAAAATTCTGGTGGTGTGTCACCTTCCATGGCCTAATATTTCCTTGAGGTGTTTCTATATGATTTATTTAGCTTTCCACCTAAATACGAGGTTGAATTCTCTATTTATTTGGTTACATAGATAAAATTGATATTTATGTCATCATATCTTATGGATATAGAATAATTAAGGGAGTTTGAAATCCAACAGGGCGATTTTGAGTCTAATGGGTTTATTATCCCTAGTGTAGGGTTTCCCTGGTGCTTTTTTCCAAGAAGATATATGGTTATCTTTGGTTGTGTGCTAACTATAAGAATCTTAATTAGGTCACTATAAAAAATAAATATCTCTTACATAATATTTATGATTATTTTTATCAGATAAAGGGGGTTGATGATTTTATAGGATTGAATTTCAGTTAGGTTATCACTAGCATAGGGTGAGAAAATATGAAATTTGGATGATGACTTTTAAAAGTAGGTATAACCACTATGAGTATCTGGTGATGTTTCTTGTACTGGATAATTCTATATCCATTTTTATGGATTTAATGAATCAAATATGCAATCATTATATTGATTCATTCATCATGGTATTCATTGATGACATTCTAGTTTAATCTAATATTGAATAATGAAATGAATAGAATTTTAGGATCATCTTTGAAATTATTAGAGATCATCATATTTATTCTAAGTTTCCAAAGTGTATCTTCTAGATCCTAGAGGTGAATTTCATGAGGCTTGTGGTGTTTTGAAAATTCATTTTAGTCAAACCTAATAATGTTATGACCATTAAGTATTTAGAGGGTCCAAAAAATGTCTTTGAGATATAAAGTTTCATAGGATTATCTGACTATTATTATCAATTCATCATGGAATTTTTGAAGTTGTAATCACAATTGATTACACTCACTCTGAAGGGAGTGAAATTTTTATACACATTGTCATGTCAACCCCCATTTTATTAGCTAATGTGGAGATTTAAATAATCTCTTGTCTTGATTATACTAGATTTTAAATAGGGTTATGTGGTTTTTCATGATGCATCAGGTATAGGCTTGGGGTGTGTTCTCATATAGAGTCACCATGTGATAGATTATATCTCTCAAATACTTCTTCTTCCAGAGAGGAGTTATCCCACCCATGACCTTGAGCTATAATTTTTCATGAATGAAATCAATTATTTGAGACATTATCTACTTTGGGAGAATTTTATGGTATACATCAATCAAAAAATCAGGAGTTATATCTTCTCTCAGAAAGATCTAAACCTCAGTAAAATGTAGTGGGTGGAATACCTTCATGAATTCAATTTCAATATCGCCTTTAAAATAGTTAAGGGGAATATTTTCAATGAAAATTTCCTTATTAAAATTTCATCATAATCTTTAAAAGAATTTAGAAAAGAGTGGAACCTTATAATCCATTTTGTAGAGTTTCATATATAAGTAAAGTAGGAGAAGGTTGGTATGTTCCTTGATAATGTGAAAATAAATCCTTCTCTCATTAAATTTATTTCTAAAGATAAATTGGAATTTGATAAATTACATCATATCAGTGGAACTATATATGATGGGGAGACCATCCCTGAGTGGCCTCTAAGTTCTGATGGAATTCACTACTTCAGGAGATGATATGTGGTTCCCCTATCTATAAGGAAATCAATTAAGGAATACAGTTATCAATCTCAGTGGTTCATTTACCCTAATTTCATAAAGATGCATTATATTATATGGCATCAATATTGGTGGTTGGGTATTAGGTGAGATCTAGTTGGTTTGGTATCTCAGTGTTATACCTATTAGTAAGTCAATTTTATACATAAAAATCTATCTTATTTTATCTATCTGCTTCCCATACCTACTTGGAAATGGGATGAGGTTTCTATGAACTTCATCTTTAGATTACCATGAACCCCCTAAGGTGAGAATTATATTTGACTTAATATTGACCGTTTGACTAAATATTCATAATTCATACCGATCAAGGATATTTTGAAGGTGGAAGTTCATAGGAAGTTATATGTATAGGATATTGTGATATTTCATGGTGTACCTTTTTCCATTATCATAGACATGGATCCTAATTTCACCTCCTATTTATAGAAAATCCTCCAAGAGGTAATGAAATCCCAATTAATGTTGAGCACAACATAATAACCAAAAATAGATGGCTATATGAAGTGAGTTTTTAAAATTATAGAAGATATGACATGGTCTTGATTTTTAGATTATAGTGGTATATGGGATAACTATTTGGGACTGGTTGATTTTTCCTATAATAATAGTTACTACTACTCTATTCAAAAGTATCAATTTGAGGCCCTTTCCAGTCATCCATTTTGTTACCCTTTGTATTGGGATAAGGCGGGTCAAACCTCTCTGGTAGGATCCATCCTTGTTCAAGATATGATCAGGAAGATCTAAATAATTCAAAATAATTTGGAGATATGTTATAGTTGGAATAAATAATATGATTATTGTAGTCATCACCCCTTTTAATTTTTAGGGAATTACGATGTGTTTTATATATTGTTACCCTATCTGGATCACCATTGATTGGGGAAATAGGGAAATCTATGCTCAATGTTTGTAGTCCTTTTGAGATCTCAGAATGGGTTGGGGAAGTTTATTACGAATTAGAATTTCCACTTTAGCTAATAGTAATCCATAATTTATTACACATCTATTAACCAAAAAGGAATCATATGGATCCCTCCCATGTGTTTAATTGGGAAGAACTAGTAGTGGAACTGGATGTCTCAGCTTCCAAGAAACCAGTTCAAATTATTGACACCTAAGATAAAGTTCTAATTACGAAGTCTATTTTGTTTTTTTGGGTATTTTTTAATCATATTAATGAATTACATGAGACCTAGGAGTGAGAATAACTTATGAGGGGGTAATGGCCTCATTTATTCTTGGATTAGGAATTGGGTGTACTTTATAGGGGTTAAAATTGATATTGTGGGGATAATAAATTCACTAATAGTATCATTTTCAAGTAATAATTCTATTATTTATTTATTATTATTATTCTAAATCATTTTTTGGTTTTTTTCATTTAAATGTTTTGAAAATGGGGGATAGTGTTTTTTATGGTTGGTGTATAGTTAGAGATAACTTTGTATAAACCATGAAAAACATGTAGTTTTATATTAATAGTGATTTGTATGATTAGAATGTGGTTTTTTGAACTATACTATCAAATCGTAAAAATTTCCTAGGTCGTTCCCAATTCTACCAGCATGGCCAACACATTGTTTGGAAAACCATACGGCCCACTCAAACTTTATAAAATATGAAATAAAAAATGTGGGTTATTTTAATTCATTTTTTGTATAGTTTTATTTTTTTTATACTAACCATGTATCACCTACATATCTGCCCATCCCATTACTCATCATTTATATTGTGGGTTGTATTGTTATGGCTATTCAATTACAATGTGTTTTCTTATTTCATTGTATGTTTACTTCATTTATGATATTTGATGAGATGTTTATTTTTGATTGTGTATTTAGAGAATGAACTACCAAAGTTTGGTGAGGTATTGTTGGATCTTAACTTAGGTTCTTTTAAATTGGAATTTTTGGAGAAACTGCTCCTAAGTATATTTTTTAATTCCCAGGAACATTTTTCTAGCCTGTGGTGATTAGGAATGACCTTATATACTTGTCACGGAGTGGATCAGGTGCTCGAATTAGGGGAATCCCGGTTTGGTTTGTGACAGGGTCTATAATTTATAAGGTTTTCCATAGATAGATCAATAAAATGTTCACCTTGTGGGTTATTAGGAATATATATTAAATGGATGATTGGTGACATGGTTATTAAATTAATCATGAAAATCATTTCAGGAATTGGTTCATCCCAATAATGATTTATTTTTAGAGGACCCCTCTAGATTAAAGATAGATTATAGTTTTCTTTGAAGAATCATTGGGGTGTGAATGTATTCTTTGGGTTTTGGACCTTTCTAATAGAGTTGAAGGTTGATTTATTTCCGCACTATTGTGTGTAGTGTCCTACTTAGGTTATGATAATGAGTTTCCTTTGTTGATGGGTTCTCCTACATGATTAATTCACGGTTTAGTGTTCTGTAAAACCATCAATAATTTTAACCACTATAGAAATAGTTGGAATTGGATGGTCATGAAAGTTAAGACTTTGGGTTAGGTCCTGTGAGACTAAATAAGATGTTCTAACTAGTATGAGATGGGGTAGTTGACCAGTTAAGTTTGATACTACTTCTATGTTGGGTTGTGATGGTCATGGCCTTTGGTTTTAGTGGTTGTGGAGAGATTTTAGTTCTTATAGTGAATTTTATCAGGGATGGAAGAGTCGAGTGATGTGATATAGGATTGGGAATCACTTATTGTGTCAATTACTAGCTAAGAGATAGAACAAGATGTTTGTTCCATTTGATTTTTGTTTTATTTATCTAAACCATGAAATGATGTAGTGTGATTATGTGGTGAATATTATCTCTTGATGGATATTTTGATGCTAAGACAGATCAGGGATTCATAATATGTTTTCTACTGATTCCTATGTGGACTTATATATTAAGGGGTTAATCAAGGTATCAGTTCACATGTCATTTGATTATTTCTTGATTGATTCAAATTTTAGGGGGTTAAGGGCCTATATCATAGTACTTTATAGTGTTATTCCCTCTCCTATGTGGTATCATATACAAGGGGCTTGATATACGTTCTATGGAAGCTAAATTATATTTTTATCCTAATTTATTCATCTTATAGGGACATGAGATTCCTCCTCGTGGTACCTATGTGGTATTACTCTAAAGGGTATAGAGATATATCTGCCTATCCCATTATTCACATGCTAATTTGGTTCTTTATAGTCAATCCTGGAGATAGTGGCGCACTATATAATTAATTTAATTATATGAACATCTTAAATCTCTAACATTGGTTGAATTAGATAGGCCCAAATTTCTTATTGGCTTAGTTATCATACGATTACCCGAAATGATTGTTTACAAATTAGACGTTACTGCTTTCTTGTCTTTTTAATGAATACTCTCAATAATTACATTTTTTCATATATTAGGAGTATCGTTAGTAGTTGCCTATTAATATTTATAGTCACACCATAAAAATTCACCAAAGTGGATGTGAAGATCTAATTTCTATTATGAAATTCAAGGTATAGACTTTTATACAAGGGATCAGTTTGATTATGCTTTACAAAGTTATGGAGGTGATATAAAAGCTAGGACTTGGACTATTATAGTAAGACTCTTTGTTTTTAATTTGTTTATTTTATTTATATATCTATATGATCGACTCAATGGGTGATATTACTCTTGTGTATGACTTTTCTATTGTATCACGGTTCATTTTTTATTGCATATTGGTTTGTTTATTTATAGTGGTTAACTATTCTCTTCAATTCCATTTGGGTAATATGATATATTTTCATGGATTTTGTTTCTTATATTTATTTACTATTTTAATGTTTATAATATAAAGTTTATAGTCTCTCTATCATTGATCATAGGCCCTCACCACTATCCAATAGCCACTAGAATATGAGGAGGTATTCTTTAGGTTATGCAACATCTTCCATTTAGGACAACAATCGATGAATAGGTTATGGATGTTACTAATAGTTTTTTTTAATTTTTTATTTTTCCTTATGATTTTTGGGTATTGTGGATAGATATAATACTAGTCAAAAAAATTGGGATGTACATTGGCCTTTTACTTCATATACATTTATATGGTGGAAGACCAAGTTACTAAGGTTATAGGATGGTAGTTTTTTTATAATTCATTTTTATTGAAGTATGATGTTATAGATATTGATTTATTATTTTATACTTATATGGGGGTGGAAATATGAATATATATATATATTAATCATACTTAGAAAATATGTTTTTCTAACATGAAAATTACTATGTGTAACTAGAAAATAGTTTTTGAAAATAAAGGTCTTTGTAAACCATTTTTCAATAAAATATGTTTTGAGGAAATATTTTGTAAAAAGGGATCTCAGCTAATTAAAACATTAAAAATAAATTTTTAATAATAATTACTTTCTATGGGTGTTTTAATTAACTAAAATCAATGGTGTTGTTTTTCTATATTTTTACTACTTTGATATGATGATGCCATGTGATTCAATGTGGTATGATGATAGTCCTAGTGGGTGCTTATGTAATTATATTTAATATGTTTGAATTAGTACAAGTAATATATGCCTAATATATGGTTCGGTATGGGAATGGGGTGATTTGGTTAGTTAGAGAGCCTAAAGTGGGTTGAGTTAGAATGAGTATTACCTAGGGATAGTGACACACAACTCTTGACGGTGTGAGCCAGGTTAGTCAAGGAAGAAGGTTTTCATGTATGCATGTTTAGGTGGATAGTTGTGAGTTTTTCAATATATGAGTTAATTTATTCTCACTTTACAAGAAGTTAAGTGAGTGAATATTGTATGATGTGTGAGGTATGTTGCATTATATTACCTGATTTGATCATGAAAACCCATGATGAATGGTTATCCTTTAAGAATTTTTGAAATATTATTGAGTGGTGATGGAATTTAATAGCATGAATATATGGTAAATAGTGCATGCTTAGATTTTGAATATATTTTTAACATCATGATTAATAAATCATGGTTTAATGATCATCTAATTTTTAGGGTGTTACCAAAGGATTATATTTGATTAACACTCGTCAAGGATCATCAGGTGAAGATGATGAATTATTCTCATTGATTTGATAACCCTGTGGATATGACCTTTATATAAAGTATTTTGAGAGTATTTAAATTATTTGAATAGTGTATTACCAAAGGTGAATAAATTTAGACTTGATCTATTCATGAATTACAATTATAGTTTTACCATGTTCAAAGTGGTGGCTTAGATCCTTAAGATGTTGATAATTAGTTGAAGATGTTCAATTCCTATTTAGACATGTTAGTAATCTAAGGGAGAAACAAGTACAACTAGTGATCACTAAATTTGTGGGTCCATCATATATGTGGTTTAATTCCTTTAAATTGAAAACATAGTATGATTATTTACCATCAATCTATTTTCATTCTTATTTTTATGAGAGTTATTTCTTATAGATTAAGTGCCATAAATTGTTTTGGAACTTTATATAACTCCAGTAGTGTGGGAGGTGTATAATGAAGTATGAATACAGGTTCAAGTGGATATTTAATTTTATTATATATTTTAATGGAAATTATTTTATCAAGGTTCCCCACTTTGATAAAATATTTAACTACTCATTGTGAGCATTAGTGGCTTCTATTTTCTTAGACACTATTGGCACCAAAATCCATGACCTGGGGTAATTTGTGGGGTTGAATAGCTATTCAGGATGGAATACAAGCTAAAATGGTCCCAAAAATAATCTTAAGGGTCTACCTCATTAATAAAAAAAATTTATATCCCTACCCCACCGCGAACACCTAAAGCTGAGACAGAGCTCCCACAAATCTGACACACTTTGTGCTCATGCTAAGGCATTTGATGGACATATTTGTACTCCTGAAAGTGTAACATACTTTTATGGAGCCCAAATTTACTTATTTTCATGCATATATGCATCATGAATCCCTATGGACTATAAATATCAATCTCATTCTACCCCAAAAGGAAGCTACCCCAATCTTTCAACTTCCAATCTCACAATTCATGAAGCACCCGAGCACTGTGAACCAGAGCAGAAAATGAATCATCCAAGGTACTTGAGAATAGTGAAACACAAATTAAAATGTTTCTAAATCACACAACCTAAGTTGGGGATTTATTTATCAAAGTTTTATTTCCTTCATAGGGTAATAAGTCCCTCCGGGGCACTTGAGGATTCATAGAGCATTAAGCCTTCGTGAAGCACTCCTTTCCCAGCTCCTGACTTCATGTGAGGGTAGGTTCAACTTGTTTTTTGAATCCCTTTCCTTTAAAAATCCCATATAACATTTGAATCACTTGATATTTGAGAATCACCTCTCAGTGAGTCCCATTTTTTCGCAAAACCCTTCCATTTTTTCCACCATGTTGCCTCCCTTCTGCTGACACCTCTTCACGAAGGTTGAGTGCTCCAGGTCTCCACACCCATTAAGGATTACTTCAGATGGACCAAAATTTATTATGTAACATCTGAAATCATTTATTTTATTCCGATCTACTTAAATTTTGGATCTATATTCTTGTTTACCTCTTTATTTTCAGCATAGTTGTGCTAATTCCCATTGGTTTTTCAACATAGGGACGCTAACGTGGACCTCGTGATTTACCATTCCTACACACCTTTAACACTTGGAATTTTTAATTCCATACCACTATAAAGGGTTTATTATATATTTTTGTGTATGTCTGAGGGGTGAGGGGTTAATCCTCCATGTCTGAGCTATAGGATGTAAAACTGCTTAGCACCAACACCCTCAACACATGATGTTAAACTATGATCCCACCCTATGAGTAAATCCCAGGATGTCCATATGTTTGTGTGAAATAGAATAAGATCATCCTATAATGGAGTGACATAATATTAATAGGATCAGATAGGGGATGGGCATCAGGATCATCTCATTTCCCACACTTTCAATCTGTTATCTCTCTCTCATTGGGCTTTGTCACTATGTGCACCTCGGGTAGTTTCCACATGTAAGCCTCAGCACACCATTCATAGGATTCAATATTTTTTAATGAAATGTAATGAGATATTCCTCACATGTATTGAGATCCTCCTCCCACATAATTACATCTTCCTCAGGTATCTCACAAGTGTAATCCCCACACCAACTATCATTGGTGCATCATTCATGACACAATGGTCATGTCTACTGCTTCCTATTGTTTCTTACACCAAGAATGAATTGTATAGGATTATAGATTATAAATATCCATGACTTCCTAGACCCATCTCTGAGCCTCTCCCATGTGTAATCCCCACAATTTCCAATAAGCAACCCTCCTGGTGTAAGCCCCATCATGCCCCTCTCACTCGAGCAGCTTTCATGCGCAGACCCCAAATATATGATCCACATTCATTGGGATACCTCCTTAGGTGTAATACTGATTATAAACTTAAAGAGGATAATATTAATTATTTATATTATAATATTCATGTGATTCATTATTCATAAACATCATTTTTAGTTCATTTTATAATTTAAACAATATTTCACATTATGATTATAATTATTTGTTAAAGTGAACTATTACTTGGTACATATTTGAACACCTCCTAAAACAAAAAATGGCCATTATTTTAATTTAATATTTAATTTTCATGTTTATCATTCCATTGGTAACAATTTATACTTTTTTATTACAGAAATATTCACATTTTATGACCACCAAAGTGGGACTTGAACCAACAACATTATGTCTAAAGTGAATTGGACAGTAGGAAAATAAAATAACTATAGTGGATAATATCCAATAAAATTTATTATAAATTTTGAAATGTAGATATATAAAATCATTAGTAACATTTCATTAAATAGTTTATAATGATAATTACTATGTTTGAATGGGGTTTAAAATGTCCCAAGTTGAAGATGAAATTCTGGGCCAAATTCAGCATCCCAGAAAAACAGCCCACCATTTCTACCATATCTCGAAATCCCAAAATCCTTTTAGGATTATATTTTATAGGATGTTAGTTTACATAATGATATTAATTTTATTCTTATATCTACAACACCAGTTATCCCATCTAGAAGGTCATTTAGGCGCCTATGTTTGGTGTATGCAAGTTGGCTTCCATTTCGGGTCAATGGTGGAAAAGTCTCATATCTGTTAATTTTCCACCCACCTAGGCCTACCACCATCAATTTGATTGACCTCCAATGTTTAATTATCTACCAAAGGATTCAAAATTTTATATTTAAGTTATTTTTGGTGAAGTACTTTTTCATATTTTGATCTTTGTTTCATTTTAATTTTATGCTACCAATTTGATGTTGTAATTTCATTTCTTCAATTGAAAGTTCATTGAATTACCTTATCTTCTTAATAAAATTTATTCATATTATCTTATTTTCTTCTTCTTCTTATCACATTTATATCATTTCCTCAAGGTGTGAATTTTTTCACACCCAAAATTTTGAAATTATTCACACAATGGTGGAGTGATTGTTTTCTTTTTATTGTTTTTCACTTCTTCAATTCCTCATGAGTCTACTTCTCCCTTCCATTGATTGAATAGAATTAATGGAGTGATAAACCTATTAAGGGTTGATACAATGTATTGGAAAGGTTATGTATTGGAAGTTATTTATTACTCAATAATCATTTAACAATTTCTTTTATTTGACATTTTCATTAAATGGTTTTTTCACTTCTTCTTCCTTACTGAATTTTATCATCGCACTTTTCATGTGATAATAAGATAAATTACCTATGAGTTATCATTAATATGATGATCCAAGTGTATAGTTTATTAGAATGTTTTTTAAGGTTTTTAACTTGTAAGTGATGAGGTTTGTTTGAATTCACTGAATGAATCCTTATAGAGTTAATGAAATTGAAATCCTTATAAAATAATTTCATCCAATCTATCCCTTGTAATAACCTAGGATAAACCCTTCATCAAAAATTGAATTCACTTATGTATCTTAGTTTTAACTTAATCCTATCAAAAATAAACCCAAATTTGGCCACTTTATAGAAAAAAATAATCCATAGGATTTACGTTTCTGTAGATTTTTTCTTAGGTATCTGAGAATTTGACAACACAAGATACACTACAAGCAACCGCTTAACCCAAAAAACTTGGGTAAATTTGGTCGAGCCAAAATTTTGGTTCCTTTTCTTGGGACTTAAGTAAGTTATCATTGACACTCACATATTATTATCACCCCACTTATTTTTTCTCACTCCCAATTTCATTATCATGGAAGGATATATTGAACAAACCCAAACATGGGGAACCTCTCCCAACATTGACTACTCACACAAATAGTGATGTAAAATGACCATACTTGTTTATATTGTTGTGAAAATCGACAACTTATTGAATCATAATGCTTAAACTCATATTATCCACAAAAAATTCCAACCTATATTGAGTTCCATTCCTAGAAAGGGAAATCCAAACATCATCCTGTACAATTGCAATAACTTAATTATCCACCTAGAATAGACCGTTTGGAAAAACCCCTTGTCCATAATGATAAACATCCATTAATTTACAAATTGTGTTAACAAATGGATAGAATTAATTTTGAGGTGTAATCTTTGATATTAGAACTAAAAAGCAATCAAACTTGTGAGGAACACATCCCTACACCAACTATCCCTCCCATAACCTTATGTGGAGTGTCTAGTTTCCCACAAACCTCACATTAATTTACTGAATAAAGAAGCCTTGTATTTGGGGTATATGAATAGGATCAAGGAATTATTTAAGGTTATTTAAATTAGGAGTAAATTTATTTTTTGTATCCAAAAGAGGAGAATTTTACAACATGGATTGAGTCTCTGGAATATAACTTCATTGAAGATTTTTCAAAAACACCAATCATTGAACCATTGAGAGAAATCACAAAATTTGAGTCCATATCCATTCCTAATATTGTTCTTTTCAATTTTTTGGTTGAATATTCTATTCAAAAGGAACCAATTTTATTGATAAATTTGGAAAATGAAACTGATTTAGATTCAAAGTCTTGACCTATGTCTAAAACTTTTACCCAGACTAATCTCAAAATCAAGGTCCATGCTTCCACTCCCAAGTATTCCATCACAGGGGATAACAAAAAACTTTCATTTTTCATTCCATCCTCTCTCAATTCTAATGGTAATAAAATTATCCTTTATGTCTTAATAATGATTAAAAAACAATTTTATATACCCTTTTATATATTCATGGGATTATCCCATTCAATGGGACCTATATTATTTTGGAATCAGTTTCTAAAAATTCCCTCCAAACCCAATATATACTCAATCATGATATAATAAAAGTATTAAAAAATATAATCCTTGAGATAATAAAATTTGGTGTTGGGTAAGTTTGGGGTTCATGTCGAGCTAACGATAGTAAACTAAGCACTTTCCGGGAGGCAACCCAGCTTCTGTGTTGATTTTATTTTACTTTATTTTATTTTATTTTATTTTATTTTATTTTATTTTTGTGTGTTTTTTTCAACAAAAAAAGGTAAAAAATTTAAAAAAACGCATTTTTTTGCAAAAAAAGGCCACATTGTAAGTCATGGGGCAACCCCGTCACGACCGACGAAGCCACGGTACTCTAACCTGTGACTGAAGGGAGACATAAGAGTGTGCCTACCACTAACCTATGAATTATAGTGGTTAATTCTTCTATTTTATTTATATATATACTTATATTTAAAAAATTATATATTTACATATATATGTATATATATATATATAATTTTCATTATTTTAATTTTTACTTGTTTCTTGTATCAATATTTGGAGTACTAAAATAATTAGGTATATTTTTTTAACTTTCCTTTTGTATTTTTTTGGTTTTATTTAATGGAAACTCAAGGGGTTCCCATTTTGTTTTAATTTTTTTGGTGTGTAATATTCAAGGGTGGTTTACATTTATTGATTTTTAGGTAAATCATATTATATTTAGGTGTACAAACACAAACTATCATCATTAACGAGGCTTTTCAGAGTGACATGAAAATCAAAAGAGTAATCAGGAGTGTCATGAACATCAAATTTAAAAACTAGGTGACTTTGTTCCATGTTTCTTATTTTAAATTTATTTTATAAATACTCTACCTCTACCCCCATTCTAAATTTTATATTCATTAAACACTGTGTACAATGGTATTTTATGTTGGGGGAGATGAAATAAAAAATTGATTTTGTTTTCATAAAAAAATTACAAAAATTGAAAAATATATTTTGAAAAAAAATGCATGGAAGGAGAAATTCATTTAACCTTGAACAAGATAATAAAAAATTTCATGATTTTAATTTGAATATAAAATAATTTTTCCTACCTTGATTCGAATTTTAATGTAAGTTTAAGTTATTGAGAATAGATTTTTGGAAAGTGCGGTTGTCCGATGTGATTTTTCACCATTTATATTTTCATCTATTTAAAAAAAACATAACACACATCCTTTATATTATATGGTATTAGTTTTAGTTCTTTGGGTATAATAATAAATGGTATAGGTTTAGTGATCATTTTAATTTAAACATGAGTATTCAAAAAAATCAAACAAAAAATAAAAATAATAAATTGTGCGTAGATAAATGGACTGATCTAATGTGTGTATTTCATCACTTGGGGATCATGAATCCATAGTTTTATGGCCCATAGTTAGCCATTTTATCTCTATTTGAGGTGATTTTAATATGTTATTGATTGAGTAAACTTGAGATGATTCCCAAGAATGTGAGCTTCACTTGGTTCCCTAAGGTCTTTAAGAATGGGAGTCATTGGAAAAGTCTTGCTATATGGGTTGAATCGATTGAGTTAAATTTAATTTTCCATAGAAATTTTTCAAAAAAAACATGAAAAAATAAATAAAAAAATTAATACACATCTTAATATTAAAATTTTATTCCACCTAATGGTTCCATATTTTCTCCCTTGAATAAAGATGAACCCCCATGTCTATTATAACGCAAAACACGTCATCATGCTTATTTGAAATTAGATGAAATGTGGGGATTAATTTGAATTGAAAAATGGGATTGGTAGTAGGATATTCCTTTGGAATTATCTTGTTTTAAATTATTTTTATTGTTTTCATAATTTTTTGGTATGAGGTCTTTGGGTGATCATTGTGTATTAAAATGTTTTTGGAAAATGGAATTCGAATTTCATATTTTTGACATACATTTTTCTCGGGACTAGAAAAAATCAAGTTTTGGTGTGATTATCCAATGAAAGAGGATAATATTTATTGTTTATATTATAATATTCATGTGATTCATTATACATAAACACCATTTTTAGTGCATTTTAAAATTTCAACAATATTTCACGTTTTGATTGTAATTCTTTGTTAAAGTTCAATATTACATGGTATATATTTGAAAACCTCCTAAAAAACCAAATGGTAAAGATTTTACATTCATATTTAATTTTTAGTTTTCTCATTCCATTGGTAACAATTAAAGCTTTTTTAGAACTTGATTATTCACATTGGAATACCACCAAAGTGGGCCTTGAACCAACAACATTTTGGGAAAAGTTAATTGGACATAAGCCCCATAAAATTAGTGTAGCGGATATTATTCAATCACAATTATTCTCAAATTTTTAATTTATATGTAGAAAATTATGGGGAACATTTAATAAAATAGTTTCAAGTTCTAATTATGATTTTTGAATGGGTTTTAATATGGACCAAGTTGAAGATGAAATTTTGGGCTAGATTCTATGGCCTAGAAAAATATCCCACCATTTCAATCATATCTCGAAATCCAAAAAACCATCTAGGATGATATTTTATATTATTTTAGGGTAAACCCTTATATTTATTGTATTATTTTATGTACCACCCCAATTCATCTATATAGATGGTTATTTAGTCACCTATGTTTGGTGGATGCAAGCTAGCTTCCATTTTGGGTTAATGGTGGAAAAGTCTCATCTCCATTAACTTCCCTACCACCTAGGCCTATCACCATTATTTGGGGTGACTTACACTATTTATTTATTGACCCAATTCTTAAAAAATTTCTATTTAAGTTAGTGGTGTTGAATGATTTGACCATCTTTTGATCTTTGTTTTGTGTTAATGTTATTTTTCCAATTTGATGTTGTGATCACATCTCTTCAATTTCATGTTTCAAGAATTACCATATATTATTAATAAAACATCTTCATATTCTCTTATTTTGTTATTATTATTATCACATTGATACCTTTTTCTCAAGGTGTTAGCTTGTTCACACAAAACCCTGTGAAATTATTCACACAATGATGGAGTGATTGTCTTGTTTTTATTGTTTTTCACTTCTTCAATTCCTCCATCATGAGTCTACTTCTCGCTTCCATTGATAGAATAGAATCAATAAAGGGATAACCATATTATGGTTTGATCCGAAGGAGTATAAATGGGTTGTATTGGATGTTATTTATTAATCAATAAGCATTTAAAAAAAATCTTTTATTTGAGTTCTTCATTCAATGATCTTTTCTCTTCCTCTTCATTATTGAATTTTATCGCTGCACTTTTCATGTGCTAATAAGGTCCTTTAGTGTGATCATGAATATTATCCTCCAAGTGTATAGGTTATTATAATGTTTTTTTAGGGTTATTAACTAGTAATTTATGAGGTTACTTTGAATTCATTGAATGAATCCTTCTCGATTTAATGAAATAGAAATCCTTAGAAAATAATTTCATCCAATCCATCCCTTGTAATAACCTAGGATTAACCCTTTCTCATAAATTGAATTCACTTAATTATCTTAGTGTTCACTTAATCCTATCTAAATTCATCCCATATTTGGCTACTTAATTTCCAAAAACAATCCATAGTATGTACGTGTTTGTAGTTTTCTTCTTAGGCCTCTAAGAATTCAACAACCCAATCCACACTACAAGCAACTACTTAACCCTAAAAACTTGGGTAAATATAGGAGAGGCCAAATCCCCAATTCCTATTCCATAACTACATATACTTTGATTACTAACCAATTGGTATTCTTAGTAAATATCCTTAAGGTTCAATCCTAACACCCCCAAAAAATCCATCCATTTTGTCCACTCCACCCAACACTTCATCCACAGCCTTCATAATTTTACCTGGGCCTCCACATCCCAGTGTGATCATTCCACCCATCTAGGTTATTCCTACACATAATCCTCATTCATTTCATCACTACTTCTAGAATCACCTAGGAAGCTCCTGTGTGTAAGCCCCCCTTCCCCCACAATCCAACCAAGAGAAATCCTCTTGTGATGTGAAGCTCAAATGTGTAAGCCCCACACCATCCATAGAACTATGTGGGTTTTTATCCTTGTCTTAGAAATAGGATATGTAGGATACCTCTATGAGGTTCAATCCTAACCATTGGTAAACCCTGTTTCCCCCTCCTAAGGGTTTACCTCCATGATCCACCTCCAATAGTGTCCATATCATCCTTCATGGTGTGACACATTCCCTTTATGGGACATAGCACCCAGCGTATTTTCTTATTGGGTGTTATGAAACATCCATCAGGTAAACCTTGGTTCCTCCCTATTAGAGATGTACCCCTTCATGGTGTGACATCTTCCCTTTATGGGACACACCACCCAGGGTCTACAGTCATTGGGTGTTATGACCCATCCATCTGTTAAACCTAGGTTCATCCATCCTAGAAATGTACCCCTTCATGGTGTGACATATTTCTTTTACGAGACACACCACCTCGGGTCCGCTCTCATTGGGAGTTTTGACCCATCCAATGGTAAACCTTGGTGTCTCCATTCCTGGGAGTACATCTATCTGATCCACCCTCAGTGGCATCTAGATCATCCATCAGAGTGTGGAATCTTTCATATATAGGGAACACCTCCCAGGGTCTGCCTCTATAGGTGTTGTGATCCACCCATTCAGTAAACCTTTCAGGTGCTTCCTCTTAGGGATACACCTTATTTATCCACCTCTACTGGTCATTCTGATCAGCCTCTCCCCATATCTAAAAAACATTAAACTCGTGAACTATCACACTTCTACCACATGTTAAACATGGGATGCCTGAAGAAACCTTGTAATACATTCCTTTGGAATCAGTTACCTTGTGAACAACATGGGATACCTTGGGTTCCATGCCTGAGATGCCTCCATGAGATTCCCTCCTATGAAAAAGAATATAGGTGGCCAAAGTTCTAGCATAAAAACATTCCAGTGATTTCAAATGTGACTAGTATCCTGACCAAAGGTTCCTAAAATATCAAGACCCCTTGGAATGTCTATAAAAATCATTATAATTAACTAGAACTCACAAAGAAATGGATCCAGGAATTTGTTTCATGAACACATCTTAATCTATGAGGGTGGCATGGACTAGGTGATAAGTTCCAAGGAGAAATCCATAGAAGGAGTAAATGACATCCCATTATCCCATTTTGATTAAGGAGAATTCATCAATGAAAAAGTGATTAATTTTGCCCACCTTTGGAAAGTGGGAATGTTGGGAAATAATGAAACTTTAGGAAATAATAAAACGCAAGGTGGCATGCCCCGGAAAAAGTGTCAGAAACAGAAATGGTGAACTTGATGTGAAACTCTTCTTCTCAATGTGGGGACTAGTAGAGTTCGAGACATCAATTCAATAGATTATAGGGTCACAATATCCATCTATCTGATTCTAGGGTCCTCTAAGAAAATATTGGTCCTGGCATGAAACTCACCAGTATTTGGAGAAGTTGAAAATTGGGCAACCTGGTCTACAACATCATCAACAAGGATCTCTCTCTCTCTCCAGCCATGGAATATTAGACAATGTTGGGGAATTGAGCATTGATTTCCTAGAATTTTTTTTAAAACTGAATGTTCATGCTTTTTCAAACCCAAGATATAGGAAACCGCTCAACCAATTCCCTTAGACATAGAGGCAAGACACCTATCAATGCATAAATCCCACGTTCTCCCACCTCCTCTATCAAGTCCACTATTCCATCAGCTACAGAGCGCCCATGCCTCATATCACCCTATAAAATCATCCATAGGATGTTGATCAACACCCTTCTATAATTGTATGAGAAAGGATTCATTCCCACAATGGATATATATTGCCAAGAACTAGAGTCTTCTGCACCTCACTGACACTACCACCCCCGAGGGTCGTGCGGGGAGTCCTTAATACCCACTTCAATGATAAAATGCTTCGGTAGCCTCTCATAGGAGGTATATTTCAACTCCCTACCCTATTCCAAGAAGGTAGGGGATGCTTGGGTCACCCAAGAAATGACCTACACCTGGGAGTCTCCTAGGAGGGCTCCCACCAGGCCACGTCAAAATCACCAAAAACTGATCTTCCAAGATGAGGAATAGGTAGACCATTCCCCTACTCTATCGGCCCTAGTCTAACTCACATAATGCCAACATTAGGACCAATCTCAATAGGATGCTCTTTATGGGGCATCATATTCCATAGCTCATGTGGCCCCTTCCACTGCTAGTGCATTCTGCCAAGTCCCTTCTACTACAAAATAGGGACTCCCTAGAACACGATTGGGATAGAGACTTCAACCATCTCACATGAAGTTTGGATTGACTCTGTCAACCTTTTGTGCCTCTAGTAGTTGTTATAGGCCATTTATTGATAATGAAATTTATCATGGAGTCCCTCCCCGTGCAGTCACCAGTCAGAGTGGAGGTCCTCACATTTCTCCCACCCAACATGGAGGCCCTCTATAGGTTCCCGACATCATCCAAATTAGAGGACCTCCCTACTTTGTTGATGTCTAGTATGGAGGTCCTCCCCATGCTTATGGTTCCTAATATAGAGGTCCTTCTTATGTCTCTAACTAGTAATGTGAAGTCCATCCTCACGTCACCCCCATATTTAATAGAGGTCCTCCATACTAAATATTCTACAAAAGTAGAGATCCTCCACACTTAATCGGCAATCGGTATGAAGGTCCTCTATATTTCTTCATCACTAGCCAACATAGAGTTCCTCCCCATGTTGCGGCCAGGAAGAGTATAGGTCCTCCCTGCTCTAGGGATAACCATTATGGAGGTCCTCCTCGTATCCTAAAAAATCAAAGTATAGGTCCTCCCCATAAAATCAACCCACAACATGAAGGTCCTCCTCATTCTGAAAAATTTATCTACCCTGAATAACTTTCTGTGGGTAGAAGATAGAACTATTCCCAATGAAGGAAAAACTCTAGGAAGTGTTAGTTCATTGTTAATCCCATTCTCTTCTTAGATTCTGATGTAGTGTTTTACTGGACAATGAATCCTCCCACCCCCACCCCTAATATTTTGCATAAGAATCTAGGGAAGTATCCTAGTAGGTGAGATTTGTCATCTCGGAAGGTGAGGTTCAAAAGATCCTAGAATCCCATTGCAGGTACATATAGAACGAGGAATACTTGGCTCCCTTCTAGGGTCTTACGAAGTGGTCACCTCTATTATCACCAACTTCATTCTATACCTCTACATGATATCACATATTGTATTTATGGGACATGATAGGCCATGAGCACCCAGTTGACCCACATATGGACACTACTACCCTTGCACAAGAGTCAATGGTTGGCACCCCTTCCTATCGGAAAGTGACAATGAGGTCCGCATGCCCTCCTAGAGACAACCCAATGTCTATTGATTAGTCAATTCATGCAATAGTATTTCCCCCAGATATTTCACCTTCATAGAGATCCGCATCCATGTTATTTACATTTTCTTAGCCTGTGATGATGGCAGCATGGGGAAGAGAAGATTTGGGTCTCCCTTCTGAATAGGGAAGCTTATGGGAAACTCTATCCATCAACCAGATTTTTATGATTTTCAGCCCGACTGTGGCTCCTAACTTTGACATTCTGGAGACCCTCACCCAGGACTAGGTCTCATGATTTCACCAGACCATCTAGTCAATGCATTTCTGCATCCATGACTTTTAATTGGTATACACAAAGAGTCAAGAGAACTTTGAAAACATCATCAAGAAATGTTTAATGGTTAAGATAGTAGTGCTTCTTGTGGAACAACATCCTACATCACCTGACTACCATCAAACCCCTAAATATAGATGCATCCAGAGATTTGAAATGCTCTATAGAATCGTTTAAGAAGCTTCCCCACACATGAAGATCCATGGTTGCTATAAATACACCTATCTCCACTTTAGTCGCATCAGAAGATGGCCCAATTCACCTGGAAATATTGAGGATACACCCTCAGGTATTTTCGTAGTGAATATGGATGACCTCACATTTACCAAGAATGGGGACATCAGTGTACGATCTGATGATGAGTAATAACCTACTAGGTTAGAACAGCATCAGGTGGACCACCGCACAGGTATTCTCACTCACTTTCAAAGGTATAATCTCAGACTTGGGGAACCTTCTACGTCTTTGCCCGCTATACAGAATCTCAACAAGGGTAAGGGATAGCTTGAGCACTCAGATCCACCTGATGTTGTGTAGAGAATTAGAATGGTCCTCCTATGGTTTCCCTATGATAGAAGATTGAATATCCAAATTGTATCTTCAATGTCCTCCTTGTCGAACGATGCCCAGATTATGGCGCCCCTTGATAGGATTATTCTCTTCCTCCACTAGGGCAGTAGGGGTAGCCATAAGTCCTACTCAGCTAATTACCCCCAACTGAACCTAGTGATCATGTGCATCTTGACAGGTTAGAGATCAGGGATTATGGTAAGATACCGTAGTATGCATCATAGAACCCTCTAAAATAGTGTGTAAACCCCCGTCAAGACCCAGATAAAGCTTCTCTACAAGACACTATAAAGGTTTATTCATGAGCTGTTGAGCCTACTTACCATGTTGATGATCCTTTAAATGCACCGGTGGTCAGGAATCATCACCATGATAGGAATACCTTCCATGATGATCTTCTAGCTACTCTCATTTCTTGAACTAAAGCCTCGGAAACATGATAGGTGGAAATCCCACCTAACGGCAAGTCATATCCATCATGGGTGGATGAAAAGAGAGAACCCCCAAATTTCAATAATCCAAACTTCACCCCCTTAAATGGGATGGGAGACCCTCTAAAAAACCTGACCCACTTCATCTATAAGTGTAGACCCATGTTGGGAACCCCAGAGCAATGGTAAGTATCCAAGATCCAATCTTTTTTCAAATATTGGATCATCCTATATTCATCTGGTACAACCAGTTACCCATTAGGTCCATCATCGGCCGGGAAGACATCCACAGGTAGTTTATCTACTAGTTCATATCCACTATATGAAATAAAAGTATTTTTGACCTCTTCAAGTGAAAGAAACTTCAAGATGATCACATCACTGAATTCATCACTAGGTGGAAGGTCCTTACATACTCGCTTGAATTTCATCTGACTCAAGAGTAGTTGTTGAAATGTGAATGGGGAATTTCAAAACTAAACTGGTTCCCACCATCATCACTCTAAATTTACTAGGTGGATTCTGGGATTTCTATGACAATGCTCAACACCTAGATGATGCCTTGAAGTAATCCATGTAGGCATGTCCTTTGCCTCTTCTAGCTCCTACATGAAGAGATGCCAAGGAAGAGACTACTTCCGTAGTACATATAGGGGTCCCGGAGCCACTAGGGTTGTTACTTGAAGAGCCTCATCAAGGACAAAAGCCTCATCAATCTCCACCTCTCTAAGATCAGAATTAGAAGGAACCTCCTTGGTAGGAACCACCACCCAGATTAGAGAATGTGAATTTGGAACCTCATCTGACTCTAACCCCTCACTAGTTCTAGGCTCCTAGAGTTACCATTCCGTATAGAAGAAACCAGTCCTACTTCCTCCCAGAATACTAGGTTCTTGGTTATTTCCACAGTTCCCTAGAACAAGGGATTCTGAAGCTACTAGAATGTATAAATCTTCATGAGGTCTAGCTCACTGATCACACCAACCACTTATCTTACCACAAAATCCGTGGAAATACTATCAAGCAGTGATACATGTTCAAGGATTAGCTTAAGGACCAGTGTAAAATGGTGTGGTTAGGCTGGGTGAAGTAACATCATAGTTAGCACATATCTTTGCCAATCCTGATAGTGAAAGTGATGGTTATAGTGTGGAAGCATGTCTCTAGCTATGATACTTAAAAGCATGATGACTATTTTACTAGAAGGTTAGTCTCTCGCACACCCACGACATCATCTATTCCCATTTAGGTTGGCTTGAAGCTCCAGAAGTTTCAATGCCTTCCCTAGCTGCCACTTATGCATCCACATTTCAGTATTAAATGTCTCAAAAGAGTAGTCACCAATGGAACAAGGGAAATAAAAGTACCATGCTAATGACAAAGTCATCTCTTATTCTTGGATACTTCATGACTCCGAATATGGGAATCACACCCGGATTTCATCCAACGTCAAAGGTATACTTTGACAATGATCGAGAGTGTGTTTATGTGAATACAATCAAATTAGTGGATCCCTACATGATATTATACAACAAAGAATATCAGGAAGACCTCCTAAATTTCCTCATCTAATTCCATCAAACAAGAATCCAGGATAGATAAGTCACTAGAATTCTCAATCTAGTGCTTCATTCTAGGTCGTGCATGACATCAAAACCAAACAATAAGAATTTTGCAGAGCTTAGCAGCTGCATCCCTTCAATTCCACTCCGCCAGAATCACTACCAATTTTTATCATACTCATAGACCAAGTTGAATAACTATAGTCACATCATGATCAACTACATTTAGCGAATCACTGGTTAGCTAATAGTTAACTAGTGGTAGTTCTGGGTAGCTTTTCTAATGAGTAGAAGAATATTTCTAACACTACCTGAAATCCTGTAATTTCATCAGCAGTGCCTAACATACTTCCCACCACAGAGAGACCTTCTGAAGATATAAATGTCTACCTAGAATGGATATACAACAAGATGGTTCACCTTTCTAGAATTCCTACAAATATATCAGTCCTCGAGTCCCTCCATCTATCATAAGAGATGTGAGAAACCATCATAGAATCATTAAAGATCTCTCTCCAGTTTGAAACAGAGGTTTTGGAATCCATGAATTTCTATGCAGAGAAAGCTGAGAATTCATAATTCCAAGCCATCGTCTCTTTTTCTGTAGAAGATGAAAGATCTATCATGCAAGGGAACATTTTCCTATTGTACATCACCATCTAGTTAAATGGAATGAAGTTATTTCCCTATCTAGTTGACATAGAATCTAAGATCAATCACATCCTGACCCAGATGATCCCTAAGATAGGACTCACTAAAGCAGACTTGATCCCCTCTGATTTGAAGATTCAGGTTTATGATAGGAATGAACAGAGTCTATGTGGAAGGATCTGTTTAAATACCCAATTCAGTAGTTTGGTTGTAGAAACTGAATTCATAGTTGTCTCACATGACACCGCTTACAATTGAATTTATTGGTAGGACCTAGTTTCATCTACATGAATAAGTTCTCTCCTTGTATCACTAATTCCTCATGTACTCCCTCAACAGTCGAGTAGGCATACTAGAATGTGATATTTCTCCCTTTATCTCTTGTGAAGTCCACTATATATATACATTCTATTACTAAATCAAGTACAAGAATTCATAGAACAATGAGGTCAAGTGAACCAAAATCACAGTCATCCCATAGACAGATCTGGATGACGCATTCTTCCCCCTGATTCACCAGTTGTTGGATACGATGCGATACTTGGGGAACTACTTTGTTGTTTCTAAGAAGATAGGGTGTTTTTTTCCTAGGTGCAAATAATGACAAAATATTACCTCATACTTATACATGTGTTAGTATTGGGTGATACCAAAACTCCCTACTCATGTAAGGTATCAAGATGTACTCCCCATCGCTATAGCTATATGTCAGACCTGCTTGTTTCGCCGAGCTAGGTTGAACAATCACAAGTTGAACCATCACCATTTATTTAACATTAATAATGGACCCTGTGGTCAAAGGCCGAATGGAATCAGTATGAAAACCTATGTCGCCATGATTTCAAAAGAGTAGGAGTCTCTCAATAAAGATTCTATCACTGCCCAATCAGGAACCAATGTTCCTCATAATCAAAGATTTTGGAGGACTTGCCTCCTCCCAATGATCACATTTCCTCAAAAAATGAAGGAGATTTAGAAGATGAACCTCCTTCATTTGAGGAAGGTATATCCACCACCATCAATGAGCTAGATCAGGTTAATATTGGTACTTTGGAAGATCCAAGGCCAACACTGATTAGTGCAGTCATGCCAACAAAAGAGCAGCAATAGTACATGGATTTATTGAAGAAACACCATTATGTTTTTTCCTAGAGCTATGAAAATATGTCAGGACTAGACCCTCAGATCACTTTCCATCTTCTTGGTCTCCCCGTAAGCCATCATGTGTTCAAGAAGCCTCTTATAAAGATGCACTTGTCACACAGTTCCCTGGTTGAGGCCAAAGATGAAAGGATTATTAAAGTTAGATTCATCAAGGAAGTTAAATACCCAAAGTGTCTATCCAACATTGGACCAGAAGAATAATGGGAAAGTTAGAGTCTTTATCAACTTCCAGGATCTCAACTGGCACTATCTGAAAGATGATTTTCCCATTCTAGGGACGGAGTTATTGATTGATTCCACAATTGGGTTCCATGATTTCTATTTCATGGATGGGTACTTCAGGTACAACCAGGTCCATATGGCCCCCGAAGACGAGGATTTTACCACCTTTAGAGAACCTCAAGGTAAATTATTCTATTAGGTGATTCCTTTTGGTATGAAGAATATAAGAGCTGCCTATCAGTGGGACGTGCACTACATCTTCAAGATGATCCTCGAGATGCTAGTGGAATGCAATGTATAGGATTTGGGGGTCAAATCCTGCTAGCATTATAACCATATCATAGATATTGAGAAAGTGTTTGGATTCCTTCATTCCCAGTAGTTGAAGATGAACCCCTTGAAATGTGATTTAGAGGTAACCTGTGTAAATTTTCTTGGTTCCATTTTCTGATATAGAGGAATTGACATCGACCTTAATAAGATCAAGTCCATCATCCAGATGCCTCCTTAGGGCAACCTCTGGGAACTCTGAGGCCTTCAAGTCCATTTAGCCTACATACACCAATTCATCACAAATCTTTCTAGAAAGTGTAATCATTTTCCAAGATCATGAAGATGTGGTGTATACCGATGGGATTAAGAGTGGTATACCATGTTTGAGGAGATCAAGAAATATATTCTATAGCCTCCATTTATAATTCCATCCATCCTAGGGAAGCCTTTGGTCCTTTATGTGACCTCCATGGAGTGATCCCTTGAAACCATACTTTCCCATAAGAACAAAGAAGGGAAAAAGAACAATTTATAATATCTCAGTCGCATGCTCCTCAACATAGAGTCTTGATACTCTCATGTTAAGAAGAGATACCTCACACTGGTTTACAAAATGCATAAGTTGTAGCATTACATGTAGCATCATGAAATAAATTTGTTGTCCTATGTGGATCTACTAAAGTATATCCCAAATTTCCCAATGTTGATAGGTTTTCTAGCACACTAGGTGGTGATTCTTTAGTAGTTCTTCATCCAATTCATTCTGCATAATGGTATCAAGGGTCAAGCACTGGAAGACTTTATGTCCTCTCATATAGACCATGAGGAAATTCATTTGGATGTTTATTTCCCAGATGAGGCTATCCTATCCATGGACCAAGTCATTCCATGATGATAGATGCATTTTTATGGTTCCTCCCAAAGTCCAACCAATATAATACTCAATGATCTCAAGCTCAATAGAGTAGGCTTGGGTGTTTTCTTTATTACCCCAACATAGGTTTTCTTTCCCTATTCATTCCTACTATCAAAGGGTTGCACCAAAAATGATGTAGAGTATCAGTCTCTCAGTTTTGTTCTTGATCTAGCACTTGAGATTGAGTTTCTCCACTTGCACGTCAAAGGACACTCTAAGCTAGTAATCAACCAGATCAATGGTGAATACATCGTTAGGAAACTAGATATCGTGCCCTTTCTCAAGTATGATTTTCAGAAAATAGCCCAATTATCTTTTTATATGGAGGTAAATCATGTTACCAAGTAATATAATGGTTGATTTGATTCCCTGTAAATTCTAGAAACTTCTCTCATAGAGCCTATCTAGGATGACCTATTCATTCATGTAGTGCACCAAAGAGTTATCACTCCTTTCATTTCAGATGATGATGATAGCCAGCAGGTAAACCAACTGACCACTGGCTCCTCTACATAAGAACCTATGGATCCTTCTCTAGCTAGAGAAACCTCTGATTAGATGACTCCCTTAATCTAGTGTCTCTAGCAAGGCACTCTCCAACCAAACAGATCCGAAAATGAGTGAATCTGTCAGCGTGAAGTGTAGTTCACCCTCCAGAGTGGACCCAACCTTGAGAAAACTCTCTACAAATATGCATTTTATGGAATTATCCTCCATTATATCAAAGGATATGAGATTCTTCATGTTATGAAGAAAGATCATGTTGGGTCATGTGGTGCTCACCAGGAAGGGCTGAATATCTCCCACCATATTCTAAGGTTGAGATACTTCTGGTATACTATATTCTAGGACTATATCGGGTTCTTCAAGAGGTTCCAAGCATGTCAGATTCATGCCAACTTTTTGCATTGACTTCTAGATCCGATCCATATTATTATGTACTCATAGATCTTTGTGGTATGGGGACTCAACATCATGGGACCATATGCACCAGTGACATCTCACTAGTGTAGGTTCATTCTAATTACAGCATACTTCTTATCCAAGTGGGAAAAATGATCTATATCAAGGAATCCAATGCCCTATCGGTCATTGAATTTGTGAGCTCCCATATTATTTATCGATTTAGAGTCCCTCACATGATTCTCACCGATAATGGATCTAACTTTTGAGAATATGAGCTAAATAGGTTGTACGCCAAGTACAACATCTGGTCCAACCATACTTCCCGCTACCATATAATGATGAAAGGATAGATTGAGGCATTTAACAAATCCAACTTGAATATTCTACATAATATTGTGGGAAAAAATAATAAAATTGGTCTAGAAAATCTCCCCAACTCCCTCTGGACTTATTGGATGACAACTCAGAATTCCACCCATGTGACCTCAAATTCACTAGTGTATAGAAAAGAGGTGGTACTACCCATAAAAATTTAGCTTTCTTCGCTCTGAATAGCTATCTATGATAAGTAGATATTAGATAGGATAGTCTAAGTATGTCTAGATGAACTGGAATCCCTCAAAAAATAGGATCTATGCCTTGCATAATCTAGGGAGGCCCCAGAACAATATAACCAGAGCATTCATTAATAAGGTTCACATTTTCTCTTTCCTCCAAGGTGATACAGACATGGCTCACTAAACTCCAATGATACCCATAAAGAATCCAACAAATTTGGAACCCAAGTGTGAATTATTGTATATAATTTACAAGTTCTATCCCAATGGAACATACTCTTTGGTCCCCATGGATAGGGAGCACATCACTCCAAAATCTAATTCCATGTTTCTCAAGCAGAACTTTTCATGAAAGATGAACCCAAATGTTCAAATTCTATGACCTTAAACTACGAACCAATTGTCTAAATTATATGACCTTAAACTAAAAACTAAATAATCCAAGATAAAATACTTCAAACTATGTAACATTATCATCCTAGATGCATGAAGTTAAATTGTTGTTTCCAACACTTTTTCCGGGGTGTGCTTACCACTGTGTGTTCATCACATGCTTGGTCATCACATTGTACCCTACATTCCCCCTTTACAAAGGTAGGTGGAATTCATAACTTTTTCAGATAAGTTTTCTCCTTGATAGAAAAGGGATGATTATATTGGTATCTTCTTCCATGGATTCATCCTCAGAATTCATCGCCTAGTTTGGGTATCCCTTATACATTGAGATTTTTTTCTTGAACCTCATTCCCAGTGCCATCTCTTTATGAACACCGGTTAATTACACTACTTTTTTCAGGACATTCAAAAGGGTCAAGTCAGGGCAGTAAACATTGGTCAAGAGAGTAGTCATGTTGGGCATCAATGACATGTCTAAATGTTGAAACATTGGAACACCTATATTCTTCCTCATTATAGGGCTTCTTAAGGGCGTAGAAAATTGAGGCTTCCCACATCAATCGTGGGGAATATTATAAAATAGGCATGTCTATAATGTTTTTCCTCATCTAACAATGTTTAAAACGAGGTATTACATGAGTTTACCATCTAGCGGAGACAGATCAGACTGATCATAACACTCATAAAGGTGGATCAAATAGGCACAGACCAAAGAGGGAGAACTTAGAAGGTTTACTGAATGGGTGGATCAGATCACCCTATAAGGATGGGCTTGGTAATATAATTTCCCATAAATGGAAGCTTTCACACCATGAAGGATGATCTGGACACCATTGAGGGTAGATCAGAGAAGGTGGACCCCAATGAGTGGAACACTATGGTTTACCATTAGCTAGGATTGAACCTCACGGAGGCTTCCTATATACCATGTTTAAAAGATAGAAATCAAAACCAATGTAGTTCTATTGGGCATGGTTTGGGTCTTACACATGGATAGAATCCCATAAAAATATGATTACTCTTGGTTGAATGAGTGTGGATTATGCATGGCTTATACATGTTTAGCTTCCCAGGTGCTTCTAGAAGTGGTGATGAAGTGGATGGAATGATCTCACCTGAATATGGCGGCTTAGGTAAGAATCCAGATGGGTATGGGTGAAGTGATGATGAAACGAATGGAGTGTGGAGAGCGATGGGATTGAACCTCAGGGAGGCTTCTTACGTATCCCAATGGTTGAGATTAAAATTACACATAGTTTGGGAAGTGGGAATGTGACTCACCAAAGGAGGTGGCCCATGATAATAAACGCATGGGTAGCAACCTGAAGGAAAAGGAACCTCTAAGTTTGGGCATGACCCTCCCGAGAAAAGCAACCCAGGGGAAGGGTTAAGATGGGAATGGATGATAAGATTTAACCTCATGAAGGATTCCTATGTACCATGTTGAGAATTCAGGTTTCAAAGTCTATGTAATTCAAGATTGAGGTATAGAATCAGGGTGTACACATGGAAAACGACCTAAAGACATTCTAGGGGATTATGTATGGTTAGAAGACCTTCTTAATAGGATCACTCTTGGTTGGATGGATATGATATGTGCGGGGATTATTCATGATTAGAGGCATGGGTGGATGGATCAGAACACCGCGGGGGTGGATTTGAGAGATTTTCCCCATAAAGGGAATATGTCACATTAGAAGGGTACTTCCCTAGGAGGGAGCACCAGATTTTACCATTGGTTTGGATTGAACCTCAAAGAGGATTCCTACATGCCCGAAAGGGATCAAAACCTATATAATTTAGATCATGTTGTTTAACCTCATAGAGGAAGAGTAAACTGATGTGAAATAAATAGAACACATGGATTTTTGGGAGTAATGGGATTGAACCTTAGAGAGACTTCCAACATACCCTTTTTAGAATGAAAGAATCAAAATCCATGTAGTTCAGTGAGTGAGAGCATAGAATCAAGGTTAAAACATAACCAGCGACCCAAAAACATGTTTGGGAATACGTATGGATAGTGTCCGAAAGAGGTATTAGGGATTATGCATGGTTAATGGCCCAAATAGGATGTCATGGTCATTATTACTCTAATCCCATGTGATTCATGCTTAGTTTGAGAAACAAGAGAAAGCATTGGACTGAAATTCATGTCACGTAATGTGTGGACATGAGAGATGGTGCGGGGAATATTCATGTCTAGAAGCCCAGGGAGATGGATATTGGGACTTACTCTAGGAGAGATGCCCAAGAATAATCTATTCCATTGAGTGGAGGATTTCATTCTATGCCAATGTGGAAAGGAATATCTCACTCTTGTGGAGACTAGTGGGCATGTAGAATTCCTAAGATAGAACACCCCATGTGAATTGCACAGGGTGAGACTATAGTTTAACATCATGTGCTGAGGATGATGATGCTTGGCATTTTAACATCCTATAACTCGAATGTGGAGGATTCACTCCTTACCCCCTGGACATACATGACTGATACCAACCCAAACTTGGGGAAGGGAAGGCATCAACAAAAACTAAAAGAGGGGTGTGGAGAAATAATCAATCATGGGGTCCTTCTTAGCATAGCTACTCCAAAAATCAAGATCCATTAGTGTACCTATGACAAAAAGAAAGAGGTATGACAAAGATATAAGGGAAATTTCATAGGTAATTAGGAAATAATTGTGCATGATATTAGAGGGCCATCTGGGAAAGTGGTTCATGAAGCTGGAGGCCTCACTGAGAAGATTCTCATGAAGCTCTGGTGCTTTATAGAGTAAACGAGCTTCATGAAGGGAGGTGCTTCGTAAAGCATAGTGAAAAGGGTCTCTATTAAGGGAGGACCTTAACAAATCATGGTGACCCAGCCTAGGCATGGGGTCTACATGTATTTGGGGGGTTCTTCCTAAAGGCTAAATTCTCTTTGAAATCCCACATACACAAGAGGGACTCCTTCTTTCATGATGGTTATGAAACTTAGCAAAGGGAATATCTAATTTAAGTGGAGGTTAATAGAAATAAAGGTAAATTTTTTGTGTGATGTTTAAATACCTTGGGTCATGCATTTTATCACTAGTTCATGGAGCATAGGAATATTTGTAAAATGAAATATTGGAAGTAGAAAGGTCATAGTAGCGATGTTGGGAGTGAGACGCATATTTATAGGCATTGGGAATTACAATGGTCATATGTGAACCATGAAGGAAGTCAAGCTTCATGGATGAAGGTGAATCCGTTGGACTCGTGAAGCATTCCTTTAAGTGTATTTCCAGTGATCGTGATGGTTTTTGGACTCATGCTAATTTCTATCAACTCGCTTCGTAGCATTTACGGGGAGTGTTAAACTCATGGAGCTATCAGTTAGACAGCTTCATGGTGTTCATGGTGTTGATGGTCTTGGTGGGGGATCTTCGCAAAGTAGTACCCTTTGGTGATTTTTGACTCATAAGGCTTTAATTTTTTTCCAAATGGCATTTTACTTCCTCAATCCATCATGGTCATGAATTTCGGCACCAAAAAAATCCCCCCTCATAATTGGAGTTGAGGGTTAAAGGAGGGTCAAATTATGAGGTTAAATCACTGAAAACCTATCGACCATGAAGATGTATCATGATTTTAGTGCATGGAGCATGAGGGAGAAGCTCAAAAGATCTGTGGGTATTGAGAAATTCGAAGGTTTTTTCCCTCTAAATTCTATATAAGGGTCCCCCTATCTTCATTTGATCTCCTTGAACACTATGATTGAGCTCCCAAATTGTGAATCTCCATCACCCCTATGAACTCTCTCTGCGAACCAGGTTCCCCAGACCGGTGATCTGTGAACACTTCATAGTGAATCAGTGAATTGTGATCCTCTGGTTCTCTTTGAAACACATTGAGGCCATCATGGCTCCATGATCTGGTTCTCAACAAATGTTCTCCATGAATGACCTTTGTGAATGATATTCACGGACAAGAAATAAAAAGAACTAAGTCTTGGAGAACCTAACCGATTAGGAAGATTCTCGGAAGGTCCTTGCGGATGCTACCTAAAGAGAAGGTATTATGAACAACTTCCTGGTCAGGGAGCATATTCAGATTCATTCTAATAAAGAATTTTTTTTGGTGATATTTTCATAAGTTCAAAAGGTTTACCCCTTGTGTAAGAGATTTTTGTTATATAGCTTCAAAGTGAGGGATGCTTTTTTCACCCTATAAGCGAGTAGGGATGAACCAACTTAATAGTTCAGGGGTACATTGAATTAATACTAGTAGTTCAAAGCTACTGATATCATACCTAGAGGGAACATACCCCTATCACCACCAAATGACTTTACAACCATGTCAATTGAATTAATGGGAAATCATTGTAGCTAGAGTTATCTTCACTACAACACCACACTATCCTCAAGGCAGTTTTATGGAATCTGTAGAAAGGATGGACTGATAATTGGGACATACACCAGGGAAGCAACTTCATTGGTAGTTTTATGGAAGAATGGGTATGTTCTCCTATGCATAATTTTGAGTAGAGATAAGGTGAGTAGGAATGTATGAGTCTGTATGGGCCTCCCAATTCCACATCTATCACCTAAAAGACATTATTCCTAAGCTGCTGAGTAGATGGTCATTGAGAACCAATGCCTTTCATCTTCATCATGAGGAAGTCGACAACAGTCATTGGGACCAACACCATACTTCGGGTATTCCCATTATGGGGAAATGTATGATGAATTTATCCCCATGGAGAATGCATGGAAGGATATAGAGTAGATTTCACATCTATAAAAGTAATTTCTAGACCTGGTGTCGGGTACAGATAAGCAGACGGTTAGGGAAATCCACTTCAAGTAGTGGTTCGTCCGTTTTTTGAATTTTTTCCCGGAGAATCCCACTGAGGGAGAGGAGGAACCTATAAAACTACCCATAGTGCTCCATACCTTTCTAAGAGGGGACCAGCACAACAAGGAAGGTTCCTAATGGTGAATACTAGAGAATAGACAATGGAAGTTATGGGGATATAACATTAACCCAAATCATAAAGTGGTGGTTAGGTTGGATGGGTTTATATCAGTGCTGATATGTGGGTGGATGTTGCAGGTCAGAGATGCGCACATGGGTGCGCGTCTAAAGACATTTATTATGGTAGCCATGATAGAAATGAGGAATCATATCAACCTTAGGTTTCCTATGTTGGAAAAGGTGTATAATGTTCTTTGGAACATCAGTGAGGGGAAGAATCCACTACGTGTATCCAGACTACTCCACTTTCTATACGGGTGGGCGGTAGCACACATGAGGGCATATGAATACCTGAATCCCATTTACCTTCATGGTTCAGACTTTTGACTATCCATTTTGAATGTCGTAAAAAGTTTCCCATTCCAACTGAACTTGATGGTGGTGCTAAAAAATATATAGGGAGTATGAATTAAACTTCCATTCATTCCCTTTTCCTACAGGTGGGTTCACCAATGATGGAAGGGGAACTAGAGAGCATCAGTCATATCTCCTGGCCTTTTGAGGTAGAGTACTGGCAGTGCAGGTGGATTGAGAACTAGTTTGTGAACCATAAACCTGAATTGATTTACAATGAAGTTCTGGTTTTTATAGATATTATCCCCAAAATTATACCTAGGATTATGTCATGAGGATCACCCATGCATGATGATGTAGTTGTTACTCATGTTCAAGCGAGAGGATGGGAAAATGTGGAATGAGCTGCCCTTATCTACCACCACTTATGGGATAGTCGAGGAGTGTAAAAGTTCTAGCAGGAAGCCTTCTTGAAATAAATTCAAAAAAAATGGACCATACAGGCTAATGATGGAGTGTCCCCTCCATCTTGAGGTTAGGTCCATACAACAACCAGAGTACATTGCAGATGAAGGGTATATTTGCATCGTGGTGGCAGATTTGTAGCAGCAAGGACAATAGTTCCAAGGCCTACACTGGATAGAAGCAAAATATAAGAAATAGTAGCAGACCCAATAGCTTATGCTGGGTAGAATTTGTGAGAAGGGGATCCATCCATAGGGTTCCATATAAAATATACCCAAAATCCAGAAAAGAGGCTACATTGTGTGGATATACCTAAGGATTTAATCTATTCTAAGTCTTGGGAGTCATGGGATATCAGTAGGTAATTCCTCAGTCATTATGAAATGTGGTATCTCCTTAACCAGTTCAGAACAGAAATTTCAGGCATTGGTCATGCCAGGGCTATCTTTCTGGTATCTCAAGTCGAGGGGAAGCGATATGTGGCCAAGATGGAGAAATTAGTGCACTTTTGAGGCACTCTGTATCCAATAACAGATCAAGTGAAAGTATTTCTAGACCAAGAATATCCACCACAGTTGTCTTATGCTGAGCTTGAGGAGTAATTTCCTCTACCCAAGGAATCAAAAGGATCATGGGAAGAAGATTATAATCAAGGGATCCCCCAGGAGGAAGGAAAGGTTGGGACTATAGAGTAAACCACTTTGGTAGAGTTCACCAAAGCTCTTTTAGTATGATCTAAACCATTTCCTTGTATGATCTCTTTCATGTTTATTCAGATTTCTCTATTGAAATTCATTCTTTATAAGAGAGCCTTGTACAATGGACCCCCTCCAATAGGGACAAATATGTGACGACAGGTATAGAGGACCAAACTCCAAGGGACAAAGGGTCCAGTGGTGTTGTGGAAACCAGGATGGATTATATGGAATTTATAGAGATCCTAGCCATATATGGGGGGCCATATCCTGGGATTCCAATAATAACAACCTGAGGATGCGGGCAACCATCTCTGGACCTCTGTAATCTTCCCTTCTCACAGAGTCATACCTATTTTTTACTCAACCAGATTAAATGATGTAATCTCTATTTGGGTAGTCCTTGAAGTAGCAGACATACTATTGGTGAGGATGTTCGGGGGTCCTGGTGCTTCTTTACTAACAAAAATGATTATTTACATGGAACTGGGTTCCCAAGATGGTCAAACCACAACAACTGTGGATATGAGTTGATCCACTAGTGGGGCAGAACCCAAAGCTAATAGGAATAGTCTCATTGAAGTGGGGTCAAGTGGTGAAGATCAACCACATAATATGAATCCTATCCCATATAATAGAATTATAAAGATGATCCTATCGCTAAACTCCTAACTTCATTTTCGGAGTACGAACCCGGTGACTCAAAGGAGTTGGATGGGTCTAATTATGATGTGGAGAACAGATGAGTTGTCCATCGCAGGTCATGGAAGTTGATCAAGCACTTCATCAACAATACCTCAATATTAGCGTGGATAATACATATGGGATAAATTCTCTCTTAGCTACATGATCTATGCACTGGAGGGGGTGGATGAATGAGGTCTTCAAATGCTTGTCTAGGATTACCTCTATGAAATAATATAGGAGATCGATCATCATTTGGATGTTTATAGAACCAGAATAAGTCTATCAACACTTAGAAACTCTAGGTGGATGAAGAGGAGGTTTAGCGCTTGGAATCATGAGTGAATGATATCTCTTCCTTCACCAACACCCAATAAGAAATCATATCATGATTGAGGGTCCAGTTGGTAGAGGCTGAAGAGAAGTTGAGACAATAATCTCATGAAGCGTCCAATATCCAAACTGAGTAGGATCAAATATAGATCAGGGGTGATGAGATTCTCCCTACATCCAATGAGGAATAAAGGAATATCATATGGATATAGTAGATTCTGGTGGCCACATTCCAAAGGGTGGTGGAGCTGAAACACTCTATTAAAGGGGATAATCCATAGGGGCTACATTTTTCTGAACTTGTAAAACATATTTCGTTCTTGATTGTTTATTTTTAACTCTATACACATTTATTTCTTATTTTAAATTATCACAACTCCAACATATCTATGAACTACTGATGATCAATCCCTAATATCATGCGGTTCATGGCCATTGTGAGAAACAAGGGATGACAATCCAATTGTTCTTTTTGTATGAGAGTTCCAGATAATCATCGAGTACATGGGGTATAAAATTATTGACTGGCCACTTGGGGAATTTGGGATGAGAAAGGTCATGGCTAGAGAACAGGGCAATAGAAATAGCCAACTAGATTTTCCCAATGTGCGCTGGTACACAAGCAAGATAATGACAAGGGTTCTAGAATTAATCCAAACAAAGGGGGATGAAAAAAGTGTAAATCATAAGCCCAACATTTAAAACACAACGAGGCTGGCATGATGATGGAGGATAACTATTGACCGTATTTGAAACACAACATACACATCACACTATCCTGGGATGGAAACAAAAAAATGAGGTTCAACTGCTGATTGTATTCAAAAACACAAGACCAAACTCGAAGTGTCATTCAAAGCCTTCTGGGACATTGGCACAGAATGGTAGGTGATCCAAAACGGCATGAGATAATTTTTCCAGGAGGTCCCTTTAGACATGAAATATGATGAGTATCCAAATAAGTTGTGTGTAAAACAAGAGTTGGAGTGATGAAATGTTCAAAATGATTCCAACACTCTTGAAATTATGCCACTGTGACTGAGAGCACATCAGTGAAGGCGTATTGGTCTGAAAAAACATCAAATCTGAATCCAAGAGAAAAACCTCTCTGAAGAGGTCTTACGATTCTTTATAGTTTTATATCATGTAAATAAGTATGTTGAACACATAGTTTAACGTCATACTCTGAGGATGATCCATATTATTGTTTAACATCATATAACCAGGATGTGTCCTGTAGTTTATAGTAATGTGGTAAGGACATTGCACACAGTTTAAGGTCATACTTTATGGACCTTGGTGATGTTTGTTCCAATATAGCCATGTGACAAAAGGAAGTAAACCTGACATGGATTATCCAAATAGGCTTGTGTATCACATGAGAGGTGGGAAACATATAAACATGAAGCACATGTGATATGAAAACAAAGAAAATACAATAATGATGCTTTTAGTTTAATGTCATGAAGTATAGACTATAAATAAATCTAAGGATTAAAAGGGTTGATAAACATGTGGATGGAATGAGGTTGTTAATCAAGCCGCATATAGTTATTTGAACACAGTGTAGTAGAAGAATAACACTGGAAAAGGTAATCTTCTCTAGAGAGAATACAGAAGCATCCCATGATCATCACGGGACACCCTAAACTTGTCCCGGGAATGGTTTCGATTTAATATCATTAATTTAGGATGATAGGTTCTTAGTTTAATGTTATAGAGTTCAGACCATAAAAGGAATCTCATAACGGTTGTACGTTATGCAGCGTCATGACAGACCTGAGGTGAATAAGGACCAAATAGGTCCATCACCGTAATATATCCTAGAAGAGAATAAGATTCATAAGCTCTTAGTTTAGGGTCATAGAGTTTGAACCATGATCCAGGAACGCCCATCCCATGGGTGAGTATACATGTAAAATGCAATAGGTAAACCCCAATGGGAATGAGGATCAAAAAGATCCACACCACAATACACACTCTCAAGAAGAACAATGGAAAGGCACTTAGTTTAAGGTTGTAGAGTTTGGACTATAGGAACCAAATTTAATATCTTGTTTGTGGGACATATTCTGTATAGTTTAACGTCATGTGGTGACGATGAATATTTTATGTAGTTTATTTTCATGCGACTAAAACATTTAGGGGAAAAGAGGTATCCTGAGGAGAAATTGTGTGGTGTGGAAAAAAAATCTGATGTGAATGAGACCAAAAAGGCTCATACCAGTCCACGTATTCCTGCTCTTAGTTTAAGTTCATAGAGTTCAGACCATTGTGAGTGTCTCTGGTAGACATATACAGTGTGGTGGAATGATTAACCTAACGCAAAAGAGGGACAATAATCCCAATCCCATAAAACATATTACTGAGAGAATCATGAGGATGTTATTAGTTTAAGGTTGTAGAGTCTGACCGTAGGGGATGTGTAGCTTCTTCATGTGGATAGATCCTACCAAGACTCCTAATCCCACATGATCCATACTCAATGTGGGAAATAAGAAGTGATGTTATAATTTCTTTATAATATGTACAACACACAACAATGGAAAGGAAATGTCAAGTGGGAAATTACCAATTGTACTTACATTCCCACTCAATATTCATAGATGCATGAAGGGACAACACCGTGGGTTTTGGGGATCCATTAAAACATAAGAAAGTGGAAAATGTGAGTCATAATACCTGATATCTGGAACACGGTAAGGGGGTGTCATGACAATAGAGGATAACTACCGACCTTATTTTAGACACATCATCTATAACGTGCTACTAGGGATAGGGAAAGATAATGAGGGTTGACTGCTGAAGATATTCAAAACACAAAACCATTATTAAAATGTTATCTAAAGTCTTGTGGGGTGTTGGCCCAGAATAGTAAGTGAGCCAAAACAGCATGAGACCATTCTATTAGGGGGTCCCTTCAAATATGGAAGAGGATTAATAACCAGAAAAGAGAAAGATTAAGCATGGAAATAGATTGAGGAAATTTACTTATGGAATACAACACTCTAGGAACCATACCACTAAATATTTAAACATGCTGGTTTGGAACATCCACAGGTGAGATTATGTTCAGATCGAGTTCCTGAGGGGAGTTGAAGGCCAAGATAGAGCTCGGGATCAAGGTGCCTGATGCTGCAAACAGTTTAAGGTCATGTTTCTTAAACCATAAGGGATCTTAATTTAATTTCATAGAGTTTAGAACATGAGGTTTATATTTTAATGTCATATTCATGGGACGTATCCATGTATTTTAACTCCATGCAGTAAGGATGAAAATGCTACACAGTTTATCATCTTGTGTCTAAGAAATAAGAGAAATATAACCCAAATGAGAAATGTGTAGTGTGGTAAACAAACCAATGTGAATTAGGATCAAAGATACCCTATTCCACCCCACCTAATCCCCAAGATAAACCCATGCCAAAGGTACAAATGGGTTAGTGATCCTACAGCTGGGCCCATGAAGAAATTTCTGAGCGTTGCTGCATATCCCATAAGGATGGGAATCAATCCACACATAATTCTTGGAGATGGCATGAAATATGACCAATTCCAATAAGATGGGGTGGGAATATTCTCTCAAAATATAATATCTTGTTTCTCACAGATTTTATTGTCATGATACTAGGAAATTGAAAAGAATAGTTTAAGGTCATAGAGTTCAGATGATTTAAGGTGGAGATGTGCAATGTGGTTCCATGACGAAACCTGATGTGAATGAGGGTAAGGGAGATGCACGCCATAATAAAAATTTCTAAATGATAGTAAGGCCAATGTACCAAAGGTTAAATGTATTATTAGGTATAGATATCATGTAAAATTCTATACAGTTTAATATCGTACAATAAAGGCACCAAAGGTCTTAGTTTACGGTCATAGAGCTCAGAACATAGGGTGAGGCTTATGAAATGAAAATATGAAGTGTGGTACCATAAATAAACATGACATGAATGTGTATCAAAATATTAAAAATCACATATCACATTACCAAAGGGAACCAAATATATCTTTAAAGAGATAAATAAAGGAAATGGGAAGGAAGGTTTGGATGTCTGGACCCAAAGACGTAGTGTCTAGGCATCGCTACATATCCCATAAGGATGAGAATCAAAATGATTATAGTTCTTGGATATCTATGAATTTTAACATAATTATATAAGGATGATGATGTATATTAATGTCATTATATGGAAAGAAGGAATTTTCCTTTTAAGGTCATGTATAAAGGACCATCAATGTTGTTCATTTTAGCGTCCTATGAGACGTTAGAGATGTTAGTTTATAATCATAGAGCTCGAACCAAGGGAAATTGTGCTCCCAAAGAGGAAACATGTAGTGTGACAACATAAGAATCACAATGTGAATGAGTTTTTATGAGATCTTCACCACACCACATGCTTCCAAGAAGATCAAGAATAGGCTCTTAGTTTAAGGTCATAGAGTTTGGACCGTAGGGGTTACGTTTCCAATTTGGTAACATGTAGTGTAGAGTTATGAGAAACCCTTTGTGAATGAGGTTCAAAGGTATCCACACTGCACCACACACTCCTAATAATAATTAGGGAAATGTTGTTCCTAGTTCTAGGAACAAAATGTATAGGAATTGTTACATATCTCATGAGGATTAGAATCAATCCATGCTTAGTTCTTGAGGATCCATGCAATTTAACATCATGAAGTGAGGATATAGGGTGTCATTATCACGTGACAAGGATATATATACACATACCAAGGAAGTATTGTATGTAATATAAGACAAAACCTGACATGAATAAGGACCAAAGAAGTTCCATCACCATACCATGCATTCTCAAGAAGGGGACCCAAGACAAAAGGCCAAATGGTCGGTGAATCTGTGAATGGGCCCATGGAAAAAAATGATCAGGAATCACTAAAAATTCATTGAGGCTGGGAATCAATCCACACATAATTCTTAGAGATCCATGTAGTTTAACATCATGTCGTAAGAATGAGAGATGCAGTTTAATGTCATGCAGGAAAAATCAGTAGTTTAAATTTATGTGGGATGGAGTTGTAATGTCTTGGAATTTTCGTATATTTTTTTAATTATAGGGAATTATTTCAAGACCAAAAAATCTGACAGCGCGTGATTCTGAGGCCCGGAGGTCCTGGAATGATCCGTCAAAGTTTTGTTAATTTCTAAATAGAGCGCTTAATTATTTTTCCTGAAAAAATGGAATAACTATTAAACGGTTTCCCGGATCAGAAATATGAGGGTACCATTGCACTCCGGATGGTAGGTTTTGTTAGAATGGTATGTCTGAGTATGATATACTCTATAATACCAAATGTAGGATCGAATTTTTAATGATATTATCAAATACAAGAAGGGGTGAATTGTATACTTTAAAAATTCCTTTAGAACTTTTGCGTAACCAAAATTCACAACAACTATAAGGTATATTATCTTGATTGATTCTGAAAAAGTGATTCCAAAAATGAAACTTAACAAAATTTTACACCAACTAAGACTCTACCTTAAAGAATATAGAATCTAACTAAAACAGAGTACAAGTATAAGGAAGTATAAGAAAATTATACTTTCCTCAACAATACAAATACACATTGGAAAACAAATTAGTAAAACTACAAGTAACAAGTAGAAACTCTTTTAAGCCAAAGAGGAGGGTATCCAACAACCCTGGATAAGAGGTCCCTTGATTTATTCTTTCAAGAAATTTTGTCTTACCTAAACCCAGGTAATACCCCAATCCAAAGATTGGTATTTGTCTTCCTATCCCTGCAAGCCCTCGATTTGTAAGGAAATCGACACCTCTGACTTCACAACATGAAGTATCTAATTTTTAAGGTAATTGAACCTCTGCACTATGAAAATTTTCATGAAGCAAAGTTTGAACAAGTCATTCAAACTTTCTGCTTGAAGCCTGAGAGTTTATAAGAGTCTCTCTCTAGAAATCACTTCTGAAAGTTCTGAACTTCAAAATTCCAAAAGTCTCAAAAAGTCTCGAGCACGTTCAAATGATCTCTTATTTATAGGTACATCTCCAACAGTCGGCTCCCTCCTCCAACGGTCATATTATTCCTTGAATTTGAGAGGGACCTGTATACGTGTCACTCAAACAATAGTTAGTTGATAACTGAAAGCACGACATCATTTTATAACTAAATTAGTGTAAGTATAACTAAAATCTAATATTCAAAATGTAAGTAAATGAGAGTTCAGAGTCTAACCAAAATTTAATTTGGAGTCTACAATAAAAGGATATTCAGATTCTTTTTTGTAGGAATTCAAAACCTAAATTCTATAGAATTCTAGAGTCTGAATTTCAAGGAAATTCAGATTCTGGATTCATAAGAATTTGGAACCTTAACTTACGAAGCTCGGAGTTAGGGAACATGAGAATTCGGAGTTGGAACTCATAGGAGTCCGGAGTTTGAATTTAGAGAACTCTAAGTCAAAACTTATAGAAGTTTGTAACTAGAATTCGTAATCAGAATTTGGAGTCAGAACTTAGAGAAGTTCGTAACTGGAATTCGTAATCAGAATTTGTATTTGAACTTTACATAAGTTCGTAATCAGAATTCAGGGTCAAACTTCATGAGAGTTCGTATCCAGAATTCGGAGTTGAACATCATGAGAGTTTGTTACCAGAATTCAGAGTTGAACTTCTTGAGAGTCTGTTTCCAGAATTCAGAGTTGAACTTCATGAGAGTTCGTATCCAGAATTCGGATTTGAACTTTATAACATTCGTAACCTGAATTCTGAGTCTTAGACAGAATGCTTCATATCAAAATATTATATGATTCATAGGTTTTGGTTTCAATCCGATTTTTACACTTAGAAAAATTATGATTTGAGCAATTAAAACATGGTAAGGAATATTTCCTTGTGGAAGAAAATTTTCCTTATAGGGGTAAAATATAGGGTAAAATGAAATTTTTCTTAAGATAAGGTGTTTGTGATTTTCAAAAAAATAGGAATGGTAAAGTCATAAGGAAACCTTAATGAATCAAAAATATCCCCCTTACATGAAGGAATGGAAGAGTTATAAGAAAAACCTTATTGACTCAATAATCTCCCCCTTTTTGGAAAGCACAAACATCCTTACAAAAAAGAATATAAGGACTTGGAATAAATTTCTAGACATTGAAATTAAAGCTTATCTCCATTTGTTCATGGACAATGGTTAATACGACTAACTCCTCCTTAGGCTTTAGAACTCTATGGATCGTATTCTAGATTTCTGGAATGAGAATTTTCATTTAAATGTGTAAATCTTCGTAATGAGCACTCCCCCTTAGATAAACTCTCCCTTACTTAGGGATATATCTTTTATTCTTAAAATTTTCCTTCTCCCCTTTAGAATTATTTTTCCTTCTCCCCTTTAGAATTATTTTTCCTTCTCCCCCTTTGTGATTTTCAAAAAGGGTTTGAGGGAATGGAAAAACAATATAGTACTTGAAATATTAGTATAGACATCCAAACAAAACAACCATCCACAATTTCATTACGATTGAAATAATTAGTACAAGGAAAAAATACAACAAATGATCAGAGTAGGATTTATTTTGCTTCTTTTTCCTTGGGCATTAGCATCTTCACAATGGTTTTTATCTTTTTTAGCACTTTTTGATCCTTCTCTGCTTGCTTTTCCAATGCTTTGATCCTATCTTCTTGAGCTTTCATGGCCTCTTCCTGAACCTTCAGCAATTCATCTTGCTTCACAATCTTTTCTGCCATCTCCCTCTGGAGATCCTTCTCTATTTTCAAGATTTGAACAATATAAATAAAGATTCCATTTAGATCCTTGACATCTTTAATATGAGAATTTTGTTCAAGAGTTAGCTTTTCCTGAAAGCTATTTGTAAGATTCTTGATTTTGGTATCTTCAGTATCAAAAGCTTCCTTGACATCTTCTTGGAATTGATCAAGCTCTTCCAAATATACAACAATTTTCTTAGACCATCTGGTCATATTCTTGCACGATTTTTTGGGAGCTTCATAATTGATCAGAAAATTATTGTGATTGGACTCAATCTTAACACATCTGTCAATCACCATGGATACGAAGTTTGACTTTTGATTCATGCTATGCTGAAGCATCTAGCATATAGAATCAATTGTTGGAAAAATAGGAATGGCATCTACCAAATTCTTCTGAGATTGAACAAAAAAATCACGTCCTAAGGCAGATGACTCTGAATCAGACATTTTTCTTTGAGATGGTTCTTCTTCTAATTATACCATCTTCCTTTTAGAGGTTCCTCCAGCTTCTTTCTTCTTCAAGATTTCTTTTTTTTTTGGGTATCAACAACCACTTGTTTACCCTTATTGATTTTTGGATTAGCCTCTTCATCTGGGGATTCATGCTCACTTCCTGATAATTGTATAATCTTATCTTTATCAACTTTTTCCTTCTCAGCTCTAGCTTTAATATCCTCAGGAAGAATGAAGTCATGATTATGACTCTCTTCCTCTAACTGCTTATTCACATCCTATTCATCACCCTTCTCATCAGCTCTAGGAGTAGAAAGTTTTGAGGATCCAGCTTGAGAAGTCCAGAGTGAAAACTTTTTTGAAGCACTTTAATTTTCATGAAAGTCTTATACTTGCTTAATCACATCATCAGAGCCACCACAGCTCTGAGATTGTTGTACTTATTCTGTAGCTTTATTCTCTTCCACAATCTTCTTTTGTGGTTTTTTCGGAGTCATAAACCTCTTACCTGGAGTCTCAGGAAATTATTCTACAAGAAAGGTTTTCGGTATAGGAATTTTTTCATATGAAACTTTAGTATCCCTAATAAGGTATTGACAAATTTCATCCTCTGAAATCATCTTCTTTAGCTTCTTCTCTTTTTCTTGTTTATCAAGCTCCTCGGAAGCTTTTTCTTTCAAGGCCTTAGCCTCGAAAGGATCCAAACCGAACTGTGGCTCCCCTGTTTTTCTATTCTTCTTATCCTCTCTCCATTTTGCTAAAACTTCATCTATATAAAAATTTTACTTCTTTGGTCTAAGAGGTGAGGATTGGAATCCTTTGTACATAAGGTTTTTGTCTTCTTCTTCCACATCCTTCAACTTTCTTTTCTTCCTGGCCTTCTTAGATGGTTTAGCTTTTTCAAGATTTTCCAGAACAGCTTCTGCCTCTTCCTTAGGTAGATCATAAAATTGACTTGAATCCTTGGAGAAACCAACCTTCATCCTCTTGAGGGTGTCATCACTGATCAACATAACTTTGCAATTAAATGCCTTGGAACTGTATGGAATCTTGAAGGATTCAAGACATCGAACTATCAGCTTGGAAAGCAAGGCAGGATACATGATAATCTAAGCTCTCAAATTCCCATTTTTATGTTCTCAACTATAATGAGAATGTGTCTCATGAGGTTGACCTTCCTTAGGTTTAATAAAAATTTTAGGATGTACATATCACTTTTCTTCCGGGTGTCCTTGTCACCCTTCCTCGGTACGATGAGACCATGTACCCATAACTATAGAATCTGATTGTTGGTATTCAGATGGGAAATATTTGATGTCTTGACATATTTGAGCCCAAGGCATTCCATAGCCTTTGTCTTTATGAAGATTTCTTAAACCTCTGGCAGTTTGTGAAAACAGAATTTGGTTTCTCCTTCATATGAGAGCCCCACCAAGCTCACAGCCTTGGTGTAAGAGAGTTTATATGTCTTTCCATAACTTTTGAAGGATAAATTTTCTCTACCTTCTTCCTTAAAAAAGCAAACTGATTCATAGAATTCTATGAGAAGATCCGAATAGACAATATCCTGAGCTGCTATCTTAGAAATGGCTACCCTTTTACATCCATTTAGCTTGATGTTCTTGCAAATAATGGAGTCATATTTATTGAAGAAGTTCAGATGAACTAACATCTCCCTATAAATTTACCACTCTGGAATCGGCTTGATAGTAGACATATCCTAAGAAAGAGCTTCTACTAACATTCAGACTAGAGCACTTCTGAATTATTCGGAATGAGATTTTGAAAGGTTGGCAGACTTCAACAAGCGAGAGCTTGAAAACCGATGTGGGACAACCCTTCGGGGGTCCTTTATATAGGCGATGGAAGTGACTTTTCATCTTCCAAATTTAATATAATAGTTAGTAAACCATTTGATCTGATCTAACGGTTTACATGATAGCTGCAATAAAAAAATTTGATTGAATTTGATCTTTTGAGGTTTTAAAAGAAAAAAATTCGGATTTAAGGAAACATAAATCCGAGAAATTTTAAAAGTAAAAGAAACTACCAGAAAGTAAAATTGATTACGAAAACTTAAGAAAGAATCATACCTTTTGGATTTTTAGGAGAATTATACATATTGAGGAATATTCTTCTAAAAGAACTTTGTATTCCGATAAAAAATTTGAATACGAAAAAAAAACTTCACTACGAAAATTTTCAAATCCGAGAGTTTCTATTACAAAAATTTCAGGTCCGAAGATTTTCATTACGAAAATTTAAGGTGTGAAGATTTTCGTTATGAAAACTTTAGGTCCGAAGATTTCCATTATGAGAACTTCAGGTCTGAAGAGTTCCATTACGAAGATTTTAGGTCCAAATATTTTCATTGCGAAAACTTCAGGTCTGAAGATTTTTATTACGAAAACCTTAGGTCTGAAGATTTTTATTAGGAAAACTTCATCTCTGACTACAAAAAATTTCATTACAAAATTTTTTGAAAAAACAACTAAAAAAATTTTCATTACAAAAAAACTGAAAAACAAACTACGAAATTTTTCATTATGAAAATTTTTAAAAAACTGACTACAAAAATTTTTATTACAAAAATTTTGAAAAACATTCAATAACAGATGTACTCCTCCTATGAAAAAGGAATTTATAACTGTAAGGAGATTGATTCAACTGGAGGTTGATTAAGGAGTATTACCTTACGGTTATCATTCCTAACTTCGGTTTAATGTATTCAAATCTATCAGAAGGTAATGATTTTGTGAGAATTTCAGCAAGTTGATCTTGCATTCTGATAAATAGAAAAATGATATCTCATTTTTTTGTGTGATCCCTATGAAAGTGATGCCTAATATCTATGTTCTTTGAACAAGAGTGATGTGCAGGGTTTTTACTAAGGGCAATGGAACTTGTATTATCACAAAAAATTTGTGTCATGGTAAAACTCAAGCCATAGTCTGTGAGTGTGTATTGCATCCACAACACTTGAGCACAACAACTTCCAACTGATACATATTCATCATCAGCAGTGGAAAGTGATATTGAGTGTTGCTTCTTGCATGACCAAGAAACTAATGAATCTTCTAAGAAATGACAAGTTCTGGATGTACTCTTTCTATCCATTCTACATCCACCAAAGTCAGCATCTGAAAAAAATTTCAAAACAAAATCATTTCCAAAAGAGTAAAACAGTCCTAAATCCATGGTTCCCTTTAAGTAGCAAAAAATTATTTTCACTACCTTTAAGTGAGATTCCTTAGGATTGGATTGATATCTTTCACATAAGCATACTAAAAGCATTAAGTCTGGATGACTATATTTCAAGTAAAGTAGACTTCCTATCATCCCTCTAAAAGTTGTTTGATCTACTGGTTTCTCAGCTTCATTAAGATCAAGTGTGTTTGAGGTACCGATGGGAGTACTTATACTTTTATTGTTGTCATATCCATACTTTTTAAGAATATATTAAATATACTTATGTTGGGATATATAGATTCCTTATGGTTTTTGATAAATTTGAAAAATAAAGAAAAATGTTAACTCACCCATCATACTCATTTCAAACTCATATTTCATCAGTTCCGCAAAGGAATTGGTTAAGGATTGCTGAGTTGAACCAGATATAATATCATCAACATAAATTTGAAAAATATCAACACTTTTATTATCTTTATTTATAAAAAGTTTTGGATCTATATTTCCCTTGACATAGTTATTTTGAAGCAAAAATCTTGTAAGTCTATCATACTAGGCTCGAGGGTCTTGTTTAAGTCCATACAAAGCTTTGGTAAGTCTAAAAACATGATCATGATGTTTTTTATCTTCGAATACATGAGTTTATTTAACAAAAACTTCCTCTTGAACATAACCATTAAGGAAATCACCTTTCACATCCATTTGAAAAAGTTTGAAATTGAAAAATGCTGCAAAGCCAAGTAAAATACAAATAGATTCAAGTCTAACTACTAGAGAATAGGTTTCTTCATAGTCTATTACTTCTTGTTGATTATATCCTTTAGAAACTAATCGAGATTTATTTCTAACAATGATTCCATTTTCACCACACTTATTTCTGAAGACCCATTTTACTCCAATAACATATGTTTCCTTAGGTCTTTCAACCAAGGTCCAGACTTTATTCCTTTCAAATTCATTTAGTTCATCTTGCATGGCTTTTATCCAATCAGCATCACATAAAGCTTCATCAGTGCTTTTTGTTTCTAATTAGAAAAGGAATGCTAGATGTTCAACTTCATTTCTTAAGGAACTTCTAGTCCTTACAGGTTGATTGACATCACCAATGATACTATTACTGGGATGATTCTTTAGAAATGACTGATTTGGGTTTTGTAAAACCTGTTCATCAACATAGGGTAGTAAATCTTCTGGGGTAAATGTTTCAAAAGTATATTCTTGGAAATTTTCTTTATTAAAAAAAATCTTCTATCAAAGGTTGATAATCAGTTTTTGAAAACACATCCTAGGATGTAGGTTGGGGTTTTTTAAAAACAAAAGGATCAGTTTCCTCAAATTTAACATGTATTGTTTCATCAACAGTACAATTGTTTTTGTTGAAAACTCTATATGCCTTAGAAGTTGTGGAGTACCCTAAGAAAATTCCTTCATCATATTTTGGTGTGAATTTATGAATATTATCTTTAGTATTCAGAATGAATACCTTGAAACCAAAAACTGTAAAGTAGTAAAGTCTAGGTTTTCTACCATTCCATAACTCATATGGAGTTTTATTAAGAAAAGGTCTAATCAAAAATATATTTATATTATAACAAGCAGTACTTACAGCTTCATCCCAAAAGTGTTTGGCTATAGAATACTCACTCAACATGGTTCTAGTTATCTCTTGAAGAATTCTATTTCTTCTTTCAACAACACCATTTTTTTGAGGTGTTCTGGATGCTGAGAAGTTGTGAGTAATGCCTTTTCTACTACAAAAAGTTTCAAAATCGGAATTTTGAAATTCTCCACCATGATCATTATGAATATTTTTCAATGGAAGGTTTTTCTCAGTTTTGACTTGGGCTCTAAAACTTTTGAAATAAGAAAAATCTTCAGACTTCTTTTCTAGAAAATAGACTCACGTAAATCTAGTGTAATCATCAACCAAAACAAATACATAGTACTTGCCCCCAATTCTTCCAGTTTGTGTTGGACCAAAAAGATCCATATGCACTAGCTATAACGCATCATTAGTTGAGACTCCACGGACTGATTTAAAACTTGATTTGTGTTTCTTGACATATTGAAAAGGGTCACAAACTTTTGAAGAATCAAATCTAAGCTCTGGTAGATCCTTAAATAGTCCTTTCTTTGAGAGTTTGTATAAGTTCCTAAGGTTACAGTGTCCTAACCTTCTATGCCACAGCCAAGAATGATCTTCCATTGCACTAAGGCAAGGTAGATCTTGGATCCTAAGGTCTTCTAAGTTTAGTGTGTAAAAATTCTCTTTCCTATTGGCAGAGAGAAAAAATTCTTCCTTGGAATTGTGTACTAAGAACTTATCATTCCTAAAAATCACAAGGTAACCTTCATCACATAACTGAATTATGCTAATGAGGTTGTTCTTAAGACCCTTAACAAATAAAACATTTGAATTCAAAGTTTTTCCAAGAAGAATGATTTTACCTATACCAATAATTTCTCCCTGAGCATTATCTTCAAAAGTTACTTTTCCTCATTTCATGTTGATAATCTTTTCAAAATAGTTTTTGTTTCCAGTCATATGCCTGGAACATCCACTATCCATATACCACATATTGTTGTTGGTACCTTCTCTATTTTCCTGAAAATAAGAACTTTCGGAATCCAAACTTTCTTTGATCCAGAATTGTTAGAAAAACAAAATTTGGGTATCCAAATTTGTTTAGAAAAATAAGATGTATGAAACCCAAGAGACTGAACTTTATTCAAGGAGCAATTTTTCTTCCAATGCCCGCCACTTTCACACTTAGAGAAAAAAGGGGCTCTAGAAGGAACAAAATAGTTGTTTTTGAAAACTAGTTTTCGGTGAGTATAACCTACTCCAGTAGTGTTTCTTTGAGGTTTAATTTGAGAATACATCTTGTAAAAATTTTCCTTCCCCGAGCTAAAGTTTTCAAGAAGCTTCTTAAGAGAAAATATTTCGGATTTTAGTCTGATGACTAAATTCCTATCCTCATGAATCATTTCCTTAGAGTTAGATTTTTCCTCAAAAACTTTTATCTCTAAAATAGCATTCTTAAGATCTTTAGAAAGTTCTTCCTTAATAGAATTTTCTTTCTCAAGGTCTTTAGAAAGTTTTCTAAAATCTCACCTTTATCTCTAAGATCTCTAGAAAGATCTGAAATCTCTTTTTTAAGAATTTCTTCCCTATTCTTTGCCTTGTCTAATTTCTTAGAAATTTTACAATTTCTTGCTTCAAGTAACTTGGAAAATTTAGAAACACTTTCATATGAAGGTATTTCTTTATTTTATGAGGATGAAGTATCGTCATTAGACGTACTATTTTTAGAATAGTAATTCTTATCAAGAGATAAATTTGTTAAAGCCTCAGCAGAGCATACCTTGTCCATAAGAGATGTATTAGGGAAAGAAGTAGTAGCAATGAATCCCAAATTCTTCTGTGCTAATGAATCGTATTCAGATTATTCGATTTCTGAAGAGTCTCCACAGCTAGCACTCCAAGTATCATTAGCTTTAAGGATTTTCTTGTGATTTGATCGATAGAATTTCTTCTTGTTTTTTTCTAAATTTCTTTCCTTCTTTTCCTTCTTTTTCAACAAGGGACAATCAGGCCTGATATGAACTGTTATTCTACATTAATAACATGTAACATCACCATATTTATTATCTATGTATTCTTTCTTCTTGTACTTATTCTGACGGTTCTTCTGAGCTACAATCTTGTTCATTCTCTGATCAAGATTAGCTAATTCATTCTCAGACATTTTTGTGTCACTAGATTCTGACTGAATAATGACATTCTTTGTCTTTGATCTAGTTACTCTTTATAGGGTCTTGGCTTTCATATGTTTAGAAGTTGTTGTAAAAGAAACTCCTCCATTCCCATTCTTCTTCTTAACATTTTCATCATCTCTCTTCATTCTGGTTTCATGATGAAGAAGAGTTCCAAACAACTCATCTAAGGAAATCTGAGTGACTTTCCTGTTCTCATCAATAACTATCCTCTTGGACTCCCATTCATTTGGCATGATATTTATGATCTTTTCAACAAGAGCTTCATCATCCAAACCTTTTTCTCCCATAGAATGTAAGCTATTCATGATAGTCATAAAACTTTGATGTACTTTGCTTATAAGTTCTCCATAAGGAAAATTAAGTCCATGGTATTCTGCTCTCAACATAGCTCTTCTTGTCTCTATGACTTTAGATGTACAAAAATGTGTAACTTCAAGTTTCTTCTAGATACTATTTTTAGGTTCACACGATGATATTTGAATATAGATTTTCCTAGTCATGAAACATAACAAAGTATTTCTAACTCTGAAGTTTGATTGATATTCTGATTTTTCTTGATTCGTAAAGGTTCTCAATTACTTATCCAGAATCTTATAATCTCCAGTCAGTTTTAGATAGTTATCAACTCCAGTATTGATAACGAAAGTATTCATCATATCTTTCCAGTACTCATAATCATTTCCATCAAAAACAGGAGGTCTGGTATGATTTAGGTTATCAATATAACCAACATTTAAACCTACCATTCTTAAGAAAATCATTGGAACACAAACTTGTTAGTTGTAAAAGTTTGTAAACAAGAGAAAATATCCTAGGTAAGGAACTAGATATTGTATCACTAGGAAATAATGAATCTGAACTATATGAGTCCGAAAAATAGATTCTGAAAAAGTATGAATCCATAAGATCAATTCTGATGATTCTCTTCAGAATCTAATCATGAGATTAATTCAGATTGAACCAAATGCTCTAATACCAATTGTTAGAATGGTATATCTGATTATGATATACTCTATAATACCAAATGTAGGATCGAATTTGTAATGATATTCTTAAATACAAGAGGGGTTAATTGTATACTTTAAAAATTCTTTTGGAACTTTTGTGTAACCAAAATTCACAACACCTCTAAGATCTATTATCTAGCTTGATTCCGGAAAAGTGATTATGAAATTGAAACTTAAAAAAAGTTTACACCAACTAAGATTCTACCTTAAAGTGTATAGAATCTAACTAAAACAGAGTACAAGTATAAGGAAGTATAATAAAATTATACTTTCCCCAACAATACAAACACACAGTGGAAAACAAAGTAGTAACACTACAAGTAACAAGTAGAAACTCTTTTAACCCAAAGAGGAGGGTATCCAACAACCCTGGATAAGAGGTCCCTTGATTTATTCTTTCAAGAAATTTTGTATTACCCAAACCTAGGTAATCCCTCAATCCGAAGATCAGTATCTGTATTGCTATCTTCGCAAGCCCTCGATTTGTAAGGAAATCGACACCTCTGACTTTGAAACCCAAAGTCTATGATTTTTAAGGTAATAAAACCTCTTCAATAAGAAAATATGCATGAAGAAAAGTTTGAACAAGTCATTCAAACATTCTGCACTAATCCTGAGAGTTTATAAGAGCCTCTCTCTCTAGAAATCACATCTAAAAGTTCTAAACTTCAAAATTCCAAAAGTCTCAAAAAGTCTCAAGCACGTTCAAATGATCTCCTATTTATAGGCACATCTCCAACGGTCGGTTCCCTCCTCTAATGGCCATATTATTTCTTGAATTTCGAAGGGACCTGTACACGTGTCACTCAAACAACGGTTAGTTGATAACTAAAAGCATGACATCATTTTGTAACTAAATGAGTGTAAGTATAAATAAAATCCATTATTCGGAATGTAAGTAAATGGGTGTTCGAAGTCTAACCAAAATTGAAATCATAGTATACAATATAAGGATATTTGGATTCTATTTTGTAGGAATTTGGAACCTGAATTATATAGAATTACGGCATCTGAATTTCAAGGAAATTCGGATTCTTGATTAATAAGAATTCATAACTTGAACTTACAAAGTTCGGAGTCATGTTTCAGGAGAATTCAAAGTCAGAACTCATAGGAGTTCAGATTCTGAATTCAGAGAACTCGGAGTCAGAACTTAGAGAAGTTCGTAACTAGAATTTGTAATAAGAATTCAGAGTCTGGACTTAGAGAAGTTAGTAACCGGAATTCATAATCATAATTCGTAGTTGAACTTTACATAATTTCGTAATCAAAATTCGGGGTCAAACTTCATGAGAGTTTGTATCCAGAATTCGAATTTGAACTTCATGAGTGTTCATATCCAGAATTCAGAGTTTAACTTCATAATGTTCGTAACCTAAATTTGGAGTCTTAAACAGAATGCTTTATATCTAAGTATTATATGATTCCAAGGTTTTGGTTTCAATCTGATTTTTACACTTAAAAAAATTATGATTTGGGCAATGAAAACATGGTAAGGAATATTTCCTTGGGGACGAAAATGTTTTTTATAGGGATAAAATATAGGGTAAAATTAAATTTTCCTTAATATAAGGTGTTTGTGATTTTCAAAACAAGAGGAATGGTAAAGTCATAAGGAAACCTTAAGGACTCAACAATCTCCCCCTTACATTAATGAATGGAAGATTCATAAGGAAAACCTTATTGACTCAACAGGTTTACCCTACGTGTGACTTAAGTTTAGTCGGCACGGGTCTCCTGTGAGAAAACCCAAAAGTGGCATAACTATAAATAAAATAAGTAAATAAAATTATTTTATTTTTCAAATGCTTATAACTCATGAACAGTAAATCAGATTAAAAATCAGATACCACCACTAAACTCATGAGGGTATGCCCTATTTAGGTGGATTCTAACATTGGTCCGCACGAGCTCCCAAGGAAAGTTAGTTTTTGGATGTAAATAAAATAATTAAGTGACAATTATTTTATTGTAAAATATATAACTTTTAAATGGTAACTCAGATTGGATATCTAAGAGTACCATTGGGTTTGTTGGGGCGTTTTTCACTTGGGTAGAGCCTAAACTTGACCGATGCGGGTCGAGGGTGACTATTAATAATTTTCTAAACTTTTTTCAGGAATGTTTAGTGAACGCATGAGCAACATTTTCTAACTTTTAAACTGTTGCTCGGATTAAAAATCTAAAGGCACCATTGAATCTACAAAACTGGGATTTTCTTAAGGATGTCTTTACTTTGAATATGGTAGGTCCAAAGAAAAAGTTATGTTTTGCGACTTTTAAAATAAATAAAATAAAATAATTTGGTTATTTTATTTCATAACCTCTAACGGACCAATTAAAGGGTGGGGCTAGTGGTGTGTCAAGACATTAAATGGCATGACCTACCAACCTTAGGTAACGACGACATTGGGGATAATTAAGAATCTTCCTAACTAATGAGCCTCATTATTTCCCCATGCCATTACATACCCTCCCCCTCTCCTATATATATGTAGCTAGGGAAGGGGTATCAGGGAGCTTCACTAAGAAGCGAAGTGCTGAAGGAACACCTTGATACCAAACCCTTAGAAGATGAAGCTGACCCAGTGGGAGGTGATGGATGAAACCAAACCACCAACGGGCGACGTGCGAGTGGTGTCTTTAGGAGACAATCGTAGGAACTAAAAACACGGTCCACCGAAAACCATGGATGATTCTATGACGTTTCAAGGTAGGGGGTTTATTCATTTATGGTTTTTAAATGATTTGATTTTCCTTTTTCTTGAATAATATGAAGAATGTGGGTTAACTGACTAATGGGATGACCCGTTATTCATTCATCTTTGCGGGAGGTTGTTGTGGGGTATCTTTGTGGGGTTTATCTTGTTGTTTAATTCAATTGAGTATTCAACCCCTTAATGTTCTCCATAATACGAGCTAATGTCGATGGAACAGGCCTAACAAACCTGGCCTGAACCCTCCACCATCTTGTTATCCTTGCACCTCCATGGAAGAACATGATCGTGTCAACGCATGCCACAAAAGGAGGGTTGAGGCTTGTCAGCTGCGGCGGAGGCCGAACCCCACTCTGGTGGGTTCCGCGGTGACCGAGAGGTGCCCACGCGGCGCCGCCGACTTACAAACTGAATGGAATCCAAGCCATTTGGGAATACAAGAGACCAGAAGGTTACACCCCCTACGTCGGACCGAACTGGGCCGCCTCCCTCGACCGGGCCACCACCCTCGAATGGGTCACCGCCCTCAGCCAGGTCGCCGCCCTCAGCCGGGTCGTCGCCCTCGACCGGGTCGCCTCCCTCGACCGAGCCACCGCCCTTGAACGGGTCATCTCCCTTGACTAGGCTGCCACCCTCAGAGTAGGCCACCACCCTCAGACCAGGCCACCGCCCCTAGACCGGGCTGCCGCCCTAGCGGGCCACTGCCCCACGTGGGTCGAGCCACCCCTTTGCGGGCAGCCTTATTCTGGTTGGCCCGCCCTTGTGGGCCGCCACCCTTGTGTGCCATGCCATACCTGTAACAGCCTGAGATTTTATGAAAAATATTCTTTTTTATTTCACTAAAGTCTTGTGTTGTACGCTACACTAAAAGGAGATTGCACAACACGCATCCTTGACTTGCCTTGCATTACACGCAATCACGACCTTCCTCGATAGCGTGTGTAGTACGCAATACCGAGTTTCACTAAACAACGATATGCTATTAAAATATTATTATAACTAGCCGTTATGAATAGTAATAACCACCTTTAAAAATTTTAGAAATTTTAGCTCTCAAAATGGACTTCATTTTTGGATTCGGAGTATCGAATTTAGCCTAAGGTGAAATTTTGGTACTTTTCGGATAACTTTCATATTCTGATGAATAATGAAAATTACTAAATTATAATTAAAAACAAATTTTTTAATCGAAATAATTAATAGTGATAAATTATTAATTTGAGTGGTTTTAAATTATATTTAGAATATATTTTTACAATTTAATACAATGTTTGTCATTGGTTGTAATTTCACATTTAAACCAGACATAATCAAGTGTCAATCTTTTGATAGATATTGTTTCTTAAAAACACGCTATTTGTTTTAACAGCGGGATTTAATTATAAAATTAATTAATGCAACTTCTATGTTATTAATTTGGTAAAATAGACTTCATTTTTGAATTCGGAATATGAAATATAGCTTAGGATGAAATTTTGGCATTGTTCTGAAAAACATCAATTTTTGATGAATAGTGAAACTACTAAGTGGTAGTTAAAAAAACTGAATTTTTCATAAAACTTAATTTTACCGCTTCTGTGAATGAAATTTCAAAAATCCGAGAGACACGGTTGATGTCAGTAAGTAAAATTTGGTTCAATGAGATGAAAATAATTTTTGGTGAATAGTAACTTTTTACTTTTATTTACCACGGTTAAAAGTAAATAGGGTAATTAAGGGTAAGAATGATATTAATATTACCCTAACACATGTCCTAATTCTATTGGACAAGTGTATCTCGACCAAAAACAACCTTAAGTGTAAAATATTATCATTTAGGCCCACTTGGATTAGATTAGGACATTTATTATTATTTAATTCAAAGAAGAGTTAAAAGAGTTAAAATAAAAGTTTATTTACTAAAACATTTTTAAATTAGGGTTGTACATAAGATAAATTCGATTGTAAATATTCATTAGAAATCTAAACAGATTTCCTACATAATGATATTTTATTTGTAATTTTTAGACATCAAATAATTTAATTTATTTATGACACAAAGATGATGCAGTAATTATCTTATTAATGAAATATTGACATAATTGATGTTATAAATATAAAAATAAATGTAATTTGAGACTTTTTATGAATTACACTAATTTTATAGGTTACTATGATATATTAGTGTTGATTTAATCAACTTGGTTCGAACATATAATTCTTTTATGACTTTAACAAAAATAATATATCAAATAGTGTCAAAATTGACACAAAATGGTTTTTAAATCAAATATTATATTATTAATTGTTATTTCATTCCTAAAAATCTAAGGTTCGGCCAAATGACTTAGATAAGGATATATATATTAATAATAAACAATTTGGGGTTCGTTTGGAATGTTATAGTAAGTTTATTAACCATATAGTGAAAGAAAACAAAAAGACACGGTAAAAGTTAAATTATTTAATTTAGAGTTAAATCTAATTGATAAGGTTAAAATAATACCCTAAACTTGTCTAAATCCTATTGGTTGATATTATTTCTACCCTTCCCCACTTTAGCTTCGAAATAAGACCCTTTGAAACCATTATAAACCGATTTTGACTTTAATATAAAATAATATTTTGAGATATTCCTAAGATGCCCCTCTCCTCCCTTATAAAAGGGCACCTCGTCCCCCTCCTCCTCACACCAAATTGAGCACTCAAGCTCGGCCAACCCCTGACAAAATCTCTTCTCCACTTCCCTAGAAACATCCTAGAGGTTTTGGCCTTCCTCAAAGACCAATCTTAGTTTCCTAAGTGGAGGATTCAAAGAGGCGTTCCAAAGAAGAGGTAATATCCATTACCGATCTTTTCAGTTTCTTTCTTATTCAACTTCTTATTCTGTAGTTGTTTCATGATAAATTAATAACATAAGTATTTCTTATATACTGATATGTTATTATAAATATGAAACAACTCTAATTAACCTTCTATCCATCCTACGGAAAAACGAAATCACCGCGCGTGCGTACGTACGGAATACCGTCTCCACGCCGTGGTGTAATCTATTTTCCGCCACCACCTTAATTGGATGGGTATAAAGGTGTAATGAGTAACTATATATGATTATTATAAATTTATATTGATACTGAAATAGTATACATACACTTCAACACAATTCCACGACCATGGGAACGATATCATCGCTCGTGCGTACGTACGGACTACCGTCTCCACGACGCGATGAGATTCATTCTCAATGATTAACCATTCATGAATGATTATAAAGTATATATAATAATTACTAATTAAATATATGACTTAATAATGATACTGGAATTATTTATATTTATATGTATGTCATCTACTTAATTCCATTCAATTCAATAAGAAAACGAAAACAGCGTTCATGCGTACGTACAGACTACCGTCTCCAAGAACGGTGTATTTCTTTCCATTTACTGATTTATTATATATGTGTATTATGAATATATATATATAAATCATGTTTTATATTCTTTAATTAAGTAATAATGATCTAAGTAATCATAAGAATAATTACAAGTTAAAAACATGAACGACAAATGAGACGATTTTACCCAAAACGCTACTTTAACATGAATTTACAAAAGAACGGGTAATATAAAGTCATAAGTGGACCATATATGATATCATAACAATTAGTATGATTCTGGAATAAGTAAATGACATTATTTAAATCATTATACAGGAGGTTCGGACACTTACAAAGAAAATCGGACCTAAGGTAAGGAAAATATCACAATCTCATTTTTATCCGAGATTGTTTATACTTTAGTATTTACTGGGGTGTATTTTATCATACACATCCATGTTTCCTCAATATGTAATATTATTTTCATCCACCTACAATGTTTAAATCCTATTTTACCCTTCATTGAGTTTTTATTAAAAGATATGAAAGGAATATTTTGTCGTTTTTCGTATGAGGTACCTTTTTGACTTTTCCGAGAAGAATGTTTTTTTTAACTTATACGGCATGAATGGATTTTTAAAACATTATTTCCAAGAAACTTCCTTTAAAAGTTTTCAAGTTTATTTTTAATCAACTTCTTTTATTTTAAAGTCGTATGACATGTTATGAAAGGAAAAATGTTTTTTGAAGTAGAAAGGATATTTTCCTCAAGAATGGAGTTCAAGTATTTTATCAAAATTATTTTCAACTAAGATAATAAAAGGGTTCTGTTTTTATCCCTATTATTACATGGATTTGATTATGTTGTGATGGAAATATTTTTATGAATTCCTTTATCTTATATGAATTGTTTTATGATGTCATGTTGTTTAAGAATCCCATTCTTATTACATGGGTTATGCGATAATGTATGATTTATGATTATGTGGAACACATAAGAAAGGATTCATTATAAGATGGGTGGGACCTATATCTCCCTCCAATGCATTGGGTAAAGATTTTATATCTCATGAGATAGACATGGATGGAATGGTAGGTTATACCGGTTCAGTGAAACAGGACTGAAACGAGGGTTACTCGATTCAGAAAGGGACTTTGTCCACTAAGATAGTCTTGGAAATGAGTCTTGACTGACAAGAAATGATTCTCTATGATTATGTGTGAATGCCACAAAGTTTCATGTTTTATGTTATGATTATTGTGATTACATTTCACTGCCATGATTTACCCCATGTTATGAAATTATGATCTCTTTTGCAGGTTAAGATTTCCAGAAGTTATGTGCTTATGTGTATGATGTGATTGATATTTATTTTGTTTACCCTTACTGAGCATTTGAGCTCACCCTTTTATGTTTTCTTTTCCCCAGGATATAAAGAAAGGTTTTAGGTAAAAAAAATGGAAGATCTTTATGGGAGATATTGAAGATCTTTCACCACGATTAGAAGATTATGTTCCGAGTTTCCAAAGACACTAAACTATTACGATCCTTGTGTGTGTGTTTTTGTTATGTACTAAGTATTCCGCAAATGTAATGTAATGTCCATGTATGTCAAGATACGGGTCTCTACATCTCATGAGATAGACATGGCTGGAATGGTAGGTTATACCGGTTCAGTGAAACAGGACTGAAACGAGGGTTACTCGATTCAGAAAGGGACTTTGTCCACTAAGATAGTCTTGGCAATGAGTCTTGACTAACAAGAAATGATTCTCTATGATTATGTGTGAATGACACAAAGTTTCATGTTTTATGTTATGATTATTGTGATTACATTTCACTGCCATGATTTATCCCATGTTATGAAATTATGCTCTCTTTTGCAGGTTATGATTTCCAAAATGTTATGTTCTTATGAATACGATGTGATTGATATTTCTTTTGTTTACCCTTACTGAGCATTTGAGATCACCCTTTTATGTTTTCTTTTCCACAGGATATAAAGAAAGGTTTTAGTTAAAAAAAAGGAAGATCTTTATGGGAGATGTTGAATATCTTTCACCACGATTAGAAGATTTTATTCCGAGTTTCCAAAGACACTAAACTATTACGATCCTTGTGTGTGTGTTTTTTTTATGTACTAAGTATTCCGCAAAAGTAATGTAATGTCCATGTACGTCAAGATACGGGTCTCTACAGTTGGTATCAGAGGAAAGGTTTAGTCAACCTTTGGAAACTAGGATGCGAAAACGTTAGTGAGATCCCTAGAGATATTTCTACGGTATGTCTAGGGATGTCCCTAAGGTTAAGTATATGTATAGGTTATCGTACTAGAACTACGCTAATGATCATAGAATTAAACCTAAGATGTTAGATATTGAAGTTACTCCCCCTTTATTATGTTGTTTTCCCTAGCATGATTTTTGCCTCTCAAACTATTCTTTTTGGGTTTTAGATGATGGCTGGAACCCGAAGGAACCGTGTTGATCAATGCAATGGACAATGCAATGATTGTCCTCCTGAACAAACAAATGTTATGGGAGATGGAGTGAAAAATCTTATTGCTATACTTACACAAGCTATGAATCATTCTGGACTTCCAAATGAGCAGAGAAGGGAACAATATTCTATTGAGTCCTTCATGAGGCAACGTCCACCTTCTTTCAGTGGGTCTTCTGATCCACTTGTTGCTGAACAATGGATCAGTACCACTGAAAAGATATTTTCAGTTCTTCAATGTTCTGAACATGATAAAGTCATCTTAGCAGTATATCGTTTGGAAGGTGAAGCTGATCAATGGTGGAATCTTATCAAAAATACAAGGCAAAGAGATGAAATTGAGTCCATGGAATGGGACGAGTTCAAGAACTTATTTTTCAATAAGTACTTCCCTCGTATTCTTCGAACAAAGATGGAGAAGGAGTTTCTTGAACTAAAGCAAAAGGATGATGAATCTATTGGTATATACGAAGCGAATTTTACAAGACTTGCAAGGTATGCATCTGGCATTATCATCTAACCTGAAAGTAAAGTTGATCGATTTTTCAGTGGCTTAAAACCAAGTCTTCGAAGGGCATTAGCTATAAGAGACTTCAGTAGCTATGAAGAAATTGTGTGTTGTGCTATCAAGGTAGAAATGGAAGTTGGTGTTACATATCCATCTCATGGTTTTGACAAGAAACGAAAGATGGAGTTCAAGGAGAAATCTCAGAATAATGGTGAAAAGAATATGAATGTTTCCTTATGCACAAAGTGTGGAAAGAAGCATGGTGGAGATTGTCTTAAAGGGACTAGAAAATGTTTTAAGTGTGGAAAAGAAGGTCATCGAGCAGCTGAGTGTCGAAGTAATGGAAAAAGGGTTTCTAATGATGTGAATAAAGCAAACACTGCAGAGAATGCACCACCAACACTTCAATGCTTCAAGTGCAAGGAAATGGGGCATTATGCTAATAAATGCCCTAATCCAAGGGTTAGTGATGATCAACATGAGCAACCACTGAAGGCAAAGGACAAAGGGAAGTCACATGCGATCACTATTGGCAATGTTGAATATGACAACGATGTGGTGGAATGATTAAGTGTTTATGTAATGGGATTCCAAAATAATGTTGTATCATTGAGTATTGCAATATTTATTGATGTGGTATTCAAAGTGATTGAGATATTTTTTGGAAATAAGATGATATGCGCATAATGAAGGGAAAACGAGAAAATGAAATGTTTAATAGTATTCATGAGCTCATGATTGATATAAGAACTAAGTGATATCATGGTTTGAGTATATAGAATTTTGAGGATTTTGGTATGTGGAAAGTGTTAACTTTAAACTGCATTCATGTTTTCACTAAGGTTTTCAAGAGAATACATGATTAAGGACTTTGAATGTTTGGAATGTGACCAAAAAGACATATCTTATGATATATGGGGATCAACGATGGTATTAAATCTCTGGTAATCGTTTTCACTATGTTATGAGAGTGGACTGCAGTATTATGGATAAGCCTAAAGATTGAAATGGATTATGTTGGACATAAGTGAGTATTGTTTAAGGATAGAAGTTTTTTTTTCTCGATATTATTGATGGGATGTTATAGTAATGTAGTTTTAGAAAAAGGACAACCTGCAGGACGGGCGACAGCCCATCGATTTGGACAAGGCTGTGGGAATCGAACCCACAACCGAAGTGCGACTGACCTTTATCGCCTACCACTGGCCTACAAGAAGTCCATGTTTAGTAGAAACTAGTTTTATTATATTAAGCAGTATGATATATGAAGTATAAGTCCATTTTAGGAACCATATGTGATTAATCTCACTATAGATCAACTTATGTATATAATTTTTGCTAACCTTTTGTTTGAGACAGATGGAATGACCCGTCATTCTATCACATGATCTGTTAACACTTCACGAATAACAAATTCAACTTCATTTATTTAAGAGATGAAGTGGAAATTGTTCAAGGCATGAACAACAGTATTTATTCTAATTCAAATTTTCAGCTTTAGGGAAATGATCTTGAAAACCAAAAATGTTGTCCTAGTGATCTTATACCTGATGAATCAGATGGTACCTTAGATCGTCACAAATTTATGGATTTGTGATTACTGTATTTTCCATAGCCATGTTCTCTACCACTCTCCATCAGAACATGATGGTTAGATTTCTCTTCCATATCCATATTTTCACCTATGTGGAAACCCAGTGATTAGTTTATTTGGGTAATCGTTACATTTCATACTTTAGTTTTTAAAGCCAAGTTTTGGTATTCCTTTTTACGATGTGGGTTTCTATTAAAGAAACTTTCGAATAGTAAACCATTTATAACCCCGACGAATTTCGAGGGCGAAATTCATTTTAAGGGGGGTAGAATGTAACAGCCTGAGATTTTATGAAAAATATTCTTTTTTATTTCACTAATGTCTTGTGTTGTACGCTACACCAAAAGGAGCTTGCACAACACGCATCCTTGACTTGCCTTGCATTACACGCAATCGCAACCTTCCTCGATAGCGTGTGTAGTACGCAATACCGAGTTTCACTAAACAACGATATGCTATTAAAATATTATTATAACTAGCCGTTATGAATAGTAATAACCACCTTTTAAAATTTTAGAAATTTTAGCTCTCAAAATGGACTTCATTTTTGGATTCGGAGTATCGAATTTAGCCTAAGGTGAAATTTTGGTACTTTTCGGATAACTTTCATATTCTGATGAATAATGAAAATTACTAAATTATAATTAAAAACAACTTTTTTAATCGAAATAATTAATAGTGATAAATTATTAATTTGAGTGGTTTTAAAGTATATTTAGAATATATTTTTACAATTTAATACAATGTTGGTCATTGGTTGTAATTTCACATTTAAACCAGACATAATCAAGTGTCAATCTTTTGATAGATATTATTTCTTAAAAACACGCTATTTATTTTAACAGCGGGATTTAATTATAAAATTAATTAATGAAACTTCTATGTTATGAATTTGGTAAAATAGACTTCATTTTTGAATTCAGAATATGAAATATAGCTTAGGATGAAATTTTGGCATTGTTCTGAAAAACATTAATTTTTGATGAATAGTGAAACTACTAAGTGGTAGTTAAAAAAACTGAATTTTTCATAAAACTTAATTTTACCGCTTCTGTGAATGGAATTTCAAAAATCCGAGAGACACGGTTGATGTCAGTAAGTAAAATGTGGTTCAATGAGATGAAAATAATTTTTGGTGAATAGTAACTTTTTACTTTTATTTACCACGGTTAAAAGTAAATAGGGTAATTAAGGGTAAGAATGATATTAATACTACCCTAACACATGTCCTAATTCTATTGTACAAGTGTATCTCGACCAAAAACAACCTTAAGTGTAAAATATTATCATTTAGGCCCACTTGGATTAGATTAGGACATTTATTATTATTTAATTCAAAGAAGAGTTAAAAGAGTTAAAATCAAAGTTTATTTACTAAAACATTTTTAAATTAGGGTTGTACATAAGATAAATTATATTGTAAATATTCATTAGAAAGCTAAACGGATTTCCTACATAATGGTATTTTATTTGTAATTTTTAGACATCAAATAATTTAATTTATTTATGACACAAAGATGATGCAGTAATTGTCTTATTAATGAAATATTGACATAATTGATGTTATAAACATCAAAATAAATGTAATTTGAGACTTTTTATGAATTAAACTAATTTTATTGGTTACTATGATATATTAGTGTTGATTTAATCAACTTGGTTCGAACATATAATTCTGTTATGACTTTCACAAAAATAATATATCAAATAGTGTCAAAATTGACACAAAATAGTTTTTAAATCAAATATTATATTATTAATTGTTATTTAATTCCTAAAAATCTAAGGTTAGGCCAAATGACTTAGATAAGGATATATATATTAATAATAAACAATTTGGGGTTCGTTTGGCATGTTATAGTAAGTTTATTAACCATATAGTGAAAGAAAACAAAAACACACGGTAAAACATAAATTATTTAACTTAGAGTTAAATCTAATTGATAAGGTTAAAATAATACCCTAAACTTGTCTAAATCCTATTGGTTGATAGGATTTCAACCCTTCCCAACTTTAGCTTCGAAATAAGACCCTTTGGAACCATTATAAACCGATTTTGACTTTAATATAAAATAATATTTTGAGATATTCCTAAGGTGCCCCTCTCCTCTCTTATAAAAGGGAACCTCCTCCCCCTACTCCTCACACCAAATTGAGCACTCATTCTCGGAAAACCCCTGCCAAAATATCTTCTCCACTTCCCTAGCAACATCCTAGAGGTTCTGGTCTTCCTCAAAGACCAATTTTAGTGCCCTAAGAGGAGGTCTCAAAGAGGCGCTTCAAAGAAGAGGTAATTACCGGTACCAATTCTTTCATCTTTATTTCTTCTTCCACTTATTCTTCTTCTTAGGTTGTTTCATTATGAAGTAATAACATCAGTATCACTCATATACTGATATGTTATTATAAGTATGAAACAACCCTATTTCACCATCTATCCATCCTACGGAAAAAGAAATCACCGCGCGTGCGTACGTACGGAATACCGTCTCCACGCCGTGGTGTAATCTATTTTCCACCACCACCTTACATGGATGGGTATAATGGTGTAAAGAATAACTATACATAGTTATTAAAACATCATATTGATTCTGATACATTGTATAATCCACTCCAATTCAATTCAATATTTATGGAAATGATATCATCGCTCGTGCGTACGTACAGACTACCGTCTCCACGACGCGATGAGATTCATTCTCCATGTTAACCATTTAAGAATGATTATAAAGTATATATAAGAAATAATAATGAAATATATGACATTATAAAGCTACTGGATTTATGTATATATATATATATATATATATATATTTATGTCATCTACTTACTTCCATTCAAGACAATAAGGAAAGGAAAACAGCGTTCATGCGTACGTACGGACTACCGTCTCCATGAACGGTGTTTTTCATTTCATTTATCTATCTATTATATATATATATATACTGAATATATATGATATATAAATCCTATTTTATATTCTGTAAGTAAGTAAATCATGATATAAGTAATAATAATTTCAAGAACAACAAGTCAAAACACCTACGATAAATGAAACGATTTTACCCAAAACGCTTCTTTAACATGGAATTTACAAAAGAACGGGTAATATAATGTCATAAGTGAACCATATATGATATCATAACAATGAATATGATTCTGTAATAAGTCAATGACATTATTTAAATCATTATAAAGGAGGTTCGGACACTTACAAAGCAAATCGGACCTAAGGTAAGGAAAATATCACAATCTCATTTTTATCCGAGATTGTTTATACTTTAGTATTTACTGGAGTGTATTTTATCATAAACATCCATTTTTCCTCAATATGTAATATTATTTTCATCCACCTACAATGTTTAAATCCTATTTTACCCTTCGGTGAGTTTTTAGTAAAATATATGAAAGGAATCTTTTGTCGTTTTTCGTATGAGGTACCTTTTTGACTTTTCCGAGAAGAATGTTTTTTTTAACTTATACGGCATGAATGGATTTTTAAAACATTATTTCCAAGAAACTTCCTTTACAAGTTTTCAAGTTTATTTTTAATCAACTTCTTTTATTTTAAAGTCGTATGACATGTTATGAAAGGAAAAATGCTTTTTGAAGTAGAAAAGATATTTTCCTCAAGAATGGAGTTCAAGTATTTTATCAAAATTATTTTCATCTAAGATAATAAAAGGGTTCTATTTTTATCCCTATTATTACATGGATTTGATTATGTTGTGATGGAAATATTTTTATGAATTCCTTTATCTTATATGAATTGTTTTATGATGTCATGTTGTTTAAGAATCCCATTCTTATTACATGGGTTATGCGATAATGTATGATTTATGATTATGTGGCACACATAAGAATGGATTCATTATAAGATGGGTGGGACCTATATCTCCCTCCAATGCATTGGGTAAAGATTTTATATCTCATGAGATAGACATGGCTGGAATGGTAGGTTATACCGGTTCAGTGAAACAGGACTGAAACGAGGGTTACTCGATTCAGAAAGGGACTTTGTCCACTAAGATAGTCTTGGAAATGAGTCTTGACTAATAAGAAATGATTCTCTATGATTATGTGTGAATGCCAAAAAGTTTCATGTTTTAAGTTATGATTATTGTGATTACATTTCACTGCCATGATTTATCCCATGTTATGAAATTATGCTCTCTTTTGCTGGTTATGATTTCCAAAATGTTATGTTCTTATGAATACGATGTGATTGATATTTCTTTTGTTTACCCTTACTGAGCATTTGAGCTCACCCTTTTATGTTTTCTTTTCCCCAAGATATAAATAAAGGTTTTAGGTTAAAAAAGGAAGATCTTTATGGGAGATGTTGAAGATCTTTCACCACGATTAGAAGATTTTATTCCGAGTTTCCAAAGACACTAAACTATTACGATCCTTGTGTGTGTGTTTTTGTTATGTACTAAGTATTCCGCAAAAGTAATGTAATGTCCATGTACGTCAAGATACGGGTCTCTACAATACCTCAACCTATTGCGGCGTGTCTGCCATGGCCTAGCCCAGACCGGGTTGGGCCGGGTCAGTCCAACCATGTCGGACCTGACCCGGGCCCCATCGGGCCCAGAATCACATAAAGAGCCATATCTTGAGAACCAGACGTTCGTTTGATAAATCGTATACGGTGTTGGGATCCTTATATCAAGATGTTACTTTTTGGTTTAATCCTCTTGAGTTTTAGAAAATGTTGGAGTATGGATGGGTTAGATCGAACCCTAATCCAATCGGGCTCCCGAAGCTAAAACGCTTATAACTCACAGATCGGGCATCTGATTGACGCACTTTCTGTCATGTTGGAACCCTTAAGACATGGAAGTACTTTGGGTTACTATTTTGTGGAGCTTAGTGATGGTTGAGGTAAGACTGATATCTAGAGGGCAGATTCTACAAAACTCAGGTGCATCGGATGCGAGGAATCCAGGGGCTGGCAGGGAGGCAGAGGTTGGAGACAGATCATATGGAGTTCAGCACTCTGCAATCCTATGTGGGTTAGCGCATACTGATCCTGTGTGGGTCAGATCCTCTGTGGGTCACTGCTCAGCGATCCTGTGTGGGTCAGTGCATACCGATCCTATGTGGGTCAGATCCTGTGTGGGTCAGCGCTCAGCGATCCTGTGTGGGTCAGCACATACCAATCCTATGTGGGTCAGATCTTGTGTGGGTCAGATCCTATGTGGGCCAGTGGGGGTTAGTTACCTATCGACTCTCGGCGGGTCAGATCCTGTGTGGATCGTTGCGGGGGTTAGTACCTATCGATCCTATGTGGATCCAACTCCATATGGTCAGAAGTAGTGCCTCTTGAAATAATAAGATGATTTAGCTTCACGACTAATCATTTGTACTTCTATACTTCACTGAAAACCTGGTTTGAGTTGAGACTCTTTGTGACCTATCTTTACTTGGTGCTTTTTATTGAGGTTATGCTACGTGGTACTATACCTCTGTGGTAAACTATCTTTGTGGTGTTACCTATGTGGTACTTTTACCTTCGTGATGTTACCTGTGTGGTACTTCTACCGTTGTGGTGCTATCTTCATGGTGTTACCTGTGTGGTACTTCTATCCTCGTGGTCTTACCTTTGTGGTACTACTATCATTGTGGTGTTACTTGTGTGGTACTTCTAGTATTTTTGTGTTACCTATGTGGTACTTCTATCCATGTGGTGTTACCTGTGTGGTGCTTCTACCTTCATGGTGTTACCTTCATGGTGTTATCTTCATGGTGTTACCCATGTGGTACTTCTATCTTCATGGTGTTTCCTATGTGTAACTTCTATCTTTGTGGTGTTACCTATGTGGTACTTCTACCTTCGTGGTGTTACCTTTGTGGTATTATCTTCATGGTGTTACCTATGTGTTACTTCTACCTTCATGGTGTTACCTTTGTGGAATTCTTCCCTCTTGTTGTAGATGAGTATATCTTGATAACTTAGGTATATGTATGGGCATATGCCTAAGTATAGTTGATGTATTTCTTTGTGGTTTTTCCTTTGTGGAACTCTAGGAGACCTATGGGGGTCTTGGGTCCCTACTGAGTATTGTTATACTCACCCCTACACGGGCTTCGCCCTCACATTGTTGTGTCTGGTGAAGACGACATACAACGTTGATCGAGGCTGAGGTAAATAGGACTGGACGGTGCATGGAGGTGGACCATTCAGCATGATGTGACGTAGAGGAGATGGATAGATGTGGAGTGATGAGGAGGCGATCTGTACCTACTCTTTAGGTAATAACCTCGGAGGAAGACCCAGTAGTTATTTTCCTTTTTCTTTCAGTTGTATTGTATTTTTAGTTGTACTTATACCTTTACAGTTGGGCTTGTATTCCAACCCCTTTTTCTTTCAGCAGTCTCTTACTACAACAGTTTACTTCACAGTTTCTTATTGTTGTGTTCTTGGACCGTGTGTTTGTATAGGATTAAAGGAAATGTCTTCCTATTTAAGGGAGTATGCCTTTGGGTGCTAGTCGCCAACCCCTGGCCAATGGAAGGCGGGCTTGGGGTTGTCACAGCACGGGCCCCGAGGGATGGGTCATGACAACGTGGTATCATAGGAGTTCGGTTCTACCGAATAACTATGGCTCTGATCATTTCTGTGTGGCAATAGTGTTAAGTGTTATGAGTGTGGTTTTCAGTTTGGGGAATACAGTGTTGGTGTGGCAGCTGATGTATCCATACACGAGGACCCTGAATTCTGATTTCCAACTCAGCACACGAAAACACTGATTACATGTGTTTTTGAAAAGTTTTTCTTTTGATTTCTTTTGAGTCAGATCACCAAGTATAACTTAATGACTGTGGTGCACCTGCTCTTTATCAGGATGCCACCATGATTATAGCCACCCATGTTTTCTGAGAGAGTACACGATGACAGACCACCGAGCAATGAGGTCTTCATGCAGGGCCCTCTGAAGGTGTTAGCACCTTCTGGTGGTGTACCAGCAGCACCACTACCCATTAGATGAGTGTTTCCCCCAACCCCACTAGTAGAGGGTGCAAGCTGACTGAGCGGATTGCACAAGTTCTAGCAACAGAGGCCTCTGATATTTCAAGGAGAGTAATATTTCCTAGGATGTTGAGGGTTGCTTGGAGGCAGTGGGTTGAGTTTTTTTTTAATTGAGACACTAGTAGAGAATATGGTGATCCTAGCAGCTGGTCTTTTCCAGTACATGACCATTAGAATGGTCTGCAGGATAATGAGGCTTCATTACATGGATTATTTCCTAAGATGGTCCCTTCAGGTAGTGTACTAGCTATATCACCGCCTGTTGGTCAGCAGTTACAACCGGAAGTACTGGTAGAGCACACATGTAGACTTAGTTCTTTACAAGTGTTTCAACATTAGATACCCCTTAGGTTCCAAGACGATCCCAACTCATAGTCAGCTAAGGTCTGGGTTGAGGAGGTGGTCGAGTTTCCATCAAGCTAGGGTACCATTAAATCAGATGGTGGTCCTGGTAGAGACCCTTATACATGGATCAGTAGGATGATGATAGGGTTTAAGTTACCCTGATCTTGCGAAGAGGTGACTTTTCTATGGAAAATCTGGAGAACCTTTCTCAATGAAGGGGGTCTCTTGCCATAATTAGTTAAGTTATGAGAGTTACCTGGAGCTTCTACATCTTCAGTAAGATGACATGATGGTTGATAAGTATTCATCGAGGCATACCGACCATCCCAGGTACTCGATGAATATAGTTCGGTCAGTGCTTCAGGGCTCAAACCTCAGAGTGAGGTGTGTTTAGGGACATCCAAGCCAGCACTATTTCTCTATGCATTCCTACTTATGTTAGGGTTTTAGAGAGAACATTTGTGGTTGAATTTTCTTTGGATGAGTGGATACATCTAGTGAATTTTAGAAGTGGGAAAGCAGGAAACTGATTCCAGTCTCAGATAACTGGGCATGTAAAATATTTTGGGAAGAGGAAGTGATAGGGAAAATGAATCTACATGGCAGCAGATGTGGAAGTGGAACTAGGAGAGTGGCATGAGGTGCTATACATTTCGACATGTTACAACCACTACACCAATGTGGTCCCCACTAGGCTCAGGGAGCTGGAGGATAGGGGACGGGAGTAGCTGTATGCTATCAAAGAGTGTGACCCAAGGGCTCTAGGAATGGTTAGAGGTACGGTCTTTGTCTATTACTAGATGCCATATTAATAGACATAGAAACTAATCATTCTTTCTTACCACAGATCTTGTTCAAGACCTAGAGTTTCTGGTTAAGTTGTTGACTTGACCCTCACGTCTGGATATACCTTTGGTAGGAGACTCAATAATCACACTCACGCCAACTGTGTGATCTAACCCTTGAGGCGAGAGTTTCGGTTGGAACCTCTTGGTGACAGCATCGAGGCCTTAGGACATTAGTTTGGGTATGAATGGACATCCATAGTTCATACTCATATTGACTATATTAGGAAAAAATTTTGTGGTTTTCCTACAATGTTGGGATGGGGGTTTCCTTAGTCGTCAAAAAATGAAACCCAGGTAGTACAGGATAAACTCCCGCATAGGAAGGTGTGGCCGATCACTCGTGAGTCGGCCAACCTTACCCTCATAGTAGCAGGAAGTTTTAATTTTTAGTTCCTAACAATAGTGGCTAGAGTTTCTATAGGACTATGAATTTGAAATATTCTATACTGTTAGGAAGGGGAATGGGGTAGCAGATGCACTCAGTAGGAGGTCTGGTCTACAACTGCTGAGTGAGGCATCATAGTAGCTACTTGCACTGCAGATATCCTTCATGGATAGAGATGAAGCTGCTTACCTTCAGTCTATGACTGTCACTCCCTCACTCCTTCAGCAAGTCAGGGAGGCGCAGCTTGGGGGCATTGACTGTGAGGCTCGACATTCTCAGATATCCTCAAGGAAAACACCTGATGGATTTTATGAAGGTGGGGAGCACATCTTCCTCTTCATAGGACATACCATGGTACTGGTGGTGCTTAGGGAGCAGTTGTTGAGGTAGTTCCATACGTCCCCTCTGGTGGTACATCCTAGTGTGGTGAAGATGTACCAGGACCTCCAACGTCAGTACTGGTGGCCAGGGATGAAGGAAGCAGTGGCATAATTTGTATCACAATGTCTCACTTGTCAACAAGTGAAGACTGGACAGAGTTGGTAGAAGTCTTATTCCAACAAGATACGGAGACCCTTGGTGTTCCAGGAGGGGGACCACATATTCTTGTGAGGCTATCCTCAATGGGGACTACGGAGATTTGGCTGAGGCGGAAAGTTATCACTGAGGTTTATTGGTCCATTTCTGATACTTCGGAGGATAGGTGAGGTAGCATACCGCTTGGCTCTTCCACTATAGTTAGAGAAGGTGAACGAAATCTTCCAGGTATCCCAGCTGAGGAGATACGTGCACGACCCATCCCACATCATTGACCACGGAGAGATGGTGTAATGACCCGAAATTTTGAATAAATCTTGTTTCGTAATTTTGTGTGCTATTTTATTTTATATTCAATAAAACTGTTTCATTTGATAACATGAGTATAATTAAAATGAGGCTATTGGGTTTTGACTATTATATGACCGTTAGTCAGTATGACCTTTGGAAACTAAATGTTGCTATTATTGTCACTAAATACATGTGATCTTGGTTAATTAATATAGAAAGAAGATGTGATGGCCTCATCCAATAGTCTCGGGCCAATCGAAGACCATATAACAGAACTTGGGAAGGAGGTAGCACCACTGGGCTTTTCTCTAGACCCAACCCAAGCCGAACTTCATCGTGTGAAGCTAGAACGGAATCACCTTCGTGAGAAGTTCAAACTGATAGAAATTACTACTCGTGTAATGTTGGCCGAGCCGCCCCAAGATTCTATCACCCTAGCACACCTTACTCTTAGGTCTTATGCTGGTGTTATAAGGGGCTATGTAATGAGATCGTAATAGCCTTTTGTAATCCTTTGACTTAAATAAAAATTGTGTTTTCTTCTTATGGTGAATTTTGTAAATTTTCAAATGTTCGGATAAATTTAGGATGTATATTATTTATGAATTTGAAAAAAAGGATATTTTAAAATAATTTTGTAAACTTTAAATAATTAATGATGTGTAATGATTTTCAAAAAATGGTCTTCTTCAAATGTGTTCAGTAAGAAATTTAGAGTCTAATAAGATCAACTTGATTTTTGATGAATAGTAAATTATGAATAGTGATTTTACGCTTAGGATTAGTAATGTGACCAAATGGATTAGTAATATCACTTGAAGAAAGTATTAATATAATATAAGTACCTTGATTAAGTAATGTGTTTCAATAAAATAGGTAAATAACTGTTTCAGAAATTATTAGTTAGGTATTAGTTTTTTTCGAGTGAATAGTGTTTTTTAATTAAAAATTAAATTAAAAATAATTAAAAAATTATTTTTATAAAATAGATTTCATTTTTTAACTTAGAGCATCTATATTATGTTAAGGTAATTTTTGGGGATTTTTATGAAAAAAATGAATTTTCGGTGAATAGTGTATTTATTTAAAAATTAAATTAAAAATATTTCGAAAATTATTTTTATAAAATGGAGTTCATTTTTGAAATCAGTTCATCGATATTTGGTTAAGGTGAAATTTTGGGATTTTTCTGAGAAAGTTGAATTTTCGATGAATAGTGAAAATACAGTTCTTAAGTTACAGGTGTTTAATGACATCATTAAATGATGTATTAAGTACGTAATCAATACGGTCGACTTATGAATAGTAAGATAAGGTATGAGGTGTCCCAAGTGTCCAATACCATGGGAAAATACCATGGGAAAGCCCAGGGTTTTTCCAATACCACCAATGAGGTGTCCCTTGGCCATTAATGCCTTGTCCCCTCACTTTCCCTATAAATACCCACCCTTTCCTCCTTTAGTTTTCACTCCCAAATCTCCCCCAACAAAGCTCTGGTCTCATTACCTCCCAATAAGTCCTTCCAAGGTTCCCCCAAGCCCTCAAGGTCCCAACCTTTGAGTTTTAAGAGTTACGTTTTAAGGTAAGGGATCCAACCTCTCTCTTTATTTTCAAATACTCTCTTTTGAGTCATTTCTTTTATGTGCCATGTTCATATGTTGGATGATTTTCTTTTATATTCCTCTTACTTCCATTTTCATGTTCATATGATGAGATATCCCCTCTTACTCTCATAATTTCGTTTTATGAATTTTTAAGTGGCGCTGTTAGGCTGCCGATATTTTTATAACGGATTCTTTTACCCTTCTCATTTTAAAGTTCTATTTTCTTGTCAAGTATTTCATGTTACTTTTTATTATGTTGGGGTATGATCTCTAAATCTATCATACTGATCTTTAATGTTCATATTATGAGATACCCTATTTTATCTCTTTAATTCAGTATTTTGAAGTTTTAAGTGGCATCGTTAGGCAGTTGAATTTTTAAGGGATTCTATCACCCTTCTCATTTTCAAGATCTATTTTCATGTCAAGTCTTTCATGTTCCTTTTTATTATGTTGGTGTATGATATCTAAATCTATCATACTGATATTTTATGTTCATATGATGAGATAGCCTTTTTATCTCTTCAATTCAGTGTTTTGAAGTTTTAAGTGGTGCCGTTAGGTTGCTGAATTTTTAAGGGATTCTTTCACCCTTCTCGTTTTCAAGTTCTATTTTCATGTCAAGTATTTCAAGTTCCTTTTTATTTTTTTGGGGTATGATCTATATATCTATAATACTGATCTTTTATGGTCATATGATTAGACACCCTATTTTATCTCTTCAATTCTTTTTTTTTTGAAGTTTTAAGTGACACCATTAGGCTGCCGAATTTTCATAAGAGAAATCTTATTTTTTTCTTCCTTTAAAATTCTTTGTTTCATATGGTATATCATTCAAATTTCATTAAAATGTTCTTAAATCCTTTATATTCTGTTCCCCTACTGTTTTATGTACCATTTATGAGTGGTTGACCCATGTCCCCTCTCTTTTCAATGTTTTCTAAAACCCTGTATCATAGTCGTTATGCTGCAGAATTTTCATCTCAAAATGTCTTTCTCTTTTTCTCAAATTATTTTATTTTATTAAGTGAATACTCAAAGATATTTATTCTATATGGGTATTCACATATATATCAAAATCTTCTATTTTAATTCTGGGATTTACATATATGAGACTCGCTTTCCTTTTTCTTGTGGGTTTAAAGTGACATAAAGATCACGTCTTTAAAGCAGTTTTTAAAATGTGATGACTATGAAATGAAACCCATTTCTTTTATGCTATATGGGTTGTTTATGAAATTTTTGATGATGATATATGTGTATAACATGATAATAAAGACAAATTTAAGGGTTCTCCCTGATAGCACTCAAATGCATTGGGTAAAGACTTAATCTCTAGAGATGACCATTTTTAACGATGCCTTAGTGAATAACCTTGGTAATTTTTAATGACACCTTGGGGATGGACCTTGGTGAAATGGAAATGATTGTCTATGTTAAATGTTGTAGACATATATTAAAGTTATGAAATATGTTATTTTTATTATGATATTCCTCATGATTTATTTCTCATGCCTTAAAGTTCTTTTTCATGACTTTATTGTTGTATCTCAAGTTCACATGTTAAATGTTTCCCTTGTTTCCCTTACTGGGCCTTCTACTCACCCTTTATTTTTATGTATGTCACCATGTTATGAGATGCAGTAATTAACCTAGGATGAACATAAAGAGAAGCCCTTCAAGTGTTTAAGAAGAATGTTTTATGTTTTCATGTTTTGAGTTCCTGGTTTCCAAGACACTAAACCTTAAAGATCCTCAGTTTTGTATAATGTAATGAAAGTTTATGTGATAAAAATGCGGGATGCTATAGTTGGTATCAAAGGATGGTTTAGTTATTTGTGGAAATTAGGATATGAAAAATTTAGGAAGAACCCTATAGAAAAGTTTAAATATAGGAAATATTCCTAGTATTTTGGTGAGTATTGATTAAGTGGTTTATCAGGCAAATACATTCATGTCTGGATACGAGCAGGTTGAGGTGTCTTTGGCACAAATGTACATAGCAGTAAAACCTGAAAACACTACTTTGAGCTAGACTTGAACGGGAACTGATACATTGAAACGGGCCTTTCTTCACTCTTGGTTATGACACTTCTGGGGGATATACTTTGGTAAATTCATAAGCTTAGTATGAACCATTATTAAAGGAACAAAGATAAAATAAAATAAAGATTCACATAAGAATATATGATCATGGACAACCTAGATTATAACCTAGGGGATAAAAAGTTAGGGTATTCTTTTCTTCTACAAGTTTTTCCTTCTATGCTTTATGTTTCCTTTTCATGATTATTGGCTAAGTATTTAAGCCCCCTAATTATACTTTATTGTCTTAGTTAATGGTGGGAAATGGAAGAACATGTCCCAATAACCAATGTGATAGGAAATGTGACAATTACCCTATTAATGTGATAGAGATGATGAGAGATCGAGTTGAACATATTGTGATTATGCCAAACCAGCTACCAAAAATCACAATTAATAATTGGTACCTAGTTTAATGCCCAAATTCATCAAGGAAGAAGAAGACGAAGTCTCAAGGATGTTCATCTAATAAATTTGATAAGGGAAAGAAGACCCAATTTCCTTTGTGAAAAAAGTGTGGAAAGAGGCACCAAGGAGAATGTCACAAAGGAACAGGAGATATTTTAAGTGTGGGAAGATAGGGCATAAAGTAGCCAATTGCATTAAAAAATGGATAATGTGATGAATGGAGATAAGGTTCAATCTAATGTACCTTATATTATTCAATGTGGTAAATGTGGAGAATTTGGACATTATTCAAGGCAATGCTCTCTTGGAAGGGATGAGAAACATGATGAGCATCAACAATATTTAAGGACAAGGGAACAATGCATGTCCTATGCTGAGATGGATCATGATGACTAAAGTACATACAACTTCTTCGTAATAATTGTTTATGTCATGTTGTATTTTAGTTCGTGCTCCATGAGCATATCTATAATGTTTTATAAGAACGTAGAGTCACTACCTAAGATGGTTTTATATCATTAAGGACAACATCTATTGTTATGTACCACATGTTGATGTAGTGAAGCTGTTCTTCTTAAAAAAGTGATTAGGGGATCAAAAGATGATTATTATTTTGGAAGACGTTCACTATTTTGGGAACTCTATATGATCGAGGTAAATAGATTACTACAGTATTTTCTTTGAGGAATAAAGGTTGAATTATATTTTGAATAATCGACGAATTTAAGGTGAACTTTTGCTAATATAGGTTACTTATAGAAATGATTAACCTATCTTGGGGAAAATATGTTTAGGTTAGCTACTTCTGTTATAAGATGTTAGGAGTGGTTGATGTTGTTTGGAGATGAACAATGAAGTTTATCTTGGAAGACTATGTTATGAGATCGTTCTTATAATTGGGTTTCAATCTTAGTTTGGTTTATTTTGAGGAATTTTAAGGACAGTTGTTTATGGAATGGTCTATGATGAACTTTGGGTAGTACCGTGGAATTTTGAAGATTTAAAGAAGTTTCCATTCCTATGGGATTATTTCTTTTTGAAGAGTTGTTTTATCTTACCCCTTGTGTTTTTGGGATAATGTTTAAAGATAGAAGAAATAGATAGTTAATCTTTTGTGGATTATGTGATTCTCTAGAAGATGATTCTTGTGCTTTGATGAGACCAAGTAATTTTGAATGCTCATCATTTGGAGAAAAGATTAGTTTTGGTAGAAACTTGTTAAAGGATGGAACTCTACTTGAAGGTAGGTATATTTTTGTATGTTTTTATTCTATGTAGAAAATGAATTCCTCAAAAATTATGAAAAGGAATGTAAAACAAAAACATTGTTGGTTTACGTTTCCTACTGGGTAATCAAAGACCGTTTACGCACATCATAAGTTTGTGATTTTCTTGTGGTTAACTTTCTCCTAATCATGTTTTCTATCACTCTCCCTCAGAACTTGATCCTTTCTTTTCTCCTCTATATCAATGTTTTCCTACATGGAATCCTAGTATGGGTTAACTTGGATGACCTTTGTAATTCCCTTTATTTCTTTTAAAGTAATAGTTTTACTGACTCCTTTTCCAATGTAGGTATTTCAATGAAATTTCCAAACCCAATTTTAAAAATTGTGAGGACGTAATTTCTTAAGGGGGGAAGAAGGTAACGACAAGAAATTTTGAATAAATCTTGTTTCCTAATTTTGTGTGTTATTTTATTTTATACTCAATAAAACTGTTTCATTTGATAACATGAGTATAATTAAAATGAGACTGTTGGGTTTGGACTATTATATGACCGTTAGTCAGTATGACCTTTGGAAACTAAATGTTGCGATTATTGTCTCTAAATACAAGTGATAATGGTTAATTAATATAGAAAGAAGATTTGATGGCCTCATCCAGTAGTCTCGGGCTAATCGAAGCCCATCTAACAAAACTTGGGAAGGAGGTAGCACCACAGGGCTTTGCTCTAGACCAAACCCAAGCTGAACTTCATCGTGTGAAGCTAGAACGGAATCTCCTTCGTGAGAAGTTCAAACTTATAGAAATTACTACTCATGCAATGTTGGCTGAGCCGCCCCAAGATTCTATCACCCTAGCACACCTTACTCTTAGGTCCTATGCTGGTGTTATAAGGGGCTATGTAATGAGACCGTAATAGCCTTGTGTAATCCTTTGACTTAAATAAAAATTGTGTTTTCTTCTTATGGTGAATTTTGTAAATTTTCAAATGTTCGGATAAATTTAGGATGTATATTATTTATGAATTTGAAAAAAAAGGATATTTTAAAATATTTTTGTAAACGTTAAATAATTAATGATGTGTAATGATTTTCAAAAAATGGTCTTTTGGAAATGTGTTCAGTAAGAAATTTAGAGTCTAATAAGATCAACTTGATTTTTGATGAATAGTAAATTATGAATAGTGATTTTATGCTTAAGATCAGTAATGTGACCTAATGGATTAGTAATATCACTTAAAGAAAGTATTGATATAATATAGGCATCTTGATTAAGTAATGTGATTCAATAAAATAGGTAAATAACTGTTTCAGAAATTATTAGTCTGGTATTAGTTTTTTTCAGGTGAATAGTGTTTTTTAATTAAAAATTAAATTAAAAATAATTAAAAAAATATTTTTATAAAATGGATTTCATTTTTGAACTCAGAGAATCTATATTATGTTAAGGTAATTTTTGGGGATTTTTATGAAAAAAATGTATTTTCGGTGAATAGTGTATTTATTTAAAATTGAATTAAAAATATTTAGAAAATTATTTTTATAAAATGGAGTTCATTTTTGAAATCAAAGCATCAATATTTGGTTAAGGTGAAATTTTGGGATTTTTCTGAGAAAGTTGAATTTTCGATTAATAGTGAAAATACCGTTTTTAAGTTACGGGTGTTTAATGACATCATTAAATGATGTATTAAGTATGTAATAAATATGGTTGACATATGAATATTAAGATAAGGTATGAGGTGTCCCAAGTGTCCAATACCATGGGAAAATACCATGGGGAAGCCCATGGTTTTCCCAATACCACCAATGAGGTTTCCCTTGGCCATTAATGCCTTGCCCCCCCCCCCCCCCCCTTCCCTATAAATACCCACCCTTTCCTCCTTTAGTTTTCACTCAAAACTCTCCCCCAACGAAGATCTGGTCTCATTACCTCTCAAGAAGTCCTCCCAAGGTTCCCCCAAGCCCTCGAGGTCCCAACCTTTGAGTTTTAAGAGTTACGTTTTAAGGTAAGGGATCCAACCTCTCTCTTTCTTTTTAAATACTCTCTTTTAAGTCATTTCTTTTATGCTCCATGTTATTATGTTGGAGGATTTTCTTTTATATTCCTATTACTTCACTTTTCATGTTCATATGATGAGAGATCCCCTCTTACTCTCATCATTTCGTTTTATGAATTTTTAAGTGGTGCTGTTAGGCTGCCGAAATTTTTGTAACGGATTCTTTTACCCTTCTCATTTTCAATTTCTATTTTCTTGTCAAGTCTTTCATGTTCCTTTTTATTATTTTGGGGTATGATATCTAAATATATCATACTTATCTTTAATTTTCATATGATGAGAGACTTTATTTGATCTCTTCAATTCAGTATTTTGAATTTTTAAGTGGCGCCATTAGGCTGCCGAATTTTTAAGGGATTCTATCACCCTTCTCATTTTCAAGATCTATTTTCATGTCAAGTCTTTCATGTTCCTTTTTATTATGTTTGGGTTTGATCTATAAATCTATCATACTGATATTTTATGTTCATATGATTAGAGAACCTATTTTATTTATTCAATTCAGTATTTTGAAGTTTTAAGTGGCGTCGTTAGGCTGCTAAATTTTTAAGGGATTCTTTCACCATTCTCATTTTCAAGTTCTATTTTCATGTCAAGTATTTCAAGTTACTTTTTATTTTGTTGGGGTATGATCTCTATATCTATCATACTTATCTTTTATTTTCATATGATGATAGACCCTATTTGATCTCTTCCATTCATTTTTTTAAGTTTTAAGTGATGTCGTTAGGCTGCCAAATTTTCATAAGAGAAATCTTATTTTTGTCTTCCTTTCAAGATCTTTGTTTCATATGGTATATCATTAAAATTTCATTAACACGTTCTTAAATACTTTATATTATGTTCCCCTACTATTTTATGTATCATTTATGAGTGGGTGACCCATGTCCCCTCTCTTTTCAATGTTTTCTAAAACCCTGTATCATAGCCGTTATGCTGCAGAATTTTCGTCTCAAAATGTCTTTCTCTTTTTCTCAAATTATTTTATTTTATTAAGTGAATACTCAAAGATATTTCTTCTATATGGGTATTCACATAAATATCAAAATGTTCTATTTTAATTCTGGGATTTACATACATGAGACTCTCTTTCCTTTTTCCGTGGGTTTAAAGTGACATAAAGATCACGTCTTTAAAGCAGTTTTTAAAATGTGATGACTATGAAATGAAACCCATTTATTTTATGCTATATGGTTTTTTATGAAATTTTTGATGATGATATATGTGTCTCACATGATAATAAAGGCAAATTTAAGGGTGCGCCCTGATAGCACTCCAATGCATTGGGTAAAGACTTAATCTCTAGAGATGACCATTTTTAACGACGCCTTGGTGAATAACCATGGTAATTTTTAATGACACCTTGGGGATAGACCTTGGTGAAACAGAAATGATTGTATATGTTAAATTTTGTAGCCACATCTTCAAGTTATGAAATATGTTATTTTTATTATGATATGCCTCGTGATTTATTTCTCATGCCTTAAAGTTATTTTTCATGACTTTATTGATGTATCTCAAGTTCACATATTAAATGTTTCCCTTGTTTCCCTTACTTGGCCATCTACTCACCCTTTCTTTTGATGTATGTCCCCAGGTTATGAGATGCAGTAATGAACCTAATATGAACATAAGGAGATGCCCTTAAATTGTTTAAGAAAAATGTTTTATGTTTTCATGTTTTGAGTTCCTGGTTTCCAAGACACTAAACCTTAAAGATCCTCAGTTTTGTATAATGTAATGGAATTTTATGTGATAAAAAGGCGGGATGCTATAGATGGAATTAGATTATGGGTTAACGTTTACAGAGGTTCCAATAGAGATTGATAATCTAAGGGAGTGGGTCATTCTTGGGCGGCCGATATATCTGGTTCACGTACGCTGGCAGCACGAGAACTTCCAGGAGAGCACATGAGAGCAGGAGGCTCAGATTCATGCTCAGTAACCTCTTTTGGTTGTTTTGCCTTTGTTTTGGATTTTGGGGATGAAAATCCGTAAGGTGGGTAGAATGTAATGTCCCTTAATTTCTTTATATTTTTTTTAATTATATAGAATTATTTAGAGACTGTGAAATCTGACAGTGCGTGATTCTGAGGCCCGGAGTGCCCGGAATGATCCGTCGATGTTTTGTTAAACTTTAAATAGCGCGCTTAAGAAATTTTCCTAAAAAAGTGGAATAAATCTTAAATGGTTTCACATATCAGAAATCTAAGGGTACTGTTGCGCTTAGGATGGCGGGTTTACCCTAAAAGCAACTTAAGTTTAGTCAGCATGGGCCTCCTGTGAGAAAAGCTAAAAATGGAAAAACCATAAATAAAACAATTAAATAAAATTATTTTATTTTCAAAGGCTTATAACTCACTAACAGTAACTCAGATTAAAAATCTGAGTCCACCACTGAACTCATGAGGGAATTCTCTCTTTTGGAAGATACTAACATTGGCCGGCACAAGCCACCAGTGAAAGTTAGTTTTTAGCCGTAAATAAAATAATTAAGTGACAATTATTTAATTGTAAAATCTATAAATTTTAAACCGTAACTTAGATTGGATATTAGAGAGTACCGTTGGGTTATTTTGGGCGTGTTTCACTTAGGAAAAGCCTAACCTCGACCGGTGCGGGTCGAGGGTGACTGTTAATAATTTTTTGAACTTTTTTCGAGGAAGTTCTATAAACACGTGCACAGCATTTTCTTACTTTTGAACAGTTGATCGGATTAAAAATCTGAGGGCATCATTGAATCTGAAACACTGGGATTCGCTTAAGGGAGACTTTACTTTGACCTCAGTAGGTTCAGAGAAAAAGTTATGTTTTGCGACTTTTAAAAGAAATGATATAAAATAATTTTATTATTTTATTTCATAACCTTCAATGGACCAATTAAAGGGTGGGGTCAGTGGTGTGTCAAGCCATTAAATTAATTGACCTTCCAATCTTAGGTAATGATGACGTTGGGGAAAATTATGAAGCTTCCAAACTAATGAGCCCCATTATTTCCCCACGTTGTTACTTACCCTCCTCCTCTCCTATATATATGGAACTAGGGAAGGGGTATCAGGGAGATTCACCAAGTAGCGAAGTGATGAAGGAACACCACAATGCCAAACCCTTAAAAGATGATGCCGACCCAGCGGGAGGTGACATACGACACCGAACCACCAATGGGCGATGTGTGTGGGGCGTCTTTGGGAGCCAGTCATGGGAACTAAAAACACGGTCCACCAAAAATCACAGATGATTCTCCGACATTTCAAGGTATGGGGTTTATTTGTTTATAATTTTTAATGATTTCCTCTTCCCTGTTCTTGAATAATACGAAGAACTCTAGTCAACCAACTAACCGGATGACCCGCGATTCATTTATCTTTGCGGGAGGTTGTTGTGAGGTATCTTTGTGGGTTTTATCTTGTTGTTTAATTCAATTGATTATTCAACCCATTAATGTCCTCCATAATACAGGCTAATGTGGATGGATTGGGCCTAACAAACCTAGCCTGAACCCTTCGCTATCTTGCTATCCTTGTGCCTCCATGGAAGAGCGCGAGTGCATCGATGCATGCCGCAAGAGGAGGGCCACGAATCATCGGCTGTAGTGAATGGAGGTCGTGGTGGAGGCCAAACCCACCAATAGAGGGTTCCGCAGTGACCGAGTGGTTCCCACACGGTGCCGCCGCCTCATAAACTGAACAGCCTCCAAGTCGTTCATAATTAGAGAGACTATGAGGTTACACCCCCCATGTCAGACTGAACCGGCTCGTCTCCCTCGACCGGGCCGCTGCCCTCGGCCAGGCCACCGCCCTCGGCCAGGCCGCTACCCTCGGCCAGGCCGATGACCTCAGACGGGCCGCTGCCCTCAACCGGGCCACCAAATACGACTAGGCCACTGACCTCAACTAGGCCACCACCCTCAGAGCGGGCCGTCACCCTCGGACTGGGTCGCCGCCCCTGGACCAGGCCGCCGCCCCATGTTGGTCGGGCCACCCTATTCTGGTCGGTCCACCCTTGCGGGCCACCCCCTTGTGAGCCATGCCAGAACTTGGCCCAGTGGGCTGATTCTGCCATGGCCCAGCCCAAACCGAGTGGGATCGGGTCAGTCCAACTGGGTTGGACCGGACCCGGGCCCAACCGGGCCCAGAATCACATAAATGGCCATATATTGAGAACCGAACGTCTGTTTGACGAACCGTCTATGGCGTTGGGATCCTTGGATAGATACGGTCATTTTTTGTTTACTCCTATGAGTTTTGGAGATAGTTGGAGTACGGCCGGGTTGGATCGAACCTGAATCCAACCGGCCCCCCGGAGCTAAAATGCATATAACTCACAGATCAGGCTTCTGATTGACGCATTATATATCATGTTGGAACCCTAGAACATGGTGTCCCTTTGGGTTACTCCTTTGTGGATCTTAGTGATGGTCGAGGTATGAATGATATATCGAGGGAAGATTCTACGGAACTCGAGTGCACCGGGTGCAAGGAATCTAGTGGCTAGCAGTGAGGCGGAGGTTGGAGATAGATCATGTGGAGTTCAATGCTCAGCGATCCTGTGTGGGTCAGTGCAAACCAATTCTTTGTGGGTCAGATCCTCTATGGGTCATCACTCAGTGATTCTGTGTGTGTCAGCACATACTGATCTTGTGTGGGTCAGATCCTATGTGCGTCAGCGCTCAGCGATCCTGTGTGGGTCAGTGCATACCGATCCTGTGTGGGTCAGATCCTGTGTGGGTCAGCAGTGGTTAGTTACCTATCGACTCTGGGTGGGTCGGATCCTGTGTGGATCATTTCAAGGGTTAGTACCTATCGATCCTATGTGTTTCAAACTCTATATGGTCAAAAGCAGTGCCTCTTGACATAATAAGATGATCTAGTTTCACGACTAATCATCTGTACTTCTATACTTCACTGAAAACATTATTTGAGATAAGACTCTTTGTGAGTTGTCTTTACTTTGTGATTTTGATTGAGTTTATGCTACGTGGTACTATGCCTATGTGTTAAACTATCTTTGTGGTGTTACCTGTGTGTTACTTTTACCTTCATGGTGTTACCTGTGTGGCACTTCTACCTTCGTGGTGCTATCTTCGTGGTGTTACCTGTGTGGTACTTCTATCTTCGTGGTGTTACCTGTGTAGCACTACTATCTTCGTGGTGTTACTTGTTTGGTACTTATATCCTCGTGGTGTTACCTGTGTGGTACTTCTATCCCTGTGGTTTTACCTGTGTGGTGCTTCTACCTTCATGGTGTTACCTTCATGGTGTTATCATCGTAGTGTTACCTGTGTGGTACATCTATTTTTTTAGTGTTACCTGTGTGGTACTTCTATCTTTGTGGTGTTACCTGTGTGGTACTTCTACCTTTGTGGTGTTAACTTCGTGGTGTTATCTTCGTGGTGTTACCTATGTGGTACTTCTACCTTCGTGGTGTTAGCTGTGTGGTACTTCTACCTTCGTGGTGTTACCTGTGTGGTACTTCTACCTTCATGGTGTTACCTTTGTGGTATTCTTCACTCTTGTGTGAGATGAGTATATCTTGATAACTTAGGTATATGTACGGGCATATGCCTAAGTATAGTTGATGTATTTTTTATGGTTTTTTCCTTTGTAAAACTCTAGGAGACCTATGGGGGTCTTGATGTCCCTACTGAGTATTGTTATACTCACCCATGCATGGGCTTTGCCCTCACCTTGTTGTGTCTGGTGCAGACAACGTATAGATTTTATCAAGGATGAAGGAGCTAGGACTAGATGGTGTAAGAAGATAGACCATCCGGCGTGATGTGATGCGGAGGAGATGAACATACATGGAGTACTAAGGAGGCAATATGTACCTACCCTTCATGTAGGAACCTCAGAGGATAACCTAGTAGTTGTTTTCCTTTTTCCTTCCGTTGTATTTTATTTTCAGTTGTACTTGAACCTTTATAGTTGGGCTTGTATTCCATCCCCTTTTACTTTCAGTACTCTTTTACTACAACACTTTACTTCACATTTACTTCTTGTAGTGTTCTTGAACCGTGTGTTTGTATTGGATTAAAGGCAATGCCTTCCTGTTTTAGAGAGTATGTCTTTCGGTGCTAGTCTCCATCCCCTGGCCTATGGAAGGTGAGTTTGGGGTAGTCATGACATGGGCCCCGAGGGACAGGTCATGATAGGAGTAGTTTAACATCATATAGGAAGATATGTATCTTAGTTTATGGTCTTAGATCTTGGACCTAGGAATTTTAGTTTAAGTTAATTGAGTTTGGACCATAGGGTTTTTTCACGAAAAGTATTTCTTGAGAAAAATGGAATTGGTGGGAGGATTAATTTGATCACCATCCATGGTGAACAATGAGTATTCACCAATGGGATAGAAATTGTGAATGATGTGAGGCCCTTCCCATTTTGGATCCAACTTTAGACGTTTCCTACCAGGTTTCATCGCTTCTCAGAGATCCAAAATTGTGTCACCTTGAAGGAAAGTATTGAGACTAACTCTATTGTTGAAATATCTGTCTATCTTGTTTCGGTGCCTCTCTATATTGTGCAAGGCCCGGAGCCTATTCTCATTGAGGGATTCCAACTCATCACAACATACTTCTATGACTCTTTCTAATGTATGGTGATCATATATAGCTATACAGAGTGATGGAAACTAAATCTTGATGGGAAGGATTGTCTCTATTCCAGACACTAGGTAATATGGGGTCACCTAGGTCGCATTTAGAGTTTTCATATGATAATCCCAGAAATAATTGGGAATATTGTTTGGCCAACTATTCCTATTTTGGCCCACTATCTTCTATAGAATTGTAGAGTGGGTCTTTTTTAACTCCTCAATCTTTCAATTTTCCTATGCATGGTAGTGAGAGGTGTGGTTACCTAGCATACAATTTCTTCATCTCAACTGATCGGAAATTAGTTCCATTATTAGTTAGAATAACATTAGGTAATATGAATTGATGGATAATATTGGATCTCATTAACTCAAAAATAGAATGAGCCTTGGTCTCCTTAGGAGAAATCGCTTATACCCACTTGGAAAAGAAATCTGTTGCAGTCAGAATAAACTTTCATTGTGGAGATGTTGCAGGTAGATATGGTTCCATGACATTGAGTCCCTACACTACAGAAGACCAAGATCACTTTGTAGTATGGAGGGGCTCTAGCAGTCAATGCACAAAATTGGCATGAATATGAAACACATGTAACCTCTTAGAGAACTCAATGTAGTCATGGACCATGTTGGGAAAAAGGTATCCCAACCTACAAATTTGGTGGGAAATCTTCATCCCTAATTGATGAGCACCATAGGACCCTACATGGACTTCCTGTATAACCTAGGTAATTTCATATCACTAAATGAAATGGAGCAGGAATATTTCAAACCCATGTCTGTAGAGAGTCATCTCTAGGATGGGACTAATCTAGAGGGTGAACTGAATTATATGGTAGTAGATTCTCTCATATTCCACTCTGTATAATGGGAGATTTCCATGCTAGAGATACTCGATGAAAGGATTTCTCTAATCAGAGTATTTTTCATCTATAGGGGGATTGGTAGGATCTTATGTGGAAGCACCGGTCACTACTAGAAATCTTCTCTATACTAATTCCCATATGCCAATGGTTCTTTGAAACTATTGGGAAAGGGTATAGATTACTATTCTTTACCAATGTTTTTTCAAAACCATTTGGAGAAGGCAGGAGAAAAAAATATTCCAATGGTTTTTATTAACTATTGGTATTCAGTACATATCCTAACAGTTTTTAAAAACCATTAGGATAGTTTCCCCCAAATACAACAGCGTTGATCCCCCTCCCCATTCTAGATCTGATTGATTTTTAACCTACAGTAGCACCTCTATTCCCAGCCGGTGACCACTCTTCCAACACCAGATCCATTAGTCTGCAATCTCTTCTACTCATCCACTACACATTGATACTTATCTTCTTAGAGGTTTGTACACAATTGATTAGTATGGTTTGATCACCAAGATAGTATACGGTCTTAGGTCGCCCTAACATTAATTTCTCACACTTTTTCATTTTACTTTTATTAATTTAATGTTATCACTATTTATATTCAATCGTTCTTTTTCTTTTTCGTATCTGTAGTTGTGGCTGGTTATTTTCACTACATTTCATGGTTATTTTTATATAGTGTGTTGGTGTATTTCCTAGATATGGGATTCTAATATGTTTGTTTATGTATTTAGTTTGATTATTCCTCAATAAATTTACAACCAAATTTTATAAATTTTATTTAATATAAAACAATAAATAATTTATTTAAATTAAGTGGTTTCATTTTTTTAGGTTTTGGAGGAATTTTTGTGTTTTCTTTAATAATGAGTTTAAGTGAATTTTTAAAACTAGTGGTTTTCCTTAAATAATGTGGTGTGATTTTTAAAAATGGTAGTCTAAATTTATTTATGTGTGTTGATTTTATCAAAATGTAAAAATTTATTAATTTAATAAAATTTATTTCACAGTAACATTAGTGGAATGTATTATGAAAGGAATTTCATAAAATATTTTGTTGGTGGAAACATACTAGGAACATATAACTCAATCCCTAAAATTAATCCAAGGTGTGTGTATAGTTATTAGGTCTTCTAAATATTCACAAGTATGTTATAATGTGGATAGTGTGTACTATTTCACTGGTTGATTGATATGTCAGGATATATAATTGGCCATGGGAAATTGTGTGATGTTCTCTTGATAGCTCTAGTTTAGTAATTTATCTTTTATAGTTTATATATCATCCACTTTGATGTTTTTTTATATTTTGTATCTTCTATACTTGTTTTATTTTTTTTATTTTTTATTTTTCATATAATGTGTTGGTTTGTTTTTTATATTGGTTATTTCATGTTTGGTTTCAATTTATATTTGAAACTACTTATTTGATTTACAGATCATTCCAACTTACAAATTTTTCATTCTGGTTTTTTTATAGAACTTTGATGTGTATTTACTTATATTTGAGAAAATCATTCACAATATATTATTTTTTATTCCCTTAGAACTTGTTTCCATATCGTGGGGATAGAGAACACCCTTCAGTATTTATCATGGGCCAATTTTGGTGACATGTTAGGTTGACCCATGTTGATTTACGAAAAAATGGTATTAGAGTTCCCTTCACAATTATGGGGAGCCTGGTAGATAGGATATATGTCTATTAAAACTTAAGAGGTAGGTCATGAGTGGGTTTCGGATCACCACCTTTCATGAAAAGACTTGGCTTTCCATGCATAGTCAGTATGTTAGTCTTGAAGTTTATTTTTTTAATTTTTTTTATTTTTGATATGAATTGATGTTATATTAATCTATAGTGAAGTTATATGGGTAATTTTTAGGTATTTTTAGTTTTGGGGTGAAAGTGGAGGAGGAATCAGATCCATGCAATTAAATCTTATATTTTGGAAAACCATGTGGACTTCATGTGGAAGTATTTGTAACTTTTCTTAGAAGGTTTTGCATGGTTGATGCACAGTTATTCAAACCATTTCATCAAACCATGCGTAGTTATTCATTTTCCATATTTTTTCCAACCTTTCTTTTCCAACTTGGTTACAATGGTGTTTACCATTAGTGTGGCGATAATAAAGGTAGTTTTATTATAAATTAATGTTATTGCTATGATTCTAAAATAGTGTAGTGTGTCAGTTATGGATTTATATAAAGTGAATAATTCTTGTTTCCTTAAATATATTTTAGATTAAACATCAATCTTATTGAAATTCCCAAAATTACTTATAAATTTTTTTTACGGAATGGATAGAAGTTGTATGTATGAAACCGATAGGATCTCAAGCGATTTTAAAAACAATTTGGAAAGATTTTTTGATTTTTCATTTGATAATGCTTTAGATAGTGGTCACATACATTGCCGATGTTAAAATTATGTTGGATGATCTTGGTTGAGCCATGGAAAATTTAGCTACCATATAACCAAATATGGTTTTCAAAGAAACACTATGTGTGGTTTCACAATGGGGAGAAAATGGAATCTCAAAATATTGATGATCCAAATGAGAGGACAGGATTATAGAATTTGATATGTGATTGATTTTCATTTATTCATCATCATGATAAAGAAATTATGTTGACCCAAGAAGACTTTGATATGATCACACATGATGTGTCCAATGAAAATTATGACGTTGACAGGGTGAAAAAATTGAATGGTGCTGCCACAACTCTAGTATATCGACAATGTGGTAAAATGAAAAGGTTGTCATTTTTAATCTAATTGTTTCATGGGAAAACCATGTATGGGATTTCTAATACTATCATTGATTAAATTATTAACTTCTTGAAGGACTTTATTCTAGATGATGAAGATATTCCCTCAAACCCCTATATGTAATAGAAGTTAGTTTAAGAACTTTGATTTTTTTTTTAAATCATGCATGCCCGAAAGATTTCATCTTATTTTGGGAGGAAACTATTGAAATAAATGATTGTATAAAATATGTAACATCCCTATAGAAGCCAAAAATTGATGGAACACTATCTTTTGTCCCATAGAAAGTAATTTTTCACTTTCCATCGATCCCCAGACTCCATAATCTTTTCTTGTTTGTTGAAATATCAATAAAAATGTGATGGAATGATACCGAGAGAAAGAAGAATAATGAAGAGTTGGTTCACCTTGCAGATGGATTCTCATGGTAGATTTTTGATGCTCGATATCCTAACTTTGAATCCGAAATGCATAATGTGAGGCTAGGTATTTCATGTGACAATTTTAATCCATTTGGTAAGATGCTTACTTCTCACACTACATGGCCGGTTTTCATACACATTTATAACCTTCCCTCATGGATGTGTATGAAAAAACCTTACACTTTCTTTAGTATACTCATATCTGGACCATATGATCCTAGAAATGATATAGACGTATACTTTAAACCTTTAATAAAAGAGTTGAAACTTTTTTGAGATGTGGGTGTGCACACATACGATGCATGTTAGAAAGACATATTTCAGATTCATTCTATGGTTAAGTGGACAATCAATGATTTTGATGCTTATGCAATGATTTCTGGATGGAGAATGAAGGGAAAACCATCATGTCCTATTTGTATGAAGAATACTCGATCTAGAAGACTGAAATATCACCATAGTTTTAATTTTATGGGATATCAAAAATTATTTCCAATGGACCATCCATGTAGAAATAATCATCGAAGATTTGAAAATAACATGTAGATTGATGATCAACCACTGTGTATGTCTGTAACTTATGTTCTTAATGAATTGAAAGATTTTAGTTTTTCATTCAAGAAGGTTTAAGTGAAATATAGAAAAAGAAGTAATGTTTCCAATGATACCTATTATAATTGGAAGAAGAGAAGTATCTTCTTTGAGTTTCCTTATTGGTCAACCAATTTGTTATGTCATTTCTCATATGTAATGTACACTGAAAAGAATTTTTGTGAAATGTTGATTTTGATTATTCTAAATGTAAAGGGAAAGACAAAAGATGATTTACAAACTCGATTTGGCTTTTTGGGTTGGGGGATCTGACCAGAATTTCATCATGTGTGTATCAGTGAAAATAAATGGAATGTTCCATGTGCTTATTATGTGATGACTCCTCTAGAAATAAAATCAATTTCTGTAAGTACTAGAGACTATTAAAGTTTCTGATGGATATTCAAGCAATATATCAAAATGGGTCAACCAAAGAGAGTTGAAGATAAAATCTTTGAAGACTCATGATTATCAAGTCCTTATGCACGAGTTGATTCTAATAGAAACTCGTCATATTTTTTTCAATAACATAAGTGTGCCATTTATTTGATTGTTCCATCTGTTTAGAGATTTTTTTGTAATAAGTTTTCCAAGTCTTTCTTGAAAAAAACATTGGAAGATACACAATTAATTTTGTGTGAGTTATAAAAAATATTTCCTCCATCATTTTTCACATGTATGGTGCATCGGACTATCCATCTTCCAACTGAAATGCTTCTTAGATGACTAGTTTCTTTTCTTGGATGTATCCAACTAAAATAAATATGTACATATTTAAATCTTATGTTCAGAACAAGAATCATCCCTAAGTATCTATTATGAATGTTTACTTGTCTCAAGAATGTATGGATTTCTACTCAATGTATTTGTCTGATCTTACTATAAGAATGAACAGACCAATGGGAAATGAAGAAGAATGGTATGATAAAATTGAACCCAGTTTTCCATCACTTCCTCAAAGAGGAGGAATTAACAAATCATATACATTGACTACATTAAGCCTTGAAGAGCGGGAGATGGAACATCATATAGTGTTGTTCAACTATGATTTGTTTGATGACTACATCAAGTACGTAAATTGAACATGTATATCTTATCTCATCTCTTGTAATTTTACATATCTGTCAAACTATTTCTATTTTTATCTATAGGGAACATAATCAAATGATAAATATAAAACATTGTTATTTATCTTTTAGAAGGAGAGAGACTTTTCATAGAAAAGTGTTTTCTTCTTGGATGAAATTAAAGGTAGAAATATTGTTGTAATAAATTAATAAAATCAATATTTAAATAATTTTAATATTTGTTTATATTTCAGGTATGAAGTTTGCCTACTAAATTTGTTTCTGAGGAAATAAGAGCTTCATCTTTTGGTCCTAATACCATGGTTTGTAAATGTAAATCAATTGTGATCAAGGGGTACAAATTTATTATCACTGAACGAACAAAGAACATGAGAACAAAAAATGATGGTGTTATGCTAAATACCACAAAAAAAGTTATTCGAGTGCATCAGATAAAAGACCTAATTTTGAAAATGTTTCATATTATGGAGTCATTGAGAAAATAATAATATTGTATTACTGCTCTCATGGTCAAGTCACAGTGATGAAATTATAGTGGTTTGATTCAATGATAAGGCATGGAACCTTTGTTGATGATTGTGTATTTTGAGTTATTGACATGAATCACACTCTTTATACCAATGAACCATATATATATTGGAATCAATGGAGAAACATTTTTTTATATCAAATATATCTTAAACATAAATTTGGTATCATTATTGAATTATTTCCAATAAATGTTTCTGATGATGGTGATGCTGGAATTGACACTATCTCTACTATCATTGGCACCAATCCATTTATTACTTATGATGACTCCAATAGCTCAATTTTCATATTTGATTGTAAACCCGAAGTTGTGGTGGGAAATATATAAAAGCATTCATCCGTGTTATCAGTTATTTTGGTTTAGATTGACTTGGGTTGTTAAGGTTGGTACTATTCAAAATGATTTAATATTAATTACAAATATTTTTTATCCTACTTGACCTTAATGTTAATTTTCAATGTTTATTGGTTGCATTTTTATTTGAGTTTCATTTTTTAATATTCAATTGAATTTTATTCAAACCTACAAAACAAAACACAACTGAAAAAATTAAATTAGAATACAAAAAAAGAGGAATTGAATTGAACATATTAAACTTATTGATATAAAAATCAAAAAAATGAAAATAATGACCTAACAAAAAATATAGCTAAATTTCCTAACTGAAAATATGAACCTAATGACCTAATACAAATAATTCATGTCTCATATTTTTTGTTTTTTGGTTTACACATTAGTTATCCTTTTCTAATTACTTCCATATTTGTTTTTAGATGAAGTAAATGAAACCTATTGAGAAGAAGCAAAGAAAAAGGATGAAAAACAACAATCACTGAATGACTGAGATGTGGATTCCTACATTAGTGCATGTTTTGAGTATTTCATTTCCTATATATATATATCAATAACATATAATTTCATGTTCTTAATTTTTTTGTAAAATATTATGTTGGATCCACCACTTAGGCACCAGTTATTCGACAAGCATCCTAGTAGTGGTCCCAGTACTCCGGACGGTGGTATGAGGGGTGGGGGTATGAAATGTAGGTGCTCCAGTCAGTGTACCTGATTAGACCTTTCCCCTCCCATTGACATATCATATTCCACACATTCTGATCTCGCTGTGTCATTAGGGGCACACAGGATATTTAGGCCCCTCATGTTTTCACCAGCCTTTAAATCTGAGCCTCTTCACCCATATTTATTGTATCTAATGATGATTCCTACTCATCCATATTATGTATTTTCTCATCCATCCATTCCATATTCTTTACTATCTACTTATTTCTCTCTAAGCTTCTTCATTCCTTTTGTGACTCCTGCTCTGACATACTCTATGCCTACAAAGTATACATTATGACCCACTCTTCCTATATAGGGTTATATTCCTTTAGTGACGGTGGATCCAGCGGAACCCATTAATCAGACTACCATAGGTATATTTTAGAACCATCAAAAAATTTATACCATAATTTATTTTCATTATAATATTTGTTTTTATTTCATAATAGATTCATATACTTATATAAAGTAAGGGCGGGGTGTAAACATATGCGTGCAATGTGGAACTACTACATGCAGTTGATGGAGGACTACAACAGAGACAACTAAATGATCAAAAAACAGGGCATCAATGTCGGAGTTTTTTGGCGATGATTTCCAAATACTCTGACATCATTCTTGTCATCCCACTCTCATGGAAACAGATTTTAAAAAAAAATCATGAATAATTCTTGGGAACAAATATGGGTAAAACAATCTATTGGATTTAATGTAATAATTTTTTGTATTTATATGAATTAATATTTTGGTTTCAACTTCATTTTAATTTTCCCAATGGTGAGGGTGCACAGCCAGTGTGTCTAAAGGATTTAGGTGAGCTTTGGAGAGCCTATAAACATAATTTATATATTGGATAGAATTATAGAGTTGTCATAGAGTTAGATATGGTACCTGTCACGAATGATTTTCTAATATAATAGTATCATTAAATGATTACTAATTGGATTACTACCAAATTTAAGGTATTAATCACATTTGAGGTTTTTAAATGAAAATTTTCATGTTTTGAATTAATATTATCATTTGTATTATTGAATTTTATTTAGGAATAATATAAAAAAATTAAAACAAATTATGCTAAAAAATACATCCACACTTTGGGGTGTACTATAATGTCATATCATGAGAGTAAGTAGGTATGAAAGTTGTTTATAATTTTTTATTTAGGACTTCTACATTCTTTTGTTTCCTCCATAATTTATATGATTTATAAAGTTTTGATATATTTTTATTTATGAAATTAATTATTTGTAACCTATTTTAAATTATGGTTTCGTAAATTCAATGTCATTGTCGAGACAGGTATTGAATATTGAAGGACATATGACACGAGAAAAACTATTTTTCTTGAGTAGAAAGAAAAAATATGGAAGTGTGGTTAACAAATAGATACAACATCAGATTGTAAGTTTTACTTTTTCGATTTAAAATTTTAATATCTATTTATTAACATAATAATATTTTTATATTTGTAACAGGATACATTGGAGGCCCTTGATTCCTAGTAACATAACAATTTTCGGCCAAATGATCACTTACATCAAGCGTTGGGAGATGAGAACCCTAGCAGAGTATGTTGCCAACCAGGAAAGATTATATTCCCAATGAGGTATCGACCCTATTAAAGTACAATTTATTGTACCAACAAGTCGAAAAAGGTTAAGGCATGGTTAGAACAAGCCAAAAAAGTGTCACATAGGTGGAAGAATGGGTTGATAGATAAAACATTGAATTTATGAAACTGATGAATGTTTTATGTCCATCACTTCCACCAGAGGCCAGCATAGCTTGTGGTGAATATATTTAATTGATGCATTCATTATATAGTGCAACAAGTGTCAATCCTACTGGTGGTTGAGATGATGTAGTTTCTAGATATTATGATGGTGAGGAAGAGCCTAAGGCAAAGGATGAGGTAGAGGACAATGGTGAGGGTGAGGTAGAGGATGATGATAGGGATAAGGATGAGGCTGACGATGGGGACAGGGATGAAGATGAGGATGAGGTTGATGATGGAGGTGATTATAGTGATGGTGGTGATGGAAAGAATGATCTGTTACATTTTTTACTGAATTACTAACATTTTATGTTTGATGATTTGATGTTACTAAATATATGTGTTATTAGGTAAGTCACATTATGCTTGACTCGGGTAGCCTAAATACTATATAGTTTTAATCACAGCACCTTTTACCAATGTATTGTATATGTTTTTTGATAAAGTAATTAGGGTATTTAGATATTTAATATATGAGTCAACATTCAAAGGAATGATTAGGTCAGTGCCCTTACTTGTATCTTTATTTATTTATCTATAAATGGATTCTATGAATTTTATTTTTACATGGTATCAAAGATATTTCAGAACCCTACCCATCCTTATCCATGAAACCCTCCCACAATTCACCAACCTACCTGCCAAAACCACCCATGTATATGGCCCCTCCTAGTATCCCCTCCCATGTTATCTCTTTACCAACCTCTCCCCTTCTACTATGTTCACTTACTTTCCCAACCCTCTTGATATCTTAGCCTCTGATTGTGTTGTGTTTGACTAACAACATTTTTTAAAACACACCTTCTAACATTTCTTGAACACTTTTTTTGGGATTTCAGTTTTTCCATACCAACATATATTATTCATTAAAATTTAATTTTGTAGTGATATTAGTATCCTTTAGTTCCATGGAGGATTCTTTTAGTCTTTATGGTATGAAACTTGATTATAATTTGGTGGTAAATCCTCCCACTTTTCTCTTCATCATGGGATAACTTCCAATTATGCCACAATTGTGATAGATGTTCCAGAAATTCCAACCATAATCAACATATCATATTTCTATAATCATCTTTTTGAATCCAATATTATTTTGGATCCTACGGTAGTTTTTTTATGATAGATCATAATGCCATGAAATATTTTAAAGGACATGGTGGTGTGAACTATTCCACTACTCATGGAATTTCATATGGAAGTGGTCATAGACACATCATTTTACAACATTATGGAAAAAATCCCATAGCATTGACATATATTAGACTCTCAATGGATGCCCAGTATCTCTTCACACTACCCAGGTAGCCTTCGGTGATTCACAAGGACATAATCTTTTTGAGTCAACCTAATGACCAAAAGGAATAACCATCCAACTATTCTTATATCACTTGAAGTTGCACAACAGGAATAACCAAAAAAATCATGAAACTACATGTCATCATTCCATCATAACCTTTTTGAGTCAACCCAATTCCCAAAAAAATTCCTAGAAGACTTATCACATGGCCCATAAACTTCCACATGATTAAACACCATTGGCTCAAAGGTTGACATCTCAAAAATGATGATATATTTTCTTCCATGTCATAGAACAAAAACCCCAATATAGTATCAAAACTTTTCCTCTATATGATGGCCTCACACACCACTAGTCATGGCCTTTTATGCTAAACACCTTATCTGTACCCATGGTCAACCCCATCTTCTATGTTGAATAATCTACAGAGGTCTCCACCCATAATGGGTGGTCAACACCACCTAAATGGGTTGTATCTTATGTGAACATGATCTGGATGGCTATATTGGCTTACCATAGTGTGAGGCATCACAAAAATTTCAAGGCTACACCTTTGGAAAACCTCTATCACCACCTGTGAACCATTTTTTCCAACACAAAAATGGTCAAAACCATCTACCTCATTCTGAAAAACTATGTCACCTCATTTCTAATGATTAACACTACCCATAGTCACATGGGGCTTTCCCAACACATTCCCATAGAACCATATTATAAATAACATCATGAAACAATTTCCATACCCGACATCATCATGAAAAAACTGAAAATAGAGTCATAAATCACACTTACCATTCCATAATTGGATCCACCATACCATTTCACAAATGATAATACCTTCTAGTGTTTCTTAATAACCATAAAAATCTTAATAAGACCATAAATGGTTTCACCAAGATCATCCATCTCACACCTATTTACCACACATCACATAAAATGCATATAAATTTAGGAGAAATCTATGCAGCACCTTTCTTATAATCATAGATTCCAACTCATATAAGACTGAACTCTAATTTGATTTCAAATAGTAAGAATCAAAAAGGAAAATAAAAAATATAAAAATAGGTCATAATATTCATAAATACTTCAACAACTCAAGTAAGTGAGAAAACCCATATAATAATGGATTTATAATGTTAGCCTTTCACTAAGATACTTTATAATTATAATGATTCCAATATATAGAAAGAAAAGAGTGAGATCCCTCACTCGAGACTCAAAATGAAGGAGAAAGAGGAGTACATTGCTAGCTTAGCTGAATGTCCAACCATAAAACCATATTTTAATATCCAAATAAACAACGTTTTCCTTTCTCCAAGAAATATCCAGTGTGAACTGTATGTTCATTCCATGGGTCATCAGGATCACCTCCACCTCTTTATAACTATATCAGTCCATGGAACATAGTGTCACACTATGAATGGATATATACCAGGATGATTCTCCCAAACCTCTTCCTTGTACACTCTCAACCCTAAAAGATTTTAAATACATGAAAAATACATGTGCCTTGCCATATCCCTAACATATAATAGATCATACCTATGCTATTTTTTCTATACAGAGACCAAAACTCTCCTCCATCTCAAGTGAGTGATCTTAATTGTCCCAAAATTTGATATGATATTGAATGAAGATGTATCATTCCCACATGCCCAGAATACCCCAACTACTCAATATAATTAATTGATCCCTTATGTGGGAACTCCTCTATAAGAATTACCTACCTAATCACATTTCGGCCTAAGGTCTCAATATCCTGGTGGTTCCACACCAACCATCATCCCATAAAACCTATATTAGAACCATCATACACCATCATTTCCCACATCCTATAATATTCTCATTTCATAATCACACCATACATGATTCCCATAAAATACCACATCACACTCAATTCTCATACATTTCCTTCATCACTCCTGATGCCCATATATTAACCACACTATGTTAATTCACTTTTCAAACATACCCCTCATGAATCAATTTCCATAATAAAAAACTCAAAACAAAGTCACATGCTCAAAATGTAACTCTAACTATCATAGGCTCTCTGAAATTTGAGTGCTCTCTCACCATTTTGATCAAGTCTCATGGGATTCCATTTTGATCTAGTCTCATTCCCACTTTCCAATTGTGAGTGGTCTCTCACCATCTGGGTGATGATTATGGCTCCCTTAATCCGTAAATTCATGGGTGATTTCTTCAATATCTCTTTGAGTAAGCATTCTACTCAATTTCATTACAACCCTTCATTTAAATATGTCTAAAAAAGTAAATACCTACCATTAAGAACCTATTCCAAAACATCATTCTAGTGTTATAAATACTAAACTCATAAATCAATAATAGCAACATAATAAAGATGTATAATGCTCATATGGAAAGTAAAATAGCTTTTCTACACAAGAAATGAGCATTTTTCACGCCATTTTATAAAAAATAATTTTTTAATCATGTTATGGTGTAGTGGATAACACACCCTAGTGAATAATAACAAGGATTTCATCTTAGAAATGATAATTTTATAGTGTGTGTCTGGGAACCAAATATTACATTAACTGCTACATGATAAAGTATTTGCAACCATTTTGAGTAAAGTAAAAAAAATTATATGTCTACACCAAATAAATTGAAATGAGTTTGTTGGAAGAGTGGTTGTCATATGAAGATTGAAATGGGGAATACTATGTTGTGGTACATTCCATGGTTGGAAGAGTTTGGTATTTTTATTTGTTGTTTTTATGTTCTATTGTAGGTGTTTTTTGTGTTTTTTAAGTGTTGTATGAAGGTGTATGCAGTGGAGGGAATTTTGGATGGCTGGTGTGTAGATTTCTGAAAATACCCTATACCAATGGTTTCAAACTGTTGGTATAGTGTTGAAAAACATGTATTTACCAATGGTTTATTGAAAACATTGGTAAAACTCTATACCAATGGTTTATAAATCATTGGTAAGTTTTTTAATTATACTATATACCAACGGTTTATTAACTGTTGGTATAAATCTATACCAATTGTTTTTTTGAAACTGTTGGTATACTGAAATTTACACTGACATATACCAACAGTTAGGGAATAACCATTAGTGTAGGTCTATCCCAACTCTTTACTACCTAATGGTTTGGAAACCATTGGTATAGGGTATACCAATGGTTTCCAGCCTATAACAATGGTTTAAAATCATTGGTATAGACTGCCTTTCCTATAGTGGTTGGTAAGATAATTTACCTAATAGATGTCATTTTCATCTGAACCAATTGGTGCGATAACCCTTCAATATACCACATGAATAAACAGATCTTCTTGGTTAGGATCTATAAGAGAATCGGTTGGATTGTCTACGGAATCATCTCAACCAATCTATGACATGGGAACATGAGTCACCTCTATCCAGGAAGGGAACTGGTCCAATTGATAGTGAGCATGCTTAATAAAGTGTATAAGCTCGGAATTTATAACAATATAATCACCATTGATATATTTGATGATTGACTTAGAGTCCCCACTCACAAGTAGGTGGGTAACATCAATCTCAAGATTCATCTCGAGACCAATGATGAGATCCTAATACTCTTCCTCATTGTCGGTGCATCCTTCTAACAAAAATAATGAGTATGGAAAGACAACCTGTGTAGGTGTGATGAAGACATCCCCCCAAACATACTCGGTTGAGTCAGGGGTCATTGAGCCTCCTTCCAATAGGGCTTTAGGAGGAACCATTGAAATTCATATTCCAACATGGTATAACTTCATCCATTGAGAGAATGGACTCATCCATAAAATCAAGATTCATGGAATACTCTTTTAGGTCTGGATGGGTGGATCGAAATTTTGCAAGTGTTTGACCTTTGATGGCCTTCTGCAGGATGAACCTAATGTTGAACTACTGAAGGATCACTACCCACAAAGGTAGATATCGTTTAAACATATGGTAGTTCAAAACAGAAGTCGATACAGACTATGATCTATCCATTATTCTTCCTGACAAAAACTATGTTTGCAAACCACCTAGGGTATGAGACTTCCTTGAAAAATATGTCTTTAATGGGCTTATTAACTTTTTCCTTGACCATTTCACCATAATATGGGTTCAACTTCTAGGGAGGATATTTGAACCTGTGATGGCTCACCTTGAGACCAAGATGGTGGATAGAGACCTGAGGGTCCAACCCTATAATCTCTTCATAACTCTAGGAGAACACATCACAGTGTTGCTTCAAGAAATCTACATACTGTTATTGTTCCTCTACATGCATGTCCACACTGGTAAGTGTTGGTCTTGGGTTTTCCTTGGTACTGAGATTCACTTGTACCAACTCATAAAAGGTGGTGGAGAAACCCTCTTCAAATGCAGGCAAATCATCTTCCAGGTATTCATCATCATCTGAGACAAGGGGTCGAGAAAAAAATATCCTGAGTTAACTTACTCTGGAGGAATTATAGTTCCATCTTGAGTGGCAGTGGAATCTTCACCATGAGTATCCTGAACTGTTGAAACAATGAAAACAAAGGCTGTTGAACCGATTCCATCAATCCTTCTACCGAGGGGCCCATGCTTGATGATATCTAAGGAGTGGTGGTGGTTCGGTCTGTGTCAACTTATCCTGGAATGGTAAAACAAGTTGGTGTGGTGTACTATTATATCCATGGGGTAAACATCAAAATACCTAATAGGGGTAAGATGATCTAGTATCACTCTATCCTGGTCTGTATATGGGTATGAGGTAATCTTCCAGCATTCCTTGTACATATGAATGTGTATTCCCCTCATATCGGAAATGAAAAAGCAATGTCCCAAGTCTGGGGTTGTGGTCTCTAATTGGTGAATCAAGAGAATGAATTTATCATCCCAAACCATCCATAGGTCATCCATAGTAGTAGTGTTCTCAAACTCATTGGTTTGAACCTACTTTTCCATTATCTTGTAATAGTCAGCATCTAATTAGTGGGCTTTATAAGAGGCAAATGGAGACGCATAACCTTATAGAACACCCACTCCACCATTGAGGGGTTACTTGAGGCATTGGTGATATGAGGAGGGAACTAATGTGTGGAGATGGAACCAGGGACTACCCATCAACATATTGTAAGCAGGGTCCTATGAGATGAACATGAATTCAATGTTATAAATTATGCCACCAAATTGGGTCTTCAGGTGAATCTTTTCACATGGCCTCTACTAAGTATTTTCATAACATGGAATTTTTAGGTCATAGGGACTCAGATCTACTTCAGACATTCCAAGCTTATGGATCATCTGAGTCATTACATGATTGATCCCAGAACCAATTTTGAAAAGACAAGGACATACTTCCATTCCATTAAGTTGGATAATGATTTACAGTAGGCGGATGTTCCCCTATACAAAGGATCCTTCATTTTCTCTAGAGAATGAGATAATGACTTGGAATTATTCTCACTTGAATTCCTTATCATGAAAGGAATCTACGACTTCCACATCTTCCTTGAACTATAGGGGGATCTTCAAGGCCCTTGTGGGGGTCTCTCATTGATCTTCTGATAGGCGAAGAGCCTCGATAATTGAAAGCTTCAAAGGTATGTTTTCAATATTATTAAGCACATTTTACTTCCATTCCAGATTCAAATTTCTGATATCATAATGTCTTTCTTTGGAAAGAGGTATGATGGGTACTGTGGTTGGTCGAACTAGTAGATTCTGGCTAGTACTAGGTATATCCCATTGCTCACAAGTTGAACCATGAAAAACTACTACTGGATGATTTTCATATGAATGAGGTCTGGCCTCGGCTGGACACATCTGATCATGATGTGGTCGCGGCAGCTCTGCCTGATCGAGCAACATGAATGGTGGTGGTGGTGGATCCAAAAAGGCAGGATGAGAGGACTACACATGTTTATCCCTGTACTAAACCTATTGTTTGGTCTTGATATCATGTATGGCTTGGATGGAAGAAATATTCTAATCATTCCAATGGTTCACATGACCATGGCCTCATCAATTATGGCATCAACTGGGAGAATTAGGAGAATGTTCTTGACATCCTTTATTGTTGGGAACCATGTAAGGGTCCACTAGTTCAATAGTATTAACCAAGGTATACTCCTGATGAATCCTTCAATACTTGAAAAATTATGGGGGTGACTCCCATATATGGGGGCATGAAGTCCCCAATAGTGAGGGAAGGATTTAGCACCAGTAGTGGGATCTTATTTCACATGCACTTCAAGAACCTGATCTTATGAGAAGTGAAAGGATGATATGTGGATGAAGAAGCAGCAGTAGGAGTAGACGTGGAAAATTTAGAAGGTTCAGGGAGATTCAAATGAGAATGAATGAAACCATGGGTGTGAGCGACTACTCTATAGGCTAACCAATCATCATACTTATAATACCCACATCTAGAGACCTGCTACCATTAACCTTCATTATTACTCTCATGCTTCACAGAAACACACATCACCTGTGCTAGGGTAAGACCCAATATGTCTATATTGTTTTCAACCGGGTCCAAGAGCCAATCCTTAAACAAAAAGCATCTCTCAGTGGTGTGACCAAGTATCCTGTGATGGGGGTAGTGGTTGGGTATATCAGTGAGATCAGTCTTCTCAAGACTCCTACATTCTAGAAATTTCAGGATTCCCTGATCCAAGGCACTTCGGAAATAATCGAGGACCTAAGCTTCATCAAATGAGTAGGTTTGGTTTCTCTTGTTCAGAAATGAAACTATAGGATCCTATCATGATGAGGGGATGGGGCTTGATGATGGTCTTGAGACTAATTTTATTACCTATGTGGTGGTACTTGATTGAATGGTGTCAACCAATTTGAAGGTGGGTGATGCTGAACCTAAGGTTGGGCTTGAGGTTTTTTTCCTCAGTGAGGTTGTGGATGAGGCTCTACTGATAATAATTCTAGTGGGATGGGGACCTCTACCAATGAAATGGTAGAAGTATTAGCCTTGTAGGCTCTTCTTGTTGGAGCTATGGGAGGCAACAGGCATGTCAGTTTAGATTGTTGTAAGTCCTCCTCAAGTTGTTGAGCCTTTCCTGAAAAATCTTGGAACCCACATGTGAATTTATGAGTAATGTGAAAGAAAAACAATTCATTCTTTACATTCCCCATTCACATCATTAGTATCATTTCTTGAGTTAGTGTAATATCAAGTGAATACCTGTGGCCCTTCCACCTAGCGACAAAGTCTGCGAATTTCTCATCTAGTTGTTGTTTTCACTTGAAGAGGTCAAAAATATTGGTCTTGCGAGTGGTGAAGCTAAATTGATATAGAAAATACTTGTGAAGATCTTCCCACCCAGTTATATACCCAATGGGTAATTGGTTATACTAGATGAACATAGGTCCTTCCAGTGTCTATATGAAACACTAGAGCTTGGGGGCTTCCTGCTGCACTAGAGTCCCTATCATAGGTCCACACCTCAAAATATATTGGACTAGATATTTAAAAGGTCCAAACATCCCATTGAAAGGGTAAAAGGTATGGTTACCAAAATCTGATGGTGCCATCATATCATCCACCAATTTCATATATGGGTTACCATCAGGAAGGATTTCCACATGTCACATTTAAAGCTTTAAGGAGGGAAATGAGAGCATCCATAAGATCACACTTGAAGGTATTCCTAACCACTAGTGTGTTATTAGGATCATTAACATGATTGGAAGGCTCAGTGGATCATAAAGAAACTAGAGCGGCTGGTGGAGCCACTAGAGTAATAACCTGAGGAATCATTGAAGGAATGACCTTAGCTAAATCCCAAGGATGATTCACTCATAGTCCAAGAAAATTTGGTGATGCATACTATAGTTGTTTTCCATAATCATCGGCCTCTAACTTTTTTGGATGTGAAAGGTTATCATAATCAATGGTAAGTAACTCACTGGGAATTACTTGTAGCTACCTCTTCTACTCTAGTAGAGGATGGACGGGATCATACCAAGGATCATTGTAGTCTGGACTTCATTCTGTAAGGTTCTCAATGAGGATATCATCAATGATATTCTTCTATTCTATGAGTTTTTGGAGAAACACATCCTTATCAGGATCATCCTTTATCTTTGGCATTGAACCAGATGGGTCAGAGGGCTTAAGGGTCCCAATTTGGTTTTTCCCTTATTGGTGTTCCATCTAATGGGAAATGATGCGGAAGGGACCCCAAGTCCAAGAAAATATCTTTGATAATGAGTGTGGACACCTATAGGGTCTGTTGGGTGTTGTTCTTCCCTAGGGGGTGGGCCAACCTCTTCAAAACTTATGGAAATTCCCCCTTCTGAATATATCTAGGGGACAACCATGTTTATTACAACAGTTCCTAGAGGAATATCCTCAATATATCCAGGTAGGTCCCGTTATCTAAGGATTAGGATAAACTATAGATAAGAATATTTTCCCTATCCCCATATCAGCACATACGGATATGAATATTTTATAATTCTATAGATCATATAGAATATCTGGATACATTGTTGCTGGAGGGTTTGGTGAGAACCGGCTGATGTAGGGTGATGAGCTATAGGAAGTGCGGCTAGGTCGACTATGCGACACTTCTAGAATATGTTATCATAATTCTTCCGACTCTTTAGATAATTCAATTAATGATTTTTGAGGTGTATATGCTATTATAAGATGGTTAAGTGGAAACACTTAACCTCCACCTAAGTGAGTGACTCTGGGATATCAAAACCAGGTGTAGCAATCGAACAGAACATCTCAGATAAATGGTCCTCTATAGGGGTGTCCCACAAATTTATTCATTTAAAGGTGTGATACGGATCTTTATTTCCTTATTATTTGACTATTGTTGGCTTAGGAACTATAAAAACACTAATTTAGGCCATTGAAGTGGTGGACTGATCAGTGGAGAGAACATTGTGTGAGCTGACAGGTCGTTGCATACTGAGTTGTCTCTTGGGGAGGGTATCGATTGCATCATCATATTCCAGTAGGATGGGTTGTTGACCATTTATTCATTCATGAGGGTGGTGTACAATGGTGGAAAATCAGGCTGGTATTCATCATCTACCAATCCCCAAAATAACTCTATGTGATCTCGTGTCTAGGTAGAGAATTAATCCTATGACAGTACAGAGGACTTCATGGAATGTCCCAAGAAGGGATTCAAATCTTCCTTATCCTACATGTACCTGCAGAGGGTTTCAAGGATTTGGAACATATTTCTTTCTGTAAGGATTAATCTCACATGTTGGGTTCCTACCCCTAACTCTAATATAAAATTTCAGGAAGAATTATCCATCATCAAGTCGTATTTATCTTCAAAATATAAAAATCATACTGGATTGATGATGATTTGGTGCTTCTCATAGTTCTCCCTTTAGCAGTGACAGTTCTCTCCTCTACCCTGTGATGGTTCTCCATATAAGGATAGATCTTAGACATGTGGAGGACCTTCAAATCTTTTTTCATCAGAGTGGGTAGGACCTCTACTTTAGTGAGATGAGGTGCAAGGAGCACCTGGTATATGTTGAATGGAACATGGGGAGGACCTCAGTGTTGATCACTGGATGCGTAAGGATGACCTCCATGGTGGAGAGCGCTGGAGTAGGGAGGGCCTCCACTAGATCCAGTGATAACATGGGGAGGACCTCCATGTCTATTGTCAGCAACGTGAGGAGGTCCTCCATGCTGAGTGGAAGTGGTATCACAAGGAGGGCCTTCGTACTGATCAAACTAGACATAGAGAGGAAATCTACATTTATCATCGATGAAGTGAGGAGGACATCTACTTGGGTGGTTTATGGAGTGGGGAGGACCTCCCCTAGATCCTGTGAGAACATGGGAAGGACCTCCATGTCAATTGGTGATGAAGAACGAAGGACCTTTTCTCTGGTCAGTACTTCTATAGGGATGACCGCTTTCTGAGTCAAGAGTAATGTGGGGAGGACCTTTGTGTTGACAATTTGAGAGACTGGGAGGACCTTAATATCTAGAATCATAGGCATAGGGAGTACCTCCAAGTTGTATGTCAACAAGATGGGTAAGGCCTCCTCTTAGACTGATTCTGATAACATGGGGAGGACCTCTATAATGAATATCATTATCATGGGTCATCCCGCAAAGGTTTTTGATCGTGTCAGTGACAGAAAGAGTCAGCCCGACCTACTCGTGGGATGGCTGAGGTCTCAATACTGATCAGGAATGAAATTTCACTTACTCTTAAATAGTAGGGAACTGGTTGTTTGTGTCAGTGGTGGAATGGGCCACTGAAGCTGTAGAATATGACACCCCCTGATGGGAATCCTTTTGAGCTTGGGCCCAACATTGGTGTTGGGTCACCTAGGCCAAGGCCAGCTGAGTAGGGGTGTAGGCCACATTTTCTTAGGCCCGATGAACCGGTAATTGGTGGTGTTGAGGTGTCCTTGTGGGATCCCTCCTTGGTAGCTATTTAGTGGTAGTTAACACTGAGATGACTCAGATATCCCTTACCTCATTGGAATATGGAAATTAGTCATAGGAACATTTCTGAGAGAGTATCCCAAAATTATTGATTGTTGTTGTGGGGAGTAGTGGTCCCTACACTTCCCTTGGGGGGCTGTGATGGTGAGGCACTAAATCCTCCAGGTCCTGATGGGCCATATCCCCTGTGGTAATGACCCCATCCTACTTATATCATCGAACAAGAATATCTATCACCCTACTCCGAAAAATTTTGGATGGTGATATGGGGTGTGGATGATCAGTAGTCATGGTTGTGGATGACGTCGTGGTGGAGGAGGAGTTGTGTGGGATTTTCACATTATCATTCATATTTCCCTTGTGTCTGTGAGCAGGGGAGAAATTAATTTCATATAGCTTTGGTCCTACAAATTATGAGGATTCAGCCATCAGTATAGATATTAAGAAATAAATTCCCAATTCTCCATCGTTATTTAGTCTTCCATGGTTAGAGAGAGAGATCAACACTGACAATGCCACAGATTGGAACTCCCAATGATCAATTGCCACAAATTTTGGTGAGTTTCACACTAGGCCCACTATTTTCTTGGAGGGACCTGTCACTAGATAACTAGATCTGTTGTCATGCTTATTTGACATTGTCTTGAGTGCTACTAATCATTATAGTTGGAGGAGAACTAGTTCATATTGGGTTCACCATTTCTTATTTCTAAAACTTTCTCTAGGGTGTTCCCGCTGCCGCGTGTTCATTGTCGCATTTTTTCCCATATCCCCACATTCCAAAAGAGGGAATAATTCATCACTTCTTTAGATATATCTTATCCTTGATCGAAATGGGATGATGGGATTTCGGTCTCTCCTTCCATGGATTCCTCCTTAGAATTTTTTTCCCAGTCTAGGTATCCCTTATAGATTAATATGTTGTTCATGAACCTCATTCTCGGTTCCATATCTTTGTTGAAACCAGTTAATTATATTGCTTCTGTTAGGACATTACAAAAGGTTCAAGTTAGGGTAGAAACCTTCATTCATGAGAGTAGTCATGCTGGGCATCAATGGCATGTTTGGACACTAGAACACCAATATTATTACTCATCAGAGGGATTCTTAAGGGTGCAGAAACTTGAGGCTTCCCACATATATCATGGGGAATTGTATGCTAGTGGCATGTCTTTGCATTTTTTCATTGATTAACATATTTAAAAATAGGTATGCTTCAAGTTTAATGTCTAGCGGAGACAGGTCAGAATAATCATAACACTCATGAAGGTTGATTAGGTAGGTGCATCCCTAAGAGGGAGCACTTGGAAGGTTTACTGGATGGATGGATTAGATCACCCTATGAGGAAGGACTTGGAAATGGAGTGTCCCATAAAGGGAAGGTTTCACACCATAAAGGATGATATGGACACCATTGAGGGAAGATCAGAGAAGGTGGACCCCAATGAGGGGAACACCAAGATTTACCATTGGATGGGATTGAACCTTGGGAAGGCTTCCTACATACCCTATTTAGAATATAGGTATCAAAATATAAATAGTTCTATTGTTCATGGTTTGGGTTTACACATGGATAGAGGCCCATCATAATAGGTTTACTCTTGGTTGAATGAGTCTGGACTGTGTAGGTCTAATGCATGGTTAGTTGCTCGGGTGCTATTAGAAGCAGTGAGGAAGTGGATGGCATGATCTCACCAAAATGTGGTGACTCGGTTAAGAATTAGGATGGGTATGGATTAAGTGATTATAAAATGGATAGAGTGTGGAGGGTAATGGGATTAAGCCTCAGAGAGGATTCCTAAATATCCCAATGGTTGGGAATCAAAGTACATGTAGTTAGGGAAGTGGGGTGGTGACTCACCCAAGGAGGTGGCTCATGAGAATGAATGCATGGGTAGGGACCTGAAGGAAAAGGGAACTCTAGGTTAGGGAATGACCCTCCCAAAACATGGATATCCATGGAAAGGGTTAGGATGGGGATGGATGATGGGCTTGAACCTCGGATAGGCTTCCTACATACCTTGTTTAGAAGACAGGGATCAAATTCCATCTAGTTTAGGATATAGGTATAGAATCGGGGCATGCACATAGACATAGACCTAGAGACATGTCAGGGGATTACACATGGTTAGAGTCCCTTCACAAGAATATCACTCTTGGTTGGATGGATGTGATATGTGTAGGTCTTACACATGTTTAGTGGTTTGGGTAGATGGATAAAAACACCTCAGGGGGTGGATCTAGTAGATGTGTCCCATAATGGGAAGATGTCACATCAGGAAAGTACTTCCCTAGGAGGGATCACCATAGTTTACCATTGGTTGGGATTGAATATAAAAGAGGCTTCCTATGTACCTGAAATGGATCAAAACCCATGTAGTTTAGAGCATGTAGTTTAATATCTTGCAGGACGAGTGAACCGGTGTGAAATAGAAAGAACAAATGGATTATGTGGAATGATGGGATTGAAGCTCATAGAGTCTTCCTACATATCCTATTTAGAAGTAAAGTTTCAAATTCCATGTAGTTCGGTGAGTGGGGGTATAGAATCAGGGAGAACACATGGAGAGTTACCCGGAAACATGTTGGGGCTTATGCATGGTTAGCATCCCAAAGACGTGTAAGGTATTATGCATGGATAGAGGCCTAAAGAAGATGTTATGGTCATTGTTACTCTAAGAACATGTGATTCAATATTGGTGTGAGAAAAATAGGAATAAGTGGACCATACAATCATTTCATGAATGGTGAATCCACAAGAGATGGTGCGGAGCTTACACATGGCTAAAGGACCAGGGAGATGAAGATTGGTAATTACTCTAGGAGAGATGTCTGAGAAGGATCTAGTACCATGAGATGAGGATGTCATTCCAAGATAGTATTAAGATGAATATCTCACTCCCGTGGAGGCTAGTGGGCGTGGAGAGTTCCCAAGATAGAACACCCCATGTGCATTGCATGAGATGATACTATGGTTTAACATCATGTTCTGAGGATGATGGTTCCTAGAAGTTTAACATTCTACAGCTTGTATGGGGAGTATTTACTCCCCCATGGAATTACATGAATGATACCTAGCCTCACTTGGGAAAGGGAAGGTAGTAGAAAGTCCTAAAATAGGGTTGTGTAGGAATAGTCAATCATGGGGTCCATGTTAGCATGGCTATTCCAAAATGTAAGAGCCATTAGCGTACCTATTCCAAAATGCTAGAGGTAGGACAACGCAACAAGGGACACCACAAGGGGAATTAGGAAATCACTTCGTACAATCCAGGAGGGCTACATGGGAATGGGGTTCATGAAGTAGGAGGCCTCGCTGAGAGGAGCTTTGTGAAGCTCTGGTGCTTCATGGAGCAAAGGAGATTTGTAAAGGAAGGTTCTTCATGAAGAATAGTGAAAAGGGACTCCATGATGATAGGAGATTCATGTATCATAGAGACCCAACCTAGGCATTAGGTCCACATTTATTTGTGGGTTCATCATAAAGGCTAAATGATCTACAAACTCCTGAGTTCCCAAGAGGGACTCCTACCTTTTGCGATGGTCATGGAACTTCATGAAGGGCATCTCCACATTAAGTGGAGGTAAATAAGAACAAATGAAAAGTTGTTTCTTGATGCTAAAATACCTTGGGTGATGCATTTTATAATGACCCTATACTTTTAAAAATGACATAACATGATTTTATGCATAATAAAGCATCATATTACAATCCAAGGATCGTAAATTCTAGTGTCTTGGAATACTAGGTACATAAAACTGAAAATATGGGCCTAAATAAAACATTAATTTATTTAATATTAATAAAGGGATTTTAACATCCATTTTTCTCATATATATTCATAAAATAACCTGAGGATAACATGAATAAAGGGATGATCGAAAAATCCCAGTAAGGTAATAATAAGAAGATTAAAGCTTTAGCACATGGGTTAGAAGGCATGACATAATGATATAAAAAGGCATGGAACATATGGATTCATAACATATAAAAATGGGATCATATAAACATGGAGTCATAGTAATGTATAAGAAACATAAATCATGACTTTATCATGATTCAAGGATCATTTCACATAGAGGATCACAATTCAAGGTTAACCACCAAGACTGTTGCACATGGTAGCACGAGTCAAGGCTAACCGCTAAGACTATTGCACATAACGTCTCATGAGACTAAACTTTACCCAATTAATTGGAGTGCTATATGGGTGCACCCATATTAATGTTTTCATGAATATTTCTTCCACATAAATAATCATACATCATCAATCATACATAAACATAAGGGTACCCATGGAAAGAAATGGGTATCATAATCATGTCAAAAATCATAATTAATAGGCGTATCATACAAGTGTACATGAAAGAATGGGATTAGAACATAAATGAAAATTAATAATGGAAAATAGTAATATATCATGGTAAGTGATTGCAAACATAAGTGATAACATGTAAAAATAGTTTTTAATAAATTTTAGCATTAAAACATTTTAGTGTGGTTTTAAGGAAAATACTAAAGATCATTTAAAATAGAAAAAGGCACAATATTTTATATAAAACCAGAATTTAAGCAAGAAGTTTTTCATTATAAAAAGGCTGATTTTATAAAAACAATGGTGTATTAAAATAGATAATATTGTGTACTTTAAATTGGGTAATAATTTGGTAAGTTCCCTTAAAATGGGATTTCCTATCGGGAAGAATTGATAAGGGGACAACTTAAAAATATTTATATACCTGAAAGATAATGATGAATTGATATTGATACATGAGTTTGGAAAATATATAAAGAATTTATAATATTTAAATTAAAATAAAATATAACTTCATTTGGGTAAAAAGAAATATTGCGCAACCTAAAATAATAATGGAGGTTTGGGTAGAATCCCTTACCTTAAGTCTGATGGTGTCCTTCACTTGATCTTAATGTCATGTATAACCAAATTAAATTCATAAATTTGCATTTAAAGAACCCATTATTCAAATAATTGATTTATTATAACCTTATTAAGTTCATTCATGACCTTTTAGATGGGTTAATATGTTTAATTTCATTGTTTGGGAGTGTTTGTTTTCTTGGTTTTCATGATTGGTTTACTTATATACATGTAAGGATAAACATGTAAGATGAGAATAGTTATAAAAAATTGAAGTTTTATGATATTATTTAACATAAATATGATTACATGGTTATAAAATTCATTTTTTTTATTTGGATTTAATATGAATCATTATATAAAACATTAATGATAACGGTTTAGGTTAATTGGCGGTTTTTGATCACATCGAACACATTGTGATTTATAAATTAATTTCATGTGTAAAAAAATATTTTATAACCATATATAATTTATAATTCATATATTATAGTCTATTTCAACTATAAAAATGGTTTCATTACTACAATTGAAGATGGTAATATAAATTGAAAACCTGACATCCTTGATTGTGATAAATTAACACATCTCGGATGGTATTTTCATTTCTTGTATAAAAGGAGGGGAAAGGAGAGATGATGATGAATTATTAAATTGTCATAAAAATTATATTACATTTATGGTACTGGATTTATCATAACATATGGATGAAATGAGGTGAGTAAAGAAAAAGAAAGAAAGGAACTTGAAATGAAATAAAATAAAATAAAATAGGAATTTACCTCTTGAATATATCTTCCTTGAGAACCTCTTTATGGGAGAGGAATTGGCCTTTTGAAGAAACCACGTGCTACTAGATTTGTTATAGGGGATTAGGGATATATTTTAATCAGAATTTAGACTATCTAAAAGGTTTGAGAGGTGAGAGGAGAGGAGGTAAAGATGGGAGGTATTTATAATGGAGAAGAGGAGGGGTTTCCCATTATTTTAATCATTAGTTTAATATTTTTCTCAAGAATGTGAATATTCTTGATTTTTGTGAGCAAAAACTATAAATATAGAATGTTAGTTCTAACCAAGGGTTCTTACCTCATCCATGATTCTAGGAATAGTGTATTTAACTCATAATATATATATACAATAAATTATCGTATTTCACTATTCATAAAAAAATCAAGTATTTTAGAAAAATCCAAAAAAAATCACCCTAAACATTTTTCGATGTGTAGAATCCAAAAATGAACTCCATTTTCCAAAAAAAATATATAAATATGAGAAATTTAATTTTTAATTAAAATCCTAATTTACTTGAAAAATGCAAATTCTAAAATTAAAATTGTTTTTCTAACACTTGGAAAAATTAATTATTGCCTCATAAAATTATCTTATGATCATAATAAGTCAAAATATAATTTATGAATTAATTTTATGAAAATATATTTTATTTTAATTTATTAAATTAATCAAAAAATTGTAATTAAATATACATGACTTTTAAAAACACCAACACATAATCAATAATCTTTTAAAATCTATATTTACTTATACTAATATATAATTAGACCATATTGTCACTTATAAGATGTATAAATTTTATGTAAGGACTTGAACCTATTTTCTTGGAGTTGGTGCCTTATTTTATTACATTGTAATGATTATAAGAAAGTCGTATCCTAAAGGAATGAATAGTTTTTTAGTTATGTAAAACTAGATACATACATAAGTTCAACATTACAACTTGAAAGGAAACACAACATGACAACTTATTTTTAATCACACATAATCTCCTAGATTGTACTTGCAATTGTTTCATAATATACTTCTTCATAGCATGGGGAAAATAAAACATGTGAAAGGGATGATCTCAGATGCTGAGTAAGGGTAAATAATACAATGGAAGAAATTATAAACATAAACATTGGGGATGATAAATAACTAAAAATGCATGCCTTTAAAAATATACGTGAGCATAATATGGAATGAATAAAAACTAATTAAATAATTACATAAAACATAAACATGGATATTCTACTAGTTAAATAATCACACGAACTATCAGTCTCTAGTTTCATAATGAGATAATGAATAATGTCATACATCATAATCACACCTTCAAGGCCTCATACTAAGACCATAATAACTATTCTGTAAAGACCTCGTTTAAAGACATTAGTTTGTCTCATGATACCTACAGATGCATGTAGGGGCTATGAAATTCCCCACACATCACATAATAATTCCAATAAATTCCTCGTATGAATAGTTATAAACCTGAATATCATATACATTAATATATAAACTAACATATGAAATGTAAATAACTTTCCTCAATCATTAAATATGAACACTAACCATTCAAAGTAATATGGTTATTGGTATCAAGATAGCACATAAATTTTTAAACTAATCATAATCCATTCAATAAAATATGTTATATTATATCATAAAACATTAATCCCGTAATAATCAAAAAGGGTGTTGAAATAGTTGAAAATACTCTTATAAAATCATCGAGTAATTTTTTAGATAAATACTCTTTTACTTTGAAAAGAAGAGTTATTTGGTAAAAATATTTGTATAAAACCAGAAGTGAATTAAATTATTTTTTCCTAATAAAAACCCTGATTTTATAAAAAATAAATTTTTCTAAAAATAGATTATAGAGCACCCTTGAAAATAGGAAATAATTCGAGAAATTCCCTTGAAATGGGCTTGTTTATCGGGAATGATTTTTGAAAGATCCTTTTAAAACATATACCTCCCCATTAAATAAATAAGGATTATGGTTGGTAAAAATATATATAACATTAAAACAAAATTTATGATTAGTAAATAATAATAAATTAGAATTTAATTGGGGTTAAGAGAGACAAAGAGTAACCCAAAAGAAAATGGAGGTTCGGGTAGAAAACCCTTACCTTATGTATGAATATATTCATATCTTGAACTTAAGTTCCTTTAATATGAAACTATACTTATTAATAACTTAATTCCGAACCTATTATACATGTATTTTATTTATTATAATTTTATTAAGTTAATTTATGGTTTTTTTATGGGTTAAGAGATTCAATATCATCATTTGTGAGTTCTCATTTCATTAGTTTTCATGATTGGTTTGTGTGTATGGAAGCTAATTTAAAATGAGAATTGAATTACAGAATTGATGTTATATGTTATTAATGTTCATAAATAAGGTTAAATTATCATATAAGTCATTTGGTTACTTTGGTTGAGAATGAATCATTAGATAAAATTTTAATGATAAACACCTGGATTAATTTGGTGGTTTTTTGATCACCACGAACTCATTTTGTTTTATAAATTAATACCATGTGTAAAAAAATTATTACGGAACATTTCATATGATATATTGAATATATTATGTTTTGGTTAGATCATAAAATTGGTTTCATGGATAGAATTTAAGACACTAATAGAATTTGAAAACTCGTCACCCTTGAATGTGATAAATTAACACATCTCGGATGGTATTTTCATTTCTAGTATAAAAGGAGTGGAAAGGAGAGATGATGATGAATTATTCCAATTTAGAAACAAAATTACATTACATATAAGTTACTGTAGTTATCATAAATTTTTTAGTAATTGAGGTGATGAAAGAAAAGTAAAGAAACGAACTTGGAAGAAAATAAAAGAAATGAAAATAGGAATTTACCTCTTGAATGTATCTTCTTTGAGAGCCACTTTAGGGGAGATAATATTGTCTCTTGAAGAGACCAAGGCTGATGGATGTGTGGAGGAGCTTGGAATGATGTTTTATTATAATTTATTCAAGTCACAAGGCTTGAGATGAGTGAAGAAAAGAGGGAGTGATGGGTGGTTTTATACTGGAGGAAAGGAGTTATTTCGCGTTATTTTAATCATTATTTTATTATTTTGGCTCAACACTATGAATAGTATTCATTATTGTGACTCAATTAGTAATAGGTGAATGTGAGTTTGAACCAAGTGTGCTTACATCATCCTTAAATCACCTATGACTCAATAAATCATGTATTTAGCATTTATTATAAATTACTGTATTTTACTATTCATAAAAAATTCAAGTATTTCAGAAAAAAAAACAAAAAAATCACCCTAACCATTTTTTTTATTTTAAGAAATAAAAAATAAACTCCATTTTAAGAAAATAATTTTCTAAATAATAGAAATTTAATTTTTAAATAAAATCATTATTTACTTGAGAAATACGTATTTTAAATTTAAAACTGATTTTATAATATTTTCAGAAATTAACTAAGGTCACATAAAATTATCCTAAAATATTAGAAAAAATATATATTTATTTAAGAATACATTTTATGAAAATGTATTTTATTTTAAATAAATTTATTAATTAGAAATTGTAATTAAATATTTATTACTCACAGAAATATTGACACTTAATTATTAATTTCTAAAATACTCTATTTCATTTATAAGGTGTATAAATTTTATTTATACTTTCATGAGTAAGGTTACTATTTCTAAGATTCATATTACTATTCATAAGGGTCCATTACTATTCACAAAAAATTTAATTTGATCCTCTCAGACTCTAAATGTCATACTGAACACAACCGTGTATATCATTTTTTTGAAATTCAAATCACAGAGGTGGAAAAATTATGTTTACTAGCTAGGTTATAACAAAGTGGTGTTTTGTAGAGACTCAGTGTTTCATGCATTCAATATTAAATTTATTCATAAAACATTGGGGTGTTACATCCCCCCTTGCAAAAAAAATTTCCTCAAAATTCCATAAGGTTACCTCATAAAAAGATTTGGGTAGTTCTTCATCATAAGTTCCTCAGGATCCCATGTTGCTTCTTAAATTTTATGATTTTTCCGAACTAACTTTATGAGTCATGCTATCTGATTCCTCAACACTTGTTCCTTAGTGTCTAGAATATGGATAGGCTCTTCACAGTAAGATAAGTTATGTTCCAATTCTATAACTTCATAAGTAAGGAAATACGTTGGGTCTGGCATGTACTTTCGCAATAATGAGACATCGAACAAATTGTGTACTTTAGAAAGGATAGGAAGCATTGCCAAATGATAAGCCACAGCTCCAATTCTCTCTAGAATTTCAAAAGGACCAATGTTCCTAGGGCTCAGTTTACATTTATTCCCAAATATTATAACACCCTTCCATGTAGATACTTTTAATAAAACACGATCTCCCACTTTAAATTCCAAATCCTTACATTGATTATCAGCATAAATCTTTTTTCTACTTTGGGATTCTTTTATATGGGTTTGAATAGTATTTACCTTCACTATTATTTCCTCTATAAGATCTGGGCCCACAATCTTCTTTTCACCAACTTCATTCCAACACATTGGTGTACAACATATCTTTTCATACAATGCTTCATATGGTTCCATTTGAATACTTGAATGGAAGCTATTATTTTATAAAAAAATATACCAAAGCTAAATATTGACCACAAATACCTTGAAAATCAAGTGAAAATGATCTCAACACCTCTTCTAATGATTGGATCATCCTTTATTATTTCCCATCAGTTTGATGGTGATAAGAAATACTCAATAGAAGCTCAGTATCCAAATATTTTTGAATAATTTTCCAAAATTTCTATGTGAATCATGGATCATGATCAGGCACAATTGATATAGGTTCACTATGAAGTCTCAAAAATTCATTTATATAGAGTCATCTAAGGTGCTCCAGTGGAAAATTCTCCCTTACAATGAGGAAATATGCAGATTTTGTAAGTTGTTCCATAGTTACCCATATTGCATCACTCTTTATTGGAGTTTTAGGTAATCCAGTTACAAAATCCATGGTGAATTCATCCCATTTCCATGTAGGAATATGTATAGGTTACATTACTCCTCTTGGATTTTTTTTCATTAGGCCTTCACTTGTTGACAGACTAAACATATTGATACATAATCCTTAAATTCTCTCTTCATGTTATCCCACTAGAAATGTTCCTTAAAATCTCTATAAATCTTAGTGCTACCAGGATGTACAAAGAAATTATAACTATGGGAATCATCCAATAACTCCCTTTTTAGATCGAGTATAGTTGGAATACAAATCCTCTTTCCAACTTTCAAAATCCCATTTTCCTATATGAAGTCTTGAAACTTCCCATAATTCACAGCATTAATTTTCTTTTGAAGATTCTAATCATCATTCTGAGAACTTTTAATTCTTTATAATAAATATAGTTGGGCATTAAATTGAAAAATTAATGATTTTTCACCTTATTTGATAATAATCATGTCCATACTTACTAGATCCATGAATATAGGATCCCTTTTAATCCTCATTTTTTTAATCTCCATGGGACTTCCTGTTCAATGCATCAGCTACCTTATTTTCCATTCCTGGGTGGTAGTGTATAGAAAAATCATAATCGTTGATTAGTTCTAGCCATCATATTTACCTCATGTTTATTTATTTATGTGAGAAGATATATTTCAAGCTCTTATGATCCATATATATCTCACATATTTCTCCATAGATATAATGGATCCATATCTCCAGAGAAAATATTACAGTTTTTAACTCAAGACCGTGAGTAGGATAGTTTTGTTCATGAATTTTTAACCGCCTTTAGGAATAGTCAATTACTATATCATTCTACATAAGGACACAACCAAGTCCTTTCTTTGATTCATAAATATAAATCACAATCCCATCATTCCTTAATGGTATAGTAAGGATCAGAGCGTTCACTAATCTCCTATTTAATTCTTTGAAACATTCCTCATATTCTTTTGTCCGTAAAAACATAACCCCTTTACGAGTATGCTTGGTTAATAGGTTGTATAATCAGGTGAAGTTCTGAATTAAATGCTGATAAAAACCTACTAAACCAATATAATTATGTACCTCAGTTATGTTCGTTGGGGTAATCCATTTCTGAACAACCTTTGTCTTCATAGGATCAACTGATATTCCATCCTTATAGAAAATATGGCCAAGAAAAGAAACTGAATGAAGCCAAAATTCACACTTGATAAACTTCACATATAATTCATTTCTTCAAAGATTTTTCAGAATAATGTGAAAGTGATTTTCATGATCTTTATAGATTTTTAAGTATACCAAGATATCATCAATAAATACCACAAAAAATTCATCGAGATATTCTTTGAAAACCCTATTCATTAGATCCATGAAAACAGAGGGTGCATTAGTTAGTCCAAAAGGTATTACTGTAAACTCGTAATGCCCATACCTAGTTAGAAGTGTTATCTTTGGAATATCTTTCCCCCTCATACAGAATTGATGATATCCAGATTGAATGTAAATCTTCAAAAAAATATTAGGCTCTGTTAAGTTGATCAAATAAATCATTCATGCGAGGAAGAGAATACTCGTTCTTTATCATAATAGAATTGATCTCCCTATAGTCAATGCACAACCTCATAGATCCATATTTTTTCTTAACAAAAATAATAGAAGAACCCCATGGAGAAACACTAGGGGTAATAAAATCCTTATTAATCAACTCCTCTAGTTGTTTCTTCAGTTACACTAATTCCACTAGGCCCATTCTATAAGCATTCTTTAATATAGACCTTAAACTAGGAATTAAATCAATAGAAAAATCAATTTCCTACTCTAGAGGATTTCTAGGAAAATCCTCTGGAAATAAATCAACATATTCTTTCATAATAGTTACATCCCTAATTTGAATATTTCTTTACTCACCCATAGGTATTGTTTTATATTCCTTCCCAATAATTGAAATCAGTAGAGCTACCTAGGGTAGATCTAGATGAGAATTAGATGGTGATGTTTATACACTAAATAAAAGGGATTTTGCATCATTCTCAAAAATTGTAACTTCCTTCTTCTTGAAATATATTTTCACATCATAATTTGAAATCCAATCCACACCAAGGATTATATCAAATTCAATCATAGGTATAATGATAAAAATAGAAGATAAAGAAAGTTCATATTCCATAATGGGGACTACCTAACACTTCTTTGTTATAATGACACTTCCCTTGGGAGTTTCGACTGACAACTCTTTTATTAAATCAAATTGTAAATATCTAATTTTATTATAAAAATGGTAAGATATAAAATAATGTGATGATCTATAATTAAATAAAGCATTTTATAAGTCTGAGGAAATGATTAAAGTACCTTCCACCACATCATTAAAAACTTCAAACTCAATAGTTTTGACAATATAAGTTTAGACTTTCTCCCTTTTCCTTCTTTGGGGAATGTTTTCTTGACTCTTAGGACAATAATTTTCTTAATTTCCCATCTCCTTACAATTGTAGCATCAAAAATTGGTAGCTTCTTTATTCCCCTTGAAATCATAGTAGTGGTGAACATTTTCTCCACACTTGTAACAAACACCCATACCCTTCAAGAAATTAATGGGGCGTTTCTTCCCACAATTATCATTGGGTGTAAATTCAACTCTTATCTTCTTCCCCATTTCCTTAATTCCTTTTCCATATTTTTCAGCAGCCCTCTTCTTCTCTTTCTTTCCTTTAACGTCATAATACTTAGAGAATTCCTTTTTCATCTTGATAGAAAATGAGATTATATCTTCTTATGATGATAAACTTTGGGAGAATAGTGCCCTTTGGAGGAATGGTTTTAAAGCATCAAAGAATCGATCAGTCTTTCTTCGTGGATTATGTATGTAGTCTGTGGCGTGTCTTTCTAACCTTGTGAAGTTATCTTCATAATTTTCTACATTTTCATCCTCTTTTTTTATCAGATTCAGAAACTGCCTTTCCATGTATTTTTTTTCATGAGGGAAGTATTTTTATAAGAATATTTCCTTAAAATCCCTCCATTACATTTATTCTATTTCTTCCTCCCTCTTTGTGTTTTGAATTATAGACAACCACTGATCCGTATCTCCCGATAGATGATAAATTTCTATGACAACCTTCTCTCTTTCGTTATATCCCAAATAGATAAATATCTTCTCTAAATAACTTATCCACTACTCTTCTGTGAATGGGTTTGTAGTCTCCTTGAATAATGGAGTTTGTTGTCACATAAAGAGTTCTTACATATCTCCTCCATGCTATGGATCTGGATGCTCCATATGGGAAAGGTAATTATTTATAACTTGATTTAATTATCCCAGTATAGTTATAAGTTTCTTAGTACTAGTCATAGCACTAGATTCAAAATAATTATCTTGAATCAGAGGGAAATCCCTACATGAGGTACGTACGTTCATGTGGTTTACATTCCTTCCACTAGGTGTCATTTCTAAATAATTTCATACACTATATTAGGTTATGAATCATAATTTATAATCTCAACTTAGAAAAATACTTAGCATAAATTGATATTGTAACGCCCCGACCCTAGTTACCCAGAGTCGGTACATTATTACATAACATTGGTATGATCATAAGGAAATAATGTCTTGAAAGACTGATCAGTTTAGTATTATTGGAAACAGGATTCATACATAAGTTCAACTTTATAGCTTGAAGAGAAATACAACACAAATATATTTCGTTAGAAACATCCAAGCCTCCTAGATTATTCCTGCAGGTCACTCATAACTAACTTCTTCATATCCTGGGAAAATGAAATATAAGAAAGGGGTGAGATCAAACGCTCATTAAGGGTAAGTAATATAGTGGAAAATGACATAAATATTAAGCATGGTGAATAATTGAAAACACATGCCTTTACCGATAATAAACATGAATACTTCTATGGAAATAATATGATCTGGGTAAATAATTCCATAATAAAACATAACCATGGGTATTCTAATAATCAAATGACCATGTGAACCATCAATATTATTTCCATGATAAGGGAATGTATAATGACGGGCATTCTGAAACATTTTTTCAAGGCCTTGGCCAAGACGTCTAAAAATGATTAAGGCCTCGGCTAAAACCATAAATTAAATTAGGAAAGGGTCTCAGCCAATTCCATGTCTAGTTGTCTCATGAGACCTACCGAGGCATCGAGGAGCTATAGTAGGCTCTACTTGTCACCTACTAAGGCCAATACATTCCTCATATGAAAAGGTTTAAACATATCATAAACATTTGTATTAAAACTAGCATACGAAATGTAAATAAATTAACCATAAACCATGAATGGTATAAAAATAGCACATCCACAGTCAAACATATCAAAAAACCTTCAATACAATATGGAAGTTTTGTATCATAATAAATCAACTTCAAATAAACTTAAAATCCATCAAAGGGTGTTGACATAGATGAAATCAAAACCCTTTTTAAAGAAATATCTCTTTCTATTTTGAAATTATTTAAGAGTCACATAATTATAAAGAAAACATTTATTTTGAAAAGATTCTTATAAGCTTGTAAGGGAAGCTTTGATGATGTTATAACGGTGGAAAATAGCCACACCTGCCGTATTAGTTAAAAAAACATTCTTACCATAAATTTGTCGAAAAGGTAAAAAAGTACCTTGTTTGGAAAATGACGGAAATATTCCTTTAAAAACACATAAGGGTATAAATGAATTTAACCCATTGTCTAGTAAATAGTAAAAAATGTTTGGAAATATATTTTTAAGAAACATGGACGTGGATAATAAAGGGGGGTCTGAGTAGATACTTACGTAAAAACAACCTCTGATAATAAAAAGATTGTGAAATTAACCCTTAACTTGTACTTTTCCTTTGTAGATGGTAGGTTAACCTCCTTTATAATGGTGAAATAATTGTTAGTAAATTATACAGGAATCATATACATTAATATGATATCATATATTATCTTTTAACATTGCTTTCTTAATAATATCTTATTATTATCGTTGTTTCGGGTGTTAACTTAATCGTTTTCTTTTATATGTTTTGTTACATAAGTTGTGTTTGTTATGAATAGGTTGTATATTATTCATATCCATAATGATATAAAGTCTTTAAACATTATTTTTAATCATAAAATGTGAATTATACTTGAATGGATATGTTGGGGAATTAATCTCATCGCGTTCGTGGAGATGGTAGTCCGTACGTACACACAAGCAAAAATATCATTATTTTAATATTAAAATAATATATAATTGGATGGTATATCATATATACAGAATAATTATCATGTTATATTTATTATTTACATCAATTAAACATCATTATCATACCCATCCAAATAATAATGTTTTGAATAACAATTACACCACGACGTGGAGACGGTAAGTCGTACGTACGCACGTATGGTGACATGTCATTCAAAGGATGGATAGAATACTGAATATGGTTGTACCATATTTATAATAACAACAAAGTATATAGAATATACTGGAGTTATTATTTTATAATGGAAATAACAAAGAAAGAAGAAGTGGAAGAAGAAAGGAACTTGAAAGAGGGTGGTGAAATCATTACCTCTTCTTCGGGTTCTTCCTTTTGATTTGATCAAAATGGATCCTTATGTTGGCTTTCTGATCAAAATAAGGTCTTTGGGTTTAAGTGAGGTAAGTTAGGAGGATATTTGGGTAGATTTTGGCCAATCAAAAAGGCTTTGAAGGTGTGAATTAGTGAGAAGGTGGAGTGCCCTTTCATATGAGGGGTGAGGGGCACCTTAGGAAAAACTTAAAATATTATTTTATAATAAATTCATATTCGGTTTCTAATGGCTCAAACCTAATTTATTTCGGTGATAAGGTGGTTATGGGTCGAAAAAAAAACTCAAAAAATAGGTTTTATATAGGATTGGGTCACTTTATTAACCTTATCTTTTAGTTTTAACACTTAGTTAATTAGTTTGACATTTACCATGTCTCTTTGTATTTTTATATTATATAGTTAATAAACTTACTATATACTTAAAAGAGACCCCCAAGTGGTCAATTAATTATAAAAATATCATTATATAAGTAATTTGTCTTAACCTTAGATTTTTAGAAAAAGAATATCAATTAATAATATAATATTTGTTTTAAAAACTCCTTTATGTCAATTTTGACACTATTTAATAACTGATTTTTGTTAAAGTCTTAAAAACATTATTAATTCGAAACAAATCAATTTAAGCAATAATAACATGTCATTGTAACCAATAAAATTCGTTTATGTCTTCAAAACTTTCAAATTATATTTATTTTAACATTTATAATACCAATTATTTGATTCTTTCATTAATAAAGATAATACGACATCATTATTATGTCATAAATAAATTTAATTATTCAATGTATAAAACAATTATAAATAAAATACCATTATGTAGAAAATACTTTTATATTTCTAATTAATATTTATAGTCAAAAATATAACATATATAACCCTATGTAAAAAAAATTCTGAAAGATATATGCTTATGTCATTTTTGTATTTACTTTAACTTAATTAATATAGTGTCCTTATCACTTACAAGTGGCTCCAGGGGGTCCCAAAATCAACCCAAATATGCACATGGTCAGAGATGTATCAACAAATAGGGTTAGGACACGTTTTAGGGTAAATTCATATTATTATAATATTATTTGTTTACCCTTATTTACCGGATTTTCCCTTTAACCATGGTAAATAAAATATTTACTGAAGTAATTATTCAAAATTTATAAAAATAAAAGTTACCTATTTACACAATTTGGACCTCCTGATTCTAAATATGTAATCTATTTTTCTAAATTCAAAACACAGAAGTGTCAGAAATTAATTTTAAATTAATTCCCGTTGGCAAAACAAAAAGCGTGTTTTTAAGAAATAATTACTATCAAAAGATTGGCACTTGCTTATGTCCAGTTTAAATGTGAAATTATGTCCAATTACCAACATTGGATTAAATGGTAAAAATATAATCTAATTATACTCTAAAATCACTCAAATTCATAATTTATCACTCTTAATTATTTCTATTAAAAAAGTTGTTTTTAATTAAAATTTAGTAATTTTCACTCTTCATCAAAATATGAAAGTTATCCGAAAAGTACCAAAAATTCACCCTAATATAATTTCGATTTAATGAATCCAAAAATGAAGTCAATTTTGAAAGATAAAATGTATAAAATTTCAAAAAGTGGGTATTACTATTCATAACGGCTAGTTTGATTGGTTGTGGTGTGTGTTAGAACTTGAAGTTGCGTACAACACATGCTACTGTATTATTCAAAGAGAAGTGTACCGTGGAAGCTTGGGGTGTTAAATTCTCCCCTAATTCAAATAATTTCATCCTCAAAATTTCTATAATATTACCACATGAAAATACTCGGTTGGTTATTCATCATAAGTTCCTCAGGTTCCCACATTGTCGCTTCCATCTTATGGTTTCTCCATAGAACTTTTACCAGACGAGTCATCCGATTTCTCAGTACTTGTTCTCTCATATCAAGAATCTTGATAGGCTCTTCACAATAAGAGAGATTGGGTTCCAATTATAATTTCTCATAGGTGAGTACATGCGTTGGGTCAGGCATGTATTTTCTCAACAGTGATACGCGGAACACATCATGAACTTTGGAGAGACTTAACGACATTGTCAAACGGTAACCTATAGCCACAATTCGTTCTAGAAGTTTGAATGGTCCGATGTACCTGGGACTCAATTTTCCCTTCTTACTGAAATTTATAACACCCCTCCATGGAGATACCTTCAATAAGACATGATCTCCTACCTGAAATACCAAATCCTTCCTTCAGTTATCGGAATAGCTCCTCTACCTACTTTGATCTGCTTTGATGTGGTTTTGGATTACCTTTACCTTTTCCATCGTTTCTTCAACAAGTTCTAGTCCAACAAGTTTTCTTTCACCGACATCATCCCAACATGTTGGTGTGAGACATCTCTTTCCATATAACGCTTCATATGGTTCCATCTGAATACTTGAATGGAAGCTATTGTTATTGGAAAATTCTACCAAATGTAAGTATTGATCCCATATACCCTGAAAGTCAAGTGATAATGATCTCAATATGTCTTCTAAGGTTTTAATAGTTCGGTTTGATTGTCCATCTGTTTGAGGGTGGTAGGCAATGCTCAAATGAAGTTCAGTATTCAGGTCCTTCTAAAGACTTCCAGAATCTAGATGTAAAACATGGGTCACGATCAGAAACAATTGATAGGGGTACTCCATGATGTCTCAAAACTTTATTAATATATAGTCTTTCTAGACGTTCAAGTGGTAAATCTTCCCTTATAGCAAGAAAATGTGCTGACTTGGTAAGACAATCAACAATGACCCATATTGCATCATTCCTCTTTGGTAGTCCCATGAAAAAGTCCATTGTAATATTATCCCATTTCCACTCTGGTATGGGAAGAGGTTGCATGACTCCTCCAGGCTGTTGCCTTCTAGCTTTCACTTGTTGACAAACCATACATCTTGACACAAAATCAACAATCTCCCTCTTCATGTGGCCCCACCAAAAATGTTCCTTCAAATCTCTATACATTTTGGTGCTCCCAGGGTGTATAGAGAAATTGGAACTATGAGCATCATCCAACAATTCCCTTTTTAGATTAGGTATATCGGGAACACAAAGTCACTTCCCAAACTTCAAAATTCCATCTTCATACACAAATTCACTCAATCTCCCATCATTCACAGCTTTAATATTTTTTTTAAACTCTTCATCACCGGTCTGATAACTCTTCATCCTTTCTAGTAAGGATGGTTTGGCAACCATTTGAAAAAGAATTTATGTTTCACCTTCCATGGTTATTCCCATATCCATCTTTACTGGATCTATATATATGGGATCCTTTTCAACTCTCATCTTGTTCAAAACTCCATGATCCTTTCTACTCAAATCATTTTCTACATTATTTTCCTTCCCCGAGTGGTAGTGTATCGTGCAATCATAATCCTTGAGTAGTTCAAGCCATTTCCTTTTCCTCATGTTGAGTTATTTCTGTGAGAAAATATACTTCAAACTCTTGTGATCAGTATAAATCTAACATTTTTCACCATAGAGATAATATCTCCATATCTTCAAAGAAAATATTATAGTAGCTAAATCAAGATCATGAGTATTATAGTTTTACTCGTGAATTTTCAGTTGTCGTGATGCATAGGCAATAACCCTATCATTCTGCATAAGGACACAACCAATTACTTTCTTCGATGCATCACTATAAATAACGAACCCATCATTCCTCGATGGTAGAGTCAATATATGAGCATTGACTAATCTTCTCTTCAATTCTTCGAAACATTCTTCACACTCTTTTTGTCCAAACAAATTTAACCCCTTTACATGTGAGCTTCGTTAATGGGTTATCCAATCGGGCAAAATTCTGGACGAAACGCTGATAATAACCTTCTAAACCAATAAAATTGCATACCTAAGTTATACTTATTGGTGTTATCCATTCTTGTATTGTCTTGTTCTTAGAAGGATTGATAGAGATTCCATCCTTGGAAACAATAGGGCTAAGAAATTAAATCTCATGAAGCCAGAATTCAAACTTGCTAAACTTCCCATATAATTCATGTCTTTGAAGATTCTTCACGATAATGTGCAAGTGATTTTCTTGATCTTCGTATCTTCTGGAGTATACCAAGATATCATCAATAAATACCACTAAAAATAATCAAGGCATTCCTTGAAAACTATATTCATTAGATTCATGAATATAGAGGGTTCATTAATCAATCCAAAAGGCATTACTGTAAACTCGTAATGCCCATACCTGGTTCGAAATGTTGTCTTCGGAATGTCTTCCTTCTTCACACACAACTAATGGTATCCAAATCAAAGTTCAATCTTTGAAAAGTATTGAGCTCCATTCAGTTGGTAGAATAAATCATCAATGTGAGGTAGGGGATACTTGTTCTTTATTGTTATAGCATTAATCTCCCTATAGTCAATGCATAACCTCATAGATCCATCTTTCTTATTAAAAAAATGATAGGGGATCCCCATGGAGAAACACTAGGGTGAATAAATCCCTTATTAATGGAAAACTCAATTTCTCATTCTGGAGGATGTCTAGGTAAATCATCAGGAAACACATCAACATATTCTTTCACAATAGGTACATCCTCTATTTTAACATTCCTTTCCTCACTCACAGTTATTTCATTCTATTCCTCCCTGATAATTGAATTTAGTTGAGCTACTGGGGGTGGATCTAAATAAGAATCAGGTGGTGACGATTCTACTCTAACGATAAGGTATTCTTTATCATCATCATCAAAAATAGTAACCTCCTTTTTCTTACAATAAATCTTTGCATCATGGTCTGAAAGACAATCCATACTGAGGATTATATCAAATTCAATCATGGGTATGACAATGAGATCAGCAGATAAAGAGCATTTATGTACTCTAATGGGGACTGATTCACAAAACTTTGTTGCAATGATACTTCCATTAGGAGTTTTCACTGACAACTCCCTTGTTAAATAAAATTGGAAATATCTAATTTTCTTAGCAAACTGGGAAGATATAAAACAATGTGATGATCCATAATCAAATAAACCATTTTCTAAACTTGAGGAATCCATTAAATTACCTTCCACCACGTCTTTTGGGGATTCAACCTCAGCAGTAGTTATTGCATAATCTTGGTCTTTATCTCTTGGTCTTTTCTGAGGTAAGTTTCCCTGATGCTTAGGACATTCATTTGCATAATGTCCCATCTCCTGCAATTGTATCATTGAACATTGGTATTGTCTTTCTTTCCTTTACAATCACCAGCTAGATGGAATTTCTATCCACATTTGTAGCATAATCCTTTTCCTTTTAGACAGGAACCAGGGTGCTTCCTTCCACAATTATCACAAGGTAGAAATTCAATTCTTCCATTCTTACATATTTCCTTATTTCCTTTCCCAGAGTGTTCAGCAGATCTCTCTTTCTCTTACTTTGATTTAAAGTCATAAGACTTAGAGAATTCATTTTCTGTCTTGATAGCACACAAGACAATATCTTCATATGATGAGAAGGATTGTGATACTAATGCTCGACGGAGAAATGATTTTAACCCATCAAATAAAAAATCAATATTACTTCTTTTTTTATGTATATAATCTGCAGCATGTCTCTCTAACCTTGTAAAGTTAGCCTCATACTTTGCGACATTCTCATCCTCCTTTTGCCTCAGACTCAAAAATTTCCTTTCCATATATGCTCGATGGTCACGAGGAAATTATTTTTCTAAGAAAATCTCTTTTAACTCCCTCCATTATATATTTGATACTTCATCATCTTCCTTTGTGTTTTGAATTAATGACCACCATTGATCAGCATCTTCTGTGAGGCGGTAAACTGCCATGATAACTTTTTCCCTTTCACCACTCCTTAAGGTATGGAATATTTTCACTAATGAATTTATCCATTTCTCAGCTACTTATGGATTTTTACTCCCATTTAATGTTGGTGTTTATTGTCTCATGAAGTGATCTAACATTTATCCTCCACGCTGTGGATCTGGGTGCTCCATACAGGTAAGGTTATTAATCATAACCTGAGTGAGTTGTCCCAGTATGGTGATTATCTGATCAACATCAGTTGCATCACTAGCTCCACTATAATTATCTTGAGAAGGAGGGAAATCCCTACATGGAGTGTGTGCATTGATACGGTTTCCATTCCTTCCACTATGTTCCATTTCTAAACAATGGCATAAACTATATTAGTTTATGAATCGAAATATATAATTCCAAACTTCTAAAACACTTAACATAAATTGAACAGTTTATGGATATAATCCATAATCATAAAAATGTTTTCTTTAAGGAATTATATACTCATAAAACCTTCATAATGGTTTGTAAATAAAATAAGAATTATCCTAAGCATATCTCCTGGAAGTGTCATAACCAAGAGTGCGGTAAGGCCTTTTGTCGTACACCAGTTCCTATTCGAGTCTAGCTCAAAGCAGTGTTTTTGGGTTTTACCCCTAGGTACATCTGTGGCAGAGCCACCTCTACCTGCTCATATCTAGACAGGGATGTATTGCTGGGAAAACTCACAAAATCTCTACAATACTAAAATTCTATAAAGTTCTTCTATACTAATCCTCAAAGTCTATCTTAAGTCTATGTGCTCTAATCAGAGTTTATCTAAATCTAGCTTCCAAATTTTATACTAAACTTCCTCTGACACCAACTGTAATGCCCTGACCCTACTTACCCAAAGTTGGTGAATTATTACATAAAATTGGCATGGTCACAAGGAAATGATGTCTCAAAAGACCGATCATTTTAGTATTATTGGAAACAAGATTCATACATAAGTTCAACTTTACAGCTTGAAGAGAAATACAACACAAATATATTTCATTAGGAACATCCAAGCCTCCTAGATTATGACAGAAGGTAAATCATAACTAACTTCTTCATATCTTGTTAAAATGAAACATAAGAAAGGGGTGATCTCAAATGCTCATTAAGGTTAATTAATACAGTGTAAAATGACATAAATATTAAGTATGGTGAATAATTGAAACCACATGCATTTACCAATAATAAACATGAATACTTTTATGGAAAGAATATGAGATGAGTAAATAATGCCATAATAAAACATAACCATACGTATTATACTAGTTGAATTACCACATGAACAATCAATATTATTTCCATAATGAGGGAATGTATAATGCCAGACATTCTAAAACATTATGTCAAGGCCTCGGCCAAGACATCTAAAAATGATTAAGGCCTCAGCCAAAACCATAAATCAAATTATGAAAGGGACCCAACCAATTCCACATCTAGTTGTCTCATGATACCTACCAATGCATCGAGGAATTATAGTGGGCTCTACCCGTCACTTACTAAGCCCAATACATTCCTCGTATGAAAAGGTTTAAACATATCATAAACATTCGTATTAAAACTAGCATACAAAATGTCAATACTTTAACCATAAACCATGAATGGTATAAAAATAGCACATCCACATTAAAACATATCAAAAAACATTAAATACAACATAGAAGTTTTGTATCATAATAAATTAACTTCAAATAAACTTAAAATCCATCAAAGGGTGTTGACATAGATGAAATCAAAACCCTTTTAAAAGAAATATATCTTTATATTTTGAAATTATTTAAGAGTCACATAATTATAAAGAAAAACTTTATTTTGAAAATATTATTATAAGCTTGTAAGGGAAGCTTTGATGATGTTATAACGGTGTAAAATAGCCACACCTTTCGTATAAGTTAAAAAAACATTCTTACCTTAAATTTGTCGAAAAGGTCAAAAAGTACCTTTTTTGGAAAACGACGGAAAGATTCCTTTAAAAACACATAAGGGTTTAAATGAATTTAACCCATTGTCTAGTAAATAGTAAAAAATGTTTTGAAATATATTTTTAAGAAACATGGATTTTGATGATAAAGGGGGGTCCTAGTAGATACTTACGTAAAAACAACCTCGGATAATAAAAAGATTGTGAAATTAACCCTTACCTTGTACTTTTCCTTTGCCAGGGGTAGATTAAACTCATGTATAATGGTTAAATAATTGATATTAAATTATAAAAGAATAATATACATTAATATTATATCATATATTATCTTTTAACATTGCTTTGTTAATAATATATTAGTATTATCGTCGTTTCGGGTGTTAAATTAATCGTTTTATTTTATATGTTTTGTTATATAAGACATGTTTGTTATGGATAGGTTGTATCTTATTCATATAAAGAATTATATAAAGTCCTTAAACATTATTTTTAATCATAAAATGAGAATTAGACTTTAATGGATATGTTGGGGAATGAATCTCACCGTGTTCGTGGAGACGGTAGTCCGTACGTACGCACGAGCAACAATATCATTATTTTGATATTAAAATAATATATAATTGGATGTTATATCATATATACAGAATCATTATCATGTTATATTTATTATTTACATCAATTAAACATCATTATCATACCCATCCAAATAAAAATGTTTTTAATAACAATTATACCACGACGTGGAGACGGTAAGCCGTACGTACGCACGTATGGTGACATGTCATTCAAAGGATGGATATAATACTGAATATTGTTGTACCATATTTATAATAAAATTAAATTATATAGAATATACTGGATTTATTATTTTATAATGTAAATAACAAAGAAATAAGAAGTGGAAGAAGAAAGGAACTTGAAAGAGGGTGGTGAAATCATTACCTCTTCTTCGGGTTCTTCCATTTGATTTCATCAAAAGGGCTCCATAGGTTGGCTTTATGATCAAAATAATGCCTCTAGGTTAAATTGAGGGAATTTTGGAGGATATTTGTGCAGGGTTTGTCTGATTCAAAAGGATTTTAAGGTGTGAATTAGTGATAATGGGGAGTGATCTTTTATAAGAGGGGTGAGGGGCACCTTAGGAAAAACTTAAACTATTATTTTATAATAAATTCATATTCGGTTTATAATGAATCCAAACTGATTTATTTATAGTATAAGATGGGTATGGCTCTAAAAAACTCAAAAAATATGTTTTAGACAGGTTTGGGTCACTTTATTAACCTTATCGTTTAGTTTTAACTCTTAGTTAATTAGTTTGACATTTACCGTGTCTCTTTGTATTTTTATATTATATAGTTAATAAACATAATATATTATTATAAGAGACCCCCAAGTGGTCCATTAATTATAAAACTATCATTATATAAGTCTTTTGGCCGAACCATAGATTTTTAGGAATATAATATCAATTAATCAAATAATATTTGTTTTAAAAACTCCTTTATATCAATTTTGATAGTATTTAATAATTAATTTTTAATAAACTCTTAAAAACTTTATTAATTTTAAAAAAATTAATTTAAGCAATACTAAAATGTAATTTTAACCAATAAAATTATTTTATGGCATCAAAACTTTCAAATTATATTTATTTTAACATTTATAATACCAATTATTTGATTCTTTCATTAATAAGGAAAATACTGCATCATTATTGTGTCATAAATAAATTTAATTATTCAATGTCTAAAAATTATAAATAAAATAACCTTATGTAGGAAATTTTTTTATATTTCTAATTAATATTTATAGTCAAAAATATAACATATATAACCCTATGTAAAAAATGTTTTTCTAAAGGAGATATGCTTATGTCATTTTTGTATTTACTTTAACTTAATTAATATAAAGTTTCCTTATCACTTACAAGTGGATCCATGGGGTCCCAAAATCGACCCCAAGATTCACATGGTAGGACATGTATCAACCAATAGGGTTAGGACACGTTTTAGGGTAAATTAATATTATTATAATATTATTTTTTACCCTTATTTACCGGATTTACCCTTTAACCATGGTAAATAAAATATTTACCGAAGTAATTATTCAAAATGTCTAAAAATAAAAGTTACATATTTACACAATTTGGACCTCCTGATTCTAAATATGGAATCCATTTTTCTAAATTCAAAACACAGAAGTGGTAGAAATTAATTTAAAATTAATTCCCGTTGTCAAAACAAAAAGCGTGTTTTTAAGAAATAATAACTATCAAAAGATTGGCACTTTCTTATGTTCAGTTTAAATATGAAATTATGTCCAATTACCAACATTGGATTAAATGGTAAAAATATAATCTAATTATACTCTAAAATCACTCAAATTCATAATTTATCACTATTAATTATTTCGATTAAAAAAAATTAATTAAAATTTAGTAATTTTCACTATTCATTAAAATATGAAAGTTATCTGAAAAGTACCAAAAATTCACCCTAAGCTAATTTCGATATTCCGAATCCAAAAATTAAGTCCATTCTGAAAGATAAAATGTATAAAATTTTAAAAAGTGGGTATTACTATTCATAGCGGTTAGTTTGATTGGTTGTGGTGTGTGTTAGAACTCGAAGTTGCGTACAACACACACTACTGTATTATTCAAAGAGAAGCATATCGTGAAAGCTTGTGGGGTTACAGAAATTATATCCATAGCTAATCTCATAATCATAAACTTGGTTTCTTTAAAGAAAATTTTACATTTAATTCCTTTATAATGGTTTGTAAATAAAATGTGAATTATCCTACGCATATCTCCTAGGAGTGTCAAACCAGGTGCGTAGTAAGGCATGTTGTCCTATTATAGGATACCTCAGGTCAAGATAGAAACTCCTTCTTGGATTTGTTACTCCTAGGTACATATTTTCCATAACTATGTCCACTTGTAGTATCCAGACAGGGATTTATTTACTAAAAAAATCCACATTATCTATTCCTTACCAAAATTCTAGGATGTTCTTGTATGTTTATCCACAAAGACTATCTCTGGGTTTTGTTCCCTAAAATGTGTTTTCTAAATCTAGTTTCCAAGTTTTCTACTAAACTTCATTTAATACCAACACTAAGGACCCAACCCCAGTTTCTCAGAGATGGTGCCTTATTTGATTACATTTTAATGATTACAATAAATTTTTATCCCAAAGAAATGAATAATTTAGTAGTTCTTGAAAACTAGATATATAAATAAGTTCAACATTAAAAATTGAAATGAAATAAAACATAACAACTTCTCTTTAATCACACATAATATCCTAGATTATCCTTGCAAGTCATTCATAATATATTTCTTCAAAACCTAGGGAAAATAAAACTTGTGAAAGGGGTGAGCTCAGATGCTCAGTAAGGGTAAATAATACAGTGGAATAAATTATAAACATAAACACTAGGCATGATGAATAACTAAAAATTCATTCCTTTAAAAATATACTTCATCATAATAAGGCAGTAATAAAAAATGATTCAATAATTCCATAAAACATAACCCTGGATATTCTACTAGTCGAATAATCACATGGAATATCAATATCTTGTTTCATAATGAGGGAATGCATAATTTTGGACATCATAATCACACCATCAAGTCCTTTTTCCAAGACCATAATAACCATTCTTTCAAGGCCACATGCCAAGACACTAGTTTGTCTCATGAGACCTACTAATGCATCAAGGGGATATGGTGAGCCCCACCTATCATGTAATAATTCCAATTTATTCCTCATATTAATGGGGATAAACATAAACAACATATAAATTCATGTTGTAACTAACATATGAAATGTATATAATTTTCCCCAATCATTAAATATGAACAATAACCATTCAGAGTAATATAGTGAATGGTATCAAGATAGCACATCCACAATCAAACTAATCACAAAACATTAAATAAAATATGGTATATTATATCATAAAATATTAATCCCATAATAATCAATAAGGGTGTTGAAATAGGTGAAAATGCCCTTATAAAATCATCATGTAATTCTTGAGATAAATATTATTTTACTTTGAAAAGAAGAGTTATTTTGGAAAAATATTTGTATAAAACCATAAGTGAATTAAGGTATTTTTTCATAATAAAATTTTTAATTTTATAAAAATTAATTTTTATAATAATATATTATAGAGTTCCCTTGAAAATAGGCAAGAATTCAATAAATTCCCTTGAAATGGGATTGTTTATCAAGAAGGATTTTTGAAAGATCCCTTTAAAACATGTAACTCCCCATAATATAAGAAAGGATTATGTTTGGTACACATATATAGAACATTCACACAAAATTTATAATGAGTACATAAGAATAAAAAAATTAATTGGTGTTAATAGAGACAAATAGTAACTCTAAAGAAAATTGAGGTTTTAGTAGAAAACCCTTACCTTATGTCAGAATATGTTCTGATCTTGAACTTAAGGTCCTATAATATGAAATTAGACTTATTAATAACTAGATAATAACCTATTATACATGTATTTTATTTATTATAATTTTATTATATTCATTTATGGTCATTTTTAGGGGTTAAGAGATTCAATATCATATTTTGTGAGTGCTCGTTTCATTAGTTTTTGTCATCGGATCATTTTATGGAAGTTAATGTAAAATGAGAATTGAGTTTCTAAATTGATGTTATATGTTATTTATTTTCATACATAAGGTTAAATGACTATATAATTAATTTTGTTACTTTGGGTGAGGATGAATCATTAGATAAAAGTTTAATGATAAATGCTTGGATTAATTTGGTGGTTTTTCGATCACCATGCACTGTAGTAGTTGGGTTACTATTCACAGAATGGGTCTTACGCCAAAAATTTGGGACTACTGGCTATGTAATGGGCTACAAGCCCATTAGGCCTTCGAGCTATGTAATGGGTCTCCCTTTACCAAGTTAAAAGAGGTCTTTTCTTTTCTTTAATAATAAAATGAGGATTCGGCCACAACATTTAAAAAAATTGGTTTCACGACTAGAATCGAATACAGTAATAGAAGTTGAAACCTTGTCATCCTTGAATGTGATAAATTAACACTTCTCAGATGGTGTTTTCATTTCTAGTATAAAAGGAGGGAAAGAATATATGATGATGAATTATTATAGTGTAATAAAAAAATTCTATTAAATTTAAGGTACTGTAGTTATCATAACATTTGGGGGAATTTATGTGAGGAAATAAAAAGAAACAAAGGAACTTGAAAGAAAATAAAAGAAATGAAAAGAGGAATTTGCCTCTTGAATCTATCTTCTTTGAGAGCCTCTTTAGGGGAGAGGATTTGATATTTTGAAGATACCAATGGATGTTGGAAATTATAGGAGATTGGGAAGATATTTTAGTAGAATTTATAAAAGTAATAAGTCTTTATTGGAGTGAATAGAAGAGGGAGTGATGGGTGGTTTTTATAGTGGAGGAGAGGAGTTATTTCCCATTATTTTAATCATTATTTTATTATTTTGGCTCAAGAGTATGAATAGTCTTGATTATTGTAACTAAAACAGTAATAAGTTTATGTTTTTTCTAACCAAATGTGCTTACATCAACCTTACATGACATATGACTCAATAAATCATGTATTTAGCATTTATCGTAAATTCTCGTATTTTACTATTCACCAAAAATTCAAGTATTTTAGAAAAGTCCCAAAAATTCTCCCTAACCAATTTTTGATGTGTAGAATTAAGAAATGAACTCCATTTTATCATAATAATTATTTAAATAATAAAAATTTAATTTTTAAATAAAATTATTATTTACTTGAAAAATACATATTTTAAATTTAACACCGATTTTATAATAATTTCAAAAATTAACTAAGCTCTCATAAAATTATCCTAAAATCTTAAGAAAAAATATTTATTGAGGAATAAATTTTATGAAATTTTATTTTATTTTAAATAAATTTATTAATTTAAAATTTTAATTAAATATTTATTACTCACAAAAATACCAACACTTAATTATTAATTTCTAAAATACTCTATTTCATTTATAAGGTGTCTAAATTTTATTCATACTTTCATGGGTGAGGTTAATATTCCTAAGGATCATATTAATATTCATAATGGTATATTACTATTCATAAGGGTACATTACTATTCATTGAAAATGTAATTTAATCCTACCAAACTCTAAATATCTTACTGAATGCAACTGTGTATGTCAGTTTTTCAAAATTAATATCATAGTGGTGGAAAATTATGTTTATTGGCTAGGTTATAAAAAAGTTATGTTTTGTAGAGACTTGGTGTTTCACACATTAAATATTAAATTTATTTATAAAACATTGGGGTGTTACATTTTATTTATACTTTCATTGGTGAGGTTACTATTACATTGGCTGATTTACTATTCATATAGATCACATTACTATTCCAAAGGTTAGGTTACTATTTCATCAGTATAAGTTCATTAACTTCAAGACATACCTTTTATTTCACCCATTATTCATTTATAAGGTTTTTATTATGTTCTATAAGTAATATTATGTGATTATACTATAAGACACAATTATAAGAATGGAATTCCATTGATAAAACATTGGGTCATTAAATTCTTCCCCCCATATGAAATTTCTCCCTTGAAATATCATTTTACATTCTAAGTCATAAACAAGTCTGGGTATTTTTCCTTCATTGCTTCCTCGAGTTCCCATTTTACCTCTTCATACTTATGGTTCCTCTATAGTACTTTTACCAGGTTAGTAGTCTTGTTACATAGATCTTTATCTCTATAATATAAGATCTTCACTGGCTACTCCTCATAAGAAAGATCATTCTCCAATTGTACCACCTCTGAAGAGAGTACATGTGAAGGGTCTGGTATTTACCTTCTTAAGAGGGATACATGGAATACATCGTGTACTTTAGACATGGTTGGTGGAAGTTCTAGTTGATAGGCCACAACTCCAAGATGATCAAGAATATCTAAGGGGCCGATGTACCTGGGACTTATTTTTCTTTTCTTCTGAAACCTCATGAAATTATTCCATAGAGATATGTGGAGGAATACCATGTCTCCAACTTTGAACTCAAGGTCCCATCAATTATTGTCTACATAACTCTTTTGTCTACTTTGGGATGCCAAGATGTGATGTTGAATGGTTTCCACATTATCCATCATTTCTTTTACCATTTTGGGTCCTAGAAGCATACAATCACCGACTTCATCCTAACATTTCAGTGTTCTTCATCTTTTCCCATAAAGGTCATCATTTGGTGCTATTCAGATGTTGGAGTGGAAACTATTATTGTAAGATAATTCAACCAGTGGAAGATGTTGGTCTCATCCTCCTTTGAAGTACATAGAACATGATCTCAACATATCTTCCAATGTCTTAATAGTTCACTCAGATTTATCATCAGTTTGAGGAAGATAGGTTGTACTAAAGTTCAGTTCAATTCTTAGAGCATGTTGTAGACTTTTCCAAAACTTTGAGGTGAATCTCGGGTCTCTATCAAATAAAAAAGATAGTGGTACTACATGTATCCTTACCACCTCTTTGGTATATATCTATGCAAGTTTATCCAATGATAATTTCTCTCAAATTGGAATAAAGTGAGTTGTCTTTGTAATAAGGTCTACAATTACCTTTATTGTATTGTTTACTATGGATTTCAATATATGTCTAGTGAAAAAGTTCATGGTGATGTTCTCCCACTTCCATGTTCATATGGTTAGTGGTTGCATCATCCCCTTAAAATTTTTCCTTTCACCTTCACTTTCTGTCATACTAGGAACTTTAATGTATAATCAGTAATCTACTTCTTCATATTGTCCCACCAATAATTCTCCTGGAGATCTTGATACATCTTTATTCTCTTTGGGTGAATAGAGAAATTTGATCTATGTGCATCATTAATAATCTCCTTCTTTATATCTAGATCAGATGATGCACATAATCATGACCTAAATCTTACAACTCCTTCCTTATTAATCTTGAACTCAGAGGATTTCCCATTTCGAATAGTTTCCACCCTTTTCAAAATTACCATATCTTTTCTTTTAGAATCCTTTATTTTCTCCATGAGGGATAGTTGAGAAACCATTTGAGAAAGGATTTATGATGTTTCTTCCTTAATGATTCCCATGTCTATCCTTTGAAAATCTAAGATGATTGGATCCTTATCAACTCTCATCATTGTTACAGATACATGATCTTTTCTACTTAGAGCATCCTCCACCTTATTTTCCTTACCAGGATGGTAGTGGATTGAGAATTCATAATCCTTGATGATCTCTAACCATCTTCATTGGCACATATTAATATCCTTATTTGTGATTATATATTTGAGACTCTTGTGATTAGTATATATCTCACACTTATCCCCATATAGATAATGTCACCAGATTTTCAAAGCAAAGATCTTAGCTGCCAAATCCAGATCATGCATGGGATAGTTTTTCTTGTGTATTTTCAACTATTTTGAGGTTTAGGTTATCACTTTATCATTTTTCATTAGTACACAGCCTAAGACTTTCTTTGATGCATCTTTTTACACCACAAAGAGTTCTCCAATTATTGGGGGTGTGAGTATTGGTGCAGTGATAAGCCACTTTTTGAGCTCCTTAAATCTTTCCTCACATTCTTGAGTCTAGATTAACTTCACTCCCTTTCGTGTAATCTTGGTCATTGGGGTTGAAAATTTTGATAATTTCTTTAAAAATAGTCAGTAATACCCAGCTAGACCAAGGAAGCTACGGATCTTCATTATAGATGTTGGTCGTGGCCACTCTTCAATTATCATTGTCTTGGAAGGGTCTATAAATATCTCTTCACTGGTGATAACATTCCCCAATAATGATACTTCCACCATCCATAACTCACATTTATTATACTTTGCATATAGATTCTCCCTTCAAAAATTCATCAGTACAGTATTAAAAATTATCCTCATGATCCTCCTTGCTCTTGGAGTATATCATCATATCATCGATAAATACTACTAAAAATTTGTCAAGGTAATCTCTAAAGACTCTATTCATTATATCAATGAAAATTTTGGATCATTAGTGAGTTTTAATGGAATCACTATGAACTTATAGTTTCCATACCTCATTCTAAAGATAGTCTCGTGAATATATTCCTTCTTCACCTTTAATTGGGGATATCCCAACCGAAGGTCCATCTTAGAGAAATAACTAGCCCCATGAAGTTGTTCAAAAAAACTCACCTATCTGAGGTGGGGGATACTTGTTCCTTATTGTGATTTTATTAAGCTCACGATAATCATTGTAGAGGTGCATTGATCCATCTTTATTCTTAACAAAGAGGACTGGTGCACCCCATGCTGAATCACTTGGGTGTATAAAACCCTTCTCCACATTCTCCTATAACTACTTCTTTGTATCTTCCATCTCAAAAGTGGCCATTATATAAGGTGACTTTGATATATTTAGGGATCCATGAATAAATTCAATTGATAACTCAATCTCTCAACCAAGAGGAAGACCATACCATTCTTCAGGAAATACATTTTTGTAGCCCCTTATAATGGGAATGTATTCTATCAAGATTCTCTCATTTTTCTCAATCATTTGAGATAGAAATGTTTTCTCATAAGGCAGTAATATCCACACTTGAGATAATTATTATAAAGGAGATTTATCTTTCTCCTTACACTTGTAAACAATTGGAGGATTCTTCAGGATTTGAATAGTGATCTACCTTTCCCTATAGTTGATGTTGTATTTATATAAAGATAGCGAATACATGCCCAATATAGAATTAAATTCTACCAGAGGAAGTATGACAAGATTTTATAGGAGTTTTAGTCCACAAAAATTTACTTGGAAGGAGTTATAAACCTTAGATGCAATAATTTCCTCATTCACTGTTCTCACAGACAACACAACCTCCAAATTTTGAGGTGGTGTTTGAATAGTTCTATTAAACTTTCAAGATATGAAAAAATGTGTTGGACTAGAAGAAAATAGTATGTTCTCTATTTTTGAATGAATAACTATCATACCCTTCATCGCAACATTTTTTTCTCCACCTCAAAAGTAGTGATAGAATAATCCCTTCCTTATTGCCTTGGAGGTTTTTTTATTACCTCCAAAAACCATTGGCTTAGGAAAAAATTTCGCATAATTCTCATGTTCCTTATAGTTGAAACACTACACTACTATCTAAGTATTGATCTAGACCTTCCTTTATTCTTCCTCATTAGTGGTATTCTTCATATATCTTCCTCGGTTCATTGCTATATGTCCCATATTTCCATATTTTAAGAAATTCCTTATTCCCTTTAGACAGTTCCCAGTATTCTCCTTACCACAATTTTGACACGTGGGATGTTCAATCTTCTTTCCATCATGAGATTTATTTTCCGAAACACCCATATTAGACTCTATTTTTCAATTTTTTTCATCAAGCCCATGATACCACTGAATGTATTCGATCTCCATTTCAAATTTGAGGTCACAATAAACAATCTCCTCATAAGTTTCAAACTCCCAAATCACCAACACATTTCATAGACTCGGATTTATTCATCAAAATAGGTGATCTTCCTTTCTTTTGGTGTTCATAAAAAAGGTGGAGTCGTATCTTGAAAGCCTTATGAAGTTTTCTTCATACACCCTAATGGAATCATCTTCCTTCTACTTAAGTATGAGGAACTCTCTTTCCATCTTAAGATGAAGGGTTTGGGAGAAATATTTGTTGAATAACATTTTCTTGAATTCCTTCCAATACGTGGAATCAATTTCCTCCTAGGACTTCATAATATTGATCATTGTCCACCACCGATCAACTTCCCCATCAAAATGATAGACTGCTGGTATGAATCTCTCTTCTTCTGTGCACTAGAGGACATAGATTATATTTGTAATAGAGTTAGTCCACTATTCTACAAGGAGGGGATTAAAAATCCACTAAAAAAGGGAGGACTATTCTACATGAAGTATTCTACAAAAACTTTCTCTTTCCTTGGAGGAGGAGGGTTTTCCACATGATTCAAGTTGTTATTCATAATTTGAGCTAGCCAAGCAAGTACTATCATAAAGTTTTGAGCACCTTTTCTATTCATATCAGACATATTATTAGTTAAATCATCACATTTACTATTCCATTGATTGTTGGAACGTGTTCTTCTATTTCCCTCCATTAGCTAAGAAAAATAAAGTACAATTAGGGGCTTGAATACTTAGCTATTAAGCTTAAAAATGAAACTTTAAACATAAATGGATAAAATCTTAAATAAAAAGTATATCCTGACTCATGATTCCATATGTTTCAATCTAGGTTATCCATGATCTGTTTCCTCACATTTATTCATATGGGCTTCTTATTTTCCCTTAGTAATGGTTCGTACTAAGCTTATGAATTTACCAAACAATATCCCCTGGGAGTGTCAACCCAGGAGTGCAGGTTGTCATGCACCAGTTCCCATTCGAGTCTAGATCAAAGTGGTGTTTTCAAGTTTTACATCTAGATACATCTATGATATATCCATATCTACTTATTCATATCCAGATAGCGATTTATTTTCTTGATAAACCACTTACTCTATACTTACCAAAATTTAGGGATGTTTTATTATATTTAGTCCCATTCCTAAGTTTCTTACTAAAGTGATTTATTCCTAATCTCCAAAAATAAATATACCTTCCTCTGATACCAACTATAGTGACCCTGTCCTTTTACATATATCATTACATTATTTTAAGCATAATAAAGCATCATATTAAAATCCAAGTATCATAAAGTCTAGTTTCTTAGAAGACTAAGTACATAAAACTAAAAAGATGGGACTAAATAAAAAATTTATTTATTTAATATTAATAAAGAAATACTAACTTCCATTGTGCTCATACATATTCATAGGATAACCTTAGGATAACATGAATAAAGGTATGATCTAAAAATCCTATTAAGGGAATATGCATAAGAATAAAGCTTTAGCACATGGGTTAGAAGACATGAAATAATGATATAAAAAAACATGGAACATATGGATTCATAACACATAAAACCTGGGATAATATAAACATGGAGTCATAGTAATGTAGTAGAAACATAAAACATGACTTTAGCATGAGTCAAGTCTCATTGCACAAAGAGGAGCACAAGTCAAGATTTACCACCAAGACCATTGCGCATAGTAGTACAAGTCATGGCTAACCGCAAAGATCGCTGTACATAACGTCTCATGATACTAAAATTTACCCAAGGAATTGAATCACTATCTGGGATCAACCATATCAACATGTTTAGGAATATGTTTTCTACATAAATAATCATACATCATCAATCATACATAAACATAAGGGTACCCATGGAAAGAAATAAGTATCATAATCAAGTCATAAAGCATAATAAATGGGCGTATCATAAAAGTGTCCATGAAATAAGATAATTAGAACATAAATGGACATTAATATAGGAAAATAGTCACATATCAAGGTAAGTTATGTCAAACAAAATTGATAACATGTAAAAAGATTCTTAATAAAAATTTTCATTAAAACACTTTAATGCGGTTTTAAGGAAAATACTAAAGAGTATTTAAAATAGAAAAAATAATAATATTTTATATAAAATAATAATTGAACCAAGAATTTTTTCATAATAAAAATAATTATTTTATAAAAAAATGGTGTCTTAAAACAGAGGATAGAGTTCACTTGAATTGGGTAAGAATTTATGAAGTTCCCTTAAAACGGGCTTGTTTATCAGGAAGAATTAAGAATGGAACCACTTTAAAATATGTATATCCTCAAAAGATAATGATGAATGGATCTTGATAAATGAGTATGGAACATATACACAGAATTTTTAAGATGTAAATAAAAATAAAATATAACTTCATTTGGGTAAAAATAAGGATTGAACAACCTGAAGGAATAATGGAGGTTCGGGTAGAGTTCCTTACCTTATGTCTGATGGTGTCCTAAAATTGATCTTAATGTCTTGGATAAACAAATTAAATTCATTAATTATTATTTTAGTAACCTATTATTCATGTTATTTATTTATTATAACCTTATTATTTTCATTCATGACCTTTCTAATTGTTTAAGAGGTTCAATTTCATTGTTTATGAGCATTTGTTTCCTTGGTTTTCATGATTGGTTGACTTATATACATGTAAGATGAGAATGGTTTTCAAGAATTGAATTTTTATGTTATTAGTGAACATATATAATATTACATGGTTATATAAGTCATTTGGTTATTTTGAGTTAAGATAAATCATTATATAAAACTTTAATGATAACCATTTTGGTTAATTGGTGGTTTTTGATCACATCGAACACATTTTGCTTTATAAATTAATATCATGTGTAAAAAAGATTTAAGAATATTAAATAAGTTATAATACATATATTATATTCTTTTTCAACCATAAAAATGTTTTTATGGCTGTAATTAAAGATGGTAATAGAAATAGAAAACTTGTTGTCCTTGAATGTGATAAATTAACATATCTCACATGGTGTTTTCATTTCTAGTATAAAAGGAGGGGGAAGGAGAGATAATGATGAATCATTAATCTATCATAAAAACGTTCTAGTACATGTAAGGTAATGGTTTTATCATAACATTTGGATGAATGTATGTGAGGAAATAAAAATAAATAAAGTAACTTGAAAGAAACTAAAAGAAAATAAAAGAGATATTTACTTCTTGAATATATATTCCTTGAGAACCGATTTAGGAGAAAGGATTTGGTATTTTGAAGATACCAAGGGCTTTTGGAAATGGTATAGGGAATTTGAGAGAGATTTGATCAGAATTTGGACTAGTCACAAGGCTTGAGAGGTGTGAGTAGAGAAGGTAAATATGGGTGGTATTTATAGTGGAGGAGAGGAGGGGTTTCCCATTATTTTAATCATTAGTTTAATATTTTTGCTCAAGAATGTGAATATTATTGATTTGTGTGACCAAAAACTGTAAATATATCATGTTAGTTATAACCAAGGGTTTTTACCTCATCCATGATTCTAGGAATATTGTATTTAACTCATAATGTATATATACAATAAATTGCCGTATTTCACTATTCATAAAAAATTCAAGTATTTTAGAAAAATCCAAAAAATTCACCCTAACCATTTTTCTATGTATAGAATACAAAAATGAACTCCATTTTTTAAAAAATATTCTTTAAAATATTACAAATTTAATTTTTATTTAAAATCATAATTTACTTGAAAAATACAAATTTTAAAATTAAAACGTCTTTTCAAACAATTTAAAAAATTAATTAAGGTCTCATAAAATTATCTTATGATCATAATATTTAAAAATAAAAATTTAAGAATTCATTTTATGAAAATAAATTTTATTTTAATTTATTAAATTAATCACAAAATTGTAATTAAATATATATGACATACAAAAATACCAACACTTAATCAATAATTTTTTAAAATATTTATTTACTTATACTAAGATATAATTATACCATGTTTTCAATTATAATATGGATAAATTTTATTTATACTTTCATTGATGAGGTTACTATTACATTGGTCGGTTTACTATTCATAAGGGTCACATTACTATTCCAAAGGTTAAGTTACTATTTAATCGATATAAGTTCATTAACTTCAATAGATACCTTTTATTTCACCCATTATTTATTTATAAGGTTTGTATTATGTTCTATAAGTACTATTATGTGATTATACTATAAGAAACAATTTTAAGAAGTGAATTTCTTTGATAAAACACTAGATCATTACAAATTTTCTCACTGGTTCATGGAGCAAAGGGAACTTCGTGAAATGGGGGTTTGGAAGATAAAAGGTTAGGATAATGATGATTTGAGGTGGGGGTGAGCCATATATTTATAGGAACTGGGCATTGTGATTCTCATATGTGCACCACAAAGAAAATAGAGCTTCGTGAATGGAGGTGAATCCATCGGACTCGCGGGGCATTCTGCCAAGTGGCTTAGAGGTGATCATGGAGGTCATCGGAATCGTGAAGGTTTTCATCAAATGGCTTTATAGAGTTCATAGAGAGTGTCAGACTCATGAAGGTGATCATCAACCGGCTTCACGGTGTTAATGGAGGTGAGTGACTTAGAGAGGGATCTTCACAAAGTAAGACCCTTTGGTGATTTTTTTGACTCGTAAGTATTTAAGATGTGTCATGAAGCGTGGGATTCCTTAGTCTTTACTCGTGTTGGGTTGTTCCTATTTCACTACACATATCCCATTTCTCATATATTCCCTCCATTATAGTTGAAGTATCACAACTTTAAATTGTGTATGCATTATTTTTAGGAATATGTTGTGTGGTGTTGGGCCTCCTTGGACCTTATTCACATAGGGTTATTCATAAAATCGTACAACATATTTCTAATTAGAATCCTCCTTTAGTGGTCCAAACTCTATGACATTAAACTAATATCCCTTGCAGTCTAAGTTTCATGACTTTAAACTGCATAACAATCAACGTCCTAGTCATACGATGATAAACTACATAAATCCATAATATCCTCTCCTGAGAGGACATTTCTCCTAGCATCAGTCACCTACCATTACATCTTTAATAACTATGTATGGATTTATTCCCATATTTATAGGACATGTAAAAACTCCCAAACATTTCTTCTTTGGGATTAGTTGTAAACTCAACCTTTTAACCGCTTGGACTAAGTTTCCTTTGGAAGTGAATGGTGTGGCATGGGATCCTATTGTGTTCTCATTCATGTTGGGTTTATAACGATATTTCAATGCACCTCCTTGGGAATACTAATCTCCCTTCACATCCTGTATGCATGATGATAAATTGTGTAACAAAAAATGTCCTTACTGCATGATGTTAAACTGTACGGACTGGTCTTTCCACACGACCTTAAACTACGACATCATTTCCCCTAACATCGGTCACCTACCATTCCATCTTCAAGAATTATGTATGGATTTATTCTTTTCCATATAGGATATGTAGTGATGCATGGATTCTATATCCTGGTCTAGCCACTCCAATCACAAATCCCTCCTATGTGTATGGATCAAACCTATGCAGGGAGATGTCTTTCAAGAACTATATATGGCTTGATTCTCATCCTTATAAGATACATAGTGATGAATAAATCTTTAATATCAAGCCCATCCATGTTGTTTACTTTATTTCATGTTGGTTCATGTTAATCCTTACCACATTACATTAAACTATATGGGATTTCAAAAACTATGTGTGGCTATATTTCCATCCTCATCGGATACATAGTGATGCCCATAAATTTTGTCTTTGAGCCCAGCCATAAGCTCCTTCAAATCTTCAGCCACTCGGCCTTGATTATGTTTCATGCAATATAACCTTAAACTACACACAAATCCTAAGTTTGATTCACATTCTCTAATACCCATTCCAGTTCACACTCTGATCCTTTATCGGTCTGGATCTCCATCTTCATTCGAATCCAGACAGACCCCCTAAAGGTGATGGTCTCATGCCACTTCTATAACACCTCCCATTTTGGGCCAATTCCCTAATGGATTTCTGGTAACAAATTGCAGCTCCTATGTTTTAAAACATGTTCAACAGTTGATTTTTCATTTTCTTTCTCTATTTATAGCTAGTTAAGTAGGGATGCCTATATTTTTTAAGATGGTCACTAATATATCCTCATTCACTAGTCATCCCTATGATCTAAATCCTAAAAGTCTCAACTTACTTCTTTTCCATTATCATAGTCTGAACTCTATGACCTTAAACTAGAATCCTACATCCAAGAAATTGTGACTTTAAACTATGTTTGAATCCCAAGTAATGTGTGGTGTGGTGTGGGCCTCCTTGGTCTTCATTCATGTCATGTTTTTTAATCTATCACATCACACATGTTTATTTAGGATACCATCATCTTGGTCCAAACTCTACAACCTTAAACCTATATCCTCACCAAGTATGTTTAATGTATCATGGGACTCATGTCCCTCATGTGTGTTGATGTATGTCTATTTCCTAACTCTTATGTGGTATGAAAGCCTCTTTTGGATCATTTGTATCGAGTTTATTTCCTTCATGCCAGACAATTTTATTGGGAATAGACATTTCCATGGTCTGTGCAACATGAATTTTAACTATTTTCCATGGTCCATGCAACATGACTTTAAACTATGTGAAATGTCCTGATCACTTGATGTTAAATTGTGGGACACATCCTAATCACATGATGTTAAATTTTTCTAAGCATTTTCCTCACCGTACAATGTTAAACTATGTGTTCATAATCCTCATTTTCATGATGTAAAATTGCAAGACATCCTAGTCCCTCACCTGATAGGTCCTCCCTGGAATATGAGTTTGATCTTTGTTCATAACAATGCGCCTACACCAATTTTATTTAAACCATAGTGACATATTTCCAAGAGTTTTGGAAGCCATTTGAACATTCCATCACTCCATTCCCACACTTTGTGTTCCCCTCATTTGGATCCTCATCCTCTTTCATATCGTAAGAGACCCCCTAATAGCCTAGCTATGCCTCTTCAGCTCATCTACCATCCTAGGCCAACATTCTTGAAGACTTCGGATGACATTTTAATTTAGGTTTTGTATTTTGAACATGGTTAGTGGTTGACCCTTTTTTGTTTCCCCCATTTTAGGCTAGAGGTGTGGATACTATATTTTGAACATGGTCATCAGTCATCCTTTACCACCATGTCATCATCCCCATGTTCTGAATTTTTTGCATCGTGACTGACACTCTTCATTAATCTTTGTTTGGATCGAATCTAACACCCCTATCATTATCCTGTTCATGCACTATAGTTGGTTGGGAAAAGAAAGTTGGCTACTCTAAGAGCCCTATTCTCTAGCTTCAGCTTGTCTCAGCCCAAACACTCACGTCGTTCAGTTAACAATCGCAGATTCTAAGTATTCTATGATTATCAGGCACTCTCATACAAAGTGAATTATTATATGGTTGTCCCTTGTTTCTTACACTAGACATGAACCATATGATATTAGGGATTTATCATTAGTTTTCTCACAAATATGATTAAATTGTAGTAACATAATAAAGAAAATAATATATCCATGCATAAAAAAAGTATCGAAAAAAATACATCATTGTGGAAGTAACAGGGAACACCCACATAATGGAGCCTCTCATAAGTCTTGAAAAACATACCCCTATATATCTACACCTAGGATTAAGTGCTTCAGATTTTTCGATATTTGATGTGTGTCCTCCAGAATCTATTCTCACCACCCGAGATCTCGTTCCTCTTCATCTTTTTTAGGTGAAGCTCATCTACCCTGACCTATTCCCTTTCCCTCTCAGCTTGTAGATCATTTACTTGACGTGATAACTATATTATTTTCTCCCCATCCTCCTCAAGTTGGTTCCTTAGTTGTATGAAAATCCCAAATTAAGTGGTGATAAAGGAGGAACGCTTGTTTGATTCTTATTATAGGCACCAAATCTTCTAGTTGTCCTCTTGGAGGTTTCAGATGATGTCCGACTTCTCTTGACACCAAATGATGTCCAAGTATTGGTTGTTTTCCCGCATATTTTAGGTGAGGTAGTCACTAATTAGAATGTGAATACCTCAAGTTTTTGCACCTCCAACACTCAAAATATGCACCCAGTGGAAAAGTGAACCCATCTGGCTCACCCATTTTCATTATGTAGTATGGTCAATGAAACGTTTTATGAACTTCCACACACAATGTCGTGTGATCTGATTTTCCTTGACCGCATAGGAGTCGGACACATACAACTCCTCGGGATCTATAAGATTATACTCTATAAATGTATCCAAGATTTTAGTGGTATGATACTCTTATGTTATCATGTCAGACGCGCTGGGATCCATGTCGCAAGATTGGTCTTCCTCACTTTACACCACCTCAGAAAGGTTGTCCCTATCAGCCCCAGGTACTGCCCCACTAGTGACACCACCTGTAGCCATAATCGACTTTTCTCTATAATCCATGTCATGTTAAGCTCAAATGGATGGCTATTCATGGACATTTTCCCTTATTGGGAAAGGTATTCTAGATCCTCTAACCATTTCCCATAGTAGAGCACCTTCTACTTCCAGCATTGTTCATACATGAAACATGTCAGTCAACCTGATCTGGCGATAATAAATGTGGCTCTATAAAGAAATAAACTTACATAATTCAAGCAGTGTTATATCATTATATCAAGTTTTCACTGTTGGTATATTAGTATGGGGTCCCCTATATATGATTGATTGATCTAGAGATTTCGAGATGGCTGCCTTGGCCTCCTCAACTCTAATTGGCCTCGCATCTACTTTTTCGTCAGACACAGATCTTGGGGATTGGTTCTCTTCACATGTTTTTGTGCCTATATCCCCATAAGTAGGGGTCCCTTGTGCAAGATCCTCCTTTACAAAACTGGTTTTAGTTGGGGATTATAGATAAAGCATGAGGTAACATGCAGTATGAGCAGTAGTAAGTTAAATCATACCTTGATATGTTTGGAGAATTCCCACAAGGAAGTTTCGATCTCTCCACTCTCTGGGGGACTCTCTATATTGGAGTTTTCCCCCCATGATTCATCTTATTCCTTGGTAAATGGATAATTCAATACCATATCAGTATCCAACAGTAGTGGGGGAGAGGTCAGATCTAGTAGTACTTTCTCCCAATTTGCCATCAGACGCACAGTTCCTCTGGAGGGCACTAAGTCCTCCAACTCTGCCACATATTATTCCCCCTCTTCATGGGACATGAGGAAGACGAATTTCACATAACTGATCTATTATAGTTTCATCCCATTCCTATTGTGGTGGTACCACATCCTTTTAGGGTCGAGGAATTGTTTGTTAATATCTTGGGTTTTCCAAGACTTTGGGTAAACAACATCCTAAATAGTTTCCATGCAGTTTAATATCTTCCTAGGATATCAGGTAGATGTCTTGTGGAACCCTCTTAATTGTTCCCCATCATCCTACATCAGCTTGACTGGGAGAATTGGTCATGGTGCTGCTGCTCCTCCTCTTTCACTTCTGGCCTGTGAAGGTCCCAGAATGGTTGGCTCCACTAATGCACCTCTACCACCATGATGTACCTTAACCCTAATACTACATCACTCTCTCTCTACCATTCAACCTTGGCCCCAAGCTACTCTTTAGTTGGATCGGATGGTCTAGTGCCTCAACATTTCTCCAAGGTTGGAAACCTCCCATCTCTTCATGTATGCATAGACTAGCCTGTATGTGATAGTGGATGATAGTAGCTCATTATGAATATTTTCATCTTCATGTGTGAACATGATCCAGATCTATCTTATCACACATGGGTGGTCTTCATAAAATAATCCTAGGTATACCTTCAGTGCCAGCCTATGAATACATATGAACTCCCTTTAAAATCAGTGTGGATTATACAATTCAAAAATATGCTCATAGTTCACCAGTAATCCACCTATAAAGGCTGGTAGATATGACCACTGCTCTTTGGTTCCCATACCATAATCGGTTATTATCCCCATCAGCAGAAGAAATGGGTGGAAAGTGGACTGATTTTCCAGCCTGAATTTTCTCAGCATTTCCATCAATCCCATCTTGAATGGAGAACTTCCTATTATATTAAAAATAATTGGCTAGATGTTTTATCAATATGGTAGATCAGGTTAGAGTATTCATATCCTCCCATGTGCACAACCCCCCCCCCCAACTATATAGGAAATAGAGTGGTCCGCACATGTGCAATGGCTTCTCTCCCTCACCGATATGCCATATCGCTTTCTACAACTTCACCAGCACCAGGATCCCAAGACTGATGTACTTCCCCATTGCCAACATCACCTCTATTATTAATGTGCTCATCCACACCCCCATGTGTGCATCCCTCACTGAAAGCATCCACTCTCATATGAGTGCCTCAATGAACTCGACCAATTTAGATATGGGTTGAGGCTCGGTCTTGATTTTGTACCCCCATAGATGTCATTGGATATCCACAAGGATCCACCAGTAAGAGCCCTCTTTTCTTCACAAGATTTATCTGAGATAATTGAAGGGCCTTGTTGGCAGTTTCCTAGCCACCTCTTCCCCCTCAGTAGGCTTCTCCACTGGGAAGCTAAGAAATTTAACTAAACCATTGATTTAAATGGACATCCCTCGTCCCTTTCTTTTCCTTAGCAGTTCCGAGCATCAGATCTAAAATCACCTTCTCCAGACATGGAAGTTTCTCCTAATCCTCCCACACATTCTCCATGGTGAGGAATTCATTATACATGGAACCTTAAATAGATATTTAAGAAATTTTATGGAGATCCCATAGGATGAATCCAACCTCCCCGTGATGAAAATGGAAAGTGTTGGTTCCTGATGACCATTTTCTCAAAAACATTGGAATGATCTCCCGTATTTGGTAGATGAGTAGATAAGAATATCATGCCACTTAGTATAGGCCTACTTGCTTTAGAACTTCCCCAAAATCATCATAATGTGTGCATTCCCAGCAGGCCTATGCCTTATTATCGGTGAAGTTACCACCTTGTCATAGATCCCAATCATGATTACATCCTTTATTTGGGTTCCCTAAACCCTCCTTGATGATTTTCTAATATTTTAGAGGAGACGTCTCATTCTAAAACTGCCTTCCATAGATGTTATTGAGGTGTTTCTAAAGGCAGTTAGCTGGGATGGATGTGAGATCCTTCCAGATGTGGTCTTCAGTAGCCTTGTGCCACTGGTACTACCCTAGTGTACCCCTAAACTAATATTTCGGTTTTTCTCTGTTCATTGGTGGGATAAATAAATCATCCCTTAGACCAAATTCATATGGTGATAACATCTTGAATATGGGATAGTCCTTATAAGCTTTCAAAAATAGAACAAGAAGTGATTTGTGTTCAGAGTGGCTCTGAACGTAGCCCCCAATATTTATGTTGTTCTCCATTTATCCTTTTCGAGCTGCATCAACATGGACCTCCCAAGCAGCTTCTTGATAAGCCATTAAATATGAGAATTATGTGAATTTTTGAGTTTTTTGCAGATATCTTTCATGAAGGTCATTCATGGAGAACTGGTTTATGGAGCCTCGGTGTACTCAACATGTTTCACAATGTAACAGTGGATTGCAATGCTCGTTTCTCTAGAAAGAGTTCATATAAAAAGGGTCCAAGTAATCTGGTCCGCAAATAATTTTTTCATAGAGATCAATCATAGAGGAAGGGAGCTTCATCAAAAGAGAGTGTGGGATAGTCTTTTCATGGAGTCTTGATACTATTTGAGGGGTCCCCAGTGTTATTTAAAGCTGCTTGGATTTGCAGATAATCTCATGCCTGTGGACATCCTGATCTAGCATGGTGATGGAGATTCGTGAATGATAGCAAGTTTTTCATATTTTCAATGATTCTCCCTCATAATATGACCCTCCTTTCCCATAATCTCCCATTCTGAGGGGGACATCTATTGGTTCCAGAATCCAAGCCTTGTGGTAAGTTAAGTGGGTAAATAGCTGTTTGGGATGGAATCAAAGCTAAAAAGACCCTTAAAATCATACTAAGGGTATTCCTCATGAAAAAACATCATGGATATCCCCATCCCACCATGAATATGTGAGGTCAAGATGGAGCTCCTATGAATATGATGCACTCCGCGATCGTGCTAAGGTATTTAACGAATGGTTTCACAAGATTGAAGGATCCACAACCTTTTACAAACCCAATTTTTCTTTTTGGAATGATTTTGAGCATTGTGAATCCCTATGGCCTATAAATATCTATCCCATTCCACCCCAAAAGGAGGTTACCCCGAACTTTCGACTTCAGATTTAATAATTTACAAAGCACCTAAGCACCATGAACCAGAGTGGAAAATTAATCATCCATGGTACTAGAGCATCGTGAAACTCCATTTACCATGTTCCTAAATGTTCCAACCTTGGTTGGGGAATTTTTGTTACAAAATTATATTCCATTCACAAGGGAAGAATTCCCTCTAGAACAATTTAGGCTTCACAGAGCATTAATCCTTCATGAAGCACTCATTTCCCAGCTCCTAACTTCATGTCAAGGTAGGGTCACCATGTTTTGTGAATCTTTTTACTTCATGAGGCCCCTATCCTATGAAAATCACCCATATTTCACTAAGAACATCTTAGTGAGGCCCACTAATTCATGAAACCCTTCCCTTTTTCCACTCCATGTTACCTCTCTTTTTCTAACACCTATTCATAATTTTTTAGTGCTCCAGGTCTCCACACCCATATCAGATTGGTTTAGTTTAACCTAAAGTTCTTATGTGACATGTTCTATCATTTCTTGTGGTCCACTCCACTTCAAGTGCAACCCAAGATTCCTTTTTACATCTTTCTTTTCAACATATGTACACGAATTCCCCTTCCTTTTCAGCATATGGATTCTAACATGGACCTCAAGAGTAACCATTACTCCTCATTATTAACACTTGGAATTTCTAATTCCATACCCCTCTCAAGGGGTTATGAGATGCAGTTATGTAATTTTGAGGGGTGAGAAGTGAATCCCCCATGTTTGAGCGGTAGGAAGTAAAAATATCTTTCACTGATATCCTCAATACATAACGTTAAATAGTGATATCTCCCTATGGAGAAAGCCTAGGATTTCCCCATGTATGTGTGACATAGAATGAGATCATCCTCACATGAAGTGACATCCTCCACATAGGATTAGAGAGGGTATTGGAACCAGGAACCTATCACTTCCCTCACTCTCAATTCTTTATCCCTCACCCTTTGGAAATTATCACTATATGCACCACAAGAAGTTTCCACATGTAATCCCCAGCACACCCTTGATAGGATTCTATATGTATGACTAAAATAGAATGATATATTCCTCACATGGAAGGAGATCCTCCTCTCACATAATGACTTCATCCTCAGGCATCTCACATGTGTAGTTCCCACAACATCTATCATTGGTGCATCTTTCACAAAACAATAGTTTGTTCTACTAATTCCTCTTGTTTCTCACACCAAGCATGACTCTCATGGGCTTAGAGATTAGAAACGTCCATGACACCCAAGCTTCATATCTGGGCCACTCCCATATGTAATCCCCAGCATGTCCAATGGGAAACCCTCCTGGTGTAAGCCCCATCATTCCCCTCTCATTTTGGTATCTTCAATTCATAAGCCCCAACCGTATGCTACACTTCCATTAGGCTTCCTCTTTAAGTGTAATTCCCAATACCCCATCGAAAACTATGTGGAATTTAACTCCCAACCAACTGAGATACAAAATAAACCTCCCTTAGGTTCAATCCCAACACCCCCAATCTATCCATCTATTCCGTATACCCCCCCCCCCCAACACTTCATACACATCCATCCTAATTTTACTTAGGCTTCCACATCTCGATGAGATCATACCACCCATATGGGTTGTTCCGACACATAAGCCCAATCCAATTCATCATTACTCCTAGCAGCACTCAGGCATCTCCCATGCATAAACCCCTACACAATCCAACACTATCCAACCGAGATCAATCCTCTTATGAAGGGAATCTCACATGTGTAAGCCCCATGATATCCATAAAACTATGTGGGTTTTAATAACTTTCTTCTAAATAGGGTATATAGGACACCTCCATGAGGTTCAATCTTGACCAACGGTAATCCCTAGTGCACCCTCCTAGTGGTGTACCTCTCTGACCCACCTCCAGTGGTTTCCAGATCAGCATTCATGGTGTGAAATATTCCCTTTATGGGACACACCACCGAGATTCCACTCTTATTGGGAATTCTGATCCACCCATCAGGTAAACCTTGGTTCCTCCCTCCTAGGTATGTACCCCTTCCTGGTGTGACATCTTCCATTAATGGGACACACCACCCCTGGTCTACTCTCATTGGGTGTTGTAATCCATCCATTTAGTAAACCATGGTTCTTCCCTCCAAGGTCTGTACCCTTCATTGTATGAAATCTTCCCTTTATAGGACACACCACCCCAGATCTGGTCTCATTGGGCGTTCTAACCCATCCAATGGTAAACCTTAGTGTCCCCATTCCTAGGAGTGCACCTCTTTGATCCACCCTCAATGGTGTCTAGATCATCCTTCATGGTGTCGCATCTTCCCTTTATGGGACACACCTCCTTCGTTCTACCATCCCAGAGGTTCTGATCTACCCATCAGGTAAACCTTTTAGGTGCTCCCTCCTAGGGATGAACCTTCTTGATCTTCCTCCACTAGTCATTCGGATCGGCCTCTCCCATATCCACAAGATGTTAAACTCAGAACCTATTGCACTACTAACTCGTGTTAAACATGGGATGCCTGATGAAACTATTGGAAGAAATTTATTTAGAATCAGTTACCCCATGATCGACATGGGATGCCTTATGTTCTACACCCGAGATGCCTCCATGAGATTCCCTCCTATGAGAAAGAATACAGGTGACCAATTTTCTTGCATCCAGACTTTCCAGTGATATCCAAAAAGACTACTCTCTAACCAAAGTTTGTTTCCCTATCGATACCCCCATGGAATTTACAGACATAATAATTTTAATTAACTAACATCCAAAAATAGATAAAACTATTAATGAGTTTCATAAACACATCATAATCTATGAGGGAAACACATACTATGTGATGAGTTCCAATGAGAAATCCATGGAAGGAGGAACTGACATCTCATTATCCTGTTTCGATCAAGGTGCAGACATTGTTGACAAAGTGATGAGTTTCTACCTCCTTTGGAATGTGGTAATATGGTGTAACAATGTAACATTAGATAATAATAAAACTCATGGTGGTGCACCCCGATGAAAGCTTTAGAAACAGAAAACTTATTAGAGATTGTCAAGAAAGAATTAGAAGGCAATACATGGTCTTCTTTATTTCATGAAATTATAGAAATATAAGTATTATCTGAGTATAAATGTTGTTTAATAGGTGTTATGACAGTTGGTTCATCCAATGTGATGGTTCTTCCCCACCTTGTCCAAATAGGAAGCATTAATCAAAACATTTTCAATGTGAAATGATAGGGTACGTACACTAAAAATTTATAAAAGAATTAAGTGTGTGTCATAGGTGTGGTGAGTCAAGATATGTATAGAATTCTATATATTTTCTTATGGGATGATGAAAATCTGGTATGATATATCATAGATTTTTTTTATATATATGGGTATAATCTCTTCCAGAGGCATTCCTTGAACACTTAAATCATTTTATACTATTTAAATCATTTTTGACTAATGCATTTGAATGTTCTATCTGAGTGGGATATGATGTACTAGTTTGGAATTGAATTTCATGGTGAAATATTACTCATAACTATAATAAAGTAGTTATATGGATAACCATGGTATTCTCAAACCTTGAAGCAAGGCTCATGGGATAGTTTTATCAATATATTTTTACCAAAGAACATGGGATGGATATTTGGGTTTTTTAGTAAGATGGTCATATGGATAATCCTAATGTGGGTAGAATCATAAAAATATAATGTTGAGAGATCTTTATAACAAACCTACCTGGTTGAACCTGAAAAATTACCCATATCAATTCTCCATAAGACTAGAGGTTTATTCCCGATTTCCATGGGCTGACAACTAGTCTCAGGGAATTAGCCTCACTCAACTCAAGACTGATTTAACTTGATAAAAATAAATATAAAAAAACCACTACCCATAAGTTTGGAATGACCATTCCAGATTATGGAACATCACTCACAATAAATAATCAATTTATAAAATTCAGAAACCACCAAACATGGAATAATAACATTAAATAGAATCTCACAATAGAAAAACCCATAATTACAACCAACATCTCAACTTAAATGTAAAAACCAAACAATATGATGATGAAAAAAAGATATAAGTGAGTGAGGCACTAAAAAATATGAAACCAAGATCCATAATTGAAATAAAAACCAAAAACAAGACCAAAAACCATCAACCATGTATAAAGTTAACATCATTCACTTTCCATCTCCATCACACAAGAACTGATATATTGTTCACCCTGAACACCCAAAAAATCCATTAATACCTACATAAGATAAATAATAGGGATACATAAAAACATATAGTGTATATGTAGGGTGTGAGATAGACATGCCCAGTGGGATCACACTAAGTACTCTTTACATTTATTTTTATAAATAATTCCATGTCCACTAATTTGAAATAGAATATACTAACTTATACCCTTTTTTAGTAACCCAATAAAAAGAGATACTTTATCACTTTCACTTTAGAAAACCAAGTTATTTCAAAACATGGAAAGATTAAATTATACATTTTTAGGAGTAAAACATAGAATTTAAATAAAATTATAATCCACTCTTATAATAAATGTTCCAAGTATACTTAAAAACAACACTTTAAATTTTTTTGGGACCATTTTTTAAGAAAATACTCCAAAAATATGTTTTAGATATCTCAAAAAAAATTACCATAAAAATGCTTATTTTTTCAAGTAAAATAAATTGGAATTTAATTGCTACACCTTTGGTTTTATTAAAACAACCTAATTTTTATGAGTAAATAAGAATGAAGAAAATGAAAAACATATCCAAAGGTAATATCAATAATCATAAAATGGGAATAATGGAACCTTTGGTGTAAAATGATAGATTAAGGTAGAAAGTGATGCATCATAAAATAAATAATAAAAATTAATCATTTAAAGATCATCTATTATAATAACATTGAATTAATAAAACAACAATCATCATGGGAAAACACGCTAGGAACCAAAGTGATGATCCTAGACACAACTAAATGGTGAACCATAATATAGATAGAAGATGATCATAAACTATACTTACCTTTAATTTTCTCTTCCCTATCCTCCCTAAGAGGAAAGAAATCCATAGTTAGGTCAAAATCATACACTAAGCACACTAGTTAGTGCATAATATCAACTATTATAGTAATATCCCCTCAAATTATCACTTAGATAACTAAGGTTTCCCATAACATAAAATAGAGGTGATAAATAAATAAAAAACATCTCAGGATAATATCACAATAACACAAACATAAACTCATGCCTCACCTCCAGTGACATCCCAGACCCAGTTGCCACACAGAGGTGCCCTTATCCCAATGGTCAACATGACCTCAAGCATATATCCCTAAATTTTAGACGTTTCTCACTAGTTGTGAGAGACAAGAGTATGTCTGTGGGGAGACTATGCCCTCATTTCAATAGTGGAACACATCAAATAAGGAATAAAATATAAATAGTAGAAGCATATATAAACAGATGGCACAGCAAAAGGAGACACTAGAGACTGGACCAGTAACCCACCAAAGAGTAAGTATATATAAACATTAAGAAACTAATAATCAACTAATAATAGGAAATTGAATCATATAAAAAATGATGATAATGTATTTCATTTGTCTATAAAATAAGAAAATATAGATACAAGCCACAGACAATACATGTTTTATAAGATTAAAAAGGTACAAAAAGTTCAAAATTCTATCCATGAATCTTGAGATCATACCAAGTAATCTATTAACAATCCTCTATCATAATTCATGCAAGAATCCATGAATCCATAAGAGGATTCTTCCCCTTATCTACACCTGCAAGCATGTAGTCTACTTGGGTACCAAAGGCGGCCCAGATAGGTTGTGAGATAAATCTTAGTTGCCCACCACTGATGGGATATATAAATATATAGTATGTGTATATAACATGTTAGTGTGAAAATATAATAATGTAAAGCAGGAATAATAATTTTAAATGGGTCATCTCTAGTTCTTTAAGGAAACATGGCTGACACTACCTACTTCGGCCTATGTCGGAATATCTCTATAGAATTTTCAAGGGACACAATTCCCAGTATCACATTACAATGGATTTCATTTCCAATATCATAGTAGTATAGGGGACTCCATGCCTAGTATCACAATAGTAAGGGATTCCATGCCTAGTATCATAGTATAGGGACTCTGCTTGGTATCATGTATAGGGACTCCATTCCCAGTATCATATTAAGGGTTTTCATGTCTGTATAGTATCCCAAGTGATTTCATTACCATATATTATAATAAGGTATGCCATGCTTGTATAGTTCCACAAGGGATGGTATGCCCGTATAGTGTCACAAGGGATGTCATGACCATATAATATCATAAGGGACATCATTCCCATTTAATATAAGGCATAAGGGTCTCCATGCCCATATGTACTAAACATGTATATGGGTCATCATGCTCAAATCATATTTAAAGAGGACCTTCATGCCCACACAACTTTATTAATAATATTCATCATATTCAATACTAGCTAGGGAATAATTCATAATTCCTTTACATTTAATAATGAAAAGGGCATAACTATTTTCTAGTTTAAGAAAGTGATGTGGGATTACCACACACTTCAATTCAACTCATTAAAATTTTCAAAGGCACTATTCATTCTATGCCACTTTATTTAACACATATCAAAACAGTATCAAAATTTATAATTAAAACCAAACACTCCAATAGGTGATTTGTATATATACTCATGGAATCCAAATAGGTGTGTAAGAGGGAACAACCAAATGGATGGATCACTTTTAGGTTGAAAACATAATATGAATTTGGGTTCTAACAAGTCATTAGGCTCTAAGAAATGAATACAATTCAAGGAAGATATAATTTAAGGGAAACTTGAAAAGAAATTGGTGTGTCAAAACATATCACATATTATAAAACAAGAATAAATCAATTTATAATTATTATACCACCTACCTCATACATTTACAACTTTCCCCATCTAGTATCGACCCCTGATCTGGTCCATATCGATAGAAAATCAAAGAACGGATCAGCCTTCCTAAAAATAGGTCATAAGATCCTACACCTAAATAACATTTTAAAGAGGAAGAAAAATAGATAAAGGTGAGATGTGATTGAATATATTACTGACATATATCCAATGATAGAAACGGTTCTAGAATCGGGCATCAAATTGAGATGTTATGGAAAATCCTAGTTATATAATTCTATGGAGCTCTCATGGGATAAAGAAGGCTCCCATGCATGAAAATGGAATAAAAGAAGGAGGGGTAGGATTTAATTATATTTAACATAACCCCCGTAAATTCACCCAAAAAAAACATAGGTGCATGGATGTCCAAACCGTGCACTAACCATTCTAGTTTCACTACCTTGGAAGGGTACCCTTACAGTTAGGGAAACCATGTGCCAACCATGTCATATGACTCTTTAAAAAAATTAAAGGTTTTTATTAGGTTTTAATCCCCTAGAACACTGTTAGGGAAAATTTTGCACCCTAATTTCTCCTCTGTCCAACACCTCATAGTTAGGAGAAGCAGTGCGGGCTAGTCAGACAGTTTCTAATAACTGTGAGAACTTGTTCTTTTCTCCACCGGCTGGGTTTTTGAGTTCATAAAAAGTCCCAGACACCCTTGAAATCTTTATAACCTCATAGGTAATCTATATTAGGTCTAAAATAAATAATTATACCAAATTTAAAAGGATCCATACTTCAGAGAAAAAATGGGTTCTTACAATATCCCCCCACCCCCTAAAGGAGCTCATCCCTAAGTTTTCCTTACAAGGGTGGAAATATTAATTTGAGAATAATTATGACCACTGAGCACATACATCATCCTTTAGTTACCAAGTCTCATCTTTTACCTAGTCTTGCTACAACAACACCCATACTAAAGGGACAAACCTTCCTCAGAAATCCTTTTGTTCTCCTATAAATGATGCATATAGGATATTCCTCAAAAGAATAATCAACTTCTTGCTCAACATACTTGGGATCAAAAGTATGAGATGAGTGGGAATGATATCAGAAAATCTATAAAACATGAAATATTTCATGCATGTCATGATACCTTTGAGGTAAAATCAACTGATAGTCTACCAGACTGACTCTCTCTAGAATCTCAAATGGCCTGAAAAATCATAGAACGAGAGTTTGTGTTACCTATGAATTCATATATTCCCAAGTTTGGGTTATACCCACAAGAATACATGATCCTCAAACTCAAACTCTAGAGGTCTTAAACAGTGATTGGAATAATATTTTTTCTAGACTTAGTGGTATACATCCATCTTCTGATAAAATAAACCAACTTATAAGTCTTCTAAATGAGATGAGGACCTAGTACCACTACCTCTCATACCTCTAACCAACATAGGGATGAATTACATAGACTACCATACAAGGCCTCATAGGGAACCATATTAATTGTTTCCTAATAACTGTTATTGTAGTTGAACTTGACAAGAGGGATATAATTCCCCCAATAACTGCTGAAATCAAGGATGCATGCTCAGAGCATGTCCTATAGAACCTGTATGGTCTGTTCTGACTGACCATCGATCTAAGGGTTGAAGGTTGTTCTCAAAACACCTATGTAACCATAGATTTCTACAACCCCTATCACAACCTCAATGTAAAATGAGAATCCCTATCTAAAATTATAGTTCAAGGGACCCCATGCATTTGGATAATCTCATGGAAATATAATCTCCCTATCTCATCAAATGATAAAGTCTCCTCGATAGAAAGGAAGTGGGATTATTTTGTTAGTTGATCCATGACTACCGAAACTGAATCACTACCTTGAGGTGACCATGATAATCCAACAACAAAATCCATAGCAACATCCTCCCTTTTCCATTCTCAGATAGTTAATGTCTATAACAAGGCAGCAGGTCACTAGTTCTCCACCTTCATCTACTGACAGGTGGAACACCTAGTAATAAAGACTTTTATCTAACACTTCATCCATAGACACAATACTATCGGTGCATATCATGATACATCTTGGTGATTCCCAGGAAAACTTCCCACTAAGAAGCATGTGACTCCCAAATCATCTCCTCTCTCATATCAGTGGGAACCTGGATATGCCCATGTATATATAGGATGTTGTCATCATCGATAGTCTAGTCTGATGGTGGGTCCTCACTAGTAATAATCTCTCATAGGACCAAATCCTTAGGATCTGAAAACTACATCATCTTCACCTTATTCAAAAGTGAATAATTCACTGATAGAGATGCAAGTACAAAATTTCTATGATGGTCTAGAACTTCTATATGCATCTCAAAAAATATATCCATTAGTTTTCCTTAACTACTGACCTCCTGAACTATATCTGTCTGAGTCATCCTGCTCATTGTATCTACAAAAATATTTCCTTTCCCATGTGTATAGGCTAGCTCAAAGTCAAAGTAAAATATATATTCAACCCATCTTCACTACCTAAGATTCAAGTCTCATTGTGTAAAAATTTACCTAAGGCTCTTGTGGTCTATAAACACCAAAAAATGCTCTCTCAGTAGGTAAATTCTACAACAGAGCAAGGAATGTATAATAGCTACTAAATTAAGATCATGTTTCGAGTAATTATTCTCATGATGCCTCAATTTCCATTACCCGTACACAATAACTCTATCTTTCTACATCAAAACTACTCCTAGATCAATACATAACACATCATAATGGACTGTATAACTCTTTCCCAATCTAGAAGAATCAGAATCATCAATGAATTAAATCTCAATTCCAAAACCTAAAATTCTATCTCATAGGATTCGTACCATATAAACTTCACACACTTCTTATTCAAGCATGTAAAGGGTATTTCTAAGCGTGATAAGTCCTGTATAAATTTTTTTTATAACCAGCTATCCAAATAAACTCTATATATAAAAGTTGTTCATGGGATTCTCCTAGTTAACCACATCTCTCACCTTATATGGATCAACTGAAACTCTTTCCTTTGAGATAATGTGACCCAAGAAGTGTATATTGTCGATCTAGAAGTGACATTTACTAAGATCAGCATACATCTAGTTCTCCCTAAGTGTAATAAAAATGATCTCAAGATGAGTAGCATGGTCTCTTTAAGTATTAGAATACACTAAGATGTCATTTATGAATACCCTAACAAAGAAATATAGATAGGGATGGAAAACCTTGTTCATAAAATTCTTGAAGATAGAAGGCATGTTTGTAAGACCGAATGACATCATGAGATACTCATATAATCCATACAAACTAAAAAATTCATACATGGAATATCTGAAGGTATGACCCAAATATGATGATAGCCCAATCTCAGGTTGAACCTTGATAATACCCTCTCCCCTCTAAGTTGATCAAAAATATCACCAATCTAAGGTAAAGGATATCGGTTTTTCACTGTAAGTTGATTCAAATTCGAGTAATCCATGAAAATCCTAAGGGTTTCATCTGTCTTCATGGTAAAAAGGACTGGTGAACACTAGGGATAGGTACTGAGCCATATAAAACCCTTGGCCTCCAAATATTTTAGCTGCCACTTGAGATCCTACAACTTAGTAGTATCCATCTTTTAAGGAGTAATGGATAATTGAGGATCTCCTAGAAATATCTTGATAATAAATTCCACCTCTCTCTTAGGAGGTATTCTTAAAAATTATTAAGGGGATACATCCCTGAATCAATCAAATATAGGATCAAACTCAGTCTAATTTAGTCCATGATCCTCCATCTAAGGGCTAGAAATCTGGTTCATCACTCTACCTAGCCTGAGATGCTCTTGTCATGATCCATTGTTCTGGACATACCAATCTCCCTTGTAAATATAAGTGTATTTTTCTAGTGATGTAAATGAAACCCTTCAGAGATAACAATCCACATATGTATGATAGGGAACCAACTAGTCTATCCCAAGAATAAAATCAAATCCATTCATATCGAGAATGAAGTGGTTCCATAAGAAACTATGGTTTCTTACCTCAAGAAAACCATCCTTAAACTGGTGTACACACTCTAATCATATACGTATAGGTGTATCAAATTCCATAATGACATAAGCGTACTCGACATAAATCCCAAGGTTCTCAAAAACAGGTACAGACATGAAATAATATGATGTACCGATATCAAATAAATAAAAAAAATAGTAGTGGATTCTAGAATATTACCTCGAATAGTAGATGGACCAGAATCCTATTTCTCTGGTATATTCTACTATAAATGGATATAGCATGATCCATGGCCTTGTTCAGCAACCTGAGTACCTAGATCAGTTCGAATCTATAGACGTTGTGTATCTAAAGCCTTGATACCATGTCCATGACATCATCCTCTTCCAATATAGCTAGTAGTACTACATCTTCCCACTTGGGGATTTTATACTAAACCTTATCTTGAAGGTGGAGTTAGCACGAATCCTCTCCCACTCAGAATAAATGATAAGGTCCTATAGAATCGCAAAAGATTCCCCAATCTACCATAGCCTCGATAGTCAATGAGGTCTCTGGTACACTAGTTTATTTTATTACTAGGCTTCCCATACTATTGGAATACCATTTAATTGTCTTTGGGTATTATATGGTTGTCACTACTCATGTGCATAGTCTCAAAGATTCACTTTTGACTACTAGTAGATCCACTATTCTATCTAGGTTCTAGGTCGCCTTGGATCACACCGTCTGCTTCCCTCAGGTTCTATTCAGTTATAAGGGCCTAGTTCATTATTTATGATACATTAGTAATCATAAAACATTCAACTAAGAATTAATATTATTCCTCATACCATCCTAAAGTCATCTCTTTTTCACTGACTCATCAGCAGTATAGATAGGTGTGAAGTGCTGAAGCTCTGTAAAATGAGATGAATAGTCCATAATTTTCATTAAACCCTATTTTAGGTTCATTAACACCATGGAACAATCATCTATTAGGGTGTAAGGGACGAAATAATCAAATAATATTGACATAAAATCCCACCAAGTCGCTTCCTAATACTGACTAGACGAATTTAGAATATCCCAACAACATTTGGAGGATCCTCATAGCATATTAGTTGCAAGTTTCACCATCCTCTTAGGAGGTGTCTCCAGATGATCTAATATAGACATAACAGTATTGATCCATAGCTATTCGGAATGTGGTCCTCTATCCCATGAAAGCATGGGTGTATTTAGCAGCTGGAACTCCTGAGTCAACTCTCCCATGGAAGGGGCAAAGCACGGAGCTCCCTATAAGGTCTGTATAATCTATAGGAAATATCCTCGAAACCAAGAATCAATATCCACATCAAGAATAGGAAGAGGTTCCACAAGAGGCACTACTTGAGGTATAATTATAAACTTAGGACCCACCTCCTCTAGGGAATGGTCATCACAAATCTCTTGGATTACGACCAAAGGACATCGTGGCGGTATTTATCTACGATTTCCAAACACATTTCTTATATTAAGTTTGATAATGTCAATAAGCTACCGACATAGAAATAGAACACATGAAAATCATTTCTATATAATAGTCGTACCCCTCTACCAGTTCAAAGAGTTATTTCTAGGTGATATAAACATTTATATATAACAACATAGATGTTTCCATCTTCCCACTACTAAGACCGAGACTGGGTTAATCTCTGTTTTTTTCAATTTTTCAATTTCATTTTAAATTCATAATTTCATTTTAATCTTATTTAAATGGTTTAACCAAATAGTTCACCAATTATGATCTATAAGGTCTCATACACATTATGAACCAAAGTGTGACATCCATCTAATACATACCATAACATGTTCCAGTCTATGTGACCAATGGTCCATGAATAAACGTGTATTGTTGACAACTTAGGGTTTTTCTATAGAGTATGTAAAAAAACTATTAGGTTAGGAAGGAACACTAAGTAGAAATTATGATTTCTCAATACCCTATAATAATATTTAGCAAATAACAATTCTATTTTTAACATTAAAATCACTCATGGAAATCACAGGAAATGAAAATGACACAATGCTTCTATATGGCTTGGAATATGCATAGCATGTTAATTCTTACAAGGTGTCTAATATGATGTATGGTCAATGATACCATTCCATATTCTAATTTGGAAAAAGATAAAAGATAAACCTCAATTATATCAATAGTAATATCACAATTCAATTGCTTTACCTAATAGTGGAATCAAATCAACCATAATAAGAAAAGAGTAGAAAATAGCAATTTCTATTCGGAGCAATTTGGATTTTCTCTATACATGGGTCAGCTACTCTCAAGAACAGATCATTATCAAACCCCATAACCATATTAATCTCCTTTATGTTATCCCAAAACAGTAAAGAGAGAAAAGAAAGAGTTCTGATACCACTTTGTGACGTACCGAACTTGGGTTCCACTAAGAGGTTCCCCAAGCCCGGTGGGCCACATAGCCCCAACCGCATCTCCTCAAACCCCAGAGGCATCCGAATAGTTGAGAGGGCCTTTGATGTGTCTTTGTAGATACTATTTCCTCATTAAAATAGTACCACATTGGTAAAATCAATAGATAAATAGCAGAATCATGTATAAATAAATGGCACAACAGAATTAGACACTATAAAGACTAGACTGATAACTTTACATAGCAGAATAAGATATAAACATCAAACAACTAATAATCAACTAATAACTAGAAAATGAATCATATAAAAAATGATGATAATTTATTTCATGTGTCTATAAAAAAGGAAAACATATATATAAGCAGCAGGAAATACATGTTGTATAAGATAAAAAAAAGGTACAAAAAGGACAAAATTCTATTCAAGAATCCTGAGATCCTACCAATCATCTACTACCAATTCTCTATCCTAATTCATGAAATAATTCACACATTTTTAAGAGGATGCTTCACCTTATCTATACCTGAAAGCATGTAGTCTGCCCAGGTACCATGGATAGCCCGAATATGGTGTGAGATAAATCTCAATAGGCCACCATCAATGGAATCTATAAATATCAATTCTATGTATATAACATGGTAATGTAAAAATATAATAAAGTAAATTAGGAATAATAACTATAAATGGGTAGGATCTAGTTCCTAAAGTAAACTAGGCTGACACTACCTACTTCGGTTTATTTTGGAATATCCTCGTAAAAGTATCAAGGCACGTAATGCTCAGAATCACATTTACAAGGGACGTCATTCATAATATCACATCAGTATAGGGGACTCCATGTTCAGTATCACAGCAGTAAGGGACATCATGACTAGTATCATAGTATAGGGATTCCATTCCTAAAATCACATATAGGTACACCATGCTCGGTATCACAAAAAGGGTTTTCATGCTCGTATAGTATCACAAGGGATGTAATGCCCATATAGTATCATAAGGGACAAGATTCCTGTATAGTGTCACACGGGATGTTATGATTTAATAGTATCACAAGTTACTTCCTTTCTGTATATTATCACAAGGGACATCATACCCATTTAAATTAAAATAGAATGGTCACCATGCCCATATATACATAACATGCATGGTGTTTATCATTCTCGCATCATATTTAAAGAGGGTTGTCATTCCCATTGAACCTTAGTAATAATATCTATTGGATTTAATATGATCCAAGGAATAATTCATAATTCCTTTTAATTTAATAATAATAAGGGAATAAACATTTTCTAGTTTAAGTAAGTGATGTGGGATCACCACTCATTTCAATTCAATTCATTAAAATTTCCAAGGGAACTGGTCATGTTATTTCACTTCATTTAATCTATATCAAAATGGTATCACCACGTATAATTAAAACAAAATTATCCAATCGGTGATTTTTATATATACTCATGGAATTCAAATAGGTATGTAAGATCCCAAAGGGATGGCTCACTCTAAGGTTGACAACTCAATATGAATTTGGGTTTTAAAAAGTCATCAGGCTCCAAGAAAGGTAACCAATTGAAGAAAGATATAATTTAGTGGAAATTCATGGTGAAACTGGCATGCACCACATATCACATATTATAAAACAATGAGACCTAAATGGTTAATTAGTATACCACCTACCACATACTCGTACAACTCTCTTCATCCATTATCAAACCTTGATCTGGTCCAGATCGAGAGAAAATAGAAGAACGAATCAAAGACCTGAAAATAACGCATATAAGCCTGCAGCTCAATAACTTTTTCAAGATAAAGAAAAATAGATAAAGGTTTAAGATGATTTAATAGCTTACTGGTGTGGATCTAATGAGATAAAATATTCTTGAATATGAAATAAGATATATAATTTATGTAAAACCCTAGGTCTAGTCTTCCATGGAGATCTCGTGGGAGAAAGAAGGCTCCCACACTGGAAAATGGAATAAAAGAGAGGAAGGGTAGGATTTAATTATTTTTAAGGAAAAACCTGTAAATTCACCCAAAAAATAGGTGTGTAGTTTGGATGCATAATTGGATAAAATATTTTCCAACCATGTAAGTCTCACAGCCTTAGAAGGGGGCCTGCATGGTTAGGTCGCATGGTTAGGGAAATAGTGTGCCAATCATGTGATATTCCTATAGTAAAAACTAAATATGTTTTACATGGGAGTGTGGACTCTAGAGCACGGTATGGGAAAACATTATACCTAGCTTGATCCTCTATCTAGCCCCCACACAGTTAGTATAGAGCGTGTTGTCTGGGTCACACGGTTTCTACTAACCATGCAGCCAAGTGCTTTTCTCCATCGGTTGGGGTTCCGAGCTCTGAAAAATCCCAAGACACCCCCTGAAACTTTTATAACATAATATGGAATCCATATTACATCCAAAATAAATAATTATACCAAATTTAAAAGGATACATACCGGATAGAAAAACTAGGTTCTTATGCCTCTAAACACCCTTCAAAGAAGCATCCCCATCATAATACTCTAACAATCCATCCCTGATTCAATTATTAAATCATACCATACTACTTTAAAAAAAAGTAAAAACCAAGGGGCATGTCAATAAAGTTAGAAACACATAATAAAAAACTTTAATTTCATTTTCCATGTGGTAATTACAAATAATAAACTTATTTGAAACTTAATATGGTATCAATATAATCCATTTTCAATTATTTCAATCCAAGAGAACCTTTATAAAAAATGAAATAACACAAGTCCTCCTATTACTTGAAATTCAACTAAAATATTTTATAAAATGATTCAAGTGTGAGAAACCCATTTTCCCCATAAAAATTTACCAAAATCAATCATAAAATATTTAAAACTCATAAAGAAGTTACATATAAATTAAATATTAATTATTTCACTAAAAACCCACTCTAGGAATTTAATCAAACCCCTAGATTGAAATAATATATATAGATAATAATTACACACCAAGTGTGTGGAATAAAACCTTGATATCATGTGAGGTTTTAGGAAAAATGATGAGAAATAAAAACAAGGTAATAATAGAAACTAGGTATAGGTTTTATAGTAAGAAAAATATCATTTTAATGAGTCAAGAATCTGAGGTATCTTGTACAAAAATAAATGTAATGATTCACCTTCTGTTAAAAAATGAATCTATTTTAAAGAGAATTTATTCCACCAAAAGATATGGTATGGAACCTTATATGTCCATGAGAATCCATAACATAATAAAACCTCAAATAAATTCCATGAAAGGTGAAACTGTAGGTCACTATGACCATTCTAGGGAAAATTGGAGGTGAAGAGAGAAGGAGAGGATGGGAAAATATTTTTAGGAATAAATCTTGAATAATATCCAACCTTTACTGATAAATCACTAAGAAAGTGTCCAAAGATGAAGGAGAATTAAGGGGGGATGAAATATAGTGGATAACCAATGGAATGAGGGTTAAAATAGAGGTTGAATCACTCAAACACAATTTTTACAAAAAAATATTTATGTTTTAATAAAAATAACAACTTAGTTTTAAGGTTTAGTAAACTATGAAGATTATACTGCAAACATATTTTCAACATGTAAGTGATATTTTCACAGTTCGCGAAAAAAATGATCAAACTATGAAACATTAAAACTTTCACAAAACCTAAAAAATTCACCCCAAAAAATATAATAAATTCCTCCATTAATGAGTTAATGAAATATATATCATGTAGTGACATTGTGGGTGTCACAATTCTACCCCAATGATGTATCCTTTTTCCCTAAAAAGTCTTTATAAATTGATAACCCAGGAAAAGTATTTGAGAATTCAACTTATCCTCAATATATCAATAGACTCAAACTCTTAAAAAATTGATGATTATTACACATTATAGTAAAAATATATAGAAACATAATCACTATATTAGGTGAGGGTGGGTAAGGTAAATGAAAGGACCCAAAATGGAGTTTTCTACTATCAAGAGAAGATTCATTGGGGGTATCCCCACCTTTTATAATTTTCATATTGTCATACAGTATTTATAACTCTATAGAAAAAGAAAAAATGATGTCATAAGGAAGACATCATGATCACTTTATTTTTCATAATAAGACAAAGAAGACACTCACAAAACACTTTCACTACTAACACCATTCATCTTGAGAAACTTCCAAAACCAAAGGTCATTCCACAAAATTTATAATTTATGAACATGATAAGAAAAATTAGTCATTGATCACCATAAATTACCTATAGATAAAACTTCACAAGTAATTTCACTTCTAAAAATTTCAAAAAAATAAAAACCACAAGTTCAAAAGAGTACCTCAAATGGATACCCTCCCATGTTTTGTCTTAACACCCTTATAGAATCATTGGAGATGACCTAGATGGCCACAACCATGATAAATATGCATGGATAGTATCTTTATACCTTCTCCACCTTCTAGAACAAGCATGTCCCACTTCCTATTTACACCACTCAAACCTTTCTAATTTTTACATGAAATAGAGGAGACTATATTGCATCCATAGAGTTTAGAAAATAGGGTATCTATCTCTAAGTATCAAGACACTATTACAAAATAAAAGGGTTTGACATACATGTGTAACCTTATCTAGATACTCTTATTAAGACCCTTTTTGGAACTTTAAGCCTTTAAAATATTTTCCAAGATTATTTTAGTAAGATAACACAAAAATTCATATAAATTCCCAGTGTATTCTAACACTAATTTATCACCCTATAGACTACAATATAACTCTATAACATCTGACACTTTTATAGATTCAGGGTAAATTTTTTGAATGAATGATGTATTGAAATTATCCCATGAATATTCCTTCAATTTCTTGTCCTAAATAATGAACTTAGACCATTTCAAATTGGGACCTTCAAGCATTAATGTGGTGAATTTAAACTTAAAACTCTCTTGTATCTCAATCAAGTGAATGATTTCTTCAATCTCTTTAACCACTCTTCCAATATAGATTAAATCTTCTCCCCTCTGAATATATGAGTACTACAGTCCTGAAATTCTTGTTCCTAGTATCAAACTAGATGTGGACTAGGACCCGCACTATTTCCCAAAACTTGAACACCATAGATGATAGATACACCCAAAATAGGGCCACCTAGAGTGGTGGCTTGATAAAAATTATCTTTCATATATTTTGAAGGATTAATAAGGAATTTCTTGGATGGAACAAGTCTATAAAAAAAGAACATAAAATAAAATAAACTGGAAATCCAATATCCAAACATTTTGAATCAAATATTGGGAAGTGAAATAAAAATAATATATCACCAAAATCCAAATACCATATTTCAACATTATAAATGAAAGAACCCATCAAGGTAAAACCAAGTTGATAAGAACAATTAATTTTAAACTAAAAACATTTCATAATAGACTTTGAAATACCCTTTTTTAAAAACATCCTAAAATAACACTTTAGTAAATTCACTCTTATCTTTTGAAATAAGAAAATAAATTTAGAATCCAAGAGTATAAAAAGAAAATTAAATTATAGATGATCCCTCAAAACACTAAAACTACTTTGTATCCCATAACCATTCAATAAATCTAATTTTATATTCCAACTTCTTGTGAGGCATGATTTTTAGTAATGTTATTACAAAATCATTATATATATATCACTTATATTTAATTCCCCACCCATTAAAACACCCATCAGGGTAGAATTTATAAAAAAGGCATCAACTTATTTTAAACATGAATATTTTGTTATGAAAATACCATGAAAATATCTTATCACCATTTTGAAACTCATATAATCCATCCTTTGAAAAATATACCTAATCTCAAAATATTCCAAAACCCATCTCAATTTACCTAAGACAATTCAAATCATATAAAATCAAAATAATTAAAAATAGAGGATATCATTAAAATAAGTAAATAAAAGCAATTAAAATCATTTACATTCATAAAAAACCATAAGAATTACAAAATGGAATTTAAAATAAGGAAATCATATAAAATCCCAAAATTATCACCGTGCACAGTTTGGATGTATGGTTTGTCAAATAATGTACAAAAATTTTGGTCCACACTAGATTGATAGGATTTTATACATAGACTAACTATATAATTTTACAAATAGTGTTATAAGTGTGAGTTTCACAATAAAACCCATTCAAGTGGGTCACGTGTTCTACAACCCATACACCCTAGAAAATCCCTCCAATCCTCTATTATTTGATAATAAATTCCTCAAAATAAAAAATTAAATCAAAACACAATTCAATTGCTTATTTCCAAATCTCTCGTGGTGATTTAAGGATAATTACAATGATTGTTGGACAGAATCCCACTCATAACCAACCCCACAAGTCCCGAAGTTCCTATCTTCTATATACCATGACTTCTAGGATATAGAAACCCATAAAAAATATTTGATACCATTTTATAATGAACCAACATAATTAAACCTGACATATCACTAGATTTAATTGTCCAAAAGTAATGAGGCACATTCTTGGTCCCTATAAGTTGGAAACTAGTATTAGGGTATCAACCCACTCAACTTGAGAATTATTTTTCCTAATAAAACCTAATGTTAAAGGAACCTCCACCTAAAAGTTCTACATGATCATTACAGATGATGGAAAATCATTCATAATAAATAGGAAATTTATAAAATATAAAAACCACCAAAAATGGAATAATGACATAAAAGAGAGTCCCACAATAGACATAACCCATAATTATAACCAACATCCCAACTTTAATGCAATAACAAAATAATACAGTGATGACACGAAAGGAGATAAGATAATGAGGCATTATAAAATATGAAACCAAAATCCATAATAAAAATATAATCTAAAAATATGACCAACTACCATCCACTAGGTAGAAAGTTAACACCCTTCTATTTCAATCTCTATCACCCCAAACCTAAATCTCAGTCACTCCCAATACCTAACAAATTGGTCAAAAACTATATAAGATGAAGAAAAGGGTTTCATACACACATATAGTGTCTATTTATGGTGTGTTATAAACATTCTTGGTAGGATTCCACCAAGTAATATTTATATTTTCTTTTGTAAATAATTCCATCTGCACTATTTTTAAATATAATATGCATACCCCTTTTTTTGTTTTAATAAAATAATAAAAATATATTTTTTTCACTTTCACTTTAAAAAACCAAGTTATTTCAAAATAATACAAGATTAAATGATAAATTGTTTGGAGTAAAACATTGAATTTAAAGAAAATAATAAACTTCTCTTAGAATAAAGGTTAGACTTATAATTTAAAAACAACACTTTACATTTATTTTGAAAACACCTTTTTAAAGACAATAATTTTTAAATAAAACTCCCCAAAATTATACATTGTATGTTTCAAAATTATTTTAACATAAATAAATATTTTTTCAAAGAAAATAAATTGTAATTTAAATCATAATCCTTTGGTTTTCCTAAAACAACCCAAGTTTTATAAGTAAATGAGAATAGGTAAAATGAAAAACTTCTCCAAAATAAATATTAATAATTATAATAAAGTGATATTGTAATATGTGGAATAAAAATATATAGTGTCATAGTATAATATAAATAAAATAAACTAATAATTAAAATCTAAAATATAATGATATGATAGGAGTAATTAAAAAAATCCTTAGGGGAAAACACTTAAGGAACCAAGGAGATATTCTTGGACACAGCTAAATTTTGAATTAGCATATAGATAGATGATGATCATAAACTACACTTACACTTGGTTTGATATTCCCAAGCCAATCTAGGTATTAAAAAATCCCTATTCATGTCAAAATCATACACTAATGAAATTAGTCAGTGCATTATCTAAAATAGTGTAGTAATTGCCTCTCTAACTTCTACTTAGCTACCTAGGGTTTTTCAAAACATAAACTGAATGTGGAAAATCAAGGAAATATATCACTGAATAATATCACAATAAAAAATAATTTTCTCATACCTCACCTCAAAACACCCTTCAAAGAAACATCCCCAACTCAATATTTAAAAAATCTAACCAGGATTCAATTCTCACATCAATAACATATCACTTTATAATAAAACAATAACCATGGGTCATGTTCACAAGGGTAAGAATACAAAAAAATCATTTCATTCTTCAAACAACTTTACACATAAGAAACCTATTTGAAACTAAATATAGGCTCAATATAAACCATCATCATTCATTTAAACCAATATAATATTTATAAAATAATTAAATGACACAATACATTCTTACTTGAAATATAACTAAAAATTTGTATAAAATGATTCAAGTGTGAGAGCATACTTTTTTATATAAATAAAGTTACCAAACATAATCATGAAATCATCAAAACTCATGAATTATTTATCTATAAATGAAATCTTTAAGTCTTTCATTAAAATACACTCTAGTCATTTCATTAAACACCTAGAGTGAAATAATATATCTAGAGAATAATTCTACACCATGGATGTGGAATGTAACCTTGATGTCATGTGAGGTTTTATAAAAAAGTTATTAGAAATAAAAACATTAAAAACATAGTCACTTAATATAGTATTTATAATTAGGATAGAATAATTTGAAATAGGCAACCATCTATGGTTTCATAGAAAAGGAGTGTAAATATTCACCTACTAGTAATCATTAAATCTAATTTCAAGTGGATCTATTCCACCAAAAGATAATGTCAGAGAACTTTATATGGTCATGATAAGACCTAACATAACAAAAACCCAAATAAATTTTATTTAATATGATACCCTTGGTATCTATGACTATTCTAGCATAAAATGGTACAATAAGAGAGAATAAGAGGAGAGATGCATATTTTGATGAAGGAATCTTGAATAATCACTAACTTTTTGTACAAAATCACTTAAAAAGTATCCAAAGATAAATGATAATGAAAATGGTATGACCTCTAGTAGATATCAAATGGAATGGGGGTTAAAATAGAGGAATAATCACTTAAAAATAATTTTATAAAAAAATTATTTAGGTTTTAATAGTCATCACGTTTTAGCTTCAGGGTTTAGTAAATCATGAAAAATTCCTGAAAATTCTACTGGAAACATATTTTAAGTTGTATGTGATAGTTTTTATTGTTTGGTAAAACCATTATCAAGACATGTACCTTTTAAACTTTCCCAAGAACCAAAAAAATCACCATAAGTAGCTAAGAAATCTATCCAGTGATTAGAAAATAAAATATATCTCATGTAGTGAAATTATGGGTGCCAAAATTCTCCCCACCATGCCCCTTTATGCCCCTATAAATTCCTTAAAAATTGATAATTCAAGATAATTATCTGATAATTCAAATTATCTTCAATATATCAATAGACTCCATCAAATAAAATATTTTTATTTCAGGAGAAATTTTAAGGAAAAAGTGGGAAACCAATAGTATATAATTCATAGAATTCGAACCTTATAAGAGATAGTTGTGTCATTCCAAAAAAATTAAAACAATTAGAGTTTTTAACCTTTTATAGATGACATTCACTAGATACAAGTGATCGCTTATCAAATGCCCAAATAGTTTAGTAGTATTTATAAACTAGATACATGATTGGATCTTATATTTACATTTAAGAACATAAAATATAATATAGTATATTCTTTTTGAACATTATTATTACCTATATAATATCCTTATATATCAATCATAGTAAAATTATTAGAATCCTAGGTAAAGAAAACACAAGAAAGGGGTGAGCTAAGATGCTCCGTAAGGGAATGAATATAGGGGCAGCTAACATATAATAAATAAGGCATGAATAATTTTATAGAAATAAATGATAATCAAATACTTCCATATAAATAATCATATGAGATTGAAAATTATCCATTTATAAAATATCTATTCAAATAATCACATGGATATAAATAATGAATTTCATAATTTTGGAATGAATAATTTTGAATATCTTAAACTTGTTGTCGAGGCCTTGGGCCAAGACATATTACATAAATGGGCAAGACCTTGGCCAAATACCCAACCTATTTTATCTCATGAGACTTACTGATGCATTGAGGTTCTATGTAATTATAGGCCCCCACCTACACTTAATAATTCTAATGAATTCATTATATAGATAAATAATAAAAAATAATCAATATTCCTTAATGATCAATAATTGTCTGTATTGGAAGAACTAACATATGGAATACTAATACATTCCCTAGTAAAATGATAATAATTCATAAAAATAAATATGTTGGATGGTATTAAATATATTATATCCTCAATAAATCATAATATTCATAAAAGAATGTTGAAATAGATAAAAAAATACTTTAAAATTATCATTAGAAATTTTCCTCAGGAAAATACAGTTTTCATTTTGAGAATAATTATTTAAAATATAAACATTTCCAAAATATTAGGAAAAAATTACTTCGGAAAGAACCATGAAAAAATATAAAGTAATATTCCTAAAAAATAATAGTTATTAGGGCAGTAAAATTCATTTTTATGGTAAATTATAAGATAAGGATTTCATTCACACATTTAGTAAGAAAGTGCCTCATTCAGAAAACAAAAATAAGATTCATTTTAATAAATTTTTTGTGAAAAATTAAAACATGGGTAAAAAATTAAAAAATAATTGAATAAAATAAAAATATATATATTTTTAAAAAAACACATATATGGATGAAAAATAATTCTAACTGGAAGAGGATAAATAAGGTCAAATTTTCTTAAAAAAAATTTGAATCAAAGAGAAGAAAATGATACTAAAACTTAAAAATTATAAAAACAACCAAATTAGAAGAAAAATTAAAGTATTTTATCAAATAATTTACATATAATTTCCTTAACATAAATTCAAGCATAAAAAATCTGCATTAAAGTGGGATTAGACTATGAAACCCTTACCACTTTGGTAACTTTGGAATCATAAGACCCATGTAAGAATAACTTAAAATGAAACTCTAAATATAATAAAAGTTATAATATACCAAATATACAATTTAAAATTTTAATTACATACACCTCATAAACATAAATAGTTTCATAGCATCAAACATGTCTCAATAAAATAATATTGAGACAAAAATCCTCTATCTCATATCCAACTTTCTTTGTAAGTAATTTTAACCTCCAGTATGATAAATTTAAATTTATTATAATTATAAAAAATAACCATATAAATACTTATATTATCATATATAATCCTATTAGATCATTATATTTCCCATTTATTAATAATTATTTATTGAAATTGTTATTTTCAGGTGTTAACTGTTTTATTTCTCATGAAAGTTTCAGTTCGATAGTTCTAGTCCTTGTACTTTGATAATTGTTCCATAATATCTATAATATTAATCATTTAAGAAATATTATATTTAATAATTATATATAATTTTATAACCATTCATATAAAGTGTTTATGAATATTTAATTATATCACTTTGTGGATACGGGAGGTTGCATATGCCCATGAGTGATGTTTGCACTTTTTAATGGATAGAACAATGAAAAGTTAAATAATAATTCCAAATTAAAAAATCATTATTAAATATTAAATATAATATATATTAATTTAATATATCCTTTTTACCATCCATGGAAATTGGAAATGAAAAATGAATCACATCACCTCATAGAGGTGGTAGTCCACACGTACACATGAGCGATATTATCATTTTCCAATAAAGGAGGTGGTAAAATTTATGATAAAATATTATTATTTTAGGAGAATAATTATTTCATAAATATAATATATAAAAATTTAATCTATAATAATAACCAATAATTAAAGTTTTTGATGTAAAATGGTTCATATTATTATGTGGAGGTGATAGTCCACACGTACGCACAAGCGATACTTTCACTTCCTGTTTGATGGGAAAGAGTGTGTATTTTAGATTTTCTATAATCATAATAACATTTAATTATATTTAGGATACTAAAGTTATTTTTTATGATTAATAACACATATTTAAAGAGTTATAAGAATAAATATAACTAAAACATTCAGTTAGAATCTATATATCATCTACAGACAACCTCCTTTTCTTTACACCTTAATCCCTCTTTGGTTGGTATTATACCCATATTAAGACCTATAAGATGTGGGTAGGGGATTTAGGAGGGTATTTTGGTAGTTATTTTCCTAGATAATATGTTATTTTAGTGTGGGGGATTGTAGAGGTGTTTTCCTTTTATAAGTCAGAGAGAATACACAATTAATATTTTTGAAAAGATTAAAATATATTAATGTATTAATCAGAAAAATGACAAAAAAAAGATCATTTATGAATATGATATGATATGGGGTCTAAATATTTCCATAAAATATGTATTAGATAAGTTTTTATTTCATTTTAACCCTAATCACTTTAGTTTAACCCCTAAGTAAACCAATTTTGACCTTAACTATTGTAACAAATTTCTATTATTTTTACTATTCATTTTGAAAAAAAAAATTAAATTGACCTTATTAAATAATATTAATTATTCTTATTAAAAATATTTAATCCATTTTATCATATTTAACACAAATAATTTAAAAAATTTAATTTAAAATTAAACTGTAAAATGTGATGAAAAGTAGTTTTCCAAAAAAATGTTTTATTACATATAAAAATATTTTATACCAAAATAAAGATTAAAATTGGTTAAAATGAAAATAATTGGATTATTAATAATATTAATTAACTAATTTTACTTTTAACCCATTTTAAAATAAAATTTCACTTTATAATTACTTTAAATGAAAATCCAATATTCAATAAAATTTGTATTTTTCACCATTCACTAAAAAATTAATAATTTTAGAAAAATACAAAAATTCACCTTAAGTTAATTTTTATATGATGGTTTAAAAAATAGTATCCATTTTATTAAATTAAATTTCTAAAATTGGAAAAAATAATTATATTATCCTTTCACAAAATTCTATAAACCCCATTTTTGAAGAAAATGTATTTTTAAAGCATAAAATGACCTTCTTCCATTAATTTTATAATTAAATGAATGTTAATTAATTAAATTGAATATATAATATAATTTTTCATTAAAATAATTTGTAAATATTTATTTATTTAATATATTATGATAAAAATACCTTACACACATAAAAATAGTTTTACTGAAAATCTAACTTTTACCTTCAAACGATTTTATCTTCATTTCCAACAAAATTAATTTAGATATAAATAATATATATATATATATATATAATTTAGATATAAGTAATATATATATATATATAATTTATATTTATCCAACAACCATATATATAAAATTCCTATCACACTTCTATATATAACCTTATATGATTAACTAAAATTTATTCATTTACTTCTCTTTCATTATGTTTATCGTATTTCTAATTATTTTGCTTGTTTTAATTATTAAATTTGGTTGTCCTAGGATTCATTGAAAACCATGAGGATAATGAATTTATATTTTTTTATTTATTTGTGTGTTTGTGTGTGTTTACTCCACTTTTAATTTTCTTTATGTTATTTTATAATTCAACCTCATAATGTATTAATTTTTAACATTCATTATAATATTTTACTTCAAAAAAAAGTATCATGGTTCATTTTAGTTTAATGTTTCATATATAATAAGATATAAAATATATTATTTATATAAAATAAATTCTAAAATATTAGGTTGCTACATTATCACCTCTCAAGAGTCCATACATATGTGTCTCTATCTCTAAGAATCAAGATATTATTTATACATAAGAAGGTTGATTAACAATGGAAGCTTTAACCAGATACTCAGATGAAAAACCTTTATAAAACATTGTGTCTTTAAAATATCAGCTGGGTTTATTTTATATATATATATAGAACTAACTAAAAAAATACCAATAAATTCTAACACTGATTTATCACCCTTATAGCTGCTGTATAACCCCATAGCCTTCACAAAGTTTCTAGATTTAGGGTACAGATATTGAAGGAATGATTCTTTGAAACTATCCCATGATTGGAACTTCAGTGGAATGTCCTAAATAGAAGACTTCCACCATTTCCAATAGGGACCTTAAATCATGAACATAGTGAATCTAATATTTAAATTCTCTATTATCATAATCGAGTTGAAGTTTCATTAAATTTTATTCTAAGACTTCTCTACTTCTGAGGAAAACCTACTCCCCTATAAATATATAATGATTGTAGTTTTTAAATTCTCATGTTCAATCTCTAACTTGACGTAGACTAGGACTCACACTACCACCCATAACTTAATCCCCACAAATAAAATATTCACCCAAACTAGGATCAACTAGGGGATCATATTATGATAAATCATCCATATCATATTTTTAAGGATTAATAAGGACTTTCTTGGATGGAAAAAGTATATAATAATAAGAAAATTAAGAAAAATAAACACATTACCCAAAATTAAATCATTTAGAATCAAATCTTGAGTAATAAAATTACTAAAATATCACTATAATCTAAATATAATATGTAAAAACAATAAAGGAAATCACCTATAAAGTTCAAACCAAACATGATATGAATAATTAATTTTAAACTAAAAACATTTTATAAGAGACATTGAAATTCCCTTTTGAAAAAAAAAACTAAAGTAATGGTATAGTAAATGCATTTTTCTCTTTTAAAACTAGAAAAACAACGTTTTATCCAAGGGTATAAAATAAAAACACATTTTAGAGAATCCATCAAAATCATTAAACCACTTTTTATCCCTCAACCATTATATAAATATAATTTTCTATCCCAATCTTCCACAATGCATTCATTATATCAAGGGCATTCCAATATCACCATATAAAGAACTTACATCAAATATCTAACCCATAGAATCACCCATTAGGGTAAAATTCATAAAAAGGTAATCAACTTCATTGAAACATAAATATTTCATTTTTAAAATACCATGAAAATTTTTACTACCTTTTTCAAGCTCATATAATCCAAACTCTAAAAAATTAACTTGAACTCAATACCTTCTAAAACCCATCTCAATTTACCTAAAAAGTTATAAAGGATAAAAGAAGAAAATTCAAAGTATAGAAAATAAAAACAATTCAGAAGAGGGAATCTCATTGAAATGAGTAAATAATACTAATTGCAATCATATAAATTAACAAAAAAACATAAGAAACAAAGGAAGGAATTTAAAATAGGAAAATCACATAAAATCCAAAAAAATTTATTGTGCATGGTTCATCCACACGGTTTATCAAACTATGTTCCAAACATACAGGTCACACAGGATATCTAGGATTGGATTTATGATTTGACCACAATATTTTATAAAACATGATTTAATAATGTGGGGAACACTAAAACCCATACAATTAGGTTGTATGGTTTCATCACATAGTCGGTAGCCCATGTTCCTTAACCATGCAGCTAATAAAATCACTCTAACCCTCCATTATTCAACCTAATATTCCTTAAAATCTAAAATTAAATCAAAATACATTTCAAATACTCATTTATAAAAATATATTAGGTACTTAATTCTCCTTATGATGAAAATTTTCTAGACACTCACTCATAACTTACCCTTCAAGTCTTTATGTTCTTATCTCCTATCACCCATGACTTCCCAAATATCATAAACCAAAATTGTGCTTTGATAGAATTTTATAATGAACATTCCTAGGTAAAACTGACATGTCATTTGGTTCATTCCACCACAAGGGTTGAGGCATGTTCTCGATTGCTACAGGCTTGAAAATACAGTCAAGTTATCAACATCACTCAACTTAGGAATTATTTCACTTAATAAAATAAAAATTCAAAAGAACCACCACTCAAAATATTGGCATGAACATTCCAAATGATGGAACATCATGCATAATACATAAGTAGTTTATAAAATTTAAAACCCACCAAACATGGAATAATAACATAAAATAGAATCTCAAAAGAGATATAACTTATAATTTCAACAAATATACCAACATTAATGAAATAAGTAAAAAATATGGTAATGACATGAAATGATAGAATTCGATGAGGCACTATACATAATGAAACCAAAATCCATACTAAAATTATATACTAACACTACTTCAAAAATGGGCAAGGGAAGCGCTACCCTTTTATCAGCGCTAAAAAAAGCACTGATAAAGGCGGCCTTTATCAGTGCTAAAAAAAGTGCTGATAAAGGTGGGGCCTTTATCAGTGCTAAAAAAAGCACTGTTAAAGGTGACCCTTTATCAGCGCTTTTTTTAGCCCAGATAAAGCCCCCCCCCCCACTTTATTAGCACTTTTTTTAGTGGCGCTGATAAAGAGGGGCTTTATAAGCGCTTTTTCCTAGTGCTGATAAATTTTATGTTTAAAAAAAATCATGAAAAATAATATATTGTTATATAAGTATATTTATATTGATATAAATATAATATATATTTTTAAAATATGTTTTAGATAAGTATAAATAGACTATTAGATTTTAATATATAAAAAATTTAGTGAAAGTGGCTTTAAAATATTTTAAAAAATATAATTAATTAATAATTTGCTAATTATCATAAATTAAAAATCATTTAATAACAATTTTAAGACACAAAAAATCAAAAATAATAATAAAAGATCAAAAGATAAGTTGAAAATGTAACTCAAACTTCAAACGGCCATAACTTTTTATCCGGGTGTCCATTTGAGCTCTACAGCATATCAAATCGAAGTCTGTGACGATCTCTACATGGTAGTGACTTAGGAAAAGCCTTAGTCACATTTTTAGAGGCCAAAAAAGGCCCAGAAGGACTCCAAAATTGAGTTTTTAGTCGGGATACCCTGATTTGATAACATTCAAACAGGTATAACTTTTGATCCGGATGTCCTTTAGGCCTGTACCATATATCATATCGAAGATTTTTTTCATTTTCTTCAATTTTACTATTTGTGGAGTTTAAAGAGGCTTCTGGATTATAAGTTATGATCGTTTTAACATTCTATGGATTTTTAAAAACACATATATGTGTATTTATTCGTAAATGTATATATGTGTGTGTGTGTGTCTTTGTGTGTGTTGTATATATGTATGTATGTATTTATTTATTTATTTATAAACACATATAAAAAAATATTTTATAAATGTATTTAAAACTAATCTTATAAATGTATATTATTATACAAATAAATATATAGATAAAAATTATAACTAAAAATATATATATAAATAAATATAAATATAAATTAATATAGGAATAAATAGATATATACTAATATATGAATAAATATATATGTATTAATATAACTAAATATATTTATATTAATATGAATCTATATTATTATATGAATAAATATAACTATATATATATTAATATTAATATATGAATAAATATATATTAATATTAATATATAAATAAATATATATGTATTAATATAACTAAATATATTTATATTAACATGAATCTATATTAATATACGAATAAATATAACTATATATATAAATAAATAGATATATCATTAAATAGAAAAAAACGAAATGACATAGTGGTAAAGGTGCAGGTGCGCAAGGGGGAGGTCACGGGTTCGAGTTCTAGTGGAAGCAAGGAGGTGCGCACGGGGGGAATGTGATGGACACACGGGTAAGGGAAGCACACTGGAGTGGTCCACCTAGCACTGATAAAGGGGGTCAAGCGCTGTTAAAATCTCCCCCCCCCCACGAATTATATATTCTTATTTATTTTATTTTATTTTATTTTACTTTTATCAGCGATGATAAAGGGGTCTTTTATCAGTGCTAAAAAAAGCACTCATAAAGGACCCCTTTTATCACTAATTGTTTTAGCACTGATAAAAGGGGTCTTTTATCAGCGCTTTTTTAGCGTTGATAAAAGACCCCTTTATCAGCGCTTTTCTTAGCGTTGATAAAAGGGACCCCCCCCCCTCCCTTTATATTCGCCTCGATTAACAGTGCTTTTTTAGCGTTGTTAATGCCTTTTCTAGCACTGATAAAATCCATATTTGTAGTAGTGTAAAATCATGACCAACTTCCATCCAACATTTAGAAAGAGAGCTCCCTTAAATTTTTACCTTCATCACACTCAAAAAAATATCATGGTCACTTTAAATACCCAAATAATCTACCAACACCTATATAAAATGAATAACAGGGCTACATACACACATATAGTGTGTGTGTGTGTGTGTGTGTTTAGGGTTTGAGCTAAAAATACCCAATATTATCCCACCAATTACTCTTTATATTTCCTTTTATAAATAATTCTATGTACACTAGTTTGTAATAAAATATACCAAAGGATCCCTTTTTGTTTTAGTAACTTAATAACAAGAGATTCTTTATCACTTTCAATTTAGAAAATCAGTTTGTTTCAAAACATGGTAATACAAAATCATAAATTATTGGGATTAAAATATTTAAATTAAAAAATGATGAACTAATCTAGGATTAAATGTTACACATATACTTTAAACTAACACTTTACATTTATTTTGGGAACACCATTTTTAAATACACCCATTTTTTATGAAAACACCCTAAAACTATGGTTTTAATATCTCAAAATTCTTTCACCATAAAATACATATTTTTTAAAGGATAATAGTTTGGTATTTAAATCATATTTCTTTGGTTTACGTTGAATAACCCAAGTTTTATGAGTAAATAATAATAGGTAAAATCAAAAAAATATCCAAGGTAAATATCAATAATTATAAAAAGGGTATAATGAAAGATTTGGAATAAAAATATAAATAAATGTTGGAAGTTTTGTGCCATAATATAATTGACATAAACTAATCATATAAAGATCAAATTTAATTATAACCCACAAGTAATTAAACAACAATCATCATGGGAAAACACCCTAGGTACGAAAAAGATGAACTTAGACACAACTAAACAATTAATCATCATATGGATAGTTGATAATCATAAATTGAACTTGCCCTTGGTTTTCTTTTAACTATCCTCCATAAGTAGTAATAAATCCATAATTATATAGAAATAATACACTAAGAACACTAGTCATTGCATAATCTTAACTAATGTAGTAATCATCCCTTAAACTCTCACTCAGCTACCCAAGGTTTCCTATGACATAAACTAGAGGTGAGAAATCAATGAAATACATATCAAGATAATATCACAACAACCAAATAATAAATTTATGACTCACCTAAAAACACTATTTAAAGAAACATACCCTACAAAATACTCTTAAAATCCAACCAAGATTAAATTATTACATCTACCATATCACTTTACTACCAAAAAAACCAAGGGGCATGTCAATAAGGGTAGAAACACATAATAAAATATTTAATTTCCTTTTCCAGATGGATGTTACACATTAGAAACTTCTTTGAAACTAAATATGGGCTCAATATAAATTATCATCAATTATTTAAAACTAGGATAACATTTATAAAATAATGAAATAACACAATTACTCTTCCTAATTGAAATTCAACTAAAACATTTTATAAAATACTTAAGTATGAGAAAATACTTTTTCCCATAAATCAAGTTACCAACATAAATTATAAGATCTTTAAGATTCATGAAGATGTTATCTATGAATGAAATTTTATGTATTTCATTGAAACCCCACTATAGGAATTTCATCAAACACCTATATATAAATAATATTTTTTGGATCATAATCCCTCACCTCGGATGTGGAATAGAACTTTGATTTCATGGGATGTTTTCGAGAAAATGATTATAAATAAGCACATGACAATCACATTCAATTAGTATAGGTTTTATAATAAAGAAAATATCATTTTAAATAGGCATACACATGGAATTCAAGGATTTATAAACAAAAACCAATATAAAGAGACACATACTAGTAATTAATGAATTCATTATCAAGATGAGTTATTCCACCAAAAGAGAAGGGAATGGAACATTGGGTGGATATAAGAATCCCTAACATAATAAAACCAAAAATCAATTTCATGAAACATGAAACCATAGGTAACCATAACAATTCTATGGAAAAATCTGAGTAGAAGATAGAATAAGAAGAGAAGATAATGTTTTGATGATGAAATCTTGAATAGCCTATAACCTTTGGTAAGAAATAACCAATAAAGTGTCCAAAGATGAAGGATAAAAAATATGGGATGACCTCTAATGGATATCCAATGGGATGGGGGTTAAAATTGAGGTGAATCAATTAAAACCAAGATTTATAAAAAAAAAATTGGTTTTAATAGGCTACATGGTTTAACAGTATGATGTTTTAAATCATGAAGAAACTATGTGAATGCTACTATAAACATATTTTCAACAAGTAGGTGATAGTTTAATGATTTGGTAAAACCATTCTCAAACCATTAAGTGTGTAATATTTATCAAAAACTTAAAATGTTACCCCAAACACTTAGCAATGCCACCCAATGATCAGTGAATGAAATGTATATCTTGTACAGACACTATGGGTTTCAAAACCTTTATATCATGAAAGTTATAGGAATATATAAGTTAACATGTATAAAAAATACAGTATATTTGGGATTTAGGTTTCATTTCCATTATAAGGGAAAGGTTTGGATGATTCATATATGGTTAATTAAAAAATACTTGATTCAAGGATTTAAACATTTAGATATATTCAGTTGTTTTGGTAAATAACATAGTATATAATTCTATGAATGAAATGATTATGAATTAGACTAGTAGTATTTAAATACTCTCAAATATAGTATAATTCATATATTTTCAAATTTGAGATCTATTTGATTTATTAAACCATAATTTGAGTTTAGACTTAGGTGTATCTAGTCAAGTGGTTTTATCTCATCACTGGAGTTAATAAATCCTGATTAGGATAAGGAATTAGATAAATGGTGTGTGGGGCCCTAATTATTTCAATATAATTTTATGAAATGGATGAAGAATAATTTATTTTCACACAAAATCGGTTTGGTTAGGTGGAATTGGTGTTGGTTGTATCATTAGGAAATAACGAGTGTGTGTTTAAACCATAGAAGAAAAGTTTTCGAGGAAATTAAGTTTGTCTTGATAGGGTACATATGGATAGAATTATTTTATCCACTATATAATAACCCATGTCTAGGTTTGTTAATGGGATCATATTAAACTAGTATTAAGCTGATATAATGTTGGGTTTGTAGGATCAAATATGTAAAGATGAGATGCTCAAATACAAGAGGGGGTGAATTGTATACTTTTAAAAATTCCTTTGGAACTTTTAAATATGGTTATGTTTAATAAGGTTAAACAAGATAATTCACAAAACCTCTAAGTTGTAAACACTTTCTTGATTCAGGAAATATGATTCTGAGAAAGCAATTTCGGAAAAGTGATTCCAGAAATGAAAATTAATGAAAGTTTACAAAGATGAAGATTCTACCTTAAAGCATATAGAATCTAACTAAATCAGAGTACCAGTATAAGGAAGTATAAGATATTTATACTTTCCTCAAAAATACAAATGCAGTGGAAAACATGTAACAAAACAAGTAACAGGTAGTAAATCTTTTAACCCAAAGATAAGGGTATCTAACAACCTTGGATAACAGTCCCTTGATTTATACTTTCAAGAAATTTTTTCTTACCCATACCAGGGTAAGCCCTCGATATAAAGATCAGAGTCTGTATTGATATCCCCGCAATCCCTCAACTTTAAGGTAGTTGGAAACTTTGTCTTCCTCATAAAGGAAGCTCTCAACTTCAAGATAGTCGGCACCTCTGTCTTCCTATCCCCGGAATCCTTCGATTGTACACAGCAACAATCCGAGTCGCACAAAGAAAATATGAACAAGTAGTTTAGTACGCACTGAGCAATAAAGCCTCTCTCTCAAGAAATCACTTCATCAGCATGTAATCTCTAGATTTATCAACTTTTTGTGAGCTCTTTCCAATGAGCTCCTACTTATAGGCATGGATTCAACGGTTGGATCCCTCCTCCAACGGTCATATTTTTCTTTGAATTTTGAAGGGAACTATACATGTGTCACTCAAAAAATGGTTAGTGAGTAACTGAAAGCACGACATCATTTTATAACAAAACAAGTGTAAGAAAAAATATGGTTGTATAACTAAAATCCAATATTTGGAATGTAAGAAAATGAAAGTTTGGAGTCTAACCAAAATTGAATTCGAAGTCTATAAGGATATTCAGATTATATTTTCTAGGAATTTGGAACATGAACTTAAAAAGTTCAGAGTCTGAGTTCCTAGTAATTTGAAGTCAGAACTCTCAAGATTTGGAGTCGAAATTCATTAGAATTCGGAGTCAGGACTCTGAATAGTTCGGAGTTAGAATTCTAATAACTTAGAGTTAGAAATCTGAATAGTTCGGAGTCAGAATTCTGAATCATAATTTGGAGTCAGAACTCAGAATAGTTCGTAAACAAAATTCATAACCAGAATTCGGAGTCAGAACTTAGAATAATTCATTAACGCAAATTTGTAACTAGAATTCAGAGTCATAACTCAGAAGAGTTCTTAACCAGAATTCGTAATCAGAATTTAGAGTCAGAACTCAGAAGAGTTTGTAACCAGAATTCCTAATCAAAATTTGGAACATAATTCTTCATATCTAAGCATTTAAAATATTCTGAGGCTTTTGTTTGCAAACCAATTTTTACACCTAGGAAAAGTATTGATATGAACAATGAAATCTAGGTAATGATAAATTACCTTGGGGAAGGAAAAGTTTCCTTATATAAGTAAAACATAGGGTAAAAAGAGTTTTTCCTTGAGATAAGGTGTTTGTGATTTTAAAAACAAGAAGGAATTGTAAAGTCATAAGGAAATTTTATTGGCTAAAAAATCTCCCCCAATCATGAAGGAATGGAAAATTCATAAGGAAAACATTATTGACCTAACAATCTCCCCCTTTTTGGAAAGCACAAACATCCTTACAAAAGAGAATATAAGGACTTGAAAAAAAATCTAGACTTTGAAATAAATATTATATCCCTTTTCTCATTGGTAAAGATGAATATGACTAACTCTCCCTTAGGCTTTGGAACTCTAAGGTTCATATTCTATATTTCTGGAATGAGAGTTTTTATTTAGCTTGAATATGGAAATCTTCATAATGAGAACTCCCCCTTTGATAAACTCTCCCTTAGGGATATTTCTTCTTATACTTAAAATTATTTTTCCTTCTCCCCCTTTGTGATTTTAAAAAATAGTTTGGGGAATGGAAAAAAATATGGTACCTTAAATATTAGTATAGACATCCAAAAAACAAGCAACCATAACTTCATTATGATTGAAAAAATTGGTACATGGAAAAAATAGATACAATAAAAGATCGGGTTTGGGTCTATTTTGCTTCTTTTTTCTTTGGGTATCAGCTTCTTGACGATGGTTTTCAGCTTCTTTAGCTCTTTATGATCATCCTCTGCTTGCTTCTCCAAGTATTTGATCCTATCATCTTGTGCCTTCAGATCCTCTGCCTGAGACTTCAATAATTCATCTTGCTTCACTATATTTTCTTCCATCTCGATCCGGAGATCCCTTTCTGTTTTCTAACTTTGGACACCATAATTCAACTTCCCATTCAGATCTTTGATATCCTAAATCTGAGAATTTTGTTCAATATTTAGGTTTTCCTGAAATCTATTTGAAAGATCCTTGATTTTGGTGCCTTCAGTATCAAATTCTTCCTTGAAATATTCTTGAAATTGATCAAGCTCTCTCAAATCTTCAACAACTTTCCTCAACCAGCTGGTCATTTTCCTGCAAGATTTTCTGTAGGCTTCATAGTTGATAAGGAAGTTCTTGTGTTCAGCCTCAATCTTTACACACTTATCCATCACCATGGATAGTCTGATTTCTGATTCAAGCTATGTTGGATCATCTAGCATCTAGAGTCCATTGATGGGAAGATCGGAATGGTGTCCACTAGCTTCTCTAGGGACTGAATGACAAAATTATTTCCCAAGGCTGATGATTCTAAATCTGACATTTTTCTTGGTGATGGTTCTTCCTCTAGCTCAACCAGCTTTCTCTTAGAGGTTCCACCAGCTTCCTTATTCCTCAAAATTACCTTTTTTAGGGTATCAGCAACCACTTGTTTTCCTTTATTGGTTCTCAGAATAGCTTCTTTATCCGAAGACTCATGCTCACTTCTTGACATCTGCACAATATTTTCTTCATCAACTTTTTCTTTCTAGGCACCTACCTCAATCTCTCCTGGTTGAATGAATTTCTGGGCATAACTTTCTTCCTCAGAAGTATTATTCACTTAATCTTCCTCCTTCTCATCAATTTCAGGTGTAGAAAATTTTGAGGATCTGTCTTGAGAATTCCGGATTGACAATTTTTTGGAAGAAATTTCCTTCTCATGATAATCTTCAACTTTCTTAATCAAATCATCAGTGCGACTACCACTTTCTTCCTTTTATTGCACTTCTTCTGCAGTTTTCTTCTCTTCTAAAATCTTCTCTTGTGGTTTTTCCGGAGTCATAAACCTCTTACCCGGAGTGTCAGGTAATGGTTCAACTAGGAAGGATTTTGGTACGGGTATATTCTCAGATTCCACTTCAGTATCCTTCAAAATAGATTGCACAATCTCTGCGTCAGACATTTTCTTCTTAAGATTCATCTCTTTGGATTGCTTTTCTATTTCATCAAATTCTTTCTCTTTCAGTTTTTTAGCCTCTGCAGGGTCTAGGAAAAATTATGGCTCCCCTTTTTTCTATTTCTTTCTATCCACCCTCCATTTGGAAACTACCTCATCCAGATATGCTTTGTTTTTCTTGGTATTTGTAGGTGCGGATTGGGTTCCTTTAGCCTCTGGGAATTTTCCTTCTTCTACCACTTCCTTAAACTTTATTTTCTTTCCATCCTTCTTAGATGGTTTAGGCTCTTCTGTATTTTTTGGATTGGCTTCTATTTCTTCCACTGGTAGATCAAAAAACTATCCTGATTCCTTAGAGAAGCCAATATTCATTATCTTCAAGGTATCATCACTTAGTAGCATCACTTTACAATTCCTCAGATTGGAACTGCAAGGGATCTTGAAAGATTCAAGACACCGAACAATGATCTTGGAGAGTAGGGTAGGATGCATAATTATCTGAGCTCTTAGATTCCTATTCTTGATATTCTCTATCGCAATGAGAATGTGCTTAATGAGGTTGATCTTCCTTAGGTTTACCAAAAAATCCAAGATATACATATCACTTTTCTTAAGAGTGTCCTTGTCACCCTTTCTCTGTTCGATAAATCCTTGAACCCATAACTCTAGTTCAAAATTGAATGTTTTTTATGACAATAACTTGGTTATCAAACTCAAATCCAAAATATTTTCCTTGAGGAAGTGTTTTTCAAACTTTACCTTTGGTAAAGAAAATTTTGATAAAATGTATTCAAAAATCTGACCTCTAAGGAATAGTTCTATTTTTTGTTATACTAGTTCTAAACCAATTTTTAGTAATAATTACTTTGTTCCTCAAAGTGCCCCATTCTGTACCAAGTGTCAATATGGTGGACACTGGGCAAATAATTGCTCTCTAAACAAAACCCAGTCTTTAGGATTTCATAAAGCCTATTTTTCTAAAAATATGTGGGTGCCTAAAATTTTGCTTTCTGAGATTTCTGGATTCAAGCAAGTTTGGATTCTGAAAACCTAACTTTTTATTATTTTTAAGAAAATAGGGAATGTAGCAACAGCAATACTTGGTACATGGATAGTGGATGTTCCCGTCATATGACTGGTAATAAAAACTACTTTGAAAAGATTATCAAGACGAAAGGAGGAAAAATAACTTTCGGAGATAATGCTAAGGGAGAAATTATTGGTATAGGTAACATTGTTCTTCTTGGAAAAACTTTGATTTCGAATGTTTTACTTGTTAAAGGTATTAAGCAAAACCTCATTAGCATAATACTATTATGTGATGAAGGTTACCTTGTGAATTTTAGGAATTACAAGTGCTTAGTACACAATTACAAGGAAGAGTTTATTCTTTTTGCCCATAGGCAAGAGAATGTTTACACATTGAACATAGAATACCTTAGAAGCCAATATCTACCTTGCCTTAGTGCAATGGAAGATCATTCTTTGTTATGTCATAGAAGGTTAGGACACTGTAACATTAGGAACTTATGTAAACTTTCTAAGAAAAGATAAGTTAAGGATCTATCGGAGCTTTGATTTGATTCTTCAAAAGTTTTTGACCCTTGTCAATATGGAAAGCAACATAAATCAAGTTTTAAATTAGTTGGTGAAGTCTCAACTACTGATGCATTATAGCTGGTACATATGGATCTTTTTGGTCCTACACAAACTGGAAGCATTAGGGGGAAAGTATTATGTATTTGTCTTGGTTAATGACTACACTAGATTTACGTGGTTCTATTTTCTATCAAAGAAGTCTGAAGCTTTTTCTTATTTCAAAATTTTTAAAGCCCAAGTTAAAAATGAGAAAAACCTTCCATTGAAAACTATTCATAGTGATCATGGTGGAGAATTTAAAAATTCTGATTTTAAAACCTTTTGTAGTAGAAAAGGCATTACTCATAAATTCTCAGCACCAATAACTCCTCAAAAAAATGGTGTTGTCGAAAGAAGAAATAGAATTCTTCAAGAGATAACTAGAACCATGGTGAGTGAATATTCTGTTGCCAAACATTTTTGGGATGAAGCTGTAAGTACTTCTTGTTATACTATAAATCGAGTTTTGATTATAATTTTTCTTAATAAAACTCCTTATGAGTTATGGAATGGTAGAAAATCTAAACTTTCATACTTTAAGGTTTTTGGTTGCAAGGTATTCATTCTGAATACTAAAGATAATCTAAATAAATTCTCACCAAAATCTGATGAAGTAATTTTCTTATACTACTCCACAAATTCTAAGGCATATAGAGTTTTCAATAAAAACATTTGTACTGTTGAAGAGATAGTACTTGTCAAATTTGATGAAACCAATCCTTTTGTTTTTAAACAATCCCAACTTACATATTCGGATGTGTTTTCAAAAACTGATTATCAATCATTAATAGAAGATCCTTCTGATAAGGAAAATGTCCAAGAATATACTTCTGAAACATTTATCCTAGAATATTTCCTACCATATATTGATGAACACGCTTTACAAAACCCAAATCAGTCATTTCTCAAGAATCATCCCAGTAATAGTATCATTGGTGATGTGAATCAACCTGTAAGGACTAGAAGTTCCTTAAGAAATTAAGTAGAACATCTATCATTCCTTTCCCAATTGGAACCAAAAACCACTGATGAAGCTTTAGGTGATAATGATTAGATTAAATCCATGCAAGAAGAACTAAATAAATTCGAAAGGAATAAAGTATAGATCTTGGTTGAAAGACCTAAGGAAACCTTTTTGTTTTCATCAATAGTTGTCCTCTTGGATTCCCACTCATTTGGTATGATGTCTATGATCTTATCAACAAGAGCTTCATCATCTAATCATTTCTCACCCATGGATTGTAAAATATTTACAATAGTCATGAATCTTTGTTGCACCTTACATATGGGTTCTCCATAAAGAAAGTTAAAGCCATAGTATTCATCTCTGAGCATATCTTTTCTAGTTTCAATTACTTTGTAAGTTCCAAAGTGAGTAACTTCAACTTTCTTCCATATACAATTTTTTGCTTCAAAAGATGAAATTTGGCTATATATGTTTCTAGTCATGGAGAAAAGCAAAGAATTGCGTACCTTATAATTCAGTTGATATTCATGCTTTTCTTGATTGGTGAAGGTACTAACTTATTTGTTAGGGATTTTATATCCTCCAGTAATCATAACAAAATTATCAACACCAGTATTTATAATGAAAGTCTTCATGTGATCTCTCTAATATTCATAATAATTTTCATCAAAGATAGGTGGTCTAGTTGGATTGAGATTGTCTATGGAACCAACATTGATTACTGTCATCTTAAAGAATATTTATTATAAGGCCTCGGCCTTAAACCTTACTTAATATTGAATTAAATGAATAATTCACATTGAAGATCTTTTCAGGTTTAGAGTTTTGAGAAATTAGGACATAACTATTACATCTCAAAAGATTACAAAGTAGACACTTCTACTAAGTTTCCACAAAATAAAAACTCTTAAAAAGAAACATGTCTAGTTCCATGTTTTAAATAGCATGACTTTTCCTTGATCCCATCCTTGACCCTATTCCACATTAAGTCCTGTGAAAAACATTTCAAAAACTTGGGATGAGCATAAAAAGCTCACTAAGGGATATAAAAGTACGAAATGAAAACATTAGTCCATGTATGAAATCATACTTTACTCATAAAACATAATCATTTTAATATACCTCATCAAATCATGAATAAATCATATAAATCATAAGACATGAAGGTAACTTGAGGCATTTATAACATTCTTACGTAGGGAGTAACCCTCATGGTTACGTTTGGAATACCCATCATAGTATATTCCCTAAATCTCTTCAGATAAACCTTAACGTTTAACTCCTTCACGTTACCCAATGCATTGGAGAGCTATATCGGGCTCACCTGCCTTTAGTTTATCACAGAACCACCCGTCTCCATAACAATGCCCAAGAACCATAACATAATCATATCACGTAAAACATGCATAAAGGAAACATAACATTTCCACATTTCAATCACAAGATATCAATACAACACATTGATATAATAAAAACATTATGAAAACCATTTTCAATACCAAAATAAAAGAAAAGTAATACATGTTATTTATTTTTCATTTTAAAAAAAAGTTAGGTTATGGCTTGTAGAGGAAGCCGAAACTCAAATAATGGTCATGGCGGCGGAGAAGTCGTTGTCGCCGCATACGTACGACAAAAAAACATTCCTTTTTTCTTTTAGTAAAACGCTTATTATAAAAAAATATTCCTTTTGAATTAGCATAAAAGTCAAAGGGGTTTATACACCGTATAAAACAAAGTTGTGTATAAAACAAAATATGCCTCAATGAATGGAGATTGAGACTAAGTCCCTTACCTTGTGTCCGATGTGACTCGATTGCTCTTTATCTCCTGAATAATAAACTTGAGTTAATTTATACTTTCTTAAGAACCTTTTTCAAGTTCATTATTTCTTTTATATCACTTATTACCATGTCATGAACACTATGTAATTATTTAAGTTAATAACAGTCGTTTTAACGATCATTGGTACTTGAGTCAAAAATAAACTCTTTATAATTACAAGTTGTTAATGTATCCATTATATCCAGAGTTATATTCATTATGTAGATATCATATATATCATATATATCCAGTATATACATGCATTTATAATATTACATAACATTTAGATGTAAGAAATGAAATGCACCGTTCATGGAGACGGTAAGTCGTACGTCCGTATGAACGCTACTTTCATTTCTATTTCGTATTTTAGGGAATGGAATCATAATTACATAAAGGTATATTATAATTCCAGTATAATTTCATATATAATATCATTAACTCTATCCTTTATACGTCCCACATATGGCATTAACGAATCAAATCACTTTGAGGGGGCGGTAGTCCGCACTTCCTAAAATGAAGATATCGCGTATACCCATAATGGAAGCCATAAAGGTATGACATAAATTAAAAATACCAAATCTTAAGGAAAAAATAAAAATATTATATATCATATATAAATATAGTTTCATCTTAATGGCCACATTTGAATGTGTTAGAAGAATATTGAACAATCATCGTTTCGTGAGGCAGAAATTCTCCATCCACGGAAACAGTATGCTCTTTAACCATTAGATGAAGGTGTGTGTAAGTTTAGCTCTAATCCTTCTCATAACAACATCACATTATATCGAAGATACTAGTGTTGTTACAAAATAAAGTAATAAAAAGAGTTTAGGGGGTTGGAGAAGCAAAATAAAACATAAGAACACAAGAGAAGACACTACCTTTAAAACGGGTAACTCTTTTTGATTTGAGCTCAAAGGCTTCCTTGGAAAGACTTCTGCCCAAAGTGAGGCTTCTAGGAGTAAGATAGGGATTTGAAGAGACAAAATGGGAAGGGGTTGGCTGAGCCAAAGTCTTGAGAGGTGTGGGTAAGGTGGTAGAGGTGGGGGCCTTTTATAAGAGGAGAGGAGGGGCACTCTGGAAACGTTATAAAAGGTTACTTTATTATAAAATGATTTCCAAATTTTAAAGATCCCAAAATTATATATTTTGAGTATAAGGTGATAATAGTTATAAATACACCCATCCAATAGGTTTTTGACATGTGTAGATCTTATATTTTACATTATCTTTTCATTTTATTTAAATCGTCAAATAATGAGGTAATCGCTGCATCATCATGGTGTCATAAATAATTTACTTTATTTAATGTCTTGTAAAGACCCATAAATTTCAAGGAAATTTTTTTTCTTAATTTTCTTTGGAATTTTACAAGAATGCAGTTTCTGACGGCACCTGATTCCGAGGCCCGGTGTGCCCGGAATCATTTTCCGAAGTTTGGCTCGGGTACGTTCAGTGAACGAATGAGCGGGTTTTTCTAACTTTTAAACCGGTGCTCGGAATCGAATTCTGAGGGTACCGATGGAATTGCAGCGCCGGTATTTGCTTATAAATGCCTCTTCTGGAGTTTCTTTTGCTCGGGTGTGGTTTTTAATTTTTGTGCTTAAAGTTAAGAAATAAAATAATTGCTACGACAAACATTATTTTATTTCACTTAAAGACACTTAAAATCCACTTTAAGCTGCTTAAGATGAGTTGAAGCGGATAGGGTAAAACCCGAAATATCCTACCCTCCTGGTAGGATATTTGTGAGGTGGGGCCCGTATGAGCCCCACCGTTTCTTTTCCGCTAAGTAACGCACCCACGAAAACCCGTCATTATGAAAGTCAACTGACGCGTTTTCTTAAATTCTTAACGCACCAATTAATTGGGCGGTTAACTTCGTTAAACTAATTCTATGAATTAATTTAATCGTTTCTTAACCTATTTACAATCCGTTGGCGTAATAATAAAATAAGACCAACGCATGACTTCTTGAGGATTGCTCGTTGAGAGGCTTTTTGACAGAAATTTTGTGCCTTCATCCTCCTTCGTGAAGAACGCGAAGAACACCATCACCCTCGGATATCGAAGATGCTTCTTCTGAGATGTTCTTCCCTGCAACGATCTCCGATCACCAACTGCTTGAGGTAGGAGATTTCGGGTTTCTTCTTTTAAATCTCTTTGTGGGTTATAAAAACATCATGGATTTAATTAATATAATTAAATCTACATGTTCTTGAACCTCAGAGTTTGTCGACGCGACACCGTATTCCGCGACGACGTGATGCCCTTCCGCGACGACGCGACGCCCTTCCGTGACGCGACGATCGCCTCCTTCCACGACGATCAATTCTGCGAAGAACGCACGCTCGATGACTACGGTGAGGTATGGGTTTGTTTGTGAAATAATTTATATTTTCCGTGGATTTTCCTCCTAAAACAAAGAACATGGATCAAGTGAAATTTTAATTTATTAAATTTTATCTTGTTACGTTTCCATATGATAATTTATTCTTCCCGATTGTTATCACCTAACGCAGAGGGTGCGGGCCAAATAAACACGGACCGACAACCCTCCGCAGTTCTTCGTTGATGTGTGGATTGGAGGGTGGCGACAAAACATGCTGCAGAGGTGATTCGTTGTTTCCACAGTGAAGTACGGGACCCGGGAGGAGCTACGGCGCAGACGGAAACGAAATCGGACCACCGGAGCAACTTTGGTGGCCCGCGGAACCCACCGGCGGCGCGGTGGCACCGGCGTCCGGAGGTGGCGGCACCCCGGCGCGCCGCCAGACAGGGTCACCCCGGCTGAAGTCGCGGCCGCACGGGTCCGGCACACACGGGACGCGGCTTTTCCACGTCCGCTGATCCAGCGTGGCCCCACGTGGGTCGCGGCTTCTCTTCCCGCGGGGACTTCACGCCCCGCGGCTCCCTTGCTCGGCCTCTCGGCCGAGCCAAGCCGACCCACCGGCCGGGTCGCACCCAGGCCAAGCCGGGCCACCCTGGCCGGGTCGGGTCGACCCGGTTCGGGCCGACCCAGGGGGGTTGGGCCGGGTCGGTCCGGGCCCAGACCCCCCGTCTCCAGACGTTTTCTGTCTTTTGCTCATAACTTGAGCTACGAGGCTCCTAATGATGTGCTGTCAGCGGCGATGCGATCCTTGGATCGAGATGGTCGTTTTGGTATATCACACTCAAGGTTTTATAATACTTTGGGTTCGGACGGGTTGGTTCGTACACGAAACCAACCGGGCCCTCGGAGCGGAAACGCTCATATCTTGAGCTTCGGACGTCTGATTGACATGTCGTTGACTTTGTTGAATTCCTCTAAGTGAGATGGATCTTTTGGATTACTCCGCCCGAGGTTTGGATGCAGGTGGAGTATAGTCGGGTTGGTTTTTCCTTAAAAACCAACCGGATCCCTGGGACGAAAAAGCCAATAACTCGCAGACTGGGCATCTGATTGATGCGCCGTCTACGACGTCGAGTTCCTATTGACGATACGGAACTTTTGGATACATCAACTCTGGACTATGTGTCAGTTTATTTATCAGCCTCTCGGGTCGTGGAGCGGACCCTCCCGAACGAGCTTGTTGTGTGCGGGAACCCTAGAGCTGGCTGCGACTGCTACTGTGAAGACGACGACTGTGCAGAGATCCTCAGTGGATTCGACGTCGACGACTACAGCACTCAGCAATCCTTTGTGGGTCCATGCTACTGATGTTGTGTGGGTCCGATCCTGTGTGGGTCAGCGCTCAGCGGTCCTGTGTGGGCCAGCGCCTACAGAACCTGTGTGGGCTCGATCCTGTGTGGGTCTTTGGGGGGTTAGTTACCTATCGATCCTTTGTGGGTCAGATCCTTTGTGGGTCATTTGCGGGGGTTAGTACCTATCGATCCTTTGTGGGTCTGACGACTTAGATGGATCAGTGGTCATCTCTATCGTCATTTGAAGAAGTATACCTGTGTGAGCTAAAACTCTGTTTTACTTTCCTTTGTGGATTGTGTTGTGCTATCATGTGTGGATTTACGTTTTACTTTCCTTTGTGGATTGTGTTGAGCTATCCTGTGTGGATTTATATTTTACTTTCCTTTGTGGATTTTGTTGAGCTATCCTGTGTGGATTTTACGTTTTTCTTTCCTATGTGGACTGGGTTGTACTTGAGCTCGGATGTTGGAGCCGAGCGAGAATTGATGACTTAGGTATATGTATGGGAATATACCTAAGCAGTGTCGGATGTTACTTCGTGATTGTATCTTTCCTTTGTGGTTTATACTTTGTGTATTTTCGGAGACCTTCGGGGGTCTCGGGGTCCCTACTGAGTAGATTATACTCACCCCTGCATGGGTTATGCCCGTACTACGTTGTGTTGGTTGCAGACGACGGACATCGCTGATCGTGGTGGAGGCTTGCAGAGCAGGACGGTACCTGGAGGTGGACCACTGGGTGGGGTGTACTCGGAGCGGTAGGCTGGACCCGAGGAGCAATGGAGGCTTTCTGAACTCACCCTTCAGGTGGGACTTCCAGAGGACGGCTCGACGCTGCGTATTTTTCTTTCAGTTGCTGTTTTTCCCCTTTCAGTTGTAATTTACAGTTGGGCTTGTATTTCCGGCCCCTTTACTTTCAGCACAGCTTGTTCCAGTTTTTACTTAGTGTTTACTTTTCCGCTTGCTTACTCTGTGGTGCTTGTTTACTTTACAAAGGCAATGCCTTCCCTTTACTAGAATTTACGCCTTGGTGCTAATCGCCAGCCCCTGTCCTATGGAAGGTGGGATTGGGGTAGTCACGGCACGGGCCCGGAGGACGGGTCGTGACAAATTGGTATCAGAGGTGGTCGGTTCTACCATGGACTCTGATCTTTTCTATGTGAAGAAATAGTGTTTAGCGTATTGGGTGTGGTTATCAGTCCAGGGAGTCCAGTGTTGGTGCGGCGGTCGACGTATTCGTACACCAGGACCCTGACTTCAGATTTCCGACTTAATGCACGAAAACATTGATTGCATGTGTGTTTCAAGTTTTCTTTTTGATTACTATATGTCAGCTCACCAGGTATACTGTTCTGACCGTGGCGCACCTGTTTCCTTTTCAGGATATCCCCACGATGGCAGCCATCTAGGGTTCCGAGATTTGTACGTGACGACAGCCCGCCGAGCGATGAGGCCTCAGTGTAGGGCCCTTTGACAGTAGAGGCACCGGCGGTACCTCTACCCGCCGAGCCACCGATGCTTCTATCCCCAGCCGCTGATGATGCACGTCGCCTCAGTGCACTGCATGAGTTCCAGCACCAGTGACCGCCCAGTTTCCGCGGGGAGATGGACCCCCAGGCAGCCGAGGACTGGCTGGAGGCAGTCGTACGAGTTTTCAGGCTAGTGAGGACACCAGCAGACCTCATGGTGATCCTCGTTGCGAGCCTACTGCACGCGGCAGCAGGCCGATGGTGGAGCTTGATGCTTCAGGTGCACGATGAGGCATCTCTCATCTGGACAGAATTTTAGGGCCTCTTCCACTCAGAGTTCGTCCCGACCACCCTCCGTGCGGTGTACATCCAGGAGCTTCTTCAGCTGCGGCAGGGCAGCTTGACGGTCGCCCAGTACTCGGTGAGATTTACTGATCTCTCGCGCTACTCGACCGACATGGTACAGGACCCATTCTTCCGGGCCCGGACCTTTGAGCAGGGATTGAGACACGAGATCAGGGCATCACTGATCTCCCTCAGCATCCCGACCCAGGCAGGAGTACTGGAGCGAGCCCTTTTGATTGAGATCTTTCTTGTTGAGACTTCTCCAGCGGCGAGACCTACCGTGGGGCGGCACGTAGCAGAGTCTTCTGCAGTAGGCAGTCAATGGATGACTCAGGGGTCCCGGAAGGCCAGACCCTCACGTAGACGGCCTCAAGACACTGGCTCAGCCGTGTGGGGCACACAGCGCGGAGCCAGTCTTTCGAGAGGCAGGCAGTGCTACACATGCGGCGGACAGGGTCACATGGCTCGTGACTGCTTGACCCATCGTACCGAGGAGCAGCAGACAGTTGAGGGGCCACCCAGGCAAAGGCAGAGGGTCGACCGTGGCGGTCCACAGGGAGGAGGCGGACGAGGCAGAGGAGTTGGCCGAGCAGCAGGTGGTGGGCGACGCTTTGAGGCTCTACCACCACCACCACCAGGATGCCCGCCCCGACCACAGGGAGCTGGCGAGCAGAGACAGGCACAACTCCAGGCAGCGGAGGCCTATGACCACGGCGCGCACGAGATGATTCGAGGTACTATCTTTGTCTATTCCACCCTTTTTGTAGTTCTTATAGACACAGGAGCGAGTCACTCTTTCATAGCCGCTGCCCTTGTTCGGATCTCGGAGATTCCGACAGAGCCGTTGGCTCGATCCTTACAGCTAGAGACTCCTACGGGAGCAGACTCAACGATTACACACTAGTGCCGGCAGTGTGAGATTACTCTAGGAGGCGATAGATTTGGCTGGGATCTTCTTGTAGCGGCGTCGAGGCCTTACGACGTCATCTTGGGCATGGATTGGTTATCTACAATTCATGCTCAGATCGACTGTTTTAGGCGCAAGGTGCGATGTGTACGCACCGACGGGAGCAGGTTCACCTTCATCGGCGAGAAGGGACCCTTCGCAGCACAGGATGGACTACCACAGAGGAGAGGACAGCCCATCACTCATCAGTTGGCTAGCCTCATCCTAGGAGAAGTTGACACGCGGAGTCATAGTTTTCCTTCAGTGGTGGATCAGTATGCGGACATCTTTCCCGACGACGTTCCAGGGCTACCTCCTAGCAGAGAGGTAGACTTTCATATCGACCTATACCCCGGGACAGTCCCGATATTGACTCCAGCATATCGTATGGCCCCCGCTGAGCTTCGAGAGCTACGGGTACAGTTGGAGGACTTGCAGGGCAAGGGTTTCATCCGACCCATTGTTTCACCTTGGGCTTCCCCGATATTGTTCTCCAAGAAGGCGGACGGGAACTTGCAACTTTGTGTCGACTAGTGTCGCCTGAACCAGGTGATAGTGAGGAACAAGTATCCGCTACCGAGGATTGATGACCTCTTCGATCAGCTCAAGGGAGCACGGTGGTTCTCGAAGATAGACCTCAGGTCATGCTATCATCAGCTCAGAGTTCGGGATGAGGACGTGCAGAAGACGGCCTTCATATGTCGGTATGGCCACTATGAGTTCTTGGTTATGCCATTTGGCGTAACCAATGCTCTAGCAGTGTACATGGGCCTCATGAACAGTATCTTTCATCCATACCTCGATCGATTTTTCATGGTCTTCATCGACGACATTTTGATATACTCGACGACTGAGGAGGAGCACGCCTACCACTTACGGGTTGTACTAGACACACTCCGAAAGCACCAGCTTTATGGAAAGCTCTTGAAGTGTCAGTTCTGGATACATGAGGTCCACTTCTTGGGGCACGTATTTCTGAGGTGGGAGTTGCGGTGGATCCCGCGAAGATCGAGGCAGTGCTAGCTTGGGAGCCACCCAAGAGCGTGACAGAGGTGTGGAGTTTCTTGGGACTAGCTGGATACTATCGGAGATTTGTGCCAGACTTCTCCAGAGTTGCGGCGCCACTCTCATCTTTGAAGAAGAAGGGGAAACCCTTTGTGTGGTTAGACAGATGTCAGCAGAGCTTTCAGGACCTGAGACAGAGATTGACCAGCGCACCTATCTTGAGGTTTCCTGAGGAGGGAGTAGGGTACGTAGTCTATTGCGATGCATCAGGGACCGGACTCGGATGTGTCCTGATGCAGGAGTGGGCCGTGATCGCCTATGGATCACGTCAGTTGAGGCCGCATTAGCAGAACTACGATACCCATGACCTGGAGTTAGCAGCAGTGGTCTTCGCTCTGAAGACATGGAGACACTATCTGATGGGCGTGCACTTTACAGTATTTTCTGACCACCAGAGTCTCAGGTACATCTTCTCACAGAAGGACCTGAACCTGAGACAACGGTGATGGCTCGAGTTCCTCCAGGACTATAGCTTTGAGATAGTCTATACTCCTGGGAATGGGAACGTGGTAGCCGATTCTCTCAGCAGGAGGACGGGCATTCAGCTACTCGAGGAGGCGACAGAGCAGCTAGCCGCTTTTCGGATATCCTTTGTGGATAGAGATGGAGAAGCCTTCCTTCAGTCACTCACAGTCTCTCCTCCACTACTACATCGAGTTAGAGAGGCACAACATTGGGACGCCGACTGTGAGACGCGGCGTGCGCAGTTATCCTTAGGATAGGCACCTGATGGCTTCTCCTTTGGAGCAGAGCACAACATCCTTTTCAGAGAATGTACCTTGGTACCAGTCACTTTATGAGGGGAGGTGCTGAGAGAGTTTCACACTTCTCCTTTGGCAGTACATCCTGGAGTGGTGAACATGTACCAGGACCTCAGACGACAGCACTAGTGGCTGGGCATGAATAAGGTTGTGGCCGAGTTCGTTTCTCGATGCCTCACCTGCCAGCAGGTGAAGGCAGAGCATCAGGTACCAGCAGGCTTTGTACAACCCTTTGAGGTCCCAGAGCGGAAGTGGGATGGGATATCTATAGACTTCATTACTGGACTTCCACACACTTCCAGAGGTCATGACTCCATTTGGGTGATTGTCGACCTACTCACCAAGTCGGCTCACTTCTTACCCATCAGAGAGCAGGGATCAGTGGAGATCTTGGGACGTCTCTACGTTCAAGAGATTGTACAGCTTCACGGTGTTCCATCATCTATCGTCTCCGATCGAGATGCCCGCTTTACTTTCTGGCTTTGGAAGGGGTTGCAGGAGGCGTTCGTGACGCATCTACGTCTGAGCACCGCTTTTCACCCTCAGACGGAGTGGACCATTCAGACTCTCAAGGACATGCTCCGCGCATGTGTCCTCGACTTTGGTCGTAGTTGGGAGGACCACCTACCCTTGGTGGAGTTCACATACAACAACAGCTACCACTCCACCATCGGGATGGCACCATACGAGGCATTGTACGACAAACCTTGTAGATCTCCATTGTGCTGGATAGACCCTGGGGAGTCAGCACTTGTGGGACCAGAGATGGTCCGGGCCATTACAGAGAAGGTCCAGGTCATCCAGGAGCAGATGAGGATAGCTCAGAGCCGTCAAAAGTCTTACGCTGAGAGGAGGCAGAGGCCACTGGATTTCGAGGATGGCGACCACGTCTTCTTGCGTGTCTCACCTCGACGTGGATTACGGAGATTTGGACGAGGTGGAAAGTTGTCTCCATTCTTCATCAGACCATTACAGGTCCTCAGTAGGATTGGCGAGGTGGCTTATCGATTGGCTCTACCACCTCAGTTGCACCGGGTGCACGACATCTTCCACGTATCCCAGCTGAGGAGATACGTGCACGACCTGATGCACATCATTGACCATGGGGAGCTAGACGTGGATGATGGGGCGACTTTTGCGGAGGTCTCGGTGGAGATCGAGGATCGATAGGAGCGGGTCCTACGTGGACGGTCGATTCCTCTAGTGCACATCAGATGGCAGAATGTGAACCTCCAGGAGAGCACCTGGTAGCGGGAGGCTCAGATGCGTGCTCAGTACCAACATTTGTTTCCCTAGTTTATGATGTATCTTTATGGGGACGTAAATCCCTGAGGTGGGAGTGATGTAAAGATCCGTAAATTTCAAGGAAATTTTTTTTTTCTTAATTTTATTTGTAATTTTACAAGAACGCAGTTTCTGACGGCACCTGATTCCGAGGCCCGGTGTGCCCGGAATCATTTTCCGAAGTTTGGCTCGGGTATGATCAGTGAACGAATGAGCTGGTTTTTCTAACATTTAAACCATTGCTCGGAATCGAATTCTAAGGGCACTGATGGAATCGCAGTGCCGTTATTTTCTTAGAAACGCCTCTTCTGGAGTTGCGTTTTCTCGGGTGTGGTTTTTAATTTTTGGGCTTAAAGTTAAGAAATAAAATAATTGCTACGACAAACTTTATTTTATTTCACTTAAAGCCACTTAAAAGCCACTTTAAGCTGCTTAAGCTGAGTTGAAGTGGATAGGGTAAAACCTGAAATATCCTACCCTCCTGGTAGGATATTTGTGAGGTGGGGCCTGCACGAGCCCCGCCGTTTTTTTCCGATAAGTAACGCACCCGAGAAAACGCGTCATTATGAAAGTCAACTGACGCGTTTTCTTAAATTCTTAACGCATCAATTAATTGGGCGGTTAACTTCGTTAAATTAATTCTATGAATTAATTTAATCGTTTCTTAACCAGTTTACAATATGTTGGCGTAATAATAAAATAAGACCAACGCACGACTTCTTGAGGATTGCTCGTTGAGAGGCTTTTTGACAGAAATTTTGTGCCTTCATCCTCCTTTGTGAAGAACACGAAGAACGTGAAGAACGCAAAGAACATCGTCACCCTCGGAGATCGACGATGCTTCTTCCGAGATGTTCTTCCCCGCAACGATCTCCGATCACCAACTGCTTGAGGTAGAAGATTTCGGGATTCTTCTTTTAAATCTCTTTTTGGGTTATAACAACATCATGGATTTAATTAATATAATTAAATCTACGTGTTCTTGAACCTCGGAGTTCGTCGACGCGATACCGTATTCTGCAACGACGCGACGCCCTTCCGCGACGACACGATGCCCTTCCGCGACGCGAAGATCGCCTCCTTCTGCGACGATCAATTCCGTGAAGAACGCACGCTCAACGACTATGGCGAGGTAGGGGTTTGTTTGTGAAATAATTTATATTTTCGTGGATGTTCCTCCTAAAACAAATAACATGGATCAAGTGCAATTTTAATTTATTAAATTGTATCTTGTTACGTTTCCATATGATAATTTATTCCTCCCGATTGTTATCACCTAACGCAGAGGGTGTGGGCCAAACAAACATGGCCCGACAACCCTCCGCAGTTCTTCATTGATGTGCGGATTGGTGGGCGGCGAGAAAACATCTCGCAGAGGTGATTTGTTGTTTCCGCAATGAAGTACGGGACCTGGGAGGAGCTACGGCGCAGACGGAAACGAAATCGGACCACCGGAGCAACTCCGGTGGCCCGCGGAACCCACCGGCGACGCGGGTCGCCGGCGCGGCGGCGCCGATGGCCGGAGGCGGCAGCGCCCCGGCGCACCACTAGACAGGGCCGCCGCGGCTGAAGCCGCGGCGGCGGCGGCCAGTGGACCCGCAACCGTGCGGGTCCGACACACACGGGACGCGGCTTTGTCGCGTCCGCTAATCCAGCGCGGCCTCACGTGGGTCGCGGCTTCGCTTCCCGTGGGGACTTCACGCCCCGCGGCTCCCTTGCTCGGCCGCTCGGCCGAGCCGAGCCGACCCGCCGGCCGGGTCGCACCCTGGCCGGGTCGGTACGGGCCCAGACCCCCCGTCTCTAGACGTTTTTGGTCTTTTGCTCATAACTTGAGCTACGGGCCTCCGAACGACGCGCAGTCAGCGGCGATGCGATCCTTGGATCGAGACGGTCGTTTCCGTATATCACACTCAATGTTTCGGAATACTTTGGGTTAGGCCAGGTTGGTTCGTACACGAAACCAATCGGGCCCTCGGAGCGGAAACGCTCATATCTTGAGCTTCGGACATCCGATTGATGTGCCGTCGACTTTGTTGAATTCCTATAAGTGAGACGGATATTTTTTCTTACTCTGCCCTAGGTTTGGATGAAGGTGGAGTATGATCTGGTTGGTTTTTCCTTAAAAACCAACTGGGCCCCTGGGATGAAAAAGCCAATAACTCGTAAACCGGGCGTCTGATTGACGCGCCGTCTGCGACGTTGAGTTCCTATTGACGATATGAAACTTTTGGATACATCAACTCTGGACTATGTGTCAGTTGATGTATCAGCCTCTCGGGTCGTGGAGCAGACCCTCCCGAATGATCTTATTGTGTGCGGGAACGCTAGAGCTGGTTGTGACTGCTACTGTGGCGATGACGACTGTGCAGAGATCCTCAGTGGATTCGACGATGACGACTACAACACTCAGTGATCCTTTGTGGATCAGTGCTACCGATTCTATGTGGGTCTGATCCTATGTGGGTCAGCGCTCAGCGGTCCTGTGTGGGCCAGCACCTACAGGTCCTGTGTGGGCCCGATCCTGTGTGGGACTTTGCGGGGGTTAGTTACCTATCGATCCTTTGTGGGTCAGATCCTTTGTGGGTAATTTGCGGGGGTTAGTACCTATCGATCCTTTGTGGGTCCGACGACTTAGATGGATCATTGATCATCTCTATCGTCATTTGAAGAAGTATACATGTGTGAGCTGAAACTCTGTTTTACTTTCCTTTGTGGATTGTGTTGTGCTATCCTGTGTGGATTTACATTTTACTTTCCTTTGTGGATTGTGTTGAGCTATCCTGTGTGGATTTAAGTTTTAATTTCTTTTGTGGATTGTGTTGAGCTATCCTGTGTGGATTTTACGTTTTGCTTTCATGTGTGGACTGGGTTGTACTTGAGCTCGGATGTTGGAGCCGAGCGAGAATTGATGACTTAGGTATATGTATGGGCATATACCTAAGGAGTGTTGGATGTTACTTTGTGATTGTATCTTTCCTTTGTGGTTTATCCTTTGTGGATTTTCGGAGACCTTTGGGGGTCTCGAGGTCCCTACTGAGTAGCTTATACTCACCCTAGCACGGGCTATGCCCGCACTATGTTGTGTTGGTTGCAGACGACGGACAGCGCTGATCGTGGTGGAGGCTTGCGGAGCAGGATGGTACCTGGAGGTGGACCACTGGGCGGGGTGTACTCAGAGCGGTAGGCTGGACCCGAGGAGTAGTGGAGGCTTTCTGTACTAACCCTTCAGGTGGGACTTCCAGAGGATGGCTCGACGCTGCGGATTTTTCTTTCAGTTGATGTTTTTCCCCTTTCAGTTGTACTTTACAGTTGGGCTTGTATTTCCGGCCCCTTTACTTTCAGCACAGCTTGTTCTAGTTTTTACTTAGTGTTTAATTTTCCTCTTTCTTACTCTGTGGTGCTTGTTTACTTTACAAAGGAAATGTCTTCCCTTTACCGGAATTTACGCCTTGGTGCTAGTCGCCAGCCCCTGGCCTATGGAAGGCGAGCTTGGGGTAGTCACAGCACGGGCCTGAAGGACGGGTCGTGACATGTCTAAAGATTATAAAAAAACTATCATGATGTAGGAAATTTTTTAATATTTCTAATGAATATTTATAGTCAAAAATATGACTTGTATAACCCCATTTAAAAATTGTTTTAGTAAAACAACACATGTTTGTGACATTTTTATTTTAACATTAAATAAAAAGTTATTAATGTCATTTTCCTACCGAAGTGGCTCCCTGGGGTCCCCAAGTTGACCCATGGATTTTCTTGGTCGGCCATGACACATACAATAAGGGTAGGACATGTGTCAAGGTCATTTCATATTATTAAAATATTATTTTTACCTTAAACTACACTAATTACCTCTAATCGCGATTAAAAACTAAAAGATGATATTCACAAAAAAATTATTTTAATCCCATTGAACCACATTTTACTTCATAATGACAACCATGTATGTCATATTTTTTTAAATTCAAAACATAGAGGTAGTAAAATTTCATTTAAACGAAAAATTGGTTTTTTTAAGTACCACTTAGTGGTTTCACTATTCATCAAAAATTGAAGTTTTTCAGAAAAATACCAAAACTTCAACCTAAGATATATTTGATATTATGAATTTAAAAATTATGTCAATTTTAAAAAAATAAAATCATATAAGTTACATTAATTAATTTAATAATTAATTCCAGCTGTCATGACAAATAGCGTGTTTTTATGAAACAATATATATCAAAAGATTGACACTAGTTTAAGTCCAATTTCAAAGTGAAATTAATTCCAACGACCACTATTGGATTAAATTATAAAAATGTATTCTAATTTCACTTTAAAACCAATTCAAAATATAATCTAATCATATTAATAAATTAAATCAAAAAGAGGTTTTGAATTAAAATACAACATTTTTCACTATTCATTAAAAAATGAACTTTATCGGAAAAATACCAAAAATTTACACAAAGTAAATTTTGATGTCCCGATTCTAAAGAAGAACTTTATTTGGTCCAATATAATGTATAAAAGTTACCAAAACTATATTTAAAGAGGTTTCTCCATCAAAAGGTGATAGTTTGACCTTTTAGTGAATATTAGAGTATATATGCCTAAAATTGAATTCTTTTTGTATTTTAAGCCTTTATCATTTATTGGATAAATGTAAAAACATTTAACAAACAAATATAATCATATTTTAGTTATTTCTATTCAGTCCCTCTAATACAATGGCTACGTGTTAACTACCATTTAAAATAATATTATTTTATTACTAGTGTGCAACGTAAGATTTCAAAGAATCTCTTTGTTGCGTATCGGGTACGCTATCGAACATAGCAGCCCCTTTAAAGTAAAAATTAATATTTTATTCGCAAATATTAATAAATATGAAAATTTTTTATTTATTATTTACCTGGGATGTTACATCCTTCCCCCCTTTTGGGAATTGTGTCCTCACAATTTTATTCACTTATCAAAATAAGTGGGGGTATTTATCCCTCATAGCATTTTTAGATTCCCATGTTACCTCTTCAACCATATGGTTTTTCAACAAAACCTTTACCTGATGAATTACCTTATTCAGCAACACTTTCTCTCTAGGGTCAAGAATCTAGACTTTTTGTTCTTCATAAGAGAGATTATCTTCCAACTGAACTACCTCTGGACTCAAAACATGAGATGGATCTGGAATATACTTTCTCAACATCGAAACATGAAAAACATTGTGTACCTGAGATAAACTCGGAGGTAAAGCCACTCGTTAAGCTACTAATCCAACTTTTTCCAGAATTTCATATGGTCCAATGAACCTTGGACTTAGCTTTCCTTTCTTACCAAATCGCATCACACTTTTCCACAGTGAAACTTTGAGAAAAACATTATCACCTACCTTGAAAGATAGATCCTTCCTCCAGTTATCCGCATAACTCTTCTGCCTGCTCTGATCTGTTATCATGTGTTTCTGAATCAACTGAACTTTTTCTTCCATCTCTTCTACCAATTCTGGTCCCATCAGCTTCCTTTCACCCACTTCATCCAAAAAAGCTGGAGTTCGACACCACTTCCCATATAATGCCTCAAACGGTTCCATCTGTATACTGGAATGAAAACTGTTATTATATGAAAATTCAACCAAAGAAAGATGTTGGTCCCAAATTCCCTGATAATCCATCGAACAAGCACGTAGAATATCCTCCAAAGTCTGAATTTTTCATTCTAACATCCCATCTGATTGAGGATGAAAAGCTGTACTAAAATGTAATTCAGTACCCAACGACTTCTAAAGGCCTTTCCAAAAGTTAGAAGTAAACCTGGGATCACGATCAGATACAATGGATAGGGGAACTCCATGCAACCTGACTATCTCTTTAAGATACAATCGAGAAAGTTGACCTAGAGAAAAAGTATCTCGAATAGGAAGGAAATGAGCAGATTTAGTCAAGCAATCTACAATAACCCAGATTGTATTATTAACTCGAGATGTCTTCGGTAATCCCACAATAAAGTCCATGGATATATTTTCCCATTTCCACTCTGGCACTGGTAAAGGATGAAGCATCCCTTTCAGTAACTACCACTCGGATTTAACCTGATGACAAGTCAAACACTTCACAGTAAAATCAGCAATATCTCTTTTCATTCCATCCCACCAGTAATACTCCTGCAGATCTCTGTACAGCTTAGTACTGCTAGGATGAACTGAAAACGGAGAACTATGAGCTTCAAATAACAACTCTCTCTTCAACTTTGAATCACAAGGCACACACAATCTCTTCCCAAATCTCAGAACACAATCATTATCAATGTTAAATTCAGGTAACTTACCCTTCTGAACCAGCTCTACCGTTTTCGGCAACCCACTGTCTTTCTTCTGCGCTTGCTTAATTCTATCTAATAGAGATGATCTCACTGATACCTGAAACTAAACAGAAGAACTTCCTACACCAAAAACTTCTATGACAAAGTTCATCAAATCAAAAACCAAAGGATCTCATTCCAAACATAGCATGGTTAATGAAGCATTACTTTTTCGACTCAAAGCATCAGCCACTTTATTTTCTTTTCCCGGAAGGTAATGAATTGTACAATCATAATCCTTGATTAATTCTAGAAATATCCTCTGTCTCATGTTCAATTATTTCTGAGTGAATAAATACTTTAAACTTTTGTGATCAGTATATATTTCACACTTTACTCCATACAAATGATGCCTCCAAATTTTTAGAGCAAAAACAACAGCAGCTAATTCCAAGTCATGTGTAGGGTAATTTACCTCATGAGTTTTCAACTGAAGTGAAACATATGAAATTACCTGATCATTCTGCATAAGGACACAGCCAAGTCCCTTCAATAAAGCATCACTATATATAACAAACTCACCATTCCTGGAAGGAAGTGCCAAAACTAGAGCATTCACCAATCTTCTTTTCAACTCCTGAATACAATCATCACATTCTTTTATCCAGATAAACTTAAAATCCTTCTGAGTTAGCTTAGTCATTGGACTATATAACCATGAAAAATTTTCAACAAACCTTCGGTAGTAACCTGCCAAACCAAGAAAACTACGGATCTCAGTTACATTTGTGGGTCTTGGCCATTCTTTAACAACTTTTGTTTTTGTAGGATCCACAGTTATTCCATCTTTAGAAACAATATGACCAAGGAAAGAAAGTTTTTGCAACCAAAACTCATACTTTCTGAATTTACCATACAATTTCTTTTCTTTTAAGGTTTGAAAAATGAACCTTAAATGTATTTCATGCTCCTCTTTACTTTTAGAAAACACTAAAATATCATCAATGAAAACAACCACAAACTTATCCAAGAACTCATGGAAAATTCTATTCATAAGGTCCATGAATACAGCAGGTGAATTGGTTAGCCCAAAAGGCATTACTACAAATTCATAATGGCCATATCTTGTACGAAATTCAGTCTTCGGAATATCTGCTTCCTTTACCTTCAACTGATGGTACCCTGATCTCAGGTCAATCTTTGAAAAAAACAGAGCTCCCTGGAGGTGATCAAACAAATCATCGATATGAGGAAAAGGATATTTTTTCTTAACAGTGATGTTATTCAAGGCTCTATAATCAATGAAAAGTCTCATTGAACCATATTTCTTTTTAACAAATAAAACAGGAGCACCCCATGGTGATGTTCTAGGTCAAATAAAACCTTTCTCTAATAAATCTTGCAATTGCTCCTTCAACTCTAAAAGATCAGTTTGAGCCATTCGATAAGGGGGTTTTGAAATTGGCTTTGCATTAGGAACTAAGTCAACAGTAAATTCAACTTCCCGATCTAGTATTATTCCAGGAAACTCGTCAGGAAAAACATCAGGATAATCATTTACCACTGGCACATCATTAATCTGAACAGTTCCCTTGTTTTCAATGATATGTGCAAGGTAAAATTCATTTCAATATCATACAATTTTCTCGGCCTCTTGATATGTTATCAACAGTAAGGGTTCATTCTTGTACACAAACTGAAAGTCTTTCTGAAAAGAAACTTCTTTAGCTCTACAGTCAATCTTAGCATGGTAAATAGAGAGCCAATATATACCCAGGATAACATCAAACTCTACTAGAGGTAAAACAATAAGGTTTGTAAGTAGGTTCTTTCCACGGATAAGGATAGGAAGATTCTTATAGATTCTTTTTACCTCAACATTTCCCCCAGGTGTTTTTACCACAAGTTCAGGAGTCATTTCTTGAGATGGTATTCCCATTTTACTAGAAAAGTTTTCAAAGATGAAAGAATGTGTAGACCCCGAATCAAACAACACACTGGAATAATATGAAAAACAAAAAAATTACCTGATACAACTTCATTTGATGGCCCGACATCTGCTGAAGTAGTTGCAAAGTATTTTACCACCCCTTTCTTCTTGTAGTCTAACTGCTTCTCATCACTCAAGCTCTTTTTCAGACACTTGTTTGCATAGTGACCCATCTCATTGCACTTAAAACATTTCACTAACTGTAAATAAAATTTGGACTTACCATCACCTTGATCTTTTTCAGTGAAATCAAGAGCCTTATGCCCCATCTTACCACATCGGTAGCACTTTCCAGAATTCAAGAGACATTCCCCAGCATGCCTTTTACCACATTTATCAAAAACTGGAAAATTAGTTTTCTTACCATCAGACCTTTTTGAATAATTCTTTCCTTTCTCCTGCCACCTCGGTCTCTTCTTCTGCTAGTTGTTATAAAACACTTGATCATCGGAAAACTCCATTTACACCTTCTCAGCACATAGAACAAGCTTTTCATAACTTTTTAACTCATGATAAGCTAAAGCCCTTCGATATTTTGGCTTTAATCCAGAGTAAAAATGATTGATTTTACTATCAAGGTCTCGCATAAAATTTGGAGCATACCTTGCCAATCGAGTGAACCTTTCTTCATAGGCAGCCACTGAGTCTTCCTCTTGCCTCAATTCCAGGAATTTTTTCCCATCCTAAGTAGAACAGCCTTAGGAAAATACTTCTCAAGAAACATACCTTTGAATTCATCCCAGTCGAGATCATCAATCTCATCAGCGCCCCTGATATTTTTAACCATCAACCATCACTGATCTGCTTCACCCTCCAAATAGTAAATAGAAAGACTAACCTTTTGATTGTCTGAACACCCCATGACATCGAAAATCTTCTCCAGTGCTTTAATCCACCCTTCAGATAGCACAGGGTCAGATGATCCCATGAATGATGGGGGATGTTGCCTCATGAAATGTTCCACCACTGACATGTTCCTCTGCGGTTGATCTGGACGATCTCGTGCATGGATACAGCCACCATTTATCGCTTGAGTCAACTACACCATTACTACAACAAACTATTCAGTTCCAATTCTGACCATCTCAGGATGCTGATTCAAAAGGTTATTTCCTTCTGTATGCCTTTCTAACACTGCTTCCCTGTTTTCTCTACAGAAAACCATTATGAGCAAACATATCTTAGATGAACCAACATGGTAATCTTCAAATGCTATATCATTTCAATTTGACCATAAAAAATATTTTTGGATAATCATTTAATAGAATTATAACTCCTAAAGTTATCTAAACCGACCTCTGATACCAACTATAAGTCCCCAGCCTTAAACCTTACTTAATATTTAATTAAATGGATAATTCACATTGAGGATCTTTTCAGGTTTAGAGTTTTAGAGAATTAGTACATAACTATTACATCTCAAAAGATTACAAAGTAGACACTTCTACTAAGTTTCTATAAAATAAAAACTCTTAAAAAGAAACATGTCTAGTTCCATGTTTTAGATAGCATGACTTTTCCTTGATCCCATCCTTGACCCTATTCCACATTTAGTCCTGTGAAAAACATTTCAAAAACTTGGGATGAGCATAAAAAGCTCAGTAAGGGATATAAAAGTATGAAATGAAAACATTAGTCCATGTATGAAATCACACTTTGCTCATAAAACATAATCATTTTAACATACCTCATCAAATCATGAATAAATCATAGAAATCATAAGACATAAAGGTAACTTGAGGAATTCATAACTTTCTTACGTAGGTAGTAACCCTCATGGTTACCTTTGGAATACCCATCACAGTATATTCCCTAAATCTCTTCAGAGAAACCTTAACGTTTAACTCCTTCGCATTACCCAATGCATTGGAGAGCTGTATCGGGCTCACCCACCCTTAGTTTATCACGGAACCACCCGTCTTCATAACAATGCCCAAGAACCATAACATAATCGTATCACGTAAAACATGCATAAAGGAAACATAACATTTCCACATTTCAATCACAAGATATCAATACAACACATTGATATAATAAAAACATTATTAAAACCATTTTCAATACCAAAATAAAAGAAAAGTAATACATGGTATTTATTTTTCATTTTAAAAAAAAATTATGTTATGGCTTGTAGAGGAAGCCGAAACTCAAATAATGGTCATTGTGGTGGAGAAGTCGTTATCGCCGCATACGTACGACAAAAAAACATTCCTTTTGTATTTTAGTAAAATACTTCGTATAAAAAAAATATTCCTTTTGAATAAGCATAAAATTCAAAGGGGTTTATACACCGTATAAAAGAAATTTGTGTATAAAATAAAATATGCCTCAATGAATGGAGATTGAGACGAAGTACCTTACCTCATGTCTGACGTGAATCGATTGCTCTTTAATCTCCTGAATAATAAACTTGAGTTAATTTATACTTTCTTAAGAACCTTTTTCAAGTTCATTATTCCTTTTATATCACTTATTACCATGTCATGAACACTATGTAATTATTTAAGTTAATAACGGTCATTTTAACGATCATTGGTACTTGAGTCAAAAATAAACTCTTTATAATTACAATTTGTTCATTTATCCATTATATCCAGAGTTATATTCATTATTTATATATCATATATATCATATATATCCAGTATATACATGCATTTATAATATTACATAACATTTAGAGGTAAGAAATGAAATACACCGTTCATGGAGACGGTAAGTCGTACGTGCGCATGAACGCTACTTTCATTTCTATTTCGTACTTTATGGAATGGAATTATAATTAAATAAAGGTAGATTATAATTCCAGTATAATTTCATATATAATATCATTAACTCCATCCTTTATACGTACCACATATGGCATTAACGAATCAAATCACTTTGAGGGGGCGGTAGTCCGCACTTCCTAAAATGAAGATATCGTGTATACCCATAATGGAAGCCATAAAGGTATGCCATAAATGAAAAATACAGAAGCTTAAGGAAAACATAAACATATTATATATCATATATAAATATAGTTTCATCTTAATGGCCACATTTTAAGGTGTTAGAATAATATTGAACAATCATCGTTTCATGAGGCAGAAATTCGCCATCCACGGAAACAATATGCTCTTAAACCATTAGATGAAGGTGTGTGTAATTGTAGATCTAATAATTCTCATAAAAACATCCTAGTATATTGAAGATACTGTAATCGTTACAAAAGAAAGTAATAAAAAGAGTTTAGGGGGTTGGAGAAGCAAAATAAAACATAAGAACACAAGAGAAGACACTACCTTTAAAATGGGTAACTCTTTTTGATTTGAGCTCAAAGGCTTCCTTGGAAAGACTTCTGCCCAAATTGAGGCTTATAGGAGTAATAGAGGGATGTGGAGAGACAAAATGGGCAGGTTTTGGCCAAGCCAAAGGATTGAGAGGTGTGGGTAAGGTGGTAGAGGTGGGGGCCTTTTATAAGAGGAGAGGAGGGGCACTCTTGGAAAGTTATAAAAGGTTACTTTATTATAAAATGCTTTTTGGATTTTAAAGGTCCCAAAATTATATATTTCGAGGATAAGGTGATAAGAGTTCTAAATCCACCCATACAATAGGTTTTTTACAAGTGTAGGTCTTATATTTTACATTATCTTTTCATTTTATTTAAATCGTTAAATAATGAGGTAATCGCTGCATCATCACGGTGTCATAAATAATTTAATTTATTTAATGTCTAAAAATTATAAAAAAAATATCATGATGTAGGAAATATTTTAATATTTCTAATTAATATTTATAGTCAAAAATATTACTTGTATAACCCAATTTAGAAAAAATTAGTAAAACAACACATGTTTGTGACATTTTTATTTTAACATTAAATAAAAAGTTATTAATGTCATTATCCTACCAAAGTGGCTACATGGGGTCCCCAAGTTAACCCATGGATTTTATTGGTCGGCCATAACACATAAAATAAGGGTAGGACATGTTTCAAGTTCATTTCTTATTATTAAAACATTATTTTTACCTTAAACTACACTAATTACCTCTAATCACGATTAAAAACTTAAAAGATACTATTCACCAAAAAATTATTTTAATCCCATTGAACCACATTTTACTTCCTAATGACAACCATGTATGTCGTATTTTTTGAAATTCAAAACATAGAGGTTGTAAAATTTCATTTAAACGAAAAATCAGTTTTTCTAAGTACCACTTAGTGGTTTCACTATTCATCAAAAATTGAAGTTTTTCAGAAAAATACCAAAACTTTACCCTAAGATATATTTGATATTATGAATTCAAAAATTATGTCTATTTTAAAAAATTCAAATCATATAAGTTACAATAATTAATTTAATAATTAATTCCCGCTTTCATGACAAATAGCGTGTTTTTATGAAACAATATATATCAAAAGATTGACACTAGTTTAAGTCCAATTTCAAAGAAAAATTAATTCCAATGACCACTATTGGATTAAATGGTAAAAATATATTCTAATTTTACTTTAAAACCAATTCTAAAGATAATCTAATAATAATAATAAATTAGATTAAAAAGTGGTTTTGAATTAAAATACAACATTTTTTACTATTCATTAAAAAATGAACTTTATCGGAAAAATACCAAAAATTGACACAAAGTAAATTTTGATGTCCCAATTATAAAGAAGAATTTTATTTGGTCCAATAGAATTTATAAGAGTGACCAAAACTATATTTAAAGAGGGTTCGCCATCAAAAGGCAATAGTTTGACCTTTTAGTGAATATTAGAGTATATATGCATAAAATTGAATTCTTTTCATATTTTAAGCCTTTATTATTTATTGGATAAATGTAAAAATATTTAACAAACATATATAATCATATTTTAGTTATTTCTATTCATTCCTGCCAATACAACGGCTACAAGTTAACTACCATTTAAAATAATATTATTTTATTACTAGTGTGCAACTTAAGATTTCAAAAAATCTCTTTGTTGCGTATCAGGTACGCTATCGAACATAGAAACCCCTTTAAAGTAAAATTAATATTTAATTCGCAAATATTAATAAATATGAAAATTTTTTATTCTTTATTTACCTGGGATGTTACATTTATTCCACAAAAACTTGTTAATAGAAAAAAATTTTAAATAAGGAAAATATTCCTAAACAAGGAAAATATAGAACAAGAATATATATACGAGTCCGAGAAACTGATTCTGAAAAAGTGTGAGTCTGGAAATTCAATTCTGAAAGTAATGAGAAGAAAAATACTCTTCTGAACCTAATCGTGAAATTAATTCAGAGGTTACCTCCTCTGATACCAATTGTAGGATCGAATATGTAAAGATGAGATGCTCAAATACAAGAGGGGGTGAATTGTATACTTTTAAAAATTCCTTTGTAACTTTTAAAGATGGTTATGTTTAACAAGGTTAAACAAGATAATTCAAAAAACCTCTAAGTTCTAAACACTTGCTTGATTCAAGAAATATGATTCTGAGAAAGAAATTCTGGAAAAGTGATTCCAGAAATGAAACTTAATGAAAGTTTACAAAGATGAAGATTCTACCTTAAAGCGTATAGAATCTAACAAAATCAGAGTACAAGTATAAGGAAGTATAATATAGTTATACTTTCCTCAACAATACAAATGCAGTGGAAAACTTGTAACAAAACAAGTAACAACTAATAAATATTTTAACCCAAAGAGAAGGGTACCCAACAACCTTGGGTAAGGGTCCCTTGATTTATACTTTCAGGAAATTCTATCTTACCCACACCAGGGTAATCCATCGATACGAAGATCGGAGTCTGTCTTGCTATCCTCATAAGCCCTCAACTTCAAGGTAGTCAGCACCTATGTATTCCTCAATAAGGAATCCCACAACTTCAAGGTAGTCGGCACCTCTGTCTTCCTATCCCCAGAAGCCCTCGATTGTACATAGCAACAATCGGATTCGCACAAAGAAAATCTAAACAAGTAGTTCAGTACACACTAAGCAATAAATCCTCTCTCTCTAGAAATCACTTCAACAGCATGCAATCTCTATATTTATCAACTTGTTGTGAGATATTTCAAATGAGATCCTATTTATAGGCATGGATTCAACGGTTGTATCCCTCCTCCAACTGTCATATTTTTCCTTGAATTTCGGAGGGATTTGTACATGTGTCACTCAAAAAATGGTTAGTGAGTAACTGAAAGCATGAAATCATTTTATAACAAAACAATTGTAAGAAAAAATATGGTTGCATAACTAAAATCCAATATTCCGAATGTAAGCAAATGAAAGTTTGGAGTCTAACCAAAATTGAATTCAGAGTCTATAAGGATATTTAGATTTTGTTTTCTAGGAACTTGGAATGTGAACTTACAAAGTTCAGAGTCTGAGTTCCTAGTAGTTTGAAGTCATAACACTCAATATTCAGAGTCATAATTCATTAGAATTCAGATCCAGGACTCTGATTAGTTTAGAGTCAGAATTCTGAGAACTCGGAGTTAGAACTCTGAATAGTTCAGAGTCAGAATTCTAAATCAGAATTCGGAGTCAGAACTTAGAAGAGTTCGTAACCAGAATTCGGAGTCAGAACTTAGAAGAATTTGTTAACCAAAATTTGGAGTTAGAACTCAGAATATTTCATAACCATAATTTGTAATCAGAATTTGGAGTCAGAACTCAGAAGATTTTATAACCAGAATTCGTAATCAGAATTCGGAACATAATTCTTCATATCTAGTCATTTAAAAGATTCTATGGTTTTTGGTTGCAAACCAATTTTTACACTTAGAAAAAATATTGATATGAACAATGAAATCTAGGTAAGGATAAATTTACTTGGGGAAGGAAAAGTTTCCTTATAGAAGTAAAACTTAGGGTAAAAAGAGTTTTGCCTTGAGATAAGGTGTTTGTGATTTTCAAAACAAGAAGGAATTGTAAAGTCATAAGGAAACCTTATTGGCTAAACAATCTCCCCCAAGCATGAAGGAATGGAATAGTCATAATGAAAACCTTATTGACTCAACAAGGTTCATCTTTTTATTTGTTTTTTGGATTTAAATTTCAAATATGGGGGATTTATTTAAGGGTTTTTTACATATTTTTTGAGGTCTTGGTGCAAAAATGGGAGGATCGAGTAAAGTTTAAGAGGTTTTTGTCATGAATTTTATGGATACAGAGGTAAAATGGTACTATGTGAAGGGTATCGGGAGGTAGTATTCCAAATAAGAACACTAATTATATGCTGAGAGTGCATCGAGTATTGAGTAGCCCTAAAAATATTTTTTTTATTTTTAATTAATTTAATTAATTTTTTAACTTAAAATTTTGTACCCCCTTCATCATTTGAAGCCAGCTAACCTAAGGAGCTCAAAATCCCATCCCTCTTATTTCTCCTCTCTTTCTTCTTCATCAATATAAACTACCACTTCTTCATTATTTTATCTTCCATATGTTATAGATTCTTAGTTGTAAGGATTTTATTATACTCCATTCTATTATTTATTATTTTTACATTATTCACTTTTTATCCATAAAATCCATAAATTTAGGGGCCTTTTATGATCCTATAATTTAAATTTTTTTAGGTAAAATCATCTAGAAATTATGGATGGATCTTCTCCTTCAAGTATATAGTAATTGTACCCTTTCATTTTCCCTAAATTTAAATTTTTTTCATGTATGGTGTTATAATGATCTTATTTAAGTGGGTGTGTGTGACTTTAAAGTTGGTCATTAGGAATTGTGGTGTTATTTGATTATAGGAAATACTCCTTTTAATTATACCAGATTTATGAAATTTATTCATCTTGATTTTAGCAACATTTGTCAAGTATTTTAACTTTACATGATTGGATATTGGTGTATTTGGAACCCATGATGGGTAGTAAATCTTAATATGAGTCTATTATATCCTTATAAGGTGTGGTGGATCAAAATTTTAGAACTTATTCAAGTGTAGTAAGTACGTTTTGAGTGATTGGATAAGTTAAATTGGTAATTTTTTGTTCAAGTGATTTTTTTATGAGTTAACATGCATCCTCTAATTTGTTTAGCTTTTTATAGGACTCAAATGTCATTTCTCTTCCATAAAGTTGACCTTACCAAGGGTATAGTAGAGTAGTGATTTTTCAATGAAGTTTTCACTAGATGAATTGGTTATGAAAAGTGTAAAGGCCTTTTCACTTTGTATATAGTGATGTGTAAGAATTTACTTAGGGGATTTGGTCATAGTAATGGGAAGAGATGTGTTGTAAAGATCTCATCAATTTTGATGAGGTCTCATATTGGATTTAAATGAGTGCTTGGTTTATGAAGGATGAGTATGGATGTGATGGGATTTAGTTATAAAGTCTTTAACAGTTTTGATAAAGAAAATTTTCTTAAATTAATTTATATCTACCTAAGTTAGGGATGCTCTTTATATATTCTTGAGTGATGACCTATCGAGGAAGGGTAACCCCATTCTCTATAATAATCTAGATAGTGTATATATGGGAAGTGGCATAAGGTTTTATGATACATATAAGAAAATATATTTTATATTTTAAAAAATATATCTAAAATGGTTTTGAAAATATTATTGTTTCAAGTTGATTATTTTACTCATTATCAATGTTATAAATCATATGCTTACATAATTTTTTTCATGAGCTAATCATATTTTATATTGTTCCATTGGTATGTATGTAGGTTTTTCCTAGTTATTATTCATATAATTCCATAGAGTTGGAAAGGGGGAAAGATGGTTTGGGTTTATTGTATTCTTATATATATATAATGTTTTTGTTATAATACAAGTGATTTCCTAATGAAACAAAGAGGGATGAATATATTTTTTATTTTTATACTTGTTATGTATATGTTTGTTTTTCATTTTGAGTAGTTTTAAGGGAAGGTAATATTATAAATTGTTTATATCTTCTTTAATTTTAATGGATAGGTCCTTAGAAATGGTGATATCAGGTTTTCATGTGTACACCATATACACATGTATGGAATGGTTATTTTGATAACATGACTCTATTAACATGTCCGACTTTTCCACATGGTATGTGCTTAAAGTTTCCTTGAATTTTTATATACTTTCCCCCTTCCCATGGGATAGGATTAAATGTTCCCTAAATTTTTCTCAACTTTTATCCTAGGTTCCAATCTAGGATGTAATCAGGTGTATTTGGTACTCTAGATCAACTCAAAGTATGTATAGTGTCTTCCCAATGAGTTGGTAAGAACATTAGAAACCAATTAGAAGGGTTTATAATTTATCACTCTCTTGTTATAATATGAAAATTATTTATTATTATTTTTAACTAGGTTATTTTTTATCTATTTTATGATACTACTACATATCATATCATGTCACAAATGTACTCATATGTATATTATATAACATGTTAAGGACATAATGGAGGTGAAATACTAAGTTTAGTACTCATATCCTATATATACATCTTGATGCTTATACAGTTTCAATGTTACATTCCAGGTATGAGTGGGTACATGGTTTAGATAATTACATGGATAATTTGTGAACTAAATGGGTGTGTATATCCCTAAAAAATTCTAGTATCTACATACAGTTTCATCATATGAGGTTATCTTTAGGTTTATTTAGAATATCGCCATGTTTATCTAGTTTTATCTAGATTATGGTTGATAATGTATTCTATCAATAGCCTATTATATGATAATGTTGGGTTTACTATTTTATATATGTGATTTATTCATATATATTGGACTATTTTATTATTATATAAGTATAACAAGTACTCTATATCATACATGTTATCATTTTATTTTGGTCGATGTCTGATATAAGAATAGGCCCTGCCATATTTTTGATAAAATTCATCATTAACCTAAAATGTCACTATAATGAGGTAAATCATTATCAAATAATAAACTTAAACTCTCGGTTATAGTCTCCAATCCATGTAAATTGAGTAAAATTATTGGGGTATGTGGTGGTCCAATTTATATTGATAGAATATCCAGGTCGATCCATTATAAGTGGTACTAAAGTGGTGTTTTGGTTTTCTAGGATTTTTATAAACATGTGATGGGATGGTTTGAGACTTCACAAGTAACATATAAAAAACCTAATAAATATATTTATTAAGTACCATCAAGTTACTATGGATTTTCAGGTTGGTAACTGTAAATATGATTGAGATTTTTGTTATGTGTCTTGAGTATGACATGGTTAGACTCAATAAGTGGCATATGGCTCTTTCAGGATCCGATTTTTCATTTGATTATTAATCATATTTATAGTGTAAAATAGAACATATGAATTTTATATATTATGACTAGTGTATATAAATTATTATAATTAATTATATGAAACTAATAAAGTAATTAATTTTTTTCAAAATATATTATTAGGGTTAATGTAATTAATTTAAGTCACACACATTTATTTTTCATTATTAGTGTTTTTTTTCTCTATTTAGTATTACACTTATAGTTATTTTTTGATAAATATGATGCTTGAGTGTCTTAGTAAAACATTTTGGTTTTTTAGTAATTAAATTGATTGGTTCTTACAGAGGTGAATTTGATATTGGTGATCAGATGTCTTGAAAGTATTATTGGGATTGAATCACTAGGTTTGATATGGGATAGAACTCATGGGTGACTTTACAGAAGATAGACTATTCAAGAGTAACCAATCATATAAAGTATTGTTTGAATCTTTTAGTGGTTTTTTATAGTGATGAAATGAATTAATAATCAGAAATATTATTTGATATATGAATGAAGGGTATTAAGTGTCAGAGCAGTAGGATTTTTTTATTATGTTTTTATCAAAATTAGGTATTTTTTAAGATTGTATCATTTTTATTCTAGTAATAAGATTCAATATTTGACTCTATTGAGTGATTTGAAACTATATAAACATTGTGGATACTTATCAGGGATGATAATTTATATGGTAGGGAGTTTATAATGAATCATTCCTAAGTTTCTTGATGGAATTGAATTAAATTGATCTCAAGATGACTCAGAATTGGGGTTGTTTTATATTTTAGTTTTGGATTTGAATTTCAAATATTAAGGGGTATTTGACGGTTTTTTTACATATTTTTAGAGATCTTAGAAAAAACCATAGTATATGGTTAAATTTTAGAGGTTGGTGGCATGTAGTTTAAGACTGTAGAGATCACCAAGTATCAGGTAAAGGCTTATTGGGTACCCGATGAGGTGACCTGGGATGCACTATAATCAGAAGGACTATCATCTGCCTAGTGAGAGTGTATCAAGTACCCAGTATCCCTAGGATTATTTTTAAAAAAAATAATTAAAATAATTAATTATTTTAACTTAAAACATAACACCACACCCCTTGTTTCAATCCCTCTCTCTATTCCCTCTTCTTTCCCTCACTTATTTGTATCATGTCATCTATTCACTCTTCTTCTCTATATCCTTATTGCTTAATCTTTATTATCGCTGATTCATTCATTGATTTGTTAGTTAATATATATTCCTAGTGATAAATATATCCTTCCACGCCCTTTTCTTCTTTTTTATTTATTCATTATTTATTTCTTCACCATGAAATCTCTGGTTTTAGGTGTTTTTGTTTATTCCTCTATTTTCATGTGTTTAAGGGAAAATTAGCCAGCAATTATGGAAAAGTGTACTCCAATTAGTATATGGTAGGTGATCTCTTGAATTATCCGTTGATTTATATGAATTTTCATGTGTGGTGTGAAGGTGAGCTTGGGAAGGTGAGTGCATGTGATCCAAAAGTAAGTCGTTAAGGTATGGGGAGTCATGTATAGTTGGGAAATACCCCTTATAATTATATTAAACATACCAAATATAGATTGTATTTATTCTAATGTAATATGTTGGGTATTTCATCATGCAATGGTTGGTTATTAGTGAAGTTTGAACCCATGATGGGTACTTGATCTCGAGGGGAGTCTTTTATAGCCTCTTTTAAGTATAATGGAGTAGTAATTAGCACTATGTTGAGTGTGGAGAGTTATTTTAAGTGATTGGATAATTAAAATTGTGTATTCTTGTTTTGAGTGAGTTCATTGGTGAGCCAACTTAAAACTTTGAGTGTGTAATCATATGAGCGGCCTCAAATGGAATTGTCCTTATACGATGGTGACTTGACCAAGATTAGAGTGGAATGGTTATTTTCTTATGATGTTTTACTTAAAGGGATCAGATATAGTAAGAGGTGATGGTAAGTGTAAAGGACTTTTCACTTTTTAAATGGTGATATATGAGTGTTTTATTAAGGAATTCATGCATGGTAATGTGTAGAGGCATGTTGTAATGGTATCATCACTTTTAAAAAGGTCTCATATTATATATCATTGAGTTCATGGTTTAATAAGGATGAGTGTGGATGTGGTAGTATTGAGTTTTAAATTCTTTATTAGTTTTGATAAAGAAACTTGAGTTAAATTATATTATATATACCTAATTCAAGGATTGTCTTTCAATATTCTTGATTGATGACCTAATGAGGAAGGGAAACCCCATTATCTATTGTAAGATTAGTAGTGTATATATGGGTAGCGGTATAAGGTAGAGTGAGACATATAAGGAAATTATAATAGTATCAGTTTTATTATGATAATTATTTTTCATTTACTTGGAATTTGAAACTTGTTTTAGTTTCAAAGTATTTATTAATATCCATTTCAAATAAATGATATTTTTAGAGTGTCTTAGTTGATCGGTGTAAGAATTTTTAAATGGAAATACTGATTTTTAGTTAAAAAGGGTATAATGGTAATTTAGTCTTGAATGGAGTGTTAAATTGGAAAATATAATTCATCATTGAGTTTAAAACATGGTATATCTTTTAGGATGAAATTTTGGTAAATTTTTATGAATTTTTAATTTTTTTTGTGTTGATGGAGGGTTATTAAAATAAATAATATTTCCCAAATATATTATTTTTAACTTATATTGTCTTTATATATTCATATTTTTAGATGAAGGGAGAGGGGAGATGAGGTTATGGGAAATTATATCGACATGAAGTCCACCCCTAAAAATATAAATCTTGATGGAGAATGAGGAATTAGAAAATAAAATGTATGATGCCATGGTTCTAACATCCCTTATGATAATTTATAAATCCATCGCATCACTGTTCATGTTCTATTTCTTAATCATAAAATAATGAAATTAAATTGAAGCATGTTACTATAAAAAATATGATGAATATAATGGAATTGGAATAATCTAAATCTGATGAATTTATTTTGACTAAATTTATAGATAATGTTGGTTTAACAAAATTATATATAAGTTTTGAAGGCCTAAAAATTTTATTAACAAAACATGATTTATATAAATTAATATTTGTTTGATTTTAGTCTTAATGGAATAAGAATCTCAGACATTTAATGTGTGAATTATGATATATCATATAGAGGAGTTTTAATGATTAAAATTTCTCTCTTTAGCTTTAAATCCCGATGACTAAATTAGGTTAAATGATTATAAGTACCTTCCTGCTAAGATGAATCCAATTACTTTGGAATTTTTAAAATCTAATGCATGAATTACCAAAAATCTTATAAATAATTTTTATGAATTGTTCTAAAAAAATTGAATAACTTCTTCATTTAGATTAATCATAGTATAAACCACTTATTATTGTAATGTTATTGAAGACTCAAAGATAATGGTGTTAAAATTGAATCAATTTTATTTATAGTTTTAAAGAAAATAAAGAGAGAGAAATTGGAAAATTGTACATTCCCTCTTTGATTTGGCCTAATAGAAAACTTTTGGGTGGGAAAGTGATCAAATTATGTATCCTTAGATCAAGATGAAGCTATGATGAATTTTTAGAGACTATAAGAAGTTTTCCCTCTCTAAGGTTCCACCAAAAATTGTGGTTGGTGGTGAAGCATAGTAGTGGTGGAGTCATGGTGGGTGAATAAGGAATGTACAGTCTAAGATCATATAGATTATGGGAGACCACATGGTTACATGGATGAAGTGTGTTTTCAGGGAAACATATAGTTGGTCAATCATTGTATTGAATGGAAATATATGTGACTATATGGATATATAGAGTGGGGGAATTTTCTTTCAGCAAGAAATGATCCATGTATGTGAATACCCTCTAATCAAGGGATCAAAAGGAATTTTTTTCCAAGGTTGAAGTGGCACAAGTCACAACATGATACCACTAGTTTCGTTCAATAAAAAAATAAAATAGTTGGGTAGGATTTAGGGGTCATCACCACTAGTGCACGCATGGAGGAACATGGGGATTCCACACGGTACACCTTCATTCATTTAAAACCTTAGGGTTGTTTGTAGGCCATTGGGACTGTGGATTTAGGTAACAAAAATTTCATTGGAATCATATTGACACTCTAAACATATTACAATATTGTTTGGGTAAAATTTGAAATGTTTAGTTAACAAATTAAGGTATCAGTATTGAAAACTAATAAGATATTTATTATTATTATTAAAATAATATTAGTTTATGATTTAATAAATTTAAGTGTTTATATGACCAAATTAAACCAAAACATCATGAATTATTCAATGTAGAGTATGGGTACAATTTGATGAGGTGATTTACTAAAAAATAGAATCAAACCATTTGTGATAATAATTTAAAATATTATCATTAAAATATAATAATATTACATAATAAGATGTCATAAAATATTTGAAATTGATAATTTAATGAGATATTGTGGAAAATAGACATGTACATGGGTCAGACATGTCAGGTTTGGGTTGGAAAAAATATGACCCATTGATTAATTGGGTTTGGCCGAGCCAACCCTAACCTTGATTGTAAGGGCCCAGATCTCAATGGACCTTAACTTTGTGATTTTTGGGTGTTAGAGGCATTCATAGTAATTTTCAAGGCATTTTAGGGGTTTTTTGAGTAAATAAGGGGATCCACTTCCATTTTAGGTCAAGCTATAACATGGATCCATATGATATGATGTAATCCAAGATTCTATTACTTTGTATCTCTATGTTGTGGTGTATCATAGATCATGTTGGATTTCAAGGGTACTTTGTTTTTTTGATGTATCTATGGCATAGAAGGGAGGTTGTGGTGTAGCAGGGTTTTGAGGATACTTATAAATTAGGGGTAACTACGTTGTGAAAAAGGATTTCAGCATAGTCCCTTTCTTGAAAAAATGTTCTTTGTAGCATGGTTCTTAGGGATTCATCATATCCCTCATATCCACTTTTATAGGATTTATCTGTCTAACTTGAAACCACCTTTGACTGAGGGTGGTTGTGGTGTCCTACCTCAGGCAGTGTTGTAGAATTCCCTATGTCAAGTAGTGTTATGGCCTGGTCTATGGGGCTGCACTACGGTCCCTTGAGTAAATTTTTTGTCTATAAATACCCCAAGTCCCCAAAAACCTATTCTGTCCTAGTTCTTCCACTCAAATCCTAAGTGTCCCAAATAGGTTTTTTAAAGTCTTTGAATCCCCTTTCAATAGGGATCAATCACCAGATTCCCAAGATCAATCCAAGGAAACTCAATGTGAGTCCTGCCTATTATTTATAGTAGTTTCTCCACCTAATTATGATGGAGTTTTCTTTGTTTTATTTTAGTTTATTCATAGGATTACATCTTCATAGATCGTATTTTCATCATGGGAGAGGTTATTGTAGATCCATGAAATTGATCTGTTACCATGCGAAGAACATTGAGGATTTCAGGGTAGGATTTTTTTTATTCTATTTTATTTATGTGAAATCATAAATTGGCCATGGTTTATCCCTTTGGTTTATAATGAAATTAAATTAATAAATATTGAAATATATTAATAAATAAATTTGCTATCAATCTCTTTTCGATCTGTTTTATACCATGATAAAAGTTTTCCACTTATTTTGATAAACAGTGTGCTATATATTAGATGCTTGTAGAGCATGTTGTTATGCTTGGTTTAAAATTTTTATTTTCATTATAAAATGGTAATGAATGTGAATTTAGTAATTAAAGTAGTTGATTTATAACTTAAAAAGTCATGTTTAATCAAATCTGTTGTTTCTTATAATTTGATGGTATTTAAAATTTATTCAATGTGCATGTTTAATATAATATGTTCCTCGATATGTTAATGGAATTGATAAATAATTTGAATCATGTTAATTCTAGTTGATGATAAATGAAAAGGCGTGTTAAATGGGAATGGGACATCTATAATTTTTTTCCAACTAAAAATAATGATAAGAGTTTGTTTTAACTTTTAATATCTTGATATAGCTAAATGTATTAGGTTTCCTATATTTAGAATATGTGAATAGTGAATCATTTAATTCAAGATATAATAAAAAAAAATTGTTTGATACAGATAAATATTTGGGGTCAAGAGCACTTGTATGTTTTAAAGGTTGAATGCCTTGTGATGGGAGCTATGAGATCTTGTTTTCTTGTGAAGATTGAGTGCCTTGTTTTAGTGCCATGTTTCTCTGTCGACTATGCTTGTTTTTTTGATGCCTTATTCATTCTCTAGATACTAACCTTATGATATGTTAAGATCCTAGGATGTCTTACCCTATTATTTATGATGTGATATGGGTGGGGAGGCTAGAATGATTTGGCAGCAGTTGTTTCCTGTGATAGCGAGATGCATCGGCATTTGCTTATGGGTGTTGAGGGTGACACATGGGATGATGGAATGAGTTGAAGATGGGATTACCCACTATTTTTATGAAATATGGATGATTTATTGTGAATAAACATGTTTAATATTCAGATGTTCAAGTTTTTTGTTTTGTATTTATTTATTCCCCCACTACTTGAGGTAGTTAGATGTGCATGGTTTCATTTTTCTCTAGGTGGTATCTTAGGATGGTTTTCCTAGAGTACCTAGAATTATGGGAAGTTAATAATGTTTAATAATTCTTAACCCATGGGGTTGGTAGTAATGGAATAAAAATGATGTAAATATGAGATTTTCTTGAGAAACTATGGAGTCGGTTTGGATTATACCTAGAGGGAATGGACTTAACTTTGTTGGTTAATGAATGTAATTGGTTAACTGCCCCCTTTGGGCCCACTCTCCTCTTGGTAGTGTTATGTGCCGTTATGCATAGAGGTTATTTTTCCCTATATATGTGTGTATATGGATATAGTGGCTTGTGGTTATTTTACACACATTTATTATTGTATATATTATCCAATTGGTTATTATAGGTATGATGTGTATGGGTTGTGATGGATCATGCTATTTACTCAGTGCATGGGTTATGATGTCTTGAGGTATAATACCCGATGTATGATACATGAAATATGGGTTGTGGTGTCTCCCCAAAAATACTTAGTTACTATATGGATATGTGATATGGGATTATATAATTTGGTGATGCATGAGGTGCATGTGATACTTAGCCCAAGTTTTCATGGGCTATGATAGTTTTCTTATGGGATTTGAATCAGTCTGGTCAATGCCACTAGGCATCATGGAAATGACTAGAAAGGCTAATTTAGGATGGCAGTATCGGGATACGTAGCATCACAAAAACCATGTGGCCATGAAAGTGAGGTTGGTGTGGGATGTCATCAAATGAAATTTATTATTGGAAAATTTCATAAGATACAGGTATGGAGAGTACTAGAGTAACTATACATGCCGAATCAGAAGAATTTAAAGCCTAATTTGGTGCATGGTAGAGAAAATCGAGGATATTCAGGGCAAGGTTCAGGGGATTGTGTGTTTTGGTGATATTAACCTATGGGAAATGAACTGGTCTAGAAAGATTCTACCTTTTTGGGGTGGCCAGTGGCTAACATCTCATTCAAGTAGGCTATCATGTATTCAGTATTTCTTGAAGCAATCCTGAATCAAGAGCCAAAGAATGTTTATGAGAGTATTAGGTTTGTTGATGAACTGGAAAAAAGTAATTTTTTGGGTTTTAAATCAAGTAGATTTTGTGGTCAAGACTTATGTAAAATGGTACTTGTAAGAAGTAAGATTGATGAATGGTCATTAAAACTTTGGTTCAAGGAGATACCATACAAGATAAACTTTTTATTTTGGAGAATTAGAAATCAAGCACTACCTATGGATGAGAATGGTCATAAGAAGTCTTTGGTATTGTTTTCATGATTATAGTGATGTACAAGGACACAACAAGAATCAACATGGAATGTTTTTTCCAATGTGAGTGGGAAAAGGGGGTTTGGGAATTCCTGGCTTAGAGAATGAATATTAGCGGTGGTGGGGATTTAGTATAGGGGGTTATTGAGGCATGGTTTCGGGGTGCTGGAAAGAATGGAATATAGGTGAAGGTTCATGGTATGGCATTTACAATTGTTTTTTGGATCCTTTGAGAATCTATAAATAAGGAAAGATAAGGAAAAATACATTCTTCCATTTTATTTCAGGTGAGGGTGAAGGAACTTTTGGTGGATCTTGGAGCCCTTATCAAGGTCAGGATGTATTATGTTATGCTATGAAGGCTTCTTCCAAGGAAATACGTAAACATGGAAGTTAGCAAAGGTAATTAGGGTAGGTGGTCCAGTTAGATTCCAACTAGTATGGGGTTGAAAATGAATGTGGATAGATCATATATTAAAGGGGAGATGAGAGGGGGAGTTCTCATGAGAGATAGTAGGGGTTCAATGATTTTGGGATTCAGTTCCTTTATGTTCTAGGTAATTCTATTAGAGAAGAGGAAAGAACTATGGAAACCAGTCTTATGTTGTGAAATAGTTATAAAATTTATATTATGGAAGTTGAATTGAATTCAACTAATTTGGTCAGGTTCCTTTAATAGAAGGATAATTCATCATAGGAGTTGGTATATTTGGTCAGGGATTGTATAATTTTCTCCATTTAGTGTGTTTGTGTTATTCATACTTAGAGGGAAAAGAGTTTTTCATCTAATGTGTTATCCAGTAAAGAGAGGCCAAGAGAGAGATTGATTTTATTCACCAGTTTGAGGTCATTACTGAATGATTGTGAGTTTTTTGTTAGGTGTTATGCCCTTGGTCTCCATAATTTTTTACCACCATGATTTGGTGATTCATTTTATTCTATCATGATTTATCTTTAATAAAAAGTTAATTTGTAGTCATTTAGGTTTCTCCAGACTGATTTATTTTGGAGAGAGATGGACCAGCATGTGTGATGTTGGGGAAGAGTGGAAAACTAGTGAGGAAGCTATTTTGAGGTACCCTTTTTGTTCTATTATTATATTATATGTTTTATTGTATATGATGATTGGTGATAGATGGTCATGGTGATGTTGGGAACTTTGTATATCTATCTAGGTGATGAGTTTGTTTCACTTATTGTTCATTGGGATTTATTATGATTTATTTATCTTTTGCATGAGAGGTTCTAGGGAGGATCCTACTAATTATATATTATACTCACCCAATATATATATAAACTATTTTTTAGGTTAGTAAGAGTATGTTAGTGATCAGGTTGGATATTACTAGTTTTTGGTTTTCTAGTAGTTGTTTGGGCTCCGTGGTCATTTTCGAGTTTACTTTTTAGATTCTTATGGTTTTACTTTCAACTGTTTTAGTCTTGTATGACATTACATGTATATGATTGTGTTTTATTTTATATATATAAGTAGGTGTTGATTTCTTTATTTATCTTATCTCTCTATATTTTATGTTTCTATTAGAAGTTAATTCCTCCCATATGTATTTTCATTATACCCTTAGTGCTAGTGTCGAACCCAGGGCCTATTGGAGGCGGGACTTAAGTGGTCACCATTCTCATCTCATTTCCTGCCTAAGAGGGGTACTCTTTGGGGGGAGGGGATTAGAAAAGATTAGTATCAAAGGTTAAGGTTTAGGGATAAGATGGATTTTGGAGTTATTCATGGATAATGTTTCATGGAATAGTAGGGAAATAGTGTTGGCTAAGTTTAGAAAATAATGTAAACATGAGAGACTTACTGAGACATGGGTACTTAGGTCCCCCTATGATCTAATTCATGGATCTTTAAGTTTACTAAGCCTACTAAATGAAGTGATACTGGTTATGGGGTAGATACCTAGGAAATGATTGTGCATCATTATTCGTTGATCCTATATTTGAAATGGGAAAAAATTTGGATAAGTTAAACCTTAAAAGAATAAAATTAATTAATTAATTAATGTTAAGTATTTTGTATTATAGGTTTAGTAGTCTAGCAATTTTTTATTTTATAGATATTGACCCAGGTTGAAATCCTCATAAGGTTCACACTAAAATTTTTCATCAAGATGTTTCATTAGATCATCATCAAGTAGAGGTACACGATGATGAAACACGGAGGAGGAAACTCTGAGAGTTTTAGTTCCAGAGTTTGTAGAAGTATGAGGGCTCCATTTCAGACTCATTCATAGAGGATTGGTTGGATGATTTTAAGATAAAATTTAGTTCGATATGTGCTTAGAAGTAGCAATGAGTTTCATTATCTATTATGATGATGTGTGGGGAAGTTATAAAGTGGTGGATCTTATTTCTAAGGGATGATGAGGAATTGGAATTCTTATGGGATAATTTTATAGACCATTTTTTAGTAGAGTTTTTTCTTCAACCACAAAGGAAACCAGTCTTCAAGTGTTTCTTACCCTTTAACAGGGGAGTTCCAAAGTATGAGAATTTGGGATTAATTTTAGAATCCTTCTCCATTACGATTCAGACCTATTTCCATATGAGGAGGCTACAACTAAGAATTTTCATAATGATTTTCAACCAAATATCTATCCCCAAGTAATATCATTTATATTGAATATGTATCTTGATGTGATGGAAAGGGAATTGATTATTGATAGGATACTATAAATAACTGGATATTCATGAAAGGGGGTCGTTATGATTCCTCATGAAGAAGATCTATGGTATAGGGTTTCTGGTTTTCTAGACATAAGAGATTTAATTTAGTTGGGGGTATGCCACAAACCTCAAAATCTCATTTCTATGGGGTCGTAAACTCTTAGTCTTATGCTAATGGATCAAATGCATGTTTTTATTATAGAGGTTGAGGTCATGAATGGTGTGAGTGCCCAATATTTCTGATCAATCAGCATACAACATGAGTTTTTTTAGGTCCCTCTGTTAAGATAGTTTCAACCGAGGCAGTAGAAAAAAGGATCTATGGCTTGGGATCAGCAGAGAGGATATGGGGTAGGCATAGGAAAGCCCTGATATGTTCCACATCATTAGAGAGTATATTATGATCATGGAGGTGTATTTCATAAAATTTTGAGAGTCCATGGATAATTTCATGGTCATCTTCATGCTCTAGCATTACCAACATTGGGTGAGCTAGATATTTTATGAGGTACCTTTTTATTATTTTCTATGTGGTTGCATTCTTTGTTTGATTCAAGAACTACTCCCTCCTTTATATAAACTACCATAATCCATGATTTGGGACTTTAGTTATAGATTATTCTACTTCCCTTGGCATTAACTATTCCCTTTGGAGGTTGATCCAACTTGTATAAAGTATGTAGAGACTCTGAACTAGTTCTGGGGAATCACTGATCTTGGGGATACTTCCAATGCTTGTGAATATAGCCTTAAAAAATCATTCATAGCATGGATTGGTTGTATTTGGTGTAGGATATCATAGATTTATCTAGGAGATAGGTTGTATTCTATGATTCTAATGGAGATCCATGGTTCTGATATGTGTTTTGTCTTTATTATCCTTAATGGTTGAGATGATGCTAAGTTCTTTATAGGTTTATCCAATGGTGTTTCCTAGGGTTTTGGAAGAGTGCATTGATTTATTTCTAGAGTATATTGTATTGGTCCCCCCCCCCTAGTGTGATGTTGAGTTCAGGATTGATCTATAGTCGGGTGTGTCTCTTATCACGATGTCTCCATATAGGATGACACCTTCTGAGTTGTGAGAGCTGCGATTACATCTTGATGATCTATTTAATTGAGCCTTTATTCAGACCGATATGTCACTTTAGGGTGAAATAGTTTTGTTCATAAAGAAATATGATAGTAGTTTTCATATTTTTATCAATTATCATCACTTGAACTAGGATACAGCAAAGAACCGCTATCATCTTCCACAAATTGATTACTTATTTTATCAAAATAAGGGATCAAGTTAATTCTTGAAGATTGATTTACGGTTAGTATATCATCATATAAAGTTGAAAAATGAGGATATCCCAAATATTTATTTTTGATGTATTCATGGACATAATAAGTCCATAGTGATTTATTTTGGTGTGACGAATTCTCTATCTGAGTTCATGGGTTTTATAAACACTATGTTTTTGGAGTTTATGGATAAGTTCATAGTGGTTTTTATTAACAAAATCCTTATGTACTTTGTGTCTAAGGAGGAGCATATAGATAATCTATGTGGAATTTTGGGATTTCTTCGTTAACAGTAGATGTTTGGGAAGTTTTTGAAGTGTGGGTTTTAGGCCTATAAAGTTCATTTATTGGGGAACGTCATGTCCTAGAAGGGAGTAACTATGGATCATTCAAAGGTAGAGGTAATTTTTTCTTGGGAATCCCCAAAATAGTGGAATAGGTTAGGATTTTCCTTGGTATTTCAAGCTATTATAGGAGATTCATAGATGATTTCTCTTAGTTTGAGACTTCTTTGACATCCATCACCAGAAAGTATTAGGTTTTATTATAGACTAACCAGTGTCAAGTATCTTTTGAGTACCTGAAGGAGAAGTTAGTTAGTGCTCTGATTCTTCATCTTATAGAAGAGGGAGTTCAGTTTGAGATTTTCTATGATTCTTCATGTCTTGTCTTGGGATGTTTTTTTATGTAGTAGAGATAGGTCATTTATAATGGGTCTCAGTAGTTATGTCCCCATGAGCATAACTATTCCACCCATGATCTCAAGTTGGTAGTATTCATGTTTTCCTTGAAGTTGTGGTGAAATTACCTCATTGATGAGAATTTTTTTATTTTTACCAATCATAAGATCTGGAGGTATGTATTCTCTCAAGGTGACTTGATCTTGCATCGGTGATGATTGATGGAATTATTTCATGATTACAACTTGAAGATATTTTATAAACTAAGAAATTGTGATGTTGTAGATGATACACTAAGCAAGAAGTCACATAGTGATGCCTTTTGTGAATCTGTTGATTCTTGGACACTGATAGAAGAGATATGAGTGATGAATCTGGATATGGGAGAGGTTTTAGGAAGATTTTTTATTTTCTAGATGATATTTCATTCATCTTTGGGGTAGGAGGTGGTGAAGTCTCAGTTGGGGGATTCATAGGTGGAGGTTTGTAGAAACTAAGTTTTTTGTGATACCCCTACTAGTTGGTATGAGGATGAACACTATTGGGTGTTATTTAAAGGAAGAATTTTAATCCCTTATATGATGCATGATATGGTTTTATATGAGTTATATAGAACACCCTTTGTAGTACATCCTAGAGTGAAAAAGTTGTGTTGAGCTTTGAGAGATCATTTTTAGTGTCTTGGGATAAAGCATGTAGTTTCAGAGTTTGTTTCTTGATGTTTAATCTTCTAGAAGGTGAAGGTCAAGCACCATGTTTCTGATGAATTTCTCCATTCATTAGTTGTTCCCTAATGGAAGTGGGTGGACATCTTGATAGAATTTATTACCAGTTTACCTCAAGAATAGGGAGGATATAATCCTATATGGGTGATAATGGTTTTTACGACAAAATAATCCCACTTCATAGTGATCATGAAATCAAGATCAGTAGAGGTTTTGTTGAGGCAGTATCTAGAGGAGGTGGTGAGACTCCACAAAGTCCTGAGGATGATCATATTTTATTTTGATCCTCATTTAACCTCCAGGGTTTGGATTGGTATCCAACATACTTTTGGATATCAGTTATTTCTTATCATTACTTTTTATCCATAGATGGATGGTTATAAAGAGTGGACCATCTAGAATCTTGAATACATATTGTTTTCTTATGTCCTAGATTTTGGAGATTTAGGGATGAGGAACTTAACTTTGGTCAAGTCTACTTATGATAATATTTTTCAATCCACATTTTGTATAAAACCTTTTGAAAATTTGTATGATCGAGCTTTTCGATCTCCATTTTTTTGGACTAGGATCATAGGTTATCAATTCTCAGGTTAAAACTAGTATAAAGTATGATAAAGATGGTTCGGGTGATATTTTAGAGGTTGAAAGTAGTGTAGGATCATCAAAAATCTGATGTTTATCATAGAAGGATACCTATAGAGTTTTTAATTAGAGATATCATATTCTACAAGGTGAATTATCATCATGGGCAGTGGTGGTTTGTTCATGGGAGTAATCTTTCTCTCTAGTTTGTTGGTCCTTTCGAGGTGTTAGCTCATGTTGGAGTCATGGAATATCAGGTATAACTTCCCCACATATGAGCAAGTTACATGATGTTTTTCATGTGTTTTATCTCTATAATTATCTTTATGATGACTCTCACATCATCTATTAGGGAGAGATCAATGTTTAAAATGATGAAACATTCAAGGAGCAGCCTGTAGAGATCCAAAACTTCTAGGAGAAGGTGTTGCATGGGTGTTTTATTCCTATATCTTGTGTCTCGTGGTGACACGGTTGTGTGGAGGTGAGTACCTAGGAAGGTGAGTCACATATACACACTTAGTACCCTGGGTTGTTTGATTCTTATCTCTTATCTTGTAAACATTGTTTTGTGGATGAACATCTTCTAATTATGAGGTGTTTTCATCTTATTTCCTAATTTCAAGTAATATTTCTCTTTTTTTAGAATTATCTTCCCTATAGAGTGTTTTAGAACTGGTAGTTGTATTTTTTCATGAATTTCTCTTTTTTTCCTATGATTTAGGTTTTTTAGCTTCTGTGATAGAGATACCTTTGAGAGGTATCTCATGGGGTGGTTTTTTGAACAACCCCTTATCTTTTTTTTCTCTCCAGGTTGGTTTTAAATTCTTGAGGATGAGAATGTTTTTAGAGGTATCTAATGTAAGGTATCAGTTCTTGTGGTCCACCCTTTGTGATTGTTGGGTTTTGGTGTCACCCAAAGAAAGTTTCAAGGTGATTGAATGGTGTTTTGAGGAAAATAAGGGAGTCACTTCCATTTGTGACCAGGTTACAGCATGGATCCATAGGTTGCACCATAAAATAGGCTTCTATAGCCATGGTAATATGTGTTGAATCATAGGGAATCTTTTGGTGGGTTTCAAGGCTAATGCCTTTTTGGAGGTATATATGTCATAGCAGGGAAGTAGCTGTGTAGTGGGGTTTTGAGGCTACTGCCAAATTAGGGGTAGCTACACCATGAGAAGTAGACTAGGGTGTAGTCCCTTTATTGGAAAAGAGGGATCTATGCTATGGTTCTTGGGGATATATAGTATCCCTCAAATGTACTTTAATAGGATTTGGTTGTGTGACTTGGAACCACCTTTGACCAAGGGTGGCTACGGCGTGGTACCTTAGGCTGCATTGTAGAATGCCTCATGTTAGGCAATGATATGGTGTGGTTTATGGGGATATGTCATTGTCTATAAATACCCCTATTCCACCAAACCCCATTCTCTCCCACTTCTTCCACCTAAACCCTAGGCACCCCAGAGAGGTTTTTTAAAGGCTCTGAATCTTCTTTCAATACGAATCAATCCCCAAATTCTCAAGATCAATATAAGTAAATATAATTTGAGTTCTACTAATTCTTTATAGTGGTTTCTCTCCCTCATTATAATGTAGTTTTCTTTGTTTTTTTGATGTGTTTTTGGAATGAAATCTTTGGGAGATCATAGTTTCCTCATGAGAGAGGTGATCGGAGATCTGCAACATTTATTCATTCTCATGTGAAGAACACTGATGATTTCAAGGTAGGATATTCATTTCTTCTCTTTTATTTATGTGAAATCACAAATTAACCATATCTTAACCCTTTGGATTACAATTAGATTAACCTAATAAATATTTAACTGAATTAATAAATAAATTAGATATTGATCACTTGTCAATGTGTTTTATACCATGGTAACGATTTGTTTCTTGTTTTGTTAAATAGTGTCTTATCTATTAATGCTTGTGTATCATGTTGGTATGATTGTTTTAGCATATTTTTTTAGTTGTAAAATGGTAAATAACATGAATTTGGTAATTAAAGTGGTTGACTAAGAACTTAAATATGCATGTTTAATCGAATCTCATGTTTTTTATAATTTGATGGTAATTCAAATTGATGAAATGTGCATGTTTAATTGAATATTTTCATCCATTTTTTAATGGAAGATATAAATAATGTGAAGCATGTTAATTATATTAGATGATAAATGAAAAGGAATGTTAAATGAGAATAGAACTTCTCTAAGTTTTTTGAAACCATAAGTAATTATAAGAGAATGTTTTAACTTTTAATAGATTGATATAGCTAAATGAATTAGGTTTCCCATGTTGGAACCTATGAATAATGAATCAGTTAATTCAATATGGAATAGGAATACGTTCTTTTATAAAGATAAGTATTTGGGGTTGAGAATGCATGTTTATCTAAATTCCTTGTGATGGGAGTCGTGAGAGCTTGTTTTCTTATGAAGGCGAGTGCCTTGTTTTAGGGACAAGTTTCCCTTTTGACTATTCTTGTTTTTTTTGTTGAATTCTATGTGCTCTGGATAGAATATTTGTGATATTATATGATCCTAGTATGTCTAAGATTGTGATGGATGATGTGATATAGGTAGGGATGCCTAGATTATGTGACAACAATAGATGTATGTGATGGAGAGATGCATCAGGATATGTACATGGGTGTTGGGGATGACACCTGAGATGATGGAATGGATTAAATTTGGGCTTACCCATTGTCATTATGAAATTTGTATGCTTTATTTTGAATGAATCTGTTTAATGGTTGGATGGTCGATTTGGTTGTTTTATCTTCATTCCTTTCCCCACTGCATGAGGAAACTAGATGTTCTTGTTCTTTCTTCAGATTGTCTCTCTAAGAACTTGAAAGGATGGGAGAGGATATATTATCTCACTAAATTCATAAAAATTGAATATATAACTATTTAATAGGATAAAATGAGATTTTATACCTAGGTTATACTTTCTAAAATTTTACTTTGGTACCTAGAAAGTAAGAACATTCATTTTATACCTTTTTCACACTTATGACTTAATAAAATTTTCATAAATGTCACAAATTATTTTATCATTAAATTTTATCACTTTAATATTCTAAGTTATAAAATAAAAATCATTAACTCAGTATGTAATCTCCATAAATAATTTAATGAACCTTGAAAATCATATGTTTGTTTGAAAAAATATATTTTCTCATATTCACTTTTATAATCAAAAAACATGTGAATACCTTGAAAAATAAAGTCAATCATCGTTATTATAAACTTGAATAATAAAATTGAATTATTTTTCTTATGATTTATCACACTTGGATGTTCACCGGCCCTCGCACATGGGGCCCACTTCATCTTAAACTCCTATTTATCTAAATAGAAGGAACATATGGATACACTAAGTGTGTGCCCCTTTAGGTCACTATTTCGATATCAGTGAGTTCAACTCACATACCAAGAGTGTATTCTAGAAACCCATCATGGTCCCTAATTAGATAAGGGATTTCATAGTTATGAATACCTCACATGAACATGTTCTTTGTAATATAATCTCTTTGTATCATGATATCTTATAAAGTATGATATACACTTGTTTCATAATCCTTTTGATATTTTATATATTTCATTACCTTACTAAATTGACTTACCTTATTATAATATATCCATGGATTTAATGAAGGTACTATTATCCAGAACAATATGGGCCCACAATATATCTCTTCCTCAACTCAGAAGTGACAAATTCTATCTTGATCATTAAACCAATGTCATACCAAAATGATGCACCCAACACAAGCTACCTCACCATGACTTCAATGTCATTATTTTTTACTTGAATCAAATAAAATTATTAAATGGTATATATTGATAACAATCTCAAGTATGGAGACTAATAAACATGTTCTTTAATAGGAAAAACCAAATTACTAAAGGAGTTGGGTCTTGGGAACCCACTCACAACACTCCAACCTACACTAGCACCAACTGCTAACAATTCTCAACTCACTAGCTCTGATGTGAATATCATGCTTCTTCTAAGATATGTATTTAGTCAAGGGGTATACAAAATTATCATTTATTGATACTCTGATAACCAATAATTCACCTCTCCAAGTAAAATCCCTTAAAAGATGAAACTTATGAATTATATTATTTGTCCTCTTGTGTGACCCAAGAACCTTGGAAATAATCACTACCATAGTATTATCATATTATATTGTAATAGGGTATGCACTTATAGGTACAACATCAAGCTCAAAAACAAATTTTTGTATCCAAATTGGTTCCTTAAAAGCATTGAAGGCTACTATATACTAGAATTATATAATAAAATTGTAAACCATGGACTGTTTTGATCACCTTCAACTCATTACACCACCATTCAGACAAAAGAAATAGTTTTCTATGATTTTATATCATCTTGATCTATCTAGATTATATAATTAGTGTATTACCTTATGACTAATTCCTAATATCCTCTATACACCATGAATATATCATTTATACATCACAAGTACTTTAGGATAGTTTTTACATCTTACCAATGCAACTCTCTTGTATTTGTTTGATATCATCCTAGAATTTTTAAAGAAATGGAAACATAAAACCTAATACATATCATGTAATAAATTATTGATACCACCACTAAATCATAAATAATTATACTCATTCTTTCAATATCCTCCTATGTTTGTTGACACATCTCCTTAGAGATATTAATATCATGTGACACTGGTAACAATCGTCTCTTGGATTGTTCCATATTATACATTTTTAGTACCTTATCAATATATAGACTTTTAATTACCTAATAAACATATGAGATATATCTCAATTGATCTTTATCCCTATAATATAGGTAGCTTCACTTAATTATTTCATGGATAAGCATTTATCTAACCAAGTATTCACTGACTGTAATATATGTACTTCATTTCCTACTAACAATATGTCATCGACATATAATACTATGAAAATTATGGCACTCACACTAAAAATATTATATAAAAATGGATCACATTCATTCTTAATGAAACCAAATTCTCTTATGGCCTCATAAAAATGAATATTCCATTATCTTTATTCCTTCTTTAATCCATAAATGGATCTCTATAGCTTTCACACTTTATTGAAACTCTTTGACATAATGAACACTTTTGGTTATGTCATATAGATGTATTAAACTAAATTATCATTAAGAAAATAATTTTTTTACATCTATTTTCCAAATTTCATAATCATTTAAGGCTGCAATAGAAAGTAATATTCTGATGGATTTCATCATTTCAACTGGTGAGAAGGTTTTTTCATAGTCGGTGCCTTGAATATTCCTGAAAACCTTCACTACTAGTTGTTCCTTATAGGTTCTTAATGAAAAATCTATGTCCATATTTTTCTTGAATACCCATTTACACCTAATAGGTTTTACATCATATAGTGGGTCTATCAAAATCCAAACCTAATTTGGGTACATGAGCTCTATTTCATAATTCATGGATCCTTTCTATTTATTGTCATCCTTTTCATTTACTTCTTCCTTTTAGGTTATAGGTTTCTCATTCTATAGGAGTAATGTGTCACCTAACTCGGTGACAAGACAACCATATCTCTCTATTTTTCTAACCTCTCTATTAAAATTATGTAGTACATGTGTCTTGGTAACATCTTCCTCTCCCACTATCTCATGTAGATATTTATTCATGTATTAACTCCTATGTATCTGGAGTATCAACTTCTTAGAATTAAATATTTCTCCCATTATTTACATTAAAAATTTGTTCCCTTATATTAATTTATCATGTATTTATACAATAATCTTTATTTTCAAAGAATTATATAGGTAATATCCTTTATTCTCCTTAGGGTAACCTATAAATATGCACATTGTGAATTGAGATGATAATTTTTCACTGGTTATAGTCTTGAAAAAATCCTCACATCCCCATACATGTAGGTGTGATAGATTGGGTTTCTTTCCATACCACAACTCATATAGAATCTCATATGTTGCATTAGTTGGTACTCAGTTTAGTGTATATGCCACATTTTGTAGTGCACATCCCCAAAGGGATAAAGGTAGAGTTATATGACTCATGATTGATTTGACCATGTTAAGAAGGGTTTGATTCCTCATTTCACTAACACCATTCCATTGAGTTATATAATAAGGGGTGATTTGTCAAAATATATCACACTTCTTTAAATGATTAATGAAATATTGGTTAATATATTCTCCACCACAGTCTGAGCAGAGTTTCTTAATCTTCTTACTAAGATGATCATCTGCTTGATTCTGATATTCCTTCAATATGCTAAAGGAATTTGACATATATATCATTAAATATATATATCTATATCTTCTATAGTCATCAATAAAAGTAACAAAGTACAAAAAAAAACACCCCTTTACTCTATTAGAAATAGACCACATACATCAGTTTGAACTGATTCCAATGGTTCTTTGTCTCTTTAACATTTCCCACTGAAAGTTTCTTTGGTTGTTTTACCTTGTAAACAAGAGTAGCATAAATCCATGGGTTTTAACTTAATGGATTAGAAATACCCTACTTGATGTAATTTTCTTAAACACTCTCATTTATATGACCTATCCTAAAGTGCCATAGGTGGGTAAGATATGATTCATTCTCACTTGATTTTTCATTGATTGAAAAAACTGGATTTTCTATTTGAAGTATATATAACCTATTATTAAGATGTGTCATACCATAACATATGTTATCCTTATACATAAAGAAATATTTATTTCTAAACCTGAAATAAAATATCATAGTCTCTAAACTCAACACTAAGATTTTGTTTCTGGTATCATATGGTACATAATAATAATTATTTATTATAAGAACCATCCTACTAGGAAAAGTAAGATGATAATATACTACTTTTAATTCTGTTAATCTCACACCATTTGGTGTTCATAAATCTACGTCACCTTTTTTTAATAGTCTTGAATCTACTTGGTTTCTGTATTTGGATACAAATGTGTGATCCATATGCAGTATCCAATACCCAACTTGTAGAAATAGAAAAATTACATTCAATGAAAAATATACTTTAATTATAATCATCAACTTGATTTTTTTTCCAAGTTGTATAATTATTATACATATGGAATTTATTTCTACATGCAATGTAGACATCCACCTACTCATTGATCTCCCTCTGTATCTTTGGCTTCCTGAAAGGGTGGTTCATCAGTGCCTTTGACTATGACTTATCCCTTAATACTTTTTTCCTTTCCTTTTCTCCTCTTGTTCACCATAATGACCAAAGAGATAGAATTATTCATATCCTTCTCAACATGGAAAACTAATTCCAAAATATCTGGAAGTGTATTATTCTTCTTATTCATATTATAATTAAAAATTAAAGTTGAGAAGCTATGTGTTAAAGAGGAAAGAATGAGATCAGTTGCTAGTTATTGGTTCAGTTTGAACCCAAGAGTCTCCAGTCTCTCAATGCACCGGATCATCTTGAGTACATGATGTCCAACTTGATTCCATTTTTCTATCCTACATCTATATAGATCACTTGATATATCATATCTTTCTTTCCTAGATATCTCCTAGTATAACTCTTGGATAAAATAAAACATTTTGAAAGCATCTTTGTCCTCATGCATTTTCTGCAACTCGCTAGATATAGATGACAACATGAATAACTAAACATCTAGCACATCATATATATTATTTTTAAATTTATATTTATCTACATTTCTTTATCCCTAAGGGGCTAAATAAGAAGTGTGGATTTCTATATATAAAGCTTCCTCTCTTAACGCAATGTTATGTGCAAGCTCATGTAACACTCATAGAAGTTATTTCTGGTTAGGATATTCTCTTTATCCAATATTGATTATAGAGAAATTTAATTGGTGGTGGTTTCCATTCTACTTATAATAAATAAACTAAGAAGATTAATACATTATCTTGATTTCTGGTAGAAATTTTCAAATTATGAATTTTAAATGTCTACCACTATTTTATCAAATCATAGTAGCCCTCAAATACTAAATTTGGAACACTCAATCACTTGAGTATTCTATTGAAAAAGATCCTTAAACCTCTCATAATATCCCAATATATGGTATCTCCACTACTATGAGGGAATAAGGTAGGATTTTGACTATCCAACCACATTAGCTAAAGGCAACTTGATCTGTTGAGTGGGGTCCCATGTCTTGCAAAGAATTACTTTTAATTGCTTAATACTTTACCTCTGAAGTTGAAATAAGCTAGATTTGTCTACTACTTTGCTTCCAAATTTAGTTAATTTGACCCACTTCTCTCATAATAACTTCTTGATAGTAATAGTTTCCCTCAATTAAGGTTATCAATCACCTCAAAAAATCAGTTTTGTCCAAATTCAAGCGATGGAAGGAATTTAATGAATTAATACTTTCTTTGAGGGATTTGTTAATTTATCTTGGTTAATGAAATAATTTTCTATTTAATAGGTTTATTCTATGTGATATCACTCAAAAATTAACCATTATTTAAATAGAAAACATTCACCACACATATTCATTTTATCTATTCATTCATGGTTATTATTATACTATGTGATCATGTGTAATAAATACACATTCAAAAAATAATGAACCATTAACATGATAAAATAAATAAATAATAATGTGATAATGATTTATTAACTATTGGTTAATACATTGATAGAATAATGTATTAACTAAGTCACATCCCCACAGGGCGTCATTAGTTCCCTATGGTGCTATGAAAAAATAAAATTTAAAAACATAGACAATCCTAACTCAAAGTGTAGTATCTAGTAAGTCTGAGTATCAAACCCACAAGAAATATCCATATGTTAAATTAATTAGTAAATTGAAATTTCAATTGTTTAATTAGTTTAGAGAAAAGGGAAATAACATAAACAAATATTGGGTTGTGAATCAATGGATGGGGACATTCTAGGTTCAATGATTTTCAGGGGCGTGTGCTAAGGATTTCACTGATATATATTTATTTAGTTTTGGTGTTGGAATTTGGTCAGCGAGGATCCTTGGTCTTGTTATCCCACTATACTTCTATAATTGGACCATTGTAATGGTCATCTAGTAGATTCAATCATAGGGATAGGATACCCAAAACCATGTTTAAACATAACTGGCCAATGTTTCATAATGGTCATACACAAAATAGTTCGATTAACTGATGAAATTAAATAATACTCTTCAAATATCAAGTAATGGTCATGAATTTTTAAAAAATAATGATATTTGGAATTGAAATAATGAGTTATAGCAATCCAAAACATGACTTATATAAAATAAAATAATCCTTATACACACATCCCCCTACAAATCACATCACTCGATACTATGGGACTACTCACTCATGATGAGAGAAAAAAATGGGTACTCAAGGAGGAATGGTGGTGAAGAGAGGCTCTAGATCATCTGATGGTTGTCCCTTGGTGTCGCTTGGCCTTCTTCGGTCCCACGACATGTGTCACCCATTTTTCTCTGTGCATCGACATCATCACGACGTGTACCAGGGGTACACGACATGTACTTCAGATCTAGTTTTTCCTCTACCATGTTGAATCCATGAAAATCTCATGAACTGGTTTGACTGTCATCACGTCATGTACTAGTGGTACACGATGTGTACTTGGATTCCATGATGTGTATGCTTGTCACGACTTGTCCCACGCATATCCACTTTACTTCAAATGGTAACTACGTTTAATTGTGTTACATTATGTGTGATGCATTTTTCTTTAGTTTACAGCTTTTCTTCTCTCTCAAAAATCCAATGTTGTGCCACTTCGCTTCACTCATGGCCTGTGAAGGGTCGTTCGACTCATATTTCCATCCCTTTTGGTTCCTTTTTCACAAATATGTTATTTCCTTCCACAAATAATAAAACAATTAAATTCATTCCAAACATGGAAATTTTATTCAATAAATTACAAAATCAACATGTTAAAACACATTTAAATATTTGCATGAAATAGACATATCATTAAGACCTATGGAAATTATTTAAGTCAATACCTGACTTGAATTGCAGTGCCTAAAAATCCCATGCACTTCACTTGTTTGGTTTACACCGATTCTCAACTCAAATCACATCACTACATACTCTAATATTTATAATTTATACTCACCTTCTAGTGAGGGGAAATTTGGGTGTGAAAATATATTTTATCACTTAAATACGGACACTAAGACCCTTATTAAAATCAAATATTGAGGGATTATGTGCATATCGTCAAAATAAAATAATTATTAAATTTTAGAACTTAAATTAGATAATTAAATTAAATAAATAATAAACCAAACATGCACAGGGTGGTCACACCGATAGGCATTAAAGTACATAAAAATTTAAAGATTAATATTTTTTCATGATTTATACGAAAAATACCTCGATCTTTAATCGGTCATATCATGGTGATACAAACTTGGATCAATGAATCATCAGTTGGGTTGGGACCTTATCTAAGCCCTATTTTAAAATAATTTTAAATTTAACTAAAAATTTAAATGTTTTTAACTTTAATAATTTCATGTTTTCATTAAGACCAATGAAGAAACTTGGGGTGCAATAGAATCCTAAAAAACACATAATTTTAAAATTTTGGGTTTTTATTCATGTTAAAAACACTGAATCCAAAAAATAACATTCCCATATTTCTTAAATTATTATGTCTAATTCAATTTAAGAAAAAATAAAATCAAAATAAATCATAAACAACCCATTGTTCTTTTGAATTTGATGGTTTGATTCACTCACCATCGGCCTGTCATGGCTCAAAGGTGCCAAGATAGGAATACTATAGATAATAAAAACATTCACCACAACTCCTAGATCATTGATATATGATTTCTAGGTTTTATTACAAAAAATAAAAGAGCTTTATGATTTCCCTTAAATCATGTGAAGAAAATAGACTTGATCAGAAAAGTAGAATCAATCTGACCTTGTTCTTTCTTAAAATTCTCTCTCTGAGAGATTGAGAGGAGATGAGAGAAGATCTTCTCTTTCTAAATTCGTCCAAATGGTGGATCCCACTATTCAAGAGGCTTAAATGAGCTTTTATATATAGTTTATACATTAGAAAATTTCACTTTGGTCCCTGGAAAGTAATAACCTTAATTTTAGATCTTTGTGAACACTTATGACTTAATAAACTTGTCATAAATGTGAAATATTTTATCACTCACTTATAGAACTTTAACATGTTACGTGATAAAATATAAACCATTAAATAATCTCATAGTATAACCAAATAATTTAATGAACCTTTAACATCCTATGTTTGTTCAAAAATATATATTTTATTGTATTCACTTTTATGATCAAACAACTTGTGAATACCTTGAGAAATAAAGTCAATAATAATTATTATAAACTTGAATATTATAATTGAATTATTTTAATTATAATTGATCACACTTGGACATTCACCAGTCATTTCACATGGAACCCACTTTTTCCTAAACTCATTTTCATCCAAATAGGTAGAACTTGTGGATATAATAAGTGTGTACACATTTAGGTCCTTATCTCTAAAGTAGTGAGTCCAACTCATAGATCAAGAGTGAATTCTAACAATCTATCAGGGACCCTAAGGAGATAAGAAATTTCATATCTATGACTACCTCCTACGAACACATTCTGTGTAATATAATTTTTTTGTCTTGTGATATCTCTTAAAGTGGGATGAACACTTGTGTCATCATCCTTTTGATGATTTATATATTTCATGACCTTGCTGCATAGACTTACCTTCTTGTACCATAACCATGGATTTAATAAAGGTATTATCATCCTGGTCAACCTGTACCTACGAGATATCTCTTCCTCAACTCAGAAGAAAAAAATTCTTTCTTGATCATTCAACCAATTTCATACCAACACTGACGTACCCAACACAAAATACCTCAACATGAATTCATTTTCATTGTTTTTTCCTTGCATAAAATCACACGATCAAATGGAACACATTGATAACAATATAAAGTCTATAGTATAGCGAACCAGGCTTAACATACATAGATATTTCATCATTTTTTATGAATATTCATTACATTACATAGACACACACCTGAGAACCATAATAGTTTAGTGACTTTGGAAACTTGGAAACATAAACATATGTCCATAAATAAACTACATCATATCCCACTAAGATCTTAATAACTGGAACCCTTTTTATATTTATCATATATAATACATGTCTTCATAACCTGGGGAAAGGAAACATAAGAAAGGGTGAGTTTAAATGCTCAATAAGGGTAAAATGGTATATTTATAAGCATGACATGAAGATAAGGGTATGAGAACAAGATCGTAATATTTGAAAACCATACCTTGCATGTCAAAGATCATAATATTGAGTCATGGAATAAATATTGGTAGTTAATAAGACATGAATCATAAGGGAATCAAATAAAATTATCCATGAGAGCATAAAATTGGCATAAGACATGGAATTTGTGGCATACACATAAGTATAGAAAATCATTTCAATATTATTTAAGTCTCACTAACAATACCATCATAGAAGACAAAGTCCTTTACTAAACTAGGTTTGCTACTTGTTCTAGCCATATATTACTAAATCGGTTTTACTTTCTATTCCATCCCTATATTACTAACCACTTTTTTCATTTTTGTCTCATTAGATATAAATATTTACCCAATTCATTTTATAGAGATATAGGTCTCACACATCACATAATGAAAACCATATTTATGTGTGCCAAAAGATCATAAAAATTCATCATATCATAACCCATGTAATTAAATGGGTATCATAAACATTTCATTATATCATAACCTATGGAAAAAAATAGGTTTCATAATCATTTCATTGTATAATAACCTGTGAAAAGAATTGGGTTTCATAAGCACTTCTTCATGGTATAACCAACAGAAGGTAAATGAGTTTTATAAAAATCATGCCATAAAAATATAAACCATTAAGATAAATAATATGAATGTTATCCTTGGATCAAATCCTTAGTAAAGAATAGTTAACACCAACGTATGTAATCTTATATGGAAAATAATTTTCAAATATCATTTAAAACATTTTTGAGGAAAATATCCTTTCCCATTTGAGAAATTATTTTTAAAACATAAAACATTTTTAAAACATTTTTATTTGAAAATAACTTTTAAAACTTATTAAGTAATATTAAAGTAAAATTTTTGTCATGATTTTGAAAAAAAAATCATGTCGTACATGTTAAAATGAATATTCCTTTCACATTTTCAGTAAAAAATGGGAATTATTTGAAAAACGATATGAAGATTCCTTTCAAAAAAATTAAAAATTTAAACATGGGTAATAAATTATTTTAAAAATAATAATAAAGTAATAAAACATTTTAGAAAACATGGTTTTGGAAGAAAACAGATTTCCAACCAAGAAATAAATAAAGTTAGATTTTCTTAAAAATATTTTCCTAATAATTTTATGTACCAAAGAGAGAGAAAATGGTACCATTACTTGAAGATATCTTGTATATAAAAAGGATAATAAAATTAATATGAATTATTGAGATTTAAATAATGATATTTCAACATTTTATACTTAATCATAAACAATCTTGATAAACAATAAGATTATAACATAAAATCATAACCAATTTAGTAACAATGATTCATAATCCCCATGAAAGAGTAAATTAAAATTAAACATAAAATATAATGAGGATGAATAAATTCATGATAATACTTGTAAAAGTTTCTTTTTATACACTTTGTGAAATAATATAGGTGTATAACATAACGTATGTCTCAAATAATGAAAACTGAGACAAAAATCCATTTCTGATTTGTTAGCTTTTGAACCGTAAACCCCCTAAAAGAGAGATACTCAAATGGATATATAAATAAAAATAATTTTATTTATAATCACCATAATATAAAATCATTGTAATTATATATACCACATAAAAGAAACATGTGGTTAATATGTCTTGTGCCTCACGGAAAATAAAAGTGAAATGGAAATCCCTTACCTTAAGTCTTAACTTCTGCCATATTCGTTAAAACCACATGTATAATAAATATAAGTTTATTATACATATATTAATGGAAAATATTAATACATATAATACCATATATGATATTATTATGACCTTTTATTACCTATTTATTAACAATTTCATGTTAAAGTTATGTTTTGGGTAATAATCGCTTTGTTTTTTGTATAAGTTTTGATTTTTTATATTTTTGGTCCTCTAACTTTGATCATGGTTACATAATATCTAGAATGATAACAATGATATAAATATCATATATATTAAGTATATATTTATTTATATTAATCCATAAAATTTAGTGATAGGAAATAAAATACACCATTCATGGAGATGGAAGGCCACACATATGCATGAACATAGGTTATTTCATTTTCTTGTCAGATTGAAAGAAACAAAAGTAAATGATATATATTATCATTCCAGGTTTATTTTTATGTTATATATATAAATCATATATGTTTATTAAACTCATCCTTAATACCTTCTATGTAAATAATGAATGAATCACATCGCTTTGCAAGGTGTTAGTCCATCGTATACACGAACGATGTAATCTTATTCACACAAAATGGAAAGCATGAAGGTATGTGTGATATAATAATTCAAAAATAATAAAATAATAATAAATTCGATATATATAATATATAAACAATAAATAAATCATCATGAATATACTAGAGATGTGATAATGGAAAAAACGAACAATATTAGTTTGCGAGGTGGTAGTCCGTTGTACACACAAACGGTGATTTTCTAACCCATTTGATAAAAGTGTGTGAATAATTAGTTAATGAACTTAAAATAAAAGCATATAAATATATGGAAGATATAGATATTATTATATAATCATTATATAAAAATAATTTAATGGGTTGAGAAATAATTAAAACAAAAATGCCTATTTGATAAGCATTACCTCTTCTTCGGGTATCCTCCTTAGGTTTAAACTAAATCCTTGATTGGTTCACTTTATGTAAAAAATAAGGCTTGTAGAATGAGGGGAGGGAATTTAGGGAGTTATTTTGGTATGTATTTTCTAAACAAAATAATTTTTAAGTTGTAAAGAAGATAGGATATGGGGTGTCCTTTTATAAGTGTGTGGGAGGACACACTTAATATTTTTCAAAACAAATAAGTGCTCCATGTTTTTCATATGTCCCAAGGGTCCAAAATGGACCATTCTAGAATATTATATGTTTAATGGTATAAGTATTCTCATACAATAGATTTTATAAAATTTTATAGGTTATTTTTACTCTTATATTTTTAGTTTAAACCCTCGGTAAACCCTTTTTTACCTTAACTGCGGTAATTAATTTTTATTGTATTCACTATTTATTTTGGTCAAAAATAAAGTTGGACTTATTATAAATTATTATGATTCCAAATATGGAATCAATTTTTTCAAATTCAAACCACATAAGTGGAAAAAAATTAATCTAATATTAATCTTTCAAATATGATGAGAAATGAGGTTTTTAAAGTGAAAATGATCAAAAGATTACAAAGTTTTTATATCCAATTTCAATGTGAAATTGATTACTATAAAATAAATTTTATTAATATATTTATAATTTAAATAATTTAACAATAAAACCAATTTAAAATAAAATTTATATTTGTAAATAAATTAAACAAAAAGGGGGTTTTCAATAAAAATTCTAAATTTTCACTATTCATCAAAAAATAATTCTTAGAAAAATACAAAAATTTCACCCTAAGATAATTTTAAAATTTTAAATTAAAAAGTGAAGTTTATTTTATCAAATTAAGTTCCTAAAAGTGTAAAAAAAATTAATTTTATTCTAATTCACAAAAAGACATAAGAACATTTTTTTGAGAAAATGGTATTTTTGAAACATATGAATACTTTGTCGAAAATTAAGTATTTTTTATCAATATGTTTTATTTATATAAAATCATTATATATTATATTTAAAAATTATTTATTAAAATTAATATCACTAAGTTTTATTACAAGGTTATAATGGTAACTTTTAAATAAATATATTTTGGTTTTGTTAAAACTCAGTGTTGTGTGCAACGAAAGATAATTCAGTGTTGCATCTAGAACAAGATTAAATTGGTTTTACATATAACTCAAGATTAAATTTTTGTTTTGTGTAACAAAATACATTAAATAAATTTAATTTATTTGAAAAAATAATAATTCATAAAAACTTAGGGTGTTACATTCTACCCTCATAAAATGAATTTTTCTCTCAAAATTCATCATGATGATATAAAAAATGAGTATAATTCTACCTTATATTATCTTATAGTTCCCACATAGCTTCCTTAAACTATTGGTTTCACCATAAAACTTTGACCAGGTGAGTGTTCTTGTTTTATAGAACTTTCTTTGTATGATCTAGAATCTTCATTGGTTGTTCCTCATAGGAAAGTTCTTTCAACAGTGGTATGACCTTTGAGTTCAGTGTGTATAAAGGGTAAGGTATATAATTCCTTAGGATAGATACATGGAATATATTGTGGACTAGATAGAGGTTTGGTGGAAGAACCAAGCAATAGGCTTCGATCCCAATATGATCAAGAATTTCAAAGGTACTGATATACCTAGGTCATAGTTTCCCTTTCTTCCAGAATCTCATAACCTTCTTCCATGGAGAAATTCATATAAAAACCTTATCACCAACTTCAAATTCTAGATCATACCAAATATTATCATAATAACTTTTCTACTGACTTTGAGCTACCTTGATATGTTGCTGAATGGATCTAACCTTCTCTTCCATTTCTATTTCTATCTCAGTTCCCAATATCTTTCTTTCTCTAACTTCATTATAGTAAATTGTATCTCTATATTTCTTTCCATATAGGGATTCATAATGAACCATCTGAATTATTGGGTGAAAGTTATTGTTGTAAGAAAACTCAACTAGAAGAAGATTTTGATCCCAATCACCTTTGAAATCCAAAGAAAAATATCTCAACATATCCTATAGGGTTTAAATTTTTTTTAAGGTTCACTATCTGTCTAAGGATGATACGTAGTTCTGAAACTCAAATTTTTATCAATATCTTACTGAATAATTTTCTCAAACTTTTAGGTAAACCTAAGATCCTGTTTAGATACAATGGAATGTGGTACTCCAAGAAACCTTTCCACTTCCTTAATGTATATCCTAAAAAACTGATATAGAGAGAATCCTTCTATGATAGCGATTAATTTTGATAACATAATAAGGTAATTGACTATAATCCAAATATAATTATCCCCTTTATAGTTTTTTGGTATTTTGATGAAAAAATCCATGGTGATGTTTTCTCATTTACATTTTTTTATGGGTAATGGATGAAACATCCCCTTAGACTTTTTCCTTCAGTATTAACTTGCTAACATACCAATAACAAAGATACAAACTCTTTGATATATCTATTCATTTCATCCCACCAAAAGTATTATTTAAAATCTATATAAATCTTCATACTTCCAAGATGAATTTAGAATTAATAACTATGAGCTTACTCTAACAAATCCTTCTTTAAATTTAGTATGGAAGGAATACATACACGATTCCTAAACCTTATCATTCTATCATTGTCAAGGTTAAACTCATAAATATTTCTAACCTTCTTTTATAGTTATACATCTTCTTTATGCACATATTTAATATACAATTGGATGGATAGTTGAACATTCACTATAGAAAGATAATATTTTTCCCATTTCTTCAGGATTTTCATATCCATCCTTTTAAAATCCTGAAATATTTAATCGTTTTTTATGATCAGCATATATAATCTAGCATTATAATTTTGACTCAAATCATTGGTAACCTTGTTCTCTTTCCTAAGGTGGTAATGTATTGAGTGGTAATGATCTTTAATAAGCTCAAACCATATTATTTGTCATATATTCAACTCCCTCTATGTGAATATATAATTTAAAATTTTTTGATTAGTATATATATCACACTTTTCCCATAAATATAATTTCTCTATATATTTAATTCAAAAATTACCACATCTAACTCTAAATCATGAGTTGGGTAATTTTCCCATGAACCTTCTATTTTCATGAGGCATAAGCTATAACCATGTCATTTTTCATAATAACACATCCCAATCCATTCTTGTATTCATAAATATAGATTAAAAACCCTTCTTCACTACATGATAATGTAATTAGAGGTGAAATGACTAATCTTCTCTTTAGTTCCTTAAAATTTTACTCACATTCATCTATCCTAAGGAACTTGTCTCCCTTTTAAGTTTTCTTGGTGAGTGGATTAGTTAGTCACAAGAAATTCTCAATAAACCATTGATAATATCTATCTAAATCAAGAAAACTATAGATCACAATCATCGTGGTTGGTCTGGTCCAACATTCAATAGCCTCCATCATTGATGGATCTACTAATATACACTCTCTTGAGATTATGTTACCAAAAAATAAAACCTATTTCATTAAAAATTCACACTTTGTAAATTTTTCATAAATTTTATCCTTCCTTAGGGTCTTTAGTAAAACTATTAAGTGAGCTTAATTCTAATCCTCTCTATTTTAATAGATTATAATATCATCTATAAATACTACCACAAACTGATCAAGGTAATCTCTAAAGACTTTATTCATTAAATCCATGAAGATAGCATGGGTATTAGTAAGATTGAATGGAATTACTATATATTCATAGTATCCATGCCTTGTAAGGAATTTCATCTTGGGTATATCCTACTTATTAACCCTCAATTTATGATATCCAAAATGAAAGTCAATTTTTTAAAAAGTATTGATCTCCATGTATTTGATCAAACAAGTCATTAATATAGGGAAGAGTATACTTGTTCTTAATTTTGATCTTGTTTAGTGATCTATAATCAATTCATAGTCTCATCAATACATATTTATTTTTAAAAAATTATAGGTTCACCCCAAGGTGAAACAATTGGACAAATAAATCCCTTCTAAAGGTTTTTATGGATTTGCTTCTTTAATTCCTACAACTCAGTTGAGGTCATTCTAGAGGGAGTCTTTGAAATTTGTGTGGCATGAGGTATGAGTTCTACTAAGAACACAACTTTATGTTTTGGTTTAATAATAGGAAACTCTTTTTTAAATACATAAAAAATTTCTCAAACAATAGGAATATCATCGATGTCAATTTTCTCTCTAGCCATTTGAGAAAAAAACCCCTTTTAAATTGGAATTAAGACCCATACAATGGGTGTAATATATGTCAGAAGTTCACGCTTATCATCACATTGATAGATGATTATAGTTTGGTTTGGAATATCAAACGTAACTTCCCTTACTCAATAATTGATGTGGTATTTATATAAATAAATCAAATCTATTCCTAGGATGATATAAAATTCAACAAGAGGAAGAATGAAAATATTTTCAGGAAGCACATTCCCACCAATGTCAACTCGAGAGAAATCATAGAAATGAGATAAAATTACAATACCATTAATAGTTTTCAGTTTTAATTAAACATATAATCTCTTGGGTGGAATCTTTATAACCTTATAAAATTCTTTAGATATGAAATAATGTGTAGATCTATAGTCAAATAAGAAATTATCAGTTCTAGACTAGATGGTAAGTGTACCTTTCACCACATCGTTATCTCACCCATCATCATAAATAGTGATCACATGATATTTTTGCATGTCCTTAAGATTAATAGGTTTATAACATCAATAATCATCATTAAACCTTGTATTTGGAAATTATTTATCATAATTCCCATTCACCTTACACTTGAAGCACTAAATTTTTGCTTGTGCGTTCTGTTCAGATTTATCTCTATTCAAATTTTTAGATAACTTCTTCCCATAACTTCAGTAATCAATTTACCTATAAACATTCCTTACTCACTTAAAACATTTAATAGTTCCCCTAAGGTAATTTCCTCTATTTTTATTCCCACACTTTGACCATAAAGTAAATCTCATATTCTTCTCTCTATGATTCTTAGATTTTTATTTGTACTCCATCTTCCTTTTCTTGTAAAAACATGAGATTGATATGTAACTCCAACCTCTATTTCCATATTAATAGCACATAAAATAGTATCTTCATAACTATTAACGTCTCTTATGTATAACTCACTTTAGAGAATTGATTTTAAGATACTGAAGAATCAATCAACCTTACTTTCAGGTTGGATGATAATACCCAAATTGTACCTTATAAATCTTGTAAAATTTTCCTCATAGGTACCAACAGATTCATCATCCCTTTGCCTTAGCTCAAGTAAATCTTCCTCAATCTTCAAATAAAAAATAAAAGGAAAGTTCTTATTGAAATATAAGTTCATGAAATCATCCCAATCCATGGAGTCAATTTCATCATGTTGCCTTGTATTCTTAATAAGAGTCCACCAATGATTATCTTCACCTTCCAAATAGTAGATAGACAAAATTACTTTTTTATGTTTTAAATAATAAAGAATGGAAAATATCTTTTCAGAGGTATTGATCCATTATTCATAAACAAGTGGATTAGAATACCCACTAAAATAACGTGGATATCGCCTAATAAAGGACTCAACAGAATTTTATTACCTCCTTTGTTTATTTAGAAGTCTAGTATGATTCATAGCATGAAAAAAGTTTTGTGTTCATAGAAATAAGATTTTACATTCTAGATCCCATAAAATTTGGATTCTCAAGAGTAAAATCATTTCATTGTCTATTACACTCAATATTAATGTGGTTTCTTCAGGTTATATCTATTGACTAAAACCAAAAATTATAGTGTATGAAACAATAATCATAGTGGGGAACCACATAATCATGAAAAATCACTTATAAGATGTCTAAATCATGGCACTTTCTTCTATATTTTATGAAACTTTAGGTTTATCTTATGTCATTCATAGTCATCTTCTATTTAAATACTTCATGATGGTTTGTAAAGATTTTTTTAATTCTTAAAGAATATCCCCAGGGAGTTTCAAAATTGGTGTGTAGAAAGGCCTTTTATCATGCACAAATTACTAATCTAGTCTATCTCAATACAGTGTTTTTGGGGTTGATTACCCTAGGTACATCGGATCCAGGTTCATATCCACTTGTATTATCCAGAAGGGGATTTAATTTCTTAGAAACAACTCACTATATCCTTTTCAAAAATTCAAGGACATTTTCCTATTATTTGATTAATCCTTGGATTTATCCATGGACATGTCCTTAGGGATATCACTAAGGTTTTTTATCCTAATTTTCAAAGGTTAACTAAACTTATCCTCTAATTCAAACTATAGAAACTAAGGCTTAACATACATAGATATTACATCATTTTTTATGAATATTTATTACATTACACAAACACACATCTAAGAACCATAATATTTTAGTTCCTTAGGAAACATAGAAACATCAACATTAGTCCATAAGTAAACCATATCATCTCCCACTAAGATCTTCATAACTAGAACCATTCAAAGACATATCATACATAATACATGTATTCATAACTTGGGGAAAGGAAACATAAGAAAGGGTGAGCTCAGATTCTCATTAAGGGAAAACAAGAGAGATATATAATCATAACATGAACATAAGGGTATGATAACATGAGCATAACATTTGAAAACCACACCCACAAATCAAAGATCATAAAATTAAGTAATCAAATAAATATTGTTAGTTTATAATATATGAATCATAAGGGAATAAAAGAAAATCATCCATCAAAGAATAACATTGGCATAAGATATGAAATTTTTGGAATATACATAAGTATAGAAAATAATTTCCATATTATTCAAGGATCACTGCCAAGAACATAATAGTGGACAAAATCCTTTTCTAGATTAGGTTCACTCCCAGTTCCAACCCTTTCTTACTGAACCAAGTTCACTTCTCATTCCATCCCTATATTATTGAACTATTTTCACAACCTATTCTAATCATATCTATCTCATTATATATAAATCTTTACCCAATTCATTGGAGGGAGATATAGGTCTCACTTGTCACATAATGGAAACCATATTTATGTGTTTCACAAGATCATAAAAATTCATCATATCATAACCCATAAAATTAAATTGGTATAACATTTCATAATATCATAACATGTGTAAAAGATACAAGTTTCATAATCATTTCATCATAGAATAACCCGTGAAATGGGTTTCATAAGAATTTTTTCATGGTATAACTCATGGAAGAGAAATGGGTTTCATAAAAATCAGGTCATTAAAAGATAAAACATTTATATAAAGAGTATGAATGGTATCCTTGTATCATATCCCCATTAAGGTATAGGTAACACCAATGGATTTCATCTTATATGGAAAATAATTTTAAAATATCATGTAAAACATTTCTAGAGGAAAATATCTTTTCTGCTTTGAAAAACATTTTTTAAAACATAAAACATTTTTAAAAACTTTTTATTTGAAAATAAATTTGAAAAATTATAAAGTAATCTTTTAGTCAATGAGTGTTCACGGTGTTATAAATTTTTTTTCATGCCATACACATTAAAATGAATTTTACTTTCACATTTTCAGAAAAAGATAAAAGGGAATTATTTGAAAAATGAAATTAAATTTACTTTAGAAAAATTTTAAAAAGATAAATATGGGTAATAATGTATTTTAAAAATCATAATATACTAAAAAAATTAAAACATTTTATAAAACAAGGTTTTGGAATATAACATATTTCCAACCGAAGAGAGAAATAAAGTCGTATTTTCTTAAAAACATTTTCTTAATAATTTTAAGTACCATATAGTGAGAAAATGATACCATTAATTTAATATATCATTAATATATATATGAAAATAAAATTCATGAGAATTATTGAGAGGTAGATTATTATATTTTAATAGTGGATACTTAATCATAAACAATCTCGATAAATGATGAGATTATAACATAAAATATTTACCACCTTTGTAACATTGATTCATAATAACCATGAAGGAATAACATAAAATAGAACTTAAAATATCATTATTATGAATAAATTTATGATATTAAATTTCAAAATGTATTTTTATACACCTTGTTAAATAATATAGGTTTATAACATAACGTATGTCTCAAATAAGGAAAATTGAGACAAAAATTCCTTACTGATTTGTTAACTTTTGAACCATAAACCCCATGAAAGAGATATACTCAAATGGATATGTAAATACCAATAATTTTATGTATAATAATCATAAGATAAATTCATGGGTAGTATATACACCACATAAAATAAACATGTAGTGAATATGGCTTGTGTCTCACAGAAAATAAAAGTGAAAAGAAAATCCCTTCCCTTAAGTCTTGAATTTATCATACTCATTGAAAATTACTTTATAATAAATATAAGTTTATTATAAATCTATAATATAACCATATTCATATATATTATAACATATATTATTTTCTTATGACCTTTTATTACCCTTTTATTAGCAATTCTATATTAAATTTATGTTTTGGGTAATAACCGCTTTGTTTTTCAAATAAGTTTTGATTTGTTATAATTTTGGTCCTATTACTTTGATCACAGTTACATAATATATATAATTATAAATATGGTATAAATATAATATATATTCATTATATATGTTTATATTAATCCATAAAATTTAGTGATAGGAAATGAAATACATCGTTCATGGAAACGGTAGGCCGTACGTAAGCATGAACGTTGTTTTTTCTTTTTCTTGTCAGGTTGAAATAAATAAAAGTAAATAATATATATTATCATTATAGAATAATTTTTATTTAATGTATATTACATATTTTTATTAAACCCATCCCTAATACCTTCCATAAAAATTGTGAACAAATCACATCGCTTTGTGAGGCGGTAGTCCACTTTATACATGAATGTGGTTATCATATTCCCAAAAAATGGAAATATTGAAGGTATGTGTGATATAATAACTATATAATAATAATAACATAATAAATATCATATATATATATAATATAAATAATAATCCACCATTATTACTAGCCTAAATTTGTGGTAATGGAAAAAACGAATAACATTGGTTCGCAAGGCGGTAGTCCTCCGTACACATGAACGATGATTTCATAACCCATTTGATGGAAGTGTGTGAATTTTTAGGTTTTTTACTTAACATAAAAAAAATCATTATATTGAATATACTTAGTTTATTTTATAATCATGATATAAAAATAATTTGAGGGTTTGAGAAAGAATTAGAACAAAAATGCTTGTTTGATGAACGTTGCCTCTTCTCCAGGTATCCTCCTTAGGTTTTCAATAAATACTTGCTTGGTTAGATTTATATAGAGAGTATTTTTTTCTTTTTAATACATTGAAATATATTAAGGAATGTTTTAAAAGCCAGGAGCTGAGGAATTATGTGATTCTGAGACCCCATGTGCCCAGAATTAATTTTATAAATATATTTTATATTACGCGCACATAGTTTTTCCAGAAAAATAGAATATCTCTTAAAAAGAATATTGAAATGTAAATTTGAGACCATAGTTGAATCCATAATGTGATTTTTACCCTAATAACGACCTAAAGTTGTCCAACATGGGGAATTCGGATAAAATGGTCATTGGTGGGTGCCTTTGGTAGATTAATTATTTATTTATTTAATTAATTCATTAAATGACCTAAAAACTAATTCCCTCTGTAGATTCTTAATTATGGAAGATCTATAGGGTTATTAATATAAATCTAGGACCATTGAGAGTAGGATCTTCCATTCTTCATTGGAGGATCCAAACCAAATGACAATCAACGATCGAATCAAGGTGAATTGAGGTGTAGCAAACAAAACGGATCTTCCTATTTTGTTGGTAAAAGAGTTCTTTACCAAAGATCAATTATAATCAAGGTAAGACTCTTCATTTTTTGATTTAAATCATTAATATTAAAATATTTATCAGAATCAAATCTATTTCTTCTATTAGTGTTTTTTTTAGCCTTTACATGCGCCCACATATTAGATTTCATTATTTATTTGATTTACGCCATTAAGACATGATTTCTCAACTCGTTTATCCCTAATTTTATTTATTGTCCAATAAATATTATAAAATTATTTTGTTTCCTTATTTATGTGATTACCCCCCCCCCTTGTTCTTTCTTTTTAATCTTCACCATTGGCCTATGGGGCCATAATTCGACATTATCAGGCAGGATCGAGCACGATAAAACCCCCGAATTCATGAAATATTCACATGAAATGTATATATTGGTGATCATAGGATGTTTTGGGATGTTTTGGGATATTATTGATGTTACTTGTGGATTCAAGATCTAGGAATGATTATAAGTAGCACAGGATAAGCGATGGAAGTGCACGAGCTTCATGTGGGAGGATCGGGTTCTTTTTTTCAGCCACTGGAGTGCCAGAATCGATGGATGGAGATAGGTTACACTAATTTTGAGTCTTAAATGGCCATAAATCATAAAAAAAGGTCTTTATATGGTATATTTATGATATATTTAATTTTATATAGAAAACTTTACTACACATCGTGTATTATGATGAACACAAGACCTGTAGATCCATAGATGTGATAGCTAGGGTTTCCATGTGAGTTACATAACACACACTGTGTGGGATACCGATATGCCATAAGAATTGGTGCTATAAATCTGGCATGTACTCTGGGAGTACACAAACATGGTAATGACTAGTGTAAATGAACATGGCCTGATAGACATGAGCATAGCTAGGAGAACACATCTTAGCCCCGGGTGGCTGAGACACACCATGTAGTCCCCTTACACGTCATGTGGGGATACATGGCCAATGATATATGTTCAAGAAATGACAAAAAAAGGTATCAGGGTGGGACCACACATAGTGTGGGTCCCCAATCACGTATGGTAACTTCCTTTTGAGGAATATTCTACCTCTCATATCTTCTTCATTTGGGATCATATTTTGGGGCACGAGTAACTTATCCTGGTTTCTTTTCACATATAATGTGATGGTGTCCTTCATGGTCTATTTTAATATATGATGCAAGGTTTTATGGGTGGTATTATTCTTTAGAAGATTCTCAATGATGGTAATGATCATATGGTATCATTAAACTGGAATCCTCCATCTAGGAAAGGGAATGGGCCCTCTATCCATCCATTTAGGGTGGAACCCACCCCACAACGGACTAGGGTGTGGGTATTATATCAATCATCAGAGTGGAACCCTCCTACTAGGACAGGGCATTGGTCCTCTACCCCTAGATCAGAACCCTCCTATTGGTATAGGGAATGGGTCCTCTATCTATCTACCTACTGAGTGGAATCGTCTTGTTGGGCTAGAGTATGGGACCTTTATCTATAGAGTGGAACCCCCATGATAGAATAGGGTGTAAGCCCTCTATCAATATTCTAAATGGAACCCTCATTATGGGACAGGGTATGGGTTCTCTATCCATATATTTTAACCCCCTAATGGACTAGGTCATGGGTCCTCTATCAACCAATAAGAGTGGAACCATTCTATTGGGACAAGGCATGGGTCCTCTATCTATCTACTGAGTGGAACCCTCCTATCATATCATGGAATGGTTACTCTAACTATAGATTATATCCCTTCAACTGTGCATCATAGTGGAGAGGTGTGGACCCATATGGATGCTTCTTCATACATATGTGTGAGATGTGGGGCATCATTGATAGGACTCTTGGAACTGATGGAAGACTCTTTTTCTAGGCTGGGTTATGATATGGAGATCCATATTCTCTCTTGTCTGGGTTTCTTTTATATATGTATCCAATTCATTGTATTTTATTACTCTCTTTATATGGTTTGAGATGTCTATTCCTATTGTATCTATCACTTCTCCCCTTCTAGTTTTTGGGGTTTCCTAATGGGTTTGTATATACTCACCCCTACTTGGGCTTAGCCCGCTCATGTCATGTCTTATGAAGACAATGGATATATTGACAATGACTATAGAGGAGCATAGGGATACCCTACTTTATTTGACTATGTATGGTGGTTGTGTATTGAAGATCTATATTCAGTATCTCTCATAAATTTACTTCTGAATTATTTTTAGTTGGGGACATATTTTTGGTTGGGTGTTTATTTTCCCCTTTTTTATTTTTAGATTGAGATTTCATACTCTTTTTTTTCTAGAGGTTTTACATGAATGGTTTATTCTCTAAATGTTTCATATTTTATTATTATTCCTCTACACTTATGCATGAATATGGTTGGGTGTGTGTGTGAAGGTATATTAATAAAAATCCTCCCATATTGGTTGTTCCTTTAGGTACTTGTCACCATACCCTGGCCTATGGAGGTGAGATTGGGGTAGTTGCGGATTGATCCATGTTGGGTAGGGTTGTGACAGATTGGTATCAAAGGTGGTTTGATATTAAGATGATGTTTATATTTATTTCTCCTTTATAGGTTTGTCTAGGATTTAGTGAAACAGTGTCAAAGTTTCTCAAAAGTGACTTTTAGTCTAAGGAATCCTATGTTAGTTCAGTGGTAGACATATCCATACATTAGAACTCTAACCACCTTCTTGTTCACTTGTCATACAGAGAAATTGGTTGCATGGAAAATTGGTACATCAATCATATAGGTTTGAGTCTTTTGAATTTACTTATTGATTCAACTCCCCGTATATATATTCTCATTTGAACATGGTATGTCATGATTAAATTTTTATGATGCCTCTATGAAGATATCCAGATAGGTTACTGATTAGAGATGGTGATGATGATTAGATGAGAGATTAAGATCAGATGAGTGATGAGGACTCAGTTCAGGGGTCATCGTATGAGATATTTCCTCCAGGTGGATAGGTAGTAGTAGAACCACCTATTGAGTAGCAGATAGTACTAGAATATTAGGTTGAGGATGTTTTCAAGCCTAGCGCACTTTGTGAGTTACAGCGCCATAGGCTGTTGAGGTTCCTTATTGAGCCAGATCACCAGGCGGTAGAGGATTGGCTAGATTTTGTGATTTAAGTTTTTAGGATTATCTAGAAACTAAATGATTAGGTGGTTGAAATAGTATAAAATCTTTTCCACAAAGCATTTGGGAACTAGTGGAGCCTAGTTACATAGATGTATGAGAATTCAACACTCTCACGGTCCAACATTCAGCAGTTATTTTATGAGTATTAATACCCATCATGATTACAATCAATTAGGATTCAATATCTTCTAGATCTATAGTATGGATGGATGATTGTTGAAGATTTTATTACAAGGTTCATATACTTTAGATGGTACTACCTAGACATGATTCAATTTGGCTACTTCTGGTCATGAATGTTTGATCAGGGTCTCCTCAAAAACATTTGTTCTAGTGTGGTACCCCTGTACATTCCCACTTATTCTGAGGTGTTTTAGTAGGTGATGGTGATAGGGATATTTCTATAAGAGGGATTCCCTATAGATATAGAAAACAATTATTTTTATAGGGATGGGTATCCTATAGCAGCTAGCAGGCACCAGTCGGTAGGATATCGGTGCAGGAGATCTTTCCAAGACTAGACTCAGACATGTAGTCATATGGAACATGGGTCACATAGAGGACTAGGGTAGCCCAGGAGGGGAAATTTTATGCATGTGATAGGAATGGTTACATTGAACATGATTTTCTGACTTGACATGCTAAATAGGGCATGCAGATAGAGGATGGACTTCTATGGTAGAGGCAGCACTGTGATTAGGGATCTCCCAAGCTAGGGTAGGGTATACCTAGTGATATTATAGCATCCCGCATTTTTATAACATAACTTTTCATTACATTTTACAAAACTGAGGATCTTTAAGGATTAGTGTCTTGGAAACTAGGAACTTAATACATTATGACATAAAACATTCTTCTTAAACACTTGAAAGGCTTCTTCTTTGTTCATCCTAAGTTCATTACAGCATCTCATAACCTGGGAGCATACATCAAAGGAAAGGGTGAGCAGAAGGCCCAGTAAGGGAAACAAGAGAAACATTTTACATGTGAACTTGAGATACATCAATAAAGTCATGATAAATAGATTTAAGGCATGAGAAATAGATCATGAGGCAATCATAATGAAAAGAACATGATTAATAACTTGAAGATGTGGCTACAATATTTAACTTAGACAATCATGAACATATCACCAAGGTCCATCCCCAAGGTGTCATTTAAAAAATTACCAAGGTTATTCACTAAGATATAGTTAAAATTGTAATCCCTAGAGATTACATCATTACCCAATTCATTGGAGAGCTATCAGGGCGCACCCTTAATTTGTATTTATTATCATGTGATTCACATATATCATCATCAAACATTTCATAAATAACCCATATAGAATAAAATAAATGGGTTTCATTTCATAATCATAACATTTTAAAAACTGCTTTAAAGACATGATCTTTATGTCACTTTAAACCCATGAAAAAAGGAAAGCGGGTTTCATGTATGTAAATCCCAGAATTAAAAATAAAACATTTTGATATATATGTTAATACCTCTATAGAAGAAATAGATTTGAGTATTAACTTAATAAAAGAATATAATTTGAGAAAAAGGGAGACATTTCACTACGGCAAAAAAGGCATTTAGCGGCGGTTTTTTTTTCGTTTCGCGGCGGTTTTGAAAAACCGCCGCTAAATCGTGCATCGGGAAACTATTCGCGGCGGTTTTTTTTGTTATTTTTTTTAATTTTTTTTATTTTTAATTTTATATATTTATTTATATATTTATTTTTCATATTTGTTTTTCGTATTTATTTTTCGTATTTATTTTTCGTATTTATCTTATTTATTTATTTTATTTATTTATTTATTTATTTATTTTATATATTTATTTTATTTAATTTAATTTAGTTATTTTATTTTATTTAATATATTTTATTTTATTTATTTATTTATTTATTTATTTTATTTATTTATTTATTTATTTATTTATTTATTTATTTATTTTTCGTATTTATTTATTTTATTTATTTTATTTTGTATTTATTTTATTTCGTATTTATTTTATTTCATATTTATTTATTTATTTTAATTTATTTATTTATTTTATTTATTTATTTTATTTATTTATTTTCGTATTTATTATTTTTTTCGTATTTAATTTATTTATTTATTTATTTTATTTCGTATTTATTTTATTTATTTATTTATTTATTTCGTATTATTTTATTTACTTTATTTATCCATGCATGCACATCCCATGCACATGCACATGCACACCCATGCAATATAAAGAAATTCTGCGTTTGGTGAGATTTGAACCCCTACCTCTTGCATATTTTTCAAAGACTTTACCACTCCAGCAAGCTCGCCATGTGGTTAATAAACAGAATTTAATATACTTATATATATTAATTCAAAAAACAAATAATACATAAATAATAGATATAAACTCAATAATAATAAATAATAAATAATAAATAAGGAATAATAAATATAAATAATCAATAATCAATAATCAATAATAAATAATAAATAATAAATAATAAATAATAAATAATAAATAATAAATAATAAATAATAAATAATAAATAAATATAAATAATAAATAATAAATAGAAAATAATAAATAATAAATAAATATAAATAATAAATAATAAATAATAAATAATAAATAAATATAAATAATAAATAATAAATAAATAATAAATAATAAATAAATATAAATAATAAATAATAACTAATAAATAATAATTAATAAATAAATATAAATAATAAATAATAAATAATAAATAATAAATAATAAATAATAAATAAATATAAATAATAAATAATAAATAGAAAATAATAAATAGTAAATAAATATAAATAATAAATAATAAATAATAAATAAATATAAATAATAAATAATAAATAAATATAAATATAAATAATAAATAATAAATAATAAATAATAAATAAATATAAATAATAAATAATAAATAAATATAAATAATAAATAATAAATAATAAATAATAAATAATAAATAATAAATAATAAATAAATATAAATAATAAATAAATATAAATAATAAATAATAAATAAATATAAATAATAAATATAAATAAATATAAATAATAAATAAATAGTAAATAATAAATAGTAAATAATAAATAATAAATAATAAATAATAAATATAAAATAATAAATAATAAATAAATATAAATAATAAATAATAAATAATAAATAAATATAAATAATAAATAATAAATATAAATATAAATAATAATTAATAATTAATAATTAATAATTAATAATTAATAATTAATAAATAATAAATAAATATAAATAATAAATAATAAATAAATATAAATAATAAATAATAAATAATAAATAATAAATAATAAATAATAAATAAATATAAATAATAAATAAATATAAATAATAAATAATAAATAATAAATAAATGTAAATAATAAATAATAAATAAATATAAATAATAAATAATAAATAATAAATAAATATAAAGAATAAATAAATAGAAATAATAAATAAATATAAATAAATATAAATAATAACTAATAACTAATAACTAATAAATAATAACTAATAAATAAATATAAATAATAAATAACCAGTTACAAATAATAGATAATAAATAAATTAAAGTATATTATAAATAATAAATAATAAATAATAAAGGAAACACATGAAAAAGTATGAAAAGACGTGATAAGAGATGAAAAATCATGAAAACGCATGAAAAAGGATGGAGAAGCATATGAAGAATGAGGCATTAGAAAAAATGAGAACGCATGAAAACTCGTAACAACTCTGGAAAACTGCTTAATAATTCAACATAATCATCATAATAACCCATAAAAAACCATTGATAAAGATAACAAGTCATGGAAACCCAAATAAACAGTAATAAATGGAGCTACCGTTAAAACCCGTCAAAACGGTCATAAAGAGACAAAAACATTGGACTCACATTAACGAAGATAACTTATGATCTGAGAGTCCGTTTTAGATCCCCGACCTGTCAAATCAAAGATCCTGAAACGTTCTTCAACCTGAAAGGTGAAAGAGTCCGAATGGAGCGACGGATCGGAATTTATGACCATTTAAAAAAAGCTGATGAAGAACGGGTGATAGAAACGAGGCATTGAAAAACATAACAAACCCGATACCCACTAAAAAGGCCATAACATATGATCTAGGAGTGCATGTAGGCGCCGCGACCAGTCAAACTGAAGCTCATGGAACGATCTATGATCTGGCAGGTGGAGGATGCCGAACTAACATGCGGATCGAAAGTTAGGTCTATTTGAAGACAAGTTCGACGGGACACCGGTGACGGAAATGGGGTTTTAGAGGCCTTCTGAGGGGTTTTTGGGGTCGAAAACATGACAGAATCAAGCTTGTGTTGAACTAGTGCGTAGCTCTCTTCAATGGATTTGATTTGATATGTGGTAGAGCCCAAACGGACACCCGGAGCGAAAGTTGTGGCTGTTTGAAGTTGGAGAACTTTTTTAAACTTTCTTATAACTCTAATATCTTCTGCACCTTAGACCGTCTCACAGTTTTGATTATATGTACCCCTAGATCTCTTCATGAGCTTCGATTTGACTGGTCGTGGCACTTCAATGGACGCCCGGATCAAAAGTTATGGTCGTTTTAGTGATTTCGGGGTTTCTCGCGTTTTTTATTTTTTTCATTTCATTTTGCGGCGGTTTTACGGAAACCGCCGCTATTTCACGGCGGTTTTTTAAAAAACCGTCGCTAATCCTCGAATAAATATAAAAAATTTAAAAAAAATTTAAAAAATAAATAATTTTTTTTTGCCGTTTAGCGGCGGTTTTTTCGCGGCGATTCTTAGAACCGCCGCGAAATGGCGGCCCGAAAACGCGTTTCGCGGCGGTTTTCTTGTAGTGTTTTGAGACGAAAATTTTGCAACGTAATGGCTATGTTACAGGGTTTTATAAAATATTGAAAATAGAGGGGAAATGGGTCACCCACTAATAAAGGATCCATAAAATAGTAGTGGGATAGAATATAAAGGATATAAGAACATGGTAATGAAATTTGAAAGATATACCATATGAAATGAAAAACATGGAAGGAAGACAAAAATAAGATTTCTCTTATGAAAATTCGGCAGTCTAACGACGTCACTTAAAACTTATAAAAAATCAATTGATGAGATAAAATAGGGTCTATCATCATATGAACATAAAAGAGAATTATGATGGATATATAGATCATACCCCAACATAAGAAAAAGGAACTGGAAATACTTGACATGAAAATAGAACTTTGAAAATTAGAAGGGTGAAAGAATCCCTTATAAAAATCTGGCAGCCAAACTGCGCCACTTAAAAATTCTGAAAATGAATTGACGAGAGTAAGAGTGGGTCTCTCATAAAATGAAAATAAAAATTACAGTAAGGTTAATATAAAAGAACATCCTCCAACATAAGAACATGGAGCATAAAAGAAATGACATAAAAGAGAGTACTTGAAAAGAAAGAGAGGGGTAGGATCCCTTACCTTGAAGAGTAACTTCGAAATCTTAAAGTTTGGGACCTTGGGAGGATTGAGGGCACCTTGGGAGGACTCCTTATGAGGTAAGGAGACCAGAACTTCGTTTAGGAGGATTTTTTAATGGAAAGGATGAGAAAATGGCTTAGTATTTATAGGGGAAGTGGGGGGACAAGGCATTAATGGCCAAGGGACACCTCATTGGTGGTATTGGAAAAACCATGGGCTTTCCCATGGTATTTTCCCATGGTATTGGCCACTTGGGACACCTCATACCTTATCTTACTATTCATAAGTCGACCGTAATTATTACATAATTATTACATCCTTAATGATGTCATTAAACACCCGAAGCTCTAAACTGAAAATTCACTATTCACTGAAAATTCAACTTTTTCAGAAAAATCCCAAAATTTCACCTTAACCAAATATCGATGCTCTGATTTCAAAAATGAACTCCATTTTATGAAAATAATTTTATAATTATTTTTAATTTAATTTTTATATAAAGACACTATTCACTGAAAATTCATTTTTTTCAGAAAAATCCTCAAAACCACCATAACCTAATATCGATGCTCTGAATTCAAAAATGACTCCATTTTATAAAAATAATTTTCTAAATATTTTTAATTTAATTTTTAATTAAAAAACACTATTCACCTAAAAAAAACTAATACTTGACTAATAATTGTTAAAACAGTTATTTACCTATTTTTATTGAATCACATTACTTAATCAAGGTGCCTAAATCATATTAATACTTTCTTTAAGTGAGATTACTAATCCATTTGGTCACATTACTAATCCTAAGTGCAAAATCACTATTCATAAATTACTATTCATCAAAAATTATGTTGATCTTATTAGACTCTAAATTTCTTACTGAACATAACTGTAGAAGACCATTTTTTGAAAATCGTTGTACATTATTAATTATTTAAGGTTTACATAAATATTTTTAAAAATATCCTTCTAAAATTCATCAATAATATGCATACTATATTTATCTGGAAATTTGAAAAAATCACAAACTTCACCATAAGAAGAAATCAGAATTTTTATTTAAATGAAAGGATTACACAAGGAAGTTACGGTCTCGTTACATAACCCCTTATAACACCAGAATAGGACCTAAGAGTAAGGTTTGCTAGGGTGATAGAATCTTGGGGAGGCTCGGCCAACATTGCCCAAGTAGTGATTTCTATCAACTTGAACTTCTCGCGAAGGCGATTCCGTTCCAGCTTCACATGATGAAGTTCGGCTTGGGTTTGGTCCAGAGCAAAGCCCAAAGGTGCTACCTCCTTCCTGAGTTCCATCAGATGGGCTTCGATCGGCCCGAGACTACTGGATGGGGACATCTAATCTTCTTTCTATATTAATTAATCAATATCAATTGTATTTATAGACAATAATTGTAACATTTAGTTTCCAATGGTCTTATTGATCAATGGTCATATAACAGTCGAAACCCAACAGTCTCATTTTAATTATACTCATTTTATTAAATGAAATAGTTTTGTTGAGAATAAAATAAAATAACACACAAAGTTAGGAAACAAAATTTATTCAAAATCTTGGGTCGTTACATTCTTCCCCCATTAAGAAATTTCATCCTCTCCATTTAAAAAAAATTGGGCTTGGAAATTTCGTTGAAAGTCCCACATCGGAAAAAGAGTCAGTAAAACTATTACTTTAAAATAATGAAAGGGAAATACAAAGGTCACCCAAGTTAACCCACACTAGGATTACATGTAGGGAAACATGGATATGGAAGATAAAACAAAGGGTCATGTTCTAATGGAGAGTGATAGAAAACATGATTAGGAGAAAGTTAACCATAATAAAATCACAAACTTATGATGTGTGTAAATATTCTTTGATTACCCAGTAAGAAACATAAACCAAGAACGTTTTTGTTTTACGTTCCTTTTCATAATTTTGAGGAATTCATTTACTACATAGAATAAAAACATAAAGAAATATACTTACCTTAAAGTAGAGTTTCATCCTTTAATAAGTTTCTACCAAAAATAATCTTTTCTCCAAACTATGAGCAGTAAAAAAGACTTGGTCACATCAAAAGCACAAGAATAATCTTCTAGAGAATCACATAATCCACAGAAGGAGAAATATATATTTCCCTTGTATTTAGACATCAACTAAAACCAAAATGGTTAGTACGAGATCATATAATCCCCAAAAAGGATAATCCTTTATAAAAAACTACTATTAATCTCCAAAATTCAAAAAATAGTACCCAAATTTCAAGAAAGACCATTCAATACACAATCGTCCTTAAAATTCATTAAAATAATCCAAACTAAGATTGAAACCCAAAAATCAGAAGGATTTAATCACATAGTCTTCCACAATAAATCTTAACATTTATCTCCGAATAACATCGACTACTCTTAAAGTCTCATACTAAAGTGTAATTAACCTAATCACATATTCTCTACGCTAGGTTAATCATTTTCCAGAAATAACCCAAATCACCATATATTTGTAATAAATACGTATATTCTTACAAAATAAAAAATTCAACCATTACTCCACAAATAAAATCCTGTAGTATTTTTATTTTCCTTAGGCATATAGTACTCTAAAAGAGAAAACATCGTCCAAAATAACCTTTATCATTTAATCACCAAATAATTTTCCTATATGATGGATATCAATTTGATAAAACACAAGTTTCCAAAATCATCTTATTCTTGATCCATAAAAATAGCAGGTGTATTAGTCAGTCTGAAGGGCATAACAACAAACTCATAATGCTCATATCTTAATTAGAAGGAAATTTTTGGAATATCATCATTCTTTACCCTCAATTGATGATAACCAGAATGAATATCAATCTTAGATAAGAATTGAGTCCCATGAAGTTGATCAAATAAGTCATCAATTCTTGGAAGAGAGTATTGGTTTTTCACTACGATCCCATTCAGTTCTCTATAATCAATACATAGCTGCATCGATCCATCCTTCTTCTTCTCAAATAGAACTGGTTCTCCCAAAGGAGATGCACTTGGTTGGATAAACCCATTCTCCAAAAGATCTTGGATTTTTTTCTTTAATTCCTCTAGCTCAACATTTTCCATCCTATAGGGGGTCTTTGACATCGGATGAGATTCAGGCACGAGTTCAATGGAGAACTCAACCTCTCTTTCTGGGGGAGGTTCGGGTAACTCCTCAAGAAATATGTCAATGTATTAATAGACGATGGGGGCATTTTCGAAAAGAATAAATCCTTGATGAAAAAATTATTTCATTTATGAATATTTTAACTAAAATTATTTTATGTCTTAAAACATCATGCTTATACAATTACATTTTTCTATAATTCCTTCATAATGATTCATAAGAAGCTTGAAATTAACCAAACATATCCCCCGGGAGTGTCATAGAAAGGATCGTTGTCGTGTACCAGTTCCTGTTCGAGTCTAGATCAAAGCAGTGTTTTCTTGTTTTACCCCTATGTACATCTATGCCAGAGCCACCTCTACCTACTCGTATCCAGACAGAGATGTATTTTCTTGATAAACCACTTACTCAATACTCACCAAAATACCAAGAAGATTTTATATATTTAAACTTTTCTATAGGGTTCTTCCTAAAGTTTTAATATCCTAATTTCCATAAATAACTAAACCATCCTTTTATAACAACTATAGCATCCCGCCTTTTTATAACATAACTTTTCATTACATTTTACAAAACCGAGGATCTTTAAGGATTAGTGTCTTAGAAACCAGTAACTTAATACATGATGACATAAAACATTCTTCTTAAACACTTTAAAGGCTTCTTCTTTGTTCATACTAAGTTCAGTACAACATCTCATAACCTGGGAGCACACATCAAAGGAAAGGGTGAGCAGAAGGCCTAGTAAGGGAAACAAGAGAAACATTTTACAATTGAACTTGAGATACATCAATAAAGTCATGATAAATAGATTTAAGGCATGAGAAAGAGATCATGAGGCATATCATAATGAAAAGAACATGATTCATAACTTGAAGATGTAGATACAATATTTAACTTAGACAATCATGAACATATCACCAAGGTCCATCCCTAAGGTGTCATTTAAAAAATTACCAAGGTTATTCACCAAGGTATCGTTAAAATTGTAATCCCTAGAGATTACATCATTACCCAATGCATTGGAGCACTATCAAGGAGAACCATTAATTTTTATTTATTATCATGTGAGCCAGATATATCATCATCAAAAATTTCATAAATAACCCATATAGCATAAAAGAAATGGGTTTCATTTCATAATCATAACGTTTTAAAAATTGCTTTAAAGACATGATCTTTATGTCACTTTAAACCCATGAAAAAAGGAAAGCGGGTTTCATGTATGTAAATACCAGAATTAAAATAAAACATTTTGATATATATGTGAATACCCCTATAGAAGAAAGATCTTTGAATATTCACTTAATAAAATAATAAAATTTGAGAAAAAGAGACATTTTGAGATGAAAATTATGCAGCATAACGAGTATGTTACAGGGTTTTAGAAAATATTGAAAAGAGAGGGTACATGGGTCACCCACTCATAAATGATCCATAAAACAATAGAGGGAAAGAATATAAAGCATATAAGAACATGGTAATGAAATTTGAAATACATACCATATGAAATGAAAAACATGGAAGGAAGACAAAAATAAGATTTCTCTTATGAAAATTCGGCAGCCTAACGGCGTCACTTAAAACTTCAAAAAAATGAATTGATGAGATAAAATAGGGTCTCTAATCATATGAAAATAAAAGGACAGTATGATGGATATATAGATCATACCTCAACATAATAAAAAGGAACTCTAAAGACTTGACATGAAAATAGAACTTTGAAAATGAGAAGGGTGAAAGAATCCCTTATAAAAATTAGGCAGCCTAACGACGCCACTTAAAAATTCTCAAAATTAATTGAAGAGAGTAAGAGGGGGTACCTAATCATATGAAAATAAAAATTACATTAATGTGAATATAAAATAATATCCTCCAACATAAGAACATGGATCATAAAATAAATGACATAAAAGAGAGTACTTGAAAATAAAGAGAGAGGTAGGATCCCTTACCTTGAAGATTAACTTTGTAATCTTGAATTTTGGGACCTTGGGAAGCTTGAGGGAACCTTGGGAGGACTCCTTGGGAGGTAAGGAGACTAGAACTTCGTTGAGGAGGATTTTGGAATGGAAAGGATGAGATAATGGGTTGGTATTTATAGGGGAAGTGAAGGGACAAGGCATTAATGACCAAGGGACACCTCATTGGTGGAATTGGAAAAACCATGGGCTTGACCATGGTATTTTCCCATGGTATTGGCTCTAGGTACACCTCATACCTTATCTTAATATTCATAATTAGACCAGAGTTATTACATAATTATTACATCCTTAATGATGTCATTAAACACCCGAAGCTCTAAACTGAAAATTCACTATTCACCGAAAATTCAACTTTTTCAGAAAAATCCAAAAATTTCACCTTAACCAAATATCAATACTCTGATTTCAAAAATGAACTCCATTTTATGATAATTTTCTAAATATTTTTAATTTAATTTTTATATAAAGACATTATTCAATGAAAATTAATTTTTTTCAGAAAAATCCCCAAAAACTACCATAACCTAATATCGATGCTCTGAATTCAAAAATGAACTCCATTTTATAAAAATAATTTTCTAAATATTTTTAATTTAATTTTTAATTAAAAACACTATTCACCTGAAAAAACTAATACTTGACTAATAATTTCTGAAACAGTTATTTACCTATTTTTATTGAATCACATTACTTAATCAAGGTGCCTAAATTATATTAATACTTTCTTTAAGTGAGATTACTAATCCATTTGGTCACATTACTAATCCTAATCATAAAATCACTATTCATAAATTACTATTCATCAAAAAATTAAGTTGATCTTATTAGACTCTAAATTTCTTACTGAACATAACTGTAGAAGACCATTTTTTGAAAATCGTTACACATTTTTAATTATTTAAGGTTTACATAAATATTTTTAAAAATATCCTTCTAAAATTCATCAATAATATGCATACTTTATTTATCCGAACATTTAAAAAATCACAAACTTCACCATAAGAAGAAATCAGAATTTTTATTTAAATGAAAGGATTACACAAGGCAGTTAAGGTCTCGTTACATAACCCCTTATAACACCAGTATATGACCTAAGAGTAAGGTGTGCTAGGGTGATAGAATCTTGGGGTGGCTGGGCCAACATTTCCCGAGTAGTGATTTATACTAGCTTGAACTTCTCGAGAAGGTGATTCCACTCCAGCTTCACATGATGAAGTTTGGCTTGGGTTTGGTCCAGAGAAAATCCCAAAGGTGCTACCTCCTTCCCGAGTTCCATCAGATGGGCTTCGATCAGCCCGAGACTACTCGATGGGGCCATCTAAGCTTCTTTCTATATTAATTAATCAATATCACTTATATTTATAAACAATAATTGTAACATTTAGTTTCCAACGGTCTTATTGATCAATGGTCATATAACAATCGAAACCCAACGGTCTCATTTTAATTATACTCATTTTATTAAATGAAATAGTTTTGTTGAGTATAAAATAAAATAACACACAAAGTTAGGAAACAAAATTTATTCAAAATCTTTGGTCGTTACAGATATGGAGCTGGAAGAGGAGAAGGTGGGGCTCCAGAAATAGTATCTATTTTGATGTACAATGATATGATCTGCTTCCACCACCACCATCAATCATCCCACATCAGGATCCGGAGCCAGCGGTCGAGGTCATGGGAAGTTGCAGGCTATGGAGGTGTATGACCCCGTGGATCAAAAAATTATTAGGGGTAATATATATTTATTATACTATTATTTCAATACTAGTAAACATATATTCAATTAATTCCTTCACCTATTTAATTCTAGTGAGATATTTATGGCTCCCAATTGATTCTTTATCCACGTATATTTTCCTTGAGGTTCCTATAGGGAACCATTATTCACAATCTTTTATCTTTCTTTGGTATGATCTATTGTTTTTTGGAGAGAGTTTATCGTCGGACATTTTTTCATCACTATGAGACTTTATGACATCATCTTGGATATAGACTGGTTTTCTACTAATTGATCCCAGATTAACAATCACTGCGGATGAGTCATATGTCTTCGCAATAATGGGGAGAGATTCTTCTTTGTGGGTGAGAGAGATCTCATGGAGGGATGAGTGGGTTTTGTGAGCATGAGGCTACAGACCATCACCCATCATTTGGTGAGTTTATCCCTTGGTGTAATAGGCTCTTCAAGAATCTATATTCCTTCATTCATGGAGGATTTTATGGACACCTTTCTAGAGGATGTTCTGGGATTACCTCCGAGGTATGAGATGTATTTTTTCATTGACTTACACCCCGAGACCACTCTGATATCTTATATAGAATATTGGATGGACCATACTAATATAAAATAGTTGTGGTTGTAGTTTTAGGACCTTTGATATAAGGGTTTTATCAGGCCAAGTTTACCCCTCTGGGTAGTTCCAATATTGTTCATGAAAAAGGTGGACATGAGCTTACAGCTTTTTGTGGATTGTCATCACATGAACTGGGATATAATAAAGAAAAAGTACCCCATACCAAGGATTGAGGACCTCTTTGATTAGTTTTTAAGTGAGAAATGGTTCTCTAAGATTGATATCAGTTTCGAATACCACTAGTTGAGAGTTTGTGAGGATGATATTCTAAAATTATCATTATGATGTCTCTTTAGAAACTATGACTTCCATGTGATTCCTTTAGGTGTGAATAATTCCCCTAATGTGTTTATATATTTTATTAAATGGATCTTGTATCCATAATTGGGCCAATTTTTTATTTTCTTCATTGATGACATACCCATATACTCTGTGTTAGAGGAAGATCATGCAGAGCACTTGAGGATAGTCCTAGACTTTCTTCGGGAGCACCAAATTTATGGTAAGCTCTCGAAGTTCCAGTTATAGATCCAGGAGCTCCACTTTCTAGGGCATGTCATTTTGGATCATGAATTATTTTTGGACCCAAAAAATATTGATGTAGTTCTCTCTTAGGAGCCACCCAAGATCATTTTAGAGGTGTGTAGTTTTCTCAGCTTGGCAGGGTACTAACAGAGGTTGGTGGAAGAATTATTTAGGATTGTATCCCATTTTACCACCCTAATACAGAAAGGGAAGTTTTTTACTTGGACTAAGCAATTCCATAGATCCTTAAACAAGTTGAGGTTGAGTCAGATGAGTGCTCTAGTTTTGAGACTATCGGAGGAGGACATGGAGTACATAGTTTATTGTGATGCCTCCAGAGCTTGGCTAGGATGAATGTTGATACAGACACATGTAGTGATCGTGTATGGATCGATCCAGTTGATACCCCATGAGAATAATTGCATGACTCATGAATATAATTTGTTATTAGTAATATTCACTCTGATGATATAGAGGCATTATCTTTATGGAGAGTGATTTATTGTTTATGTAGACCATCACAGTTGAAAGTATGTCTTCATGTATATAGACATGAACCTGTGATAGTGTAGTTGGTTTGAGTTACATCAGGACTATGACTTTTAGATATTCTATATTCTTGGTAAGGGAAGCATGGTGGTAGATACCCTTAGTAGTAATTCCCTGGCTCGTTTGGTGTTGGAGGCATCAGAGCAGTTGGATTCCTTATAGTTAACCCTGGTTGAGGAGGAGGATGCATATTTTATTTAGTCGATGATATTGAGTCCTCTACTCCTCCAGTGTGTGATAGAGTACCAGTTAGAAAACATTAACTATGAGGACTTACATGAACAAATATCCTCAAGAGATTTACCAGATGGGTTTTTTGAAGGAGTTAATCACAACATCCATTTCTAGGGAAGGATGGAGGCCCTAATCACAATATAGAAGGATGTGATGAGAGAGTCCTACACATATCCTTTGTATGTACATATAAGTGTGGGGAAGATGTATAGAGACCTTAAATAGTTGTTTTGGTGGGATTTAATGAGCCAGATCTTGGCTGATTTAATCTCTCGGTTTCTCGCATGTCATAAAGTAAAGGTTAAGCACCAGGTTATAACAGGATTGTTGTAGCCTCTTAAGATCCCAGAGTGGAAATGGGATGGAATATACATGGAATTTTTATATAAATTCTATGGAAAGTGAGAGTCAACAACTTTATATTGGTGATATTTTACCAACTTACAAAGTCAATGCACTTCCTTGATATCAATTAGCAGAGTTTGGTGGAGTGTTTGGGGCATTTTTACATGCAGGAGATCATCTACCTTCATGGGGTTACCTCAAATATTGTCTCCAATCATGATGAATGGTTTATAGAATAATTGTCGATATGACTACATGAGGTATTTATGACCCATATGAGGATGATTACAGCCTTTCACCCCTAGGAAGATGAGAAAACTAAGCAAACTATCCAAGTACTAGAGGATATGTTGAGGTTTTTCATGTTAGACTTTGGTCAGAACTGGGAGGATCACTTTACCTTGGTAGATTTTTCTTATAATAATATCTACTACTCTAATATCAGCATGGAACCTTTTGAGGCCATGTATGAGAGACCCTTAAGGTCACACTTATACTAGATTGATATTGGTGAGGCATCTCTTTTTTTTCATAGATGGTGCATACAATGATGGAAAGGGTCTTGAACATCTGTGAGCGGATTAGGACAGCTCAGAGAAGGTATAAATATTATGTAGACCGACATCATAGGTCCTTGGAGTTTGAGTAGGGAAACCAAGTTTTCCTAAGAGTCTCCCCATAATGAGGATTTTGGAGATTCATTCAGGGATCCAAGCTATCCATGAGGTTCATTATTTTATTTGAGATCTTACAAAGGGTTGGTGAGGTTTCCTACCACCTTGCACTACCTCTATAGAGGGAGAGGGAGAAACAAATGTGGACACATTATCCCCATATTTTTGTTTAGTTTTTTCCTTTAAGAGGAATAAAATATGGAAGAATTGAATAATATAGATAATTTATTTTTTCATAGTAATAATTTTAACTATATCAAGGAATGTTTTTGAAGCTAGGCACTGAGACGGCGTGTGATTCCAAGACCCGGTGTGCCCAGAATTGATTTTATAAAAATATTAAATATATTTTATATTATGCACACACATTTTTTAAAGAAAAATATAATATCTTGTAAATAGAATATCAAAGTAGAAATATTATACCACGATTGAATCTGAAATGTGAGTTTTACCCTAGGAATGACCTAAAGTTGGTCGGCATAGGATGTTCTGATAAAATGGCCATTTGTAGGAGAATTTAGTGGATTAATTAATTCATTAATTAATTCATTAATTAAAAAACATAAAACCTAATTCCCTATATAAATTGTTCATTATGTTGTATCTCCAAGGTTAGCCAGATAACCCTGAGACTGTTGAGAGGGGGATTCATTGTTCTTCATTGGTGGATCAAGATCGGGCGACGATCAATGATTGGATCAAGGAAAATTGAGCTTCAATGAATGTAACAGATCTTCCTCCTTCATTAGCAGTAGCATTATTCACCAATGATTGATAATAATTAAGGTAGGACTCTTAATTTTTGGATTTCTTCCCTTATGATTAAAAAATTGATTATAATAAAATTTATTTATTTGATCTGTATTTCTTTTGAGCCTTTTTATGCACCCACATATTGAATTTAATTATTTATTCGATTTACCCCATTGTTCCATGATTTCTCACCCCAGCTATTCTTAATTTGTATTCATTTTCCAAGAACACCTAGCCAAATATTTTTTCACCCTTGTTTATTTTATTTTCTCCCTTTATTCTTTGGGACCTTAATCATTGGCCTATGGGGCCATGGTTTGACATTTTCAGGTGAGATAGGGCATGATCGGACCCCCAAATTCATAGAAGATTTGAGTCAACATATAGATCAGCGATCTGAGGATGGATTGGGATGTTTTTTTGGGATACATGTGATGATTACCATGGATCCTAGATCTAGGATATGGGAATGATCAGCAGTGGCATGGGAGAAGCAACTGTGGTGCGTGGGCTTCTTGTGGAATGGTCGGGTTTCATTTTCTGGTTGTCAGAGGGCCAAAATCAGGTCGGAAAATGGATTCCACTAATTTTGGGTGGTTAATGGATGGAAATAATAATGGAAAGAATGGATCTCAAATCTACATAGTTTATATGGAAAACTTGACAACACACCATATAGTCTGAAGAACACACTACATGTAGACCCCAGGATATAGTAGCTAGGGTTTTTAGGAGATATAAATATCACATGCCTTGTAGGATCCCCACATTCCATGTGACTCAGTGCTAGAAACCTGGAGTAAACTCTAGGAGTACATAGACATGGGTGCATCCAGTTTACATGGACATGGATCGATGGATAGGGGAATGACTAGGAGAACACGGATCGACTCTAAGTGGCTAAGACACGTTGTGTACAGCTACATGAACAATGATCCGTGTACTGGAGAGGACACGGCTAGGTAGTATAGAGGGACCACATTTTGTGCGGGTCCTCTTGCATACTATGTGCCTTCCTTTTTTAGGAATCTTCTACATCTCATATCTCCTTCATTTGAACTCATATTTTCGCCTACGAGTATTCTATCCTGAGTGTTTTCCTATTTAGAACATGTTGGTGGCATTCTTGGTGGATTTTGACAAACTATTTGATGGTTCCAATTAGAATTCTTATTTAGGCTATGATTGATGAAGAAAATGATCAGATGGGATGATCAGTGTGGAAACCTCCTTCTAGGACTAGGAATGGGTCCTCTATACATCTATTTAGATTGGAACCCCCTGAAGGACTGGGGAAATGTTCCTCTATCCATAATCAGAGTGGAACCCTCCATTAGGGACAAGGTATGGTTCCTCTACCCCTAGAGTGGGACCCTCCTATTGGGACAAGTCATGGTTCCTCTATATATCTACCTACTAAGTGGAACCCTCATATTGGAACAGGGTATAGGACCTCTATCCATATAGTGGAACCCCCTTATGAACTAGTGTTTGGGTTCCTTATCTATCTTCTGAGTGTAACACACATTCTAGGATAGGGTATGGTTCATGTATCCATAGAGTGGAGCCCCCTGATGAACTAGGGTGTGGCTCCTCTATCAACCTATAAGAGTGGAACCCTCCTGTCAGGACAGATCATGATTCCTCTATCTACCTACCGAGTGGAACCCTCCTATCGTATTAGGGTAAGGATCCTATAACTAGAGATTATGGCACCTTGATTGTGTAGTATAGTGTCAAGGTGTGACCTTATATGGATTATTATTTGGATAAATGCATGAGATTTTGATCATCAATGATGGAACACTTAGAACTGATGGTATACTATTTTCCTAGGATGGGATGTGAGATAGATATCCCCTTTCTCTCTCATCTGGGTTTCTTTTATGAGTATATATATGTGTCATGGTTGTTGAATTTTTTTACTCTTTTATAATGGGTTAATCTATCTATTCCAATAATATCTCTTATTTATCCACTTCTATTTTTTGAGGCATCCAACTAGGTATGTATATACTCACCCTTTTATGGGATTTTCCTACACATGTCATGTCTTATGTAGATAACAGACAGGTCAGTGGAGATTACAAAGGAGCATAGGGATACCCTAGTGAATTTTACTACATATAATGGTTGGGGTATGAAGATATGAATCTAGGATATCTCATCACTTTACTTTCCAGTTATTGTCTGTCTGGGACATCCTTCTAGTTGGGTGTGTATTTTCCCATTTTTCTTTTCAGATTACACTGTCGTACTCTTGTTTTCCCTAGAGGTTTTACATACATGATTTATTCTCTAAATATTGAATATTTTATTATTATTACTATTCAGTTATTCTTTTATATTTTTGGGTGTGTGTGTATAGATACTTTAGTAAAATTCCTCCCATATTATTTATGCCTTTTGGTGCTTGACACCAGCCCCTATCTATAGTGGCAGTCTTGTGGTAGTTGCGGCTCGAGCCCCATTAGGTCAGGTCATGACACTTTCTGTCCAAACTAAAGCATCTAGGATGATGGGAGGGAAGTTAGGAAGTGATTTGGGTAGGTATTGTCTAAACCAAATATATTTTAAGGTGTTAGGAAGGTAGTATAGTGGGTGGACATTTATAATTGGGGGAGAGGACACACTTGGTATTTTTTAAAAATAAATAGATGTTCCCAAATTTTTCATATGTCACAAGATTCAAAAACTGACCATTCTTAAATCTTGGAGGTGTTATGTTCGAAATATGTCCATAAAATAGTTTTTAGAAAATTTTATAGGTTATTTTTACTCTTATCATTTTATTTTAACCCCCCGATAAACCCATTTTTACCTTAACTGTAGTAATTAATTTTTTCTACATTCACTATTCATTTGGGTCAAAAATTAAGTTGGTATTATTGGACAATATAAATTATTATGATTCAAAATATGGAATCCATTTTTTAAAATTTCATTCATAGAATTGGATAATTTTAATTTAATATTAATATGATAGACGTGATAAGAAAGCAGGTTTTTAAAGTGAAAATGATCAAAATTTTACAAAGTTTTTATATCCAATTTCAAGGTGAAATTGATTCCAATGAATTAAATTGGATTAATATATTTATAAATTAACTAATTTAACAATAAAATATAATTTAAATTTGTAAATAAATTAAATAAAAAGGTGGTTTTCAATTAAAATTCAGTATTTTTAACTATTCGTCAAAAAATGAAACTTCTAAGAAAAATATAAACATATCAACCTAATATAATTTTGACATTATGAATTAAAAAATTAAGTTTATTTATCAATTTAAATCTTGAAAAGTTTCAAAAATTAATTTTATTATTTTTTAAAAAACACATAGAAACTTTTTTTTGAGAAAATAATATTTTTAAAACATATAAATATTTTTACTGAAAAATAAGTATTTTTTATCAATGTGTTTTATTGATATAAAACTATTATACATAATATTTATAAATTATTTATTACAATTAATATCATTATACTTAAGAACTTGGTTATAATAGTCGCATTTAAATAAATATATCATGGTTTTATTAAAACTTAGTGTTGTATGCAATGCAAGATAAGACAGTGTTGCGTGTAGCACAAGATTAAATTGGTGTTCATTATAACACAGTATTAACTTGGTGTTGTGTGTAACACAATCCATAAAATAAATTTAATTTATTTGAAAAATAATAGTTCATAAAAACTCGGTATGTTACATGGAGACCAGTACACATGTTTATAGATAGGAACAACCAATGACACCTGAAACATGTGGTGTTTCTATTGGATGGTTAGTATTCATGATCTCATATACTCAAGATCACTAAGTGTGAACTTCATGAGAATAAGTCTCATTTCTTATGAGCCCCTAACACCTGATAGTCATAAATCATCTATGCCCCATCAGTATGATGTATCTAGACCATAGGACATATATTTAATATTACTGTCATAGTATCTCAAGGTTCTTGTTATAGATAGGAACTACTAGAAAATTTTGATACAACACGTAATCTAAGGACATTACCATTAAACAGTGGATTCAAATTATGAACACTATTAAGGTAAGAATAAACACATATATGTATCAAACTATATACATGTAATGGTAATCAAAGTACATAAAGGAGTTGGGTCTGGGGAACCCACTCACAATACCATATCCTTATATATAAATCCTAATACACTTCATGACATCCTATAGAAAGGAAATATAATAGAGGGGTGAGATTTTATACTCAATAAGAGAATTCGTACAAAAAAATCTAACATCGAATAAATAAGGAATGAATAGTATGGTAAGAATAAATGATAATCAAATAATACCATGTAAATAATCACATGAGATTGAAACTTATCCATGGATTAAATATCTATTTGAATAATAAAATGTATAAAAATAATTATTTTCATATTTATAGAATTCATAATTTTGGACATCTTAAACTTACCATTGAGGCCTTATGCTAAGACAAATTACATAAATTGTAAGGATGTGGCCAAATACCCAACATGTTTTGTCTCATGATACATATAGATGAATCAAGGGGCTATGTAACTTTGGGGTCCACCCATCACTTAATAAGTCTGATGAATTAATCATATTAATAAATAGTAAAACTTAATCAACATTCCTTAATAATCAATAATTTTTTGTATTTGAAGAACGAGCATATAAAATGTCATTACTTTCCCCAGTAAAATGATCATAAGTTATCCATAGAAGCATGGTAGATGGTATTTATTATATTATGTCCTCAATAAATCATAAGATTCATCAAATGATTTTCATATGGATGAAAATAATTTAAAAGGGTCATAGTAAAATTTATTGAGGAAAATGTTATTTTCATTTTGAAAACACTTATTTAAAATCTAAAAATTTCCAAAATATTAGAAAAAACATTTAATTTAGAAAAAAATATATAGAAAATAATAATATAAGATTCAAGGAAAATAATATTCATGATGGTGTAGAAATCATTCATACAGTAAATGTTAAAACAAATACAAGGATTTCATTCACACCTTGGGTAAAAAAGTACCTCATTCAGAAAATGATAAGAATATTATTTTTAATTATTTTTGTAAAAAATTAAAATATGGTTAAAATGATTTTAAATTTTTTTTAATAATATATAAAACATTCTTGGAGACTTTTCAAAAAAAATAGGTATGGAAGAAAAAGTTTTTCCAGTCGAAAGAGGAGAAATAAGGTCGACTTTTCTTAAAAAAATTACAAATCATTTTGAGAACCAAAGAGATGAAAATGGTACTAAAAATTAAAAATTCTAGAAATAAATAAAGGAGAATAAAAATTAAATGGGTTTATCAGATAAGGATCATAAAATTTACTCAATGGAAATTCAAGCATAAATAATCCCGATTAAAATGGGATTGAAACATAAATCTCTTACCTCAAGTCTCATCTTGCTTCGTATGCATTCAAATATCTTGTATAATAAATATATATTTATTATAGATATATTATATAATAATATTCATACATATAATAACATATATTATTTAATTGTAACATTTTATCACCTGTTTATCAATGATTCTTTATCAAAATATTTGTTCTGGGTGATAACTGTTTTGTATTTCATGTATTTTTCGGTTAGTTGGTTCTGGTACTTTCACCATGGTTATGGTTTCATCATATCCGTAATTTTAATTATGTCATAATTATCATATGTAATCATTATATAAACTTTTATAACCATTTATATAGAGAGGTTATGAAAAATTAATTACGTCACTTTGTGAAGACGGTAGTCTATACATATGCACGAGTGATGTTTTCACTTTTTTATAGTTAGAACTAAAGAAAGGTAAATAAAAATTCACCTTTATAGAAACATTATAATATCATAGATATAATATATATTCACTAAATATATCCTTATTAACATCTATGTAAAGTGAAAATTAAAAACAAATCAGGTCATTTTGTGGAGGTGGTAGTCCACACTTACACACAAGCGACTTTATCATTATTTTAACAGATGGAAAGAAGGGTGGATATTGGTGGTTCCATAATCATAATAACATTTTATTATATTTAGGATAAAAAATTTATTATTTTATGATTAATACCACATATTTATTATAATTATAAGAAGAAATAAGATTAAAATATTTGGTTAAAAGTTATATCTCTTCTTCGGATAACCTTCTTTTTTTAAAACTTCAGCCCTCTAAGGTTGTTATTCTGCCCAAAATAATACCACTAGGATGTTTATAGATATTTTATGAGGGATTTGGGTTGGTATTTATATAGATAATAGACTCTTTAAGTGTGGAGAGGAAAGAAGAGGGGTGACCTTTTATAAGTGGGGGAGAGGACACACATTATATTATTTAAAAGATTAAAATATATTAATGTCATACTCAATAAAAATGGCTCAAAAATGGACCATTTCAGAATATCATATGATATATATAGTCTAAATATGTTCATATAATAGTATTTAGAAAGGTTTTTATTTCATTTTAACCATTATCACTTTAGTTTAACCCTCTCGTAAACCTGTTTTGAACTTAACTTTGGTAACAAATTTTTATTATTTTTACTATTCATTATGGCCAAAAAATAATTTGAAATTATTAACTAATATTGATTATGAAGATTAAAAATATGGAATCTATTATATTAAATTAAATTCATAGAAGTGGCAGAATTTAATTTAAAATTATTTCATAAAATGTGACGAAAATAGGTTTTCTAGAAAAAACATGTTTTCTTTAGTATAAAAAATTATACCAAAATCAAGAATAAAATTAATTACAATAAACTTAATTGTATTATTCATGATATGAATAAAATAATTTTACATTTAAACTATTTTAAATTAAAATATAACTTTTTAAATTATTAAAATAAAAAAAAATGATTTTTAATAAAAATCAGTATTTTTTATTATTCATCAAAAAATGAAACTTTTCCAAAAAATATCCATAATTCACTCTAGGATAATTTTTACATGATAATTTAAAAAATTAAGTTAATTTTATCAAATAAATTTTCTATAAGTGTAGGAAATTAATTATATTAATTACTCACAAAAAGTAGTAATAACCATTTTTGTGTAAAATGTATTTTGAAGCATAAACTGACTTTACTAAAACCGTAGTACTTATTTATCTATATATTTTGTTTACATAAAACCTTTATACATATTTTTAAAATTTTATTTATTCATATTCATACTTCTAATTTAATGTATATGTTATAATGGTATACTATATTATAGTTTATTTAGACTTGGAGTGGTGTGTATCATAAGTTATTGAGGAAATTGAATTTATTTGAAGAGAAATATATCCTAAAATATCAGGGTGTTACATTATATACTCACTTAAATGAATTTTATACTTGAAATTAAATTACACCGATACAAATAAATGAGGATACTTCTACCTCATCACACCTTCTAGGTCAGAGTAGTTTCCTCAATTTTATTGTTTTTTCACAAGACATTGACAATGTGAGTGGTCTTATTTCATAGAACATTATATATATGATCCAAAATATCCACTGATTGTTCCTCATGAGATAAATATTAATCAAATTGTATGACCTACTATTTTAGTACATGTGAAGGATCAAGTATGTACTTCCTCAAGAGAGATACATGAAACACATCATGAACTTGAGAGAGATTTAATGTAATTTCCAAAGGATGAGCTACCATATTGATATGATCAAGAATTTTAAAGGGACCAATATATCTAGAGATTAGATCTACCATATTTCCAAATTTCATAACCTTATTCCAAGTATATATTTTAAGGAATATTGTATCCCAACTTTAATCTCCATATCTCACCGATGTTTGTCAACATAACTTTTTTGTTGGCTCTGATCTTCCCTCAAGGGTTTTTGAATGGTTCTAACCTTATTTATCATTTCCTAAGCTAGGTTAGGTCCTAATATATTTCTTTATCCAACTCCATCCCATCACATTGGGATTCTTCACTTCCTTATATTTATTCATAAGGATCTATTTTAATACTCGAGTGAAAGCTATTATTATAATAAAACTTCACTAAATGAAGGTTTTGATCCCAAACTCCTTCGAAATACATTGAGTAAGATCTCAACATGTCTTCTAGAGTTTGAATGGTTCTCTATGACTGGCTATCTATCTAATGAATATAAATAGTGTTGAAACTCAACTTTGTTTCTAGATCATACTGAAGACTTCTCCAAAACTTTGAGGTGAACCTCGAATCCTAATTATACACAATTGAGAGTGGTACTACATGAAATATCAAAAATTACCTAATGTATAACCAAGAAAATTGATCATAATAGAAATATTTTGTATATAAATAAAATTCACTAATTTCATAACACTATTGACTATAACCCAAATAAAATTGTTCCCTTTTGATGTTTTGGGGAGTCTAATAATGAAATCAATGGTGATGTTTTCCCATTTCTATTATAGTATGGGTAATGGTTGTAACATCACATTAGGATTATTTATCTCAACCTTAATTTTCTAACACACCATGCATTAGGATATATATTCTGAAATATCCATTTTCATATTATCCCACTATAAATACTCTTTTGAACATTTATACATCTTCAAATATTCAGGATGAATAGAGAATGATAAATTATGATCTTCATCCAACAACTCCATCTTTAAGTATGGTATTGATGGAACACATACTCGATTCCTAAACCTTATCATTCCATCATGATTATATTTTAACTTAAGAACATTCCTCACCTAATTTTTTAATTCCACATATTCATTTTGTCCCTTCTTTATCCTATCATATGTCACGACACATCCTCGAGGCCCGTGCCGTGACTACCCCAAGCCCGCCTTCCATATGCCAGGGGCTGGCGACTATCAGCAAAGGCGTAAATCCCAATAACTGGGAAGGCATTGCCTTTATAAAAGTAAACAAAACACCACAGAGTACAAGCGAAAGTAAAACACTAAGTACAAAGAGAAGTGTTGAAAGGTAAATGGGCCAGAATACAAACCCAAATGAAAGTACAACTACAACTGAACAAAGTACAATAGAAAAAGACAACAGCTGGAAGGATGGAAGCGGCTCCTGGATCGTCCTCCTCGGATCCTACCTGAAGGGTAGGTACAGATGGTGCAGCTCCTGGATCGTCCACCACGGATCCTACCTGAAGGGTAGGTACAGATAGCCTCCACAACGCTCTCACCTGTCAACCTCCTCCGAGTGTCGTATCGCTGTGAAGTCCACCTCCAGATACTGACTCATCGTGTATTCCACCTCCGGGTACCGTCTAGTCCTCGAACACTCGGCCTCCGTCAGCACTGCTCGTCGTCTGCAACCAACACAACGAGGTGCGGGCATAGCCCGTGCAGGGGTGAGTATAACAATACTCATTAGGGACCCCGAGACCCTCAAGGTCTCACTAAAACCAACAAGGATAACAACAAATAAGATCTCAACAGATAACCTCTACTTAGGTATATGCTTATACATATACCTAAGTTATCAAGTAACCCATCTCAATCATGAGGAAACACAAGGGTTATGAAATCAATGGATAACCACTACCCAGGTATATTCCCATACATATACCTAAGTTATCAAGTGACCCATATCAATCATGGGGTAAAAACAAAGGTCAAAATTCTCAGCTCAAACCAGGATTTTCATTATCGAAACCATAACTACTGAAGAGCCCCGTCTCTGGAGTGTACAGTGGTCCTGTCATGACTCCGAGGTACTGCTCACTAACCTAAGACTGCTGAGGTACTCCTCCTGTCGAGTACCGCGGGTCTTAGGCCAACTACCGGGTGCTCCGTCCGCTGTGGGTCTGTCGCCAAATACCGGGCGCTCCCCCTAATAGCCTATAGAGGTACTCCTCCTATCGAGTATCGCAGGTCTGCGGCCAACTACCGGGTGCTCCGTCCACCGTGGGTCAGTCTCCAAATACCGGGCGCTCCGTCCACTGGGCTAGTCGACTCACTCCAAGTCGAGTTGGTCAAGCAGTCGTCAGGTCTCATTCGGCTACACAATCTCCGTACTCCATACGCTCGTCTCCAGGAGGGTCCACTCCACGAGCTACTAGTCGATACTCCAAGTATCTCAAAGTCCCATGAAGAATTATCTTAAAGGACCGCCTCGTCATAGGGGTCTCAATGCAACAGACGGCACGTCAATCGGACACCCGGTCTGTGAGTTATTAGCATTTTCGTCCTAGGAGCCCGGTTGGTTTCGTGAGCGAATCAATCCGGCCGTATCTCAATTGTACCCCGAACTCTCATAGGGTATACTTAAAGGAACCGTTTCTCAACGTGATCACCAATGTCGTTGACGATTCGTCAAACGGATTTCCAGTCTGAAAGATATCAGCTTTTCTGTTTCAGGGGCCCGGTTGGATTTCGGGTGCAATCCAAACCGGCCACTATCCAACTGCATCCAAAACTCGGGAGAAGTATGCCAAAAGTTCCGTCTCATCAAGAGGAATTCAACGAGACAGACAGCGCGTCAATCGGACGCCTGGTCTGTGAGTTATTGGCCTTTTCGTTCCAGGGACCCGATTGGTTTCGTGAGCGAACCAACCCGACCATACTCCGATGGCATCCAAACCTCGAGAGGAGTAAGACAAAAGATCTGTCTCGCTTAGAGGAAAGCATCAAAGTTGACGGCATTTCAATCAGACGTCCGGAGCTCAAGATATGAGCGTTTCCGCTCCGAGGGCCCGGTTGGTTTCGTGTACGAACCAACCCAGCCGAACCCAAAATATTCTGAAACGTTGGGTGTAGTATACCAAATTGACCGCCTCGATCCAAGGATCGCATCACCACTGACGGCGCGTCGTTCGGAGGCTCGTAGCCCAAGTTATGGGTGTTCGATCGGAAACAAACCGAAATGGGGGATCTGGGCCCGGCCCGGCCCGGCCCAATCCCCCCTGGGTCGGCTCGAACCGGGTCGACCCCACCCGGGTCCTGGTCCGGCCCATCCGGGCGCGACCCGGCCCGGCCCGGACTGACCGTCCGGCCAGGGCTCGGCCAGCGTGGCTAAGCGGAAGCCGCGGAGCGGGGGGGGGGGGGGGGGGGTGCGCGGCCCCCCTCACCGTTGATTGCAGCTGGCGGTGGTCTGCGCCGCCGCCAATCCTCCGGGATCCCACGCCGTCGCGGGATCCCCCGTGCCACACCGCCGCGGCAAGCCGCGGCAGTTGATTCCTCTGGCGGCGCGCTCGGGTGCCGCCGCCTCCTGGCGTCCGGACGGCTCCGGCCGCCGCCCCCGGTCGCTGGCGGCGCTGCACCGGCGACCCGCACCTTCTGGTTTTCCACGGGCCACCGGAGTTGCACCGGTGGTCCATTTTTAAAACCGTCTGTGCCGACGTTCATGTCGAGTCTCGAACTTTACTGCAGAAGCTTCAAAATAACCTTGTGGCCCCGTTTTTCATCGCCCGTCAATCCGCATGTCAAACAACAAATCGTGCCGTCCTCGTGGTTCTCCGGTGTGACGTGATGGCGCTGCGCCCCTTCGCCATGGCCCGACTCCATCTGCGGATGTCTTCGGGTTTCTCCGACGCGGCACGATGGCGTCGCGTCCTTGTTCATTTTCACGGCATGGCGCGGCGAAGCCGCGCATTCTTTGTCGCATGATTCCACGCGATGCGACAGCAACGCGCTATTCCCGTTTCAATCCACAAAAGAAACCAACATGGATAAAGAGGAGGGTCGGTCATGTTTGTGCGGTCCGCCCCCCTCTCGTTAATTGATATAAATTGGTCATATTTCATGAATAACGTCAAGGTAATAATCACGAACAAATTAAATAAATAAACCCCTACAGTTTTCCCGCAAACAAGAATTCCCAACCCGCAACATATTCTTCTTGGATCAACTTGATGTTTATTTGATCCGTGTTCTTTGATTTAGAAGAAAGTAACTTGGGGTTCATTAATATTCACAAAACAATTCCCTACCTCGACGTTGCTTGAACGGAGGTTCGTCAAACGAGGATTCGTCGCGGAAAGAGACGTCGCGAAAGAAGATGTCGTTGGCGTCGCGGTAAGAGGCGTCATGGAAGGAGACGTCACGGAAGGAGACGTCGACCTCCGAGGAATCCGGCGTTCTTCACGTTCTTCGTGTTCTTCATGTTCTTCGATGAAGTATATGAAGAAACTCTTCAATCCTTAGCCTTTTTCTCCCCAAGACTCCACCACAATAAACTAACCAAAAATAAAATAATCTCACCTCTTATTTTATTAACATAACATAACTTTTGAATTTCAAGAGTTTGAAATTTAAAAATCCACACTTAACTCACTTAATTAATAACATAAATTATTAATGTTTAAGTTATCAAGAGTTAATGGTGAGTTGAGGGGGGTTGAAGAATATGAAGGGTTGGGGTTAGTGTGGGGCCCACCACCCTCATAACCTCTCTTGGGAAGTTGAGTAGTTACCCAACTGCCCCCCAAAGCCTTAAACCACTAAAAGAAAATAAAAATTGTAGTTAATTTATAAATTAAACTTCCACAATTTTTATCATATTCTCTCGTGAAAACGCAACTGCAGAAATGGCGTTCCTAAGCAATTACCAGCGCTACGGTTCCATCGATGCCCTCAGAATTCGATTCCGAGAACTAGTTCAAAAGTTAGAAAAACTCGCTCATCTGTTCACTGAATGTACCCAAGCCAAACTTCGGTAAATGATTCCGGGAACACTAGGCCTCGGAATCAAGCACCATCAGAAACTGCATTCTTGTAAAATTCCAAAGAAAATTAAGAAAAAAAATTCCTTGAAATTTCTGGGTCTTTATATTACTCCCACCTCAGGGATTTACGTCCTCATAAATCTTAAACTCAAATTAGGGATACAAAAGCGGTATTGAGCACGCATATGAGCCTCCCGATCTCATGTGCTCACCTGGAGACTCCTGTACTGCCAGTGAAAGTGCACCTAAGGAATCGACCATCCTCAAAGGATCTGCTCCTGTCGATCCTCGATTCCCACTGGAACCCCCACGGAAGTAATCCCATCGCCATCGTCCTACTCCTCATGGTCGATGATATGCGAAGGTTCGAGCACGTATCTCCTAAGTTAAGATACGTGGAAGACGTTGTGCACCTAGTGCAACTGAGGTGGATGGGTCAAGCGGTAAACCATCCCGCCTACCCAGTTGAGGACCTAAGTAGGTCCGGTGAACATCGGAGATAACTTGCCGCCTTGGCCACATCCCCATAAACCTCGTCGAGGTGAGACCCGTATAAGGATGTGATCGTCATCCTCTAACTCTAGAGGTATCCAATTCCTGTTAGAACTTAAACTCAAACGACTACTGCCACGAGGGTAAGGTTGACCGACTCAATAGTGATCAGTCGCACCCTCCTATGCGTGAGTTACCCTGTGCTACCTGGGGTTTCCTTTTTTCGCCGACCAAGGAAAACCCATTACGACGTCGTAGTTAAACCAAAACCTTTTTGCCTAATACCATCAATTTGTGTATGAACTTTGATTGCCCAGTCCATACTCAAACCAACGTCGTAAGGCCTCGACGCTGCCACCAAGAGATTTCAACTGAAACTCTTGTCTCGAGGGTCTGACCACACTGTCGGCGTAAGTGTGATTATCGAGTCTCCTCCCAAGGTATCTCTATACGTGAGGGTCAAGTCCACTGTTTCCGAAAACTCTAGGTCTGGAACAAGATTTGTGAAAGAAAGGAATGATTCATATCGACGTCCATTACTACAGAAGCTAGTAGTGGATACAGACTATCCCTTGAATCATTTTTAGATCTATTGGGTCACACTCCTTGACTGCATGCAGTCGCACTCTTCCTTCACCCTTCAGCTCCCTGAGCCTGGTGGGGATAACTAAGGCAGGTGGTTGTAGCATGTTAAGATGTACACCACCTCATGCTGCTCTTCTAGCTCTGCCTCCACGTCTGCTACTTCGCAGACTCGTCTCTCCTTAAAGCTTCCTCTTATTGAAACATTTATCACGCTCGAGTCTCTAAGACTGGCGTCGGTTTCCTGTTTCTTACTGCACTGTGCGGTCTTCATCCGCTCCTGGATGATCTGCACCTTCTTTACCTACGATCTGAAGAGCTGCTAAAATTTCTCCTTTGCCGAAAAGAGAAACTCGGTCTCATCCCCTAGATGAACCATGCCCATTTCCTAATACAGTCATTCTTGACATGAATGATGCATTCATGCCATGGATGATTTCTTAAGGCCTCGACGTAACTACCAAGAGATCCAACTGTCACTCTCGCCTCCAAGGGTCGAGTCACACTGTCGGCATCAGTGTGAGGTCACTGGGTCTCCTCCAGTAGAAATCTCGAAAGTGAGGGTCAAGTCAACAGTTTTAACCGGGACCTCTTAGTATCAACCAAACAAAAGGACAGGAAAAGTAGACATCACAAGATAAGTGTCTTTTTATTATTGAAGCTCATAGTACAAAGACACGAATACAACAGCAACATGGAACTAGAAGTACAAGGGACGTATCCACTAGTTCTTCTCTTGTCCACCTGCTCCCGGAGCTCTACTGCCTTGTCCACTGCTCGACTGTTTCTCAACCACCCGCCACTGCTTCTGCCTCGGTGGCTCCTCCAAAGCCTGCGGATCAACTGTATGAGGAGTCGGACAGTCACGTGCTAGGTGACCCTTCCCGCCACATTCATAACACTTCTTGCTCCTCGTACGACTGGCTCTGGTCCTCTTGGACCTCCACATCATCTGTCTACTGCCCACAGATGACTCGGCTACTGATCAAAAAACACGTGGAAAAGGCAGAAGCTCATGTACATGCACGGGGTGTAGAGCTACTAGCACAAACTCCACCCTGAAGAAGGTCTCAAAGTCTTCCCATGTGAAGTTCATCCCATCGCAAAACTGGAACAAGTGGCTCCACCACCTGCCTGCGGCTTCCTGAAGGAGGCTGGCAGCAAAGATCGCCATGAAGTTTTCCGGCTTCCCCACTAGCCTAAAGACTCTCACCACAGCCTCCATCCAAAACTCAGATGCCTGCGGGTCCATCTCTCCCCTAAATTTGGGTGGCCTATGGCGCTGGAAATCGTGAAGCGCGCTCAAGTGGCGTGCATCGCCTACTACTGGGGATGGTGGCATTGGTGGCCCAACGTATGGTAGTACCGCTGGTGCCTCCGTTGGTGCCTCAATTGCAAGAGGGCCCTGTACCAAAGCCTCGTCGCTCGACAGGCTGTCAGTACGCACATCCCTCTGGGATCTAGCTGTTTGTCCGAGAAAAGGCATCCTGAAAGAAACAACGTGACACGGTCAAACGATTATACCTGGTGAGATGACCTGGTTTGAGCTGATATTTAAATAAAACTTCTAGAAACACACATGCAATCAGTGTTTTCGTGCACAAAGTCGGAATTCAGTTGTCAGGGTCCTGTTGTATGGATACGTCAGCCGCCCAGACCAACACTGGACTCCCTGAACTGAAGACCACACTCGGTACCCTTAACACTATTTCTTCACAGAAAGAAAATATCAGAGTTATAAGTTTTGCAGTAGAACCGGCTCCTCTAATACCAATTTGTCACGACCGGTCCTCGGGGCCCGTGTCGTGACTACCCCAAGCCCGCCTTCCATAGGCCAGGGGCTGGCGACTAGCACCAAAGGCGTAAATCCCGATAACTGGGAAGGCATTGCCTTTATAAAAGTAAACAAAACACCACAGAGTACAAGCGGAAGTAAAACACTAAGTACAAAGAGAAGTGGTGAAAGATAAATGGGCCAGAATACAAACCCAAATGAAAGTACAACTACAACTGAACAAAGTACAACAGAAAAAGACAACAGCTAGAAGGACGGAAGCATCTCCTGGGTCGTCCTCCTCGGATCCTACCTGAAGGGTAGGTACAGATGGCGCAGCTCCTGGATCGTCCACCATGGATCCTACCTGAAGGGTAGGTACATATAGCCTCCACAGTGCTCTCACCCATCAACCTCCTCCAAGTGTCGTCTCTCCGTGAAGTCCACCTCCAGATACTGACTCGTTATGTAGTCCACCTCCGGGTACCGTCCAGTCCTCGAACACTCGGCCTCCGTCAGCATTGCCCGTCGTCTGCAACCAACACAACGAGGTGCGAGCATAGCCCGTATAGGGGTGAGTATAACGATACTCAGTAGGGACCCCGAGACCCTCAAGGTCTCACTAAAACCAATAAGGATAACCACAAAGAAGATCTCAACAGATAACCTCTACTTAGGTATATGCCCATACATATACCTATGTTATCAAGTAACCCATATCAATCATGAGAAAACACAAGGGTTATGAAATCAACGGATAACCACTACCCAGGTATATGCCCATACATATACCTAAGTTATCAAGTGACCCATCTCAATCATGAGGTAAACACAAAGGTCAAAAGTCTCAGCTCAAACCAGGATTTTCATTATCGAAACTGTAACTGCTGAAGAGACTCGTCTCTGGAGTGTACAGTGGTCTTGACATGACTCTGAGGTACTGTTCACTAACCTAAGATTGCTGAGGTACTCCTCCTGTCGAGTACCGCGGGTTTGCGGCCAACTACCGGGCGATCCGTCCGCTGTGGGTCTGTCGCCAAATACCGGGTGCTCCCCCTAATAGCCTACAGAGGTACTCCTCCTGTCGAGTACCGCGGGTCTGTGGCCAACTACCGGGCGCTCCGTCCACCGTGGTTCAGTCACCAAATACCGAGCGCTCCGTCCATTGGGCTAGTCTACTCACTCCAAGTCGAGTCGGTCAAGCAGTCGTCAGGTCTCAGCCAGCTACAGGGTCTCCGTACTCCGTACGCTCGTCTCCGGGAGGGTCTGCTCTAGGAGCTACAGGTAGATACTCCAAGTATCTCAAAGTCCCAAGAAGAAGTATCTCAAAGAACCGCCTTGTCATAGGGGTCTCAACGCAATAGACGGCGCGTCAATCGGACGCCCGGTCTGTGAGTTATTAGCATTTTCGTCCCAGGGGCCCAGTTGGTTTCGTGAGCGAACCAACCCAGCCGTATCTCAACTATACCCCGAACTCTCATAGGGTATACTCAAAGTAACTGTTTCTCAATGTGATCACCAACGCCCCTGACGATTCGTCAAATGGACGTCCAGTCTGAAAGATATCAGCTTTTCCGTTTCAGGGGCCCGGTTGGATTTCAGGTGCAATCCAACCCGGCCACTATCCAACTGCATCCAAAACTCGGGTGAAGTATGCCAAAAGTTCTGTCTCATCAAGAGGAATTCAACGAGCCAGACGGCGCGTCAATCGGATACCCGTTCTGTGAGTTATTAGCCTTTTTGTTCTAGGGGCCCAATTGGTTTCGTGAGAGAACCAACCCGACCGTACTCCGATGGAATCCAAACATCGAGTGGAGTAATCCAAAAGATCTGTCTCGCTTAGAGGAAAGCATAAAAGTCGACGACACATCAATCGGACGTCCGAAGCTCAAGATATGAGTGTTTCCACTCTGAGGGCCCGGTTGGTTTCGTGTACGAACCAACCCGGCCGAACACAAAGTATTCCGAAACGTTGGGTGTAGTATACCGAATCGATCGTCTCGATCCAATGATCGCATCTCCGTTGACGGCGCATCTTTCAGAGGCCCATAGCCCAAGTTATGGGTGTTCGATCGGAAACAAACCGAAATGGGGGATCTGGGCCCGGCCCGGCCCGGCCCAATCCCCCCTGGGTCGACCCGAACCGGGTCCTAGTCCGGCCCATCCGGGCATGGCCTGGCCCGGCCGGCGCGGCCTGTCCCGGCCGGCTCGGTCTGGCCCGACCGGCCAGCCGGGGCTCGGCCAGCGTGGCCGAGCGGAAGCCGCGGAGCGGGGGGGGGGGGTGCGCGGCCCCCCTCGTCGTTGATTGAAGCCGGCGGTGGTCTGCACCGCCGCCAATCCTCCAGGATCCCGCGTGGCCGCGAGATCCCCAGTGCCGCACCGCCGCGGCAAGCCGCGGCGCCGCCACCTTCTGGCGGCTGGAAGGCTCCGGCCGCCACCTCCTGGCGGCCGGACGGCTCCGACCGCCGCCCCCGGTCGCCAGCGGCGCCGCGCCGATGACCTGCGCCTCCTGGTTTTCCGCGGGCCACCGGAGTTGCTCCGGTGGTCCTTTTTCAAAACCGTTTGTGCCAGAGTTCATCTTGGGTCTCGAACTTTACTGCGGAAGCTTCAAAATAACCTTGCAGCCCCGTTTGTCGTCTCCTGTCAATCCGCACGTCAAACAACAAATTGTGTCGTCCTCGTGGTTCTTCGGCACGACGTGATGGCGCCGCGCCCCTTCGATGTGGCCCGACTCTGTCTGCGGATGTCTTCGGGTTTCTCCGATGCGGCGTGACAGCGTCGCGTCCTTGTTCATTTTCACGGCGCGGCGCGACGACGCCGCGCATCCCTTGCCGCACGATTCCGCGTGATGCGACGGCACCGCGCTATTCCCGTTTCAATCCACAAAAGAAACCAACATGGATAAGGAGGAGGGTCGGCCGTGTTTGTGCGGTCCGGCCCCCTCTCGTTAATTGATAGCAATTGGTCATATTTCATGAAGAACGTCAAGGTAATAATCACGAACAAATTAAATAAATAAACCCCTACAGTTTTCCCGCAAACAAGAATTCCCAACCCACAACATATTCTTCGCGGATCAACTTGATGTTTAGTTGATCCGCGTTCTTTGATTTAGAAGGAAGTAACTTGGGGTTCATTGATATTCACAAAACAATTACCTACCTCGACATTGCTTGAACGGAGGTTCGTCGAACGAGGATTCGTCGCAGAAAGAGATGTCACGAAAGAAGACGTCATCGGCGTCGTGGTAAGAGGCGTCGCGAAAGGAGACATCGACCTCCGAGGAATCCGGTGTTCTTCACGTTCTTCGCATTCTTCGTGTTCTTCGTGTTCTTCGATGAAGGAGATGAAGAAACTCTTCAATCCTTATCCTTTTTCTCCCCAAGACTCCACCACAAGAAACTAACCAAAAATAAAATAAGCTCACCTCTTATTTTATTAACATAACATAACTTTTGAATTTCAAGAGTTTGAAATTTAAAAAGCCACACTTAACTCACTTAATTAATAACATAAGTTATTAATGTTTAAGTTATCAAGAGTTAATGGTGAGTTGAGGGGGGTTGAAGAATATGAAGGGGTGGGGTTAGTGTGGGCCCCACCACCCTCATAACCTCTCGTGGGAAGTTGGGTAGTTACCCAACTTCCACCCAAATCCTTAAACCACTAAAAGAAAATAAAAATTGTAGTTAATTTATAAATTAAACTTCCACAATTTTTATCATCTTCTCTCGTGAAAACGCAACTCCGGAAATGGTGTTCCTAAGCAATTATCGGCGCTACGGTTACATCGGTGCCCTCGGAATTCAATTCTGAGCACTGGTTCAAAAGTTAGAAAAACTCGCTCGTCCGTTCACTGAACGTACCCGAGCCAAACTTCAGAAAATGATTTCGGGCACACCGGGCCTCTGAATCAGGTGCCGTCAGAAACTACGTTCATGTAAAATTCCAAAGAAAATTAAGAAAAAAATTTCCTTGAAATTTACGGGTCTTTACATCATAGATGGATGGTTGAACATTTATCTGAGAAAGAAAATATATGTACCCTTACCTCATGATTTCAAAATCCATATTATGAAAATCCATAAATATTGGATCTATTTAAATCCTTATCATGGAAAATTAGCATGATCTTTCTGACTCAGAGCATCATCCACCCTATTCACCTTCCCAAGGTGGTAATATATTGAGCAGTCATAATCTTTGATCAACTATAACCATATTATTTGGTTCATATTCAACTCTGTATATGTAAATATATACTTCATGATTTTATGGGAAGTATATATATCACACCTTGCACTATAAATATAATTCATCCATATATTTAATGAAAAAATTATCACTCCCAGCTCCAAATCATGATTTGAGTAATTTTTTTCATGAATTTTTTATTGGTGAGATTCATAAGCTATTGCCATGTCATTCTGCATAAGAAAACATCCTAGTACATTATTCGATGCATCACTTTAGACCACAAAACCTTCTCCACTATAGGGTAGTGTAAGAGCAGGTGTGCTGATCAACCTTTTATTTAATTCTTTGAAATTCTATTCACATTCATTTATCCATCAGAACTTAACCCATTTACTAGTCAAATTAGTGAGTAGATTAGATAGTCATGATAAATCTATCAAAACAATTTGGTAGTATCCATACAATCCAAGAAAACTATGGATCTTAGTTACCATGGTTGGTCTAGGAAATTTCTTAATAACTTCTATCTTTTTAGGATCCATCGATATACCATCACTTGATATTATATGACCCAATAATGAGACTTTCTAAAGCCAAAATTTACCCTTGGTAAATTTAGAATACAACTTATCCTTCCTTAAGTTATTCCACACAATTCTAAAATGTTCTTCATATTCTTCCTTTATATTTGAATATATAGTAATATTTTCTATAAAGACTACCGAAAACTATTCAAGGTAATCTATAAAGAAGATATTCATTAAATACATTAAGATATGAGAAGAATTGGTAAGTCAAAATTGAATTAATATAAATTCACAATGACCATACTTCATATAGAAGGTTGTCTTGGATATATCCTCCTTTTTAACCCTTATCTAATGATATCTATATCCCTTAGATAATAATATCCATATCGGAGATCAATATTGAAAAAATATTGAGACCCTAAAAATTGATCAAACAAATCCTTGATACGGGGTAGGGGATACTTGTTCTTAATCCTGGTAATCAATTAAAAGACACATATATCCATATTTATTCTTAACAAAAAGAACAAGTTCACCCCATGTAAGATCACTAGGCTGAAAGAATACATTATCTAGATTCTCTTGTAGTTGCTTCTTCAATTCATGTAACTCAATTGGGACCATTTTATTTGGATTATTTTAAATAACTGTAACACTAGGTTTAAGTTCTATTGAAAACTCAACTTCATCATTTTGGGAAAAAATAAGTAACTCTTCAAGATATACATTAACAAACTCTTATACAATAGGCATATACTCAATGTTTATTTTCTCCCCAATCTTCTAAGATAACTATACCACATGAATAGGTAGTAAAACACATATGATGTAAGTTATTTCCATTGGTAGTTTAGGTTTATCCTCACACTAATAGATGATTATGGGTTGATTCAAATTATCAAATGTAACTTCCCTTCCTCAATACTTGATATGGGATCCATACTAAGAGAGACAATCCATTCCCAAAATGACATAAAATTCAACTACATAAAGGATAAAAATATGTACAATAATGAAATTACTACAAACTTATATTAGATATGGGATATATATTTGAGATGTGTTTATCTCACAATTAGAAGATTTTACTGAAAACTAAACATATAATCATTGAGGTAGTGATGTGATGCCATTAGAAAATTATTCATATATAAAAAATTGGGTAGAACTTAAATCAAATAAAACATTTTCACTTATAGAGTGGATGATAAGTGCTCCTTTCACCACATCTATAGAAAAATACACTTTATCTATAGTAATTTCATAAGCTTGGCCTTATCCCCTTGTATTATTTTATGGTAATTTCCTTTGATGTTTGGGGAATTGATTGGAATAGTGTTCCATATTCTTATAATTAAATCATTGTACTTTGATGGATTCTCCCTTACCCTTGAATTCATGATTGTTGGGTCGGAACAAAAGCGAAAAGATGGCAAGAGGGGGGGGTGAATTGCCTTTTAAAAAATGATTAACAAATTAAAATCAAAGTAAAGAATGCAGCGGAAAGTAAAGAGGCAAGACACACGAAATTGATAACGGAGTTCGGCCAAAACCCGGCCTACGTCTCCGCTCCCAACTCAACCGTTGAGAGATTCCTACCGCTTGCTTTTCAATGGTTTTAGCAAGAAACCCACTAGGCTTTGAGGTAGCACTAGGACCTATTACAGCTTGCTTTTTGTGGTTTAGCAAGAACCCACTTGCTTTCAATGGAATAGCAAGAACCCACTAGCCTTTTTAACGGGTGAAGGCTAGCTCACCGAAACACAAGCCTTTTAAAAGGAAAGGCTTGAAGAAACCTCTTCACACCTTAATGGTGGTGTGATAACCCAAAAGAAAGGGGGAAGAGAAAAGGTGTTGGGGTTTGTAGGCACAAACCCAAAATTAAAGCTCAAAAAGATAAAACAATAAAAACCGTATTGTTGAGAAGCCTTGGGCGCCAAAGGTTGAATGGAGTTGAAGACGTGCACTCCCAAGCTTCTATGGTGGTGCTCCTTGGATTGGAAATGGATTAGAGCAGTTGTGGTTCCCTTGGAGCAATCCGCCGGAGGTTTGCCAAATGAGGAGAATTGTGTTCGTTGGATTCACAATGCTTAATTATGGTCCGGCAATTGTTCCGGGGCTTCAAGGTCCTTTATTTATAGAGGGGGAACCCTCATATGGCCGTTGGAGGCCTTTGGAGCCGTTGGAAAGGCTTTCGGAGCCGTTGGGAGGCAAGTGGAGCAGCCTGGTCAAAGCTCCAACGGCTAGTTTGACTGGATCCACCGGCTGGCCGGTACAGTCCCACCGGCTGGCCGGTGTGTGCAAAAAGGCATAGGATTCTTGTCCAGGGGCCACCGGCTGACCGGTGCCAGAGCCACCGGCTGGCCGGTGGCAAGACAGTAGCTTGCCACTCTATGCAGGTGCCACCGGCTGACCGGTGGAGGAGCCACCGGCTGGCCGGTGGCAAGACAGTAGCAAATACTATTTGGGCTGGGTGCCACAGGTCGACCGGTGACAGAGCCACCGGTCGACCGGTGGAACCTGGCAGTGGGCAATGCCTCTTCCAGTTCCACCGGCTGGCCGGTGCTATCACACCGGTTGGCCGGTGGACTGAATTTCAGTCCACTTGATGTGCTTCATGGCCCATTTCCTTGGAAATCTTTTGCCTATAAAACAAAAACACTTAAAACAATGTTAGATAAACATGAAAGTGATTGTGATCATGAAAATTAAACCACGAGGGGATACGAGAGGTACAACAATCTCCCCCTATTTTGATGATCACAATCACCAAAACAATTAATGTAAAATACTGAAATTGAAAGGAAATGCTAAGCACGATGAAAAGGATTCTCCCCCAATCAATCAAGAAATTTCTCCCCCTATGTGATTATCAAAATAGAATGGGGCATAAAACTTGATTGAGGGAATGATTTGAAAAACAAGATCAATTGAAATTTTTGAAATGAAATGCGAATTTTAATAACAGTTTGAATTGAAAGTTTTGAATCAAAAACCAAATGAATTTTGAAATTTGAAACCAAGAGTTGAAATTGAAAGTTTGAATCGAAAGTTTTGAATAAAAAATTTGAAATGAGAACTTTGAATGAAAAAATTTTTAATTCACAAAAAGGCTTAAAAGAACCTAACTCCCCCTAAATAAAAACAATAAATCACCGGGGAGAGGAAATAAATTTTGGCCCGGAGAGACTCGCCAAAAGGGATTTTTCAATCCACACTTGCCTTGTAGCGGGTCTTCTCCTATAAAACTCGTCCGAATAGAAAATAGACTTTGGTTGGCCGTAACGGGCATTTTTGCAATTGAATTCAAAAATTAGGTGCCCGTATTTTTTACAATAATTACAAAATTTGTATTGGGAGCTCCCCCTTACAAAAATAGTGGGTGCATGGGAGGAGGAGGCTTGGTTGGTATAGCCAAGTCCTTGAGTGGTCCTAGAAATTCGTTGGGAACCTAGGAGATTGTTCAAATTTTGTTCCCCTTGGGTGAACTTAGCTAGGGTCTCCCTTAGGTCTTTGATGGTTGATTCCAAAGAATCAACATTTGGAAAATTTTGGATTTTTAGGGACATCTCCTCCTTCTCTTTGAGAAGTTGTTCTTTTTCGGAGGAGAGTTTTTTGAAATTCTTTTTCAAAGCAACGAATTTTGACGAGAGTTCGTGAAAACCATTTTCTAATTGGTCTCTAGCGTGTGAGAGTTCTTCATAAGAAAGATGATTTAAAGAATTTTAATTTGAAGAACATGAGGAAGAGGAATCGGAAGAAGTTACCTCATGGAATGCCATTAGGCATTTGTTACCGTTGTCGCTTGAGGAGGAGGAGGAGGATGATGAGGAGGTGTCACTCCATGTCGCCTTGAGGACCTTTTTCTTTCCTTTTTCCTTGGCCCGTTTCTTGTTGAGTGGGAAATCGGGCTTGTAATGGCCCTTTTCACCGCACCCGTAGCATTTTACCTTGGGCTCGGATCTTGCGGTGGGTTCTTGCTTTCGCGCCTTGCGAGATTTCTTCTTCGTCTTGTGCTTCTTCATAAATTTGTGCATTTGGCGGGCGAGATTCTCCGTTTCCGAGTCGCCGCTTGTTGATGAGGAGGATGAGGATGATGAGGAGGAGCTTACTTCCTTTTGTACCTTGAGGGCGATGTTCTTTGGTATCTTGATTGGTGTGCCCTCCTTTTGAGCTTGCCTCCTCATCGTGATCTCGTACGTCATTAGGGATCCGATGAGCTCCTCTACCGGCATATTTTTGACGTCCTTAGCTTCTTGGATCGCCGTCACTTTAAGTGCCCATGAGCTCGGAAGGACCCATAGGATCTTTTTGACCATTGCTTCAGCTGAAACATCATCACCAAGAGATTTTCTACCATTGCACACGTCAGTAAAGCGAGTAAACATATCGGAAATAGATTCATGAGGATGCATGGAAAATGACTCAAAATCTTGCCTATACATATCCAATCTAGTGTCTTTGACTTTGTTAGTTCCCTCATGAGTTACCTCTAAAAGTTTCCAAATTTCATGTGAGGAGGTGCAAGTAGACACTCGATTGAATTCATTTCGGTCAAGGCCGCAATGAAGAGCATTCATGGCTTTGCCATCAAGCTCAAAATTTCTAATGTCGGCTTGGGTCCATTTGGATTCGTCGGGGGTAGACAAAGTGTAACCTTGCATGACTATTTTGTAAATGGGATATCCTATACTTCTAAGAAAAGTGGTCATGCGGGTTTTCCAATAATTATAGTCGGTCCCATCAAAAAATGGAGCCCGACCCAAAGAGAGGCCCTCGGGGGTGAAAGAGGTAGATGCCATCACAATGGATCTTAAATTTGAAACCGGGTTAGGGTATTACTCAAAGTTCCCTCTGATACCAATTGTTGGGTCGGAACAAAAGCGAAAAGATGGCAAGAGGGGGGGTGAATTGCCTTTTAAAAAATGATTAACAAATTAAAATCAAAGTAAAGAATGCAGCGGAAAGTAAAGAGGCAAGACACACGAAATTGATAACGGAGTTCGGCCAAAACCCGGCCTACGTCTCCGCTCCCAACTCAACCGTTGAGAGATTCCTACCGCTTGCTTTTAAATGGTTTTAGCAAGAAACCCACTAGGCTTTGAGGTAGCACTAGGACCTATTACAGCTTGCTTTTTGTGGTTTAGCAAGAACCCACTTGCTTTCAATGGAATAGCAAGAACCCACTAGCCTTTTTAACGGGTGAAGGCTAGCTCACCGAAACACAAGCCTTTTAAAAGGAAAGGCTTGAAGAAACCTCTTCACACCTTAATGGTGGTGTGATAACCCAAAAGAAAGGGGGAAGAGAAAAGGTGTTGGGGTTTGTAGGCACAAACCCAAAATTAAAGCTCAAAAAGATAAAACAATAAAAACCGTATTGTTGAGAAGCCTTGGGCGCCAAAGGTTGAATGGAGTTGAAGACGTGCACTCCCAAGCTTCTATGGTGGTGCTCCTTGGATTGGAAATGGATTGGAGCAGTTGTGGTTCCCTTGGAGCAATCCGCCGGAGGTTTGCCAAATGAGGAGAATTGTGTTCGTTGGCTTCACAATGCTTAATTATGGTCCGGCAATTGTTCCGGGGCTTCAAGGTCCTTTATTTATATAGGGGGAACCCTCATATGGCCGTTGGAGGCCTTTGGAGCCGTTGGAAAGGCTTTCGGAGCCGTTGGGAGGCAAGTGGAGCAGCCTGGTCAAAGCTCCAACGGCTAGTTTGACTGGATCCACCGGCTGGCCGGTACAGTCCCACCGGCTGGCCGGTGTGTGCAAAAAGGCATAGGATTCTTGTCCAGGGGCCACCGGCTGACCGGTGCCAGATCCACCGGCTGGCCGGTGGCAAGACAGTAGCTTGCCACTCTATGCAGGTGCCACCGGCTGACCGGTGGAGGAGCCACCGGCTGGCCGGTGGCAAGACAGTAGCAAATACTATTTGGGCTGGGTGCCACAGGTCGACCGGTGACAGAGCCACCGGTCGACCGGTGGAACCTGGCAGTGGGCAATGCCTCTTCCAGTTCCACCGGCTGGCCGGTGCTATCACACCGGTTGGCCGGTGGACTGAATTTCAGTCCACTTGATGTGCTTCATGGCCCATTTCCTTGGAAATCTTTTGCCTATAAAACAAAAACACTTAAAACAATGTTAGATAAACATGAAAGTGATTGTGATCATGAAAATTAAACCACGAGGGGATACGAGAGGTACAACAATGATCATGATAAACTTTCTCTCCAAAATTTAATTGAACTCATGTTACCTTAAATCATGTATAAAGGTGTTTACTTCCATAATTATCACATGTTGAAAATACCCCCTTATCTTTTTCACCTTATTTATTTTTATCTCAACTATCCGCTTTTTCTCTTACTTTCCTTCCAAAACAAAAGACTAAGATAATTCTTTCTATATCTTGATATCACATTATACTATATCCTCATATAATGAGAATGTTTGTGAGACTAGTTATCTTTGATATATTGTCTTTATCCTACCAAAGAAATGGATAATATTACTCTTTGGATTACATATGTAATCTGCAAAATGTCTTTTTAATCTTGTAAAGTTAGCTTCATACTTAGAAATATTTTCCTCTTCCTTTTTTATTATACTCATGAATTTTCTCTCTATATCCACTCCTTGTTTGCAAGTAAAATATTTTTCTAATAAAATTAACTTAAAATCATTCCACCCTATACTCGATATTTCCTCCACATCCTTAGTTTTTTTAGTCAATGGCCACCATTGATCTGCATCCCTCAGGTGATGATAAAATTTCATGACAACCTTCTCTCTTTTATTACTTCCCAACGTGAGAAATATATTTTCTAAAGAACTTATACATTTCTCATCTAAAAATATATTTGTGGTTCCATTGAATGATAGATGTAGTTGTCACATGAAATGATCTAACATTTTTACACCACATTTTGGATTAATAGGATTCTCAATATGTCAAAGATTAGTGGTCTTAATCAAAGTCATATTCCCTAATATATCCATGATTTATTTAGTTTCATATCCAAATCCAGCTTCATTATCTTTCCCAGGAGGTAAATCCCTACATATATTACATGCATTGATATGGTTTCCATTACTTATTCTAGGTTCCATTTCTAAACAATGGAATACACTATATTAGATCATTATGAATCATAATGAATAATTCCAAAACTAGTAAAATGATTTACATAAATTGAAAATTTATGTATAGATAATATCAAGATCATAAGCTTAGTATCATTGGGAATATATTTAAATCATAAAAATATTTTCAAATATTTCATAATTATTTGTAAAGAAAATATGAATTAACCCAATAATATCCTTAGAGAGTGTCAAACCAAGTTCATAGTAATGGCCCGCTCACCATGCACCAAAACAATGGTTGAGATCCACTCAATCAAATCCTTTCGGGTTTATTTATCCTAAATGCATGTGTTTCAAAACCACAACCACATGTAGTATCTGGTAAGGGATGTACAACTAGGAAAACTACATAATCTCTACCTTACCAAAACTTTATGATATTACCCTACAATTATACATATCTTAAAATTATTCCATATGGATACATTCCTTAATCTATATTTTCCTAAATCTAGTTCTCAAGTATTCTACTAAACTTCCTCTAATACTAACTACAATGACCCATATCCTAGTATCCTAGAGCTGGTAGTTACTTTATTGCATTGGAACTATATACAAATTGTCTCATCCTAAAGGACTGAATAGTTTAATAGCCTTTATAAACTAGATACAAGCTTGAATCTCATATTTAAATTAGAAAACATAAAATAAAACATCTTATTTTCTTTGAGAAAATTTTTATTCCCTCTAGAATATCCTTGAATGTCAATCATAGTACACTTCTTGTAGTAATACAATTCATCAAAGGTCCCTTTGGGCCAAAAAATGGGCTTTAGGTCCTTGTATTTTGGATTTCATACCCCTAGGCCTATGGTATATGTAATAGGTCTCCCTCTACCCAATCAAAAAAATAGTTCTTTGATTTAATATTAAAAATGAGGCTTCATCCACAACCTTTAAAAAAATTATTCGTATTGGAAAAACTATTATACAAAATTTCAGTAATTTTCCTAGTAAAAAGTTCATAATAAATATAGATAAATATATTTGATGGAATTAATTATACTATATTCTCAATAAAGCATAATATTTATCAAAGGATGTTTACATAGATGAAAACACATTAAAAAGATCATTGTAAATTTTTATGAGGAAAATACTTTTTTCATTTTGAAAACACTTATTTAAAATATACAAAATCCAAAATATTAGGAAAAACATTTTTTATAGAAATAACCATGGAAATATGTAAAGTAATCATCAAGTCAAAGAATATTCATGATGGCAGGAAAAAAATTCATATGGTAAACGTTAAAACAAAGATTACATTCACACCTTTAGTAAAAAAAAGTACCACATTCAGAAAACAAAAAAAAAGATTATATTTAGTAATTTTTATAAAAATGTAAAATATAGGTGAAAATGAATTTAAAAAATAATTTAATATTGAAAAAAAATTCTTGAAGACGTTTTTAGAAAACATTGATATGTAATAAAAAGGTTTTTGGCTGAAAGAGGAGAAATAAGGTTGACAATTCATTAAAATGTTCTAGGAACCATTTTTTGTACCTAAGAGAAGAAATGGTACTAAAAATTAAAAATTATAGAAATAACCAAAGTATATGAAAAATTAAATGGTTTTATCATATAAGGATCATGTAATTTCCTCAATGTAAATTCAAGTATAAACAATCACAATTAAAATGGGATTAAAACATAAATCTCTTAAGTCTTATATTGCTTCGTACGCATTAAAATATAATGTATAATAAATATATATTTATTATAAATATATTATATAACTATATACATACATATCATGCCATATATTATTTACTTATAACAAATTATCACCCATTTATTAACAATTATTTATTAAAATAACTATTCCAGGTGATAACTACTTTGTTTTTCATGTATGTTTTAATTAGATAGTTTCAGTGCTTTCACATTGTAAATTGATTCATCATATAAAAAAATTTAATCGTGTAATAATTATCATATTTAATCATTATATAAACCTTTATAACTATTCATATAATGTGGTGATGAAAAATTAATTACACCATTTCGTGAGGACGGTAGTCCGTACAAACACACGAGTGGTGTTTCCACTATTCGATGTTTGGAATGAAAGAAAGTAAAAAAATCATTATTATACCATATATATCATATATATTCATTAAATTTATCATTATTTCCTTAAATTTAAATTGAAAATGAAAAATTAAATGTATCACTTCGTAGAGGTGGTAGTCCACACGTATGCACGAATGACAATATTTTTTTAATGGATCGAAAGAAGGATGCATATTGGAGGTTACATAATAATATTAATAATTTATTATATTTAGGAAAATTAAAATATTATTTTATGATAAATACCATATATTTAACGGATTTATAAGAATAAATAAAACTAAAACATTCGGTTAAAAGTTATACCTCTTCTTCAGAAAAATACAATTTCTTTATAACTTAAGCCATCTAAGGTTGGTATTATACCTAAAATAAGAACTCTAGGGTGTGTGAAGGGATTTTAGTAAGGTATTTTGGTAGTTATTTTCCAATATAAGATTATCTTTAAGTGTGTAGAGGAGAGGATAGGGGATGTCCATTTATAAGTAAGGGAGAGGACACACTTGGTATTTTTGAAAAGATTAAAATATATTAATGTCTTTCTCAATAAAAATAGCTCCAAAATGGACCATTTATGAATATTAGGTGAGATAGTGTCTAAATATGTTCATTAAATAGGATTTATATTATATTTTATTTCATTTTAACCCTTATCTCTTTAGTTTAACCCCTCAGTAAACCTGTTTTAACCTTAATCATGGAAACAAGATTTTAATGATTTTACAATTCATTATGAGAAAAATTAAGATAAACTTATTAAATAATATTAATTATACTTATTTAAAATATTTAATCCATTTTATCAAATTTAATTCACATAATTGGTAGAATTTAATTTAAAATTGAACCTGTAAAACATAATGAAAAGCAGTTTTCCAGAAAAAATATTTTCTTAAGTACAAAAAGTTTTTATACCAAAATAAATAATAAAATTAATTCCAATGAACTAAATTATATTATTAATAATATAAATTAAATAATTTTACTTTAAAACTATTTTAAATTAAATTTTAAGTTTTTAAATTCTTGAAATGAAAAGATAGTTTTTAATAAAAATCATTATTTTTCACTATTCATTGAAAAATCAAACTTTTAATAAAATTATAAAAAATTAACTCTAATATAATTTTGACATGATGATTTAAAAAATTAATTTCCATTTTTAAAATAAATTTTCTTTAAGTGGAAAAAGTAATTATATTATTTCCTCATAAAAAGGAATAAAAACCATTTTTGGGGAAAATGTATTTTTGAAGCATATAATGACTTTACTAAAATTTGAGTACTTATTTATCAATATATTGATTTATCTAAAACTTTTATAAATATTTTTTAAAATTTATTTATTCTGATTCATACCTTCAATTTAATGGCTAGGTTATGATGATATATTATATTACGATTCATTTATACTCGAGGTTGCATGTATCGCAAGATATTGAAGAAATTAAATTTATTTGAAGAGAAATATATCATAAAATCTCTAGGTGTTATAGTTTATGTGTCTGGGTGGTATGTATTTAGGTTCGGATCATTAAAGTGTGGCTCTTACTAAAAATTCAAGTGCAGGAAGTAGTTTCATGTGGGTAAGGTGACTCACACAAAATTTTCAGGAAAAAAACTATAAGCAAAATTTGACTCTTCATGGATGAAAAAGTGAATGGAATATGGGTCATATTCATTGGAATTATCAAAGAATAATAATATATATATATATATTCATATAATATATTAATCTTTAAACAAATTAAACATTAATACATTTTAAAAAAATATAATTATAATATATATTAATCTGGTTGGGCAGGTCTCTTATCAGGTCACTAATTAAAGCCCGAGTCAGCACTTTTATTAAAAAATATTTTAAATTTAGTTCTATTTAATAATCAGGACCAAAAAATTAGTCCCTAATATTCCTTTATTGGGTCAGGATTATCATGTTGGGAGGATCCTCTAACACATGTACAGGTCTAATGTAAAACATGTTAGGAGCTTGGGCTAATTATGATGATGAGTTGTTTACTCAAGGAAGAATAAGAGTTAACTTTAAAAAATAATTTAAAATATTATGATTATTTGAGTAAAATTCACTAATGATAAAGGGAAAGAAACCATTAAAAATTATTAGAGATTTTTTTCTTAGTAATATTTTTAACAGTATTAAAGGAGTTATAAAATTCATTATTTTTAAATGAATTTTATGTGAAATATTTCCATAAATGGGAAAGGTGTAAATAATGAGTTCAAACATAAATTTTTTTACCATGTGATTTATGATGATAATAAAATACTAAAATAATGGTGTGTTTTATATAACTAATTGGAAAAAAATTAATTTTTTAAGGAAACCTGGATATATGAAGTGAGTTTTCATGAGGGGATTCTAGTGGAGATAACCTTATAACATATATATATATATAATTCTAGCATGACATTTATTTAAGATAATAAATTTCAACTAATAAGATGAATTATGGAAGTTGGTAAAATATTTTTAATGTTATAATTCACTAAAGGAAATGAAATATTGAGCCTAATAATGATAAAGGAATATCATCCTAATGATAAAGTATCTTCTTAATGTAGTTATGAGTATGTCATAGATGGATTTAAATTCATATAAATATAATAAATAATAATAACTTAAACCATTGAATCTTCTAATAAATATTCAAATAAGTTATGAGGATGTTGGGAAATATTGTGATAGTGTTATGGGTCACTTTATATGAAGAAAATATAACTCATAAGGTGGATATTTATATCACTCAATCTATAGGTTACCTAAAAAATAAATAACTAGAATTTAATTATTATTATCTATTAATGATCTAATAATGTGGGAATCAATAGAGGATGATTCGATCACTTTCTATTATTATATGGAAAATCTTATGTGGTAGATAGGGAGGATTGTTTATTTAGTGAAGTAAATGTTTTACCAACTCATATTCTTGGTGTTTATCATAGTCTAGTGACTAATATATATTGATGGTGATTGAGTAATTATGTGCTTCACTTAATCTCACCCTTTGAATTGGGTTAGAGTAAGATGGTATCAGTTACCCTTCACACCCATTTCTCTAGGTAGGGACTGGAAATATCCTATATGTGTATTTATTCCCAATTACTCATGGTATTGGGTTAGGGGTCACTAATAATACATAATATTGTGATAGACCATGAATCACATGAGTGTTTACACTCTTTCTCTCCCACAAAACTAAGATCGAGGTGGACAACGATGCACTAGGTATTTCTTCTTTCACTCACAACATTAGGTTTTAGGTAGACTATATATTCAGTAAGATATTGATGTAGATGTTTATTCCTCCAACATCTTCAATAAGAGATCAATAGAGATGTGTATTCCTCCAGTATCTCAAGATAGTGTAGTTAGGTTAAATCATTAGGTCGGAAAATCTATGAAGGGATGTGAGAGAATTATTATTATTTTCTAAGATTTTATTTATATTTCATGACTATCATCCACATATAGTGTGGATGAGATCCAATATCCAATATATAGTATAAATGGGAGGATGGTTTCATATCCAGGCTCATCTCTCTTATAATAGAGATGTTTTATTAAGCTGTGAGAACCTTGTGACACTCTAGCAAGACATAGTCGGCAGGATACCTTTCTTATTCTTTTAGAATCATTAATATATTATACTTATGTAAACATTGTCATTTGGTGAATGTGATGGAAGTGAGTTATGGATGGGTGTATAAAGATTTATCATGAATACCATCATGAATGATTATGTCATTTTGAGGTGTTTGTTTTTTCTGTACTTTGTTTATCAATGATGCACATAGTCACTAGTTGTTTAAAGGGTTTACTCGCTTCTTGGGATGACCATATTGAGTGTTATTGTTCTCCCTTTCATGTGCGCTCAGGTGTTGTTCACTATTATGTCTATTAAAATTAGTATATTCAAATTATGTATAATCTTGGAGGTTGTATATAGATAGTGCTAAAGTGGAGCTTCATTATAATGGCAATATTCATGTCATCAATTCCACATTTACATATATTAGGGATGTGTTATTTATATTTGATGATTTACTTAATTATATTACATTGTATTATAGAGTTATTTTTTATATATTTATATTTTATATTTCATAGTTTATGTCCATCTATATTATGGTGGATGATGTTTCAGGATAGTAGGTGATAAACTAAATCTTGAGGTAATGTTTCTCATCATTTTAAGCATACCTCAGCACTGATCGCTATCCCCTAGCTTATTAGAATTAGTATAGGGGATTTCACTTACTAGCATACTGGGACATGAAATAAATGTGTTTTATATTTTAAACTAAATTATTTAAAATATATTTCTTTGAAAAAAATTAAAGGGTTATTTTTTTGAGTTTTTTATATTTCACGTTGTCCATGTTATACTTTATATGGTTCTATTATGTGTTTCCTTGAGTTAATCATGCTTTATATTTTTTCTTTATTATCTATGTGGGTTTTTTTCTTTTTTATTATGAATAGACTTTCATAGATTTATAAAAGGGATATGTTATATTATTATTGTCTTTTTCATGTATATATCATGTTATGGATATCATACAAGTTCTATCACAGTGATACAATGGGGGAATGTGTTTGCTGGTTATTGTTATGCTTGTCATGTATATATTGGTTGTTTGTTTTGATAAAGTGTAAGGGAAGTTATTATTTAAAAAAATTATAATGGTATCGTTATTTGGATACATTGACTCTATTCACATGTTCCCCTTTCTTCTCATGGGACAGACTTAAGGTATGCTGACTTTGTATACACTTTACTTTTTCCCATAGGATGAGCTTAAAGGTGCCCTAGATTTTTATTGACATATATCACAGATTCTAATCTGGGTTTCAATTGGATTTAGTTGGTTCATGAGTATGGATTGAAGTAGATATAGTGGCTTCCCAATGATTTGGTAAGAACATGGGAAACTAATTCAAAGGGTTTATAATATATTTCTCTCTATCTATAATATGAAAATAGTTTATTATTATTTTTTGATAGGAAATTTTCTACATATTTTGTGTTACTACTATATAACATATCATATCATACATGTTCTCTTATATATATAATATATTATATTAGGGATGCCATTAGTGGTGGCCTACTGAGTGTTTGTACTCATACCCTACATATGCATCTTGGTGGTTATAAAATTTCAGATATTACATTATTTTATGTGGATTTCACTTAGTAGGTCATGTATCTGCAAGGAGTTGAAGAATGTGAGGATAGCTTTGTAAATATGAGTGTTTGGAACATCACTATGTCTATCTAGTTTTATTTTAGAATCTATTTCCCAATGTTTTTTGTCTATGTCCTATTGTACAGTGATTTTTAGTTTATTATTTTTCATATGTGATGAATTCATATAAATTGGCTAGTTTTATTATTATCCAACCACAATAGGTACTCCCTAACATATATATTATCATTTTATTTTGGGAAACATCTTATATATAGGCGAATTATGCTAGATTTTTGGTATAATTGACATCGACCTAGAATGTATTTAATAGAGGGTAAATAATTCCACACCAATAGACTTATACCCTCAATGTTATTCATAAACCCTGGGTAATTATAGAAAGTGTTTTTGTTATGTATAATTCAAGTTCAGGTTGACAGAAGATCCAAATTGGATCGTTACAAGTATGGAATTGGTAAGAGATGTGACATAATTTTCTAATGGATGGACTTGAAGTTGGGAGATGATCAAGGATGTTTCTTAGGGATGAGAAATCATATGGTGGGGAGTTTTTAATGACCCATGTTTTTACTGGTTGGTGAAGTTATAGTAAGACAAAAATCTAGTGTAACTAAAGAAATAAGAGTTAAATTTAGAGATTTGAATTGATTTTTTAGTGTTTGAGTATTAAATTGAGTGATTTTACATGGTTTTTTGAGGTTTTAGTGGAATTTTGAGGGATCAAATAAAGAAATAAGAGTTGGTAATCTATTTCACATTGTAGAATATACAATCGGGTAACAGGTAGGTAGATCAATGGGTACCTTATGGGGTGTCTAGGGGTAGTTTTCCCTAGGTTTTCTGTCAAATGTTCAGTGGAAACTCACTAAGAGATCGATGGACCACATGGTACCCAATGGTAGCCATCAAGTAACCAATGGGTTGTTGATTAATTTTTTAAATTTTTTAATTTAATTAAAATTTTGTTAAAACTTAAACACCACTCTTTTGAATGAGTTGATCGACCCAGTAGGCCCTCCCTTATGTTTCTTTACCTCTCCCCCTTATTATCCCCCCTCTCAGTGTTATTTATCTCATCCAATAGTAAATCAATCTGTGGTAGTGGACTCCTATATTGGAGGCTAAGGTAAGACCTATTGTCTTCTTCATTGTTTTTCTTGTCTTGTGGATGTTCATGGGATAAATTTTAATTTAGTCCATTTTTTCTAATTCTATGATTTCATGTGAACAATGATGGATTAGGTAATGATTACAAATGAGTTCACTCTGATTAGAACATGGTACATGGTATCTTATATATTAATTAATATATTGTGTTCTCTCTGTGTGTTGTGGTACATGAGCATAGTCATTTGAGTTAGGGTGACCTAAATGAGTGTCGAGAGGGTGTTAAATTATGAGATAAATTAGTTATTGCCTCCTAGGATCAGAGTAAACAATTCTCTATTGATGGGGTGATTTTTATTTTCACCCAAAAACTACATAACCATGGAGAATATAATTTAGTTATTTGTAGTGAAATACAAAAGGGTTTTTGAGGATGTGATAATTTACAAGGGCCTAGTATGGGATCTATTAGATATGATATAAGGGTCTAGAATGTGTAGGCCTTACGATAGATGGTTTTTCAAAAGGCTCACCTTGAGTGTTGTTATTATTCGTCCTTAAAGAGATGATTGGGGACTTGGGTATTAAATTGATCACGATGAGCCTTATGAGGCTTGGTGTATCCTAGTGATGAGGTATTTTTATAGAACCCCTATGAATTAATTCAAGATAATGGTTTCCTTAGTTACACCATTGGGGGGTGAATGTGGTCAATGAAATTTGGAACTTACTATTAGAGGTGAAGGGTGAATTTTGGCCTCATCATTGGGAATAGTGTCCTCCATGGGGTTGAGTTATAGGTTTCCTATAGCGATAAGTTTTCCTATATTCTTAGTGAATGGTTTGGTAACAGGTAAAGCCTTTCAATATTTTAACCACTGTGGAATTGGGTGTAATTGGTTAGTAATTAAATGTAAGGATTTGGGTTATGTCTTGTGAGACTGAGTGAGATAGTCTGATTGGTATGAGATGAGGTAATTTATCATCTCATCATGATACAAATTTTTAGTATGTGTGGTGTAATGGTTATAGCCCATGGGCCTAGTGTTTTTATAGGTATTAGGGTTTCCACGGTGGATTGTGTTAGTTATGATTGAGTTAAGTGACGTTAGTCTATATTGGGAAGAACTTAGGGTTCAAGCTAGTATCTGAAAGCTAGGACAGTTTGTGTATTCCATGTGATTGTTTGTTTTATTTATCTTGACCTTAATGTGATATAGTTTTCTTAGGTGGTGAATCTTCTCTTCTGAGGATTGTTTGAGTGCTAAGAGATAACTTTGAGTCAAGACACTCCACTTAGTGATTTTCTCCTAAGTGGTCTCATATTCTAGGGGCCAAACCGAGGTGTCATGGAACACGCTATGGGGTTCTATTATGATTTTTTTCAAATGTTAAGGGGCCAAAAATTAAGTCTCATTGGACTATATAGTGTGGTTATCCCTCCCTAGTATCCTCAAATACAAGGTATTTGATCAATGTGGCGTGGTACCCATGGTGTGGTTTTCTCATGATTGATTCAGATGCATGGGACTCGATGGTTTAGAGATGTATCTATCTCTCCCATGATTTTAATATTGATCTAATTTTTGGTGGATTGGTTTAGAGATTTTATTTCACCAAAACATGGATTTCCTTGTACAATTAACATTAATCTCTAACATTGGATGAAACATGTAAGGTCGGATGTCATGATGTCTTGGTTAGCACATGATGACCTAACATGATTGTTTTTGGCATGGGTGTTGCTTTGTTTACATTAACACGCATACTCACACCTGATATACTATGTCGTATATTAAGGTCTTTGTTAATGGTTCCCTTATCATAAGACCCTCCTCCCAAAGGTACTCCTGTTGGGCCGGAAATGAGATAAGGGATATGATGAAACCTGAAGCCTACCTCCAATAGGCAACGAGTTTGTGACAAGCGCTAAGGGTATAATATACACATATATGGGAGTAATTTACTTATAAAATATGATACATGAGAGAAATAATATATAAATAACCATCAAACAACTCCTACTCATAATAAAAGAATAATAAATCCTAATACATAGTATGAATGTAATGTCATACAACTAAAACAGCTAAAAAACTAGAAAAACCCCTTGACAGTGCCCACAAATCTCCAAAAACTCCTCAAAAACTCCTCAAACTAGAAATGTCTAACTCGATCACCAACCAATCTCTATTTTCCTGAAAAATAGTTTATATATACATAGGGTGAGCATAACATGTATACTTAGTAGGATCCTTCATGAAACCTCTTGTGAAAAATGTGAAAGAATAATACTAAAGCTCAGTGAGTAAACAAATGAAACTAACTCAATAAAAATAGGATTTATATTCTTTTTACCATCCTCGCCATGGATATATCTCACCAAGTATCACATACAAGAGATCATATAATATAATAACAAAAGAGGGTGCCCTGATACCACTTCCCCATTGGTTTTCCACTCTGCTCCAACGTCACACAACTTGATTCATCTCTCTCTAAAAGCCATCCTAAAGAAACCTAAGCTAGAGAAAGCTATCCCAAAGACACATGGACTAAATCATGCACCTCATGCATTACATAATATTATAAACACAAACACATATCCACATATTAACGAAGTAGTTTCTAAAATCCACCACAACCCATACATAAGGTATTATACCTCAAGTCATCATAGCTCATACACAACATACCTATGATAACCCAAATGATATTATATCTAGTGATACATGTGTGTGAAAATAACTTCAAGTAATTATATCCCTCTATACACATATCGGTAAAGATAAATAAGTAGTTTTTTGGGATCCACCATAGCTCATATGTTATGTATCATACCTCAACTCATCACATCTGATACATAACATGCCTATAATAACCATTAGGTTACTATATCTAGAGATATATGTGTTTAAAATAACCAAAAACTATTAAATGTCTCTATAAAAATATATGCAGAAACATAACCACTGTGCATACCAGTACATAAAACTACCAAGATAAGGGAGAGAGGTCAGATGGGGTTAGTCAGTCATTTGTTCCCCATCAACCTAGATATTGAGGAAAACACCCTCCCAGAGTCCACTAGGTGTCAATTATACAACTAAAATGGGTGGGGTATTATACAAAATCACAAAACATAGATGATATATAATAATATCACAACCAAACTATGGGAAGCTATATTGTCTTAGAATCATCTACCACTAACATTGCATGGGACTCATGACTGACACTTCTAAGGTCAAGGTATCGAGAGTATACAAGAATCAAGATTCATTTTGATTAATTAATTAATTAACCATTAATTAAATATTACCATTATCATTTCCAAGATTAACATTTTAATCTTTTAAGACAAGTTTATATGGCACTATTAATTCTTAACTTGTATTCTCAATTATATCTTCGTCATAAGAAAGCATCAATAACCAACCTCATTATTTCATTAATTCATTATCATTCATAATCATTTGGGTTCTCTAGGACTTGGATCAAGATAACACATTAAAAATAAACTTGTAGTGCATAATATAAACTGATTCCCATAGTTGGAAAATGATTATATAAATAACAACTGGATATCAACCATAAATAAAGAATCCTATATTACAGCACAACAACAATAGGAAATCCCAAATTTAACTCATTCTATTAGACCCTATGTCATCTATGAAATCACAACACATAATATAACATCTGGAATATCATTCCAACATTATCATCATCAATTTTACTTTATTCCATCACCACAACATCAGGAACCCATTCCCATATCATTACCTTAACCGTCACCTTGTGCCACCATCACAGCCTCAGGCATCACCACCCATTATTCCAGCCTCAAAAGGTTATCATTCAATCACATAAATATTAAAAATATAAAAATCATAAATACATATTCAATGTATTATACATACATAATTTCAAAGGAAACTATGGCCAAAAAAAGAAGGCATTTCAATCACGATCAATATCAGACTCGCTCAACCTCAAAGAAATGATTTAAGCAATCATTAATTTTTCATAACTGTATTTAATTAAATGATTTATTAACAATTAATATCAATGAATATATCCTTATAAATTTAAAAGGATAAATATTATTTACTTAATTCAGTGTTCCTCCCTAAGTTTCTCTTTCATATATCAATAATCCCAATGATTATTATTTCAATGTGCCTATTTTACTATAAACAAATCATTTCCATCTTTTAGTTGTTATCAAATTCCCAAGTATATCAACCATTATTAATAACTATAATAATAGATAACACACAATCTATTAAATCTCATAGGTAGAAAACCATATATCACAAAGCATGTGATCACACACCCCAAAACATTGATTCTTAAAAATAAACATATTCACATGTGATAATAATTACCGTTTAAAAATTTTAATTAAATTAAAACATATGTTAACATTATTAAATCAGGATAATTATTATATGAATGTAATAATATTATTTATAAAAATAATAACATGTTTCACATGCAATAATATCCATTTTAATCTTCTATTAAACAAAATTATCAAATAATTCTCATCAATATTATTTAACCACTTTAACATTATGGAATTATATCCTTTTTATTTTATCAAATAATAAATTATACAAGGTCATGTGATTACCCATTTATCTCTCCTTGATAATTTCCAAAATAATTATCATTATTCTACAAAAAGTAAGTTCATATTTTCTATTTCTTGAGATAATCTTACATATTATCAAATATTGATATATACTAATTGTGATAAAATTATATTTCAATTATTGAAATGAGAAATGCACATTAAATGAACTATATAACATAAAATCATCTTATTCTTCTTTTATTTTAATTTCTAGAAAGATAAAATAGTAATAATTTACTGCATAAATTAATTCTTGCTTGTGAATTCTTTTATTCCAATTCATGGAATTACAATAATATTCACTATATGTGATGAAATTTTCCCATTCTAGTTAATTTCTAGTATATGAAATATCAATTATCAACTGCATGAGATAATTTAACCTATGTTGAAAATTATAAAATTTCTAAATTAGGAATATTAGGAAGATAATACAGCATGTGATTTATTCTGACAATTAAGTTAACCATCATTATGCAATAATATTTTTTTTCCTTGCATAATTTCATATTATTCATTAATCATCCATGTGAGTCATGGGTCATTGTCTTATTAAGTTTAATCACATATATTGAATCAAATAAGCTAAAGCGTGGTAATTTCACACTTGTACAGAAAAATATAGAGAATTCTTATATCCCCTTTCTGGATATTTTCTTTCTAGAATAATTCCATGCACTCAGAAGGATAGAAAAGAGAGGGTTATTCAATGCTTAGAAACTTCAAGAGGAACTTATTAGAATTTTTCAATAGATTATCAAGACTCGAATTCCAAGGTTTTGTGTCATCTAAACTCAAGAGAAAAAAGGTTGAAATCAAATGAGAGAATGAAAATCATTTTAACATTCAGAGAAATCCCCCCTTGGATACTCCATCTAATTTCATACTTTAATTCACATCAATTCTTATTAAATTTATTTCCATTTAATTTTCACCGCAAAATTGGTTAGGATATCTTAATATAATCAAAAACCACTAATTTCAACATTAAATTGTCTTTATTTATATTGAAAACGTGATACATGTGGTTCTGGGAGAGAAAATCAGGTCTTTATGAGAATCTTGGTACCCTTACGCAGAAGGCATGAATTGTGTAAGGGTAATGTTCTTTTACCCTTATGAAATAAATTAACCTAACATGATATCATATAACTATGTAAGAGTAAATTATTATACCCTTACACAATGAAGGGGAATACAGGATGACCTTTTTACAAGTCTTGTTTTACTGTTATGCGATATATGAGCTACCTTTATGTAATCTAGAGAAGACCCTCACATAGACAGTTATAAAATTGGCTTAACTTTATGTGAGAAAAAGGAACCTGGATATACCTTTACATGAATACCCTTACACAACTCCACCTTCACATGAGTTCCCTTATATAGTCTATATAAATCTAGAACTACCTTTACAAAACTAGGGACGGACCTTTACTCAACCTACAGAAGGTGTAGGTTACCCCTATATAACTTCATAAAAGTGATAATTACCCTTACAAACGGTATAAAAACCATATCTTTCCCTTATGAAGGAATCATAAACTTACTTCTACCCTTACACGGGCTATTAAAAGCATCCATTACCCTTACAAAACTTCAAAAACATGCATAAGGGTAAATATTTTATTAAAAATGTTACATTTGAATTGAAAAACTATTAATAAAAGGATTTATTATAAATTATAAATTTCCAAAACATCTCCATAATTAATGAAATTACTTTAAAACATCCAAAATAAATTCTAAATAAACTTTTAAAAATTTGAAATTACTTCCATAATTTGTAAACCAATTTTAAAAACACTTTATAAATTATAAAAACATTTTAAAAAAAATCTAAAATTTATGAAATTTATCCTGAACCATCAAACATACCGAAATTAGAAAAGAATTGTTAAGAGTATTTTGTACCTTTACATTAGATATCTCTCAAAATTTTCTTATCCTTGATAATTAAAACAAAACTGATAAAGATAGAATAAATGGGGAGATAATTTTACCACCCTGCAAGATACCTCTCATGGTTCTCACTAAACTTGGAACACAATAACCACTATAGAGGTTTAATATGTAAACCTACACAACACTTTGAAACAAACTTTCAGGGGATATACCTCTCAAATAGGATCAATACCATTAATAAAACATTGCATCAGGGGGATAATTAGTCTCATTAATCAACATGATATCGAACATCTTATACAAAAAAAAACAAGATTTAAAAAATAGAATATTGAGCACACATCTGTGACTCTTATTCCCAAAAAAGGACACGTTCAATGCCTTGAAAATGACTAAAACAAACCATAAATAAATTCATGTCAATCAAACAAAATTACAAAATGAAACACATTTAGAACAATCACTTCACATTAATTTAAATAGAAAGTATAGAACTCCATTTGGAAGAAACCACCATTATCTCTAGATTTCCATCAATTTTATTTAGGTATGTCATCAAATGAAAATATACATGTGCTTTAATTTTATTAATAATGATAGTTAATGAGTTCAAAACGTAAACATTTTTTCCAAAATATTCCTTTCTTTCTTGATATGCTCCCAAAAATTGAACATTAAAACTCATTAAATTTCAAAGTCACTGATAAAAACTTTTCACCAAGTATTTTTTGTTTATAATCCAACAAGTTAAGAAAACTTAAAATAGAAGTAATTTTAAATAATTTTCCATAACAAGTTATTTATCCGAATATTCTTTAAGAAAACACTTTAAATACATTTTTTAAAACTTATTTTTAAATAAATAAAACTTCCAAGAATGAAGTACTCAAAGTAAATTTTCCATTCCCAAATTTTTTTTAAATATTAGTCCTGTGATATCTCAAATACATAGGAAAGTTACATGATTTCATCAAATCACATTTCATTTCTATCCATTTTTTCTTAAAATCAACCCAATAATTTTAAATCCTTTGAAAAGGGTTTTATTCCATAATTCCATTCCTTTTATTTCAAAAACCAACATCAAATATTTTTATCTAAAACTCATGCCTCTAATTTCAAATAATTTTTAAAGAGTCTCAAATTTGATATATGACATGAAACATAAATGAAACATGGGGTTGGAACAATCCATTTTATCTATATTTAAAACTTCCTAAGTTTATTAACAAAACTGTATTTTACCAGGGGTATACTCATGAAAAATCTATAGAGAATATAACACCCCAATTTCTATTTTTTAGTTCCCAATAGTTTAAATCCATTAATTTCAATAGTTTTATATCAATTTTACATGACATTTTTAAATCATCATATGCTCCAAGATCAACATAGATGCCAAAAGTATGCAAATCAATGGCACTCACCCATCGTACCATGATATTATCCACTTTGGACAGCATTGACTCACCCGTATGGTTTTAAAATGTATCATGATATAGTGAATCATGATGGGTGAAGTTTCCCCTCTTCTCATATGATTAAGGCTATAAGATACGTAGATATTACGAGAGAAATCCCTTTTGGGGATGTAATCACACAAAGTCATAGCCATATCATAAAAAAAAGACACATTCTAAATCCACAGTATACAAGAATTAAAATTTCCAATATAGAGAGTAATTAATCCTTCACTAAGCATAAATAAATTAAATAAAACTTAAAATATTCTTCTTCTCTCGAACCAAGATCCATATCATATAGAACGATTATAACACCCAAAGTTTTTATGAACCTCTTTTAGAGTAAATTAAATTACTTTGATATATTTTGTTATATTCTACTCTAAGTTAATCTTTCATTATAAGCTACACCAAGTTAATATTGTGCTACATGTGATATCTATTTATCTTGCGTTACATGAAACACTCTATTTTTACGAAACGGAATTTTATTCTTATAATTATTTAAAAATATAGTTATAACCTAGTCATTAAAATTATTAATATGTATAGTAATAAAAAAATTAAATATGATTTATAATGGTTTTATATAAATAAAATATATTGATAATAAAATACATAAATTTTTTTAAAGTCTTTATATGTTTTGAAAATAATATTTTCTCAAAAAAATATTTTTATGACTCTTTGTGAACAATAATAAAATTAATTTTTAAAACATTTAGAAATTTAATATTATAAAATAAACTTTATATTTGAATTCATAATTTTAAAATTATCTTAGGGTGAATTTTTGAGATTTTTTTGAAATATTTCATTTTTGGATGAATAGTGAAAACGACTAAATTTTAATTGAAAAGTGCATTTTCATCTAATTTATTTATATAATTAAATTATATTTTAATTTGTTTTTAAAGTATAATTAGTTAAATTATACATATATTAATCCAATTTAGGTAATTTTAATCAATTTCATATTGTAATTGGATATAAAAACATTTCAAACTTTTGAACATTTTCACTTTAAAAACTCACTTTCTCGACACATCTACGGGATTAATTTTAAATTATTTTCTGCCAATTATTTGATTAAAAATTAGAAAAATATATTTCATATTTTTAATCATAATAATTTCTAATTTCTAATAATTTTAACTTAATTTTTTACCAAAGTGATTAATAAAATCAATTAAAATTAGTTATAGCAATTAATGTAAAAACAAGATTACTTAGTGGTTAAACTTAAAACATAAAGTATAAAAATAACCCTAAACATGTCCAAAACCCATTGGTTGGTCATATTTCGACCATATATCATATTTTCTCTAAATATTTTCATTATTGGGTGCACATTATGTAAGGAAAACCTTCCAATAGTGTTTATATTTTTGGTATTTACAAGTTTTCTGCTCATCTGCCTTATAAAAGGCCACAGCCTCTCCCACTCTCTTCACACATATAAATCCATTTGTATCATCCAAACCCAACCTAAATAAACCCCCAAATTCCTTACCTTTATCCTAGAAGCTTCACTTTTGGATGAAATCCAACCAAGAAAGTCCTTTGGTGCAAACCAAAAGAAGATACCCAAAGAAGAGGTAGCGTTCATCAATGAACGTTTTTGTTTTATTTCTACCTAAAACCTATTCATTTATTTTTATATCATAATTATATAATAACCTAATTATATTAAATATAATTATAAGTTATTATGTTAAGGTTATGACCTAGAACTTTACACACTTATATCAAATGGGATACGTAATCATCGTTCGTGTGTACTGAGGACTACAACCTCGCAAACTAATATCATTCATTCTTACATTAACACCTTTAAAGGTTAGGAATAATGATAGATTTATAGTTTATATATTATATTTATTATTCTTATGATGTTATTATAATTTTTGAATTTTTTTATATCACACATACTATAAGGGTCAAGATCTGCATGGATCGACTCTTTGTGCATTTTCGAAGACCATGGTGCTAGAAAGAGGCTTGGAGGAAGTTTGTAGGATTTCGGATACTGAGATCTTGGATCAGGGAAAATTCATGACATGTAAAAATTTAACATGATATTAGTAGGTTTCATGTGGTGTAATAAATTAGGGTTTAAAATTGAAAGGTGATGCATTTTTCAGTAAAAACCAAACCCTGAGGATTACACGTCATGAAAGGGGATTACATGTTGTGTAAATCCCCAATGTTGTATGTTTTATACATTTTCATCCACTTGTTTTTGTCAAAACCTATAGTTGTAGCTCCTCTATCCAAATTCTAGTCAAACTCAGTGACCCGCTCTTCAATGTTTTGGGGATTCCTTTGCCAATGATTGATCCCTAGCTTCCCACCTTAGATATTTCTACAATCCAAGGTATGATTTACCACTCTTCTTATAGTTTCTTTGATCTATTTCCTCATTTTTCATCTTTTCCATGTGATGGTTCTCAATATCTATGTTTCTAATTAAGTTGTGTTGTTTTTTTATTGGCACGATTGTGGTGCGGCATCCTCAATTAGATGCAGTTCTTTGGGGGAGGCGATCAGGAGCCGCAGTATTGGTCTGTTCTTGTGAAAAGAATGTTGACACAATTTTGAGGTAGGGGGTTCATTTATTCTCTATTTATTTTTGTGAAATCATATATCTATCAAGATTTATCCCCTTGTATTTCAATGAAATTAACCTAATAATTACTTGAACTGGATTAAAGAATTGGTATTAGTCGCTTGGCAATGTTGTTGTTGGTACTGTGATAATGGGTTGCCTCTTGATTTTCTAGATAGTGTAACATCTATGAAATGATTTTTGTTCTTGGTTTAGAATGTGAAATTTTTAAATAACATAAATCCATAATTAATTAAAAATTAATTGTCTAAAATATTAAAGAGGCTTGTTTAATGAATTCGGTTGTTATTGTAATTTGATGTTAATCAAATTGATGTAAGTATGCATGTTTAATTGAATTGGTTAAGGAACCAGAAGCATGTTAATACTTGTTGAAAAAATAATTAAAGGCATTTTAAATTAATTTTTTAATTAATTTTTGATAGCTTGTTTCTTAGGCTTCCCATATTTGAAACTTGTGATAATTAATCGGTTAATTCAAGAGGGAATAAGAACCAGTTGTGTGACAAAAGACAATGCATTTGTAGGGAATGGGTTCCCTGCTAGCTTGTAAAGGCTGATTACCTTGTGCTTTGGAGTCGTGAGAACTTGTTGTGTGTTAATATTAAATTTCTTGCTTTAGGGCCAAGATTCTAGTTTCTATGTTTGTTTACTGTTGCTTGTGATATGATGTGAAACTGGAGGACTGTTGTGGTTTATGGGAAAAGGATGCTTGGATGTGATGTGATCCTAGGATTGCTAATCCTGGAGGTCTATTGTGGTATGAGGGGTGGGGAGGCCCAATTTTTATGGCATTAGTTGATGCCTAGAGTGATTATATGCATTGGGATATGCATGTGGGTGTCGGGGAGGAAAACATAGATGGCAGAACAGGTGGAAGCTGGTCTTACCCATTGATATGAAAGCCAAATGCTTGTTTGAATTTTTTTTTTGGATAAAGGCCAGGTTGTTTTTTTATCTACTTTCCTTTCCCCACTACTTGAGGTATATGGATGTGTTCAGTTTTTTACCTTGTTTGGTAGCCTAGGATTTTTTCCTAGAGTACTTGGTAATATGAATATTAATGATGTTAATAAATGAATAAATTTTTAACCCATGGGGTTGGAGCTTACTAGGATTAAATATTGAGGTTATAATTCTAAGACATTGTGTACTCGATTTTCTTATGCTCAGAGGTCATGGAACTTTGTTATGAGGCTAATATAATTTAATTTAGAGGTTTTAATGGTTAATTAATGGTTAATAATTAATTAATGTAAAGTGAAACTGTTGAAAATGGAATAAAATAAATTAATGTATCTCTTTAAATGTTTGTGTGATTATAGGATATCTGGTCTTAGTAGAGGCAGCCAAGAATATGAGAGATATTAGATTTAGTTGAGTTTGAGACTAGGATATGCCCATAGTGTGGTTTAATCTATATTATATCATGTACATTTTGTGTTTTTATATGATACTTGACCCTGCTGGTTAGGGAAACTGAAACCCTGGGGATTTTGATCCCTGGGGGTTTTTTCCCAACATCTCGGTGGGAGGATGGATGTATGACTACCCCCTTTAACCCCTCTCTCTTCTCTTGGTAGTTACTTGTGAAGGTATGCATGGAGGTTAGTTTTTCCCATATATATGTGTAGATGTTTGTAATGTATTGTGATTATTTTCACACACAAGTATTCTGAATATAGTTTCTTGAGGACTATTATAGGTATAATGTGTGTAGGTTGTGATGGATTGAGGTTCCTTACTCAGTGTATGGGTTGTGATGGATTTAGGTATAATACCCTATGTATGATACTTGTTATGTGAGTTGTGGTGGCTCCCAAAAACTACCTAGTTACTTTTGGTTATGTGTATGTGTTGGTGTGTTGCATGAGGTATATGTTGTGGTTCTTCACCCAGGTGTCTGTGGGCTAGCCTTTTTGGAGAGAGATACTCAAGACGTGAAACGTTGGGGTAGCTCACTACTACAAATATGGCCTTTATCAGCACTAGAAAAGGGCATTAATAGCGCTAGAAAAGCGATGTTGATTGAGGTGAAGATAAAGGGGGGTCCCTTTTATCAGCGCTAAAAAAAGCACTGATAAATGGGAATTTTATCAGTGCTTTTTTTAGAAATGATAAAAGTTAAAAAATAGAAGAAAAAAATAAAAAAAAATCTGCATATCGGGGGAGGAGCTTCAACAGCGATTAGATCACCCCCTTCAACAGCACCTCACCCCCAGTAGTAGTCCGCACTCCCTAGCCACCCAAGCAGCCTTTAACAGTGTCCCCCAGCCCCTTTAATAGTGCTAGGCATTATTCCCCACCTATACACGTGACCTGCCACCCCTAGGATTCGAACTCGGGACCTGTTGCCTGCACGCCTAACCCTTTACCACTCCACCATATTGCTTTTCTCTTTATTTATTAATATATCTATTTATTTGAATATATATTTAGTCATATTTACTCATATATTAATATATACATATATATATATATTGACATATATATTTATATTAATATATATATAGTTATATTAATATATATATATATTGAGTTATATTAATATATATATATATATATTGAGTTATATTAATATATATATATATATATATTTGTGTATTAATATATATATCCATATATTAATATATGTATATATATATATCCGTATATTAATATATATATATATATATATATATCCGTATATTAATATATATATATATAGTTATATTTATATATTAATATATTTATCTGTATATTAATATATATTTATAAGATCATTTTTGAATGCATTTATAAAATATTATTTTTATGTGTGTTTATAAATAAATAAATACATATATACAACATACGCATGCGCACACACACACACACAGATATATATATATATATATATATATATATATATATATATATTATATATTAATATGTATATACATGTGTTTAGAATATATAGATAATATATATCAGCTTGTCAATACAGACGCACACAAATATATATATATATATACACGTAGACATTATATAGGTATATAAATATTCATATATTTGTATTCAAAATAAAATGGATATTAGTTTCTTATTTAGATAAGACTTATATATTGGGAAATATATTTTATATGTAAATATGTTTATTTATTTATTTATAAAATTAAATTTTTATGTGCGAATATATAAAAAATATGCATATATTGTTATATATTTTATTATAAATAATAGTACATTATGAAAAATGATAAAATTTCAAATCCATAATATGAATATGAATGTAATCTATTTAAATAAATTCATTCCCCACTGAAAAATGGAAAAAAGACCCCCTTAAACGAGGCTTAAATTCCTTCGAATGTTAAATAAATTGGATATCCCGACTAAAAAATCAGTTTTAGAGAGATTCTGGCCCTTTTTTTGCCTTGAAAAATGTGATTGAAGGTTCCCTTGGATCATTAGCACGTAGATCTCATTGTAGGCTTCTATTTTATATGTTGTAGATCTCAAATGGACACCTGGATAAAAATTTATGGTCATTTGAAGGTTGAGTTACCTTTTCAACTTATTTTAGATCTTTTATTAATTTTCTTGATTTTTTGTGTCTTAAAATTGTTATTAAATGATTATTAGTCGATGATAATTATCAAATTATTAATTAATAATATTTTTTAAAATATTTTAAATTCATTTTTACTAAATTTATCATATTTCTTATATATTAAATGTAATAGTCTATTTATACTAATCTAAAACATATTTAAAAAAATATTTATTTTATTTATATCAATATAAATATAATTATATATCAATATATTATTTTTCATGATTTTTTTTAAATATAAACTTTATCAGAGCTAGGAAAAAGTGCTGATAACCCCCCCCCCATTTATTAGCGCTATTAAAAAAAGCATTACTAAAGGGGGCCCCTTTAACAGCGCTTTTTTTTAGCGTTGTTAAAGGGTGGCACTGCGAAAACCTAGTTTTGTGATAGTGAGAGAAGAAAACTAGTGGGGAAGCGATAGTGGGGTACCCATAATATTATTTATTATATTATATACTCTTATATGTGATATTTGGTGAGAGTAGCCATAGTGAGGCTGGGAACTTAGTATACCTGTTTAGGTGACGAGTTAGTTTCACTTGTTGTTCACTGTGATTTAGCATGATTTTCTTACCTTTTTCATGAGAGGCTTTGAGGAGGATCCTACTTAGTATGTTGTTATACTCACCCTACATATATATAAACTATTTTTTAGGTCAGTTGGAATAGTTTGGAGATTGGGCTAGATACTACTATCTTGGGTTTTAGCAAGAGTGGTTTAGACTTTGTGGTCACTATTGTCTTTACTTTATTTTGTTAATTGTATTTTTCTTTTTAGTTGTAGTAGTTATTACATGACATAACATATGTTCTCTTTGTATTTTCTTCTATAGTGGAGTCTGGTCAGGATTTTTTTTGTGTCTATGTTATCTCTCTCTTTTTCATGTGTTCTCTTAGAGGGTAATTCCTCCCATATGTGTGTTTACAATACCCTCAGTTCTAGTCACCAACCTAGGGCCTACTTGGGGTGGGACTCAGGTGTCACTATCTATCTTCCCCCATTCCCAACCTAATAGGGGTAAACCTTTTGGGGATGGGGTCATGACAGATTGGTATCAAAGTTCTAATTGAGGGATAGGATAGAGTTTGGAGTTAGGAACGGGTGAGGTTGCCTGGGCAGGTAGGGAAACAATGTTAGCTAAGTTTAGAAAGCACTGTAAACATGAGAGACTAGCTTAGACATGGGTATTTAGGCCCCATGTGATCTGATGCATAAACCTTTAAGCTTAAAGTGGCTACTAAACAAGGTGATATTGGTTGTAGGGTAGAGACCTAGGAAAAGATCATGCATCATTATTCTTGTGCAGGTGTTTGAATGGGTATAACTTGGGATAGGTTATCCTAGAAAAATAAAAGAAAACAATTAATTAATTTTAAATTATTCCATATTCTAGGTTTATGATCTCTATTTTTTTATTCTTTTTCAGTCATGGCTTCAGGTCATCATCCTCATCAGGTTCATGAAGAAGATGATTATCAAGTGGCGCTAGAAGATCACTGCAGAGTAGATTTGACGGTGATGACACTTGGAGGAGGACACTCTGAGAGTTTCAATTCCAAAGTCTATAGAGTTACAAGGGATTATTTTCAAATACAGTCATAGAAGACTAGTTGGAGGAGTTTGAGATAGCCATTAGTTTGATCGGTGCTCATAAGGAGCATTGGGTATCGTTGTCTTTGATGATGTTGTATGGGGCAGTGAGGCAGTGGTAGTTCTTATTACTTGGAGATCATGAGGATATGACAGTCTCATTGGAGGATTTCTGAGACCAGTTTAGAGTCGAGTTTCTTTCTTTGACTGTGAAGGTGTCCAGTCTCTAGGAGATGCTTACCCTTCAGCAGGAGATCTCTAGTGTGTGAGAGTTTAGGATCTGTTTCAAGAACCATTTGTGGTATTCTTTGAACCTATTTCCAAATTAGGATGTCAGGGAAAGGAATTTTAAGGAATCTTTGCATACATAGATCTAGTTCTAAGTCACACCATTTATGATAAAGACATATCTTGAGGTTTTGGTGAGATGATAGGTCATCAATATAACATTATCCAAAACTGGATTATCATGAGAGGGGAGTCATCAGGATTCCTCATGAATCAAATTTGTGGTCTGGGGTTCCCATTTTTTATGAAAGAAGATTTTTTGATTAGCTAGGGTTGGTCTCATCCCTTAATGTCTCATTTTGCTGGGGGTGGCAGCTCTCAAACCTATTACAATGGATCAGACGCATGTTTTTCTTATGGAGGATGAGGTCATTAGTGGAGAGAGTACTTGAACTTTCTGAGCAATCATTATGCACCAGTTGTTCCACTTCAGGTTCCTCCATTGAGGTAGTTCCATCTGAGCCCACTGTAATAGGTTTCTCCAGCTTGGGATCAGTAGAGAGTGGATGGGGAGAGAAGATTATAACCCTAGGATGCTCCCCATCCTAAAATAGTAGAGAATGGCTATGTAGGTTGCTATCATCATGGTCAGAGAGTCCATGGAGTAGGTCATGGTTAGCTTAATACTTTAGCATTTCCAGCTCCATGTGAGCGAGACATCGTTTAAGGTACCCTTTTCCTATTTTCTACTTGGTTTCATACCTTGTTTTATCTAGGATAAATTCACTCCTTCCTATCGCCTACCCTTTTCTATGCTTTGGTACTTTAGGTAGAGAGGCTTCCAGTTCCCTTGGCATTGACTACTCTAGTTGGAGTTTGAGCTAAATTGTTTGATGTATGTAGATACTGTGAGCTAGTGTTGGGGTAGAACCGATCTTATGGATATTTTATATGTTTATGGATACAACCATATGAAATAATCCTCAGCATGGATTTGTTGTCATCATTTTAAGATATCGTGGATTGCTTCAGGAGGCAGGTTGTGTTCTTCAATGTTGATAGAGAAGCAGTAGTGTTTATTGGCTACTGAGACCCTCATATGGGTCAAAGGCATGTTCTGGACTTATCATCACTGATGGCTAGGATGATACTGAGTTCATTAGAATTTTATCAGTCAGTGTTTCCTAGGATCATAGAATAGTACCCTAATGACTTTCTAGAGGATGTTTTTTCATTAACCCCTCTAAGGGAGATCGAGTTTGGGATTGAACTACAGCCAAGCGTGTCTCCTATCTTGATGTCTCCATATAGGATGGAACCTTTTGAGTTGTGAGAGCTGTGTAAACAGCTCAATGGTTTATTGTAGTGTGTTTTTGTTTAGATGAGTGTGTCACCGTGGGGTACACTAGTTTTTCCATAAATAATGCTAACGGTATTTTTCAGTTGTGTATATATTATCGTCTCTTGAACCAAGTGACAGTGAAGAACTACAACCCTGTTTCATAGATTGATGCTTTATTCAATCAACTGAAGGGTGTAAGTTTGTTCTTTAATATGATTTGTGGTAGAGATATCATTAGATGTGTGTGAAGGATGAATATTTTCTAAAGACTACTTTTCATTATCTTCATAGGAATTACGAGTTTGTTGTGATGTCATTCATTGTGAATAATGATCCATCTGTGTTCATGGGGTTAATTAATGTTGTGTTCCATGAGTTTATAGATAAGTTCATGGTGGTTTTCATCGACAATATCCTTGTGTACTCCACATATGAGGAGGATCGTGAAAAGCATCTTTGTGGTGTTTTGGGAGTTCTTCATCATGAGAAGCTATTTGGGAAGTTATTGAAGTGTGAGTTTTGGGCTAGAGAAGTCTGTTTCTTAGGGAATGTTGTATCCCAGCAGGGAGTAGTTTTGGATCTGTCAAAGATATAAGTAGTTATGTATTAGGAATACCCCAATACAGTTGTAGAATTTCAAAGTTTCCTTGGCCTTATAGGATATTATAGGAGCTTCTATCCAATTTATCTTGAGTTTCAACTCCTCTAACAGCATTGAACAGATTGTATCAGGTGTTCTTGTGGATTGATCAGTGTCATATATATTTTGAGTATATAAAAGAAAATTTTGGTCAGTTCTCTAGTTCTTTGTCTTCCAATAGGAGTTTATTTTGATGTTTTATGTGATGTTTCACATCTTTTGTTAGACTTTGTTCTGATGCATCATATATCTATTGTTTCTTATGGGTCTCATCAGTTACTTCCCCATGAGCATAATTATGCCACCCATGATCTTGAGTTGGTGGTGGTGGTGTTTTCCCTAAATTTGTAGAGACATTACCTCATAGGTGAGTGCTTTTTGGTCTTCACTAATCATAAGATCCTGAGGTATGTTTTCTACCAATGTGACTTGAACTTGCTTTAGCATCGGTAGCCTGAATAGCCCAAAGGAATTATTTTTTTATTGATTTTTGATAACCCCCTTTCAAGGGATGAGGGGGAACCCTTATAAGTCTCGTAGGCTTTAGATATTACATGGCCCGTAGGCTTAAGAGACATTACATTAATCGAAGGTCCTAGGGAATTCAACCAGACTATAACTAGAAAGAACTTCCCCTCCCTATCATCTACATCAAGATGTTATCCCTCCGCCTTTGCATGGTCATCTGGCTAAGATTCCCGTGCAAGCATAGGCTAGTCCTGATGGTGTTTCCATACCCTCTCATTCTTCCAAATCTGTTGGCTCTTCTCTGGTGAGTGTGCCTACTTTGAATCCTCCTATGGGGATACTTCTTTATTGTAGAGTCTTTCTGGGGAAATTGTATTGATCATGTGGCCTGAAGTCCTTAATGTGGCCTGAAGGCTTTAAAGGTGTCCTGAAGGACTTACTGACACAAAGGCCTGGGTGGCCCGAAGGCCTTAAGGAATTAAATCCAAAAATGGTGGCCCAAGGTGAATAGTCTAGTTTCTATAGTACTTGTTATAGTTCTTGTACAGTACTACTATAGTACTACTACAGTACCTACTACAACACTACTATAGTACCCTAGAAATATGCCACCTCCTAGTTTTGAACCTGGGTCTCATGGATGCACTTAGAGAGACCTCACCAATTGGGTTGAGGCTCATGTGCTTTAGCATCAGTGGATGGGGTTCTTAGATTATTATGACTTCAAGGTTTTGTATACACATGGAAAGAGAAATTTTGTGTCCAATGTGATGAGCAAGAAGTTGTGTAGTTATATAGTGCAAGAATCAGGCGATTATAGGAGAGTGATGGAATAACTTTCAGCATTGCACTTAGATATGGGAGAAGTCGGGGGTAGCGGTTTTCTTTTTAAGATGACAGTGAAGTCATCTCTGGTGAAACATGTGGAAAAGTCCTAGTTAGGAGATCTTGAGGTGGAGGTCTAGAGAGACCGAGTTATTTATGGATATGCCCCTAATGGTTGTTATGAGGATGAACTGCACTAAGTTTTGTTTTAGGGAAGGCTTTTCATTCCATTGGTGATGCATGAGATGGTTCTTAGATAGTTCCATAGTTTTCCTTTAGAAGTACATCCTGGTGTGACAAATATGTACTGAGCTTTGAGAGGTCAATTTTGGTGGCCTGTATTGAAGTGTGTAGTTGTAGATTTTGTGTCTTAGTGTTTGGTATTCCAGAAGGTGAAGGTCAAGCACCATGTTCCCAATGGTTTTCTCCAGCTTTTAGATATTCCTTAGTGGAAGTGGGGGTACATCTTGATAGACTTTATTATCAGTTTACCGCAAGCTCAGGGAAGTTATGATACTATATGGGTGGTAGTGGATCATTTGACAAAATCAACCCACTTTATACTGATCAAGGAGTCAAGTTCAGTGTAGTTTTTCTCAAGGTAGTATCTAGAGGATATGGTGAGACTCTACAGGGCCCAGAGGATGATCATTTCCAATCAAGATCCTCATTTTACCTCTAGATTATGGAGAGGTCTCTAGAATTTTGTTGGTTATTAGATATTCCTTAACATAATTTTTATTCATAGACAGAAGTTCAGACATAGAGGACCATACAGACTCTTAAATACATGTTGTGATCTTGTCTTGGATTTTGGAGATTCATGGATGAGTAACCTACCCTTGGTAGATTTAACTTACAATAATAGTTTTAACTCCACCATAAGTATGAATCCATTTGAATCCTTTTATGGATGAACTTTCCATTCTCTATTGTTCTGGATTGGGGTCATAGAGTCATCAATTCTTGCACCGGAACTGGTACAGAATATGACAGACATGGTTCAGGTGATTCATGAGAGGATGAAGGAAGAACAAGATCGTCAGAAATATTATGCCAATCATAGAAGAGGACCTCTATAGTTCAATTTTGGGGATCATGTGTTTCTAGAGGTAACTCCATGTCATGGGAAGAAAATATTTGGTCATGGGGGTAACCTTTATCTCTATTTTTTTGGCCTTTTGAGGTGTTGGATCATATTAGATTCATGGCATATAAAATAAAACTTCCCTTGCATATTATCCAGATACATGATGTTTTTCATGTGTCTTAGCTACGTCGTAATCTTCATGGTGACTCCCATGTCATTGATTGGGGTGAGGTCTATATTGAAAATGATGTGACCTTTGAGTAGCGGCCTGTAGAGATCCAGGACTTCTAGTAGAAGGTGTTGCATGGGCATATTATCTCCTTGGTTTGTGTTTTGTGGAAACACATTGGTGTGGAGGAGAGTACTTGGGAACCTAAGTCGCAAATACTCACTTAGTACCCTAATGTATTTTATGTTTATCTCTTCCCTTGTAACACTATTAGTTTTTTGGTTTTAGAACTTTTCTAGTTATGATTTGGCTTTCTATTATTGCTTATTGTGGATTACTCTCTTTCCATGGGAGGCGAAGACGCACAGGGTATGCCATGTTCTTTCTATGTTTAGATTTCAGTGGTTGTAAGAGTCTACCCTCCTACTATATGTGGAGAATAATTTAATAGTAGTTCATCTACTCACTATGTTGATCCCCTTATGCTTGGGTGATGTGGTTAAGCTCTTTCAATGACAAGAGACTTGAGAGGTATCTCGCAGGGTGGATGTTTGGATGACACCTTTTTGTTTCCTCTCTAGGTTGGTTTTGTATTCTTTAAGATGATAATGTTTTGAGAGGAATATAATTTAAGGGCCAGAATCTACATGGATCAACCCTTTGCATGTTTTTTAAGACCAAGGTGCAAGGAGGAGGCTTAGAGAAAGTCTAGAGGAGTTCTACCACTGAGATATGGTAGTAGGGAGATTTCATGATGTGTAAAAATTTTAAACGACATGAAATTAGGTTTCATGATGTGTAATAAATAGGGGTTTAAAATAAAATAAAATAAAATGGTGACGCGTTTTTTGGAGGAAACCAAGCCCTGAGGATTACATGACATGAAAGGGGATTACATGTCATGTAAATCCCCAATGTTGTATGTTTTAGATGTTTTCATCCACTCAAGTTTTTCAAACCCTATAGTTTTAGTGACTCTCTTCTGATTACAGGTAACTCGATAACCCCCTATTTGACATTTTGGGGATTCCTTGGCTAAGGATTGATCCCTAGATTCCCTCTAATCTTTCTTTGATCCAAGGTATGATTTAACTCAATTCTTGCGGTTTCTTCAATCTGTTTACTCATGTTCCTCTTTTCCACGAGATAGAAATCAATATCCATGTTTCTAATAGATTTATGTTGGTTGTTTTTTGGTGTGGTTGTGGCACGAGATCCTCATGTGGATGAAGTTCTTTGGGAGAGGTGATCAGGAGTTGTATTGTTGGTTCGTTCTCATGAAAAGAATGTTGTCACCTTTTTAGGTAGGGGATTTTTTGATTCTATATTTATTTAAGTGAAATCATAGATCTAGAATGGTTTATCCCCTTAGATTGTAATTAAATTAAACTAATAATTACTTGAACTGGATTAAAGAATTGGCATCAATTTCTTGGCGATGGTTTTGTTTGTACCATGATAATGGGTTACCTCTTGATTTTCTAGATAGTGTGATATATATGAAGTGCTTGTTGTGCTTGGTTTAGCATGTGACATTAGTAAAGAATGTAAATCTGTAATTAATTGATAATTAATTGGATAAAATATTAAAGATTTGTGTTTAACAAATTCAGTTGTTATTGTAATTTGATGCTAATCAAATTGATGTAAGTATGAATGTTTAATTGAATTGGTTAAGAAACCTAAATCATGTTAATTCTTATTGATAAAATAATTAAAGGTATGTTAAATTAATTGTTTAATTAATTTGTGATAGATGTGATAGCTTATTTCTTAGGTTTCCCATAGTTGTAACATGGGATAATGAATTGGTTAATTCAATATGGAATAAGAACTGGTTGTGTGATAAAAGATAATTCCTTTATAGGTCCTTGGTTTCCTGCTTTATTTTAAAGGATGACTGCCATATGATTTGGATTTAAGATATCTCATTGTGTATGAAGAATAAATGTCTTGATTTTGGGACAAGATCCTAGTTTCTATGTTTGTTTCATGATGCTTTTGATATGATGTGAGACTGGAGGGCTATTCTGTTTTATGGGGCGAGGAGGCTCAGTTGTGATGTGAGTCTGGGATGGCTAATCTTGGATGGATATTGTGGTATGAGGGGTGGGGAAGCCCAGTTTTTGTGGCATAATTTGACGCCTGTAGTGGCGAGATGCACTGGGATATGCATGTAGGTTTTAGGGAGGACACTCGAGATGATGGAACGGTTCAAAGTACGGATTACCCATTGAAATGAAATTTGGATTCTTGTTTGAATCTATTATTTGGTTGATGGCCAGGTTGTTTGTTTATCTGCTTTCCTTTCACCACTACTTAATGCAGATGGATGTGCTTGGTTTCTTGTCTTTTTTGGTAGCTTAGGATGTTTTCCTAGAGTACCTAGTAATAAGTAAAATAATGATATTAATAAATGAATAAATGTTTAACCACTAATAGAAAAATTCCCTATACCAATGGTTTGTAACCATTGTTATAGGTCTCCAAACTATTGGTATAGCCTATACCAATGGTTTGGAGGACTGTTGGCTAGTTTGGTGTTGGAATATGTCTATACCAACGTTTCTGGGAAAACCGTTGGTATAGACCTATACCAACGGTTTGACAAACTATTGGTATAGGTCATATGAAAAACTTGTACCAATGGTTTCATAAAACCATTGGTATAGGTAATTCAAAAAAAAATCCTAGCTTGGTTTTGATCCCACCACCTCCCATTTATAATCCAATGACCTAACCACTAACCTAACATGTGAACATAATTTCATAAATATTTATATGTATATTCATAATTATTTTAACTTTTGATTTATTTAAGGTTATTTGACAAAATATTCCATAAAAATATGTTTACCTATACCAACAGTTCTCAAAACCGTTGGTATAGACCTATACCAATGGTTTTGAGAACCGTTGGTATAGGTTATTTGTTTTTTGAGCTATACCAATGGTTTTGGTGAAATCATTGGCATAGGGTGGACCGATACCAACGGTTTGGAAAAAACCATTGGTATAAGGTCACTATAATGGACCTATACCAATAGTTTTGGCCAAAACCGTTGGTATATATCCATATAAGTGACCTATACCAACATTTTTGCCAAAAATGTTGGTATAGGTCCAAATTAGTGACCCTATACTAATTTTTTTGGCCAAAACATTTGTATAGGTCCATATAAGTGACCTATACCAACAGTTTTGGCCAAACCATTGGTATAGGTCGAAATTAGTGACCTATACCAATGGTTTGGCCAAAACTATTGGTATTGGTCCTGTTTCTAGTAGTGAACCCATAGGGTTAGATCTTTCTAGGATGTAATATTGTGGTTATGATTCTGAGACCCCATGGACTCGGTTTTCTTATACCCAGAGGAAATTGAACTTTATTGTGATGCTAATTTAATGTAATGTGGAGGTGTTAATGGTTAATTAATGGTTAAGAATTAATTAACATAAAGTGAAACTAATGAAAAATGAACAAAGTAACTTAATGTAGCTCTTTAAATGGTTGTGTGCTTATAAGATATTTAGTCTTAGCAGAGTCAACCAGGAGTCCAAGAGACGTTAGCTGTAGTTGAGTCAGAGACTAAGATATTCCCATAGTGTGGTTGTGAGCTATATTATATCAAGTAAATCTTGTGTTTTTGTATGAAACTCTACCCTGTAGGTTAGGTAAACTAACACCTCGGGGATTCTGAGCCATGAGGGGTATTTTCTCCAACATCTCGGTGGGAGGATGGATAGATGACTACCCCCTTTGACCCCACTCTATTCACTTGGTAGTTATTTGTGCTAGTATGTATATTTGTTAGTTTTACCCATATATGTGTGTAGAGGGGTTTCATGGCTTGTGGTTATTTTTAAACACATGTATTCTAGGTATAATTTCCTAAGGACTAATATAGGTATAACATGTGTAGGCTGTGATGGATTGAGGGTCATTACTTGGTGTATGGGTTGTGGTGGCTAGGTATAATACCTGGTGTATGATACACATTATCCAGGATATGGTGGATCCTGAATACTACCTGGTTACATTTTTATATGGACTTGTTGGTGTGTTTCATGAGGTGCATGTTTTGGTGCTTCTCCCAGGTGTCTGTGGGATAACCTTTTTGGAGAGAGATGCTCAGGATGTTCGACGTTGGGGAAGAGCAGAAAACCAGAGAGAAAGTGGTAGCGGGGTACCCTTGATATTATTTATTATATTATATACTCTTGTATGTGATATTTGGTAAGAGTATCCATGGTGATTCTAGGAACTTAGTATACCTTTTTAGGTGATGAGTTAGTTTCACTTGTTGTTCATTGTGCTTTAGCATACTTTATTTACCTTTTGCATGAGAGGCTCCGAGGAGAACCCTACTGAGTATACAATTATACTCACCCTACATATATATAAACTATTTTTAGGTCAATTTTAATAGGTTGCAGATCATATTGGATACTACTATCTTGGGGTTTAGCAGGAGTGGTTTGGGCTTCGTGGTCATTGTCGCCTTTACTTTATTTTTGTACTTGTATTTTCCCTTTCAGTTGTAGTATTTCTTACATGACATTAAATATGTGGAATTTGTCTTTTCTTATATATTGGAGTCTAATAATTATTTGGTTTGTTTCTATCTTATCTCTCTCCTTCGCATGTTTTCTCTTAGAGGGTAATTCCTCCCATCTATGTGTTTATTATACCCTCGTTGCCAGTCACCAACCCAGGTCCTACTGGAGGTGGGACTCAGGAGTCACTATCTCTCTTCCCCCATTTTCAGCCTAGGAGGGGTACACCTTATGAGTAGGGGTTATTGAAACATACCTTTATACTATCCATTTTTTGGGAATATGCTAACATCATTCATGTGTATGGCGGACTACTGCCTCACGAAGCGATGTGATTCATTCAAGCTTTACATGGAATGTATTAAGTATGGTATTAATTAATATATGTGATATATATATATATATGACATAAAATGATTCTTTAATGATAATATATCATTTAATTTTGTTTTTTCGATCTAATAAGAAAAACAGAAACATCATTCATGCTAAATGGGCCTATATTCTCCATAAACAGTGTATTTTATTTCCTATTTCTATATTTTATAGATTATTATAAATAAAAATATAATGAATATATATGTGATATTTATATAATGGTCATAATTATATATATATTAGGAAATATTTATTAATTTAATAGGATCAATAATTTAAAAAATCAAAACTTATATGAAAAACAAAGCGGTTATTACCCAAAATGTAACTTTAACATGGAATTGTTAATAAATGGGAAATAAAAGGTCATAATAAAATCATATATGGTATTATAAATATTAATATTCTTATTTTATATATTTATAATAAACTTATATTTATTATAAAGTGTTTTTGAAGGATTATGATGAGATTCGAGACTTAAGGTAAGGGATTTCTGTCTCACTTTAATTTTATGTGAGACATAAGACATTTTCACCGCCTATTTCTTCTATATGGTGTGTATACTAAACATGAATGCAGTTTATGATTCTCATAAATAAAATTTTTGGTATTTACATATATATTTTAGGATCTCTCTTTCATGGGGTTATGGTTAAAACACTACCAAATCGGTAAGGGGATTTGTGTCTTAATTTTCCTTCTTTGAGATGTACGTTATGTTATGAACTCGTATTCTTTAACGAGGTGTATATAAATCCCCTTTGACATGTAATATCATGAATTTTTTTATCCTTTTGATATTTTAAGTTTCATGTAATGTTATTCTCTCATGGGTATTATGATTCAAAGTTACCAAAGTGATAAGATTTTATTGCTATAATCTCACCATTTATCTAGATTATTTACGATTATAATTTCATTAATGAAATATTATGATCCATATCTAAATAAATATCATAAATTTTATTATCCTATAATTATTCATGATATCTTAATTTAATTTTACCATTATTTTTTACTTAATATAATTAAGAAAATATGACTTTATTTTTCTCTTCAGTCGAAAATCTATTTTATCCCAAAACCATGTTTTCTATAAATGTTTTCAAAAAATTTATACCATGATTATTGAAAGGAATTTATACCCATGTTTTAAATTTTTATTACAAAAATAAAAATGAATATTATTTTCATCTTCTGACCAGGTCTCTTTTGACTTATAGCGGCTATATTAATAGAATATTTGTTTTTATGTGTACAGCATGGATGGAATTCTCCACCACTATGACCAATAATTGATTCAAAGATTCATTTATAAGTTTTAAAGAATATTTTCTAGAAAAATATTTTTAAAATTTTTTCAAGATTCCTCTATGTGTTTTCAAATTCATTTTTAAAGAAAATTATTTTCAAAATGTATTTTGTTTTAAAAGTAATTTTTCAAAGAAGAAAGGATATTTTCCCTAAGAAATGTTTTTAAAAAATATTTCAAAATTATTTTCAATCTAAGATGAAATCTGTTGGTGTTTTCTATTCCTTACTAGGGATATGATCCAATAATACCATTCATATTATTTCTTTGAATGGTTTATATTTTGATGGAATGATGTTTATGAACCATGTTTCTCTTCCATGGGTTATATTTTTATGAAACCCACATTTTTTCATGGGTTATGCTATGATTATGAAACCTATATCTTTTCCACAGGTTATGATATGATTAAATATTTGTGATACCCATTTCATTTCATGGGTTATGATATGATTAATGTTTATGATCTTGTGTAACATGTATATATGATTTCATTATGTGAAGGGTGGGACCTATATCTCCTTCCAATGCATTGGGTAAAGATTTATATCTGATGAGATGGACATAGATAGAATATGGAGTGAACTTGGTTTGGTATAGGACTTTTCCTGCTAATTTGGTCTTGGAAGTGAACCTTGACTACTAAGATGGTTTATGGAGTGAACTAATTCTACTAATATAGCCTTGGTAGTGAGCCTTAGCTACTATGGAAATCATGTTATATGTTTATGTGTCTTCTACAATTCCATGTATTTTCCAATGTTATACTTTAATAGATTATGATCTTGATTCCATTATGATTCATGTCTTATGAATTGCCAATATTTATGCTATGACTCATTTATATGATCTTTGATATGCAGGGTATCATCTTAAAATGTTTTACTTCTATTCTCATACACTTATTTTCATGTTATGATTATGTATCTCCCTTGTTTACACTTACTAAGCATCTGAGCTCACCTTTTTCTTATATTTTCTTTCCCCGTGTTATGAAGATATGTATTATGTATGATTTTTCCCAGAAGTTTGTTAGATATTAAGAACATAGTGGGAGATAATTTTTCTCACTTATAGACTAGTGTTTATGTTTCCATGTTTTCAAAGGCACTAAACTAATATGGCCTTTCAGTGTTTGTTTGTGTAATGTATTAAATCTTCTAAAAAATGATGTAATATCTATATATGAGAAGCTTGGTTCTCTATAGTTAGTAGTAGAGAAATATTTTACTTAACCTTTGGAAACTAGGATGATAAAACCTTAGTGATATCCCTAAGTATATGTCTAATGATAAGTATAAGGATGAGTCAAAGTATAGGAAAATTTCCTAGAATTTTGGTGAAGGATAAATAGAGAGTTTCTTAGAAATACATCCTATTCTAGATAATACAAGTGGATGTGGATATGTAATATATGTACCTAAGGGAAACAACCCTAAAAACACCATATTGAGGTATACATGATTGGTAACTAATTCACAACAATGGGCCTTGTTTCACACCTAGTGTAATGATTTGTGTTTTGAACCAAGATAAAATACAAAGGTTTTTGAACTTTTTCAATCACCAAATGGGTCATTTTTAAAACTGGTCATGGAATTGAATTTCAAGAGTTGTATCACTCCTAAGTGATGTTTTTGGACTTATATGAAGCCCGTTAATTTTTCCCTGGTGGCTCAAAGAGCTTTGGGAGAACCGGACCCAAAAAACAACAAGTTTTGAAGTACCGTAGAGGGTTCATGGTTGGCACACAATTTGTTAAACCACGCAGCCCATATAAAGTAACTATGTGACCTTAATTTTGAGGGGAAGACACATTTATCATGGACTGTGCATGGTTTCCCAAACCATACAGCCATCCTGTGTAGGGTGTTCTAGTTTTCTAGTGGATGGTGTATAATTGGCGCATAGTTTTCCAAACCATACAGCCTAAACCATGTGTGACACCCAGTTTTTAAAAGTTGATTTTTTTTAATTTAATTTAATTAAATTAAAAACCTAAACAACACTCCCTCACCCATCTCATACTCAACCCATAGTGTGCATCAACCCAAGGGGGTTCCCCTTCAATTCACCTCTCGGCCTCCTCTCAAACCATCAATTTTATCTGGATCCCCCTAAGATTTCTCTTCAAATCTCCATGGTAAGACCTTTCCACTCCTCTCCTACCTTCTTTGGAAGAATTTCAGCCTCCCTATTACCTTATTTCGGTTTGGCCAAACCCTGGGTCAAGGGATATCTAGATTTTGATTTCTCTCTCTATTTTTAGGGTATGCAATGGCTTCCTTGGATCATTTTCTTGCATGTTCTAGAAACTTCCGCCGAAGGTGAGGTAGTTCGGGTAGTTTTGGTCTATCGGCATCATTTTAGGGTAAGTTTTGTACCCATTGTTTGGTTTCTCATTCCTTATTTGAAAGTCTAGTGGTTTTTATGAGTCTGTGGTATGTTATGTGTAGTGTGTTGAACTCCTTCAGGTGGTTTTAATTTTTCAGGTCTAAAGTGACTCACCTGCATGTGCATAGGTAAGTATGTATATATATAAATATACAGGTTCCCTCTTTATGTGTATAATCATGCATGGCGGTGATTTTTCATGTATGGGGCTAGGTGTACCCATGTATATATATAAATGCATATGTAGGTGAGTGGATATGGGTGTATGCATATAAGAATGTATGTAAGGATCCCCTTGCACATGTTTATGGCCATGTGGGCATGTGCATAGGGGATAGGTGTACTTACATGTATGTGAAGGTGCATATGCTCAGTGGGGGAGCAGGTGATTTTAGTTATAAATTCCCAAGAGCTAAAGTGGATGTATTGGTTCCACTTTGAGGTAGGGTCCCTTTCTATTCCATTTTAATTTTTTTGAAAGCATTAATTAATCAATTAATTGTTCATTCTTGCATTCTTATAAAAGACCTTCCATTTATAGTAGTTCCCTTAAATGATTCTCTATAGTGAAATGGAATAAGTGCCTAAATAAGATAAATGGTTGTTTGATAATAAAGTCATGTTTTATAATAAAACCCCTCCAATGGAGGTGTGCTACCTTCAAGCTAAAAAAATATAGATAGTATAATTTTGTGCTTGCATGGTTTGATACTTTTGTATTGTTTCTGATTTGAAGGAATGTATGAAAAGTGACATGTTTAGGACCTCATCCAATATTAATAACTAAATTAATTGACTAGAAGTATGAATTGTTCCATGTACCTAGTGTAATTCAGTTAACCCAATACACCCCATGGGTGTTTGGACTCATTAAGCTTGGAATTTCCTGAGTAGACTTGTGATAAGTTACCATGATTTAATTAATAACTTTAATTGGTTAAGTCCAATGGAATATAATGGGAGGTCTTAGATGATACAGTTCTATCTTTTGGACAAGTGACCTTGATACTGGAACCCTTAAACCCATTTTTTGTGCTTAGGAAAATTGGGTGAGATGACCTCGAGTAGGGTGACTCGTGACAAATGGCATGTTTTGAATGAATTCATTGGTCATAATGAATTTATTTCCTATTTTTAAATGTTTTAAATATAATGTATTCCTTGAAATTTAATTGTATGTGTCTAATGACATACATGAGAAGTCATTGCCTCATGGTTTGTTTTGAAGGTTACCAAATCCTTGTTGATGTTTAATTGAAATACTTATGATGGTTTTCCTTAAGTATAAATGTTAACATGATTTCTAATATTCTAAATATGGTATGACCAATTTAAAGGTATAATAGGTACTGCCTTATGAATTATATTATAATCACAACAATGGTTGTGAATGACTATGTATGGGAGGCATTCATACCCCATTCCATCTATGTAAATGACTATGGATGGGAGGCATTCATACCCCATGTCATCTATGTAAATGATTGTGGATGGGAGGAAATCTTACCCCATTCCATCTATTGTAAATGATTATGGATGAGAGGCATTCTTACCTCATTCCATTTATATAATCTCCTATGGACGAGAAGCGTTCTTACCTTATTCCATTTATATAATCTTCTATCGATGATAGGAATTCTTACCTTGTGCCATTTATATAATCTTATATGGACGAGAGGCATTCTTACCTCATTCCATTTATACAATCTCCTGAGGATGAGAGGCATTCTTAACTCATTCCATTTATATAATCTCTTATGGACAAGAGGCATTCTTACCTCATTCCATTTACATAATCTCCCTTGGAGGAGAGACATGATTACCTCATGCCAGGGATAAACTCTCTCTCTATCTCTCTCAATATATATATATATATATATGAAGGGATGGTAGGAATTATTACCTTTTCCCAATGATAACCTATATATATATTTATACACAGTGACTTGATCAGACATACCAACCATGGGATGAAGCAAGTATCGTCGTCAGGTGTCCCATAAGAACCTAGACGGGTGGTGTTTTTTTATTAAATTCTATCATTAATACTTCACACATTCACACTTTTAAATTTATATTACACTCTTTGGATTGGGCTAGACATTGGTAGTGTCGGCCTACTGAGATTTAAATCTCACACCCTACTCGGGCCTCCATTGCACTAGTGTACCCGAGTAGACCACTCTTGTTCACAGGTCCTTGGACCTTGATTTTTATTGTGTGATTGAACCTATAGTTAGGGTCAAAGGACCAAGCTATAGCTCGAGATGATCATAGAGATCGCCCATGAGGATTTTTTCTCTTTTCTTTATTGTATTTTATTATAAATCATGTTGTTCTATTTACTGATTTCATATTTGTATCAATACTATGTCATGATTTCATCCATTTTATAAACTACCATTGGCCACTTTGATTAAATTGAATATATTTCCTTCCATTTATCTGTTATTTTTTATCTGTTCTCTTACTACTTTCAGTGTTTTCTATTTTTTATTCTCTGATAATACCATTGTGTACTCTGATAAGAGGGTATATTCTCCCTGTTATCACCCCTAATACCCTCGCTGCTAGTCAGCAGCCTCTGTTGTATGGGGACTGTGCTTGAGGCCATGTGAATTGTCATGCCCTATCTCTCAAATACTTGGAGTCAATGCCATACAGAAGATCGATTCGGTTCAGTTTCTGGGAAACCAGCTACTTCTGAAATTCTTCTTCTACTAAAATTTGTTACCTAAAAAATTTTAATCAAAAACGTAGGGTGATCATACGAATACCCAGTAAAGGATTTTAAAATAAACCAATATAATTCTTAAAAAAAATCTTCAAGACTTCCCATAAAACATTTCTCTAAAAGAGAGGTTATAACACATGTACATATCATAGAAGTGCTTACAGAAAAACGTGTTGACAGAAATACATGGATTCATGATTCAAATATAGGCATTCTTATTTGGAGTAATAAATAAAAGACACTCTAAACATGTATGAAATATGAATATGTAAGAAAAAATTTAATAGCTAAGAGTAATGAATAATAAGAGTTGTGCGTAAAGGTACTAATTTCAATTTCATACATAGAATACTAAATCACTGAGTGCTAAACATATGCCATGCCATAAGCTTTTACTTTTTTAATACTCATAAGTACTGGATCTTAACCATGAATATTCTACTAGTCAATTATCCATTTAGTTAATTAATTTTCATACACATAATGAGGGAATGTATAATGTCATACTTTAATTTCTGGTTCAAGGCCTCGTGCCAAGACCTAGGGGCTAACTGTATCCGGACCCCAACCCAGAGAGCCTCTATAACCGGACTCCATCATGGAGAGCCTTTGTAACCGGACTCCAACCCGGAGGGTCTGCTGTAACCGGACCCCAACTCGGAGGGCTTACTTTTACCGATCCCCAACCCAGAACATACTAGTCCAATACATTCCTCATATGTTTAATAAGTTCATGTATCCAAAGTGTCCCATACCACTTTGAATAACTAATTCCATGTCTTTTATTTGGGGTGTCCCATACCACTCTAAATAATTAAATTCTTAATTCATTATCATAAGTGATGACTAATAAATAGTCTTATTTATCATATAAATTAATAACTTTACAACTCTTCCATAAACTTTCAATGCATTACATTGCATGTTTATAACTTTAGATAGATATTATCCATGCACTGATAAGTATAAATGACATTGAACTAAATCATAATATTTCAGTTATTATTTAAATAATAATTTTCCCAATGACATGCATAAACTAGTAAACATTCTTTGTGCATGTGATATTAATTTAAAACATGCAAGTAATGAGGTTACCACATAAAATTATAGTTCCTTAATTTTCAAAATCCTTGATTCATGGAAATGAATATTTATAGTTTAAAATGACTAATTTTAAATTAAGACAGATGTCATTTGTACACAAGCATGCGCTGATAAATGTTCATGTCTTAATAAATGGTCATACCCTATGTTGCATAGCATATATGGTCAACTGATTTGTGGTGCAACATTTGTTCTATGTAATGCATACATTCATGAGAATTTAATTAAGCATATCAACAACATACTTTAACCACTGAAGTTTGTTTTAGGCCAATTTAATTCGAGTTATGGTTAAAGCTTATAGGTGCATACATATAACCATTTATATATATATATATATAATATGTACATGTCACACTCACTTAGAATTAATGAATACTCCATAACATTATTTAATTGTTAATATCACTGGATTGAAAACCAAAACTCGTGTTAGGTTTAAAGTACATAAATGCATGGACATACATACATAAAAACTAAAGTTTTTCATAATAATACAAATTCATTTGAACCCAAAACTTTATTCGCATCCAAGTATTTATTTAAAGATTGTAAATCATCTTTAATAACATAAAATAGAAATAGATTGAATTATGTATATATGTCCAAATATACACTAAGTGTGTAACAGAAAATTATAAATTAAAATAACCCTTAACTTATGTACACATAAAATAATAAGTTATATATGTATATACACACATATAACTACCATAATTTGATCAAATTACACCCTCATAAACCATAATATTTATAGATAAATACTTAAAATTTAGAATCATTGTCATTTTTAAAAAAAATCCAGGTTATATAGATAGATACGATTTCTTATATATATATATATATATATATATATATATACATGTATAAAATTTTATAACAACATGGTTTAAAACAATTAAAACCCTTTCAATACATAGATTTAAAAATCATAACCCAGTTTGGAAAATAATATGTTATAATGAAATATATAGATTCATATAAACATTTATACACAAGTATATTTGTGTATACCTTTTTAAAAAGAAATAGACAACAAAATTGTTCAAATTAATTAAACCCTTACAAAATATACATTTAATGAAAAATATTAAAACATAACCCTTACATCCATTATATATCCTGAACTCAAAAACCTGAAGACCCAGGTTCAACAGAGAAGAAATTTTAACCTGCCACAAAGTTATAAAAATACCATTAGGAGAATATATAAGTATATACACTCAAAGAAACACGACAAGGAAAATTTAAAACACTTACCTTGATTTAGATGCTTGGAAACACTAAGCAAGGAAGTAGAAATATGGTATGATATACCCTCAGCAACAAGTATTATGAAATCCAGAGGGTGCAAAATACTAAAAATAAAAGTCTAGAATGCAGCATTGAATTCAATTATAGGTTGACAGATGAAAATGGGTTCACTTTTTTGTATGAATATAAAAACTCAATGAAGCTTGCCTGAGAAGATTTGTGGAAACAGTGGTGATTAAAGAATGAAAATAAATCTCATGAGAGCTCTGATTCACACCCAAAATTTGATAGAAAACATGGGTTGGACTTAATTCAAGATTAACAACAAACATCCAAGTTATGAATAGGGAACCTATCTCTCCGCAAGTCCACCTGGATCTCTAAATACATAGACAGCAAAAAAAAACTCAGATGTCCTACTCGACCCGGACTGCATGCCCCCATGACCCGACACCTGAAGTCAAACCCTCCGCAACTCCACCTCCGAGCTCGCCCCACCCTGGTGAAACCCTAGATGTAGCCTAGTCCTGCGACTTACAGCCGAAGCATGACGCACCCCAACCTAATAGAGATCCCCAGTGTCAAACATTGCTCGACTCTCCCTCTCCACCTCATCGTGGCGTGACAAAACCCTCGGACACAGACTCCCCTGCAACCCGCTACAGGATTCCAAAAATTGGGACCCTTCTTATTTCACGGATCTTCTTACTTTTTTCTTTTGATTTTATTATTATTATTATATTTTTATATCTTTATTATCTTATCTTTATCATTTTAAATCTATAGCCATATATTATTTTATCAATATATTTTTTTGTCCATTTCCCTCCTATGCGGATCACAAATCTCTTATGGGATTCTTTCACTTTTTTTTACTCTTACTCTTTACCTTTTCATTTTTTTCAACCTATTAATAATACATTATTATTTTATTATATCATTACAATGATAATACTTTATTATCTTATTTAATATTTTTTTCAATCAAAACACTTAGCATTTATATATATACATATATTTCGTTTATTAATTTTTATTATATATATAATATAAATCCGATTAAAATATAAAAGTAAATATAATTTAAACTAATTATATATATATATATATAATTCTATAAAAAAATTAAATTTAAAACTAACAATTATTAATTTGAATATATGTACACTATATATATTAAATTAAAATTACCACGTTATATTAATAATAATATATTTCAAATAGTTTTAAGAAATGATTTATTCAAAATTTATAATTCAAAACATTTCATATACATATTGATATAAATCATGTTTAAAAGGTATATGTATATTTTCATCATAGATCTAATCTTAATTTATAATTTTAAAACAAATAATTGTAACTATATATGTTTATAAATTAAAATAAAAATTTATAATTCCAAATATATTCAATGTGTAGTATTTAGTATTTCATATTAAATAAATTATATCAGTGTTATTGCAATAGTCAATATACCCCTTTTTTTAAGAAATCTATTTATTTAAAATCTTTTATCAAACACTCATTTCAATAAATTTTATTATTCAAATTCATTAATAAATATATCCATGTTAAAATATAATGTTATAAAATTAGTTTGAACACTATACAATTATCAATAAAAATTATCATATAATTAACTTATAATCTATTTAATTAAAATTATTATTTTAAATTAAAATTATTTTTAAAGGAAATTAACTTAATAAAAAAATTAGAATATTCTAGGGTGTTACATTATTCCCCCTTAAAGTAATTACATCCTCATAATTATAAAATATTTGTACACAATCCACAACAACACTAGACACACGCTACTCCCAAGGTCCCTTTACCAGGAACACCACTGATGGTAAGGTGTGGACAACCTCAGGTGGATTCCTAAGGTAGTATTCAGTTGCTCGATTTCTTTGTCCCAGACACACTATGAACAACAAGGGTTGAACTTGTGCCTAAAGCACTTGGACTTACATAGAGAGGCACGAGAAGTGTGGAGGTTGGAAATTTTAGAGTGGACCAAATCCCTATAATTCCCTTACACCACGTCGCTCTTGAAAATATTGATGTCATAGAGTTCCCCATACATACTAAAACCCAGGACCTGGAATAGGTAGACCGCTCCATGGTCACCATCCAAAGCAGCTTCTAGAAATTTACCTACATATCGGTAATTATCAGCCAAAGTGAAACATAGAAAAATTGATACATGAAACTTTCCTCTTTTCCTATATGCTTCAAACTGTGAAAATGAGATATGGTAATAGACCAGATTTCTTCCTTGGTAAAGATGGAGGATGTTTTGGCGATTCGACACCTGATGGAGTAGTTTATAAGTCAGACATAAGTTGGCATAGGGTTGGTCTTCCTCAGAGCAGGTCTTGACAATTATAGTCTCTAACATCTCGGTAGTTAGTGATAAAATATTGGTTGGTGAACTCCTATCTTCTATCTAAAAATTAGGAAAATCCTCATATTTAGTAATGCTTAAGTAAATTTTTCTTTGTTTAGGTTCTGGTTTTCTAGATTTATCTAAACTGAATCCTCTGATACCAACTGTCACACCCCAGCTCTCAAATACTCAGATCCGGTTCCATACAGAGGATCGATTCGGTTCAAGTTCTGGGAAACCAGCTACTTCTGAAATGATTCTTCTACTAAAAGTTGTTACATGAAAAATTTTAATCAAAAACGTAGGGTGAGTATAAGAATGCCCAGTAAATGGTTTTAAAATAAACCAATATAATTTTTAAAAACAATCTTTATGACTTCCCATAAAACATTTCATTAAAAGAGAGGTTGTAATACATGTACATATCATAGAAGTGCTTAAAGAAAAACATTCTAACATAAATACATGGATTCCTGATTCAAATATAGGCATGCTCATTTGGGGTAATAAATAAAAGACACTCTAAACATGTTTAAAATATGAATATGTAAGCACAAATTGAATATCTAAGAGTAATTAATAATCATAGTTTTGCGTAAAGGTAATAACTTCAATTTCATACATCGAATACTAAATCACTGAGTGCTAAACATATATCATGCCATAAGATTTTACTTTTTTGATACTCATAATTACTGGATCTTAACCATAAATATTCTACTAGTCGATTATCCATTTGGTAAATTAATTTTCATACACGTAATGAGGGAATGTATAATGCCAAAATTTAATTTCTGTGTCAAGGCCTCGTGCCAAGACCTAGGGGATAACTGTATCCGGACCCCAACCCGGAGAGTCTCTGTAACCGGACTCCATCCCGGAGAGCCTCTGTAACCGAACTCCAACCCGAAGGGTCTTTTGTAACTGGACCCCAACTCAGAGGGCTTACTTTTACCGATCCCTAACCCGTAACATACTAGTCTAATACATTCCTCATATGTTTAATAAGGTCATGTATCCAAAGTATCCCATACCACTTTGAATACCCAATTCCATGTATTTTATTTGGGGTGTCCCATACCACTTCAAATAAATAAATTCTTAATTCATTATCATAAGTGATCAGTAATAAATAGTCTGATTTATCACATAAATTAATAACTTTACAACTATTACATAAACTTTCAATGTAGTACATTGCATGTTTATAACTTCGGATAGATATTATTCATGCGCTGATAAGTGGAAATGACATTGAACTAAATCATAATATGTCATTTATTATTTAAATAATAATTTTCCCAATGACATGTATAAACTAGTAAACATTCTTTGTACATGTGATATTAATTTAAAACGCGCAAGTAATGGAGTTACCACATAAAATTATAGTTCCTTAATTTTCAAAATCCTTGATTCATGGAAATGAATATTCATAGTTTAAAATGGATAATTTTAAATTAATACAGATGTCATTTGTACACAAGCATGAGTCGATAAATGGTCATGTCTTAATAAATGGCCATACCCTATGTTTCATAGCATATATGGTCAACTGATTTGCAGTGCAACATTTGTTCTATGTAATACATACATTCATGAGAATTTAATTGAGCATATCAAAAACATACTTTAACCACTGAAGTTTGTTTTAGGCCAATTTAATTCAAGTTATGGTTTAAGATTATAGGTGCATACATATAAAAATTTATATATATATATAATATGTGCATGTCACACCCACTTACAATTATTGAATACTCCATAACATTATTTAATTGTTAATATCACCATATTTAAAACCAAAAATCATGTTAGGTTTAAAGTACATAAACACATGGACATACATACATAAAAACTAAAGTTTTTCATAATAATACAAATTCATTTGAACCCAAAACTTTATTTGCATCCAAGTATTTATTTAAAGATTGTAAATCATCTTTAATAACATAAAATAGAAATAGATTAAATTATGTGTATATGTCTGAATATACACTAAGTGTGTAACAGAAAATTATAAATTAAAATAACCCTTAACTTATGTACACATAAAATAATAAGTTGTGTGTGTGTGTGTGTGTGTGTGTGTGTACACATATAACTACCATAATTTGATCAAATTACATCCTCACAAACCATAAGATTTATAGATAAATATTTAAAATTTAGAACCATTATCATTTTTAAAAAAAATCCAGGTTATATAGATAGATACCATTTCTTATATATATATATATATACGTATAAAATTTTATAACAGAATGGTTTAAAACAATTAAAACCCTTTCAACACATAGATTTAAATATCATAACCCAGTTCGGAAAATAATATTTTATAATGAAATATATAGATTCATATAAAAATTTATACACAGTTATATTTTTGTATAACTTTGTAAAAATAAATAGACAAAAAAATTGTTCAAATTAATTAAACCCTTACAAAATATAAATTTAATGAAAAATATTAAAATATAACCCTTACATCCATTATATATCCTGAAACCGAAAACCCGAAGACCCAGGTTCATCACAGAAGAACTTTTAACCTACCGCAAAGTTATAAACATACCATTAAGAGCATATATAAGTATATACTCTCAAAGAAACATGACAAGGTAAATTTAAAACACTTACCTTGATTTCGATGCTTGGAAACACTAAGCAAGGAAGTAGAAACAGGGTATGTGATACCCTCAGCAATAGGTATTACAAAATCCAGATGGTGAAAAACACTAAAAATAAAACTCTAGAATGCATCGCTGAATTCAATTAAAGGTTGATAGATGAAAATGGGTTCACTAGTGTGTATGAATATAAAAACTCAATGAAGCTTGCCTGATGAGATTTGTGGGAAAGTGGTGATTAAAGAATGAAAATAAATCTCATGAGAGGTTTGATTCACACCCAACATCAAGTTACACCCTTACAAAATTCAAATTTCAAAATAACCATTCACCCCGCCAAGACCGTATCATTCAACCTATTTAAAAATTCAAAATATACCGACATCACCACAAACATTTGAGTTATGAATAGGGAACCTATCTCACCGCAAGTCCAAACCCCCACCTGGATCTCTAAAGACACGGACTGTAACAAAATCTCGGATGGCCTGCTCAACCCGGACTGCATGTCCCGCAACCCGACACCCGACGTCGGACCCTACGCGACTCCACCTCCGAGCTTGCCCCACCCTACTGAAACCCTAGACGTGTCCTGGACCCGTGACCTGTAGCCGAAGCTCGATGCACCCTGACCTGCTCGAGATCCCCGGCACCAGACGTCGCTCGACTCTCCCTCTCCTCCTCATCGCGGCATGACAAAACCCTCGTACGCGGACTCCCCTACAACTTGCTACGGGATTCCAAAAATCAGGACCCTCCTTATTTCACAGATCTCCTTATTTTCCTTTCTTTTTTATTTTGTTATTATTATTATATTTTTATATCTTTATTATCTTATCTTTATCATTTTAAATCTATAGCCATATATTATTTTATCAATAACTTTTTTTGTCCATTTCCCTCCAATGCGGATCACAAATACCTTACGGGATTCTTTCACTTTTTTTTACACTTACTCTTTGCCTTTTCATTTTTGTCAACCTATTAATAATTTATTATTATTTTATTATATAATTACAATGATTATAATTTTTTATCTTATTTAATATATTTTTTCAATCAAAACACTTATTGTTTATATATATACATATATTTTATTTATTACTTTTTATTATATATATAATATAAATATGATTAAAATATAAAAGTAAATATAATTTAAACTAATTATAAATATATATATATATATAACAAAATTTTAAATTTAAAACTAATAATTATTACTTTGTATATATGTACACTATATAAATTAAATTAAAATTACCACGTTATATTAATAATAATATATTTCAAATAGTTTTAAGAAATGATTTATTAAAAATTTATAATTCAAAAAATTTCATATATATATTGATATAAATAATGTTTAAAAGGTATATGTATATTTTCATCATAGATCTAATCTTAATTTATAATTTTAAAACAAATAATTGTAACTATATGTGTTTATAATTTAAAATAAAAATTTATAATTCCAAATATATTCAATGTGTAGTATTTATTATTTCATATTAAATAAATTATATCAGTGTTATTGCAATAGTCAATATACCCCTTTTATAAGAAATCTATTTATTTAAAATATTTTATCAAACACTCATTTCAATAAATTTTATTATTCAAATTCATTAATAAATATATCCAAGTTAAAATATAATGCTATAAAATTAGTTTGAACACTATACAATTGTCAATAAAAATTATTGTATAATTGACTTATAATCTATTTAATTAAAATTATTATTTAAAATTAAAATTACTTTTAAAGGAAATTAACTTAATAAAACAAATTTTTAGAATATTCTGGGGTGTTACATGAACCACCGGTCTGGCTACCTGGTTAATGTTCATTCAGGTCAAGATGTTACAAAGTGGTATCAAAGGATGTTTCAATTTCTGTGTCTTACTATTTTGGGTTGGAAAATAGAAGATTAAAAATGTGTGAGCACTTGTTTAATAACCATGCTTGGGACTAATCACCCCACGTACAGGAAATGACTGAGTGTCTAGGGATGGGAATTGTTGTTTATGATGTTCGTTGTTTCATTTGATATGATTTCACCTAGATTGATTGTTATACTTTCCCCTGCTTATGATTTCTGGAATTTATAGTATTTCCACCCTTGGATTATTATGGAAATGAAGTTGCATTCCATGCATCATACTAGGCACATAGGAATTCGCATGCCATGCATAGTGCCATTCCAGGTAGTTGAATATGTAGGAAGACTGTTGATTTGATTAAGTATTATTCCATGTCTTTTATTATTTATCATGTCTATTTTTATAACATGCTCCTATGTTAGTGCTTGTGATAGCATGCTTTTACTTTTTGATATATTTAAACTAGTTTCGATTACATTTGGAGACAATTTTTAGTAGTAAGGTGTATGGGCCCCTTATAACTAGGAAAGGGTAACTCGTGTATTCTAAACTTTGTAAAATGATGCTAAATTAAGATGTTAAAGTGAATTTATTTTAATTAAATTGAGCCAAATTCCAAACTATAAAGTGTATGGGCACTTTACAGGTTGGTAGGTGGCCACCCATATGTTTGAACCATGGATTTTTATCATGTAAAAATTCTGAATGGAGTTTGGTTTTAATTAATGGGAACCAATTCTCAATTCATTAAGTGTATGGGTGCTTCATGAATTTGGAAATGGAAACCCATGTTAGATGAAATGGAATGATGTCTTGAGTGATGTTTACAAATGAGAATGTTGTTTAGTTTTAAATTGAAATGAACTGGTTAACTATTAAATGTGAAACTAAACCCAAGTAGATTAGTTGGGGAATGTTTATTGTGAAAAGACTCATTAGGATGTTTAAAACTTTAATGTATGAGAAACTTCTATTGGGTTTCTTTTTAGAGAACCCAGGTTGACTCATTGGGACCCTTGTAGGTTTACTTATCTATTAAAAGGAATTTATTATGATAAATTTCTTGTTTATGATGTTATGTATTTGAGTGTCTAAATATCAATGTTTTAAAAAGTAAGTTTGATGTAACTTTCATGTGTTTCCCTTGGGGATTTAGATAAATCTAGTACCTTGTGTTTTGTTTTAAATGGTACTTGATTCTTGAGATTAAATCTTTTAGATGTTTAAATATTTAAAATGTATTGAATATAAAGGGCTCTGAAATGGAACCTATAGTGGTATCCTTGTGTGAGACACTCTTGAAAGGGTAGTTTTGAGTTTCTCTTTGAATTTCCTTATAATGGAACCATAGTTGTTTTCCATAGGTTTTATTTATTTGGCACTAGCTTGGAGGTTAGGCTCATGAGCCTATGAAATTTTTTTAACATGAAACGGAATTAGGGTTGACATTTTTTCATCGTGAGGGGCTAGCCCATGGTTATTAGCACCCTTATAACGTGAATACCTTGTTGAATCCTATGAGCAATCTGACGTTTTTTGTCATTCGGGTTCTGTTATCCCTTGTAGGTTTTTTGGATCCTAATGAAACCCTTTTTCAGATGAGTGGTCATGATTTATTTTACCTTTCTATGGCATGAGCAGTTATTTATGCACTCTTTCAGTTGGTTTGACATGCCGTGAGCATGTTCGGTCACTTAATAGGTTATTTGACTTTTTATTTTCCTCATTGATGGATGAATCGGTATTTCGTCATCAAGGTTAATTATTGTGTCTGACAATACAATGCTATAATGAATCTATTATGTTGTTGAGAATGGAATCAAGTTATCTCCATTTTATACTAAATTGTGAGTTAAGGATTTAGGTTTATCCCAATGTTCAGAAGAACTTTCTCGAGACTCGGGTGTTTTTACACATCGTTCCATGTTGGTTTTGGTTCCCTTGTCTAATGTCTTGATGTTGTGATTGTGGCTCAAAGGAGCACCATGATGGTTTTAGTAAATCTTTCATTCCAAGTATAAGGGATAACTAAATAAATATCATTTAGAAATGGTTGGATTGATTAAAAACCCTTTGGGATATTGGGTTTTTTTAGATGTTGGTGTAAACTTAGCAATGTGGTTTTGAGATGTTTTGGTTGTGTATATAACCCCTAGTAAACACTATTGGTTGTGGTTAGAATTTGTAGGTAAAGTTTTAACAAACACAGGATTCCTTCATGTGGTAAAGGAATGTGTCTGGTTAATGACATTTCACTAGTTGGTGAAGCCGAGTCCCTTCCTAGTAGTCGAATAGTTTTGGATCGAACTTTCTCCTTCCCGCTTTTTGGGTATGTTTGATATAAATCCATCAAAATCCTCTTATTGTATTCTTCTAAGTGATGATCATGTCCCCTATATTTTCTTTATCCTAGATTCACTAAGAGATATTTGATCCTATAATGTGCTGAATTATTTAAATTTGTTGATCTTTTTGGGTGCTTATCTTATGGTGTTTCATAATAGATTCGTGGTTTCCCTCATTTTTTGATCATGAAACATCACCGGAGGTCAAGGATGGACTTTTGTGTGTGTAGGTGTTGTAAATACGAGATGCCTTGAGGCATTGCAGTTTAGTTTATAAAACACCATCCATCTAAGTCAAGCATATTATTGAATAATCGGCCAGGAGTCTTGACTCTTTCCTCTCTTATTTAATGGTTATGACTGGTGAAAGACCATTTTGGGAACATCTTCAGGTAGAGATGAGTTTGGTTGGTGTCATTCGGTGCTTTTCATGAAAGGCCGGTTTGTTTTGGGATTTGAGGTCAATGGAGAGTCAACCATTTGTTACATTTCAAATCATGCTATGAACGTCATTAAAACATTTATTGGTGTGCCTATAAGTAAATTCCAACGGTGTGATGAGTTTTTATTTGGAATTTTCCCTCTTAACTTCAAATCATATGGTGGGAAGTACCTTTGGCCAAAGGCTTAGTGATATGATGACGAGTTTTTGTCTCTAGGTAGATGGTCTTAGGAAGGATCCATCTTAGTGTTCCAGTTGGAATTTGAGTTTTGTATCAATTTTAAATGACTTAAGTTCCATGTCCTTAATAAATTATTAAGGGTGTGTTGGACATTTGGGAACGCCACATGGCCATTTGAACTAAGCTTCACGGCCCTTGTAAGTTGGGATATTTTTATATTGTTCCCAAAGGCTTCTCAGGGACAATAATTTATAAGGTGGGAAGATTGTAATGATCCATATTTTGAACTAAGCTAAAATACGAAGGTTTTTGAACTTTTTCAATCACTAAATGGGTCATTTTTAAAATTGAGCTTCAGAATTTAATTTCGAGAGTTGGATCACTCCTAATTGATTTTTTTGGACTTGGGAAAATCCCATTAAGTTTATCCAGGTGGCTCAAAGATTTTTGGGAGCACCGGACCCAAAAAAAAACACAAAGTTTTAAAGTATAGGAGAGGGTTCACGGTTGGCACACGGTCTACTAAACCATGCATCCCATAGTAGGTAACCATGTATCCTTAATTAATGTGGACAAAGGATTTTTTCACGGGTTTCACATGGTTTTCCAAATCATGTGGCCAACCCATGTGGGGTGTTCCGAGTGTCCAGTGGAGGGCACACGGTTGGCGGACGGTTTTCCAAACCGTGCAGTCTAAACCATGCATGAAACCCAGTTTTTAAAATTTGAATTTATTTTTTTAATTTAATTAAATTGAATTAAAAACCTAATCAACACTCCCTCACCCCTCTCATGCTCTACCTACAATGTACAGCACCCCAATGGTGGTTCCCCTTGGACGCACCTCTCAGCCTCCTCTTGACCCATCGATTTCATCTGTATCTCCCTGAAATTTCTCTTTGAATCTCCATGGTAAGCCCTCTCCTATCCTATCCTCCCTTAATTGGATGAATTTCATCCTCCCCGTTACCCTATTTTTGTTTGTCCAAACCCTAGGTTAAGGGTAAGCTGGATGTTTATTTATCCCTTTGTTTTTATGGTATGCAATGGCTTCCTCGTATCATGTTCTTGTGTGTTCCAGCAACTGCCATCGAAGGTGAGGTGGTTCAGGTAGTTTTGGTCCACTGACATCATTTTTAGGTAAGTTTCATACCTGTTGTTTGGTTTCTCATACTTTTTTTGAGATTCTTATGGAATTTATGAGTCCCTTGTATGTTATGTGAAGTGTGTTGAACTCTATCGTGTGGTTTTGAGTCACCAAGTCTAAGGAAACTTGCCTGTTTGTGCATAGGTAAGAAAGTATACATATATATGGGTTCCCTCGTTACATGTATAATCATGTATGGCAGTGATTTTGCATGTATGGGGCTAGGTGTGCCCATGTAAATAAATAAAAATGCATACTTAGGTGAGTGGAGATGGGTATATGCATATAAGAATATATGTAAGGATCCCATTGCACATGTTCATGGACATTCAGACATGTTCATAGAGGATAGGTTCCCTTACATGTATGTGAAGGTGCATATGATCAGTGGGGGAGTAGCTGCTTTTATTTAGAAAGTGCCAAGAGCCTAAGTGGATGGCTTGGTTCCACTTTGTGGTAGGGTCCCTTTCCATTACCTTTTAATTTTTTTGAAAGCGTTAATTAATCAGTTAATTGTTCATTCTTTCATTTTTATTAAAGCCATTACATTTATAGTAATTCCATTTAATGATTCTCTATAGTGAAATGGAATAAGTTGTTAAAGAAGATAAATGGTTGATTGATAATAAATTCATGATTTTATAATAAAACCCCTCCAATGGAGGTACGCTGCCTTCAAGATAAAAAATGTATATAGTAGACTTCTCTGCTTTCTTGGTTTGATGCTTTTGTATTGCTTCTACTTTGAATATATGTATGACAAGTGACATGTTTAGGACCTCATCCAACTTTAATAACTGAATGAATTTCTTAAAAGTATGAAGTGTCCCTTTTTCATGGTGTAATTAAGCTAACTCAAGACACCCCATGGGTGTTTGGACTCATTAGGCTTGGAATTTCCCGAGTAGACTTGTGATAAGTTACCATGACTTAATTAATAACTTGAATTGGTTAAGGTGAATGGAATAGAATGGGAGGTCTTAGATGAGACAATTTCATCCTTTGGATGGATTGACCTTGATATTTGAACCCTTAAACCTATTTTCCATGCTTAGGAAAATTGGGTGAGATGACCTTGAGTAGGGTGACTCGTGCCAAATGGAATGTCTTGAATGAATGAATTAGTCATAATTAATTATTTTCTTGGTGTTAAAGGGTTTAAATGTAATGGATTCCTTGAAATTGAATTGAATGTGGCTAATGATATATATGATAATTCCTTGCATCATGGTTTGTTTTGAAGGTTACCAAACCCTTGTTGATGTTTAATTGAAATACTTAAGATGGTTTGTCTTAAGTATAAATGTGAACATGATTGCATGGTATGACTAATTTAATTGCATAAGAGGTAATTCATTATGTATTATATTATAATTATGACAATGGTTGTGAAAGACTATGGGTGGGAGGCATTCATACCCCATTCCATCTATGTAAATGACTATGGATGGGAGGCATTCATACCCCATGCCATCTATGTAAATGACTATGGATGGGAGGAACTATTAACCCATGGCGTCTATTGTAAATGATTATGGATGAGAGGAATACTTACCTCATTCCATCTATATAATATCTTATGGACGAGAGGCATTCCTACCTCATTCTATTTATATAATATCTTATAGACGAGAGGAATTATTACCTCATTCCATTTATATAATCTCCTATGGACAAGAGGAATTCTTACCTCACTCCATTTATATAATCTCTTATGAAGAAGAGTCATTCTTACCTCATTCCACTTATATAATCTCTTATAGATGAGAGACATTCTTAACTCATGTCATTTACATAATCTTCCTTGGATGAGAGGCATGCTTACCTCATGCTAAGGATAACCTCTAGATATATATATATATATATATGAAGGGATGAGATGCATGCTTACCTCATCCCAGTGATAAAATATATATATATATATATATGGTGACTTAGGAACCTGGGTGAGTGTGTTTTATTTATTAATTTTTTTCATTAATACTTCACACCTACACACTGTTAATTTTATATTACACTGTATGGATTGGGAAAGATTTCGGTGGTTCCAACCTACTGAGATTTATATCTCATTACCTAATTGGTCCACCATTGCACTGGGGTACCCAAGGATACCTCTCTTGTTTGCAGGGCCTTGGACCTGGCTTTTTTTTTGTATGCTTGAACCCAGAGTTAGAAGAAAAGGACCGAGATGGTGCTTGGGATGCTCATGGAGATCACTTGTGGGGCTACTCGGGCCACCATTTCATCGGGGTACCCAAGTAGACCTCTCTTTTTTAGGGCCTTGGACCTTGATTTTTGTTGTATGATTTAACCTAGAGTTAGGAGCAAAGGATTGAGCTGGTGCTCTGGATTCTCATGGAGATTGCCTGTGGGGATTTTCTAACTTTTCTTTGTTGTGTTATATTGTAAATTATGTTTTTATGTTTACTAATTTAAGATTTGTATCAATAATATGCCATGTTTTCATCCATTTTATAAACTGGAATTGGACACTTTGATTAAATTGAATATATTTCCTTCTATTTCTCTGTTATTTGTTATCTGTTCCCTTACTTCTTATGTATTTTCCTTTTTTTCTCTGATAATACCATTGTGCACTCTGATGAGAGGTTATAGTCTCTCCAATATCACCCCTAAGACCCTCGTTTCTAGTTGGTAGCCTCTAGCATATGGGGAGGCATGCTTGAGGCTATGTGACCCACCAGTCTAACTATCAGGTTAATTGTCATTTGGTCCAGGATGTTACAAAGTGGTATAAGAGGATGTTTCATTTCCTTTATATTATTGTTTTTGGTTGGTAGACAGGAGATTATAAATGTGTTGGCACTTGGTTAATAGTCGTGTTGGGGACTGATCACCCCACATATGGGAAATGACCAAGGGTCTAGGGCTGGGTATTGTTGTTTATGTTGATTGTTATTACATTTGATATGATTTCACCTAGAGTGACTCCTGTACTTTCCCCTGCTTATGATTTATGGAATTTCTATATTTCTAACCTATGAGTGTTATGGAAAGGAAGTATCATCCCATGTATCATACTATACCATGCATAGTTCCATGCCATGTAGTTGAATATCTTGGAAGCATGTTGATTTGATGAAGTATTATTCCATGCCTTTTATTCTTTGGCATGTTTTTTTTATTAGATGCTCCTATGTTAGTGCTTGTTATAGCATGATTGTACTATTTGATATATATTAACTGGTTTTGATTATATCATAAGATAATTTTCAGTTTTAAGGTGTATGGGAACCTTATAACTTGGAAAGGGTAACCCGTGTATTAGAACCTTTGTAAAAGGATTCTAAATTAATATGCTAAAGTGAAATGATTTTAATTAAAGGGATCCAAATTCAAAACTATAAAGTGTATGGGTGCTTTACATTTTGGTAGGTGGCCACCCATATGTTTGAAACATGGCTTTTGTGCATGTTAAAATTCTGAATGGAGTTTGGTTTCAATTAATGGGATCCAATTCTCAATCCATTAAGTGTATGGGCACTTCTTGAATTGGGAAATGGAAACCCATGTTAGATGAAATGGCATGATTTATTATGTGATGTTTACAAATGAGAGTGCTATTTAGTTTTAAATTAAAATGAACTGGTTAACTGTTAAATGTGAAACTAGACCTAATTAGGTCAGTTGGGGAATGTTTATTGTGAAAAGTCCCATTGGGATGTTTAAAACTTTAATGTATAAGAAACTACTATCGGGTTGATTTTTGGAGAACCTAGGTTGACTTAGTGGGACCCTCATAGGTTTCCTTATCTGTTAAAAGGAATTTATTATGATAAATTTCATGTTTATAATGGGATGTATTTGAGTTCCTAAATGTAAATTTTTTAAAAAGAAAGTTTGATGTAACTTGCATGTGTTTCCCTTAGAAAGTTAGCTAAATCAAGTACCTAGTGTTTTGTTTTAAATAGCACTTGATACTTGAGATTAAATATTTTATATGTTTAAATATTTAAAAGTGATTTAATATAAAGGTCTTGGAACCAAAACCTGTAATGGTATCCTTATGTGAGACCCTCGTGAAAGGGTAGTTTTGAGTTTCTCTTTGAGTTTCTTTGAAATAGAACCATAAGTGTTTTCCATAGGTGTTGTTTCTTTATAAATGGATTGGAGGTTAGGATCATGATCCTATGACTTTTTTTTAATGTTACTCAGTATTAGGTTCGTCATTTTTTCTTCGTGGGGGACTATCCCATGGTTTGTAGTTCCCTTAGAACGTTAATGCCTTACTAAATATTATGATCTATCTGATGTTTGGTGTTATTTTAACATCGTTGTCCCTTGTAGGACTTTTTTATACTAATTAAACCCTTGTTCGGATGGGTGGTTATGATTTCTTTGACCTTTCTATGTCATGAATAGTTATTGATGCTCATTTTTAGCTGGTTTGACATGTCGCGAGCATGTTTGGTCTTTTTGTAGGTCATTTGACCCTTTATTTTCCTCAATGATGGATGAATCAGTATGTCTTCATCAAGGTTAATGGTTGTATGTGACAATGATATGATGTAATGAATCTATGGTGTTGTTGATTATGGTATTGATTTATCTATGTTGTAGATTAACATGTGAGTTAAGGATTTAGGTTCATCCTAATGTTCGAGAGAACTATCTCGAGACTCAGGTGTTTTTACATGCCGGTTCGTGTTGGTTTTGGTTTCCTTTTCTAATGTCTCGATGTTGTGATCATGGCTTGAAAGAGAATGATGGCAGTTTTGTTAAATCTTCCCTTCCAAGTATAAGGGATAACTAAAGAAAGAACATTTATAAATGGTCATATTTCTTAAAATCCCTTGAGGATGTTGGGTTTTTGTATACGTCGGTGTTTACTTGGTAGTGCGGTTTTGAGAAGTTTTGGTTGTGTATGTAACCCCTAGTAAACACTATTGTCCGTGGTTATAATTTGGTGGTAAAGTTTAAACAAACACAAGATGCCTTCGGGTGGTAAAGGAATGTGTTTGGTTAATGACAGTTTGCTAATAGGTGAATCCAACTCCCTTACTAGTAGTCGACCAGTTGTGGCACAAACTTTCTCCTTCCCAGTGTTTGGGTATGTTTGTCTAGAATCTGTAACAATACTCTTAGTGTATTCTACTAAGTGAAGAGAAATTCCCCTATCTTATCTTCAACCAAGATTCACTAAGGTAGTGTCGATCTTATGTTGTGTTGAATGTTTTAAAGTTTTTGGGATTTTCTAGTGTTTCTATTACAGTTTTGCACTCCAAATACATGGTTTCCCTCATGTTTTGATCATGAAACGTCATTAGAGTTCAAGGATGGACTTCAGTGTGCGTGGGTGTTATAAATGCTAGATTTCTTGGGAGAAGGCATTGTGGTTCAATTTATAAAACACCAGTTGTCTAAGTCAAGCATCTTCTTGAATAGTCATCCAGGAGATTGAATCTTTCCTCTCGTATTAAATGGTTATGATTAGTGAAAGACCGTTTTGGGAACATCACCAGGTAGAGAAAAGTTTGGTTGGTGTCAGAATATGATTTTCATGAAAGGAAAGTTTGTTTTGGGCTTTGAAGCCAATGAAGATTCGACCATTTTTTTCATTTCAAATCATGCTCTGAGCATCATTAAAACATTTAGTGGAATTCCTGTAATTAAATTACAATGGTGTGATAATTTATAGCTTATAATTGTCCCTCTTAACATTAAATCCTAAGGAGGTAAGTACATTTTTCCAAAGACTTAGTGAGATGACAACGGGTTCCTGTCTCTGGGTAGATGGTCTCTGAAAAGAGCGATCTTGGTGCTCCAGTTGGAATTCGAGTATTGGATTGATTTTAAATGACTTAAGTTTAATTTCCTTAATAAATTATTAAGGGTGATTTAGGAGTTTGGTAATGAAATGTGGCCATTTTAAAGGTTGTGACAATCCGTGTTTTGAATCGAGCTAAAATACAAAGGTTTTTAAACTTTTTCAACCACTGAAGAGGCCATTTTTAAAATCATGCTTTGGAATTTAATTCTGCGAGTTGAATGACTTATAAGTGATGTTTTTGGACTTGTAAAAATCTCGTTAAGTTTCTCTAGGTGTCTCTAAGACTTTCGAGAGTGCCAGACCCGAAAAACATCAAGTTTATAAGTACAGTAGAGGGTGCACGGTTGGCGCACGGTCTTCTAAACTGTGTATCCCATAGCAGGTAACTGTGCAGCCTTAATTAAGGGGGGCAAAGGCATTTCACACGGTCTGCACATGGTTTCCCAAACTATGCGGCCAACCCATGCGGGGTGTTCCAGGTGTCCAATGGATGGCACATGGTTGGTGCATGGTTTTCCAAATTGTGTGTCCTAAACCATGCATGATACCCAGTTTTTTAAAATTGAATTTATTTTTTTTAATTTAATTAAATTAAATTAAAAACCTAAACAACACTCTCTCACCCCTCTCATGCTCGACCCACAGAATGCATCACCCCAATGGGGGTTCCCTTTGACGCACCTCTCGGCCTCCTCTCAACCCGTCAATTTCATCCAGATCTCCCTACGATCTCTCTTCAAATATTCATGGTAAGACCTTCCCTCTCCTCTCCTCCCTTCCTTGGAAGAATTTTAGCCTCCCTATTAACCTATTTAATTTTGACCGACCCTAGGTCAAGGGTTAGCTAGATTTTATTTTTCCCTTTGTTGTTAGGGTATGAAATGGCTTCCTCAGGTCTTATTCTTGTGTGTTCCAACAACCACCACTGAAGGTGAGGAAGTTTGGGGAGTTTTGGTCTACAAGAATCATTTTGAGGTAAGTTCCATACCCTCTATTTGGTTTCTCACTCTTTTTTTGAGAGACTTATGGTGTTTATGAGTCCCTAGTAAGTTCTGTGTAGTGTTTTTGAACTCCATCGTGTGGTTTCGAGTCACTGGGTCTAAGGAGAATCTTCTACATGTGCATAGGTAAGTAATTATATATATATATATGGGTTCCCCTGTTACATGTATAATCATACATGGTAGTGATTGTGCATGTATGGGGATATATGTTCCCATGTATATATATAAAAATTCAAACATATTTGAGTGGATATGGGTATATGCATATAAGAATATATGTAAGGATCCCCTTGCACATGTACATGGACATGTGGGAGTGTGCATAGGGGCTAGGTTTCTTATATGTATGTGAAGGTGCATATGATCAGTGGGGGAGGAGATTATTTTAGTTATAAATCACTAAGAGGTGAAGTGGATGGCTTGGTTCCACTTTGAGGTAGGGTCCCTTTGCATTCCCTTTATTTTTTTGAAATCATTAATTAATCAGTTAATTGTTTATTCTTGCATTCTTATTAAATCCCTACCTTTATAGTAGTTCACTTTAATGATTCTCTATAGTGAAATAAAAAAATTTCTTAAATAATATAAATGGTTGTTTGATAATAAAGTCATGATTTTATAATAAAACCCCTCCAATGGAGGTGCGCTGCCTTTAAGCTAAAAAATGTAGATAGTAGACTTATGTGTTTGCTTAGTATGATTCTTTTGTATTGCTTCTTCATTGAATATATGTATGAAAAGTGACATGTTTAGGACCTCATCTAAATTTAATAACTGAATGACTTACCTAGAAGTGTGAAGTGGCCCTTGTCCCTGGTGTAATTTAGTTAACCCAAGACACCCCATGGGTGTTTGGACTCATTAGGCTTAGAATTGCCTGAGTAGACTTGTGATAAGTTACCATGACTTAATTAATAACTTGAATTGGTTAAGTATAATGGAATAGAATGTGAGGGATTATATGAGATAGTGACATCCATTGGATGGAGTGACTTTGATACTTGAACCCTTAAACCAATTTTCCATACTTACGAAAATTGGGTGAGATGACCTTGAGTAGGGTGACTCATGCCAAATGGAATGTCTTGAATGAATGCATTAGTCATAATAAATTTCTCTCTTGGTGTTAAAGGGTTTAGATGTAATGGATTACTCGAAATATAATTGAATGTTTCTGATGACATACATGATAATTCATTTCCTCATGGTTTGTTTTGAAGGTCACCAAACCCTTGTTGATGTTTAATTGAAATACTTAACATGGTTTGCCTTAAGTATAAATGTGAATGTGATTTCTTATATTTTGAATATGGTATGACTAATTTAAATTCATAATAGGTACTACCTTATGCATTATATTATAATTATGACAATGGTTGTGAATGGCTATGGATGGGAGGCATTTATACCCCATGCCATCTATGTAAATCACTATGGATGGGAGGCATTCATACCCCATTACATCAATGTAAATGACTATGGATGGGAGGAATTCTTACCCCACACCATCTATTATAAATGATTATGGACAAGAGTAATTCTTACCTCATTCCATTTATAAAATCTCTTATGGACAAGAGGCATTCTTACCTTGTTCTATTTATATAATGTTTTATGGACGAGAGGCGTTCTTTCGTCATTCCATTTATATAATCTTCTATGGACAAGAGGCATTCTTAACACATGCCATTTATATAATCTCCTATGGATGAGAGTCATTCTTACCTCATGCCATTTATATAATCTTCTATAGACCAAATTCATTCTTACCTCATGCCATTTACATAATCTCCCTTGGATGAGAGTCATGATTTCCACGTGCCAAGGATAACCTATATATATATATATATATATATTAAGGGACAAGAGTCATGATTACCTCATACCAGTGATAACCTATATATATATTTATAAATGGTGACTTGATCAGACATACCATCCATGGGCTGAAGTAGGTATCATCGTCAGGTGTTCCTTAGAAACCTGGATGGGTGTTGTTTATTTATTAAATTCTGTCATTAATACTTCACACCTACACACTGTTAAATTTATATTACACTATATGGATTGGACTAGACACCGGTGGTGCCATCCTACTAATATTTATATCTCACACCCTACTCGGGCCGCCATTGCACTGGGGTACCTGAGTAGACCTCTCTTGTCCGCAGGTCCTTGGACCTTGCTTGTTGTTATGTGCTTGAACCTGGAGTTAGGAGAAAAGTACCGAGATGGGTCTCGGGATGCTCATGGAGATCTCCCATGGGGATTTTCTATCTTTTCTTTATTTTATTGTATTGTAAATCATGTTGTTTTGTTTACTTCTTTCAAATTTCTATCAATATTATGTGATGCTTTCATCCATTTTATAAACTAGTATTGGCCACTTTGATTAAATTGAATATAATTCGTTCCACTGTTATGCTATATGTTATATGTTCCCTTACTTCTTCCGATGTTTCCTATTATTTATTCTCTGGTAATAATGTTGTGCACTATGATAAGAGGGTATAGTCTCCTCGATATCACCCCTGAGACCCTCACTACAATTCAACAACCTCTAGAATATGGGGAGATCTTCTTGAGGCCATGTGACTCATCAGTCTGGCTATTGGGTTAATGGTCAGTCAGGTTGGGATGTTACACCTGGTTTGAAACTCCTAGGAGGTATTCTTTGGGAATTCACAAACTATTTATGAATAATCATCAAGGATTTAAATAGAAATTGGTTGAGAATGATCTAAGATAAACCTAAGGTGTCATAGAAGGTTCATAATTTAGAAATCCTATAATTTACTTCGATGATTATGAGGTTATCCACTATGATTATTGTTTCTTATCCTATGATTTTTTGTTTTAGTCAATGGATGGAACCTGAAGGAACCACATAAATACTGAGTGTGATAAGAAAAGAAATGATTTTCTTCCTGAGAATCCAAATTTTATAGGATCTAGAATGAAAAAATTCATTTCTATTCTCACACAATTTTATCAAGCTATGAATCATGTTGAACTTCCAAATGAGCAAAGTAGAGAACAAAATTTTGTTGAGTCCTTTATGAGGTAATGCCCAACTTCATTCAGTGAGTATTCTAATCCACTTATTACTGAATAATGGATTAGTAACATTTAAAAGATATTTTCTATTATTTAATTTTTGTAATATGAAAAATTCATTTTGGATATTTATTATTTATAATGTGAATAGGACCATTGGTGGACTCTAATCAAGAATATAAGGAAGCAATGTGAAATTTAATCCATGGATTGGGATGTTTTAAAGAAATTATTATTCAATAAGTACTTTCCTTTTGTTCTTCATATGAAGATGGAGAAGGAGTTACTTGATTTAAATCAAAGGGATGATGAATCTATTGGTACCTATGAGGCTAATTTTACAAGACTTACAAGGTACGTTTCTGGTGTTATCATCCAACCTAAAATTAAGTTTGACCAATTCTTTAATGGATTAAAACCAAGTCTCCTAAGGTAATTATCCATAATAGATTCCAATAGCTATTAATAGATTTTTTTTGTGCTATCAAGGTGGAAATAGATTTTGGAGTTATGTATCAATCTCATGGTTTTGAAAAGAAAAGGAATATGGAGTTCAAAGGAAAATCTAAAAGCCATGGAGAGAAGAAGATGAGATTTACTTTATGATCTAAGTGTGGTAATAATCATGGAAGAAATTATCTTAAGGGGTATAATAAATGTTCTAAGTGTGTAGAGGAATTACATAGGGAAACTAATTTTTGAATTGATGGGAAAAATTTGGGTAACAATGTGAATGGAGAAAAAGATACATAGAATGCACCTCCCCCCACTTTAGTGCTTCAAGAGTAAGGGGAATGGGAATTATGATAACCAGTTCCCAAAACTGAGGGTTAATGATGATTATAGATGTCAAAAATCTATTAATCTGAGGGATAAGGGGAAATATCATGCGATCATTGTTTCTAACAAGGGATGTGATAATGACGTGGTGAAAGGTACACTTACCATCCACTCTAGAACTGCTAATATCTTATTTGATTTTGTATCTACCCACTCTTTAATATCTAAATAATTTTATAAGGGTATCAATATTCCACACAAATGATTATATGTGTAAATAGCATTCAAAACCCCTAATGGTATCATAATCTCGTCTCAAGTCTATGATTCCTCTCTAGTTTACATTTATGGGAATATGATTCCTACAAATCTTGTTATTCATCCTTTGGTTAAATTTGATGTCATATTAGGCATGGATTGGATTTCTATGCATAAATACCATAAAAAGTTTCAAGTAAGGGAAGTTATGTTTGATATTAAAAACAAAACTATGACTGTATATCAATGTGACAATAATTATGAACTTCCTAAGGAGATTACATCTAGTGTATGGGTCTTAATTCCTATTTATAAGGTGTGTTTATCTCAAATGGTTGGGGAGAAACTTGACATAAATGATATACCTATTGTTAAATAATTTGTTGATGTCTTTCTGAAATAATTTCCTAGTCTTCCACCAAAATGTGTAGTTGTGTTCTCAATAGAAATTATACTAGGTACCATACTAATTTCAAATACTCTCTATATAATTGACCCAATTGAGTTTCAGTAATTAAAGAAGAAACCTCCAAGAAAACACTGATATGGGATTCATTCAGCCAAGTGTGTCACCTTGGGGTGCATCTATTATTGTTTTGAAAAAATAAATATGGATCGATGAGACTCAGCATTGATTATTGGGAGTCAAACAAGATCACGATCAAGAACAAGTATCCTCTTCCCTATATTGATGACTTGTTTGATCAACTGCACAGAGCTCAATACTTTTCCAAGATTGACCTTAATTCTGGATATCATCGATTGAGATTTAAGAAGGATGATATACCCAAGATAGCATTCCATTCATGGTATAGACACTATGAATATATAGTGATTTCTTTCAATCTTACTAATTCCCATTCTATCTTTATGGATTTTATGAATAGAGTCTTTAGATATTAGCTTGATTAGTTTATGGTGGTCTTTATAGATTATATTCTTATCTATTCAAAGAGTGAGGAATATTGTTAAGACCACGTGAGAATTTTACTAAAGACCCTAGGGAAGGATAAATTGTATAAAAAATTTACAAAGTGTGAATCTTGGATAATAAAGGTTTCATTTTAGGTCACATAATTTCAAGAGAGGTTATATAAGTGGATCCATAAAATAAGGTGGCTATTGAAAATTGGCTTAGACTAATAATGGTGATTGAGATATATATTTGTCTTGGTTTAGCTGGATATTATCAATTTTTTGTGGATAATTTCTCACAACTATGTAATCCTCTAACCAAGTTCACTCTAAAGGGATCCAAGTTCCTCTAAATAGATGAATGTGAGGAAAATTTCAAGGAACTAAAGAGATTTTTAGTCAGCGTACATGTTATTACATTACCCTATAGTGGAGAAGGGTTTGTGGTCTATATTGATGCATCCAAGAAGGTATTGGGATGTTTTCTTATGCATAATAACATGGGTATAGCTTATCCCATGTGAAAATTAAATATTCATGAACAAAATTAACCAACTCATGATTTAGAGTTAGTTTTGGTGATTTTTTCATTAAAGATATGGAGTCATTATATTTAAGGAGAAAAGTGTGATATATATACCAATTATAAAATTTTGAAGTATATATTCACACAAAAGGAGTTAAACATGTTCCAGTGTAATGACCCGGATTTCCCCGGGCCTTTCCTTTGTGAAAAACTAGTGTTTAGGGTATTCTGGGAGGCAATGGTAGTTTATTTTAAGAGTTAAACCAAATATAAAAATTTTCTAGTTTTTTCATTGGTAACTCATGGCGTCAGCATCGGCATGTAAGTGTGTCGACATGTCAGTGCGTTGTCATGTCAGTGTGTCGGCATGTCAGTGCGTTGGCATGTTAGTGTGTTGGAATGTTAGTGTGTCGGCGTGTTAGTGAATTGGTGAGTCAAAGGAGTCGGCATTGGTGAGTCAGGAGCATCAGTGTCGGTGATTCAGGGTGTCAGTATGTCAAGGTGTTGGTAGGTTATTTCATTGGTAGCTCATCATCAGTAGCTCAGCATCGGTGGCTCAGTGTTAGTAGGTCATTGCATCTTTATCTCAGTGTCAGTAGCTTAGCATTGGTGGATCTGCATTGGTAGGTCGTGTTGGTAGCTCATCCGTCGGTGGCTCCACATCGGTGACTCGCCCATAGGTGACTCATTTGTAGTTTTCCCAGTTTTTTTTATTTTTCCAGTTTCACCCCTATTACATATTATTTGAAGTAAATAAAGTTTAAAGCCTTTTTTGAGCATTTTTAAGGGAATTTCAAAGTATATTAACCATATTTTTAATATCCTAACATTTCGGGGGATTTGATATACTCAAACTGCATGATCTTAACCACGATCCCACGTTAATGACTTTTAAAATCGCTCTTCCCTTAAAATAGGATCTGGATCTTCAAAGCTATGGTTTTTCCCTGCTTGGTATGTTTTTTGTTCCCTCTTGGTGTGCCTAGAGACTTCCTCCCTAAAGGAGTCATCTGCCTATGTTAGATCTCCTCCTACTCAGTTTTCCTAGAGTTTCCTATTGCTCACGTGATTCCCTGTTCTTGGCGCAAGGAGGAACTTAGATCCTTTGATCATCCAGTATGGATTTATTTTTCTTCCCTTTAAGTTTGAATCATGTGGGGTGGGTATAAAAATTAATTCTTGTGAGGAACGACTGAATACTTTCTTAAAAACAATAAATAGTTAAGAAATGGATTTGATCAAGATACAACACGGGTAAATAAAATAATGGGCAGAAAGTGGTTTGATGTTGATCGCCTGTTTTATTTATTATCCTTGATTATTTTATATATTTTTGGGGCTATAAAGAATTATAAAAATCATGGCCATTGGTGGTATTTTCTTGTGCACTAGTGATGTTCTTTTTTGTTGAGATTCTTGAATAAATAACTGTACCATTAAATCTGCTTAATCACATACACTGGTTAAATAAATGGATTCCCCTAGGATCAAACTTATTGTGTGATCACCCCAGTTATAATTAAGTAGAATTAAAGAACTTATAATGGTTAAATATAAATATATTCACATCCTATTGATAGGTGTGTCCAATTATTGTGTTCTATTGAATTGTGTGAACTTTTGTGAGTTGTGTAGCATTATTGTTGGGAGCACGGTTGTGGGTACAAGGTTGGAAAGAGGAGTTGATTCCATGAGAAGGGTGTGGTATGTGTGTGCAGCAGGGTTTTGGGTAATAATATTTATCATGGGATCTATGTTTGAGGCAGTGTAGGGGTGTGTTAGTATCCCAGTCTAATAGATTGATTGATTGTGGAATGGATGAACTTGTAGGTAGATGAACTGCCTTTGTTGTGTTGTGGTCATGGAGTGACGTCGACAGTGGGACTGTGGTGTGGTTATGAACTTATATTTAGTGTTACTACATCTAGTAATTATTGTAAAAAGGGGTTGCGGAGCTGGGTTTTGATAGAAGGATGGTGCGGTAAAATTTTGAAGAATGGTTATTGGAAATGGTTGAACAGGTATCTAGGAAGATTGGCGCTTTGTGCAGTGGGACTACAGTTTGGTTTTTCTTTTTGTTTTGGTGTGGTTGTGTTTTATAGTTTCTCAATAGTTATATAAAAAATTAAAGTGAACCCATTAATAAATAAATGGAAATTGGTTAAATGAAAATGGTTTGGGTTATGCTTTGGCAGTGGTTGTTGTGTGGTTATGCATATAGGGTTGGCAGTGAAAGTGGTTCTAAGTGGGTTGGTTGTTTGTTCAAAAACCCATACATTGGGATGAGTGTATTATTACCTATATATATATAAATTTTAGTTCCTTGTGATTTCTATATGCACCCCACCCTTGTTGAGCACTATATTCTGAACACCTCCATTTCATAGGGGGTGTATTTCCCAACATCCCCGTGGAAGGATAGATGGCTGGTTACTGACTTTCTTCCTCGCACCCTCTTCCAGGTTTTTATCACTCGAGCATATTTGGGTGGACTGTAATGTATTGAGTCTTACCATAGTCTAAGATTCTTTGGGCAAGGGTTTGTTTTAGATGAGATTACTATGTGTTTTTAGGCTAGGTTTTTTACCAAGTGTCTTCGGGATGAGGCCCAGGTGTCTTCGAGCGATAGGTGTGGTTGTTATAGCCCAGGTGTATGTGGGCAGGATTGTGTGTGGTTTGAGTACTAGGTTTGTGTGGGAGGGTTTTGGAAGTGGGACTATGTATGGGAAGAGTGGTAGCATCAAGACTTTATCCATTAGGGATGAGCAGTCAACCAGTGGAAAATCGGCATGGGGTACCCAAATATCGATGTGCTTATACTATTACTTTACTTTACTTGCATTATTTGGTGAGTGTTCCTTGGTGATGCTGGGCTAGTTAGTATTCCTTGGTAAGTGCTTTGAGGTTATATTGTTTTCTCACAGGTACATTAGTATGTTCCCTCACTTGTGCATGGGTGGATTTAGATTTTCCTACTGGGTATACTTGTATACTCACCCTACATATATAAAACTGTTTTCAGGTTTCTATGAGGACTTTGAGGACCATGCTGGACTTTACTAGCTCAGGCATCTGGATTAGTTATTGTTGATACTTAGTCTATTTTTTTTTGGTACTTTTATTTGGAGTTTTTTTTACCTTGCATCAGATTTACTTTTAAAAATTCATGTAAGAAAGGGTTTTCTTTTTTTATTTACTTTTACTTTTGGTATTTGTAGTTGCTTTAGATTTACCATCTAATCTCTCAATATCGTTCTATAAAAAGGGTAATTCCTTCCATATTATGTGAGATTATATACCCTTGGTTCTAGTCACCACTATGAGGCTTATCTAAGGTAGGACTCAGGGGTCATTATCCATCCTTCAACTTAAAGAATGAAGGGTTTGGAAATTTGTTGTTCCTTACCTCATCTTAGAGAAGGCGGGTCATGAAAAAATGGTATCAGAGGTAGTTTTAGTTTTTGGGATTTGAGAGATAGGATGGAGTTCGGAGTTAGGCACAGTGAGTATTTCATGGGATGGTTGGGAAATGATGTTAGGAAATACTGGTACATGAAATAGGTCAGGGAAGATTGACTAGGACATGGGATTTTAGGGCCCCCATGATCTAATGAAAGGAATCTGAACCTACTGAACAACTAAGTGAGGCTACACCGATTGCAGGTTAGAGACCCTAGGAAAGTTACATGCATCATAATGACTTGTGTTCTTATGTGTCTTTAGTGTTTTGGTAATTTAAAATAAATTATGAGTTAAAATAAATTTAAAATAAATTTTTTCACACTACTTAGGCTTAGGAATTCCTTGTTTACTTTTCAGATATGGCACCTAGACGTCTCCCCCGTGTGGTACGAGTAGTTGAGGCCTAACAGGTTGACCTGGTTGATCAGTGGAGGGCTGATCAAGAGGAGAAAGATAACCAGTGGCAGAAGATGCTTCGTGCCTTCTAACAGAAAACTCTGGAGAAGTATGAGGGTAGCATCTTAGACATGGAGATAGAGAGTTGTCTTGAGGATCTAGTGATTACTTTCAGCTTGATCTAGGATTCGATAGAGTACTAGTTTTCCCTAGCATTGATCCAAATATGAGGAGTAGCATGTCAGTGGTGGACACTTTACCTTGGGGAGAGGAAGGAAATTAAGGTCTCATGGGATGACTTTGAGAAGGAGTTCGTAGCATAATTCCTTTCTTCCACAATGAAGGCTAAGAAGAGGTAGGAGATACTCTCCCTCAAACAGGGGAGTGTGTCAGTGAGGGAATTGGGGATCAAGTTCAAGGATCTCCTATTCTTTTCACTAGATCTCTTCTTGGATGAGGATTTCCAAGTGAGATGCTTAGAGGAGTCACTCTGAACTTATCTCCAGTATGATGTTACTCCTTTCACTCTACCGATGTACTAAGAGGTTCAGAAGAAGGTATAATTAGTGTAAATGATGCACTTTCTAGGAGGTGTGCCACGAGAGGAGAGCCAACTGAGTTCTTCAAAGGGAAAATCCATCAGTAGTAGGTCTCCGGCATCAGGGCCTTCTAGGTTTCTGTTAGTGGGGAGTAAACCTTAGTAGTTCTAGTTTCAATCTCTTGGTCCTCTCTCTTTACACATGGGCCTGGGACCGAGGTTCTTTGTCTGTGGAGGTCATGGGAATCTTCAGAATCAGTGCCCAGTTCGAGCACCATATAGTGGGGGTGGGTAGGTTCATCTCCTACCTCAGCAGTAGCAGTTGTCATTCAAGATTTTCCAAAAACAGGGGTTCTGAGCTCCCACTCCACTGAGGGTAGATGGTGCAGGGGGAGTTCGGCCTTAGGTTACCCCTCAGGGACCTTGACCAAGGCATGGTCGGGGATTTAGTTGATAGCAGAGAGGTAGAGGAGATGGGCGTGGGTAGTTGTACATCATATAGGTAGTAATTATAGCAAGGAAAGAGGTTTTTTGAGGTATGATCAGTCTATTTAGTACTCTTGTGTGTGCCTTTTTTGATTCATGATCCTCACACTCCTTTGTTGTACCCAGTCTAGAACATGATCTGGGACTAGATGTAGAGATACTTACCATACCCCTAGTATTGATTATGCCAGTCGGAGGTCAAACTAGTCTGTGTGATGTTTGTCGAGGATGTAGACTGATTTTAAAGCCATACCAGTCTAGTGGGGATCTTCTTCTGCTATAGATGAATTCATATTATGTCATCCTAGTCATCAACTAGTTGATTTCTATTCACGTTGTTATCAACTACTTCTAGATAAGAGTCGTGTTCTTATATATGGGCGGCCAGCGCATAGCTTTCGTTGGAGAGTGGACAGGACCACCAACCTGTATTGGTCCTGGGTGTGTTTTCTGGTCTTGGGTAATTATATATAATCCAAAATTAATTTAATTAATTAATTTAATTTTAGAATTAAATTAAATTATTTAAATATTAATTTTTGTTTAAAATTTTAATTTTTTAAAACTCTAGGTTAAATTCAATTAATTTATGTATTAAATTAAACTAATTTATTTATTTATTTTTTGACATTAAAATTAAATTAATATTGGGATAGTATGACATAAATTTTTGAATTAAAAATCAGAGTTAATTTTTAATTCATTAAAATTTCCCTTATAAAAATTATTTCAAGTTTAATTTTGTTTATGAAATTATTTTTGTATTATATTTTAATTTGTATTGACTCATCATGAGCCATGTACCATCCAATGCATGTCTGGTGTTTGTTTTTTTGTTCATTTGTTTCTTTGTTTATTTATTTATTTATTTATTTATTTATTTATTACAATGCAAGTTTGTAATAATTATTTTAATAAATGAATATTTGTGTGTCATCTTTTCATCATTATATGTATAAGGGACTACGTACCTAGATAAAAAAATATTTGTATTCAATATTCTCGAGACCCCCTCATCTTTGTGCGAGTATTGTTGTATAATGATGAAGATGAGAAGTGACATACTTAACGCTGAGATTTGGAGACACACCAGATGTGATTTTGATGAATTATAAGGGTTAGTGATGCAACTTGAGTCATAAGTGATGTGGCTCAAAGAGTTACCATTAGGGTCTAGGTTAATCCATTATTCACTCAATGGATTAACCATTAGTATTATCTCATGATCACGCCATCTTATTTTATTTTTTCATGGTTAATTATTTTATGTATCTATAGTTTTATGTCTGATCACATAAAATTATAAGCAAGCATACACAGATAAAATGAACATGTTATGTGATGGATATTTTCTATTTATTTCATGATCAGTTGTGTTTGTGATCGCATAGTACGTTCTTATGAAATAGAAACTGATTTCATTTCTTCATGTAATAATAAAACCCTTAGAGAAATATTAATTCATAAACTCCTTCCATCATTTGAATTTTAACAAAACCAAGTATATGAGGTGCTCAATCAGCCATAGTTGAGGTTTTTTCCTACTAATGGGGAGTTACTATGAGGGAGAAGGGTTAACTTAACTGAATTTGACAGAAAATAAGTAAGCATAGTTAGCATGTTTTAACTTTAGAGGCAAATATTGAGTAGATCGTATTTATGATTTTAGAAGGTGGGATTTCACTTAACAGGTCAAGGGGCTATGAGTTAATGTGGTTGGCAAGTCAAATGCCTACCTTGAACTCTCCGAGCATTGACATATCCATAGCTTGTAGATTATGAGGGGAGGTTCAAGGATCATTTCTACTAGAATAATTGAGCAATAGAGTGTTATGATTCTAGTAAATAGGGTCGCTAGAGTTTGATAAAATAGTGTAAGATATTTAATGATTTAATTTATTAATAAATAAAGTCTAAATTGGTAATCAAGATAAAATTATTAATCTATTGGTTTTTATTTTTATAGAAAATAAAAATTAATAGAATAAGATATATTGTCATACTTATTGTAAAAGTCAATGTACTATCTAGCAAGAGTTTCCAAGAGTAGTATAGGTGTGTAAGAAATGTATTACGATAAAGTAAATTCAAGGTGTTGTAGTATCCACTACCTGTTAAACAACCTCAGGAAGAGAGGGTGTTAAAAATGCTCACAAGAGACTCGTGTATTACGCATATGATGGTTATGTCATAATGATATCATCAACGTCTTATGTATGTTATGAACACTACATCGGGACATGAATGATATTACATATAGTCTCATCTTCGAGAATCGCATAGAAATTGAAGCGAGATATTAATAGGTGTTTATTACACTGGATATGTGTAAATTTAAAGATAGATCATTATTTTTCAATGGATACCTTTATCATATCATTTTCACCCATTTACTCAAGTTTCATTTGAGATTAAAAAATGAATAGTGTAGAGAAAATACTTTGTTACCTTCTAGGTAAGGTTTTTCAATAAATAAGAACATTAAATAATGATTAATCTTTAGTTCTTAAGGCGAACAAATTGAAAGACAAGGAAAAATTTCAAATGAAAAGTGTGACATAAAAGTCACCTTATCAATTTCATTCAAAGAAAATAGATATTAAATATGAGGTTATTTACTTTTTATATCATGAGATAAATATATGTAAGTTTAAATGAAATGAACTGAATCACGAAATCAAGTATTCACTTTTTTTCGAGTATATTCGTCAATATAAAATGTAATGTTCCGGTCATAATTATTGGGTATTAAATAAAATATTCTTATCAAATATGTGTATTTAAATAAAATAACCAAGTTAGTAAAGAAATGTTACTAGAAGTAAGTTGTGTTCTCCAAGCAGCTAAGATGGGGTGGTACCAAAGTCGGCAGTGAGAAGCATACAAATTCTAATTTCTAAGTTTAATGATTCTAGTATAACTTTTATTGAGTATTACAAAAACGTTTTTCTCACATGTACTTTAGACACAAGGATTCATTATTCCAGTTGAGGAATGGATTTTTTTTGTGGTGTTTAATACTCAAGTAATAGTTTAGTGACACGTGAATCATAGGAAATAAGTGATAAATATAAAATGTAAGACTTATATACCCAGTTGAGGAATGATAATTATTTTTCAAGTTAAACTAAAATTATTTGTCAAGGATATACCAATTATGGATATAGACTCTTCATAGTCAAAGTCCTTAGGTATTATCAACACACTTATATACTTATTTATGGACAAAGAAACCTTTTGAAATAAAGGTAAGCCACAAAGATTTCGGAATTAGTTCAGCTAGAAAGTGTGAACTATTTAAAGGATAATATAGTGGTAAGTATACTTCATAAGATTATTTTAACTATTATTAAGGAATTTGAAATAGAAGAATTATATATGCATGTTCAGAAGATATGAGTTGCTTCATGCGGGTATGTTAAAGAATATCTTGACCAAGTATTCATTGATCAATATAATGTATCATGGAGTAATTTATGAACACAAATTACCTTATCCTTATCAGAGATATGATTCTAATAATAGGATAGATAAAAATTATTATATTTTAACATTTATCAACAAAATATATCATGGAGTAATTCCTAAACCTTTGGGTTGTGCACGGTTGGTGCACGATTTGTCCAAACAATGTTCCACCCCAGTGAAAACCATGAAACCTTGGATAGTGGGGGTTTTCATGGTTGGAACACAGTTTGAAAAATCATGAACCCACATAGTAGATATTATTCACCCCATTGAGCACGGTTAAGGTGCGTGTTTTTTTAACCGTGCAGCCCTGCCCAGCTAACCATGCTTACAAGATAATTTTATTCCAAAAAATTATTAAAAATTTCCCAAACCCCCATTTAAGTTCATTCTCAACCCCAATTATAACTAACTTAGATTACTTGTCTAATAAATCTCTCTATGGGTGATTTTGGCCCCTCCAAACCCCTTTGTTGACAAATCAAAGTGTCGGTGGAAGATCTGATCCCAATCCGATAAGTGGATCTCCTCATGTTCAATATCTCCCAATCTCTCCTTAATTCCTCTTTTAAGTTTGATATATCATCATGTATTTGATGTATATAAACTTCATTTAAATGGATATTGATTCTAGGTTTGGTTTCTTGATCTCCATTGTCTTCATTCTTGAATAGTGGAACTCATTATGGGTGTTGATTTTTGATTTAATGATTAAAGTTTGGTGGTTCCATTTGATATTTTTCCATATAAATAATACCTTGATTGGATTGATTGTTTGAAATAACTTTCAATTAATTTATGAAAACCCAATTGATACAATTTGGAATCATGATATTAATTAGAATGGAATTTCGGGGAAACCCCCCAATTTCAATGGAATTGAAATTTGGGGAGAACTTTGAAATTGATGGAATTGATGAGACAATTTGAGAATTGATTTTAGAAAATAGATTATATTTTATTAATGAAAACCTATGATTGTTTTTGTTTTGAAAAGGCTTGAATTTATGAAAAAATCATGTTTTGATTTTGAAAGTTAATTGGAGTTTTGAAAATGAAAATTGGGTAATTGAATTGTGAATTATGATTGATTTGAAATAAGATGATTTACCCTTTTTCAATTGATTGATTAAGCACATGTGATCCCAGGTAGTTAGTGGGTTATTTGGTAAAACCATGTTATGATGATTATTCCCTAGAAATTGAATGAAAACTCTAAGAAAAACCTAGTTTGTCAGATCTTATTCCCAATGGGATATTGATGAGACATATTTAGTATGAGCCTTAGGGGTGTGTTTAGATATATTATTCACAATCACTGATATGAGAAGTGTGGGGATCCTATAACTAAAAACTATCGTATCACAGGGAATATGACCATGGTGTATGAATAAATTATTTTTATATATATGTAATTTTTTATGAAATTGTTTTACTCATTCCTGTAAACTATTTTAAATAAAATGTTTATTTAATCCATGTTTGAAATGTTTCCATCATTTTGAAATGAAATCATGTTTTGTTTTAAATAGGAAAATATGTCACCATGTCCTATTTTATTTAAATTAAAAATGTGATTTGGTTTATTATTATGGAATCTATTATGGAAAACTTAGTGATACACTAATGGGCTTTATATCTCACACCCTACCTTTGAATTTGGGCGTTTGTATATTTCCTTCTTCCGGGTTTGAGCAAAGGGAAAGTTCCACTTAGAGGTAGTGGATATTCTTAATCCTTTGGGATTTGAGTGATGTTTCCTTTGGGATGTTTGTCTTTCTTCTAAGTAATTTAGTGATGTACTATTTTGGGTTTTTCTATACCTATTTGGTTTCTGGTACTTTCTCCTTTTGGAATGTTGATCATACTTAATTGAAACTTTATCTTCTATTGTTTTTTGAAAAATATGTTCCCTCTTTTACTTTGTATGATTACAGGTGATAGTCGCCAACCCATGGGGATCAGAAAAACTATTTGGTATATGTCAGTACTATCTTGGGTATCAGGGTACCAGGATATCTAGGATGGTTTGTGATAAAGTGGTATCATAGGTGTGGGTTAATTATCTTTCCTTGATGTTAGTATGTATTTTGGAATGTATCTTCGAGACTTAAGAGGTAGTTGTGAGAGTGTCTGGCCATATCTCATCATAACGAGCCTTTAAGTCACCATGTATAGTTTGGGAAAGGAGTCTTGAGGAATAATTTTATCTAATTATAGTCTTTTACCTACCTTTTATTTGGATAGGTTGACATCCATATCTTGATGTCTTATCTGATGGTATTGATTTTTCTATTGCTCTTTTTTGAGTTGTTGATCTAAGTAATCTTCTGATGTCTTCAATGTTATTTGCTGATGTTATATAGCATCATGCCTCTAAGAAGATGTGTGAATAGGAACCAGGAGGAAGCTACTGATGAACCATAGCAATCGAATACTCTTGTGTATCATAATATCGTTGGGATTATTGTGCGTTCTATCCAAATTTGGGATAAGAACCTACACTCATTCCCATTCGAGCTCTGGTTGTGGAACCTTAGAGGGATTAATCCCAAAATTGTGCTCAAGAGTTCCTTCACTATAATCCACCAGTGTTCCAAGGATCTAATAATTCTCAAGAGGCCAAGGATTGGTTGAGAAAGATAGGTCTTCTTTTTGAGTTCTTGGAAATTCTTTATTTGAGTAAGGTGAAATGTGCCACCTTAAAGATAAAAGGACCTAAAAGGAGATAGAAGGATACAATGGTGATGGTGAAGAAGTATGAGGGTTTAGAGTGGAAGGAATTCAGAGTTATTTCACTGATTAGTTCTATCCAGAGCCTATGGTGTCAGCTAAAGCTATGGAGTTTTTCAAACTCAAGCAGGCTGACAAGACCATGATGGAGTATGTGAACCGCTTTACCAAGCTTGTGTAGTTTTCACCAAAGATCATATTGAATGAGAAGATGAAGAATAAACAATTTTAGATGGGTCTTATACCTGATATTAGTCCTCATTATTTCTTACTAAAGCTCACCTCTTATGTTGATGCATTGGATAAGGAATTGATGGTTGATATTGACCTGGATGGTAAGTTAGGGTTGATGAGAGTTCTTTTTTCTTCCAGTGGAAGTTCTATGAGTTCCATAAAGGGAAATAGAAATCTTGATGAGTATCATGGTGGTTATCAATAGTAGGATTCTTATAGACCTCCTATAATTCTTGGTAGAGGCCCTTTGACTTGCTTTTGGTGTGGCAAGCTTGGGAATTTGAAATAGGTTTTCACTAAGGCGCCCAAGATTTGAAGCTCATGTGGATTCTCAGGTCACATAAAAAAGTTTTATTATATCTTTTCTACCCCACATAGTGTCATGGGATCACCATCACCAAAAATAACTATGATGCAATCATATGCCTCATGAACAAAGAGTCTTTTTCCACAGGTATTCAGAATGACGCTTCTTCACACAATGGAAGAGTCTTCATAGGAAACTGATATAGGTACAGTGACTGTGATAGGTATCATTAATATAGATTCATCTTTAATGACTGATTTATTTGATACCGGTACATCTCATTAATTTATATCAACTCGTATTGTGAACCTTTTAAATCTTCTTATAGATATTTTTTCTTATGTGATGGATATTACCGTACCCCTCAGAATGAAGAGAGAGCAAGGTATTTGTTGTACTGATTGTATTTTATCTTTAATATAAATCTAGCTTATCTAGAATTTTCTATTTCTCAAAATGAAACCTATTTATATCATTTTCTAGATGGATTGGATTATTGCTAATAAGGTCTGAATTGACTGTTATATTCAACGGGTATCCTTTAACACAACTGATGGGGTGTGTCGTATCTTTTTGGGAGAATTGGACCTAAGGTATAGTAGTGCCATGACTTATTATCTAGATTTGGGGGAAGTAATATTTGTTTTCTCTTTCTACCTAGAGAGGGAATATTTTAATGGTGATCTCCCTCTAGTTTTCATTTATTTTTCCAATGTTTTCTCTTCTAACTTCTCTGGTTTGCCACCAGTAAGAGAGGTAAAGTTTTTTTATTGATTTAGTTCTTGGTACTCATCTTTTATATATACCTTATTACTATATTAAACCATCCATGGATTGAAGATATGTTTGACCAGTTGAAAGGGGTGAAGTGGTTCTTAAAGATTGATCTTTGATCTGGTTATCACCAATTGAGAATAAGAGAATCTGACATTCATAAAATCGCCATCTCGGGAAGGTATGGCCATTATGAGTATCTTTTTATTTAATTTGGTATAACCAGTTCTCCTACAGTATTTATAGATTTAATTAATTGGATATTCCATGAGTATCTTGATACATTCTTGGTGGTATTTGTGGGTGACATCCTGGTTTACTCTAAGTCTGAGTAGGATCATGGTGTCATCTGAGAGCGGTTCTAAAATTTTTGAGACATCACAAACTTTATGAAAAACTATCAAAATGTGATTTTTGGATTCAGGAAGTAAAATTCTTGGGATATGTGGTTTCAGAACATGATAGCTCAGTTAATCCAAAAGAGGGTTAAAAGGTTATGGCATGGGAGAAACCGTATAATGTTTTTTAGATTCAGAGCTTCTTGAGTTTAGAGGGGTATTATCACTGGTTCATAAAGGATTTATCAAAGTTTTATTCTCTGATAACCTCTCTCACTCGAAAGGGGTGAATTTTTCTTGGGATGATAAATTTCAGGATTATTTTTTTGAGCTGAAATGACTTTTGACTTCTACGCCGGTGTTGACTCTTCCAGTGGTTGGGTAGGGATATGTAGTCTTTTTTTATACATCAGGTTCAGGTTTGGGTTGTTTTCTTATATAGGGTGATCATGTGGTAGCCTATTTCTCTCAAAAACTTATTCCACGTGAGAAGAACTATCCAACCCATGACCTTGAATTCACGGTTGTGATGCATGTGCTTAGGAGTTTTCAACATTACCTTTTTCAATAAAGGTTTTACATGTATTCTGACTATAATATCTTGAGTTATATCTTCTCTCAAAAATATTTGAATATCCAATAAAGGTATTGGGTGGATTACCTATAGTATTTTTATTTCAACATTTCATATATGCTAGGAAAAGGGAATGTCATTGTCGTTGCGTTGAGTAGGAAACTTCTGACCCAAGCTGTGAAGGAATAATTGAAAGTGTGGAAATCGATGGCACTTTTTGCATAGTTTCATATAGGAGTTTGGGAAACAGAGGTCAAGGTTATCTTGGCTAGTGTTCATCGAACCTATGATCTTCTCGATATGATTCTTCAAGAGCATCATCTTAATGATGAATTTTGTGGCATTAGAGACCCTATTTATGGTGGGGAGACTGTTGTTGAGTGGTCATTCTACATGGAGGGTATTCTATGTTTTTGGAATCAGTTTTTTGTTCCATTATCTATAAGGAAAATTGTGATGGTGGATTTCCATAATTCCCAGTGGGTAGTGCACCTAGGAACCAAAAAGATATTTTATGATATGTGGTGTTGATTCTGGTGGACAAGTATGAGATAAGGAATTGGTGATTTTGTATCTCATTGTTATACTTTTCAACAGGTCGAAGTTGAAGACTATATACCTTCAGTTTTGGTTTATCCACTTCCAGTGATGAAGTGGAAGTGGGATGAGATCTTTAAGGAATTTTCGGTTGGGTTACCACGTACCTAGATAAAGAAGAATGCGATATGAGTTGCGATAGACCGGCTGACCAAATCGGCGCACTTTATACCCATTCAGAATTCATCCAAAGTTGATCAGTTGGAAAATATCTATGTGAAAGAGATTTTTCATTTTCATGTAGTTCCATCAGCTATAGTTTCTAATAGAGATCCTTGTTTTGACTCTTCTTTTCTGCATGGTCTTCAGAAGATAATGGTATCTCAAGTTCATTTGAGTATGGTATACCATCCATAGATGGATGTCCGTATGGAGAGGGCTATAAATATTCTTGAAGATATGCTCCGTGCCTACATCCTTTATTTTTTTGGATCTTCGGATGATAATTTGGGACTGTTTGAGTTTTCTTATAATAATAGTTACCAGTCTATAGTCATAATGGATCCTTTTGAGGCCTTGTATGGATGACCTTGTAAATCTATGTTGTGTTGGTCGAAGATCAATGAATGTTCCTTGGTTGGACTGAGCTTGGTTCAATATATGTCTGCAAAAATTTAGTTGATTTTTTATATAATGTTGATGAAATATATCTGATACAAATATTATGTTGATATTCATCATAGACCATTAGATTTTTCAGTTGGTAACCAGGTGTTCTTGAAAGTTTCACCTCATTTAGGTCATTGATGGTTGGAGGAAAGGGAAGATTTCACATCATTTTGTGGGACCTTTTTAGTTTATTGAGAAGGTGTAGAAAGTTTCTTATTGTTTAGTACTTCCACCATATTTGACATCAATACATAATGTGGTCTATGTATCTCAACTACGAATTTATCTTTCTGGCTCATCTCATGTATTGAGTTGGGAGGATCTTAATATTGAGCCTGATTTATTCATGACTACGCATCTAGTCGAGATAGTTGATTCTGAGATGAAGGTACTTCATGGGAGGATGATACCTTTTTTCAGTGTACTATGATAGCATGGTTCTGATTTGCATGAGACTTGGGAGCATGAGGCACTAATGAGAGAGAAAAGGCATCATATCTTCAATATGGAAACTTATTAACCCGCTTTATAAGGATAGAAAGTTTCTATGGAGAGGAGGTTGTAACATTATATTACCAGTATTCAGGTACACCTCTTCCCTTATATTGATCATGTTTTAATTGGGTCTTGTTTAAGGGTGCTTCGGGTGGAATTTGGAAATTCTTGAAGTCTCTTTGTGATATGAACAGTTAGCGCATGGTATTCTCAAATCGTGTGTCACCCCAATGAAAATCGTGAAACCCTAGATAGTGGAGGTTTGAACGCAATTTGAAAAACCATGTGACCACCTAGTAGAAACTGTGCACCCTAGTATAGGGTTTCACTATTATAGAGCATGGTTTTTTCAACCATGCAGCCCTGTCCAGCTAACCGTGCACGCGGGATAATTTTATTCTGAAAATTTATTAAAATTTTCCTGATACCCCTTTGACATTCTTTCTCAACCCCAATTCAACCTAACTCAGATTCCTTGGTTGGAAAATCTCTCTAGGGTTTATTTTTTCACCTCCCAACCCCTTTGTTGATGAATCAAAGTGCTGGTGGAAGATTCCATCCCTCTCTAGTAAGTGGATCTCTTCTTATTTAATCTCTCTCGGTTTATCCTTCTTTCCTCTTTCAATTTTGATAGATCATCACATATTTGATGGAAATAAACTCTGTTTAAATATATATTGATTATATTTTTGGTTTATTGATCTCCATTTTCATCATTCTTCATTGGCGTAACCCGTTTTGGGTGTTGATTTCTTATTTCTTGATTAAAGTTAGGTGGTTCCGTTTGATATTTTTCCATATAACTAATACCTTGATTTCCTTGATTATTTAAAATAGCTTCCAATTAATTTATGAAAACCCAAATTGATATAATTTGGAATATTGATATGAATTTCTATGAAATTTTGGGGAAACCCCTCAATTCTAATGGAATTATAATTTATGGCGTATTTTTCAATTGATGGAATTGATGAGACAATTTGAGAATTGATTTTAGAAAATGGATTAAATTGTATTGATGAAAACCTATAATTGGTTTTGTATTGAAAAGACATTAAATTATTAAAAACTCGTGTTTTGGTTTTGAAAGTGAATTGGAATTTTGAAAAGGAAAAGTGGGAAATTGAATTTTGAATGATGATTGATTTAAAATGAGATGATTTTCCCTTTTTCAATTTATTTATTAATCACATGTGAGCATGGGTAGTTTGTGGGTTATTTGGGACAAGCATTCTAGGATGATTATTCCCTAGCAATTGATTAATGATGAAAACTCTAAAAAATCTAGTTTGGAATATCTTATCCCTAATGGGATGTTGATGAGTCCTATCCGGCCTGATTTTGAGGGAATTTTGTACACATATTAGTCGTGATCATTGATATGAGATGTGTGGGGATCCTATAACTAGAAACTATCATACCATAGGGAAGATAATTATGGTGTATATTTTGATTATTTTGATTATTTTGATATATATTTCATTTTTTATGAATTTTTTTTACTCGTGCCTAGTGATTTATATAAATTTTTTTACAAAAAATGTTTATTTAAGCCATGTTTGAAATTTCTTCCATCATTTTGAAATGAAAGCATGTTTTGTTTTAAATATGAAAATGTATCACCATGCCCTATTTTATTTAAATTGAAAGTATGATTTGGTTTATTATTATGACATATGTTATGGAACACTTGGTGAGACCCTACTAGGTTTTATAGCTCACACCCTACCTTTTCCTTCAGGCATTTGTAGATTTCCTTCTACCAAGTCCGAGCAAAGGGAAAGCACTACTTGTAGGTGGTGGGTTATCTTAATCCTTTGGTCTTAGAGTGATGTTTCCTTGGGGATTTTTTTTCTTTATTATTAGTAATTTTATGATGTATTGTTTTGGGTTTTTATATTCCTATTTGTTTTCTGGTACTATCTCCTTTTAGAGTGTTGAGCATATTGACTTGTATCTTTATCTTCTACAGTTTTTTGGAAAATTCATTTCCTCTTTTATCTTGTATGATGTCAGGTTTTGGTTTTCAACTTATAGGGATTGGGAATTATTTTTAGGCTATGTTAATGTTGGATCAGGTATCAGGGTACTAGGGTATCTGGGCTGGTTCATGACATATTGGTTATACCAAGTCCTTATTCCTAAATCCATTAAAATATTATATGTCGTGGTTATTTTCTATGATAATTTTATTGATAATTAGATGTAAAGACCACCGATTGTGGAATGTTTCTATATGAAACAACCAAAAAGGGTTGGTGACATCATAGAATGCTAATAAGGGTGAAAGTTATTAAAATCTAGTTCAAGATTAAAAGTAAGCAATAAGATCTTAAATTGTTCATTTGGAATGAATATTTTTAATGTGTCTACTAGAGGTTAGTGGGAGAGTCATTATTTTTCAAGTGAAATATGTTTGGTAGGATGAAATTAATTCCCTGTTTATTGACTTAAAGTATCAACCTAAGTTCTAGGGAATAGGATATACTGAGGTAGATCTAATGATTTCTTGGACTTATTCAATCATACATATAATGACAAGGTATTGAAAAATACAAGTTGGAAAATTTTGAGAGATAATTATTACCAAATTCACATGGAATAAATCTTTCCAAGAATACATGCATGGGCATAGGAGGAGATTAATATAGTGATTTGAATTTCATACACTTATGGGATGGATCAATCATGTATTTCATGATATATACTAGAAATGATATTGCCCACATAAACTTTATGGTAGGAAAATATCAGTTATATCCAAGAGAACTATAAGGGAAGAATTCAGAACTATCCAACAGTACTTGAGCAAGTACAAATGATATGTACCTAGTATGTGCATAGAAATAGATACTGGTTATAATGGGACACAAAATAGTTATCTTATAAGGTCAATATGATATAATATCGCATTTAGGCTAAATTAATGATCATGAAAAGATCATAAAATCCAATGGAATCCATATATACAAATACCAAGTTTGTTGAGGCTTCTATAGAAGCTAAGAAATAGTGTTTTAAATGAAATTATTTGTTCTAGTTCTTAAAATCACACCTAGTAAGTGAATTTTATCATGGTGATAATTATATTATTGGTACTAGATAAGATTTCAAGTTTTGATAGTGGAAAAAAATGACTACACTCGGGGATTACATCTCTTGGGGATTTTTACTCAAGGAGATGAGGTCTCACATGGCAGAATAAACATGTAGTGGAGATGTGGTAGACCCAACAACTAAATTCATGACTCATTAGAAACATTATTTTAATCATGTGAGAGATAAAAAATATGGTTATAAGTTTGGATCTATTGCAAGTGGGAGTGTTGTAAAAGTGAGTGCCCTAAACCCAACTTTATCAGTAATTTTCATTACCATATCATGTATATAGTGAGATATGCATGATGTACACTTACCATTTTAGTGAAGACATTTATGCATCCACTATTAAATGGTAATTTCCATAGATTATTTTTCATATCAAAAGGTTATAGTAGATCCTTGGCTATAATGAGAACCTCAAGATATTATGACATCAATCTTAAATATGTCCTATGGTCTAGATACATCATACAAAATGGACACAGTAAACATCTAGATATCAGGTGATGGGGGATCATAATCATTGAGACTTATTCTCATTAAGTTCACACTTAGTGATCTCTAATAGTTGAGATCATGAGGACAGACCCATCAATAGGAACACCACATGTTCTGGGTGTCATTGGATGTTCCTATCTATGAACATGTGTACCAGTATTCTAACATAAGATCATTATAAATGTGTGTTATTTGATCACATACTTTGATTCAATGAAAAAAAACCATGATAATGAAATCATGATGAGTTAGCTTGTGTTGATTGTGTCATCGGTGGTATGACATTGATTGGAAGTTCAAGATAGAATTTGTCACTTTCAAGTTGATGAAGTAATATCTCATACCAGGTTGATCAGAATGGTAGTACCTTTATTAATTTATGACCAATATAGTTGAAGGTAAGTCCATCCAGTTTGATCAAAAAATAATAAAACAAGAAAGGATGATGAAACAAGTGTGTGTCTTACTTTATGAGATATCTAATGAAAAATAGATTATATTACACAGTGTGTGTTTGTAGGTTGGTTTTTGTTGTTATGACTATTTATTGTCTCTTTAGGGGGCATGATGGGTTGTTATATTTCTCTCTTGGTCTATGAATACTATTCACTATTATCAAGATAAGGGCTTAGAGGGTCATACACAATAGTGTATTCAAGAATCTACCCTATTTTGGTGAATAGGTAAATAGGATATGGTGGGCCCCACCACTAGGGTTCAAGATTTGTCTGAGGATGTATGATCTCAAATGAATAAATAAATTCATATTATTTGAGTTTATAATAATTAGAAATGAATTTATTTATTAAATTTATTTACAAGTATTAAGGAAAATGCATGGAAAATATTAAATGAATGAATATTATTTTAATATTCAATATTTATTTAATATTTATGGGAACAGTTAGTTGAGTTAATGACTCGCTTTTATCACATAATATATTTATTATATTAAAAGTAATTGATAAATATATAGATGATATTTATGAATCATTCATTCAATCGTAATACATCGTTTATAGTTTATATAATGAGTAATAAATATTTGGGGGTTGGGGAACCTTTTTCGAGTAATTTCATAATTCACTATATATAGAAAGAGAGAAGCTCTTGCATTAAGAATATTCACTGCAAGCTCTTGATACCTTCTATCTCCTCTCCTTCTTTCTATAAATAGAAACTCTTAATCCAATTGATTGGATCAAGCTCTGCCTCAATCATCACAATAATGTTGATGTGGTGATTGTCGGGACATCGAAGGTGTCATCGAATCTCCATCCTATCACTTGAAATTCAATGATCGACGCTCCCATGGATTTTTAAAGCATGTTTGGGTGATCTAGATGAATTCAACATCATATTATTCAATAAATGATTACCAATTATGAATGGATGACAAACATGTGGCATCATATTAAACCAGGTATTTATGGTTTAATTTTTGTGCTGAAACTTTCTTCATGTGTGATCCTTAGGCTTAAAACGGAGTAGTGTGTCACCGGTGATGACATAGTTACATCGATTGCCGATGAAAAATTTTAAATCTTCGACACACCGATATCCACTACATGCCCCAATACCTTAATTATTATCAATTAATCTCATCAAATCTAGCCTTATAAATTTACAAGACTAATTTAATTTACTTAATATGGCGTCCCTCCCTAAGATTTTGTTTCATAAATCAATAATATCAATTATTATTATTTCAATATGACACTTTTATTATAAACAAAAAATTAGAATATTTAATTTTTTATCAAATTTCCAATCATATCAACCATGTTTAACAACCATAATAATAGATAGCACACTATCTGGTAAATTTTGTAGGCAACAAAACATATATCAAAAAGCATGTGGGAACACACCCCAAAATATTCATTCTTAAATATCAATATATTCACATGTGATAATAATTATGATTCATGTAATTTAATTAAATTATAATTTGTTAATATTCTTAAACCATGATAATTATTCTACATAAGAAACAATATTCTTTAACAAAAGAATAAAAAGTTTTTATATGCAACAACCTCTATTTTAATCATCTATTAATCAAGGTTGTTGGATAATTATCATCAATGTTACTGAATCATTTTAACATCATGGCATGTTATCATTTTTATTTTATCAAATAATAAATTAGTCAAGGTCATGTGATTATCCATTTCTCTCTCCTAGATAATTTCCATAATAATTATCATTATTCTACAACATGCAAATTCATATTTTATATTTCTTCTGATAATATTACAAATTATCAAATATTTATATCTACTACCCTAAACTTTTATTTCAATTATAGAAATAGGAACTACACATTAATAGCATTCTATAGCATAAAATGATATTATTCATCTTCTATTTTAATTTCCAGAAAGACAAAACAATAATAATCTACTCAGTACATTAATTATTTATGGTGAATTCTTTTATTCCAACTCATGGAATAACATTAATATTCACTACTTTTGATGAAATTTTCCCCTTCTAGTTAATTTATAGGATATTAAATATCAATTATCTATTGCATGAAATAATTTACCCTCCATTTAAAATTTTATAACTTATGAATCAGGAATATTAGGAAGATAATAGAGCATGTGATTTATTCCAACAATTAAGTTAAGTAGCAGCATGCAATAACAATTTTCTTCCTTGCATATTTTCATATTATTCAACAATCATTCATTTGATTCCTAAATTATTACCATCTTACGTTTAATCTCATCCATTTAATCAAAGAAGCTAAAGAATGATAATTTCACAATTTCACATAAAAATATGGAGAAGTCATAGATGGCCTTCCTAGATATTTCATTTCCAGTGTAAATTGTTGCACCTAGAAGTATGGAAGAGAGAGGGCTCTTAGAAGCTTGAAAACTTTAAAGAGGAACTCGATGGAATTTTTTAGAAGATTAGAAAGACTCAAAAGCTTGGTTTTTGGGTCATTGGAACTCAGGAGAAATAAGGGGGGACTCAAACGAGAAAAATAAACTCGTTTTAACATTCAAAGTCATCCCCCTAGATACTCCATATAATTTCTTATTGTAATTCACATAAATTCTTGTTAAATTTATTTCCATTTAATTTTCACTGTACCATCAGTTATGATCTCTTAATATATTCAAAAACCACTGATTTTCACATTAAATTATCTTTATTTATATTGAAAACACCTTACATGTGGTTTTGGGAGAGAAAATTGGATTTTTATAAAAAAAACTTGGTACCCTTACGTGGGAGGCAAGCGTTGTGTAAGGGTAATGTGTTTTTACCCTTACATAGATGGTTACCCTTATGTGGTAGCATAGTGTTGCATAAGGGTAACTTTTTATACCCTTATGCGGTGAAAGGAAATGTGGTTTGACCTTTACATAGGTATATTTTTACCCTTATGTAACTGATATTAAAACTAGATTACCTTTATACATGATCTGACCTACCTTTACGTGAGCCAGATAAGACCCTTACGCAGCCAGTTATAAAATTGGATTACCTTTATGTGAATATAAGGACCTTAGAGCTACCTTTACATGAATACCCTTACAAAAATCTACCCTCACGTGAGTACCCATACACATTCTATACCAATTTGGTGCTACCGTTATGCAACCATGGAAGGACCATCATGCAACCTATAAAAGGTGAAATTTACCCTTATGTAACTTCAAAAAAGTGTTAATTACCCTTAATCATGGCATAAAAACCATGTCTTACCCTTATATAGGAAGTATGAACTTCATTTTACCCTTACGAAAACCATTAAAAACATTCATTACCCTTATGAAGCTTCAAAAACATGCTTAAAGGTAAATATTTTATTGAAAATAATACTTTTTCAATTGAAAAAATAATAATAAAAGGATTTAATATAAATTCCAAATTTTTAAAACACCTATAAAATTAATTAAATAAGTTTAAAACTTCCAAAATAAATTCCAAATAGCCTTTTAAAACTTTTAAATTACTACCATAATTTGTGAAACCATTTTAAAAACACTTTATAAATTACAAAATCATTTTTTAAAAAACTTATAAAATTTATCTCAATCCACTAGACATTAAAAATGAGAAAGGAAGGATTGGGAATATTCTGAACCTTTACATTAGATACCTCTCAAACAATTATCATCCTCTAGAATTAAAACAAAATTAGGAGAGAGAGATAGAGAGAAGGAAAGGGGGGATCATTTTACCACCCCGTGAGATACCTCTCAATGTTATTGCTAAACTTGGAACACAACAACCACTCTAGAGGTTTAAGACATAAAACTACATGACACTTTAAAAAGAAACTTGTGGGGGAGATACCTCTCAAAAAAGAGCAAGTCCATTAATAAAACATTATATCAAGGGGAGAATCAATCTCATTTATCAAAATGAGATCAAACATCTTATCCAAACAAAAAAAATCTTTAACAACTTGGAATATTGAGCACACACATGTGACTCTTATTCCCAAGAAAAGTCACATCCAAGGCTACACAGATAACTGAAAAAACCAAAAATCAATTCATATCAATCAACCAACATTATAAAAGGAAACACATTCAGAACAATCATTTTGGATTGATTTAAACAGAAATCATAGAACTCTATTTGGGAGAAAACACCTTTATCACCATCTTTTCGTCAATTTCACTTATATATTCCATAAAATGAAAATCTATAAAAGCTTTTTTTTCGTTAATCATACTGGTTAAGGAGTTAAAAACATAAACATGTTTTCCAAAAGATTCATTTCTTTCTTAATATGCACCCAAACATTTCACATTAAAACTCGTTAAATTTTAAAAACCAACTGGTAAAATCTTTTCATAGTCTTTTGTGTTGATAATCTAACAGGTTAATAAAAATTCAAATAAAAACCCATTTAAATAATTTTCCATAACAAGGTATTTATCAAAATATTCCTTGAGAAAACACTTTAAATGCATTTTTCAAAACTTCCTTTTAAATAAAGAAAACTTCCAAGGATGACATACTCAAAGTAAATTTTCCCTTCCCAAAAACATTTTTTTAACATCAATCCTATGATAACTCATGTACATAGTAAAGTTACATGATTTCATCAAATTAATTTTCATTTTAAGTCATTTTTCTCAAAATCCACCCAATATTTTCCAAGACTTTGAAAAGGGTTTTATTTCACAATTTCATGAATTTCATTTCAAAAACCAACATAAAATGGTTTTTTTATTGAAAACCCATGTCTCTCATTTAAAATCATTTGTCAAGAGTCTCAAATTTGACATATGAAATGCAACGTAAATGAAGCATGTGGTTGGAACAATCCATTTTATCCAGCTTTAAAACTTCCCAAGTTTGTTAACAAAATGTTATTTTACCAAGGGGCACACTCATGAAAAATATAAAGAGGATATAATGACCCAATTTCCATTTACCATTCACCATAGGTGCAAGCCATTACTTTCAAGAGTTATATATCAACATCACATAAAATTTCTCAATCATCGCGTGCTCCAAGATAAATAGAGCTTCCACAAACATACAAATCAAAGGGACTCATGCACCACACCATGATATTATCTTCTTTGAAAAACACTGACTCACACACACATTTTAAAACGTGTTGTAATATAACACATCATGATGGATGAAGTGCTCTCTCTCTTCATATTCTCAAGGTTATAACATATGTAGACAGTATGAGAGAAATACCTTATGGGGATGTAAGCACACTGGGCCACAGTAATATCATAAAAAAAGCTACATGATCAACCCACAACATAGAAGAATTTAAATCCACCATAGAGAGAGTAATTAATACAAAACTATGAAAAAATAAATTAAATAAAACTTACAATATTCTCTTTTCCCCAAATTAGGGGCCATATAACCTGGAATGAGAGAAATGTGTATTGATTAAAACAAAGGAAGGCATAAAAAACTCATTCCCCTAGACCAAATCTTAACCAAACTAGACTCAAGAGAAGAGTATAATATGAACATGATGATAACAACCCCTCCCCCCAAATCAAAAAAGGGACTGAGGAGAGAATAAACAGTGACCCCTTCCCATACCAAACAAGGGACCAAGGAGGGAGTAATAGAATGATATGAACAAGGTCAGAGAAACTCATTCCCTATACCACATCTTCATTTCAATACCATGCCTGAGGAATGAGTTATACTTATCATCTGTGAAGGAAATTAGATGTGGGTTGGAAACTAAAAGTATTAGGTGATACAAATGATCATGTCTCAAAGATTTATTAGGTGGGTTTCAATCAAAATAATAAGTTTTGTGATAGTGGGTTCCCTGGACCAAACTAAATAGTATTTTTCGATTATCATTTCATGTATACATCTAGATATGCATGATGTACACTTACCATTATAGTGTAGACATTTACACATCCACTATTTAAATGGTAATTTACATAGATTAATTATCATATCAAAATGTTATATTAGATCCAAGTCTATAATGAGAAACTCAAGATACTATGAAATTAATCTTAAATATATGTACAATGGTCAAAATACATTATACAGACTGGACACAGTTGATGTCTGGCTACCAGGTGTTAGGGGATCATATGCATTGAGACTTCTTCTCATAAAGTTTGCACTTTTTGATCTCTGGTAGGTGAGATCATGAGGATAGACCTGTCAATAGGAACACCATGTGTTTTAGGTGTCATTGGTTGTTCCTATCTATAAACATGTGTATTGGTCTCTTAACTTGAGATCATTATCAATGTGTGTCATTTGATCGTATATTTTAATACAAGGTAAAAACCATGATAATGAAATTTTTGTGAGGTAGCTTGTGTTGGGTGTGTCATTAGTGGTATGGAATTGGTTAAATGGTCAAGATAGAATTTTTCACTTTTGAGTTGAGGAAGTTATATCTCGAGGTTGATTGATCAGAATGGTAGTACCTTCATAAATCATTGACCAAGATTGTCATAGGTAAATTCATCCAGATAGATCAACAAATAATAAATCTAGAAAGGACGATGACACATGTGTGCATCTTGCTTTATGATATATCTAAATACAAAGAGATTATACTACATAGTGTGTGTTTGTAGGTTGGTTTTCATTGTTATGACTATTCCTCGTCTCTTTAGGGGCTTTGATGGGTTGATAGACTCCACTCTTAGTCTGTGAATACTATTCACTACTATCGAAATAAGGGCCTAGAGAGTCACACACAATAACATATTCAAGAATTTTTCCTATTATGGTGAATAGGTATATAGGACATGGTGGGCCCCACCATAGGGTCCGATGGTTGTCTAAGTTATAGATCACTGATGAATAAATAAGTTTATTATTATTTGAGTATTGAATAATTGGGTTGAATTTATTTATTAAAATTATTCATGAGGTATTTAGTGAATATAGGAAAAATATTATACGAACGAATATTATTTTAATCTTCTAGATTCATTTAATGGACTGAAAATTATTTTTTATTGAGAATAACCCCCTTTTAAGGGATGAGAGGGAACCCATAATGATATCATTGACTTAAACAATAAAAGAGCCCCAACATACCAAAGGCTCAAGATCACAAACAACCAACACTACAAGAAGGAAGCTCCACCCAGCAACAAAAAACATTAAGTCCACTTTCCACTGTCTTAGAGCTGAACGACTAGTTGTCCCGTGTGAAAGCGCATGGGCCTGGTACTGATGGCTGAATCCATACCCTCTCAAACATCCAATTCCTAAAAGCCATGAAACAGCGAGAAGCCATTTCCCTGCACCTCATCTGGAACAAACTTCTTGTAGACAATTAATTACTGAAACCCTTGAGCACCGGACTCCATTTAGACTGCAAATCACTGCTAGAATCGGAACCAAATACCCCGTCGCATCCGCAAGATACCCTACTACACCATAATGCAGCAAACCGGAGAGGAAGACGATCCAGGGAGAATGAATATGAGACTTCGTCACCCAGGACTGGAAGCCCCACCCGCACCTCGAGGGAGCTTCTTCGTTGAGAGAAACCGAGCAGATCTGAGGTCGCAACGCCTCTCTAGGCTTGGAGCGGGATAGATCAAAACCACGGAGGAACACTCACTGGATTCCAAACTGGCCAAACCGCGGGATGTAGAAGGGACCTGTGGGGAAGGAACAGGGCACTCCGATGACGACATCGGTGTAGGAACACCAATGGAGCATCCAACCCATACCCATCAAACGAACCTAAAACCTAAAAAAAGGAAAGGACGTGAGAAATATAAGGGGGAGGTAATGCTGATGAACCACCAGCTCGATGATGAGGGCTTCGCGAGCCTCCCCCCTCTGAACACCGCTGTGGAAAACCCTAGAACACCGCGGTGTGAGAAACCCTAGAACGCCGCCTCATCTAGATTCATTTAATATTAGTGGGAATTAGGAGTCAAGTTAAATGACTAGGTTTTATCATGTGATATATTTAATATATATTATAGGTATGTGATAAAATATAAATAATATTTATGATGTGGTTTAGTTTTTCGTAATTATTTATTTATTGCTTATTTATTTCTAGGAGCCGAGGAACCCTTTCCGGGTATTTGTACCACCCACTATATAAGCAGGAGAGATGAGCTAATTTCAATGCATTATTCATTCCAATGAATGATAGTCTCTCTCTCCTCTCGCTTTCTAAACATAGAAAGACTCTCTCTGAGTGTTTGATCCAAGAACACCTTTGACGGATCAAAGGCACGGGATCGAGGTGATCATCACGATGTCGAAGGATTCATCAGAGATCTGTGATAGCAACCCTAATTAGATGAATGATGAGAACAAGGAATCTTGGAGTATGTGTGGATGATCTAGAGGGGTTTGAATTCGGATCTTTCGAGCAATGATCATCGAAGATTACCTATCATCAAGAACGCTTTGTTTCAAACAACATATGTGTTTAGTTTTCATTTTTGTGCTTTGAATAATTCACATGAGATCCTTGGACCTCTAACAATACTTGGATCGCTAGAGACGACAAGTTTTGTCACTCTTATGATGAAAAAAAAATTAAATCTCTAATCCATCGGCTTCCTCTACGCACCCCAGTACCAATAATTGGTATCAAGGGGGGTCTTATGAATTTTGAGTGAAGAAAAAAAATAATTTGCATTAAATTAAGCAGAGGTTTTAAATTCAGTTATATTGCAGTAGACCCCGCATCGATCTGATTTTGGATGATCAAGTTATGGTTGTCTAAAATTTTTAATATGTATCATTTTTCAGTTTACGGGTATTAAAATTTTAAGAATGATATATATATATAATTTATTGTGTTCTTGTTTTTCTGTCGTTATTCATTAACACTTAACTATTTTGGCTGAGGTTTTGGTCGAAACAGCGTTATCCAGTGCAGGGATAGATTCCACTGATTGTGGAATTAATTAAAATAATAATATAATTATTATATGAAAAGACTATGTTAATAGTATTTGGATTTTTATTATGGGCCAATGACCCATGTGGAATCAATTGTACACCGATTGGAAAAAAGAAACAAAAAATATATATTTAAAAAAAGTCTTTATTTCACAAGGCGATATGACTTTGAGGAAAAAACATTTTGATTTAAAAAAAGGGTTGTAAAATTTATTTAAAAAAAATAAAAGGTCAAGAAAAAAGTGGGTCATTTTTTTCTTCCCCACGTCACGCATGTGCCACCCCCCTCCCCTCGGTGTCGGCTCCTCCTCTACGTGACTGAGCTGCTCCTCCCCCTCACTCAGCCAACACTAGCGGCGGACGCCTCTGTCAAGCATTTTCGGCAGCCGCAGCCTCCACTGCCATATGCGGACCTCTCCGAAAAACCTTGTCGCTCGGTAATTCCCTGCCTGATTTTCCCTTTTCCAGTTAGGTTACCTGTAATTTAAATCAGGATCTTCCCATCCAGTACAGGATTCGACGGATCCTCCTAAACCAAAACAGGTCAGTGCGGGTCTACTTGGCCCAGAACAGCCTCGTAGAGGCTCTGCCCAACCTGGAATGGGCCTGTGCGGAGTCGTCCCAACCTTCTTGGTCCCTGCATGGAGTTTCGGGGCCCAAAAAAGTTATATAATCATATGTATGTTTGTTTTATTTATTTAATTCATTAATTATTTAATTTTGTGTGATGAATGTAATTAAATAAAATGGTATGTGCATCATCATTTCTTCTCGTTTGATATGTATAAGGATCTGTGTGCTCAAATAAAGGTTAATTATCTATATTTTGTTCTCCCAAGACCCCCTCACTTGTGTTCAAGTATTTTTATACTCTGATGATGACAGTGTAAGATGCAGATAACAACAAGATGAAGCAAAATTATGATGAGAAGTGGTCACACTGGATGGGGACGAACTGCATCATGAGTCAAGCTACGAGTCAGGTAAGATTCCCCTAGGTTATGGTCGATCCATTAAGTTTAAATGGATCAGACAACATTAGATGCTCAATACCAGTTGGGTATTTATTTCATTTATGCATTTGTTTATTATTTTATCTATTTTCATGACAATGGGAAACACATAAAATAATAAATGAGAAAAAATGCATAAAAAGCAATGAATGTTTTTTTATTATTGTTCAGTTGTGAGCGCAACAACATAGTATGAACAAATTAATAGAAATGGATGACATTTGTCGAGGAAAATATAAAAAACCCTCAAAGAAATATTAAGTCACAAAACGTCTTCTATCATTTGAATTTGAACAAAATCAAGTGCATGGGGTGCTCGATCAGCCAAAGTTGAGGGTGCCTACTACTACCGGGTAGTTCTTATGAGAATGATGGGTTGACATAACTGAAGTTGGTAGGAAAGTAGTAACACCTACTTTGTTTAAACTTTATAGGTAATCATTGAGTAAATAATTTTTATGATTTTAGAAGTTGGGACTTCACTCAAAAAATCAAGGATCTGCAAGTTAATGTGGTTGTCCATAAAAATGTCTACCTTTAACTCTCCAAGTAGTGGCGTAACCAAAGATTTTAGACTATAGGGGGGAGGTTCAAGGATCCTTTCCACTAGAATACTCAAGAGATAAAATATTTTGATTATACTACAGATATTTTCTAGAGTTTGATAAAAATAGTGGGCGACATTTAATGATTTAATTAATCAATCAATAATGTCTAAATCGGTAATCAAGATAAGAGTACTAATCTGCTCAATTTATTTTTGTAGAAAATGACATGTAATACCATAAGTACACTATGATAATATTTGAAAAATTCAATGTCCTATCCAGCATGAGTTTCCAAAGAGTGGTACAGGCGCATGCACACAATACTACAATATAGGAAATTCAAGGTGCTGCTGTCCCCAATACCTGTTAAGCCACCTCAAGAAGCAAGGGTGTAAAAATGCTTACAGGAGACTCATGTATGACGCATATGATGGTTATTTAATAATGTTATCATCAACGTCTGATGTTAGTTGTGGTTACAATATCGGGACATGGATTATTACATGTAGTCTCATCTCCAAGAAGCTTGTGAGGAGAAAGAGAAACGCAGATATGAATAGGTGATGATTACACTAGACATGTGTACATTGAAAATGGATCATGATCTTTCAATAGATCATTTTCTCATATCATTTTCACCCATTTACTCCAGTATGGAGAAAACACTTTGTTGTCTATTAGGTAAGGTTTTCCAAGTAAATGAGAGCTTAAAGAAAGCATAATCTTTAGTTATTATGGTGAAAAAGTAGAAAGACAAGGTGAAAATTCCAATGGAAAGAATGATGCTAAAGGAACATTCACAATTTCCTTTAATAAAATGAGGTTGGATATTAAATAAGAAGATATTTTCTTCATATATCATGAAATAAATCAATGAAGTTCACAAGAAATGAACTTAATCAAAGAAGCAAGTACTCGCTTCTTCTTCAGGTATATTCATCAATTATTTGTAATGTTTTTTTAATATTTTTTGGGTATTGAATACAATATTCCTATAACATATGTTTATTTGAATATAGAAATAAATTAAGTATAGAAATGTTACAAGTAAGGTGTGCTCTCCAAGCAGCTGAGAAAGGGTGGTTCCTAAGTCAGCTGTAAGAAGCACACAACTTCTAATTGTCAATTAAATGATTCTAGTTGAACTTCTATTGAGTATTACCAAAACATTAATCTCAAATGTCCAATGGACATAAGGAGATGTTATTTCAGTTTAGGAATGAATGTTGTTTGTGGTGTTTAATATGAAACCAATAGTTCAATGATACATAAATCATTAGAAATAGGTGATGAATATAAAATGTAAGACTTATATACCTTGTTGTGGCAAGATAATACTTTTTCAAGAAAAACTAAAAGTGGGAATCAAGGGTATACCCAGTATGGTATTTAGACTCAGTGGAGCTAAACACCTTAGGTATTATCAACCTATATACTTAATTATTTTGGAAAAATATACCTTTAGAAATAAAGGTAAGGCACAAAGCTTTCAGAATTAGTTCAACTAGAGAGCGTGGACTATTCCAAGGGTAATCTATAGGTATATTCATATACTTCATAAGATTCCTTTAAGTTATTAAGGAATGTGAAAGTGAAAGAATGTATGTGCATGGTTAGGAGATATGAAGATATGAAGATATGAGTTTCTTAAAGACCGTGTTTCAAAGAATATCTTGACCAATCATTCATCGATCATTATAATATAGTGTGGAGTAATTTATAAATGCACATTACCTTATCCACATTAGAGCTATGATGCTAAGAATGAGGATCAATGACGAGTCTTACATGTTAACATTGATCAAAAAAATGTAGCGTGGAGTAATTCCTAAATGCTCATTTCCTTATATACATCAGACAAGATGTAAATAAAAGGATTATCATTGTTGCAACTTATATTCATTATAGAGACTTCCATTATGCATTGAAAAAAACGGTGTTATCCCATAATCATATGACAACTATCATGAAAAATGGATATCATATGAGTTATAATATGATGGAAATCCATTATGTCATAAGAACATGTGTTTAGATGTAAAGAGTTTTTTAGGACATAAACAAACTTGTGTCAAGAGAAACACAATGTGCATCTAAAGTAATTTTATCCTAAAGTTTTCTAAGGATATTACAGAAATTTCTATGATAGAAAAGTGATAGTCAAGTTATAGACTATATTTCTATAAAAGGGTGCATATATGTACTTGAGATAGTGGGAGAAAGATTGGATTGGCTTTAGTTAATGAAAAAGATACACAAATAGTTGGAATATGAATGAATTCCATAAGATGTGTGGAAAAGAAATATTCCATAGACACATAATATGTAATAAGGGTAAAACCATGGTGATGGTTTTATAATCACCAAGGTTGGTGATAAATTATTCATTGAAAATAATAATTCCTATAAGTAGGCAGTATATAGAAATTAACTAAAATTGACAATATCAATTAAAATTCAATAATGGATTCCATGTATAAAAATATAGGGGACTTATTATTTTGAATACTACAGTGGGTATTCAAGTGAGACAATACATGGATGGTACAAGTGTGGTGTCAATAAGGCTTGATTGGAAAACCCAATCCATTATGCCTAAATCCATTAGAATTTTACTTATCATAGCTAATTTGTATGAACATTTTATTGAGCATTGGATGTCAAGGCCACAAATTGTGGAAGGTGTCTATACGACACAACCATAAAGGGATGGTGACACCATAGAATGCCAATAAGGTGTGAAAGTTACTAAAATATAGATAAGTATTAAAGTGAGAAATAAGATCATAGAATATTCATTTGTAATGAATCTTTGTCATTTTTTCTACCAGAGGTTAGTGGGAGCCCCATTGTTTTCCAAGTGAAATGTGTTTGGTAACATATGGAAAACAATTGTTGGTGTTGCAGTTAGTTAAGAACGAAATGAAAGTATCTCTCTATAGATTGACTTAGAGTAGCAACCTAAGTTCTAGGAAATAGGATCTATTGAGGTAGATTTAACAGTTAATTAGACCTATTCAATCGTATATATACTGACAATGTATTAAAAAATACAAGTTGTAACAATTTGAGAGAGAATTGTTTGCAATGTCACGTGACATAAATCTCTCCAATAAGACATGCATGGTCATAAGAGTAGATTAAATTGGTGAGTTGAGTTCCATATGCTTCTAAGATGGATCAATCACATATGACATGTTATGTACAAGACATGATATTTCCAACATAAACTTAATGGTAAGAAAATATCAGTTATATCCAGGAGAACTGTAAGGGAAGAAGTCAGAATTATCTAATTATACTTGAGTAAATATAAAAGATATGTACTTTATATGCTAAGAGTAAAGAATGCTAGTTTTCAGGGGATGCAAACTAGTCTTCTTTGGATCAATATGATCTAATATCTTAGTTAGGATAAGGTAGTGAGTGAGACAAGATCATACAAGCTAGTGGTATCCATATATACAAATACCAAGTACATCGAATCTTCTAAGGCAGTTATAGAAGCAGTGTATAAAATGCAATAATTTGTTCTAGTTCTTGGAATCACAGCTAGTGAGTAAAGTGTTATCATAATGTAAATTATGATACTCTTACTATCCAAGATGTCAAATTTTGATAGTGGACAAAAGGAATGCACTCGGGGTTTACATATCTTGAGAATTTTTACTCAAGGAGGTGAGGTCACACATGGAAGAATAGCCACGTAGTGGAGATGTGGTAGACCCTGCAACTAAATCCATGACTCGAAAAAAACATGATCTTAATCATGTGAGAGATAACAAGAATGGTTAGCAAGTTGGCTCTAGTGAAAGTGAGAGTGTTTTAATAGTTGGTTCCCTAGACCCAACTAAACAGTACTTTTCGATTACCATTTCATGTATACAGTTAGATATGCATGATATGCACTTACCATTATAGTGTAGACATTTCTGCATCCACTATTTAAATGGTAATGACCATAGATTAATTTTCATATCAAAAGGTTATAACATATCTCAGACTATAATTAAAACCTTGAGATACTATGACATTAATCTTAAATATATGTTCTATGATCTAGATACATCATACTGACTGAACACAGTTGATGTATGACTATCAAGTGTTGGGGTCTCATAAGAATTAAGACTTATTCTCATGAATTTCACACTTGGTGATCTCTGGTAAGTGAGATCATGAGGACAGGCTCGCCAATAAGAACACTACATGTTTCGGGCATCATTGGTTGTTTCTATCTACAGACATGTGTATTGGTCTCCTGACTTATGATCATTATCAATGTGTGTCATTTGATCATGTACTTTGATGTAAGGCAAAAACCATGATAATGAAATCAGGGTGTGGTAGCTTGTGTTGGGTGTATCATTAGTGGTATGGTATTGGTTGAATGGTCAAGATAGAATTTTTTGCTTTCGATTTGAGTAAATTATATCTTGGGCCTAGTTGATTAGGATGGTAGTACCTTCATAAATCCTGGGCCAAGGTAGCCGGAGTTATATTTTTCCAGATATATCAAAAAACAATAAATATAAAAAGGATGATGACACAAGTTTGTGTCCTATTTTATGAGATATCTAAAGAGAAGGAGATTATATTACACAGTGTGTGTTCGTATGTTGGTTATTGTTGTTATGACTATTCCCTATCTCTTTAAGGGCCTTGATGGGTTGTAAACTCTTCTCTTGATCTGTGAATACTATTCACTACTATCAAGATAAGGTCCTAGCGGGTCATAAATAATAGTGTATTCAAGAATATGTCATATTCTGGTGAATAGGTATATAAGATATGGTGGGCCACACCATAGGGTCTGAGAGTAGTCCAAGTTATCGATCACCGATGTATAAATAAATTCATTATTATTCAAGTATTGAATAATTGGGTTGAATTTATTTAATAAAATTATTCACAAGGTATTTAGTGAATTAAGGAAAAATATTATATGAATGAATATTATTTTAATATTTGATGTTCATTTAATATTAGAAAGAATTACGAGTCGAGTTAAATGACTCTGTTTTATCATGTAATATATTTAATATATATTTTATTTATGTGATAAAATATAAATAATATTTATGATGTAGTTTAGTTCTTCATAATTATTTATTTATTTATTATTCAGTGGGTGTTTTATTTTCAGGGGTCGGGGAACCCTTTTCGGGAATTTGTACCACCCACTATATAAGCATGAGAGATAAACTCATTTCGATGTGATGTTCATTCCAACGAATGAAAGTATCTCTCTCCTACCAATTTCTAGAGAAAGAAAGTCACTCTCTAAGCGTTTGATTTAAGAATGCCTTAGATGGATCGAAGGCATGGGATTGAGGTGATCATCGTGACGCCAAAGGATTCATCGAAGCTTCACGCTACCACCTAGAATTGGACGAATGGCGAGCATGTGGATTCTTGGAGAATGTGTGGATGATCTAGAGGGATTCATATTTGGATCCTTCGAGCAACAATCGCTGGCGACTAGCTGCAGTCGAGCACGCTTCATTTCGAACAAGGTATGAGTTCAGTTTTAATTTTTATGCTTTGAATAATTCATGCGAGATCCTCAGACCTCTACCGGGGCTTGGATCACTGGAGATGACAAGTTTCGTCACTCTAGTGATGAAAAATAAATAAATCCCCTGCCCACCGGCTTCCGCTGCACGCCCTGATACCAACAACAAGGAGGTTTCCCTACACCCATTTTGAAGGGATAACAATCGAAGAATGAAAATAAACCTAGCCATTCACTTCAAGAAGATAAAAATGGAAGGGTTTCATTCTCAACAATGCAATTCAAAGGCCTCACCACACATCAAGAGTAGAGCTCAAAAATCCCATAACATAGGGAAAACATCACCAACCGAAAAACCACCCCTCTCGAGGTCGAAGAAAGAAACTCAGCCTGGAAACTAATCTTAGAACATCCCCTACAAAATAGCCAACTCCTCATAAACTCTGAGGAACAAGAACCACCATTGTTGAGATGATCCACACAGCATCATCACAACCAAAAAAACTCAATGCTCAGTCTGGACATAATTCAAGCTAAAGGTTATCACTGCATCCTCCAGCCAAACCAATATACCACAATCTGAAATGGAGCCTTTGGACTTCTATAGGCTCTGGTGCTGGAACTCTCAAAGTTTCCTCCAAACATCTTCATTGTCGTCCTCCACTCTACAGAGATTTGCTGACATGTCTTATTGAACATCATCGACAGGAATCTGATGAGGATGTCGACCTGGAGCCACTCCTAAAAAATAATAAATGTTAGGGACTCCTAACAAAGAACACGAATTATTTAAGGTTAATTAATTACATCATTTTTAACTTTTCCCATTGTATACCCCATTCAAATATAGGTGCATACAAGCATGATGCATGATCCTTTCTTAGGTCTCTACCCCACAAGAAACATCAATTTTCTTAGCATATTCAGTAAACTTGAAGTTCATTATGTCGGATCGGGGGGCGCTTAAAATCTCATGTTGTAGTTGATCTTCGTTATTTATAGCAAGTAATGAGCTCAGGTGACATTGTTTCCCTACCAACCCATGCATCCTCACTAGTTCCTAATTCCAAACTTTATCTTGTCTCTCAACCATCACCTCTGATACCACTCTGACATGACCACCTCCCCCCAAAGGCACCCCTCATGGGCCAAAAATGAGAGAAGGGAGATAATGACACCTGAAACCCACATCCAATATGCCACGTGTTGAAAATAAGGACTGAGGGTATAACATACACATAGATGGGAGGCATTGCCTTTTAAGATATGAGAAACGAGATAGATAAGATAGAAACAACCATAAAACAACTCCTGCTCATAAAAAATAGTCCCAATACATGATATGAATGTAATTTCATACAATTGAAACAACTGAAAATTTAGAAAAAATCATCAATAGTGACCAAAAAACTCCAACATATGTTTAAAACTCCTCAAACTATAAATGTACAGCTCAATCACCAACCAGCCCCTATTGACCTAAAAACTGTTTATATATACATAGAGTGAGCATAACATGTACACTCAATAGGATCCTCCCTGAAACCTATCATACAAAATGTGAAAGAAGCATATTAAAGCCCAGTGAGTAAAAAAATGAAACTAACTCATCAAATAAATAGGTTTTCTATTATTTTTCTCATCCTCTCCATGGATATCTCTCACCAAGTATCGCATACAAGAGATCATATAATATAATAACAAAAGAGGGTACCCTACTATCACTTCCCCACTAGTTTTCCACTCTGCCTCAACATCACACGTCTTGAGACATCTCTCTCCAAAAGCCAGCCTGAAGACACCTAGGCTAAATCAAGATAGCCTGAAGACACCTGGGCTAAATCATGCACCTCGTGCATCACATCTTCTCATCATCCCAAACACATCTCCATATAGTAACTGAGTAGTTTTTGGGATCCATTGTATCCCGTACATCATGTATTATACCTCAATTCATCATAACCAATACATGGCATGCCTATAATAATTCAAATGATACTATATTTGTAGATACATGTGTGTGAAAATAACTGCAATCCATTATAGTCCTCTACACACATATATCAGTAAAGATAACTAAGTAGTTTTCGAGAGCCACCACAGTCTGTACATCGTGTTTTGTACCTCAATCCATCATAGTTCATGCACAACATACCTATAATAACCATTATGATACTATATCTGGAGAAATATGTATGTGAAATAACCAAAAGTCATTACATCCCTTTACATATGTATGGGGAAAGATAACTATCGTGCATAACAACACATAAAACTACCAAGAGAAGATAGTAGGGTCATAGGGGGTAATTGATAAAAAACAATTTTATTAAATATTTTATTGATAATAAATGGTATAATCTCCTCATATTATGTTCAATATTTTTTATTTGTAAAATATTTGGGATTATATTATTCATTTGAAAATTTGATGAAAATTTCAGTTTTGACCTTTAAAGTGAACTGTAGTATTGTGGCCATAAATATTTTTATATGTATTATTTAAACTTAAAATTTTGTAATTGTGTTCCTGACTTAATTTTATACAACTTTCATTCAAAATATCTGATCTAAATCATGAATTTTATTGGATTAAATGGGTCATGAAGTTAAAGATGGACTGGACTCACTATATTGGACACCACTTCAGTATTTGGGTCATAACTTCTTCATATGTGCTTGTATTGGGCCCAAATTGGGAGAGAAGATCAAGAAACAAATTTATAACAAATAATCTTTATGGAAGGAATTTTGGTTCACGTGTTTTGGTAGTAAAACGGGTGGTGCAAGATGCCCTAAATTATTTGTCTGAATTTCCTCATTCACACTTGAAACCTCTTATAAACCTAGTCTACCCTCCAATCTATAAACATGTATTTTTTTCATTTTTAGGGGTAGGGACATGCCTTAGAGGATTAGGAGTAGAGGATAAGTGGTTATTTTCCATTTCAATTCACCATTGTAGGAAGGAAGCTATCAATCTAGGATCCCCTCCAAAATGCTCTTTTTTCTTCTTCTTTGTTGTAATGTTTTTATTCTTGAAAAAAATATCTTATTTCCTCTTCTATTTATTCTATTTTATTCAATATTATTCTTATCTACTCATCCTATTTGGTCTGGAAATCAAGAGTAGAAACGTTATTGGGTTATACCATTTCCATGACCTTTGCGAATGCAAAACGTTTTTACGATGACTACACCACCCATGGAAAAGTAGTTTTTCTTAGTAATTGATCTATCTCTTACCTTATTAATTTAATTATTTTGAATCAATAAGCTACTATAATTCACATAATATGATCCATGAGTTTATTTTTTAAATTAGAATAAACTGAGGAAGCAATTGAACAATTAGCACAAAACATGCGAGGTTGAATGATGTGTGAATTGTGATAGCACAATCATAATCAGTGAAAAAAAACAACACAAGATCAATTTTTAGAGTTCAAATATAATCCCTAAACTCAATTAATCCTCATTTCCGTAATGTATATTTTCCCTAATTTACCATTGATCATAATATAGACTTATAACTTCAATCAAAGCAGGGTGCTACGATTGCATGTTTTAAAGCTAGCCTATGGTTTAATTCACTTCATCTTTGCAGTAAGTTAATTCTCATAGGGTTCGGGGGTTAAAAAATTAGGGGATCATAATTAAGTGGATGTTAATTTAAGTGATAATGATTAATAAGTGAAGAGATAGAGTTAGATCGATAATGATTTCTAAAAATAGCTTTCAAAAAAATATCTTCTTGTTGTGTTTTCACAATCTCATTTCAAAAACAAAAAGAAAAAAATACTATCTTTTTCCGACATAATTATTCTAGTTTTATAAATGATAAATACCCCCCCCCCCATCCTTTTAAGTATTGTGTTTATGTTATTTTATTTTATTTTCAAAATAACTTTAATTTTTTGTTTTAAATTACTTCTTCCTTTGAGAGATGACCTTGGTCAACCACTCTACTACACCTAAATATCCTAAAACCGAACATTATTTGAGGGTGCCCACGACATCGCCTTTCAAATTGGAGTCTTTTTCGGGGAGGTAAGTATTTTCTTCAACTAATTTAATGTATTTGTTTACTTTTATTCTATCCTTTTGTTTTCTCTTGTTTCTTCCTTCTTTCCCCAATATCAATTTTTCTTTTTCTTATTTGTTTTTACTTCTTTTTTTTGTACCATCAATTTAAACTTCCTCTATTTTTATTATGGTCCAATTTTCATCATTTCTTTTTTATTTGATTTATGACACGAAGTAATTATGAGGATCTCTTAGATCTAGAACCTGAGATTGAACGTGGCCTTAGGGCTCGAATCTGAAAATCTCAATCTACAGAAAGTTTCAACATTCAACCAGTTTGAGAATTCCTCCATTCCAAAAACATTGAATTTGAAAGTAATTCTAATTCGAACATAAAATCAGAACCAATGGCTGCAAATAATAACAATGAACTTAATAGAACTATTTGAGAATTGGTTTCACCCAATATTAACTATCAACCAAATTGTATTGCATACCCAAATATTGAATCGGACTTTGAATTAAAATCTGGATTGATACACCTCCTTCCAAAATTTCATGTCCTCTCTAGAGAGGATCCCAACAAAAATTTATAAGAATTTAATGTGATTTGATCAACCTTAAAACTAAGAAATTTCTCTGAAGATCAAATAAAACTAAGAGCATTCTCATTCTCACTTGATGGAACTACAAAATATTGGATGTATTATTTACAACCTAAAGATGTAACATGTTGGAATGATTTAAAATGTCTTTTCTTGCAAAGATTTTTTTCTAGTGTCGAGGAACACTTCCATTTGAAAGGAGATATCAATGATTAATAAAGCACAAGGGGAGTCAATGTATGAGTACTGGGAGTGATTCAAGAAGTTGTGTTCAAGCTTCCTGCATCACCAAATCAATGAGAAACTCCTCATCCAATACTTCTATGAAGGACTGACACCTATGGAGAGAAGCATGGTGGATGTCGCGACTGGTGGGGCATTGGTCGATAAAACACCAAAATTTTCATGTGTGTTGATCGATAAGACAACACAAAACTCCCAACAATTTGGCAATCGAGGTAAACGACATTCATCTTCTCTTGAAAATCATTTAATTAATACCAAGTTGGAAGAATTGACCACTATGGTGAGACATATTTCCCTGGATCAAAAGATATCCCAAACCACACCTTCAAGGCCTTAGGCATTTGCACTGAAACAGACCACCCAACTAACTGTTTCCCCCAACTGTAAGAAATAGAAGATTGTACAGCCTTATTTCTTGGGAAACCATATCAGCAACAACAACAACCACATCCCCAGAAGAAGTATGATTCCTTTTCACCAACGTAAAACCAATGATCGAAGGATCAATCGTACATGAGGTATGGATTTGGACAACAATAAAGGACCCATTTTCAACAAAATTTCCAAAATCCTCCACCTTACCAATAGGTTTTCCAACAACCTCAAAGGAGATTTGATGCCCGAGCATCAACAAGTAAATAACAAGGAAACTATCAACCAAAGGTAGATTCTAAAACTGATGATCTTTTGAAACAATTTGTTCTTAATCAATAGAATGATTTTAAGAGTCAAGGTTTGAAGTTGAGGGATTTGAAGACACAAATGAGCTAGATTGTCACCGTCCTCCATGAACTGGTAATTAAGAACTCTAAAAATATTCTTTCCCAACCTACTCCAAATCCCAAGGGTAATGTCAGTGTCATCACATTGAGAAGTGGGAAGCAAACAACTGATACATATTCACTTATCGTTTCACTGGGATTCATCTCAACTCTAGAGAAGCCCTATTCAAGACCAGCTGATGAACATTCAAAGCAGAAAGAAAATGGTAAGAAAAATATTGATGTGGTTCTTCCTAAACCCCTTCCCTTTCCAAATAGATTTGTTCAAACCAAGAATATAGTTGAAGAGGAAATGAAAAAAGAGGTTTTGGAAACATTCATGTGTGTGGAGATAAACATCCCCCATATTGAGGCAATTAAGAAAATCCCAATGTATTCCAAATTCTTAAAAGAACTTTGTACCAATCGAAGAGGGATCAAGGGAAATGAGAGGATCAATCTTGGAAGGAATGTGTCAACACTCATTACACCAACTCAAGCAATGCCAACAAAGTGCAAAGATTTGGGGACATTCATCATCTCATGCACCATAGGGTAGTCACAATTTTTTATGCTCTTTGTGATTTGGGAGCTTCCATAAATGTGATGTATTACTCTGTATTCTCTTTTTTACAGGTTAGTGAGTTGAAGTCGATGAGAGTAGTGTTGCAGTTGGTGAATATAGCTACAACATATCCAGTGGGAGTCCACGAGGATATACTTGTTCGGGTAAGATACATGATCTTTCCAACAGATTTTTATGTGCTTGACATGGAGGATGATCAGGTAAATTCTCATGCTCTCGTTATCTTAGGCAGGCCCTTCCTCAAAACTACAAAAATGATCATAAATGTCCATGAGGATACACTTTCCATGTAGTTTGGAAATTAAGTTGTGATATTTAATGTTATAGACTCCATAAAGTACCTTTTAGAGGACCATTCTGCTTTTTTTATCTCCCATTTTGAACCACCAAGTAAAAACCTCATGGATTTTGATTGTCCTATGCTTAGAGAGATTATGAGCATTAGTTTTAGTTTGATGTTTAAAATCACTTCCACATCTGTTTCTAATGCACAAACCTCTCTTGGATGTGATTTTGAAGTGGATTCATATTCTGTTTTTTATCATGTTTACTCTGATTGTGACTTGGTTATGAAGTATGGTGATAGATTTGATGCATTATTCTCTAATTTTTATGATTTCTATTCTGATACTGATTTTCATTGCGCACATATTTCAGTTCCTTTGATGTCTTCATCCATACATCACCCCCTTCATTGGAACTTAATCCACTGTCATTGAATCTAAAATACTCATACTTTTTGAGTGGTGAGAGATTACCTGATATAATTTCTAAGAATATCCCTTTTGAACATGAAGAAAAACTTTTGAATCTTTTGAGGGAGAACATTAGGGCAATCAGGTGGACCTTAGCAGACATATCTAGTATTAGCCCCTCCATTTGCATGCATAGGATTCTTTTGGAGGATGGGGCTAATCCAGTTAGGCATCCACAAAGAAGACTAAATCCAACTCTTCTGGAAGTTGTTAAAAAGAAGTTGAAAAAATGCTTGAGGCAGGAATAATTTATCCCATTTCAGATTCCCAGTGGGTAAGTCCTATTTAGGTTGTGCCTAAGAAAAGTGGTGTTACTGTTGTTAGAAATGAGAGAGGGGAGTTAGTTCCAATGAGGGTGAAAAATAGTTGACGTGTTTGTATTGATTATAGGAAACTAAATCAATCCACTCGCAAGGACCATTTCCCCCTCTCATTTGTTGATCAAATGCTTGAGAAACTAGCTTGGAAAACACACTACAGTTTCTTGGATGGATTTTCTGGATATTTTCAGGTTCTTATAACTCTAGGGAATCAGGAGAAGAAAACATTCACTTATCCATTCAGTACATTTTCCAACCGAATGATTTCATTTGGACTTTGCAATGCCCCAGGTACCTTCCAGAGATGCATGGTGAGTATTTTTTCAGATTTCATTGAGACCTACATGGAGGTATTTATGGATGATTTTACGGTGTATGGATCTTCATTTGATGAATGTATCTTTAGTTTGAGAAGGGTGTTAAATCGTTATATTGAGAAGAATCTAGTCTTGAACTTTGAAAAGTGTCATTTCATGGTAGAGCATGGCATTGTCTTAGGGTATGTAGTATCAAAACATGGAATAGAGGTTAATAGATCTAAGGTAGATGTTATTTCATCATTTACATATCCTTCATGTGTGCATGGTGTTCAATCATTCCTATGGAATGCAGGATTTTATTGATGCTTTATTTGAGATTTCAGTAAGATCGATCTACCCTTATCTCGATTGCTTCAAAAAGATATAGACTTCATTTTTGATGATTCATGCAGGGTATCATTTGATGAGCTAAAGAAGCGTCTGACCACTCCATCAATCATGCATCCCCTACAATGGTACCTTCCATTTAGCTTATGTGTGATGCTTTAAACTTCACAGTGAGATATGTCTTATCATAAAGGGTGGAGGGATGTTCACGTGTGATTCTCTATGCTTCAAGGACATTGGATTTAGACCAATCAAACAACACAACCATAGAAATTGAGTTTCTTATAGTCATATTTTCTTTAGATAAATCTCTTTCATATTTATTGGGCTTTAAGGTAGTTTTTTCTGATCATGCAGCTCTGAGGTACCTCTTGAAAAATCCAAATGCAAATCCCAGACTTATCTGATGGATGCTCCTTCTTCAAGAATTCAATATTAAGATAAAGGAAAATAAGGGGTTAGAAAACTTGGTGGCGAACCACATGAGTATGATTATTCAGACACTAGAGGCTGACACATGGAACTAGGTACCACTTCAGGACACTTTTCCCAATGAGAATCTTTATGCACTATCAGGTACACATCCTTGGTGTGCTGATTTAGTGAACTACCGTGTTGCCTCTAAAATTCCTGCAAATTTAAAAAAACATCAAGTCCAAAAATTAAAGAGTGAGTCTAGGTTTTATGTGTGGGATGATCTATACCTCTAGCGCATGTGTAGTGATCAAGTTATTATAAGGTGTGTTCTTGATCATGAGTTTAAGTCTACTCTGTATTTCGGTCATACACTTTCATGTGGAGGATACCTTGGACCCTAATGGATGGCTAGGAAATTCTTAGACTCTAGATTATATTGGCTTAGCTTATCCCATGACGCTTATGTGTTTTGTAAGTCGTGCTCACATTTCCAACACACTGAAAACATTTCAAGGAGACACGAGATGTCTCAACAACCCATATTATTCTGTCATATTTTTTATGTTTGGGGAATTGATTTCATGGGTCATTTTCCAAATTCTTCTGGTTTTTCATATATTTTTGTTGTCACTGATTATGTGAGAAAATGGGTGGAGGTCAAGGCCACCACGACTGGTGATTCTCATGTTATAGTGAATTTTGTCAAGATTCAAATTTTCTGTAGGTTTGGAGTACCAAAGACCATCATCAGTGACCAAGGGACACACTTTTACAATTGGAATTTGGCTTCCCTCTTTAGGAGGTATGGGGTGACTCACAAAACTTCTACTCCATAGCACCCCCAAACAAACGGTCAGGCCGAGATTTCAAATCGGGAGTTTAAACAAGTTCTGGAGAAAATTGTGCAGCCAAAAAAGAAGGGTTGGAACAAGCACTTTGATGATGTACTTTGGGCCTATAGGACGAAATTCAAAACTCCCATTGGTATGTCTCCCTGCCGAATTGTTTTTTGGAAATCATGTCATCTTCCTGTGGAGGTCAAGCATCGGGCTTATTGGGCTATAAAGAAATGAAACATAGATTTGGCCCAAGATGGAATTCAAAGGAGATTCAAATTCAAGAGTTTGAGGAGATTTGATTGTCATCATATAAAAACTCAAGGCTCTATAAGGAAAGATCAAAAGCGACTCATGATAAAATGATCCAAAAAAGGGAGTTTCGTGTAGGGGATAAATTCCTTTACAGTTCACGACTGAAGATAATGTCTGGTAAGTTGTGTTTCAGATGGTTAGTTCCTTATGTTGTATCTAATGTTTTTCCTTATGGTGTAGTGGAGATCACACAAGATGAAATAGGAAGGATCTTTATAGTCAATGAGAAACGTTTGAAGCAATACATTGAGGGAATTCCTACTGATGTAGTTTATTTCATCACACTGCATGGCCCCATCATCACTTGAGAATATCAAGTTGTTCCTAACCCTTTCACTTTTATATTATTTTTCCTATTTAAAATTCTAAATTTCATGTGCATATATCATCTCATAGGTTCACATTGATAACAATGCAATATTTTTAGTGTGTGGGAGGGGAAACATTTTTGGGTAGCTTCTTTAGGTTTTTCATTTGTGTGTTTTTGTGTGTTTGTTTTGTTTTAATTTTCAAAAAAACAAAACAAAAAAACAAGACAAAAAGAGAGAGAAACATCATGTAACATGCTCATTTAGATATGGAATATATAGAAAATGCATGTTTTCCAAATTCATTAGTGGCATCATAAGAATGAGCAATATTTCATTATTAAGGGTTGATTTTTATAAAAATGGAATTCGTCGATGATATGATTGGTTGTGACATTATAAAACCTTTTAGATTTTGACACTGTTCTTTGTTATATTTGTTCATAGTAAATTGTTTCATTGATTTCTCCACACAAATTTTCACACAACCATGACTTGTGAAATTTTTCCAACTCAATTGAAGGTATGGACAAGTTAGGTAAAAATCATCTTATATCAATAATTGATCCATATGTTCGTTTCTCTTCCAATAGATTTCATTACTGTACAGAATTGACCTATGTGTGTGTACCTGATATCCAACAGTTATACGCCCTCAAAAAATATCAAAAAAACTAATATATATATATATATATTGTCTTAATAAAGAGGAGAATGGTGAAATGCACAACACGTGGGGATATCTAGGTCGAGAGCTTAAGGTTTGACTTTCAAGAATGATTAAGTGAGTGGGTCTTGAAATTTGATTACAAAGGAATGTAGAACAGGTTCGGTGAATTAAACCAAGTAAGAAGAATTGTTTTACTTGACCTGAATATACTGAATAAAGGGTGGAGATATGAGCTTGAAATGGTTGGCACACACACACATGGGGAATTAATGGCATGGTGAACCCATAACTTGTTTCGTTTTGATTAGTGTCATTAATCTCACTGGATTTTATTTTGATACAATTTATGAGGCAATGACTTTCAAATTTATTATGATTGACTCTTGATGAGATTCTTACTTTGCCTATATTTCCATTATGGATTGAGGAATATGAACATGCATATCTTGTCAAAAAAATTAGAATACATTATATGAGGTGTTGCCCATGAGTGCAAAAGGGTAAGTGTGGGGGAGTTGATAAAACACAATTTTATTTAATATTTTATTGATAATAAATGATATAATTTTCTCACAATGTGTTAAATATGTTTATTTATAAAATATTTGGGATTAGATCATTCATTTGAAAAATTGATGAAAATTCCATTTTTTCTCTTTAAAGTGAATTGTAGTATTGCGGCCATTAATATTTTTTTGTGTGTTATTTGAACTTCAAATTTTGTAATTGTGTTCCTGACTTAATTGTATGCAACTTTCATTCAAGACATCTAAACTAAATGGTGCATTTGATTGGAGTAAATGGGTCATAAAGTCAAAGTTGGACTGGACTCGCCAGATTGGACACCACTTCAGTATTTGGGTCATAACTTCTTCATTAGTGCTTGGATTTGGCCCAAATTAGGAGATAAGCTCGAGGACCCAATTTTGAACAAATAATCCTTCAAGAAGAAATGTTGGTTCATGCGTTTTGGTAGTTAAACAGGCAGTGAAAGTTGCCTTAAATTATTTGTCCGAATTTCCCCATTCACATTTGAAACCTCTTATAAACCTAACCTCCATTCCACTCTATAAATATGTATTTTTCTCATTTGGAGGGGTTGAGACGTGCCTTAGATGATTGGGAGAAAAGGAGAAGTGGTGCCTTGCCATTTCAATTCACCATTATAGGGAATCTATCAAGTTAGGATTTCTTCCAAAATGCTCTTCTTTTCCTCTTCTTTATTGTAATGTTTTTGTTCTTGCAATAAATATCTTATTTTCTCTTCTATTTATTCTATTTTATTCAATTTTCTTCTTATCTACTCATCCTCTTTGGTCTGGAAATCAAGAGTAGAAACGTGATTGGGTTATACCCTTTCCACGACCATTATGAATGCAAAACGTTTCTACGATGACTACACCACCCATGGAAGAATGATTTTTCTTGGTAATCGATCTATCTCTTACCTTCTTTATTTAATTATTTTGAATCAATGAGCTATTGTAATTCACATAATATGATCCATGAGTTGAGTTTATAAATTATAAGAAACTAAGCAAACACTTGAACAATTAACTCAAAACATGCAAGGTTGGGTGATGTGTGAATTGTGAATTGTGAATTGTGAGAGCGCAGTCATAATCAGTGAAACAAAAAAACACAAGATCAATTTGTAGAGTTCAAATATAATCTCTAAGCTCAATTAATGCTCATTTCCAAAATGGATATATGCCCTAATTTACCACTGACCATAAGTTATCCTTAGAACGTCAATCAAAACATGGTGTTATGATTGCATGTTCTAAAGCTAGCATAGGGTTTAATTCACTTCATCTTTGTGGTAAGTTAATTCTCATAGGGTTCGAGCATTAAAAAATTAGAGGATCATAATTAAGTGGATATTAATTTAAGTGATAATGATTAATAAGTAAAGAGGTGGAGTTAGATCGATTACGTTTTCTAAAAATAGTTTTCAAAAAAAATATCTTCTCATTGTGTTTTCACAATCTCATTTCAAAAACAAAAAAGAAAAAAATACAATCTTCTTCCAGCATACTTCTTCTAGTTTTATAAACAATAAACAACCTCCCTCCATCCTTTTAAGTAGTGTGTTTGTGTTATTTTATTTTATTTTCAAAATACCTTTAATATGTTGTTTTAAATTACTTCCTCCTTTGAGAGACAACATTGGTCAGCCACTCTGTTGCACCTAAATAACCCAAAATCAAACATCAATTGAGGGCGCCCACGACAGTGTCTTTCAATAATCAACCATTCATTCCTTGGCAACCTGGATGTTAGAGAAAACACCCTCCTAGAGTCCATTGGGTGTTAGTCGCCCTACTGACATGAGTGGCGTAGTATATGAAATCAAAAAACATACATGATATATAATAACTCACAATCACAATATGGGAAACTACCTAACCTTAAACTCATTTGCCCCAAACGTCACACGAGACTCTCGACCGCCACTGATAAGACCTAAGTATTGAAAGCATATAAGCATCAAGCTTCACTTTGATTAATTAATTAACCATTAATTAAATATTGTCATTATCATTTCCAAGATTGTTGTTTTAATCTTCAGAGCCAAGTGTTGATGGCACTATTAATTATTTGCTTGTATTCTCAAGTATATCATCATCATAAGAAAGCATTAAGAACCAACCTTGTTCTTTCACTAATTCATTATCATTCATAATCATTCGACTACTCTAGGACTCGGTCCAAGCTACCACATAAAAGATGCACTCACAATGCATAGCATCAACTGCTTCTCGCGGTTGGAAAATGATTATATAAATAACAATCGGTCATCAGTCATCAAGCAAGCATCCCAACTTACAACACAAAAACAACAATCAAGCTCAGTTTCAACCCATTCTATCAATCTCAGTGTTATCCCTGACACCATTGCACATCATATCACATTTGACATCTCATGTCAACATCATCGTCATCACCGGCACTTCGTGCCACCATCATTGCCTCGGGCACACCCACCCACATCATCACGATAATCGACACCCTGTGCCACCATCACAACCTTGGGAATCTTCAGCATTATTCCAACCTCACAAGGTGATCATTCAATCACATCAAGGCTCTAAATCCATAGAGCATAAATACATATTCAATGTATTATCCACACATAATTTCAATGGTAACTATGGCTAAAAATAAACAAGGAATGTTGGGCTCGCTCAGCCCAAAACAATGATTTATGCAATCATTTATTTTTCATAATTGTCTTTAATTAACCGATTTATTAACAATTAAACTCAACGGTTCTAGCCATATAAATTTCCAAAGGTAATTATTATTTACTCCGCCCTAGGCTGCTCTTTCATAGATCAATAATCTCGATGATTATTATTTCAACATACCTCTTATTATAAACAAAGCATTACCAACTTTAAATTGTTATCAAATTCCCAAGAATATCAAACATGTTTAACAATTATAATAATAGTTTACCACACTATGTAGTAAATCTTGGAGGCAACAAAACAAACATATATCACAAAGCATGTGATCACGCACCCCAAAACATTCATTCTTAAATATCAACATATTCACATGTGATAATACATATTATTCCCAAAATTTAATTAAATTATAATAAGTGTTAATATTCTTAAACCGGGATAATTATTCTATGCATGCAATAATATTCTTTAGCAAAAGAAAAACAAGTTCGCACATGCAACAATCTCCATTTCAATCTTCTATTAAACAAAATTATCAAACAAATAGGAACTCCGCATTAATAGAATTCTACATCATAACATCATCTTCTTCATCTTATATTTTAATTTCTATAAAGATAAAATAGTAAAAATCTACTGCGTACATTAATTCTTGCTTGTGAATTCTTTTATTCCAATCCATGGAATAATAATAATATTCATTGCATGTAATGAAAAATTCCCCTTCTAATTAATTTCTAGGATATGAAATATCAATTATCTACTGCATGCGATAATTTACCCTCCATTTAAAATTCTATAACTTCGAATCAGGAATATTAGGAAGTTAACATTGCATGCGATTTATTCCAACAATTAAGTTAAACAATAGCATGCAATAACAATTTTCTTCCTTGCATGTTTTCATATTATTCATCAATCATTCATGCAATTCTCAAATTATTTTCTTCTTAAGATTAATCACATCTATTTAATCAAAGAAGATTTAGCATGATAATTTCACATTTGCACAGAAAAATATGAAGAAGTTGTGGATCTCCTGCCTGAATATTTCTTTTCCAGTGTAAATCACTGCACCCAGAATAGAAGAGAGTGAGTTCTTCGACGCGGAAATTTCAAGAGGAACTCGACAGAATTTTACAGAAGCTTAGTAAGACTCGAACGTCAAAGTTTTGGGTCATCAAAACTCAAAAGAAAGAATAGAGAACTCAAATGAGAGAAAAAAACTCATTTTAACATTCAGAGACATCCTCCCTCGGATACTCCGTCGAATTCCGTATTTTAATTCACATCGATTCTTATCAAATTTATTTCCATTTAATTTGCACCTCACCATCGGTTAGGATCACTTAATATGTTCAAAAACCACTGATTTCCACATTAAATTCTCTATTTATATTGAAAATGTGTTACAAGTAGTTTTGGGAGAGAAAACCGAGTTTTTATGAAAAACCCAATACCCTTACACAAGAGGCATGTGTTGCGCAAGGGTAATGTGATTTTACCTTTACATGGTCGATTACCCTTATACGACGCCATACCGCTCGGGGCCCGTGTCGTGACTACCCCAAGCCCGCCTTCCATAGGTTAGGGGCTGGCGACTAGCACCAAGGCGTAATTCCCGGTAAAAAAAGGGAAGGCATTGCCTTTGTAAAGTAAACATACACCGCAGAGCAAGCAAGCAGAAGTAAACACTAAGTAAAAACTGGGTACAACAGTAAGTACGGAAAAAGTAAGTGGGCCAGAATACAAACCCAAACTGAAAGTAAAGTACAACTGGAAAGGGAAAACAGCAACTGAAAGTAAAGCTGCAGCCTCGAGCCGTCCACTGGAAGTCCCACCTGAAGGGTGGGTACAAATAGCCTCCACAGCTCCTCGGGTCCAGCCGTCCGCTCCGAGTACGCCCCGCCCAGTGATCCACCTCCGGGTACCGACCTACTCCTCGTGCCTCAACCACGATCAGCGTTGTCCGTCGTCTGCAACCAACACAATGTAGTGCGGGCATAGCCCATGCAGGGGTGAGTATAAGCTACTCAGTAGGGACCCCGAGACCCCCGAAGGTCTCCCAGAATCCACAAAGGATAATCCACAAAGGAAAGATACAAACACGAAGTAACATCCGGCACTACTTAGGTATATGCCCATACATATACCTAAGTCATCAATTCTCGTTCATCTCCAACATCCGAGCTCAAGTACAACCCAGTCCACACAGGAAACCACAACCAAATCCACACAGGAAAGCATAACGTAATCCACATAGGATATCAAGTCAATCATATTGAAGATAAGGATTGAAAGTCAAGATACAGCTCACACAGGTATACTTCTTCGTATGACGATAGAGATGATCAGATATAGCCATTGATTCATCTAAGTCGTCGGACACACAAAGGATCGATAGGTACTAACCCCCGCAATGACCCACAAAGGATCTGACCCACACAGGATCGATAGGTAACTAACCTCCGCAATGACCCACACAGGATCGGACCCACACAGGATCTGTAGGCGCTGGCCCACACAGGACCGCTGAGCGCTGACCCACACAGGATCTGACCCACATAGGATCGGTAGCACTGATCCACGTAGGATCGCTGAGTGATGTAGTCGTTGCCGTCGAATCCACGGAGGATTTCTGCACAGTCGTCATCGTCGTCGCAGTCGCAGCCAGCTCTAGGGTTCCCGCACACAGCAAGCTCGTTTGGGAGGGTCTGCTCCACGAGCCGAGGGGCTGATACATCAACTGACACATAGTCCGGAGTTGATGTATCCAAAAGTTCTGTATCGTCAACAGGAACTCAACGTCACAGACGGCGCGTCAATCGGACGCCCGGTCTGAGAGTTATTGGCTTTTTCGTCCGAGGGGCCCGGTTGGTTTTTAAGTCAAAACCAACCCGACCATACTCCAATTGCGTCCAAACCTCTAGCGGAGTAAGCCAAAAGGTCCGTCTCACTAAGAGGAATCCAACAAAGTCGACGACACGTCAATCGGACGTCCGGAGCTCAAGTTATAAGCGTTTTCGCTCTGAGGGCCCGGTTGGTTTCGTGTACGAACCAACCCGGCCGAACCCAAAGTACTCTGAAACCTTGAGTGTAATATACCGAAATGACCATCTCGATCCAAGGATCGCATCGCAGCTGACGGTGCGTCGATCGGAGATCCACAGCCCAAGTTATGGGAAGAAGACCGAAAGAGGTTCGGTATTAGGGGGTTCGGGCCCGGTCCGACCCGGCCCGATACCCCCAGGGTCGGCCCGAACCGGATCCGGGTCCGGCCCGCTTGGGCGCGGCTAGGCGGCTCGGCCGTAACGGCCGAGCGGTGAAGGGGGGGGGTGCTGCCCCCCGCGTTGAGAACCCGCGGCCCCCATGTGGGGGGCCACACCTGCTGGCCCACCGGGGGTTACGAACCCCCGGTTTTCCCCTGACCGGTCGGCCCGCTCTGACCGGCCGGCTGCTGCCGCCACGGGACCGACGCTGGTCGTTCCCCCTGCTCCGACGTCGGCGGCCCGGAACCGGCCGCCGGTCTCCCCGCCCCGCCGCGGCCTCAGTCGCGGCCTTGGTTCGTCCGACGCGGCACGACGGCGCCGCGCTCCTACGCCACGGCCCCGCTCCGGCCGCGGCGCTTTTTTAGTTCTCTGGCGTGGCGCGACCGTGCCGCGTCTTTGGTTCGTCTTCAACGGCGCGGCGCGACGGCGCCGCTTCTCCCCCTTTCTTTAATATTTCTACGCGGTACTTCGGCACCGCGTTGCCTTGTTCGTGCCGCAAACAACATCAAACAACCAAAGGGGAGAGGAGGGTCGGCCGTGTTCGTGCGGTCCGACCCCCTCCCGTTATTGCGGTATCAAGCGGCTCCAATAGAAATGAAGAAAGGAAATGGAAGAATTCATGAACAACAATTAAAATAAATCCCTACCTCGTCGAATTCGATGAGCGAGGACTCGTTGTGGAATTAACCGTCGTGGAAGAAGGCGTCGCGGAAGGAGGATCGTCGCGTCGCAGAGAAGGAACTTCACGGAAGAAGCGTCGTGTCGTCGATCTCCGAGGATCCGGCGTTCTTCGCGTTCTTCGCGTTCTTCGTCGAGGAGGAAGAACTTCACGACTTGAGAGAATTCTCCCCAAACCCTCTTGCACAACCAACCCCTAATAAAATAAGAGTTGTCTTATTTTATTAACGCACAAGCCAACGTTTGAATTTCAAAAAGAAACAATCAATTCAATGAATTAATTGCAACGATTTAATCGCCCAAATTAATGAGGCGTTTATTAACCAGATGAAACGCATGGGTTGACTTCATTAAAAAGGGGGTGCGGGTGCGTTTCTCAATTAAAGGAGGGGTTGAAAAAAAGTGGGGCTCGTGTGGGCCCCACCCCACAAATATCCTACCAAATGGTGTAGGATATTGTGGGTCCCACTTTAACCCCTTAACTTAGGTTAAACAACTTAAATAAAATAAATGGTGCGACCAATTTATTTTATTCATTTACTTAACCTGAAAATTTAAAAACCACACTCGAGCAAACGCAACTCCGGAAAAGGTGTTTCTAAGCAATTACAGGCGTTTCGATTCCAACGGTGCCCTCGGAATCCGATTCCGAGCACCGGTTCAAAAGTTAGAAAAACTCGCTCGTTCGTTCACTGAACGTACCAGAGCTAAACTTCGGAAAAAGATTTCGGGCACACCGGGCCTCGAAATTAGGTGCTGTCAGAAACTGCGTTCTTGTAAAATTCCCAAGAAAATTAAGAAAAAAATTTCCTAGAATTTTTTTCGGGTCTTTACTAGGGTAACTTGGTCTATCCTTACACAACAAAGGGAAACATGGGCTGGCCTTTAAGCAAGCCTTGTTTTACCCTTGCGTCACCGATATTAAAACTGGTTCACCCTTATCTGAGATCTGAGCTACCTTTACGTAAGCTAGAGAAGATCCTTACGAGCCAATTATCAAATTGGGTTGGTTACCTTTACAAGAGCACGAGGAACCCGAAAATGCCTTTACAAGAATACCCGTACGCACATCTACACTCACGCGAGTACCCTTACACAGCTGATGTGGCAGTGTTTTCACACTTTTTTCCACATCCTTTCTGTATATTTTATTGACTTTTTCATTTTAAAATGATTGTTTTTAGCAAATATTTGATAATTAATGTGTTTTTGTACTTAGTGTATTGAATAATCATTTTTTAGTTTAAAACATGTGTTTTAATGTGCATTAGTGTCATTTTAAATAATTCTAAAATTTAAATGAGTCGTGCGAATTAGACTTTTATTTATTTATTCTTTTATTTTCATTCTAGTTAGTTTATTAGTCCATTAATTAAATTAATTAATTCTTTATTCTTTAAATTGTAAATAAATAACTCAGTTTAGTTTTTGGTCTTTTGATAATTAAACTAGTTTTAACAATTTAATTTTATTCAATTAATAAGTTTATTATTTAAGTTAATGAATTCTTTAGTTTATTGGTTACTTAGTTGGTTGATTAATTTAAGAAAGTATCGTTAGTTTGTTTTAAATTAAGTTTGTTTATAATTTTTAATAAATTCATTCTTTTAAATAAAACACAATTAATTTTATTATTTAAGTTTGTTTTATTTATTTAGTTTTTAATTCAATTTAATTTGTTAATCGATTTTTAGTTTTATTTAAATTATTAATATATTTAACTTGTTCTTTTTAATTTGCAGGTGCTCACGGTGCTTCCGGTCCGGTGCCACCGTATTCCCCTCACGGTGCTTTCAGTCCGGTGCCACCGTATTCCCCACTTCACGGTCTCACCGTGACCTTCACTCACGGTGCTACCGGTTCAATTACCCACCATTTTAACTCTTCACTGTCTCACCGTAATCCCCATCCCACACACCTGTTTCAACCCCATTTCACTGTCTCACGGTGAGACCGTGACACTCACGGTGGCACCGTTCCTCTTCCCTGTCTCACTGCACCCTCTCATTGTTCCTTCCTCCTTTCACACCATTGACGCAGCAACACATCACAATATGCAACCGCAACGCCGCACACCCCTGGCTGTCGCGACCCCAGCATCTCGTCACTCTTCCAATTTAACCACAAGCAGCACAGCAAAGAGCATAATAATGCTATCAAGCAAATAAATAGCACCAGACTCAAACCAGTAGATCGATCACAAAACAATAAGAAACCCCAAAATAAATTTTCTCAAAATTTAAATGGTCATTCCCTGCTCGCCTTCGGATGCATCCGCACTTCCCCTGAACCATCATCGGCCATGCCTCGACCCTCGCTTCCACCCGAACCCATCACACCACCCACATTCCATCCCGAGTCGGCCTTTCCCTCGCGTTGCCACGCCCCTGCCCTAAAGCAGCGCCGCATCCCCAAATCCTCAAACCCTCGTCGCGGCTCAACCTTCTTTCTCCTTGCGCACTGAAATCCCAACCATCCGACGTCGCCGGCGATCTCCTCTGCTCAAGCTCCACCTCGGTCCATCTCGAACCCGAACCCCACCGCTCCGCCGTTGAACCCCGACCTCACCTGATGAAGAGCCTCTGCCATGCTTCGGCCCTCGCTTCCACCCGAATCCCACTCACCCTTCACTGTCCGCGCTTCCCCCTTCACGCCGCACGAACTCGCCCCCCTTTCCCCTTTCATCCAAGCCGCGAAGTCCCCCCTTCTTCATTTTTTTTTCATTTTTTATATATATATATTATAATATATAATAACATTTATATAATATATAATTAATATATTAACATATATATAATATAACTATTATAACATATAATATAACACGTTATATAATACATATCATATACTATACTATAAAAATTATAGGTATATTAATAATAATATATAATCATATATCTAATATCAGTATGTCATAATAATTTATGTTATTAGATAAATATAATTAACATTAATATATAATAGTAATAATAATATTAAGTATTATATATGTGTGTGTGTGTGTGTGTATTAATAAGTATTTTCGTTGACTAATTTAATTAATAATATGAATATATAGTTATTTAATTTTAGTTTCTTTTTATTTTACTTGTTTTGGTGTTTCTGTGTTTCGTTGCAGGGGGCGGGATGCACTTACATTGAGTTCACTTAAAAGAGCGTGACGTGCACATAAAAGCACGCCACGTGGATTGGTTGTGTCCAAGGAAGGAATTAGTTCGCCACGCCCAATCATTTTCATTCAGTTAGGAGCAATTGCTCCGGTGACCAACGCGGGAGGAAGCAGCAGTGAAAGTCTGACGTGGAGGCCAGGGAACAACTCGGGCGAGATTCCAGAAACTTCGAAGGGGGTCATTAGCATTCACCACGGGCAGGAGGTGGGGGTGGATTGATCTATCTAGGGAGCCGGGACCAGATCTAAGCATTCCAGAACCTAATTCGAGGGAGGCGAGCATCCATTATTTCAGAGAGAGATCCCTCGATCCATATCATCACCAAAAACAGAGGCTGACAGACATTGAGCAGGAGATCAAAATCGAAGCAGTTGCTGGAGAGAGGAGCAATCTCGCGGGAGATGTTTCTTAATTCATTATCTGCTTCTATCTGTTTTACTGTTTTAATGTGTAGTTAAATAGATTAGGGGAATCAGGCTGTAGTGAACTGATCATCTATCGATCCGTCATGTTTGGTTAATTTGATTTCTTAGTGCTATTCCTTTGCTCAGTTTTCTCTTCTGTTTATTTTGAGTACTGTTTCACATTACTTAACCGACAGGTGTGGTAGTGAATCATTTCACCGTGGATCATTGACCGAAGTACCGAGAATTGGAAAAGGTCAATGCATCTCTTCTCCAATTTAAGCAGATTTTTTCAAGGGTCAAGATCGGAAGATCGGGACTCAAGGAAGTTAATCGAGTTGTGTTGATCCACTGAAGTGACAACTCAGTGGATTAGCACCATTTGTTTTATGCACTGAGTAATTGAATTAAACCAAGCAGAAGCGGAGAATATCTTTTTAATCAGTTCAAAGCAGTCTGAGGACCCTAAAATCATCATTACTTGTTTTCTCTCTATTCAAGCCACATAGTTCACCGTTTCACCTTCATTTTCACACCCACTATCAGTGTTTGTTTTACTGTTTGTGTTAGGTTTTGTTATTGTTCTATTTTATCTTTTTGTTGTTTTAGTTTAAATTTGGTCTAGCATAACATAAGTCCTTCTCTGTGGTTCGATACCCTTCTTACCACAGTACTAGTAGTTTGTAGGGTTTATAAATTTTAAATTTGCGCGTACTCAACGACTGCACGGCCAAATTTTGGCGCCGTTGCCGGGGAAGGCACGTGCGACCTAGTTAAAAAAAACACAAAAAAAATTATTAAATAGAACACAAAAAAAAATACAAAACTTAAAACTGTAAAAAAAATCTCAAGAAAAGCTTGTTGTTGAAGTTGCATGTATACTAGAGATTCTAAGTCAGAACTTGAAACTCCAAATCAAGAAATCAACTAGCATTGTTCTGCACTGGGAAAATAAAAGCAACTTGAAATGGAGAATTTGGATAACATTGTTGGAAATCAAAATGTCAATGGGCCACAACCCTTAGTTCCTACCCCTGAGAGACCTAAGCTTAGGGAGTTTCAAATTCCTATTGTGTCAAACAATCCATCCTGCATCAAATTGTCCCCTAGGTCTAGGATCTATGAGATCAAACAGTCTCATCTTTCTCAACTACCATCTTTTAATGGTCTTCCAACAGAGGACTCCTTAGAGTTTATCAGAGATTTTTATGGTTCTGTCCAGTAGAGATTTTTATGGTTCTGTCCAGCAGTTGCCTCTGTGAGATCTTAGTGAGGAGGAGTTGAGGTTGAGGTTGTTTCCTTTCTGTCTAAAGGGGAGGGCTAGGATTTGGTTTCAAAATTTAGATGAGGAAATCTTTGAAACAAGGGAAGAGGTGTGCAATGCCTGTGTGTCTAAATGTTATCCCAGGAACACCACCATTGAGGTTAGGCATAAGATCACTGGCTTTGTCCATGATGAGGGGGAACTCTTTCACGAAGCATGGGAAAGGTTCAGAGGTCTTCTTAGATAGATTCTCAACCATCAATTAGCTCCCCATCTTCTCATGGAGACTTTCTATAATGCCCTCACCCCTTACAATCAGAACTTAGTTGATCAATCTTGTGGAGGTGATTTCTCTGATTCCACTGCTGATGAGCTGAAACAATTGTTTGATAAGTTGGCTCAGAAATCTCAGCACAAATGCACTAGGAAGAGAGTCATCCATAGGGGTGATGCAAATCCTCAAGTTGTTGTTGTCGATGATAGAGTCCTTAGGGAGCAGTGCTATCACTGTGGGATGTTTGGTCACACACAGATATATTGTCCAAATTTTGATCTCCCTGTTTCATGTGATGAGAATGCCCAGTTTGTTGATTATAGGGCTAGGAATCAAGGTGTTCATGCTCAACTCTCAAATCCATACCAATATGGATATCCAGGTCAACCCAATCAATCATGGAGTGAACAAGGTGTCACTAAGCACCCCACTGCCCCATACAAGCAGCCCACTGCCCCGACTTTCCACCCACAGCCCAAACAAATTTTCCAGAATCAATTTGAGGCTGAATCTTCTAATTCTCAAGGGGAGTTAAAGGGGATGCTGCAACAAGTGTTGAGTGAGATCAGGTCATTTAAGAAGGACACAGATTCTAAGATTCAAAATTTAGAACTTCAAATGAGTCAAATTGTTAAGAATCAAGCTGGTAAGGAAAAGAGCAAGCTGCCTAGCACTTCAACCCCCAATCTAAGAGAAAATGTGATGGCAGTAACAACCAGGTCAGGGCTTAAACTTAAGGAACCGGTTAAGGAACCACCTAGGCAAGAGGAAAACAATGTTCAAGCTAAAATTGAAAATGAAAATCTGGAAAATCCCAATTCTGGAAATCTGGAAAGCGAGTTCCAAACTGAACAGATTGTGCAAACCATACCTGAGAAAGCTAAGGAACCAAAGAAAATGAAGTGGGAATTGATTAAGGAAGCAAAGAAGAAAGTGGGGTCTGAGGAGAAGGTGAATAACCTACCTGTTCTGAAGCATTATGCCCCTCCCATTCCCTTCCCTGAAAGAGTGAAGCAAAGTGATGAACCCAATTACCTGAGATTTTTGAAACTGATTCGAAGCTTCACCATCAACATGCCTTTCTTAGAAGCCTTGGATAAAATCCCTTCATATGTTTCATTCACAAAAAGGTTTCTGAAGAACAAGAATGATTGGAAGAATTTGGATAAAATTGATCTCAATGCGGAGTGTAGTGCAATTGTCCAAAAAAATATTCCTCCCAAATTAAAGGGCCCTGGTGGCTTTATCATTCAGTGCCGAATAGGAGGAAGTGGGCAACTGAATTGTCTGTGTGACTTAGGAGCAAGTATCAATCTTATGCCTTTCTCCTTGTTCATAAAGCTGGGTCTTAGGGATATCCAACCAACTTCTGTTTATCTTCAGCTTGCTGATAGGTCACTCACACACCCTTATGGGAGAGTGGATGACTTATTAGTAAGTGTAGGAAAACTCACATTACCCGCTGATTTCCTTATCCTTGATATGGAATGTGATGAAAAGGTTCCAATCATCTTAGGCAGACCCTTCCTTGCTACTGGTGGTGCCATCATTGATGTCTCCAAAGGTAAACTCACCCTTCAAGCTGTAGATGATGTGGAGGAAATTTTGGTGTTTGAAAGGCCCCAACATGAGGTTACTTGTGATGTGATAGATGTGGCTGCAAATCAATGTTACAAAATTGAGGTTAGATCTGAATATGGGTTTTTCCCACTTGAGGTCACAAAGATACTAATTCCCCAACCCACTGAAAATTTTTCCCTGGTTGTTGCTCTTTCCCCACATCCTTCGGTTGATGAGCAAATTCTTTCATTGGAACCCATTCTGGAGAGTGAGTCCCAACTTTGTCCTACACTGTCTCAACCTGTTTATGAAAGTTTCCCTTGTGAAGTTGATTGTCTAAGAGTTCCTGAAGCTGGAGAAAGCTCTGGGTTGAGCCCTGCTGAAAAACTTGATGATTGCCATTACGAACAAGTGCATTTCCTTGATATCATTTTACCTGCCCAGTTTGATGTTGTGAGTGATGATTTAGATTTCAAACTTGAACTTGAAAGTTTCACATCATTTGATTCCTCTGTGGATATTTAGAACAATTTGTTGAAAACTGAATTTGATAACTTTTTCGGGGAGATTACTGAGTTGTCAGAGTTGTGAGCTATTCTGGGACTTGCTGAGGGTTTTGTCAATGTTTCGTCTTCTATTTTTGGGTTTGAGCAAAACTCTAAGTGTGGTGGGAGCTCTGGAAGTTTTCTTGATCTGATCGATGATTTTCATGGGCAACTGTTGAACTTTTTAAGAGCTAATGAACTGGTTTTTAGAGACCCAATTGAGCTAGATAGCATGAATCCTCTTAGTGATATGGATAAATTTTGGAGAATACTGATTGGTGATGAAGATGAAATTGTCTCGAGTAGTCATTCTCTTGATTCCTTAGACAATTGTGAAGTTCACACCATTGACAACTCTTTCCCATTAAATGATCATGGTTAGAAATATTTAGGGGAATAAAGTCTTTCTAGGGACTTTAAACCTAGCGCTGCATGGGAGGCAACCCATGGTTTACTTTGTTTTCTGCTTTAAATTTTTTGTTTGAATAAATGCTCATTGCTCAGTTGTTTGTCTCTCTGTTTGGTGAACAATAATGCTTGCATTTCCTTATCATATGATGCAAGTGGTCTAGTGGTCCTGATTTGCTAAGAGAATCATGTTTCAGTGGTAGACACATTTGGAACATTTATGGTGGAAGGAGGCTGTCGTCAGAGAACACTGGATTAATGGATAAAACTCTCAATCTCACACTTTATGGTTGCTTTTTATTTGAACTTAAAATCTTGAACACTAATGTTAATTTGTTTCATCATGTAGGTGTCAAACTGGAGCAGCCAGAGTTCATGCACATGGAAATCAAAGGGAGATTTTTGTAAATTTGAGAAGTTGCACATTCAGGGGAGTATTGTTTTACGTTGCAATGTTTTTTTCTTCACATTTTTATTGCATGCTGCTGTGAATTAAGTGTGGGGGTCTTCCCACTAATTTTTGAAACTCTAAAATTGTGCTTTATGCTTGGGTGTTAGCTGCTAATATCTACTTAGTTGAAAATGTATTTTGAGCTGATTTGTGAAACATGCTTGCACCCACTGCTTACAATTTCTTTATGCTGCTGCTGTATCTCACTATTAAACATGCTACTATTTGAAGTAAATTGATACAATCTTTTGTCTACACACAATGATTCAAGCATGAACATTTTAGGAATATGAATTACACTTGGTTGCTGGTGATGGTTGGTGGGGTTGGGCTCTTCTGTTTTCTTTTGTTTTTGTTTTTGTTTTTGTTTTCTTTCACTTTTTGTGTGGAAAATAAAATTTTTGAACCTCATTGCTACCCTTCCATATCCTATTTAAGCTGAATTGTCCATCAATCTTGTACTTAAACTGTCTCCCACCTTGAGATTCAACATTGGGGACAATGTTGGGTTTTAAGTGTGGGGGAGAGGGGACATTCTAGTGTCATGTTGAATTCCCCCTTCTTGAACCTGAGTTTGTAATTGTTTAAAAAAAGGTCAAATTTTTTCAAAAAAATGGTTCAAAATTCCTTCAAAAAATTTCAAATTCTTTCTTCACATGATGGTCATTGGATGTTCACTGGTACTTCATTTATGTTCTATTTAGTGGATAACTGTTTGCTGGATGTTGAGAGTGGCACTGAGTCAGAAACTGTTAAGTATGAATGATTGCTAAGTGCAATTGGTCACTGTCTCTATGGATCTGTCTGTTTAGGAACCGAGGATGGGAGTGTGACAGGATAGGTTTTGTGGAGTAAGGATCATGGCTTAGGGTAACTTGATGTTCTCAATGGAACCCAGGGGACTCACATTTTTATTAAATAATATTCAATCACTTTAGGAAGTCAATCCGAATGATTAATAATTAAGTCCTTTGTAACTGGAGTAAAATGGGCAAATGAGATCCCACGGTGAGTATCTGACACAAGGTGCATTGGGTGCGTTTCTGTGAATAAATAAAGCCAATTTCAATCTTAATAAGTGATATGCACAGTGCTCTGCACATGGAATATGGCTGGGAAAAAGTGAAATAAAGTGTCCTTGTCAAAAATGAACTCATTAAGGTGAGGGGAATTTTGAACCCAGATGAAGAAGGGAGCAATTGACTTGGTTAATTTTCATTTGGGTTGAATCAATAAAGTGATCAATTTCATGGACTTTAATTTATGGAACCTGGAGGAAGGTGAGAATGGAAGGTGCTTTTGGTTAAGTTTTAAATTCCACTTCATCTAACCTGTCAACACTCCTTGAATCGGTACTTGAATTGGACAGTGAAGCAGGATAGTTAATGAATACACATAGGAGGCATGACATACTTGACAGTGTATGAGTTTGTGAGGCTTTTGATTTCCAGTGGGAATTTGAAGCTAGACAGGACAACATTTTTGAACACCTTTGAAAAAAACTTACTCATTGTTTGGTCCTGTCCATCTGGGTATTAAAGTTTAGTCATGCACTTTGTTTTGAACTGAACTTCACAAATCATCTTTATGTTTTAAAGTAAAAGGTGTGCTTGTTTGAGGACAAACAAGGTTTTAAGTATGTGGGAGTTTGATGTGGCAGTGTTTTCACACTCTTTATCACGTCCTTTTTGTATATTTTATTGACTTTTTCATTTTAAAATGATTGTTTTTAGCAAATATTTGATAATTAATGTGTTTTTGTACTTAAGTGTATTGAATAATCATTTTTTAGTTTAAAACATGTGTTTTAATGTGCATTAGTGTCATTTTAAATAATTCTAAAATTTAAATGAGTCGTGCGAATTAGACTTTTATTTATTTATTCTTTTATTTTCATTCTAGTTAGTTTATTAATCCATTAATTAAATTAATTAATTCTTTATTCTTTAAATTGTAAATAAATAACTCAGTTTAGTTTTTGGTCTTTTGATAATTAAACTAGTTTTAACAATTTAATTTTATTCAATTGATAAGTTTATTCTTTAAGTTAATGAATTCTTTAGTTTATTGGTTACTTAGTTGGTTGATTAATTTAAGCAAGTATCGTTAGTTTGTTTTAAATTAAGTTTGTTTATAATTTTTAATAAATCCATTCTTTTAAATAAAACACAATTAATTTTATTATTTAAGTTTGTTTTATTTATTTAGTTTTTAATTCAATTTAATTTGTTAATCGATTTTTAGTTTTATTTAAATTATTAATTTATTTAATTTGTTCTTTTTAATTTGCAGGTGCTCACGGTGCTTCCGGTCCGGTGCCGCCGTATTCTCCTCACGGTGCTTCCGGTCTGGTGCCACCGTATTCCCCACTTCACGGTCTCACTGTGACCTTCACTCACGGTGCTACCGGTTCCGTTACCCACCATTTTAACTCTTCACTGTCTCACCGTAATCCTCATCCCACACACCTGTTTCAACCCCATTTCACTATCTCACGGTGAGACCGTGACACTCACGGTGGCATCGTTCCTCTTCCCTGTCTCACCGCACCCTCTCACAGTTCCTTCCTCCTTTCACACCATTGATGCAGCAACACATCACAATATGCAACCGCAACGCCGCACACCCCTGGCTGTCGCGACCCCAGCATCTCGTCGCTCTTCCAATTCAACCACAAGCAGCACAGTAAAGAGCATAATAATGCTATCAAGCAAATCAATAGCAAAAACCCCAAATTAAATTTTCTCAAAATTTAAATGGTCATTCCCTGCTCGCCTTCAGACGCATCCGCACTTCCCCTGAACCACCACCAGCCATGCCTCGGCCCTCGCTTCCACCTGAACCCGTCGAACCACCCACATTCCATCCCGAGTCGGCCTTGCCCTCGCGCCGCCACGCCCCTGCCCTGAAGCAGCGCCGCATCCCCAAATCCTCAAACCCTCGCCGCGGCTCAACCTCCTTTCTCCTTGCGCACTGAAATCCCAACCATCTGACGTCGCCGGCGATCTCCTCTGCTCAAGCTCCACCTCGGTCCATCTCGAACCCAAACCCCACCGCTTCGCCGCTGAACCCCGACCTCACCTGATGAAGAACCTCCGCCATGCCTCGGCCCTCGCTTCCACCCGAATCCCACTCACCCTTCACTGTCTGCGCTTCCCCCTTCACGCCACACGAACTCGCCCCCCTTTCCCCTTTCATCCAAGTCGCGAAGTCCCCCCTTCTTCATTTTGTTTTCATTTTTTTATATATATATATTATAATATATAATAACATTTATATAATATATAATTAATATATTAACATATATATAATATAACTATTATAACATATAATATAACACGTTATATAATACATATCATATACTATACTATAATAATTATAGGTATATTAATAATAATATATAATCATATATCTAATATCATTATGTCATAATAATTTATGTTATTCGATAAATATAATTAACATTAATATATAATAGTAATAATAATATTAAGTATTATATATATGTGTGTGTTTGTGTGTGTGTGTGTATTAATAAGTATTTTCGTTGACTAATTTAATTAATAATATTAATATATAGTTATTTAATTTTAGTTTCTTTTTATTTTACTTGTTTTGGTGTTTCTGTGTTTCGTTGCAGGGGGCGGGATACACTTACATTGAGTTCACTTAAAAGAGCGTGACGTGCACATAAAAGCACGCCACGTGGATTGGTTGTGTCCAGGGAAGGAATTAGTTTTCCGCGCGCAATCATTTTCATTCAATTAGGAGCAATTGCTCCGGTGACCAGCGCGGGGGGAAGCAGCAGTGAAAGTCTGACGTGGAGGCCAGGGAACAACTCGGGCGAGATTCCAGAAACTTCGAAGGGGGTCATTAGCATTCATCACAGGCAGGAGGCGGGGATGGATTGATCTATCCAGGGAGTCGGGACCAGATCCGAGCATTCCAGAACCTAATTCGAGGGAGGCGAGCATCCATTATTTCAGAGAGAGATCCCTCGATCCATATCATCACCAAAAACAGAGGCTGACAAACATTGAGCAGAAGATCAGAATCGAAGCAGTTGCTGGAGAGAGGAGCAATCTCGCGGGAGATGTTTCTTAATTCATTATCCGCTTCTATCTGTTTTACTGTTTTAATGTGTAGTTAAATAGATTAGGGGAATCGGGCTGTAGTGAACTGATCATCTATCGATCCGTCATGTTTGGTTAATTTGATTGCTCAGTGCTATTCCTTTGCTCAGTTTTCTCTTCTGTTTATTTTGAGTACCGTTTCACATTACTTAACCGACGGGTGTGGTAGTGAATCATTTCACCGTGGATCATTGACCGAAGTACCGAGAATTGGAAAAGGTCAATGCATCTCTTCTCCAATTTAAGCAGATTTTTCCAAGGGTCAATATCGGAAGATCGGGACTCAAGGAAGTTAATCGAGCTGTGTTGATCCACTGAAATGACAACCCAGTAGATTAGCACCATTTGTTTTATGCACTGAGTAATTGAATTAAACCAAGCAGAAGCGGAGAATATCTTTTTAATCAGTTCAAAGCAGCCTAATGTCACGGGCTGAGCGTCTCAGCACAGCAGTTCACCCGTGCAGCACCTCAGCCCCCTCCAAGGCGGGCGGGATTCAGCCGTCCAGCTCTTCATATGTGAGGTTCACTGGTTTCGTCCTGTCATGGACTCATCAGGAGAGTGGCCCCAACTCCCAATCAGTGGTGTCAAGGTTGACATGCACCATCATCCTCTTTGTCGGGGCGACTCTCATCTCTTCGATAGGGACTAACCAGATGAACCGCAGCTTTGATGTTCTTGCTGGTGTGGGACAGGACCCCCATGATTGGGTCGTGACATTCTCCCACCACCATTCCATGCACGCCCTCGTGCATGTAGGATCGTGGCCTTCTGTGTGTCCGCGAGTGCTTCCAACTAACCAGCTACCAAGCATGGCCTCAGGGGACGTTCCTTCCTTGTCGTTGGCATCAATGGCTCACCCACTCTCTGGGTTGCAAACCACCGTGGTCCACCCTCTCTCTTAGGGTCGAAAACCACCTCCACGAGACCCACCCTTCATAGTGGCGTCTCTGCCTCAGACTTCTCGCAAGCGCGACCTTCTATGTCGTGTCACCTCCGCATGACACCCCGAGACTCCGCTCCCACCACCAAGGTCCGTCGGGCAGCATTCCGCAACACCACGAGACACATTCCCTCTGATACCACTTGTCACGGGCTGAGCGTCTCAGCACAGCAGTTCGCCCGTGCGGCACCCCAGCCCTCTCCTAGGCGGGCGGGGTTCAGCCTTCCAGCTCTTCATATGTGAGGTTCACTAGTTTCATCCTGCCATGGACTCATCGGGAGAGTGGCCACAACCCCCAACCAGTGGTGTCAAGGTTGACACACACCATCATCCTTTTTGCCGGGACGACTCTCATCTCGTCGATAGGGACTAACCAGATGAACCGCACCTTTGATGTTCTTGCTGGTGTGGGACAGGACCCTCATGATTGGGTCGTGACACTGAGGACCCTAAAATCATCATTACTTGTTTGCTCTCTATTCAACCCACATAGTTCACCATTTCACCTTCATTTTCACACCTACTATCAGTGTTTGTTTTACTGTTTGCGTTAGGTTTTGTTATTGTTCTATTTTATCTTTTTGTTGTTTTAGTTTAAATTTTGTCTAGCACAACATAAGTCCTTCTCTGTGGTTCGACACCCTTCTTACCACAGTACTAGTAGTTTGTAGGGTTTATAAATTTTAAATTTGCGCGTACTCAACGACTGCGCAGCCAGCAGCCTAGAGCAATTCAGCACTAACTTTACACTACCAGGGAAGGACCTTTACGCAACCTATAAAAGGTGCAGGTTACCCTTGCGTAACTTCAGAAAAAAGCTATTTACTCTTACACACGGCATAAAAACCATGGCTTAGCCTTGCACAAGATGTATAAACTTATGTCTGCCTTACGCAAGCCATTAAAAACATCCATTACCCTTGCACAACTTCAAAAACATGCATAAAGGTAAATATTTTATAGAAAATATTATTTTTTCAATTAAACAGGAGATAATAAAAGGATTTCTTATAAATTTCAAATTTCAAAAACACCTCTAAAATTAATTAAATTACTTTAAAACTTCAAATTAAATTCCAAATAATCTTTTAAAAGTTTGAAATTGATTCCATAATTTGCAAAACCATTTTAAACGCTTCATAAATTGCAAAAACATTTTAATACTTCTAAAATTTATGAAATTGCTCTTAAACCACCAAACATCCCGAAATGACAAAGGCTAAAGAGTATTTCAGATCTCTACCCTACTGAGTTTTATACTCACCCTCCAAGTGCACCTTGATGAATATGTAGACCTTGAACTTCCATGCATCCTTGTTTTTTTGTTTTTTGTTTTTTTGTTTTTTTGTTTTTTTTTTATTTATATATTATCAGCTCAACCGGCGATCCTCCCATGTATGACTCGCCCATTGTAGCATGGTTTGTTTGTTATAGCATGCGGATTAATTTATTTATGGTTTGTAATTTGTTGCAACTCCATTTGTGTACTCTGATATACTGTTATGGGTGTTATTTGAGTTATTTATCTATTATCGCTTGAAGCTTGACATGATTTGTCCACTGCGAGGTCAGTCATCGTGACATTTGATTGACTCAGAAAGTTCATGGTCATATTTGGTACATTGGATGTATAGTCATTCTACTTTGAGAATCGATAAATACATGAGATGAATATACGAGGTTAACTTACCCATGTCTCACGCCCATACTCAAAATCATGGCCAAAATGGCAATGATTTACACGTGTATGAATTACACTGAACCATTTATTCGTATATTGCAATGATAATATAAAGGACTAAAAAGGTCACACAAATTTGGAATATTAATGCAATCATCATTTTTTAATTAAAACATTCAATAAAAAATAATATAAAATGTTTAAAATAAATGCTATTTAAAACATATATATATTCCATGATTTCCACAATTAACTGCACATGTATGGTTGTTTAATCTAGCATTTCAAACATGTATAGTTATAATTCATTCAACTGTTTAAAGTGTGTAGAGTGATTCATTAGACTAAGTAACTGTGTAATGATTAAGTGAATTCTAAGGAATTGTTATGGCCAAAAAACTAGTCTTTGAAAGCGTATATAATGAGGGACTAAAGGGATTGTTATATCAGATCAATTGAAAAGCAAGATAGTATTTTTAATGATCCTCCCAATATTTTTTTCTTTTAAGAGCACAAAGAATGGTCGTAAAAAGAATGCCCTCAGGGGTGCAGTCTATCGGTTGCGCCTCTGCGGGTCTCACAAGGGGTCTCGGGATCGAGTCTCCCCGAATACTTGGTACTTGTAGGCATCATAGCTTTGTTTATTTGTAATCCCCTCCCCTGAAATATGAAATTCATTTATCAGGGGTGCAGCTAAGGTTTTTTATATTTTAGTTTATCTTGATATATGAAATTCATTTATCATTTCACTGCATATGTGCATGTTTGGAACCTCCTCAGATTCCTTCACGGTTCACTCATGTCAATAATATTAGTCCTAAAAGTATGATAAAGTCTAAACCACGTAGAAATTTCATATTTACATATCACAAAATGGATGACATGTATGGATTTGTACAAAACAGTTTTACTGGAATGGAAAATAATTATTTTCTAGTATCTTTAGGAATTTATTATCAGAATTCAAAGAGATGTAATATACAATTATAATGGAAAATTACAAAGCATATAGAACAACAATTTAATAAGAAACTTAAATTTGCAAAGGTTACTTGTAATAGGGTAGAGGGTAGATTTTAAAAATAAAAATAAAAAACTTGGTAAAATAAATATATATATAGTTTTATCTCAAGAGCAAGATTGATAAACTCAATACCTCGTGAAAAATCCAAACCCACCATTTGATACTCGGGCAGCTTGGCCCAACCAAAACCCATTTTTACACTCCAATGCGCTGATAACACTTGGCACTTATAGCAAGTTATAAATATTTTTTAATTATTCATTGAAAAAGTGCTTTTCATGCCACCTGTTTAAGTTAGAATTTCATCAAGAATGCACATTAAAAATTATTGAATTGGAATTTAGTTATTGTAAATAAATAAATAAAATTACAAAATGGTTGTACGGACTTACCAAGATTGTTTTCCACCCAGAATTCTCTCTTCACACCCTTCCATCAACACCCTGTCTACACCTACATGAAAAGATAATGAAAATTATCAGTGCGACAGAAATCTGCATAAATTCTTCAGAAACGTGGGAGGTATGCATGTATCGGTGCCAAAAAACAGGGCTCCTTTCCACCTTTGATTCGGTCGGTTATGAAGCACGAGTTTCCCTTGCAACCGCCAAATTCAATCGCAGCGGCCGCCCTTCCACTTCCTAAAGTAAACATACATGCAAAAGCATTTAAAGAAGAAACCCGGTCATCGAAATTGATTGATATTCTAGCAAACCATACCAGTCCATTCATGGCATTCATGGCGGACTTCAAGTCCTCGGAAGACGCGAACGAAACAAACCCGAAACCACGAGACTGCCCAGAGTTCTTATCATACACGACTCTGGCACTTAATAGCCCTCGTTGGCTCACAAAGGCATCTCTAAGCCCCTCGGAAGTGAGATTCCAACTAAGGTTCCCGGCATATATCCGGTGGGGAGTGTCCATAAAACCCGTGTATCTGTTGCTTGCTTTTGGCCCCGTGATTGCCTGCTCACCTCCCCTGGGTACTTCGGGGAAGTTTACCTTCACAATTCGGCCTCCAATTTGCTGTCAACCATCACCATCATTATCAGAAGCAGCAACATATGGGAGGTCATTAAAATAGCACTTTTGAACTACCATGATAATTCTTGCAAGGCACAAGCTTTGACGCCCAAAAAAAAACATCCAATTCCTTAATTTCCCATGAGGTACTTAGGTTGTGATTGGTTTTGGAAAACCAAGAACCAAAAATCAAAAACCAAAACCAAAACCTAAAGCCATAAACCCAAAACACTGAACCTGAATCTCAAAACCCAACCGAACAGTTAAAAACCAAAACCCCAAACCATTAACCCAATACCCAATACCCAAATTCAAAAACCTAAATCCGAATACCTAAACACTAAGCCTGCGACTCTAAACCCTATTCCAAAAAACTAAACACACTACAATTCAAATCCAAAACAAAGAACCCTAAATTTAAAACCATAAACACTGAACCTTAAATCCTAAAGCATAAACACTTAAACTTAAACCCTAGACCCCAAAACCCAAAACCTATGGGCCAAAAATGACCTACACTTTCTTGTATTTCCATCAACTTCCAAAACAGTTTCGAATGTAGATCTGGAAACAAGAACATAAAATCTTTTCAAAAACCAAACACAACCTTAAACTTTTTTATAGTCTTGGAGTACCTTAAAGGTTTTTGGGACCCATATAAAACGAGGGTTACAGTAATTCGGAGATGATAGAAGATTTGGAGGAGCCTGGGCACAAGAATGATTCTTGATTTTGGCCTAAGAAGAATGGAAGCACCACCCGATCCCCTCCAGCAATTAGGAACAGTTGGGGACATCGCTCAAACAATACTGATCAAGCTATATATACCCGACAGGAATTCTACCTTTGAACACCCCCAATTAAAATCTTGCAACTCCTAGCACCTGCTCAGGCTAGCATGTTCTTGGCTAGATTGGAGCCAAAACAATGTGATGATCATCTGGAATGATGAGAAACACACTGACACACAATAACAATGTAATTCTAGGACATCAATGACTTCTAGAATCGATTAGGAGTATCTATGACAAGATTAATGAGCAATACACGTGTGTGCATGATTCAGCCTTCCGACAGAAAACATCTGTGGCACACAGAGGGTATTACCATGTTTATACAAACGATTATATGGTGTGGAACATCTGGTTCTGCTCCAGGAGCTTGAAATCTTGTCATGTGCAATTAGATGTTATATTATATTATGTTGAAGTTGGTGCCCTAGAACCAACTGACTCTGTAATTTCAATTATCAAAATATTAATAAATATCTTACCACGTGATGAGTGTTCTTCATCGTAACATTAATGCAATCATGTCTTTGGAGTATTTGTCGCATCAAAAGGTTATTTCAGTTTATCGCTATAATGACAACCATGAAATGTTATGATGATATTTTTAAATATATATGTCCTAATAGTCTAGAATATCGATCTGATGGGACACGAATAATGTTTGACTATAAGGTGTTAGGGGCTCATAAGACATTGAGACTTCTTTTCATGAAATTCGCACTTGGTAATGTCCAAGTAAAGAGGTCATGAAGACAGACCCGCTAATTGGAATTCCACATGTTATATGTGTCATTGGATATTCCTATTTGTTGAGATACGTATTGGTCTAATAGGGTTCGGGACCTCCCAGGTGAATGGAAGGTGTATTTTAGGAGTAATACAATCCAACCACGGGGAGGCAGTTAGACGTGTGGTATGAGGGGACAGCGTTGTTAATAAGCGCGTGTGGGATGTGGGGCAAAGGGAATCTTTCTGTTTTGAAGTGGTTCAATTAGCTTGGGCGAGAGACTGGAATTGGTGCTCTCGAGGGTCTGTCCTCTTCCTTTTTCCCAACTTATGTTTTTCACTGTAATTCTGGTAAAGTTCCCTTCAATATATACATTCATAGATAGGTTATCCCTATCATTTGGTCCAACCTGTCGTTCCCTCCATCCTTTCTTGCCTCGATCGTCTCATGAAAACGCGTAACCATTCCAATGTTGAGACGGTCAAACACTACTTGAGCGGCGTTGAGACCACCTGTCTCAATTATCTGTGACAGTCGTTGATCTCCAGCAAATCGTCCATGATCACCGGCAAGGCCATCACTACTAGGACAAAGAGATGGTCGCCCAAACAGAATTTCATAAAATCATGCTTCATCAACAAGAGAAACAACCCCAACATACCGATGTTCGTCAGCCCCACCACTCCGCAGATTCAGGTACTTCGGCTGACGTCCTTCCAATTCCTCCATATCCCGATCAACGAGCTAGTACGGATGACGTTTTTCTCTCCACCGATCTTTTCATGTCGGTCAACGCGTTGAGCTTCCGGTATTTGATGGCACGGATCCTCGCGACTGGCTCACTCAAGCTGAATTATATTTCCACATTAATCAGACACTAGAAGCCCTGAAGATTCAGCTCACGCACGTCAATATGAAAGGTCTCGCTATCTATTGGTTCACTATATTGACAAAAATTTACTCGGACCACACTTGGCCACTCTTTAAAACCGAACTGCTGGAGCAATTTAGTGGCCTTGAGATCCAAAACACGTACAAAGAGCTCGCGGCTCTTCACCAACAAGCTTTCGAGCAAGAGTATATCGAACACGGAGTATTTGGCGTCTCTATTACCCGAACAACCGGAACAACGATATGTGGATTATTCTCTACACGGCTTGCGCGAGGAGATTCGGTCTTGGGTTCGTATCCACAACCTCATGACCCATTTGAAGGCCATGCGATTGGACTATTATGTTGAACTTGCTCTCCACCGCGGCACCGGTTCTTCAATCTGTGGTGTTAACTCGCACTCAACCGGTACCAAGTGTGAGCGTGATTATGCGCCAGCTCTTCCTCGTTCAGCCTCACTACCATCTCACCCTCGCCCTGTCTCATTACAGCCCGATGGCACCACCTACCGCTCCCACCAACGAGATACTAGGGGGTTCAGCACGCCTTCACAGGAGGTTTCTAAAAAACAGCAAATTCCTGCTTAGGGTGTTCGACAACTCTCCAATTCTGAGTGGGAAGAACAACGGCGCAAGGGGCTCTGTTTTCACTACGCATTACCTTATACTCCCACCCACAGGTGTGTCGACCCCAAACTACGGATCCTTATTCTGGGCGAAGATGACTTCGCCAATGATGATAAGGAATCGTTCCCTTGCGACTCCTCTCAACCTGAACCATTCCCTGATGCTACATGCAACATCGTGGCATACCAGCATCTTGACGTTTGTGGCTCTACTTGAGAGCGGGGCAGCATCGGGGCCCCGTCCATGGAAATTAAGGGCTCTATTATTGAAATTCTGATCCTTATTCTCATAGACAGCAGAGCTACACATAATTCCATCTCTCCTAAGTTGATTCGTTTCCTCGGTTTCTCTGCTCGCAATCCCTAGCGGATGCACATCCAATTGGGGGATGGGCATACATTGTGGTCCCCAAGGCGTTTATCCTCAGCTAGCCCTCTCGATGGGGGACTACCATTCCGCTATTGACGTCCACGTCCTGGACATTGGTCCTCTCGACTTGATATTGGGCGTGCCTGGTTGCGTACCTTGAGAGATGTGCACACAAATTGGTAAACAATGATCATGAGATTCACGGTCGGTGACCATCACATCCGGAGGCCTAACCCTCCAATGCATACCGCTCATTCCTTGACAAGTCGGATAATAAGCCCAATTGCTAAAGGTTGTCAGTAGCTTTTGTTGGGTAGCAAAACCCCTACTCCTGCTTCTACATTGGAACCTCACCAACACCACAGTCTATCTCAGCTCTTAGCTCAATTTGCGCCAGTCTTTCGAGCTCATACGAGCATTCCCCCTCGACGGTCACAGGATCATGTTATTTGCCTAGTTCCTGCTCATAAGCTGGTCTTGGTACGGCCATACAAGTACCCCCATTACGAAAAAGCTGAAATTGAACACCAGGTGCGGGAAATGTTGCACGCAGGCATTATCCAACCAAATTGCCGTGCGTATTCCAGACCAGTATTACTGGTTAAAATGGATGGCTCGTGGCGTCTCTGCACTGACTACCGCGCTCTCAACAAAGAAACTATTCCCGGTAAATTCCCAATTCCAGTGGTTGAAGAATTATTGGACGAATTGCATGGCGCTGTATATTTCTCCAAGCTCGATCTCAAATCCGAAAATCATCATATTTGGAAGCGCGGCGAAGATGTTGAAAAGACGGATTTCTGAACCCACAGTGGTCATTGTGAGTATTTATTCATGTCCTTTGGGCTTACTAATGCTCCCTCAATATTCCAAGCTACCATGAACAATTTATTTCGTCCCTTCGCAAATTGGTCTAAATTTTCTTAGACGATATTCTGGTTTACAGTTCAGATTGGATGCAGCATCTAGCCAACCTCATTGCCACCTTGAAAATTCTCCAGGACAACCATCTCTTCGCCAATCAACGCAAGTGCCATTTCTCTCAACAAACAATGGAGTATTTGGGCCATGTCATTTCTTCAATTGGAACTTCGATGGATCCCAACAAAATTCAAAGTGGTCCTGGACCGGCCAGTTCCTCAAATTGTCAAAGGGGTTCGTGGGTTTCTCAGTCTCACGAGGTACTGCTGTAACATCCCAAGTAATGAATAATAGATATTCTTATCTATGTCTATTTATGAATTAGATAGTGTTTTAGAGGCTTAAAATGAGAATAAATCCAATCTTAAGCATAGAATTCTCTAATATTTTTAAAAGATTGTTTTACCGCCTTTTAATGGCGAACCATTTTTAAATCTATCTTTTGACAATTTTATAAGCTCTATTTGTCAAAATAAACTTATTCTTTATGATTGAGACATTGAAATTTACTTTGGATAAATTTTTGTTATTTTTCTGACAATGTTCATTTTTTAATGAATAGTGAAAAATACTGCATTTTACATCAAAACTGCGTTTTCATCTAATTTAATTATATGGTTAGATTATCTTTTTAATTGGTTTTAGAGTGTAATTAGAATATATTTTTACCATTTAATCCAATGGTGGTCATTAGGATTAATTTCACTTTGAATTGAACATAAACAATTGTCAAACTTCTGATAGAAATTGTTTCTAAAAAACCCGCTATTTGTTTTGACAACGGGAATTATTTTTAAATTCATTATTGAAATTTATATGTTTGGAATTTGGTAAAATGAATTACATATTTGGAATCAGAAGCTCCAAATTATGTAATTAAGACTTGTTTTTTGACATTATGAATAGTAACGACGGTAATTATCTTTAATTATCTTGATTAATTAGTAATCGGGTAGTTAAGGATAATAAAATAATATCATAATAATAAAAAATGACCCCAACATGTGTCCTAATGCTACTGGTTGTGTCATGGCCGACCATGGGATGCATTGTGCCAAACTTTGGGACCCCATGGAATCACTTTTGTGTGGTAGTGACTTTTTATCTTTTATTTTTAAAGAAAGTTAAATATAACAAAGTATGTATCACCCGAGTAAAACATTTTTAGTTTTGTCTGTGTAAATGATCTATTAGACTATAAATATTCATTGGAAAGATAAAAAGATTTACTACATTATAGTATTTTTTTATAATTTTTAGACATTAAATAAATTAAATTATTTATGAAATCAGGATGATGCAGCGATTACCTCATTAATGAACGATTTAAATAAAATGAAAAGATAATGTAAAATATAAGACTTACACTTGTCAAAAACCTATTGGATGAGTATATCTCGAACCCTTATCACTTTATCTTCGAAATATATCAATGTGGGACCTTTTAAATCCGAAACACATTTCAATATAAAGTAACATTTTATAACATTCCAAGAGTGTCCCTCATCTCCTCTTATAAAAAAACCCCACCTCTACCTCCTTACCCACACTTCTCAAGTCATTGGTGTAACGTCCCGGTTCCGAGCGTCACTCAACAGGTGCCCCGAACCCGGTTCGCCACGTGACCTCAAGCGCATTTCCCCAAACGCCAGAGGCTGCCGACTAGCAGCGAGGGCCCAGGTCTGATAGTGGGGAAACTATGCCCTAATTTGTCTAAGTGTAGCGCAGCGGATTACAAAATAAAACATACAACAAACAGCGGAAGCAGTAAACCATACACAACTGAAATAAACAACAGCAATGGATATAACCAACAGTAGATAAATAATGATGCTATATGCCTCAGGTTCTAAGAAAACAGCCAGAACATGTTATACATCAATACAGTACACCCAAAAGAAAAGTACAGCAAAACAAGCAAAACAGCTGGCAGCGGCATCGCGAGCCTAGGCTCGGTCCCATGCCCTCCTACTCCACAGCAACAGTCAAGTACCTGTATAGGGACTCTTGGCTCTATCCACACCTGCAGAAACGTAATCTGTTTGGGCCGAAAAGCATGACCCAAACAGGGTGTGAGAAATATATCTCAGTAGGCACCCATCAAAGGCCCATGCCCAATTGCATGTAAGCATGCAACAATAGTGTGCAGTAGTAAAATGCAATAAAGTAAGCAGTACTCAAAAGTAACAAATTACCTGTTATATTGCCATTTTATTATCCATTTAATTCATTTAATTTAAAATACCACCACAGTGAATATTCTAAATAACCAGCTAATGTCCTCGGACATGTAAACCCCTACCCTCAGGTAAAGAGTATCCAACACAAGAATCTGCCCTCAGGCATAACAGAGTTTGCCCTCAGGCGTAGGTAGTGTCGCCCACAGGCACAGAGTCAGCTGCCCACAGGCACGGAAGAAGTTGCCCTCAGGCTGAAATAACTACTGCCCACAGGATAAATAGTGCAGTGCCCACAGGCTAATCATAACAACGCCCTCAGGCTAAACAGGTAACCGGGTCATGCCCAACATGTCAAAATGCAGTAAACAAGCAATTCCTCTCAAGACAATTCTACAATTACTACATTAAAGGCATACCCTTGGGTACCCTGGCCAAACGGCTAAACAGTGGAACACACCCCCGGGGTGGTTCCGGATCCAAGCAACGATCCCAACCAGCATTTTATTACCACAATTTAATCACCTTTGCAATTCTAGGCATTAAATATAGCAACGGCCTCAGCCACACGACACCCCAACATGGGTTCGTGACACAAAAACGCACAAAACACACGGCAGTTGGAAAAACAAACACCAAGCCACCTACCTTATACGCCAACGAACGATATACCCGAACGCCGACTCCAGAAACGCCCAAGAACGGCGTAGATCTGACGAAGAACAAAACTCATTCAAACGTAAATAACTTTCCCTCGGGAAATAATTGGTAAGAACGGCTTAAGGAGAAGAAAGGGCTTACCCACGCGGTTCCAACGAGATCGTTCGAGGCGGATTCGGATTCCAGACGAACACTCGGCGGATCTTCAAAGGTCTGGCCTCCTCCTTTGGCTCCAAAACGGCTCAAATGCCTCCTCTGCCAAATGAGGAGGCTACTGCCTGTTTTAAGCCGAAAAAACAAAGTACACGGCGTGTACTTCCGAGTACACGGTGTGTACTTCCCAAATTTTAAACTGTTCCGCTGGCGGCTTCCCGCCAGCGCGGCACTGTTCGCTTGCCGACAAGAGTACACGGCATGTACTCCTGAGTACACGGCGTGTACTGCCGCCCAGCTGGCGGCTGCTCCACCGCCTTACTTTTTGGCCTGCCGACTGATTACACGACGTGTAAAAGACCACCACACGGCGTGTAGTCGGTTCCTACACCATTTGTCGCCGACATGGCTACACGCCCCGTGTACTCATCCCAACACAGCCAGAAGTACACGGCGTGTGAAAAAGTACACGGCGTGTAGTTCCAAAATTTAGGATTTTTCCCCATTTTCCATATTTTATTAAAAACACTAAAGGAAAAGAGAAAAGAAGAAGTCCATACCTCAAGAGAAGAACCGGGTTCTTACAATTGGTTCGGCCAAGCTCTGCTCATTTTATCTCTCCACATCCCTCTCTTCATCCTAGAAGCCTTAACTTAGGCAGAAAGCTCTTCAAGAAACCCTTTTGGTACAAACCAAGAGGAGTTACCCGATTTAAAGGTAAAGTCTTCTCTAATGTTCTTTTGTTTTATTTTGCTTCTCTAACCCCCTAAACTCTTTTTATTCATTCCTTTTGTAACAACATCAGTATCTTCAATATACTAGGATGTTGTTATAAGAATTATTCGAGCTACACTTACACACACCTACATCTAATGGTTAAAGAACATACTGTTTCCGTGGATGGCGAATTTCTGCCTCACAAAACGATGATTGTTCAATATTCTTCTAACACCTTCAAAGGTGGCCTTTAAGATGTCACTATATTTATATATGATATATAATATGTTTATGTTTTCCTTAAGCTTCTGTATTTTTCATTTATGGCATACCTTTATGGTTTCCATTATGGGTAAACGCGATATCTTCGTTTTTGAAAGTGCGGACTACCGCCCCCTCAAAGTGATTTGATTCGTTAATGCCATATGTGGGACATATAAAGGATGAAATTAATGATATTATATGTGATATTATACTGGAATTATAATATACCTTTATATCATTATGATTCCATTCCATTAAATAGGAAATAAAAATGAAAGTAGCGTTCATGCGTACGTACGGCTTACCGTCTCCATGAATGGTGCATTTCATTTCTTACCTCTAAATGTTGTGTAATATTATAAATGCATGTATATACTGGATATATATGACATATATCATATCTACATCATGAATATAATTCTAGATATAATGGATACATGAACAGCTTGTAATTATAAAGAGTTTATTTTTTACTCAAGTACCAATGATCGACAAAACGACCATTATTAACTTAAATAATTACATAGTGTTCATAACATGGTAATAAGTGATATAAAAGAAATAATGAACTTGAAAAAGGTTCTTAAGCAAGTAGAAATTAACTCAAGTTTATTATTCAGGAGGTTAAAGAACGATCGAGTCAAGTCGGACCCGAGGTAAGGGACTTCGTCTCAATCTCCTTTCATTGGGGCATATTTTGTTTTATACACAACTTTATTTTATACAGTATATAAACCCCTTTGACTTTTACGTTTACTCAAAAGGAATCTTTTTTATACGAAGCGTTAAATAAACGACAAAAGGGAATGTTTTTTTGTCGTACGTATGCGGTGACAACGACTTCTCCGCCGCCGTGACCATTATTTGAGTTTCGGCTTCCTCTACAAGCCATAACTTTTTTTTTAAATGAAAAATAAATACCATGTTTTAATTTTCTTTTATTTTGGTATTGAAAATTGTTTTCATAATGTTTTTATTATATCAATGTGTTGTATTGATATCTTGTGATTGAAATGTGGAAATGTTATGTTTCATTTATGCATGTTTTATGTGATATGATTATGTTATGGTTCTTGGGCATTGTTATGAAGACGGGTGGTTCCGTGATAAACTAAGAGCGGGTGAGCCCGATATAGCTCTCCAATGCATTGGGTAACGCGAAGGGGTTAAACGTTAAGGTTTCTCTGAAGAGATTTAGGGAATATACTGTGATGAGTATTCCAAACGTAACCATGAGGGTTACTCCCTACGTAAGAATGTTATGAATGCCTCAAGTTACCTCTATGTCTTATGTTTTTTATGAGTTATTCATAAATCTTATGATTTCATGAGGTAAGTTAATGTGCTTATGTTTTATGAGTAAAGTATGATTTCATTGATTCTTATGTATACATGTACTAATGTTTCCTTTACGTATTTTTATATCCCTTACTGAGCTTTTTATGCTCATCCCAAGTTTTTGAAATGTTTTTCACAGGTCAAGGGAAAGGTATATGATGTGATGATAGTGTCAAGGAAGTGTCAAGAAAGAATCTGTGTTTTATTTTAAATATGTTTCCGTTGATGGGAAAAATGAGTACTATCTTTTATGTAACCACTTTGCTTAAATGTGGTGTGTAATGCATGATTTATGATCTAATTCTCTAAAACTCTAAACCTGAAAAGATCTTCAACGTGTACTCTTGAAATAACTCAAGATTAAGTAATGTTTAAGGTTGGGGCCTTATAACTGCCATCGCTTCATCCAAGGCTATGGTGCAGTCGCTCAACCTCTCACAGCCCTCACCAAGACAAACAACTTTACCTAGACATCCGTTGCTCAGGCAGCATTTCTTCGCCTCAAAGATCTCATGACCCAAGCCCCGGTCATCATATTACCAAATTTCACCCAAGCCTTTGAGCCGGAATGTGACGCCTCTAGCTATGGAATCGGGGCGGTCCTCATGCAACACCGCCAGCCCATCGCCTACTTCACCAAAGCCTTATCTGGTAACAACTTAGCAAAGTCTACTTACGAAAAGAAAATTATAGCTCTAGTTTTAGCCATCCATCATTGGCGTCCTTATCTTCTGGGCTGGCCCATTATCGTTTATTCCGATCAGCGCAGCCTTAAATTCTTACCGCACCAACGTATCGCAACTGTTGATCAACAATGTTGGATATCCAAATTATTGGGCTATCATTTTGAAATTAAATACAAATTGGGCCGGGAGAACTCAGCGGTTGATGTGTTGTCCCGACGCAATAAACAATCCACTTTGCACCTGATCCAGTCCGAACCCCAATATGGGAGGACGGCCGCAACTTAATCCAGAGCATTTCGGAGGGCCCTCGACTCCGAAAAATCCTCCAAGCCTTGGAGGTTAGGTAGCGCTCTTATCCTCATTTACTTTACACCATGGAACTTTGCAGTATAAGGGGCGACGGGTTCTACCTGCTACATCCCCTTGGCTTTCACAGCTCTTAGAGGAGAACCATACTACCCCACAGGCGGTCATTCAGGCTTCTATAGGACATATAGAAAATTGGTCGTCGCATTATATTAGCCTGGAATGAAACAGCAGGTGCGAGAGTTTGTCCGTCGTTGTCCCGTCTGTCAACAGAATAAGTACTCTACTCTATCTCCGGTTGAGCTTTTGCAACCTTTGGATATTCCTCTCTGGGCAGATTTGTCAGTGGATTTCATTACAGGGTTGCTGAAATTGCATGGGTATGATACCATCTTTGTCGTGGTCGATCGACTCTCTAAATATGTTCACTTTCTCCTTTTAAAGCACCCCTATACTCAGCCACAAAAGTTGCAGAAATTCTTTTCCGCGAGGTTGTCCCCATGGTATCCCCCAGTCCATTGTCACTGACCGCAACCCAATTTTTCTCAGCAACTTTTGGACAACACTTTTCAAGCTGCAAGGGACCATGTTGTGTTTCAGTTCCGCCAACCGCAAACGGATAGCCAAACGGAGGTTGTCAATCGTTGACTCAAAACTTATCTACGTTGCTTTTCAGGAACCAACCAAACCACTAGTCATTTTAGATACCTTGGGCAGAATATTCATACAATACGACATGGCATGCTTCTACAAATACCACCCCTTTTGAAGTCGTTTACGGCAAGAAGCCTCCCACAATTCTCAATTATCTTCCATTCGAAATTCGAGTAGAAGCGGTTGTCCAGGTTGTGTTGGATCGCACAGAAGCATTGAAGCAGCTCTGGCATCACCTAGCTCGTTTGCCATCAACGTCCAGACACCTTTATTGTCGGGAGCAGGCCCATGTTAAGTTACGCCCACACAAACAACACTACTTGGCTCGCAGGATCAAAACCATAAGCTGCCCCCACACTACTATGGACCATTTACCATCCTCAAACAGATTGGTCCAGTGGTGGATCAGTTGGACCTCCCTCCAACTACCTAAATCCACCTGGATTTTCATATCTCCCAGCTCAGACAGGCGGTGGGGCACCAGCCCATTTCCACTTCTCTTCCACACCATCTGTAGGGGGAGGAGATACCACGTCCAAAACGGATCGCTATCTTTTCCTGTTGTTCCCAGCACCAAGATGGTGTTCTCCAGCCACAACTCTTAATCTGATGGCAGGGTCACCCGGTTGAAGAGGCTGCATGGGAGCATCAGTTTGTCATCCAAAATCAGTTTCCCTCTTGCAGCCTTGAGGACAAGACCACTCTTCAAAAGGCGGCCATTAATAGGTTTCGGGACCTCCCGGGTGAATGGAAGGTTTATTCCAAAAGGGGTAATACGGTCCAACAACCAGGGGGAGGCAGTTAGACCAGGGGGAGGCAGCTAGACGTGTGGTAAGAGGGGCCAGCGCTATTATAAAGCCCATGTGGGATGTGAGGTAGGGAGAATCTTTTTTGTTTTTAAGTAGTTCAGTTGCATTGGGCAGAAGACCTGAGTCGGTGCTCTCGAGGGTCTGTCTTCCTTTTTCCCAACTTCTGTTTTTCACTATAATTCTGGTAAAGTCTTCCTTTTTCCCAACTTTTGTTTTCCACTATAATTCTGGTAAAGTTCCCTTCAATATATACATTCACAGATAGGTTATCCTTATCATGTTCCTTAGACTTGATATTATTATTAATGTATATCATGAATCGCAAACTTTGATGTATGGACAAAAATTGTGACCACATATGTTCGCGGCAACATAACTGTTAGATCCACTAGGTTAGATACCCTGAGAGGGGGGGTGAATCAGGGTATGACAGATTAAAACAACTGTCCCTGTTGATCTTGTCTCGCTGTTAAGCAAGACTTTCTTCTCTCTCTTTCTTGCAGCAAAATATAAACAAAAACAAAAACATGCACAGGACACAACGATTTTTACTTGGTTCACCCTCACTGGGGTACGTCCAAGGAGCATACACCGACGATGTGCCGATGTACCAAATTCACTAAAAGCGCACTGTTGTTTACAAAGTTCGGGATAGATCACTTCTATTCCCAGGCTCACTGCCTTTACAATATTTGGGGTCAGCTCACTGTTTTCCCAAGAGTCACTCTCTGTTTCTCTCTCTCTGGCTCACTGCCGGTGGAAAGGATCACCTTCTTCCTCTTCCTTTGCTCACTGCTCTGGAAAGGATCCACTCACAGTTTATAGACATGTAGGTCTCTTCATTATCACTAATGAATACATCTTCTGTTGTATGTAGATGCTCTGTTGAAGTCCAACTTTCACCCGTAGATGAATCTTACTTTGCACCGAAAGTATCGGGCAATCTTTCAGCTTTCACGCAGCCCTAAAATGACTGTCGTGCTTCAACCGAACCTGGCGCCCTTCTCCAATCCGGCACGCAAGTCCCGGCGTGCAAGTTCAAACCGGCGCGCAAGTTCACCTCAATCATTTGCGCGACACTCGCTTCTTCAACTCCAAACTTGCGCGACTCACGCCCTTTTACGCCCAAACCAATTCTGGCGCGCAACCACCAACTGTCGCGCTTCTTCAAAACCTGGCGCGCAAGTGTCACCAAACCACCTGCGCGACACCCCCTTCTTCAACTCGAAACTTGGGCGACTCACACCCTTTTACGCCCAAACCAATTCTGGCGCGCAACCATCAACTGGCGCGCAACTTCTGAATATCTTTATACTTGCGCAACCACACCACCACTTGCGCGACCACTACACCTGCGCGACGGGAGTTCTGATTTTCTCCAAGTGTTGAACTCGCACCGAATGAGGAGGGGTCGGCCTCTATTTATAGACATTTGGACACCCTGAGCACCGGGCGCGCAAGTCTCCTCTCAACGCGCAAGTCCAGCCGCCCTAGTCTCTGTCGCGCAAGTCACTTGCACGACCAAACTTAAAACTTGGGCGACCCTTTTTCCTTTGCCATATTTTGATGTTCTGATCTTGAAAAACATATGGCGCGCAGGTTTCCAAGCCTCCAAGGCGCCGGCGCGCAAGTCCCTTTCCCAAAAACACTTTTCTCCATTTGTCGATTTTGAGGTCCAAAAATTTGGCAAACACTGGAAAACGACGCCACCTTGTATCTGCTCTTTTTGAACCGCCTCCAGATCGATCATTCCTTTGTCGACGTTCTTGAATCAATCATGGATCATTAACAACATCCCTTGAACTCGACATGCCACCATGAAATCCCCTTTGTCAATAAATTTGTACGTCATGGTTTGCTTTGTCAACAAACACAACACAGAGGCCTACTTTGTCAACAAACACAATCACCTCAAAAATGCTTCAATGATACCTTGAGGGATTTTTTGCCGACAATAGCATATGTTGGGTGCGTCATAAGTGATATGACATAATTTGAATAAGTCAAGAAAGGATTTGTTCCTTTCGAATTAATGGAAGAATATATCTCTAATCCTTTGAAATGAAATTGTCTACGGTCACGGTAGTTCATCAACGAGTTCATTTCAGAGAGTCAAAGAAAGATAAACCGCATATATGTTGATAACACAAATATGCAACCTGCTTGATGAGATATCGAGACAAATGGATTAATAAGATCACACACCAAGTATATTCAGGATCTCATTAATTCTATTTGGAATTTAATATTGAGAAGAAATATTATTCTCATCTTGTGGAATAATAATTATTCAACTTAAAATTGATCACATAAATTCAATCACCAAATATATTTGAATATTAAAATAAATATTTATTCGCGAGTTTTGGGAATATAATATTTATTTGTCTCTTGTTAAATATTTACAAGTAATAAATAAATATTTATTTATTCACCACCATAGTGAATAGATTAATATAAATATTAATTTAGTTACGTGAATATTAAAATAGATATTTATTTGCAAGTTTAGTGAATTCAATATTTATTTATTTATTTAAATAAATACTTTATTATTCAAGGTTCAATAATTGTCGAGAAGGATTGACAGATTGAGTAGGGCCCGACAAAAATTATATAACTTTATTTAATATCATTTAAATAAATATTGATTTATTTATTTAACAAATGATATTTAAATATCTGTGAGCTTAGCACGTGTCATGGAATATAATAATATTATTATTATTATTTAACATGTGGTTTATTAGAATAAACAATAAGATAAAGAAAATTTGTGCAATTACTAATTGTTTAACCATAAGTATATAATCCCAGTTATATCATTTTGAAGATTGTAGAAGGTTGTGCACAACGAAACTTCTCCATAGAATTCTCTCAAGCCTGTGAGAAAATCTTTCTCCCTCCCTCTCAAGAACGAGAGAACAAGAGGGAACAAGAGAGATTTCTTGTTGCAGTCAACAGAGAACGACGCAAGGCGCTTGGTTCCTCTGCGCTAGCACCCGAAATAACGACGTTCAGAAATTCGTGGAGCACGTGTGGATAGAACTAGAGAGATTTAGTTTGAATTCTACACCGCAACGACGAGACCACAAGAGTGGAAACTGAAATGATCAACAAGAAAAATTATCAAGATGGGGTAATTCTTGTTTTAAATTAATTATAAATTAAATGTGAAAGATCCACTCTCAAAGAATCTGAGGTTGAGTTTTCCAAGTTTGAATTTATCCGTTGAAACCGATGAAAAACGCTATTGGGCACCACCCCAACCACTTGTGTTGCATCTTGAAACCTCAAATTCTTAATTCTTTAATTTAACAGTCGAGATGCCACGTTTGTTCAAATTCATATGACCAAGAACATACTAGCACCAAATGAAGAACGCTCGAAGATCCCAACTGGAGGTGCCAAGCATGTTGGACACAGGGCACGGATACACGATGTGGAACGAAAAAGTACATGTTGCGTACCCATAGTCAGCCACACAAGGGCAAGCCGCGATAATCACTACACGTTGTGTGGGGGTCAGTACGCAACATCATTACATGTCACATATTGGCTGTGAGCCAACACGCGACTTGACAAGGAGCACACAGACGTCGTGTAACCCCACACAACATTGACTCCGCGTAAATCACGCAAGCCATGTGTTCAAAGTACGCAGTGTAATTACATGTCAGGCATTGACTGTCAATTGAGAGACACGGCTAGATGAATTCAACGTGTAGGTAGCATACACGCCATGTAACACATGATAACCCACACGGAACACGCGCTGAGTCCCTAGGTGTGCCGTGTAACTCATGTCAACTCATGCAAGGTACACACCGAAACAGGCGTGTCGTGTAAGTCAAATACACGAATAATTAAAAGCAAAACTAAACTGCATGGCGTGTAACTGGATGCACACGCCGTGTGGCAAGGTTTTTCCGCACCAAGTATACACCGAGTATTCTTCGACGGGTCATGTGGATAAAAATGCTTAGTAATTATTTTCTACGTAATTTACACGACGTGTATGGTCATCGTACACATCATGCACTTCACAAACATCGACAGCGGTACACGCCATGGATATTCATGGCATGTCGTGTGGTCATACACATCGTGCAGACCACGCAACTTGACTCACAGAACAATATGTCATATATATCGCAACACGCTGTGTAGGCATACATGCCGCCCAGCATAAAATGGATTTAAATGCCTAAAATTGATTTAATCAAACGTAGGGCACACGTCTTGTTGCCTCAGTACATGTCGTGTATAAATTAAATTTCAGAACTGAATTTAAACCGACAAAAGTACACGTCGTGTGACCATATCAGTATGCCTAAAATGAATTTAAGACGTAGGGCACATGTCTTGCTGCCTCAGTACATGCCGTGTATAAATTAAATTTCAAAACTAAATTTAAACCGACAAAGGTACACGTCGTGTGACCATATAGGTACATAGCGTGTAAATAATTAATTTTAATTAAAATTAAAATTATTTAATTTATTTAAAATTATATAAAATGGGAATCTTGTGAGTAAGCATGTGTAAAGAACAGAGCTCCCACCGAGAGGAGACGATTAAGAACCCGAGCTGAAGTGAGACCAATTAAGGAGATACACAAGTTAATGGTGGAATACTGCAACTCAGCCATCGGCTCAAGGAATTATTTCCCTTATGGTCAAGGTTAATTTATCTTCCCCTCAATAAACCAACAGGCAGATTAAAAGTATGTGGTCATATCGCATGTTTATTTTATTTATCAATACATGGTTATTTATTTTTTTATGCCCTGCATGGTTTATTTGGTTGATTAAAAGCAATCGGATAGATTAAATAAATTAGCAAGCATACTAAGATAAATAAAACAAAGGTTTTATGCGTAAATTATTTTATCAGACATGGTTAATTAATTATGTAAAATCCGCATAATATTAACAAGAATGTGAAGAATAAAATAAACATTTACGCATAAATTAAACAAAACCCCTCTAAGAAAATATTAAGTAGGACAGCGCCTTCTATCACTTGAGTTAGGATACACTATAGTTCAAACAGTGTGTTAAAAATTATCGGAGAGTTCTAACAAAAATATTGGGTCGACTTAACCTAATTAGCATCAAGGGTTGATTGCTTTAGCAAGGATTTGTGTAACTTGAAGGCAAGAGTTCGGGAAAATCGAGTATAAGATTTCAGGATTGGAAAGTTCACTCGACAGATCAAAAAACTGCGAACTAATGCAGTTAGTGTTCAGGTAGAACACGCCTCAACGATCCACCGGACGCACACCACCAGATCTTACACACAGCGGTTGGTAAAGCTCCGAACATCCCCTTGACCGGACGTTGCCCCGCGATCTTGACGTACGGTGATAAGTGCGAGAGAGAGAAATCATAGGAATTCTATTATATTCAGTGGATCGATAGTGGAGGAGAAGGTGGAAGAAGAAGAAGAAATTGAAAATGAAAGAGAGATCCTCGAGAGACATTGCACCCTGGATCGATGCCCTAACCTACCCACACAGCCGCAATTGGTTGTATACCAAACTATCTGCCACTCCCTTAAATGATGGTCCCCACCTATAAGTAGCCAAAACCACTTCTTGAAGGCATTTACACCACTGCCCTTGGAAAGTTAGGTAGTATTCCCCCTAGACCACCCACCCACACCCCCCCCCCCACTCAGCATCTCGCCAGCTCCTCTTGCCAACGATCCTATCATTCCCGCCCGCTTGAGATACCACCTTGTCACCAAGGTGAAAAACTTGATGATTCGTCTGTCACCCCTTTTGCATTATCCACTTCCAATTTCACTCCATCATTGTACGGTTCCATGCGGTCCCAGATCATCAATTTGGACCCCTTCTCAAGACATTTATGTCCAGGATTAAATCTTTACACACACGTGTAGCACAAGCTTATGGCCTTCTTTGCCTCAAACTCCTCTCTTGACAGATTCTGCACTCCCATCCAACGTGGTTCAGCTTCCCTTTTCCTCTCCCTACCATTCCCATCCGTAGGCGGGAAAAGGTTGGTCATACCCGGTTTCCAACTCCTTTCTAAACCACGAGGTTCGTAACTTTTGTTCCACAGTTCTGATCGCTGGACTATTCCCTACACCTCAAATTCCCTTTCCATTCCTAGTCAATGTCAACAGTCGCGCTTTACTATGTGGTTCGTGTGTCATCACCGTATTTCCAATCTCGGGTTTTAATCCACCTATAAACAAACTTACATACCACTTTTCAGTCAAATCTGGTAAACGTGGTGCCACATTCGAATTCATATATGTAATCATCCACAACTCCAGTCTGTCGCAATCCCTTCAAAAAGATCACTGGATCTTCCTCAGCCGCGTTGCCATATCTGCCTAGAAGCTCCTCCTTGAGCTCCATCCAGGTAAGCTCCGGATTAATATACTTCTAAGAGATGATCAAATACTGGATCATACCATCCATGCTCAATTGTGCTAATGAAACCTTCATCTCTTCACGTATACGATATATGTCTCAGCCCTAACGATCCACAATACTTAAACCTCATCGGAAAAAATTGGCATATCCACGGCTTTGGAAAGCGTGCGCAATGCCTCCCAAACTGGGTTGCGCACTCCTGCACCGTTGCCATATCTGCCTAGGAGCTCCTCCTTGAGCTGCATCCAGGTAAGCTCCGGATTAATAGACTTCTAAGAGATGATCAAATACCGGATCATACCATCCATGCTCAATTGTGCTAATGACACATTCATCTCTTCACGTATACGATATATGTCTCAACCCTAACGATCCACGATACTTAAACCTCATCGGAAAAAATTGGCATATCCACAGCTTTGAAAAGCGTGCGCAATGCCTCCCAATCTGTGTTGCGCACTCCTGCACCGTTCGCCACAGTCGCCGGTCTTTGGTCCTTCACCTCAGTTTCCAACCTCAAATTGCTTCCTCCTACGCCTCAATAATTCTGGACTTCCCTTTGTCTTCTCCATGGCCCGAACGCTCCACCTGATTCAGTACAGTTCGAGACATTACCATCATCATCTCTTGTCACATGCTGAAGTTATTCGTCCCGTCGAATTTCTCCACCTCAAATTTGATGTTGGACACCAGACTTCTATGCTAGAAAGTGTTGGTCGTCCCGATATATCCTTCTGCGATCGTCTCCTTGGGTGGCACTGGTGGTGGCACGGCACTACTTTTGATTTGGGGATTCTCCATGAAATCAAAAATAATTTAAAATTTCCAAAAACATTTAGAATTTCCAAAAATAGGCGGCGCCAATGAATCTCGAACGGTCAAAAATGTTAGAATCGACTATTTAATCTCTTCAATCAGACCACAAATGAGAATTGGATTTTCTTCTTAAAAAAGATTCTCATTAATTTCTTTTCCCCAAAAAATATCAATGTGCCACCCCCTCACCTTCTAAAAAAAGGATTTTCCTTTTTTTTATACACATGCACAGGGACAATCAATCGTAGGAATTATTAGAAAGCCCTAAAACCTCTACTCCATGCCACCTCTTTCAAAATTTCAAAAAAAAAAAAGATTGCTTTTTTTTTCCCTCTCCCGACGTGGCAAAACTTCTCTTCCCTCTTGCTTTTCCTTTTTGTATTCCTTCTTTGTCTTCCACGCACACACCTCTTGCCCCTCTATTCTTCTTTTTTGTTGCTTCACACTTCTCTGTATTTACAGGCTTGGCCGCACCAAATTTGCAGACAAAACAAAGACGGTATGGAGAGAATATGAGAGCTCAAACCAGAGATGCAGCGGACGTGTCCTCAACGTGCTACCGCTGCGCAGAATTTCGGATGAAGGCAGCAAACAGACTTCAGACAACAGCGCTGAATTTCGGATGCAGGCAGCAAACAGACGTCGGACAACAGCGCTGAGATTTTGCAGGGCCTGGTTCGTGGACAGCAGCTTCAAGCGGGAAGCGCAGACAGCAGTGGGTTCGCACAGGGAGACGGGGTTGACCGAAATTGGAAGGGGATGCTTCGATTCTTCCTCCATGCAAGTGAATGGCTCTGATACCAGTTTGTTGTGCGTCAATCACTCACTCTCAAACTCACGCACACATGCAGGAAAGAAAAGAAAACACGGACATGAATTTTACGTGGTTCAGTCGGAAGACCTACATCCACCAGAAATTCTTATCATCAAACGGGGATCAACCGACTACATCTTCAAAACGAATGTTGCACTCACGTATTTATAGTATTAGAGGAGGAGAATCAACTTGTAGCAGCAAGTTTTCCGTCGGGCGGCACCAACCCCTGCAGCAGATTTCCCCAGGTGGCACCAACTCTTGTGTATTTTCTCTGGCGACTGGTCATCACTCACGGTCACCAACCATGTGGGCGGTGGCTTTTTATTGTCAACTTTCAACAACTACAACATTCCTGGAGATTTTGTGTATCGAAGAAGAAGTTTGACGCGGTCCTGCTGATGCATACCCTATTATCGTCGAAGACATAAGAGAAGAAGAAAGAAGAGCAAGGCAAACGCTGCTGCTGCTTGTTCATGATTTGTGTGTCAAGGCTCTTGAAGAAGAATGAGGAAGAAGATGACGGGAATAAACCTATTGTTTACATGCGTTGATCATTCTGAGATTGAGTTGAGAAAGCAAAGCCGACGTGCATATGACTGTAGCAAATTATCCTTTAGCAGTCGAAGACCTGTTACTGTGGAAGATCTTACAATTGATGTAGTGACATCATGGAGCGGATAGAAGATCTTGTTCTTGTTCAGGAGTGAGTTGGGAGGGCTCATTGTACACTGGCAGGAACTAGTATAAACAAACCAAAAGGGAGATTGTAAACTTGCGAGAGCCAGTATAAAGAACCTATTAGAAGAGTGATTTTCTTAGGGATGTGGATGTCGACCCTACCCTAAGGTTTCCTCTTGAGTAAAAATCATCAGTGTAGGTGTTGAGTTAAGGGTGATACCTTCTCACCCATTGTAATCACTTTTATATACTAGTGATAAAATTTGTGCATCGGACTAGACCCAGACACAAAAATGAGTAGATACCCACATTGGGATCGAACCCTATAAAAATACCATGTGTTGTTTCTCTTGCTTTCTTTACTGCTTTGCATGTGGTAATTATGTGTTGGCTAAGCAGATCCATATGTCTTAATCCATACAGAGGTTTGAATATTAAGGGGGAAATCAAAAAGAGAAATAGAATTCGTTAAAATAGGTTCACACAGACACCCCCCCCCCCCCGCCCCCTCAGTGTGACTTCACGATCCTACTGGGGCATTTCAAGTGGTATCAGAGTTAATCCAGGTTGCCACTGATTGAAATTATTTTCTTTCCCAGCTGTTTTTATCAGTCATATATGGAGTGCAGATTTGAAGAAGATTCTGAGTTGCCTCAGATGGAGAATTCAATTTCCATCTCTATCAATACAAACACAGAGGTTTTGGCCAAAACCCAAAAAAAAAAAAAACAGGAAGAAAAGAGAGGCTAGGAAGTTGAGAAAGATCTCAAAGGAGAAAGAAGATTCACTACTACTTAAAGTTAATCGAAGTGGTAATTGTTCTGATAAATCTGTTGAGAATCATCCTCTTGAAGAATCAGGTTCAGACAGTGAAGAGTATAAGACTATTGAATCAGTTGAAGATCTCTACTCTGAAGTTAAAGATTACTTAAAAAAAAGTTCTTATTGAAGTTGTCACTCATAAATTTGAGTCTATCAAGGGACTACATGATGAGAAAACACAGCTGGAATTGGAAGTCGATGATATGAAGAAAGCATTGGCTAAAAAGTTGCAAAAATTCAGAACTCACACCCCAACTTCTTGAAGCCAAAGAACAGACTATATTGTTTTTCAAAAAAAAAGCCTCCCCTAAGCATTGCAGAAAGCAAGTGGTAAGAAAGTTGAGATAAATAAAATCTTTAGAGAAAAGTTTCATGCATTGAATGAAGTCATTGGCATCAACGATGCTCAAATGGAGATCAAAGCCAAAAGGATCAAGGACCTTGACAATTCTTTGCAAGAAGCAAATAAGATGCGTGAAGATCGGATGGAAATGAAGAGAAAGGAATGTGAAGATAGGGTGAAATCTATTGAAGATTAAAAGAACGCTCTTAATCTAAAATGGCTCCATCTAGAGGTTAATTTGAGAGAACTGGAAATCACCGAAGCAGAATCTTCACATGAAGCTGAGAAGAGATGTGCTGCAATGGACGTTTCTGAAAAGAACCTTGTCTCTAAAAAAACTCATATTAGTGGCAAAAAGAGCTTGAAATCAGCCAAGAATATATCCACTGCAAACTCACAGAAAAAGGTAACTCGTCCCAGAAAATGTTTTACATGCTAACGTTGTTTCCATGGCTAATACAGGCAACAATTCTCATTCTGTATAAATATGGGTGGAGAAAAATGCCGAGAATCTCACCACTTCATCAAGGGTGGATGTGAACACTGGGAGAAATTCTTGCTCCCCAAAAGAAGCTCAAAAGAGGGGTTGTTTTGTCCAAAGACAGCAAGGTGTCAAAGCTGGCCAGATTGCAACCATTGTTGGAGGTTTGGACACATGGCCATTGAATGTTGGCATAATATGTCAACTCGTGTAGATCATAGAAGGCCAACATTAAGGGAGGGCAAGGGAGAGCAAAGCTGAACACAAGCAAAGCACACAAAAAAAAAAGAAAAATCCGTTCACTAAAAACAGATTTGAATGTCTTCGGGATTTATGTGAAAAATACAACAAGAGTGGTCATTATGATGATGGATGTTGGTTTATTTCTACCAAACATGGTTCATATGCTGCAGGAGTAAGAAGGCCACAAAATCTGGGAAAAAAACAAAGGAGATGAGCTGACCTTGGGAAATGACCAAAAGCAGAAACAAAAGCACACCCCGGAAGAATATTGTGAAAGATGCTACACCAAGGAGAAGATGATTCTACTGTGGAAGAGAAAGTCACATCATGGATCATTGCAAACAGGCCATGAATATCAAAGTTGGAGGAAGCAAGCTGCCAGATTATGTTGTTACATGAAAATCTGGAAATCTGGACAAAGCTGAAGTTGGGGTATAACAATCACACTTTTCTCATCTTTGTCTTGAGTTGAATCAAATCTGATTATTAAGGGGGGGCAGTATGTCAAACTGGGAGGTAGCTTGAAGGGGGAGTAACCTGCTTGCACTTGAATGCTTCTGATGTGTTTGTTAAGTTGAGTAAAGATAATAAAATTGAAAGTCTGCTTGAAACAACCCCTGGAAAGAGATAATTGAATTGGTATCACATGCTGAACAGTTTATGGACAGTTTTGATGTCTGAGTTAATCACGCTTGTTTTTTATACTGAGCTAGCTCATGTAGACTTAGAGTTGATTAGTTTATGGCTCACTGCTAAGTGAAATATGATGTCACTCTTCTCTCAAGTGAATCAAGCTGTAACTTTTAGTAAGGGGAGAATAAAGGGGAGAAGATGACATTTCAAGTCAAGATGTGTAGGACTTTCTCTTAAACTTGCACTTTTGCATTTATTTTCAATAAGGGGAAGAATGATATTGACTTTAACTTTAAAATGGGTAGAATTGAAATGGGTATTGACAACAAATCCAAAGGGATAGATTGTAGTGTAACGATCCAATGTTTTTCAATGGAAATTCTCTTCTTAAAAATATGTCATAAAATCACATGAAAACACACCATAATGAACTACTAAGTGCTAAGTGACCTTTAAACATATGTTTGTCACTTCTATGTTTGAAATTTCGAAAATCTGACATACACGGTTGTGATCAGTAAGTTCTTTGGAGTTCAATAAGAAAAACTTAATTTTTTGTGAATAGTAACATACCCTTATGAATAGTAATATACCCTTATGAATAGTGATATACCCTAATGAATAGTAACCTTACCTATGATAATATATAAATAATATTCAAGTGAAAGTATGATGTACCTATATTTTAGAATAAGTAGATGAATGTTTTAAAACTGGTTTTTGATAATAAATTATGATTTTAATTAAATATTAAAATAATAATATTTAGAAAATTATTTTTGAAAAATGAACTTCATTTTTGGATTCTACACGTCGAAAAATAGTTGGGGTGAATTTTTGGGATTTTTCTGAAATACTTGAATTTTTGTGAATAGTAAAATACATTAATTTACCATATAAATACATTATAATTTAAACCCACTATTCCTAACATCACAAGTGATGTAAGCACCCAAATCTCGAACTCACATGCCCTTTTTACTATTCTTGGTCATGAAATCATCAATATTGTTTGTCTTAGGGGAAATTAATAAACTAATGAATTAAATATTAAGATAACTCATCCCCCCTCCATTATAAATATCACCCTTCACACCCTCATTTTCTCACACCTCTCAAGCTTCAAACCTTGTCTAAACCCAATCATCTTCCCTAGCCCCTTCCCCACGTCCAAGAGCTTCTGGTCTCATCAAAAGACCAAACCTAGGTCCCCTAAGGAGGATCTCAAAAGGAGGATTCAAGAGGTAATTTCTCTTCCTCTTTCCTTTAATTTCCTTTCAATTTCAAGTTCTTTTCTTATTCTCTCCCCACCTATCATCATCCACATGGTATGGTAACTCCAGTATCATACATATAATGGAATGTTATGATACTAATGGGATATTATACCATCCAACCCCCTTCCCCACATCCTTTTATTTTATAAAAGAAAACATTGTTCGTGAGGTGTTAATCTATCACCTTCAAGAATGACATGTTTTCTTTTTCCATTTCTACATTCAGATCTGGTCATGAAACCATTTTTATGGTTGAACCAGAATATGTTATATGTATTATGTCCTATTTAAAGTTTTGGAACTAACTTATGTACATATTACTAAATGATTAATCAAAACAAGTTCATTGTGGTCGAAAAACCGCCCAAATTAACTCAAACAATCATCATTTAATTATTATCTAATGATTCATCCACATGGTAGATAATATAATCAATTATAAGATCATTTAAACTCCTGTAAGATAATTAATAATATGTAATATCAGTTCTGGATGTTTACCCATGTTCTACCTGAACTTCAATATATGAATACAAGTGAACCGCTCAAGAAAAACCATAAAAACAACATTCCCGAACAATATTTTTAAACTCTATAACTCATCCAAAGGCACATAAAATAACTTAATGAAACCATAATAAACCATATTCATGTACACAAGGTTCTGTAATTGTTAATTAATGAATCTAATGTGGTTATACAGGACATTAAAGCGAAGGAAGCATTCGGATATAAGGTAAGGGGAAAATCTCGAACCCAATTTTCTTTCTTCGGGTTCTCCCTCTTTCACTCCATATTTGGTATGGTCACTCCTTAAAAATCATTTGTTCATCATTATCTTAACTTGGGATATACATGTTTTCTACTGAAGTTTATGTCAAACAAAATGTTTTCCAAAAGAATTCTTTTAAGAATACACTTTTTACTTCTCATTCAAGGTTGACGGTTCTTGTAACATGTATGTTATTCCCTCTTTCTTTTGGAAACCCAATGTTTATGAATGTGTTCTTATGAGATGAAACTCATTCCTTTTCATGGGTTAGTTATGTTCATTTTTTATATATGTTCATTGTGACATGCATGATAAATGGTAATGTTATGACGTGACGGGTGCGGCCGGGATTATATAACGCAATATGAATGTTTCAATGTGACGGATGCTCCCGAAATTATACAGCGCTCCAATGCATTGGGTAAAGTGATGAATCTCATAAGTTGATGTGAAATGATGTGTGAACAAAATGCTAGCTTTGTTTACAAGTATGTGTGGTAGTTAACTACTAAGACATGATGTTTCATTTTTATGCATTGCCACATTTCAAGTCTCTTATTAATGTTTCCTCTCATGTTCATGATCATTTGCCTATATTGTGGTTATGCTCACCCATTGTTATATTGTTCTTATATATCCTCTTACTGGGCTTTTAGCTCACCCCTTTTGATGTATATCCTCAGGTGACTACATGTACTAAGGAGAGGTCAAGTGCCAATAAGAAGCTAGAGAAGAAAGAATTAAATAAATGTTTATGTTTGATGTTGTAATTGTTATGTATGATCCTAGTTTGCCCAAGACACTAAACCTTTGGATCCTCTATGTGTAATACTATTACGTTGTTTATCTTTAAAATGATGTAATAGTAATGTAAGAAAAGGTTGGGTTGCTATATGTAGTGCCCAAATGGATTGTGATGAAGAGAGTTGTATTTGTTGTATTTGTTGTATTTGCTGTATTTATTGTCAATATGTCAATAAGGAGTGAGAGCCGACATGTGTTAGGGTGATGATGAAGCGCCCAATGCATGAAGAGATTAAGATTGAGATGTTTCCCGTGACGATGGGCAAAGTCTATTGCTGCTTGGAGTTCTTGGATGAACAAATTCAAGGAAGCAGCATCGCATCTCATTGATTTTAGAGCTGATCCTGTAATGAATTAATGACAACTGTTGATTGGATGAAGAGAGCATTGTCAACAACATGATCTTGATGAGTTTGAGCTGCTGGCTTTGATTGATGAAGAATAGAGTTGTTGGGCTGGCTAGAAGAGTGAGAATTCATCCTTGGATTGTCAAGCATAAAGGTTGTTGTATTAAATAGAGAATATCACTTGGATGGTGGTTAGAGAAGACTGAGGGCGAAGCTAAGAACAGTTAGTGGAGCATTATTGAAAGACTCAAGAAGAGTACACATATGTTGCAAGATGCTTTGGGAATTGTGCTGAAGAGATTTGAGAAAGTTCTGAACTGCTTTGAAGAAGTTCTGAACTGCTTTGAAGAAGTTCTGGAAATTCAGAGTTGCAGAATATTGAAGAATTTGACAAAGTGCTTTGTACACGAGGGTACTCTTGAATTTGCACGAAGTACGTAAGAGTGTCACTGAAATTACTCTGATACGTAAGGGTTGTCCTGGATATGTAAGAGTCACTTCAAGATTCTGAAGCATATGTAAAAGTGAACTTGGATTTCAAGGCAATGCGTTAAGGTCGTCCAGATCTTGCAGACTGGAAATTGGCAAAAGCACCCAAATCACACTGTGATACGTAAAAGTCGATTGCTTGATACGTAAGAGTGATCACAGTTTGTCAAAGGCAATACGTAAGGGCACTCAATGAGCATAACAAGATTTGACAAAGTACCTGAATCACACTGTGATAGGTAAGTTGCTTAATATGTAAAGGTTATCTCAGTTCACAAGAGGATACCTAAAGATACTCAAATGCCAATGATTTTACAAAGTACCATAGTCACACTGTGATACATAAGAGTGAACAGGAGGATATGAAAGGGTTATCACAGTTCACAGGGGGATACGTAATGGTACTCAGAGGACTGAAGATTTGACAAAGTACCAGAGCCACATTGTGATACATAAGAGCAACTCCAAACTTCCAGTGCATGCATAAGAGTTAACAGGAGCATATGGAGGAGTCACCTCAAGACTTCAAAGGATACGTAAGAGTCTTCAATGCAATGCGTAGGAGTTATTGAGCACTTTCAAGTGATACATAAGGGTTAACATTTTGAGAAAATTCGAGAAATCTAGAGATCAAAGTCAGATGATGCTTTGTTGTACTACAAATATTAAATATCATGATGTTGTTAGAGAGTCGACAGTGATTCAAGCCAAGAATAGCGGAGAATTAAATGGTGAGTGATGAGAAGGTCTTCGCACGATAATTCGGAGATTTCAAATAGAATATTTGAAATCATTTATTGTTGGGCAAAAATCCCTCAAGGTAACATTGCAGTATTTTTGGGTTGATTGTGTTTGTTGACAAAGCAGGTTTCCATGGAGAATCGTCGAGTTCCAGAGAATTTGTTGACAATCCATGTTGACAAAGAACGATGACGAAGGAAAGGACGATCTGGAGGCGGTACAAAAGAGCAGTACAAGGTGGCGCCGTTTCCCAGTGTTTGCCAAATTTTTGGGGTCCAAAATTTGGAGTTTAGTGAGCATCGCGAAAATAGGATTTCCATGAAGATCATATTTTTATATGGCAAAGGCATGAGTTTCGCGAAGATGGGATGCATGAATTGGATTTCGCGAAGACCAGAAAAATGGAAGCGGTGATGCTTCGCGATTACGTCAATGGTTCGCGAACGGCAGAGTTGAAGTGCATCGCGGCGGTGAAGGGCTTCGCGAGGGAGCTCCGCGGCGAAGGCACGAAGGAATGTTGACGGTGATGCTCCGCGATTACGACGAGCTCCGCGATCGAAAAATTGCCGTGGTGCTTCGCGATTTAGATATAATTCCGGCGGAAACTTCGGAGCTTCGCGATTTGAGATGACGTAGAGTTGACTTCGCGCGGAAGGGTCGAGGGTCGGTGGAATCGCCTATAAATACAGGTCGACCCCCTCGAGAGAAGTAGGGAGAATTTTCATAGAAAATCATTTGCTCTCAGTTCGCGAAGGTAGTTCGCGTAGCCTGTGTGCTTCGCGAAAGAAGAGCTTTGCGGCGGCTATTGTAGCTCCGCGAAAGTTGCGTGCTCCGCGTTGGCTCAGTGAGCTTCGCGAGGGAAGTTGCTCTGCAACGACTTGAGCTTCGCGGTAGTGCTTCGCAAGAGTGTTTCGCGAAAAGGCAGGAGCTTCGCGAAAGCTTGTTTGAGCTTCGTGAAATTGGGAGTCTAGCGAAGTAGAGTACTTTGCGAAGGTGTTTCCAAAGGAATTGTCCAGTGGTTAAGAGGCAAAGAGGTATTCATCAGTGGATGAAAGTTGGACTTCAACAGAGCATTCATCAACAGTTGAAGATGCGTGCATTCATGAAAATGAAGAGACCTACAGGTCTATAAACTGTGAGTGGATCCCTTCCTAGTGCAGTGAGCAAAGGAAGAGGAAGTAGGTGATCCTCTTCACCGGCAGTGAGCCAGAGAGAGAGAAACAGGAAGTGACCCTTGGGAAAGCAGTGAGCTGACCCTAAACTTTGTAAAGACAGTGAGCCTGGGCATAGAAGTGATCCAGCCCGAACTTTGTATCCACATCTAGTGAAGAATAGTGGAATTTGGTACGTCCGGCAACTTGTCGGCGTATGCTCCTTGGACGTAGCCCAGTGAGGGTGAAACAAGTAAAAATCTTTGTGTCTTCCTGTTTGCTTCCCTGCATTGCATTCAAAGCATCATCATTAGATAAAGAAATAAAGTAGTGATCATAGTTTACACACAAGAGAAAACAAAGTGATCCTTGTAATAAAGAGGTCAAGATCCAGTGGGGTAGGAAGAATTTTGAAAAAGAATATCCATACCCTGATTCACCCCCCCTCTCAGGGTATATAGGCCCCTATTGGCCCTAACAATTGGTATCAGAGCCAGGTTGCCTTTATCAGATTTGTTTGCTCGATCGTAGTGTGTCATGGCAAAGGGAAAAACATCAAAGAAGAATCAGAAGTCGGGTGGTATCCCTCAGTGTGGAAGTGTTTATGGGAAAAGTGTGATTCAACTAAAAGAATCAAACAGCTTACTGAAGGAAGGCCTGGATGAATCTGATAGGGAAAAGATTGATTTACTCAATCAAGATGTTGGAATGAGTGAAGTACATGAACATCAAAGTGATGCCGGAACAACTGATGATGATGAAGTTTCAAGAAGGAGGCCACCAGTAGATGTTGTCAACATGAAAAAGGAAGTGGACCGGAAGTTGGATGAAGAAGTCAAATCTAAAGATATCCGGATCAAAGTGTTGGAAACTGAGGTCAACAAGCTAAGAGGCTTAAATCAAAGGCTTATTGATATAGTTACTGACCTAACAGAGAAGAATGATTCACAGCCGAAGAACTACAGAAGATGGCTAAAATGAAAGGAAAACAAAAGGCTGATGATTATGAAGAGAATCAAAATTTAGATGATGTTTTGAATCTGAAAGCTAGAAATGATGGTCTAGCAACACAGTTTTCTGAAGAAGTTCAGAAGAATCGAAGGCTACAACAAGAGAATGAATCTGTCTCTGAATCTGTTTCTGAGGAAAAATTGAAAGTAAAGGAGCAGAGTAACATGGTGGATAAGCTGACACGTGAACTTGAAGATGAGTTGAGTAGCGGGAAGAATCTCAGAAAAGAACTCAATTCTCAACTTGAATCAAAAGATAAGAAGATTCAACAATTGGAGGAAGAGATAGAAAAATCCAAGAAGAAAATGGAGATATCAAAAGACAAAGGAAAACCTAAGTTGAAGGATGCACTGCACTTATTATTCAATTGTCCTTCGAAAGGTGATGATAAAATGAAAAGGAAGTATGAGATTTCTGAGGAGAAACAACAAAATATTTTCTCAGCTCAAAGACCATACAGTTTGGGAAAAACTGGTATTGGATTTGATGAATCACCTCTCACGCATGATAGAGAAAGAGTTGGGAACAGTTCCAGATGTGGAGAAAATCCTGAAGGTGCTGGAGATAGGCCTAAGAGGAAAGTTACAAGAAGTAGTGACGACATGTGCTATTTCTGCGGGATTCATGGCCACACATCAAGCTTTTGTTCAGAGGCTCTGGAATACATTTCAGGCTGTGAAAATAGAAACTTTGATAAATCTGAGAATAAGAAGAAGCGTCATGAGAAATCAGAGAGAAGAGTCTCTCAGAGGAAAGCATCCATTAGATGCTATTACTGTGGAAGAATGGGACACACCATGAGTATGTGTCAGGAAGCTCAAGAGCCCCGTATCAAAAGAAGAACTCAAGGTGTATCAACATCTCGACATAGAAATGACGAAACAAAATATGCCTTTGATGGAAAATGTTTTATATGTTCTGATTATGGGCATTTGGCTAGAAATTGCAGCAAGAAGAAAGCAGGAAAAGGAAAGGAACTTGAAAGGAGATTCTCTACACCAATGATGCATAATGAGAAATCGTACATTGGGAGACAAAGTGGAAAGTTAGAGAATAGGCCAAGAGCATCAGGGGAATCTCATGGAGTTGAACGAAAGGTGTATCTGTCACCTACTCTGTCACACTCACAACCGCCCCCTAAGAAAGAACATGAACATATCTGAAAGAAAAATAGAGGAAACGCTACAACTGTGAGTAAGAAGAATGTACGTTCAGTGGAGGACCCACCACCAACGCAAAATAGTGTGGTGACTCATAAATCTGATAAAAGGAAGATAAACAAAGAATGCATTGAAAACATTGCATGTCGTGTGCCACGGAGAGAACTGGAAGAAAAAGGAAAATCCTTGCAATGGTGGAAAAAGCAAGGGAAGATGACAAGCAACGAGACTCATACTCAGAGAAATAATCAAGGAAAATGGAATTTTGGTGGAACATCAAAGACGGAACTGTGCACTAGTGGGTATAAACCACAAATGGTGAGAAAGGCCAAGCCTACAGAATCTACATATCGGAAAAAGGCTCAGCATGTGGGTAATGAATGCTTAGTCATATGGCCAGAGCAGTTGAAATTGGCTAAGCAGCTAGAAGAAGCAAAGAAAGTGTGTGATGCTCTGCAAGAAAGAATCAAAGGGTTGACCCATCAGGATCAACCACAATCCTCATCTTGAGTAGTCCAAAAGGGCCCCTCTCCCTATGTATATAAATGCTAATAACTGATGATTCAAGTGTTTCAGGTTTTAGGGAGATACGATCCAAGGGGAAGTGGCATCTAAAGATGCCAAGTGTAGCAGTGATATGCTTCAGAGTTTCAATTGACTCAAATCAGGTACCAAAGTTGAAGAAGAAATGGAGCAACAGAGCACAATAAGAAATGATTGTGTTATTAACTTTATCTCTTGTTTCCTACACCGAGTTCCAACTCAGTAGGCTTAGAGATTTTGTTAATGGCTCAATGCCGACTGCCAGACTGGTATAAATGATGCAGGTGGAAAATGAGAATAGATGGTGCAAGAGAAGAAGAATTGTTATGGGCCTAACTCCAGGAAGCGTTGCATAACATAGGGGGAGCATTCAATAACAGAATCAGATGCAAGAGCCATCAAAGCAATAATTGGATGACTCAGCTCAGGCATTCCCTATCGAGGGAAGAAAGAAACACAGGGAGAAGCAGCAATAATCATGCATCTCATGCTTTTTTTTTTTTTTGATCTGACAATGTGGTATCAGCTGACTGCTTTCAGGATACCAAGAAGCTGCGAGGGAAAATCAAAGGCGTGTCAACAAAAATCTGAGAGAAGAAGTTCAAAGAAATGACATTATTGAACAATGACACAGTGACAAGTTTTCAGCTGAAAGAAATGAAGCCACCTAAAAATTAATCAGTGAGCAATTTCCTGATGAATGTGTTGAGGAAGAAAGAAACAAAGGGGGAGCATAAGTGATTGATGCCGATTCAGAAAAGAATTTGACATGGGAGATTGTTTCGAGGTTAGCAGATAAAAATGTCATCGGGACTAAATGGATCTTTTGCAATAAGATGAATGAAGATGGCACAATGATTCGAAACAAAGCACGAGTGGTGTGCAAAGCATACTTCCAAAGAGAGGGTACTGATGTTGATGAGACATTTGCACCGGTTGCGAGGCTAGAGACAATCAGATTATTCCTAGCCATTGCAGTGCAAAGAAAGTTCAAAGTGTTCCAGATGGATGTCAAGTCTGCATTTCTAAATGGGTTTCTGGAAGAAGAGGTGTACATTGAGCAGCCAGATGGTTTTCTCATTCATGAGGATGAGAACAAAGTTTGCAGGTTGAAGAAGGCGTTATATGGGCTGAAACAAACACCAAGAGCATGGTACTGAAGGCTATATCAGTATTTGAAGAAGATTGGTTTTCAGCGTGGGGGATTTGATTACAATCTGTATTTCAACAATAACAGTAATCAAAGGATGATGAGACTGGTCTAGGAAGAAGACATAATATTTGGAAGATCAGATGAAGCATAGTGGAGACAATCTTCTGAATTTAAGAAACATGAGTTCGAAATGTCTATGATTAGTGAGCTGATGTTTTTCCTTGTTTTACAGGTTACACAAGGAAGGAATGACACATTCATTTCTCAATCCAAATATGCCAAGGAGGTTTTGAAATGATTTGGAATGGAAAATTCCAAGGAGATGAAGACTCCGGTTGCTACCCGGATAAAATTATCAAATGATGATAATGGCAAGGCAGTTAATATCACAGAATACAGACAGATTATTGGGAGTATATTGTACCTGACAGCGACAAGACCTGATATCGTTTTTGCCACCTGCCAAGCAGCGAGATATCAAAGCAATCCCAAAGAAAGTCACATGCTTGCAGTGAAAAGAATACTTCGATGCAGATTGGGCTGGATCAGCAGATGACAGAAAACCAACGTCAGGAGGTGCATTCTATCTTGGTGGATTGTGTATTTCTTGGCTAAGTAAGAATCAAGATTGCATTTCATTGAGCACCGCAGAAGCTGAGTATATTGCGGCCACTCAAGCATGCACACAGTTATTATGGATGAAGCAGAAGCTTGACGATATGGGAGTTGAAGTGAAGTCTCCGATCGGAATCTAGTGTGATAACTCAAGTGCTATCAATCTTAGCAAAAATCCAGTTTATCACTCAAGGACAAAGCACATTGAGATCAAATATCATTTTATCAAGGAGAAAGTGGAGCAAGGGCTTGTGAAGTTGGAGTATGTGCCTACAGAGTTACAGGTTGCAGATATTCTGACAAAGTACTTACCCAAGGAAGCATTCGAAAGGCATCGACTGGCTCTGGGAGTTCAGTCGATTCCCCACACATAAAAGCGTGTGGATGTGAAACCCCCCCCTCCCCGAGGTATGATGTGTTTTTCCCTAATGTGTTGATATGTGTTCTCTACTATGTTACAGACTACAAAGGAGTGACCTTTGGGTTCGTTGACAAAGGGGAAGAAAATAGTGATTGTTCAAGGGGGAGACTGTGTAGCTATTTGAGAAATCATGACAGATACGGGGAGAAGCTGACCAGTGGAGCAGCCAGATAGGGGGAGAAATGAGCAAGGGGGAGATTCTTAAATCTGACGATGCTAGAAGTGATCGATCAAAGCATAGAAATCACGACAGCTGAGGATCGTGATAAAAGCAGAACAGTGGTGTTGGAATGGTGAAAGAAGGTCTCCAGCTATCATCAATTGGTATCAGTGTGGTTCAACAATTGGTATCAATTTAAGAATTGGTATCAGGTTGGAATCGACAATTGGTGTTTGACATGAAGTGATTCATTGATGAACTTTTCATACTACTCTTGTTTCTCACGCCGAGCATTGCCCATGTGGGCTTAGAGTACGTGTTAAGTGAATCTTTGAACGCTATCAGAATCGCAAGAGGCGAATGGTGGTAGCGGCTGGAAGAATACTCAGTGAGGTATCAACGTGCTGAAAATCATTCTGAGAAGAGTTATGAAGAATTGTCAACAAACCCAAAGGGGGAGATTGTTGGGCAAAAATCCCTCAAGGTAACATTGCAGTATTTTTGGGTTGATTGTGTTTGTTGACAAAGCAGGTTTCCATGGAGAATCGTCGAGTTCCAGAGAATTTGTTGACAATCCATGTTGACAAAGAACGATGACGAAGGAAAGGACGATCTGGAGGCGGTACAAAAGAGCAGTACAAGGTGGCGTCGTTTCCCAGTGTTTGCCAAATTTTTTGGGTCCAAAATTTGGAGTTTGGTGAGCATCGCGAAAATAGGATTTCCATGAAGATCATATTTTTATATGGCAAAGGCATGAGTTTCGCGAAGATGGGATGCATGGATTGGATTTCGCGAAGACCAGAAAAATAAAGGCGGTGATGCTTCGCGATTACGTCAATGCTTCGCGAACAGCAGAGTTGAAGCGCATCGCGGCGGTGAAGGGCTTCGCGAGGGAGCTTCGCGGCGAAGGCACGAAGGAATGTTGACTGTGATGCTCCGCGATTACGACGAGCTCCGCGATCGGAAAATTGCCGTGGTGCTTCGCGATTTAGACAGAATTCCGGCGGAAACTTCGAAGCTTCGCGATTTGAGATGACGTGGCGTTGACTTCGCACGGAAGGGTCGAGGGTCGGTGGAATCGCCTATAAATACAGGTCGACCCCCTCGAGAGAAGTATAGAGAATTTTCAGAGAAAATCATTTGCTCTCGGTTCGCGAAGGTAGTTCGCGTAGCCTGTGTGCTTCGCGAAAGAAGAGCTTCGCGGCGGCTATTGTAGCTCCGCGAAAGTTGCGTGCTCCGCGTTGGCTCAGTGAGCTTCGCGAGGGAAGTTGCTCTGCAACGGCTTGAGCTTCGCGGTAGTGCTTCGCGAGAGTGCTTCGCGAAAAGACAGGAGCTTCGCGAAGGCTTGTTTGAGCTTCGTGAAATTGGGAGCCTAGCGAAGTAGGATGATTTACGAAGGTGTTTCCAAAGGAATTGCCCAGTGGTTAAGAGGCAAAGAGGTATTCATCAGTGGATGAAAGTTGAACTTCAACAGAGCATTCATCAACAGTTGAGGATGCGTGCATTCATGAAAATGAAGAGACCTACAGGTCTATAAACTATGAGTGGATCCCTTCCTAGTGCAGTGAGCAAAGGAAGAGGAAGTAGGTGATCCTCTCCACCGACAGTGAGCCAGAGAGAGAGAAACAGAGAGTGACCCTTGGGAAAGCAGTGAGCTGACCCTAAACTTTGTAAAGGCAGTGAGTCTGGGCATAGAAGTGATCTAGCCCGAACTTTGTATCCACATCTAGTGAAGAATAGTGGAATTTAGTACGTCCGGCAACTTGTCGGCGTATGCTCCTTGGACGTAGCCCAGTGAGGGAGAACCAAGTAAAAATCTTTGTGTCTTCCTGTTTGCTTCTCTGCATTGCATTCAAAGCATCATCATTAGATAAAGAAGTAAAGTAGTGATCATGGTTTACACACAAGAGCAAACAAAGTGACTCTTGTAATAAAGAGGTCAAGATCCAGTGGGGTAGGAAGAACTTTGAAAAAGAATATTCATACCCTGATTCACCCTCCCTCTCAGGGTATATAGGCCCCTATTGGCCCTAACATTTATGAATATCAAAAAGCTGGAGGATCTCCCGAGAATATTGTCGACCAGTTTTAAATGACAAGATGGGTATTTGTGGCGTGCCATTTGAGACAAGAAGAAAGATAACTCAAGAAAGTGGGGAGCAAGGCCACGTGATTCTATTGAGAATTAAATGAAAAAATTGAGAAGATCACAGTGCCGATCATCCTGGACTTTCCATATTCAAAAATATGGAAATTATATCCAAATGATTTAGTGAATAAAAGCTAGAAGAGATTGAGATGTAGTGGATGTGAGAGAAACTGCAAAATATTCTGGGACATTTTGTGTATCGAAGAAGAAGAGAAGAAGTCTGATGAGGTGCTGCTGCATACCCTGTCATCGTCGAAGAAAGGAGAGGAGAGTTGAGCAAGGTCGACATTGTTGTTGTCTGTTCATGATTTGTGTGTCAAGGCTCTTGAAGAAAGATAAGGAAGAAGACAAAGTGAAGAAACCTGTAGTCTGCATGCGTTGATCATTCTAAGATTGAGTTGAGAGAACAGGGCCAACATGCATGCGACTATAGATCATGAGTTCCTATATCTGAGTTCTTTGCAAGTGGTATTTGTACAAAGTTTTCATGAATTTCCTGCTTTCAATAAGCTTGATCAAAAAAATTGATATTGGTGTGCCTTATATTGTCTTCAGATAGTTCATCATTCAATGAAAAGAAATCAGAAATTCAGAGGTATCAATAATGAAGTGAAATGACGAAATTGAAGACTTTATCTGCTATGATGAGACAGGAACTTCTTTTACTGGAGGTCATGAAGAAAGTCGTGATATTTAAAGTTCAGAAAATGAGTTTGAATGTGACAGTTTTGCAGGACTAAACTCAGATAATGAATGATTTGATTTTTCTGAAAATGAAGTAGTCGATTCTGACAAGGAGACTTTGGTTGTATCCAAGATTCAGAATCAACTCAAAGCATTGGAGAACAATAATTGCAACCAAGCTGATGCCTGAAGATTTGGAGGTGAAGCTGCAGTTTGCCTATGAAGAAATTGAAACACAAAGGAAAGAAGGAAGGAAAGCAGACCATGCTGCAGCAGAGTACAAAGATTATGTTTAAGGATTGAAAAAACGGAATCAGGCTTCGTAAGAGGAAGATGAACAATATAGAAACAGAGAAAAGGGAAATGCTGTGCCTACAGCAGTGTCAAATTTAAAAGTATGAGGAGCAGATCCAGAAAATGGAAGAAATGGCTGCAAAATTAGACGAGAAAGACAAAAGGGACAAGACCCTTGAAGATGATGTTGTCACTGTTTAATGAAATCCCGTTCCTCATAAAGAGGTTGGGCCCTTTATTTATAAATGGAATAAAAGAGTACAATAGGAACATCCCCAAATGTGGGACTCAAATGATAATAATAATATGGGCTTAGCCCATTAAGCTATCTAATACAATGAACACCCCCCCCCCCCGAGCTGGTACAGCTTGGAACAGAGTCCCACAAAAAAATGTAGGAGAAGACTCCCCCTCAAACCAGGATGTGTATATTGTGCAATCCAAACTTGGGGTAGAGAAAGTGCATTCATGGAGCCTTTGGTAAAGATGTCGAGAAGCTGGTTGGCAATATCGATATGGTCAAAGGTAATGCGCTTCTGCTGGAAATGCTGACGAATAAAGTGACAATTGATCTCAATATGTTTTGTGCTCTCATGGAAGACAAGATTAGTCATTATCTTTGTTGGACCCCATTTCATTTAATTGGGTATTTCTGAGTCTCATATCGAACTTACCCTCTCTGTATTTAGTTTTACTCATCTATAAAAGAACATCCTCACCTCACATTGAGGTAAGGGGAATTCACCAATTACATGGTATCAAAGGGATCTTAATCTCGACCCTCCCTCCCAGCGGATTCCCGGTTCTGTCCGGCCCCGCCTCTCTTCCCCCCTCTGGCTCTGCCCTAATCTCTCCTGGCGGCCCTCTCTCCCGGCGGCCCTCCCTCCCGGCGGCTCTCCCTACCGGCGCGGCTCCTTTCCCAGCGGCCCTCTCTCCCAGCGCGGCTCCTTTCCCAGCGGCCCTCTCTCCCGGCGCGGCTCCCCTCGCTCAGCAGTGCCTTCGCCAGCGCCAGCCCCGGCGCCCTCGCCCTCGACCCAGTGGCGCTCTCACCCGGCGCCCAAAAACCTGCCCCCCCCCCCGCGGCTCCCGACGGCCCTCCTTCCTGGCGCGACGCCCTCCCGCGGCTCCCGGCTCCCCGTCGTCCCGCGCCTCCCGGCCACCCTCGCCTGGCGCGCTCCCAGCAACCCTCGCCCGGCGCCTCCCGCTGCCCCCGCGCGCTCCTGCTGCTCTCGCCCTGCGGCCCCCCCTTCCGCCGCCTTCACCCCAGCAGGCGCCCTCGGCCTCGTCCTGGCGGGCCCTCCCGGCAGCGCGCCCTCGTCCCGGCAGAGCGCCCTCGTTCCGGCGGCCCTTCCAGCACGCGCACGTCCTGCGCACGATCATCCCACCGGCCCGCTGCATCAGCTACCCGACGCTTCCATGGCAGACTCCTCGGGACGTGGTCGTGCTTCAAGTCGTCCACGTCCCTTCTGTCAACATTGTGGCAAGTTTGGCCACCTGATCGCCCGATGTTGGGTCCTGCATGGACGACCATCTCAGCACCCGCGGTCCAGGACGCGTCCTCGGCTGTCGCCTCTCTTTCCCCGTCTCTGGCCCTTTCTATGGCCAACCTCAGGCGGCCTCATGATCCTCCGGCCTCTGTCCGACCCGGTCCCTCCTCGGCTTCTCTGGCTCGTACTGTTTGCCCCACTGCCTTTGTCAGCCATTGCTCCCCTACACGGCTGCTAGACTCTGGTGCCTCCGACCACCTCACCGGTGATGCTGGTATGCTGACTTCTTACTGCCCATATGCCGGTTCTTCAGCCATCACCGTTGTTGATGGTTCCACTATCCCCATAGCGGGCTTCGGCGCATGCTCCCTGACTCCATCAATCCACCTACCCTCTATGGCACATGTGCCCCGCAGTCCCTTTAATCTGCTTTCCATCAGTAAACTGACTAAGGATTATAACTGTGCGGCCATATTTACCTCTTCTGGTGTTGTGTTTCAGGAGCAGACTACGAACCGGGAACTTGGTCGAGGCCGGCTTCGAGACGGGGTCTACATGTTCGAGGGACCAGCACCCATTGTTTGCACGTCTACCTCTTCTCAGGCACTAGATCTTCATTCCCGATTAGGACACCCGCCTGCATCCACCATTCATCAGCTGTTTCCAGACTTCAGTCGGACTCCTACTTTTCATTGTGAGTCATGTTCTTTTGTGAAACATCATCGCTCTTCCTACATTCCTCGCACGGATACACGGGCCTCCCACCCCTTTGATCTAGTTCATTCAGATGTTTGGGGGCTGCGTACCATTCCGAGTCACTTGGGATATAAATACTATATATCTTTCATTGATGACTATTCGCGAATGACGTGGCTTTACCTTCTTCGAGAACCCTCCGAAGTGTTTTCCACCTTCCAAACCTTTTTCAATGAAATTAAGAACCGTTTTTCTATCTCTGTCAAATGTCTCCGCTCGGATAATGGGCGCGAGTATCTCTCCACTTCCTTTCGGCAGTTTCTCCAAACGAATGGTATCCTTCATCAGACCTCCTGTCCTGATACACCCCAGCAGAACGGCGTGGCCGAGCGGAAACACAGACATATTCTGGAGACAGCTCGTGCCCTCTTCTTCCACCGATGGGTGCCTCTGCTCTTTTAGGAAGATGTCATTCTCACTGCTACATACCTCATCAATCGCCTTCCTTCTTTTATCCTTAAGGGGGAGACTCTCTTTCGGGCTCTTTTCCCCACTCTCCCTCTTCATTCCCTCCCTCTTCGAGTGTTTGGCTGCTTGTGTTATGTTCGTGACACTCGCCTTGGCCGCACCAAACTCTCTCCCAAATCCCTCCGCTGCATATTCCTAGGTTATTCCCGCACTCAGCGCGGATACCGCTGCTTCTCCCCGGACCTTCGCCGGTATGTCATCTCAGCGAATGTCTCCTTTGTTGAGAGTTCTCCATTCTCCTTTCCCTCTCCTCCTCCTGACTCTGCTATTGATAACTGTCTTCCCCTCATCATCCTTCCTCCACCGGCGTCAACCCCTGTTGACACCCATTTTGGTCAGGTCTACTCCCGCCGTCCTTCGATTGTATCCCCCGTTCCGGCCAGTGACACTGATGCTCCCGCTTCGTCCGCTGCTCCTGCTCCGCCACCCGAGGACTTGCCCATTGCCCTACGGAAAGGTACTCGCTCCTGCCAGAGTACTCCTCTATTTGTCACTTCATACAGGGGTTTGTCCGCTCTAGAGACGGTTTCTATACCTCGCACGGTTGGTGAAGCCAAATCTCACCCCGGGAGGCTCTGGAGGAAAATCATACTTGGGATCTTGTCCCCCTTCCAGCAGACAAACAGGCAGTGGGCAGCAAATGGATTTATACGATCCGTCTCAATTCCGACGGCTCTCTGTGACGCCTCAAAGCCCAGCTGGTGGCGAAGGGGTTTGCTCAGACATATGGCATCGACTACTTTGAGACCTACTCTCCAGTCGCCAAGATGGCCTCTGTCCGCCTGTTCATCTCTCTGGCTACTCATCATCACTGGCCACTTCATCAGCTGAATGTCAAGAATGCATTTCTCCATGGCGTTCTTGAGAAAGAAGTCTACCCGAAGCAGCCCCCTGGTTTTTTTGCCTCCGGTGCCGACTCCCATGTCTGCCGCCTCCATCGGTCCCTCTATGGCCTCAAGCAGTCTCCTCGAGCTTGGTTTGGCCGCTTCAGCACTGTCGTCACGGCCTTTGGCCTCTCCCGCAGTCTGAAGGACCACACCGTCTTCTTCCGTACGACACCGCACGGCTGTATCTTGCTCGTGGTATATGTTGATGATATCATCATCACAGGAAGCGACTCCAAAGGGATCGTCAGCCTCAAGGCGCACCTTCACCAAAACTTTCATACCAAAGATCTTGGTCCCCTGACTTACTTCCTTGGCATCGAGGTCTCCCGTTCTGAGGACTCGATCTCTCTCTGCCAGCGTAGGTATGCTCTTGATATCTTGCAGGATGCCGGTCTGAGCACCGCCACTGCCGTGGACACCCCACTTGAGTCTGGCGAACGTTCTCTCCATTCCGCCTCGGAACCATTTCCTCATCCCGAGCGCTATCGATGTCTGGTGGGTAAACTGAACTACCTCACCATGACGCGACCCGACATTGCCTACGTCGTTGGCAAAGTCAGCCAGTTCATGGAGCATCCAACCCAATCTCAGTGGGATGATGTCCTTCGCATTGCCAAATACATCAAGCGAGACCCTGCACGTGACCTTCAATATTCCCGTCATGCTCACTTGGATGTTGAGGTCTTCTGTGATGCCGACTATGCAGGTTGCCTCGCGACCCGCAAGTCTACTTCGGGGTTCGCCGTGTTCTTCGCCGGTAACCTCATCTCTTGGCGCAGCAAGAAGCAGACTGTCGTCTCCAGATCGAGTGTCGAGGCTGAATACCGTGTCATGGCCACCGTCACCACTGAGATCCTCTGGCTTCGTCATCTCCTACATGAGCTCGGCTTCCCGGCACACACCCCTGTTCATATCTGGTGTGATAATCAGGCCGCCACGAAGATTGCCTCGAATCCCGTCTTTCATGAGCGGACGAAGCATATCGAGGTGGACTGCCACTTCCTCCGCCACCATCTGGAGCAGCACCATATCAGCTTTGGCCATGTACCGACGGCAGATCAGCTTGCCGATCTCTTCACCAAAGGTCTCCCAGGGGCTCGCCTTGACTCTCTCACTTCCAGGCTGGGTATTCACAGCCTCCATAGCCCAGCTTGAGGGGGAGTATGAGTTTGTCTGTCTTGTCTTCTATTTTTTCTTTGTGGGACTCAATCCAATCTGGGCATGTCCAGCTTGAGGGGGAGTGTTGGACCCCATTTCATTTAATTGGGTATTTCTGAGTCCCACATCGGACTTACCCTCTCTGTATTTAGTTTTACTCATCTATAAAAGAACATTCTCACCTCACATTGAGGTAAGGGGAATTCACCAATTACAATCTTTATGGAGCCAAGAAAGTCAATTTCGGAGAGTTGTCTCCAAATACATGAATAGGCAGAAATAATGCAAATTTAGTAGGCAAGGCGTCTCAAAAGCCAAGAATATGTGCAACAAAGTCAAAAAAATAAATAAAGCCATTCCTTAGGAGAGAACTGGATGTTTAACTAGCGTGTCATTTTTTGGCAATAAACAGTCACTCTCGTTGTATTTGAATGATTCATGAACAAATTGAGAGTTTTCTAGCATTATTATGTTTGTGTTTCTTGTGTTGTTGAGTAGATGCAAGGTTTGGCTTATTAAAGCAGTGAACTTTCTTTGTGATGTCTTATAAATAGGGGTTTAACAGATAGGTCTTCTTGGAGTCCTAATTTCTGATCATCACTTCTTCCATTTGCGTTCCTTGTTATGGGATCAATGTCATATAAACAGACCATGATAGTTTCTAATGGTTTTTGGTCATGAGAATGTCAATACATTAACTGTAAAACAATGATGGTGTGTTTTGTGTAGAAATGAACACCCAAAACCTATAATTGATAGGAACCCGCACCAACAGTAGAAAATAACAGACACAGTATGGAATATGATGACAACTTGCAGCATAATTACAGGCGATAAGAGAAGAAGAAGAATAAGGAAGGAAGAACTCGAGAGGCTGTGAAGCTCTCCCAACCAAGCCCAAGCCGCTTCCAAACCAAATGGCCGAATACCAGAATATTCTCTTCACCCCCCTTCCTCTCACCCCTTGCACTTATTTATAATGGAACCTCAACATCCACGTGGTCCCAACCTAACAACATACCAACCATAATCTCTCTCCATCTAACAACTAATATTCCCCAGCTAAAAAGACACTTATACCCCTACTCCCCTATAACAGGTCTTTATCACTGCCACCGTCCCGAAAAAACACATTGTCCTCAAGGTGGTGGATCATGTCGTCATGTCAAACAATCTCCCATATAAGCCATGCTCCATGTAGATGAGGACAAAGTTCTCTGATCGTGCAATCGTGCCAAGCAATTAACAAAATGAGTCGCCCTACTCCATGGGCCAGTAACGCCTGTTGGCAACACACCTTGACTTTACTTATTCCCCAGGCAATCTCCCAGATGAACTGTCCAGCACTGTAGACCCTTCGTGTGTGCAGCAGCCCGAGCATAGCAACGTTCCAGGCAATTTCCCATATAGTCCTTCCCGGAAGATGATCAGCCTGCAGAAGGTCTGTCAGCGGTTTGCGATGCTGCTCCTTCTAGTGTGAGGGGTCCTGATCCGTCATGTGCTTTCAATAGGTCCCAGAGATCTCCATCAGAATAACATTTGCCCCCTTCAAAGGAAGCTGAGGAAGTGGCATGTGCTGCTTTTTGTATGGTGCGGTCGGTGTTTGTCGAAACAAATGTGCGGGCACCCCCATTAAGTTGGCCGACACCATGACAACACTAGGTGTTGCCGATGGCGTCAATGTGTCCGGCTGCCCCTCGCTTACTAGTAACAGGGATCGCGAAAAATGTAGCTCATTGCGTGTCCGCCCCCAGCTTTCTCGGTCCACCAGCGTCAGTGTCGGCAGCAGACTGCACGGAGACGGAGTGCACCTCCTGTTGCGCGGTCAGTAGTGGTAGTGAATGCACTGCCTATGAACACGAGTTGACCGCCTCTGTAGTCGGTGCCGATTGAAGTGTCACCCTACGATTCACCGAGACATCCTCCCGCGCACGTTGCGACAGTGATGGGGGAGCAAACTCTTCCATCGGCTACGGCAGGTCCTCACAACGACGCATCCACTGTAGCATCGTTTTTCGAAATTCCACCTCTTCACGCCAGTGGCTGTCCCATTTCTCCTCCCACATCTGCTGGTCGGACTGCATTTGTAGCAGCTGAGAGTCGTCCTCCGGCAGAAAAAATATTTTTGTTTTGTTTGTTCTTTTGATTCCCTCCCAAGGCAGAAAAGTGGGTCGCCTCCTTTCTTTCTTTCTTTCTCTTTTTTTTTGGTACAGAGAAGTAGGGCTCTCGCCCTTTTTTTTTAGTACCTGTGTTTTCCTCCGACGGAAAAGTCAGCCCGCCTGTGTTTTTTTTTATGTTTTCGCGCCTGTAAGGGTCTCGTTCCCGAACGGACCCCGCTCCTCATAGCCGAAACCGGCCGAGCATACCGGTCGGTGGTGCGCAGCCCCTCAGCAGTGTGCGATGCGCGGCTCCTCAATAGTGCGCGCAGTGGCAGCAGCGGTTTTCTCCCACTTTGTCGACGTCATGGCTGGTAGCGTCGAAGGCGGGCGTGGTTCCTCTCTGTCGTGCAAAGTTTCTCAGGCAGAAGTCGGTTGCGCTCGACGTGATGCGGCTCCGCAAGATGTGATCTGGCGGGTCACCGCCGCCGTGGAGCCTGGCGGGTGCGTTACCGGCGAGTTGAGTCGTGGCAGCGGCGGCTCCTGCAAAATCGACGGTGCGTCTGGTCGTCGAGTGGGACTTCCAGGCTGTGCAACCTACGAGTGAAGATCGGGCGAAGATTGAACAACGAGCTAGGAGTGCACGTCCGCACTGGTCAGGAGTGGGCAGCGCGCATCCCGTCTGTGCGCACCTCCGACCGGTGAAGATGTGTGCGGTTCGTTCAGCGCGCAGGAAATGGATGGGGTGTTGTTAGTTCGGCAGAGGAAGAAACAGCGGGTGCTCCGACAACAAAGGAAGAGACGAGAGGGTGAGGGTGCTCCAGCAGTAGAAAGCAGAGGCAGGTCGGACCAATTGATAGGAACTCGCACCAACAGTAGAAAATAACGGACACGGTATGGAATATGATGACAACTTACAGCAGAATTACAGACGATAAGAGAATAAGAAGAAAGAATGAAGAACTCGAGAGGCTGTGAAGCTCTCCCGCCCAAGCTGAAGCCGCTTCCAAACCAAATGGACGAATACCATAATATTCTCTTCACCCCCCCCCTCCTCTCACCCCTTGCACTTATTTATAATGGAACCTCAACATCCACGTGGTCCCAACCTAACAATATACTAACCATAATCTCTCTCCATCTAACAACTAATATTCCCCAGCTAAAAAGACACTTATACCTCTACTCCCCTATAACAGGTCTCTATCAATAATAAACATCTAAAAATTTTCTTTCAAAGAGCTCAGTGATTAGAAAATCGCATTTAAAGGCGGCATTCTAATTTTGATGCACAGTTTTTAAACATTAGCTTTTCCATGATAAACAAAAAATAAAAAAATCAAGAATGGTGCCAATTAGAGAATCCCGTGATCTTCAAATCCACAAATATTTTGTACGAATCATGAATAGCATGGATTTAAATCATGAATAAAATAAGATAAATTAAAATTCTAATGAGCTGTTTTGGCTTGAAAAAAATGCAGCAAATTACGCATAAGATATTAACCTCAACATGATTTTAGACACAAAAAAAAAAGATGTTTTTGTCTCATCTCCTTCCCTGCATTCAACCCATGGGTGTAGGAAAGGAAAAGTCTGTTTGAAGGAGAGACTGGGGAGCTGGTTCCTGATAATTTTTAATCCTGGGGATGCACGTGCGTGAAATTATGATGATGCTTCAGATTGTGTACCACGATGGAAGCGGGAGACAGGGACAGGCTTATAGATCTCCTGGGCAAAATAGTTCCCAAAAAGACTTTACAAAACTCACAATCCAAACAAAGAATTTCAGACAGTCGTTTATAATATGGTTCGCATTGATTATTTTAATCCCTCTCTCGAATCACGCGAGATATTGCACAGGAATGAAAGGGCTTGAAAAGAGGTTTAGATACCAAAACATTACTCAGCAACCAACATGTTGTTTGAATTAAGCAAAGGCAAGGAAAGCATACAGCGAATTAAATAAAATGAATAGAGATAAGAATGAGAAGGTCAGTTGCCAAAGGATAGCAGCGGGCACTTACAGATCCATCAAACAGACGAATTGCTTCCTTGCCTTCTTCAACACTCCCCATTAAAACAAAGCAAAATCCCCTGCTCCTGCTCGTGATTCGATCGTAAATAATCTTTAAAATAGAAACAGAAAAACGAGTACATTTTAGAATTCAGGGAATGAAATTTCAAATCAAAAACAACATGCATAGAGAAAATAATAATAATAATAACAATAATGCGAACCTCGACAGAGACCACCCGACCTGCCTCGCCGAAAATCTCGACTAATTGGGAAGAAGTTATGGAATACGGCAAGTTTCCCACGAATAGTCTTGCGCTGTCGTTTGAATGCAACTTATTCTGATCATCCTCTGCTTCAGCCCTGACATCTTCTTGCGCTTTGGATTCATGCAGTTCAGTACTTTGGTTCTCTTCCTGAACTTCCCAGCTCCCTGAGGCGGTCAAAGCTGGAGGCCGAGGAGAGGCAGGAGAAAAAATAACTTTTCCGCGGTTCAAAGTTAAGACTTTCGATCTGAGATTTGGTGAGTAATAGATGGATCGAATTCTGATCGGAGAACAGCAACGGTCATGATCGATAGAAAATTTGGGGAACCTGTTGCGGGAATGGAGAGGAGACGTCGAACGCGGAGATGCAACAACCAAGGAGAGCAAGGAAGCTGCCATTATCAGAGAAACGTCGACCTGATTCTGATAAATCTCCGCGCTTCGATTCGAGAAAAAATAAATTTTCCACGGTTCAAAGTTCGCCTGTGTCGCAGGTGAGTGCACCTCAGTCACTCGCTCGGGGACTGCAGCCGTACTCTTAGTTTGGGGGTAGAGATAAAATAAATGATATTGAGAGGATAAATTGTTTTTTTGGCAAGATAATTTTAAAGGGAGATAAATGATATGAAAATAAATGGAGGGAAATAGATTTCTCTACTGCTGTTATTTTTAAATCACCCCAAAATTGAGATGATTTGGAGATAGATAATTTTGGAGGGTTGTTAATATTTTAAAATTCCAATTTTATCCATATTTTCTACATGTATCACAATAGAATTTTTTTTCTTTTCTTTTAAAAAGATTCACGAAACAAGATGGAGAGAAATTCAAATCATTTTTTTTCTTTTACTGGGTTATTGATCCAAACGCAAGGAGAGAGATCTGAATCATTTCTTTTCTTTTCTTTTCTTTTATAAAATATCAAATCATTTTTTTCCTTTTACTAAAATCTCACTAAACAGAGAGTAAGGGCTAGTTTGGTAGGGATGATACATAAAGAAAAGAAATGATACTGAGAGGTGAAATTGGTTTCTCGTGTTTGGCGAGATAATTTTAAGGGGAAAGAAATGATAAGAGGAGAAATGGAGAGAAATAGATTTCTCTCCTGCTATTGTTTTTAAATCACCCCAAAATTGGGATGATTTAGAGAGAAATGATGGTGGAGGGTTGTTAATATTTTAAATTTCCAATTTTATCCCTATTTTCTACATGCATCACAATAGAATTTCTTTTCTTTTCTTTTAAAAAGATTCACCAAACAAGATAGAGAGAAATCCAAATCATTTCTTTTCTTTTACTAAGTTACTGATCCAAACGTAAGGAGAGAAATCACAATCATTTCTTTTCATTTCTTTTCTTTTATAAAATATCAAATCATTTCTTTTATTTTACTAAAATCTCGCCAAACACAGTGTAAATGGATGCGGGTCACGCCTCCTTCGGAGATGTTGAACTAGTACCCCTTGGGTGCACAACGTGTGTATGTTTCTTATATCTTACACCACAAAAAAAAGTACTTACATAAGTTCACCATTCACGATGAATCATTATTGATCGTTAATGTAATGTCTATGTTATTCTGAGGTTATTAAAACATCATCCCAACTTCAAACTCAATAAAGTGTCATCAGATATTTGGTGGCTAACCAGTGGTGTGGCACTACTAGTTTTGTCATTGGATGGTCGGTGGACTCTTATCGAATACCTGATGGTGCTCGTGACTTTTTTTTCAAACAAGGGTCTTTTCGACGCTTGAGTATTTTATTTTAAGCACATTTTTCATCCAAGAATGTGAGCAAGGGGGTTCATCTCCTCTCATTACTTCCCTCTTCCCTCCTTGATCTATAGTTGAGAGTGTGCAGATGAGTGGACCGATTTGGTTTAAAGACAAAATTTCACCTAACATGTATTCATCAAGTGAAAACTATTTCAACCCGCATACAACACCTCAATAATCAGTTTTCCATAAAATTCAATATGATGGTTTAAGGCGATTTTAGGGATGAGTTGGTTTGGATTGAAAAATAGTTAGAATAATTCATAAAAAACTCATATAATTTTTAATCCATAAAAATAAATACTGTTTTAACTTCAATAATTCTTTCAAATATCAAACTACAAAGGTAATATTTTTTGAGAAACCTTATCTTTAACTATAATAATTAAAAATAATAATATTTTTCATGTCCAAAATTAGTTGTACATAATTGAGTTTTATAAGAAAAGATTAAAATTGAAAGTATAAAATACTTTTATGCTTAATGTGGTGGGCCGGGTAAACCAAACTAAAAAATAGTTCCCAACCACCCAACCCAAGTCGCCTAAATGGAGAAAAATTGACCCACCTTCTTCAAGGCGGTTTTGCAGTGTTGCGGCTTTATGGGTGGGTCAGATTGGGTTGGTTTTGTAGTTTTGTGAGTTTTTTTCACAACCTGTATGTTGTGGTTGAGACAATTTTAGTTCACTAAATTGAGATAGGGATCTCTCCTCTTTTCTATTCCCCCCTTCTCTTACCTGTTCTTTGATTCCAATTGATTAGGTCAGGGATTTGATGTCAGATTTTACCAAAGCACGGTGAAATTTGCCTGTAACGATAGGGCTTCTGTATGTGATAGTTGGAGGCAATCAGTGAAGTTTGAATGCCCTATGTCGGTCATCGTTTCGATGAAGTTAAGTTGTTTGGTGAATTGTTTTGTGGATTTCATCGTTTTTTGGTTAAACTGACTATTGTTCGGGTCATGAGTTTCAGGGCCTTTGCTTGTAGGAGGATTAAGGGCATGATTGAAGTTATTTGCAAGTGTTTTAACTTAGTATTTGGATTTAATTGTTTATGAATATTGATTTATAATTTAGAGGAGTCACATGGTGTTTTTCGAATTAAGATGTGATTTCTATCAGGTTACTCAAGTAAGAGGTCACATTTTCCATTGATGTTTTGATTGGTTTTCGTTTGTGACGTGTCAGATGATTGTTTTCAAAAATCAAATACAATTTAGATGTTGATTTTAGAAATAGAAAATGGATAACAATGAAACAGATGGTTTTAATAATTGAATCAATATGTTAAATTAAATTGTTGTATGTAATAGTGTTACATGAATATGTCCAATTATTCCACGAGTACCTGTGGTCATTCTTATCCATTATAACATTTCTATGAGAATTCATTAATCTATTGACAAAATCTCAATTATTATTTTAATCATTTTTTCCTTTTTCCAATAAACCACTTCACGGTCAAGTGAGGATTAGTACAAACCAAGTCCAAAGCCACAAACAACAATACATGAATAGCATGAGGGCACCAAAATTGGGTGACCCACATACACAAGGTGACTTAGTAATACCATAAATAGGGCATCATGGAAAAGTCAGATGCTCGCCTCCCAAGAGGATCAACTACCCAATATGCTCCATGTATCTGAAGCTCGTTGCATGCACTTAGAGCTATGCACTATATGTTGGATGCTTGTTGTCAACCATCGTGATCACCTCCATCCAAACCAAACCACCAATGCCCCACTTACCGATCTCTAACCACCAAAAAGAAAACCAAAAAACAAAAATCTGCAAACACCATCTTGAACCACCACCAGTGAAAATTAGTGCCCAAGCCACGCAACACCAAGTCACGCCATCAGAAACACGAACACATATCACATGATCTTTTTCATCGCATCCTGCCCCTATACCATGAATGCACGATGTTAACACCATGAAAGGCCCTCATCACAATAACGTGCTACCTCCTTTGGTGAAAACAACTTTGATTATCCATGTATCACGACTACCTTAAAGGCATATTGGAAATCTAGAACCAAAGTAACTGAGTGGAAGTCTGAAGTGACCCAAGCATAACATGCATAAATATTACATCATTTTAGATGTATATTCAATACATCTTATAACAATACATGCCCTAGAACTGCAAAGGTTTAATGTCTGTAAAGACTAAATACATAATCATCATATTTCGTGAAAGATCTTCAACATCTCCCACAAAGTTCTTCTCACATAATACCCTTCTTAGAAATATCATACTTAAAACCTTTTTTTATAACTTGGAGAAATAAAAAATAAGAAAGGGTGAGCTCATATGATCAATAAGGGTAAACATATGAGAGGTTAATCACTGATCATCAGCGAGTATACGCATATGGGTATGTGATCATGATCATAACTTAAGAAATTCATACCAAATCAGTCAAAGATCTTTAATTGTGAATCATGGTATAAGATTTTTTCAATCAGAAGACATGGGACATAAGAGCATGTAATCATCAATAATCAGTCATGATCCATGAGAACATATCATAAGCACAAGACATAAGTTTGTGACATGAACATAAGCATTGAAAATTATCTCCTTAGTCAAGTCTCACTACCGAGGTTATCATAGTGGATTGAGTTCACTCCTCATTCCATCATTTTTTTAGTCAAGGTTCACTCCTAAGACCATCATAGTAGATAGAGTCCCTTACTAAACTGGGTTCACTCCTCATTTCAGTCCTTATTATCTCATGAGATATCATTCTTCAACCAATGCATTAGAGTACTATATAATTTCAGGCCCACCTATCACATAATAAAATTCATACATACGTGAAACACAAGATCATAAAACATTAATCATATCATCATATCATGACCTATAGAAAGAAAATGATTTTTATAAACATTTCATCATTTCATCATAACATAACCTGTGGAAAAGAAACGACTTTCATAAAGGATTCATTTTAACGTAATTAACACATGGGAACGAAACAAGTTTCATATAATTATCCTTAAATTATCATCATCATAAGCCATCTAGAGAGATAAATTGGGTGGTATTATAATATCATATCCCCAATGAAGCGTACAAATCCATAAATGACGGTGACATAAATGAAAAATATCTTTAAAAGGTCATTTGAGCCTTTCTTTGAAAACATGAGAAAAATATACTTTTTTATAACATTTTATCTAAAAATTCCCAAAATAATGAGAAAATAAATTTCTTTGAAATAACCAATGAAACTTGTAAAGGAGTATTCAAAGAAAATAATGGTCATGGTGTCAAGAAAATCTGTTCATGTCATATACTCTAAAAGAAAATATTCCTTTCACGCTTTTATAAAATGTCAAAAATGACTTGTTCAGAAAACTTTTAGAAATATTTTTATTTTTAAACCTTGTAAATAAAGTCAAATGTAGTGAAAATGAAGCTTTTAAAATATTTAATGTATAGTTAAGAACTTTTATAAAACAAATTTTAAGATCATGGATATGGAATAAAAAGTTCGTCAACCAAAGAGAAAACAAGGTCGACTATTCATTAAAAACATTTTCTTGATCATTTTAAGTATTAAAGAGAGGTATGATGTATTATTAATTGAAAATTTTAGGAATAATCAGAGGAGAATAAAATAGATTAGGTTTAAAGTATATTATCCATATATTTTTTCTCAATGGAAATTTAGCATAGACAATCCCTGAAACAAAATGAGATTGCAACACAAACCCTCACTGCTTTGGTAATCTCTGAATCAAAACCTCATGAAAGAGAGTACCTTGTATGAATTTTTAAATCCAAATAATTTCTATAAAAATAATTATAAAATAAATTCATGGGAAGTATATACATCACATAATAGAAACAAGTGTTGAATATGACATATGTCTCATAAAAATAAAAGCAAGATGAAAAACTCTTACCTCAAGACATTTTTTTCTTTGCACACATTCAAACCTATTGTATAATAAATATAGATTTATTATAAATATATTACAGAAAAATATCCATACATAACTTACTAATTTTCATTCCCTTATAATTTCCAATTATCCTTTTATTAACATTTTTTTATTAAAATAACATTCAAGTGAAAATCGGTTCATTTTCCATGAACGTTTCAGTTTGATGGTTATAGTCCTTGTACTACAGTCATGGTTTCATAATCTCTAGAATATTAATCATGAAATAAGTGTCATATATAATCATTATATACAATTTTATAACTATTCATATAAATTGGTGATGAAAAATTAACTACATCACTTTGTATAGATGGTAATGTACGTACACACTAGTTATGTTTTCACTTTTTGATAAATGAAATGAAAGAAAGTTATATAATGATTAGCCTTTATAGAATCATAATTATATTATAATTATAATATATATTCAATAAATCTATCCTTATTACCATCCATATAAAACAAAAATGAAAGATGAATCACATTACTTCGTGGAGGTGGTAGTTCACACATACACATGAGCGACATTATCATTTTTCAATGGATGAGAAGGTAAGAAGTTTTATAAGATATTATAATTATATAAGTATAATTATGTCATAAATATTATATATAAACATAAAATCCATCATAAAAAACAACCATGAAATATGGCAATGAAAAATAAATCATATCGTTACGTGGAGACGATAGTCCGCATGTACACATGAACGATGGTTTTGTTCCCCATTTGATAAAAAATAAGATGGATAAAGGTTATTACATAATTATAATAAAATATTAGTATATTTTATATACTTATTTTATTATATTTTAATGGTTATGATATAATTTATGGAGGTAAAATAAGAAGTGAAATAAAAGAGATAGTTTAAAATGATTACCTCCTCTTTGGGAGACCTCCTTTGGATTTATTCTTAAGGACCCTAGGGATGTTATTTTAGAGATAAAACCACCTATAGAACTTGGATAAGGATTTTTAGAAGAGTTTTTGATATATTTTGGTCGAGCTAAGTGGCTTAAGTTGATGTGAGGAAGAGAGGAGGGGTGGTTTCCTTTTATAGTGAAGAAAAAGACACACTTTGAATTACTTAAAATACTTAAATATAATAAATTATTTTTCATGTTAAAGTGGAACCAAATAGATATATTTAAAATATAGGATGAGTATGAGTCCAAATAATCTTATAAATAAAAATTATACAAGTTTATGTGATGTTTCAACCCCTATATCTTAGTTTTAATCTTTGTTAACCCTTTTGATGATTACCGTGATATCAAAGTTTTCACTCCTTAGGGGTTAATAAAGTTACTATAAAAGGAAAATTGACCAATAAATGGATAATTGTTGATATTATAGAATATATCTCATTCAATTGACCAAAGATAAGTTTTTTATTAATTTTAAACCATTTAATAAAATATCATTGAACCTAAGACACCATTAAAGTCATTTTCAGGACTATTCACATAGTTTGAATTTAAAGATAATAAGATAGAAATGAAATTTGAATATAAAATTTTAACACATAAATAATATGTCATATTTATCTAAAAATTTCACGGAACATTATAATTCATCCATTTTTTTACTTTTAATGTTTTTAAAATCATTTATTTGATTTTTTATTACTTGAACAAGCACTATATCGATGTTGAGCGAGAATTTAAGGTAATGATTTCATCACTAAAAATTAAAAATAAACAAAAAAAAAATAAAAAAATCATTCATATTTAAAATAAATATTTAAAACTAAACATAACCTCTTTTAATCCCTATGATAGAATATTAGAGACATTAAAACAAAGAGAGTGAAATTTTGTATTTATTCTTTACTTAAAATGACATTAAGGTCATTATTAATGGTAATTAGAAATAAATTACTGTTTCTGACGCTTTCGTTGGGGCGCGTGCATCCGTTTGCGGGGAGGACGCGCTGCTTGTTGCCCCGCATTCCCGCTTTCCAAAGGCGGGCGACATTCGTTCCTTGTGCAGGGACGTCTGCTCCTTGATCGAAACCGGGATGATGGGATGTCGGATCTTCCTTCCGTGGATTCCTCCTCGGAGCTCATCACCTAGTCCGGGTCTCCCTCATAGATTTAAGACGGGTTCGTGAAGCTCATTCCCGGTGCCATATTTACATGGACGCTAGTTAATTACGCTGCTTTCGTCAAGACGCTCCAAGGGGTCTTGTCGGGGCAGCAACCTTCGGTGAGGAGAATGGTTACGTTGGGGCATCATCGACATGTCTGTCTTTGGTCCCTCATCACAGGGCTTCTCGAGGGCGTGGAAGCCCGAGGCATCCCACATCGAACACGGGGAATGTGTACCATCTGAGGTTTTCCTCAGCTTCCCATATTTAACACGGGGTATGTCACAAGTTTAACGTCTTGCGTAGACGTATCGGGTTGAAGGACACCTAGGGGGGAACACCGATGTTGGGGCCAACACGTGGGCGGCTTCCCGGATGCTACGGAGTGGGATGGGGTGGCATGATCTCACCGGGATGTGGCGGCCCGGGTAAGGATCAGGATGGATGGTGGAGTGAGACATGAGGCTTACGTTCTGAGACGACCCAAGAGGGGGAATACAATTTAACGTCATGCGGGACAAGGGGTTAGGGGCTTATGCTCTGAGGCAACCCAAGAAGAGGAACACAATTTAACGTCATGCGGGATGAGGGCATACAGTTTAACGTCATGCGGGACGAAGGCATGTGGGGCTTACGCTCTGAGGCGGCCCATGGTGGGTATGGGGCTTACGCTGTGAGGCGGCCCATGGAGGGTATGGGGCTTACACTCTGAGGTGTCCCATGGCGGGTATGGGGCTTACGCTCTGAGGCGGCCCATGGTGGGTATGGGGCTTACGCTCTGAGGCGGCCCATGGTGGGTATGGGGCTTACGCTCTGAGGCGGCCCATGGTGCGTATGGGGCTTACGCTCTGAGGCGGCCCATGGTGCGTATGGGTCTTACGCTCTGAGGCGGCCCATGGTGAGTATGGGGCTTACTCTCTAAGGCGGCCCATGGTGAGTATGGGGCTTACACTCTGAGGTGGACCATGGTGGGTGGTGAATCGACGTGAAGAGGTCGGGACGACTGGGTGGTGGGCTTGAACCTCGTGGAGGCTTCCTACGTACCATGCCTTGACATGGATCAAAGTCCTCATAGTTCAGGAGAAAATGGGGGCTTGGCACACCGACAAGGAGACGGTTTGGGCCAATGATTGTTGGTCTTGAACCTCCGGGAGGCTTCCTACGTACCATGCCTTAACACGGATCAAAGTCCACGTAGTTCGCTGGGATGGGGCTTACGCTCTGGGGCGGCCCATAAGAGGATGTCATGGTCGGTGCGCGCTCTAAGCCCACGTGAGTCATGCTCGGTGTGGGAAACAAGAGGCAGCAGGGACCAGACGATCACGTCACGAAGGGTGCGTCCGTGAGAAGCGGAATGGGGCTTACGCGTTGAGTGGCCCAAAGAGGAAACAGGGGCTTACGCGTGGTTAGCAGCCCTTGGTGCCGGGGCTTACTCCAGGGTGGAGGCCCGTGGTGCGACAAAGCGCAGTGGGAAAAGGATTCCACTGGCCTTGGCAGGGGGGAAGTACGGAGATGCACGGGTGCAATCATCCGCAAGGAAGGTTAGGGGCTTACGCTCTGAGGCAGCCCTTCCCCCGCGGACAAACGCCGCTCCGACAAGGAGGATCTCATTCCATGTGAGGAAGAGTCCATTCCCATGGAGACGAGTGGGCGTAAAGAATGTCCGAGATGGGGGGACCCTGCGTGCGAAGCACGGGGTCGGACCACAGTTTAACGTCTTGTGTCAAGGACGAGGTGCTTAGCAGTTTAACGTCCTGCAGCTTGGACGAGGTGGGTTTGCTCCACACCCCTAGGGCTTACATGCCCAACGCCCTCTACCCCTCGTGGGAGGGAAGGCATCGGCAAGGCCGTGGTGAAGGGGGGCCGCAGGGCGAACCACCGGGGGGTCCACGTTAGCGTGGCTATGCGAAGAAGCAATAGCTGTTAGCGTGCCTATACAGAGAAGCATAAGGCAAAGCAACGCAACGGGAAACATGGCCCAAGGGACCTTAAGGTTACTTCGCACGAGCCTAGAAGGTCGTGCGGGAAAAAAACGCATGGAGCGCATGCCCGGCAGGGGAGACGTGAGGTGCCGGTGCAGGGGGGGCAGCCAAGGGGCATCAAGGTGAGGGGTCCTGGGCTTTGCGTGCAAAAGGGAAGGTTTGCGCGCAAAACACCGGGACGACGCGCAATTGGAGTAATGAAATTGCGCGCAAAGAGGGAATTGCGTGCAAGGTTTTGCGTGCAAGGCAGGGTATTGCACGCACAAGACATGGATTGCGCGCAAGGTTGGAACACTGGGGAGGGGGAAAATTCACTGAAGCCAGTGGAGTTGCGCGCAAAGGAGAACTCTGGGGCAAGGTTGCGCGAAATGAGGGTTTTACCTGGAAATCATCTTTCACGCGGGGGGGAGCCGAATTGCGCGCACGAGAGTCGCTTTGGATTCCTCAACCCCCAAATCGTTTGGGGTCACCTTCTATTTATAGGCGACCTCCGGCGCGGAATCCAGGCGGCGTGCGAAATTCTTCGCACCGCACGCAGCCGGCGCGCAAAAACTCGCCGCGCAGAACCGGGGCGCGCAAAGATTGCGCGCCTCATCGGCTCAATTGCGCGAAACCCGGTGATTCTACGCGCGCAGAACAATTTTTCACGCGGAGCCTCCTTTATTTCGCACACCACATCCCGGGCCTCCGGATCGGGCCTCTGATTCCAAATATGACTTCGCTTCATCATTTCGAAACTTCCTCCGAGAGTACAGACTTTTTTCGGCGTCAACAATTACCAAAACATAAAATATAATATTATTAATGTCTAAAGGAACCTATCCAATGAAATAAAGGCAAGTGTTTTGGATATTTTTAGGCATTATTCCATAGTTTTAACCTTGCTTTACTCATTTTACCCTTATCAAGATGACAAATATTTACCACGATTACTATTCATAATAAAATAAAACAAAATAGAACTAGTTACCAAATTTGAACCTCATAATTCCAAATATTGAATCCATTTTCAATATTCAATTTCTTGATTTGGCATAAATCAATTTTAATATAAATGCATAAAATGCAATGAAAAACAATTTTTAGACAAATGTATTTTTAAGACTAAAAATGAACTTATACCAAGTATACTGCTAATTACAATGTAATTAATTAGATTATATATAATAAAAGGATACTTATAATAATTTAAGATCAAATTAAAAACATAATGAGACTTTTAAATTACTTGATTTAATGAAAAAATGACAGTTTTACAAAAATTAGTTTTTTTCCCTATTCACTTAAAAAAAATTTCCAGAAAAATCACAAAAATTCACCCTAAGCTAATATTTACATGTTGATTTCAAAACACTACTGGAATACTAAGAAATACCAATGGTTCAAAACCATTGGTATAGGTTATAGAACCGTTGGTATAACCTATATCAATGATTCTCCAAATCGTTGGCTATAGTGTTGTTGGGAAAGGCCTATACCAACGGTTCTCAGTGAACCGTTGGTATAGGGTGATCCAAATTTCACTTTAACCAATGGTTCATAGTGAAACTTTGGTATAGAGGTACCGTTGGTATAGGTCTATACCAATGGTTCAAAACCGTTGGGATACCTCTATACCAACGGTTCACTTTGAACCGTTGGTTTTAGGTTATACCAATGGTTATAAAACGGTTGGTATAGACCCCCCCCCCCAAATCTCATAGCCGGTAGCAGCCCCACCCTACCCACATAACCAAAAAACCTACAATTGATAACACATAACCTATAATGCAATGAAAACAAAACATCCTCAAATAGAACCTGTAAACAATGAAAACAGAACCTACAATGCAACCAACATAACATCCCCAAAGAACCACAACACAACAAAACAATTGATGCATTTAACCAGTGATAAAAAAAATACAAAACATAATATATATTCATTCAGAACAAACCATCAAACATAAAATTTCATAAATATTAGTAAAAAATGTAAAGGATCAATTTTTCCCTCATCATCATCACTATCTTCATTGTCACCCTCGACCTCATCCTCATCCTCGACCTCATCCTCATCCTCGTCTTCAACCTTGTCCTTTCCCTCTTTCTGACTATCATCCTCACCATCACCATCGTTAGGAATGCCATCATCCCGACCACCACTATGACTACTACCCAACGCACTATATAACACACAAATTGTCAATATATACGTATCACAATCCGCAACAGTCTCTGGTGTAAGTGATGGTCATAAAACTTCCATTAATTTCATAAATTTAGCATTTTCCCTTTGATTCCATTATTCCACCTGTATAGCCCTTTTTTGGCCTTTTCTTCCTTATACTCAGCTTGTGTTACCCGTGCATTAGCTTTTTCCAACTCAGTGCTACCAGAAGTGGTACCTGAAGTGGGCCAACACCTCGTTGGTACAATAATATTCCTTGGTCGATAACGTACTCTGCCATGATGCTCATCTCCCAAAACATGATATAAGTGATCGTTTGGTCCAAAGTTGTCAGATTTCTGGGCATAAAGGACCTCTAAAGAACATTGTAACAAATATAAATAGACTATTAAGTTAAAAAATAGATATTAAAATTTGAAATCAACAAAGTAAAGCTTAAAATCTACTGTTGTGTCGGTTCATTTACCACACTTCCGACTTTTTTCTTTCTTCTAGAGCAAAACAATTTTGCTCAAGGCACTCATCCTTCAATTTTCAAAATCTCCCTTTGAAATAACATTTAATGTAGAAAAAATAATTGAAAATATGTTACTAATAATGAATTTCATAACTAAAATCGAATAAATATTAATTCTAAATAAAGATAAAAAGAAAAACACATGGTAGATGAATTATAACTGAGTATCAATGAATGAGTTATTAATAGATATAAAATATATATAAGTGAACATGTCATCATAGTAATCAATAATAAGGTGGCTCTATGATCACCATAATTAATGATAAGATGATCAAGTATCACTATAACATAAATGAATATGTATGAATGAGTTATCAATACTCTAATCATGACTATAACATAAAGGAATTATAATAAGTATATTTTTTCAAAAACATGACAACATAAAAACATGCATGTTTACATGAACAAAGTTAAGGTATTAATGATTCTATACCTAAACATTTTAAATGAAAGTGGCCCCAATATTTCAACCTATTAAAAGAATGGGCATTTAATAAAATGATCAGTGGTTGTATATGTTCATGACATTCTCACAAACATAACAATACTAACTCTGAAATTTTAGTACACACTAAATGATTTCAATAATAAACTAAAGAATACATGATCATTTATCTATACCAATTAGAAATGGAATTAAATATAGAGGGAAAAAAGTGTGTGTCCTAAAGAAAAATTATAAATGAGTGTCGTACCTGCTTTCTCTCATGGTATGACATTGTAGTTCGCCCCACAGTGTGGAGGTATTTCATAGCATCCTTGTTTTTTTATTTCTTCCTGATAATTCCTAAAAAATAATTTTCAATAATACAAAATAAATTATTAATGCAAATCATGGTAATTTTTATTTAAAAACCTCAAATTTGATTAATACCTTGAAATCAGTGCCCATCCAATGAGAAATCATTTCCCAATAATATTCTACCAGATAGTCATCCATGATAGGTGTGGCCTCTAAATCTGTGCCAACTATAGCTCACCATATACTATAAAACTCATGCTTATATCCTCTCTATATCTCTCCTAATTCCATGAGTTGTGTTGGCTTCACAACCTCACCATCAGGAAAATTAAAATGAAGTTGGCACCAAAATATTAATTCATATAAATGAAATAATAATATAACATTAAATTCAAAAAAATTGTTTACCCATATTTGTGCTCAAGTATTATCTTTTACTTCATTTAGTAGGAGTATTCAGGAGAGTATTTTGATGGGAATGATGTTGGAGTATTTAACAAGCATCACCAAAAAACTCCTACATTCCCACCTAGTTTTCCCATCATTTGGTTGCCTTTATTATACTCCGCCATAAGTTGTGTACGATGGTTCCACACCGCACACATGCATGTACACCCACACCTCTTATTACAAGATCTAGCTGTTAAAGAAGAAAAACAAATATTATATCAATACATCTTATAATGAAAATAAATTATGGTAAAAAATTTACTAGGGTTATATAAATATACCTGAGGTAGGTTGATCAGTGGGCGTCGCTGGATCCCCAAGAACTGAAGGAACATCAACCTGTATAGATGGAGTGGGTCTCAGTGTATGATCTGCAGGCTTAAAATGTGTCAGAGTAGAAGTCTAAGAAGCAGGAATGTAGAAGATCGTGGACAAGTAAGTATAAGGAAAAAGAAATGACATAGATGGATGTGCAAATTCATAATATGGATGAGGAGTGAGAACCATCACCAGACATGAGAAAGATATGAAATGAGTCTCAGATGCAAATGGTGGTGCAAACATGAGTGGCCTAAATATCTCGAGTGTCTATAATGACACTAAGGGATTAGAAGGTGTTGTAGATGGTGCATCATAGGGAGGGACGAGGTGTGATTAGGTACACCGACTAGAGCGCCTAACTATAGTACCACCTCCTCACATCGCTAGCCCGAGCACTAGGACCACTAGGCTAGTTAGTGAATAACTGGCGCCTTGGTGGTGGATCATGATTAAAAGTAAAAAACAAAATTAATCACATGAATTTATATGTTATTGATATATATATTTTAAATAAAATACTTACAAAGTGAACTAAAGGAGGGACGCCCATCTCACTCATTCAACGATTGTTATCTTCCATCCTTTTTCTTCGTATCTCCTCAATTTTTTCATTTCCTACATTTAAAAAAAATGAAATTAATTATAAATCTATAACTAATTTTTAACCCAAACAATAAATAAGATGAGGCATGAATTAATTAAGTAATATCACTTATCAAACCAAATACAAGATACATAGTGATATATAAAAAAATTATATCTATTGGGAAGAATATAAAAACATAAGACATGTCATAGAAAAAACAATACGTTCAAATTAGTATGTTTATCATGGGTATGATACATTTTTCTTCTATCTTCAATTCAATCCAATTCAATTTTGGTTAGTTAATTTGCTTCATTATGGTCAATTGATTAGGTCATTGTCTATTTTTATTTATCTTAGGTCAGTTGGTTCATTTTTTTTAAATTAATTAGGTCATTTCTCCATTTTTATTTGTCTTAGGTCATTTGGTTCATATTTTGGGTTAATTAATTTTTCCATTTTTTTGGTTATGTCATTATTTTCACTGGTTTTTTATTTTCATATCAATTAGTTTAATATTTCCAATTCAATTCATCTTATTTTTTTCAACAATTTAATTGTTTCAGTTTTTTTTGGTTTGATAGGTTTGAATATTGTTCAATTCAATATTAAAAAATGAAACTCAAAGAAAACTAAAACCAGTAAATATTGAAAATGTACCTAAAGGTCAAGTTGGATACACAATATTTATGATCAATAGTAAATCAATTAGTATAGAACCAACCTCAACAACCCAAGTTGAGATAAACCAAAAGAATTGAGAACACAAATAGATGATTCTATATATTTCCTACCACAACTTCAAGTTCACAATCAACTCCCAAAATTGAAGTATTAGAGTCATCATTAGTAATAAATGGATTGGGGGATAATGGGAGTAGGGATGATTTCAATCCCATCATCACCATCATCAAAAATATGTCTTGGTATAACTTCAACAATGACACCAAATTCAGGTTGAATATGATCTTTGACATAAAAAACTTGTTTCATCATTGATGTTCAATACATACGGTTTATCAGTAGCAAGAGTGTGAGTCATGTTAATAACTTGAAATCCACAATCATCAATAAATGTTTCATGCCTCATCATCGAATAAAACCACTGATATTTCATCATAGTGACTCAACCATGAGAGTAATAATCCAATATTAGTATTTTCTCAACAACTCCATAATAAGATGAATTTTAAAATTGAGGTCTAATATTCGATGAAAAAACATGATAATCTACTATGGTAGTTACCATAACACCATCATGTTGTGTTCACATGTTCTTTTCTCATTCAGTGATACTAAATCTATACCCATTAATCACAATTGATTTTCATTCGCGAACCATGAAATTAGGACCAAAAGCCAAAGCTCTCATTTCCCCAGAGACATAGTCAACATGCAAACTCAATACCTGAAATATAGATGAATATTAAATTTAATTAAATATTGATTTTATTAATTTATTACATTAATATTTATACCTTCAATTTCAACCAACCAGAAAACTCTTTTCTATGAAAAGTCTCTCTTCTTCTCAAAGATAAAGAATGATGCTTTATATTTATCATTTGTTTATGTTCACCGCTGAAAAAATAGAAATAGTTTAACATATATGAAAAATTACATGATATGACATAAGATATACATGTTCAATTTACCTACTTGATGTAGTCATCGAATAAATCAAAATTAAACAAAACTGTGTGATGTGACATTTCCCACTCTTCAAGGATTAATGTGGTCAATGTATATGATCCAGGAATTAACCCTATTCGGGGAAGTGTTGGAAAACTAGGTTCAACTTTCTCATATTGTTTTTCTTCATTTCTCATTGGTTTTTTCCATCTCGTAATCATATTAGAAAAATACATTTAATAAAAATCCATACATTCTTGATCCAAATAACTATTCATGATAGAACCTTCAGAATGATTTCTATTCTGGACATAATACTTTAATGTGAACATGTTTCTTACAATTTTATTCATCCAATGAAAAGAAATAGGTCCTCTAAGAAGTATTTAGGTTCAAAGATGGACAATTATATGCAGCATGCATGTGAAAAATGATGGAGGAAATGTTTTCTCTAAATCACACAAAATTAATGGTGCCTCTACCAACATTTTTTTATAAGAAAGAATTAGAGAACTTTTTAGCACAAATATATCTAAATAAATGACATAACCAAATAATTTAAACCCTTACATTATTAGACAAAATATGATATATTTATATTGGAATCAACTCATGTAGTAGGATGTGATAATCACGAGTCTTTAAAGATTCTAGCTTCAACTCTCTTCTGTTGAGCCATTTTGATATGTTACTTGTATAACCATAAAAAATTTGAATAGTCTCTAGTACTTACATAAATTGATTTTTTTCTCTAGGTGTTATCACATAAGAAGCACATAAAACTTTCCATTTTATTTTTACTAATACACATAGGATACATTTCTAGTCTGATGCCCTAATCCACCAAGTCATGACAAGATAATAAATCATATTTTGTATTTAACTTGACATTTAGAATAATTGAAAACAAAATTTCACATATATTATTTTCAATGTGCATTGTTTCTAAGCAATAACATAACAAATTGGTTGACCAATAAGGCAACTCAAATAAGATACTTCTATTCTTCCAATTGTAACAGGTTTCAGTGGAAACATTCTTTCCCTTTCTATATTTCATCTGACCCTTCCCAAATGAAAAACTGAAATCTTATAATTCATTAGGCACATTAGTTTAAAACATATGCTGAGGTGTATTGTCAGTCTCCATCATATTAGCAAATCTTTGATGATTATTCCTATATGGATGGTCCATTGGAATGAATTGTCAGAGTCCCATAAAATTGAAACTACAATGATATTTCAGTCTTCTAGATCGTTTATTCTTCATACAAATAGGACATGATAGTTTTCCCTTCGTGCTCCATCCATACATTATTTCATAAGTAGAAAAATCATTGATAATACACATAAGAGCAACATGAATATGAAATATATCTTTAAAACATGCATCATATGTGCACACACCCACATTACAAAGATGTTTCAACTCTTTTATTAAAGGTTTCATGTATATATCTATATTATTTTCAGGATAAAAAGGTCCAAATATGAGTATACTCATGAAAGTGAAAGGTTTTTTCATACACATCCATGGAGGAAGGTTATAAATGTGTATAAAAACTAGCCATGTGATGTGCAAAGTAAGAATCTACCCAAACAGATTAAAACCATCACATGAAAGACCCAGATTGAAATTATGCACGTCAGCTGAAAAATCAGGATATCAAGCATCAAATCTCTATCATGAAAATCAATCTACAGGGTGAACCAAATCATCATTATTCTTCTTTCTCTCAGTATCACGGAATCAATTTTTTATTGATATTTCATCAAACATGAAAAGATTCTAGGTTATAGGGATTAATGGAAAGTGACACATTACTTTATGTGGCACATGGGATGGTGTTCCATCATATTTTGTCTTCCATTGGGATGTTATGCATTTTATACAATCATTTTGTTCAGCTGTTTTCTATCATAATAAGCTGCAATCTTTCTTGCAAGAATGAATTTTGTTTAAAAAAAATCAAAGTTCCTCAAATAACTTCCATACCATATAGTGGTTTGATAGAATATCTGCATCATCAAGAAGTAATTCCTTAAAAAAGGTAAGAATGTAATTGATGGTGGTATTAGAAATCCTATACATAGGTTTCCTATGAAACAATCAGATTAAAAACTCCAGCTTTTTCATTTTACCATATTGTCGATATACTGGAGTCGTGGCAACATCATTAAATTTTTTCATGCTATTAACATCATAATTTTCATTAGACACATCATGTGTGATTTTATCGAAGTCTTCTTGGATTGGAATCCTTTCCTTCTCATGATGATGAATAAATGAAAATTGGTCATCTAACAAATTCTTTAATCCAGTCCTCTCATTTGGTTCATGAGAATTTTGATATTGCATTTTCTCCCCATTGTGATACCACACATAGTAGTTTGTTTGAAAACCATATTTGGTTATATGGTAACTAACTTTTTCACAACTCAACCAAGGTATTCCAAAACAATTATAACATGGGCAATGTATGTGACCACTATTTGAAGCATTGTAAAATGAAAAATCTAAAAATCTCTCCAACTTGTTTTGAAAATTGCTTGAGATCTGATCGGTTTCATACATCCAACTTCTATCCATTCTGTAAAAAAATTATTATATGTCATTTTATAAAATAAATTAAATAAGATTGAAGTTTAATAAAAAATATATTTAAGAAAACAAGAATTGTTCACTTTATATGAAACCATAACTAACACACTAGTCTACATGAGAATCATAATATAAAAGACAACAAAATACTATATATAGATAACAAAATACTATAAATATAAAACCATGATATTGAATTCAATTATATCAATGAGTAATAACTATACATAACACTACACAAAATTGTGTTTATAATTGTTGTTTTTATTTTTTCTATTATTCTATTAACTATTTAACAAATGTTATACTAATTCAATAAATTCATGTATAAAATATTACTACTTTCAGGTAACCATCTTCTATTTGATTCAGATTAGTTTTGGTCAGTTCTGTTTGTTTATGATTAGCTTAGTTATGGTCGATTTAGTTTGGTTGGGTTTGGTTATTTTATTTGGATTGGGTCGGTGCATGCCTATTAGGGTTTTATTAAAGATTGTTCAAGTTAGTTCATTTTTTATCATTAATATATAATTTCTTTTAGTTAAGTTCAATTTAGTTCACTTATTTTTATTTTAGTTCAGTTTAATGTAGTTTAGTGTAGCTCAGGTCTACTCAAGTCAACTTGGGTCAGATCAAGTCATTTTAATTCAATTTAGTTGGGTTGGTCAAGTTGGTTCGGTTATGATATATATAGTATTTGTTAATTAGGTTAGGTTTTAGTGTGTAAATGGTTGATAGGTTCAATTCATTTATTTTCAAGACTAGCTAGGTTAGTTTGGCACAATTTAGTTTGCTTAAAGTTTGATCAATTCATTCTAATTTCATTTATTTAGTGGGTCATCATAACAAGGAATAAATTGGGAGATTATGTGAAACATAGTGGATGTGATGAAAAATCATTTTATAAATAAAGACATCTCTATGATAATTATGAGCAAACAGTTGGGATTAAGTCTGAATTTATAGAGATCATTGTATTGCATAATTACTAATATTTCTAATCAATGATGACCCTCAGGTAAAAATATTTGTTTAGTATAAGGAATCAAAATTGTAGTATTGGTGATCAATGATTTCATAGTAGGATATTTTTATGATAAACATCTTATCACAATAAGGTGTAAATGTTAAATAGTTTATACACCATTGAAGATGATATTTTTTATAGGGTGTTTTTTAAGGTAGCCATCTTGGAAAAAGTCATTTTTATTGATTTTTATTTATCACTTTTTATTCTATTGATTGTTAATGACTTTCATGGGACTCATATGGTTTTATATATATTGTTATTTGAGTTTGAATTTCTCTATAGATGATTATTTTGATAATCTAGGTTATCTTATAGGATGTGATAGGACTACCCTTGTATGGATATTCATTGACTATTAAGGCTTATCCAATAACGTGAGTGAGATTTCCATATTGTTATACACTCCAATAGTTAAGCCTATTCAAGGAATTTCCCTCTTAATACACTCTCCAACATTTGAGGCTTGAACAATACACAATATAATACCCCTTCCAATAGATTTTTATAACAGCGAAGGATTATTAAATATACTAACATGATTTACCCTATTGATATATAATTATTTTTTTATCACAATGGGTAATTTTATTTAACATTATAAGAATATAAAATAATTTTTCATCTCCTCCTCAAGTTATATTTAATTTGTAAGTATTTAATAAAATATTAATCAAGCTAGTGTAGATGAGGTTGAGGTGTATAGTGACTCTAATGGTCAGGGAATTGAGACAAAACACCATATTGGTGAATGATGTCCTTAGATCCTAGCTATGAAACACCCCATATTATCACTATATCTTTTCTAAATAATTTCACAATAAAAACCAAAATGTAATAACATGTATGAAAAATAATATAATCAATATTTTTCATGTATTATAGAGCAAGAAATATCAAATATTTATTCAAATAATCATATAGCATGTATATATCATTAAATACATTGGAAATTATTATATAAATATCATAAAAACATTTCTTCCTTACAAACTTGTTTGTGTTGTCATAACCTCATCTCCATAACACTGATCTACACCAAGAAGTCTTCACATGCATCTCTTGTGAGCAGCATTGGTCACTGAATCTCAATACATGGTTTGAATCTATACCACCCTCTATTTATGACTGTTCCAACACCACACTCGAATAAGAAATATTTCATTACACCCTGGATGACTCATTCGCTTTTCCAATGCACATACTAGATATTTTCTAAATAATTAGTGTATATATTCATACTAACCATAACAGTTGGTTATATGTGATAGTGACACCTAAAAACTCATTGCACCAACTTACCTAGAAAAACCCTGATGGATTTAGTAGTATGATTCCATATATTTCCAAAAAAACTCTAGAAAGATACCCACCCTTAGAAGATATGAAGTATTTGGAAAATTCCAATTTCATATTGAAGAATAATCAAATGAAAAACTTAACAGATGATAGATTGTAGTGGATGGGGAATGAAACTAAACATCATAGATAAAAAGGAAAAATAAATCTATGCAGAAAATATAACTCATTTCAAACTCACCAATTTTAAGTAGAAGAAACCGAATTACTTAAACCAAGGATGGATTGCCGACCGGGAAGAAGAAGAGTGCTCGCTGGCTGGGAAGAAGAGGAGCGCTTAGGTAGGAAAAAATGCAGATCAATTTGGGAATGAGGAGGGTTGACCGCATGTTACATTTGGGGAAAATCCATCCCAACACTTTTAAAAAACTGTTGGGATAACCTTATATAAAATGGCTTATCCCAATGGTCGTGCTGAACCGTTGGGATATGACCCCCTATGCCAATGGGTTTTTAAAACTATTAGCATCGGGGCATTGGTATAGCTAGGATTTATAGTAGTGAAAATTATATTCATATACTCAAATGAAATTTCTATAAATGGTATAAATTAATTATAATGTCTGTGCACAAAATGTAATAATACCATTTTTGAAGAAAACATATTTGTTAAGCATAAAATGATTTTACTAAAAATTGAGTACTTATTTATTATGAATTAATAAATACATTTATATTATATAAATCCTTTATACATATTTTTTATAATGTTTTTATTCCTATTCACACCTCTAATTTAATGACTAGGTTATAATATATCACGGTTCATTTTAAGCTTGATGTTGCATGTCAAGCAAGCTATTGAACAATTAAAATTTATTTAAAGAGAAATAAATTCTAAAATCTTAGAGTGTTACATTATACCATCCTTAAATAAATTATTCCCTCACAATTTTAATTAGCACTTAGTAGAATAAGTGTACCATGACATAGTAATAAAATTTGATGTAGATTCTATCATGATAACCAATTTCTATGTCACTAATATAAAACTTATTATTTTCTAATAAGTATTTCTAAATACAAGTATATATCATTACAGGGCTCACGAGTTTCCAAAAACATACATTGATAGTTGAGGGATATATTCCTCATAAGACTTGATAAAATTATATTCCTCTTACTTGAGTTAAGGAAATCATTTTCCATCAAGGTAGAGAATATGAGATAAAAAAGTTTCTTTATTTCTATACTATAAGCATAATTTAATCCTTTGATTATGATTATAACAATTATCCATCTATGCTTCATCTTATATTCCATATGATAAATAACCATGATGATGTTTTCATACTTGAAGCATTGAAATTAACTTTTAATATATCACAATATCCATAAAAGAATGAAAATTCATTCCTCCTATCTCTAGATATTTACCAAAACCTAAATGGTTAGTACAAGTTATCCAATATAAATAAATTTTGATACACTAATATACAAAATATACATAATAATATCCAAATTTAAACTTAAATCATTCCATAAATAACTAACCTTAAAAATATTGAAATTATTCCAGAATAAAATTAAAATCTAAAGATTAGAATGATTTGATCACATATTCTTCTATGATCATCTTAACAATTATATCCAAATATTATCAATATCTCATAAGGCTATATACCAAAAATGTATATTCCCTAATCATATACTCCCCAAAATATGCTAATCATTTCCATAAATATCCTAAATCACCATAAAGTCTCAATAAATTCATATATTCTTCCAAAAATTAACTCTACACAAACTATCCAGTATATTACATAAATAAAAAAATAGTAAACTTTATCATAAATCACGTTGTCATCAAATCACTAATCAATTTAAAGGTCACCAATACTATCAAATTTATTTTATCAATATCAATCAGATATTTATCCTAAATAAACATTATTATCTCAACATCAAGCATATATTAAGGGATATCTATCCCTCAATCACGTATTTTCAAAAAATATCATTTTACCACTAAATCATTTTTGTAGATTATTGGTACCATTCCACATATGTTTATAAATCCTTAAAGTAAAACAATTATAGAATAATTCTCAAATGTTTATGTTGGATGCACACTAAAAATATACATGCATAAGATGTATGCACACATGCATTAGATGCATGCACACATGAATATGATGCATGATATATATATATATATATATAAATATAAAATATGATATTATATATATGATATGATATTATATATATATGATATGATATTATATATATAGTGTACATTTAATACATGCATATTATGTATTTATTTTTCATGCATGTAATGCCTGAATATATATATATATATATATATTATTCATCTCTCTCTCTGAATAATTTTCAATTTAATTCTTAACATTTATTCATAAATCATTTCATAAGGTGAAATGTAAAGGAGGTTATACATTCTTATGATTAATTCATAGTATATTGTAACATATGAATAAATGAGACAAAAATTAATGAGTGTCCTTTATTACCTATATAAACCACTACCATATGATGGTTGTGGGTGGGTAATACTTGTGAATCCTATGTTGAATCTCTCTTCTTATAGAAGTATTGTTCATATCACCTGAGAAGGCATTAACACTCCTTCAATTTCTTAGGTATAATTATGATATGATAATGGATCCATTGGATGGTGTATCACCTTGGATTTTGGGTGATTTTATTCACTAATCCTCATGACCCCCCTCAAGCATTATCTTCTAAAGAGAAGAAAAAAGTCACTATAACTATCAAATACTAGGTACTCTATTTTTGTATTATTTCATGCATTGATTCTTGAAGATAGATATACTATGTTTAGGTAGTATTCCTCTATATAATGTCACTATATTTTTATATGAAACTGATCATTGGTATCATAGATAGGTTCTTTAAGTTTTTAACATGTTTGAATCACTGGTTTTTGAAGAAAAATGAAAAACAACATTTTCATAAAACTTGAGAAAGATTACAAAACCTTACATGAGTTGCGTAAAGAAAAATTTTATTTACCCTTATGAAAGTCATATACATAATGGTAATACCCTTACACATATTGTCAGTGTAAGGAGAACTTCTTTGTTACCTTTATGAAAATGAGTTGCGTAAAGGTAGTACCTTTACACAATAGTGCAACAAGATGTGTAAACATTGTATGACCGCGCTGTCATGACACGTCAAATTGATTATGATTTTAAGATTGATTTATAGTCTAGGTAATACCCTAGGTTGTCTCTCGAGGAGCATTGATAGGTTTTGAGTATGTATTTTTAATAAGAATTACTAAAAGAGGGGGGAGGTTTTGAAAACAGATTTAAGTAAATTACTTAATTAAAGAGTTAAATAGTTGATAAATAAAGGTGGTGTATTAATAATTATGAGATAATAAGATCATTTCAAGTTCACTAAAAATCTTGGATAGTTCATTGTTCTGAAAATTTAACATGGTTTTGTTTAATTCTTTGGTTGAAGCTTTTCAAGATCTTGACTCCCCTCTTGCCTCTTCAAATGATGCTTAAAGAACCACCCCTTGGCACAAAAATCATGTTGCCAAGATCTGGTTATCAAACATAGAATAATAGGTCAACCAAATCACACTTAAATCTTATGTATGTGTGAGATAAATAGGATTATTGTGTTGTCCAATCGGAACAACCCAAGATTCCCACTTGAAATCTCAACCCAATCGGTGTTGAAATAAAAAAGCATTCCACTTAATTATATCAAATGAAATGTAATCAGGGAGAATAATGTTAAGAAACAAAATAAGTGAAATATTTAACACACAAATTATACAAAACCAGTAGAATAACATGTCCTGGAACTCTCTCCCAAGTTTTTGTAGCTCCCTCGAAATGATCGTCCACCGTTTAGCTCGCCATCGAGAGGAGGAGACTCGGGTGGAACTCCCTCTTCATCCTTGATTCCCCTATGAGGATAGGGGACTCCAGAACTCCTTTTTATGATGAGAGGATTTATTTGGGTCTCTAAAATACCAGATATTTTCCTCTTGGCCGAACTTACAAATGGGGAGCCCAAGGTGCCATTTTATAGGAAAATGGGAAGGTGGTTTTGATTACACAGATTTCTTAAAACTACTTGTAACATGAGTTTAGACCTCCAGAAAGACTTATCTCTATTTTAAGAAAATAAAAAAGTTGTATCCCCACCTATTTAATGTATCCACAAAAAGTTTGGTACAATTTGGACACCTATATCCCAAGATATGGATAGATCACAACACACCACTTTTGACTTCGTGCAGATGCGGTGTGATGGACAGATCATGTCGTTTGGGAAACTAGATGGCCAAATGAGTCTTGGGTTTCTTCATATGAAATGTATACTAATGAATTTTGGACCATAACACAAAATTTAAGTCCATTTTGATGCACAGTTCAGGAGTAGTGTGCGGATGAGTCCACTGGTGTGCATGGATCTTGCGCAATTTGATCCATTTTCCTTAGACATCATCATGGGCCCTCCAAATTACCTCCTCATGCAATGGAATCATAAAAACAAGTAACATTTTCCTTTTTAACAGTGATAAAAACAAAATAAATGATTCAAACATGGAATGAAACATGTCATTATTTTTATAATTTTTAATATAAAACAAGTTTAGCACAGTGGTGTAAAGGTGAAAATTACACAGTGAATCATGGTACGATCATTGTACCCTTACACAGGTTATAAAGGTATAATGGCCTTTTCCCATATGAATAAAGGTATTAGAGTCATTGAATAAAGGTCCCTAATGTTCACCTTTATGTAACATATGAAAATTTTAGATTACCTTTATGCAAAGGAGTTTCGTAAAGGCAATACCTTTACACAGCAGTATCGAGCTGTGTAAAGGTAAATTTACCTTTACGTAGGCTTTTAAAAACATCATTTACCCTTATGTAGAGTTCCCACATAAGGGAAATAAGGGGATACCCTTACCCAGAGTAGGGGATCTGCGTAAGGGTAAATGGAAAATTATTTAAAAAATGTTTTTAGCATATTAAATGATTTTCATGGTTTATAAATTATTTATAAACCATGTTAAAAGGTATTTTGGGAATATTTAATTTACATAGATTTTATAAATTAATTAATTAATTACATATTGTTTATAATTAATCAAATAAATTTTTATGAAACATTTTTCCCAAATATTAAAGGTTAATATTTTAAAATACCTTTTGGAAAATTAAATGACATGCATTATGATATAGAAATAAATGGTTTATTTAGAAATTATAAGATGTGATTTATAAATTATTTATAAATTACTATATATATGATATTTAGATTATATAAAATGTTATATAATAGATATTGAATTATAAAATGTTTATAATTCATGAAATATCATATAAATGTCATTTAATATAAAATATAAAGGGGTTCATATTAAAATGAGTATAAAATTTTCATATTCTTACAAAATTACAAAATGTTTATAATTAGAATTTCTTTATGAATATTTCATAAATGTATCATGTTTTTAAGGAAAAAAATTGTTCATTTATTTATTAAATTTTCTTGATATTTATATTTTGTAATTTTTTTTATGAAATATGAATATTATGTATGCCCATTTATATGATAAATTACTTCTAAGATTGATCCTTTCATATCATGCTAGGTTTGATATCATAAAATTTAGTTTTTATCTACCTTGACCTCAATTTTTATTTTTAGTTAGGATATTGAGAATAGTTGTTGGTCATAGTTTGTGCATATTAGGTGTTAGAGTTTTCATGAATTAAATTCTCTCTTGAGTAAAGTATCCCCAGATAGAGAGACTTGAAGTTAAACCACCTACTTTCCTAGAGGTTTTCCTTATCTAGTAAAGTGAATGGGCTCATAAATCTGTTGCTTTGATCATACTTATATGGAGTTTGTTAATCTCATATAAATCTAAGCCTTTACATGAAGTGTTCATGTACCTTATACATATGATGAATTTGGATATGAATGAATATAATTGACTTCTATTTTTTGGTGATTAACATAAAATTGTGGTTTGTGTAAAGAGTTACACATTATTGTGGTGTGAAAAAATTAATTTGGTGTTTGGAATAGGGATTTCCAAAACAAAATTGATAAAATCATACATACATAAAAGAAAATAAAACATGAAAATATAATGATTATATATGATGTAATATTTATGAATTTAATATGCACATGATGTATATTAAATTGGTGATACCTTAAAAGAAAACTCTAAAAATATTAAGTTTGATATTCCTTACAAAGTGACACTTGTCAATACCTGTATCATCAAATCAGGTAGGTCATAATATAACAGGGTTCCCCTATATTATCTTGTGTAAGGAAAGAAAGTAATGAATGACTCTAGATTATTTTGTTGGGTGTGTCATTATAATGATATGTTCCCTTGGATTGTCCTCTATTAGCTTGTTTTTGATGTTTTCTTTAGGTTACACTAGCCAAGAGACCCTAACAAGATTAGGTTACCATAGGAATAGAGTTGAGTGAATCCATATGATAGATTTTGATAAGTAGTTATCCACTCAATTATCCAAGATTCACAGCTATTGTGATTGGGATGATTCCCTATCTAAATAACTAAGTAGAGAGAGAAACACTGAAGTGTAATCATTGCTTTTTAAAATATGGATCTTGTCCCACTAAATAGATATGATGTATGGGGTGATCATTTTTAGTGGGATTAATATAATTAAAATTCCTTAATAAAAATATATAAGACATGACATTCATATGATACAAAATTTCTATTATAGATAAATGACATCTTAATCAATATTGACTTTAATATTAGTCCTTAAAAAAGAAAAACTTAAAGGTATAAACTTCCTCGATTGGTATAGAAATTTGATAATTGTTCTCAAACAAGAAGAAAAGTTATATATGTTGGAACAATCTCCTCCTGATAAACCAACCGGTGAATCTATTCAAAAAAATGATTCAGAAAACTATGATAAGAATCAAAAGGATGCATAGGAAGTCTCTACACTCATGATAGTTACAATGGAGTCAAAATTTGAACAGAAACTTGAGACTCTTAATGCCTTTCAAATGATAGATATCTTGAAAAGTCTCTATCAAGAACAATCAAGTCAAGAATGGTATGATGTGTATAAATCTCTTTTTCATTTAAAATGACAAAATGAACCTCATTATCCACCCATGTACTCAATATTATTGGTAATGTAAATGAATTGGAGATTCTAGGTTCAAATATAAATATTTAATTGTAAAAAAAAAATTCATTCTACAGTCATTGCTTGAAAGGTTCTAATAGTTTTTTGTGAATTACAATATGAATGAATTATATAAACTTTAACCTGATCTCAATATGTTCAGAATTGATGAAAAATACATGATTGGTTTAGGATCAAGTACCATGATGATGGTACAAAAGGATTTGGGTTAAATATCTAGAAAAAGAGGGAAGAAAAGTGGTTGTAGAAAGTCCACACTAACTGTCAAACTAATAAAGAAAAAGGACACTGTTTTCATTTCAGAAAAGTTGTCCGTTGGAGAAAAAATTGTCCGGTTTACTTTAAGGGATGTAATAATCCAAGTTAATTATAAAATTTAGGTATTAATGTTATAAAAATCAGTTATTTTATGGTATATGATACCAATTTTATATTTTAAAAGTGTTGTAAATATACAAGACACTTGAAAGAGAATAAAATGAATGATTAAGCTTGAAGTTGATATCCAAGTGATAGAGAAAAGGTGTCATTGTGTTGGAGACTTGGATACTCCAGGAATAGATGAATATTTTATAAGATGTGTATTTCCTCATTTTTATCTTTATAATAGACTCTACACAATGGTTATTTTAAATAATATGGACTGTAATACACATTGTTATGATTTGTTCAATTCTATAAAATGATTTAAGGGGAGACTAAAATGGCATGTTTTGGTTAGGAAATTAATACTATTTCAATTTATATAAATGTTCCAAAAAAGTTAATGAATTCAATAAAATTTTACTTAACATTATAAAAGTGTTGAGAATGGATGAACTAGGCATATAATGGATGGATTCTAGTACTTTATGAATAATACTAGTGGGTAAGAGTTTAAACCAGAAGAAGAAAAGTATACTAAAAAGTTCAATAATGTTTATACACAAATATAGTCAAGGTAATTAAAACCTAGGGTTGTAAGGAAGGAGGAATAATGATTATATATGATGGGATTATTTATAATACCTAAAAGGGTTTGAGAACTCCATGGAATGTGCATGTGAGGTATTAATATTATAGAAATCAATTATTTGATTTTTAAGGGAATGTGATACTGAATGTATATTTTACAAAGTGTTTTAAATATATAGAAGTTTAAAAATCAAAGGAATAATTTATTGAGCTTATAGTTTATATTCATATATTGAAGTAAATAGCTACTACATTAGAAATTTGAATGAAAAGTTTTTTTATCAATCTCAAATGAATCTAAGTAAAATAAGTGTATCTTCATCTCATTTATCTTCTGTGATAAGTGAGGTTGTTCAATAAAAAAGAGTTTTTATGAGATGATTAAATGTATACATAAGGTTTTTTGATCCATTTAATTTTTATAACATGTTTTGATAAGAATATTTGGATAAAAGTGTTTATCCAGGATAAAGTGTTTATCTATATGTTTATTAAAATATGAGAAAATGTGTTACAACCATCCATCAATGGAATATTTTAATAAAATATTCTTTTCAAAAAATAAATTTCTAATACATAGAATACCATATATGATATAGAAAAAATATTTTATTTGTTTAATATTCCCACTAAAAAGAAATAAATGTTATTTCCCAAAAGACAATGTAGTTTGTGTTGAGTCTTAGAAAGATATTTCTAAGAGAATATAATTTATAAGAGGGTAGTGGGAGTATGTTTGGACTTAGAGATGTTCAAAGTTAACAAATAAAATATTTTTTCAATCTAATTATGAGTGTTTTTTCACTTAATATCCTAAAAATTTAAAACATGATACAATAAATAAAAATTTAAATAGTTATATTAGTTACTGTGAGAAAGTGAATATCACTATTAACTAATGGATTTTACCAGTATAAGACTATAGTGATTTTTCACTTAATATCCCAAAGAAGTTTATGATATGTGATGGTAAATTGTAATGTCCCGGACCTCTCCGGCCCATTCCTTTGTCAAAAAGAAGGTCAAGAAGTGTTCTGGAGGGTAAAATGGACTTTTCCCACACTTTCCCAAAATTTTGAAACTACACGCCGTGTAGTTTGAGTACACGCCGTGTACTCCCTTTCCGGGTATACCCCGTGTTGCAAGTTGTGTCCTTGCCGTGTGCAATAAATGGGTGCACGCCATGTCGTCCTCCCCCGCGTACGCGTTACCAGTCAACGGTCATGTACCATGTTGGAGCCGTGTCCTTGCCGTGTGCAATAAATGAGTACACGCCGTGTGTCTAAACTACACGCTGTGTAGTCCCTCCCCGCGTATGCCTTACCCTCAAACCGTGTGTTGACCAGTCAACGGCCGCAGGGCCGTGTTGGAAGTCGCGTGGAGACCGTGTGAAAACGGCCGAGTACACACCATGTACCATAAGTACACACCGTGTACTTTTGATTTTCATGCCTATAAAAGGAGGGGTCCCCTCCTCCTTTCAACTCACACCTCTCCTCCCCTCTCCTCTGAGCAGAGCTCTCTTAAGAGACTCGAAAGCTCTTTCTTCCATAACTTTTTCGTCCAAGATCCGATTTACGATCCGTCAGCGGCCACGGGATCATAACGATGAGGCGGAACTTACGAGCTTGGATCCGTTGTATTTCCTTCGACTATTCCTTTCCACCCGAGGAGGTTTTTCTGGGACGCTGATGAACGTCTTCTAAAGTTGATCCGGAGGAGCGTTGCGATCAAGAACATGTTGAAGTAGGAATCTTACCTTTGTCTCTCTAATTTTGTGCATCATGCAGGGTGGGTATCCTATTGTTTTCATGAGAAACAGTTGAACCATTAAATAAAGATAATAAATGACTTATATAATGGGGTTGGGAAGTTGTGATTTTGCTGTTGCTTTATATCCTGTGATATTGTGTTGTGAATTGAATGAGCTTCTACCTACTGAAAATAACAATCGTTGGGGGACTTTGCTTACACAATTAAATGTTGCTCTCTCCTTCTGTATTTTATTATGGATGGAAACTTCATTGAATGTGGAAATTTGGTTAATCACGTAAAGTTGGCTGATTTAAAATCTGGAACCCTTGTGTGATCACCCCGGTTAAACAAAATGGAATAATGAACATGTGGGTGTTGGCTTGGTTACGTGGCATGTGATGGGGGTGTTTTGTGGGTTGTTGTGGTTTGGGTGGACAGTGGGGATGCAATAAATGGTATTAAAGAGGTGTTGATGTACGGGTTTCGGTGCGGTTGTGGTTATGGTGGTTGGCAGCGGGGCTGCGGGGATGGGTTGAATGTGAACAGACTTTGGGTTGTGTTTAATAAATAATAAATGGAAGAGTTAATGAATGGTGGGGCTTGGTAATGAAATGGAAATAATAATCAATGGGTTGGTTGGTTAATAAGAAGGAACTTGCTGTGTTGCTGTGTTTGTTTCCCTAACTTTTTTTTTGGATGGCAGGGATATGTTTTACGAACGATTGAAGTGGTTGGTTGTGGATAGTTGCCCATTAGTTAAGGAACTAAATAAGCTAATTTTTGCTGAAACGTGAAAACCTTAATGGGGTTGGGGTTGTTTGTTGTATTCATGCTTCGTGGTAGCAGTGCCGAGGCACTTGCTCAGTTTCTCTTTTTAGAAGCCATAGTTTGGGCTGAGTGGTTTCTACATATATATATATCTATATCTTTTGTGTTTTATCGCACCACACCCATGTTGAGCACTTAGTGCCGAACACTCCCATTTCATGGGAGAGGGTGTTTTCCCATAGTTACTAGCTCTTTCCTGCTCCTTCTCCCCTAGGCTGTGATGGCTTGAGGCGACCTTACACCCAAGACTCTTCGGGTAGGTTTCAATTGGGGTGATTAGGCCCAAGACTCTTTGGGCAGGCTTATAGGCTATAATGGCTTGAGGAGACCTTACACCCAAGACTCTTCAGGTAGGTTTCGATTCCGGACCAGGTGTCTTCGGGCGAGAGTTCTATTACTATTACGGTTCCCAAGAATCTTCGGGATGAGGCCGAGGTGTCTTCGGGCAGGGATGTGGTTGTGGTTGTGAGGCCCAGGTGTGTGTGGGCGGGATACGTGGTGGTGAGGCCCAGGTGTGTGCGGGTGGGATGTGTGGTTGTGAGGCCCGGGTGTGTGCGGGCGGGATGTGTGGTTGTGAGGCCCAGGTGTGTGCGTGCGGGGAGAGTGTGACAGCGTCAGGACGTTCAACTAACTATTGGGAAATGGTGCAGGGTACCCAATACTCTTGTTCTTATACCACTACTACCTATTGTGATTGTGTTTTAGTGAGTGTGGCTGGTGAGGTTGGGTGGATAGATTCCCTTGTTAGGTTTCTTCTGTTGTTCTCACGAGACATTAGGATGTCTCCCCACTTGTGCACGAGAGCTTTAGGTTTCCCTACTGAGTATACTTGTATTCTCACCCTACGTTTACTTTCAAGTTTCCAGGAGGACTACCAGGGCCGTGCGGGACCCTACTAGTCAGACAGTTGGAGTTGTTGCAGTTGCTGTTCTCTTGTTTTCTTTTGGTATTGTACTTTTGAGCTTTATTGTACTTGTACCTTATTATAAAATTGTTTAAACATGCATGTGGGCTTGGTTTGGGTTTATTTATATACACTTTCTCTTTTCCTTTTTGGTGGTTGACTCATCCTATTTACCGATCCTAATTAATAAAAAGGGTAATGCCTCCCATATTTGTGAAAACTCATACCCTTGGTGCTAGTCGCCAACCCGGGGCCTACTGGAGATGGGACTCGGGGGGTCATTATCTCCCTTTCACCATTTCCAGCTCAGGAGGGGCATCTTTGGTGGGAGGGGGTCGTGACATAAATAAAAATGTAAAGAGTTAAATTTAGTTACCATAACAAGTGAACATCACCATTCCCTAAATATTTATACCAACCAATACACAAAGTATATCACTTGATACCCTAAAAGAGTTTAAGGTATATAGGTAAATAGAAATGCAAAAAGTTACATTTTTTATCGTAATGGAGTGGATATAACTTTATCCTAAAAGAGTTTAGGTTATGCTAGTAAAGTGATAATGTAAATAGTTAAATTATTTACAAAATATTTCAAGGAAAAAAGTGTGATGGAAAGGGTTCCCAGGATGATGACGATGTACTTAGAAAGATTTCTAAGAAGACTAAAAAAACATCATAACATTTGATGTTATGAAGTTAAGTATTTTTAATATAAGTTCAAAGAGTTGAACTTAAAGAATATGATTCCTAATTCTCACCATTATTCAAACTAACTTGATTTGTAAATGTAACTCACTAAGAGGTTAGTAGTATAATTTTATCAGATAGTTGCATAGGGATGTGATAAGAATTACACATGGATGTAATGTTTAAAAATCATTTATGTAGAAAAAACATTAAATTCATAGAGAATATCTTAAGATATTGGTTATAATGGTTCTAAATGTATCATGTTACTATAATACAGGAAATCTACAATTATTATTCATTCACATGTAATTCAATTTTATATTACATGAACAATTGAATGATAATATCCCCTCAAAGTATGACTTTGAGTTATCCCTAAATAATGATTATTATAGAGTATTATGGGTTATAATGATATGATAAAGTCAGCATGAATAAAATATTGTATTCATTGTAAAGAGTTTTATATGAGATATAAAGAATAAATTCATGAGGTAATAAGTAGAGACTTATTACTTGGATTGATTTTTGAAATTATATATAATGGAATGTCATATACTCATAGATATACTTAGGGGTGCATACTTATTATCAATCCTTCTTACCTAAGGTTATAAATATACATAGCATGAGAACCTTCATACTTTTATACCTTACTTACGCAAGTCAACATATGAACTTAACTAATACAAGGGTGGTTGGGTATAATATTGATCATGTATTTGGTTGGAGTGCAACCAATATGGGATTTTTCCACTTGTATGATAAGTGGAAGAGATCTGGCCCTTGATTTAATTAAATCAAGGAAATAAATGGCCATGCTTAGTTATTTAACATATGATATGTTCAACTACTTGGATAAGTGACATGTGATGAACTTATCTGATAGATGAATGAATTGTGATATATTCATTTACTTGGTCAGTCTTTTTTGGAGAATTAAGAAATGAAAAGAGACCAATAATATATTTAAATGTTCCATGTTTAGTGGTTTCTCAATTTCATAAACAAAGGTATTATATAGGATACATATGCTATATACGATACATATTATGGTGGACATGTTTGTATAGAGATGTGAGTATGTTTGATGAAGATCACACCAAACCCCTTAGTATCTTGAGTAGCACTGATTCTTTTTTATAGGCTTCTCTTTGATTACATATATGAAATTGGTATTTCATAGCTATTTTCAATACTATTAAGTCCCATAGGGTCACACAATTAGGTCCTTGGATAAGAATAAAGTTGTGGATAAAGAGTTTGTTCAAAATGAAGAGAGTTTGATGAAAAATCATACCCAAAAGAGTTTGGATGGGTTCATAAAGAGTTTTGAAGTTTTCTATAAAGTCCTTATGGGTTTTAATTACAAGTGGAATATTGTTGGATGTGAACTAAAAATGTACATGCATAAGATGCATGGAAACATGCATATGATGCATGAGGTATACATATATATAATATATGATATTATATATATAGTGTAAATTTAATACATGCATATGATGTATGTATGTTTTATTCATACAATTCATGAATATATATATATATATATATATTATTTATCTCTCTCTCTCCAAATTTTTTTTCATTTTAATGCTTGACATTTATTTAAAAATTGTTACATAAGATAAAATGTAAAGGAGGTTATAAATTCATATGATGAATGCATATTATGTTGTAACATATGAATAAATTAGAAAATAATTAAGGAATATCCTTGATTGCCTATATAAACCACTACCATATGATGGTTGTGGGTGGGAAATACTTGTGAAGCCTCTTCTGAATCTCTCTTCTTCCTGAAGCACAATTCATCTCACTTGAGAATGCACTAGCACCCTTTCAGTTGCTTGGGTATCCACATGGTATGATCATGGATCCATTGGATAGTGTATTACCTCAGAGTAAAGTTGATTTCATTCACCACTCCTCATAATCTCCCTCAATCATTCTATTTTAAAGAGAATAAAACATCTATTGCAACTATCGAAGACCAAGTACTCTGTTTTTTGTATTATTTCATGCATTGTTTCTTGAAGATAGATCTCTAGTGTTTAGGTTGCCTTCCATTGTATATGGTAATTTTATGTTCATATGAAACCCATCAGTTTCATGATTATAATAACCAAAATATCATTGATTAAACACTTATACAACATAATTCTCAAATCCCAATACATAATCACTTCAATCATTCCACTTCAACTATTGGCATAACATAAGACATTACTTGATTTGGAAGTCATCTCTTGGAATAGGGAATTGAATCACATAATTCTCATACTTCCCACACATAAGACATTAAACTATAAATGATACCTTAAGATGAAATTACTTTTACTCCATCTAACACTTCATTTTTCTTTGAAAATCACTTGATCTATGCCCTTCTTTTCCACACAAAAAACATCTTATAATTACTTTGAGACATTTCCCGGGGTACTTCTTACCACATAATTGATATGTAGGAAGTTGAATCTTCTTCCCTCCATGGTATTAATCAACCAAACCCCCATGAAACTCTATTTTTCTCTTATTATGTGTGTTAGGAAACTCACCCAAGTTGAGGTTGTTAATCATATAATGAGATATCTGATTAGGTATAATCACAAGGTTTCACTTTACATATCTTTCTTAATTTATTTTCTGATGAGGAAAATAATTTCATTGTTTTTCATATTTATCATTAACATGATTTCTACTAGTTCCATCCATTTAATAATACTACAAATCATAGTGTGAGTAACAATAATCAAAGTGAGTAATCATGTAATCATGAATTTTTTTTCATAGGATTTATAAATCATGGAACCTTATTTTCAATATATGCCACTTTAGGTTTAACCAAGATCATTCATGGTAATCATATATTCAAATCATTCATAATGGTTCATAAAGAAAATATAAATTAACCTAATCATATCCCCTAAGAGTGTCTATCCAGGTATACAGTCTTAGGCCCACTCATCATGCGTCGGTGATGATTGAGTTAATATCCAATCCACCCCTTTCAGAGTTGTTACCCCTAGGTTTATATGTAACATAGATGAATCCAGTTTTCAGTATCTAGAAATGGATGTATTTTCTAGGAAAACCACATAATATCTACTTTACCAATGCGTCATGATGTCATCCTATACTTATACTTATCCTTTGGGTTTTCAATAAAGTCATCTAATCCTAATATCTAAAATTAACTAAACCTAGCTCTGATACCAACTGAAGTGACCCAAGAATAACATAAACAAACATTACATCATTTTATATGAATATTAAATATATATCATAATAATACACACCCCATAACCATAAAGGTTTAGTGTATTTTCTGACTAGATATATAATCATCTTATTTCCTGAAAGATCTTCAATATATCTCACAAAGTTCATATCACACGGTGCCATTCTTAGAAAAAACATACTTAAAACCTTTATTAATAATCTAGGGAAAGGAAACATAATAAAGGGTGAGATCAGATGCTCAGTAAGTGAAAAAAAATAGATATCAATAAACAGTCATAATTGAGCATAAACATAAGGGTATGAGAACATGACCATAACTTAAGAAATTCATACCTAATCAGTCAAAGATCTTTAATCATGAATCATGGAATATGGTTTTATTAATCAAAATAAATAAGACATAAAAGTTCAAAATCATCAATAATCAATAAAGATCCATGAGAAAATGTCATAAGTATAATACATAAGTTTGTGACATATAAATAAGCATAGAAATTCATTTCCCTAGTCAAGGATCACTGTCAAGGATATCATAGTGGATTGAGCTCACTCCCTATCCAATCATTTATTTATTAAAGTTTCAATCCTAGGTGTATCATAGTGGACAAAGACCCTTAGTAAACTAGGTTAAATCCCCATTCTAATCCTTATTATCTCATAAGATATCATTCTTTACCCAATGCATTAGATAGAAATTTAATCCCAGACCCACCTGTCACAAAATGAAAACCATACATATGTGTGCCATAAGATAATAAAACATTTATCATATCATCATATCATAACCTATATAAAATAAATAGGTTTCATAAACATTTCATTAATTCATTATAACATAACCCATCAAAAAGAAATGGGTTTCATAAAAGTTTCATCACAACTTAATTAACCCATTTAACAAAAGAAGGTTTCATAGAATTATCCTTAAATCATCATCATAATAAGAAATCCATAGAAATAAAGTGGATGGTTTCATAATATCATATCCTTAGTGAAGCATAAAAATCCTTAAATTATGTTGACATAGATGAAAAATACCTTTAAAATATCATTCAAACCTCTCCTTGAAAACATGAGAAAAATATCATTTTCTTTTCATAATATTTTAACTAAAAATTACCAGAATATTGAGAAAATATTTTTATTTAAAAATAACCAAGGAAACTTTTAAATTAAGCTTAAAATAAAATAACATTCATGATGGTGGGAAATTCCATTAATGTCATATGCATTAAATGAAAACATTCCTTTCACACTTTTGTAAAAATTCAAAAATGATTTGTTCAGAAAACTTTTACAAAGTTTAATTTTTAAAACTTTATAAATAAAGTCAAAGGTAGTGAAAAATGACCTTTTAAAAACATTTAAAGCATAGTTAAGGACTTTCATACAATAATTTTGAAGAGTATAGATATGTATGAAAAATTCCATCTACCAAGAAGGAAATAAGGTTGAATTCTATTTAAAAATATTTTATCGATCATTTCAAGTACCAAAGAGAGGAAATAAGTATTATTAATTAAAATTATAGGAATAAAAAAATAGAATAAAATATACAGGGTTTAAAGAATAAGATCTATATAATTTCTATCAATTGAAACTTATCATAGACAATCTTAAAAATGAAATGAGATTATAACATAAACCCATACCACTTTGATTATCTATGAATAAAAACCTCTCAAAAGAGAGAACTGTATATAAATTTTTAAATCATCATAATTGTCATGAGAAAAATCTTAAAATACATTCATGGGTAGTATATACACCACACAAAATAAACAAGTGGTGAATATGACATATGTCTCATAAAAATAAAAGTGAGACAAGAAACCCTTACCTCAAGTCTTATTTTGGATTTGTATGCATTAAAACCTCATGTATAATAGATATAAATTTATTATAAATCTATTAAATAACCATATTAATGTATATATTACAATGTAATGTTCCCTTATAATTTACAACTATCCTTTTACTAATAATTCTTAATTAAAATAAACATTTAGGTTAAAATGGGTCTATCTTCCATGCATGTTTCAGTTTGATGGTTTCGGTCCTTACACATTGGTCATTATTTCATCATCCATAAAATATTAATCATTAAATAAATATCATATGTAATAATTATATATACTTTTATAACAATTTATATAAAGTGGTTATGAACAATTAATTACATCACTTCGTGGAGATGGTCATCCATAAGTACACACTGGTGATGTTTTCACTTTTTGATAAATGAAAAAAATAAAGATATATAATGATTCACCAAAAATAATGTAAAGACCCGTAAAATTCAAGGTAATTTTTTTCTTAATTTTCTTGGGAATTTTACAAGAACGCAGTTTCTGACGGCACCTGATTCCGAGGCCCGGTATGCCCGGAATCATTTTCCAAAGTTTAGCTCGGGTACGTTCAGTGAACGAACAAGCGAGTTTTCCTAACTTTTGAACCGGTGCTCGGAATTGAAATCCGAGGACACCGATGGAATCGCAGCACCGGTAATTGCTTAGAAACACCTTTTTCGAAGTTGCGTTTGCCCGGGTGTGGTTTTTAAATTTTGGGGTTAAGTAAAGGAATAAAATAAAAGTGGTGCAACCTATTTTATTTTATTTTTGTTTAACCTAAGCTAAGTGGATAAAGTGGGACCCACAATATCCTACCCACTAGGTAGGATATTTGTGAGGTGGGAACCACACAAGCCCCATCGTTTCTTTTCTTCCTAAACCCCCTCCTTTAATAAGGTAACGCACCCGCACCCCTATTAAGTGGAAGTCAACCCTTGCGTTTTTCTGTTTTTGAAACGCCTCTATTAATTTGGAAGTTTAAACGTTGCAATTAATTCACTTAATTGATTGTTTCGTTTTTGAATTTCAAAACGCATGGCTTGAGAAATAAAATAAGACAAACTCTTATTTTATTAGAGTTGTTGGGTTGTGAGAGGCTTGGGAGAATTTGCTCAAGTTCTTGAAGTTCTTCCTCCTCGACGAAGAACGCGAAGAACGCCGACCTCCGATGATGGACGACGGTGAGAGACGCCTTCCTCGGTGATTGACGACCTGACGCGCATCACCTCATTCATTCTTTCTGCGTCAAAGGAAGGGAGACATCGTTCCTCCGCGACGCGACGATCTGCCTTCTTTCTGCAACATCCCTTTCCGCGACAACCTCGTTCGACAACTACGCTCGAGGTAGGGGATTATTTTAATAGTTTGTTCGTGTTTACTTCTGTCGCTTTCTTCTTTTCAATTTGAGACGCCTGATATCGCAATAACGGGAGGAGGTCGGACCACACGAACACGACCGACCCTCCTCCCCCTTGTTGGTTTGATTTTGTTGCGGCACGTGTAAGGCGGCGCGGTGCCGAAGCACCGCGTGGGAAATATTAAAGGAAGGGCGGAGAAGCACGGAGCCATTGCGCCGCGCCATTGAAGACGAACTAAATTGCGGCGCCGTCGCGCCACGCCGGAGAATCACAAAGGCACCGCGGCTGAAGTAGGGCCGCGGCGGAGGGGCGCGGCGCCGTCGCGCCGTGCCGGACGGACCAAGGCCGCGGCGGAGCAGGGACCGAAGGCCGGTTCTGGGCTGCCGGTGTCGGAGCAGGGGGACCGGCCCATGGTCCCGTGGCGGCAGCAGCCGGCCGGCCGGTCAGGGGGAAACGTCGGGGTTCATAACCCCTGGCTGGCCAGCTGGAGTGGCCCCCCACATGGGGGCCGCAGTTTCACAACGCGGGGGGCAGCGCCCCCCCTTCACCGCTCGGCCGTTACGGCCGAGCCACCAGGCCGGGCCGCGCCAGCCGAGCCGTGCCGCGCCCAAGCGGGCCGGACCTGGACCCGGGTCGGGTCGACCCGGTTCGGGGCGACCCAGGGGGTCTCAGGCCAGATCGGTCTGGGCTCGAAACCCCCACTTCCGGACCTCTTTCGGTCTTCTGCCCATAACTTGGGCTACAGACCTCCGATCGACGCACCGTCAGCTGCGATGTGATCCTTGGATCAAGACAGTCGTTTAGGTATATTACACTTAAGGTTTCAGAGAACTTTAGGTTCGGATGGGTTGGTTCGTACTCGAAACCAACTGGGCCCTCGGAGCGGAAATGCTTATAACTTGAGCTCCGGACGTCCGATTGACGTTCCGTCGACTTTGATGGATTCCTCTTAATGAGACAGACCTTTTGGCTTACTCAAATCAAGGTTTGGACGCAGTTGGAGTACGGTCGGGTTGGTTTTGACTTAAAAACCAACCGAGCCCCTAGGACGAAAAAGCCAATAACCCTCAGACCGAGCGTCCGATTGACGCGCCGTCTGTGACGTTGAGTTCTTGTTGTCGATACGGAACTTTTGGATACATCAACTCCGGACTATGTGTCAGTTGATGTATCAGCCCCTCGGCTCGTGGAGCGGACCCTCCCGAACGAGCTTGCTGTGTGCGGGAACCCTAGAGCTAGTTGCGATTGCGACGACGATGATGACTGTACATAAATCCTCTGTGGATTCGACGACGGCGACTACAACACTCATCGATCCTATGTGGATCAGTGCTACCGATCCTGTGTGGGTCAAATCCTGTGTGGGTCAGCGCTCAGCGGTCCTGTGTGGGCCAGTGCCTACAGATCCTGTGTGGGTCCGATCCTGTGTGGGTCATTGCGGGGGTTAGTACCTATCGATCCTTTGTGGGTCATTACGGGGGTTAGTACCTATAAATCCTGTGTGGTTCCGACGACTTAGATGAATCAATGGCTACATCTGATCATCTCTATCGTCATACGAAGAAGTATACCTGTGTGAGCTGAACCTTGTTTTGCTTTTCTATGTGGATTGTGTTGTGCTATCCTGTGTGGATGTGATCGAACTTGGGATCAGATGTTGGAGCCGAACTGGAATTGATAACTTAGGTATATGTATGTGCATATACCTAAGTATTGTTGGATGTTACTTCGTGATTGTATCTTTCCTTTGTGGATTATCCTTTGTGGATTCTGGGAGACCTTCGGGGGCCTCAGGGTCCCTACTGAGTAGCTTATACTCACCCCTGCACGGGATATGCCCGCACTACGTTGTGTTGGTTGTAGACGATGGACAACGCTGATCGTGGTTGAGGCGTGTGAAGCAGGTCGGTACCTAGAGGTGGACCACTGGGCGGGACGTACACGGAGCGGACGGCTGGACCCGAGGAGCTGAGGTGGTTATCTGTACCCACCCTTCAGGTGGGAGTACCAGAGGACGGCTCGACGTTGCTGCATTACTTTCAGTTGCTGTATTTTCTTTTCAGTTGTACTTTACTTTCATTTTGGGTTTGTATTCTGGACCATTTACTTTCCGCACTTACTTGTACTCAGTTTACTTAGTGTTTACTTCTGCTGGCTTACTCCGTGGTGTTTGTTTACTTTTAAAGGCAATACCTTCCCTTTTTTTGGGATTTATGCCTTGGTGCTAGTCGGAAACCCCTGGCCTATGGAAGGCGGGCTTGGGGTAGTCACGGCACGGGCCCCGAGGACGGGTTGTGACAAATTGGTATCAGAGGAGTTCGGTTCTACCGCAGAACTCAGGACTCTGATCTTTTTCTATGTGAAGCAATAGTGTTAAGATTATTGAGTGTGGTTATCAGTCCAGGGAGTCCAGTGTTGGTGCAGCGGCCGATGTATCTGTACACCAGGAACCTGAATTCTGATTTCCGACTTAATGCACGAAAACATTGATTGCATGTGTGTTTCAAGTTTTCTTTGTGATTACTTTGTGTCAGCTCACCAGGTATATTGCTTGACCGTGGAACACCTGTTTCTTTTTAGGATGGCCCCACGATGGCAGCCAGCTAGGGTTCTGAGCGTTGTGAGTGATGACAGCCCACCGAGCGACGAGGCCTCGGTACAAGGCCCTTTGACAGCAGAGGCACCGACGGTACCTCTACCCGCCGAGCCACCGATGCTACCAGCCCCAGCTGCTGATGATGCACGTTGCCTTAGTGCACTGCACGAGTTTCAGCGTCAGCGAACGCCCAGGTTCCGCGGGGAGACGGACCCTCAGGCAACCGAGGATTAGATGGAGGCAGTTGTACGAGTTTTCAAGTTAGTGAGGACACCAGCTGACCTCATGGTGATCCTCGCAGCGAGCCTCCTGCACGCGACAACAGACAGATGGTGGAGCTTTATGCTCCAGGTGCACGACGAGGCATCTCTCCTCTGGACGGACTTTGAGAGCCTCTTCCGCTCAAAGTTCGTCCCAACCACCCTCCGTGCGGTGCGCATCCAGGAGCTTCTACAGCTATAACAGGGCAGCTTGACGGTCGCCCAGTACTCAGCAAGATTTATAGATCTCTTGCGCAATTCGACTGACATGGTACGAGATCCATTCTTCCGGGCCCAGACCTTTGAGCAGGGATTGAGGCATGGGATCAGGGCATCACTGATCTCCCTCAACATTCCGACACAAGCAGGGGTACTGGAGCGAGCCCTTCTCATTGAGAGCTTCCTTTCTGAGACTACATCAGCAGCGAGGCCTACCGCAGGGCGGCACGTAGCAGAGTCTTCTGCAGAAGGCAGTCGACGGATGACTCATGGGTCCAGGAAGACCAGACCCTCAGGTAGACGACCTTAGGACACTGGCTCAGAGGTGCGGGGCACTCAGTGTAGAGCCAGTCTTTCAAGAGGCAGACAGTGCTACACATGCGGCGGGCAGGGTCACATGGCTCGTGACTGCCCAACCCGCCATGCCGAGGAGCAGCAGACGGTTGAGGGACCACCCAGGCAGAGGCAGAGGGTCGACCGTGGCGGTCCGCAGGGAGCAGGCGGACGAGGTAGAGGAGCTGGCCGAGTAGTAGGTGGTGGGTGACGCTTTGAGGCTCTACCACCACCAGCACCAGGAGGCCCACCCCGACCACAGGGAGCTGGCGGGCAGAGACAGACACAACTCCAGGCAGTAGAGGCCTACAACCACGGCGCGCCAGAGATGATTCGAGGTACTATCTATGTCTATTCCACCCTTGCTACAGTTCTTATAGACACAGGATCGAGTCATTCTTTCATAGCTGCTGCCCTTGTTCGGAGGTCGGAGATTCCGACGGAGCCGTTGGCTCGATCCTTACGGCTAGAGACTCCTACGGGAGCAGACTCGATGATTACACACTAGTGCCGGCAGTGTGAGCTTACTCTAGGAGGTGAGAGCTTCGGCTGGGATCTTCTTGTAGTGGCATCAAGGCCTTACGACGTCATCTTGGGCATGGATTGCTTATCTACAGTCCATGCTCATATTGACTGTATTAGGCGCAAGGTGCGGTGTGTACGCACCGACGGGAGCAGGTTCACCTTCACCGGCGAGAAGGGAGCCTTCGCAGCACAAGATGGACTCTCGCAGAGGAGAGGACAACCCATCACTCATCTGTTGGATAGCCTTGTCCTAGGAGAAGTTGATGTGCGGAGTCCTGGTTTTCCTGTAGTGGTGGATCAGTATGCAGACGTTTTCCCCGATGACGTTCCAGGACTACCTCCTCGCAGAGAGGTAGACTTTTATATTGATCTGTACCCCGAGACAGCCCCGATATCCACACCAGCGTATCAGATGGCCCCCACTGAGCTACGAGAGCTACGAGTACAGTTGGAGGACTTGCAGGGCAAGGGATTCATCCGACCCAGTGTTTCACCTTGGGCTTCCCCGATATTGTTCACCAAGAAGGCGGACGAGAGCTTGCGACTTTGTGTCAACTATTGTCACCTGAACCAGGTGATAGTGAGGAACAATTATCCGCTACCGAGGATTGATGACCTCTTCGATCAGCTCAAGGGAGCACGGTGGTTCTCAAAGATAGACCTTAGATCAGGCTATCATCAGCTCAGAGTTCGGGACGAGGACGTGCAGAAGACAACCTTCAGATGTCAGTATGGCCACTATGAGTTCTTGGTTATGCCATTCGGCGTAACCAATGCTCCAGCAGTGTTCATGGGCCTCATGAACAAGATCTTTCAGCCATACCTCGATCGATTTGTTGTGGTCTTCATCGACGACATTTTGATATACTCGACGACTGAGGAGAAGCACGCCTACCACTTGCGGGTTAACTAGACACACTCCGAGAGCCCCAGCTTTATGGTAAGCTCTAGAAGTGTCAGTTCTGGATATGCGAGGTCCACTTCTTGGGACATGTCATATCTGAGGTGGGAGTTGTGGTGGATCCTGCGAAGATCGAGGCAGTGCTAGCTTGGGAGCCACCCAGGAGCGTGACAGAGGTGCGGAGTTTCTTGGGACTATCTGGATACTACCGGAGATTTGTGCTAGACTTCTCCAGAGTTTCGGCACCACTCTTAACTTTGAAGAAGAAGGGGAAACCCTTTGTGTGGTCAGACAGATGCTAGCAGATCTTCCAGGAGCTGAGACAGAGATTGACCAACACGCCTATCTTGAGGCTACCAGGGGAGGGAGTTGGGTACGTAGTTTACTACGATGCATCAGGGACTGGACTCAGATGTGTCCTGATACAGGAGCGGGCCATGATCGCCTATGGATCACGTTAGTTGAGGCAACATGAACAGAACTATGCTACCCATGACCCGGAGTTAGCAGTAGTGATCTCCGCACTGAAGATGTGGCGACACTATCTGATGGGCGAGCGCTTTACAGTCTATTCTGACCATCAGACTCTCAAGTACATCTTCTCGCAGAAGGACCTGAACCTGAGAAAGAGGCGATGGATTGAGTTCCTACAGGACTATGACTTTGAGATAGTCTATACTCCTGGAAAGGGGAACGTGGTAGCCAATGCTCTCAGTAGGACGATGGGTATTCAGCTACTTGGGGAGGCGACAGAGCAGCTATCCGCTTTGCAGATATCCTTCGTGGATAGAGATGGAGCATACTTTCTTCAGTCACTCACAGTCACTCCTCCACTACTGCAGCAGGTCAGAGAGGCACAACGTGGGGATGTCGACTGTGAGACGCGACGTGCGCAGATATCCTCAGGATAGGCACCTGATGGTTTCTCTTTAGGGGGAGAGCACTACGTCCTTTTCAGAGGACGTACCTTGGTACCAGTTACTTTACGGGAGGAGGTTCTGAGAGAGTTTCACACTTCCCCTTTGGCGGTACATCCTGGAGTGGCAAAGATGTACCAGGATCTCAGACGACAGCACTGGTGGATGGGCATAAAGAAGGCTGTGGCAGAGTTCATTTCTCGATGCCTCACCTGCCAGCAGGTGAAGGCAGAGCACAAGGTACCAGCAGGCTTGGTACAGCCCTTGGAGGTCCCGGAGTGGAAGTGGGACGACATATCTATGGACTTCGTGACTGGACTTTCACACACTTACAGAGGTCACGACTCCATTTTGGTGATTGTCTACTGACTCACCAAGTCGGCTCACTTCTTACCCATCATAGAGCAGGGCTCAGTAGAGATCTTGAGACGTCTCTACGTTCAGGAGATTGTAAAACTTCATGGTATGCCATCATCTATCGTATCTGATCGAGATGCTCACTTTACTTCCCGGATTTGGAAGGGGTTGCAGGAGGCATTCGGGACATATCTACGTCTGAGTACCGCCTTTCACCCTCAGACAGATGGTCAGACGGGAGGACCATTCAGACTCTCGAGGACATGCTCCGCGCATGTGTCCTCGACTTTGGTCGCAACTGGGAGGACCACCTACCCTTGGTGGAGTTTGCGTACAACAACAGCTACCACTCCACCATCGGGATGACACCATACGAGGCGTTGTACGACCGACCTTACAGATCTCCTCTATGCTGGACAGACCCTGGGGAGTCAGCACTTGTGGGACCGGAGATGGTCCAGGCCACGACGGAGAAGGTCCAGGTCATCCAGGAGCGGATGAGGACAGCTCAGAGCCGGCAGAAGTCTTATGCTGACAGGAGGCGGAGGCCACTGAAGTTCGAGGATGGCGACCACGTCTTCTTGCGGGTCTCACCTCGATGTGGATTACGGAGATTTGGCCGAGGCAACAAGTTGTATCCATGCTTCATCGAACCATTCCAGGTCCTCAGCAGGATTGGCGAGGTGGCTTATCGCCTGGCTCTACCACCTCAGTTGCACCAGGTGCATGATGTCTTCCACATATCCCAGCTGAGGAGATACGTACACGACCTGACGCATATCATTGACCATGGGGAGATGAACATTGATGATGGGGCAACTTTTGCGGAGGTCCTAGTGGAGATTGAGGATCGAGAGGAGAGGGTCCTACGTGGACGGTCGATTCCTCTAGTGCGCATCAGATGGCAGCACGAGAACCTCCAGGAGAGCACTTGGGAGTGGGAGGCTCAGATGCGTGCTCAGTACCCACATTTGTTTCCCTAGTTTATGATGTATCTTTACGGGGACGTAAATCCCTAAGGTGGGAGTGATGTAAAGACCCATAAAATTCAAGAATTTTTTTATATTAATTTTCTTGGGAATTTTACAAGAACACAGTTTCTGACGACACCTGATTCCGAGGCCCGGTGTGCCCGGAATCATTTTCCAAAGTTTAGCTCAGGTACGTTCAGTGAACGAACGAGCGGGTTTTCCTAACTTTTGAACCGGTGCTCGGAATCTAAATCCGAGGACACCGATGGAATCGCAGCACCAATAATTTCTTAGAAACACCTTTTCCAGAGTTGCGTTTGCTCAGGTGTGGTTTTTAAATTTTGGGGTTAAGTAAAGGAATAAAATAAAAGTGGTGCAACCAATTTTATTTTATTTTTGTTTAACCTAAGATAAGTCGATGAATTGGGACCCACAATATCCTACCCACTAGGTAGGATATTTGTGAGGTGGGACCCACACAAGCCCCATCATTTCTTTTCTTCCTAAACCCCCTCCTTTAATAAGGTAACACACCCGCACCCCTATTAAGTGGAAGTCAACCCTTGTGTTTTTCTGTTTTTGAAACGCCTCTATTAATTTGGCGGTTTAAACGTTGCAATTAATTCACTTAATTGATTATTTCGTTTTTGAATTTCAAAACGCATGGCTTGATAAATAAAATAAGACAAACTCTTATTTTATTAGAGTTGTTGGGTTGTGAGAGGATTGGGAGAATTTGCTCAAGTTCTTGAAGTTCTTCCTCCTCGACGAAGAACGTGAAGAACACCGACCTCCGATGATGGACGACGGTGAGAGATTCCTTCCTCGGTGATTAACGACCCGACGCGCGTCACCTCATTCCTTCTTTCCGCGTCAAAAGAAGGGACACACTGTTCCTCCGGGACGCGACGATTCGCCTTCTTTCCGTGACGTCCCTTTCCGCGACAACCTCGTTCGACGACTACGCTCAAGGTAGGGGATTATTTTAATAGTTTGTTCGTGTTTACTTCCGTCGCTTTCTTCTTTTCAATTTGAGCCACCTGATATCGCAATAACGGGAGGAGGTCGGACCGCACGAACACGGCCGACCCTCCTCCCCCTTGTTGGTTTGATTTTGTTGTGGCACGTGTAAGGCGGCGTAGTGCCGAAGCACCACGCGGGAAATATTAAAGGAAGGGCGGAGAATCACGGCGCCGTCGCGCCGCGCCGTTGAAGATGAACTAAACCGCGACGCCGTCGCGCCGTGCCGGAGAATCAAAAAGGCACCGCGGCCGGAGTAGGGCTACGGTGGAGGGGCGCGACACCGTTGCGCTGCGCCGGACGGACCAAGGCCGCGGCTAAGGCCGCGGTGGAGCAGGGACCGGTGGCCGGTTCTGGGCCGCCGGCGTCGGAGCAGGGGGACCGACCCATGCCGGTCCTGTGGCGGAAGCAGCCGGCCGACCTGTCATGGGGAAACGCCGGGGGTCGTAACCCCCGACTGGCCATCTGGAGCGGCCCCCCACATGGGGGCCACAGTTTCACAACGCGGGGGGCAGCGCCCCCCCTTCACCCCTCGGCCGTTACGGCTGAGCCGCCTGGCCAGCGCCAGCGCGCCGGGCCGAGCCGCCAGGCCGGACCGCCAGGCCGGGCCGGGATGCACCCAAGCGGGCCGATACCGGACCCGGGTCGGGTCGACCCAGTTTGGGCCGACCCAGGGGGTCTCGGGCCGGATCGGTCCGGGCCCGAAACCCCCACTTCCGGACCTCTTTCGGTCTTCTATCCATAACTTGGGCTACAGACCTACGATCGACGCACCGTCAGCTGAGATGCGATCCTTGGATTGAGACGGTCGTTTCGGTATATTACACTCAAGGTTTCAGAGAACTTTAGGTTCGGCTAGTTTGGTTCGTACTCGAAACCAACCGGGCCCTCAGAGCGGAAACACTTATAACTTGAGCTCCGGACGTCCGATTGACGTGCCGTCAACTTTGATAGATTCCTATTAGTGAGAAAGACCTTTTGGATTACTCCGCTCGAGGTTTGGACGTAGTTGAAGTACGGTTGGGTTGGTGTTGACTTTAAAACCATCCGAGCCCTTGGGACGAAAAGGCCAATAACTCTCAGACCGGGCGTCCGATTGACGCGCCGTCTGTGACGTTGAGTTCCCGTTGTCGATACGGAACTTTTGGATCCATCAACTCCGGACTATGTGTCAGTTGATGTATCAGCCCCTCGGCTCGTGGAGCGGACCCTCCCGAACGAGCTTGCTGTGTGCGGGAACCCTAGAGCTGGCTGCGACTGCGACGACGATGACGACTGTATAGAAATCCTCCGTGGATTCGATGGCGAAGACTACATCACTCAGCGATCCTATGTGGATCAGTGCTACCGATCCTATGTGGGTCAGATCCTGTGTGGGTCAGCGCTCAGCGGTCCTGTGTGGGCCAGCGCCTACAGATCCTGTGTGGGTCCGATCCTGTGTGGGTCATTGCGGGGGTTAGTACCTATCGATCCTTTATGGGTCATTGTGGGGGTTAGTACCTATAGATCATTTGTGGGTCATTACGGGGGTTAGTACCTATTGATCCTTTATGGGTCATTGCAGGGGTTAGTACCTATCGATCCTGTGTGGGTCCGACGGCTTAGATGAATCAGTGGCTACATCTGATCATCTCTATCGTCATACGAAGAAGTATACCTGTGTGAGCTGAACCTTGTTTTGATTTCCTATGTGGATTGTGTTGTGCTATCCTGTGTGGATGTGATCGAACTTGGGCTCGGATGTTGGAGCCGAACTAGAATTGATAACTTAGGTATATGTATGGTCATATACCTAAGTAGTGTTGGATGTTACTTCGTGATTGTATCTTTCCTTTGTGGATTATCCTTTGTGGATTCTGGGAGACCTTTGGGGGTCTCGGGGTCCCTACTGAGTAGCTTATACTCACCCCTGCACGGGCTATGCCCGCACTATGTTGTGTTGGTTGCAGACGACGGACAGCGCCGATCGTGGTTGTGGCGTGCGGAGCAGGTCGGTACCTGGAGGTGGACCACTGGGCGGGACGTACACGGAGCGGACGGCTGGACCCGAGGAGCTGAGGTGGTTATCTGTACCCACCCTTCAGGTGAGAGTACCAGAGGACAGCTCGACGTTGCTACTTTACTTTCAGTTGTTATACTTTCTTTTCAGTTGTACTTTACTTTCAGTTTGGGTTTGTTTTCTGGCCCATTTACTTTCCACACTTACTTGTACTCAGTTTACTTAGTGTTTACTTCTGCTGTCTTACTCTGTGGTGTTTGTTTACTTTTAAAGGCAATGCCTTCCCTTTTGTTGGGATTTACGCCTTGGTGCTAGTCGCCAACCCCTGGCCTATGGAAGGCGGGCTTGGGGTAGTCATGGCACGGGCACCGAGGACGGGTTGTGACAAATAATCATGAAATATGGTTATGGAAAATGATTTATATCGCTATATGGAGGCAAAAGTCCACATGTACACATGGATGATGGTTTTGTTCCCCATTTGATGGAAAAGGAGATGGATAATGGTTATGAAATCAATATTATAAAATATTATTATATGATATATACTAATTTTATTATATTTTAATGGTTATGAAAAAAATTAAGTGGTAAAATAAGAAGTAAAATGAAAGAGATCAGTTAAAACAAATACCCCCTTTTAGAGAGGCCTCATTTAAATTTCTTTTTAAGGACCCTATGGATATTATTTTATAGATAAAATCACCTCTAAAACATGGATAAATATGTTTATAAGAGTTTTTTCATGGTTTTTTTGAGCTAAGTAGATCAAGGTTGTGTGAGGAAGAGAGGAGGGGCAATGTCCTTTTATAGTAAAGGAAATGACACTCTTGGAATTACTTAAAATATTTAAATATAATAAATTATTTCTTATGTAAGAGTGAATCCATGTTGATATACTTATACTTTAGGATGATTATGAGTTTAAATAATCTAATAAAATAAAATATAGACAATTTTAGGTGATGTTATAACCTTATCTCTTAGTTTTAACCTCCGTTAACCCTTTTGATGATTACTACAATATCAATTTTTTTACTCTTTAGTGATCAATAAAGATACTATAAAAGGATACGTGACCTATAAGTTAGAAATATTTTATATTCTAGACCATATCCCTTTCACATGACCAATTATAATTTTTTATTAATTTTAAATCATTTAATAAAATAATATTTAACATAAGATACCATTAAAGTCATTTTTGGGACTATTCACATAGTTTGAATTTAAATACAACAAGATAGAAATTAAATTCAAATATAAACTTTTTAAAAAAGTAAAGTATGTTATATTTATCTAAAAAATTCATGGAACACAATAATTCATCCGAATTTTATTACCTTTTTAAAAACAATTTATTTAATTTTTCTATTACTTAAGCAAACACTATGTCAGCATCGCATAAGAATTTAAAGTAATTATCTCATCACTAAAAATTAAAAATAAATTACCATGATAAAAAAATTATTTCATATTTTGAATAACAATTTAGTACTAAACATAACCTCTTTTAATCCCTATTAGCAAACATTAAAGATATTAAAATAAGGAGAGTGACATTTTATATTTATTCTTTATTTAAATTAATATTATGGTCATTATCAATGGAAAGTGGAAATAAATTTTCAAACCTTATAATATAATATTATTAAGGTTTAAATTAACCTATCCAATGAAATAAAGTTAAGTGTTTTGGAGATTTCTAGGCCTTATCTCATAGGTTTAACCCTGTTTTATCTGTTTTACCCTTATTGATGTGAAAAATATTTACCACAGTTACTATTCATGATGAAAAAAATAAAAGGGTCCTATTTATAAAATTTGAATCTCCTAATTCCAAGTATTAAGTCCATTTTTTAAGATTCAATTTCCAGTAGTGGAAATCAATTTTAATATAAATGTGTAAAACACAATGGAAAACAATTTTTAGAAAAATGCATTTTTAAGCCTAAAAATGAACTTATACCAAAATCAAGTATAATGATGATTACTATATAATTAATTATATTAAATAAAATAAAATTAGACTTATTTTAATTTAAGATCAAATTTAAAATATAATGTGACTTTTAAATTAGTTGATTTAATGAAAAAATGAAGGTTTCACAAAAATTGGTATTTTTCATTATTCACTTAAAAATAAATCTTAAAAAAAAATCCCAAAAATTTATCCTAAGATAATATTGACATGATGATTTAAAAAATGATATTAATTTCCAAAAAATAAAATTTCTACAAATGTAATATATTAATTATAATGTTTGTTCCTAAAATACAATAAAACCATTTTTGAAGAAAACATTTTTTTAAAGCATAAAATGACTTTACTAAAATCAATTAATTATTTATTATGAATTATTAAATGATTTTTCACTATATAAAACCTTTATACATATTTTTTATAATGTGGTTGTTTTTATTTATACCTCTAATTTAACAATTAGGTTATAATATATCGCAGATCATTTTAAGCTCAGTGTTGCATGTCAAGCAACCTATCAAACACTTATAATTTATTTAAATAAAAATACATTTATAAAATCTCAAGGTGTTATATTATACCCTATGTAAATAAATTTCACCCTTGTAATTTTAATTATCACTTAATATAATTAGTGTATCATGACATAGTAATAAAATCTGATGTAGATTCTATCACCATAACCAATTTCTATATCACTACTAAGAAACTTAGTATTTTATAATTGAGTATTTATAAAACCAAGTATGTATCATTTTAAGACTCACGAGTTTCCAAAAAATGCATTGATAGTTGAACGATACATTTCACACAAGTCTCGATAGATTTATCTTCCTCTTACTTGAGTTGAGGAAATCATTTACCATAAAGGTAGATAATATGAGAATCATGCTTACTTGATTTCATTCCATACCATAAGCATAATTTAATCCTTTGACTATGCTTCTAGAAAATTTTTATCCCTACTTCATCTCATATTCCATATTATAAATAAACATGATGATTTTTTTCATACTTGAATCACTCAAATTAACTTTTAACAGATCATAAGATCCACAAAATAATGATAAGTCATTTCTTATATCTCTAAATATTTACCAAAATTAAAATGGCTAGGAAAAGTTATCCAATATAAATAAATCTTTATAAACCAATATCTAAAATTTACATAATAAAATCAAAACTTAAACTTAAAAAATTCCATAAATAACTAACCTTAAAACTATTTAAAATATTTTAGATCAAAATTTAAACTCAAAGATTAGAATGATTTGATCACACATTCTTTCATGATCAACATAACAATAATCTCAAAATAATATCAATTTCTCATAAGGTCATATACCAAAAATGTATATGAATTAATCATATACTCCCCAAAATATGTTATTAATTTCCATAAATATCCTAAATCATCATAAAAACACAATAAAATTATATATTATTCTAAAAATTAAATCTATACAAACTATCTAATATATTCCCTAAATAAAAAAAGAAAACTTCATCATAAATCACTTTGTAATCAAATAACTAATAAATTTAAAGGTCACCAATACTATCCAATTTATTTTATCAATATCAATTAGCTCTTTATCCCAAATAAAAATTATTATCTCAACATCAGGCACATATTAAGTGTTATTTATCCCTCAATCACGTGTTTTCAAAAAATATCACCTTATCGCTAAATCACTTTTATAGGTTATCAACAAAATTCCACATATGTTTGAAAATACTTAAATAAAAACTATTTTAGAACAATCCATAGACGTTTCATGATTCTTATAACTAGAATATCATTAATAAAACACTTTTACAACATAATTCTAAAATTCCAATACATAAACACTTCAATCATTTCACTTCAATGATTGGCATAACCAGAAACTTCCTTAGTCTAGGAGTTATACCTTGGATTAGGGCATTGAATTAGATAATTATCTCATTCCCCACATGTAAAACCCCAATCTTACATGGTACGTTTCCCTTTGAATAATGCAATAACTTGCATTGTACGTAACTTCGAGATTCTAACACACCGCGACCAATCAAACTAGCTGTTATGAATAGTAATACTTACTTTTTGAAATTTTATAAATTTTATTTTTCAAAATGGAATTCATTTTTGAATTTTTAATATCGAAATTAGCTTAGGGTGAATTTTTGGTATTTTTCTGAAAACTTTCAATTTTTGATGAATAGTAAAAAACACTGTGTTATTGGTTAAAACTGAATTTTTAACTTAAATGATTATTTATTTTATTTAAATTTATTTTAGGTAAAAACAGATAAATAATACCTATATATTTTTAATGTAATTCATTGGAGTCATTTTATAATAAGTTTAGATATATAAAAATTTTATTGAACTTTTTACCTTCTTTTACCCACCTCCTAGGAGCATTTGCAAATTTTCATAAAACACAATTTTACCACTTATGTGAGTTGAATTTAAAAAATATGAGATACATGGCTGATATTAGTAAGTAAAATTTGGTTCAATAAGATGAAAATAATTTTTGGTGAATAGTAATTTTTGACTTTTATTTACCACGGTTAAAAGTAAATAGGGCAATTAAGGGTAAAAATGATATCTTAATTACCCTAAAACATATTATAATTATATTTGATAAGTATAATTAGACCAAAAAAACCTTAGGAATAAAATATGACCCCCTTTGGTCCACTTGGATTAGATTAGGACATTTATTATTATTTTATTTAAAGAAGAGTTAAAAGAGTTAAATTCAAAGTTTAACAACTAAAATGTTTTTAATATAGGGTTATACACAATATAAATTCAACTATAAATATTAATTAGAAATATAAAACTATTTCTTACATAATAGTATTTTATTTATAATTTTTGGACATTAATTAATTTAATTTATTTATGACACAATGATGATGCAGTAATTACCTTATTAATGAAATATTAAAATAATTGATATTATAAATATCAAAATAAATGTAAATTGAGACTTCTGATGAATTTAACTAATTTTATAGGTTAATATGACATGTTAGTGTGGGTTAAATAATTTTTTTTGAAGTAACCATGCTGTTATGATTTTCAAAAAAACCAAATACTAAATAGTGTCAAAATTGACATAATTGAATTTTTAAAACAAATACTATATTATTAATAGATATAATATTCCTAAAAATATAAGGTTCATCAAAAGGACTTAGATAAGGTTATATATATTAATAATTAACAACATGGAGTTCTCTTGGCTTGTTATAGTAATTTTATTAACCATATAATATAAAAATACAAAGAGACATGGTAAATGTCAAACTATTTAACTATGAGTTAAATCTAAAAGATAAGGTTAATATGACGACATAAACCTGTCTAAAACCTATTAGTTGAGAGGTTTTATACACATAACCACCTTATACTCTAAATAATTAATTTTTGAGCCATTAGAAACTGAAAATTATTTTACTATAAAATAATATTTCAATCTTTTCCTAAAGTGACCCTCACCTCTCTTATAAAAGGGAACTTCTCCTTCTCTTAATTTCACACCTCTAAAGCCATTTGGCTCGACCAACCCCTGCTCAAATATCCTCCCAACTTTCCTACATTTATCCTAGAGGCATTACTTTGGTCATAAATCTAACGTAAGGAGCCCTTTTGATCAAATCTAAAGGAAGAATCCGAAGAATAGGTAAATATTTCATCACCTCTTTCAAGTTCTTTTCTTCTTCCACTTCATCTTTCTTTGTTGTTTATATTCTAAAATAATAAATCCAGTATATTCTATATACTGTGATGTTATTATAAAATTTTTACAACCATATTCATTATTCTATCCATCATATGAATGAAAAAGTCAACATACGTGCGTACATACAACTTGCCGTCTCCACGTCGTGGTGTAGTTTTTTATTCAAACACTTAATTTGGATGGGTATAATAATGAGTATAACTAATTTAAATAATAAATATAACATGTTAATTATTTTTTATATATGACATACCATCCAATTACATATTATTTTACCATCAATATAATGATATTGTCGCTCGTGCATACGTACGGATTACCGTCTCCACGAACACGATGATATTCATTCCCCATCATAATCATTCAAGAATAATTTTCATTTTATGATTAAAAATAATGTTTATGAACATAATATTATTCTGTTTATGAATAAAATACATCATATTCATTACAAACATGGCTTATTTAACCAAGCATATAAAGTAAAACAGACCAGTTAACACCCAGAACGATGATACTACTAAAATATTATTAACAAAGCAGTATTAGAAGATCATATATGATATCATATTTACGTATATGGTTCTTTTATAATTTAATAACAATTATTTAACTATTATATAGGAGGTTAACCTACCCTCGACCAAGTAAAAGTATAAGGTAAGGGTTAATTTCACAATCTCTTTATTATCCAAGGTTGTTTTTACGTAAGTATCTACTGAGACCTCTTTATCATCCACATCCATGTTTCTTAAAAATGTATTCAATTTTTTTTAATATTTACTATAATATGGGTTAAAGTCATTTATAACCTTGTTTGACTCTTTATAAAATGGTCTGAAAGGAATCTTTCTGTCATTTTCCAAACAAGGTACCTTATAACCTTTTCGACAAAATTAAAGTAAGAATGTTCTTTTAACTTATACGGCGGGTGCAACTATTTTCGGACGTTATAACATCATCGAAGATTACCTTACAAGATTATAAGAATATTTTCAAAATAAATGTTTTCTTTTATAATTATATGACTTTTAAATGATTTCAAAATAGAAAGAGATATTTCTCTAATTTTTTTTGATTTCATCTATGTCAACATCCTTTGATGGATTGTAAGGTTATTTGAAGTTGATTTATTATGATACAAAAATTCCATTTTGTATTGAATGTTTTGTGATATGTTTGACTATGGATGGGTTATTTTTACACCATTCATGGTTTATGGATAAATTATTGACATTTCATATGCTAGTTTTAATATGAATGTATATGTTATGTTTAAACATTTTCATATGTGGAATGCATTGGACTTAGTAAGTGATGGGTGAAGCTCGATATATCTCCTCGATGCATCGATAGGTCTCATGATACAAACTAGTGTCTTAGAACAAGGCCTAGAAAAAATCTTATTTGTAGTCTTGGCACAAGGCCTTGACTATGTGGTTATGAAGTCTGGCATTATGCATTCTATCATTATGAAAGTGGCTATTGATATTGCATGTGATTATTAGACTAATAGAATATCCATGTGAATAAGTAAATGAAATTATTTGATTTTATCTTTGACATATTATTCTGAAGTTCAAGTTTAAAATGATTTTGTTTTATTCTTACACTGCCTTAAATGTTTATGCTTATTTATGAAAGTTTCTGCTATATTGTTATCCTTACTGAGAATCTGAGCTCACCCCATTCTATGTTTTATTTTTCCTAGGATGCGAAGAAGTATATTATGACTAACCTACAGGAATATTATAAGGGATATGAGTATGGCCTATGGAGATTATGTTGTTGCATTTTTTCATTTTATAATTTAATGTAAAACTTATGAATGTATCTAGTATTTCTAAGGATACTAAACTAATCAGTCTTTCAAGACTTGATCTTTTGTGATCATACCAATGTTATGTAATAATTCACTAACTCTGGGTAACTAGGGTCGGGGCATTATAGTTGGTATCAGAGTAAGTTTAGTATGAACCTTGGAAGATAGATTTAGAAAAACTCTAATTAGAGAAAATTACCCTAAGATAAACTTTGAGGATTAGTATAGAAGAACTTCCTAGAATTTTGGAACTGTAGATATTTTGTGAGTTTTCCAAGAAATACACCCCTGTCTGGATACGAGTAGGTAGAGGTAGCTTTGACACAGATGTACCTAGGGGTAAAACCTGAAAACACCGCTTTGAGCTAGACTCGAACGAGAACTAGTTCACGATAATGGGCCTTGATGCATTCTTGGTTACGACACTCCCAGGGGATATGCTTAGGATAATTTTCATTTTATATACAAACCATTATTAAGGGTTTATGAGTATATACTTCCTAAAAGAAAACATTTTTATGATTATGGATTATATCCATAATCTGTTCAATTTATGTTAACTGTTTTACAAGTTTGGAATTATGTATTGCGATTTATAAACTAATATAGTGTATGTCATTATTTAGAAATGGTGCCTAGTGGAATAAATAGAAACCACATAAACCCAAATAATCCATTTAGGTATTTACCTCATACTCAAGATAATTATTGTGGAGTTGGTGATGCAACTGGTGCTGATTAACTTATCACTATACTGGGACAACTTACTCAGGTTATGAATAATAACCTTACCTGTATGGAGCACCCTGATCCAAAATTCAGAGGATCAATGTTATACCACTTCACAAGGCAAAAACCACCAATATTCAATGAGAGTACAAATATATTAGTAGCTGAGAAATGGATAAGTTCCTTAGAGAAAATATTTCATGCTTTGGGGAGTAGCAAAAGGGAAAAAGTTGTCACAGTAGTTTATCGCCTCACGGTAGATGCAGATCAATGATGGTCATTAATTAAAAACAAAAATGAAGATTAATAAGTATCTAACATGGAATGGGGGGAGTTTAAAGAGATTTTATTAGAAAAATAATTTCCTCGTGACCATCGAGCGGATATGGAAAGACAATTTCTGAGTCTGAGGAAAAAGGAGGATGAGAATGTTGCAAAGTATGAGGCTAACTTTACAAGGTTGCCAAGTCATGAAAAAGATTATATATGTAATCCATGGAGTAACATTGATCGATTATTTGATAGGTTAAAACCATTTCTCCATCGAGAATTAGTCTCACAATCCTTCTCATCATATGAAGATATTGGCTCATGCGTTATCAAGCCAGAAAATGAATTCTCTAAGTCTTACGACTTTAAAGAAAAACAAGAGAAAAAGAGATCTTCTGAACACTCTAGAAATGGAAATAAGGGTAAGAAGAGAAAAGTTGAATATCCATCCTGTGGTAAATGTGGGAAGAAACACCCCGGTACTTGCCTGAAGGGAATGAGAGTCTGTTACAAGTGTAGTGAAGAAGGCCACCAATATCGTGATTACAAGGGAAAGAAAGAGGCTGTCAATGTTGAATGCTACAATTTTAGAGAAAAAGGGCATTATTCAAATGAATGTCCTAAGATCCAAGGGAACTAACCTTAGAAAAATCCAAGGGAGAAAGACCAAGCTTATGCAATCACTACTGATGAGGTTGAAGCTTCGAAAGACGTAGTGGCAGGTAATTTAATGGTTTCCTCAAGTTTATCCAATGATTTATTTGATTCTGGATCATTGCATTATTTTATATATTCCCAATTTTCTAATAAAATTAGATATTTTTAATTTTACTTAACAAGGGAGTTGTTAGTAAAAAAACCTAAGAGAAGTATCATCACAATAAATTTTTGTGAATTAGTTCCCATTAGGGAATATAAATGTTTTTTTTCTTCTGATCTCATCATCATACCCATGATTCAATTTGATATAATCCTTGAAATGAATTGGATTTCAGACCATGATGCAAAAATTTATTATAAGAAGGAGGTTAAAATTTTCTATGATAATAAAGAGTACCTTATCTTTAGAGCAGAAACATCACTACCCAATTCTTTTATAGATCTACCCTCAGTAGCTCTACTAAATTCAATTATTGGGGAAGAAGAGAATGAAATAACTATAGGTGAGGAAAGTAATGTTAGAATAGAAGACACACCTATTGTTAAAGAATATGTTTACGTGTTTCCATAGGATTTACTTGTACATCCTCTAGAATGAGAAATTGATTTTTCCATTGATTTAATTCCTGGTTCAAGGCCCATATCAAACACCCCTTATAGAATGGCCACTATGGAATTAGTGGAACTAAAGAAAAAACTAGAGGAATTGAGTAATAAGGGATTTATTCTCCCTAGTGTTTCTCTATGGGGAGCCCCTGTCCTTTTTGTTAAGAAGAAAGAAAGATCTATGAGGTTGTGCATTGACTACAGGGAGATCAATGCTATAACAATAAAGAACAAGTATCCCCTACCTCACATTGATGATTTATTCAACCAACTTCATGGAGCTCAATATTTTTATAAGATTAAACTTTGATCTGTATATCATCTATTGTGTGTGAATAAGGAATACATTCCAAAAACAACATTTCAAACTAGGTACTGACATTACGAGTTTATAGTAATGCCTCTTGGATTGATTAATGCACCCTCTGTCTTTATGGATCTAATGAATAGAGTTTTCAAGGAATATCTAGATGAATTTGTAGTGGTATTTATTGATGATATTTTGGTATACTCAAAAAGCTAAAAATATCATAAAAATCACTTGCGCATTATCCTAAGTACTCTTAGAAGAAATGAATTATATGGAAAGTTTAGAAAGTACGAATTCCGGATTCAAGAGATTTTTTTCTTGGACACATTATCTCTAAGTATAAAATATCTGTTGATCCTTCAAAGAGAAAGGAAATCCAAGAATGGCTAGCACCGATGAGTGTAACTAAGGTACACAATTTTATTGGTTTAGTAGGTTATTATAGATGTTTCGTCCAGAATTTTTCCAGGTTGGCTAACCCATTAACCAAGATCACTCGTAAAGGGGTTAAATTTTTTTGGACAAAAGAGTGTGAAGAATGTTTTGAAGAACTGAAGAGAATATTAATAAATGATCCTATCTTGACTCTACCATCGAGGAATGATGGGTTTTTTATTTATAGTGATGCTTCAAAGAAAGGACTTGGCTGTGTCCTTATACAGAATGATAGAGTTATTGCCTAAGCATCATGACAACTAAAAATTCATGAGAAAAACAATCCTACTCATGATCTTGATTTAGAAGCTATAATATTTGCTCTGAATATATGGAGACACTATCTCTATAGTGAAAAATGTGAGATTTATACTGATCATAGGAGTTTTAAGTATATTTTCTCATAGCAATAAATTAACATAAGGCAAAGGCGATGACTTGAAATAATCAAGGATTATGATTGCACTATACACTACCACCTGGGGAAGGAAAATAAGGTGGAAAATGCTTTGAGCAGAAAGGATCATGGAGTTTTGAACAAGATGAGAGTTGAAAAGGATCCTATATACATGGATCTAGTAAAGATGGATATGGGAATAACCATGGAAGGTGAAACATCAATTCATTTTCAAATGGTTACCAAACCATCTTTACTAGAAAAGATAAAAAGTTCTTAGACTGATGATGAGGAGTTTCAAAATAAGATTAAAGCTGTAAATGATGGGTGATTGAGTGAATTTGTATATAAATATGGAATTTTGAAATTTGGGAAGAAACTTTGTGTTCTCGATATACCTGATCTAAAAAGTGAATTTTTGGATGATGCTCATAGATCCAATTTCTCTATACACCATGGGAGCACCAAGATGTATAGATATTTGAAGGAATGTTATTGGTGGGACAACATGAAAAGAGAGATTGCTGATTTTGTGTCAAGATGTATGGTTTTCCAATAAGTGAAAGCTGGAAGACAACATCCTAGAGGAGTTATGAAACCTCTTCCCATACCTGAGTGGAAATGGGATAATCTTATGATGGACTTTTTCATGGGGCTACCAAAGACTCCTAGAAGGAATGATGCAATATGGGTCATTGTTGATCATCTTACCAAGTCAGCACATTTTCTTACTATAAGGGAATATTTACCACTTGAACGTATAGAAATACTATATATTAATGAAGTTTTAAGACTTCATGGAGTACCCCTATCGATTTTTTTTGATCGTGATCCCCATTTTACATCCAGATTCTAGAAAAGTCTTTAGAAATCCCTAGATATTGAACTTCGTTTGAGTACTGCCTACCACCCTCAAACTGATGGACAATTAGAACAGACTATTCAAACCTTAGAAGACATGTTGAGATCTTGTTCACTTCACTTTCAAGGTATGTGGGATCAATATTTACCTCTGTTATAATTTTCCTAAAATAATAGCTGCCATTCAAGTATTCAGATGACACCATATGAAGCGTTATATGGAAAGAGATTTCACACACCAACTTGTTGGGATGATGTTAGTGATAGAAAACTCGTTGGCCTAGAACTTGTTGAGGAAACAATGGAAAATGTGAAGGTTATCCAAACCCACATCAAAGTATCCCAAAGTAGGTAAAAGAGCTATGCCGATAACCAAAGGAAATATTTGGAATTTCAAGTAGGAGACCATGTTTTCTTGAAGGTATCTCTATGGAAGGGTGTTATATGTTTCAGTAAGAAGGGTAAATTGAGTCCTAGGTACATCAGACCTTTCGAAATTCTAGAATGAATTGGGGTTGTAGATTACCGTTTGGTAATTCTGCCAAGTTGCTCCAAAGTTCACGATGTGCTCCACGTATCACCATTGAGAAAATACATGTCTGAACCAACGCATGTACACACCTATGAGGAAATTGAACTAGAACCTCATCTGTCTTATTGTGAAGAGCTTGTCAAAATTCTTGATACCAGAGAACAAGTGCTGAGAAACCGGACAACTCTTCTGGTAAAAGTTCTATGGAGAAATCATAAGATGGAAGAGACAACTTGGGAACCCGAGGAACTTATGATGAAGAACCACCCAAATCTTTTTATGCAGTAATATTCTAGAAATTTCAAGGATGAAATTATTTTAAGGAGGGGAGAATGTAACACCCCAAGCTTCCACAATAGGTTTCCCTTTGAATAATGCAATAGCTTACATTGTACACAACTTCAAGATTCTAACACACCGCGACCAATCAAACTAGCCATTATGAATAGTAATACCCACTTTTTGAAATTTCATAAATTTTATTTTTCAAAATGAAATTCATTTTTGAATTTGGAATATTGAAATTATCTAAGGGTGAATTTTTGGTATTTTTTTGAAAACTTTCAATTTTTGATGAATAGTGGAAAACACTGCGTTATTGGTTAAAACCGAATTTTTTGTTTAAATAATTTTTTATTTTATTTAAATTTATTTTAGGTAAAAATATATATATAATACCTATATAAGTTCAATATAATTCATTGGAGTAATTTTATAATAATTTTAGATATATAAAAATTTTATTGAACTTTTTACCGTCTTTTACCCAGCTCCTAGGAGCATTTGCAAATTTGCATAAAACTTAATTTTACTGCTTCTATAAGTTGAATTTAAAAAATAATAGATACATGGTTGATATCAGTAAGTAAAATGTGGTTTAATAAGATGAAAATATTTTTTGGGGAATAGTAATTTTTGACTTTTATTTACCACGGTTAAAAGTAAATAGGGCAATTAAGGGTAAAAATGATATAATAATTACCCTAACACATGTCCTAATTATATTGGATAAGTATAATTCGACCAAAAACAACCTTATTAATAAAATATAACCCCTTTTGGTCCACTTGTATTATATTAGGACATTTATTATTATTTTATTTAAAGAAGAGTTAAAAGAGTTAAATTCAAAGTTTAATAACTAAAACATTTTTAATATAGAATTATACACAATATAAATTCTACCATAAATATTAATTAGAAATATAAAACAATTTCCTACATAATGGTATTTTATTTATAATTTTTAGACATTAAATAATTTAATTTATTTATGACACAGTGATGATGCAGTAATTACTTTATTAATGAAATACTAAAATAATTGATATTATAAATATCTAAATAAATGTAAATTGAGACTTATTATAAATTCCACTAACTTTATAGGTTAATATGACATGTTAGGGTTGGTTAAATAATTTTTTTGAAGTAATCATGCTTTTATGATTTTCAAAAAAACCAAATACTAAATAGTGTCAAAATTGACATAATTGAGTTTTTAAAACAAATACTATATTATTAATTGATATAATATTCCTAAAAATCTAAGGTTAGGAAAAAGGACTTAGATAAGGTTATATATATTAATAATTAACCAAATGGGGTTCTATTGTCTTGTTATATTAAGTTTATTAACCATATAATATAAAAATACAAAGAGACATGGTAAATGTCAAACTATTTAACCAAGAGTTAAATCTAAAAGATAAGGTTAATATGATGACCTAAACCTATCTAAAACCTATTGGTTGAGAGGTTTTAGACCAATACCCACCTTATCCTATAAATAATTGATTTTTGAGCCATTATAAACCGAAAATTATTTTATTATAAAATAATATTTCAAGCTTTTCTTAAAGTGACCTTCACCTCTCTTATAAAAGGGAACTTCCCCTTCTCTTAATTTCACACCTCCAAAGCCATTTGGCTCGGCCAAACCCTGACCAAATATCCTCCAAAATTTCCTAAATTAGTTCTAGAGGCATTACTTTGGTTATAAATCCAACCTAGGGATCCCTTTTGATCAAATCAAAAGGAAGAACCCAGAGAAGAGGTAAATATTTCATCACCTCTTTCAAGTTATTTTCTTCTTCCACTTCCTCGTTCTTTGTTGTTTCTATTCTAAAATAATAACTCCAGTATCTTATATATACTGTGATATTATTATAAAAATTGTACAACTATATTCATTATTCTATCCATCATATGAATGAAAAATTCATCATACGTGCGTACGTACAGCTTACCGTCTCCACGTCGTGGTTTAATTTATTATTCAAACACTTCATTTAGATGGGTATAATAATGAGTATAACTAATTTAAAAAATAAATATAACATGTTAATTATTTTTTATATATTATATACCATAAAATTACATATGATTTCACCATCAATATAATGATATTATCGCTCGTGTGTACGTATAGATTACCGTCTCCACGAACGTGATGAGATTCATTCCCCATCATAATCATTAAAGAATAATTTTCATTTTATGATTAAAAATATTGTTTATGAACATAATATCATTATGTATATGAATAAAATAAATCCTATTCATTACAAAATGGCTTACGTAACCAAGCATATAAAGGAAAACGAATCAGTTAACACCCGAAATGATGATACTACTAAAATATTATTAACAAAGCAGTATTAGAAGATAATATATGATATCATATTTACCTATATGGTTATTTTATAATTTAATAACAATTATTTAACTATTATACAGGAGGTTAACCTACCCTTGACCTAGGAAAAGTACAAGGTAAGGGTTAATTTCACAATCTCTTTATTATCCGAGGTTGTTTTTATGTAAGTATCTACTGAGACATCTTTATCATCCACATTTATGTTTCTTAAAAATGTATTCCAAAACTTTTTTAATATTTAATTTAATATGGGTTAAAGTCATTTATGCCCTTGTTTTAATCTTTATAAAATGGTTTGAATGGAATATTTCCGTCATTTTCCAAACAAGGTACCTTATGACCTTTTCAACAAAATTAAGGTAAGAATGTTTTTTTAACTTATACGGAGGGTGTGGCTATTTTCGACCGTTATAACATCGTCAAAGCTTCCCTTAAAATCTTATAAGAATATTTTTAAAATAAATGTTTTCTTTTATAATTATATGACTTTTAAATGATTTCAAAATAGAAAGAGATATTTCTCTAAAAAAAGTTTTGATTTCATCTATGTCAACATCCTTTGATAGATTGTAAGGTTATTTGAAGTTGATTTATTATGATACAAAACTTAAATATTGTATTGAAGGTTTTATGATATGTTTGACTGTGGATGTGTTATTTTTACACCATTCATGATTTATGAATAAAGTATTGACATTTCGTATTCTAGTTTTAATACAAATATTTATATTATGTTTAAACCTTTTCATATGTGGAATGAATTGGACTTAGTAAGTGACGGGTGGAGCCTGCTATACCTACTCAATGCATCGGTAGGTCTCATGAGACAAACTAGTGTCTTGACACAAGGCCTTGAAAAAATCTTCTTTCTAGTCTTAGCACAAGGCCTTGAATATGTGGTTATGAAGTCTAACATTATGCATTCTATCATTATGAAAGTGTCTATTGATATTGTATGTGATTATTCGACTAATAGAATGTCCATGTGAATAAGTAAATGGAATTATTTGATTTTATCTTTTCCATATTATGCTGAAGTTCAAGTTTAAAAAGCTTTTGTTTTAGTCTTACATTGCCTTAAATGTTTATGCTTATTTATGAAAATTTCTGCTATATTGTTATCCTTACTGAGCATCTGAGCTCACCCATTTCTAGGTTTTATTTTTGCTAGGATGCAAAGAAGTATATTATGAATAATTTGATGGGATAGTATAAGGGATATGAGTGTGGCCTATGGAGACTATGTTGTTGTAGTTTTTCATTTTATAATGTAATGTAAAACTTATGAATGTATCTAGTATTTCTAAGGCTACTAAACTAATCAGTCTTCTGAGACTTGATATTTTGTGATCATGCCAATGTTATGTAATAATGCACTAACTCTGGGTAACTAGGGCCGGGGCGTTATAGTTGGTATCAGAAGAAGTTTAGTACGAACCTTGGAAGGTAGATTTAGAAAAACTCTGATTAGAGAACATTACCCTAAGATAGACTTTGAGGATTAGTATAGAAGAACTTCATAGAATTTTGGAACTGTAGAGATTTTGTGAGTTTTCTAAGAAATAAATCCCTGTCTAGATACGAGCAGGTAGAGGCGGCTCTGGCATAGATGTACCTAGGGGTAAAAACCAAAAACACTACTTTGAGCTAGAATCGAATGGGAACAGGTGCACAACAACGGGCCTTGTTGCACTCTTGGTTACGACACTCCCGGGGGATATGCTTAGGATAATTATCGTTTTCTTTACAAATAATTATTAAGGGTTTATGAGTATATACTTCCTCAAAGAAAACATTTTTATGATTATTGATTATATCCATAAACTGTTCAATTTATGTTAACTGTTTTATAAGTTTGGAATTATGTATTTCGATTCATAAACTAATCTAGTGTATGCCATTGTTTAGAAATGGCTTCTAGTGGAAGGAATGAAAACCATATCAACCCACGTAATCCATGTAGGTATTTCCCTCCTACTCAAGATAATTATAGTGAAGCTAGTGATTCAACTGGTTCTGATCAACTTATCACTATACTAGGACAACTCACTCAGGTTATGAATAATAACCTTACCCATATGGAGCACCCTGATCCACAACACAGAGGATCAATGTTAGACCACTTCATGAGGCAATAACCACCAACATTAAATGGGAGTAAAAATCCATAAGTAGCTGAGCAATGGATAAGTTCCTTAGAGAAAATATTTCATGCTTTGGGGAGTAGCAAAAGGGAAAAAGTTGTCATGGTAGTTTATCGCCTCACGAGAGATGCAGATCAATGGAAGTCATTAATCAAAAACACAAAGGAAGATGAAAAATTATCGAACATGGAATGGATGGAGTTTAAAGAGATTTTATTAGAAAAATAATTTCCTCATGACCATCGAGGGGATATGGAAATACAATTTCTGAGTCTGAGGCAAAATGAGGATGATAATGTCGCAAAGTATGGGGATAACTTTACAAGGTTAGCAAGGAATGCAATAGATTATATACATAACCCAAGGAGTAAGATTGATTGATTATTTGATAGGTTAAAACCATTTCTCAATCGAGAATTAGTCTCACACTCCTTCCCATCATACAAAGATATTGGCTCATGTGCTATCAAGACAGAAAAGTAATTCTCTAAGTCTTACAACTTTAAAGAAAAGAAAGAGAAAGAGATCTGCTGAACACTCTGTAAATATAAATAAGGGAAATAAGGGAAAATTTGAATATCAATCCTGTGGTAAATGTGGGAAGAAACACCCCAGTACTTGCCTGAAGGGAATTAGAGTCTGTTACAAGTGTGGTGAAAAAGGCCACCAAGATCATGATTGCAAGGGAAAGAAAGAGGTTGTTAATGTTGAATGATACAATTGTAGAGAAAAAGGGAATTATGCAAATAAATGTACTAAAATCCAAGATAACTAACCTTAGAAAAATCCAAGAGAGCAAGACCAAGCTTATGTGATCACTACTACTGAGGTTGAAGCTCTAAAAGACGTGGTGGAAGGTAATTTAATGGTTTCCTAAATTTTATCCAATGCTTTATTTGATTCTGGATCATTTTATTGTTTTATATCTTCCCAATTTGCTAAGAAAATTAGATATTTTCAATTTGACTTAACAAGGGAGTTGTCAGTCAAAACACCTAAGAAAAGTATCATGGAAATAAATTTCTGTGAATCAGTTCCCATTAGAGCATATAAATGTTTTTTATCTGCTGATATCATCGTCATACCCATGATTGAATTTGATATAATCCTCAGAATGGATTGGATTTTGGACCATGATGCGAAAATTTATTGTAAGAAGAAGGAGGTTACAATTTTTGATGATGATAAGGTGTACGTTATCTTTAGAGCAGAAACTTCACCACCTGATTCTTATAAAGATCCACCCCCAGTAGCTCTACTAAATTCAATTATTGGGGAAGAAGAGAATGAAATAACTATGGGTGAGGAAAAGAATGTTTGAATAGAGGACGTACCTATTGTGCAATAATATGTTGACGTGTTTCCATATGATTTACATGGAAATCCTCCAGAACGAGAAATTGAGTTTTCCATTGATTTAATTCCTGGTTCAAGGCCCATATCGAAGACCCCTTATAGAATGACCACTGTGGAATTAGTGGAACTAAAGAAACAAATAGAGGAATTGAGTAATAAGGGATTTATTCTCCCTAGTGTTTCTCCATGGGGATCCCCTGTCCTTTTTGTTTATAAGAAAGACAGATCTATGAGGTTGTGAATTGACTACTAGGAGATCAATGCTATAACAATAAAGAACAAGTATCCCCTACCTCACATTGATGATTTATTCGACCAACTTCATGGAGCTCAATATTTTTCAAAGATTGAACTTCGATTTGTATATCATCAGTTGTGTGTGAAGAATGAAGACATTCTGAAAAAATAATTTCAAACCAGGTATGAGCATTACGAGTTTACAGTAATTCCCTTTGGATTGACTAATGCACCCTCTATCTTCATGGATCTAATGAATAGAGTTTTCAAGGAATATCTAGATAACTTTGTAGTGGTATTTATTTATGGTATTTTGGTATACTCAAAAATCTACTAAGATCATGAAAATAACTTGCGCATTATCCTAAGGACTCTTAGAAGAAATAAATTATATGGGAAATTTAGAAAGTGTGAATTCTGGCTTCAAGAGATTTTTTTTCTTGGACATATTGTCTCTAAGGATGGAATCTCTATTGATACTTTAAAGACCAAGGAAATACAAGAATGGCCAGCACCGATGAGTGTAACTGAGGTATAGAGTTTTATTAGTTTAGCAGGTTATTATCGATGTTTCATCCAGAATTTTGCTCAGTTGGCTAACCCATTAACCAAGCTCACTCGTAAAGGGGTTAAATTTGTTTGGACAAAAGAGTATGAAGAATGTTTTGAAGAACTGAAGAGAAGATTAATTAATGCTTCTATCTTGACTCTTCCATCGGGGAATGATGGGTTTTTTATTTATAGTGATGCTTCAAAGAGAGGAATTAGTTGTGTCCTTATGTAGAATGATAGAGTTATTACCTATGCATCACGACAGCTAAAAATTCATGAGCAAAACTATCCTACTCATGATCTTGAGTTAGCAGCTATAATCTTTGCTCTGAAGATATGGATACACTATATCTATGGTTAAAAATGTGAGATTTATACTGATCACAAGAGTTTTAAGTATAGTTTCTCACAGAAGGAACTCAACATGAGGAAAAGGTGATGACTTTAACTACTCAAGGATTACAATTGCACTATACACTACCACCCGGGGAAGGCAAATAAGGTGGAATATGCTTTGAGGAGAAATAATCATGGAGTTTTGAACAATATGAGAGTTGAAAAGGATCCTATATACATGGATCTAGTAAATATGGATATGAGAATAACCATGGAAGGTGAAACATCAATGATTTTTCAAATGGTTACCAAACCATCTTTACTAGAAAGGATAAAAAGTTCTCAGACTGATGATGAGGAGTTTCAAAAGAAGATTAAATCTGTAAATGATGGGAGATTGAGTGAATTCATATATGAAGATGGAATTTTGAAATTTGGGAAGAAATTTTTTGTTCCCGATATACCTGATCTAAAAAGGGAATTGTTGGATGATGCTCATAGATCTAATTTCTCTATACACCATGGGAGCACCAAGATGTATAGATATTTGAAGGAACATTCTTGGTGGGACAACATAAAAAAAGAGATTGCTGATTTTGTGCCAAGATGTATGGTTTTCCAACAAGTGAAAGCTGGAAGACAAAATCCTAGAGGAGTTATGAAACCTCTTCCCATACCTGAGTGGAAATGGGATAATATTATGATGGACTTTGTCATGGGGCTACCAAAGACTCCTAGAAGGAATGATGTAATATGGGTTATTGTTGATCGTCTTACCAAGTCAACACATTTTCTTGCTATAAGATAAGATTTACCACTTGAACCTATGGAAAGACTATATATTAATGAATTTTTAAGACTTCATGGAGTACCCCTATCAATTGTTTCTGATAATGATCCCCATTTTACATCAAGATTTTGGAAAAGTCTTTAGAAAGCCCTGGATATTGAACTTCGTTTGAGCACTGCCTACCACCCTCAAACTGATGGACAATCAGAATAGACTATTCAAACCTTAGAAGACATGTTGAGATCTTGCTCACTTGACTTTCAAGGTATGTGGGATCAATATTTACCTCTGGTAGAATGTTCCTAAAATAATAGCTTCCATTCAAGTATTTAGATGGCACTATATGAAGCGTTACATGGAAAGAGATGTCGCACACCAACTTGTTGGGATGATATTGGTGAATGAAAACTCATAGGCCTAGAACTTATTGAGGAAACAATGGAAAATGTGAAGGTTATCCAAACCCATATCAAAGCAGCCCAAAGCAGGTAAAAGATCTATGCCAATAACTGAAGGAAGGATTGGTAATTTCAAGTAGTAGACCATGTTTTCTTGAAGGTATCTCCATTGAAGGGTGTTATATGTTTCGGTAAGAAGGTTAAATTAAGTCCTAGGTACATCATACCTTTCAAAATTCTAGAACGAATTGGGGTTTTAGGTTACCGTTTGGCAATGCCGCCAAGTCTCTCCAAAGTTCACGATGTGTTCCACGTATCACTATTGAGAAAATACATGCCTGACCCAACGCATGCACCCACCTATGAGGAAATTAAACTGGAACCTCATATTTCTTATTGTGAAGATCCTGTAAAAATTCTTGATACCAAAGAACAAGTGCTGAGAAACCGGAGGACTCATCTGGTAAAAGTTCTATGGAGAAATTATAAGATGGAAGAGGCAAGTTGGGAACCTGAGGAACTTATGATGAAGAACCACCAAAATCTTTTTATGGAGTAATATTATAAAAATTTCGAGATGAAATTATTTTAAGGAGGGGATAATGTAACACCTCAAACTTCCACAGTACGTTTCCCTTTGAATAATGCAATGGCTTACATTGTACGCAACTTCAAGATTCTAACACACTGCGACCAATCAAACTAGCCGTTATGAATAGTAATACCCACTTTTTGAAATTTTATAAATTTTATTTTTCAAAATGGACTTCATTTTTGAATTTTGAATATCAAAATTAGCTTAGGGTGAATTTTTGGTATTTTTCTGAAAACTTTCAAATTTTGATGAATAGGGAAAACCACTGCGTTATTGGTTAAAACCGAATTTTTTATTTAAATAATTATTTATTTTATTTAAATTTATTTTAGGTCAAAATAGATACATAATACCTATATAAGTTCAATTTAATTCGTTGGAGTCATTTTATAATTAGTTTAGATATATAAAAATTTTGTTGAACTTTTTACCGTCTTTTACCCACCTTCTAGAAGCATTTGAAAATTTGTATAAAACTTAATTTTATCACTTCTGTGAGTTGAATTTAAAAAATACAAGAGACATGGTTGATATCAATAAGTAAAATTTGCTTCAATAAGATGAAAATAATTTTTGGTGAATAGTAATTTTTGACTTTTATTTACCACGGTTAAAAGTTAATAGGGCAATTAAGGGTAAAAATGATATCATAATTACCCTAACACATGTCCTAATTCTATTGGATAAGTATAATTCGACCAAAAACAACCTTAGTAATAAAATATGACCCCCTTTGGTCCACTTGTATTAGATTAGGACATTTATTATTATTTTATTTAAAGAGGAGTTAAAAGAGTTAAAAGAGTTAAATTCAAAGTTTAATAACTAAACCGTTTTTAATATAGGGTTATACACAATATAAATTTGACTATAAGTATTCATTAGAAAGATAAAACAGTTTAATACATAATTTTGTTTTATTTTTAATTTTTAGACATTAAATATATTAATTTATTTATGACATAATGATGATGCAGTAATTACCTTATTAATGAAATATTAAAATAATTGATTTTATAAATATCCAAATAAATGTAAATTGAGACTTTTGATAAATTACAATAATTTTCTAGGTTAATATGACATGTTAGGGTGGTTTAAATAATTTTTTTTGAAGTAACCATGCTATTATGATTTTCAAAAAAACCAAATACTAAATAGTGTCAAAATTGACATAATTGAGTTTTTAAAACAAATACTATATTTTTAATAGATATAATATTCCTAAAAATCTAAGGTTCATACGAAGGAATTATATAAGGTTATCTATATTAATAATTAACCACATGGGGTTTTCTTGGGTTTTTATAGTAAGTTTATTAACCATATAATATAAAAATACAAAGAGACATGGTAAATGTCAAACTATTTAACTAAGAGTTAAATCTAAAAGATAAGGTTAATATGATGACCTAAAACTATATAAAACCTATTGGTTGAGCGTTTTTCAACCCATACCCACCTTATACTCTAAATAATTCCTTTTTGAGCCATTATAAACCTAAAATTATTTTATTATAAAAAAATATTTCAAGATTTTCCTAAAGTGACCCTCACCTCTCTTATAAAAGGGAACTTCCCCTTCTCTTAATTTCACACCTTAAAAGCCATTTGACTCAGCCAACCCATTCCAAAATATCCTCCCAGCTTTCCTCCCATAATCCTAGAGGACTTAATTTGGTCAGAAATCCAACCTAAGGAGCCCTTTTGATCAAATCAATAGGAAGAACCCGAAGAAGAGGTAAATATTTCATCACATCTTTCAAGTTCTTTTCTTCTTCCACTTCCTATTTATTTGTTGTTTATATTCTAAAATAATAAATACAGTATCTTATATATAATATTATGTTATTATAAAAATTTTACAACCATATTCATTATTCTATCCATCATATGAATGAAAAAGTCATCATATGTGCGTACGTACGGCTTACTGTCTCCACGTCGTTGTGTAGTTTGTTATTCAAACACTTCATTTGGATGAGTATAATAATGAGTATAACAAATTTAAATAATAAATATAACATATTAATAATTTTTTATATATGATATACCATCCAATTACATATTATTTCACCATTAATATAATGATATTGTTTCTCGTGCGTACGTACGGATTACCGTCTCCACGAACGCGATGAGATTCATTCCCCATTATAATCATTCAAAAATAATTTTCATTTTATGATTAAAAATAATTTTTATGAACATAATATTATTCTTTATATGAATCAAATACATCCTATTCATTACAAACATGGCTTACGTAACCAATCATATAAAGGAAAATGAATCAGTTAACACCCAAAATGATGATACTTCTAAAATATTATTAACAAAGAAGTATTAGAAGATCATATATGATATCATATTTACATATATGGTTCTTGTATATTTTAATAACAATTAATTAACTATTATATAGGAGGTTAACCTACACTCAAACTAGTAAAAGTACAAGGTAAGGGTTAATTTTAGAATTTCTTTATTATCTGAGATTGTTTTTACGTAAGTATCTACTAGGACCTCTTTATCATCCACATAAATTTTTCTTAAAAATGTATTCCAAATTTTTTTTAATATTTACTAGACTATGGGTTAAAGTCATTTATACCCTTGTTTGAATCTTTATAAAATGGTTTGAAAGGAATCTTTCTGTAATTTTCCAAACAAGGTACCTTATGACCTTTTTGACAAAATTAAGGTAAGAATGTTTTTTTAACTTATACAACGGGTGCGACTATTTTCAGCCATTATAACATCGTCAAAGATTCCATTACAAGATTATAAGAATATTTTCAAAATAAATGTTTTCTTTTATAATTATATTAATTTTAAATTATTTCAAAATAGAAAGAGATATTTCTCTAAAAAAGTTTTGATTTCATCTATATCAATATCCTTTGATGGATTGTAAGGTTATTTGAAGTTGATTTATTATGATACAAAACTTCCATATTTTATTGAAGTTTTTGTGATATGTTTGACTGTGTATGTTTTATTTTTATACCATTCATGGTTTATGGATAAATTATTGACATTTCATATTCTAGTTTTAATACGAATGTTTATGTTATGTTTAAACCTTTTCATATGTGGAATGCATTGGACTTAGTAAGTGACGGGTGGAGCCCGATATAGATCCTTGATGCATCAGTAGGTCTCATGAGACAAACTAGTGTCTTGGAACAAGGCCTTGACAAAAGCTTATTTGTAGTCTTGGCACAAGGCCTTGACTATGTGGTTATGAATTCTGGCATTATGCATTCCGTCATTATAAAAGTGGCTATTGATATTGCATGTGATTATTCGACTAATAGAATATCCACGTGAATAAGTAAATGAAATTATTTGATTTTATATTTTCCATATTATGCTAAAGTTCAAGTTTAAAAGGCTTTTGTTTTAGTCATACATTGATTTAAATGTTTATGCTTATTTATGAAAGTTTCTGCTATATTGTTATCCTTACTGAGAATTTGAGCTCACCCATTTCTATGTTTTATTTTTCCCAGGATGCGAAGAAGTATATTATAACTAACCTGTAGGTTTATTATAAGGGATATGAGTGTGGTCTATGGAGACTATGTTGTTTTATTTTTTCATTTATAATGTAATGTAAAACTTATGAATGTATATAGTATTTCCAAGGCTAATAAACTAATTGGTCTTTCGATACTTGATCTTTTTTGATCATGCCAATGTTATGTAATAATGCACTGACTCTGGGTAACTAGGGTCGGGGTGTTACACCACACATAAGAAATTAAACTATAAATGGTACTTTAGGATGAAATTCATTTTAATCCATCAAAATCTTCATTTTTTCTTGGTAATTACTTTCTTTATGAACTTATTTTCCACACATAAAACATTTATCATTCATTTGATACATTTACATGGGTATTTATTAACACATACTTGAAATGTAGGAATCCAAATCTTCTTCCCTCTATGGTCTTCATCAACTAAACTCCCATTAAACTTAATTTTATCTTATTATGTGTGTTATGAAACTCACTCAAGTTGAGGTTATTAATCATCTAACAAGATATCTGATTAGGTATAATTATAAGGTTTTACATTCCATCTATCATTTAATTTGGTTACTCATGAGGGAAATCATTCCTTTTCCATCACATTTAGTGTTAACATGACTCCTCCTAGTTCCATCCATTTACTAGAATAAAAAACAGAGTGTGAGAAACAATAATCATAGTGAGTAATTATGTAATCATGAAAAATTATTCATAGGATGTATAAATCATGATAACTTATTTTCTATACATGGAAACTTAGTTTTAACCTAGGCCATTCATGGTCATCATATAATCAAATCCTTGATAATGATTCATAAAGAAAATATGAATTAACCCAAGCGTATCCCTTGAGAATTTATAGCCAGGTGTACAATCATATACCTAATCATCATAGACCGATAATGATCGAGTTAATACCCAATATATTCATTTTAGAGTTATTATCCCTAGGCGAATCCGTGCCACATACACATCCAATTTCAAATATCTAGACAGGTGTTCATTTTTTTAGGAAAACTATAAAATATTTACTTTACTAAAGCTTCATGATGTTATCCTATACTTATACTTATCCCCTAAGTTTTCTGTAAATTTCACTAATCCTAATCTACAAAGATAACTAAACCTTACTCTGATACCAACTAAAGCAATAAAAGCATATAAAACATAAATATTACATCATTTTAGATGAATATTCAATACATATCATAACAATACACACCCTAGAATCATAAAGGTTTAACGTATTTAAAGACTAGATAAATAATCATCTTATTTTGTGAAACATATTCAATATCTCTTACAAAGTTCTTCTCACACAGTACCCTTATTAGACATGTGATACTTAAATAATTTATTTATAAATTTGGGAAATTAAAAATAATAAAGGGTGATCATATATGATCAATAAAGGTAAACATAGAAGATATTAATAAATGATTATAAGTGAGCATAAATATAAGGGCATGAGAACATGATTACAACTTAATAAAGTCATACCCAATAAATCAAAAATCTTTAATCATGAATCATGGAATAAGGATTTTTCTATAAAAATACATAATACATAAGAGTGTGGAATCATAAATAAAAAATCATGAGCTATGAGGGCATATCATAAGTTTGTGGCATGTACATAAACATTGAAAAATAATTTCCTTTGTCGAGGCCCAATTCGAAGGCCATCATAGTGGATTGGGTTCACTACCCATTCCATCATTTCCTTAGTCAAGGTTCACTCCCAAGACTATCATAGTAGATAGAGTCCCTTACTAAATTGAGTTCACTCTCCATTCCAGTACTTATTATCTCATGAGATATCATTCTCTATCTAATGCATTGGAGGGCTATATAATTCTAGGACCACCCATCACATAATGAAAAACATACATATGTGTGCCACAAGATCATAAAACATTCATCATATAATCATATTATCACTCATGTAAATAAAATATTTTTTATAAACATTTCATCATTTCATCATAGTATAACCCATGGAAAAGAAACAAGTTTCATTAAGGTTTCATCATAACTTAATTAACTTGCGAGAAAGAAATATGTTTCATAGAATAATCCTTAAATCATTATAATCATAAGCCATATAGAGAAATAAATTTGATGTAATCATAAGATCATATCCCTAATAAATCATAAAAATCCTGAAAGTATGTTTACATAGATGAATAATACCTTTAAAAGATCATTCAAACCTTTCTTTGAAAACATGAAAAAAATATCATTTTATTTTGAAAAAATTTTAACTAAAAAATAAATGAATATTGAGAAAATAATTTTCTTTGAAAATAAAAAAGAACTTTTAAATTAATATTCAAATAAAATAACATTCATGATAATAGGAAAATTTATTCATGTCATATACATTAAAATAAAACATTCATTTTACACTTTTGTAAAAACTAAAAAAAATGAATTGTTCGATTTTTTTAGAAATATTTATTTTTAATTTTTTAAATAAATAAAAAATTATAAAAAATTACCTTTTCAAAAAATTTCAATTATATTTAATAACTTTTATAATTTTTTAATAGTATGGACATAGAATAAAAAGTTCATCGACCAAAGTGGAAATAAAATCGACTTTTCTTTAAAAACATTTTCTCAATCATTTTAAGTAAAAAAGAGAGAAAGAAGGTATTATTAAGTAATGATTGTAGTAATAACTTGAATTTAAGAAAATATATGGGGTTTTAAGGATAATATTTATATAATTTCCCTCAATATAAATTTAGCATAGACAATCCTGAAAAGAAATGAGATTATAACACAAAACATTACTGTTTTAGTAATCTTTGAATCAAAACCTCATGAAAGAGATAACCATATATGGATTTTTAAATAACCATAATTTTGATGAGAATAATAATAAAATATATTCATGGATAGTATATACACCACAAAAATTAAACAAGTGGTGAATATGATATATGTCTTATAGAAATAAAAGTGAGACGAGAAACCCTTACCTCAAGTTCTATTTTGCTTAATACATGTTCAAACGTCATATATAATAAATATTGATTTATTATAAATCTATTATATAACTATATTCATACATAACTTACCATACACCATTTACTTATAATTTTCAACTATCCTTTTATTAACAATTCTTTATTAAAATGAACATTTAGGTGAAAACTGTTTGTTTTCCATGCATGTTTCGGTTTGATGGTTTCGGTCCTTACACCATGTTCACGGTTTAATCATCTACAAAATCTTAATAATTAAATAATTATAATATTTAATCATTATATACAATTTTATAACTATTCATATAAAGTGGTGATGAAAAATGAATTACATCACTTCGTGGAGATAATAATTGGTACGTACACACAGATGATGTTTTCACTTTTCGATAGATGAAATGAAAGAAAGGTATATAATGATTCACCATTATAGAATCATAATTATATTTTAAATATCATATATATTCATTAAATATATCCTTATTACCATTCATTTAAAATTAAAATGAAAAACAAATCACATCATTTCATGGTGGTGGTAGTCTACATATACGCATGAACAATGTTATCATTTTCCAAAATATGGGAATGTAAAAATTTAGATAAAATATAATAATTAAATAATTATAATTATGTTTCAAATATAATATTCAAACATTAAATCCATCATAATAACCAACCATGAAATATGATGATGGAAAATGAATCATATCGCTACGTGGAGGCAGTAGTTCACCCGTACACATGAATGATGGTTTCATTCCCCATTTGATGGAGAAGTAGATGGATAAAGGTTATGAAATGAACATGATAAAATATTATTATATGTAATATATTTATTTTATTATATTTTAATGGTTAGTATAGAATTTAAGGAGGTAAAATAAGAAGTAAAATGAAAGAGACCGGTTAAAATGATCACCTCCTCTTTGAGATACCTCCTTTGGATTTATTATTAATGACCCTAGGATATTTTTTTGAATAAAATATCACCTATATAAATTGGATTTTAGAAGAGTTTTTTTGTAGGTTTTAGTAATTAAAAGTGGCTCAAGGAAGTGTGAGGAAGCGAGGAGGGGTGGTGTCCTTTTATAGTGAAGGAAATGACACACTTCAAATTACTTAAAATATTTAAACATAATAAATTATTTTTCCCATGAAAGTGGTAAAAAGTTGATATATTTAAAATATAGGATGAAGATGATTCTAAATTTTCACATAAAATAAAATTTATATAATTTTAGGTGATTTTAACCCTTTTTATGATTATCGTGGTGTCAAATTTTTTACTCTTTAGGGGTCAAGAAAGTTACTATAAAAGGAAAAGTGACCCATAAGTGAAAAATAGTTTATATTATAAACTATATATAATTAAATTTACCAAATATAATTTTTTATTAATTTTAAATCATTTAATAAAATATTATTTAACATAAGACACCATTAAAGTCATTTTCAGGACCATTCACATAGTTTGATTTTAAAGACAACATGACAGAAATTAAATTAGAATATAATATTTTAACACATGAATAATAAGAAATATTTATCTAAAAAATTTATGGAAAACAATAAATAATCTAAATTATATTATTTTTAATATTTTTAAAAACATTTATTTGATTTTTCTATTACTTGAACAAGCACAATGTCTGTGTTGCGTAAGCATTTGAGGAAATTATTCCCTAACTAAAAATAAAAAATAAATTACCATGATAAAAAATTCATTAATATTTAAAATAATCATTTATAACTGAATATAACCACTTTTAATCCTTATGAAAAAATATAGTAGATATTAGAATAAAGAGAGTGCCATTTTTTATTTATTCTTCACTTAAAATAATATTATGGTCATTATCAAAGAAAAGTGACAATAAATTGAAAAAAATCAAATATAATATGATTAAGTTCAAAAGGAATCTATCCAATTAAATAAAGGCAAGTTTTTTTTGGAGATTTATAGGCCTTATTCAATAGTTTTAATCATGTTTTACCTATTTTACTCTTATAAAGATGACAAATATTTACTATGGTTGCTATTAAAAATCACAAAAAATAATAAAGAATCCAAGATGTAACAAGGCATCCTGCAATGATGATAATAATGAAAAAGGATCCAAGGCAATAACCAAGGCATCCTTGACCTCATGGGTCAAGCCAACTCAGTTTTAGCTTAGATATAAGGGGTAAGAGTGTAATCCAAGGGACATAACCCAAGGAATTCCATAATAATTTAATTCTAACTGAGTCTAAGGATCCCATCCAAGGTAAAATGGGTAAGTAAAGAATAGGCCCAATGGGTGTATCCATGGCGCTACATGTCCGTAGAAATCATGCTAGATCCAAGGAGTGTATCCAAGGCATCCTAATAATGATAATGAAGGGTTACTATGGTGTCATACTAAGAATCCACTAGTATATAAGAATTGGGTTCTATGATGGGTATCATCCTTAGAAACCGGGATACTTGAATCGGAATGGCATCTACAAGTGCTCAAGGAATTCCCTCATAAAACCAAGGCTAGATAAAGTCTAAAAACTCCTATAATAATGAAAATTTCCATATTAAATAGGAGAAATATGCTTGATTCATTTAATATATTAGGCCATGAAATACTCATACTATTTAACAAGTCATTTGGTTCAAGTTGTTGGATTTCATTAGTGTAATAAGGCATAACTAGGCATGAAAATATTTAGTTCTTAAGTTACTTAATCAATTAATTAGGCCCACTTCACTTCCTTACATTAAAAATAGTAAGGTGTGCCATGAATTTGAAACCAAGCCATTTAATTACATTAATTTAGTCCAAGTCCTATACATAGTATACTTTCCATTCATATTTAAGATTCATTCATTATATTGAAACACTTAACTTACGAGGGTCAAGTGAAACTATCATATACATGGCTCTATTACAATTAAAAAATCACTTTATTAAGGAAGGGATTACCATTAATAGGGTTAATACATTGCACACCCAAATGGTGGCACAAACGAACATAACCAATCACTAAAGGCATAAGCATGGAAACACCCTACTTGGGGTAAAAAATGTTGAAGACTTAACCTCCATCAGCATGATTAACAATTATTTAATAGGATCTATAATATGAGCATGATTAATATAAGTAAGACAATCATGATGAATATAAACAAGGCACATGAATTTAAATAAGCAATGCTTAATGAAATCAGCGTGTGCACAATGAAGATAATTTATAAAATGATGAAACTTGAGGGATAAATCATAGTCCACCTACCTTATGCTTGTAAGACTCTCCTCATCCAGTATCAGACTTTAGTTTTCCTAGATTAGAAGAATTCTGAAGAATGGATCAATGACTTAAAATTAGGGAATATTTGTCTGTATCTAAATATCATTGTCGAGGGAAATAAGAGAGAAAAAATGGATAAAAAGGAATCGAGTAATTATCGATGAACATTCAATGTGATGAATGAGTATCAAATTGGACTTTAGATTATAGAACATGATAAAATACTATTTTTTTTTCAAATGATATCTCCCATGCTTATTCTATTAGCTGAAGGAGAAAATGATAGGAGGGAGGTAAGATATTAATCCATTAAGGGAAAATTTGTCATTTTACTCTCCAAATAGGGTTCACATGGTTGGCCAAACTATGTGCCAACCATGAACCTACCACTGCTTAAGGAGGTAACCTACATAGTTAGGCCACACAGTTAGGGAAACTATATACCAACCATGAAAATATCAACTACTAAAAACTACATACATTTTTTATGGGAGTGAGGCCCCCGATGCACGGTTAGGGAAAACCATGAACCCTGCTTCACTCCACTGTACAGCCCCACAGGATTAGGAGAGACCATAATGGGTGGTTCACATGATTTCTATTAACTATGTGACCTAATGTTTTTGCCACCAGTTGGGGTTCTAAGTTACAAACAAGCCCCGAAAAACCCCAAAACCATTCTAACCTCATAGGAAATTCATATTTGGTCCAAAATAAAGAATAAAACTAGATTTAAAAGGATCCATACTTGAGATAAAAACCGGGTTCTTACACTTTGAGAGGGTCACAAGAAAACTAGGGAATAATCAAAGATAGAACCCATTAACAAGGAAGATCAAAGTAGAAAAAATATAATAAATATTACCCACACTCAGGATATAGATTATAAAAAACCGGCCTAGGATGACCTGAAAAGTTACCTGAATCATCTTGTCACTAGGATTTAAGGGAATTCCTGACCCCACAGGTTAAAAAATAGTTCCTGAGCATTAATAAACCACTTTTGGGAATATTTTTTCCTTAAAATCAAAGTTAACACACATCAGAACTTTAACCGAAAATCTGGCATGAATCGTCTATACATTGGACGTCCATGCAACATCTAATAAGTAAAAAAACTTAAATAAACAAACCCAACAAGCCAAACAAGCCACACATAGTAATGATTTAACTGGTTTCATAAATAAAACTCATTAAAATAATAAAATATACATCCAACATACAAGAATAATAAAATAACCAATACAATAAAATGAAACTAAACAAATAAAGGAAGTTTTTATTGACTGAATATACAAACACGCCAAAATAAAACAAAATACAAATTGAACCATGCCTCAAATACATATACATACAACCTAATATTTCCCTCCATATCCCAAATAACTATTTTTATCCCAAAATAACTATATCCAATGTAAAGGAAACTAAAAACCTATATAAAACAATAGGGAATGCATACACCCACATAGTATTGTGTATGAATGGTGTGAGAAAAATGGTGTAGTAGGATCCCACCAAGAATTATATGAAATTCCATTAATTAAACATGCCACTAATTCTACTTTTAAATACAATAAATAAATAAAATGACGTTTTCCATTCAATGTTTCCATAACAAAAACAAATCACATGCTCTTTCTATAAAGAATAAAACCCATTTCCCTCAAAACTAGAGAAAATGAAATCACCTTAAAACCAAAGAATGAATCCTTACCATTTTATGAAAACCACATAACCCCATTTTAAAGATTATTTCAAAACATTTCCTAGAAAGTTATATATAAACCAAATAGTCCTTCTCATTTAAAGCAGTTCCCCAAAACAACCTTTAAAACCATTTTAAAAAAGAAATTTTCAAAATCATCTTTCAAACTATTTTGAAAATGATCCCTATCATGAATGAATGAATAAAACTAAGGTAACCAAAACATTAATGAAGATACATAAAATAAGAAAAGCATGTGGTGCCATAAGAAATAAGCACAAGGGGTCATAACAAGCATGAAATAGAGGCCCCTTAAAGAACCACCAATCAAGGAACAAATGTCATGGGATGCACCCTAGATCCTAATATAATATAGTCTTGAATTGGTGACTAGTTCTTTAGTATGACCTATAAGAACCTATCCATATTAGAGTTCCCATAGAACTAGTTAATCCATATAAACATCCTAATAGCGCAAAGATACCATGAGCACAAACCATCCATAAGTTTCTAGCTACCACAGTTCCTAATCTAGCTTGAACATAAGCTAAACTAGAGTTTTCACACATCCAATTCTCTAATTTATTATCCAAGATTCTTATGACTAATAACCAATTAGGTGAGCCAAAAATTGAGATAAATACATAAATAACCATAATAATTTTCTACACCTCACCCCTAACACCATCACATAGAACTACCTCTATCACATCGTAAATCTATCATTGAAATGACAAACAACCCATTTCATGCAAAAAAATATAAATAGAAATCAATGAGGATATCATGGGCTATGAATCCTTTACCTTTAAAGTTTAATATGGGAATTCACATTAAAACTAACTTAGGATGTCGATTCCTTTAATCTTCTTTAAAATCTTATCACTTAAAACAATTTGAATACACTAAAGTACACACACCTTTTTAAAACTGGAATCATTCTTTGAAAAAGTGGTATATTTATTTGAAAAACCAAAGAAATCCCCAAGGAAAACATTTATTATAAAAAAATTTTAAATAATCCCCTTGGAAAATTTCATAAACACTTAGAATATAAGAACCTCCAATTAAATAATAAAAGCCTAAAATCTATAAAAAAACCCTTTAATGCAAAGCTTGGAATTAAAATAAATAATTTATTATTTCATTCAAGAATCAATACATAGTTATACATTAACTTTAAATGAATATCTAAATTATAAGTACTCCATGATTTGAAAATTAAATGAGGTTCATGAAAAAACCTACCTCAAACTAGTGTGAATCAAGACAAAACACATCACTATAGATGGAAATCACCCAAACAAGCAATGAATCCCCCTATATAAGTTATAAAAAAATAAAACCCTGGGTTAGAATCAACCCAAACCCAAACCATATCTCATAAAATTATTTAGGTTTCCTGAGAATAATAAAAACCTAGGATAAATAAGGAAATAAAGACAGGGGAAGTGATTAGAGAAATAAAGGGAGGGTTACCTTGAATAAGTATATTGAAAACAAAGGCATAAGAACTTAAAATTGAGAGGGAAGAAGAAAGTGACAACCTTAACATGACAATGGGGTTCATTCAATCATGAGTGGGATGAAAGGAAGACAAAATCCTCTAAAATACAAGAGGAGTATAATTGGGAAATCAAAATTTTAAAAACCTAGTTAGCTTTTATGGTTGGGACGCACAATTTGGTAAACCATGTTCCAACCATGTGGCTGGCACTAGACTAGAACTGGGAAACTACATGGTTTAGGCTTATAGTTACTTATAATTGTGTACTACCCATGCATGTCACCATTAAGAGAAAAATAAGCTGCATAGTTTGCTGGAAATCCATGGATGATTTGAGTAACTATGCACTGACTATGAAAAATTACACTCTAAAGTCTAAAACATGTGTTACAAATTTACCAAATGGTTTATATTAACCTTGTGAAAATTGTACAACACTCCAAAATTTCACAAAATTCAAGAAAAACTCCAAAAAACCTCAAAATTTTTAAAACACCCCAAAATTGAATAAATATAAGACACAAAAGTAACATAGGGTGTTACAATCTCCCTTCCATACTAGTTTCTACACCAAAAATCCCTTGGTAAAAAATAAAAGGCAACTAAACATGAATCCACCAGGCCTTAATAAAGAAGTGGGTGGGTCTGGTAAGACTCAGAAAGGTCCCAATAAAGGGAACCACCCACATGATTCACTATCAAGATAATCCAACTAAGAAACTCAAAAGATGAAGCCTAAATCCTCAAATAACTCCAAACACTGACTATACCAAAAACATATAACCCATAACCATAAAGTAATGAAGAACCATTATAGGTCTCCCCACTATTTTATAATTCTTCTAAAATGGTGAAATAGGTGGAGGAAACTTCTAAGAAGAAAACACTACCAATAGATAATCCTTGTCCACTATAAAGCACCTGAGAGATGAAAATCATCCACCTACCATAAATGACCACTTCTAAATAAACTAATAAAAAATTCAAAGAGGCACAAACCCAAATAACCAATATTTATAAATGAAACTCATTTATAAAATCTCAATAATATCCAATTAAAAAGGAAGTGAAAAAAACCCAAAACAAGCCCCATCAAAACCAAATTGGGTTCTAGACCCAAGTCACCACACTCTATATAGGTAAACTAGGACCTCAACCATGGGACACTATCTCAAGATGATCCCACAAACAAAACTAGAACCCTTAGGTGTTTACCAAAAAAAACTGGCCATAGTTACCTAAGAATAGACCCAAAGGTTTCCCATGTCCCATACAACTAGAATCCATCCACAAACAACCAACTTACAAAAACCACAAAAACCAAAGAACAAAATTTTACTAAGCACAATCATAACCAAAAATAACCAACATTCCATAAAAAACTAGGGATTTACCCAAAGAAACAACCAATCAATGAACCTCACCACCCAACTAGATCTAAAATCCACAAAAAATGATACCACTAAAACAAAAATAATCAAAATCCAAACTATACTTGATCACACACAAAATATTCCCTATTACCATAGGAAAGACAAACCCTAAACAAAAAACCAAGGTCTAAAAAAAGTCCCCCTTCTATGAAATAAGCTCTCAATGAGCCTTTGGAAACTTGATCAGAGGAAAATAATACCACTCTAAGGAATGATCCACAACCCCTCCCCATTCATTCACCTTGAAGAAGGATCATGAACTCAAGAATATATTTTACCTTCATGTCCTTAGGTTAGAGATACTAAATGAACACTAACTTGAGTAACTCCTAAGATGAGATATAAAAGTTGAGAGGGTTCTAATTCCACCACTCTATTTAGAGTTTGGGTAAATCCCAAAGCTAAAAAAACTTTTTTAAGCAATTAGAGGATTTAATGTGGGGATTATAATTTAAGAAAAACCTTTTACATTATTTATTTACCTTTATGGGAGGCATACTAAAACTAATAAACAACATGAATCCAACTAATTCATGCCTCCAAAATCCAACTAAAACTATCCCATTACAACCAATGGTCAAATATAAAAACATAAACATTCCGAAATACAACAGAATAATCACATATCATAAAAATCCATTTTGTTAAGGAATATTTTGAAAAACCAATCAACCTTATTTAAAAAACCATCCTTGATAAAATGATTCATTTTCCTTTAAAAACTATCCAGAATCATTCCATAATTTTATTATAATTTTAAAATATTTTTACGTAAAATAAGGTCATTTCAAGACATTTATATAAAATATTATTTCTATTTTCAAATTTGTTTTCAACACTATAATAAAAATGACCACTTTATAAAAAATTTCATGTAAAACATGGGGATAATTTTAAAATAACATGCCAAAACTAGTATTGAAACCAATGGTTTAAAAAACTCCCCCTTTCACACTCTAAGAAAAACATTAAATCCTTAAAAATAAACATGAAACAAAAAGAAATAATTACACGATTAAAACAAAATCCATTTTAATCACATCAAAGCACCACCAAAACCCTCTTTAATTTATTTACAACAAGAATAAACCACTTTAGGAGTGATCCAAAACTGAGAGGGATCAAAACAAGAAAACCAAGAGGTGAAGATATATGAAATGTTTGTACACAAATTTTTTATATATGTGCGCCAATCATACAACAAGATATGTGAAGCTTATATAACCATATTCATAGACTCTACATAGTTTAACAAAACAAGTATGATAATCATACAACCCTAATTCTACTTTAGTTTGACCTAAAAATACAAGGGAACCCTCAAAATTACTTTCCAAACTCATTGAGAATTTAAATTCCATTCATCCACATCAAAATACATTAAAAATAGTCAAGAATGAAATAAAAATAAAATATTAAACCCCAACCACCCATGGTGACTCTAGGTTCATCATAAGGAAGAATTGACCAAGCACTTCCCCATACACTCCACTTGAATCTTAATTCCCCTATATTTATACTATGATGACACATCTCCAAAATAAAAAGCAAATAATCCCACGAGCCTAGGATTTGATAACATTTATAATAAACTAGCTTGGGCTAACCTGACCCAACTCATCACTAGGCCTGAAGGGATTTTTCTATCCCCACGAGCTGAAAACTAATTCCTAGTCATCAAGAAAGAACTTTTGGGAACGTTTTCCCCATAAATCAAAGTTAACACATAATAAAATTTTCTCAAAAAATATGGCATAAACTATCCATACATTGGATGACCATGTAATATCTGATTAGTATAGAAACATAAATAAACAAACCCAACCAAGAAAAAAAGTCACAACCAACAATGATTTAACCCATTTCATAAATAAACCTCATTAGAATAATACAAAACACATCCAAAATCCAATAATAATACAATAAACAATACAATAAAATGAAACTAAAAAAAGGAAGGATATCTTGGATTAATATCGCAACATGCCAAAATAAAACAAAACCCAAACCAAACTATGTACCGAAGCCATCTCCATGTAACTCAAGGTTACCCTCCACATCCTAACTCACTATCATCAGACTAATATAACTATATAAAATCTAAAGGAAACCTAGAACCTGTATGAAACAACATGGACTGTAGATACCCACATAGTAGTGTATATGCAGGGTGTGAGCAAAATAGACCAGTAGGATCTCACCAAGGAGTATATTCAATTAATTTAATTAAAAATTAATCAAATTCTAGTTTTAAATACAATAAATAAATAAAATAAGGTTTTATAACCCATGTGTCCATATAAAAAATAAATCACATACTCTTCCTATAAGGAATACTACCCCTTTACCTTAAAACTAGTCCAAATGAAACCAATTTAAAACCGAAACATAAATCATTACTATTTTATGAAAACCAGGTAACTCATTTTATAACTTATTTCAAAACATTTCCTATAAAGTCACACATAAACCAAATGATCCTTATATTTTAAATAAGTTACCCAATACAACCTTTAAAACCATTTAAAAAAGTCATTTACAAATTAATCTTTCAAATTATTTTGAAAAAACAAATCCAATCATGAATGAATGAATCACACTAAATAAGGGAACCACAACATCAATTAAGATCCATAAACTATGTAAAGGATGCAGTGTCATAAGAAATAAGCATAAGGAGACATAAAAATCATGAAATGTAAATCCCCTAAAGAACCACTAATTAAGGTAAAAATGTCATGGGATACACCCTAGGTCCTAAAGTAATATATTCTTGAACTAAAGAATAGTACCCTAGGACAACCTACAATAACTTTCTTATTTTAGTAGTCTCATTTAACTAAACACACCCTATAATATTCCCATAAGAATTAATCTACCATTGGAAGAAACCATTTGGGAATGCTCATCTACCATGATTACTACTCTATCTAGAACATAAGTTAAAGTAGATTTTTTACTCATCAAAGTCTCTACTTAATTTTTAAGATTCTACTGACCAATCAAACAAAGAGGTGATATAGAAATTAAGATAATTATATAAATAAAAACAATAATTTCCCATAGCTCACCTCCAATACCCTTTTATAGAATAACCACTATCACATCATACATCCATCACATAAATGATAAATAACTCATGTTGTGAAAAAAATATAAAGTATAATCAATGAGGATCTCATGAGCTATGAACCATTTACCTTTAAAGTTCCAAATGAGACTTTATATGAAAACTAACTTAGGATTTCAAGTAATTTCATCTTATTTTAAATCTCATCACTTAAAATGATTTGAATACACCAAAGAAAACACACATTTTTAAAACTAAAAGCACTCTTGGAAAACCTGGAGACTTTCTATGAAAAAAAATCAAGGACCATGGAAAAAATTTATTATCAAAATATATTTAAAGAATCTTCCCAGTCAATTTTATAGATACTTAGAATACATAGGCCTTTAATTTAAGAAAAAATTCCCAAAATCCATAAGAAAAACATTTCATGCCAATCCTGAAATTAAAATAAAAAATTTATAATTTTATTAAATAATATATACATAGTTATAATTTAAATTTAAATAAAATTATAAATCCCATTAACTCTATGATTTTCAAAATAAAGGAGAACATAGAAAAAATTGCCTCAAATCAGTGTGAATCAAGCTGCAACATGTTTCCATAAATAGAGAGCACCCAAATAAGAAAGGAATCCCCCTCTCTAAGCTACAAACAAATAAAAACCTAGGTTTTGATCAACCTGAACCCCAAACATAGCTCACAAAATGATTTAGGGTTCCTGATAAGAATAGAAACATAGGAGAAATAAATAAATAGAGTATATATTAAAGAAATAAGAGGGTGGGTTACCTTGACGAAATCTCTTAAAAACAAAGGGGAGGTCAAAATAAAGGGGGAATAAGGAATAGATACCATTCACATGAAAAGGGTTAATTTTATCATAAATATAAGGAAAGGATTCCAAAAGCCCCTAAAAACTGAGAGGGGTATAATTGGGAAATCAAAAATTTAAAACTGGGGCAACTTGCACGGTTAGGCCGCATAGTTTGGTAATACATGCACCAACTATGCAGATAACACTGGAAAATAGTTGTTCACCTTAATGGTTTAGATCCATAGTTATTACTAATCATTCTCTAATCATGAAATTCACCCCTAAGAGCAAAATAAGTTGCATTATTTGCTGGGAAGCCCTGCATGGTTTGAGTAGCCGTGCACTGACTGTGAAAAATTACATTGTCAAGATTGCAACACGTGCTTCACATTTACCACGTGGTTTATACTAGCTATTTAAAAACCACGTAACACCAAAAGTATTCAAAAAATTTGAAAAAAACTAAAAAGAACATCAAAATTTTCAAAACACCCATAAATTAAATTATTATAAGACATAACAACAACACAAGGTGTAATAGATATGATTATATCCTTAAACCACAACCACTATCTTGAATAACTAGGGAAATATAGTGAACCAAATTATTCAAGGAAATAAAAATAGGTCAACACCACTTAGGGTAGGGAGATATACATAAGAACCATAAGGCATCGCTGGATATAAGACCTAGAATGACCCGGTCTAGAAGTGCTTCTCTGGGATGGAATTTGAACCGATCAAGGTCAGGAAGAACCAAATCCTGGATCCTATATCATAGAAAAAACTTGAGGAAGCCAAGATATAGGTCATAAAGGAAAATATAATATTAAAGCACAAAGTGGGGGAAACCCAAAAGAATCCAAGTCTTGGTTATTATTATTCAAATTTGGTTCCTTAAGTTAAATGTTTATTTATTTGTTTTAATTGAAAATGAAGGTTTATTTATTTATTTTATGTGCATTTTATATTTTATATCTCTTAATTATTATTTTATTCATTATGAAATTTTTGTTTTTTTCCTTAGCTATATTTCCTTTTATATGTATTATTCATTGTTAAAAATATTTTTTGGGTTACCTAATATGATTTAAAGAGCATACCATTCATTCTCATTAATAACCTGAATGCATTATAAGTCATGGAATGACACTTAACCTCTGGTTAAGTGGGTTCATCGGTTATAATATGATGTTTGGGTTATATGGAATGGAAAGGTATGATTCAACTGCTTAAAATGATAGATATTTTCTAAAATATATTAATTGAACAATCAAAATTTTTTAATATGATAAAACTATTCTATATAGTCATGGGTAAATTGAGTAATGACCTATAGCAGGGTGATTGGTATAGAATATTATTGTATTGGATGCCCTAAGATGACTGTGGGAGTGGTTTCTTGGTTATGGATAGAGGTAATGGGATGGAAAAATGGTGGAAGTTCTTACAAGGGGGTTAAAAATGGAAGGGTGTGTTGTTATTTATTTATATAGTCCCATTTTAATACCCCTTTTATCTTCTTTTTTAATTTTATTATTTATTATTCCATTGTTCCTTTTCAACTAACTTCTTTTGGTTTACTTTGGATTAAGATTTTTATTCAAGTTGGGGATATCATTAGTTTCTTTATTTGTTCTTATTTATTTACAATGGATTCCAATGTGATTATATAATGTGAGATATGTTTGGTGTGAGTGTTATTATTAGTGGGATGATTGGTTATCAATCTTGAGAATGCTTAATGAGTGGGATTTTATTATGGTAGTGAGGTAAAGGTTAATAATTTGGTGATGTAATGGTTACATGGGATATAGATGTGTATTCCTTAGAGTACCCATGTAATTCTCATTAGGTGGAGTGGGATTAGAGATGGTGGTGTCCTGAGATGAGGAATTTATTTTCTAAGTATAACATAACAACCCAGATACTTTGACAATATACATGAACTAGAATTACACAATTAACAAAGTGTATTCCTGATCACCATGGGTCAGAAAAAGTGCCAAGGGTATCATATGAAATGATGAGAATGATTTAAACTTTATTACATAATAAATAATAAATGGAACAAAACCATAAGAATCTGAAAAAACTGACATTTAATAATAAAATTTTCAATTTACAATTTGAAAAGTAAACAAATACTATAAGACCAAACCATAACCATAGTATAAAAAATAAAACATACACTTAAATCAATATGTCACATGTCCTATTCCACACGTAACCTCCTCTATTGATATATCATTAATCCAATGTTTCATTTTTAAGAATATACTTAATGATCATATCTATAATAAAAATCAGGGTAATATAAGGCTATATAAATGATAGGGTATATATGTAGGGTGTGAGAAAAATCCCAATAGAATACCACCATATATTTTATCCATTAAATTTCTTCCTAAAATTAATACATTCTAGCTTGAAATGAAATTTAAGAAAATATATCTCTAGATTTAATCAATATAAATAGAATAAAAAGGGAATTTGAATATCTATTTCAAACTTCAATGGCTAGGAATATAAATAGTAAACATGAAAGTAAATCCAAATTCACTTATAGATGAGTAAAAGGATAAAGTAAAATAATTAGTAAAGAAGACTATAAGAAAGCTTCATCGGAAGGTAGCTAAGGAACAGTGGCATGGAAACCAAGGATCCTCACACAACCAAATCTATCTCCATAACCATAATCATCATCATATCCAAATCCACATCTAACTGCATGAAAACCACCAGCCAAAGTTCCATATTAAACTAGAGTAATACTTGTAATGGAACTAATAAGAGTTGCATCATGACTAGTTCACCCTAGTTAGAGTCTTTTTATGACCAAGAGGGTACAAATTTGGGAGAGTTTCATTATAAACAAGCTTAGTGATTATCTTAGGAACCCTCCTAAGTAGCCAAAATTTTCCCATAAAGTTTTACTAATAAAAATGAATATCCATGTCAAGGGGTGAATCATGAAATGAAGATAAAACAACTAAAAATAATCCAAAAACCATTTTATCATTTAATTTTTTTATAAAAACACCACAATAATTCTTGATAGTTTATATCTAATAATTCCATGAAATCATTTCATAAAATGTTTATGTGTTTGATACAAAAAGGAGAAATAATCACTTGGTCATATTTTACATAATAAACTAACTTTTAATTTATTTAAATATTTATTTATTATTTAAAAAGACCACTAAAAACTAATTATATTCCATTGCAATTCATTAAAAACATTAAAAAAACAAAAACTTGAGTCATTTCCCAAGAAAAACACAATTATAATTTCATTAAACACCATGAGTGTATGAAAATAAATGAGTGTGATTTTGAATATAAACCCTACGGAATTTTTTTTGACATAATCTAAAATCAATAAAATATCATGAAAATAATTTAAAAATATAATCTAAATTATTTATATCTTTATTTTATAAGCATGAAATTATCTTAAAACACACAATCACCCATGATATACTCAAATAAATATATAATGATAGAATCACCTACTCAGATTTGGAAAAACCCTGGCACTTTCAACAACTATGATTAGATTAGGGTTAAATGGAAGGTTCATGTACCTTTGACACCAAAAAAACTATAAAATTTGGGGGGGTTTTCCTTGAAATAGAAAAACCACATTCTACCATGAACCCTAATTGATAAAAAACATGAATGAGAGAAAAATAGGAGAAAGAGGAGCAGCCGAGGAAGGAGGAATGAGAGGAAACCCATACCTAGAATCTTGTAGAATTCCCCATGAAGAGAAGATGAGGGTTTGAGGAATATGGAATGTGAGAGAGCACTCCTATAACCCCCTTAGCCAAAATGAGTTAAAAGAGGGGATAAATTCTCTTTACATTTCAATTCCTAAATAATAATAAGAATAAAAATATTATAATATTTATTTTTTTAATTTATATTTCTCTAGAAGCACCCATCTAAATCACACACACCTATATCATAATATAATAATAATAATAATAATAATAATAATAATTCAAAAAGTTTAGTCCATAATAGCCGAGAATCCGTACTCTTGGATCCTGTTCTTAAATCATAACATTTACATTTTTAGATATGATACCAATAATTTTAACCCAATTTTTTCCCATAAAAAACTTACACTATCAAAAGGAAAAATTATATCACTTACATTCTGGAGGACCATTTAGGTTTATAGTTTTAGATAATTATGAAAAAGTACCATATAAATAATTCACATGACTTTAAAAGAGTATTTCTCTCACTTAACCCAGATTTTCTTTTTCACATTAAGACATCATCATTATCTGTATAAAATCCCATCTAGGAATAATTAATTAAACCTCATTATTTATAACCCAGGGAAGAGGAATCATAAGAAGGGTGATCTCAAATTCTCAGTAAGGGTAAAATAATCATTAATAATTGAATGTCATAAATTATTATAAGAATATCATAAGGGTATGATGACATAATCAAATTGAATGAGTATAAAATAAGAATATTCATACCCATCAATACCTAGATTGTCAAACACAAAAACATATAATAAGGATTTAAAAAAATAAATAGTCATAATAATTAATAATTATGAGCCATGTGATATCAATATTGATTAAATGAAACACCATAAACCAATAGAAATCATAGATATAACATATTGGTTTTTTGGAACATCATCTCATTAAACTCTTACAGAACCCTTATAGAACCCTTTTAGAACCCTTAAAATTAGAATAACCATATTGATAACTTCCAATATAATTCTCCAGAGAATATAATCATTATCCAATTCATTATAGCACTATATTTAAGATATAATAGGCTCACTCGATGCCATCTAGGCGCACCCATCATTTATAATGTCAAATAACTGAATAATGAATAAAGAACATAGATAATTAATTTCATCATAACTCATTAAAACAAAATTTATTCTCTTTATAACATGAATAAACCATATAAAGGAAATATTTTCCATAACAATCTCTTTGAAACATGGTTAACCCATGGAAAATAAATAGGTTCCACAACAATCTCTTTAAAACATGGTTAACTAGTGAAAAAAATGGGGTCCATAAAAATATCTTAGAAACATGGTTAACCCATGGAAAATAAATGGGCTCCATAACAATATATTTGAAACATGGTTAAACCATGTAAAATAAATAGGTTCTATAAAAATCTCTTTAAAACATGGTTAGACCATGGAAAAGAAACGAGTTCTATAAAAATCTTTTTAAAACATGGTTAACCCATGGAAAAGAAATGGGTTCTATAATAATATATTTGAAACATGGTTAACCCATAGAAAAGAAAAATGTTACATAATAATCTATTTGAAACATGTTTAACCCATGTAAATGAAATGGGTTCTATAACAATCTCTTTGAAACATGGTTAACTCATAGAGAAGAAACGAGTTCCATAACAATCTCTTTGAAACAATATTAGTCCATCTAAAGAAAGAATGAGGATGGTATCCTTAAAAAATATCAACATTATAGAATAAGTAAAAATAAGGGATTTTGAAACTTATGAATGTAAATACCATTAAAATATCATTAAAAACATTTTTGAAAACATTTTTAGAAAACACAGTTTTAGAAGAAAACAGATTTCTGACTGAAGAGAGAAATAAAGTCAGATTTCCTTACAAAAATTTATCAATTATTCTAAGTAACAAAGAGTTTAAATATGGTAATATCACATGAAAATATAATTAATAAATAGATTATAAGATAATTAGTTATAATTATAATATTTCAAGAATGGATACTTAATTATACATAATCCTGATAAACGATGAGATTGTAAGAAAAGACTCTTACCACTTTGGTAACTTTGAATTGTAATACCCATGAATGAATAAAATTAAATGAAACTTATAATATAATTATAATAAGGATATTAATGATATAAAATTCCAAATTTATTATATAAACCTCATAAAATAAGATAAGTGTATAACATAACAAACATCTCAAAGAAGAAAAATTATGACAAAAATCCATTACTGTTTTGTTAACTTTGAAACCGTAAACCGCATGAAATATATATAATAAATTGGATATGTAAATCCCAATAAATTCAATTATAATAATCATACAATACATTAATGGGAATTATATACACCACACACAAAAATATGTGGTTAATATGGCATAAGTCTCACAAAAATAAATGTGAGACTAGAAATCCCCTTACCTTAAGTCTTGACTCTTGTCATACTTATTAAAACCTCATTAATAATAAATATAAGTTTATTATACATCTATCACAGAACCATAATCATATATATCATACTATATCTGATTTAATTATTACTTTTATATTACCCATTTATTAGCAATTCCATATTAAAGTTACATTTTGGGTAATAACCGCTTTGTTTTTTGTATATGTCCTGACTTTTTATTTTTGGTCCTATTACCTTGATAATAATTTACTCATTTAAATAATTAAAATAATGATATAAATATCATATATATTCATTATATATTTATTTATAATAATCCATAAAATATAGAAATTGAAAATAAAATACATCGTCCATGGAGATGGTAGGTTGTACGTATGCATGAATGTCATTTCCATTCTCTTATCATATTGAAAGAAAGAAATTTAAATGATATATTTATATATTATTAAATTGGAATTATTATTTATTATATATAAAATATTTCTATTACACCCATCCTTAATACATTTCATGTAAATTGTGAATGAATCACATTGTTTCACTTGTTAGTAGTCCACCGTACACATGAATAGTGTTATCGTATTCTCATAAAATGGAAAGCATGAAGGTATGTGTTATATAAAAATTAATGATGATTAATAACATCATAAATATCATATATATAAAATATAAACTATAAATACATTATTATTCCCAACCTTTATAGGTGGAAATGGAAGAACGAATGACATCGGTTCGTGAGGCGGTAGTCCACCGTACACACAAACGACGATTACATATCCCATTTGATGGAAGTGTGTGAATTTGTAGGTCATAAACTTAAAATAAACAAACATAATTATATTTAATATAATTATGTTATTATATAATCTTTATATAAAATTAATTTAATAGGTTTGAGGAAGAAATAAAATAAAAATGTTCATTGATGAATGTTACCTCTTCTTCGGGTAACTCCTTTTGGTTTGAACCAAAGGCCTTCATTGGTTTTATTTATGCCCAAAGTGAGGATTATAGTATGAGAGGAGGGATGTTGGGAAGTTATTTGGATATATTTTGGATTATAAAAAAGGCTTTATAGGTGTGAAGATAGGGGGAGTGGTGGTGGCCTTTTATAAGTGAGGGAGAGGACACACTTGGTTTTTTTAAAAATAAAGTTAGGTGTACCCACGTTTTTACCTAAAAATAGGATTCAATAACACAAAAAATTATAAAATAAAATTTTAATGGTATATATATAGAAATAAAATGGGTTTTTACAAGTTTATAGGTCATTTTTCCCTTAACTGTAAAGTTTAACCACTAAGTAACATTATTTTTACCATAATCACTGTAATTAATTTTAATTACATTAACTATTTTTTTGTGGTAAAAAACTAAGTTTAAATTAATATAAATTATAATATATTATTATTAAAAATATATAATCTATTTTTTTAAATTATAATAACATAATTGGAATAATTTAATTTAAAACTAATCCCACAGACGGAATAAAACAACATGTTTTTAAAGTAAAAAAGTTCAAAAGTTTGAAATGTTTTTATATCCAATATCAATGTGAAATTGATTAAAATGACCTAAATTGGATTTAATGATGTATAATTGAACTAATTATACTTTAAAAACAATTTAAAATATAATTTAACTATATAAATAAATCAAATGAAAATGCAGTTTTCAATTAAAATTCAGTGTTTTTCACTATTCATCAAAAAATAAAACTTCTTAGAAAAATACCAAAAAAATTCATGAAAGGTAAATTTTTGATATTATTATTTAAAAAATAAAGTTTTTTTTATAAAATAATTTTTTTTAAATTGTCAAAATTTATTTTTAAAATAATCACGCCATTAAAAGGTGGTAAAACAGTTTTTTAAAAAATATAGCTTTTCATGCTTAAAATTAGATTCGTTCTTATTTTTTACCTATAAAACTTATTAGATGAATGTAAAAAATATCAGTTGAATATATAATATAAATTTCATTAATATCTCTTAATAATAATGATTAATTTAATTTATTAAGATAAAACCCATTTTGGGGCATAAAAATAGTTTTTTTGTAAAAACATTTCCTTTATATTCAATTGATTTTTATTTTAATTTATAATTAATTGGTAACCAATGAATTAATTATATAAAATTGTGTAAATAATATTTTCATAATTTATTAAATATTATTCATTACCTCTATTCCAATAACTAGGTGACAACTATCATAATATTAATAGTATATTGTTGTCTGGTAAGACTTGACCTTGCGTGTAACACAAGATATCGAAGAAACTCAATGTTACATGAAATGAAAGATAAAATTGGTATTTATTATAATAAAAAATAAACTATGAATTATTTGAAACATAATATACTAGAGTATTTAAATTAATTTTAAATAAGATATTTTATAAAATATCAGGATGTTACACAGGCATCAGGCACACCTAAACCTAGAAATTTATTAATAAATATTTAAAGAGAAGTATAATTATAGATAAAGCTTGAAAATTTGGGTGTGTGAATCACACCTAGAATAATAATACACAAAATATGAATAAAAAAAAGGATACACCAAAGGACCACATTGAGATAACTTCCATAATGGATTTATTTGATAACACATATGCCACCTCTCTATAGACACGAGTCACATGAAGATTCATATTACAAGCTGCTTGAAGAAATTATAACCAGTAAAAATGAATACTCTATGGGAAATTCCTAAACCATTGAAAATTTCTTAAAAATATTTGTAATACTCCCCCACAACTTGAGTCACATGGTGCACCTGAATCCAACCATCAACATTCACCTTGATCCATGAAGGAATTATCTAAATCCACTGATTGAACTTGATCACAAGTTTTTTTCTCCTGTTAGGTACACTAAGAATATATAGAATGTTAAGATCAAATATATCATTTTTAATTGAACCTATTTGGATCTTTTCAGCTTCTTGGACCTCTCTATGTATTGTAGTGATTCCTGCACATACAGAGGCTAGTATAATAATAATAATAATAATAATAATAAGAAATAACATGAACCATGAGTTTGTAAAACCAAAATAATGTTCCCTAATAAAATTTATTAAAAAATAAAGTATATTAAGAGAAGTAATAAGGGGATTACAAAGGAAAATAGTTCCCCAAGACCAACAACAAAACAAACTGCCCAAAATAACTAAAAGCCCAACACCACACATAATATACAATAGATAGAAAATAAATAGTACTACCTAAATGATTTATTCAATATGAGAAATAGTAAATCCATAAGTAAGTCTTATATAAACCTATCGGTAAAGGTTTGAAACTATGATGACCCACATTTTTTATTTCATAAACATTTCATTACATGGTATAAAATTTAACAATATAGATGATCTTTTGAGGTTTAGTGTATTGGAAATAGGAACATAATACACGAAAATCATAAAAAACATAAAACTTCTTATAATACACTTGAAATAATTATTTATAGTTTCATCCTAATTTAATTTTTCTATATCTCATATCTTGTGGACATACATCAAAGAAAAGGGTGAGCATAAAGCTCAGAAAGAGAATAAATAAAGGATAAACTTAGCATGTGACCAAGAGGCATACCGATAAGGAATGATCATATAAACATAATTCATATCATAGTATAAAAAGAAAAAATAATAAAATTGAAATGTGAATACAAAATAAAATTTATACATTCATAAGAAAATCACCAAGGTTAATCACTAAGGTTTCATAAATCATAATTACTAAGGTCATTCACCAAGGCATCGTAAAAATTTTCATCTCTAGAGATTAATTATTTAGAAAATTCATTGGATCAATATTATGAAGAAAAATTAATATATATTAATTCAAATTATCTACATTAAACATAATAAATCATTTTATTAATAACCCAAGAGTATAAATAATGGGTTTTATATGAAAACATTAAGTACATAAGTGCTTAAAGAATTGAACATTATATCATTTTTAACCCATGAAAATGGAATATAGGTTTTATACATGTAAATCAAGAATCAATATATTATTTTGAAATATAGGTTAATTAAAAAATGTAATTAATAGGTTTGAGTATTCACAATATAATAATATTTCATAAAAAGAGAAAATTTCATGAAATTATTTCGATAGCATAACGGTATACAACATGGATTATAGAAAAGGAATAATGAGAGATAATGGAGGCCTCACATTGATAAATGTTTTTGGAAGTAATGGGAAGATAAAAATTTTATGAAATGAAATAATCTTTTGAAATTAAGAATAATTACAAAAAGGAGACACTTTAATGAAAAGGAAGAAGAGGAGAATTCCCTCACCTTGAAGATTTGCTTCCTAAAACTTAAGGATGAAACCTTGATACCTTGATGGAACCATGGAGGGACTATTTGGGAGGTAAAATCAACATAAATTAATGTATTATGAATTTTCAGTAGATGGTAATGGGTAAAGGGTGGTATTTATACTTGAGGAGGGGTGTATTTTAAAGGATTAAAAATTGGTTATTTTATTATTTAAGCTAACCACTTGTGGGTGAAATCAATTCCAGCCAATTTTATGGACTATTAAAGAGTGATAGAGTGTGGTTGGAAATTAAAGGTCTTAAAAAACTAAACATAAACTTCAATCCAACCTAATTAATGTGCAAAATAAAAAAAATTCATTTTATTTCAAAAATCCAAATTTTGGTTCATAAAGTAAAGTATAAATTCATAAATTAAAATTAAAATTTATAAATTATTTTTTATACTTATTAAATTAATTTTTATTGAAGAAAAAGTTTTATAAATTTTTCAATCATTCTGATATAATAACGATTTCATAAAATTACTGTACTCATAAGATGGAAATTTTCACTTTTTCACCAAAAAATCAATGTTGTTAGAAAATTCCCAAAAAAATCACGCTAAGATAATTTTGATGTCGTGAGTAAAAAAATGAATATTATTTCATAAAAAATAATTAACTAAGCATTATAATATTAACTTTTAAATAAAAACTATTATCTATTAAAATTTTGTAATTTTATAGCAAAATATACATTCAGACCATTATATAAATTATTTAGGACTTCATTAAAATATATTATTATTTTAAAAAGTGTTTTATAATATTATTACCTGAAAATAACTTTTATTTAAAACTTATAAATTTATAATAAAACATATTTCAAATAGAATATGTTTATAGTCTAAAAAAATAATATAATTTTGATTATATCATTAAACAATCCCAAAGATCACTTAAATGCATGTACGTAACCAACAATAATAATGAACAACTATTTTATTAAATAATGGTCATAATTCCCATTAACATTATTTTATAACAAACATAAAGGTAGATAATCATAATTCGCTATAAATACACAATCATTCTTACACTTCATCATTCACTTCGATTCTATCAAGGTTCAATATCATTTACAAAATGAATATTGTATTACTAACTCTCCATTTCTTTGTTATAACACTATTCATAGGTGTGATGATTTTAGGAGATTGAAGAGACAAATTTTTTTATACTTTACTTTATTTAAACTTTATTATACTTCCCATTACAATATTTGGTATTATATTGGATTTTTTTGTAGACTGAATGCAATGTTCTTAAATAATGAAATAAAGTGTTTTTGGTTTTAGTAAGCATCTTCTATTCATTTTACATTCCTTATTATACTACTTCATATCAACACATGATTTTCAATTTTCTTATTAAATTTAAAATTCTTTCTATGTGCTTTTATTTTAAAACATAATAACAAATTATTGAGAGGCAAGAGATCCATGATTAGAAGAATAATATTTTTTGGGTCATTACATTATTCCCCCTTAAAATAATTTCATCCTAGAAATTTTTATCCAACCTATAATGTTACAATATACCTTGGAATCGGTTTACCTCTATCACCTTTGGATTTTGGTACTGGTTAGAAATTTGACTAAACTCTCCACACTTGAATAAATGCACCATAGGATGTGCTTGCACAATATTTCCATTATTATCAGTATTAAGGGGTTGTAGATTTTCATCTATATGAAAGTTTCAAGCAATTTAGAAAACCTTTACACATTTATTGTACATCCCTCTTCCTTGAATACAATTCCTTGACTTATTTTTTCCACAATTATTGAACAAAAGATATTTTAGTTTCTTTCATTCATTTTCATGGCCAAGGTCCTTCCTAAAGTTTTGATCCATCCTTATCTTTTTTATCATTCTCCCCATGGGACCACTGGGAATATATAAACTCCATTTCAACTTTGGTAGAACATCATACTATCTCTTCATAACTACCAAAGTCTCATATTTTCAAAAATTTATATATATTGGGTCTCATTTTTCCAAAGAATCAATTTACCTTCTCATCAAAATCGATAAAAAATCTTAAAGTATAACACTCAATACTTGTAAAGTATATCTCATAATTCTACAATCATTAATTTTATATTTATTTCAACTCATGTGATTCCCTATCTATTTTGGTTGAGAGGGTATGTGAAAAATAATTGATGAAAAAGACATTTTGAAGTATTTCCATCCTATAGTGTCTACGCCATCTCCTGGCTTCGTGTTATTGATCAGTGTCCACCACTGATCGAATTTTCCCACTAAGTGATATACTACCAAATTAAATTTCTCTTGTTTATAATAATAGAGTATAGAAAATATATTTTCTATAGTATTGATCCATTTTTCCATTATTAGTGGATCATAGGTTCCACTAAAAATAGGTGGTCATTGATGCTTGAAGGATTTAAATGCTAGTTGTTCTTTCCTTGGTGAAGAAGGATAATCCACATAGTTTTGGTTATTATTCATGACTTTATTTAACTAATTCATCATTACCATGAAGTTTTCAACTCTATATATCTCCATATTGGGAATTACATCATCACATTTTCTATTTCATCTATTTTTTTTGCACGAGTTCTTCTATTTCCTATCATTTTTATAGAAGGAGAAAATATAACTGTGAAATTTGTTAATATCAAGAATCTGATAATAAAAATTCTAAAGGAAATATTAATGCTAAAATTTTATAATATTATGCTTCTAGGATGATATACTTTTATCTTAATAAAATTCTTACATTATCTATATATCATTCATAATAGTTTGTACATGCATGTGATTAACCAAAGAATACCCCCTAGGAGTATCAAACCAGGTGTGCAGCAAGGAATATTTTCATGAACCGGGTGATGATCAATTCCATGTCAATGCACCCTTTTTGAGGTTATTACCCCCAGGTTCAACTTTTTTAGAGCCACATCCACTTGTAATATCTAGACAGGGATGTATTTTCTTAGAAACCACTTAAATAATACTTCACCAAAATACTAGGATTTTATCCTATATTTAAACTTATATCTAGGGTTTATACTAAGGTTTTTCAAGTCCTAATTTGTACAAATAACTAAACCATACTTTTATACCAACTATGGCGATCAAACTTTTTTATTTCATAAAACATTCATTACATGGTACAACATTAAATAATACGTAGGGTATTTTGAGGTTTAGTGTCTTGTAAATAATAACATAATACATGAAAATCATAAGAAACATAAACATTCTTATAATAAACTTAAAATAATTCTTCATAGGTTCAACCTAAGTTATTTTTACTAAATATCATATCCTAGGGACATACATTAAAGAATTAGGTGAGCATAAATCCCAGCAAGGGAATAAATAAAGAAGATACTTAACATGTGACCAAGAGGCATATCAATAAGGAATGATCATATGAACATAAGGCATATCATAATAGAAATAACATGAATCATAAAATAGAAATGTGGATATAATATAAAATTTATACATTCACAAGTATATCACCATGGTTTATCACCATGGTGTCATAAATCACAATTTCCATGGTTATTCACCAAGGTATCATAAAACATGTCATCTATATAGATTAATTTTTTACTTAATAAATTGGATCACTATTAGGGAACACCCTTAATATTTATTAATTCACATGAGCCACATTGATCCTAATAAATCATTTCATCAATAACCCAAGGAGTATAAAGAATGATTTTCATATGAAAACATTGAGTACATAAGTTCTTAAAGACTTGAAAATTATATAATTTTTAACCCACAAAAAAGGAAAATGGGTTTCATGCATGAAAATACCCGAATCAATAAATTATGTTGACATATAGATAAATTCCCATGGTTAAGAAAGAGGTTTGGGTATTCACAATATAGTAATATTTCATGAAAATAAAAAATTTAATGAAATGGTTTTGGCTGCATGATGGTATACAACATGGATTATGGAAAAGGCATAATGAGAGAGAATGGATGTTTCCCATTGATAAAACACCAATTTGGGAAATAATGAGAAGATCAAAATTTCATGAAAATAAAGAATCTTTTGACATTAAGAAGACTTACAATAAGGAGGTAATTTAATGAAAAGGAAGAAGAGGAGAATTACCTTACCTTAAAAATTTTCTTCCTAAAAGTCAGGGATGGAACCTTGAGACATTGAGAGAATATTGAAGGGATAGAGAGGTAAAATAACCATAATTTTTTTGGATTTTGAATTTTTAGTGAATATTAATGGGTAAGGGGTGGTATTTTTTACTTGAGGAGGGGTGTATTTTAAAGGATTAAATATTGGATATTTTACTATATAAACTGTCCACTTATGGGTGAAATCAATTAAAACTAAATTTATAAACCATTAAAGAGTGATAGAGTGTTTTTGGATATTAAATTACTTACAAAAACAAACCTAACCTTCCATCCAACTCAATTAATGCACAAAATCCAAAAAATACATTTTATTTCAAAAATCGAATTTTTGGTTTAAAAAGTAAAGTATAAATTTATAAATTAAAATTAATTTTTATAAATTAATTTTTATACTTATTAAATGAAATTTTTATTTAATAATTTTTTTGATAATTTTTTAATCACTTTGACATAATAATGGTGTCATAAAATCACAGTGCTTGTAAAACGACAATTTTCACTTTTTCGTTAACAAATCAACCTTGTCAGAAATTCTCAAAAAATTACCCTAATCTAATTTTTATGCGATGAGTCCAAAAATTAAGTTTATTTCATAAAAATAAGTCTATAAGTATGATAATTTTAAATTTTAAATTTAAATACTTATTTATTAAAATTTTGTAAGTTTATAGAAAAATAAACATTCAGACCATTAATTTTTTTTGACTTCATTAAAATATATTTTCAATTTAAAAAAGAGTTTTATAGGATTATTTCATGAAAATGACTTTTATTTAAAACTTATAAATTCATAATAAAAAATATTTTAAATAGAATATATTTATAATCTCCAAAAATAGTACAATTTTGATTTTATCATTAAATAATCCCGATGATCACTTAAATGCGTTTACGTAACCAAAAAATAATAACGAACAACTATTTTATTGACTAATGGGCATAATGAAAATCAGAAATATTTAAAAAAAAAATTATAAAGTAAAAATTCCCTATAAATACACTATAATTCTTATACTTCATTATTCACTTTGATTCTATTAAGGTTCAGTATAGTTTCCAAAATGAATATTGTACTACTAGATCTCTGTTTCTCTATTATAGAACTATTTGTGGGTGTGATGATTTTAGGGGATCTAGGTGACCCACATTTTTATTTTTTAATTTATTTAACCTCTATTAGTCTTCCCATTATAATATTTAGTATTATATTAGGTATTATTATAGTATTAATGTAACGTTCTTAAATAATGAAATAAAGTGTTGCTGGTTTCTAGTACATGTTTTCTAACCCTTTAATGTTCCTTGTTATACTAGTTAATATCAACACACGATGTTCAATGTTTTTATGAAATTTAAAAGCATTTATATGTGATTATATTATAAAACATAATAAAAATTTATTGAGTGGTAATATATCCATTATTAAAAGAAGAATATTTCTAAGTTTGTTATAGATACATCATCGCACAATGTAAGCAGGACACCAATCAAATAATCACAACACGATGAACCATAAGTGATCATGTTCTACATTATCATCTAACTAGAGAATCAAAAAGCCATGTGGAGAGAAAAACCAACTTCAACATCAAGAATTAACACTTCCATGAGTATATATCATCCACACCATGTCATCACCAAATATTCATCTTTAATATAAGAGGTAATATGGGGATTAATTATATAACTAATCTATAACTTTATTACTATAAGAATCCTTTATAAAGGTGACATTAAATTAGTAATAAATCAATAAAATAGTCTATGATAATGATACAACAACTAGAAATAGTGTACATAATAAGCACATCCTAGCTAACGTCTTCTGCTCCTTCACTATATCCTAGGCTAGGAATCAAAACCATTCCCAATCAAGTTTTCCAATCAATGTATCTAGAATTTTGATAAAATCTGTATTAGTATTCTAACTAAACCCAAAATTGATCTTCATAGTATCATCAATAAATAATAATATATCATTTTCATCATTCCAATAATATCTTGCATCCACTACTCTAAATTATTAGTTGAGTCGAGGTTGCATGCTCCAACACATCAAAATTCTTAAATATGTCTGCAATCTTCAAGAAATCCTTGATTGAATCTCCAGTTCAAATCATATATGAAAATCCAATAAATCATATTCTTCCAGAATAAATATCAATCATCATATAATTATACATATTTCTCCAACCATCTAAAAATTATTCAATGATTAGTATGATGACCTGGCTAAATAGCCAAGCTTTGATAGGACTACTAAAGTTGAATAAGAAATTATTTAAATATCAATCATGCCATAGTAAAGGTAATTATATATGGGGTCATTATTTTAGTGGGATCACTTTCATTAATTTTTTTTGATAAAAAAATATAAATCATGATACTAACCTATAGATATATCATTGTTGTGGATTATGTCACACATCATGATTATCATTTTGAGATATCTTATAGGCATGGATTAAGAAATAATTCTAGATTTTTATCTAAGGTTGAGTAGTGTTATCAAATATAATCAATCTAATTATTTGGATGTGAATATTATAATAATAAATTTCTTTAATTCTAATTTATGGGGATTGGGTGTGAATAACACATTTATGTTAATAAAAAAAGACTTAGCGATATGAGAGAATTGATAAAAAGATAAGTAGATCTATACATTGAAAATAAGTAAAGAGTTTCTTCATTGATGGTCAATATTTATGATCTATGTCTACCTAGTGGATTAATTCTAGAATAATAAAACTATTACTATGTTCCAATAATAAATAAAAAATTTATTTCTTTATCTTGTTTGGACAAGAAAGTATTTTTGTTAATTATCAAGAATAAGAGTTATTTTATATATATGAATGAAATATTGTATAGAAAAGGGAATAAGGTGAATGGTTTATATATTCTAGATATGGATAATCCTATCTATAACATTTAATATAAGGAGTTGGTTGATTATAACACCAATTATCTTTGGAATTATCACCTCGATCATATAAATGAGAAATGCATCAAAAGATTTTATATAGATGGATTGTTGGATTTATTTAATTACAAATCATTTAAAAACCATGAGTCTTTTTTATTAGAAAAAATTACCAAAGCACCTTTCATTAGATAATATGATAGGGCTAGTGAACTATTATATATAATACATAGTGATGCATGTGGACCTATAAGTAATTAAACAAGTAGTGGTCATATATACTTATTTACCTTTAATAATGATTTTAGTTGGTATGGTTACATGTTTCTTATAAAACATAAGTTTTAAACCTTTGAAAAGTCCCAGGGGTTTAATAGTGAAGTACAAAATCAACTGGGAAAAATATCAAGATTATCTAATTAGATCATGGTTGTGGATACTCAAGCTAAGAATTCACTAATCATCTAAGATATTATGTAATTGTTTCATAGACCACTCATCATAGAACTCCACAATGGAATGATGTGTCATAGAGAAATAATAATACCTTATTGGACATGGTTTTATTAATGATGACTTGTGTGACCTTCCTATATCATTTTGATAATATTATCTATAAACCACTATATTCCGACATAACTGTATTCTATCTAAATTAGTCATAAATAAACATATGAGATATAGGATGTGAGGTGTCCCAATTTTTATTTTATGAGTATTTGGGGTTGTGAAGAATATGTATGAACTTGATTCTAACTATGAAAAATGCTTATTTCTTGGTTATCCTAATGAAATTATAAGATATTATTTCTATAATCCTAATATTTTTTTGTGACTTGATATAGAATTTTACTTTATAATGATCATATAAATAGAGGTGTTAGTGAGAGGAAAATTAAACTTAGATAAATTCAAGATCAATAAATATTAATTTTTCCTAATATGGAAAGTGATCCGGTTCTACAAGAGGTTTCAAAACAACAACTAACTTAGGTTAAACAAGAAACTAAAAGGTCTAAAAAGATTAACTAGAAGCCTAATACATATGGATTTATTATAGAAAATTATTATGAATTAATTTTCATATATGATGAATCTAATAACTATAGAGAGTATATTGAGAGTTCAAGTTCTAATAAATGGTTAGAGGCTATAAAATCTAAGATATACTTAAAATACACTAACTAAGTTTGAAACTTAGTGGATGAACCTAAAGGGGTGATACCCATAAAATTCAAGTGGGGTTTCCATAAGAAAACTAACATTAATGGTAGAGTGTCTACCCATAAAGAATGTTTAGTATAAAAATGTTATAAATAAATTTATGGTATTAACTATGATGAAATTTTTTTTATAGCTACAATGATAAATTAAATTCATATATATCTTTTCATAGCTTCTCATTATGATTATGAGATATATAAAATGGTTGTCAAAACCACTTTTGTTAATGGGAATTTAGCTATGGATGTGTATATGATACAACTTGAAGTTTCTGAAGCTTCAAATGATTCTGTTAATGTTTTCAAGATATAATGATATATTTATGGATTAAAGAAAACTCCTTAGAGTTAGAACATCTGGTTTGATGAATTAGTCAAAGGGTTTGGTTTCATCAAGTTCACAAATAATTCTTATATATAAAATTTGGTTAGTGGAAGTATTTTGGTATTTTTTATTTTTTATGTGGATGACATACTACTCCTCAAAAATGACGTTTCAACTTTATATTAAAATGTGGCTGTGAAAGGGCATCTCAATAAAAAACATAGATAGAGAATTCTATATACCAGGTATTAGAATGTATAAAAATAGATAAAAGTGGATTCTTAGACTAAGTTAAAACACATATATTGGTAAATTGTTAAATAGGTTTAACATAGAGAACTCTAAGAAGGGGTATTTACTAGTATTTCATGACATGAATCTTGGTAAGATTCAATATCCTTAAAAAGATTTTAAAATTATGGATATAATTCCTTAAGCATACACCATATGACTTGTCATGAATTCAATGTCATGTAATTGACTCAATGTTTCTTATGCTTTGAACATAACAAGTAGACACCAATTCAATTCTAATGATAATCACTGGATTATTGTGAATAGAATCCTTAAATACTAAGGATATATTCTTGGTATTTATAGGTTATGATAATCTCATTATAAAGAGTTAAACCGATGTTAGTTTTGAAACCGATAAATATGATGTGTGATATCAACTCGGTTTAATGTTTTTCCTTAGTAGTGAAGTTATCAGTTGGTAGAGTGCTAAATAATCTACCATGGAAGGATAGACAATAGAGAAAAAGTACATCATTACATCATATGTTTCAAAGTAATTTGTTTGTGTCAAGAAGTTAATTACTAAACTTGGGGTGGTTTATAGCATTGAGGGTGAAATTGAGCTTTATTATGACAACAATGGAGCCATTTCTTAGGAAAAGTAACCCTAGTCTCCCCAAAGGACCAAACACATTCTTCAAAAATACCATATTATTATAGAATCATTGAGGATGGTTATGTAAAGAACTATTGGATGGATACAAATGAAAATTTAGTGGATCCTTTGAGAAAGACATTAATGAAGCAAAAACATGAGGTTCATGTGAGGTCTTTGGGTATTAGATACATGAAATATTATATGTAATGATTGTTTTTAGTGGGATTTTATAATGGTTTTGTAATAAATAAAATCTTCATTTATCTTTCATTCTTGTTCACTTCACATTTTATATGAATAATAGAATGAAAAAATCCCCTCAAAGTGAAATTCTAAGTTGTCCCTAATCAATGATCATTACAGAGTACTATAGGTTGTGATGATATGTTAATATTAGAATGAGTAGAATATTTATATGATATATAATTGACTTATGTGATAATAATTAGAGACTTGTTATCTATATTTAATCATGGAAGTAGATCACATGGAATTTCATATGGTCATTGATATATTTAAGGGTTCAAACTTAATATGAAACCCCACTACCTGAGGTTGAAAAGATACGTAACATATGAAATTTTATACTTTGATACCCTTATTACACCAATCTTGAGGTTTATCCATTCAAGGGGTGTTTGAGTATGTTTTTGAACTTGTTTCTAGTTGAGCTTAACCAAGATGGGAATTTCCCTATTATATGAAAAGTATACAATTATAAGCCATGTTTTAATTGAACCAAAGAAATGTATGGCCATTCTCAGTTGAGTGATATGTGATGTGCTCAAATACATGGATGAAATAAATTTTATGTATTAATTCAAAATGGCCATTATATTTTAGAGAATCATGAATATATGAGATGAAATGTACTATATTGACATGTTTCATGTCTAGTGGTCACACAATGTCTTGAAAAAATTGATTATATAAGCATGCATATGATGTATAGAGATATATATTGTGGTTAATATATTGATATGAAGATATAAGTGTATTTGATCGAGATCATACGAAACCCCTTTGTATATCTATTAGTAATGAAATTTTGTTAGAGACCTATTTTTCTTATAATTATGAATTTTGAAATTAATAATTCTTGTTAATTCTACAAAACCCCACATGCTCACACATAAGTTCATTGAATTAGGATTGATTTTGGTACAAAGCGTTTGTTTAAATTTTAAGATAGATATTGGTAATCATGTATAAATGAGAGTTGTGAATTTGTGCATAAATTTTGTGAGTATTTAGTTCAAGTGGATGATTGATGAATATTATGCATGAAATTTTAGAATAACGCAATGAAAGTCACCATGATGTAGTTAGTGTATTAATGTGATCTTTTATACCGCGTCTTGGTGCTTATTTGGAATTATATGTGACACCATATGGTTATTTATACCATACTTATTATCATACTTATTCTATATTATTGAAATATTATATGATTATGTAAAGATAAAATATAAATTGTTAAAGTATTTAAAAAATCATATTAATTAATGAGGTGAAATCCAAATAGTTTGGCTATTTTATAACATATAAAATGTTATAAGTATAAGAGGATCATTCATTAAATGGAGGTGTCCTATAAAATATAGATTCATGGATCTAATTTGTAACACTAGAGATCATTATCTATTGGTATAAACTCTCTTTATTTCTCTTCACTCTATTTTTCTTTGAGGAGGATGTGCTAAAAAATTATTATAAAGAAGAGGTACCACCAAAATATTTGTTTTTTCTAATAGTTGGCACATATTTTCAGAAACCAGAGCTCATTGGTTATTGTTGAGGGAACTTGATCAAACTCATTTGAAGTTGAAGTGCCTAGTGGATCATGTAGGCACACTGGGGGGGGGGGGGGGTGGTGAATTAGCGCACACCAGTTTTATCAATTTATTTTCTTTAACTTTTATCCCCTTTTAAATTTGAACCTCTACACCTGTTAGGATGAATATATATTCTCTATAAACAAACAAAATTATAATAAATACAATACAAAAAGTAAATGAATCACATAATACAATATTTTTACAAGGTTCACCCCCTACATAGGTGACTACACCCTTACTGTTTTTGGTATAATCTGAGACACATATTCACCAATATTAAAGTAAAGTGATTACAAATTATCTCCTTAAATGCCCGATAGACAAAATACCATAATACTTGATCACTAATTATTATAATGGGTCATCTCCCAATGGGATATTTAGACTAGAATCCAAAAAAATGTTATTTATACTAACTCCCTCTAGTAGATCGTTCTCCTAAAAAGTTTTGGTTGTTTATACCAACATCCCACCAGTTCTTCAATGGTCTTCCCAAACTCATATGAATAGGTCTTATATTTCCACTAGCTTCTGGTGTAGTGATCTATTATCCTTTTCCTTCTTCAAGTATGAACTCCTTGATCATTTGTAATATCAGTATAGTCATCCTTTATCACCTTAAATTATTATAACTTTTCATCTTTTGACATTGATCGATATTTCCAATACACTAAATGATTGGTTCTAAAAAAATATCTTGCATAAATAAAAAGAGTTATCTCTATTCTATATTTATTATTAAGTTCATAAGAGACTGCACTGGATCCAATTTTATTTCTTTGACTCTCTAGAATATATCTAAATAATTAGAGTTAGGATCTCTCTACTCTTATTTGATATGGGTAGATTTTTCCTTAATATTTTCCATCAAATCAGCAATAAAAACTATATCTTTATATGATAATAATAACTGTAACATCATTTGCTCCTTCACATGATCTTATATTCCATATTTTCCGTTATTATTTCTTATTCATAACTTCTTATAACCACAAAGCAGTTATTATTTAATTTCATTTGTTCATAAAGAAAATGAATTAACTTCTCATTAATTATGGATATTATTTGGAATATAATATCCCAAAATTATTCCTCATCAATGATACATGAATCCTGATATTGATACCATGATTATCTTCATTTAAGGATCTACTTATTTTCATCATCATGATTAATTCTTCATAAATCCTCATTTAAATACCCCAATGACTCAGGTTTTATTCCTCCTGTATGTTCATGTGGTTTATAATAACCTCAAAATTTACATCTCTATAAACTCATGTAGATTCTTCATTTATCTCTAAATAATTTATTATTTCATGTATCATTATTCATGGAATATCCTTATTTATGTTAATGTAAGACCATATGTATGAGTATCACATGCATGGCATGCACATTCTATTTCCTTTGATGAAAATAAACTGGATGTCACTACCTTTGTTTATCTCATTCATCTTTCATGAATTTACGTAACACTACATGAATTATTATTTCTATCACACCCCATGATTTGTAAATGGTAGATGAAAACACAGCATGTTCTTGTTACATATGCATGGAAACTCTTCCAATCACATGAAGATCCTTATACCATGAAAATGTTATGGTAGCTCCTCTCACCATCAGAGCACACTATAACACCTCTTACCATTGCATATCATGGTAAAACCTTCTACCACAAAGGATGATAGTAGAATATTCTACCCTATGGTAGTATATTCTAGTTCTAAGAGTTTTCGGTAACATCTCCTACCATTGTAACTAATAGTAGAACCTTCTACCAATGAGTGGTAGCACCTCCTACCATCGAGAGGTAGCACCTCCCACCATAAAGAGATATTATCTTCTAAATATTCTTCCCTATAATAGTTGAAGAACTATTTTCTAGTGGTATAAAAAGACCTGTTATAATAGTAAAATTGTGATATGTTCTTCTACACCATATCAAGTTACCCTTATGTAGGTATTTTACCCTTATGAAAGCCATGGACCTTACAGTTTACCCTTACTTGAGGTACCAATACCCTTAATCCAGTGTGTTGGATACCCTTACACAATGGGTTACCATTACACAAGCTTCTGTATCATTATGTGAGTATTAGGATACCTTTATACAACCTTCAACTACCCTTATTCAATCTTTCAAATTTATTAGATACCCTTACACAACTACATTTACACTCACTACTTACCCTTATGTGAGCTACCATATTTTTTGGCTACCCTTACACAGCTACTATCACACTCACTGCTTACCATTACATAGGATTCCATATTTGTTGGCTACCCTTATGTAGCCAGAACAACACCCTTATGCAAGTACCCAATCACCCTTACATAAAATTCAGTTACCTTTATGCATGTGAATGTACCTTTAAAAAACATATAAGAATTCAAAACTACCCTTATAGCTCCATATTTACCTTTATGAAAGCTACCACACCCTTACACTAGTTACTCTTATGTAGTAGTTACCTTTAATCTCATGGATACCCTTTTACATGAACAATGTATCATGAATTTCCACTTTGATCTTATAAAAAAATATAAATCTTTTTTCATAGCATTCTATTCAAAACCACTTTATAATATTTAAAGAATATTTGATAGGAATGTAAATACTTCTTGGGATCTCTTCCCCTTTAACAAGATTCTTATCTATCAAAAATATTCTTCAACATATTTAATTCAATATATTGAGGTACATATGTTTTATTGTTATTCTATTTCATCTTTTTGTTTCTTATCTTAGTCAATATTTGAATGAGTTGTGGGTTTTCTTCCACTAATCACGGGAATAATATTTCCCATGAAACCCATCAACATTATGACTATACCATAAAATATTATATGCCTAAAGGTAGTGGTGAAATTTCCCTATACCACACCAAGGTATATAATATTCCTTGGTTTTATTTTTTTCAAATTTTATGATATACCCATATCATAAACTTTTATATAATCCAATATATGTTTTATATACATTAGGAATTGGGAAATATATCTATTATAAGAACCCAGTAGGACCCCCCACTAACTTTTACACATTTAATACTGATGATCATGTTAATGCATGTGTAAATTTTTGGTTTGTGCTAATTTTTAGTGACTGCAACCCAAACCACCAAAAAACATAACCTATACATGAACATGCAAATCCATGATAATTTTACATCATGGATAAAAGACACACACACCATAAAGACTCTAATGATATAACCCAAATTAATATAGGCCTCCCCTACTAGTAATCTATGAGAACTATACATTTATGACCCTATGTGGTATACCCCACAATCATCCCCATCTTAACAGACACAATCATTAAGAAGGTTTCCCTAAATATATATAAATACTCACTCATTAAAGTCCCATTTGACCCATAAAACATCTCACTACCCCCAAATAACCAAAACCCAAAATAAAATGGGAATTAATGATCATAATAAGAAATAAATCAAGCAATAAAAGTATAAAGACCTGTGTTTCTATGGGTTGTGAAATTCAAGAGGAATTTTATTTTTTGATTTTTGAGTAGGTTAATTTTTAGAATTGGGATTTAGATTAATATTATGAGAGTTGGAACACCTCAAGGAGATGTTTTGGATATGGTTAGAGGCCCTAGAGTGGTTTTGGGTGCTTGAGTGAAGGTCAAGAGCTTCATATTGAAGTTTGGGGTTTTGTAAGGGGTTTATCCCTATGAACGATTACCACATAGTTTAGAAAAAAACCATGTGTGTGAATAGGAAAAATCACATGGGGTTGTTTTGGATTGAGGGTAAGACACATGGTTATATAAAACCATGTGCACTACTGATTTTATCTGATAAGATGTCACATGGTTGGCACATAGTTTAATAAATTGTGTGGTTAAACTATTTGAAGGGGTGTGACTTGAGGTAGTAAAAGCCACATGGTCGACACATGATATGTAAAAAAAACATGGTAACCATCCGACTGATTTCATTTTCTTAAAAAGTATTAAATTACAATTTACCATATTAGTTTTAAGTAACCCCTCCCTCTTCCTTCCCTCTTGTGTGACCAAACTAAGGAGGTTATGTACCCTTGATTCCTCCTTCAAATACCATTGTAAATGAGGTGGTTTCTTATATATTCAACAACGATTCAAGATGAGTTCTCTAATCATATTCCCTCTATACTCTATCCACCTATTTATATTCTATTTTTTGGTTCTACAACTTAGGGATTTAGTGATTATTTCCACCGAAGCATGATGAAATTGTTTGATATGATAGTGATTTTTCATGTGATGGATATAAGATGTCATGGGATGATGAATGCATGTTTTATTTCATCATTTAATTTAAGGTATGTTTAAATATTAGTTTTTAGGATTTTTAATAAAATTTAATTAAATTGGTCATCATTTTGGGTGAGTAAATTGGGGTTTTGGTGCATCTTAGGTTTGGGTTCATGTCAGGAGTGAAATACAACCCATTTCTAGAGGCTTTGACAATATAATACAACCTAGTGATTTTTTAGGAAATTATATCATTTAAATTAAATTGAAAAATTAATTATTAATTGTTATAATTAATTATTTTGGACATTATGTCTTGCGATAGAAGATCTGGTGTTGAGATGAGCTTGGATGATCTTGGGTGGTGGTGGTTAGGATTTCTTAAAGGGAATAACTCTGTATGAGGTAGGTGTTACCTTGAACATCTCCCTAAGTTATGCATGTTGTTTATGTAACATGTAATACATAATATCACCACTTTTTATCGATCTAAATTTAATTTAAAAATGAATTGTTTCCATTTAAATTTTGTGAGGAGATCAAAAGTGTCTTGGGATGCGATGGAAAATCAACACTAGTTTGATTCCTCAACCACCAATGGTCAAGATCTTGATCATGAACATGTGAAATTGAGTACATGAAACCTATAGGGGTTTAGATAAACTAAATAAAACATAGTGGCCTTAGTATGGGTGTGTTTAAATTCCTCCTTGTAGTGGAAAGTGTAGGAATAGAATGATTGGCCAAAGTAGGCTATGATGGGATAGTTATGTAACTTATAGAATTTATGATAATTTATTAAAGAGTGGGGTGAGGGTTCCTCCACACCATTATATAAGTACCTGGGTGGGAATACTCTGGGTATGACTTATGTATAGGTTGGGTGTGAGAGGACTGACCTAGGATGACTTGGAAAGTGAGATGGGTGAAATCTATCTGTAGTAATACCAATGTGGCTTCTCCTATGAGGTTTTTGAGGCCATAATGTGATTATAGTAATGTTGAGGGACAACATTACCTACGAGTGACTAGTATAACCCTAAGAGTTGGTATGAGATAACAAATACCATATAGGGTGTCTAGATTTTAATGATATTTGGGGACCTCAGTGAGTGCCCTAGTTTTGTGTTGACCCTAGTGAGGGTTCATGTAAGGGATCATGCATAGTCAATATTAGTTGTCACCATATAACCCAAGGATCAATTAGGATAATCAATCATGGTTGTGGTGATGAGATGGTGAGCTTATATATGGGTTGGGATGCCTGATGTGCATATGTTGTGTGATGGTCCTAGGGAGATAGGATGCCCTCGATGTGTGATGTGACTAATGTTTCCCAGTGGGAAGCATGCACTATTGGAAAGCGGGTGTCACCTTGTGACCAATAGAACTAGGATATTAAATCCACTAGAAGTATGCATGTTGTAATTTTAGCACATAAAAAATAAAACCCATAGAACTTACCTCAACTAATTGTATCATAAGTAGGAAGATTATGAGCCCTACTTATCACATGAATTCAATCCTTTCACACAAATCAAGAGAACTCCCTAACTCACAAGAATTCATGGAAATATAAATATAATAAATATAAGAACATAAATTAAGGAAATAATAAAAGTGATTAATGTTTTTGGGACAATTATTCCTATGTGTATAGTAGAAACACTACCACTACCTTTCCATTATAATTATAAGATACAAGAATTAAAAATATATTAATAAGTATAAGTAATATTTATAAGTAATAAAAATTAATAACTTTTTCTCTTATTGTGTCCACCTCCATATATCTCTACTTATAATTGAGGTACCACTACTTATATAGTAATTATCAGTTAGTCAACTAGTAAAACCCACTCTACTAAAATTATGTTTAACCCAACATGACTGCTACAACTAGAAATACAAAATTGGTAACTCCCTATATCACTAAACTTCTAGACCTTCATCTTTACTGAATATCTAGTCCACTAAGGTTCCATTAAAATATATGAACATATTATGGTTACACAGCCTCCTAGATAGGTTATGCTGATACTATTTATACATCATGTTGAATCCTCCTTATAATGAATGAAATACCAATGAATAAAGTTATATTGAACTGAAATCATACTTAACATCCCAATAATATCTTAATTGAAGAATTTTTTTAGGAAATATTTAAAAACTTTATAATAGTTTATCAAAGAAAAAACTTACTCTTCTTCAATAACATATAGTGTTCTCTATTATCCTTGAATTCACCCAAGTCCCAATGAGTCACAATGCTTCCTTAAACTTTCTTGAACTAAAGCTTTAGTGAACATGTCCACTAAATTTTGGATTTAATCTATCTTATACAAATATATCACTTTATACTCTATCATGTTTATGTTCTTTAGGTTAATATAATTCATATAAGTATAGAAGAATGGATTTTTAGTTAGGTGAATCCCACTCTTATAATCATTAAATAAAACTCCACCCTCATGACTTTTTCTAAGTTCATTAAACAATCACATTAACCAAACCATATAATTTCCTACTTATATTGTAGCTACATACTATACTTTCATTATAATTAAAGTGAAAATAATTTATAGTCATGACATCTAACTAATAATTGTTACTCCATAGGTGAACACAAAAATGGTCATTCTCTTTTGACTGTCTGAATCTCTATAAAAGACTACATCCACAAAGCCATATAATAGATCTTCCTCCCTGAAACATAGATCAATATTTTATGATCCTTTTAATTATTAGATAATATAATTAATTAATTCAAAGTTTTCCCCTCTAGGGTTTAATATAAAGTGACTAAAAAATACCACTACAAATTCAATGTCCAGGAAAGTACAAATCATTTCATACATTAAGCTTCCAACCATTGATTCAAATGAAACTTTATCCATGTATTGAATATTTACTTCTATTAAAGGTGGCTATTACTTGTATAATTTAAAGTTTGTAGTAAGAGGGGTTGATATAGGCTTGAATATAGTCATTAAAAATATTTCAATGACCTTTTAAATATTGTCCTTATGAGCTATCACCAAGGTTTTAGCTCTCCTTTTTCTCTCAATATTCATCCCCAATATTTTATTCACATGTATGAGATCCTTCATTTTGAATATTTTAGAAAAATTACTCATTAAATCATTAATCCGTGTAACCTATAGAACTACCAACAACATATCATCTATATATAAGTGTAATATGATAAATATCCCATTATCCCATTGATTCTGTCAATAATAATGATTTTCATTACAACTTTCAAATCCTTATTATAACATGAATTCATTGAAATTATGATTACATTATCTTAGTTCTTACATTATCCTATATGACATTTATTCAACTTACAAACCATGTTCAGGTTCCCAACTTCCATAAAACCTATAGGCTACTTTATTTACATGTCTTCCTCTAAATCACCATGTTGGAAGACCAATTTTTTATCCATTTGTTCTAAGTTTAGATCTTATGATGCCACCATAATTAGAACTATCTGGATAGTTTCATGTTTAAATACTCATGATAATATTTATTAGAAATCAACTCCTTTTTATTGAAATCCCTTTACCATCAACTGCACCTTAAAATGATTATTTCTATCAACCTCTTCCTTCAAATGGAAAATTCACTAATTCAAAAGTTCTCTTTTATATTTTGATAAGTCATTAAATTCCCAAGTTTTGTTGGATTTCAATGAGGAAATATCTTCATCCATTTATAAATTCCATTGTTCTGAGTCACTGAGTGTCACCACTTCTTCTAGGATTTCAGGTTCCTCTACATCCATTAGAAGTAGAAAGTTAATATCAGACTCAAACCTATGAATTGGTCCTCCAACTATAGTTGTTATCCTTAATTGAGTTGGCTAGTATATGATAATAAAATATACTCTATCTTACAAATTCCTAACTTATAGTAATCCCACTTGATCTTCAACATTTCTAGAAATTTCTAGAATATCTTTTTTTGGTTTCACCTCAAAATTTTTAGTGCTTTCCTGTGAGTTCTCTAGATATTCATCCCTTTTAGTATTCTAAATTAGATCAATTTAGCATTTGATAGTTGATCCTTTACCCAAAAATTACTTATATTCCAAATTTTTGTCCTTACACAGAACCAATTTATTGAAGTGAGCATCTCAACTCTTAATTACCTACCTCTTATCATCATTCCATAGCCAAAAACAAAAATTCTCATCACTGTAACCAATGAAAACCACACTTTATATTTTAACTTGGGATCATTTTGAACCCTAGTGTCAAAATTCACATATTCCAATATTCCAAATATTTTAATATGGCCACTTCTAGTCACTTATAAGACCATAGATCCTTCTAAAGTTCCCACCAAACCACTATTTCTAGACTCCTATTGACAAGGTATGCCGGTATGCTGATTTAATCCACCCAAATTACTTTGGAAATTATGAAGTGTTTATACATTCTTCGAGCCTTATCAGTCAATGTATGATTCATTCTTTCAGACACACTATTCTACTATGGTGTTTCAATCACTATATTCTAATGTCGTATCAACTTCTTCTAGAAAAAGCTCTAGAAGTTGTGTTTGGTGTATTCAACACTATTTTCAAATTAAAGACATTTCAACTTGAAACTTTATTCCCCTTAAACCATGGATTTCCATTGAATGAAAGCCTAAAAAATCATACTTATGTTTCAAAAAGTAAAAACAAACTTTTATAATAGCATCATCAATAAAAGTTGAAAATTACAGGCCCCTCCAAGGGATTTAATAGGGGAAGATTCCAAAACATTAGAGTAAACCTGTTCAAATTTCTAAGCTTTGAGTTTTTTTCTATATAGATTAAATGACACCCTTATCTGTAACCCAAAAACACAATTTTCACACCTTTCAATTTCCATGTGGGAATGCTTAAGTATGACTTTATCCATTAGAAATTTCATATTATTCTCACTCAGATAACCAATTATATAATACCAAACCTATAAATCTTCTGATGTTATTGTAATCGAATATATGGTTTCATTCAAATACAATATACCATTTTTTAGTTCTCTTGAAACCACCATGGATCCTTGAGTAACTTTATAGACTCCATTTGAAAAGATAATTCCATAAATGTTCTCATCAATCTATCTAATAGAAATAATATTTTTCCATAGCCCTAGGATATACCTAACTCCTTTGAGTGTCAAGAACCCCCCATTTAGGGAAGAGGTACAAGATTAGATTTTTCATCTAAATATCTTGGAAGAAGTCTGTAGACTGGGATGTGATGAGGATTTAGGATAGTAGTAGAGCCTCTTTATACTTTTTTTTTAATTTGTATATGTGGTCGATTCAGTGGGTGACCAGTCATGGTGTATGATTGTATGCTTACACATTTCATTTTGATATAACATGATTATTTTTTATTAATTTTGTGTGCTCTAGTTATTTTTCATAGATATTGTTTAGATATTTTTCCACTTATTTTACTCTGATATGAAGAAATAATTTCCCCATGGTATTACCCTGTACCATTGTTTCTAGTTGGAAATCCATGACATATAGATAAACACACCTGAGGTCACATAACACCCCTGGTCAGAATACTAGTATGCGGTCTGGGGTGGTGGGTTATTAAAAATTACCATCAAAGAATCTTTTTTATTTGTACTACTATTTGGGGATATGGTAGATAAGGATTAGGGTTATGTTGGAGCTTATGTTTTAACTTGACCAGTGTGTTTAGAATACCTTTTTTGATGTAAATTCCAAGTTAATAGGGATATGAGATTGTTGTTTCATAGAGGGGAGTATGCATGAAGCTGAGTTTTATATAATGTAATTATGCTCAGAGTCATCCTACACTGGATGAAACAGATATAGTCAATCTCGAGTGTCATGTTAGGACCCCAAGATCGATAATAGTTATTATTATTTCATTTCTATGTTTCATTTATTTATTCCAAGCATATCACTTATGCATAAAATGTAGTATTGGTTATATTAGGTACATTGTTGGTTGTTCCCTACTGAGTTTTACTCACACCTTGATTGGGCATCCATGACACTAAGGTACCTGAGAAGACCTCATTGTCAGTAGGTTTAGGTAGGTTAGAGGTATAGTATTGGATAGTTGGATTGGATAGCTTGGAAAAAGTATATAGGTTAAGATATGATGAGGCTCAAGGATGGTACCAGAGTCCCCCTTTTTTTATATATTTTGTATATGTGGATGGCCTAGTGCAAATGCAAACCAGACGGCCTACAAAAACAAGCTCTACAAGGAGGATGAGAAAGGAGCTTTCACCACCGCAAAAGCTAAATGGATTGCAAGAATGAGAGGGTATGACACCTACCATCGGGACAAGCCTATACATGCATGAGAATGCTTATCCGAACAGCCATACAAAAGTGGAGAGTTGATTTCATGATGAAGATGCTGGGGAGGAGCAGTTCTAAGTAGTTAGTTTGGGTTGTATGTAATGTTTGAAGCCTACGAGCAAATGAATTCCTCTAAGGCCTACGAGCCATGTAACACCTATGAGCCTTGTAAGGGTTCCACCTCACCCCTTGAAAGGTGGATTATCAAAATCAATAAAAAATGAAGGCCTTCGGGCCATTGGAGGATATTTCATTTTGATATAGCATGATTCTTATTTATTAATTATGAATACTATGGTTATTTGGTATGGAACTAATTTGGATATTTTCCTACCATTTTTTTACTCTGATATGTGGGTATAATCTCCCCATGGTAAAACCCTAGACCCTCACTACTAGTCGATAGCCTCTGACATACAGGGTGGCACACTTGAGATCATGTAGATCTCTTAGTTTGAACATTTTTGAGTGGTTTGAGGTAGAGGGGAATTACAAAGTGGTATAAAATCATCTTTTTATTTATCTTACTATTTAGGGATATGGTAGATGAAGGTTCTAGGAATAGAATAAGCACTAATGGGAGAATTTATAACTCATATTTTTATCATAATTAATAAATAATCTGAGATGTACATTGATAAAAAATGTTATGACAAATTGAATTGAATCAAATATTAATTTACATGAGAATACTAGAACCAAATATAGGATCATCACATAATGATTTATAATTAATTTAAGCAGTTAAATAATTACCTCATGATGAATTCTTTCTATGTTGATTAATCTAACAAATTATATACATCATACCATTGTTGCATCATACGAATCAAGTGTAGATTCTCTCTATCATTGATCCACACATGCACTATAAACCTATGATCAATACCATAGGAATATATAAGTTCTAGAATGAAAGATACTAACATTTACACCATTCTTCTATGATCACCTTGAGAATCACTTCAGAGAAGGAATCTATTTGATCTCTCTAGAATCAAGAGGGGTGGTGGAGGAGGATCGCTCTCTGTTCTTAAGAGATTTCTTGAAGTGGATCTATCTAGGGATTGATAGGATCCTCTAAATTCACTATGTACACCTGAAATATGGATAGTCTTTCAGTTGGAAGTAATATAATTGGGTTTAAATAGTACTAGGGCTAGAAAATGATAATTTCACATGCACCCTTATTATTTACTTAATCCCCATGAAACCCCTTATCTACAACAATAACAACAACAACAACAACAACAACAACAACAACAACAACAACAACAACAACAAAAACAACAACAACAACAACAAAACAACAACAAAAATATTTTTACAACTATTTCTTGACACATGCAAAACTAGTGAATTAATTAAATATTATTTCTTGAATAAATTGTTCAAAAAAATTTATTCAGATAATATTTAATATATATTATTTCTCACCAGACCTTTAAAATTGGCCTGCCTTTCCTCAATAATTTTCATCGATCCTTGAATAATGTCTATTTATTTAATAAATAAATACCAATTCATTATTCACTAATAAATAAATAAATATTACATTCACTAAATAATAAATAAAAATTTATTAAATATTCTTCTCATAAAATATTCTTTCGAATAACTAGTGACTGAATATATGCGATCAAGATAATCGTCAATAATTATTAAACCACACATGAGAATAATATTTATTCAAAATTTTAAATAATAAATAATAATATTATTCAATAGAGGTTTTGGATACACTTAATGTGTGACCCCTCTAGACCTCATTCTCAGTGACATTAGGCGGAGCCTCCCAAAGTCCAAAGTTAACATCTAGCAACATACCAAGATACTCATAGAGAAAGAAGTTAATGTCACAATGAAATACATCCTTATATGAATGCTTACTATATAATATAATAAATTTATCATAATATATTTAATAAAGTAGGTTTCATGTCGGTGTCATCGACCTATGTGCTCAATGTCTCTTTCTTTGACATTCTAAAAATGGACCTACCAACAAAACACTATAGGCATGGATTTATTTAGTCTATTTAATTACCATCAAAGATCCTCAGATATAAACTTATGTTAAATTATATAAGATATAAATATTTTCTCTCATTATTCATTAATTCAATATTACTCGCGATGCACCCAACGTATCTTACTTTTCCATGAACACATGTCGTCACAGTTTTTTTTCAATACATCAAAGTACATGATTAATGATATTCATTAATAATAATATTAAATACAGAGGATAAATAAAAATATCTATAGATAATAATATCCAATAACACATATAAATATAAATTTCTTACTGGTGAGTTATACTCTCATAATCTTCTGCTTTGGAAATATAATAACCCAAGTTTTTTCTCCTTAAATAAATAATGTGTTCTATGGTTTCTCCACATGCAACACAAAAAATAAAAACAATATAGTCTGTTGTAAGGTATCAATAGGTATAAATAGTGATAACATAATTATGAAATATATACAAATGAACACACACACACACACACACACACATATATATAAGAACAAAAAAAAATCTCCTTAAACATAGAACTCAATTAGTATAGATAAGCAACTAATAAAATATATTTTTATTCTTAAAATGTATTTTATAAAATGGATATTTTTTTAATTTTTATATATTTATTATTAACACTTATTTTAGAAGAATAGTTAATATACTAAAAAACGATTCCATTTAAAAACAGTTTTCATGATATTTCATGATTTTATTTTAAAGTTAAATATATCAATTTAAGGAAGTGAATTTGAAAAAATTAAGTCTATTTTTGGATTTATCATGGTCATATTAGCATAATATGATTTTTTAATTTTTCTAAAATAATTAATTTTTATATGAATAGTGAAAAGTACCATTTTTGAAAATACTATAGATTTTGTAACATCAATTAAATATAAGCATAACCTAAAACTTAGGATACCTTTTTATTGACAAAATATATGTCTTTTAAGTAAAAATATATATTTTAAAATATAATTTTTTAATTACAAACCTATATTTAATATTTTAAAACATAAGAAATTTTTTATCAAAAAATATTTTAAATACATTATACATTTGTATTTTAAAATTAGTTTTCTAAATTGAATTAAATGAAATTGATTTTAAATTTAAAATAAATGGGTAAAAATTATCTAATATGAGCCAATTTATTTTTAGGCATAAATATTAAGTTAATTTGGGTAAATATTAGTCACCCTAGTAAAAAAATTATTTGTCAAAGAGTGATTATTTTCTAAATATTGTGTATATTTAAAATTAAATGAATAAATTTTAAAATAAAACTATAATATTATGTTTAGAAATATATAAAAATTAATTAAAACTTATTTAATGGGTAATCAATTTTAAATAATACTAAGAAAACTTAATGATTAAAACAATAATTTTTATAGAAAAAACAATTTTTAAACACATTATATGTTTTTATTTAAAAGTTAATTTTATACTATTTAGAAATTTAATTAAGTTAAATGGTGGAAAAATTTGGATTCATCATGTCAAAATTTGGTAATAAGTGTTTACTTATTTTTATAGTAATAAAATAATTGATATGATTAATATTTAATTAAGAGTAATACATGTTTAAATGACTAATATAAGGTGGCTAGAATTTTCCTAAATTAACATGAAATTTATACCATCTAGAAAAAAAATTTATTCAATATATTCTTACCTACAATTCTTACCAACCTTCCCTCCCCTAAATCATGTAACTTTCAAGCCTTTATATTCTTACCCCTTACTTACCAGTCTTTTCCATGGAAAAGTCTATCTTTTTCACCTATAAAAGGGGGATCACTTACACCCCTTCAATAATCCACTGATATTTCAAAATTTAAATAAAACCCTAAATTTTTTTCCTCTCCTTTAATTCTTTTACACGACTTTGTTCCCCTTTTCACCATAAATTATTCAAATTCCCTTAAATTTATGGCCTTTATCAAGAGGAAATTCAAGGTCTCAATGTATATATCACATCTTTCTTAAAGTTTCTTTATTATTATTTAATTTATAAAACAAAAATAACCATATTATAATAATTAAATCATAATAATTATAGTGTTGATATTTTATTATAAAAATGGTACAACCATTATTTATTCTTTTTTATCCACTAAGAAAAAAAAAGAATCATCGTTAGTGCCTTTGCACAGATTACCACCTCTACAAAGTGACACTTTTGGTTTTTCATAACCACCTCTAATGAATATAAATATTATATATAAAATTTATTTGTTTCTTGAATGATCACCTACTATCCACCTCCACCCCTTATTCTTTGAGTAATGAAAATACTAATCATGCATTGCACAAACTACTGCAACTATAAAGAATTGTTTTTTATTTTTCTTTATTTATCCAAAAATCATAAAATATGGTTTAACATAATAAAAAAATTAAAATAATATCATTATAATGATATTATTTCAAAATAAAAACCTCCTTAACCATATTTACCAATCAAGTTAAATCATGTTCAAGATTGGGTCGCTTTGAACACCTAATTGAATAATGCTATAAAATTATATCATATATGATTATGAAAGCTTACGTTTTGGTATAACATGACATAAATATTTCAATAATGATTTTTTGGGTTATATAATGGATATATTAATATTTAACATACTAATTAATAAAACACCCTTTGTAGGTTGAAAATCACTGAAAAAATATTAATTGTCGATTTAATCTTTGAGGATAAATACTAAAGTACTCATCAAAATGAAATTTTAACTACATAGATAATTATAATTCATAAATTAAATTAAAATTAATTAAATTTTAATTATTAAATTTGGAAGAAGAAAACACTGAAATTTCTCCTATGACACTACTACAAACGGTTAAAACTGTAAACACTCGATGTGAGAAAATATAAAAAAATTAACTAATATAAAAATAGATAATTATTATAAATGACAAATTATAAATTGTTTTAGCTATGAATATGATTATAAAATATTATATTAATATAGTTATTTTTGTTTTATAGGATTTTTTATCACCTTAAACTAAGTGGGGAAACAAGGTAAGGGTTTTATTGTCTCAAATTTGAATCACGTGAGATATGTTTATGCTATACAAAATTTTTGATTTTTGATGTTGTAAATACTACCCAATTTTTATTTTGTATCATGATTTAATTATATTTAATTATTTACAATGTTTTGTTCCATGTTAATTATATCTTGGGGTTTTGATTAAGAAAATTAAAAGTTTATAAGGGTTTTTTGTCTCAACTTCTCTTCATTAAAACATGTTTTAATGTTTTACACTATTTTCTTATTTATATGTTGAATATAATACCCAAGAATGTATTTTGGAATAATATGTGATTTAATACCTGATATTTACAAAACCATATAATTTTAAAGCTTCCAATTACTTTTTATTCAAAAATTACTAAATCTGTAAGGGGTTTTCATGACTCAATTCTCTTCCTTGGGTTATAATCAATCATATTTGTATATTATCTTTCATGATTGATATATTCTATCCTATTAAATTTTAGATTTATTACACCGTTTTTTATATGTAATCATTTTTCACACCAAATAATTCTTCCTCAATGATTTTAATGTTTTATTAAAATTAATTTTTGTTAAGAATAATTCCCATTACTTTTATTTGATTTTTCTTCTATGTCTTTATTTATACTTCCCAACAATGTTATCCTTTACCTAGAGAAAACTCAAAATATTTTTATCTAGAATGATAATTTTGTTCCCATTATTTCATTTTAAGTTAAAATTTTCTTTATAATTTTCAACTATTCATGTTTTCAAAATGTTCAAAAGGTTTTTTATCCTTTAAAAACAAAAAGTTTCATCATCCACTCAACATTTTCTTTTGAAAACTTCATGTCTTTTTATGTATCAATTATTAAAAAATTATTTTAAAATTAAACATTTCCATAGTATTTTAACTTCTATTTTTAACCCTTTATTATTTTCAAGGAACTTTTTTAGGAACTATTTATATTAAGGTTTTAAAAAGTCTTCGATTTACCTTCATAAAAATATATTTGGAAGTAATTTGTACATCGATGTTATAAATTTTTTATGATATATTTTGTATTTTAATATCTATTTACCTTACATGGTTTTTATTTTATGAATTTATTTTTTTATCACCCTATATATGATGTTATGATATGATTAATTTTAGAAAATGATATTTTTGATATCTTATGATCATTTAAGTTTATTTTATTTGATATTTTTGGAAATTTTAAGAAACATGTTATTTTTTCCATAATTTTTTAAGATATGATATTGATTGATTTTAAGAGACATATATATGTATTAATGATGATGGGTGGGGGTCCTATATCTTCCTATAATTTATTGATTTAATTATTTATATCATGAGATAGTTAGGCATGGAAATAATGAGTTTGTTCACATAGGCGTGTGCATGATGGGTTTACTCACATTTTTAGGCATGAACATAATGAGTTTATTCATATAGGAATGAGAATAATGGATTTTCTCACCCATGTTTTACTATTATATGGTTGTACCAAATTTACAATTTTTTCATCAAGTTATGTTAAATTTTTATCATGCATTTCATTTCCATGAAATACCATGTTTTCAAGATTATGTATTAATTTTAAAATTATTACACACTTTTATGTCATACTCTCATGTTATATGACTATTGAGATATGTTTTGAGCTAGGTAACATCTTTATGCTTCCTTAATGATCTTTTTATGATCTTATATTACTCTAGAATGTTTTATAATTATCATCTAAGGTTCTTTTATGATATTTATGTCTCCCCCTTGTTTTCATTCAAGTCATGATATGTTTTCCCTTAATAATAATATGAGATCATCAATTTATTATTTTACCAATACCCTGGTTATTAAGATGATTATATCATGTCAGATATGTAGTAAAGGGTCCTTAGAAGCATGGTTATGGAGAAATTTTTACAAGTGTAGTAAATTAAGATATTTATGTAGCTAATCTTCAAGACACTAAATCTCTTGGTCTTTGGGTTGTGAGAATTTTTATGAGATGTATTATTTAAATAATGTGATTAATGTATTATTTTTATCATGTTTATATTGGGTCACTATAGTTTCTATCTATATCACATCGATATTTTAATACATATATTTCTCATCAAATAATTTTTTTTCGATAACTTGTGATACACGCAACCCCGAGTCTAAATAAACCGTAATATAGTATACCATTATAACATATTAATTAAGTTATATGGTATTAATATCAATTAGTAAATTATAAAAAAATTATGAATAAAATAAATTAATTAGTTATCAATTGATTATAAATGAAAATAAAAATCATTTTAAAGTAAAAGAGATATTTTTATGAAAAACTGTTTTTATGCACACAATGTGTTTTTATCATAATAAATTATATTGATCAGTATTGGTGACTTATTTTAATAAAATTTATATACATAAAATATTTTTTTAACTTTCATCTAATATTTTTGTAGACATGGGATAATAATAAATCCGGTTTTGTGCTAAAAATGTATTATTATAAAAAAACGGGTTTCATCGTGTTTTTTCTCACTTATTTTAAAATTAATTTATTCTAATTATATAAATTTAATTTTAAAAAATAGATTCCAAATTTGTAATCAGAAGTTTAAAATTTGGTAGAAATTTCCCTTTTATTTTTAGGAATTATGAATAGTAATCGTTGTTAAATTTTGTCAGCATGGTAAGGGTAAAATAGGTAAAATTAGGTTAAAACCTTAGGATAAGGCTTTAAAATTTATCTAACACTTTAATTTATCATATTTTATGAGTTTATTTTTTAAATTTCCATCCAATTCTTGAATATATGGTCATCAGTTCCATATTTCTTTGATTATGACCTTTATATTAATTTAGGGGAAAAAAATACAAAATGTCACTCTCTTACTTTTAAATATATCTTATGTTTTCACATAGGGAAAAAATAATGTTGTGAATGAATATTATTGGTTATATTTAGATTAATTAAATTATTTTCATATTGGTAATTTGTTTATATTTTTTAGAAATTATATAATTACCTTAAATGCTTACACAACACCAACATAATATTTCTTTTATTAATAGAAAATTATAATAAATGATTTTAAAAATATTAAAAGTAAAATAATTTGAGTGATTTATTATGTTCCAAGAATTTTTTTGATAAATATAACATATTAGTGATGTTTAAAATTATTATATTCAAATTAAATTATTTTATTAGTGTTTTTAAAGGAAAATTAAATGAATAGTTACAAAAATTGAAATTAATTATATTTTATAATGAAAAATATTTTATTAAATGATTTAAAATTTTTAAAAATATTAAATTCGACCAGGTGGATTTAATATTGTTAGAAATATAAAAAATGGTACATTTACAAGTCACTTGTAAAATTATTGTAACATTTTAACCCTTTAATAATGAAATAGTCGTTACTGTGGTTAAGGTAAAAAATGGTTAATGAAGGGGTGAATAAAATAGACGAGGTTTAAAATGAAACCAAAAACCTATATAAATTTTATTGTATGATATTAGTTTTACCCTATAACCTTTTTAATTAATTTAATATCCATTTGGAAGAATTTTTCTTAAGAATTAATTTATTATATTTTAATATTTTAAGAAATCCCATGTGTATCCTCTCCCTCCCTTATAAAAGGAAACCCCTGATTTATATTATTTACATAACTTTGATCCTTATAGATCAAAAAACCATTCCCATTTATTTTATAAAATTTACTATACACTAATTATAGGTTATTTGTTTCCTAAAATACCATTCCAATAGTCCTTAATTAATGATCTAAAGGAGGTCAACCGAAAGAGTGGTAATCATCTTATCCAACCTCTTTCAATTTATTTATTCTTATAATTACAATAATTCTATGGTATTTATAATAAAATAATAAATTAAGTATCCTCAATATACTAAAATTTTATTATTAATATTTTATCACAATTATCCACCCTCTTTCCCACCAAATGGGAAGTGCAAGTATTATTCGTGCATACGTACGACTTACCTTCTCCACATAGAGATACAATTCATTTTCCATCACCATATTTCATGTATGGTTATTATAATGGGTTTAAAATTTATATATTATATTTAGGAAATATTTATAATTCTTAAATTATAATTTCACATCTACCATCTTACCTTCCAATCTATTGTAAAGTGATAACATCGCTTGTGCGTATGTGTGGATTACCTCCTCCACAAAGCAATGCGATTTATTTTCCATTTTCATTTTAATTAGATGGTAATAAGGATGAATTTAATTAATATATATGATTTATATTATATAATATGTATTTTTAAAGGTGAATTATTATTTAACTTTCTTTTGTTCCATCCATCGAAAAGTGAAAACAACGTTCATGCGTATGTATGACCTACCGTTTCCATGATTAGTGTATTTCATTTTTCTATATCTACCTTTTATAGATGAATATATATATAATGAATATATATTATATATATATTATTATTAAAATTATATATATGCAGAAACCATGATCAAATTACAAGGACCTAGACTTTAGAACCGAAACTTGCATGAAAAACGAAGCAGTTATCATCCAGAATAGTGATTTTAATAAAAAATTATTAATAAAATGATGATAAGATGTTATAAGTAAATAATAAATAGTATGATATATATATAAATATGGTTCTTTAATACATGTATAATAAATCTATATTTATTATATACGAGGTTCCAACATGTATTAAGAAAGACAAGACTTGAGGTAAGAGATTTATGTTCCAATCCAATTTTAACTGGGATTATTTATGCTTGAATTTACATTGATGAAATTATATAATGATTATATAATAAATAACTTTAATTTTTATTATTCTTTATTTAATTATAAATAATATATATTTTCCCTTCATTTTCATCACTTTAAGTACTCAATAGTTTGAAAGAACATTTTTAAGGAAAACCTACTATATTTTTCTCTTTGGTCAAAAATCCATTATCTTACATATCCATGTTTTCTAAAATTGTTTTAAAGAATGTTATTAATATTATACTATTATTGTTTAAATTAATTTTCATCCATTATTTAATTTTTATAAAATGGTTTAAAAGGAATATTATTTTTTTCCCAAACAAAGAACTTTTTTATTTTTTTACAAAAGTGTGAAAGTAATGTTTTCTTTTATCTTATACGAAATCAATGGAATTTCCCACCATAATGAACATGAAATTATTTAAAGTATAATTTAAAATTTTTAAGCTTTATTTTCAAATAAAATGTTTTTATTAAAAATTAGGAAATTTTTAGATTTTAAATAAGTGATTTCTAAGATAAAAGTGTATTTTACTCAGGAAATATTCCAATGATTATTTTAAAGAAATTTTCATCAATGATAACATAATTTGATGTTAATTATGTTTTTTAGGATACTATATAATGATACCACCCTTATTATTTATCTGTATGATTTATGATTATGATGATGATATGTTTAAAAAATCCATTTATTTTCTAAGGGTTATGCTATGATGAGATTATGAAATGTTTATAAAACCTATTTTCATAACACAGGTTATTATATGATGATATATTGAAATTTTTATGATATTATGGAACATATATGTATGTTTATCATTATTTTATGGGTGGTTCTAAAATTATATAGCTCTCTTATTTATTGTTAAAGTTTTATATACCATGAGACAATTATGGGAAACAAGTTTATGTACTTGATATACTATGGGAAACAATTCGATGTACTTGATCTACTATGAGAAACAAGTATATGTGTTTGATCTACTATGGGAAACAAGTTGTTTTAATTGATCCACTATAAGAAATAGGAAATGATTCCCAACTCACTATGATTTAATGGTCTCAATAGTTAATATTGACTTATGAAATGGTTTCTATACCCATGATGGTGCCACACTTTTATGACATGAAATTATGGTTCACAATTTATTTATGAAGACTTATAACTCTTATGATTCATGTATTTTTAAAAGATAATGATTTATTCCACGAATCCTATTTATGATATTTGATATATTAGGTATTAACTTTGTAAGTCATGGTCATGATCTCATATCCTTATTCTTATCTTATGATTTCATATGATCATCGATTGATATATCCCATTTTTATATTTATTGAGCTTCTAATCTCACCCTTTATTATGTTTCCTTTCCCCAGGTTATGAAGGAAGGTTTTAAGTAAGATATGTAAAGAAGGGTAAAAAGTGGGAATAAAATTATGGGAGATGATAGAGAATGTATCTAAATAATATTTTTATGTATCTATTCTCTAAATAAACTAAACCTTCATGGTTCTGGTGTGGATTTTAATTTTATATATGGAATATTCATATAAAATGATGTAATATTTATGTATAAAATTCCAATCCTTTATAGTTGGTATCTGAAAGTGGTTTATTTAATCATTAAAGATTGGGATTAGAGAACTTTTGTGAAAAACCTAGGGATAAGTCTAAGTATATAATAACATACTAATGTTTTAGAAATACCAAGTATAACCTAGGTTAAACCTAATTTTTCATAGATTGAGAAGAAGGTATCATGATTTGGACATCTTATAAATTATATTTCTTGATTATATGATAGTTCATTCTGATTATCATAGCTTGATGCTTACACTTTGTTTTTTGGTTTTAGTCAATGGATGGAACCAGAAGATATTATGGTATCAATGAATGTGATGAAAAATGAAACGATTTTCCACCTTAGAAACTAAATTCTATGTGATATGGAATATATAATTTTATTTCTATACACACAAAACTTTCTTAGGACATGAATCATGATAAGATTCCAAATGATCAAAGGAGGGAACAAGAGACTATTGAATATTTTATGAGAAAAAATCCACCTTATTTTACGGGGTCTTTTGATCCACTAATGGTTGAGATTTGTATCAACATCATCGATAAAATATTTTATTTTCACTAGTGATCAGAACATGAAAAGGTTATCCTAACCGTTTATCATTTAGAAGGAAAATAATATCAATGGTGGAATCTTATTAAGAATACAAGTCAAGAAGAAAAATTGACTCCATGTAATGTGATGAGTTTAATATGGTATTTTTTAGTAAGTAATTTACTCATATTTTATGTAAAAATATGAAAAAATAATTCATTGATCTTAAGAAAAAAGAGGATGAATCCATTGGTACTTATGAGGAAAATTTTATAAGACTTTCAAGGTATGGTTCTAGTTTAATCATTAACCCTGAAATAAAAATTTATCAATTCTTTAGTGGCTTAGAACCAAGTCTCCAAAGGGATTTAACTATAAGATACTTTAGTATATATGTATAAATCATTAAATTTGAACTGAAGGTATAAATAGAAATTATAGATTCCCACCATTATCATGGTTTTGAAAAGAAAAGGAAGATGAAGTCTCATGAAAACATGAATAAATCACCTGGCGGAAAGAAATTACAGCCATCTAAATGCCAAAAATGTGGGAAGAAACATCGAGTAAACTAATTAAATGGAATTAGGATGTTCGTTAAATGTGTAAAAGGTGGATAATAAATCCCATTAATGTTGAAAAGAAATAAATATGATGGTTTATTTAATAGAAGAAAAGAAGATTCCAACTAATACACCACCCATACTCCAATGCTTCAAATATAAAGAGTATGGAAATTATACCAAATAGTGAAAAAATATGAAGGTATTTTATGATGATAGATATATAAAACCTCTTAATCCAAAGGATAAAGGGAAATCTCATACGACCACAACTGTCAAAATGGGTAATGAGAATGACATGGTGAAATGTACACTTTTCATCCACTCTAGAACAACTAATGTATTATTTTTTTCTATCTCTACCCACTCTTTTATATCTAAGGAGTTTACCGAGAGTACCAAGTTACCACCACAATGATTAAATGTTGAGTTATTGGTGAAAAATACTAATGGTATGATGGTCGCATCTCAAGTCTATAGTTCCTCTATGATTGAAGTTTTTGGGAAAGTGATTCCTTCAAATCATATGATTCCTCATTTATTTGAATTTTATGTGATTCTAGGTATGTATTATCTTTATTTATATGTATCTCATATTAATTTTCATGGTGTGGAAGTCAAATTTCATATTCCTAATGAAACTATGATCATTTATCAGTGCGAGGATGAATATAAACTTCCAATGGAAATTAATTCTAACTTGTGGGTCTTTATTATTATCCATGAAGTATATATATCTTAGATTTTTGGGAAGAAAATAAAAATTGAGGATATACCAATTTTATAAAAGTTTTATAATATATTTCCAGAATAATTTCTTAGTCTACGTATGAATCATGTAGTTGAGTTTTCAATATAACTTATACATAACGCTACACCTATTTCAAAAAATACTTATATAATGGCACTAATTTAGTTATAATAATTGAAGAAGTAATTATAAGATAATATTGATAAGGTATTTATATTACCTAGTGTGTCACCATGGGGTGCACCCATTCTCTTTATTAATAAGAAAGATGGGTCAATGTGTCTGCACTGATTATTGAAAACTTAACAAGATCACTATAAAGAACAAGTATCCTTTACCCCACATCGATGATTTATTTGATTAATTATGAGGAGATAAATAATTTTATAAGATTTAACTTTATTCTAGATATCATCAATTGAGGGTTAAGGCAGAGGATATATAGTGACCTGGATTTTTCTTATATTACTATTACACCATTTTAAGGATAAAAAACATAATAGTTATATATTCAAGAATCAAAAGGTTTAGTATCTTGGGAAAATTAGAACCACACATCACTTTTACATAATATTACTTAAACATTTATTTAGACACTTATTCTTTATCGTTATAAAATCTCACATTCTCCTTATTACATGTAGTCACCTGAGGATATACATCAAAGAAAGAGGTGAGCTAAAGCCTATTAAGAGGATGAATAAGGGACATGAATCAATATAAAATGGGTCAGAATAATAATAATCATCATATCATAATAATTATATCATCATAAGAATAATTATGGAAACATTTGATAAAGGAATGGAATGTGGTAATGTATAAAAATGAAACATCATGTCATAGTGGTCAAATACCACACATAGTTGTGAATAAAGCTAGCATCATGTTCATGCATAATATATGTGCATCATAATAAAATCATCTTTTTAAATAAAGATAACATCATGTTCATGAATAATACACATTATCTCATGATATATATCACATTAACCAATGCATTATAGGGATATATAATTCTGGGATCACCTATCACATCATAATATTTACATAATCATGCATGCCATAAAAAATATATAACAAACGTAATCATGAAATAACCTTGTAAAGGAATGAGTTTTATAAGAATTTCATAAATAATACATTCATGAATAAACTATATGGTTCCCTATTAAAAAAGGTATATCATACTTTGGAATAAATGATCATTTTTCTTTGGATATAAAATAACACATGAAGAGTCAAAATTTTTTTTAGAAAGATAATTATTTTTGGAAAATCATTATATTTGGATAAAAAATAAAGGTAGAAAAAATATATATCCCCAAAATATAATGGAAGTATAATGAAATTATATTTAAGGAACATTAGAGGAATATCCATACTTTAATTGATGTGAAATATGAAAAACCCAAAGAAAGGGAGTTGGGATTGAGAATCCCCTTACCTTAAATCCCATTTTATTTTGTCACTTTTCTGCATCCTTAATAATAAAATTAAGATTAATAACACATATTTATGAATTTAATTATTTTAATTTATTCCACAATTTATCAATTACAATTTTTGGATTCTATTTTATAACACTCTTTGTTAAACGTGAATTGTTTTGATATCATGTTTTCATTAAATTTTCCCGTTTTATTTCAATTTCACTATTTTCTTTCAATGTCATTTATACATAAGTATAATTAATTTCATAATATTAGAATAAATTTAATTAAATATTTATATATTATATATAATTCATACTATGCATCCATGAAGGTGGTTATAATCACTGACTTGGAAATGTCTCCATATGTGGTTAACCGACCATTGGTGGGACATTGTTGAAAGAGTGAGAAAAGAATTTTGAAATTTATATATATGGTATATATGATAATTAAAGTAGGTTAAAACCATTAATATAATTTTAAATTACTAACAAATTAATACTATAAGGTTTTTTAAAGGGGTTGGTGAAAAAATAAAGAGAAGAATAAAAAAAGATAAGAGTTAATCAAAACTTACTTAATCCTCAATGTAGCTTCTGTTGTACAACACTAAAACTCCCTTGATGTTTGGAGTTGGATTACTTCATAATGTCCATAAGTATTATAAGGGACTTTCTAGTATTTATTTTGGTAGAGTTTAGTCTTTGGAAAGTGGGGGATGAGTGGTTTTCCATGGGGAGGGAGAGGGGTGATTTATAATGAAGGAGAGGGGTATTTTTAGAATAAAATATTATATAAAATATTATATCAAAGTTAAAACTTGTAATAATAAAATTTAGAGAATATAAATCATATATAAATATAATATAATGATTTTTAAAATTTTAAAACCTCTTTAAAATTAAAATCCATTAGTTAATTAAAAAAGAAATTGGAAATTAATAAAAATTGTTATTTTAAGGGATCACTTTTGAATTTAGGTTTTGGAAAATGATTTTTAGGTTTGGAATTTATGTTTATTTAATTTTAATGACCCATTTATGAAATTAAAATATATCATGGTTAATACTCAAGTTATATAAATTATTAGTCCATTATTACATCCTAAATGATGTAATTTAAGATACACTGGTTATGTAAAAAACTGTATTTTTTCTATTCACTCGAAAATTGAAGTATTTTAGAAAATTTCCAAAAACTAACCCTTGGACAATTTTGACGTGATGATTTCAAAAATATATATCAATTTTATCAAAATTAATTTCTAATATATTTAATTTTAACTTTTAATATAAAAATTATGATTTTTACATATTATTTTAAAATACAGTTTATTTAAAACGTTCTTATATTTTCTTTGAGGTTTTTAATCATGGTATTTATTTTTCGACATTATTATATTTATATTTTATTATATTAGTCATGATAAATATTATTTATATTATATTTTATTATTTTGAGGTCAAATTACTATCCTAACAGTTAAGTTACTATTCCCAACGATTAGGTTACTATTCCAATAGTCACATTACTATTCCAATGGTCACCTTACCTCCTATAAATAAAACTTTATTATTTCACTAAATATTAAACTAAATTACTATCATGGCTCTATATTTCAATTTTCTATCATTTTGATTTGTTTACTTATATTTTATTTCTTTTCTATAGTGTCAGCCGTGGGGGTGATGATCCTAGTAGATTGGGGTGATCTATATTTTCCCATTTTTGATTTTCAATTTTATATTTTTGTAAAATTGTAATGTTTGTAAATTTAATTGGTGTTATAGATGAATAATTTAATATCATTTATTAATGAAATAAATTATTTTAGATTTCTTTATTTGTATAGTACTATAGTATAACACATATTTATTTCAAGAGATAAATATCATTTATAAGCTCTGGATTACTGAATTATCCCCCCTTTATAAATTTAATCCTTGAAATTTAAACTAGTATTATTAGTTGAGAATAGGTGAGGGTACTTTTTTTTTTCATTTTTTTATATAGTTCCCAAGTAATCTCTTTATATTTATTGTTCCTTTACAACACTTTTTCAAGGTGAGTTATCTTACTATGTATAACTTTGTCTCTATGATCCAAGATCTTTACCGACTATTCTTTATAAGAGAGGTCATTCTCCAATTTTACCACCTTAGGATTCATTACATGTGATGGATCAGGTATGTAAATTCTTAGGAGAGATATATGGAACACATCATGAACTTGAACCATATTTAGTTGAAGTGTAAGTCGATAGACTACTGTTCCAATGTAATAAAGGATCTAAAAGGGGCCAATGTACTTAGGACTAAACTTCCATTTCTTTCAAAACCCCATGAATCTCTTCCATGTTGATGTTAAAAGGAATTTTTTTTATCCAACTTCAAACTCCAATTCTCTTTGACATTTTTCCTCATAATAATTTTTTCGACTATGAGAAAATTTTATATATTATTGGATGGATTAAACCTTCTCTATCATCTCTTGCACAAGGTCAGGTCCAATTAGTTTTTGTTCACTAACCTCATCCAAACATCTTGGAGTTCTATATCGCTCCTCATAAAGATATTCGTATGGATCCATTTGAATACTTGAATGAAAGATATTTTTGTATGAGAACTAAACTAATAGAAGATACTAATCCCATAAAACTTTTAATTCTATTGACCAGGCTCTTAGCATGTCCTTGGGGGTCTAAAAGTATTTTTAGATTGGACATCAATTTGGGGGTGATAGGTCATGATGAAATTCTATTCAGTGCTTAAAGAATGTTGGAGACTTATCTAGAATTTAGACATGAACCTTGGATCACGATCAAAGATGATTTCAAGTAGAACCCCATACAACCTCATAACATCCTTTACAAATATATTAGCAAGTTTTTCAAATGATAAATATTTCACAATAGTGATAAAGTGGTTAGTATTGGTGAGTCGATCCACAAAAACCTAGATTGCATTGTTCCCATTAGATGTATTTGAGAGACTAGTGAAAAAGTCCATGGTGATATTTTCCCATTTTCACATGGGTATAGGTAATGGTTGAATCATCCATTTGGACTTATGTTACTCTACTTTAACTTGTTGACATACCAATCACTTTGAGATATACTCAATGATATCCTTCTTTATTTTGTCCCACTATAAGTTCCCTCAAAGGTCATAGTACATCTTGGTACTTATGTGATGGATAGATAAAGATGATTTATGCATATTATCCGATAGATCATTTTTTGTCTCAGGTGATGTAAGAACACAAATTCTAGTTCTAAATCGAATCACACCATCATCATTGATATAGAACTTGTGTAGCTTCCCTTCCTTTACTTTTTTCACCTTCTTTTGGAGTTACAGATCATAACTTTGTGCCTCCTTGATCTTCTCTTAGATAGATGGTTGAGTAATAATTTGGGAAAGGTAAGATGTATTTCCTACCATTATGATTTACAAATCCATCCTTTTCATATCCATGAATATTGGGTATTTCTCAATTCGCATCATGGATAGAGTAAAAAGTTATTTTCTACTAAGAGCATCAACTACCTTGTTCACCTTTACCTAATGGTAGTGAATAGAGAAATCATAGTCCCAGATTAGCTCTAACCATCTTCTTTGACACATGTTGAGATCCTTCTATTTGAATATATAATTTAGACTCTTATGATAGGTATATATGTAAAAATTCTCACCATAAAGGCAGTGACGCCAAATATTCAAGGATAATATCACAACTGTTAACTCCAGATAACACATTGGGTAGTTTTTCTCATGGATTTTCAAATGTTGTGAGGCATATGATATCAACATTGTTTTTCTACATGAGAAAACAACCCAATAATTTCTTTGAAGCATCATTATATATCACAAAACCTTCTCCACTTATTGGTAGTGTGATTACAGGTGTAGTGATTAGCTCTTCTTGATCTCCTTAAATATTTCCCCACATTCTTTCATCTAGATATACTTTAAACCATTCCAAGTTCACTATGTCAGCAGGCTAGAAAATCGTGATAGATTTCTTAAAAAATGTTAGTATTACCCTGCTAAGCTAAGAAAACTATAGATTTTCATGACACTAGTGGGTTTAGTCCATTCCTCAATTTCTTTTGTCTTTTAAGGTTCCACATAATTTCCATCACTTGTGATCATGTGCCCTAAGTATGTGAATTGTTGCATCCAAAATTCACACTTACTGAACTTAGCATACATTTTCTCCTTCTTTAATGTTTCCAGCACAATACTTAGATACTCTTCATGTTCCTCCTTTCTCTTGGAGTAAATTATAATATCATTGATAATCAATACCATAAATTTTTCAAGGTACTATATAAAGAATCTATTCATTAGATCCATGAAGATTTCAGGGGAATTAGTAAGTCCCTCACAATGGTTATTTCCTCAAGGTTGGTACTTTTCTTTAACTCGACCATTTGGTCAAGGTATTATTATTCACAGGGTATTATCACCCACACCATTGAGTGATTTTCTAAAGAGGATTCATGATCTTACTTATATTTATAGAGGAGAATGGGATGGTGTGAAATATGAAAAGATATTTCCTTTTCCTGATAGTTTATGTGTTATCTATATAACGAGAGATAATCAATTCCCAATATAGCATCAAATTATACTGAGGGAAGGATTACGTGATTTGCTAGAAGAATCTTCCCACATGCTCTAATAAGAGTAGATTCCAAAACTTGGGTTGAAAAAATCACACCACTAAGTTTTTTTAGAGATATATATACTTCAAGGTATTAGGGTTTTGATCCAACAGTTCTAGAAAACTTGTAGGATAAAAATGAATGTGTAGAACCAAAATCAAATAAAAATATTTCTATTATTGAGTGAATGGGAAGTGTACCTTATATAACTTCATTATCATGATCTACATTAGTAGTGGGGATGGTATAAGAGTTCCCTTGTTCCTTAAGATTTAGTGGTTATTAATGTTGATTACCCTCAAGGAATCTTGGTTTAGTATAGTGGATTACATAGTTCCCTTTCTCCCTATAGTTGAAGAATTGAACTGTAACACCCCAAGCTTCCACGGTACGTTTCCCTTCGAATAATGCAATGGCGTGCATTGTACGCAACTTCTAGATTCTAACACACCACAACCAATCAAACTAGCCGTTATGAATAATAATACCTAATTTTTGAAATTTTATAAATTCTATCTCTCCAAATGGACTTCATTTTTGGATTCAGAATATCGAAATTAGCCTAGGGTGAAATTTTGGTACTTTTCAGATAACTTTCATATTTTGATGAATAGTGAAAATTACTAAATTTTAATTAAAAAAAACTTTTTTAATCGAAATAATTAATATTGATAAATTATGAATTTTAGTGGTTTTAAATTATATTTAAAATATATTTTTACCATGTAATAAAATGTGGGTCATTGGACATAATTTCACATTTAAACCAGACATAAACAAGTGCCAATCTTTTAATAGTTATTATCTCTTAAAAACACGCTTTTTGTTTTAACAACGAGAATTAATTTTAAATTAATTTCTGTCACTTCTGTGTATTGAATTTGGAAAAATGGATTCCATATTTGTAATCATAATGTCAAAATTGTGTAAATAGGTAACTTTTATTTTTAGACATTTTGAATAATTACTTCGGTAAATATTTTATTTACCATGGTTAAAGGGTAAATCCGGTAAACAAGAGTTAAAAAATAATATTATAATAATACTAAATTACCCTAAAACGTGGATTAAACCTATTGGATAATACATGGTCGACCATGGTCATCTTTGGGTTTATTTTGGGACCCCATTGATCCACTTGTAAGTGATAGGGACACTTTATTTTAATTAAGTTAAAATGAATACAAAAATCACACAAGCATATATCTTTTAGCAAAACAATTGTTAAATAGGGTACTATATGTTCGATTTTAGACTCTAAATATTCATTAGAAATATAAAAAGATTTAATATATAATTCTATTTTATTTATAATTTTTAGACATTAAATAATTAAATTTATTTATGAAACAATGGTGATGCAGTAATTACCATAATAGTGAAAAATTAGAATAATTGATATTATAAATACCCAAATAAATATAATTTGAGACTTTTATTTAATTAAACTAATTTTCTAGGTTAATATGACATGTTAGTATTGATTTAATTAACTTTTTTTGAAGTAATAATTCTTTTATGATTTTTACAAAAATTAATTTTTGAATAGTGTCAAAATTGACGTAAAAGAGTTTTTAAAAAAATATTATATTATTAATTGATATTAAATTCCTAAAAATATAAGGTTCGGCCAAGAGACTTATATCATGATAGGTGTATCATTAATAGACCACTTGGGGGTCGGTTGGATGTATATAGTAAGTTTATTAACTATATAATATAAAAATACAAAGTGACATGGTAATTGTCAAACTAATTAACTAAGAGTTAAAACTAAAAGATAAGGTTAATATAATGACCCAAACCTATCTAAATTCTATTGGTTGAATGGATTTAAACCTATACCCACATTAAACTTTAAATAATCAAATTTTGAGATATTAGAAACCGAATATGAATTTATTATAAATTAATATTTCTAGCTTTTCCAAAGGTGCCCCTCACCCCTCTTATAAAAGGGCACTCCTCCTTCTCATTTCTTCACACCTTCAAAGCCTTTTGGTTCGTCCAAAACCTGCCCAAATACTCTCTCAACTTCCCTCAAAACAACCTAGAGGCCTTATTTTGATCAGAAATCCAACCTAAGGAGCCCTTTTGATCAAATCAAAAGGAAGCACCCGAAGAAGAGGTAATGTTTTCACCACCCCTTTTCAAGTTCCTTTCTTCTTCCACTTCTTCTTTCTTTGTTATTACCATTATAAAATAATAACTCCAGTATCATATATATACTATGATGTTATTATAAATATGGTACAACCATATTCAGTATTCTATCCACCCTTTGAATAAATGTCACCATACGTGCGTACGTACGACTTACAGTCTCCACGTCGTGGTGTAATTGTTATTCAATATATTATTTTTTGGATGGGTATAATAATGATGTGTAACTCATGTAAATAATAAATATAACATGATAATTATTCTTTATATATGATATAACATCCAATTATATATTATTTTAATATCAAAAGAATGATATTGTCGCTCGTGCGTACGTACGGACTACCGTCTCCACGAACGCGATGAGATTCATTCTTTATTGTACCCATTCAAGTATAATTATCATTTGATGATTTAAAAATAATGTTTAAGAACTTTATATAAGTTTGGATATGAATAAGATACAACCTATCCATGAAAAACATGGCTTACGTAACAAAACATATAAAAGAAAATGAGTAAGTTAACACCTGAAACGACGATAATTATAAGATATTATTAACAAAGCAACGTTAAAAGATCATATATGATATCATATTAATGTATATGATTCATGAATAATTTAATAACAATTATTTCAACATTATAAAGGAGGTTAACCTACCCCCAACCAAGGAAAAGCACAAGGTAAGGGGTTTCTTTTCTCACTCTTAATTTCGTGAGAATTCCATTGTTCACCACTTATTTATTGCATGTGGTGTATGTATAGTGCCCATGATTGTATTCATTGTGTAATATAATTTAACTTATGGGTATTTACATAATCATTGTATGATCCTTCTTTCAGGGTTACATGTTTCATAAGTTACCAAATTGATAAGGGCATTTGAAATTTCAATTTCCACTCATTTGGCTTTACGCATAATTCATTGATTATATTACCCCAAGATTATGTGTGGAATAACTATTCATTTGATTATGTCATAATTTACACTCCCCTTACTGTGGATATACTTTTGATACACATAATCACTCCATTGATAATTTCTCAAGTCATTGATATGAATTTGATAAGAGTAATTTTAACTCATTCTCCATTTGTTGAGTTAAACATCCAATTCGTTGGTGTTGTTTTTACAAGAATATGTGTGAATGTCCTTTGATTGTTTTACACTGAATATCCAATAATATTTAGTGTATTTATATTTGTCACACATAATTATGTCGTTCATTTATCCTTAACCTAAGTATACGGCCTTTATGAGAGATTTCATCTCAATTTACATTCCATTGAGACTTCTTTGTTGTTATACACCAAATCAATTTTATGTGGTGTATATAATGTACTTTGACATAGTATATCATGAATTCCTTTATTCTCATGATATTACAATGTTTTGATTACCTCAATTATTTGTATTCAAGTTTCTCTCTTTTGGTTAGAAACTCTAACTAAAATACCATTTTTTAAATGTTTTAAAGACTTATTCTTCTAAATCTTTCTCATTAATGTCCATGTTTTTTAAAAAATGGTTTTAAGGATTTATTTATATGGACATTAAATTTATAAAATTAAAACTCCTTTTAAAAGTTTCAAAGTGGTATGGGACACTTTTAATCAAAAATCTATTTTTAAATAGCTTCTTGACAAATAGTGTGACTTTAAATGATTTCAAGAAAAATGGGGATATTTATCTCAAATATTTTTGATGATTATTTTCATCTATGTAAATATCCTTCATTATTCTCGATTGAGATTAATATGATACAATACAATCTTCCATATTGCATCGAATGAGTTATGTTTGACTGTGGATGTGCTATTTTTATACCATTCATGGTTTGTGGATAAATTATTGACATTTCGTATGCTAGTTTTAATACGAATGTTTATGTTATGTTTAAACCTGTTCATATGAGGAATGCATTAGACTTAATAAGTGACGGGTGGAGCCCGCTATAGCTCCTCGATGCATCGGTAGGTCTCATGAGACAAACTAGTGTCTTGGCACAAGGCCTTTGCAAAATCTTATTTGTAGTCTTGGCATGAGGCCTTGGATATGTGGTTATGACAGTATGGCATTATGCATTCCATCATTATAAAAGTGGTTATTGATATTGCATGTGATTATTCGATTAGTAGAATATCCATGTGAATGAGTAAATGGCATTATTTCATTTTATCTTTGCCATACTATGTTGAAGTTCAAGATTAAAAGGCTTTTGTTTTAAGTTATACATTGCCTTAAATGTTTATTCTTATTTATGAAAGTTTCTGCTATATTGTTATCCTTACTGGGCATTTGAGCTCACCCCTTTCAATGTTTTATTTTTCCCAGGAAGTGAAGAAGTAAATTATGAATGACCTGCAGGGATATTATGTGGGGATATGAGTGTGGAATATGGAGACAATATGTTGTTGTAGTAGTTTTTCACTTTATGATGTAATGTAAGACTTATGAATATATCTAGTGTTTCCAAGGCTACTAAACCAATCGGTCTTTCGAGATTTGATCTTTATTGTGATCATGCCAATGTTATGTAATAATGCACCGACTCTAGGTAACTAGGGTCGGGGCGTTACAGTAGGTATCAGAGGAAGTTTAGTACGAACCTTGGAAGCTAGATTGAGATAAACTCTGATTAGAGCACATAGACCTAAGATGAACTTTGAGGATTAGTATAGAAGAACTTCCTAGAATTTTGGTATTGTAGAGATTTTGTGAGTTTTCTGAGCAATACATCCCTGTTTGGATACGAGAAGGTAGAGGCGGCTCTGGCACAGATGTACCTAGGGTTAAAACTCGAAAACACCACTTTGAGCTAGACTCGAACGGGAACTGGTGCATGACAACGGGCCTTGCTGTACTCTTGGTTATGACACTCCCGTGGGATATGCTTAGGATAATTTATATTTTCTTTACAAACCAATTTTAAGTATTATATATATAAGATGATAGTAAATGACCTTGGTTAATCCTAATGTGTTTCAAATTGAGAATATGGTGACATGTTAATCTCAAATGATTGTATGACTACTATTACTCACAGAATGCTTTCTAGTTTTAGTCAATGGATAGATTCCAAGGAAGTCATAGTGACTTTGAGAATGATGTGCAAGGTGAGAACGATTGTGGCAATGAGAAAAAATGGAATGTTGATAGGCGTAAAAGATATCTTCTTTATGCCAAATCAATTTTCCAAAAATATGATAAAAAATATATATATTAACCAATTACCGGACTCAACAAAGAAGAGAAAGGTGATGAATGATAAGAGCTCCAGTAGTGGAGAGCATGGAGAAAGAAATCCTCAATTTCCATCATGCAGGAAATATGGAAGGAGACAGCCAGGAAAGTGTCTAAATGGGACAAAGAAATGCTTTACGTGCGGGAAGGAAAGACATAAAGTGAAGAATTGACGAAGGACATAAAGTGAAGAATTTCCGAAGAAAAATGAAGAGTACTATGGAAGAAGATAAAAATGGTCCCAAGAATCCATTTACAGTCATTTGCCGTAAATGTACGGGACCTGGCCATTACCCGAGTGAATGCCCTATTCTATAGGATATTTTCTTGGTCAAAGAAGAAGCTATGTGGAAATAAATGGTTGGAGAAATGTTTAAAAAGTATTAGCGCTCCTTGTTGATGGGTTTACTTTGGAATAATTTTCCCTTGTATTTGTAACCCCGCAGTTTGCCATGTGAGAATGATATTTGAGGAAGAATTATCTCTTATCTTGTTGATATAGGTATAAATAACCATTTGGTTTTATATGATGATTGGGGTTTGAGAGAATTATAAGTTATTATAATTTGGGAAGAAAATGCAAGGTATGAGATAACATTTGTGGTTAAATTATGTTATGGTTATTTTGAGGAATTTATGTCATTTTGGTAATGTTATAAAATATAGTTTTTGAAAAAGGACAACACGTAGACCGTGTGACAACCCGTCGCGTCTGACAAAGCTGTGGGAATCGAACCCACAACCAAAGTGCGATTAGTATTTATTGCCTACCACTGGACTACGTGAAGTCCCTGGTTAGTGTGACTATTATTTTTAGTTAAATGATTTTATTGATCAATAATAATTTGATTTGAGATCTTATGTCTTATCAAATGAATACCCTTATTATAGGAATATGATTTGGTGATTAAGTGATAAATGTTATTTTGGAAGTTGTTCGCTTTGTTGAGAACACTATATGCCCAAGGAAAATAGAATAGTATGGGGTTTCATTTGAGGAGTAATGGTGGATTTTTATCTATGTTTTTATTGTGTATTTATAATGATTTGGGTTATTTATGGAAATGATTAGGTTAATTACTTTTAAGTATGTGACTTTAAAAGTAATTAATGTAATTTGGAGATAAAATTTAATGTGGAAGACTAAATTCTTAATAAGTTTTGGTTTTCATTATTAGTTTTGATTATATTAAAGGATTTTAAGGACAATTGATTATTGAAAGGTATTTATTTAATTTTGGGGTATTGTTGGTTTAATTTTGGAAATTAAGATTAGTGTTTATTTCTCTCAAGGAATATTCTTTTGGGGGATCATTAGATCTTGTACTAACCATTTTTGTTTTGACTAATCTCTAAAGACAATGTAATTATATAGTTTATCCTGCATGGATCATGTGATTCTATAGAAGTTTATTCTAGATCTTCCAGTGTGACCAAGTCTTCTTGAATACTCATCGTTAAAAAAAAAGAGTTAGTGGTGAAAATTTATTAAAGAATGAAACTCTACTTAAAAATGTAAGTATATATCTTTATATTCTTAGTCAATATCATAAATGAATTCGTCATCCTTATGTAATGTAACTGAAAACAAAAAAATGTTGTCCGTTTACTTTCCTACTAGGAGACTAATGGCCGTTTGTCCCAACACAAGTTTTTGGTTTTCTTATTGTTAAATTTCTCCTCATCGTGATTTCTATCCCTCTCCATCAGAACTTTACACTTATTTTATCATCCATATCAATGTTTTCCTACATGGAATCCGAGTATGGGTTATCTTGGTTGACCTTTATACCTCTCTTTCTTTCTTTTAAAGTGATAGTTTTATTGACTCTTTTGACGATGTGGGACTTTCCATTATATTTCCAAGCACAATTTTAAAAATTGCGAGGACAAAATTTATTGAAGGAGGGGAGAATGTAACACCCCAAGCTTCCACGGTACGTTTCCCTTCGAATAATGCAATGGCGTGCATTGTACGCAACTTCGAGATTCTAACACACCACAACCAATCAAACTAGCCGTTATGAATAATAATACCTAATTTTTGAAATTTTATAAATTCTATCTCTCAAAATAGACTTCATTTTTTGATTCAGAATATCAAAATTAGACTAGGGTGAAATTTTGGTACTTTTCAGATAACTTTCATATTTTGATGAATAGTGAAAATTACTAAATTTTAATTAAAAACAACTTTTTTAATCGAAATAATTAATATTGATAAATTATGAATTTGAGTGGTTTTAAATTATATTTAAAATATATTTTTACCATTTAATACAATGTGGGTCATTAGACATAATTTCACATTTAAACCAGACATAAACAAGTGCCAATCTTTTGATAGTTATTATCTCTTAAAAACACGCTTTTTGTTTTAACAACGGGAATTAATTTTAAATTAATTTCTGCCAATTCTGTGTATTGAATTTGGAAAAATGGATTCCATATTTGGAATCATAATGTCCAAATTGTGTAAATAGGTAACTTTTATTTTTAGACATATTGAATAATTACTTCGGTAAATATTTTATTTACCATGGTTAAAGGGTAAATCTGGTAAACAAGGGTTAAAAAATAATATTATAATAATACTAAATTACCCTAAAACGTGGATTAACCCTATTTTCCGATACATGGTCGACCATGGGCATATTTGGGTCGATTTTGGGACCCCATGGATCCACTTGTAAGTGATAGGGACACTTTATTTTAATTAAGTTAAAATGAATACAAAAATCACACAAGCATATATCTTTTAGAAAAACAATTGTTAAATAGGGTAATATATGTTGGATTTTAGACTCTAAATATTCATTAGAAAGATAAAAATATTTACTACATAATGATATTTTATTTATAATTTTTAGACATTAAATAATATAATTTATTTATGAAACAATGGTGATGCAGTAATTACCATAATAGTGAAAAATTAGAATAATTGATATTATAAATACCCAAATAAATATAATTTGAGACTTTTATTGAATTAAAATAATTTTATAGATTAATAAGACATGTTAGTATTTATTTCATTAACTTTTTTCGAAGTAATAATTCTGTTATGATTTTTACAAAAATCAATTTTTGAATAGTGTCAAAATTGACATAAAAGAGTTTTTAAAAAAAATATTATATTATTAATTGATATTAAATTCCTAAAAATATAAGGTTCGGCTAAGAGACTTATATCATGATATGTGTATCATTAATGGACCACTTGGGGGTCTTTTGGATGTATATAGTAAGTTTATTAACTTTATAATATAACAATACAAAGTGACATGGTAATTCTCAAACTAATTAACTAAGAGTTAAAACTAAACGATAAGGTTAATATAATGACCCAAACCTGTCTAAATTCTATTGGTTGAATGGATTTAGAGCTAAACCCACCTTAAACTTTAAATAATCAACTTTTGAGCTATTAGAAACCGAATATGAATTTATTATAAATTAATATTTCTAGCTTTTCCAAAGGTGCCCCTCACCCCTCTTATAAAACGGCACTCCTCCTCATTTATTCACACCTTCAAAGCCTTTTAGTTCGGACAAACCCTGCCCCAATACTCTCTCAACTTCCCTAAAAACAACCTATATGCCTTATTTTGATCAGAAAGCTAACCTAAGGAGCCCTTTTGATCAAATCAAAAGGAAGAACCCGAAGAGGCGGTAATGTTTTCACCACCCCTTTTCAAGTTCCTTTCTTCTTCCACTTCTTCTTTCTTTGTTATTACCATTCTAAAATAATAAATCCAGTATCATATATATACTATGATTTTATTATAAATATGGTACAACCATATTTAGTATTCTATCCACCCTTTGAATAACATGTCACCATACGTGCGTACGTACGGCTTACCGACTCCACGTCGTGGTGTAATTGTTATTCAATATATTATTTTTTGGATGGGTATAATAATGATGTGTAACTCATGTAAATAATAAATATAACATGATAATGATTCTGTATATATGATATACCATCCAATTATATATTATTTTAATATCAAAAGAATGATATTGTCGCTCGTGCGTACGTACGGACTACCGTCTCCACGAACGCGATGAGATTCATTCTTTATCGTACCCATTCAAGTATAATTATCATTTGATGATTTAAAAATAATGTTTAAGAACTTGATATCATTCTGGATATGAATAAGATACAACCTATCCATGACAAACATGGCTTACGTAACAAAACATATAAAAGAAAATGAGTAAGTTAACACCCGAAACGATGATAATTCTAAGATGTTATTAACAAAGTAATGTTAAAAGACCATATATGATATCATATTAATGTATATTATTCATGAATAATTTAATAAAAATTATTTCAACATTATACAGGAGGTTAAACTACCCCCAACCAAGGAAAAGTACAAGGTAAGGGGTTTCTTTTCTCACTCTTAATTTCGTGAGAATTCCATTGTTCACCACTTATTTATTGCATGTGGTGTATGTATACTGCCCATGATTGTATTCATTGTGTAATATAATTTAACTTATGAGTATTTAAATCATCATTTTATGATCCTTATTTCATGGTTACATGTTTCATAAGTTACCAAATCGATAAGGGAATTTGAAATTTCAATTTCCACTCATTTGGCTTTACGCATAATTCATTGATTATATTACCCCAAGATTATGTGTGGAATCACTATTCATTTTATTATGTCATAATTTCCACTCCCCTTCCTGTGGATATAATTTTGATTCACATAATCACTCCATTGATAATTTCTCAAGTCATTGATATGAATTTGATAAGAGTAATTTTAACTCATTCTCCATTTGTTGAGTTAAACATCCAATTCGTTGGTGTTGTTTTTACAAGAATATGTGTGAATGTCCTTTGATTGTTTTACACTGAATATCCAATAATATTTAGTATATTTATATTTTCCACACATAATTATGTCATTTATTTATCCTTAACCTAAGGATACGACCTTTATGAGAGATTTCATCTCAATTTACATTCCATTGAGACTTCTCTGTTGTTATACACCAAATCACTTTTATGTGGTGTATATAATGTACTTTGACATAGTATATCATTAATTCCTTTATTATCATGATATTACAATGTTTTGATTACCTCAATTATTTGTATTCAAGTTTCTCTCTTTTGGTTAGAAACTCTAAATAAAATACCATTTTTAAATGTTTTAAAGACTTATTCTTCTAAATCTTGCTCATTAATGTCCATGTTTTTAAAAAAATGGTTTTAAGGATTTATTTATATGGACCTTAAAGTTATAAAATTAAAACTCCTTTTAAAAGTTTCAAAGTGGTATGGGACACTTTGAATCAAAAATCTATTTTTAAATAGCTTCTTGACAAATAGTGTGACTTTAAATGATTTCAAGAAAAAGTGGGATGTTCGTCTCAAATAGTTTTGGTGATTATTTTCATCTATGTAAATATCCTTCATTATTCTCTATTGAGGTTAATATGATACAATAAAATCTTCCATATTGTATCAAATGAGTTATGTTTGACTGTGGATGTGCTATTTTTATACCATTCATGGTTTGTGGATAATGTATTGACATTTCGTATGCTAGTTTTAATATGAATGTTTATGTTATGTTTAAACCTGTTCATATGAGGAATGCATTGGACTTAATAAGTGACGAGTGGAGCCCGCTATAGCTCCTCGATGCATCAGTTGGTCTCATGAGACAAACTAGTGCCTTGGCACAAGGCCTTGGCAAAATCTTATTTGTAATCTTGGCATGAGTCCTTGGCTATGTGGTTATGATAGTCTGACATTATGCATTCCATCATTATGAAAGTGGTTATTGATATTGCATGTGATTATTCGATTAGTATAATATCCATGTGAATGAGTAAATGGAATTATTTCATTTTATATTTTCCATACTATGTTTAAGTTCAAGTTTAAAAGGCTTTTGTTTTAAGTTATACATTGCCTTAAATGTTTATTCTTATTTATGAAAGTTTCTGCTATATTGTTATCCTTACTGGGCATTTGATCTCACCCCTTTCAATGCTTTATTTTTCCCAGGAAGTGAAGAAGTAAATTATGAATGACCTGCAGGGATATTATGTGGGGATATGAGTGTGGAATATGGAGACAATATGTTGTTGTAGTAGTTTTTCACTTTATGATGTAATGTAAGACTTATGAATATATCTAGTGTTTCCAAGGCTACTAAACCAATTGGTCTTTCGAGATTTGATCTTTCTTATGATCATGCCAATGTTATGTAATAATGTACCGACTCTAGGTAACTGGGGTCGGGGCGTTACATGAACCATGGGTGGTTCTTTCCTTTCCTTCATCATATTGGTCAGATTATTCATGTCTCTTCAATATTCATGATATTGATGGATTTCTCTCCCACACTTGAATCATTTCCCCATACCTTTGAGGAAATTCCCATGATTTTTATTCCCACATTTTTGACATATGGGTGGTTGGATCCTCTTTCCCACTTTATCATTAGATCCTCCATCTTGAAAATCCATATTATATTTCTTATATCCATAACCATGAGATCATTCTATAAACTCTATCTATACTTTGAGAGAAAAAAGAACAACCTATTCATAATTTCCAAAGTCTTGGATATCTAGATCCTTTTAGAGTTGTGGTTTTAAGTCACTAAAGAATCTATCAATTTTTCTATCATTGTTAATAAAAAACCCAAGGCATGTATTAAAATCCTTGTGATGTTTTCCTCGTAACCCATAAAAAATTCACCTTCCTTTTCCTTCAGATCTATGAATTCTATCTCTATCTTTGTTCAAAGAATTTGATGGGAATACTTGTTAATAAATATTTTATTAAAGTCTTCCCACTCCATATCTTCTATTTTATCCTTCGTCTTGGTGTTCTTAATCAATGCCCACTATTGATTGTCCTCTCTATCTAAATAATAGATGTCTAGAGTCACCTTCTCTTTCTTAGAACAATAGATCACAAAAAAAATCTTACCCATTCAGTCAACCCTATATTCTATGAAAAATGTATCATAATATCCACCAAATATTGTAGGTTGTTTCCTTTTAAAAGACTAAACAATCATTTTCTACTTCTTGGGTGAAGTAAGACATTCCACATGGTTTAGGTTATTATTAATATCCCAATACAACTGGGTAAGAATCACTATGAAGTCTTTGAATTCACCTCCCATGGAATTTGGGATGTCATTCAGACAATCATTGCATTATCCCTCATATGGTTTGTTGGCTTGGTTTCTCCTAGTTCCCAACATTTTCTAAAATAGAAAATGTTTGAACAAAATGTAAGTCTGCAAATCATGAATAAATAATTTATTCTTTTCTTTCATTAACTCTAAAGGCACGTTTTATGGGATCCATGTGTTTAACCTTTTTCTAAAACAAATATTATTGGATGTTTACATATAATTAGACTTATCCTAAGGTTTTTCACTAATTTTTTCTAATCATAATTCCCAAATTAACTAAACCATGACTTTGATACCAACTGTAGTGACCTGAATTTATCTTACATTACCATTAAATCATTTTAATAATAACCAACATAATAGGTATACATTAAATGATTGAAAGGTTTAGTATCATTGAAAAATTAGGATCATACATCACTTTTACATAATATAACTTAAAAATTTATTTAAATCCTTATTATTTATCCTTATAAAAGCTCATGTTCTTATTAGTACAAGTAGTCACTTGAGGATATACATCAAAGAAATGGGTGATCTAAAATCCTAGCAAGATGATGAATAAGGGACATAAATCAATATAACATGGGTGATCATAATCATAATTATAATATCATAAGAATAGTATCATCATAAAAATCATTATGGAAACATTTGATAATGGAATGTAATGTGGTAATGCATAAAAATGAAACATCATGTCATAGTATTCAAATACCATATATAGTTGTGAACAAAGCTAGCCTCATTTTCACGCATAACATATGTGAATAATCATAAAATAATATTTTTTAACACAGATAGAATCATGTTTATACATAATAAACATTATATCATGAGATAAATCACATTACCTAATTCATTAGAGGGCTATATAATTATGATCCCACCTGTCATATCATAATATTTACATAATCATGCATGGCACATAGAACATATTATAGTCATAATCAAGAAATAAACCATGGAAAGGAATGGGTTTCATAAGTATTTCATAAATCATACATTAATTTTCCCAAATGAAAAAGGGATATCATACTTTGGAATAAATAATCACTTTTATTAGTATAAGAAACAACACATGAGGAGTCATAGATTTGTTTTGTAAAGAAAAGTCTTTTTGGAAAATCATTGTATTCGGCTTAAAAATAAAGGTGTAAAACATGTATATTCATGAAATAAAAGGGAAGTATAATTAAATGATATTTAAGTAACATTAAAGGAACATCCATACTTAAATTGATGTGAAATAAGGAAAACCCAAAGAGAGGAAGTTGGGTTTGAGAATCCCCTTACCTTAAATCCGGCTTTATTTTGTTACTTTTCTACCCCCTGAATAAGAAATATTGGATTATTAAAACATAGTTCCAAAATCAAATTATGTTCATTTGTTCTACAATTTATCCATTATAATTGTTGGATTATATTTTATAATACTCTGTTAAACATGAATTGTTTTTATATCATGTTTTCATTAAATTTTTCCATTTTGTTTCGATTTCAATATTTTCATTCAAAGTCATTTATACATAAGTATAATTAACTATAGAATATTAGAATAAATTCAATTACATATTTATATATAATATACAATAAATAATATCCATACATGAATGTGGTTATAATAATTGACTTGGAAATGTCTCCATAGGTGGTTAACTAACCTTTAAAGAGACATTATCAAAAGAGTTAGAAAATGAATTTTAAAATTTATATATACGGTAAATATGATACTTATAGTAGGTTAAAATCATTAATATAATGTTAAATTACTAAAAAATTAATCTTATAAGTTTTGGTTTTGAAATGGGTGGGAAAAAAATAAATAGAAGAAGAAAAAAGAGAAGAGTTATTCGAAACTTACTTAATCCTCAGTGTAGCTTCTATTGCACAACACTAAAACTCCCTTGATTGTTGGAGTTGGATTACTACAGAATGTTCTTAAAGATTATAAGGGACTTGAGAGGATTTATTTTGGTATATTTTAGTATTTTTCAAATGGGTCATGAGTGGTTTTCCAATGGGAGGGAGAGGAGTGATTTATACTTGAGGAGAGGGGTATTTTTAGAATAAAATATTAAATAAAATAATATATCAAAGGTAAAAATTATAATAGTTATTTTTTGAAAATATAAATCATATATAAATATAATATAAGGTTTTTTAATACTTTATAACTTTTTATAATTCTAATTCATTAGTTTATTAAAGATTAAAGTGGAAAGAAAGAAAAATTGTTATTTGAAGGGATCACTTTTGACTTTTGGTTTTGAGAAATGCTTTTTAGGTTTGGAATTTAAGTGTATTTAATTTTAATGGATTATTTATGAAATTAAAATATATTATGACTGAACCTCAAGTTTTATAAAGGATTAGGTCATTATTAAATCGTGAATGATGTAATTTAAGATACATCGATTATGTGAAATACTGTATTTTTACTATTCACCTAAAAATTGAAGAATTTCAAAAAATTACCAAAAAATAACCATTGTAAAATTTTTATGCGATTATTTACAAAATGATATCCATTTTTTCAAAATAATTTTCTAACTTATGTAATTTTAAATTTTAATATAAAAAATATGATTTTTATGAAATACTTTAAAATATAGTTTATTAATATTGTGCTTATATTTTCTTTGAGTTTTTTGAATCATGGTATTTATTTTTAAGAATTATAATATTTATATTTACGTATATGAATCATGAAAAATATTATTTATGTTATATTTTATTATTTTGAGGTCGAATTACGATTCCAACAGTCAGGTTACTATCCCCAATGGCAAGGTTACTATTCCAATGGTCACATTACTATTCCAATAATCACATTACCTTCTATAAATACCACTTAATTATTTAAATCAATATTCAACTCAATTACTCTAAAGATTATATATTTCTATTTTCTAATATGTTAATTGGTTTACTAATATTTTGTTTCTTTTCTATAGTGTTGGCCTTGGGGGTGATGATCCTAACAAATTAGGGCTATCCATATTTTCACATTTTAGCTTTTATATTTTATATTTTTTTTCCAATTGTAGTGTTTGACATTTTAATTGGTTTCATAGATGACTGATGTAACCTTATTTACTGATGAAATAATTTATTTTTGTTTTCTTTATTTATATAATACTATATTATAACATACAATTATTTCAAGAGAAAAATATCATTTATAAAGTCTAGGTTGTTACAAGATATACCTAATATAGCCTTCTATACAAGGTATGGGGATTATGAATTTATATTAATTCTAGTTATAATTACTAATTACCCTATTATCTCTATAGATTTAATGAATAGAGTATTTAAAGATTACCTTGATCGATTTGTGGTAGTATTTATAGATAATATTATGATATATTAAAAGAGCAAGGAAGAGCATGAAGATCATTTGAGAATTGTTCTGAAGACCCTGATAAAGGAGAATATATATGAAAAATTTATGAAGTGTGAATTTTGACTTTAGAGATTTTCATTCTTATGTCATATAATCTCATGTCAGGGCATATCAGTTGTAACGCCCCGACCCCAGTTACCCAGAGTCGGTGCATTATTACAGAACATTGGCATGATCACAAGAAAGATCAAGTCTCGAAAGACCGATTAGTTTAGTATCCTTTGAAACACTAGATACAAACATAAAGTTTTACATTACATCATAAAAAAAACATATTGTCTTCATATCCCCTCATACTATCCCTGCAGGTCATTCATAAATTACTTCTTCATAATCCTGGGAAAAATAAAACATTGAAAGGGGTGAGCTCAGATTCTTAATAAGGATAACATTATAGCAGAAGCTTTCATAGATAAGCATAAACACTTAAGGCAATTTATAATTAAAACAAAAGCCTTTTAAACTTGAACTTCATCATAATATGGAAAAGATAAAATGAAATAATTCCATTTACTTATTCACATGGATATTCTACTAGTCGAACAATCACATGAAATATCAATAACCACTTTAATAATGATGTAATGCATAATGGCAGACTATCATAACCACATAGCCAAGGCCTCGTGCCAAAACTACAAATAAGATTTTGCCAAGGCCTTGTGCCAAGACACTAGTTTGTCTCATGAGACCTACCGATGTATCGAGGAGCTATAGCGGGCTCCACCCATCACTTATTAAGTCCAATGCATTCCTCATATGAATAGGTTTAAACATAACATAAACATTCGTATTAAAACTAGCATACGAAATGTCAATACTTTATCCACAAACCATGAATGGTATAAAAATAGCACATCCACAGTCAAACATAACTCATTCGATACAATATGGAAGATTGTATTGTATCATATTAACCTCAATCGAGAATAATGAAGGATATTGACATAGATGAAAATAATCATCAAAACTATTTGAGAGAAATATCCCCCTTTTTCTTGAAATCATTTAAAGTCACACTATTTGTCAAGAAGCTGTTTAAAAATAGATTTTTGATTCAAAGTGTCCCATACCACTTTGAAACTTTTAAAAGGAGTTTTAATTTTAAAACTTTAATGTCCATAAAAATAAATCCTTAAAACCATTTTTTTTAAAACATGGACATTAATGATCAAGATTTATAAGAATAAGTCTTTAAAAAATTCAAAAAATTTTAAAAAAGGTATTTTAGTTAGAGTTTCTAACCAAAACAGAGAAACTTGAATACAAATAATTGAGGTAATCAAAAAATTGTAATATCATGAGAATAAAGGAAGTCATGATATACTATGTCAAAGTACATTATATACACCACATAAAAGTGATTTGGTGTATAACAACAAAGAAGTCTCAATGGAATGTAAATTGAGACGAAATCTCTCATAAAGGCCATATCCTTAGGTTAAGGATAAATCAATGACATAATTATGTGTGACAAAAATAAATACACTAAATATGATTGGATATTCAGTGTAAAACAATCAAAGGACATTCACACATATTCTTGTAAAAACAACACTAACGAATTGGATGTTTAACTCAACAAATGGAGAATGAGTTAAAATTACTCTGATCAAATTCATATCATTGACTTGAGAAATTATCAATGGAGTGATTATGTGTGTCAAAAGTATATCCACAGGAAGGGGAGTGGAAATTATGACATAATCAAATGAATAGTGATTCCACACATAATCTTGGGGTAATATAATCAATGAAATATGCGTAAAGCCAAATGAGTGGAAATTGAAATTTCAAATTCCCTTATCGATTTGGTAACTTATGAAACATGTACCCATGAAATAAGAATCATAAAATGATGATGTAAATACCCATAAGTTAAAGTATATTACAAAATTAATACAATCATGGGCAGTATACATATACCACATGCAATAAATAAGTGGTGAACAATGGAATTCTCACGAAATTAAGAGTGAGAAAAGAAACCCCTTACCTTGTACTTTTCCTTGGTTGGGGGTAGGTTAACCTCCTGTATAATGTTGAAATAATTGTTATTAAATTATTCATGAATCATATACATTAATATGATATCATATATGATCTTTTAACGTTGCTTTGTTAATAATATCTTAGAATTATCATCGTTTCGGGTGTTAACTTACTCGTTTTCTTTTATATGTTTTGTTATGTAATCCATGTTTGTCATAGATAGGTTGTATCTTATTCATATACAGAATTATATAAAGTTCTCAAACATTATTTTTAAATCATCAAATGATAATTATACTTGAATGAGTACGATAAAGAATGAATCTCATCGCGTTCGTGGAGACGGTAGTCCGTACGTACGCACGAGCGACAATATCATTATTTTGATATTAAAATAATATATAATTGGATGGTATATCATATATACAGAATCATTATGATGTTATATTTATTATTTAAATGAGTTACACATCATTATTATACCCATCCAAAAAATAATATATTGAATAACAATTACACCACGACGTGGAGACGGTAAGCCGTACGTACGCACGTATGGTGACATGTTATTCAAAGGGTGGATAGAATACTGAATATGGTTGTACCATATTTATAATAACACCATAGTATATATATTATACTGGAGTTATTATTTTAGAATGTTAATAACAAAGAAAGAATAAGTGGAAGAAGAAAGGAACTTGAAAAGGGGTGGTGAAAACATTACCTCTTCTTCGGGTTCTTCCTTTTGATTTGATCAAAAGGGATCCTTAGGTTGGATTTCTGATCAAACTAAGGCCTCTAGGTTGTTTTGAGGGAAGTTGAGAGAGTATTTGGGCAGGGTTTGGCCGAACAAAAAGGATTTGAAGGTGAGAAGAAATGAGAAGGAGGAGTGCCCTTTTATAAGAGGGGTGAGGGGCACCTTTGGAAAAGCTAAAAATATTAATTTATAATAAATTAATACTCTGTTTCTAATAGCTACAAAGTTTATTATTTAAAGGTTAAGGTGGGTATAGGTATAAATCCATTCAACCAATATAATTTAGACAGGTTTGGGTCATTATATTAACCTTATCTTTTAGTTTTAACTCTTAGTTAATTAGTTTGACAATTACCATGTGACTTTGTATTTTTATATTATATAGTTAATAAACTTACTATATACATCCAACCGACCCTCAAGTGGTCAATTAATGATACACCTATCATTATATAAGTATCTTGGCCGAACCATATATTTTTAGGAATTTAATATCAATTAATAATATAATATTTGTTTTAAAAACTCTTTTATGTCAATTTTGACACTATTCAAAAATTGATTTTTGTAAAAATCATAACAGAATGATTACTTAGAAAAAAGTTAATTAAATCAATACTAACATGTCATATTAACCTAGAAAATTAGTTTAATTCAATAAAAGTCTCAAATTATATTTATTTGGGTATTTATAATATCAATTATTCTAATTTTTCACTATTATGGTAATTACTGCATCACCATTGTTTCATAAATAAATTAAATTATTTAATGTCTAAAAATTATAAATAAAATATAATTATGTATTAAATCTTTTTATCTTTCTAATTAATATTTAGAGTCTAAAATCCAACATATATTACCTTATTTAACAATTGTTTTTCTAAAAGATATATGCTTGTGTGATTTTTGTATTAAAATAAAGTGTCCCTATCACTTACAAGTGAATCCATGGGGTCCCAAAATCGACCCAAAGATGCAGATGGTCGACCATGTATCAGCCAATAGGGTTAATCCACGTTTTAGGGTAAATTATTATTATTATAATATTATTTTTTAACCCTTGTTTACCGGATTTACCCTTTAACCATGGTAAATAAAATATTTACCGAAGTAATTATTCAAAATATCTAAAAATAAAAGTTACCTATTTACACAATTTGGACATTCTGATTCCAAATATGGAATCCATTTTTCCAAATTCAATACACATAAGTCTCAGAAATTAATTTAAAATTAATTCCCGTTGTTAAAACAAAAAGCGTGTTTTTTAGAGATAATAACTATCAAAAGATTGACACTTGTTTATGTCTGGTTTAAATGTGAAATTATGTCCAATGACCCAAATTGTATTACATGGTAAAAATATATTTTAAATATAATTTAAAACCACTCAAATTCATAATTTATAAATATTAATTATTTTGATTAAAAACGTTGTTTTTAATTAAAATTTAGTAATTTTCACTATTCATCAAAATATGAAAGTTATCCGAAAAGTACCAAAATTTCACCCTAGGATAATTTCGATATTATGAATCCAAAAATGAAGTCCATTTTGAGAGATATAATTTATAAAATTTTAAAAATTAGGTATTATTATTCATAACAGCTAGTTTGATTGGTTGTGGTGTGTTAGAATCTCGAAGTTGCGTACAATGCACGCCATTGCATTATTCGAAGGGAAACGTACCGTGGAATCTTGGGGTGTTACATTCTCCCCTACTTCAATAAATTTCTTCCTCTCAATTTTTAAAATTGTGCTTGGGAATATAATGGAAAGTCCCACATCGGCAAAAGAGTTAATAAAACCATCACTTTAAAAGAAAGAAAGAGAGGTATAAAGGTCAACCAAGATAACCCATACTCGGATTCCATGTAGGAAAACATGGATATGGATGATAAACTAAGTGTCAAGTTCTGATGGAGAGGGATAGAAATCACGATGAGGATAAAGTTAACAATAAGAAAACCACAAACTTGTGTTGGGACAAACGACCATTAGTCTCCTAGTAGGAAAGTAAATGGACAACATTTTTTTGTTTTAAGTTACATTACATAAGGATGAGGAATTCATTTATGATATTGACTAAGAATATAAAGATATATACTTACATTTTAAGTATAGTTTCATTCTTTAATAAATTTTCACCACTAACTCATTTTTTTAAACGATGTGTATTCAAGAAGACTTGGTCACACTAGAAGAGCTAGAATAAACTTCTATAGAATCACATGATCCATGCAGGATAAAATATATAATTACATTGTCTTTAGAGATTAGTCAAAACCAAAATGGTTAGTACAAGATCTAATGATCCCCCAAAAGGATATTCCTTGAGAGAAATAAACACTAATCTTAATTTACAAAATTAAACCAACAATACCCCAAAGTTAAATAAATACCTTTCAATAATCAATTGTCCTTAAAATCCTTCAATATAATCAAAACTAATACTGAAAACCAAAACTTATTAAGAATGTAGTCTTCCACGTTAAATTGTATCTCCAAATGACATTGATTACTCTTAAAGTCACATACTTAAAAGTAATTAACCTAATCATTTCCATAAATAACCCAAATAATTATAAATCCACAATAAAAACATAGATAAAAATCCACCATTACTCCTAAAATGAAACCCCATACTATTCTATTTTCCTTGGTCATATAGTGTTCTCAACAAAGCGAACAACTTCCAAAATAATATTTATCACTTAATCACCAAATCATTTTCCTATACTAAGGGTATTCATTTGATAAGACATAAGATCTCAAATCAAATTATTATTGATCAATAAAATCATTTAACTAAAAATAATAGTCACACTAACCAGGGACTTCACGTAGTCTAGTGGTAGGAGATAAATCCCAATCGCACTTCGGTTGTGGGTTCGATTCCCATAGCTTTTTCCGACGCGACGGGTTGTCAAACAGTCTACGTGTTGTCCTTTTTCAAAAAATATATTTTATAACATTACCAAAATGAGATAAATTCCTCAAAATAACCATAACATAATTTAACCACAAATGTTATCTCATACCTTGCATTTTCATCCCAAATTATAATAACTTATAATTCTCTCAAACCCCAATCATCATATAAAACCAAATGGTTATTTATACCTATATCAACAAGAGAAGAGATAATTCTTCCTCAAATATCATTCTCACATGACAAACTGTGGGGTTACAAATACAAGGGAAAATTATTCCAAAGTAAACCCATCAACAAGGAGCGCTAATACTTTTTTAAACATTTCTACAACCATTTATTTCCACATAGCTTCTTCTTTGACCAAGAAAATATCCTATAGAATAGGGCATTCACTTGGGTAATGGCCAGGTCCCCTACATTTATGACAAATGACTGTAAATGGATTCTTGGGACCATTTTTATCTTCTTTCATAGTACTATTCATTTTTCTTCGGCAATTCTTCACTTTATGTCCTTCCTTCCCGCACGTAAAGCATTTCTTTGTCCCATTGAGACACTTTCCTGGGTGTCTTCTTCCACATTTCCTGCATGATGGAAATTGAGGATTTATTTCTCCATGGTCTCCACTACTGGTGCTCTTATCATTCATCACCTTTCTCTTCTTTGTTGAGTCCGGTATTTGGTTAATATATATATTGTTGATAATATTTTTGGAAAATTGATTTGGCATAAAGACGATATCTTTTACGCCTATAAACATTCCATTTTGTTGCTCATTTACACCACCGTTCCCACCTTGTACATCATTCTCAAAGTCACTATGACTTCCTTGGAATCTTGCCATTGACTAAAACCAGAAAGCATTGTGTGAGTAATAGTAGTCATACAATCATTTAGAGATTAACATGTCACCTTATTCTCAATTTGAAACACATTAGGATTAACCAAGGTCCTTTACTCTCATCTTATATATATAATACTTCAAATTGGTTTGTAAAGAAAATATAAATTATCCTAATCATATCCCCCGGGAGTGTCGTAACCAAGAGTGCAGCAAGGCCCGTTGTCGTGCACCAGTTCCCGTTTGAGTCTAGCTCAAAGAGGTGTTTTCGGGTTTTACCCCTAGGTACATCTGTGCCAGAGCCTCCACTACCTGCTCGTATCCAGACAGGGATATATTGCTCAAAAAACTCACAAAATCTCTACAATACCAAAATTCTAGGATGTTCTTCTATACTAATCCTCAAAGTTCATCTTAGGTCTATGTGCTCTAATCAGAGTTTATCTAAATCTAGCTTCCAAGGTTTGTACTAAACTTCCTCTGATACCAACTGTAACGCCCCAACCCCAGTTACCCAGAGTCGGTGCATTATTACACAACATTGGCATGATCACAAGAAAGATCAAGTCTCGAAAGACCGATTAGTTTAGTAGCCTTTGAAACACTAGATACAAACATAAAGTTTTACATTACATCATAAAAAAAACATATTGTCTTCATATCCCCTCATATTATCCCTGCAGGTCATTCATAAATTACTTCTTCATAATCCTGGGAAAAATAAAACATTGAAAGGGGTGATCTCAGATGCTCAGTAAGGATAACATTATAGTAGAAGCTTTCATAGATAAGCATAAACACTTAAGGCAATTTATAATTAAAACAAAAGCCTTTTAAACTTTAACTTCCGCATAATATGGCAAAGATAAAATGAAATAATGCCATTTACTTATTCACATGGATATTCTACTAGTTAAACAATCACATGCAATATCAATAACCACTTTCATAATGATGGAATGCATAATTCCAGACTATCATAACCACATAGCCAAGGCCTCGTGCCAAGACTACAAATAAGATTTTTCCAAGGCCTTGTGCCAAGACACTAGTTTGTCTCATGAGACCTACCGATGCATCGAGGAGATATAGCGGGCTCCACCCATCACTTATTAAGTCCAATTCATTCCTCATATAAACAGGTTTAAACATAACATAAACATTCGTATTAAAACTAGCATACGAAATGTCAATACTTTATCCACAAACCATGAATGGTATAAAAATAGCACATCCACAGTCAAACATAACTCATTCGATACAATATGGAAGATTGTATTGTATCATATTAACCTCAATCGAGAATAATGAAGGATATTGACATAGATGAAAATAATTATCAAAACTATTTGAGAGAAATATCCCCCTTTTTCTTGAAATCATTTAAAGTCACACTATTTTTCAAGAAGCTATTTAAAAATAGATTTTTGATTAAAAGTGTCCCATACCACTTTGAAACTTTTAAAAGGAGTTTTAATTTTAAAACTTTAATTTCCATATAAATAAATCCTTAAAACCATTTTTTTTAAAACATGGACATTAATGAGCAAGATTTAGAAGAATAAGTCTTTAAAACATTTAAAAAATGGTATTTTAGTTAGAGTTTCTAACCAAAAGAGAGAAAATTGAATACAAATAATTGAGGTAATAAAAACATTGTAATATCATGAGAATAAAGGAATTCATGATATACTATGTCAAAGTACATTATATACACCACATAAAAGTGATTTGGTGTATAACAACAAAGAAGTCTCAATGGAATGTAAATTGAGACGAAATCTTTCATAAAGTCCGTATCCTTAGGTTAAGGATAAATAAACGGCATAATTATGTGTGAAAAATATAAATACACTAAATATGATTGGATATTCAGTTTAAAACAATCAAAGTACATTCACACATATTCTTGTAAAAACAACACCAACGAATTGGATGTTTAACTCAACAAATGGAGAATGAGTTAAAATTACTCTTATCAAATTCATATCAATGACTTGAGAAATTATAAATGGAGTGATTATGTGTATCAAAAGTGTATCCATATGAAGGGGAGTGGAAATTATGACATAATCAAATGAATAGTGATTCCACACATAATCTTGGGGTAATATAATCAATGAAATATGCATAAAGCCAAATGAGTGGAAATTGAAATTTCAAATTCCCTTATCGATTTGGTAACTTATGAAACATGTACCCATGAAATAAGGATCATACAATGATGATTTAAATACCCATAAGTTAAAGTATATTACACAATTAATATAATCATGGGCAGTATACATACACCACATGCAATAAATAAGTGGTGAACAATGGAATTCTCACGAAATTAAGAGTGAGAAAAGAAACCCCTTACCTTGTACTTTTACTTGGTTGGGGGTAGGTTAACATCCTGTATAATATTGAAATAATTGTTATTAAATTATTCATGAATCATATACATTAATATGATATCATATATTATCTTTTAACGTTGCTTTGTTAATAATATCTTAGAATTATCGTCGTTTCGGGTGTTAACTTACTCATTTTCTTTTATATGTTTTGTTACGTAAGCCATGTTTGTCATGGATAGGTTGTATCTTATTCATATACAGAATGATATCAAGTTATTAAACATTATTTTTAAATCATCAAATGATAATTATACTTTAATGGGTACGATAAAGAATGAATCTCATCGCGTTCGTGGAGACGGTAGTCCGTACGTACGCACGAGCGACAATATCATTCTTTTGATATTAAAATAATATATAATTGGATGGTATATCATATATACAGAATCATTATCATGTTATATTTATTATTTAAATGAGTTACACATCATTATTATACCCATCCAAAAAATAAAATATTGAATAACAATTACACCACGACGTGGAGACGGTATGCCGTACGTACGCACGTACGGTGACATGTTATTCAAAGGGTGGATAGAATACTGAATATGGTTGTACCATATTTATAATAACATCACAGTATATATATGATAATGGAGTTATTATTTTAGAATTGTAATAACAAAGAAAGAAGAAGTGGAAGAAGAAAGGAACTTGAAAAGGGGTGGTGAAAACATTACCTCTTCTTCGGGTTCTTCCTTTTGATTTGATCAAAAGGGCTCCTTAGGTTGGCTTTATAATCAAACTAAGGACTCTAGGTTGTTTTGAGGGAAGTTGAGAGAGTATTTTGGCAGGGTTTGGCCGAACCAAAAGGCTTTGAAGGTGTGAAGAAATGAGAAGGAGGAGTGCCCTTTTATAAGAGGGGTGAGGGGCACCTTTGGAAAAGCTAGAAATATTAATTTATAATAAATTCATATTCGGTTTCTAATAGCTCAAAAGTTGATTATTTCAAGTTTAAGGTGGGGATAGGTCGAAATAAATTCAAACAATATAATTTACACAGGTTTGGGTCATTATATTAACCTTATCTTTTAGTTTTAACTCTTATCTAATTAGTTTGACAATTACCATGTCACTTTGTATTTTTATATTATATAGTTAATAAACTTACTATATACATCAAAAAGACCCCCAAGTGGTCCATTAATGATACACCTATCATGATATAAGTCTCTTGGCCGAACCTTATATTTTTATGAATTTAATGTCAATTAATAATATAATATTTGTGTTAAAAACTCTTTTATGTCAATTTTGACACTATCCAAAAATTGATTTTTGTAAAAATTATAACAGAATGATTACTCCGAAAAAAGTTAATTAAATAAATCCTAACATGTCATATTAACCTATAAAATTATTTTAATTCAATAAAAGTCTCAAATTATATTTATTTGGGTATTTATAATATCAATTATTCTAATTTTTCACTATTATGGTAATTACTGCATCACCATTGTTTCATAAATAAATTAAATTATTTAATGTCTAAAAATTATAAATAAAATATAATTATTTATTAAATCTTTTTATCTTTCTAATGAATATTTAGAGTCTAAAATCCAACATATATTACCCTATTTAACAATTGTTTTGCTAAAAGATATTTGCTTGTGTGATTTTTGTATTAAAATAAAGTGTCCCTATCACTTACAAGTGGATCCATGGGGTCCCAAAATCGACCCAAAGATGCCCATGGTTGACCATGTATCAGCCAATAGGGTTAATCCACGTTTTAGGGTACTTTAGTATTATTATAATATTATTTTTTAACCCTTGTTTACCGGATTTACCCTTTAACCATGGTAAATAAAATATTTACCGAAGTAATTATTCAAAATGTCTAAAAATAAAAGTTACCTATTTACAAAATTTGGACATTATGATTCCAAATATGGAATCCATTTTTCCAAATTCAATATACAGAAGTGGCAGAAATTAATTTAAAATTAATTCCTGTTGTTAAAACAAAAAGCGTGTTTTTAAGTGATAATAACTATCAAAAGATTGACACTTGTTTATATCTGGTTTAAATGTGAAATTATGTCCAATGACCCACATTGTATTACATGGTAAAAATATATTTTAAATATAATTTAAAACCACTCAAATTAATAATTTATCAATATTAATTATTTCAATTAAAAACGTTGTTTTTAATTAAAATTTAGTAATTTTCACTATTCATCAAAATATGAAAGTTATCTGAAAAGTACCAAAATTTCACCCTAGGCTAATTTCGATATTATGAATCCAAAAATGAAGTCCATTTTGAGAGATATAATTTATAAAATTTCAAAAATTAGGTATTATTATTCATAACGGCTAGTTTGATTGGTTGTGGTGTGTTAAAATCTCGAAGTTGCGTACAATGCACGCCATTGCATTATTCGAAGGGAAACGTACCATGGAAGCTTGGGGTGTTACATCAGTGGATCCTTTAAAGACAAAAGTTATTGAATAATGTCCTAGAATAACCATAGTAACTGAAGTCCATAGTTTTCTTGGATTGGTTAGATATTAATGATGATTTGTGAGAGATTTCTTATGAATATATAACCCACTCAACTAGTTGACTTAGAAGTGGGTTAGGTTCTTATGAACAAATTAATGTAAATATAATTTCAATTAATTGAAAAGAAGGTTGGTCAGCACCCATATGATCACATTACCCTATAGTAGAGAAGGGTTTTTGATCTTTAGTGATGAATCAAATAATTTATTAGGATACATCATCATGAATAATGATATGGTTATATCATATACCTCATGCCAATTGAAAACACATGATAAAAATTATCTGACTCATGATTTGGAGTTGATAGTGATAATTTTTTATTAAAATATAGAGGCTTTATCTATATGGAGAAAGGTGTGATATATATACCAATCATAAAAGTTTGAAATATATTTTCACACAAAAATAGTTGAATATAAACCATAGAATATAGTTTGAGCTAATTAAAGTCTATGAATGCTTAGTGCATTACCACCTCAGAAAAGAGAAAAATTTAGTAGATGAGTTGAGTTGAAAGGATCATGCTAGATTATCTATTATGAGGACCATAAAAGATCTATTATTTCTAGATTTACAAAGGATGTATCTAGAGATATTAAAGGAAGGGTAGAAATCTTATCTATCTCAAATGAACATCCAACCAGTTATCCAAGTGAAGATTAAAGAGGTTATGAAGGAAGATGTGGAGTTATAGGATAATGTGAGAAATTTTCCTGAGTTTAACCTTGATTGTGATGGAATGATAAGGTCCAGGAGCTGCGTATGCATCATATCAATAATAAAATTGAAGAAAGAGATATTGGATGAAGTTCATAGTTTATAATTATCTATTCATTGTGGAAGTATAAATATTTATAAATATATTAATGATTAATTTTTTTGGGACAACATGAAAAGAGATATTGCAAAGTGTATATATTGGTGCTTGGTATGTCAGCAAGTTAAGGCTGAGAGACATAAGACTAGGAGGATGTCACAAACATTACCCATACCAGAGTGGAAGTGGGAAAAAATTACTATGAATTTTATTATCATAATATCCAAAACATCTAAAGTACACAATTTTATTTGGGTTGTATTCTATCACCCTATAAAGTCAACACAATTCATTTATATTAGAGAAGTATTGGTGGAAAAACATATTTTAATGTCATTTTTTATAATTTTAGCATCAATTTTAACTAATGTCGATGTAGGTGATGTTAAAAATAATGGTTTTGATGTTATTTTTTTAAAAACCATTTATAAAACCTCAAATAAAAAGGGAATTTAAGATATATTTCAATGTTAGTTTTTTTGAAAAAACCGACACTGAAAATTAGTTTCCATGTCAGTTTAATAATTTAACCGATGCAGAAATATTTTAAAAAATAATGGTATCTCAATGTTAGTTTTTAACTAAAACCGATGTAAAAAACTAAAAAAATACATTTAGTCTTTCAATGTTATTTTTAGCCAAATTTGACTTTGAAAACAACCTTTAACATTATTTTTACAATAAAACTGGTGTTGAAAGTACTTTTTGACATCAGTTTTTCATAAAAATAAACTTCAAAAGACCTCATAAAACTAAAAAACTTTAAATTTTAGTTTTATTATAAAATAGAAATCTAAAGGTATTATCGATGTTGGTTTTGGTTAAAGCCCCACATTAAATTCCTTCCTAAAATACTCCACGTTGTTTTATAAAAAAACCGATGTGGAAATTTCACTTTAAAAAAATAGAATGAAATATATGTGCCCAAAACATCTGAAGTTTTTTTTTCAGTACAATAGAAACATTTTTTTTTCAATACAATAGAAAAAACCAAACAAAAAAATAATAATTATCTAAATATTCATTTCTAAAATTTAATTAAAATAGAGATACTAGATAATTAATTTAAAAATTAAACATACCTAAAAATTAGTTTACAAAAAAAATTAGAATCCGAGTAAGGTATTCATCCATATATAATAAGAAATCATTGAAAATATACAATAACAATGAATGCTATAAGAATAAAAAATAGAATAATTTTATATAAAATATATACCATTTTATATCAATAACCTTATTAAATTTATTCATCATCCCAATTGTGATGATCTCAGACATAAAGCTTAAAACATAATAATAACATTCCACATTTCCCTTTTAATTATGACACTATTTCAATGAAACATTAACTTGAAATTAAATACCAACACACACACACACACACACATATAAGAAAACAAATATTATCTAATTTAAAATTTTTTACCTTTGATTTCACATGTTTATTTTTATTTGGATCCTCTATTGAAAAGTGATCATTAGTAAAATTTATCCATGAAATATATTTTCATATATCAACTAAAGTAAAATGTATAATAAGAATAATTATGATTAAATAACATATAAAAAATAATATCACTTACTTTTTTAACAATTCGTTAATTTTTTTACAAACTCCACCTAATAAAAAGCAAGACAAATATGATTTGAATTCATTAGAAAAGAACATGCCTAACATCCAATGACCACTATAATATAAAAATTTAATAATTAATAACATTATAATGAATATTAGTTTATAATTATCTTAGTATTATTACCCATCAAGGACTGAAAAAAACTAACTCCCAATCTCAATATTTTACAATCTATTATATATATATGCAACTCTAACATTATCATTTAGATATTTCACAATCGTTGAAATGTATTCTAGATCCATAAAACCATAAATGGAGGTGGTATAATTTTTAATGAAAATCATGTGTAAATACCTAATTAAATAACTTTTAAATTAAGTCACTTTTGGTTATATTTATTTAAAGAAATAAAAAATGAAATATTAATTTACTTACATGAAAGGAAACTACAACACTGGAACAGTGAGATCATCAAAAATAAAAATATCCATGATATCTTTTTTGAATATTCTCAATGAATAATATCTTCCACATATATAATAAATTATTAAAAAATCATAAATATTATCCAAGAAAGAAGAAATCTTGGATAATATTTTTAGCTCATCCGTAATCTCTGACGTATCCAAAGTTTTTAGTTCCTGAACCTTTTGTTTCTTTTGTTATAATTATTTTGATTTTATATACTCCTATATAAATTAAATATAAGAAAAAATTATAAGTAATTTTCAATAAAATTTAAATTATATTTAAATAAAAATGCATAACTTGTATTCCAGATAATGAATAAGGATAACTATCCAAAGTAAAAAATGATCCACATAATCTCCAACTCTAATAACCTCCTCTGTAGGAAATGAAAGTAGATAATTTAGATCAATAATATCGTGTACTGATACTCTTACCTAATCCAAATACATTATCTATTTATGTATAGAATCCCCAAAAATATGTATGACTCCATATGCCACAATACGTACATGGGGATCTACAATATACAACTCACAATATAAGGCCAGATCTAAATGAGGAGGTGGAGGGTCTGATTAGGCAGACAACATATGATATGATTCTCTCATAATTTGTTCAAAGATGACCCAAATAACTAATTTAATTTGATATCACATGGACCATTTTAGGTCTTTCATATCATATTTTAAGGAATCCATTTCTATGTCCCTTGATTTTTTAATTTGATGACTGAAAATTTTCTTAATACTAATACCCACCTCACATCCACTTATGTGGATTAGGTGTTCTAACTTTCCTAAAGAAGTAGCTATAATGTTCATCCAACCCTCATAGATAAAATACACCTATGTCATTTTATCCTGAAATTCATCTTGAAATGATAAATTAAAATGATAAAATAGGGTTATTCTTATAAAAATACAAACATTCAAGGAAAATAAAAATTAATTTCTTATAATTCTATCAACTACTTCCTTATATTGATTTGTAATATACTTTTTATTTTTTTTCCTTCTCACTCTTTTCCATTTTTCATGGAAAGTGACAGGAGATATAGGAATGAACTAGAACTCTTTTGAACCATTACTAGATTTATCACTTAACATATTAAACTTTTTGACAATAATTTTCTCCTCCAGTAAATGATAACCTCCAAGTGATAAAGTATGAGGGTATACATTATGCAAATGGATATCTTGGTGATATCTCTCAGAGTCCCATTACATAAAAAGAAACTAATAAATAATGAGGTAATATATAATAAATTTTATAATATACAATAATTATCATATCATAAATGCTTTATCATGTCAGTAGGAGAATTTTTTTTCAATACATCCAAATCTAAAAACCCATACTCGAGGCATGAGTTTTCATTATATAAATTCCCAAAAACATATTTTTTTTTCAATTTTATTTTAAAATATCTCCCTCAAATCACCATTAAATATAGACATATTTTCTTAATTTCTTTAGTTTCCTGAATTTATAATGTCATCTATATTTGAATACATTAAATATCAGTTATATAAAATATATAATATTCAAAGAGTGAGATAAAAATTAATCAATTGAGATTTTTTACCATTATGAACTTTTACACCTTCTCTTTCACCATATTTTTGATGTAATTCCAATCAATATATAAAATTTTAATCCTGAAATGGCTCTTCATGGTGATATAAATAATAAAATGTGTTGCATTTTGGCTAGTTGGGTTATTATTATAATAAAAATTAATATCTATACTCTACTCTCCATGAGAAAGTAAAAGTTTTGGTAACAATGTAATCCCACATCTACCAACTATAGAAATCATTTTATATAGAGAATAAGAAGAAGAATCCACCATAGGAGGCACACCAGTAGTCCTATAAATAATTTTTATAAATTAAAATTTCACATCCATTAAATAATTTTTTATTTAATATTTAATAATATGAAAAAACAGGCATATACCTCAATAAATGTTCATGTTCCTCTATGTCTATCATTAAAATAGATGAATGTAATAATATTTTATGTACCTTTATATTATTAAAAAAGTGAATATTTAAATACAATGAATAAAAAAAATATGTAAGTAAGAAAATAGTGTCATACATATGTAAGTTTCAAAATAAAATGATGTCATGATTCTTAACCAAAAAGATAAAATTAAACTATTAAATATAAAAATGAATTCTAAAATGATAAAAATGATCAACATTTAAAAATTTAAATATGATAATTACAAAAAAGTGATTTTATATATGTAAATATAACAAAAAAAATAATGATTCATGTCATGTTTTTCAATCAAAAAATGTTTAACCATAACCGTTGAATATAAAATTTAACACAAAAATCATATAAATAATCAATATATATAAAATTAAACATCAAAATTAAAATAAAATAGAGTTTTTACACATGTAAAGTTTAAAAAATAAATAAAATATAAATATTTAACTGAATAGTTATGAGAGTAATTTAGTATCTTCCTATATCCTTTCTTCATGATCATTTCATACAACATGGACGATGTCTAAATTATAGTCATTGTTATTATCCATAAATCACATAATAGATGAAGAAGCCTCAGATAAATCTATAACATCATCATCATCATCATCACCCAAATGATTATTTTACCTTAAAAAATGACATACCACTAATAATTTGATGGATCAATAACATAAAATATTTTCTTTTCATGTGTCGCCATGATAAATAGTTCCTATTTGCAACTAAATCATTTCAAATCAATGAGTGTAAATCCATAATCATCTATTTCACACCACTGATATTATTGACCCAATTACAATTAAACACTATTACTTGAAATTTAGTATTATCAATTTCCCATATACCATCAAGAACTATAAATTATGTCGTTGATGTAGAAATTAGGTTTTTTCTTTTGCACTAAAAAAATGTAGTGCTTCAGTGATTACTATTACCCTAGTATTTTGAACAGTACTCTGTTCATTCTGATTTTTTGTGTAAAATGTTAAACCATTAACATAAAAACTAGAAAATGTGATCAAATTAAGAGATGATCCCCCTAAAAACCATTTCAATGTTTCTGATGTAAATAAATCCATGTTGAATTTCTCTTTAAACCATGAAGCAAATGTCTTTTTATTCTCAATCATAAATCTCTTTTAATTTATTTTATGATATCATACCTTTAATCCAGAAATATGTGATGACATATATGGTTAAACCTCATATGTTATGTTCAAAATGTATAAATGTGTCTACATTACTTCATTATATGGAATGGAATTTACCTTTAATCCATGAATCCCTATACCTTTACTATTAACTATCAAATATTGAGATATAGGGAGACCAATATGCTCTAATTCATATGAATAATCAATATAGAAATCAATCACCTATTTAAATACACATTTAAAAAAAATAAAGGCCTCTATTCAATAATGATTTTTAACACATCCCTTAAAAATTTTCATACATATTTTAAAATGATACATCCAACATAAATAAATAGGCCCACATATTCTTATCTCACACACTAAATGAATCACCATATAAACCATTATATCAAAAAAAGTTGGTGGGGAATGTATTTCTAGTTGACAAATTATGAGTGAAACTTCATTCTCCAACACATATAAAAAATTTGGATAAATGATTTGACTAAAAATGGATTTTGAAAATGTTACATAACCTAATGAAATTATTTATGATAGGTGTCAGTAATATACCACACAACATGACTGGTTTTAGTTGTTATATAAATACATGATAGTCATGATATTTCATACCTATTAATTTAAAATCCTTCAATGACACCACATTCTTTACATTTTAATAATATTAATTGGTTACATTAATACCATGTAGATACTAATAAAAATTCATCGTATCAATCTTGCTTAATGTGGGACAAGTTGGAGGTAAATATGCTATATTTTCTTCCATAGCGGGAGAAAATACTTAAGGTATTCTCATGGATATAAAGTCCAATCAATCATAAAACCCATATTTTATCTTTCCTTAAAGTTATAATCAAACTACAACGTATGTTTTTATCAACATTCATAACATCAATGTTATGTTTTATCTCTAAAAATATCTAATAAGGTAGTTCCAAAAAGATATTCATTTTCTTTCATATTTTTTTTGATGAACATAAATTTATTTCTAAATGTGAAATCAATATTTTCCACCCTATCCTAATATTATTCAGATGATAATGGTTATGGGGGAGATTATATTCTTATAAACTATTAAATTATTTTTTCAATCTATGATAGGGATTATCAATTTGAAAAAATATTCAATGTCCCATGTACATTGTATTTATTCCATTCTACAATTGATAATATGAAGTATCTTCTTCATAAATTAAGCAAACTTTATGTCCCTTAATAATGTATCCAGATAAGTTTCTATATGAAGGAAAGTTATTTATAGTGAACATTATAATAAAATGAAAAATAAAATACTATTTCTTGCAACAATTAAAAACTATAACACATGTCTCCCATAAATGTTTCAAATCATCAATTAATGGTCAAAGATACACATCAATATCATTTTCTAGGTGTTTTGATCCAGAAATCATCATGATCATCATAAAATATTTTTAATTAATACATATATGTGGGGAAAAGCTGTAAACTACCAATAAAATAGGCTATAAACTATGTTGGCTATTGAGGATTTGAAATGGATTCATTCTATCTATGTATAATCCCATTCTAATATTTATAGATTCACTACCAAAATCAAGATTTTTTAATCAAATCACTTCTATTATGGGGAGCAGTAGGGCAACATAATTTTCCATTTGAGAGGAACTCATTTGTATTCCATCTTAACCTTTTTTCAACATTTTAATTTGTAAATAGACACTTCAAATAAGGAATTATTGGAAGGAACCAAATTACATTAACAGGAGGATTGATACCTGTAAGAACCCGGTTCTTATTTTAGAGGTACGAGCTTCTTCTTTTCCTTTTCCTTAAGTGTTTTAGAGAAAATATGGAAAATGGGGAAAACTCCTAAATTTTGGAACTACATGCAGTGTACTTTATCCACACGCCATGTACTTTTGGCCGTGTTGGGATGAGTACACAGGGCGTGTAGCCATGTCAGCGACGAGGGGTGTAGGAACCGACTACACGCCGTGTAGTGGTACCGTACACGCCGTGTAGTCAGTCGGCAGGCTTAAACAGTAAGGCGGTGGAGTCACGACCAGCTGGGCAACCGTACACGTTGTGTACTTGAGAGTACATGCCGTGTACTCATGTCGACGGATGAACAGTGTGCCAGTGCCGCCAAATGAACAGTTAAATGAAAGAAGTACATGCCGTGTACTTAGAATTACACACCGTGTACTTTGTTTTTTTGGCTTAAAACAGGCAGTAGCCTCCTCATTTGGCAGAGGAGGCACTTGACCCATTTTGGAGCCAAAGGAGGAGGCATGATCTTTGAAGATCCACCGGGCATTCGTCTGGAATCTGAATCAGCTTCAGACGATCTCATTAGAACCGCACGGGTAATCCATCTCCTCTCCTAGTACCGTTCTTGCCAATTCTTCTCCTAACGTAAGTTATTTACGTTTGTTTGGTTTTTTCTATTCGTCAGATCTATGCCGTTATTGGGAGTTTCTAGAGTCGGCGTTCGGGTATAACGCTCATTGATGTATAAGGTAGGTGGCTTGGTGTTTAGTTTTCCAACTACTGTGTGTTTTTGTGCCATGAACCCATGTTGGGGTGTCGTGTGGCTGAGGCCTTTGATATATTTAATACCTCAAATTGATTAGGTATTTAATTTTGATAATAAAATGCTGGTTCAGATCGTTGTTTGGATCCGGAACCACCCCCGGGGTGTGTTTCACTGTTTAGCCATTTGGCCAGGATACCCGAGGGTATGCCTTTAAAGTAGTAATTGTAGAATTTCCTTGAGAGGAATTGCTTGTTACTGCTTGTTTACTTGTTGGTCATGGCCCGGTTACCTATATTAGCATGAGGGCGTGACTATATTAGCCTGAGGGCATGACTATATTAGCCTGAGGGCTGTCGTTATTCAGCCTGAGGGAAACCTTTCGTATGCCTGAGGGCGAGAATTATGTTATAATTCCTGAGGGTGAGATTCTGTATAGCCCGAGGGAGAGATTCTGTATAGCCTGAGGGCGAGATTCTGCATATCCTGAGGGCGTGGTTCACTATATTAGCCTGAGGGCGAGATACTGGTTGGCCTGAGGGCATGGTGCTATTGAGCACAGAACAATACTAAATTTAATGGATTAAATGAATAATAAAATGTAAATTTAATTGTTAAGTTAGTTACTTTTTAGTACTTCTTACTTTATTGCATTTTACTATTGCACACTATTGTTGCATGATTACACGCAGTTGGGCACGGGCCTTTGGTGGGTGCCTACTGAGATATATTTCTCACACCCTATTTGGGTCATGCTTTTCGGCCCAAACAGATTACGTTGCTGCAGGTGTAGATAGGGGCAAGAGTCCCTATACAGGTACTTGACTGCTGCTGTGGAGTAGGAGGGCATGGGACCAAGCCTAGGCTCGCGATGCCGCTGCCAGCTGTTTTTCTTATTTTGTTGTACTCTATATTTTTGTTGTACTGTATTGATGTATAACATGTTCTGGCTGTTTTCTTAGAACTTGAAACATGTAGCATCATCACTTATATACTGTTGGTTATATCCACTGCTGTAGTTACTTCAGTTGTGTATGTTTACTGCTTCTGCTGTCGTTCTATGTTTTATTCATATTCCTCTATGCTTCACTTTGACAAATGAGGGCATAGTTTCCCCCACTATCAGACCTGAGCCCTTGCTGCTAGTCGGCAGCCTCTGGCGTTTGGGGAAATGCGCTTGAGGTCTTGTGGCGAACCGGGCTCGAGGCACCCGTTGCGTGGCACCCGGGTCCGGGATGTTACAAAGTGGTATCAGAGGGGTTTCTTTTCTTTGACTTACTATTTAGAGCCATAGTCAGGGATAAGACGGAACGATAGTTGGTAATAAGCTGTGCCTGGGTGTAGCTAACCCGTGTACAGGGAAAAGCCAGTCTACCTCGTATTTTGCATTATTTTGATTTTGCAATTTTACGGTTGATATGTTTTCACCGTTGGGTGACGCACTTGGATTGTGCTATTTATATTTTATCTGTGGGTTCTATTTATTTGAAACCCGATGAGATGAGGGTATGCCGTCTCATGCACCATATAGGCACATGCTAGATATCACATTCCATGCATAGTTTCCATGCCATGTAGGTGCATTAAAAATTCGCATGTTGTTGTGATAGTTGTTGTGTTAATAAAGCATGCTGTTGTGATAGCTGCTTGATAAATACCTGCCTTGTGATATGGTATGTTTGTTTGAGCTTGTTTATATAATGGACGCCAAACTTTGGTTTTTGGGGAGTATGGGCCCCCATTGACCAGAATTTGGTGGATCATTAACTGTTTATTGGTTATAACAAAGATAAGATGTCAAACTTTGATTCGTGGGGAGTATGGGCTCTCACGAATCGGAATTTGACACTTAGGTGTTGGTTTTTAGTATTTTCTGGGTTCCGGGGAAGTTTCTGAGGTATACTGTTCGGAAAACCTAGAATACACGCCGTGTAGGACCTCATACACGCCGTGTGTGTTCTTCTGTTCGGGAAGAAAAATGAACTTTTTGAGTACACACCGTGTACCCTGAGTACATGCCGTGTAGTCTCTTCCCGTGTCACAAACCATGTGGGCGGTGACACGGGGTAGGGCAAGGCTTGGGTAAAACACGCCGTGTAGTTTATGTACACACCGTGAAGTGTGACCCGGAGTCCGGCCGTGTAACTAACAACACAGGTTGGTGAACTCCTGTACAGCACGCCGTGTCAATGATGAACACGACGTGTAGTGTGACCTGGGGACTCGGCCTTGTAACTAACAACATGGGCCGGTGTCACCTCTCCCTAAACACGCCATGTACCTGTGGGACACGCCGTGTAGTCTGGTCTAAGGACAGACCATGTGGCGTTAGCCGTGTGGCTGGGAAACAGGGTGGTGTACACGCCGTGTGCGGGTGTAACACACCGTGTAGTGTTAAGATGAGTAGTCAGCAGTGTCACAAACGATACAGGCAGTTGGAAAATAACACCATACATGTCGTGTAGATATTATACACGCCGTGTAGTTTTGTTGAACGGAATCCGTGTGGCTTAGCCATGTAGAAAGACCCGGGAAGGGGAAGGGAAGTCAAGTACACGCCGTGTAGTCATTATACATGTCGTGTAGTCTTGTATTGTGAATTTTGAAATGATTTCTTCCTCTTGTTCCTTTGTGGTTCCTTCGATTTCAGTCTTAATAATCTTGAACCTGAGGCGTGCTTTTGACCTTGTAGAGTCATGCCGCCTAGACGACCGCAAGTTGTTCACCAGGAGAGCGGCGGCGATTATACTGCGGAGATGGTGGGCCATGGGCTACCAGTTGATCCTCTAGTGGAGCTAGATGCGGCGCCAGCTATTATACCGGACACAGGCGTGGAGGCACAATTCCGTGAAGGCTTTATGCGGTTCATGCAGACCTTTCAGGGAGCACCGCAGGCTGTCACATCTATGGCTGAGCTGACACGTATCTTTCAGCAGTAGCATCTGCCTACGTTTTTAGGGGATGGCGGACCACAGGCTGTGGAGTCTTGGTTGGGGTCGATGCAGACTATTTTCGATCATCTTGAGACGCCTCCAGGGTGGAGGGTCAAGCTCGCAACTTACATGCTGCGTGATTCCTCCAAGAGGTGGTGTAATGTTACCACCCAGTGAGAGCATCACAGGGACATGGCGTGGGAATATTTTCAAGCAGTCTTCTATGAATTCTTCTTTCCCGAGATGCTGAGGGAAGATAGAGCTCGAGAGTTCATGAATCTGCAGCAGGGCGCTATGTTGACGATGGACTATTCTGCTCGTTTTACAGAGATTCAACACTTTGCACCCGTGCTGGTGGGTGATGAGACGTTGAGAGCTAGACGTTTTGAGGATGGTCTTCAGTATGAAATCCGAGCGCTGTTGAATGTTTTCAGTTTGCCTACTGTACACGCGATTTTGAACCAGGCACTGATTACAGAGAGGAACCTGTGGGAAGCTAGTGGTGTGGGCCAGGGCGGTTCATCACCAGTTAATGGTACTATTTCTGCTGGTAAGAGGAAGAGACATATGGACTTCTCTTAGGGCGGCAGTACCAGTCATTCAGCTTCTTCAGGTGGCCCGATCAGGTGCTACCAGTGTGGCAGAGAGGGGAACAAGAGACTGCAGTGTCCACGAGACCCAGTGGAGTGCCTAGCTTGCGGCAATATGGGTCATCTACAACGCTTTTGCAGGGCGGTTCTACCAGTGGCTAGTGAGAGGGGTTCTGTGCAGACTCCACGTGCGGGAGCAGAACCGGTGGCTTCTTACTAGTATGGGAACTGGAATATGTTAGGGCATGAAGGTAGAGATGGTGGTTGTGGCCATGGTAGCCAGACACCAGGATCTCAGAGGCAGCAGGGCGGGACAGCTCAGGGTAGCCAGGTTGTGTCGCAGGGCCACGACACTGGGCAGGCTTATGCAGTGCAACAGACCCAGCAGGAGCAGGATCCCGGAACTTCTATAGTTAGAGGTACTATTCTAGTATCTTCTGTTTTATCTTCAGTACTTTTTGATACGGGTGCTACACATAGTTTCATATCTGTACCCGTTGTGGAGATCCTTGGGCTCGGTGTGTCTACTTCTTCCGATATCTTGATGCTAGACACTCCGTTGGGGACTAGGACGGTTGGTGTGTGTCAGTGCAAGGAGTTCCCCCTCGAGGTTGGTGGGTGTTATTTCCTTTGGGACCTCTATGTCTTGGAGATGACAAGATATGACATCATTCTTGGGATGGAATGGTTGGTTCCCTTTATATCCTTTGTAGACTGCTATCGTCGCAGGGTGCGTTTCACATCACCAGAGGGAGGAGAGTTTCTATACAAGGGAGAATGGGATGTTCAGGAGAGTTGAGCTAGACCAGAGCATCATGGGCGAGGTGGAGTCACTGCCCAAACTGTGAGTTTATATCTGGATGACTAGGGGACTTGTCAGACAGATTTCCCTCCAGTTGTTGATCGTTTCAGGGATGTCTTCCCGGACGACTTTTCAGGTCTACCTCTGGTGCGTGAGGTGGATTTATCTATTGAGATAGTGTCAAGAGCGGCACCAGTGTCCATTCCTCCTTATAGTATGGCCATGCTTGAGTTGCAGGAGCTCAAGAGGCAGTTAGAGGAGTTGCAGGAAAAGGGATTTATCTGACCCAGTACTTCTCCTTGGGGTTCTCTGGTCCTTTTTGCGAAGAAGGCAGACGGTACCCTCAGACTTTGTGTGGATTATCGGAAGTTGAACCAGTTGATGGTTAAGAACCGATATCCCTTGCTGAGGATAGATGACCTGTTTGATCAACTTCGTGGAGCACAAGTGTTATTGAATATTGAATTACGATCAGGATATCATCAGCTGTGCGTTAGACCATCTGATATACCTCTCACAACTTTTAGGAGTAGGTATGGTCTATATGAGTACTTGGTTATGCCGTTCGGACTGACGAACACACAAGTAGTTTTCATGGCTCTGATGAATCGTGTGTTCCATCCGTATCTTGATTCATTTGTGGTAATATTCGTGGATGACATCTTGGTGTACTCTCACACTCGACACGATCATGGAAACCATCTTGAGATCGTATTGAGTACACTAAGAGAGCATCAGCTATATGCTAAGCTCTCGAAGTGCCACTTTTGGATGGACTGGATTCACTTCCTGGGTCATATCATCTCAGAGGCAGGAGTTGCAGTAGACCCAGATAAGGTGAGAGAAGTAGTTTCTTAGGAGCAGCCTAAGAATGTGTTTGAGATACAAAGTTTCTTAGGTAAAGCTGGTTACTACAGGCACTTCATACAGGACTTCTCCCGCTTAGCAGCACCGTTGATGGGTCTGACTAAGAAGGGTGTAAAGTTCGGTTGGTCAGAAGCTTGCAAGACAGCTTTTCAGGACCTGAAGGGAATGTTGACATCATCACTGATCCTGATACTCCCAGAGCAGGGGAAAATCTATACAGTTTACTGTGATGCATCATGGATTAGGCTGGGAGCAGTTTTGATGCAGGGCGATCGAGTCATTGCGTACGGGTCTCGGCAGTTGAGGCCACATGAGAGGAATTACCCGACACATGATCTCGAGTTGGCTGCAGTTGTTCATGTGTTGCGCTGTTGGAGACATTATCTGTTGGGAGAGTATTTTGTGGTTTTCACCGACCACAAAATCCTCAAGTATATCTTTACTCAGCGTGACATGAATTTGAGGCAGAGAAGGTGGGTTGAGTACCTACAATCCTTCGATTTTGATCTTTCCTATACACTTGGTAAAGGTAATGCAGTAGCCGATGCAATGAGCAGGAAGACTCAGATACAGGCAGTGCAGGAGGCCAGTGGTGAGTGGCAGCTCATGGCCTTGTTCTATGAGATGCATCTGGAGGTGCATGACAGTCATGGGCCGACTTATCTTTCCTCGTTAGCTGTGAATTCTACCCTCCTGGATAGAGTGAGGGTGAGGCAGCTATCAGATTCAGAAGGCCTAGTTCTACGGGAGTCGGTGGCAAGTGAGGACCCTCCTACTGGTTGGATGATAGGCGATGATGAAGTATTGCGTTTCCATGGACAAGTATGGGTTCCATGGGATATACGTGAGGAGATGATGCGAGAGTTTCATGCTTAAGCTTGGGCAGTTCATCCTGGGGTTACCAAGATGTACCGTGACTTAAGGCGTCAGTACTGGTGGCCGGGTATGAAGAGAGAGATAACTGGTTTTATTATGAGATGTTCCACCTATCAGCAGGTGAAAGCAGAGCATCAGAGACCAGTCGGACTGTTACATCAGTTACCCATTCCAGAGTGGAAATGAGATGATGTCGCAATAGATTTCGTGACGGGATTGCCGAGGTCACCTCGAGGCAATGATGCTGTGTGGGTTTTTGTGGACAGACTCACGAAGGTGGCTCACTTCTTGCCGATCAAGGAGACCTTCGGTGTGGACGAGCTCAGAAGGCTGTATATCCGAGAGATCGTACATCTTCATGGGGTCCCTCGTTCTATCGTTTCAGATAGGGATGCCCGCTTTACGTATCGTTTATGGCAGAGTTTTCAGAGGGCGCTGGGTACACAGGTGCTTCTGAGCACAGCATACCACCCTCAGACAGATGGCCAGTCAGAGCGGATGATATAGGTGCTAGAGGACATGTTGTGCGCATGCGTCCTAGACTTTGGGGGCTCTTGTGAGAAGCATATACCCTTAGTCAAGTTTTCCTATAACAATAGTTTTCATGCGACTATTGAGATGGAACCATACGAGGCTTATTATGGAAGGACATGCCGATCACCTTTGTGATGGTTATAGGCAGGTGAGGCAGCTTTACTGGGGCCACAACTTGTACAAGAGACTTCTGAGCAGGTCCAGTTGATTCGGAAGCGGATGGATACCGCGCAGTCTCTTCAGAAGTCTTATGCTGATCGCCGCAGATGACCTTTGGATTTCGTGGTTGGGGATCAGGTTTTCTTGCGTGTTTCGCTGAGGCTGGGACACAAACAGATCAGGAGACAGGGCAATCTTTCACCAAGGTATGTGGGACCATTTGAGATTCTGGAGAGAGTCGGGCTGGTTGCCTATCGGTTGCAGTTGCCGCAGCGGTACCGAGCCATGCACGACGTCTTCCACGTGTCTCAGTTGCGTCGCTACAACTCAGACCCATATCACACCTTTCATCCAGAGGAGGTTAAGCTTCAGCATGATGCGTCCTTTGAGGATCATCCGATCCATATCGTTGATAGGAGCACGAAGGTTCTCCGAGGCTGGTCAGTTCCTCTCATACGGTTGCTATGGCAGTATGGCCAAGTGCAGGATGAGACCTGGGAGCGGGAGGCCGACGTACGTGCTTAGTGGACAGAGCTGTTCTGAGCTTTATCTTCGCCACCCTTGGAAGGACAATTCGGGCACGAATTTCTATAAGGGGGGAATTTTACCCAGTTCTTATTTTAGAGGTACGAGCTTCTTCTTTTCCTTTTCCTTAAGTGTTTTAGAGAAAATATGGAAAATGGGGAAAAATCCTAAATTTTGGAACTACACGCCATGTACTTTATCCACACGCCGTGTACTTTTGGCCGTGTTGGGATGAGTACACGAGGCGTGTAGCCATGCCGGTGACGAGGGGTGTAGGAACCGACTACATGCCGTGTAGTGGTACCGTACACGCTGTGTAGTCAATCGGTAGGCTTAAACAGTAAGGCGGTGGAGTCGCGGCCATCTGGGCGACAGTACACGTCGTGTACTCGAGAGTACATGCCATGTACTCATGTCGACGGATGAACAGTGTGCCGGTGCCGCCAAATGAATAGTTAAATGAAAGAATTACACGCCGTGTACTTTGTTTTTTTGACTTAAAACAGGAAGTAGCCTTCTCATTTGGCAGAGGAGGCACTTGAGCCATTTTGGAGCCAAAGGAGGAGGCATGATCTTTGAAGATCCACTGGGCATTCGTCTGGAATCCGAATCGGCTTCGAATGATCTCGTTGGAACCGCACGGGTAAGCCCTCTCCTCTCCTGGTACCGTTCTTGCCAATTATTCTCCTAACGTAAGTTATTTACGTTTGTTTGGTTTTTGTTCTTCATCAGATATACGTCGTTCTTGGGCGTTTCTGGAGTCGGTGTTTGGGTATAACGCTCGTTGACGTATAAGGTAGGTGGCTTGGTGTTTAGTTTTCCAACTTCTGTGTGTTTTGTGCATTTTTGTGCCATGAACCCATGTTTGGGTGTCGTGTGGCTGAGGCCGTTGCTATATTTAATACCTAGAATTGATTAGGTATTTAATTTTGATAATAAAATGCTGGTTGGGATCATTGTTTGGATCCGGAACCACCTCCGGGGTGTGTTTCACTGTTTAGCCGTTTGGCCAGGATACCCGAGGGTATGCCTTTAAAGTAGTAATTGTAGAATTTACTTGAGAGGAATTGCTTGTTACTGCTTGTTTACTTGTTGGGCATGGCCCGATTACCTATATTATCCTGAGGGCGTGACTATATTAGCCTGAGGGCGTGACTGTATTAGCCCGAGGGTTGTAGTTATTCAGCCTGAGGGCAACCCTTCGTATGCCTGAGGGCGAGAATTCTATTACAATGCCTGAGGGCGAGATTCTGTATAGCATGAGAGTGAGATTTTGTATAGCCTGAGGGCGAGATTCTTCATAGCCCGAGGGTGTGGTTCACTATATTAGCCTGAGGGTGAGATACTGGTTGGCCTGAGGGCATGGTTCTATTGAGCACATAACGATACTAAATTTAATGGATTAAATGAATAATAAAATGGCAATTTAATTGTTAAGTTAGTTACTTTTTAGTACTGCTTACTTTATTTCATTTTACTATTGCACACTGTTGTTGCATGCTTACACGTAGTTGGGAATGGGCCTTTGGTTGGTGCCTACTGAGATATATTTCTCACACCCTGTTTGGGTCACGCTTTTCGGCCCAAACAGATTACATTGCTGCTGGTGTAGATAGGGGAAAGAGTCCTTATACAGGTACTTGACTATTGCTGTGGAGTAGGAGGTCATGGGACCGAGCCCAGGCTCGCGATGCCACTACCAGCTGTTTTGCTTGTTTTGCTGTACTCTATATTTTTGTTGTACTGTATTGATGTATAACATGTTCTGGCTATTTTCTTAGAACTTGAAACATATAGCATAATCACTTATATACTGTGGGTTATATCCACTACTGTAGCTACTTCAGTTGTGTATGTTTACTGATTCCGCTGTCGTTGTATGTTTTATTTATATTCCACTGCGCTACACTTTGGAAAATGAGGGCATAGTTTCCCCCACTATCAGACCTGGGCCCTCGCTGCTAGTCGGCAACCTCTGGCATCTGGGGAAATGCGCTTGAGGTCTTGTGGCGGACCGGGCTCGGGGCACCCGTTGCATGGCACCCGGGTCCAGGACATTACAATACCGGTACCTGAGAATTAATTAGACTTTATTTTTTCATCCATATTATATCATGATGTCACACATTTAGGAAATTTTTATAAACATTCATATTCATTCCTATACAAAACACAATAATTAGGGAAAGCATATAACTTTTTATACCCCATTTCCATTGGGTATAATAATTTATTTTCATCATAATTGGAATCTAAAATCCCATTTCTTTCTGGATGTTTCTCTTTTAAAAGTTCAATCAATTTAGAGAAACTTTTATCACTCCACCCATTTCTTGATTTCAAGTTAACTAATATTATAACTTTTGATAACACTATAAATTTAGTGTAACATGAGAATATTGGTTTCTAAAAATATTTATACAATCATTAAATATTTTTTATTTTTTTGATGGATTCAATGCCTACATCATGAATTAATTATTTAATAGGATCCTCTATCTCATGTTTGATATTTTCAGAAACATTAGATATTGAATTTTCTATTATTTCACCATGATATATCCAATATGTATAATTAATGCTAAAAAAATAGCAAATGATATGATCCTTTCTTTCTCTAGAATTTAAATTTCTCATATTTAAACACTTCAAGAATGGATAGAAAATAAAATATTTGTTTTGAAAATTTTATTTATAAAATTCCAAGAAATAAATAACTTTTTTTTTTCATATTCATCGATGGTTCTTCGTAAATTAATCTAATTACAATCCATTAATTTCCTAAGATCACAATATAAAAGGTGAATATATTAAAACATATAAACATTTAAAAGTATTTATAAATAGATAAATTTTAAATATAAAAACATATATCAAAACAACCAATTATTGATAACTATTTGATCATAAAAAACAATTATACAAAATGATCAAAACATATCATTAAAAAACCTAAATAGAAGTGATTAAGTGCATATAAAAATAGATATTTGAACATGTATAAATTTTTAATAAATAATTTATGTTAAAGAAAATTAAAAAATTAAAAAACGTGACAACAAATTTTTTAATCAAAATTCATTATATCATATAAAACAATTTATAAATGAAAAAAATACAAACAAAAAAGATAATAAAAAAAATAAAAAAATGATTACAATTACAAAAAAAATTATAATTATAACAAAATATAATAATAGAAAACAATTTCAACCAAAAAAATATAATGATAAAAAATTTATAAGTACAAAAAATTATTAATACAAACAGTTCCAGGAAAAAAAATTATAGTGAAAAATAATTTATAATCATAAAAAATTTACAACATTTAGAAAATTTTAACAAAATTTTTATAATTGATAATAAAATGCTTAAAAAAAGAATGGATGAATCAAATTTATAACTAATGATACAATTAATTTATCTTCAAAAATAAAAAACAACATAAAAAATTTGGAAATCAATAATGGAAAATAGATTGTAAATTTAGATAAACTAAGTTGAAGTTGGTGTCAATAGGGTGAACGTTTCAAGATTGAATAAAAATGTTTGAAAAAATGAATTAAAAAAAATGAACCAATAAAAACCTTGAATCACGATTACCGGCCGAATGAAATAGGGTTTCTGGGAATTAAATAATACCAAGGACCATGAAACAAGGATGAAGGATGGAATATTGAGGAGAAGAAATGCGAAAATATGACTACAATTGAATGAAAGAGAATATTGATCATCATTAATGGTCATTGGGTGTCATCGGTGCCATTGTAGGTTGAGAGGAAGAGGGTTTCAAAGGAAAAGAAAATGAGGGTTTAGGGTTATGAAATATTTTTAAAACACTGTTAACATTGTTTTTCTAAAAAACCAATGTTAAAAGTTTTTTTAAAAATTTTAACGTTAGTTTAAAAAAAACTACGTTAATTTTTTTATTTTTAACATAATTTTTTTAAAAATCGATGTTAATGGTTATTTAGAAAACTTTTAACATCAGATTTATAAAAAACCAACCTTAAAAGTTCACTGTATAACTTTTAACATAATTTTTTAAGAAACTGATCTTAAAACCTCAACATAGAAGCCATTATTTCTACTAGTGAATATTTATCTCTTGATAATATTGTTAGGATATACATTAAGGAAGTAGTAAGGATTCCCAGAGTACCACATTCTATTATATCTGATCAAGATCTGAGGCTTACCTCAATGTTTTAGAGAAGTCTTTAGCAGTCCCTAGATACAAATTTAATTTTTAACACTACTTATCATCCTCAGAAAAATGGATAGTATAAGAGAAAAATTGAAACCTTGTATGATATGTTAAGATCTTGTTCTCTAGATTTCAAATGTGGTTTGGATCAACACATTCCTCTAGTTGAGTTTTCCTACAATAATAGCTTTTACTCAAGCATTCATATGGATCCTTATAAATCCCTCTATGGCAGTATTGGTAGAAATACAATGTTCTAGGATGAGGTTGGATAAATAAAGCTATTGGGACTTGATATAGCAAAGTAAATGGTAGATATGACCAGATCTATTCAACAACACTTAAGAGTAGATCAAAATCGGTAGAAAAGTTATGCTAACAGTCATCAGAATAATCTGGAGTTCAAATTTGGTGAAAAGATATTCATATGAATATCACCTTAGAATATGGTTATGATATTTACACTACTAGAAATTGTAACTATATCAATAGACCTATACTAATGGTTTGGAAAAAACTGTTGGTATAGGTAGCTTAGAGAGACCCTATACCAACATTTTTGGAAAAACTATTGGTATAGGTACCATGGAGAGACCCTATACTAATAGTTTTGGACAAAACCATTAGTATAAGTCCCTTATAGAGACTGTATACTAATAGTTTTTCCAAAACTATTGGTATAGATCAATTATATGGACCTATACTAATGGTTTTGGACAAAACTATTGGTATAGGTCCATTATAGAGACTATATACCAACAATTTTGCCAAAAAATTGGTTTTACTCCACCCTATACCAATGGTTTTTCCAAAACCATTGGTATAGATCAAAAAATCAAGGTAAATATACCAAAAGTTCTCAAAACCACTGGGAGAGTTTTATAAGAATGGTTTTGAGAACCATTGGTATAGGTACCCATATTGTTTATGGATTGTTTTGTAAAATAACATTAAATACATAAAAAGTTAAAAATACTTATATATATATATATATTTGAAATTATGTTCATAAAAGTCATATTAGGTTAGTGGTTAGGTAGTTGAATTATAAATGAGATGTTCTAGGATAAAAACCAATCTTGGTTTTATTTTTACATTACCTACACCAATTGTTTTGAAAAACCATTGGTATAGGTTTTTCAAATAACCTATACCAACACCATAATAGCCAAAAGCCATACAAACTATTGGTATAGGATATACAAATGGTTTGGATACATATACCAATGGTTCTAAACCATTAGTATAGGGTTTTTTAAGTATTGTTTGAAAGAGGGGAAAGTTAATCCATTGATATATTGGTCCCTTTGAAATTCTTGATCATATTGGGATATTAGCTCATTACTTGATGCTTCCATCGAATCTATCTCAAATTCATGATGTCTTCCACATATCTTTTCTGAGCAAGAACATAACTCATCCTTCAAATGTACTGAAATTAAAGTTCATACCACTAGAACAATATCTCTCTTATGAGGAATAATCGGTGGAAATTCTGGATCATAGATAGAATGTGCTATGAAACAAGACCACTCACCTGATCAATGTTTTGTGGTGAAACCATAAATTAGATAAAGCTACTTGGGAACCTGAAGATGTGATGAAACTGATATATCCTCAACTTTTTCTATCATAGTGATATAATTTAAAGCTATAAATTCATTTTAAGAGGTGTATAATGTAACACCCTAAGATTTTAATATATATATTTCTTTTCAAATATTTTTTTGGTAACTTTTATTACACGCAACCCCGAGTATAAATGAACCATAATATAGTACAACATTATAAACTATCCATTAAATTGGTGGGTATGAATTGGACTTAATAATTATAAAAAATTTATGTATAAAATAAATTCATTGGTTATCAATTTATTAGAAATGAAAATAAAAATCATTTGAAAGAAAAAGAGACATTTTTATGAAAAAATGTTTGTATGCATGAAATGTGTTTTTATCTTAATAAATTAAATTGATCACTATTATTGAATGATTTTAATAAAAAAAAATATATTTAGTAATTTTTTTAACTGTCATATTATATATTTTTAAACATGAGATAATAATAAATCTAGTTTATGCTTAAAAATGCATTTTTCTAAAAAACAATTTTCATCGCATATTGCACACTTATTTTAAAATTAATTTTTTACACTTATAAAAATTGAATTTTTAATAATTTATTTCATATTTTTAATTGGGAGGTCCAAATTTCATAAATAGGTCCCTTTTATTTTTAGGCATTATGAATAGTAATCATGGTAAAAAAATTTCACCCCGATAAGGGTAAAATAGGTAAAATAGGGTCAAAACCATGGGATATGGCTTTAATTTTTTTTATAAAACTTACCTTTATCCAATTTCATGAGTTTTTTGTCCACTTTTAACCATTTCTTTAATATATGGTCACTTGGTTCCATATTTCTTTGATTATGACCTTTATATTAATTTAACAAAAGGAAAATACAAAATGTCACTCTCTTACTTTTAAACATTTCTTATGTGTTCACATAGGGATAAAAGAATGTTGTGAATGAATATTGTTAGTTATTTTGATATTAATAAAATTATTTTCATGATGGTAATTCATTTATAATTTTTAGATATTATATAATTACCTTAAATTCTTACACAATGTTGAAAAAATATTTCTTTAACTAATAGGAAAATAAAATAAATGATTTTAAAAACAATAAAAGTAATATAATTTGAGTGAGGTATTAAGTTTAAAGATTTTTTAGATAAATATAATATATTAGTGATGTTTAAAAGTATTATATTTGAATTCAACTTTTTTCTTGGTGTCTTTAAAGTCAAATTAAATGAATAGTTCCAAAATTGGCATTAATGATATTTTATAATAAATAATATTTTATTAAATAATTAAAATTTATAAAAATATTATCCTTAAATAAGTTAATATAATATTATTTAAAATATTAACTATGGTCCATTTATGAGTCACATATTCATTTATGGTAATTGTTATCGTGATTAAGGTCAAAAATGGTTAATGAATGAGCTAATTAGAAAGATATGGTCTAAAATGAAACAAAAAACTATATAAATTTAATTTTCTGATATTATCTAAACTCTATAATATTTTTCTTTAAATTAATTTCCATTTGGAACCATTTTTCTTGAGAATTAATTTATTATATTTTAATCTTTTAAGAAATTCCAAGTGTGTCCTCTCCCTCCCTTTAAAAAGGATGCCCCAAATTTCTCTTATTTACATCTATTTTAGCCTTATATTTCATCCAAAAACTGTCCATTTATCTTATAAACTTCCATAAACATGAATTATATGTTCTAGTATTTTTAAAATACAATGACAAGGGACCTTAATAAAGATCTAAAGGAGGCGAACCGAAAGAGAGGTAATCATATTACCCGACATCTTTCAATTTCTTTCTTCTAATAATTAATATAATTTTATGGTATTCATAATAAAATAATAAATTAATTATACTCAATATACTAAAATTTTATTATGATCATGGTAACACCATTATCCAACCTCTTCCTTATCAAATGGGAAGTGAAAGTATCGCTTGTGCGTATGTATGACTGACCATCTCCACGTAGCGATACAATTCATTTTCCACAACCATATTTAATTTATAGTTATTATGTTTGTTTTAAAGTTTTTATATGTTATTTATGAAATATTTATACTTTTTTAATTATAATTTTACATCTACCTTCCTACCTTCCAATCCGTTGGAAAGCAACAACGTTGCTCATGTGTACGTATGAGCTACCACCTCTACGAAGCGATGTGATTATTTTTCATCATCATTTTACTTGGATAGTAATAATTATGGATTTAATGAATATATATTATTTATATGATATAATAATTATTCTAGAAAGGTTAATTTTTTTTAACTTTCTTTACTTCTATCCTTTAAAAAGTGAAAACAACACTCATGCGTTTGTACGGACTACTGTCTCCATTAATGATGTAATTCATTTTTATATATATAAATTTTATGAATTAATATATATGAATAATTAATATATATGATATATATATTATCATTAGCATTCCTGAGATAATGAAACCACGATCAAAGTACAAGGAGCGGGACTACAGAACCAAAACATGCATGAAAAACGAAGCAATTATCATCCAGAAAAGTGGTTTTAATAACAAATTGTTAATAAATGAGTGATAATATGTGATCATTAAATCATAAATGGTCTTATAGATATTATTATGGTTCTATATTACATTTATAATAAATATATAGTTATTATACTAGAGCTTCAAACACGTATGAAGAAAGACTAGGTTCGAGGTAAGATATTTTTGTTCCAATACTATTTTAATTGGGATTATTTATACTTGAATTTATATCAAGGAAATTATATGATACTTATATACTAAATACCTTAAAGTTTTATTCTCATATGGTTAATTATGAATAATACATGTTTTTATTTTATTTTTCCCACTTTAATCACTTAAGAGATTAAAATAATGTTTTTAAAGAAAACCAAATTTAATTTTATCTTCAATAAAAAAACCTTTATATTCCATATACATGTTTTATAAATATGTTTTCATAGATGTTTTTAATATTATAATATTATTTTTTAAGTTCATTTTTACCCATTATTTAATTTTTACAATTTTTGTAAAAGGAATCTTCTTGTTATTTTTTGAATGAGGTACTTTTTGAATTTTTACAAAAATGTGAAGGAATGTTTTCTTTTAATTTATACATAATTAATGTTATTTCATGCCATCATGACCACTAAATTCTTTTAATATTAAATTAAAAGTTTAAAAGTTTATTTTTAAAGGATTTTTTTCTTAATAATTAGGAATTTTTTAGATTTTAAATAAGATATTTCAAAGAGAAAAGGGTATTTCCTCAAGAAATATTACATTGATACTTTTAAAGTATATTTCATCTATGATAAAATACTTTGATGTTAATTATTTTTTAATGGGGATATGATCCAATAATACCATTATCATTATTTTTATGGATGTTTTATTATTATGATATTGATATTTTTATGAAACCTATTTATTTTACAGGGGTCATGTGATATTGAAATTATGAAATGTTTATAAAAGTTTTTTTTCATGGGTTATGATATGATGATATAATGAATGTTTTATGATCTTGTGGAACAAATATCTATGGTTATCATTATGTGATCAGTGGGACTAAAATTATATAAACTTCTAATTAATTGGGTAAATTTTTATATCTCATGAGATAATTTTGGGAAACAAATTAATGTGCTTGATACACTATGGGAAATAATTCGACATGCTTGATCCACTATAAGAAACAAGTTGATGTGCTTGATCTAATTTGGGATAAAATTCAATGTAGCTACTCCAATATTCGAAATAGGTAATGATTCTTGATCCACTACAATTTAATGGTCTCAGTACTTAACCTTGACATATAATATTATTTCTATACTTATGAAGGTTCCAAACTATTATGGCATGGACTTATGGTTCGTGATTTATTTATTAATATTTATCACTCTTATGATTCCTATATTTTTAAAAGATAGTGCTTTATTCCATGACTCATGTTTACGATCTTTGATAGAATGTGTATGAAATTTATACTTTATGGTCATGATCTCATACCCTTATGCTTATCTTATTCTTTCATATGATCATTAATTGATATCTCCTATGTTTACTGTTGTTCGAAGAGAGTAACTCAAGAGGGGGTAAATTGAGTTCCTAATAAAATTTTCTTTAAATAAACTATCTAATTAATCAAAATAGAAAATCTATATAATATCTATCATTTTAAAATATTTCTTAAAGAGTTATTAGGTATTAGTTAAAATATAGTTTAGAAATACCTTAACTTTTGAGATCAATTTACTTAGATAGAAATATATATAAAAACTAGTTAAGATTAATTATCAAAGAAATTGTTTTTTTTTGTTTTAATGAAATGTTTTCTTGAATAAGATAGAAAAAAAAACAAATAACAAAGTGAAATAATGGAATAAACAAGAGGTTCAGTCTCAAGGTGAGACCTAATACCCTCTACTTGGAAATCACCTACTGCCAAGTAGATTATAAATATAATGAAATAAATCCACAACCTAGATTAGGTACACAATCAACATCAACAAGTTTTTTAGGCTAAAAAGCCTCATCCATATTTATACGTGTGATGAAATAAAAGCATAGGTCACAAAAATACCTCTTCCACAGACATAATGAGAAATAGATAGAGGAAAAAGAGAATAATAAGTATTCTCTAAGAATATGAAGTAGATAGTGTGTGTTGGATAATAGGAAAACAAAACAATACTCAAAAGTAAAATAGAAAAAACAAAATATAAAGATCTTAGTTTGATGTGTTCTTTATGTTTGTAATCCTTAGATCAACAATTATGAGGAGTCTATGCTTTGTTTAGTAAAATTGAAGTAGAATAGAGGATCGTTTAAATCTATAGGTATGCTTCAGATGATCTCTGTAACACCCCAAGTTTTTCTAAAAATAAATTTAAATGCTTCAAATTTTGTTTAAAGTAGATATTTAAAAGTAGCCTTTAAACATAATTTTACTGCTTCTATGTTTTGAATTTCGAAAAATGGTCATCTACAATTGTGTTCAGTATGTTATTTAGAGTCTATTGGAACCAACTTGTTTTTTGGTGAATAGTGACATACCCTTATGAATAGTAATATTACCCTAATGAATAGTAAATTGTATTATTATTTTATTTTCTTAAGGATTTAAGATAATTTCATCTTGATTATTTTTTCAATGTGATATAAAAACAGTTATAGTTTTTAAATAATTAATTTTTGAATTAAGTATGATTGATTTAAATATTAAAATAAAAATATTTAGAAAATTATTTTCAAAAAATGGGCTTTATTTTTGAATTCTACACGTTGATAAATGGTTGGGTGAATTTTGGGGATTTTTATGAAATAGTTGATTTTTTTGGTGAATAGTGAAAATACAGTTTCAAGTTTTAGGTGTTTAATGACATCATTAATGATGTAATAATTCTAGTCAACTTGTGAATAGTAATATATGCTATGAGGTGTCCCAGGTGGCCAATACCATGGGAAAATACCATGGTCAAGCCCATGGTTTTGCAAATACCACTAATGAGGTGTCCCTTGGAAATTATTAAAATATTCCCTCACTTTTGCTATAAATACCAACCCATTCCTTCATTAACTTCATTCCAAAATACTCATCAATGAAACTATGGCATCCTTACCTCCCTGTTAGTCCTCCCAAGGCTTCCTAAATCCCCCAAGGTCCCAACCTTCAAGTTTTAGGAGTTACTCTACAAGGTAAGAAAATTCTCAGTTTCTTTCGTTTTCCATTCAAGTTCTCTTTTATGTGGTATAACTTTCAAGTTTCCGTAACATGTTCTTATTTCCTTCATATTATAGATCTATTCTATATTATGATTCATTTCTGGATGGGTGAACCTTGTCCCCTCTCTTTTTAATATTTTTTAAAACCATGTTGCATAGCCGTTAGACTGCCGAATTTTTGTAAGGGAATTCTTAACCCGATTTCCATCCTTTGGGTAAACCTTATTCTTTATTATTTATGTGGTATTTAAATTGTTTGTGTGATGAATTCTGATTATACTATGTTTAATTATGTATATTTACAGAGTATATACATATTACATCCACTCTATTAAGTCTCATTTCAATTATATGATATTTATAAGGGACTTTTCTTTTAAAATCCTCTTTTAAAATTCTATTTTACAAAATTACAAAGAAATGTTTTTATGCTAATATTCATGTTTTATGATTATTTTATGGATATTGGTCATTTTTATGATTAAGGATGGGACCTATATTTCCTCCAATGCATTGGGTATGTGTAAGTTGGAGGTCGGCTGTATGGTTTATCCAAGTGTAACTGCGATGGTTACACAAATAGTAAGGCAGTCGTGAGGCTTAAAAATTATAAGGTAGCTGAGAGGGTTAAAAGATTATGTAATTAATGCCCCAATATACCTTTATGGTTCTACTTATGTTCTTATGTATTTTTGAAATCTCATGTTTCACAAAGTAAGTATATATATATATATATATATATACAGGTGATAAGTATGTCTTTTGAAAATGATTTTGTACGTTACAAGTATTCATAGACTAATTTGTTCTTTCCTTATTTTTATATCCCTTACTGAGTTTTTTTTCTCATTCCAAGTTTTAAATGTTTTTCACAGGTTAATGGATGTGTAAGAAAAATGAGGAATCCGTGTTAAATGTTGAAGAATTTTCAAGGAATCATGTTTTAAGTTTTAATGTTTTAAATATTGAAAAAAATGGAAGCTGTTTTTATGGTATCCACTCTGTAACAATGTGTAATGTTATGAATGTATTATGTCCCAATTCTCTAAATCTCTAAACTTGAAAAGATCCTTTATGTAAAAGGAAGTTTTTTCCTGACTAAATTCAAGATTTTGTATATAATAAGGCCGGGTCCTTATAGTTGGTATCAGAGGATGGTTTAGATAACTTTAGGGGTTAGGATGATGTTAAAAGAATACCATAAATAATTTTTACTCTATGATTAATTTTAAATATTTTAGCATTTAAATATTACCATGTTTCTTCATCTAAGATATGTTTGTTTAGAATTGTTTTCTGTAGAAGAAACCGGGAAGCTGAAGAGGGGAGGCACCAGCCCGGAATGGTAGGGATTGAAACTGAGAAGTTTGTGATAGTAATGGCTCAACTAATGCAAGAAATAAATGGTGGTGGCATCCATGAAAGAGAATAACCAGAGGTACCACAACAGAACATGACTATAGTGGAAAATTTTATGAGACAATACCCTTCTACTTTCAATGGATCTTCTGACCCAATAGCGGCTAAAAGATGGATTAAATCCCTTGAAAAGATATTTGATGTAATGGGTTGTTCAGATAATCAAAATGTATGTATTTACATTTATTATTTTGAAGATAAAGCTGATCAGTGGTGGTCAATGGTAAATAATATTAGGGGTAGAGAGGATTTTGATGCCTTAGAGTGGGATGAATTTAAAAGTCTTTTCCTTGAAAAATATTTTCCTAAGGTGGTGTGACTTAGGATGGAGAAACAATTCCTTGAATTGAAGCAAAAGGATGAAGATTTAGTGGCTGTGTATAAAGAAAACTTCACCCGACTGGCGAGGTATGCTTCAAATCTTATTCTGAATCCTAATAGAAAAATAAACTGCTTTTATTTAGGACTAAAGCCAAGGTATCGAAGGGCGTTGGCTTCCCATGAATTCAAAAGTTATGAGAAACTTGTCCGATGTGCTGAGAGGGTAGAGATAGAGTTTTCTGTTGATCACATGCATTTTGGAAACAAATAGAAGAAGAGGTCCAGGTGGAAAGTGATGGGTAAGAATCAACCAAATAAATCTAATGGTAAGAAAATCTATTTTCCAGTTTGTGAGAAGTGTGGTAAGAAACACCCTGGGGAATGTCTTAGAAAAACTGATAAGTGTTTTAAATGTGGTAAGTTTGAACATATGTCCTGATATTGCAATGAAAATGATCCTAAGACTAATCCTAATAAGAAAACTATAAAGTGTTTTAAATGTGGTGATATGGGTCATTATGCAAATGCCTTCCCAAAGAGAGATCTGAATGATGTAAAGAAGCTAGACTATAAGTAGAAAGGTGTAGTGATATCCTTTGTGACTACGTTAGCAGATTCCGGGCCATCCAATGAAGTTGTATCAGGTACTTTGTTTGTTCACTTATATTTTTCTAAAGTTTTTTTGATACGGGGTCTACACATTCCTTCATCTCTAAGAAATTTTTGGGTAAATTAGAAATATAACCTCAATAAATGAGACCTGAACTTGTTGTTAAAATACCAGGGAGAAATATTATAGTAAAAAGGAATTATAATAATCTTTATATTGTGGTATTTGGGAAGAATTTACCTGCAAACCATGTTTTTTTACCCTTCGTCGAGTTTGATGTTATTCTGGGAATGGATTATCTTTCTGTTTATCCTGCTAAGATTGACTATAGAGCTAAAGAAGTTTTTTTTTCAAAAAGAGTTTCAATTTGTATAAAAGAATGAACATATACAATTGATAACATATCAGGAAGCTGAGAAACTATTGAAAGATGGAAATGAAAGTTATCTTTCTCATATTGTTGAAAATAAGGGAACTGTTCATATTGATGATGTTCCTGTGGTAAATAAATACCTTGATGTTTTTCTTGATGAGTTACCCAGTGTCATACCTAATTGGGAAGTTTAATTCATAATTGACTTGGTTCCTGATGCTAAGCCAATTTCAAAACCACCATATTGTATAGATCAAATAGAACTTATTGAATTGAAAAATTAGTTGCAGGATTTTCTTGATAAAGGCTTCATTCGTCCTAGAACTTCACCATGGGGAGTTCCTGTTTTGTTTGTTAAAAAGAAAGATGGTTCCATGAGACTTTTCATTGATTATAAATCTTTGAATAACATCACTGTTAAAAACAAGTATCCTTTTCCTCATATCTATTACTTGTTTGATCAACTCCAGGGAGCTCAGTACTTTTCCAAGATTGACTTGAGATCCGAATACTATCAGCTGAAGGTGAAGGAGGATGACATTCCAAAAACAACCTTTCGTACTAGATATAGGCATTATGAATTTGTTGTTATGCTGTTTGGGTTAAATAATGCACCTGCTGTATTCATGAATCTTATGAATATAGTATTTCATGAGTTCTTGGATAAGTTTGTTGTTGTGTTTATTGATGAAATTTTGGTATTTTCTAAAAATAAAGAGGAGCATGAAAAATATCTAAGGGTTGTTCTACAAACCTTAAAAGAAAATAAACTGTATGGAAAATTTAGAAAGTGTAATTTTTGGTTGCAACAGATTTCTTTTCTTGGGAACATTGTAAATAAGGATGAAATAAAAGTTGATCCAACTAAAATAAGAGTGTTTGATGAATGACCAAGACCTACAAATGTTACAGAGAATCATATTTTTCTTAGATTAGTGGGTTATTACCGACAGTTTGTTAAGAAATTTTCACATTTATCTAGCCCAATAAATAAGTTAACACGAAAAGGGGTTAAATTTGTTTAGAAAAAAGACTGTGATGTTTTTTTTTCAGGAACTGAAGAATATATTAGCGAATGCTCCAGTTTTGGCCTTGCCTTCCTGAAATGGTGAGTTTTTCATCTAGAGTGATGCTTATTTGAAGGGAATTGGTTGTGTTTTGATGCAGAATGATCATGTAATTTCTTATGATTCAAGACAACTAAAACCTCATGAGTTAAATTATCCCACACATTATTTGGAATTGGCAGCTGTTGTTTTTTCTTTGAAATTTTGGAGGCATCATTTATATGGAGTCAAATGTCAAATATATACTGACCATAAAAGTCTGAAGTATATATTTACTCAGAAGGAATTAAACATGAGGTAGAGAAGATGGCTATAACTGATAAAGGATTATGATTGCATGATCAATTACCATCCTAGAAAAGAAAACAAAGTGTCATATTCCTTAAGTCAAAAACATCATGCATCATTAACCATGTTATGTTTAGAACATGATCCCTTGATTAATGATTTGATGAATTTTGTCTTAGAAGTTATTGGTGCAGGAAATACCTCTGTTTTGTCTCAGGTTTCAGTGCAGTCATCATTATCAGAAAAGATTAAGCAAGCACAGAAGGAAGACCATGAGCTACAAAAAAAGATAGAATTGGTTAAAGTGGGTAAGTTTTCAGAATTTAACCTTGATAAAAATCGTGTTTTAAGATTTGATAAAAGGTTGTGTGTGCCTTGTGATTCACAGTTGAAGAAAGAATTGTTGTGTGAATCTCATAGTTCTCCATTTTTAGTTCATCCTGGAAGTACTAAGATGTACAAAGACCTTCGAGAGTATTATTGGTGGGATGTAATGAAAAGTGATATTGCTAATTTTAACATGAAATGTTTGACATGTCAGCAGGTTAAAGCAGAGCGGCAGTTACCTAAGGGGATGCTTCAACCTTTGCCAGTGCCAGAGTGGAAGTGGGAGAATGTATCCATGGACTTTGTGGTGGGAATACCTAAGACATCTCGAGGTAACAATTAAATTTGGTTTATTGTGGATCAGCTGAAAAAATCTGCACATTTTCTTTCTATTTGAGATACAATGTCTTTGGATCAGCTTTATCAATTGTACCTCAAGGAGATTGTCAGGTTATATGGAGTTTCTTTTTCCATTTTATCTGACTTGGATCCCAGGTTCACTTCTAACTTTTGGAAGGGACATCAGAAGTCATTGGGCATAGAGTTAAATTTCAGTACATCTTTTCATCCTCAATTAGATGGGCAGTCAAAATGAACGATTCCGACATTGGAGGATATGCATCAAGCTTGTTCAATGGACTACCAGGGAAGTTGGGATCAACATATTTCTTTAGTTGAGTTTTCTTATAATAAAAATTTTCGTTCCAGTATTCAAATGGAACCTTTTGAGGCTTTATATGGGAAGCGGTGTTAGACTCTAGAGTTTTGGGATGAAGCTAGTGAAAGAAAGTTGATGGGTCCAGAAATAGTAGAATAAGTGGATGAGAAAGTGAAGATGATCCAACATCACATGAGGACAGCTCAGAGCAGGCAGAAAAGTTATGCAGATGATAGAAGGAAAGACCTCTCTTTCAAAGTAGGTAACCATATTTTCCTTAAAATATCTCCCTGGAAAAGTGTGATGTGCTTTTTTAAGAAAGGAAAGCTATGTTTGTGGTTCATCGGCCATTTTAAAATCCTAGAGAAATTTGGACCAGTTTCATAAGGAGTAACTTTTCCTCTGAGTTTGTCTCAGGTACACAATGTTTTTCATGTTTCGATATTGAGGAAGTATGTACCAGATTCGACTCACGTTTTGAGCCTAGAAGTAGTTCAGTTGGAGGATAACCTTTCATATGAAGAGAAACTACCTTAGATTCTTGATTGAAGGGAACCGGTATTGCAGAATAAGGTAATCCACTAGGTAAAGGTTTTGTGGAGAAACCACATGGTTGAAGAAGCAACATGGGAGTCTGAAAATGCTATGAGGGAAAGGTACCCTCACTCGTTTAATAAGTAAATAGAATTGCGAGGACATAATTTCTAGAAGGTGGATATAATGTAACACCCCAAGGTTTTCTAAAAATAAATTGAAATTCTTGAAATTTTGTTTAAAGTAGATATTTATAAGTATCCTTTAAACATAATTTTACTACTTATATGTTTTGAATCTTGAAAAATGGTTATCTACAATTGTGTTCAGTATGTTATTTAGAGTCTATTGGAACCAACTTGTTTTTTTGGTGAATAGTAACACACCCTTATGAATAGTAATATGACCCTAATGAATAGTAAATTGTATTATTATTTTATTTTCTTAATGATTTATTATAATGAAATCTTGATTAATTTTTCAATGTGATATAAAAGAAATTATAGTATTTAAATAATTAATTTTTGAATTAATTATGATTTTATTTAAAAATTGAATTAAATTTTTTTAGAAAATTATTTTCAAAAAATGGACTTCATTTTTGAATTATACACATAGATAAATGGTTAGGGTAAATTTTGGGGATTTTTCTGAAACAGTTGATTTTTCAGTGAATAGTGAAAATACAGTTTTGAGTTTCGGGTGTTTAATGACATCATTAATGATGTAATAATTCTAGTCGATTTTTTAATAGTAATATATGCTATTAGGTGTCCCAAGTGGACAATACCATGGGAAAATACTAGGGGAAAGACCATGGTTTTTCAAATACCACTAATGAGGTGTCCCTTGGAAATTATTAAAATATTCCCTCACTTTTTCTATAAATACCAACCCATTCCTTCATTAACTTCATTAAAAATTCATAATAAATGAATATATGGCCTAATTACCTCCCTAGTAGTCCTCCCAATTTTTCCTCAAGCCCCCAAGGTTCCAACCATCAAGTTCTAGGAGTTACTCTACAAGGTAAGAAAATTCTCAATTTCTTTCTTTTTCCATTCAAGTTCTCTTTTTATGTGTTATAACTTTCATGTTTCCATACCATATTCTTATTTACTTCATATTCTTGATCTGTTATGTATTATGACTCATTTATGGATGGGTGAACCTTGTCCCTTCTTTTTTAATATTTTCTAAAACTATGTTGCATGGCTGTTAGACTGCCGAATTTTTGTAAGGAAATTCTTAACCTGATTTCCATCCTTTGGGTTAACCTTATTCTTCATTATTTATGTGGTATTTAAATTGTTTGTGTGATGAATTATGATTATAATATGTTTAATTGTGTATATTTATATATTATATACATATTCCATCCACTCTATTAAGTCTCACTTCAATTATATGATATTTATAAGGGACTTTTCTTTTAAAATCCTCTTTTAGAATTCTGTTTTACAAAATTCAAAATCAATGTTTTTATACTAATATTCATGTTGTATGATTATGTTATAGATCTTTTTAATTGTTTATTATGAAGGGTAGGACATATATTTCCCTCTAATGCATTGGGTATGTGTAAGTTGGAGGTCGGCCGTATGGTTACTCCAAGTGTAACTGCGATGGTTACAAAAATAGTAAGGTAGCTGTGAGGGTTAAAAATTATAAGGTAGTCGATAGGGTTACAAGATTATGTAAGTAATTCCCCAAGATACCTTTATGGTTCAATTATGTTTTTTGGTATTGTGGAAATCTCATGTTTCACAAAGTAAGTATATATATATATATACAGGTGATAAGTATTTCTTTTGAAAATGATTTCATACATTACAAGTATTCATGGACTAATGCATTCTTTACTTATTTTTTATATCCCTTACTGATTTTTTGTGATCATACCAAGTTTAAATGATTTTCATAGGTTAATGGATGTGTGTGACAAAGAATGAAGCCATGTTAAATTTTGAAGAATTGTCAAGGAATCATGTTTTAAGTTTCAATGTTTTAAATATTTTAAAAAATGGAAACTATTTTTATGGTATCCACTCTATAACAATGTGTAATGTTATGAATATATTATGTCCCAATTATCTAAATCTCTAGACTTGAAAATATTCTCAATGTAAGAGGAAGTGTTTTCTTGACTAAATTCAAGATTATGTATGTAATAAGGCCGGGTCCTTATAATCTCCATTTGTTGTCTCAATCAATCTTGGTAATGGGTTTAGTGATTCTGTGTTGTTGATATTCACAAAATGTGAATAAGCAAGTTTAAGAGAATTCTCAATTTCAATCACACAATTTTCTTAGTCGATAGTAAATGTTGGATCTATATATCTTATCTTCTTGAGAGAGATATCCTTTATTAATATATAGAAGCGCTTGTTGAAGGATATTTATATTCCTCGAATCATCTTTTATTAAGTCTTAAATACTTGGTCAAACCATCTAGGAATATATTTTTCCGTTTGAACCATTCACACCAAATATCTCGGATAGTAACGGTAACAAGAGTGCTGGCAGTGAATTAACATATGGCAGTGACTCTGCTAGTAGTAATTCCTTTGGCAGTAGCAGTGACTTGCTTCTGGAGGTAGCTCCTCATGGTGGTAGTGGTGACTTGAGTATGGAGGTAGTTCATCTTAGCAGTAATGGTGACTTGAGTCTGGCAGTAGCTCATCCTGGTAGTAATAGTGAATTGAGTTTGGTGGTAGCTTTCAATAACTCTTAATAGAAATATTAAATAAGTAATATGTTCATATAAAATTATATCATACAATATGTGAAACATTAGTAATAAATGAATCATGGTTTTTGATCATTAAAGTAAGAGATATCAAACACACTCCATTCAAGGAGGTGCCAACATTATCCCCCCTTTTGATGATGAAAAAACATGGAATTTTATAAAACATGTACTAAATACATAATTAAAAATGATTAGATATAGATACTCTTATATCAAAATTAAAAATGTCCAATTATTTCCCCCTTTGAGATTATAAAAATAGTAATAAAAACACAAAAAGGAAAATAATAGAAAGGAATTTTATTAAATTAGTTAAAAAAAGATATAATATAAATATGGAAGGGATAAATTACAAGATCGCTATCAAAGAGATATCACCAAAAAAAGATTCACTCCTTATAGGTTAGTGACTAACCATCTTTCTTCTTTCCTTTGGATGTTTCCCTGTCTCTGTCTTCATCCTAATAAAAGACTATCAAAGTAAAAGTTAGGGAAAAGGTTGTAACAAATGGTAGAGTGGTAGCAGGAAGAAGTGGTTCTCTAAAAATAAATGGTCTAAGTTGTCTAATATCTCCAACTGGTGACAAACTCAGAGGCTTTAGAGTTGGAGGCATAAGACTGGTTATCTTAGAGAATAAAGCATGTTTTAACTGAACTGATCCTGTGGTTGTGGTTGAAAAGGTTGGTGAAATAGGGATTGATTTTCTAGAAATTACAGTCATTTTATAGACATGGTGGTAATATTTCAGAAGATTTATGAAGTCCATAATTATTGAGCCTCCCATTTCCATGGAATTAAAGAAATATTCCTTTTCATCCATAAATCTCTGAAGATATGGTGTGAGAACCTTTAACTGGATCACCTATTATTTAAAGGATCTTATCACTGGTGAAATCTTCAAGTTCTCAGCAAGAGATTTTAAATGATCAGACATTTCATGTTTGGTGTAGATCCTTGAAAGATAATATTTTATGGCCTTTTTGATCACTTCCTTGTCTTGTCTGATATCACATGCATACTCTTTTAAGAATTGAAGGATATGTTCTCTATGAAGGTGAATCTTCCTTATTTGTTCTTCATGAGTGTAACACCCCAAGCTTCCACAGTACGTTTCCCTTCGAATAATTCAATGGCGTGCATTGTACGCAACTTCGAGATTCTAACACACCACAACCAATCAAACTAGCCGTTATGAATAGTAATACCCAATTTTTGAAATTATATATATTTTATATTTCAAAATGGAGTTCATTTTTGGATTTGGAATATTTAATTTAGCCTAAGGTGAAATTTTGGTACTTTTTGGATAACTTTAATATTTTGATGAATAGTGAAAATTACTATATATTAATTAAAAAAAACTTTTTTAATAAAAATAATTAATAGCAATAAATTATGAATTTTAGTGGTTTTAATTTATATTTAGAATATATTTTTACCATTTAATATAATGTTGGTCATTGGACATAATTTTACAATTAAACCGGACATAAACAAGTGTCAATCTTTTGATAGTTATTATCTCTTAAAAACACGCTTTTTGTTTTAACAACGGGAATTAATTTTAAATTAATTTCTGCCACTTCTGTTTTTTGAATTTAGAAAAATGGGTTCCATATTTGGAATCAGGATGTTAAAATTGTGTAAATAGGTAACTTTTATTTTTATACATTTTGAATAATTACTGCGGTAAATATTTTATTTACCATGGTTAAGGGTAAATCCGGTAAATAAGGGTTAACAAATAATATTATAATAATAATAATAAATTACCCTAAAACGTGTCCTAGCCTTATTGGTTGATACATGTTCGACCATAGGCATCTTTGGGTCGATTTTGGGACCCCATGGAGCCACTTGTAGGTGACAGGGACACTTTATTTTAATTAAGTTAAAATGAATACAAAAATGACACAAGCATATATCTTTTAGAAAAACAATTTTTACATAGGGTTATATATGTTGGAATTTAGACTATAAATATTCATTATAAATCTCAAAAGATTTCCTACATAATGATATTTTATTTATAATTTTTATACATCAAATAAATTAATTTATTTATGACACAATGATGATGCAGTAATTACCATAATAGTGAAAAATTAAAATAATTGATATTATAAATACCAAAATAAATATAATTTGAGACTTTTTATGAACTAAACTAATTTTATAAGTTAATATGACATGTTAGGAATGATTTAATTAAATTTTTTCGAAGTAATAATTCTATTATGAGTTTCACAAAAATCAACTATTGAATAGTGTCAAAATTGACATAAAAGAGGTTTTAAAACAAATATTATATTATTAATTCCTAAAAATATAAGGTTCGGCCAAGAGACTTATATCATGATATAAGTATCATTAAAGGACCACTTGGGGGTCTCTTGTATGTATATAGTAAGTTTATTAACTATATAATATAAAAATACAAAGTGACATGGTAATTGTCAAACTAATTAACTAAGAGTTAAAACTAAAAGATAAGGTTAATATAATGACCCAAACCTGTCTAAATTCTATTGGTTGAATGGATTTAGACCTATCCACACATTAAACTTTAAATAATCAACTTTTTATCTATTAGAAACCGAATATGAATTTATTATAAATTAATATTTCTAGCTTTTCCAAAGGTGCCCCTCACCCCTCTTATAAAAGGGCACTCCTCCTTCTCATTTCTTCACACCTTAAAAGCCTTTTGGTTCGGCCAAAACCTGCCCAAATACTATCTCAACTTCCCTCAAAACAACCTAGAGGCCTTAGTTTGATCATAAAGCCAACCTAAGGAGCCCTTTTGATCAAATCAAAAGGAAGAACCCGAAGAAGAGGTAATGTTTTCACCACCCCTTTTCAAGTTATTTTCTTCTTCCACTTCTTCTTTATTTGTTATTACCATTCTAAAATAATAACTCCAGTATCATATATATACTGTGATGTTATTATAAATATGGTACAACCATATTCAGTATTCTATCCACCCTTTGAATAACATGTCACCATACGTGCGTACGTATGGCTTACCGTCTCCACGTCGTGGTGTAATTGTTATTCAATATATTATTTTTTGGATGGGTATAATAATGATGTGTAACTCATATAAATAATAAATATAACATGATAATGATTCTGTATATATGATATACCATCCAATTATATATTATTTTAATATCAAAAGAATGATATTGTCGCTCGTGCGTACGTACGGACTACCGTCTCCACGAACGCGATGAGATTCATTCTTTATCGTACCCATTCAAGTATAATTATCATTTGATGATTTAAAAATAATTTTTAAGAACTTTATATCATTCTGGATATGAATAATATACAACCTATCCATGACAAACATGACTTATGTAACAAAACATATAAAAGAAAACGAGTAAGTTAACACCCAAAACGACGATAATTCTAAGATATTATTAACAAAGCAACATTAAAAGATAATACATGATATCATATTAATGTATATGATTCATGAATAATTTAATAACAATTATTTAAACATTATACAGGAGGTTAACCTACCCCCAACCAAGGAAAAGTACAAGGTAAGGGGTTTCTTTTCTCACTCTTAATTTCGTGAGAATTCCATTGTTCACCACTTATTTATTGCATGTGGTATATGTATACTAACCATGATTATATTCATTGTGTAATATACTTTAACTTATGGGTATTTACATCATAATTGTATGATACTTCTTTCATGGGTACATGTTTCATAAGTTACCAAGTCGATAAGGGAATTTGAAATTTCAATTTCCACTCATTTGGCTTTACGCATATTTCATTGATTATATTACCCCAAGATTATGTGTGGAATCACTATTAATTTGATTATGTCATAATTTCCACTCCCCTTCCTATGGATATACTTTTGATACACATAATCACTCCATTGATAATTTCTCAAGTCATTGATATGAATTTGATAAGAGTAATTTTAACTCATTCTCCATTTGTTGAGTTAAACATCCAATTCGTTGGTGTTGTTTTTACAAGAATATGTGTGAATTTCCTTTGATTGTTTTACACTGAATATCCAATCATATTTAGTGTATTTATATTTGTCACACATAATTATGTTGTTGATTTATCCTTAACCTAAGGATACTGCCTTTATGAGAGATTTCATCTCAATTTACATTCCATTGAGACTTCTTTGTTGTTATACACCAAATCACTTTTATGTGGTGTATATAATGTACTTTGACATAGTATATCATGAATTCCTTTATTCTCATGATATTACAATGTTTTTATTACCTCAATTATTTGTATTCAAGTTTCTCTCTTTTGGTTAGAAACTCTAACTAAAATACCATTTTTTAAATGTTTTAAAGACTCATTCTTCTAAATCTTGCTCATTAATGTTCATGTTTTAAAAAAAATGGTTTTAAGGATTTATTTATATGGACATTAAAGTTTTAAAATTAAAACTCCTTTTAAAATTTTCAAAGTGGTATGGGACACTTTGAATCAAAAATCTATTTTTAAATAGCTTCTTGACAAATAGTGTGACTTTAAATGATTTCAAGAAAAAGGGTGATATTTCTCTCAAATAGTTTTGATGATTATTTTCATCTATGTCAATATCCTTCATTATTCTCGATTGAGGTTAATATGATACAATAAAATCTTCCATATTGTATCGAATGAGTTATGTTTGACTATGGATGTGCTATTTTTATACCATTCATGGTTTGTGGATAAAGTATTGACATTTCGTATTCTAGTTTTAATATGAATGTTTATGTTATGTTTAAACCTGTTCATACGAGGAATGCATTGGACTTAATAAGTGACGGGTGGAGCCCGATATAGCTCCTCGATGCATTGGTAGGTCTCATGATACAAACTAGTGTCTTGGCAGAAGGCCTTGGCAAAATCTTATTTGTAGTCTTGGCACGAGGCCTTGGCTATGTGGTTATGATAGTCTGGCATTATGCATTCCATTATTATGAAAGTGGTTATTGATATTGCATGTGATTGTTCGACTAGTAGAATATCCATGTGAATAAGTAAATGGAATTATTTCATTTTATCTTTTCCATATTATGCTGAAGTTCAATTTTAAAAGGCTTTTGTTTTAATTATAAATTGCCTTAAGTGTTTATTTATCTATGAAAGCTTCTGCTATAATGTTATCCTTACTGAGCATCTGAGCTCACCCCTTTCGATGTTTTATTTTTCCCAGGATTATGAAGAAGTAATTTATTAATGACCTGCAGGGATAGTATGAGGGGATATGAAGACACTATGTTTTTTTATGATGTAATGTAAAACTTTATGTTTGTATCTAGTGTTTCCAAGGATACTAAACCCATCGGTCTTTCGAGATTTGATATTTCTTGTGATCATGTCAATGTTATGTAATAATGCAGACTCTAGGTAATTGGGGTCAGGGCGTTACAGGTGATACCATGGGAAGTTTAGTACAAATCTTGGAAGCTATATTTAGATAAACTCTAATTAGAGCACATAGAACTAAGATGAACTTTGAGGATTAGTATAGAAGAACATCCTAGAATTTTTGTATTATAGAGATTTTGTGAGTTTTCCGAGCAATACATCCCTGTCTGGATACGAGCAGGTAGAGGAGGCTCTGGCACAGATGTACCTAGGGGTAATACCCGAAAACACCGCTTTGAGCTAGACTCGAACGGGAACTGGTGCACGACAACGGGCCTTGCTGCACTCTTGGTTACGACACTCCCGGGGGATATGCTTAGGATAATTTATATTTTATTTACAAACCAATTTGAAGTATTATATATATAAGATGAGAGTAAATGACCTTGGTTAATCCTAATGTGTTTCAAATTGAGAATATGGCGACATGGTAATCTCTAAATGATTGTATGACTACTATTACTCACACAATGCTTTCTGGTTTTAGTCAATGGATGGATTCCAAGGAAGTCATAGTGACTTTGAGAATGATGTACAAGGTGGTAACGGTGGTGGAAATGAGCAAAAAAATGTAATGTTGATAGGTGTAAAAGATATCGTCTTTATGCCAAATAAATTTTCCAAAAATATGATCAACAATATATATATTAACCAATTACCGGACTCAACAAAGAAGAGAAAGGTGATGAATGATAAGAGCTCCAGTAGTGGAGACCATGGAGAAAGAAATCCTCAATTTCCATCATGCAGGAAATGTGGAAGCAGACACCCAGGAAAGTGTCTCAATGGGACAAAGAAATGCTTTACGTGTGGGAAGGAAGGACATAAAGTGAAGAATTGCTGAAGAAAAATGAAGAGTACTATGGAAGAAGATAAAAATGGTCCCAAGAATCCATTTACAGTCATTTTTCGTAAATGTAGGGGACCTGGCCATTACCCGAGTGAATGCCCTATTCTATAGGATATTTTCTTGGTCAAAGAAGAATCTATGTGGAAATAAATGGTTGGAGAAATGTTTAAAAAGTATTAGTGCTCCTTGTTGATGGGTTTACTTTGGAAAAATTTTCCCTTGTATTTGTAACCCCGCAGTTTGCCATGTGAGAATGATATTTGAGGAAGAATTATCTCTTCTCTTGTTGATATAGGTATAAATAACCATTTGGTTTTATATGATTATTGGGGTTTGAGAGAATTATAAGTTATTATAATTTGGGATGAAAATGAAAGGTATGAGATAACATTTGTGGTTAAATTATGTTATGGTTATTTTGAGGAATTTATCTCATTTTGGTAATGTTATAAAATATAGTTTTTGAAAAAGGACAACACGTAGACCGTGTGACAACCCGTCGCGTCGGACAAAGCTGTGGGAATCGAACCCACAACCAAAGTGCGATTGGGATTTATCGCCTACAACTGGACTACGTGAAGTCCCTGGTTAATGTGACTATTATTTTTAGTTAAATGATTTTATTGATCAATAATAATTTGATTTGAGATCTTATGTCTTATCAAATGAATACCCTTAGTATAAGAAAATGATTTGGTGATTAAGTGATAAATGTTATTTTGGAAGTTGTTCGCTTTGTTGAGAACACTATATGCCCAAGGAAAATAGAATAGTATGGGGTTTCATTTGAGGAGTAATGGTGGATTTTTATCTATGTTTTTATTGTGGATTTATAATGATTTGGGTTATTTATGGAAATGATTAGGTTAATTACTTTTAAGTATGTGACTTTAAGAGTAATTAATGTCATTTGGAGATACAATTTAACGTGGAAGACTACATTATTAATAACTTTTGGTTTTCAGTATTAGTTTTGATTATATTGAAGGATTTTAAGGAAAATTGATTATTGAAAGGTATTTATTTAACTTTGGGGTATTGTTGGTTTAATTTTGGAAATTAAGATTAGTGTTTATTTCTCTCAAGGAATATCCTTTTAGGGGATCATTAGATCTTGTAATAACCATTTTGGTTTTGACTAATCTCTAAAGACAATGTAATTATATAGTTTATCCTGCATGGATCATGTGATTCTATAGAAGTTTATTCTAGCTCTTCCAGTGTGACCAAGTCTTCTTGAATACTCATCGTTTAAAAAAATGAGTTAGTGGTGAAAATTTATTAAAGAATGAAACTCTACTTAAAATGTAAGTATATATCTTTATATTCTTAGTCAATATCATAAATGAATTCCTCATCCTTTTGTAATGTAACTTAAAACAAAAAAATGTTGTCCGTTTACTTCCCTACTAGGAGACTAATGGCCGTTTGTCCCAACACAAGTTTGTGGTTTTCTTATTGTTAACTTTCTCCTCATTGTGATTTATATCCCTCTCCATCAGAACTTGACACTTAGTTTATCAATTATATCCATGTTTTCCTACATGGAATCCGAGTATGGGTTATCTTGGTTGACCTTTATACCTCTCTTTCTTTCTTTTAAAGTGATAGTTTTATTGACTCTTTTGCCGATGTTGGACTTTCCATTATATTCCCAAGCACAGTTTTAAAAATTGCGAGGATGCAATTTATTGAAGGAGGGGAGAATGTAACACCCCAAGCTTCCACGTTACGTTTCCCTTCGAATAATTCAATGGCGTGCATTGTACGCAACTTTGAGATTCTAACACACCACAACCAATCAAACTAGCCGTTATGAATAGTAATACCTAATTTTTGAAATTATATATATTTTATATTTCAAAATGGATTTCATTTTTGGATTCGTAATATTTAATTTAGCCTAAGGTGAAATTTTGGTACTTTTTGGAAAACTTTAATATTTTGATGAATAGTGAAAATTACCAAATTTTAATTAAAACCAACTTTTTTAATCAAAATAATTAATAGTGATAAATTATGAACTTGAGTGGTTTTAATGTATATTTATAATATATTTTTACCATTTAATAAAATGTTGGTCATTGGACATAATTTTACAATTAAACCAGACATAAACAAATGTCAATCTTTTGATAGTTATTATCTCTTAAAAACACGCTTTTTGTTTTAACAACGGGAATTAATTTTCAATTAATTTCTGACACTTCTGTGTTTTGAATTTGAAAAAATGGGTTCCATATTTGGAATCAGGATGTTCAAATTGTGTAAATAGGTAACTTTTATTTTTAGACATTTTGAATAATTACTGCGGTAAATATTTTATTTACCATGGTTAAGGGTAAATCCGGTAAATAAGGGTTAAAAAAATAATATTATAATAATACTAAATTACCCTAAAAAGTCTCCTAGCCTTATTGGTTGATACATGTTCGGCCATAGGCATCTTTGGGTCGATTTGGGGACCCCATGGAGCCAATTGTAGGTGATAGGGACACTTTATTTTAATTAAGTTAAAATGAATACAAAAATGACACAAGCATATATCTTTTAGAAAAACAATTTTTACATAGGGTTATATATGTTTGAATTTCGACTATAAATATTCATTAGAAATATAAAAATATTTCCTACATAATGATATTTTATTTATAATTTTTAGACATTAAATATTTTAATTTATTTATGACACAATGATGATGCAGTAATTACCATAATAGTGAAAAATTAAAATAATTGATATTATAAATACCAAAATAAATATAATTTGAGACTTTTTATGAATTACAATAATTTTATAAGTTAATATGACATGTCAGGAATGATTTAATTAAATTTTTTTGAAGTAATCATTCTGTTATGAGTTTCACAAAAATCAACTATTGAATAGTGTCAAAATTGACATAAAAGAGATTTTAAAACAAATATTATATTAGTAATTCCTAAAAATATAAGGTTCGGCCAAGAGACTTATATCATGTTATTTGTATCATTAAAGGACCACTTGGGGGTCTCTTGGATGTATATAGTAAGTTTATTAACTATATAATATAAAAATACAAAGTGACATGGTAATTGTCAAACTAATTAACTAAGAGTTAAAACTAAAAGATAAGGTTAATATAATGACCCAAACCTGTCTAAATTCTATTGGTTGAATGGATTTAGACCTATCACCACCTTAAACTTTAAATAATAAACTTTTGATCTATTATAAACCGAATATGAATTTATTATAAATTAATATTTCTAGCTTTTCCAAAGGTGCCCCTCACCCCTCTTATAAAAGGTCACTCCTCCTTCTCATTTCTTCACACCTTCAAAGCCTTTTGGTTCGGCCAACCCCTGCCCAAATACTCTCTAAACTTCCCTCAAAACAACCTAGAGGCCTTATTTTGATCAGAAATCCAACCTAGGGAGCCCTTTTGATCAAATCAAAAGGAAGAACCTGAAGAAGAGGTAATGTTTTCACCACCCCTTTTCAAGTTCCTTTCTTCTTCCACTTCTTCTTTATTTGTTATTACCATTATAAAATAATAACTCCAGTATCATATATATACTGTGATGTTATTATAAATATGGTACAACCATATTCAGTATTCTATCCACCCTTTGAATAACATGTCACCATACGTGCGTACGTACGGCTTACCGTCTCCATGTCGTGGTGTAATTGTTATTCAATATATTATTTTTTGGATGGGTATAATAATGATGTGTAACTCATGTAAATAATAAATATAACATTATAATGATTCTTTATATATTATATACCATCCAATTATATATTATTTTAATATTAGAAGAATGATATTGTCGCTCGTGCGTACGTACGGACTACCGTCTCCACGAACGCGATGAGATTCATTCTTTATCGTACCCATTCAAGTATAATTATCATTTGATGATTTAAAAATAATTTTTAAGAACTTGATATCATTCTGGATATTAATAAGATAAAACCTATCCATGAAAAACATGGCTTACGTAACAAAACATATAAAAGAAAACGAGTAAGTTAACACCCGAAACGACGATAATTCTAAGATATTATTAACAAAGCAACATTAAAAGATCATATATGATATCATATTAATGTATATGATTCATGAATAATTTAATAACAATTATTTCAAAATTATACAGGAGGTTAACCTACCCCCAACCAAGGAAAAGTACAAGGTAAGGGGTTTCTTTTCTCACTCTTAATTTCGTGAGAATTCCATTGTTCACCACTAATTTATTGCATGTGGTGTATATATACTTCCCATGATTGTATTCATTGTGCAATATACTTTAACTTATGGGTATTTACATCATCATTTTATGATCCTTATTTCATGGTTACATGTTTCATAAGTTACCAAATCGATAAGGGAATTTGAAATTTCAATTTCCACTCATTTGGCTTTACGCATATTTCATTGATTATATTACCCCAAGATTATGTGTGGAATAACTATTCATTTGATTATGTCATAATTTCCACTCCCCTTCCTGTGGATATACTTTTGATACACATAATCACTCCATTGATAATTTCTCAAGTCATTGATATGAATTTGATAAGAGTAATTTTAACTCATTCTCCATTTGTTGAGTTAAACATCCAATTCGTTGGTGTTGTTTTTACAAGAATATGTGTGAATGTCCTTTGATTGTTTTACACTGAATATCCAATCATATTTAGTGTATTTATATTTGTCACACATAATTATGTCATTGATTTATCCTTAACCTAAGGATACGGCCTTTATGAGAGATTTCATCTCAATTTACATTCCATTGAGACTTCTTTGTTGTTATACACCAAATCAATTTTATGTGGTGTATATAATGTACTTTGACATAGTATATCATGAATCCCTTTATTCTCATGATATTACAATGTTTTTATTACCTCAATTATTTGTATTCAAGTTTCTCTCTTTTGGTTAGAAACTCTAACTAAAATACCATTTTTTAAATGTTTTAAAGACTTATTCTTCTAAATTTTGCTCATTAATTTCCATGTTTTAAAAAAAATGGCTTTAAGGATTTATTTATATGGACATTAAAGTTTTAAAATTAAAACTCCTTTTAAAATTTTCAAAGTGGTATGGGACACTTTGAATAAAAAATCTATTTTTAAATAGATTCTTGACAAATAGTGTGACTTTAAATGATTTCAAGAAAAAGGGGGATATTTCTCTCAAATAGTTTTGATGATTATTTTCATCTATGTCAATATCCTTAATTATTCTCGATTGAGGTTAATATTATACAATGCAATCTTCCATATTGTATCGAATGAGTTATGTTTGACTGTGGATGTGCTATTTTTATACCATTCATGGTTTGTGGATAAAGTATTGACATTTCGTATGCTAGTTTTAATACGAATGTTTATATTATGTTTAAACCTGTTCATATGAGGAATGCATTGGACTTAATAAGTGACAGGTGGAGCCCGATATAGCTCCTCGATGCATCGGTAGGTCTCATGAGACAAACTAGTGTCTTGGCACAAGGCCTTGGAAAAATCTTATTTGTAGTCTTGGCACGAGGCCTTGGCTATGTGGTTATGATAGTCTGGCATTATGCATTCCATCATTATGAAAGTGGTTATTGATATTGCATGTGATTGTTCGACTAGTAGAATATCCATAGGAATAAGTAAATGGAATTATTTCATTTTATCTTTGCCATATTATGCTGAAGTTCAAGTTTAAAAGGCTTTTGTTTTAATTATAAATTGCCTTAAGTGTTTATGCTTATCTATGAAAGCTTCTGCTATAATGTTATCCTTACTGAGCATCTAAGCTCACCCCTTTCAATGTTTTATTTTTCCCAGGATTATGAAGAAGTAATTTATGAATGAACTGCGGGGATAGTATGAGGGGATATGAAGACAATATGTTTTTTTATGATGTAATGTAAAACTTTATGTTTGTATCTACTGTTTCCAAGGATACTAAACCAATCGGTCTTTCGAGATTTGATCTTTCTTGTGATCATGCCAATGTTATGTAATAATGCACCGACTCTAGGTAACTGGGGTCAGGGTGTTACAATGAGTACTGATATCACCCAGGGAATTTCTAATTTCTTCATTGAACGACTATTGTAAAATATCCCTATAAAATTATACTAGAGTAGGAAGAGGTTCAGATAAATTAGAGGAAATAGAAGCCAAACTATCCAACTTCTGAGAAGTGGATATCATAAAATCTGAAAAAGAGGCTTGCAGACCCTCCACTGAAGATTTCAAACTTTCTACCTTAGATGAAAATCTTCTATTTTCAACTTATATTTGTTGAATTGAAAACTAAATTTGGGTTGAATATGAGATATCACCAGCTTATATAAATATCTAACACTTCCTTTATTAAGGAAATCAATAGGATATGGTTAGTTATTCAAGACTTGTGAAAAGTCTGAGGCCAAATTCTTCCTCAAGGTATCCATATCTGAAAGAGAAGTCTTCTGTAAAGAATCTAAATAATCTTGGGTTACAACATTAGGAGTCAACACTATTGAAGGATTGGAAATATTTTCTTATTCATGAGATATTGAATCCTTAGATGGTCTTTCTATTTGAATGGGAGGGAAAGGTTGTAACTCACCAGCTTCATCAGTCTGATTCACTAGGAATCCTTCTCTTTTGATTTTTGATTCATAATATGAATCACTATAAGTTAGCCCAAGTCTTACAAAACTGAGATATCTCTTCCATTCTTCGAAGACTCTAACTGAAGATATAATATAGGGAAGAATTGGTGTGTCACTGGGTTTCTAAGAACTCTGGCCAAATTCACTTCTTGAGGGCACATATGCTATCTATGGCAGTTTCAAATTGGTTTTCTATAGAATTTGATCCACTGGAACTAGTTGAATTTCTGGTACTATAGGAAACTCCCCATCATTTGTATCCAGTAGAACTTATGTCTGATTGGTTTCCAAGGTCTCCATTGATTCCAACTGATCCATTTCAACTAACTGATCACCAGGATTGGGATTTTTCTCCCCCTAACTTAAAACCTCTTTATCCTTTGAAAGAACTGATTCTTGAGCAGGATCAACAGAATCAACATCATTATTTTCAATTTCCTCATGATTAGAACCACCTTCTTTGTCTTTATCATATCTATGATCAGGACTACTTCCATCATTTCCATTAATAGGAATCTCATTAATAGCTTCATTAGTTTTGACATTAGCAACCCCACTCGAAGATTCATATGATTTCTCAAGATCCATAATCTCTTCATCTACCTTTTTAGAAACAATATCATTTCATCCATCATCACTCTCTTCACTTGAAGTCTCAAAGGTGGTTGATTTAAACTAAGAATCTATAGAAACTTTTGTATCTTCTTCATCATCATGGTCAGGTAAGAGAGTTTATCTAGAAGGTAGGGAGACTGTAGAACTAACATGCTCATTGGATACTCTAGGTGGAGATTTTAGGAAATCTGGATCACTTCCTTCTTTAACTGACACATATTCTTCTTCTTCTTCTTCTTCATCTCTTTCAGTAATATCTGTAACAGAATATTTAGGCATCTCATCAGGTTCAAGACTAGGATATACTATATCCTTTGGTCTAGTTGAGTGATCAATAGGATTATAATCATCATATAGTTTATTATTTTCCATGACCCAACATCTCTTCCAGGGATTCCAACTTACTTTTACTATTTTTCAGATAGATTTGGATAGACAAAAAGCACCCATTTTATCCTCAGCTGCTTCTCCAGGCTTAATATAACCCATGACATATAAAATGGAAGATATCGTTTTGGGATAAATGAGGGAGTTTGATATGGAGATCTTCTTTCACATCTTATACATATGGACTATCAAAAATCTATAAAGATTTATTCTTTTACATTTCTTCATAAAATAAAGAAATTAGACATCTTGAAATCTCAATGTGTTAAAGTCCCCTTTTATTGGACACAAAACATGATTTACAAACTTAAATAGAAGCTTTCACTCACCATAAATCTCTACATCTATTGGTCTTCTCTTGGTTCCATCTCCAGTCAATTCTAGGAGAGCCTATTCAAGCTTATCATCAAGTATACCACTTTGAAAATCTTCATAAACTCCTTTGTGAGGAATCTTTAAACATTTTCCCATTATTTTGAAGAGAAAGAAATCTATTCTCTATATATTGAACTTCGAATTCTATAGAATTTCTCCCCAAAAATAAATTGTTCATTATAATAAAATTCATAAACTATCCTCGGATAAAACACTCTATGATTTGAGGAAAACCAGTCCATCCATATTTTTTTTTCTATTACCTTTAACACTAGTGTATTGCTAGTTGGAAGCCACTATGCATCAATCTCTTTTTCATCTTTGACTACACAGTCCTTTAAATGTGGGTTTACTAAAATAGCTGTCAAACTGCTTTTTGATACTCATCATCTCTTGGAATACCTCACCTCTTCTGGATTTGATTTGGTAACTCACTTAACATGGGCTATTAGAATCAATTAAAGGTTTTAAGAGCTAAGAAGAGGGAATATTGGTTCACAAGGAATGAAAGGGATCATGATTTCAAGGTTTAGAGTAAGTGAATCAAGTTTGAGTAATCTTGATATTTTTATCATTTAGTGATTCTATAAGAATAATAATAAAAATAAGATAATAAATATTTAATCGGTACATGAAAATTGTAACAGTAATAAAAATAACGGTAACATAAAAAGAACGGTGACTTGTTCAACAGTGACTCATAAATAGTAACCCATCAATGAAGACTCATCAACGGTGAATTATCAATGGCGATTCATCAATGGTGACTCATGAATGGTGACTTATCAATGGTTATTCATCAATGATGACCCATTAACAACGAGTTATCAATAGTGATTCATCAATGGTGACCCATCAACCGAAGTTTATCATCCCTAATTCATGTTTTATGTAGTTTAATCTTTCATAATTAAAAGGCTTCATGAATATATCAACTATCTGTTGTTTAGTTCTAATAAATTTTAAATTTATATCACCCTTTTGATAATGATCTCTCAAAAAGTGATGTCTTACATCAATATGTTTTGTTCTAGATTGAGATACTGGATTTTTGAAAAATTTTATTGCAATTGTGTTATCATAATTAATATTTACATGTATAAATTGGTATCCAAAGTATAGTAAAGTATGTTTCATACACAAGATTTGTGCACAAAAAATTTCCACCACTATGTATTCATCTTTAACAGTAGATAGTGAAACAAAATTTTGCTTCTTATTACACCATGATACTAGAGATTTTCCTAAAAGATGAAATGTTCTTGATGTGCTCTTTCTATCTAACTTACAACCACCAAAATCAGTATCTGAATAACTAACTAAATCCAAAGCATGTCCTCTTGGGTAGAAAAATCCAAAATTGGTTGTATACTTAAGGTATTTAAAAATTATTTTGACAACTAATAAACGTGAATCTTTTTGATTTTTTTTAAAATTGAGCACACATACATACACTAAACATAATATCATGCCTAATAGTAGTTAAATAGAGAAGAATTCCAATAATACCTATATAACTAGTTTGATTTACCGATTTCCCAATTTTATCAAGGTCTAGTTTATAGGTGGTACTCATGGGAGTGTCACTAATTTTGGTACTTTCTAGGCAAAAATGTTTTAAAATATACTTAGTATATTTACTTTGATTTAAGACAATTTATTATTTATTTTGAAAAATATGAAATCCAAGAAAGAATTTGAGCTCACCCATTAAACTCATTTAAAATTCATTTTGCAATAATTTTGAGAAATCAGAATATAAGGAATCTTTAATAAATCCAAAGATAATATCATCCACATAAATTTGAACTATCAAAAAATCTTTTGAAATTATTTAAATAAAGAGAGTTGGATGATCTATTCCTTTTGAAAATATTTTTGAAATAAGTAAAGAGGTAATCCTGTCATACCAAGCTCTCAGAGCCTATTTTAAAACATACAAAGTTTTTTTAATTTAAAAACATGATTTGGAAAATGAGGGTTTTAAAATCTTTGGGGTTTTAAAAAAAACATCCTCAATTATAAATCCATTTAAGAATTCACTTTTAACATCCATTTGATATAGTTTGAAGTCCAGATGTGCCGCATAGGAAAGTAGTATCCTAATGGATTCAAGTCGTACTACAAGTGAAAAAGTTTCTTCATAATAAATACCTTCTTCTTGATTATAACCTTGTGTAACTAATTGAACTTTATTTCTTACTATAGTGCCAGATTCATCGAACTTGTTTTTAAAAACCCACTTAGTTCCAATAGTCAAGGTATATTTTAGTCGGCCAAAAGGTTCCCAAACATTGTTTCTTTCAAACTGATTGAGTTCTTATTATATAGATATTACCTAGAATTTATCATTGATGACATCATTGATGTTCTTAGGTTAAATTTTTAATAAGAATACTTGATGTTTAATTTGATTTCTCAAGGAAGATCTAGTTTGTGTAACTCTATATAAGTTTCCTATTATTGCATCTAAAGGGTGGTGTCTATGAGTCCTAATGGGTCTCTAAAAAGAGGGGCTGGTAGGTTTAGGGTTTTCTTTCTATTCAAGTTCTGGTGGATCACTAGATTTAGTGTCTTTTTGTTTAAAATAACTTTAATATGGTTTAAAATTGAGATTTAAAGTTTAAATATCATCCTCAAGGTCTTATAAGATAGTCTTAGATTTAATGGGATTAGTTTTATCAAACTTGATATGAACAGACTCTTCCATTATTATGGTATTCTTGTTAAACACTCCATAGGCTTTACTAGAAGTTAAATTCCCAAGGAAATTCCTTTATCGCTCTTGGAATAAAATTTATCCAAATTTTTCTTTGTATTAAGAATAAAAACTTTGAAACCAAAAACTCTAAAGTAATTAACCTTTGGTTTTATATTATTCCATAACTCATAAGGTGTTTTATTTAATAAAGGTCTAATAAAAACTTTGTTTATAATATAACATGATATATTTATAGCTTCATCCCAAAAGTAGATAGGCAGGTCGTAATAATTTAACATGGTTCGGGCTATCTCTTGAAGATTCCTATTTCTTATTTCTACCACACCATGTTGCCGTGGTGTCCTAGGAGAAGAAAAGTTGTGATTATATCCATTTTGTGAAAAAAATAACTCAAAGTCTTGATTTTCAAATTCTCAACCATGATAACTCCTTAAGGTCTTAATCCTAAGTCCACAAAGGTTTTCTACATATTTTTAATACTTAATAAAGTAAGAACAAACTTCACTTTTATGACCTAGAAATAATACCCATGTGTATCTAGAGAAGTCATTTACAAGGAAATAGACATAGTGTTTTAAATTTAGACTGGAGACTCTAGAAGGTCCAAACCGGTCCATATGAATTAACTCTATAGGCTGAGAGGTTGAAACTTCTTTCTTAAATTTAAAAGAAATCCTATGATGTTTTCCTTTTTGGTAGGGATTACAAACTTTATCATTTGAGAATTCAAGATTTGTTAGGTCTTTAAGTAAACCTTTCCTAGTTAGCTTTCTAAGTGAGTGAATATTACAATGGCCTAGTCTCCTATTCCAAATCCATGATTCTTTATGAAATGAACTTAAGTAGGAAATATTTTTAGAGGATAAACAATTTAAATCAATAGAATAAATATTATAATTTTTAAAGTAATAGAAATTAAATTATTTTTATCATTAAAAAATGATAGGAATTATTTTCAAATATAACATAAAATCCATCATCACATAATTAGGATATTCTAAGGAAATTATATTTTAATCCATCTACATATAAAACTTTGGAAATTAATACTGAATTAAAAATTACCAATTTGGACAAGGCCGATGATTTTCCCTTTTGAATTTTCACTAAAAGTGACATGTCCACCATCAACTTTAATTAAATTCTTAGAGTTTAAATACTCACCAGTCATGTGTCAAGAACATCCACTATCTAGATACTATATGCTTTTGTTGGAGGTTTTCAAATAGGTTTCCTACAACACAAAGTTTATGCCAAAAATTATTTTGGTACCCAAACTCTCTTGGGTCCAGATATGTTAGTAAAAAAAGATTTTGGTATCCATATTTGTCTAATAGGTTTCTTATAAACATATTGAATACTTCTAGAGATAATTTTTTTTTCAGTTCTAGTTGAGTAGGTGTTTGTAGTATTTTAACTTTTAGTACAGGAACTTGATGTAAATCTGGTTTTTGTAAATTTTCTTTGTGCTAGTTGGTAACCTATTCTAGTTGTATATTTGGGAGTAACTTGTTTTCCCAGTATTTAAGTTAATGTTTTATTACCATTAGTAAATTTTTCTATGTCTTTATTTAATTGTTCATTTGACAATTTTAATTCATTGTTTTCTTTCAATAGTTGAACATTTTTTCTCTCTTTCAATAGTAATATTATTTTTAACATTTACTGTTAAAGCATATTGTTTTTTGAGAGATTTATATTTATCTTTAAGTTCATGAAATGTGTCTTCCAGCATGTTACAATAATCATATAGATATTTGTTATTCATGTTTTCCTCATTTTCATTACTTCTCTTCATTTTTAGAAATGTATTAAACATTAATAGGAGATACAAGAATACCATTTTGTACCTCTGATTTTATTGTTGTAAAGAACATGTTGGCTCTGTCAGACTTATCTTCTTTACTAGTGTCTAAGTCACTTGCACTGTCTTTAGAGGCACTCCATATTGATTTCATGGCCTTTTTTTATATCTTTTCTTTATCCTCATACTTTTTTTTATATTTTAATTTTGGAAAATCAACTTTAATGTGGCCTTTCCTCTTATATTCATAACAGGTAACTTTATTTTGAGTATAATCTTTTTTCCAATTCTTTTTACAATCCTTTTTCCACTTTCCTTTTTTATCATAATCTCTAAAATTTTAAATTTTGAAGAAATTATTTTTCCTATAGAATCTCTTGAATCATCATTCCATGTGTTCCATTTCTTAATTACTATCATAAGGAGATCCTTCTTTACTGAAATCCTTGACTTGTACTTTTTCTTTTTGTTTAGAGGTAGTATATTTGAAGGCTACTGATTTTATTTTTTGTTCATCTTCATGAATCTCTTTATTGAATTTAATCTCTTATTCAAACATCATCATCTTTCCTATAAATTCCTTGACAAGTAGTTTAATTACATCAAACGACTCTATGATTGATACAGATGTTCCTCTACATCTGTCTGGTAAGCATCTAAGAAGTCTCATTACTTGATCTTTGTATATCATTTTCTTTCCAAGTGAGTGCATAGGGTTTACTATTTCATTGAACCTAAGATACATATCAGAAATAGGTTCATCAAATTTCATTTTAAAAGTATCATACTTGATTCTACATGTATTCAGTCTCATTTATTTTACATTTTATGTTCCTTCATGTGAGACAGATAAGGTATCCCATATTTCAAAAGTAGGTTTACAACTAGATATTCTATTGAATTCATCATATCCCAAAGCATAAAATAAAGCATTCATATCTTTACAATTATTATTATATGTAGTTTTTTCAGCATTGCTCCATTCACTTCTATGAGTTTGTGGTATTTCATATTGATATTCTATTACAGTCTATATATCAAAACCTATACTTTCTAAATGCATTCTCATTTTAATTTTCCATTGAGCATAGTTGTTTCCATTAAAATAAGGAGGTTTGTCGGTAGAAAATCCTTCTGGTCTATTATCCATAAATAAATATAATTTATAAATGATATAAATTTTATATCTTTATAATAAAAATAAAATCACAGTAAAAAGAGGTAAATTTTAAACCTCCCTTTGATACCAAATGTTGGTCGGAGAGAGTAACTCAATAGGGGGTGAATTGAGTTCTCAATAAAATTTTCTATAAATAAACTATCCAATTAATAAAAACAACAGATCAATATAATATCTATCCTTTTAAAATATTCCTTAAAGAGTTATTAGGTTTCAGTTAAAATATGGTTTAGAAATACCTTAACTTCTGAGATTAATTTACTTATATTGAAATATATATAAACACTAGTTAAGATTAATTATAAAATCAATTGTTTTTTTGTTTTAATGAAATGTTATATTGAATAAGATAGAAAAAAAATAAATAACACATGACACTGTAGAATAAACAAGAGGTTCAGTCTCAAGGTGAGACATAATCCCCACCACTTAGAAATCACCTCCTGTCAAGTATATTATAAATATAATCAAAAAAATCCACAACCTAGATTAGGTATAAAGTTATCAACAAAAAGCTGTCCAGGCAAAAAAGACTCATCCACAATTATATATGGGATGAAAGAAAATCATAGGCCACACATAGACCACTTCCACAAACACAATGGTAAATATATATAGGAAAAAGAGAATAACAAGTATTCTCCAAGAATATGCAGGAGATAGTGTGTGTTGGATAACAAGAAAACAACAAACTTCTAAAAAGTAAAATAAATAGAAAAAAATAGAAATAGATTAGTCTGATGTGCTCTATATGTTTTTAATCCTCAGATCAGTAATGATGAGGAGTCTATGCTTTGTTTTGGAAAATTAAAGCAGAACATAAGATTATAGAAGTCTGCAGATATGCTTCAGATGATCTCTGTTTTTTGTCTCAATAAATCTTTATAGTGGTTTTAGTGCTTCTATGTCATTTATATTCACAGAATGTGAATTATCAAGTTCAAGAAAATTTTAAAATTTAATCACAAAATTTTCTTGGTCGATAGTAAACATTGGGTCTATATATCTCACCGTCTTGAGAGAGAGATCCTTCACAAATATATAGAAACACTTGTTGGAGATCCATATTCCTAGGATCATATTTTACTAAGTCTTAAAGACCTGATCAAACCATCTAGTAATATATTTTTCCATTTGAACCATTCATGCTAAAGATATCAGACATCAACAGTAACAAGAGTGCTGGTGGTGACTTAGCATTTGGAGGTGAATCTACAAACAATAACTCCTTTGGTGGTAGTAGTGACTCTATTATGGTGGTATCTCATCCTGGTGGTAGCAGTGACTTGAGTCTAGCGGTATCTCATCCTGGTGGTAATGGTGACTTGAGTATGGCGGTAACTCATCCTGGCAGTAACAATGACTTGAGTCTCGTGGTATCTTGCCATAAATATTAATAGAAATATTATAGATGTAATATGTTTATATAAAATGCTATCATAAAATATTTGAATCATTAGTAATAAATTAATCATGGTTTGTGATCATTAAAATAATAGATGTCAAACACACTCCATCCAAGGAGATTCCAACATTTACCCTTACCATGCATCTAATATAACCATTTTTTATGTTTCATTTCTATAGGTTATGAAGAATTTTTTTAAGTAGGGTATGTTAAGAAGGGTACAAAGTGGGAAGAGAATTATTGGAGATGATGAAGAATGTATCTAAATAATATGTTTATGTATCCATTCTCTAAAGACACTAAACCTTCATAGTTCTGGAATGAATAGTAATGTTATATATTAAATATTAATCTAATATAATATAATGTATATGTGTATAAAAGGATTGGACCTTTACAATGTCAGAGCAGGGTTTAGTTATTTTTAGAGATAAGTTTAGTTATTTTTGGGATTGGTTTAGAGATCCTTAGTGAAAACTCTATAGATGATTTTAAGTATATGATGATATCCTAGAATATTAATAGTCTTGTGTATATGTTATTCCATAGAAATAAATTACTATATGTATACTAAAATTAACCTAGGGGTAATCACCCCGAAAAGGGTGTGGTTGAGTACTGACTTGATCATCACCTAGATGCACAAGAAGTGGTTCTAAGACTACACACCCAATTTTACATTCCTAGGGGATATTCTTTGGTTGATCACGTGATCATTACAAACCAATATAAAGGATTGATTTCCTAGTTAATTTGAAGGATTAAGTTGAGAAACATAAGATAACCCAATTTAAAGTAACCTAGGTCAAACTAATAATTATATAGGATGAACTAAAGTAAATATAGGTCAACATGACTATGTAAATGAACTATGATTTTTAAGTTTACATTCCTTTTATTATTATGATAATTCCACTATATTGTTAATGTTTTGTTACTCATGTCAACCACTTTTGGCTTTAGTGATGGATAAAACTAGAAGAAACCATGTTAACCTTGGGTGTGAGGATAATATGATGATTACCTTGATAATCAACCAATTATAATAGGATATAGATTGAAAAATTTGGTGATTATGAAAAACTAACAATCATGAAACACGATTAACAATGTAACCATAGTTTAAATCCTGAGTTCACCAAATAAGATAAGGATGATGGTTCATGAAAATTTAATAAATGAATATGCTAAAAGAAATGATATCAAACCACCTATATGTCAAACATATGGGAATAATAATCAATGGGATTTCCTCAAGGGGACTTCAAGATGCTTTACTTGTGGTAAAGAAATTCATAAAGCATCAAACTATCAATGGAAAATGAATATTTTAGTTAATATGAGGAAAGAAGATAGAAATCATCCTAGGGAAGCAATAAAAATTCAATGTATACTGTGTAAAGAAATTGGGCACTATCCAAGAAAATTATCTAATCCAAGGATTGATAAGGACAATAGAAATCCACAACCTCCTAGACCCAGGGAGCAAGTAAAAACCTATAAAATGAATATTGATGAAGAGGATAATGGTAATTAAGTGTTCAATCACCCTCCAACCTGAATTAGTGGATGTAATCTGGTTATACCAACCCTATTGTATCCAGGATGCTTTCTAAGAGCATCAAGTCACCACCATCTTTGATTTTTATTTTAAGAAAATCATTTAGTGGTATAATTATTATGTTTTTAGAAATAAACTCTGTGTAAATCATAATATCCTCCCATAATTTTTTCTTATTCAAATGTTTCAAATAGAATGGATATTTTCAATTTTAATCAATATTAAATTATATATTAGGTAAAAACAAATTATAAATCTACTATTACCATCCATTTGTGCAAGGACAACTATGAATTATCTTTGAAGAAAATTGAATCCTTCACATAGTCTATCACAACCATACCTCAGTTTTCATTTATTTCATTTATTTCTATTTTATTTTAAATGCTTGATATTTTCTGTTAAGTTTTGGGTTGAGGTTATGGTGAGTATTTATTTGTGTTTTGAAAATTTTGGGTGGTTTTTGGCCTTATTCATGGTTAGTGTGAAAGGTATGGGGATAAAATGGCATAGTGGGGAGTTTTTGACACCCCTAGTGTCACTTATACATGGGGTGTGTTTGTTTTATGGTTTATCCCCTTGAGTTAGAGGATTTTTTGGGTGAAAATGGTGAAATTTAGGGACTTTTTCTAGGTTTCACTGTTAAGGTGCACAATTAGTTTAACCATGCAGCCTAAGTATGCACATGTCACACTATTAAGGTAAAAAATTAAACTATGTGTGCAGCCTAAGTGTTTATCCTGTGAAACTCTTGATAGTGGATAATTTCATTGTTTATGCCTGGTTTGTTTAACCATGCGAGATAAATGTGCAACCCACCAGAATAGGGGTATTTTTTTCTCTTTTCCTTCTTTTTTGGTGGGGTTTATTCCCTTGTACTCCCCACCTAGTTTCCCTTGATTTGGATGCCTTCCATGGAGGGTTTTCCTTCTCTAAATCTTCTCCAAGGTGATTTCATGTTTTTTTCATGGTGATTCTTCACCTTATTCAAAAGGTTAGGTCTTTCTTTCCTTACTCCTTGGTTTTAATCCATTTTTCTCTCCTCCTCTAACCCCAGTGGACATGTTTGGACGATTTGGATACCTAGGGTGGTTTGAAATTGTGGGTTTTTATTTCTTAGGGTTGTGATCTATGTAGGAGTTTCTTTCCGATGGATTTCATCGAAGGAAACATGATTCTTCTACTTGAGGTATGTGGTTCCATTATTTTTCTTTCTGGCACATTCCATCGATGCTTGAGATTTTCTAACTATTTATAAATGTGATGTTCTTACTTGTGATGTGTTAGCATAAATGGATTTGGTGTTCCTATGATGGTATTTGGATGAAAATGGGTTTTCAAATGGTTTTCCTTAGTTATATATATATATATGTATGTATGTATGTAAATTGTTTGATAAAATTCCCATTGGAATTTAAATATTATCATTTTTTTTGTTTTGGATTGTGTTTGGCCTTGGCTATGTTGTGGAAAATTGGTTTCCATTATGCATTGATATTGGTGTGTGGTTTAGGTTCCTCTTAGTGGTTTTATGGTTATGTGTAAAATGGTTTCAAGGATTTATTTTGATTATTAAATAGGAAATTGTATGTTTTTACGATTCTTTAAAAGTTCCATTGGATGTGTGCACATCCTTATGTGCATGGGGTGAACATATGGATGTATGGTATCACAAATGATAATGGTTTTATTTGGAAAAGATGTCCCTCTTGAACCTGATTTTCCAAAATCTTCTCTCCCATTCCTATTTTATTTCCCCCTCCTCATATCAAATAGTTCTTTCAAAAACTTATTATTCTTTCTCAAAATGGTTCCTTGGATTCAAAATGGTTCCTTGGATTTCAATTGAATTCAAATATTATTTCAAAAGTGTTCTTTAAGGCTTGGTCCATTTGGAATTTTTTGATGTGTTTTGGTTTCTAAAATGACATAAAGAACCATTTAGAACTTCTAAGAATGTTTCATGTTTCATCATGGTTTTGGGAGTGGTTTTGGAAAATGGTTTGAAATATTTTATGGTGTGAAGGCCCTGTTGACACTTTTGTGTGGATTTTCATGATATGGGAACCTCTATGGTGGAACCTCTAAGGATAGGGTCATCACATAGGTTGTGTCCATATTTGGGCTAGGAAAGCATGGTGGAATATGAGTTATTAGTTTATGACATGCTTGTGAGGACCCCCATTCGCTGTGTAATATTATCATGGGATTCATGGGTTCCATCTATAGGGTTGAGTGATGGTTTCTTATCAACCCCGATTAGACAGGTTGGTACCCCTAGATTTACGGAGAGGCTAGGTGGGACATGCCATTGGATTGGATTGTTTAGAGCAGCTAGTTGGTTATTGATTATGGAATTGCATTATACATTGACAGTTGATTCCCAAACAAGTATGTACAGGTATTGATTTTATATATGTTTAATAAATGATTGTGATTATCTATTTGTATGATCTTACCTATTTCTACTATGCTTAGTTACTTTTTTTACTTGTATCTGCTTTCTTTGTTAGATTGTGCTTGATAATTCTATTTTCCTTAATTTCAGCATAGCCCATTTGTATCACCTAGTTGGATTATTCTTTTTATATTTGGTTATTGAATTAGGTTTTAAAATGGAACTCAATTTTTTAAAAGTGGAGAGTGTGTGTCAATTTAAAAAGGGAAAACTATGTTTGGTTCCTTAAAATGCTAAAACCCTATTTTATAAAATTAATTTTAAACTAGTGTTTGTGGACTATTTCGGGAACTGAAATGTATAGATTTTATGGTGCTTACCCACTAAGATGTTTATTCTCACACCCTACTTGTGTCACTCGGAATAAGTAAACCTGAGCTTTTTTGTAGGTTTAGGTTTCTGGTTTGGTTGTGCCTTTGGAGAAGATTGGTATATGGTTGGTGGTGACCAAGTGGTCAAGTGGAGATCATTTCAGTTTAGTTGGTTGGTTTTAGTTTTGTTTTCAATTTCTATTTTTCAGCTATCAATTCATGTGGTTCTGGTTTGTATTTATTGATGTTCAGTTTTATTGTTCACGCTGCGTGCTCTATTCTGGTTATTTGACCTTGTTTTTTTATTAGGTAGAAATCATTCCCATTTGGATTATATTTGATGCTTGATGATATTCAAAATCCTGGAAGGATAAATAATACCTCTTGGGACTTTTCTTGGACCAGGTTGAGTGTTGGGTTGGATGGAATCCCAACATGGTTCATGACAAAATGGTATCAGAGCATCCCTTTGTTATTTGGGGAATTAGGTAGACCGAAGATTAAGACTTATATTATTCAAGAGGTAGGTGGGGGAATAGTGTCACAAACTCTTTATCATTATTATCCTCAAGTTTATAGGGGTAGTCTAGGTTTTGAGTATTTATTTTGGTTTTGGGTGAGTGGAAAGTGAATGACAATGGAGGTGGACTAGTGTTGCATGGTGGGCTTACATGGTGTAGTGACCCATGTGAAGCCTGGGTACATGGTTCATGATACTCTTACTAATTGGTGTTTTCTTAGCACATGGTCAACTAGATCATGTGTTTGAGTCTTTCATGGTCACTAGTTCTCTATTCTAGGTGTTTCTATGTGATTTGTGTGTAAGTTTGGCTTTGATTGATGTGATTAAAATTTGAAATAAAAAATGGTTTTTGTGAAAATAGTTTTTCAAAGAAAAAATGATTACAAAATGGGTTTTATTTTAAAAGTGGGTTTTTGGGTTTTAAATTTGATCCAAAAATGCATTTTGGGTATTTGAACGGTGTCTTGGGATTCACAATGGTTTTGAAATTTGGATGAAATGGTGGGTTTTTAAGAGGGGATTTTGGTTCTTCTCATGATGTATGGATTTTGAGTTGGTTGTTTTTTCTTGAGGTTCTCTTTTGGTTGAAGTCTTATTGGATGTTATATTTGGTTGATGTTGATTTATTTTATGTGTTTTTCTTCTTCTTAGAGTATGCCACCCAGAAAGGTCCCAGAGGTTTCTAGTGAGTCTCTTCTATTTGTTGACCCTACCTAGACTTTGAGTGGGGAGGAAGAGTTCAGTTCATCTTGGTTGTTTCTTGTATTTCATGGTGATCAAGGTCTATCAGAGGATGCGAAGTGGATTGATAAAGTCTAAGGCATCTTCAAGTTGTTGGGAACTCCTGAATCAGTGAGGGTTTGAGCTATCTTGGGTTTATTTGAAGGTTCGACTTTAGATCGGTGGAAGGTGATCATCCCGACGTCATTGTAAGTTGGGATGTCTTGGGAGGTTTTTAATACCAATTTATTTTTATGGTTTATATCTGAGGAGGTGAAGATGAGGAAGGTGGTAGAGATCATGAATGTTCAGAATGGTCAGTGGACAGTGAAAGGCTATGTTATCCACTTCAAGGAGCTAGTCTCCTTTTATCTTGAGGTATCATTGCAAGATCAATTGAAATATCCTATTTTAATTTAGGTACATTGTACAAAGATCAAAGAGTGAGTCATTTTGTCTGGTGAAGTTCATTTTGAGAAGTTAGTGGATGATGTGTTCTTATCCGATTTGGTTCATGGGGTGTAATTAGTAGTAGTTGGAAACCCAATTCTTTTTTGAGCTCGGGAAGGTTACCCATCTAATGAGAGGTGTGTGATAGAGAAACCCATTCCTAATGAGTCTCCTTCATCAACTCTGGATTCATGGTCATTAGAACAATCCTTCATGTGCTTTTAGCATGACTAGTTTGGGCATTTGAAGCCTTCTGGTTCTAATCTTCTGAAGGATTATCATCGATGTGGCTATTTGGGCCATCTAGAGAAATTCTGTAAGAAGCACCATCAAAATAGGAAGTCTAGATTAAAGGATTCTAGTTCCAGACTATAGGGTAGTAGATTTTTCAGTCATCAAGGTTCCAACCATAGGCCCCAAAGTGAAGCTTTCATGTAGTTAGGAATCATTGGATATGGGGTTGTGGCCCATATTTTTATCTTTGATGTCAAAATGGAAAGTTTTAAGTCATATGTTATAGTTATATTAAATTTTTTAAGTTTTATTTGATATAAAGGGATTGGTGGTTCTATTTTCTTTTTAATTATGTGGTTGTGTTTTAAGGATATGGGTTTTTAAATTGTTATCTTTTTGGATAAATTTTGGTTTTGTGTTGTGTTTGTTGTGAAGATGTGTTCATCTTATGAAAATAATGATTTTTTTCTGGATCAAGGCTTGGTATTGGTCACTGGTTATGATTTATTTGGAGATATTTGTTTCTTGAGAAAATTATGGATCATTCTTGGGTTTTTTGTTTGATTTGAGCACCCTCTACGGGGTTTCCCTATGTCAGGGGTCTTTGGTTTGTGTTGGGAGTTACCATCTCAATTTCATAGAGTGGTTCTATCTTTTTGTTGGGGAGAACCCTTATATTCTCCCCATAGTTTCTTTTTATTTTGGTTTTACCTAGAACTAGTTAGGTGTGACTTGTGGTGCAAAGGGTCACCCCAAACTTCATGGTTCCATTCAGCCTCATTCGGTTCTGAGTTTGAGTTTTGGTTCTCATTTGGCTTGGTAAATTTTTGGGTGAAGAAAGTTCTTATGGTGGGGATAATTTCCACACCTTTACCTCATTTTTCATTTATTTCTTTTATTTTTATTTTATTTTAGATTATTTATATTTTTTTGATGTTTGGGTTGAGGTTTTGGTGAGTATTTATTTGAGTTTTGGAGGTTTTTTTGTGGGTTTTGTCCTTATTTATGGTTTGTGTGAAAGTTATGGGAATAAAATGGAATGTTGGGGAGTTAGTGACACCTATAGTGTCACTTCTTTGTGGGGTGTGTTTCTTGGATGGTTTATCCCCTTGAGTTATAGGATTTTTGGTGTGAAAAGGGTGAGGTTTAGGGACTTTTTCTCGATCATACGGTTAAGGTGTATGGTTAGTTTAACCATGCAGCCTAAGTGTGAACAAGTCACACGGTTATGGCACATAGTTAAAATAAGTATGAAACCGATGCAATTCTTAATAATGGGGAATTTCGTGGTTTACACACAGTTTGTCTAATTGCTCAAGCTAACCATGTAATCCACTATAAGAGTGGTATTTTTGTATATTTTCCTTCTTTTTTAAGTGGGGTTTCTTCCCTTGGAATCCTCACTCAGTTTCCATCGACTTGTAAGCCTTCTATAGAGGGGTTTCCTTCTCCAAATATCTTCTAAGGTGATTTCATGGTGTTTTATTAGTGATTCTTCACCCAATTCAAAAGGTTAGGTCTTCCTTCTCCTTTATCCTTGGGTTTTATCAATTTTCTTATCCTCCTTTAACCATAGTAGCCATGTTTTAAAAAATTTGATACCTAAGGTGATAAGAAATTAGGGGTTTTAATTTCTTATGGTTGTGGTCCATGGTAGGAGTGTCTTTCTGGTGGATTTCATTAAAGGTGACATAATATTGATGCTTGAGCTTTCCTAATTGTTTTATAAATGTGATTTACTTTCTTATGATGTGTTATCATAAATGTTTTTAGTGTTTTTATGATGATATTTGGATGAAAATGGTTTTTTCAAATGGTTTTGCTTAGTTATATATATATATGTATATGCATGTAAAGTGTTTGATAAAATTTCCATTGGAATTTAAATATGAAATTTGATGTTTTGGATTGTGTTTGGACTTGGATATATTGTGGTAAATTGGTTTCCAATGTGAATTAAGATTTTTGTGTGGTTTAGGTGCCTCTTAGTGGTTTGATGGTTACATGTAGAATGGTTTCAAGGATTTATTTTGATTCTTAAATTGGAAATTGTATGGTTTGGTGATGATTTGAGAGTGAGATTGAATTTGGGAACATCCATATGAATGGGGTGAACATATGGTTGAGCTTACAAATAATAATGATTTTCTTTGGAAAAGATGTCCCTCTTGAGCTCAATTTTCCAAAATCTTCTATCAAATTCCTATTTTCTTTCCCACCTTCTCATCTCAAATGGTTCTTTAAAAACCTTATTACTCTTTCTCAAAAAGTTTACTTGGATTCAAAATGGTGACTTGTTGTTTTAAGTGAATTAAAAGGTTATTTCAAATGTGTTCTCTAATTCTTGTCCCATTTGGAATTTCGTGATGTGGCTTGGTTTCTAAAATGACATAAAGTCCTGTTTTGGATCTTCTGAGTGTGTTGCATGTTTCATCATGGTTTTGGGAATGTTTTTGGAAATAAATTGGGTTTTGGGGAAATGTAAAGTCCTAGTTGTTACTTTGTGATGTTTTGGAAATTGGTTTTGGAACTCATATGATGCGTAGGCCCCGTTGAAATCTTAGAAAGTTTTGGAAAATGGTTTGAAATCTTTTATGGTTTAAGGGCCTATTGACACTTATGTGTGGCTTTTTGTGAGATAGGAACCTCTATGGTGGACACTATGTAGAGAGGGTCATCACATAGGTGGTGTCGGTGTTTGGACTAGGCAAGCACAATACCATGTGGTTTATTGTTTTATGCCACACATGTGAGGACCTCCTCATTCACCATGTACTATTATCATGGTATTCCTGGGTTTCATATAGAGGGTCGACTGAAGGTTTCTTATTTATCACGATTAAATGGGTTGGTACCACCTAGATTTGCAGAGAGGCTAGGTGGGATGTTCCATTAGATTATATTTTTTAGAGTGGATAATTGTTATTGAATGTAGAGATGCACCATACACTGGAAGGTGATTCTGAACCAAGTATATACAATGATTACTTCTAAATATTTTAGGAAATTCCAATTATTATCTATCTTTATGTTCTTGCTTATTTATTTTGTTCTTAGTTACTTTTTTTACTTGTATCATCCTACTCTATTAGCTTGTTATTTCTCATTATGTTTCCCTTAATTTCTATATATCCCCTTTTCATCACTTTTTTGGGTTCTTCTTTTGGGGTTTGGTTCTTGAACTTGGTTTTAAAATGGAAATATAATTTTTGAAAAGTGGAAGGTGTGTGTATCATTTTAAAAAGGGAATGTTGTGTGTGGTTCTTTAAAATGATAAAAACCTATTTTATAAAAGTATTTTAAAACCAGTGTTTGTGGATTTTTTAGAGAAAGGAAATGTATGGATTTTGTGGGGATTACCTACTGAGCTATTTATACTCACACCCTACTTGTTCCACTCGGCATCGGTAGACCCGATATATTTTTTAGGTTTAGGTTTATGGTTCAATTGTACCTTTGGATTAGGTTGGTTTATATATAGAGGTGAACAAGTGGTGACGTGAAGATTATGTCAGTTCGGTTGGTTGATTTTAGTTTCCATTTTTTCAATTACAATTGCATGTGGATCTGATTTTAATTTATTGATGTTCATTTTTATTGTTCATGCCACGTGATCTATTCTGGTTATTTGATCTTATTTGTTTATTGGGAAAAAATTTTTCCGATTTAAATTATCTTTGATTCTAAACACTAGTCACCAGACTAGTAGGATTGAGAACACCTCTTGGGCCTTGTCTCTGATCGGATTGGGTGTTGGGTTGGATTGAATCCCGACTCGGTTCATGAAATTATCCTTAATACCTAGTTATGAGATACATTTACTTGAAATTATTAGGGAAAATAAGTGTTTTTTAGTCTTCCCTGTGATATTTAGGAACATATATTGAGGGTTGTCAATATTTTCACCATATTTAGCTATTATTATAAGTAAATGATAATTAAATTGTGGGGGTACAATTTATTTAAGGGGGTAGGATGTAACAACCTAAGTTTTTTCTCCTTAAATAAATATTGTTTTCAATGGTTTTATACACATGAAATACTGAAAAACAAAAAAAATATAGACCATCATAAGGAATCTATATAATTAATAGGTATAAATAGTGGTCAAAGAATTATGAAATATATGTTAATGAATATATATATATATATAGGAACAAAAAAATTGTCCTTAAAAATCAAACTCAATTAGTAAAACTATGTAACAAATAAAATGTATTTTTAGTCTTAAGATTTATTTTATAAAATATATTTTTTTAAATTTTTTTATATTTATTATTAACGCTTATTTTAAATAATAGTTAATATACCAAAAAATGAATCCCTATAAAAATTATTTTCATGATATTTTGTGATACTATTTTTAAAGTTATATTTATCAATTTTAGGATGTGAATTTGGAAGAATTAATTTTTTTTTGAATTTATCATGGTCATATTATCTTAAGATTGATTTTTTTAATTTTTCTAAAATAATTGATTTTCAGCTAAATAGTGAAAAATACCATTTTTAAAAATACTGTGGCTTTTGTAACATCACTTAGATATAAGAATAACCAAAAAATTATGAAACCTTTCTTTTGACCAAGTATATTTATTTTAAGTAACATTATATATATATATATTAAAATGTCATGTTTTAATTACAAATCTATATTTGATAATTTAAAATATAAGAAATATTTTCTCAAAAATTGTTTTAAATACATTATACATTAGTATTTTAAAATTAGTTTTCTAAATTGAATAAAATAAAATGGATTTTAAATTAAAAATCATTGGGTCCAAATTATCTAATAAGGTACACTTAATTTTCAGGTATAATTATTAATTTACCTTGGGTAAATATTAGTTACCCTGGTAAAATGATTATTTTTCAAAGAATAATATTTTCTAAATATTGTGTATTTTTAAAATGAAATGAATAAATTTAAAATTAAAGCTCTAATATTTTTTTTAAACAAATATATAAATTAATTAACAATCATTTAATTGATAATTAATGTTAAATAATACTAAGAACACTTAATGATTAGAACAACATTTTTTTAAGAAAAAATAGTTTTTAAACACATTATATATTTTGATTTAAAATTAATTTTATCCTATTTAGAAAATTAATTAGGATAAACGAAGACCAAATTTTGATTCATAATATAAAAATTTGGTAATGATAGTCTATTTATATTTCAATGAATAAAATAATGGACATGATTAATATTTAATTAAGAGTAATAAGTGTATAAATGACTAATCTACGAAAGATCAAATTTTTAAAAATTAAATGACCTTTATAACTTCTATAAAACATTTTTCAGGTTTTTAAGTCTTATATACATGTCTTACCAACCTTAACTCAAATAAATAAACTAAATTTAATTCCTTATAATTATTTTCCATAAAAAGTCCCTCTTCTTCACCTATAAAAGGGGGACCACTTCCACTATTTCAATACTTCACTACTATTTTGTAATTATCTATAAAACCTACCCAAATTTTCTATAATTGAATTATTTTACATTTCCTAGTGTCCTTGGCCACAAAAAATTAGCCTAATTCCCTTAAATCTAAGAACTTTATCAAGAGGAAGTTCAAGGTCTCAACGTTGGTATCATAACTTTCTTAACATTTTTTTCTTATTATTTACTTTCTAAAACAACCATAACCATGGTATAATAATAAAATAAACAAAATTACTGTGTTTATATGTTATTATAATAATGATACAACCAATATTTATTCTCATGCATCTACTAAGAAAAACAAGAATCATCATTTGTGCGTGTGCACGAATTACCGCCACCACAAAGAAACACTTCCATTTTTTCATATCGACCATTCATTAAGGGTATTAATGATGGTATCTATGAATAAATATGATTTATATAATTTATTTATGGTTCTTAAATTATCAATTACTATACACCTCCATCTATCTCATTTGTTGAGTAACGAAAATGCTAATCTTGCGTTGCGCAGACTACCTCCTCCACAAAGAATCATTTTTTGTTTTTCTTCTAGTTTTCCATTATTTTTCCAAAAATAATTAAATATGGATAAATATCATAGAAAAATCAAAATAATATTATTATAATTATATTATGTAAAAACAAACACCTCTTTAACTATACAAACCAATCGAGTTAAAGTGTGTTCAAGATTTGGTTGGTTTGACCACCTACTTGAACAATCCTATGAAATTATATCATGGATGATTATGAAAAATTAATTTATGGTATAATATAATTTAAATATTGAAATAATGATTATTTTTTTCTATAAAGTTTAATTCAATATTTAAATCAGTAATTAAGAAAACACCCTTTGTAGGTTGAAAATCACCAAAAAATGTTCATTATCGACTTCATCTTCTAGGATAAAGACTAAAGTACCCATGAAAGTAAATTTAAACTAATTAAATAAGTATAAGTCATAAATTACAGTAATTTTAATGAAGTTTTAATTATTAACTTTATAATAATAATAAACACCAGCACCGCTCCTATGAAACTACTACAAAAGGTCCAAACTATAAACACCCGATGTGGGAAAATAGAAAAAAACTAACTAATATACATATAGATAATGATTGTAAATGAAAATTATTAATATTTTTTGGTATTATTATGGTTATAAAATATTATATTATTATATTTATGTTTATTTAATATGATTTTAGAGTTAGTTTGACTAAGCGAGGAAATATGGTAAGTGTTTCTCTATCTCAAATATGAATCCCTCAATATATGTTTATGATATACACCATGTTTCATTTTCAATGGTGTAAATACTACCCAATTTTAATTTTGTATAATGATTTAATTATATTTCATGTTAAATATTTTTTTCCATGTTCATTCCCTCTTTGTGTTTTGATTTAGATGATACAAAGGCTGTAAGAGTTTTTTTATCTCAACTTCTCTTCATTGATACATGTTTTAATGTTTCACACAAATTTATTATTACTTGGTGTATATAATTCCCAAGAATTTAATTTTTCATAATACATGATTTAATACATTTTATTTATATATCCATATGAATCTCAAGCTTTCAATTACTTTTTATTCAAAAATTACTAAAGTCATAAGGGGTTTCATGACTCAATTCTTTTCCTTGAGTCATAATCACCCATCTTTATCTATTGTATTTCATGATTGATCTATTATACCTTATGGTATTTTAGGATTTATTACACCTTATTATATATATAAATCATGTTTAAAACTAAATTATTATTTATTGATGATTTTAATGTTTCATTAAAATTTATTTTTTAAGAATAATTCCCATTACTTTTAATGTATTTTTTCCATGTGCATATTTTTACTTCCCACCAATGTTCTACTTTACTTGGTAGAGAATTTAAGTGTTTCTATCTCTAATGATACTTTTATTACCCTTATTTTTTTAAATAAAAGGTTTCTTTATAATTTTTAACAATTTTTATTTTCAAAATGTTCAAAAGGGTTTTCTATCCTTTCATAATAAAATATTATATCATCCACTCCACATTTTATTTTTGAAAACATCATGTCTTTTCAAGTATCTTTTATTAAAGAATATTTTAAAATTAAACATTTTCATAGTATTTTCACTTCTCATTTTTTAAACATTCATATATTTTTAAGTTCTTTTTATTATTAACTCTTTATATTAAGGTTTTGAAAAGTCTTCTCTTTCCCTTCAAAAAAATGTTTTTAAAAGTAATTTGTACATTAATGTTAAAAAATATTTTCTAAAAACGTTTTCATTTTCACTTATATTTACCCTACATGGTTTTTACTTCATGAAGTGATGCTTTTATTTCCCAAATATGATGTTATGGTATGATTCCTTTTAGAAAATGATATTTTTATATCCTATTATCTTTTAAGTTTGTATTATGCTATGTTTTTGGAAAGTTTAAGAAAACCATTCTTTTTCCATGGGCTATTTAAGTTATGATGATGGTTGATTTTAAGTGGTAAACATATGTATGGATTATGATGGGTGAGATATTATATGACCCTATAATTCATTGTTTTATGTTTAAATATCATGATATAGTCATATAGATACATAATGAGTTTTTTAACATAAGCATTGATATGATGGGTTTGCTCACATTTTCAGGTGTGGACATAATGAGTTTGTTCACATAGGTTTTAATATGCTTATATTTATTCCAAATTTCTATTTTTTTCACTAAGTTATGTTAAATTTTGAATATTAATTTCACCTCCATGAAATACCAAGTTTTCATGATTATGTATTAAATGACTTAAGTATCAGTATTAGGGATTCCCCTTTAGGGGGAGTGGTGAATTTCGATGGGTGTAGTGATATATGATGGGAGAGTGTCCTCATATTGATTGGTTGGATATAGGATACAATTTCTATTGCTATAGTGATGGCTGGAGTAGGATACGTGCTTTGGGAATAGATTCCTTTCGAGGACGGTTGGCGGTAATGGGTTTTGTAAGTGGTGATTCTGCATATATTTTTCTCTATTGATTATTATTACCCTATTTTATTTTGTGGAAATGGATCATCTCATGATATTTTGTCTCTTTCAGGGGATTATTAGATTTATTCCATCTTTATATATTCCTTCCCAGATCTAGCCTAAATGCCAACTTTTAGTGTTCCTTCCTAGATATGACCTTGGTGTCATTATTTTTGTGCTTTTGGCACTAATTCCACATTGAATGGGTTTCTGATTGGTGGTTTATAGAAGAAGATATAATTGGTCATTTTGAGAGTGGTACTTGTCATAAGGTGCTTGTGACTCATCATTTCAATGCATAAATCTGGTGTTAAAAATATATTTGGGATTCTTCCTATGGAGGCTTGGCCTGATGGTTCTCCTAATAGCCGGTTAGGCTAAGATACATGGTATGTTAATGTTGAAGCTTATAGATGATGATGGGTATAATTTTTTGGGATCAATACTGATGAATTTTGAGGAAGTGTTGCAAGGTTATGGGAATTTCTTGTTTGTATGGGGTTCTCCAGCTGGTGATGGATGGTCTCAGCATAGAAGTAAATTTGGGATGGTGGGAGAGGCATCATAGAATCAGTGAAGGTGGGTGCCTAGGTGGGTGGTGATGACCTAAATATAGATAAGATAAGATAATGTTCCATTAGGAAGGGTGAAATGGTGGGAAACTTTGGAATTCATGGATGGTGGTGACAAAATCATGTTTTGCTGGTGGATTGGTGGTGGAATTTAGGTTATCATATGAAATTGTGTTATTACTATCGGTCTACTGGGCCAGTGGTTAGTTGTTTGCTGGAATCTAAAAAGCCCACGTGACACATACCAAGCGAACAAATTAGTACATTTGGTTAGTAGTATAGAGGCTCTACTGGTTAGATGACCTCATTTAGAGGGATAAGTGTGTTAATACTTATCATCCTACCTTATATCCACTTGGACCTCTAAGTTGGGATGGAGGGGTGCCATGATTCATGTATTTATTATATTTGGTCCAGTCTAAGGATGTAGAAAATCGGGAATGTGGTGAAAATGAGAGCCAAACATGCATTTCTAGATGGGCAGTGATGGTTGTGCTGAAAACCACCATTCAAACCTCCTCTCACTCTGAAAATGGAGGGGTTCCCTACCATGATGAATTAGATATCATGATGTGAAGACTCATGGAAGTAGGGGGGATAACCTTTTTAATATATTCATGGTTATATGTTCACTATCGGAGGGGGGGGGGGCATGATGTTTGAATGGTGTTATGAAATACTGCCAACTACTCACTCTGGGAATTGGTTCCATGTTTAAAATTTAGGCCACTGGGACATCTTTTTCAGGTCATTTCTTCATTTATTAGGTCAAATGGTCTTTAGGACATCAAATTGTATTGGGACTTCATGTCACTGGTCCTTCAGATCATGCAAGTATTACCTTTAAACCCTATTGAAAAGAGGACCATATTTTATTAATAAAAATGGGGTATTGTTCCCTACCTATTTAAAAAATATTTATTTCTTAATTTTTAATGTATTTAACACTTTTATGTCACACTTTTATGTTATATTACTATTGAAATATATTTTGAGACATTACATATATTTTATGCTTCCTTAATAATGTTTTTATGATCTTATGTTACTCTGAAATGTTTTATGATTATCATCTAAGGCCTTTTAATCTTTTATGATATTTATGTCTCCCTTATGTTTTACTTCATGTCATGATATGTTTTAACCTTACTGAGTGTCTGAGATCACTCCTTTATCATGTTTTTAATCTCTAGGTTATAAATATGGTTATATCAGGTAAGAGACACATGAAAGTGTCTAGAGAAGAATGGTTATATAGAAATGTTCTCAAGTGTTGAAAATAAAGATGTTTTTTTGTAGATAATATCCAAGGAACTAAACCTTTTGATGTTTTGTATGTGTAAATTTTTTGTGAGATGTATTATTTATGTCATGTTTATATTGGTTTTATATAGTAAAACCTCAGGACTTGATCGTACCATGATTCACTGTGTTATTTTCACGCTTACACCATTGTATTAAACTAAATTTGTATTATAAATTCCAAATATAATAAGAAAATGAACTTCATGTTTGATTTAGTTATTTTATGTCTATCACTGTTAAAAAGGGAAATGTTACTTGTTTTGATAATATCATTTAAGGTGGAGGTGATTTGGAGGACCCATGATGAAGTCCAAGAAATATGGGCCAAACTATGTAGGATCCAAACAAACTAGTGGATTAATCCATACACTGCTACTGGAAAATGCATCCAAATGGGATGAAAGTTTTTGGTCTAGTCCAACATTTACTAAGCTACATTTCATCTCAAGGAACCCAATGCCTATTCATCTTCTAAGGGGCCCATCCAAATTGATCTGTCCAAGACACCGAATATGCACAAAGTCAAAAATGGAGTTATGTAATATGTCAATATCTCAAGATGTGATTGTTCAAATGATGCCAAAATTTCTGTGGTGATATTCAAGATGTGGTTATACAACTTTTCAGTTTTGTCAAAAGGGATATTAAACTTTCTAGTATCCGAAAACCACCCTTCAAGTGGTTTATCAAAATCTAGGTGCCCAAAACCACTTCCCATTTTGGCTATAAAAGGCACCTTGGGCACCCCATTTATAAAGTTCAAACCAAAATTGAAACTATTCCATTTTGAAGTCTTATAGGAGTCTCCTCCTCATCCTTAAAGTTCTTGGGGACCCTATCCTCATAGGGGGATCAAGAATGAAGAAGGAGTTCCACCTGAGCTACCTCCTCATCCCGATGCCGAGCTGAATGGTGGGCGTTCGTTGCGAGAGAGCTATGCACATGTCAAGGGAGTTATGATTCTTATTTAGATACTAGTTTGGAGTAATTTGGGTTAAAAAACATTTCTTTCTATTTATCTTACAAAATTACATATTTGAATTCTTGTTTTGATGCATGTGATTGAGATACACTTAATTTCTAACTGATCGGTGTGAGGTTTTGAGTGTGTGACTTGTGTTGTTCTGATTGGGCAGCACATGAATCCTTTTCACACCCACCTTATTGAGATTTAAATATTATTTGGAAGATCTTATTCCATGAATAAGTTCTGGACCTTGACAATATGATTTTTACGTCAAGGTTTGCTTCTTTAAGCATTGAAATAAAAGCTTCGGAATTAATCGAGATTCCAATTAATTTCATCCAAGGAATTACACCAAACCAAAATGATTATCTATGAAAAATGAACTTTAAATGTGTAGTGAAATAACAATGAACCCTTTTATCTCATATTTTTTAAAATCCATTTGGTTTCTCAACTTTTAAACTTTTAATTAAGTCATTTCATCCTAAAAACGTTTTTCAAACCACCCCTATTTTAGTACTTCTTTTTAAAAACGCACACTCTAATCCCACCAAATCTCCTTAAGAGATGACCTAGGGTATTACATAGACTATAAATCAACCTTAAAATCATAATCAATTTAATGAGTAATGATAGAGCGTTCAAATTTTGGCGCCATTTTTGGGGATCTCTTTGGTTTTTAGTGCGTGTTTTTGATAAGATTTTTGTAAATTTTGTGAATATTTATTTGTTTTATCTTATACCGTTACCTATATCTTTGTGTTTTGATTTATTTATTGTGTAAGTTTTCTGCATGAATCATTCTAATCTGTAAGATTTACCACCTTTTGAACCTGAACCGGAGAGGATCTTACGTCAGTGGCCCCGAGACTCACAAGACAACTCTTCGAAGGAGGACACACCACAACTTGAGACTTTTCTAAACCCCTCTTCTTCTGGAACCAAATTAGAACCTGAAATTAACAAGTATAAAATGGCTGAAAACAATTGAACAATAAAAGAACTAACCTCGCCTGATGTTGATATCCAACCCACATATATTCAAATACAAGGTGAGGCACCCAATTTAGAACTGAAATCCAGTCTAATTCACTCATTGCCAGGATTCCATGGACTTCCTGGAGAAGATCCATATAAACACTTAAAAGAATTTAATACTGTGTGTTTTACATTAAAACCTACAAATATGGATAAAGAACAAGTAAATATTAGAGCATTCCCATTTTAATTAGAAGTCACTGCAAAAAGACTAGATTTACAATATTAATTCACCAATTAGAGGCTAGGAAGACATGAAATGACTTTTTCTTGAAAAATATTCCCCAGCCTCTCGAACTGCAACTACAATGAAAAAAATCTATGGTATAAGGAAATCACAAGGGGAAACATTACATGAATATTAGGAATGCTTTAAAAGGTTATGTTCAAGTTGTCTACACCACCAAATAAGTGATAAACTTTTAATACAATATTTTTATGAAGTTTTAATTCCAATTGATCATAACATGATTGATGATGTTTCTGGTGGTGCACTAGTGGATAAAACCCCAATCGCTGCAAGAACCCTAATTGAGAACATGGTGCAAAACAATCAAATTTTTTGTTCAAGGTCCAATGAACCCATTAGAGGTGTCCATGAGGTTCAAAGTGCTGAATTCGATAAGAAGGTGGATACGAAGTTTGAGGAGGTAAGTAACCATCTACGACAACTTTCTCTCTCCCAAGGGATATCTCAATATCCTCCTCCCATCCATTGTGTAATCTTCTCTTTTGACACCCATTATTCTAACCAATTTACCCAATTGAAAGAAAATTATGAGAGTTGTGAGGAAATCTTCCCAGGACACCCCTATAACCAAACCTTTAGGCAATAACCATACTATCCATTCAACTCTGGGTAGAAAAGAAACCAAGATTATAGGAAAGGGGGTATTCAAACCAGCCTCATCAACCATGGAACCAACAAGGTCAGAGTATTCATCCACCACCACCACCTAGAAATCCTCAACCACCCAAAAGGCCTTTCCAACAGCCCCTCTAAAACCTGAGCCTAGACTAGAAGATATGATGAAACAAATGGCTACCAACAACCTTTAATTTTAGTAAACCACCCAGGAAACCATACAAGACCTCAAAACCCAATTAGGCCAACTAGCTAACTCGGTGGGGGAAATTCAAAGTCATGGGTCAGGTAAACTACCCTCTCAACCAGTAGTTAACCCTAGGGATAAAGTAAATGTTAGTTCCATCACCCTTATAAGTGGAACTCATCTTAAAAGCCAAATGACCCCTCCAATAGAGTCATCCCCTCCTGAGAAAAACACCATCACAACCACTGCTAAAAATGCTCCAAGAGAATAAAATCCTTGTCCTAAGATAATTCCTTCCAAAGGAAAGAGTGTGTATGTCGATGAGTCTCCTATCCCAACCATTCATCTTCGATTTCCCCAAATGGATACCCAACCAAGAAAACAAAAGGAAACTGAACATGATAAGAAAATATTGGAAACTTTCAAAAAAGTGCAAGTTAACATTCCTTTGATTGATGCCATGAAGAAAATTCTAGGATATGAAAAGTTTTTAAAGGAGATGTGTACACATCAAGGAGACTTCATGGTGATGAGAAGATAAGATTGGGTAGGAATGTCTCAGCACTGATAAAACCATCACTACCTACCAAATTCAACGATCCTAGAACTTTGTAGATTCTATGCACCATAGGAGAGCATTCATTTTCCAATGATATTCTTGATTTAGGTGCTTCTATAAATGTGATGACCCACTCCTTTTACTCTACATTGAAGTTCAGGAAATTGAAGCCAACTAGGATAGTTGTTCAGATATAAAATCAGAGTATAGCACACCCTTCTGGTGTGATAGAGGATGTTCTTGTGAGGGTTCAAAATTTAATTTTTTATGCTGATTTTTATGTGCTTAAAATGGAAGATGGTAGGATGAATGGACATGCCCCAATTATATTGGTGAGACCTTTCTTGAAAGCTATCAAAGCCATAATTAATGTCCATAATGGTACATTATCTATGGAATTTGGTGGTGACATAGTCCATTTCAACATCCTTGATGCCATGAAGCACCCCTCAGAAGAACATTCCCCTCTCTCTATTAATTCGATTGATGTACTCCCTTCCCCTGAAAAAACAACTTTTCTTTCCCCCGATCCCCTTTTTGAGTTTTCTTCATTGATTGAAATTCTAGGTAATGAATCATGCATTGATTTTTTTAGTGGTCTAGAAAAGTGTCATGTATATTTATTAATTGATAATTTCTTGAACACCAAGGATCCAATGACCATCGATGATACTTATAAGCTTGTAAAATCTCATTCCTCATCTGAGGATGATACTATTGAGTGGTTATATGAGATATGTGACCTCTCACATTCACACACACTCCCATCAATCCAAAATACACCTAAATTATAACTGAAACAACTGCCAAAATATTTAAAATATTCATATCTTTAGAATGGAAACAAGTTTCCTGTCATCATTGCTAGTTCACTCCCTTCGGAGCATGAATTGCGACTACTTGTACTTTTGAGTGAGTATAATCAAGATTTGGGATGAACACTTGCTGAAATTACTGGTATTAGCCCATTAATTTGTACACATAATATTTTATTAAGTGATGAGGCTAAAACAGTGAGGCAGGCACAATGTCAACTGAACCCAAACCTCCTAGAAGTTGTGAAAAAGGAGGTAACAAAATTATTGGATACTATAATCATTTACCCCATCTCTGACAGCCAATGGGTCAGTCCCATTCAAGTAGTTTATAAAAAAACTGGCCTTACAATAATTAAAAATGAAAACAATGAATTGGTTCCAACTCGTGTGGAGAATAGTTGGCGGGTCTGTATAGACTATTGCCGACTAAACCAACACTCTAGGAAGTACCATTTCCCTTTGCCAATCATTGACAAATTCTAGAGAGGCTAGTGGGTAAGTCCCAATACTGTTTCCTTTATGGGTATTCTGGATACTTTCTGATCCATATTTCCCCTGAGGATTAGTAAAATACAACCTTCACTTGCCTCTTTGGCACATTTTCATATAAGAGGATGCCATTTGGTCTGTGCAATGCTCTGGGTACTTTCCAACGATGCATGGTTAGTCTTTTTTTGGATTACTTGGAGAATTGCATGGATGTTTTCATGGATTATTTCACTGTTTATGGATCCACTTTTGATGAATGTTTAAGTAGTCTTGCTTCAGTCCTATGTCGCTATATTGAAAATAATCTCATATTAAATTATGAGAAATGACATTTCATGGTGCGAAAAGGTATAGTTTTGGGACATGTATTTTCTGGGTATGACATCCAAGTAGATAAATCAAAAGTGTATGTCATTTCTTCCCTACCATTCCCAAAAAATTTATAGGATGCGTGATCTTTCCTAGTTCATACTAGATTTTACCGCTGTTTCATTTGTGACTTTAGTAAAATTGCACTCCCCCTCTCCTGATTACTCTAAAAAGAAAAAGAATTTGTTTTTGATAAAGAATGTGAGGAAGATTTTAATAAGTTAAAATGGAGTCTCACGTCACCCCTAGTAATCCAATAACCTCAGTGGGATTTACCATTTGATCTCATGTGTGACTCCTCTAACTATTTAGTTGGGGAAGTTTTGTCACAAAGGGTCGATTGAGCTCCACATGTCATTGCCTATGCCTCATATACTTTGGACCTTTCCCAAGAAAATTACACCACAACTGAAAAATAATTCCTTGCCATTGTGTTTACCTTGTAAAAATTCAGGTCATACCTTTTGGGGTCCAAAGTCATTGTTTTCTCAGACCATGCATCCCTTCGGTATCTCCTTAAGAAACCAGAAACCAAACCACGTCTCATTCGCTGGATGATCCTCCTTCTGGAATTAAATTTAGAAATTAGAGATAAAAAAGGAGTAAATAAATTGGTGGTTTACCATATCAATAGGGTTCCCCAATCCTCATACATTGAATCATCTCCATGTATTCCGATAAATGATATGTTTCTCGATGAGAAATCGTATCGAGTGCAAGATTCTATTCCTTGGTATGCTGAAATTATAAATTATTTGGTAGCATCTTGCATTCCTAGTGATTTCAATAAAAACCAAGCCAGTCATCTAAAACATGAGTCTCATTGGTACATTTGGGATGACCACTACCTATGGCACACATGTAGTGATCAAGTCCTTAGTCATTGTGTACCCGATAGTGGGTTTTAGTCTGTCCTTAGATTCTGCCACACTCTTGCTTGTTGGGGCCACTTTGGCCCCCAACGGACTGCTCGCAAAATCCATGATTCTGGTATCTTTGGCCAACACTTTTTCTGGATGCCTATTATTTTTGTAAATAATGGGTAATGTCTCTAAAATCAATGAAATTACACAATAACCATTGCTCTTTCATGAAATTTTTGATGTTTGGGGTATTCAATTTATGGGGCGATTTCCCAATTCCTTTGGAAACTTGTACATTCTTCTGGTAGTTAATTATGTGTAAGAATAAGTAGAGGCACGAGCTAAAAGGACTAATGATTCTAAGTTAGTTGTAGAATTTTTGAGAACCCTAATTTTTTGTAGGTTTGGCTTACCTAGGTTCCTCATTAGTGACAAGGTTCTCATTTCTGCAACCGAACAATGAAATCACTTTTTCATCGGTATGGGGTCGATCATCGAGTGCCTACTGCATATCACCCATAGACCAATATAGTTAAGCCTAGGTGTCAAATAGAGAGGTAAAAAAATTCTTGAAAAAACTGTTCAACCTAACATAAAAGATTGGAGTCTTAGACTCGATGATTCATTATGGGTTTACCGTAATGCCTTTTAAACTCCCATTAGAATGTCACCATATTGGCTAGTGTTTAAAAAGAGTTTCCACCTCCCTGTTGAGATTGAGCACTGGGCTTACTGGGCTATCAAACAATGTAATTCTAATTTTTTTTTGTGTGGGTACCCAAAGTAAATTGTAGATTCAGGAGCTGGAGGAAATGAGAATAGATTCATATGTGAACTCTAGGATTTATAAGGAGAGAACCAAGGATTACCATGACCGTTTCATCCTTCATCCTCAATTCCACATTGGGAAGAAGGTCCTCCTCCACAATGCAAGGTTAAAGTTGCATCCAGGTAAGCTTCGTTCCCATTGGTTTGGACCATACACTATTACTAATGTCTCTCTATTTGGTGTTGTCTAGGTTCAAATTGAAGAAATGAAGAAAACCTTCACTGTCAATGGCTAGTGGCTAAAGCACTTCCATGAATCTATTTAAGAGTCCTCGATGGAGGAACTCCATGTTCAAGAAGCAATATATGAATGATACTCACCAGGTATTATCCTTCCTTCTCACATTATCTTCTATTATAGTGAGGGAACTACACACTTTAGATGTGGGGGGATGGGTACATTCCTAGGTTAGTTAGGTTTTTTCATCGTATTTCTTCTTTATTATCTTTTTTTCGCCTTCTTTATGGTATTTTTACTTCCCCCCTCTTAGTAACAAAATCATGGAACTTACTGAAAATTATTATAGAAATTTTTTATTCCATGTTGATTTAACATTTGATGAAAACCTGACACTATTATGGAATGAATGTTTGTATGAATTTAGCATCAAGAAGTTATTTTTAATGAGTTGGTTTTCTGTCAATGATATAAATAGTTGTATCTCTATGAAACCTCTGAGATGATTGATGCCCCTTATGTGATTAGTTTTTGAGAAAACTGTGTCACCAGTATCTCTACACATTTTTTGCACCAAACCACAAAGTGTGAATATTTATTACTTAATAAAAGGTAAATAAATGTCAGGTTAATATTTTTCATCTTAAAGTGATATTTCCATAAGTTCATTCCTTATCTGATCTGTTTCATTACTATACCAGATTGACCTATGCGTGTGTACCTGATATCCTACTGTTGTATGCCCTAAAAAAATATCCAAAAAGATCAAAATCAAAACAAAATTGGGCTATGTCTTGGGCAGGTCAAAAACCACTCCTCCTCAACCTTTGATCTTGTTATAACTATTAAAATTAGTGTCATGAGGAGATCAAACAAGGGTTTAGATATGAGTGTGAGATTTGTTCCAAATGCAACTTCTGAAAATAAATAAATAAATGAGGGGAGTGATGAAATGTGAAACATATGGGGATATCTAGGTCAGGAGCTTATGGTTTGACTTTTGGGAATGCTTAAGTGAGTGGGTCTTGAAATATGATTGCAAAGGATGTAGGGAATTTTTGGTGGACAAAATATTTTAAACTGAAAAATGTTATAATAACATATATTTATTGGATAGAAAATGAAAATAATAGCATGGAATGGTTTTCAAACACACACATGGAGAGTTAGTGGCATGGTTGAATTCTGAATTCCTTTCTCAATTTGGTATCATGAATCTCTTTGAATTTCACTATGATATGATTTATGAGACTTATTTTTCCATTTTCACTAGGAAGAACTCTTTGGTGTGGTTTGTGCATTGATCACATTACTTTAATGAATTAAAATTTCCTCAGATGTTAAATATTCATGATATTGATAACATATACATGAATAATTTCGAAAAATGTAACTTTTCCCAGGAGTGAAAATGTTTATGTGTGAGGGTGTGAACATACCATGATTCACTGTGTTATTTTCACCCTTACACCATTGTATTAAACTAAATTTGTATTTTAAATTAAAAATATAATAACAAAATGAACTTCATGTTTGATTCAATTATTTTATCTTTATCACCGTTAAAAGGGAAAATGTTACTTGTTTTGATAATATAATCAAAGGTGTAGGTGATTTGGAGGACCTATGATGAAGTCCAAGAAATATGGGCCAAACCGCGCAGGATCCAAACACACCAGTTGATTAATTCGGACACTACTACTGGACCGTGCATCCAAATGGTCTGAAGTTTTGTGGGCTGGTCCAACATTTAATAATATACATTTCATCTCCAGGAACCCAATTCCGATTAGGCTTCTATGGGGCCCATATGAACTGATCTAACCAAGACACTGAATATGAACAATGTCAAAAAGTGGAGTTCTGTAATATATCAATATCTCAAGATGTAATTGCCCAAATGATTCCAAACATTCAGTGATGATATTCAAGACACATGGATACAACTTTATAGTTTTTTCAAAAGGGATATTCGACTTTCTAGTAGCCTAAAACCATCCTCAAAGTGGTTTATCAAAATCTAGGTGCCCAAAACCACTTCCTATTTTGGCTATAAAAAGGAACCTTGGGCACCCCATTTAGAAATTTCGAACCAAAAGTGAAACTATGCTATTTTAAGTCCTATAGGAGTCTCTTCCTCATCCTTGAATTTCTGGAGGCCCCTATTTTCATAGGGGGATCAAGAATGAAGAAGGAGTTCCACCCGAGATACCTCTTTATCCCGATGTCGATCTAAATGGTGGGAGTTCGTTGTGAGGGAGCTATGCACATGTCAAAGGAGTTATGATTCTTATTTTAGATACTGGTTTGGAGTAATTTGGGTGTTAAAACATTTCTTTCTCTGTATCTTATAGAATTCCATATTTTAATTCTTGTTTTGATTCATGTGATTGAGATACTCTTAATTTCAAACTGATCAGTGTGAGGTTTTTTGTGCATGACTTGTGTTGTTCCGATTGGGAAGAAAAGAAATTATTTTCATACCCACCTTATTGAGATTTCAATATGCTTTGGAATCTCTTATTCTATGTATAAGTTCTAGACCTTCATAATATTATTTTTACGTCAAGGTTTGGTTTTTTAAGCATTGAAATAAAAGATTAGGAATTAATCGAGATTCCAATTAATTTTAACCAAGGAGTTACTCCAAACCTAAATGATTATCTATGAAAAATGAAAATTAAATTTTTTTAGTGAAATCAAAATGAACCCTTTTATCTCATATTTTTCAAAATCCATTTGTTTTCTCAACTTTTAAACTTTTAATTAATTCATTTCACCCTAAAACTATTTTCAAAACCAGCCCTATTTTAGAACTTCTTTTTAAAAACGCACACTCTAATCCCACCAAAACTCCTTGAGAGACGACCTAGGGTCTTTCCAAGACTATAGATCAACCATAAAATCATAATCAATTTGACGTGTCATGAAAGCGCATTTAGGACTACACCATAAGAAAGTGCCTCAATGTCCCATGAGTCTCCACCCCTGATAGAATTTATCATTTGTGTCCCATAAAATGATATCATCTAGTTATAGAATATATATTTAAGAATATTATCATGGAACTTATGGGTTCTCATCATTGATGGGAACTTATATAAACTTTTTGTATGATAGATACTCTTAAGACATTGTCACATATTATGTGAAATAAAAGAATAATCATGATGTGATATAAAATTTATTATTATTAAATACAATGAATAAAGGTAGTCATAAAGTACATAGAAGTTGGTTCCAGGGAAAAAATTTCAATAGAATCCCACTTTCACTAAATCCAACTACTAATAACCTTTAGTCTACTAGATATAACATGATACTCTTTCTTTTTATGGGATGAGGATTTATCCAAGGGATCCACCACATTTTATTCTATGGAAAATATTCTCACCATAACTTCACCCCTCCAAGAAAAGTACCTCAAGAGGTGATACTTTGGGAGTATGTTCTTTTTCCATTGGCGTAACCTTGGATCCTTTAAAAGAGAGTCTTCTACAGTATTATCAAAATATAATGTGATAGAGTATAAACTACTAGGTCACCCATAGAGATATTGGAAAATTTTGTGTATCAAAACAGATTATTTGGATGCATCATAAGCTACTATATACTCGGAATCCACTCTATAATCAGAAAAGGCTAGATTATTTGAACTCTTATAGATCATAGATCCTCCATTGAGACTGAAGAAATATCCTAACCATGAATTAATATCATTATGATATGTTTGAAATCTAGTATCAGTATAACCCCTGATGGATAACTCCTCATCTCCTCTATATACTGCGAACACATCCTTAGTTATTCTTAGATACTTAAGGATAACCTTAACATAATACTAATGGTATTCATCTAGATCATCTTGATATCTAGATACCATGATAGTGGCATAAGAAACATCATCCTAGAATATAACATGACTGATCCTATTACATAGTCATATGAGAGCTTACTCATCCGATCTTTCTCTTCTTATCTCTAAAAACAATTTTTCTTAGAGTGATGTATACCATGTGACACTAGAACTAATAACCTCTTGGATTATTCCATACCAAGTATTTTTACTATCTGATAAATTTATGTACCTCGACATAGTCCAAACAGCCTCTTAGAACCATAAAAAATGATCTTGATCTCTATAATATAGGCTGATTAATCCATGTACTTCATGGGGAAACACTTGTTTAACAAGTCTTTAACTAAATATAGGATTGGAACATCATTTCCAATAAGTAATATTTCATTTAAATATACTCTAAGGATAAAAAACACCCTCCCACTAAATCGATTATAAACACATGGCTCTGATTCATTCATAATGAAACCAAATTCATTTACAGCTTCATAGAACCAAATGTTCCACGACTTATATTCTTAGTTCAATCCATAAATGGATCTATAAAACTTACATATATTTTTGGCATTTTTTGGAGTTACAAACCCTTATGGTTGTATCATATATTCCTAATGTTTCCCATTAAGGAAAGATATTTTGAAATCTATCTTCCAAATTTAATAGTCATGGTAAGTATCTATAGAACGTATAATTATGATAGATTTTAATATAGAAACTGGAGAAAAGGTTTCTTCATAGTCAATACCTTGAAACTATTTAATACCTTTCGCCACAAGCTATCCTTTGTAGGTATTTACTTTACTATCCATGTCTAATTTTCTCTTGAATACCCATTTAAACCCAATAGGATTTACATCAACTAACAGATTTACCAAAATTGAAACTTAGTTTTGATACATATAATCTATATTACAATGCATGGATTCTTTTTATCTTTCACCTTATGATATTTCTACTACCTCTTTGTAGGATAGAGGTTCACTATTGCCAACAAATAACAAGTCACTATATTCAGTTCCTAGAAAACCGTATCTTTATGATCCTATCACCTATATGGTACTCCAATGTAGTACATGTGTTTTAAGAATAACTTCTTCCATGAGGGTCTTTGGATTTTTTCCCACACCAAATCTTTGGTATATTGATCACTAACTTCACCAAATTCAATCTTTCTCCCACTATCCCTCTTTAGGATGTTATCCCTTTCAAGAAAGAAATTCTATATTACAATAATTACTTTCTTGTATAAGGGATTTTATAGATAGTATCCCTTTTTTTCCTTGGGATACCCTACAAATATACAATTTTTGCCTCAAGAATCTATTTTGTTTCTTGATATGGGTTAAAAAATTCCTCACATACCTATACATGAGTGTGTGACAACACAAATTTCTTTCCATACATTAACTTATATAAAATTTTATTTCCCCCCTTAGTTGGTACTAAGTTTAGAATTTGTTATGTATCATGTAATTCATAACCCAAAAAATATAACAAAATATCTACTTGACTCAACATCAAGCTTATTATGTCAAGAAAGGCATGGTTCCTCCTTTCAATAACACCATTGCACCATGGTGTATAAGGTGAAGTGATTTGGGATAAAATACCAATCTCCCAAATAAAGTGGATAAACTCTTAGTTAATATATTCACCACCTCAATTATATTAAATATTCTTTATCATCTTACCAAGTTTTTTCTCTACTTAATTCTTGAATTATTTTAATTTATCAAAGGACTTGAACTTATACCTCTTCAAGTAGACATAGACACATCTAATCAAGTAATAAATAAAATTTATGAGGTAAGAATATAAACCTCTATATTATACTAGAAATTGTCTATAAACATTAGTCTTTACCAATCCTATAATCTCTATGTCCATTTCACTATGTCCTCCTAATGGCGGTTTGGTCATTTTTATTGCAAACAAGCATGAAATATTTCAAGTGGTCTTAGCTCAAAATATTCTAAATAACTATCTTGATAGAACTTTTTCAGAAACTACTCATTGACATGACCAAGATGATGATTCCATTGACATGAACAAGATTATGATTCCATATTTGGGTGTTATATTATTCATTAAAACATGATTCTTTATCTATTACCAATACTTAGTTTCCATAATTTAATACATAAAGACCATTATTTATTTGTTCCATACTATAACAAATGTCGTCATTGTACAAGAGCATTCTTTATCTCCAAATTTGAAAATAAATCAATACATAACAAGGAAAGAAATAAAGATGATTTTCTTAGTAACACTTTATGAAAAATAATAGTTCTTTAAAACCAAAAACATTATATTTGTTATGGTAAGGTTTTAGACTCCTATAGCCAAAGTAGCAAGTTGTGCTCCATTGCCTACTCGAAGATCCACATCTCCTCTTGAAATCTTTTGAAATATACTTGGTTTATAAATTTGGATATATATATATATATATATATTATCACCGTAATATGCATCTAATACCCAATATGTAGATATAGAAATATTACACTCGATAACGAATGCACCTTTGGATTCCCCTTGCTTCTGGATGCAATTATTCTTCTAGTGGCCTAGATTTTTATATTAAAAAAATACTTCATCTTTTTCATTCAACTTCCTTTGAATATTATTATTATTTAAAGGGTTTAAATCATGATATTTAGACTTATTTTGAGTCTTTAACCCCTTTTCATTGTTTTCCTTTTCTTGTTCACTATAATGATTGCTGGGTTTTCACACCCATATCCTTGTCAACTTGGTGAATGAGATTAAGAAGTTCTAAAAGATCCTTTTTACTATTGATAATGTTGTAATGAACAATAAAATTGGATAAGGATTTAGGTAGTTAGGATAAAATTATATTTTTTCATAGATTGATAGTGAATTTAATTCCCATGATATCTAATCACCCTATATATCCAATCATCTTAACTACATGAGGCCCAGAAGGTGAAGACTCTCTAACCTTGAATGTGAATAGTGAATTGGATATCTCATATCTCTCTTATATAACCTTCTATTGATATAGATCATGAAGGTGAGATATCATTCTATATGCATCCATATCCTCATATTGCATTAAAATCTCATTGGTCATGGAAGTTATCATAAAACATTGGATATATTTGGCATCATACAAATGTTTCTCATATAGAGATAATTTTTCCTCATTATCCTCCTTGTGAGGATCTTTAGGAATGAAGTTTTCTAACACATATAATTTTCTTTCATGGCATATAATAATGAAAAAAATTTGTTTTCCATTCTTTGAAATTATTTCCAGTGAGAGGCTTATCCTTATCAAGTATAGATCATAGTGATATAGTTAAATTCACGTGGACTATCATTTCTACAATTAATAAGACCAAAAATTTATTACTTTATCTGATTTATAAATTAGAAAATAAATATTAAAATTATTAATCTCTCACTATTTTATCAAAAACTAATATCCCTCACCATTAGTTTTTAAATATCGTGTTTCTTGGATATTTAGTGTAAATGATCCATATGAACCTTCTCATAACCTAAAAAAGGGGTCAGTCAAGCTATTCAAAAGTAATTAGGCAGGAATAACTTGACAACTACTTTAGCTTGTAGTTCCTTGATTTTTTGAGTGGACTTACCAAACCTAAAATACTAAATTTGTATTTCCTCAACACATTGACTACTAGTTTTACTAATTCTCATAGAGGTGATCTACCCTTAATGTGAACCAGGTTAATTTAACCCAAAAATCAAGATAAAAATTTCTCGATAATTAAAAGTACCCCAATAGAGGTTAGTCAAGAACTTTGAACCATGGTTTGATTCATACCCAATTTATGGAAGGATATACTGACTTAATATATATATATTTTATGGATTTTAATCATTATACATAAATAAACCAATTTTTATCTTCATTATAGGACTTTTAATATTAAGTGGATTTACTTAAGTAATTAACCATGTATTAGATAAAATTTATGCACAATCAAATTTATTTTAGTTTTATATTGAATATTTTTTAATTCAATAATTCATGTGATCATGAAATAACATCCATAATGAAATTAACCATGAAAATTGAGATAAATAAAACAATAAGAGTGGTATGATCATGAGATTTTCAAAATGGTTAGTTTATTTAGTGGATGAAAAACTAACCATAAACCTAGGGAAAAAACACCTTGAACCATGAATTGGTTTGTGTTTCAGCTTTTCACCTATCCACCCATGTATCATTTGGATTGGTTTCTCCTCAACTCCAAACTTGAACCACCTCCACTCACTTGGTAGATCCGACCATTACATAAGCTTTTACTCACATATAGGCTAGGGGAACCAAAGGATTTTTTAAGGGGGTCTATATAAAAGGAATCTGTGGGCATGTAGGACTTTACATAATGGGAGGAGGGATGATACACAATACATAAATTTAATTTAATAATAAATTGAAAGGAAAACAATAACATACAAAGGTATAGTCTATTCTCATGATCATTAACATACATGCAATGAATTATGAATTTGATAAAAATATCATTCAATGAAAATCATTCTTATTTAAGATAAATCACACTCAAATTAGTTAATTATCTTATTTAATTAATCAATTATTTTATCTTAATTATGATCCAAACTTACTTGATATTATCATCCATCACAATTTTAAAAAAATTAATTAAATTTATTTAAAATTGACTATATACAAAACATATACCTTTAGAGGTAACACAACAGGTTCCCATCCGAACTACCCAATGCATATTATATTTTCATACTTTTTACTCACATGACATGTATCATAAAAATATTTTCACATAATTTCATGGAGTGTAATGTCAAATAAATGTCACATAGTCTCATGTTAATTACATAGCATATTATATTTTAATGTATATAGAGTAATCAATGTATTATGAATTATACATGATATATAATTTTGAATATTACACATAAATTAATTAGAAATTATATATATATATAAAACCAATAAAATGGAATGAAAAATATACATGTCATGTATAATTATTCATCATCTATCTATGACACACACCTCCTGATTGGGTGTGTCTTCTTGTTGTGGACATTAATAAAGTACATAGTGTGTATCTAAGATACACATTGTGTGTTCTTTGAGTTATACAGTTACCCATCACACATTCCATGTAAAAAAACATGGATCATATTTGACTAATAGACTACATGTTGTGTACACATGATACACATCATATAATCTAACTAAACATGTTCCAGATTATCCTGATCAACTTGTGGTGTATTAAATAAAAATAGTGTGAAATAAATGAACATGATTTGAATTAATTCATGAGTCATCCTATTGCATTAAACATGGGTACACGATGTGTACCTATGAGCTACAAAATGAAAACACTTATGATAACCATCTATAATTCTTAGCACCTCTAGACGAGTTCTTCCAATGTTATTTATTCATAATTAATATATTTTTTATTATATTTGTGAGAATAAAGAGGTGGAAAAAGAGATCTCACAATTCAATTGTAATGAATGATTAGAATAAAAATGAAAAATAATGAAAAATATATAAATCAATCAATGATATTTAAATAATTAAAAATAATTATGTGAATCCTTTGACATCACTTGAAGGTTCTGGGCACAAAAAAAGTGTTTGTAGGAGCATTCCCAACTTGAATTTTTATCATAATTGGTGATTAATACAAGATGTACATCAACGAATAATTCTATGAACAAATTAATTTAATTAAATATTAATTGACATGATAATAATAAAACTAAACATAGGATCATAACATAATTGTTTATAATTAATTTAGTTAGTAAAAGAATTACCCTGTAATGAATTATTTTTTAATTGATGAATCTAACAATGTCTCTACATCATACCATCATTTTGTATCAAAAATCAAGTATATATTTCCTATATTAGTGATCTATACATGAACCATGAAGCTTTGAGCAATGCTTTAGGAATCTATGAGTGCTAGCGTGGATGATCCTAACGCTTGTGTTGTTTTTCTATGATCACCTAGAGAATCACTTAAAAGAAGGGATCTACTTGATCTATCTAGAATCGAGAGTGGCGGTGGATGATAATCACTCTCAATTCTTGAGATCATTATTTTATAGGATGTCTATGGAACTTGAGAGGATTATCTAGAGTCACTGTGCACATCCAACAAATGGATAGTCTTCTAGTTGTAAATAATATAATTCAGTTTAAATAATTCTGGTGTTATAAAATGATAATTGAATTCATTACCTTATTATTTCTTTAATCCCCATAGAACCACTTGTCCATAATAATAATAATAATAATAATATTATTATTATCTTTATTACCTAACATGTGAAAAACCAATGAATTAATTAAATATTTTTTATTGAATAAAATGTTTAATTTTTTTTATTTAAATAATATTTAATATATAATATTTATCACCAAACCTTTAAACTCGATCCACCATTACTCAATAGAATTTATAAGGCCTTTAAGAATGAATCTTTATTTAATAAAAAATATCACTGCATTATTCAACAAAAAATAAATAAATACTATATCCACCAAATAGAAAATAAATATCTATTAAATACTCTGATCATAAAATATTCTCTCGACTAACTTGTGACTAAATATATGTGATGAATCTAATAATGAATAATTATTAAACCATGTATGAGAATAATTTTTATTCAATATGAAAAATAATAAATAATATCATTATTTAACTAAGCTTTTAGATACACTTAGTGTGTGATTCTCTAGGCCTCTTTCTCAGGGTTATTTGGTGGAGCCATCCAAAGTACAAGGTTAGCATATAGAAATAATCCAAGGAACCCATAGAGAAACAACTTATCATTGAAATTATGTAAATCCTAATATGAATTATTAATATGTAATATAATCCCTTTATCATGATATCACTAATCAAGTAGCCTTCATGCTGGTGTCATCAACCTATGTGCTCGATGTCTCTTTCTTTAATTTTTTGGAAATGAACCTAACAAAAAAACACTATAGTCATGGATTTATTGAAGATATTTCATTCCCATCAAAGGTAATGATAAATAAACTTCTATTAAAGAATATAAGGGACATGTCCTTTCTTAAATTATTCATTACTTCAATATTACTCATGACACACCCAAAATATCCCACTTCACTATGAACATATATCATCAAAATTTTCATTAATACATTAAAGTGAATGACTAATAATATTTATTAATAATAATCTTAAAGTATAAGGATCAATACACATTTTCAAAGATAAGAACACCTAATGACACATATAAATGTTTATTTTCTACTGGAAGGTCATGTTCTCATAATCTCTTATCTTGGAAATTACCAAGGGAATACACCATGAGAAAGTCTATCAAAATATTATGAGTCTCCACCCATGATATCCTCTATCATTTTTGTCCCATAAAATGATGTCATATGTTTGTAGAATATATATTTAAGAATACCACTATGGCATTTCAGGGTTCTCTTCATAACAAGGAACTGCTATGACCATTCACTATAATAGTTATTCTTAGAACATTATCACATACTATGTCAAATAGAAGAAAAATCGAAATGTGATATGAAGTTTATTAATATTTAAAATAACTAATATAGGTAATCATAAATTATATAGAAGTTTGTTCTAGGGAAATAACTCAAACAGTATATACATATTAAGGATGTGTCAGAGCTTATGATGGATATCAGACTGGTGCATCACAAATAGATTTTTCAATTGAAATTCTAGGTTAACTGGGATATGGGATTTATTTTAGTGTTTTTCCATATATATTATTGGTACCATTGTGCTTAATTGAACCATATGACTATGGTTTCACTCGATACAAATCATTATAGGACAATTTTGTTATATTTACATAGATGAGATTATGGTATTTAAAGGGGTAGTATGATATATAGATGCCTAGTAAGGATTAGTGCCTTAGAGGGTTAATGACTTAGTAGGAGATGTGTGATGGGTATATATATATGAAAACCATAGAGTGGGTGTTTTTCCACATGATTTTCTTTATGATTTTTGACATGATACTAGATATGTTTCCCTGTGAGTTGTAACCTATGCAAGACCTAATTTATGGGTTGGGTGGGGGAGACTACTACCCTTAATATGAAACATAGGATATTAGTGAGCCGAGTGCTATGATTAATCAGCTAGGAATTTTCCTATTGTGGTTGAGATAAGATGTGAGATAAAAGGGTAACCCATAAGAAGGTTTTGACTAGACTTGAAAGAACACTTATAGATAGGAAGCATGGGTAGATTCCTTATGTTTTAGATTGATTCATGGGAAGTGAAGTCAAATATATGGTATGAGTATGAATATTACATGGGATTTTGTGATGTAAAGAACTTGAGGTGCTTTGGTATCTTGGTTTGGTTTCAATGGGTAGGATCTATAGGATGCCTAGCCATATGGATTTCAGGTGTGGTTCTTGATGAGATAGTGGATAATGATCCTAGATTGATAGATCTAAGCTAGATAGAGCATGAGTTGATTCTTATTAATTTTTAATAATTCCTTGGTGTTGGGTGATCGTGTAGTTTTCCTTAATATATGATATGTTTTAGGTTTTTTTGGAGAGAAATAATTAAGTCAGATGCTTTTATTTTGACGGGATTGACATTCAGTGAGCATGGAAAATGGTTTAGGCACATGAGACTAGAATTTATGGGAAATGAACTAAGTTGGTCCAAGTTAAATGATATAGAAAGGTATCACTGGTGTGTATTCTAGATTGATAATATGTTATTTTGGTAATGGGGGTTATTGATTACCTTTATAAAGTAATAATTGTGTGATGAAATGAGGTGCATGCGAATGGTTATATAAGTTGGTTTTAGTTGAAATGGTGCTTGGATATTGTTTTTTTTGATATGGTTAGTGTGGAAATGTTTGTGTGAGAGATTTTATGGGATTGGGAGGTGTCCCTCTATGTGAGAGGAAACATCGTGAATGGATGACATAAAGGGCTGACATGATGGGTGAGCATGGATCAGGAGGAAAGACACACATGTTATGTTAGAACTAGTTGAGGTTTTAATTGAGGAGTAGTGTAAATAAATCCTTATAGTCAGGATTAAACCATTGACCAATATAGGATGTGACCCTTACTATGAATATAATTTCATTGGATGAAAATGATGACATTTCTGGTGATCCAAGAATGGATAGTGATTAACGATTCATATTTAAACTTGTGTATGAGTGGGATGGCTACATCCAGTCATTACATATAGTAATGGATGGATCATGGACCATGTATATCAGTTCTATAGTATAATAGAGTGATGATAAGGATACTCCTTTGGTGTGGATAATCTTATCAATCACAAATTTATTACTCCCATATTGGTATGGTCATGAATGTGATGGGATTGGTCGTTGGATGTTCAATATGAAATTAGGATGCTGGTGTGTAGGTAAATATAATTGTATATTGTTTTGTAGAAAACACTAGATTTGAATTTCAGATGTGATGTCAGGTGGAGTTTGGATGTTCGCATCAGGATCAGGATGAATTAGTGGGGTTTGAGAGAATCTGACCTAGAGATCTTACAATACTCATGAGTAGAGTACAGTGGTTGTATTTGGTTAACCGAGTAACCAACCATGTAATTACACCAAGTAAAGAGTTTATATTTTAGTGTGGGTTATTGAATGATCTCATAATTCCTATAGGGATTTAGGCATTATGATCAGGAGATGAGATAGTGCGTCAATTGATAAGAATGGATGTTCAAACACTATTTTACATATGATTTTGATGTTTTGAGTTATAATCCACCCCAAGTGGTCTAATGGACCATTGAAAATATGTTTTAGCGGCCGATTCCTATGATAGAGAGCTCCATAACTTGAAATCAACCCATATGAACTAAGTCTTATGGTGGGTAGCACCATAAGAATGGGGATGAATTGATTGAAAACACTATGGTGTATTAGGAGATACATGTATGGTTAAGAACCATCTTAATATAGGTAATTATGGAAGAGAGGTTAGGTCAAATTTTAATTAATAGTGAAATTTTTATTGGTGTTGTGTAGTGGAACCTCGCTTAGTGTTCCAGGATAGAATGCAGAGAGTTGATCCTAAATTGATGACTAGTGTAGGTTAGGATTGTTGATTAAAGGACTATTGAGGCTTCTAAGGGATGGTAATTTCTATAGAGAGGAGTTTATAAAGACCAATGTCTCTATGAGTTGTGAAATTCAAGAGGAATTTGGAAATTTTATTCCAGAGTAGGGTTCATTTCTAGAATTAGGATTTAGATCAAGATTCCAAGAGTTATAACATCTAAATGAGATTTTTCTTGGATATTGATAGAGGATTGAGATAGGTTTTGGGTGCTCAAGGTAAGTTCAAGAGCTTTATGTTGATGTTTGGATTTTACAAAGGGAATTTTCCCTATGCATGATTACCAAATGGTTTGGGAAAATTGTGAAGGTGAACAGGGGAAATGGTGTAGTTTGGTTTAGCAAAAGGGATTATTGTATAGTTTGGAAAACATTTTTTAGAGAACCGTGTAAGATAACCATGAATGGTTTTGATTTTATCAATAATGATGCTGCACATTTGGATCACAGTTTTGTAAACCATGTGACCAAAATGTATGAAGGGGTGTGGCTTGAGGCAATGCAAGCTGTACAGTTGGAACAAAATTTAGAAAACCATGTGGTAACTGTAAGACTACCTAGATTTTATGAAAAAGTGGGAAATGATAAATTTTATAATGTGTATTTTAAGTAACCCCTCCCTCTTCCTTTCCTCTCACATGACTAAATCAAGGAGGTTCCCTTCCTTATATTTCTCCTTTGAATCCCCTTAAAAGTGGGGTATTTTCTTGGATGTTTTTTGGTGATTCAAGGTGATTTGTAACTTTATCTACCATATATTATTCTTCCACACATTTATCCACTGATTTGGTTCTTCATCTTAGATCTTTGATGATTATTTTTACCAGATCATGGTGGAAATTGTCTAGCAGGATGGGGATTTTGTGTGAGATGTCTAGAGGACATCTCATGATGATGAAAAAACACCATATTTCATCATTTTATTCAAGGTATGTAGACCTATGAATTTTCTTAGGGTTTTTGATGAAATTTTACATCATTTCATGCAAGTAAATTGGGGAATTTACGTGTCTTAGGTATGGGTGCATGTTGGGAGTGGACCACAATCTGTTGCACAAGGTTTCTTTGAGAGAACATTGTTGGCTGGATTTTTAGATAATTATGAATATTTAAATTAAATTATAAAATTATTTATTAATTTTTATGATTAATTATTTTAAACATTATGGATTGATATAGGAACTCAGGTGTTGAGATGATCTAAAATGAGTCTTAGATGAGCTTGGACAGTAGTTTCTAGGTTTACTTAAAGGGAATAACTCTATACGAGGTAGGTGGTCCTTTGATCATCTCCAAAAGTTATGCATATTGTTTATGTAGCATTTGATATGTGATCTTTCCACTTTTTGGTGATCAAACTTTAATTTAAAAATGCGTGCTTCCCTTGAAATTTTATGCAATGACTGAATGTTTCTTTGGACATGATGGACTCTTGACACTAATTTGAAACCTTATTCATCCATAGTCTAGATCTTGATCATGAACATGTTCCATGGAGTACATAAACCTTAGAGGGGTATAAATGAACTAAATAGAACATAATTTACCCAGTATAGGTTATCTTAGAAGCCTCCTTGAATAGGAGAGTGTAGTATTAGAATGATTAGCCTGAGTAGGCCATGATGGGATTGTGAGTTACCTTATAAACTTAGGCTAATTGAGTAGAGAGTAGGTCAAGATTTCCTCCCCACTATTATGTGAGTACCTATATGGGAATACCTTGAGTTAGACTTATGTATAGGTTAGGCATGAGAATACTCGACTAGGATGACTCAGGTAGTGAGATGGGCATTAAGACATCTCTCTTGAGTGATGCTAGAGTGGATTCTCATATAAGTCCTATGAGGTCGCATTGTGATCATGGTAATGTTGGGGGTTGTTATGCCCATAGAGTGATGGGTTTGAACTTGAGAGTTGGGATGAGATAACCATACCCATGTAGGGTTTTCATATTTCAATGAGACATAGGGGACCTCGATTGGTACCCTAGTATTGTGTTGAACCAAGAGAGGGTTAGTGTTGGGGAGCAAGCATCTCCAATCTTGGGTGACAACTTATAACTCAAGGATTTATGGGGATAACATATCATGGATGTGGTGATGAGATGGTGAGCTTATGGATGGACTATAATGTCTAATGTATGTGTTTTATGCGATGGAACTAGGGAGATATGATTCCATTAGTATGTGATGGGACTGATATTTCTTAATAGGGAGTGAGAACCCCCAGTTTCTAGAATATCCGCATGCACTTTTAATTAGAGAGATTATGCACCTATGTTTCTGATGACTTTCTAATGTTTCCAAATAAGGATATTTTTATCCTGGGTTTCAGATGATATTATTGTGTTTCTGGATAAGGAGGGTCTAAACTTAGGTTCTAGATGATATGTGTCTGTTTTTTATTAGGGAGACTCTACCCCTAGGTTCCCAATGATCTATTATGTGTTTATCAATAGGGATAATCATCCCTTAGGTTTCAGATGACATGAAAATTGTTTCCTAGTAGGGTGGGGTTATTCCCTAGGTTCTAGAGGAGGTAATTTATGTTTCCTGGTAGGGAGAGATTACTCCCTTGGGTTCTAAATGATGTTATTATTCTCTAAGACATTTTACACTGGCCAAAGTATGTATATTTGATCCTAAGTGTCACGTTAAAACTTGAAGACTGACAATGGTTATTCTTATTGTTTTTTCATGCTTTATTTATTTATCCTAAGAAAATAACTTGTGCATACACTACAGTATTGACTATTCTAGGGACACATTTGGTGTCACCCTAATGAGTTTTAATCACACCATAATTGGGTAACCATGATACTGAGGTATATTATCATACCTCAATGTTCATTAGTTCAGGTAAGGCAGAGGTCTAGGATTGGATCATTTGGCTGGATAGCTTGTGAAAATTCTATAGATTGGGGTGTGTTGAGGCCTGAGGATGAATGTAGATCATCATTTGGTTTTTATTTTTTTGGATTATTTTGTATATGTATTAAACCTAATGGGTGACTAGTCATGATGTATGACTGTATTCTTCAACATTTCATTTTGATATAGCATGTTTCTTACTTATTGATTATGCATACTCTATTTATTTTTTATAGATGTTGTTTGACTATTTTTCTACTGTTGTTTTAATTTAATATGAGGATATAGTCTCTATATTTTAACAAACTAGACCCTTAATACTATCCATCAACCTCAGGTATATTGGGAGGCATGCCTAAGATTATGTATCTCCCTAGTTATGGACACTGGTGAGTGGTCCAGGGTGGTTTGGTGTTACAAAAAGAGTTCATAACTATCAAATAAAATGTAAAATAATAATGAATACTGAAAAGGGTAGTCTAATAGGCACCAAACCAAAAAATATAAACTAAAACACAATAACATGATAAAAATGGGAAAAATAAACAATGGGACCCGACCATATGAATAAAAAATCCTAGTTATCACTCTATATCCTAGCTTATATCACTAATCCTTATTGGAAATATTTTTTGGACTACACATAAAGTTCCCATATCGATATCCCATATATCATAGTTTATCATGAGGGATGGCTCCCTCAATACAATAGTATAGATCTATAAATACATATTGATCCCTTATATCATATAATAGTGTCATAATAAAAAATGTGTTCCATAAACATGGATTTTAACTCAGAAGGAACCTTAGGATGATGTGGGTCAACTCTATCCTATGAATCCAATAATCACCTCCCAAGATTCAGCTACTTTTATACCTAGATTATCATCATCCATCATTATATATTTAAATGCTCCTGGGAGTGAGCACATATAGAGTGATTCGTAACATAACTAGAAAACTCAATAGTTTACATAACCTCACAAATAAAAAAACCATGCTCCTCAAGATCATGTAAACATGATGGTCATCCTAGAAGTAACCTCCCATGGGGTTGTATACTGATCAGAAATTTTTCATGTGAGTATAATTTTCTCTTGGTCTATGTGAATGGTTATTTTATCTCACTCTGTCAAAAGTCAAAAACCACTAAGTAAGGAACCCACTATCCTATGATGAACAATGATAAGGAGGGAAACCCACCCCACTTCACTCAATAATGATAAGTAGTGAAACCCACTCCCCTATTAACAAAATATAAAGAAGGTATTCACTCATTACCTAATTCCATACTTAAGATCCATATAAAGGATGAAAATGAAACTAGGGATACTTCTCATGAATCCAACCTTAGATATCAATCAGTATATCAAGAGGAATATCTCCTATATCAACCAACAAGGTCCAATAAGGTGGGAAATTTTTATCAACTAAATAGTCCAAACAAGTAATCAATAATTCCAGTCTCTTTTCAAAGTCTAAAGGTGATCCCTCTCACTATGTATTAAGTATATACAAGGTTCCTCCCTTACTCCCAAGGTCTGTATGAACATACTCTAAAAAAAACCAATTAGGTGTCTTAACATAAGCTATCCAACCCATCATTTAGGGGAAAGTAACTCCCATGGTTCCTATTATATCATTAAATGAGAGATAATATATATAACAACCATAAATAATCAAACCCAAGAAAGAATACAAGCTTTAAAAACCTAGGAATTTCTCACATGATGTCAACCAGATCAAACCATTCATCAAAATGGGGATTCTTATCTTTCTTTAAAAAAGGAATCAAATCCCAATTTTAATGAATCAATAAAAAGGAAACAACAAACCCACTATACACACTCAAATAACTTTTCCAAAGCTATTAAAATTCTATGTTTACACACACTTATTTCATTTTGAAAAACCATTTCAAAACTTTAAATCCCTAATACACTTTGAAATTCCATTATAAATCAATTTTACCTTAAAACCCTTTTTAAAGGAATAAGTAACTTTTTTATAAATTCACTTTAAATTCAAAACCTTTTTAAAAAACTTTAACTATTAATCAATCCAAATAATTTCTAAAAAACAACCCACACCACCATACAAGCCATAAAATGGGTCACTAACTCCTTTTTGACCACATTTTCACCAAACTAACATGCAATAGGCTCTAAGTACTTTGGTTACTATTAGGTCAACATGAGTGTACCCCATTTATGGGATAATATATTGTAATACAATCATACTAACATAATAATTAATTTCATGAATATAATATACCAAAAGTCAAGAAAAACAACCAAAGACCCATTATTCCCAATGTGTACAGGCCATCAACCTGAATCAAACATATAATTATTTAATATAATCTCATGTAATCTATAATAAATACCATGATCAACTATCTCAAAAATAAATACTCATAAATCAATCATCAATTCATTTTAAATCAAAAACCACAATTAGAATAACTAGCACCAAGATCATCGGGAATCATAACATTGTTAAAAATTTGAATGATGGGATGTGGTTAAATATTAACGTACCTATATACCCAATCCATGAAAAATTCTAACTTATAATCCCAAATAAATGTCAAATTTAATCAAATTTCATGAAAACCTCAAAAAAATGTCAGGAAACATACCTTATGATTAGTGATGTGAAACAATGATAAACCATTCATACCAAGCCTACTCTATGGTTTTTCCCACCATTATCACTAAATTTATCATAAAAAAATTAGAGGAAGTAAATGGAAAGAGGAAGGTAAGAAGAAAGAAGGATCCTACCATAAACCACTAAAACAAAACACTCCTAAACCATGTGGATAAAAGTGGGGATAAGAGGAGAAAGAGGAAGAGGAGAGCCCTGACCCCCCTCATAGGACCGGGACAAAAGGAAACCCCGAGTGGGGTTTATAATAATTAAGGGGAGAAATTATCATTTTTATCCATTTAAAAAAATAACCTAGGGCCTTCTTGACTTCTAGTGGGACACCACTAGGAGTTTCGGAGGGATTACAACCTCCACCATACTTCGTGTGCCCCCCTTGTAATTAATGACTCCCATCAGACTTCCCCATGAGATATGAAATGTCCAAAAACCCTATTTAAACTTATAAACCATGCCCAAAACTTAACCCCTTTAATTAAATATCAAAAATTCTATTTCAACTAGCCACCAAATCAATGAATAACTGACCCACCTCCTAATTTACTAATACTTGAAGGCACAATTCATAAAAATACTCCCCACTATAATGCTTCTCATCCTTGAGAAATCTCTTTGATCACTCATCCATTAATCTTGGACTACATTTGACATAAATTTATCGCTAACTCACTGCATTATGACATAAAATTCTGATCTTTCACATATTTTTTAACCTAACTCATGATAACACTATTTACCAAGAATTACATAAACTAATCACCTAGACCCCAACTAATCCTCCCATGATTTTATCACCACAAAATCATAATTTTAATTTAAATAGTCCATCTATGATTTTTCATCCCACAAAAGATCCTCCAAGAACCCCTCTATATCCATTTCCAAAATGAAGAGATGGTTCATGAATGTATATATTGATCACAAAACATAGATTATTAATCTATATGTATCCTTATTACACACCTCACTATAATAATTTACTACTGAAATCCAATTCCATAAAATGGTGCACCCCACCATAGCAATTTCACACCAAATAATAATCCTAATGTTCCAAACCATGAATCCATTTATTTTTTATTATGACCCTCAATACTTACTCAAAACACCCATTCTACATTGCTAGTAACACTAACCTCTCAAATCTATCCTGACATACAATCCAAAACACACAATTAAAAACACTTGGAACACTCTCAGTCCCAATACTAAAAAGTAAGAAAAACCAATTAAAAATGTTCTAATTATGTATTTTTAAAACCAAATAAATCATTTTACACACATTAAAATCCCCTTGTAAAATCAAGGTTTTTTTTATCAAAACTAAAAGACCCAAAATCTATAGCCTTTATATAATTTTCCTTGAAAACAGATTCCATTTCAAATCCCATTTTAAAATATGATAAAAAATAATTTTCCTAAAATTAAACTCTAAAAAAATTTCTAAAATAACCACATCCTTGATATATTTTAGGTAAAACAAATTTGAAAAACTATTTTATGTATGCCTCATGACGCCAAATGTGTTTTCTTTAAAAATCAAGTATTTTCTCTAAAAAATTTCAGATTCCCAAAATCTATTACACTATGGAGGCTAAATAAAAATAAAAAAATCAATAAAATCAACAAGGAAAACCTTTAATACATATTAATATATTCACCCATTATAATATATTTAAAAGAACATCAAATATATTATAAGTTATTTCAATTAATAATGGATCCATAAAATGAAGTATATCAAAGAAAACCAATTATATGTGCATATATTATTCCCTAATAATGCCTCTATAATGATACATAGAAAATATAATTGGGTACCATTTAATCCCTATGTCACATTCCAAGTCTCATACATCTCATATTGAGATTATTTCCCCACCACCACACTCAAACTAGAGTTCCTAATCCTGAAAAATCATATTCCTTTGGTAACTTGTATTTCGAAAAAATACATGAAATTTAGGAATTCTATTAGTCTACCTACCAAGTTATAGCTTCCTATCTCTACCTCTAACTGACTCTATCCCAAACAATCACAAACTCTAATACTAATTTATAACATCATGGCCCAGATCACCTAAAAAATACCCAAGCTGGTGGCTCCAGATGACCTCACACTCACATCCCTATGTGACTAAGACTTATGACTAGTGGTGAGGACATGAAATACTCATAAGGAGACTATGATATCAATACAATTCACAAGGGTTAATCCAAAACATACAAAACATTTACCATGACCCATCCATGCAGTGGATATACCAAGAACCTATATTAAAATAAATAGGGATCCAATAGGTTGTACCATATTCAATAATATAAAGATAAAGTAGACTTCATGATATATATATATATATATAATAGAGTGAAAAAATATATTAATATATCATAGGATTCAATAATAAATAAAAAATAAGGATGTCATATCAACTGATGAATATGCATTACAATATATTATATAAAATAGATATCCTCTGACACAACTTATAACAACTCAGTCTTAGCATACATAGACATTACATTATTTTTGAAGAATACGTAAATAATTACACAAATAGATGCCCAAATACCATACTAGTTTAGTTCCTTTAGAAACATGGAAACATAAACATTGGTACATTCGTGAGCTACATTATCTCTCACAAGATTCTCTAATACTAGAACCCCTCTTTGAAATATCATACATATAATATATCTTTATAACATGGGGAAGGAAACATAAAAGGGATGAGATCAAGTGCTCAGAAAATGTAAACAAGGGATATATTTAAGAATAAACATGATTATAAGGATATGATAATGTGATCATAACATTAGAAGGTCATACCCCACATATCATAAACATGAGTCATGATATAAAGGTTAGAAGGTCATAAGGCATGAATCATAACAAAATTAAGAGTATAATACATGAAATAATAACATAGGAAAAAGACATGAAATTGTGGAATACACATAAATAAGTAATATCATTCCCGATAAGTCAAGATACATTGTTAGAACTTATCATGGAACTTCATGGGGACTACACCTACTGGGCAGAACATACTACCATCCCTAGTTAGAGTCCTTTCCTTATAAGGGACTATGTTTTCCCATCTTCCCATAGTGGATCAGGTTTACCCATCTTTCCAGAGTGGATTTGGTTTCCCCATATTCCCATAGTGGATCGGGTTTCACTATATTCTTATAGTGGATAGGGTTTTCCCTCGTTCCATAGTGGACTAGGTTTCACCATCTTCCCATAGTGGATTTGGTTTCCCAATATTCCCATAGTAGATTAAGCCCATTGACTTGAATCCCATCATTATCTCATGAGATATAAATCTTTACCCAACAAATTTAAGGGAGATATATACCCCACCCATCTCATAGTGAAATCATACAAACATGTTCCACAAGATCATAAATAGTCACATCATAACTAATGAAATGAAATGGGCATCATAAACATGTAATCATATATTAACCCATGGAAAATAGATAGGTTTCATAATTATTTCATCAAAATATAACCCGTGAAAAGTATTGGGTTTCTTAAGAATATAACCCATGAAAGAGGAATGGGTGTTATAAAAATCATTCCATCTAAATATAATCATTGAAGAAAGAATATAAATGGTATTCTTGGATCATATACCCAGTAAATAATAAACTATAACAAGACATGTCATCTTAGATGGATATTGATTTTGAAAGATCACATGGAACATTTTTCTTTGAAAATACTTTTAATAAAACCATTTAAAAAAAATAATTTTCTTATAAGAAAGATTTTTCATTTCATTTAAAACATTTCTTGAGGAAAATATCATTTCTTCTTTGAAAAATTATTTTAAAGACATAAACCTTTTTAAAACCATTTCATTTGAAAATAAACTTGAAAACTTACAAATTAATCTAGAAAACATTTAAAACAATTTTTAAATGTAAAAAATCTTTGAAAACATTTTTCTTTGAAAATTGATTTGAAAAAATTTAAAGAAATCTTGAAATATTTTTGAAACACTTTTTATTTGAAAATACTTTGAAAAATTATAAAGAAATATTGAAAACATTTTGAAAGACCCATTTCCATGAAAAATTATCAAATAATCTTAAAAAGTATTTTTAAAACATTTTCCCATGAAAATAATTTGAAAATATATAAATAAATTTTGAAAATATTTTGAAAACCCTTTTTCTATGAAAACTTAAAAAATAATATTGATTTTTTTTGAAAAATAATTTTCCTTTAAAACCACATTAAAATAATTAATTTCTATAACATTAAGAAAAAATTTTATTTTAAAAAAAATAAATTTTCAACTTGTAAATAAAGCTTCAAGATAATGACATTCATGATGGTTGGTAAGTTCGTACATGACGATTATTCCTTTTGCACCTTAAAAGTTTAGAAAAGCGACTTAACCAGAAAATGAAAAGAATATTACTTTTTTAAAACCATTTTTTAAAAAGGTAAAACATGGGTAAAAATTTACTTAAAACATCATAGGATAATAGTAAATTTTTTTGGGAAAACATTTTTAGAAAACATGGTTTTGAAAGAACATAGATTCCGAAAGAAAGGAGAAATAAAGCCAGGATTTCTTAAAAACACTTTCTTAATTTTCTTATGTAACAAAGGGTGAAAAAATGGAAAAAATACATGAATATATCATGAATAAATAGAGGAGAATAAAATTAATAATATCTCTTAAGATATGAATCATAATATCTCATTAATAGAAGTATAATCATAAATAATCTCCATAAATGATGAGATTGTTTCAATAAACTATTACCAATTTGTAACTTGGAATAATAATCCACATGTAAGAATATTAAATTACATGAAGCTTAAAATATCACGATAATAAGGATATTAATTATATAACATGTAAATGAGTAGTATATACACCCCATATAATAATATAGGTGCATAAAATAGCATGCATCTCAAAGAAGGGAAATTTTGACAAAATTACTTTACTGATTTGGAAACTTTTGACCCATAAAACCCATGAATAAAAGATAAAAAAATTAATATTTAAATACAAATAAGTTTAATTTTAATAATCATAGAATAAATTCATGGTCAGTATATATACCACACACAAAAATTGAGTGGTTAATACGACATGTATCTCAAGAAAATAAATGAGACGAAATTACCTTACCTTAAGTCTTGAATATCTCCATAATAATTCTCTATAATAAATATAAGATTATTATAAATCCACTATAGAACCATATTATTACATATAATAACATATATTATTTTATTATGTGTCACGAACCAACCCAGATCGACCCTGAACCGGTCACCCGGGCCGGTCCGTGACATGGCCCGAAGGGCGTTCCCAATCCCCACGGGGTGGAAACTAGTACCGGACATCAAAATAAACAAGTTGGGAATTATTTGGACCATAAAAAAGATAAATAATCATAAGCTGAACGAGCAGATAAATAAAGAAAAAAAATAAATTGAACAAGTTTGCAGCGGAAAAAGGAATAAACGGAGCAACATGACATACCTCAGGTGACCCCGTAGGTCACCACGAAACGTAAACTACCCTCACTCTTAAGAGTGATCCAAGACAAAAACCTACAACTGAAAAGTAAAGCAGACATGAGCATCGGGATGCTTAGTAGGAAAGCCAAAATACCACAACTCTCTATGCCACTATCTTTAATTAGAAATCCAAATCACGCTAGATTGAAAATAAGGCATAATAAAATAATATTTTCCCTCTTTTCAAATTCAAGTAAAAAGCTTGCATTTGTAAGAAAAAAAAACATTTCTCTTCCCTTTTCAAAATAGGTTTTGAGAATGTATTAACATTTCAAAATTAAAGGAGACCAATTTAGATTAAAATATGGTTTTCACAAAAGACGGAACAAGCATGAAACAACTGAATTGAAAGAAAATGTATCAAAAGCACCATGTGAAGTCCCTAAACAGCTAGTGTTAGTTGGGGACCTAGGATCTTTGTGTCTCAGTGAAACGTGGCTTAGAATGCCACGAACCTCAAAAAACGTGGCTTAGAAGGTCACGACCCTCAGAAAATGTGGCTTAGAAGACCACGACCCTCAATCATTCATATGTTTAGTTAGTGTTGCAATCGTCAAAACTGACAGTGAAACCGGGTCAAGTAATATCCGGACCACTATCCCACAAGTCCTAGTTCACCCACTTAGATACTCAGGTTTCCCATTATGCTCTGTTTCAAGTGGTGGTGAGTTTTTATCAAGCAAACATATATGTACACAACTCTTTTTTTATCCAAAACTCATTCAACCTCTCACCACCGTTCTCCCTCCTTAAGTGAATCCCCCCTCTTTCATGCCACATAAAGAATAAGCATCAACACTAGGCACATATCACAAATCACATTTTAACACTTGACTTACATTTCTCAAACTAGGGGGAATGCCTCAAGAGGGTTTTGTTTTCAATTTTGTAAACCATTTTCAAAGTGCCAAACGGTCCCCATTAATTTACAAAGAACATTATCAATCAGAAAATGATGTTTCTCAACATCTTTAAGTTCCAAAAATCATCTTAAAAATCCATTTGCGCAACCAAGGCACCATACTTTTAAAAACATGCTTAAAATAAATCAAACCATTGAAGAAAGTCAAATTACCAATTAACCCCAGATTTATTCCAAAACTAATGCGTGGAGAATGAAGAACCATTTTTAAAAAACACTTCTAAGCATTCAGTGTGTCAAGCTAAAAAATCATATCTAAAAGAAGGCTACACATTTTAAATCATAAAAGTGAACCATTAAATATAAAGGGATGTCCAACGCTAAGCATCGCTAACAATTTTCATAGCACGTATATACTATTTAATTTTGAAAACAATTTTTAAATCACTAAAGCATTTATGGAATTCAAATTGAAGGCATATGCATAGGGGACCTACCTCAAACATGTTTCTATTTGTCGATGACCGCTCGAACCGACCCTGAACACTTCTATACACATGCATTTATACACATATATATAAATACCCCTAGCTGTGTTGCACATATTCCCCACACCATGAGGGAATATGTACAAAGAGGGCATTTATATGTATCTGTCTTACCTTATGAATGCACATGTAGGTGTTCTTGACACCCACAACTTGAAACCATCATAGCGAGGTCCAACGTACTACACATTTAATTTAATAAAACAATTTAAACACTTAAACAATCTACAAAACATTTCAAAATAACGCATCAAGTGTTTTCACCAAAAGAAAAACATTCAAAATCCCATTTTTAAAGCAAAGTTCCCAACAATACCACACACAACTAGATTCCATAGCCTTAATGTCCTTAAATAAATCAATTCTAGAAGTCATAAAACAACCATGAATAATGAAACATAGGACACACCTCAAAAACACCCAATTTCATTTTAAATTTCTTCTTTATAACTAACCACCTGGCACAGACGCATTAAAAAATGATTTGCACCACCAATATCATTCAATAAAGCATTTGACAATTTATAAAAATAGACCAAAGAAACACTACCTGGCCTTACATCAAAACACACCCAAATTCCTTTCCTTTTTAAAATCAAATGCACACTAAAAACATTTCCAAACATCATTTTCATCACTTACAAAATTTTAAATAACCAACTTCACGATTTATAAATTAACATCAAATGACACAACATGAGTTTTCCTAAAAAAACACCCCATTATATACAAACATTCTATAAAATATCAAAGGCACACTAAACTTATTTAAAACTAGCTTCACAGCAAATAGATCAATCACATAACACCAAATTTATTTAAGCAAGTAAAATAATCCACCAAATACACAATTCACACTCAAAAAATTAATTAAAGAACATCCTAAATAAATTAAACAAGAAAATTAGTTCATCAAACAATTTATGTACCCGAACTACCTCCTACAATGTAGAAACTCCAAAATTTGGTGTGAAATACCAATCACATCCAATCTGCACCTCAAACAACTCAAACGGACCCCCTAAAACAAGAGTTCAGACCAAAAATATCATAATGAGACCTTGAACAAATGGTACCTTAAATCGAAACCCTATAAGGAGGAAGAAATACTTACCTGATGGGGAGTCATCCGAGGAGGAAGACGCTGGCGAGATCGCGGTTGCCGGAGGAGGGAGGCCGGAAGGTGGAGGGTTGCTTGCAAGGTAACAGGGCGCGGTAGTGCGAGGACTGTGGTTGTAGGGCTATTGGAAGGCGAGAAGGCAAGGTGATGAAGGGTGCGCCAGTGGTGGCTCACCGGAGAGAGGCTATGGGAGGGAGAGCGACCGAAGGGAGGGCTCGCTGGAGAAGGGTGCGCAAGGGATGGAGGGTGCGCCGGCTAGGGTTGGCCAGTGGATAGGGTCGTGAACAGGGAGGGAAGGGGGAAGAGGGCGGGTCGCGTGGAGAGGATAGAGGGAGAGGGAAAAATAAGAAAGGAAATAAAAAAAGAAAGAAAAAAAAGAAGAAAAAAAATACTAAATATAATAATAATAATAATAAGATAAAAATAGTTGTATATAAATTAGTAAGAACAATATTAATATTATTAATAATAATCATAATAAAAATTATAACAAACTTAATATGATATTAATAAACTTAATATACTTAACAAAATTAATAGAAAGTTAATAATTATAAATTAATTATAATAACCCTATATTAATAAACTTGGTGAACATAATAATAATAATAATAATAATAATAATAATAATAATAATTACCATAATTATAACTATTAAAATACATCATTAAAACTCATTTTATTTATTTGTCTTGAACATGTGGCAGGTTGCACGGTGACCCGGGAAAAGTCGCACAACTTTGAATACGCCATGCCATACACCGGACGATGTCAAGGGTGAAGCATTCATTCACAAAAAAAAATGAAAAAATTTCAAATAGTCTTGGCTCACAACTCTATAGAATTTTTCAAAAACTGATAAAATAATAAAATAATATTATTTTAAAAGTTTGGGTGTGACAATTCTCCCCACCATAAAAAATTTCTGCCCCCAGAATGTCACCCAGCCAAATGAGGAAACAAACTCGAGTTCGAAACTAAACGAGGCTAACAAAAACATGAAATCGGTGTGACTTTTCACTCCATCAGTCACACCCGACCAACTCTAAGGGAAACTGCAAAGAGAAGAGCCATTAAAAAATGAGGAGGGTTCTCCCCACCACAAGAACCCGACAAGCACAACCAACATTGAGACTCTCAGCATGTGCTAACTCTGGAACTGCTAACTTGATCCAAGAAGAAACCGCCACACAGACCAAGACTCGAAGAAGGCACGACAAGATTCATGGTGGGTCTCCCCACCATTTAAGAAATGACCAGCATAATCCAATTAGCACGGACCAACACGAGAAACCCAACACAAACTGACCCATGAACTCTATGCATAAACCAAACCCCCACTACATGGGTCCTCGATGAAAGACCCCAAACTAAATAGCGAACCAAAACCCTATTCATTATTGACCAAGTCGCATGTGTATCTAAAACGAGCACATCCTAAAACAAGAACGGGTCACCACTAGAGCTAGCCACACAAGAGAGACAACCATCCCAAGACTCATAGACACAAAGGGACAACCTTCAACGCTCACATTTGAGGAGGAACAACTACTAAAATTACAAGAAAATGATACCACCACACCTCTTTACAACCAAAGTGGGGTATTCAAGGAACAAAGACCACAACGAGGCAACGAGGCCTCTACGCCTCTTATAACAAAACAGAACCCTTAATGGTGAGGGAGATATAATAGAGAAACTTAAATCATCCCTATTCCAGCACTGGCGAAAAAAGTTATACCAAGGTGAACCACACCCAATGATTCATGACTACATGAAAAGCTCCACTCTGAGACCTGTGGTTAGAGCTCTGATGTCTTGAAGCATATGTTTCCCCATAGTTAGGAGCTAACATCCTCCGGTCGAGACTCCTTCTGACGATGCCACTAGAGGAACCTCTCTAAGTGCCTCAAATGGTCACTCTGACGACAAGCATTCATAGGATGACGACAAGGTGACTTAAAGTATCCAAACTAGCCACACCAAAAGAAAACAAGAGAGGTGCCCGACTAATAGAAGATGAAATTGATAAGAAAACGAGTTTGAGATAGGTTCCTCTGGTTCATTATCCTCGCCGAATAGGGAAACCTCTCAAACACAAAAAAGAATCGGTCCTTGAACCCTAGATGAAGACCCCACACTAGAGAATCTTTAACTGATTCCACAACGCTACCTCGAGAGAAAAGGGAATAAACCCCTTGAAATAACACATGTAGGCCTTCACTGATTGTTGGACTTACTCGACACTCACTAGTTCTGCAAATTTCCTCGCCATCACTTCCTCAGGTATAAACTATCAAATGAGAGTGGTCTTAAACACCTTCTAAGACACCCCATCATGCAACAAATCTGGGATTATCTCCTCCACCAATCCAAAGTTGCACCTTCAAACAGACCCAAACCAACACAGACACTAATAGCTTTGGGAGTTTCCAATAACATGAAAATACCAAAAATTTCACCATGACAGTCCGCTACCTTTGATAGATCATGATCACCATAGAAGCTGGATAACAACCGAAAAGAATTCAATTCCACCACTCCACTAAGAGTCTGGGTAGAACCAACAACTATAAAAGACTCACTAGAAACCTCTGGGAATTTTTTGGGCGGCATACTCAAAAACAAGAGGCACAAAGCCGAATCAAAACTCATCATAAATAAAAATTCCACACTTCAATCACAAACTAAAATTCAAACTCAAATCATTATTCCAACTACAGTTCAGTATATCGGAACCAAGAACCCATGAAAAAGGATACCAAACATGAAAAGAGAACAGTGAAAAATTGCTTACCCACTTTTCAAAACATTTAAATTACCTTTTTTAAAACCATTCTTTAGCAATAAAAACAACTTAAATATGCACCATTGGTATCCCATGAAGTCTCACACATACATATCCCTGTGCTAGCTCAAGCACCTATCCACCCATATCACCAAATTCTCCACTTGCCACATGTGCACCTCAATGTATGTGATCACTCATAGGAATACCAAGGGTCAATTCAAGACACTTATCATTTCCAAAACAGACCATTTAGCACAATACACAAATTCCCAACCAATTTGAGAAAGTCACTTATCATTAAAGAAACACATTTCCAAATTCCAAAACGTTTTCCATTTCAAAAACCATTTTCCACTCCAATACCACATTCCATTTTGAAAACCCATTTTTTTATGAACCATTTTCATCTTTAAAATCCACTCAAGTTAGTAAAAACAAATCCCAAACATTACAAACCTTAAAACTTTCAAAATTAAGGGACTAGTGGCTATACCAACCTGGTAACATGGCTTAACAGACCATGCTCCGAGTGAGAATCCACCACAGGAAGTATCTTGAACCCTGCACTCAGGCTTTACATGGGTCGCTACTCCTTGATAGTCTGCTGCATAACACTAGCTCACTTCCTTTGTCATCCGTCATTCACACAAACCAAGCAAAAGAAAAATTCAAACCCCAAACTACCCCTCGAAACTTGAGTCTTGGGAATGGGAAAGGGTTCATGACGTCCTTCCCACACCTACCTATCGATTCCCGACACACCTATTCACTAATCTACTTGACACCCCAAATAATAAGGGCCCCTATAATACCATTTTGTCACGAACCAAACCGGGTCAACCCTAAACTGGTCACCCGGGCCGGTCCGCGACATGGCCCGAAGGGCGTTCCCGATACCCACGGGATGAAAACTAGTGTCGGGCATCAAAATAAACTAGTTGGGAACAATTTGGCCCATAACAAAGATAAATAATCATAAGCTGAACAAGCAGATAAATAAAGAAAAAAAATTGAACAACTTGGCAGCAGAAAAAGGAATAAATGGAGCAATGTGACATACCTCAGGTGACCCCGTAGGTCACCATGGAACGTAAACTACCCTCGCTCCTAAGAGCGATCCAAGACAAAAACCTGCAACTGAAAAGTAAAGTAGGCCTGAGAATCGGGATGCTCATTAGGAAATCCAAAATACGACAATTCCCTATTCCACTGTCTTTAATAAGAAATCCAAATCATGCTAGCATGGAAATAAGGCATAATAAAATAATGTTTTTTCCTCTTTTTAAATTCAATTAACAAGATTACATTTCCAAGAGAAAAAACATTTATCTTCACTTTTCAAAATATGTTTTGAGCAGTATTAACATTTCAAAATTAAAGGAGACCAATTTAGATTAAAATATGGTTTTCACAAAAGAGGGAACAATAATGAAACAATTGAATTGAAAAAAAATGTATCACAAGAACCACGGGAAGTCCCTAAGCAGCTAGTGTTAGTTGGGGACCTAGGATCTTCATGTCTTGGTGAAACGTGGCTTAGAAGGACACGACCCTTAGAAAACGTGGCTTAGAAGGCCACGAACCTCAGAAAACGTGGCTTAGAAGACCACAACCCTCAGTCATTCATATGTTTAGTTAGTGTTGCCATCGTCAAACCTTCCAATGAAACCATACCAATTCATCTTCGGACCACTAGCCCACAAGTCCTAGTTCACCCACCTAGATACTCAGGTTTCCCATTGTGCTCTGTTTCAAGTGGTGGTGAGTTTTTATCAAGCAAACATATATGTACACAACAATTTCTTTATCCAAAACTCATTAAAACTCTCACCACTATTTTCCCTCCTTAAGTGCATCCCCCATCTTTCATGCCACACAAAGCATAAGCATTAACACTAGGAACATATCACAAATCACATTTAAACACTTACATTACATTTCTAAAACTAGGGGGAATGCCTCAAGAGGTTTTTTTTTTCAATTTTGTAAACCATTTTCAAAGTGCCAAATGTGCCCCATTAATTTACAAAGAACATTATCAATCAGAAAACGATGTTTCTCAACATATTTAAGTTCCAAAAATCATCTTAAATATCCATTTGTGCAACCAAGACACCATACTTTTAAAAACATGCTTAAAATAAATCAAACCATTGAAGAAAGGAAAATTACCAATTAACCCCAGATTTATTACAAAACTCATGAATGGAGAATGAAGAACCATTTTTAAAAAACACTTCAAATCATTCAGTGTATCAAGCTAAAAAAATATCTAAAAGAAGGCTACACATTTTAAATCACAAAATTGAACCGTTAAATATAAAGGGATGTCCAATGCTAAGCATCGCTAACACTTTTTATAGAACGTATATACTATTGAATTTTGAAAACAATTTTTAAAGCACTAAAACATTTATTTAATTAAAATAAAGGCATAGGCATAGGGGACCTACCTCAAACATGTCGCTATTTGTTGACGACCACTCGAACCGAACCTGCACACTTCTATGAACATGCAGTTACACACATATATATAAATACCCTTAACTGCATTGCACATATTCCCCGCGCCATGAGGGAATATGTACAAAGAGGGAATTTATATGTATATGTATTACCTTATGCATGCACATGTAGGCATTCTTGACACCCGAAACTTGAAACCATCGTAGCGAGGTCCAACACACTACATATTTAATTTAATAAAACAATTTAAACACTTAAAAAATCTACAAAACATTTAAAAATAACGTATCAAGGGTTTTCACCAAAATAAAAACATTCCAAATCCCCTTTTTAAGGAAAAGTTCCCAACAATACCACATGCAACTAGATTTCGCAGCCTTAACATCATTAAATAAATCAATTCCAGAATTCATAAAACAACCATGAATAATGCAATATAGGACACACCTCAAAAACACCCAATTTTATTTTAAGGTTCTTCTTTAGAACTAACCACCTGACATAGATGCATAAAAACATGATTTTCACCACCAATATCATTCAATAAAACATTTGAAAATTTATAAAAATAGACCAAAGAAGCACTACATGGCCTTACGTCAAAACACACCCAAATTACTTTTATTTTTAAAATCAAATGCACACTAAAAACCTTTACAAACATCATTTGCATCACTTACAAAATTTTAAATAACCAACTTCATGATTTATAAATTAACATCAAATAACACAACATGGGTTTTCTGAAAAAACACACCCCATTATATACAAACATGATATAAAATATCAAAGGCATACTAAAATTCTTTAAAACTAGTTTCGCACCAAATGGATCTATCAAATAACACCAAATTTGTTTAAGCAAGTAAAATAATCCACTAAATAAACACAATTCGCTCTCAAAAAATTAATTAAAGAACATCCTAAATTAATAAAATAAGAAAATTAGTTCATCAAACAATTTTTGTACCCAAACTACCTCCCACGATGTAGAAACTCCAAAATTTGGTGCGAAATACCAATCGCATCCAATCTGCACCTCAAAAAACTCCAACAGACCCCCTAAAACAAGAGGTCGAACAAAAAATATCAGAATCAGACCTTGAAAAAATGGTACCTTAAACCGAAACTGTAACGACCCAATGTTTTTCAATGGAAATTAACTTCTTATATTTCTGTCATAAAATAACATGAAAACAAAACATAATGAACTAATAATTAATAAGTGACCTTTAAACATAAGTTTGTCACTTTTGTGTTTGGAATTTTAAAAATCCGACATACATGGTTGTGCTCAAGATGATTTTTGGAGTCTAATGAAACAAAAATAATTTTTGGTGAATAGTAACCTACCCTTATGAATAGTAACATACCCTTATGAATAGTAATATGAACCTTATGAATAGTAAATCATCCAACATAAGAGTAACCTTACCCATGAATAATTAAATAAAATTTAGACATCTTAGAAAGTGACAATTTGACCTTAGTAAACATTTTGGTATTTTGTAATTCATAAATAATTAATTATAATTAATCAATTAATTTAAAAAAAAAATTATTTTCTTGAAATGTGTTCATAAATTAACAAATAATTGTCTTATATTTTTAGATAATTTTATAATACCCAACATAATTTTTGAAAGCACTATAAAATCAGTTTTAATTTTAAAAACTGTTTTTAAAGTAAATTATGATTTTAATTAAATATTAAATTAATAATATTTAGAAAATTATTTTTGATAAAGGGAATTAATTTTTGGGTTCTAAACTTCCAAAAATGGTTGGGGTAAATTTTTGGGATTTTTCTGAAATACATGAATATTTGGTGAATAGTAAAATACATTAATTTACCGTATAAATACATTATAATTAAAACCCACTATTCCTAACATAACAAGTGATGTAAGCACCCAAATCTCGAACTCACATGCCTTATTTAATATTCTTGGTCATGGAATACTCACTATTCCTTGTCTTGTGAAGAAATAATAAACTAATGAATTTTATATTAAGGAAACCCTTCTCCCCTCCACTATAAAAGCCACCCTTCACACCCTCATTTCCTCACACCTCTCAAGCTCTAAGAATTCTCTAAAATCTGACCAAACACCTTACCTATCCCCTCCCCCACGTCCAAGAGATTCTGGTCTCATCAAAAGACCAATCTTAGGCCCTTAAGTAGGTTCTCAAGAGAAGGATTCAAGAGGTAATTTCTCTCCCTCTTCTCCTTTAATTTCCTTTCAAGTTCAAGTTCATTTCTTGATCTCTCCCAACCTATATTCATCCAAATTGTATTTTAACTCCAGTATTATACATATAATGTAATTTTATGATTCTAATGGGATATTATATTATCCAACCCCCTTTCCCTCTTCCTTTTATTTTATTAAAGAGAACATTGTTCGTGAGGTGTTAATTTATCATCTTCAAGAACGACATGCTTTCTTATTCCATTTCTACCTTCATATCTGGTCATGAAACCATTTTTATGGTTGAAACATAATATTTTATATGTATTATGTTATATTTAAAGTTCTATAAATAACATATGACCATATTACTAAGTGATAAGTTAAAACAAGTTCGTTGTGATCCAAAAACCGTCCAAATTGACCCAAATAACCATAATTTAATTCTTATCTAATGATTCATCCACATGGATGTAATATAATTAATTATAAGATCATTAAAACTCTTGTAATATCATTAATGACATGTAATATCATTTCTGGATGTTTACTCATGTTATACCCAAACTTCAATTTAAGAATACAAGTGAACCACCCAAGAAAAACCATAAAAACGAACATCCCCGAACAATGTTTTTGAACTCTATTAGTCATCCAAAGGAACATAATATGACATAATGAAACCATAATGAACCCTATTAATGTACACATGGTTATATATTTCTAATAAATTAATATAATGTCATTATACAGGATATTAAAGAGAAGGAAGCATTCGGGTACAAGGTAAGGGGAAATTCTCGAACCCAACTTTCATCCTTCGGGTTCTCCTTCTTTCACTCCATTTTGATATGGTTACTCCTTAAAGATCATTTATTCATAATTATCCTAAATTTCCTAGGATATAAATTTTTTCTAATGAAGTTTATGTCTTACCAAATGTTTTATAAAAGAAATATTCTTTTAAGAACTCAACTTTTACCTCTCATTCATGGTTGATGGTTCTTGTATCAAGTATGTTGTTCCCTATTTATTTTGGGAACCCAAAGCTTATGAATGTATTATTATGGGATGAAACCCATTACTTTACATGGGTTAGTTATGTTCACTTTTGATATGTGTTCTATGTGGCAATCATGATAATGATAATGTTATGATGTGACAGGTGCACCCGGAATTATATAGCGCAATATAAATGTTTCAAAGTGACGGGTGCGCTCGGAATTATACAGTGGTCCAATGAATTGGGTAAAGTGATGAATATAATGAGTAAATGTGAAATGATGTGTGAACAAGACGCTATCATGGTTCAAAAGTATGTGTGGTAGTTAACCACTAAGACATGATGTTTCATTTTTATGCATTGCCACATTTCAAGTCTTTTATTTATGTTCCTCTCATGTTCATGATCTTTTTCCTATGTTATGATTATTCTCACCCATGATATATTGTTCTTATCTATCCTCTTAATGGGATTCTAGATCAACATTTTTGATGTATATCCTTAGGTGGATACATGTACTAAGGAGAGGACAAGTGCAATAAGAAGCTATAGAAGAAGAAATTAAATAAATGTTTATGCTAGACGTTATATTTGTTATGTGTGGTCCTAGTTTTCCCAAGACACTAAACCTTTTGATCCTATATGTGTAATACTATTATGTTTTTTATCTTTAAAATGATGTAATAGTAATGTAAGAAAAGGAAGGGTCGCTATAGAAACCCTACATGGAAGAAGAAATACTTACTGGAGGGGGAGTCATCTGAGGAGGAGGACGCCGGTGAGATCACAGTCGCCGGAGGAGGGAGGTCAGTGGGTGGAGGGTTTCTCGCAAGGTATCAAGGAGTGACAGGGTGAGGAATCTGGTCTTAGGGCCTCCTGAAGGTGAAAAGGCAAGGGGAGGAAGGGTGCACCAGTGGTGGCTTGCCGGAGGGAGGCTGCGGGAGGGAGAGTGACCGAAGGAAGGGCTCACCAGAGAAGGGTACGTAGGGGAGGGAGGGTGCACTGGCTAGGGTTGGCCAGGGGTTGGGTCGTGAGTAGGGAGGGAAGGGGGAAGAGGGCGGGTCCCATGGATAAGGTAGAGGGAGAGGGAAAAATAAGAAAAAAAAGAAAAAAAAAGAAAGAGAAAATAAGAAGAAAAAAATACAAAATATAATAATAATAATAAGATAAAAATAGTTGTAAATAAATTAGTAAGAACAATATTAATATTATTAATAATAATTACATTAAAAATTATAATAAACTTAATATGATATTAATAAAATTAATACAATTAACAAAATTAATAGAAAGTTAATAATAATAAATTAATTATAATAACCCTATATTAATAAACATGGTGAACATAATAATAATAATAATAATAATAATAATAATAATAATAATAATAATAATAATAATAATTACCATAATTATAATTATTAAAATATATCATTAAAACTAATTTTATTTATTTGTCTTGAACAAGTGGAAGGTCGCACGGTGACCTGGGAAAAGTCATGCAGCTTTGAATACACCCTGCCATGCACTAGACGATGTCAAGGGCAAAGCATTCATTCACCAAAAAAGAAAAAATTTCAAATAGTCTTGGCTTGCAGCTCTATAGAATGTTTCAAAAACTGATAAAATAATAAAATAATATTATTTTAAAAGTTTGGGTGTGAAATTATGACTTTATATTACCTGTTTATTAATAACTCTATGTTAATGTTATGTTTTAGGTAATAATAACTTTGTTTTTCTCTTGTGTTTTGATTTGTTATATTTTTGGTTCTCATACTTATATCATGAGATCTAAAATGTAAATCATGATATAAATATCATATATATTTAGTATATAATTATTTATAGTAATCTATAAAATACAAAAATATTAAACTAAATACACCATTCATAGAGATGGTAGGCTATACATATGCATGAATGCTGTTTTTGTTTTACTGTTGTATTAAAATAAAGAAAGTAAATGACATATATGTGTATATATATATAATATAATACCATTATAATTATTATTTAATATATACAATATTAATTTACTAAACCCATTCTTAATACATTCCATGTAAAGTGTGAACGAATCACATCACTTTGAGGAGGCGGTACTCCACACTTCCACAAATAAAGTTATCATATTTACGCAAAATTGAATGAATGAGGTTATATTTTATATAATAACTAAATAAAAATAAAAAAAATCATAAACATCATATATATCATATAAAAACACAGTTTCCATCACAATTCCCAACCATGAGAGGTGGTAAAGGAAAAATGAACAACATTGTTTGGTGAGGCGGTAGTTCACTGTACACAAGAATGGTAAGTTCGTTACTTATTAGATGGATGTGTGTGTAATTATTTTTTAAAAAATTATAATAAAAATATCTAAGAATATTGGGGATTCTGAGTTTATTATATAATCCTATAATAATAATATTTTAGGGGTTGGATAAAGAAAATAAAACTAATGTGCTTGAGGAAGGATGTTACCTCTTATTCGAGTAACTCTTTTGGTTTGCACCAAAGGGATTTCCTGGATGGATTTATGACCAAGGTGAAGAATATATGTTGACAAGAGATATTTTTATTATCAATTTGTGAAGATATTGGTCAATACAAATTTTATTGACATGTGTGAGTAAATGTGAGGGGTGAGTGCCTTTTTATAGTGGAGGGGGAGTGACATTCTTGTAAATTTTTGGAAAGGGAATTTCACCTAAATTTTTTCCAATGAAAAGTGTATAAAAAAATAGTGAAAAGTAGATAAAATAGAACATAGGGTCTATATATTTCCATAAAATGTATTTTGGACAAGTTTTTATGTCATTTTGGATCTTAAGTTCAAGGTTTAGTCCCTTGTTAAGCAATTTTTCTCTAAATTGTTGTAATTGATTTTAATCACATTAACTAATATTCTGGGTTAAAAATTAATTTGAACATATTAGAAATTAGAAATTATTATTATTCAAAATATGGAATAATTTTTTTTCAAATTAAAATAACATAAGTTTCAAAAATTAATTTAAAATTAATCTCACAGATAGGAGGACCATGCGGGTTTTTAAAGTAAAAATAATCAAAAGTTTTCTATGTTTTTATATAAAATTTCCAAGTTAAATTGAATAAAATAACCTAAATTAGATTAATTTATGTAAATTTGATGTAATTAAACTTTTAAACCAATTAAAAATACAATTTATCCTTATAAATAAATTATATGACAAAGCAGTTTTGAATTAAAATTCAGTATTTTCCATTATTCATAAGAAAATAAAACTTCACAGAAAAATACCTAAAATTCACACTAAGCTAATTTTTATGTTAAAATTTAAAATGTGAAGTTTATTTTTGGAATTAAAATCAATAAAATTTCCAAAAATATGATTTAAATTAGGTTATCTATTAAAAGGCGGTAAAACTAATTTTATAAAAATATAGGTTTTTATGTGTAATATTGAGTTTGTTCCTATCTTATGTAAAACAAATATATATGATGATTTTTAAAAAATATTTTATTTAATATATAAAATATATTTTTCATTAATATCATTCAAAAATATTAATTAATTTAATTTATTAGGATAAAATATTTTTGTGAGCATAAAAGTAGTTTTTATGAAAACATTTCCTTTATATTTAATTGGTTATTATATTCATTTCTAATTAATTTGTAACTAATGAATTCAACCATATATTTTCATAATTTATTTAATCATATTCATAACTTCCAACTTAATGGATAGGTTATATCTTATTATATTAAATTATAATAATATATTATTGTTTGGTAAAACTCGGTCTTGCATGTTATGCAAGCCATCAAGGAAATTTAGTCTTATGTGTAACGTAAGCTGACCTTGAGGTTCTGTGTAAAGGAATCTAAAATTTATGTTGCCTATAGTGCACGATTAAATTGGATTTTCATATAACTAAAGCCAAAAATTGTGTTTTAATATTAAGTAAACAATTTTTACTATTGTGTGAAATGAAAAATATCAAAAAGATTAAATTAATTCAAAAAAAATATTTCACAAAATATCAGGGTGTTATATTCTCCCCCCTTAAAATTAATTTATCCCTCTAAATTTATTTGGGTATCAAATGTTTAATACTTTAAATTACCTTTAATGGAAATAAACATCATAAAAATGAATGCTTAAAATTCATTTTAAAAGGGAAAGTTAGAAACATGACAGTTACCTAAAGTAACTCATAACTAGGTTTCCATATGGGAGACCATTGGTGGAAAGTTAAAATGTGGACTTAGAGGAAAGATGTAAATATTTATTGGGAGTGATTGAGGTCATCAATCAAAAAAAATTAATGATCAATGTAAAGTTGAGTGCCTTTGAGTACGAAATATGTGATTATTTAAAAAGTAATCAGTTCAATAAAAATTAAGGTATTAGGACAATTTTTTTTAATCATTTTACTAATGTTGATTAATTATTTTATTGACGAAGAATATAAGGAAATATACTTACTTGATATATTTCTATAAGAAAAATTTCATCCTTTTGTTGTGCTTTAATTAATTTATAATTCATCCATTACTTTAATAAATGGATATTAAAAAATCAACTTTGATGCCTGAAGCACTAAAATAGACTTTTAATGGATCTTTAGGCCCATAAAAGTGAGAAAAGTCTAAATATTTTTCTCTAACTATTATCCAAATTCAATATAGTTAATACATTAATCTCTAAACCTAAAAATTAACACTATTGGTTCATCATTCATTAAATTATTTAACTAAAAAATATAATTACACATTAACCAGGGCATCACGTAGGCCCGTGGTAGTTGTAAAACCCTTATCATCCTTCAATCATGGATTCAAGACCCGTAAACTTTCTGAACTTGATGGGTTGTCACCCGATATACAAGTTTTCCTTTTCTAAAACCAAATTGATATAATTTCCAAAATAAAGATGATGGACATCCATAAAATAAGGTTAATCACTAAATAACCTTTTAACTATGGTTTTGAATAAAAAATTAACACATAAATACTTCATCTAGAGTTTAACTTAATATTTCAATAGATGATTAACCTTATAACCCTTCTTAAAGATTAAAAATCCAAAAATTTATAAATAATGTCATGAAATTAACATAACATTGATCCCCCATATATAAAAAAGTATCTCTTGGTTGTCACATTCCAAACATGTGAATACACTCATCATATATTCTCTTGAAACATGTTAATAACCTGAATTACCATAAATACTTTTGGAAAACATGCATGCCCCCTTATTCTAAAGATTAATGAATATATTCCTTAAATACAAGAAGTTATAAACTTCATCTATGATAATATATAATACCTTTTCAACAAATCCTTTATCAGCTCCAAGGTAGTCAGTACCATCCAATTTACTTATCCACATTTACCAAATCTTTATCCAAACATCATTATATCAACATCAAGAATAAATTAAAGGTTACCATCCCTTAATCAAAATACCACCTTTCTATTAAATAACTTTTTTACCTCACTAGAACCATTCAACATATCCTTTAACACCCTTAATGGAAAAATTATTCTAAAAATACTTATATATATCATTATTTTTATAACTTAATCTTTGAATTACAAAACATAAATACTTCATTCATCCAAATTTATTCTCAAACAATTTAATAAGATTTATATTATTATTCCTTAATACCCCTTTCACAAAATATGAAATAAAAATCATGCATTAAAATTTATTCAAATCAATTTAATCATTATTTTAAACAATACTATTAGAATAATACATACCTTTCATGTGTCATTCATGGTATCTTTATGATCATTAGAAAAACCATTAATTATACCACCTTGATGATCATATTCATGATATTTCCACTAAAGAAATAGATTTTCATAATGATCATAATTTACACATTTAAATAATTCATCAATTGATAATACATTATGGGGGAAAATATTACCATCCATTACATTAACTAAACTTTTAATTTTCCCTTTGTAGTTACATGGTTTGTTTCCTTCTTTTCCACAGTTAATACATCTTCCTGTTCCTATGAGACATTAACTTGGGAATTTATTCTCACATTATAGACATGTAGGTAACCGAATCTTATTTCCTCTATGGTATCCATTACCTTAACTCTTAGAAAACTCTTTCATTCTCTTATTTTAGGAGTTCGATATTTGGTTAAGGTACACATTGTTAATCACGTCTTGTGAAAACTGATTAGGCATGATTACAACATCCTTCACTCGAGTGATCATCCCATTTTCTTATCATCAGAAATTTTCCCATAAAATTAATCATCAACCCAATTCTTTATAGTTCCCAACATTAAATTAAACCAGAAATCATAGAGAAATAAATAGTTTTCATAGCAAGGAACTACATAATCATAAAAAATCACATATAGGATTTCTAAATTATGACACCTTCTTTAATCTTTGACAACTTAGGTTTATCCTAGGTTATTCATAGAAAAATTATTCTTTAAATCCTTTATGATGGTTCATTAATTGTTTTTTAATTCTCAAATCATATCCCTCGGGAGTGTTAAACCAGGTGCGTAGTAAGGCCCGTTGTCACGTACCGGGTTATTCTAGAGTCAGTCCTGACGCACCTTTTCATATTTTTTACTCTTAGGTACATTTGTTCCAGAACCACATCCACTTGTAGTGTCCATACAAGGATATATTTTTAGGAAACCAATCCATCTATCCTTTACCAAAATTCCCATACATCTTCCTATACTTTTCCTTATCCTTAGACTTATCTTTAAACATGTTCTTATAGTTATCACTAAGGTTTTCTCATTCTAGTTTCCAAAGGTTGACTAAACATATGATCTACTACCAACTATAACAACATAGTATTAACATACATATACATTACATTATTTTTTTGGAATACTTAAAACATTACACAAACAGATGCCCAAATACCGTACCTTCTTAGTGCCTTTGGAAACATAGAAATGTAAAAACTGGTATATGAGTGAGCCACATTATCTCCCACTAGGTTCTCTAAGACTAGAAACCCTATTAAATATATCAAAAATAAAATATATCTTCATAAAATGGGGTAGTAAACATAAAAATGGGTGAGCTCATATTCTAAATAAGGGTAAACAAGGGAGATATATAAGCATAAACATGATTATAAGGATATGATAAAGTGATCATAACATTATAAGGCCATAACCTACATATCATAAACATGATTCATGGAATAAAGGTTATTAGTTCACAAGGCATGAATTATAAGGAAATAAAGAGCATAATAGATGAAATAATAACATAGGAATAAGACATGGAATTGTGGCATACATATAAACATGAAATATCATTCCCTATAGGTCAAGATTTATTTCTAGAACTTATTAGGTCACTTCATGGGGACTATAGATATTGGGTGAGACACACCACCATCCCCAATAACAATGCTTTACTTATAAGGGATTGGGTTTCCCCATCTTCCCATAGTGGATTGGGTTTCACCATATTCCCATAGTGTATTGGGTTTCACTAACTTCCCATATTTTATTAGGTTTCCACATCTTACCATAGGGGACCAGGTTTCCCCATATTCCTATAGTGGATCCAGTTTCCCCATCTTCCCCTGGTGTATCAGGTTTCCCCATCTTACTATAGTGGATCAAATTTCCCTATCTCCCCTTAGTGGATTAGGTTTCCCCATATTCCCATAGTTTATTAAGCCTATCAACTTGAATCCCATCATTATCTCATGAGAAGTAAATCTTTACCCAAATTAATTTGAGGGAGATATAGGTCCCACCCATCTCATAGAGAAATAACATATGAATGTGATATAAGATCATAAATAGTCATATCATAACCCATGAAATGGAATGGGTGTCATAAACATGTAATCATATTTTAACCTCTTGAAAAGTGATAGATTTTATAACCGTTTAATCAAAATATAACCCATGAAAATAAGCGAGTTTCATAAGAATATAACCCATGGAAGGTGAATGGGTTTCATAAACATCATTCCATCTAAACAAAAAATATTCAATAAAGAATATTAATTGTATTTTTGGATAATATCCCAAGTAAAGAGTAAACTATAACAAGGTATGCCATCTTAGATGGAGAAGGATTTTGAAGGATCACGTGGATCATTTATTAAGTTAAATATCATTTCTTTGAAAATACTTTTTATAAAACCATTTTAAAAATCCTTTTCTTATAAATAAAGATTTACCATTTAATTTAAAACATTTCTTGAGGAAAATATTATTTCTTCTTTGAAAAGTTATTTTTAAAGATATAAACCTCTTGAAAACCATTTCCTTTGAAAATTAACTTGAAAACATATAAAGGAAGTTAAAAAAAATTTAAAACACCTTTTAAATTTAAAACATCTTTTAAAACCTTTTTATTTGAAAATATCATTGAAAACATTTAAAGGAATATTAAAAACATTTTGAAATTTTTTTTCTTTGAAAATAATTTGAAAACTTATAAATAAAGCTTGAAAACATTTTTAAAACCCTTTTACATTGAAACTTATAATATAACTTGAAATCATTTTTGAAAACCTTTTTACTTGAAAATACTTTGAAACATTATAATTAAATCTTAAAATTATTTTTAAAACCCTTTTCCCATGAATACTTATAGAAGAATCTTGAAAACCTTTTTCCTTGAAAAACAACTTAAAAAACGAATTTCAAAACTATTATGATTTAATTTTTTTTTTGATCTTATAAAGGAATCTTTAAGGGGACGATGGTCATGATGGTGGGTAAGTCTGTACATGTCATACATTCCTTTTCCACGATAAAAGTTTAGAGATGTGCCTTGATTGAAAAATGAAAAGAAGATTCATTTTTAAACAAATTTTTTAAAAAGATAAAAAATGGGTAAAAATATACTTTAAACATCATAGGATAATATTAAAACATTTTGGGAAAACATTTTTATAATACATGATTTTTAAAGAACACATATTTTCGACCGAAAGGAGAAATAAAGCTAGGATTTCTTAAAAAAACTTTCTTAATTTTATTATGTACCAAAAAGTGAAAAAATGGTACCAATACATTAAGATATCATGAATAAATAGAGGATAATAAAATTAATTATGGATCATAATATTTCATAAGTGGAATCATAATCATAAACAATCTCGATAAATGATGAGATTGTTTCAATAAACTCTTACTAATTGGTAACTTTAAATCATACTCACCATGTAAGAATATGTAATTAAATTAAGTTTAAGATATCAAGATAATATTTATATTTCTCATATAACATGTCAATGGGTAGTATATACATCCCATAGAACAATATAGATCCATAACATGGTATGTTTCTCAAAGAAGGAAAATTGAGAAGATATTACTTTACCGATTTGGTAACTTTTGAACCATAAAACCAATGAAAGAAAGATCATAAAATGGATATGTAAATACCCATAAATTTAAGTATAATAATCATATAATAAATTAATGTGAAATATATACACCACAGAAAATAATCAAGTGGTGAATATGGCATGTATCTCACAAAAATAAAAAGTGAGACGAAATTCCCTTACCTTAAGTCTTGACTATTTTTATACTCATTAAAAAATAATTTATAATAAATATAAGTTTATTATAAATATAAAAAATAACCATATTATTATATTTAATACCATATATTATTTGAATATGGCTTTATATTACATGTTTATTACAAACTCCATGTTAATGTTATGTTTCTGGTAATAATCACTTTGTTTTTATCTTGTGTTTTAATTTATTATATTTTTGGTTATTAGACTTATATCATGATCCACAGAATGTAAAAAATGATATAAATATCATATATATTTAGTATATAAATATTTATAGTAATTTATAAAATATAAAAATATTAAATTAAATACACCATTAATGGAGTTGGTAGGTCGTACATACACATGAACACTGTTTCAATTTTACTATCATTTTAAAAGAAATAAATTAAATGATATATATATATATATATAATATACATCCAGTAGAATTATTATTTCATATATATATATATATATTATACATTTACCAAACCCATCCTTAATATATTCCATGTATAGTGTGAACGAATCACATCGCTTTGAGGAGGCAATAGTCCACACTTCGACAAACGGAGTTATCGTATTTACATAAAATGGAAAGCATGAAGGTATGTTTTATATAATAATTATATAAGAATAAATAAATAATAAATAAAATATATATCATATAAAAATAGAGTTTACATCATAATTACCAACCATGAGAGGTGGTAATGGAAAAAAGAACAACATCATTTCGTGAGGCTGTAGTTCGTTACACAAGAACGTTAAGTTTGTTACCCATTAGATGGATGCGTGTGTAAGTTTAGATGAAAATCATATAACAAAAAAATCTCTTTAGGATAATGTGGTTATTATATAACTATTTTATAAGAATATTTTAGGGGATGGAGAATGAAAATAAAACTAAAGATCTTGAGGAAGGATATTACCTCTTATTCGGGTAACTCCTTTTGGTTTTCACCAAAGGGTTTACTTTGATGGATTTATACACAATGTGATGATTATAGGTTTAGGGGATATATTTTTAGGAGATATTTTGGCATATCTTGTTCAATATAAAGTGTCTTTATAGGTGTGAGTAAGTGGGAGGGGTGACTGCCTTTTTATAGTGGAGGGGGAGTGACATCTTGTAAATTTTTGGAAAGGGAATTCCATACACATTTTTACTATGAAAAGTGGCTCCAATAATGGTCCTAAATATAAAAAATATGTTATAGGGTCTAAATATGTCCATAAAATGAATTTTTGGATAGTTTATAGGTCATTTTGGCTTTTAAGTTTAAGGTTTAGTCCCTTGTGAAGATAATTTTTCTCTTAATCGTTGTAATTAATTTTAATCACATCCACTCATATTTTTGAAAAAAAAATAAATTGAAATTATTATATATTATAAATTTTTATGATTCCAAATATGGAATCAATTTTTCAAAATTCAAATCACATAAGTGGCATAAATTTATTTAATATTAATCCTGCAAACGGGACGACAATGCAGGTTTTTAAAGTAAAAATGATAAAAAATTTGCTATGTTTTTATATCCAATTTTAAATTTAAATTGATTAAAATTAACTAAATTGGTTAAATTTATTTAAAATTTATCTAATTAAACTTTAAAACTAATTAAAAATATAATTTAATATTATTAATAATTTAAAATAAAAAGCAGTTTTGAATTAAAATTTTGTATTTTTAACTATTCATAAAAAAATAAAACTTCACTGAAATATACAAATAATACACCCTAAGCTAATTTTTATGTTAAAATTTAAAATATGAAGTTTATTTTTACATATAAAATCAATAAAATTTCCAAAACTTATATTTAAAATAGGTTCTCCATTAAAAGGTGGTAAAATTGCTTTTATAAAATTATAGATTTTTATTTGTAATATTGGGTCTGTTCCTATATATTGCGTATAAAATATATCCGATGAATGTGAAAAAATATTTTATTTAATATATAAAATATATATTTCATTAATATAATTCACCTATAGTAACTAATTTAATTTATTAGGATAAAATTTCATTATGAGCATAAAAGTTGTTTTTATAAAAACTTTCCCTTTATATTCAATTGGTTCTTATATTCATTTATAATAAATTTATAACCAATTAATTAAAACATTTATTTTTATAATTTAGTTAATAATATGCATAAGATCCAAATTAATAGCTAGGTTATATCTTATTATATTAAATACTAATAATAAATTACTGTTTGGTAAAACTCAGTCTTGCGTGTTACACAAGCCATCAAGGAAATTCATTCTTGAATGTAATGTAAGCTAACCTCGATGTTCTGTGTAGATAAAGATAAACTTTATATTGAATATAGTGCATTATGAACTTGGTGTTTCATATAATGAAATCCAAAAAAAGTTCTTTAATATAAAATAAACTATTTTCAATGTTGTGTGAAATGTAAAATATCAAAAAGATTAAATTAATTAAAAAAAAACATTTTAAAAAATTTAGGGGTGTTACACAACTCACCGGGACAAATATTTTTGAATTATTATACTATAATACCCTAGTAATCTGAATCCATTCATCTATCTCTGAGATAATACCTATTCCTAAAAATAAATATGAAGGATAAACTACATACATTGAAACCCATGTCATGTACGTGGGTAGGGGTGATCAAAAAAATATGATAGGATTACCCCACTCAACATAACACAATGAATACCAATGATTAAGTTGATGCATGTGAAAGTATATGGTGAGTGAAATTATATAGATATTATAACTTAAAACACCCAGAAATATAACCCATGCATGTACATGGAAATCCATATGTTGAGACCAAACTATCTGTAAGCACTTGGGGGGGGGGGTGAATTAGGCTGCACACCAAATACACGTTTTCTTCTTTAAAACCCTATTTCCCATATATATATTATTCCATCATTGTATGTAAAACATTCAATCTATAATTCTCTCATCTCTAATCACATTGAATATTAAATATAATTTTAGAAAGTAAATATAAAGTACAGGATAATTTTACTTGGTTCACCACTAAGGGATAATACAAAGATCATAAAAAAGCTGATGTACTGGTGTACCAGAATCCACTATCATGAATTATTCCATGGATGCATCTTTTAGGTCACAGTCACTCTATTCCAAGGAGAACTGAAAATACTCACTATTTATCCAAGGAACACTCCCTTTTCTCCTCCTATGAACATTATTTCAGGGAAGGAAAAGTCAATCTATAGATGAAAGGGTCTCTTCAATGGTTTATATACATAAAGTTCTCTTATATATCATTATATTTTTCTATGACACCTTTTATCCTCATATCCAAATAGATGTTTCTTTAAGATTTACTTTGTTTCACTATCCTTATTTAATATCAGATGAGATCAAATCCTATATGTGAAAGTTGAGTCTATGTTTTACAAAAAATTAAAGTAACAACAACTTCCTCTTCCAGATAAAGATTAATCCTTGCTGGGATAATCTTGTTTCCATCCTTCTTAAACAATCAGATATGGTTATATAATTTTTTCTCTAAGACATATCTCTTGTATTGAACTAAATATGTTAATAGAATTCATATGGTTCTCTCCTCTCCCATTATTCTCCAAACCAAATATATCAATTTGTTTATAATATTTTTCCTATAACTTATATAATCATTTTTTACAAACCTTATTCAAGTCTCCAACTCTTGATTCAATAGTTGGGATAATTCTATTCTCTATGATTATTCCACGTGTTCGACATAGTCAGATATAGAAAAATTATTCCAATTGGGTATATTCAACTTGATATGCACAAAAAATTACATACATAAATATTAAATCTTATTAAATTAATATTCATTACATATTATTATGATCCATACCATAACTATAAAGGTTTAGGGCCTTTGGAATCATGGATATATAAGAAACTAGTACATAACAGATCTAAAACATCTCCCACTAAGTTCTTTACACCACAAACCCTTCTTAGTCATTATATACATAAAAAATTTCTTTATATCCTAGGGAAAATAAAACATAATAAAGGGTTATCTCAGATGCTCAGTAAGGGAAAACATACAATGAAGGATATCATAGAATAAATATAATATTGATAATATAACAGGGATTTCTAATAATAAAATATTACATAGAACTAATATCATAAAAAGGGTCTAAATCCATGGATGAAATAAAAATATAAATAAACACATATATAACAAGAACTAGTTTTCTAATGATAGAATTCATAATTTTGGACATTATAATCACACTATCAAGGCCTCATGCCAAGAAATCATACATAAATAGGTATGGTGTATTCAAAATACCCAAATTATTTTATCTCATGAGATATACTAATGAATTTAGGGGCTATAACAGGCCCCTCCCATTATATATTAAGTCCAATTAATTCATCTTATGAAATAAATTAATAGAAATTAAATATATAATAAATATAAATACTCATATTGAAAAACTAGAGTACGAAAAGTCAATATTTTCCCCAATAAATAAAGAAAACAACATGATCATAATCCATCTATAGTAATATGTTATATGATATAAATAGATTATATTTCCATTAAAGTATAATATTCATCATAGTATATTGACATAGATGAAAAAAATATAAAAATATCACTATAATATTTCTTGAGGAAAATAACCTATTAATTTTGAAATCATTTATGTTAAAATCTAAAAATTTATAGAATATTAGGAAAAAAAATTATTTGAAAAGAACCATGGAAACTTTTAAAGTAATCTTCAAGGAAAATAATAGTCATGATGGCATTAATTTTTTTTCAAACAATAAGCGTTAAATCAAAGATCTCATTCACATATTTAGTAAAAAGTCCCTTATTCAGAAAATGACAAGAAGATTATTTTTAATTTTTTATATAAATTAAAACATGAATAAAAATTAATTAAATTAATCAATAGTAAAAAGTATAAACATTTTAAAGGCAATATGTATATGGAATAAAAATATTCTAGACTAAATTGAAAAAAGTCTGTTTTTATTTAAAATGTTCTTTTGAACTTTTGAGTACTTAGAAAAAGGAAAATTCAAGTAAAACTTGTAATTTTAAAAAATAACCACAGTAGAGTAAAATATATGGGGTTTAAAATAGAAATATAATATAATTCTCCCAATTTAAACATGAGCATAAACAATCCTGAATAAGGATGAGTTTGTGAAATAAAACCTTACCACTTGGTAACTTTCGAATCAAATCCCCTTGGATGAAATAATTTGAATTTTAACTTTAAATACCATTAATTAAGAGTTATACATGATATAACATGTCAAAGGGATTGTATATACACCTTATAAACATAAATAGGTATATAAAATCAAATATAAATTAACGAAATCATGTTGTGATGAATAACTCTTACCACAAGTCTGTATTGCTTTGTAAGAACACTAACCTATTGTATAATAAATTTAAATTTATTATAATTATATGTTAGTACCATATTAATACTTATAATATTATATATCATCCACTTATGTAATTTCAACAACCATTTATTAATAATTATTTATTCAATTCCTCATTTCCAGGTGAAAACTGTTTCATTTTTTATGTGTATTTCAGTTCAGCAGTTATAGTACTTTCAATTTGATTATGGTTACATCATCTCAAAAAAATTAACAATTTAATAAGTATCATATTTAATAATTATATATACTTTTATAACCACTCATATAAAGTGATTATGATAAATTAATTACATCACTTCATGGAGACGGTAGCCCATACGTACACATGAGTGATCTTTCCACTTTTTGATAGATGGAATGAAAAAAAGGTAAATAATAATACATATTTATAAAATTATTATTATACCATAAATTTAATATCATGATATTTTAAAATAAGGACTATGTTTGATAGTGACCAAGATATGTAACATCGAGCTTAAACAAACCATGAAATATTATAATTTAAATACGTCTCTTATAACCTATACATTGAATTGGCTGGTATGAGTAAGATTAACCACATTATGAATTATATATATATATATAATTTATATTTAATAAAAATTTATTGATTAATTCTTAGTACATAATCACTCAAGTTTTTAGTAAATTAATTTAATGCTTCAAAAGTACATTCTCTTCAAAAATGTTTTTATTGCCTTTTTTTGTGGGATAATATTATAATTAATTTATATAAATTTTAGAAATTTAATTTTATAAAAAATATCATTTTTAAATAATAATTTAAAAATTATATTAGGATTAATTTATTATTATTTTTTGAAAAGATTGATTTGTGAATGAATAATGAAAAATATTGATTTTTATTAAAAATTATTTTTTTTAAGCATTTACGAAGTGAAATCATGTTTTGGATTGGTTTTAAAATTTTATTAGTTTATTTTGACTAAAAATAATACAATTATATTATTTTTAAGGAATTTTATACTTGAATTTGGTATAATAACATTTTTATACTTAAAAGGATTTTTCATGAAAAAATATATTTTATGGTGTTATATGGGTTTAATTTTAAATTAAACTCTAAAATTTCAATGAATTTAATATTTAAAAATGGATTGTATATTTGGAATAATTAGGACCAAATTTATTAAATATTCTCTTTTATTTTTTATTATTATGAATAGTAACTATAGTTAATTTTTGTTTCAACAGTAAAAGTAAAATGGGTTAATTAAGGTTAAAAATAATGTGATAGGGACTAAAAGGTAACACTAACACTTTAATTAATTTATTTTATGAGTATATTTCATCCATAATTGTCAAAAATTATAATATATGACATTTTTTTTAAATTTTCCATGATTTTAACCTTTATAATATTTTATGTAATGAAAAGTAAAAAAATGTCATTTTCTTTTTTTTTTCAGCATTTAATTTTTTTAAATAGGATTAAAAGAAGGTATTTTTGGTTATAAATTGTTATTTTAAATATAAATGATTTATTTTTATCATGTTAATTTATTTATTATTTTTAGTTATGAAATAATTAATTTAAATACTTATGCAATGTTGATGCTGTATTTATTCAATTAATAGAAAAATAAAATCAACAATTTTTAAAATATTAAAAGTAATATAATTTGAAAGAATTATTTTTTTATAATAATTTTTTAGATAAATATAACATAATATAGATGTTTAAAATAATTATAATTCTTTTTCTGTCGTGTTGTTTTCAAAGTCAAATTAAATAAATAGTTCAAAAAATGGAATTTTTGACATTTTATAATATATAGTATTTTATTCCTAAAAATACTATATTCATAAAATACCTACCCAAATACCTTAATATAATAAATATACTAATTTTATATGTATTTGTTTATATATAATACCAACCTCATAGGAATTAAGGTGTAAAGCAAGGAAGATTGTCTGAAGAAGTGTTATAGCTTTTAACCGAATGTTTTAGTTTTATTTCTCCTTCCAAATCCTTAAAATATTATTCAACCATGATTATATAATAAAATAATTATATACAATATAATTATATTTTATTATGTTAATGTAATAAATTATATCCATCTCCTCTATCCATCAAATGGGAAACAAAACTATCATTCATCTGTACGACATATTACCACCTCGTGAACAGATGTAATTCATTTTCCATCACCACCTCTCACAAATGGATATAATGATGGATTTAATATATGATATAAATGAAATATTTATCATGTTTTAAATATAATATATCATATAATTTATTACCTTTTCATTCATTGACAAATTATAATATCGTTCGTGTGTACATGTGGACTACCACCTTCACAGAGTGATGCGATTATTTTTTTATCACCACATCATATGGATGATATATATAAGTTTATTTAAATATGTAATATTATATTTATGATATTATTATCATTATATAATTATAAAATAACACTTAAATTATTTCCATCATGACCATTGAAAAATGGAAATGTTACACATGCGTATATACAACCTACCGTCTCCATGATTATAATGTAGTCCATTTTCATAACCATATTTCATATTTAGTTTTAAAAGTTTAATTGATATAAAAAATGATAATTATTTCATTATTATTATTATTATATAGATGATAAAATAGGGACTTATTTGACCATATTCAACCTATTGAAGGCATTTTGGACAAATGAACCGAATATCATCAAAACGTCTGATATAAACATAATTGACTATAACACGGTAAAAGGAATAATAAACTTGAAAAAGGTTCTTAAGAAATTATATATTTAACATAATTTTATTATATATTTCCAAATTTACATTTTTTGTTTTCTAACACTTTTAAATGGAAAGTGAGAACCATCACAGTGCTATAGATCCAACATCAAAAGAGACAACTGACTTGTTACATACTAAATTGAGACAATTGGACTCAAATTCTCTAGCCAGTTTCCAGGGGAATACCTGGCTGCCGGGATCATCTTCTAAGAATGCTTCATAATAAGTTTCCAAGTACTCCAAAGCTTTCATATACTCTTATTTGATAATTTTCCCCATGTTAAAGCCTCTAACCAAAATACAGTCTTTCCTGTGAATCCACTCCTGCTCCTTGATACCTTCCGCTCGAAGATATCTACTGATCATTTGATCAACTTCTTCATTTGTCTCCTTAATCACCAGGAAATCCTCCTTCATCTCCTCACCCGAGTGGATGAGGAGATCCATCTTTTTATCCGAATCAATGGCCTCCAGGCGGTGCCAACCAACAAGAGGTGCTTACACATGAGGCTGAAGAGCATCCTCCATCGCCGACATCACCTCTTCAGATTGCATTTGCAGTTTGTCATGATGATCAGCTGTCCTTGTGGCAGTCTCAGATTCTTCAGACACTCGGTCGATGGTCTGTGAGCCCCCTGCACTCTTTCCATCCCCATGCTCGACGGATCCTTTCCTCCTGCTCATGTCATTATTGCCCACATTATTAATACCCATTGGATGGAGTTTACCTTTACTTGAAGACCACGTAATAGGAGGACTCATTAAGTTAGAGTAGTCTTTCCTCCCTCGTGACCTCCAGGTATGCTTAATAAAGCCTTCTGAAACAATAATTGTATTCTTTCCCTTCCTTGATGAGGATCGAAAGTATTGTTATGCCAAGCCCACTTCCTCAGGCTCAACAGGTGAGTCTGGGACTGGATCTACCTCTTCTTGGGTAGCCCCCCATACTAGATAAGGGTCCTTGCCATGTGAATCCTCCTTCTCGAGTCCTTCGTTAAGGATCTGACTTTCTTCTTCTCCCACGACTTTAAACCGGTTCTGAGAAATTTTAAGCAACACTCCAGCTTTAACCTTCTCGACATAAGAAGGCTGAGCCTGCAAGTCTTGCGCAGCCATGTCTGAGCCCCTTGGTTGGAAAAAGCCACGACCCATATATTGAAACTGCAAATAAGTGTCTTCACTAGTGGTTAGATGCACATCCACTGCATCACTCACTGTGGTTCCACTTGATAGATTTGAATCCAGTTGCCTTTCCAAATCAGCATTCAAGTGTGGCTCCCTCTCCTCATGACCTGCCTCCTTATCCCGAACTAAACCAGCATTAATGCTGACCCCACCACCTCCAACATAACACATTGCCTCAGACGAGCATCCAACGCCCAAATCAGCTTTCAGGCTGCTAAATATTCCAGAAACAGTAGGGTCGTGCAAGGAAACCGTTTATGGTTTCCGGGGAGCCTCCACACCTAGAGAGACATGTTGGATGACGGGCTCCAACTCCTCTGGAACAGCCCTGCACACCCTCACATGCTCACCCAATCCTGCCATAACTCTCAACTCATTCACCTTGTGGGCGTTGGAATTGACTGAATCCATACTATTCATATTGTTGGCCGAGGAGGCCACTGGCATAGGAGATTGTCCAGCATCCCAGTTACTGGGTCCCCGATGACAAGACTGGTAGGAATGTCCTAAGAGGTTACATACCAAGCAGAACTCAGTCTAGGATTCAAAAACAACCTTTTGTTTCCATCTAACTTCTTCCCCAACAACGATCCAAACCCACTCCAATGGTGGTCTCGACACATCAACTTCAACACAGATTTGAGGTGAGATCGGGTGACACAGAGTAGTGGTCCGACTATCAGAGCACAAAAAAATTCATACTATGTTTCCTAGAATGTGTAAGATGGAGGGGTTTTGAAAGGGCAGTGGAAGGTTTGGGAACCTTACCCACAATGCCGTCATTGGAGTATCACGCTCCATGTGCAGGTTGAACGACCAACGGAAGAGATAGAAGGGGCACCCGTTGCAGACTCTCGGGGCTCTGGACAAAGACAAGATCAAATATTCTTCAGATGAAAATTGAACCAGAATGTTCCATTTTTTGAGGAGACCCACTATCGCATGGTCCTAAAGTCCCCAAGATCTGAAGACGTACCTATCAAAGGAGTCAACCGAGGGTCTGGGATGACTGAATCGATCCACCAAAGTAAGATGATGAAGACCCGAAGCCTCCGAAAATTCAGAAGTCGAGAGAAAAAGTTGCGGCGAGCCATTGTAGAGATCTAGCACCTTCAGGTTGATATTGATAGCAGGGAAAGGGGGAAGGAAGTCCGGGGAAGAGAAGGGGAGGAAAGGGGGCGGGTGAGGTGGAGGAAGACAAGGATCTTCCCCCCGCTCCAGGGGATGAGGGGGGGACGACAGCACCGCTGCCATCGACCTAGGGCATCGCAGGGAAAGGAAGAGAAAGGAGTGAGCTATTTTATTATTTAGGAATTTAAAGAACCTACATGATGATCCAGTCTCGAGGTAAGGGACACTTCACTTTAAAAAAACCTTATTTTAAATGTTTGAAGATTTATTTCCTAAATCCTTCTATTCCATGTCCATATTATTAAAAATAATTTTTTATGTATTTATATGGACATATATGAATTATAAATGAAATTTTATGTATCTTTTTTACAAAGTTTTTCAAAAGGAATCTTTTTTTTGGAAATTTTTAACTTTATTTACAACAGAAAAAAAGAATGTTCTATTTTAACATATACGATGTCAAAGGTTTTTCCCACCACTATAACAATTATTTGATGTTTAGATTTATTTATAATATTCCATATTTTCTTCAATGAAAAAAATTCCTCCCATTTTTTCGAGGTATTTTTATTTTGAAAATTGGGTTTTAAAGGAAAGAAATATATCAGGATCTGAAAATGTTTTCTTATGCATGTAAAGAATATTTTTATACAAGATTTCATGTGTTATGATTATGTTATAGTTCTTGGTAATTTTTTTGATAACGGTTGGTTATGTTATAAATCAAGTATGGGTGGGTCCATGATATACCTATAATTTATTGGATAAGATTTATGTTGGAAGTTGACTGCAAGGTAACCGTGAAGGTTATCCAATTCGTAACCGTCAAGGTTACTCCATTTGTAGCTGTGAAGGTTATTCCATTTTCAACTATTGTAGTACCCCCAGTTTCTGGTATGTAACCCTTACTTAATTCTTCTCACGATTTTAAAGTTAAGGGTGTTGAATGGGAGAGTCGGGAGAACTTGGAATGATGTTTTGAGGCAAAGGGGAAGTCGCACGGGAGGCGCACGGTTTGTCTAAACTGTGTGGTCAAACCGTGCGTGGCTGACTGAGGAGGTAGTGGATTTCGCACGGTCGGTGCACGATTTGTCTAACCGTGCGGCCAAACCGTGCGAGAAGGGTGGTCGAGGTAGTAGCTAACGCACGGTTAGCGCACGGTTTGTCAAACCGTGCGGTCACTTAAAAATAGATCCTTAAATTGTGGATCTAACTCATTTTGCCTCTAAATGCCTCATTAAAGCTCCTAATTGGACCTAACTCAGGATTTTGGTTCTCCTAAGGTCAAAGAGGGTTCTCCCATCATTCCGGAGGTGATCCGAAGGCTTCTCTTGGTGAATCAAAGCCGGATTCTTGAGGTATGTGTTCGTTATCCTTCGTTCTTGAATGGTTTCTTAGATCTACTTATATTTACTTATCTTCTTCTCTCGATTTCTTAGATCTACACCCGTTATGGGTAGATCTAAGTGCGTGGATGCCAAATATGATGAGATTTGGTCTTGGTTGTGTTAGGATAAGAGATCTAAGTAGGATTCTTAGAGATTTGACCAGGTGTTCTTGAGCGTTCTTCGTCTGTTGTTTGGTTTCACCTTTTTGTTGAGGTAGGTGGCTTCACTCTTGTCTCCTATTGTTATAATTGGTTGGATTAGTTTCAAATTGTTTATTTGAATGTAATTTATTGTGAAAAGCATTGAATAAATCTTCTTTAGTGATGATTTATGGTTTTGATGAAATTGTGAAAGCTTAGTGAATTGTGTGCAAAGTGACTGGGCTATTTGAATTTAAAATGTTGATTTTAAATTATGAAATTGCTGAAATTGTAATGGTTTGATGAGAAATGGGTTTTCAATAAAAAGGTTGTTTTATTGAAATGGTTTTGATGGATTTGGTTTTCAATAAAAAGGCAGCTTTATTGAAATGGTTTGAATTGTTTGAACACACTTGGTTTGGATGGAAAATGGATTTCAATAAAAGGTGTTTTATTGAAAGGATGGTTTGGCATGGTTGTTGGGAATCTGTGGTGTGTGTTCATATTGCATGTACGAGGCTTGGTTGAAATAGGAACTTGTGCTCGGTGCCAAACGTTTAATGGAACGTGGTAACTATATGTACAAGGCTTGGTTGAAATATGACCTTGTGCTCGGTGAAAAAGGTGTAATGGCACATGGGAAGTAATTACCTTTGATGACTTGGTAGAGCGACGGGAAACCGATCATGAGTATGGAACTGTCACAACGATGCATGAATAGTTGATTTCATGGGTTTGTGAAATGGTTGGGAATGCCAAAACGGGATGTTTTTGAAATGGTTTGGAAACTTGTTTGGTTATTTTTCTAGAAAAATGACGTGTTGGAGAAGCCGGTTTAAATTTCACTTTGATACTTTTGAGCATGGATGGTTTTGGAAAACTAGTTTATATTGAGTTATAAACTGCTTTGGTGAAAATGTTTTATGTAAAATGTTTTTATATAAATATGGATAACTCTTCTATCCTAGTGGCGTGAGTAGGGAAGTCATTGTGGAAAACCTACTGAGTTTTATACTCACCCTTGCATTGGAAATTTAGTGCTTTTGCAGATGCTGTATTCTGAGACACAGGTAAAGGTAAAGAATCTCATTACTAATGGCTCGTGGTGATGTTTGGGAGATGTTGGGGAGCTTGGAGCTTGTGGAACATAGAGTCATAGTGTCTTTTTAGAGTCTCATGTTTTTCTTCCACTATATACCTTGATGTTTGGTTTGGTCTTCTGCTGTTGTGTACTCTGATGTGGTTTAATATAAATGAAGTTTTTGATTTGTCTTTCAATTTTTTCATGCATCATATAGTGAATGGTTAATGGATGAGTTTATTTTCTTAAAGGGTAAATCGTCCCCCAATTGTACTTGAAACCCTTCGACATTTATTTCCAGCCTTTGGCGTCTTGGGGATGTCACTTAAGGCCTAGTAATGACTCGTTTCACTCTCAATCCAATGATATTTGGCGGGTCATTACAAATGGTATCATCTTGTTCGGTCCTTACCAAACAAGTAGTCATTGATGTTCTTGGTCTTGGAGTTGAAATTACTTCTTGTCTATTCCTTGGGTTAAAATCTTAGACAGGATTAGGATTGTCGGAACTTGAATGTTATAGCATAAAAGGACGTAGCTAACCCATTTATGATGAACTTCAAGTTACCAGGGTGTTGGGTAAATAAGTGTTTTGGATACACTTCTAGAATGTTGGAAATCTCATTGTCGTGGGTTTAGCCAATGAGAGGAGCATGAAATGCATTGTAAAGGAATTAATTTACACTAGGATTGCATATATCATTATGAGAAATGAGTAAGAATTTTATGAAAGGTGAATTTTTTTGAAAAATGTGGGAATTTTTTACAACCAAAAGACTTTGAAAACACGATATTTGGTGTATTTTGAAAATAGATTGACTTTCAAAAAGCATGTTGAATGTTTTCAAAAATGGTTGAACATGGAAAAAGGTTGTTTGAGAACAATGTTGTGATAGTTGATGTGATAGAATTTGAAATACTAAGCCAACAGTTCCTAGAGAGTGAGATTAATGGAGTTTGTTGTTGGTTTAGAAAATGGCACCTAGTAGGCGTCGTCGAAACCAATCCAAAGAAGTTGCGGAGAATGTGGTTGCACCGGAACCACATGTGAACCAAGAGCTAGTTCAAAGTATTGTCCAAGTCTTTCAAGATGTGGATATGGGGAACCGGAGGAATGATCCACGACATGTGGATCATACCATCCAGTTCATGAAGCAGAATCCACCGAACTTTAGGGGTGATTCTGAACCCGAGAAGGAAGAGGTGTGGCTAAGTAGGATGAATCGTATATTCGATTTCATTGGCACATGAGTAGAGTTGAAAGTAAAGATGGAGACATATATGCTCAAGGATCTTGCACGTCAGTGGTGGGATTTAGCGGTGCATGCTAAGTTGGATGAAGACCTTATATGGGAGGATTTTGAAGAATTGTTTAACAAACAATTCTATCCTCACACGTTCAAGATCTAGAAAACGACGGAAATCTTAAACTTGAAACATGAGAGCCTCTCTGTCACAGAGTATGCGACTATGTTCATGAATTTAGTCTATTTTTCACCATAGGTTGCAGAAAGTTCTTCTTTGAAGGCACGCATCTTCGAATCGGGACTAAGGCAAGAGATTCGATCAGAGATTGCAGTGCTCTGTATTATGGATTATACAGAGATGGTGAATAGAGTAAAGGTTGTTGAACGTGATATCTCAGGATCGATAGAAGGAGGTATGCTGATAACCATGGGAACGGATGGGAACTCTAATGCTGGAAGAAAGAAGAATATGGAAACCTACTTCCAAGGTGGGAGTACGAATCAGAACCAGACAGTAGGATCAATCAACTTCCTCCATGAACCCAGAGCAAAGCAGGTTGCTTTCAATGTGGTTTGACTGATCATATGAAACGAGAATGTACAGCACCACCGAGAGCATTCCATAATTTCAAGAAGATGGGGCATCTATAGCGCTATTGTAGGAATGCTCTAAGGTCGGGTACGCGTGACACTTCCTAGGCGTCGCAAGCATATTATGCTTTGATAGGGTGAGGATAGAAAAAACAGTCTCACCAGAAGAACAGAGCTAGTTATGGTGATTCCATGAATACCATGACTCCTCAAGTAGGGCAATCTCAACAAGGCAATAAGGAGAAAAGTGCAGCAACAAAGCAATTGTATGGAGCCAAGCAGATGATGGTAGATGACTAGTCTGGACCGTCTACGGTGAGAGGTACGATTCTTTTGAATTCTACCCTCATGCAAGTGTTGTTCGATACTGGCGCATCGCATTCCTTTATTTCTTCTCGTATTGCTGATTTTCTAAACTTAAAACTGGAAATTATGCCTTTTGTCTTGAAACTGCGAACTCCTCTTGGTGAAAGAGAATGTCAAGCCTTCGTGTGTAGAGAATGTGCTATAACTGTTGATGGAGCTGAGCTGAAATGGGACTTCTCTATGTTGGATATCGATGTCTATGATGTAATCCTGGGTATGGATTGGTTGACAAGGTTTAAGGCTCACATCAACTATTATAGGAGAACCGTTAGTTTCACGACTGAGGATGGCATGAAGCATCTCTTCAGAGGAGAGAGAATGGTAAAGAAATGTGCAAAGAGATTGTTGGCACCAATAGTGGGAATGATCTCTTATCAATTGGCAGCGTTGAATTTGGAATCATTGGAAGAGAGGGAGGAAAATAGTTTTCCAACTGTGGTGGATCAATTTCCTGATGTTTTTCTGGAAAAATTCTCAGGGTTACTACCTGTGAGAGAAGTGGAGATTACGATTGATCTCCTTCTGGGGACCAGTCCTCTCTCACTTCCATCTTATAGGATGGCACCAACGGAGTTAAAGGAATTAAAAGTGCAGTTAGAGGAGCTGGAAATCAAGGGATTCATTTTCCCAAGCGTGTCTCCATGGGAAGCACCCGTTTTTTTCGTGAAGAAGGAAGATGGAACTCTTCGGCTATGTGTTGATTATCGTACGCTTAACCAAGTTACAATAAAGAATATATATCTACTTCCATGCATTTATAATCTATTTGATCAATTAAGGGGAGATCAATGGTTCTCCAAGATTGACTTGTGATCATGATATCACCAATTGCGAGTTCGGAAGGAGGATATTCCGAAGATAGATTTCAGAAGCAGATATGGCCACTACAAATATGTAGTCATGCCTTTCGGTCTAACGGATGCACTGGTGGTCTTCATGGATTTGATGAATTAGTTATTTCAGTAATATCTGTATTCTTTTGTTGTGGTGTTTTTGGATGACATATTGGTGTATTCAATAACAAGGGCTGAGCATGAACAACACTTGGCGATAGTGTTAGAAATCTTGAGAGACCATCAGTTGTATTCCAAATTATCAAAGTGAGATTTTTGGATACAAGAAGTAAGTTTCCTTGGCCATGTCATTTCTGATAAAGGCGTTTCAGTTGATCCTAAAAATATAGAAGCTGTTATCTCTTGGAAACCACTAAGGAATGTGTTTGAGATACGAAGTTTTATTGGTCTAACTGGTTATTACCGACGTTTTTTCTGTGACTTATCACGACTATATTCTCCTATGACAACATTGAAAAAGAAGAACAATGCATTTCAATGGACTAAGGAATTCCAGAGATCTTATCAAGAGTTGAAAGTTTTCCTTACATCAACACCTATCTTAATCTTTCCAGAATCAGGGCAAGGATACGTGGTGTATTGTGATGCTTCGGGAATAGGGTTGGGTTGTGTTCTCATGCAAGGAGACCATGTAGTTGATTATGGCTCAAGGAAATTGAGGGTGCATGAGAAAAATTACCCAACACATGATTTGGAGTTGGCTACAGTTGTCCATGCCTTGAAAACATGGAGACATTATCTCTTTGGTGAGAAATTTACTGTGTTTATGGATCACAAAAGCTTGAAACACATTTTCTCATAGCGAGATTTGAATCTGAGGCAGAGGAGATGGATGGAGTATCTTCAAATGTTCAAATTTGACTTAATGTATACACCAGGTAAGGGAAATTCGGTGGCTGACACATTAAGCAGGAAGTCGTATGCTCAGTTGCAAAGGAATCTTCAGAATAATGGCAGCTGATGTCGGTCTTAGCCGACATGCACGTGGAATGTGAAAATTGAGGTGATGTTGCAGTTTTCTTTTTAGCTACGCTTGTTCTTGATTTGGTAAAAGTGGTCAAAGAGGCATAAACATCTAATGCCGAATGTATGGTAATGAGTTCAAAACTCAATGGTGGGGAGACCATTGATGGCTGGAAACTGGAAGAGGGCTGAGTTTTGTGTTTCAGAGATAGGATGGTTGTACCTATAGTTTGTCAGGAACCACTCCTTACCACCATTCAAGATGGACTGTACATCCTGGTACACAGAATATTTATAAGGCGCTGAAGGCACAATTTTGGTGGAGCGACATGAAAAGGAAGGTGACCGAGTTCATCTCGTGATGCTTAACTTGTGAGCAGGTTAAAGCAGAGAATCAAAGACTAGCTGGTATGTTACAGTATTTACCTTTCCCAGTGTGGAAAATGGGAGCAGATAACAATGGATTTTGTTACAGGTCTTCTAAGAATGGTTCGGCAACATGATGCCATTTGGGTGATAGTGGATCACCTTACCAAGTCGGCCCATTTCATCCCTATTCATAAAACCCATATGGTGGAAGATCTTTCAAAAATCTATATCCGAGAAGTGGTAAAGAGGCATGGTGTACCAGTGTCTATCATCTTAGTCAGAGATTCGAAGTTCACATCTTGTTTTTGGAAATTATTACAGCAAGCCCTGGGGACTCAGTTGACGATGATTACAACCTGTCATCCTCAGACAAATGGGCAATCTGAGCAGATGATAAAAACGTTGGAAGACATGTTGCGAGATTGTGTAATGGACTTTTTTGGCTCATGGGAGGGTCATATACCCTTAGTGTAGTTATCATACAATAACAACTATCAAGCCTCGATACATATGGCTATGTTTGAAGCATTTTATGGGCGTCCTTGTCATTCTCTACTATGGTGGGTGGAAACTGGTGAAACTTAACTAGTTGGGCCGGGCCTTGTCCAAGAAACAACAGAGAAGATTCAGATGATTAGAAAGAGGATGGAGACAGCTCAAAGTTGTCAGAAATCTTATGCAGATCACCGTCGCAGACCGTTGGCATTCGTTGTGGGTGATCATGTCTTCTTGAGGATCTCTCCAAGACCTAGACATCATCATTTTGGGAAGCAGGGAAAATTATCTCCTCGATATATAGGCCCTTTTGAGATACTGGAATGGATTGGAGAGGTGGAATATCAGTTTGAATTACCACCACGGTTCAGTTCAGTGCACAATGTGTTCCATGTATCTCAGTTGAAGAAGTATCAACCCGATCCTAACCATGTGATCAGATGGGATCACATTGAACTAGATCCATAAGCTTCATTGGTACATATCCCAGTGCAGATTGTGGATAGTTAGGATAAAGTCTTGCGTGGAAAAGGCATCCGTCTAGTGCGGGTTTTGTGGCAACATGGTCAGATTCAGGAAGAGACTTGGGAGCGTGAGAAAGAAATGAAAGAGCAGTGTCCAGAACACCTTCAGGAAAGCGATGGTTTTCTACTTTTTGGGGACGGAAAGACCAATGGTGGGGAGAATGTAGTTCCCCCGGTTTCTGGTATGTAACCCTTACTTGATGCTTTTCACAGTTTTAAAGTTAAGGGTGTTGAATGGGAGATTCAGGAGAACTTGGAATGATGTTTTGAGGCCAAGAGGAAGTCACACGGGAGGCACACAGTTTGTCTAAACCGTGCGGCCAAACCGTGCGTGGCTGACTGAGGAGGTAGTGGCTTCCACACAGTCGGTGCATAGTTTGTCTAACCATGTGGCCAAACTATGCGGGAAGGATGGCCGAAGCAGTAGCTAACGCACGGTTAGCGCACGGTTTGTCAAACTGTGTGGACTAACCGTGCAGTCACTAAAAATTAGATCCTTAAATTGTGGATCTAACTCATTTGGCCTCTAATTTCCTCATTAAATCTTTTATGCGGCCCTAACTCGGGATTTTGGTTCTCCTAAGGTCAAAGAGGGTTCTCCCATCATTCCGGAGGCGATCCAAAGGCTTATCTTGGTGAATCGAAGCTGGATTCTTGAGGTATGTGATCTTTCTCCTTCGTTATTGAATGGTTTCTTTGATCTACTTAGATATACTTCTTGTCTTCTCTCAGTTTCTTATATCTACACCTGTTATGGGTAGATCTAAGTGTCTGGATGCCAAATATGATGAGATTTGGTCTTGGTTGTGTTAGGAGAAGAGATCTAAGGAGGATTCTTGGATATTTGACCAGGCGTTCTTGAGTGTTCTTCATCCGTTGCTTGGTTTTGCCTTTTTGTTGAGGTAGGTGGCTTCACTCTCGACTCCTATTGTTAGAATTGGTTGTTTTAGTTTCAAATTGGTTATTTGAATGGAATTGATCGTGAAAATCATGGAATAAATCTTATTTAGTGATGATTTATTTTTTTGATGAAATTGTGAAAGCTTAGTGAATTGTGTGCAAAGTGACAAGGCTATTTGAATTTAAAATGTTGATTTTAAATTATGAAATTGATGAAATTGTAATGGTTTGATGAGAAATGGGTTTTCAATAAAAAGTGTGTTTTATTGAAATGGTTTTGATGGATTTGGTTTTCAATAAAAAGGCAGCTTTATTGAAATGGTTTGAATTGTTTGAACACACTTGGTTTGGATGGAAAATGGTTTTCAATAAAAGGTGTTTTATTGAAAGGATGGTTTGTCATGGTTTTTGGGAATCTGTGGTGTGTGTTCATATTGCATGTATGGGGCTTCGTTGAAATATGACCTTGTTCTCGGTGCCAAACGTTTAATGGAACGTGGTAACTATATGGATGAGGCTTGGTTGAAATATGACCTTGTGCTCGGTGCTAAAGGTGTAATGGCACATGGGAAGTAATTACCTTGTGACGACTTGGTAGATCGATGAGAAACCGCTCATGAGTATGGAATTTTCATAACGATGCATGCATGATTGATTTCACAGGTTTGTGAAATGGTTGGGAATGCCAAAACGGGATGTTTGTGAAATGGTTTGAAAACTTGTTTGGTTATTTTTCTGGAAAAATAACGTGTTGGAAAATCAGGTTTAAATTGAAAATTGATACTTTTGAGCATGGATGGTTTTGTAAAATTAGTTTATATTGAGTTATAAACTGCTTTGGTGAAAATGGTTTATGTAAACCGTGTTTATATAAATATGGATAACTCTTCTATCCTAGTGGTGTGTGTAGGGATGCCATTGGGGAAAACCTACTGAGTTTTATACTCACCCCTGCTTTGTCACTTTGGTGCTTTTTCAGATGTTGTATTCTGAGACACAGGTAAAGGTAAAACATATCTTTACTAATGGCTCATGGTGATGTTTGAGAGATGCTGTGGATCTTGGAGCTTGTGGACCAAAGAGTCGTGGTGTCTTTTGAGAGTCTCATGTTGTTCTTCCACTGTATACCTTGATGTTTGGTTTTGTCTTCCGCTGTTGTGTACTCTGATGTGGTTTAATATAAATGAAGTTGTTGATTGGTCTTTCAATTGTTTCATGCATCATATAGTGAATGGTTAATGGATGAGTTTATTTTATTAAAGGTTAAATTGTCCCCCAATTGTACTTGAAACCCTTCGACATTTATTTCCAGCCTTTGGCGTCTTGGGGATGTCTCTTAAGGCCTAGTAATGACTCGTTGTACTCTCAAGACAATGATATTTGGTGGGTTATTACAACTATGAATGTTATTCCATTTATAATAGTGATTTGAAAATTATTCCTCAAGTTAACTATATGATTTATCTATTATTTCTATGGGTTTTTATGGAAATTTTATAATCTTAAAAAGGTAAATAATGAGCATATTTTTAAAGGAAAGTATATTATAATTATTAAGGGTAAAAAGTATAACTTTTTTAAAAAAAATCACGATTGAAGAAAAAAATTAAGAGTTTTTTTATTTCTTTTAATATTTCTTATTATTTTTTTATGAAAATATTTGTTTAGATTATTTTATTTAATGTTTAAGAAAATATTTATTTTTTTCTCAAAGTTTGTTTTGAAAAAAAATGAATTTTTATGATTATATATGGATTAAAAGGTTTATTTCTTTTTTATGTCCCTAACTAAGATTTTTCTACCCATCCCAAATTTTAATTTTTTCCATGCAGATTAAACATGGAAAATAGTATAGAATAAGTCATGTTTAAAGTCATAAATATTTGTCATTAAAAAAAATATATTTCTTTTTAAAAGATTTATATTTTGAAAAAAATGGATACTGATCCGAAGTTTCTACTTTGTAAAATGTGATTTTTATGTATGAGTTATGACCTAATTTTCTAAAACTATAAACCAAAAAGATCCTTGGGAAAGTAATAAATTGAATTATAGTCTAAAGTCACTAGAATATTTAATGTTTAAGGACGTGTCCTTATAGTTGGTATCATAGTAATGATTTAGATAACTTTATAGATTAGGATGGTTTTATAAGAGGTTATGATTAGAGATAAGAATACCATAATAATTTTATAAATTTAAGGCAGATCATAATTTCAAAGTCTTAGACACCCTCTTTTAAGGTTTTAAGTGATGGTATTTTGAGTTGATTAATGATATTTTGGGTGATGTTTTATTGGGTCGAGGAATATGTATCCCTTAGGTTTAACATGAAGTATTATTTCATAATAATGATATTAAACTTTTGGGATGTAATAATAATGGTTTGAGATAACCTTTTAGGTTAAAAAATTATTTAATTTTGAAGTTATTAAGGTTATTTTTGAGGATTTTATGGTTAAATTATTATAAAATTTCTATGGGTATTTTATTTATAAGGACCATTTTCATTTTAATATGTAATAATTCATTTTATGTTTAAATGATGTCCTTTTATACATATTAAAGATAATTAATAATGATATAATAAAAATAATCCCATACAATCTTCATGCTCCTTCTAGATGATTTAATAATCACTATATGGAAAAATCTTGTTCAAATGATTTTGAAAGCTTTTTGAACATCCAAATCACCTCCAAGAAACTATTTTATCTATCCAACACATTTTTTATTTCTATAAAATTTCTATGGATCATGTTATTTATTTTATTTTATTTCAAAATATCTACTCATTTATCTCATTCAGTAAGGGAAATACCCTTGAGGATTTTACTATTTATTTTTTGGTGATATAGACTTCATGATAGAAGATAAAGGGGAAATAAACAGTATAATAGAATACCCTAATGTTTATATGTAAGGTATTAATTATTTTCTTATGTTATAATTATGAAACTTTATTGATATTATATTGATGAATCATGAAGAAATGTTTCATATCATTGATTTTTAGGAATAAAGTATTAAGGAATAAGAAAACAAAGCATGGTAAGTTGAATAAAGGAAGTGTTTATCAATGATATTATGATATATTCTAAATATTATAAATCATAAAACACCTATGAATTATTCTATAGTAGTTTTTTATTTTAAAAATTTGGAAATATATATTTTGTAGAATTGATACCTTTTAAAAATAGTGTAGTAAGAAGGTAATAATTTTTAGAGACACTCAATTAAGGTTATATGATAAAGGGATAAATAAACATATGGTCTAATATGTGATTTATGATAAGAAAATGATAGAAATTTAATATTATTTTATTTTGTGGAAACAATGATCTATATAGAAAACCTTAGAGGGAAAAAATTGATTTAATGATTAATGAAATCCTTGAGAATGTCCATAATATTTTTGGGAACATTATAGGAATTACATTAATATATTTTTAGTAAAAAGGAAAAACCTTAACATCTAGAAAGGCTATGAGTCTTGAACCCACAAATAAAGGGTGAAAAGTGTGCAAATCCTACCATTGGCCCACATGATATCCTAGTTAGTATTAAATTACATAAAAAACTTGAAAAATAAATATAAAAATGATGATGGTAATATATGTTTTATTATATAGATAACCATGTGATTGAAAAGTGATTTAATGATTTATATTATTTTAGAATAAGTTCACTATTTTGGATCCCTTATATGATTAAGGTAAACAAAAATATTTTTTGGATAAGATGGTATTTTATTTGTGTAATGATGGTTAAATTATCTTTTTGAATCATTATGATTTTAATGTGTATTTATGGTGATTCAGGTTATTTATGGAAATAATTAACATATCTTAGAGATTATATAACCATGTCATATATATTTCTAGTATTAGACTTTAAGATTGATTGATGTTATTTAAAGATATATATTAAATTTATCTTTGAATGTTATGTGATAAAACCATTATTTGGTTTTAGATATTAGTCTGGAATAATTGGAATAATTTTAAGGGTAGTAATTTATAGAATGATTTAAATTGAACCTTTTGTTACATTGTTGAATTTTGGAGATAAATATATAATTTTATAATATGAATGTTTATTAATTTTGGGGATTATCTTACCTATTTCTAACAATTATGGTTTTGGTTAATTTATAAATAAATAAATAAATATCTTGTTATACTTTTATGGAATTATAGTATCCATTATAGGTTGATTTTAGTGCTTATGGAATAAAAAATTTATCTTAAATACTCATTTTTTGAATAAAAGGATGTGATTTTGGTGTAAATTGATTAAACAATGAAATTATACTTGTATATCAATTATATTTTCATTATGTTCTTAGTCTAAATGGTAATTAATTAATTAAATCTTGGAAAAGGATCATTAAATTAAAATTTTATCCTATTACCACAATTTCTGATGAATCAATGGACCTTTTGACACCTCTCTAGTTTATGGTTTTATAGTTGTTAACTTTTTCATGATCATTCACTTTCTTATGATCAATGATCTATTTTACTCTCCATCATAACTTGGATATTGAATTTTTCCTCCATGTATATATTTTCTATTCCCACTAATTTCTCCTATTTAGAAACATAATATGTGTTATTCCATATGACATTTTTAATTCCCTTTATCTGTTTTCAAGAGGAAGTTTTATTAAATTTTTAACGATGTAGGATTTGAGTAAAGGTATTTTAAAATGTTAGGCCTTTTATTATCGAGATCAAGTTCAAATTAAAAACCCGCAATTTATTAAAAGGGGTATAATGTAACATACCAATATTTTAAAAGATAAACTATGTTCTATATCCTATAAGATATAAAACACCAAGCTTAAATAAACTACAAAATATTATTATTTAAATATGACCATTCTAAACATTTTGTTGAATTGGTGGATGTGAGTATGATTAACCACAATAATATATATATATATATAAGTCCCAATAAATATAAATGTATTGATTAATCCTTAATAAACAATCACTCAATTTTTTTGTAAAGTTATTTTATACTTCAAAAATATGTTTTCATTAAAAATTATTTTTATTGAATTTTTATGAGAGAATATTATAATTAATTTCTAGAACCTTTAGAAATTGAATTTTATAAAAAATATATAATTTTTGAAATCAAAATGTTAAAATTATATTTGGATTATTTTTTTGAGAATTTTATGGAAAATTTGATTTTTCATAGAATTGTAAAAAAACTGATTTTTATTAAAAAGTGTATTTTATATTAAAGTATTTACAAATAAAAATAATGTTATATATATTTTTAAAAAAATTAATTATTTAATTTTTTTAAAAAATAATTCAATTATAGTATTTTTAGTAAATTTTATAATTGAATTTGGTATAAAAACATTTTTATACTTAAAAAACAATTTTTCTTTGAAAAAATTGTTTTTTCATCGTGTTTTTTGGGTTTAATTTTAAATTAAATTATTAAAATTTTATAAATTGAATCTTGAAAAATGGATTATATATTTAGAATCATTAGTTATAGATTTTATAAATAGGTCTCATTTATTTTTTTTCATAATGAATAATAACTTTAGAATTTTTTGTTTCTATGGTAAATGTAAAATGGGTTAATTAAGGTTAAAAATAATATGATAAGGACTAAAATATAACCTTAACAGTTGAATTAATTTTATTGGATTATTATGTATCATCCATAGTCATCAAAAATTTGAATATATGATGTAATTACCTAACCTTAAACATTAAATATTCTTGTGAATTTAAACTAGAATCCACTCTCTTACATTCCCAAAGATCTTTTTGGTTTAGAGTTTTAGAGAGTTAATTAATAACTCTTATAGATTAAAACAAAATATTAAAAAGTGTAAAATTATATTTATTATCCATTTTTCCCATCATATAAAACTTTTAAAATGATTTTTTTTCTTTTCATGAAAAATATTCATGACTTTAAACTTGAATTCTTCTTTTCCCTTACCCATCCTTACAAACCTTGTGATTTTTTTAAAACATGGGATGAGAAAAAAATTCTCAGTAAGGGATATAAAAAGAAATAAATAAAATATTAGTTTATGAATTCATATAAAATTTTTCTTTTTTCAAAATAAACATTTGATTTAAAATAAACATTTTTTACCCAATAAATAAACCACCCAAAGCTTTTCATAAAACATTTTATAAGAAATATTAAAGTAAAAAATAAAACTCATAACAATTTCTTTTAAATCATAAAAAAATCATGATAAATTTTTCAAAAAGTTATAATTTTCAACCATATGAAGTAGTATAAAGTTTTTTTAGTTTGTGAAAACATTATATTTCTATAAAACCCATAACAGGCATAGATAAATTATATATGTAACTTGAGGCATCATTTTCATATCACTCTTAATTATGGATTAACCCTCATGATTACACACTAAATAATGATTATACTTAGAGTAAACATTGTAGTTACACTTGAAATAAAAATAAAAATTATACTTGGAATAACCATAACAATATATTTCCATAATATCTTAGGAAAAACCGAACCAGTTAACTCCATCCCTTTCTCCCATAAATTAGAGATCTATATCAAGATCACTCAACATTGATTTATCCTAGAACCATCCATCCTTGGTTAATAACATAACCACCTGTCCTTGTTTTATGACAGAACCACCCACACATAGTTTATAACAGAACCACCCATCATCATAAACAATTCCCAAGAACCATAACATAATCATAACTTATAAAATATTGCATTATAAAAAACATTATTTTCACCCATAATAAATCATTTTAGGATATTGAAATGTTTATTTTCTTTAAATCCCAACTTTTAAAACTAAAATAACCATAATAAATGGAAATGGGGTTTTTATTAGAAGAAAACATGAAAGACTATAAAGGAATCGAAACATCAAAAAATGATTATGGTGACAGGAAAAATCACTATTTATATATAATCTAAAATAAAACATTTTTTTTCTTTTTTAAAGAAAGATAAAATAATACATAAAAGGATTATTTATTGAATTTTTTTGAATAGAAGTCAAAAGATATATAAAACATCCTTTATAATTATTTTATGTCCATATAAATTCATCTATAAAATAATTTTTAAAAATACGGACATGGAAGAAACATTGAGTTTTTTGAGAAAATTTTATAGAGGATTTTTGAAATAAATCCCCTTACCTTGATTTTGACTCATCATGTATGTTATTTATCTTCGCGAATAAAAACATTCTGTTAATTATTTACCTACTTGATAATATTTTTTAAGTTTATTGTTCCTTTTATATCACTTGTTACTATGTTATAACAATTAATCAAAGAAGTAATTATTCCATAATATACAAAATAATAATCATGAATTAATTACCATTTTTATATCAATTATATATTTAAAACTAATCATTAAATATGTTTATGAAAAATGAACTTGGTTAAAATCATGAAGGCGGTGGGCTCTATGTACGTATGAGTAGAATTTCTGTTTTTCAACGATTATTATGGAAAGAAGGAGAGTATTATTTTATATTTAAATAATGATAAAAATATCCTAAATATAATATTAATTCATTAAATATAATTAAATATATCATCCACGTGATGTGGTGATTAAAAATGAATCACATCGCTTTGTGGTGGTGGTAGTCCACACATACCCACAAATGACATTACCTTTTTTTAGTGAAGGGAAAGGTAAAAAAGTGAATGATATATTATATTTTAAGAATGATAAATATTTAATTAATATAATATATAAATATTAATTCCATCATTATAATATAGTCGTGAGAGATGGTTATGGAAAATGAATTACATCATTTCTTGAGGCAGTAGTCTGCTGTACACACTCGTTTCCCATTTGATGGAAGATGAGATGAATATAGGTTATTAAATTAACATAATAAAATATATGTATATTTATTATACCATTATTATTATTTTATAATGGTTTAATAATACTTTAAGGATGTTTAAGAATAAATACAACTAAAATGCACAGTTAAAACAATACCTATTCTTTTCATAATATCCTTTTTCTTAACACCTTAAGACATATAATATTGGAATTATTCCAAAAATAAGGCCTCTAGAAAATGTCTAGGGATGTTGTTAAGGTATTTAGGTAGATATTTTCAAATAAAAGGGTTTCTAAGTGTGGATAAATGAGAATAAGTGGTTCCTTTTTATAAGAAATGGGAGGAGAAATGTTAGAATATCTTAAAATATTAATTTAATATAAATGAATTCTGATGTCCAAATGGATCCAAATTGATATTATTAGAATATAATAATATTATTAGTCAAAATAATATCATCCAACAAAATTTTGGAATGTTTGGATTACATTTTTACCCTTATCTTTTAGTTTAAACCCTCGTTAACCCTCTTCATATTTACCGCAACAACAAATATTTTTACTCTTTAAGGGCCATGATAGTTATTATAAATGTAAAAAAACCATATATGGAACATGGTTGATATTTTAAATTATATTATAATCACTTGGATGAATATAATATTTTTATTAATTTTATATCATTTAATAAAATATTATTTTCATAAAATATCAGTAATGTCAATTTTAGAACTATTCGTTTACATTGACATTTAAAAAATCAAGAAAATAAATTAAATTTGAATAAAATATTTTAATGAATCTGTAAAATTTTATTTTTATCTATAAAATTCATGTATCATAGTAATAATTTTAAATTTTACTATTAATAATTTTAATATATTTTATTTTATTTTCTCATTAATTGAATAATTACCGTATCAACATTATGTAAGAATTTAAGGTAATTATTTATTGTATAAAAATTAGAAGTAATTTAACAGGATGAATATAAATAATTTTTTTTTGAAAATTATATTTATAATTGAAAATATCATCTTTTTATCCCAATGTTAAAAAAATTATAGTTATTAAAAACAAGAGTGTGGCATTTTTTACTTTTCTTTATATAAAATATTATAATTGTTATAATCATATAAAAATGAAAAAGGTCATATAACAGAATATTGGATAATTATAGATGAAATTTAATTATAAAATAAAATTAATTCAAGTTTTATGGTCATTTTATAGTCTGTATCATATTATTTTTAACCCTTAATTACCCAATTTACCCTTACCGTGGTTACAAAAAATATTAACATTACCATTAATAATTTATAAAAATAAAAAGGATATATTAAACTAATTTGGACCCATTGATTCTTAATATTTAATCCACTATTTTTAAATTAAAACACATAATTAGAAGAATTTAATTCGAAATCAAACTAGAGAAATATTTCAAAAAATGAGTTTTTAGAAACATGACCTTTTTAATTATAAAATGTTTATATACTAAATTAAAGTGTAAAATTCATTCAAAAAATCACAATTAAAATATTTTAATTTAAAATTAACTAATTTAAATTTAAAATTAATTCAAAATGTAATTTTAATTTGTAAATATTTTAAAAGAAAATACAGTTTTCAATAAAAATTAGTATTTTCACTATTCATTGAAAAATCAAACTTTTTAGAGAAATTTAAAATTTTCACCATAGGATCATTTTTATATGATAATTTCAAAAATTATATTTATTTTATAAAATAAAATTTATAAATATTTCATAATTTCATTTTATATTTACTCACAAAAATCAATAAAAAACATTTTTGAAGAAAACATATCATTGAAGAAAAAATGGCTTTACTAAAAATTGAGTGCTTATTTCATAATCATTAATCAATAAATTTGTATTGATTAGAACCTTTATATATATATACACATTTCAAAAATTAGTTAATACTATTCATACCCACCAATTTAATGGCTAGGTTATAACAATCATATAATAATATTTTGTGGTTTAATTACACTCGATGTTGTATATTTTGTATGCTATCAAACATTGTCCTTATTTTAAAATATTATTATAGTTTTTTCTCCCATATTTAATATATTAACTTTTCAAATTTTTTAAATCAATATGAGTAATAAGAGGTTTAAAATTTATGTTTTCTTTATTGAAATTCCATGTCATGATCTCGTCCCTCAAAAGATACTACAATGTGGGGAGGAGTAAATGACCCCCGAGTCCTACCTTCAGTAGGCCCCAGGTTGACAAATAGAATTGAGGGTATACAAATCTCAAATAACAAGAGGTATTACCCTCTACAATAATATAATATCAGGAGTTAGATGAATCATGTACAAAAAACTCCATGACATCATATAAAAAGAAACAAAAAACCATCCCAAAATGCATTAATAAATTAAACTGATATAAATAAAGGTCTCTAAAGTAAATACCCAAAAGAAAAGATACATCAGTGAAAAAGAATCTATCCAAGGTTTGGGCTAGTAATTTCTATCATGGTCAGCATAATACTCATAGAAATTTGAAAATATTTTTATATATGTAGGGTTAGAATTCAAGTATACTTAATAGGGAAACCAATGTATGTAGTGCACATGTGAAAGAATCATACTAATGTACCCATGAGAAAATGATAGAACCAAAAAAACCTAAATAGTTCAACTATCCATCCCAAACTCACAAAAGCATGATCACCAAATATTACAGGCTAAGTAATATAATATAATATGAGTCACAATGATAAAGGGTACCCCACACCTCTTTCCCACTAGTATGCCACTCTCACATCCCAATGTTGTACATCTTGGAACTTCAATCTCTTTTGTATACCATACCACCCCACAAGAACGATCACAATACACCTCACCTAAAGAAAACTAGGCTCTCCGCCCCTCAAGCATGACCACATAAAATCTCTCTTGAAAACACCTAGAAAATCACATCTTAACTATAACCAGAGTATTAGGGTATGATGAAAATGAAGTACATCAACCTCGTTCCCTCCTCATACCATGAATAACCCATAGCACAAGCCACCTCATCCCATCTTATCCCACATGAAGATATATGGCCTATGTAATATCTTTCTTGAAGAGACTTGGGATCACCTCCCCACATACATGACCACATCACATCTTACCCAAAGACACCTGGGATATGAAAACCACTATATAGTACACCATTAGACCTCCGACTATCACAACCTATGTAATACCCACCTCACCTAGAAGAGAAAGTGAGAAATTGTGGGTACCCATCCATCCATCCTCCTCATCGGATATCAGAAAAAACACCCCTATGTAAGAACATGGGTGTCGACACATAGTTCTCATTGCAGGTGTGGTGTATATAGAAATAAAAACAATATACAAGTATATACTTATAGCCACAAATAATCCCTACTGATGGGTTCAAAACCAAATACTAACCAACTCAAAACATCCCCAATTTCCCTAATATATCTAAATGTATAACACCAAAAAAACCACATGCCATATAACACCACCAACCAATTCCATTATCCAACCCATTCATTTCATTATTAAGCATAATACACATTTAACCACACATACCATCGATTATTTTTTGATTAATCATTTCTATCCCATTAACCAAACAAAACCCCATCCATTTCAATCATTATTAAATAATTATTCCATCACAACCTGGACATCTAGCATAAAGTAACCACACATCAAAAGAATCTCATCATCTCTACCAAATCATTTCCCCATCACCCCAAAAAAAGTTCAAAATACCACAACCTCATTTCCCCAAAAGCGTGGCCAAACAATCACCACTTCACTTCCCCAAAAGCATGACCAAACAACCACCACCTCACCAGACCAAAATCACAAAAAAAACCACCGCCTTGTAGACCCAAAATCATGATACACAATAAAGAAAAATGAGGGATTTCCTACCTCAAATATCTTTGCAGACTCACTGCACACCACAAAGTGAAGAAGAAATGCCAACAAACCATAACCACACATGGTAAATTGTGGATCAACCTATAACACACTGAAGATACATGAAACATTCACTACAAATTATACCCCAAACCAAAAAAAACATCACCATAATGAATCCCCAAGATGATAATGAAATAAAAAACAAGGGAATAAAAGGGATAACTCACTATGGATCACTGAAGAATGACCACCTAAACCAATGGATGGATGAGGGAGAAGAGGATTGAAGGTCTCCTCAGGGCACCCAGGGTTCATCCGGAATGAGATGGATAAAATCCATGTCCAGATGAAAAATATTATGTAGAGAGAGAACTTTGAAACATGGATACCTTTGGTTTAATGACACGTAATACATTTACATAGTTTGTAAACCATGAGTTTTCTAAAATTTTAACTTTCACTGAAAATTCTGCCACGTCAACCTTTAATTATTACGCATCATGAATTAAATTTATATGATGTGTATTTATTTCATGGATCAACCTTATCTAATTTATAATCTATGAATTCACCGATTTTATAAGCTATGCACCACCTTTACATGTTGTGTAAACATTACATGATGTGAATTGCCTGCTACAACACCCTTGTAGCTCCAGCCTCAATGAAAAACTCTTAGAACCTCCCTCTAACAACTCTAACCACCCAAAAAAAGAAAAATAATTGGTTGGGAAGGAATGGATCATTTTATTAGATACCTCTCAAATGATTCTCTCCCTTGAAAATCCAAAACCAATCCCAAAAGGAAAAGGGTTCTAAGAAACCACCCCGCGAGATACCTCTCAAGGATCTCACCATACCTCAAATTACATCACCATATAAACATTCCAAACCAAATGGAGAAAAAACATCTCACACAAACTCATCACCACAAAACCACAAACTGCCTCCTATTACACAACTACATTTCCACACAACCATATCAACATCCATGTAGCCCAAACCAACAACTGTCGTAACCAACTAACTACACCACCCTGAACACATGAATTAGGGAATTCCATCCTCCATGGAAAGATACTATTTGTTCTGGGTAGCACTGACTCTCCCACAAGGGTTTAATTTCATATTAGTTAATGTGTCTCGATTAAGAATCGGGTCCTCCCCTTTTTATATGTCATAACTTTATCATACATCATACAACATGGAAAACTTCACATCTCATATCATTGAAATATTCAAACATCACATCAAAAAGAAAAATAGAGAAAAGAAAAAATCAAACTAAATTTGGGTACTGGGAAAGCATCTACATATCTCACTCCTAACTAATATCCTAATGGACCCCATGAATCCACAAAAAATGAACCAAGTGCATGGTTCGTCCACACTAAACCTTCCCTTGGAGATCCTGAATCTCTAATGGCCACTCCAAAAACATCTTTTAATCCTTGATATATAAATATCCCCAATAAATGAAATGGGATTCATTGTGAAAATAATAAATAATATGAGAGACATGAAATATTTTAGGGATCCTCTCCATCCATAGTGGAAACTCTAACTGATACACCACCTCACCAACTCACCCGACACCTCAAAGGGCCCAACTAACCTAAGAGAAATCTTACTCACTCTTCCAAAACTATTTTTCCCATATAGAGGGAAAAATATTTAAGAATATTTAGTCTCAAACATAAAACTCCATGAAACCACACCACCTCATCCACATACCTCTTAGACAAATCATCCATTGTGACTGACTCCTTGATTACTAAGAAGTGGGCTGATTTCGTCAACCGGTCAATGATCACCTAGATAGAATCATAACTTACATGAGCTTGGGGTAACTATATGATAAAATCTATCAATATTTCATCCTATTTCCACTTGGAAACATCCAAAGGATATAAAAAATTTCCAGGAACATGATGCTTAGTATTTACTTGCTGGCAAGCCAAACATTTCACCACAAACTCCCCCACGTCCCATTTCATCTTGGGAGACCAAAACTATATCCTCAAGCCATGATACATCTTGGAAACTTTTGGGTGTACCAAAAAAGGTGATATATAAAACCCATGAAGGTTTATCTCATGAATCACTACCGGAACAAAAAACCTCCCATGAAACAACATCTGATTCTGACCATCCCTCCATAGCATCACCATAGCCAACATGAACACAAATAACCTCTACCTCTGATTCACCTCACTAAGACTTATCAACCTTCTACATCAAATAAGACTACAACATAATCTAAAATAAATATCCTCTACCATCATACACCCTTGTATCTAAGTGAAAGGCTACCAACTCCTTCATTGCTCTCCATACATCCCTAGACTCCCAAACAACATCCTTCTATGCATCCATGGTCAAGATTCATCCACACTATTAAATTTTAATGAAGTGTAGGAGATATAAAAAACATAATTTTAAAGAAAATTTATCCACCTACACTACATAAATTTTATATCTTACTGAGAAAAGATATACCTCAATCTCTTGTGACATGTGAAGACCACAAAGTGCTTCCCAATGAGGTAATTTCTATACAACTTCAACATAAACCTAACTTATTCAAACTCTAGATCATGGTTGGAATAGTTATTCTTGTGGGGATGAAAATTCGTAGACCTATAAGAGATAACTACTCTCTACAGAACCAACACGCATCCTGTAACTAGATGGGAAGCCTCACAAACCTCCTCAAACATCACACCCTCCTTAGAAAACTGAAACACTAGAGCACTGACCAACATCCCCTTCAAGTAAAGAAAAAACTAGCTGAAACTGATCATACTATATTTTTTTTGGTCTTTCCTGGTTATCACTATTAATAGGGCTGAAAATCTAGAGAAATTTGGTACAAACCTCTAATTATAGCTTTTATGACCAAGAAAACTATGAACCTCTACCATGTTATTTAGTGCTTCCCAAGAAAAAACTACCTCAAATTTTAATGGGTACACTACCACACCCTTATAAGACACCACATTCCCACATAAACACACATCTTGTATCTATAACTCACACATGGATAACGCTTCATAAAGATGGCAGTGTCTAAGGACCTGTAAAACAGCTCTAGGATGCTCGAAATTCCCCTTCTATGACTTCAAGTAGATTAAGATATAATCGATGAATACAATGAATAAATAGTCTAGGAATTCATGAAACACAGATTTCATGAGTCCCATGAACACAATTGGTATGTCTGTGACACCGAATGACATGAATCCATACTTGAAGTTCCCATATTTGTATCTGAAGGAAATCTTCGGGATATCTCCCTACTTCAACCTCAACTAGTGATATCCAGAACACATATCAATCTTAGAAAACCAAATAAATCCTATTAATTGGTGAAATATATAATCCATACTCATAAGAGAGTAATAGTTCTTGACTATAACCTAATTTAACATCTAAAAATATATACAAAACCTCATAATACCATCCTACTTCTTGGTAAATAACACCGGAGCACCTCACAGCGAGACATTGTCCCAGATAAAACCCTTCTATATCATATCATCAATCTGAATATTATACTTCTACAACTTATAAGGCTCCATATGATAAGGATATGATGAAATAGAATAATAACCTTACTATAAGTCTATCCTAAACTCAACATCACATTGAGTTAATTAATATTCAAAACCATGAAAACAAGTTTATCATAAAGTACAAAGAAGTTGGTTCTAGGGAACTAACTCCAACAATAAAAAAGTTTATTTAAGTAGATAATATGATATTTATGATATAATGACCATTATATAAATATAAAATAACACTTAACTGCTTTCCATCATGATCATTGAAAATGGAGATGTTACACATGTGTACGTATGACCTACTATCTCCATGATTGCAATGTAGTTAATTTTTTATGAAAAACCTTCAAAGTTGGGTTTGGATGTATAATTGATGTATAAAAATGATAATTATTTCATTATAATTGTTCTAAATATGATTAAAAAGTACCACTTTGACCATATTTAACCTATCCAATTCATTTTGGACATATAAACCAAATATCATCAAAACATCCGATGTGAAGTTAATAGATTAAGTAATTGATTATAACATTGTAAAAAAAAATAATAAACTTGAAAAAGGTTATTAAGAAAGTAAATAATTAACATAAGTTTATTATTCAGGAAGATAAAAAACATACATGATGAGTTTGACTCTAGGTAAGTGACACATTACTTTAAAAATATCGTTTTAAATGTTTTAAATAATTATTTTCTAAATATTTCTCTTCCATATCTATATTCTTAAAAATCATTTTTATATGCATTTATATGGAAAAAATGAATTATAAAGGAGAATTTATGACTCTTTCTTATAAATGATTTCATAAAGAATCTTTTTATGGAACATTTTTAATTTATTTACAAAATAAAAAAGAATTGTTCTATTTTAACGTGTATGACATGAACAACTTTTCTAGCCGCTATAACCGTTATTTTATTTTTTGTGACCTTTATAAGCTTCCATATTTTTTTCAAAGAAAAAACATCCTTACCTTATTCTTGGAATTTTAGTTTTCAAAATTTAGTTTTAAAGGAAAGTGATATATCAATATCATAAAATTATTTCTTATGATTGTAAAGAATATTTTAGGCAATATTTCAAGTGTTATGATTATATTATGGTTCTGGGGAATTGTTTATGATAACATGTGGTTCTGTTATAAACAAAATATGGGTGGTAACATGATATACCTTCAATTTATTGGGTAATATTTATATTATAAGTTGAACATAAATGGTATTCTATTTGTAACCATAAAGGTTATTCCATTAGTAACCATGATGTTTATTCCATTCATCACTTTAAAGGTTATTCCATTTGTAACTGTGAAGGTTATTCTATTTGTAAGAGTAATATTAAAATGATGCTTCAAGTTACCTATATGATTTATATGTGATTTTTATGGGGGTTTTATGGGAATATTATTATTTTAAAAATGTAATCAATAAGAATATTTTTAAATTAAAGTATATGATACTTTTTAAGGGTGAAAAGTATAATTTTTTGAAAAAGTTATCATGAATGTTTTATTATTTAAAATAATCCTTTATGAGTTTTATTTTTCCTTGAAGATTTATTATAGAATGTTTTATGAAAATATTTACTCATAAAAGTTGATTAATTTGTCAATAAAATGTTTATTTTTAGTTCAAAGTTTATTTTTAAAAGGGAAATTTTTAAAAGTATTCATTGAATAACATGTTTCATTCTTTTTATGTCCTTTACATAGTTTTTTATGTTTTTACAGGGTTTTAAAATGTTTTTCATAGGGTTTTAGGATTGGTAAGAACAAAGAAGAATTAAAATTGAAAGTCATGAAGATTTTTATGAAAATAAAATGTGTCTATTTTTAAAAAAATTATATTGTGGGAAAAATGGATACATATTTTAAGTGTCCACTTTATAAAATATTGTTTTGTTACGTATGAGTTATGACCTAATTCTATAAAACTTTGAATCATAGAGATCCTTATGTATGAATGAATGTGAATTATAGTCTAAATTTACTATAATATGAAATGTTTTAGGCTGGTTTATTATAATAAATATCATATATATTCATTAAATCTATCCTTATTACCATCCATGTAAAAATGAAAATGAGGTGGAAGCCCACACATACATATAAGAGATACTTTCATTTTCCATTTTATGGAAATGAGGTGAGAAATGGTTGTTCCTTAATCATAATAAAATATCACTATATTCATGATTATATATTAACCATGTTATTATGTAAGTAATAGGTTTAGATATGCGGTAAAAAGAAATAAAATTGAAAGCATTTAGTTAAGATTTATACCTCTTATTTGAGATACCTCCTTTGGATTACACATTAAGCCTTGAAATATTGGTCTTATGATAATACCATGGGATCAAGTATGAAAATAAGGAATCTAGGAAGGTTTTGGAGTTGGAATTTTTTGATATAGAAGGCTTAAATTTTTTGAATAATGGAGGAGAAGAGGCACCCTTTTATATGTGAGGAGGGGGGGGGACACATGAAATTACATAAAATATTTCAGTAATATAAGGCCACTTTCATGATAAATTGGAAAAAATGAAAAATAATTAAAATATAAGATAATATAAGGTTTAAATATCTTCAAAAAATAATAATTATGCAAGTTTATGCAGCATTATAACCATTATCCCTTAGTTTAACCCCCTGATAATCTCATTTTAACCTTAATCATAGTAATAAAATTTTACTACTCATACAATTCATTATGAAAAAAAATAGGTTAAATATTTTAAATTATATTTGTTTTTCAAATTAAAAATATATAACCCATTTTAAAATATTAAATTTATACAAGTGGTAGAAATTCACTTTAAAATAAGTTCGTAAAATGCAACAAAAACAGTTTTTAGAAAAATGAATTTTTAAGCATAACAATAAATTTACTTTCATTCCTTGTCAAGTAAAAAATATGAAATGAATGTTAAAATATTTTATTGGATATATTATCTATACATTTTATTAAAACCATTAATCAATAATGACTTATTTAATTTAATATGATAAATTAAAACCAAAATCAATTATAATAATGATTCATATATAATTAATTATATTATTTATACTTAAATGAGGCTAATTTTACTTTGATATCAAATTAAAAGCATGATAAAACTTTTAAATTACTTTATTTAATTAAAATAAATGAAAAATTTTCAAAAATCACTATTTTTCTCTATTCACTGAAAAATAATTCTTTTTATAAAAATAAAAAAAATCTATTTAAGATAGAATTGAAATGATTATTTAAAAAATTATATTCATTTACTCAAATAAAATTTCAAAAAAATTTATATTTTAGCTATAATTTCTATTCATAAACTGCAATAAAAACCATTTTTGAAGAAAACTTATTTTTGAAGCACAAAACGAATTCATTGAGAATTGGGTACTTATTTATTATGCATCAATAAATAAAATTTTCATTATATAAAACTTTTGTACATATTTTTCATAATGTGGTTATTCTTATTAATACCAACAATTTTATGACAAGGTTATAATGGTCACATTTAAATAATATTTTTATAGTATATCATAGTTCTATTAATGATTAGTGTTACCTGTTAATAAAGCTATCAAGAATAATATCCATTTAAACTAAATTTTCAAGGTGTTATATTCTCCCTTCATAAATAAATTTCATAATCAAAATTTTTATCTTGGTAATCAATGGATCAATATTTGAAAATACCTTTTTTTAAAGCACACAACACATAAAGGTATAATAAAAATTCCTTTGAAAAGGGGAAGTGGGAAACATAAAGGTTACCAGAAATAAAACATAATCGGATTCCTTGACAAGGATAACATTATTGAGAAGTGAAAATATGGACATATAAGAGAAATATAATGTCTAAATAATAATAGGAAGTGATATATAACATACTCATGAGAAAGTTAATGACCAGAAAACCATAAATCATGGGTCAAAACGGCCATCAATTATTTAAAATAATTATAAAAGAAAAACATTTTAATTTTCAAGGCCCTTTTTACTAGAGTTGAGGAATTATTTCAGCATGGAATATGGGAAAATATACCTAATTTATTTCTTCAAATCCATAAATATAATTTCATCCTTTAGTTGCATGTTTCAATTTTTCCACCTATTTTATCCATAATCCAATGAAATATAAAAAATATAAATTTTTCATGCCCAAAACACTAAAATAAACTTCTAATAGATCATAAGATCTATAAAAGGATGAAAATATACTCCTCCCACCTCTATTCTGTTGTTGAAACATAAATTTTTTATATGATAAGATATCTATTATGAATAAAATATCATTAAAAATATTAATATAAAATATTTCAATAATAATACCCAAAGATCTACACAATTATTTCCATAAATAGATAAATTAAAAAAATCCTCAATGATTTTTTAACCAGTATTCAAAACCTAAAAATTTATAAAAAAGGTTAAAAAATTTCTGAAATCAATTTAATATTAATTCTAAAACAACATGAAGCATCTCTTAATATCACATACCACACATGTGAATACCTTTACCATATATTCAACTAAAACATTATAATAACCCTAATCACCATAAAACCTCAATGAAAACATATATGCTTCCAAAAAAATTACTCTACACTTTTTTCTAAAATAATATAACATATTATCCAATATATCCTATAAATCCAAAAAAGTAATAAACTTAATCAAAGATAACATAATTCACTTTGTCGTTAAATCACTAATTAGATTCAAGGTCACCAATTCTATACAATTTATTTTATCAATATTAATAAACTCTTTATCCTAACTAAACAATATTATCTCAGCATTAGGAACATATTAATGGTTATCCATCCCTTAGTCTTGTATTTTCCAAAAATTTTACCTTACTAATAAATCAATTTTATAGGTTATTGGTACCATTAAATATATTCTTGAAAATACTTAAATCAAAACTAATTCTGAACCATCCTTATATTTTTTTTGATTATTTTAACTAGAATATCATTTATAAACACTTATAAAATATAATTGTTGAATTATAATATATAAACACTTAAATCATTTAACCTCTTTCTTAAACTATTAACTAGGCTTCATCATCTCATTTATTAGTTCTTATTTCCTAAAACATGGATCACGAATCATTTCCTAAGATTTATTAATCTCAATTTAATACTCTTTCTTATTTATAATATATAAAATATGATTAAAATAATTTATACCTTTCATATTTCATTGGTAGTCTATTCATCATCAGTAGTAAAACCTTTACCCATACAACCTAGCTGATCCTCTCCACTATCTTTCCACGTAAGAAATCAATTTTCAAAATTCCCATACATTACACATTTAAAACATTCAACCATATATGATATATTATGGAAAACAGTATTCCCATACATTGTGGTAACTATAATATTTATTTTCCCTCATAAATTTACCATTTTATACACTTGTTTTCCTCACATAAAACATTTTATTATTTATTTAATACATGTACCTATGTTATTTTCCCACATTCTTGACATATAGGAATATGAATATTATTTCCACCATGGTCTTCATGAAAATATATTTTTCTTTTATTTGTTTAATTTTGAAACTCGCCTATATTCAGGTTGTTAATCATATATCTAGATAGATGATTGGGTATAATTACAATCATTTTCATTCCATCTCCCATTTCATTTGTTTTTTATGAGGATAATCACTACATCATTCATCACATTTAGTGCTAACATGATTTCTCTTGGTTCCATCCATTGACTAAAACAAAAAATAATAGTGTGTGCAACAATAATTGTAGTGAGTAATCATATAATCATGAAAAATCATTCACCTAATTACTAAATCATGACACCTAATTTTAAATCTATTCCACTTTAGGTTTAATATTTTTCATCCATAGTCATTATCTATTGAAATCATTTATAATGTTTCATAAATAGAATGTGAATTAACCTAATCATATTATATGGAACTGGACATAAAAATTACATAATCATATGTTTTATATCAAGAATTCATTCTTTTACATTTGAGGATCTTTTGAGGTTTATATTTTTAGATAATCAGGTCATAACTAATACATAAAAAATCATATAATACAAAGTGAACACTTTCAAACAGTATCCATTTTTACCACCATATAATTTTTTTTAAATAAACATGATTTATTTTCATAAAAAATCTTCATGAATTTTTACTTAACCTATTATTTTCAATTACCCATTCTTAAATCCCCTAAAAAACATATTAAAAATGTTTGATGATCACAATAATCGTAGTAAGGTATATAAAAAACCAATAGATTTTTCAAAAACATGAAAACCCATGAAATGTTTTACCATTATCTCAATTTTATTTAGAAAAAATAAATAAATAATTTTCACATAAAAAACACACAAGTTTTCTTAAATAAAATAATTAAAACCCATATAAATAAAATTTAAACCCTTTTTGGAAAATTAGAGTATCACATTTATAACCCATTTTAAAACCATGTCAGAAGTAACTAAATCCAAGTTAAATCTATAGAAGGAACCCTTTGGTAACTCATTCATTATTTATTGTTAAGATAAAAAACATAACCTAATTTATTAGAGTGATATCTATTTGTATCCATTATTTAAGTTATAAAGGTCTCTCTTGGGGCTATCTGGACGCACCCATCGTATAAGTTGAAATGGGATCACCCGGTGTTATCTAAGTGCACTCATTTCTCATGTATAATGCTCAAGTAGCATATCATTAATAATTTTTTTTATTATTAAAAATTTCCATCATAAAACATTTTATAAACTCTTTTTGACTCATAATCAAATCACTTTTAGATTTCAAAATAACTTTTTCTATTAAAAACCCATTTTAATAACAAAATACCATTTTTTTTTGAAAAACCATTTTCAATACCAAAATTACATTTTCTGTAAAAAAATATTATTTTCCAAAATACCCAAAAAAGAGAAATAGTGTTTTTATTTGAATAAAACATAAAATATTTTAAAGGAATCCAAAAATCAAATAATGGTTACGGTGGTGAAAAAGTCGTCACCATATATGTCAAAATAGAATATTCCTTTTTTCACTTGTAAAGAAAGTCAAACATTCCTTACAAATATTCCTTTTTGAAAAAATTAAAAAAATTAAAACATATACTTTATAAAAATATCATATCCAAATAATTACATTTATAAAATCATTTTCAAAACATGGACATGGAAGATAAGAGAGTTTAAAGGAAAATAATTAAAAAGGTATTTTTTAAAGAAAATTCCCTTACCAATTCAGAAACATTTGAATCGTAATCCCCATGAAATAATAACATTAAAAAAAATTAAATATCATGAGGATATATAAATTTGTGATATAAAATGTCTAATGGTTTGTATATACACCTCATAAAAGACTATAGGTGCATAAAATCAATATATGCCTCAACAAAAGGAAATTGAGACGAAGTCCCTTACCTTGAGTCTGAATTGTCACGTACGTTGTTTATATTATTAGATAATAAAGTTATGCGAATTATTTAATTGATTTAAAACATTTTTAAATTTTATTATTCTTTTTATTTCACTTATTACCATGTTATATACAATAACTTAATTAACTAAGTTTACATAAGATGTTTTGACGATATTTGGTTTATGTGTTAAAATGACTTTAGAAGGTTGACTATTTTTCTAATAGGTAATTATTTAAACATATATATAATAATAATCATTACATAATTATAATTTTTATACATCAATCATAATTCTTAAATCCTATCATGAAACATGGTTTTGAAAAATGAACTATGTTACGATCATAGAGATGGTAGGATGTATGTACACATGGGTAATGTTCCCATTTTTCAAAGATAATTATGGAATAGAGGTAATTAATATTTTATTTTTACATAATTATCATAATATAATATATACCATATTATTTCTTTAAATATACTTATACATATCATTCTTGTGATGTGGTGATGAAAAAAAGAATCACATCATTTTGCGGTGGCGGTAGTCCACACATACACAAACAACATTATCATTTTTAAGTGTAAGAAAAAAAATGATATATTATCTTTTAAGAATGATAAATATTTTATTAATACCATTATTATGTCATTTATATCACATTTATTTATTATCTTTATCATTATTTTCATAACCCAAACCTCTGGGGGCCGAGCTGTGACTACCCAAAGACCGCCTCCAATAAGTCAAGGATTCGCAACCAAAGATGAGTACGCATATCAAACACATGGGATACCTTATACTATGGTATCTATACAAATTAACACACATAAATATCTATTAAATAGTGTAGATATAATAATGTTGGAATAAAAAATGCATGCATACATCTATCCCACAATCATAGTACAATAAAATTATGGAAAGTGTAAAAGGGAAAAATAAAAGCCTACAAAAAACTAAAAAAGAGTCCAAATTTATTAGGAGGGGACTAATTTCAAGTGAAACCATAGAAACACACCTCATTCATTCATCTTTATAAACCTCAGTCTATCTATCTCACTATGCTCTTCCTTCTTTGGGTTCTTCTATGACTCCATCGAAAGGATCATTATCTTCACAAGACATGACATGTGTGGGAAAATCCCATGAAGGGGTGAGTATAACAGTAGATAGTAGGCACCCCAAAAATGAAAAATAAAAGGTAGAAACTAAAAGCTAGCAGTCCACTTGACCCAAGCTATAGGGAACCTAAAAAAGAGAGAACAAGAAAATCTAACTTTACCCTTCCTCAGCTATACATGTCTAGTAAGTCTAGTTAGGTCATCTATACATGGTGTGTCAGTTTATATATGTCACAACATCAAATGGAATCACCAAATAACTTAGATATATTCATCTCAAACTCTAAGTTCCATGAGGTCCTGGCCTTAATACCAGCCATAATATTCTACTTGAGGTTCAAAGGTAACACTCATCTAGGATAACTCACTCCACAAGCCTTACCATCTATGATGGTACTCATATGAGAGATATCCATTATCCAAAATATATTTTTCTATCCCTAAAAACACTCATATGAGAGATCACACTCCATTAGGTATTGCTAAAGTGAATACACATCCTTTCCATCCCAAGTGACATACATTCAAGAGAACATGATTTTCGAGTCTTTCCATGAATAAATTCATGATATCACGCAATGGATATTGATATATAGGTAGGTAATCTCAACCATCAATGATAGGGGACTCCTCAAAACCGACTAGAAAGACCGAAGGTCCCATATCACAAATAGGGGATCACACCGAGGACCACTAGGGGATACCACAAACCCAATCTAGTAACCCATGAGATCTCACTCAGATAGGATATCAGTCCCAGAACTGTTAGGGAAACCAAAAACCAAATCTTGTAACCTGGAGATCATATTTCTTAGATAGGGGATCAAATCAAATGTAGTGTTTTCCATAGCGATACCTCGAACCCCATCTCTAATAACCCAATATCCAGAGGATCATATAGCTGATGATACCATGAACTGTACTGAAACTTCTTGCTGAGTATGGTATTATATAACCAAAATGCCACAAACCATAATAAGCTAGCGTTTTAGATAGGAGATCACTACATGTGTAGTGTTGGTTAAAACGATACCTCAAACCCCACCTAGGGAAGCCGATATAATAGAGGATCTATCCCTGACCTCCCAGAGGGATACAAAAACTCTATATGAGCTCATCCCATTGAGAGAATCATAATACTGCACTGAGTATTTAATGATACATTATACCCTTATAGGGATAGACTAAGAGAACCCAATAAACTAATAATTTTATATATGTATCTAATATTATAGACCAAAAAATATCACCTTATGTCGCATGTCTATCACCAAAACCATGGCCACCGTCACATACAACATGGAAAACTACTCATTATAGGCTACTCATGAGACTCCATCAGATTTCTAAAGATGGATATGTGTGAGGGAGAAGTTTCCAAGGAGAGTACATAGAGTGTACCCATCATACCAGACGTTTCTTTAGAAATCGGCCCCTGGCCATGTCCCCTATCGGTACTCATCCTGTAAAGGAATAAATGGTGTTTATTTCATGTCACACAGTGTGTGACCATGTCTGATCACCTGGATGTATCCTCGCCTAAACATGGCTGATTATACATGTCACTCCACAGAGTGTGTAACCATGATACATGGCATGTTTTGTATACCCATCTACTTGGTTGTGTCTTAAACCATTGCTCATGTCTAGCACTACATGCCTGTGTACTTGTATGTGTACTTACATACGACCATGTACATTTACATGGAATGCCTGTCCAAGTTCAACTACATGTCCCGGGCTCACTACATGACATGTACCCCCAGTACATGATGTGTAGTTCCAAAAAGTTATATTCCATAAATGGGAAGAACACATGGTGTATGACCCTACAATACATGCAGTGTGATCAGGAATTCTAAATGGTAATTCCCCATAAGCTACCTAAAACTCCCTTGTTTCTACCGAAACCCACAAATCTACCCCCAAGGAATCACTGAGAGTCATAATAGGGAACTAAAACCTTAAAAGAATGCATCAAATGGGATTGGGATGTAAAAATTATAAATATACCAACATCATGGTGAAATGATGAAGCTTTGGTTGCATATCTATGCTGCAAAGCCACTGAACCATGATCCAGAAGTGATCGCCTTCAAGATCATATATCAGTGGTGCATCCTCTCCTTGATTTGGACTTGGGATGTCTATCACACAAGGGGGGGGGGGGTACTCCTCTCTACTACTATATGTGAAAACCCATGGGATTGGTTATTAATTTAATTTTATTAAGTTAATAACCCTCTATTTAACACCCCGCCAACACTCCCTTAACCGAACACCCGATATAGACAAAATTTATGTCATAAATAGGGTAAACACCATGTTCTAAACTAAACCATGGTCTAAAATTTCAGATATGAGAATCCAATCAGGTGTTAAAAAAATTTTACTAAAAAAATTCATGTGAATGATAAAATATACTTAATATTTTTAATATCAATTTGTTGAGAAATTCTGGGCCCCGAAATTCCATGATGACTCAGCACCTGACATCCTAAATATTTATAGAAATATTACAAAGTCGTACACAATAAAACTTGAGTCACTGCACTCTCAACACCTTTAAGCTTCTCATCTATAAAAGTGAAAGCTAATGTACATGGGAGAAAAACATTATCTCAATTGGATCTCCCATGCTAGTGAGCTCTACATAGGGTTCCCGTGATGTCTGAAAACATGCACTTAGGGAAAAAAATCCAAACAATGCTCAAATTCCTTCTAAAACCAGGCCAACATATTTAAATGAAGCATGAATGTGTCTCTTTAGTTGTGATAGGTGGAAGACATCAAGTACCCACTCCAACTATGGTCACAAAGTATAGTGGTATACCACCTAGCTAACCCGATATATCTATAGACATAACTCGCAGTCCTCATCTACCATTGGATGAACTACACCTCAATATCCATATACATAACTAAATATAGGCCCATGAACACTATCTACCACTTGATCCAAATAGTATAGTGGTGAGATATAGGGCCTCTCGAATGTGGCCTCAACTTGTGCTACACCGATGGTGGAGTGACAAATACATGACACCAACATATTAACTGGAATAATTTTATTCTGAACCTGAACGGTTCAATCTACTTCGGAAAACCAACCCTCTCATGGGTGTACTAATAAGAGAAGAAACCTACTCTATATCTCTTCCTGTAGCGTGACTTTTTTCATCATTAAACCTAGAATAGTCAACATTCTACCCACCTTAAAGAAACCCACCATGAACAAGTCTAGTGAATAACTATTCATGAGAGACCTCATGAACATAATCTCCTAGTTGTGCCTCCCTACATCACTATGAAAAATAGATTGGTAACCACTATAAACTAGATATATGTCATGCTATCCTCAACTGTATCACATGAACCTCTGATACCAAGGACATGAGGGTACCCATGAACAAAATAGGGCTTCCCAAAAACACACACTAGTTCTTAACAGGACCTCCATCTACAAACCTACAACTACACCACAGTTCATGAAGCTCTATGGGAGTCAACCGATATATTTATTAAAGTATCAAGGTATTCCCTAGCCAGCATTCTCTGTAGAATATAACTCTTAGTGGGTAGGTAAACCGGAAATATCCTTAGGTGGACCTACTCAATTCCACCACTATAGTAGGAAACTGAAATCTCATTGCACTACTGCCCCAAGGGTCATACTATCAATATAATAAAATATGATTGTATCTTCCCACACATGAGCTCATCCTTCTTGGCTTGAGATCACTCCTTAAAGGAGGAAATATCTATCCTAAAAGTTAAAAACACATCCACAACCATCGGTGGAAACCATCTGAGCATGGATTTTAGAAAACCAATCCATATCGAGGAAAATAATCATAGGGTATACTTGTTACTACGTGAAGATTTTATGTGAGGCACTCTCCACCTATATTAAAGTCACACTATCGATATAAGTGTTTAGTATCTGATCCTCTCTTTAAGAGATTCCAGCATAATGGTCAACCATAAAAGATCCATTGGTATCTCTAGGTCTTACTCCGATACTCCAACATGAAACTCCACCCCAAACACATAATTCAAAGGAACTTGTTTTTCACACTAAGACATTGTCCACTTTGGGTGGAAGTGACTCACCCAATTTATTTTGTATCATATATCAAGTATGTGTCTTTGTGGTGGAAGTGTACCTCTTTATTATGAGTCCAAATCTACATCAAAACTCACTATCATAAGGCTCTATCGATGCCACACGTCACCCTGGGTAAACATCAAGAAAGAAGTGTCAAGAATAGAGTACCTGACAATAACGTGTAAAAATATTATTGAAAAAGTGTAAATGGAATAAAGAATACCTTTAATTATCCTTAGAGACTCTGGGTCATTGGCCTATGTGGCCTAAAACCATCCTTTCCCTCATTATCCAGCTCCCTGATCCTAACGTGGACCACCTAGGGGTGGTGTTGGAAAAAAAATCAAACTATTTCCCACCTCCTACTATTCTCCCTGATCCTCCTCTATATCTGCCGTTATTTGGAACTCCATTCTCTTATTTCTATCTCTACTAGGGTAGTCCATTGATCATCTCCCTCTCAGTATCATGACATGTTGGAAAATATCATACGAGATGTCCCCATCCTTCACAAGTAAAACACCACCTATTCTGTGGTTTACTAGATCTGGCCTTGGATCCCTGATCCATAGTCCCTCCATCTAGGTATAATCTTCTGAATCATATCACATGCTCAGATCCATAATCCTTATATCAGCTACAAACTTCTAAGGTCTCATATACTCCATGCCTAGAACCAACAGTTGGAGTCTTCTTATCCAAAAATCTCTCCACTACCAAGACTCGCTCGAGCACTCTATAATAAGTAGGAATGTATAATGATATCACCAAAGCCCTAATATCCTGATATAATCTCTAATCAAAGGCCTTTTCTCTAAAAAATGTACCTTGAACCATATCTAATGAGTATAATAAAAGGCCTATTAACCTTATTGAATACTCTATCGTGGTCATTATATCCTACAGAAGCTGTAGAAGCTCCAAGATATACACCGATATCAATATTGCTAGATAAAAATCTTACCTAAAGAGCTACTAAAAATACATATAAGTGAGCATCATATCACCATGGGTCTATATCACTAGACTCCAAAATCTCCTAGCTGATACCTAGAGGAGGAGAATCATAGCTAGGACCATAATATAATTAGGAGGTGTCCATATAAGGTGGAAAATACAAACGGCTTCCTCGAGCCAGTCATTAGCTGCTTGGGGGTCTAAATCACCCTAATACCTTAGAGTTCACTACTTATAGAAATAATTTAGTTCAGTTAACCTATAGGAATCCTTTTCCTAAACTATTATCAAAACCTGATTCTTAATAGGTGGTGTCTTGACTGTTGGACCACCTAGTGGTACCACATCCTACCCAGTTCCTTGCAATGAAGCCTCATCCCTAGGAGAATCACATCAAAATACCATTGTGTAATCCTATCTAAATATCATCATGATGGAATATTGAAATAGAATCAATACATTCCATATTAAATTCGTATATCTAGGGAGATGACTCAAGAAGTACATGGAAGCCACAACCCAGTCCTATATGATGCATGTACCAAAAATTTCCCTGAAACTAGTGGTATATCACACATACAAGAGACCTTAGTTGAGTAGTAATATCACAAAAATGGGAGGCCTTAGCCTATGGTACCTATATACATGAACACACGTACATATCTATATAATAGTTTTGATATAATAAAGTTGAAATAAAAATGCATGCATTCATCTACCCCACAATCAAAGTACAACAAAAGTATTGAAAACGTAAAATGGAAAATACAAGCCCACATAAAACTATAAAATATTATAACATTATCATAAGTATATTACTTCTATCAAATTAAACTAAAATAACACACCTCAGTCAATCACCTATATACACTTTTTTATATCAAGATAACTATGCTCTATCTGCCCTTGGTCCTTCTAAGACTCCATAGAAAGGCATGTTGTCTACACAAGATACGACATGCTTGGGAAAATACCTTGTAGGGTTGAGTATAATAATAACTATTAGAAACCCCAAAAACAAAAAACAAAAGGGAGAAGCTAAATGGAAATAGACCACTCAACCCAAGTAAGAGGGAACCCAAATGAGAGAGAATAATAAACTCTATCTCAAATCCCACTAAACTATACATATCTTTTCAGATCATCTAAACATGGTGTGTCAATCAGAATATGTGAAAAAAAACAAGTAATAACTGAATAAACCATATATAATAATCTTATAATCCAAGTCTCATGAGGTCCTAACCTCACTATCAACCACTAGATTCAACTCGAGGATCAAAGGTAATGCTCTCCTAGGAGGACTCACTCTGTGATCCTTTACATCCCCGATGGTACTCATACGATAGATAAAACTCATTGGGAATAGATATTCCATCCTTGATGGCAGTCATATAATAGATCACACTTCTTTGGGTCTCACTAAACTGATGAAACATCCCTTTTATGCCAGGTGGCTTACATCTGAGAGAACATGCTCATCGGGTATCGCCATGAAGAAAGTCACGGTGTCACTCAGTCGATCTTGATACTCAGATAGGGGATCTCACCCATACTTGATGGGGGATTCCTCAAATACTAATGGAAACACTAAAGGTTCCATATCATAGATACAGGATCACACCCAGGACTACTGGGTGACACAACATACCTAATCTGGTAACCTAGAATATCTTACTCATATAGGGGATCATCTCCAGAACAGCTAGGGGACCCCATAAACCCAATATAGAACCCCGTAGATCATATATATAAGATAGGGAACCACCAAACATCTAGTTTTTGTAACAAACCAATATTTTTATGAAATATATATATTTTAAATAATTTGATTTCTTTGATGTCTTGTATTACAGGCAAAACTGACTTAGATTACATTACACACAACAATGAGTTTTTATGACACATCATTTTATTATTATAATTATTTAAATAATAAAATTATAACCTATCTATTAGAATGAAGGGTATGAATAGTATTAACTGAATTATAAAACTATGGTTTACACGTGTAAAATCATTTTGAAATTCAAAGGATTTTTTTTCTTCTGAAAAGCTATTTAAATGCACATAAGTGTGTTTTATACTAATAAAATAAACAAATCAATATTGTTGGATTATATTAATTAATTAAATATATATATATATATATATATAATTTTTAACATTCATCCTATGTTTTTTTAAACATGATATAAAAAAATCCATTTTAATGCTTAAAAACTGTATTTTTCTAAAAGAAGTTTTATTGCCTTTTAATGAAGTACTTATTTTAAAACTAAATTTAGACACTTTATAAATTATATTTGAAAAAATAAACTTATTATTTTAAATTTAGATATAAAAATTTACTTTGGGTGAATTTTGGTATTTTTTTGAGAAGTTTCATATTTTGATGAATAATGAAAATACCGAATTTTAATTGAAAACTGATTTTTAATCTAACTTATTTATATAATTAAATTATTATTTTTTATTCTTTTAAAGTATAATTAGTAAAATTTTACATAAATTAATTCAATTTAGGTCATTGGAACAAATTTCACATTGCTATTAGATATAAGAACAAATCAAACTTTTGGACATTTCACTTTAAAAACCTATTTTATCATTCCATCAATGATATTAATTTTAAATTAATTTTATCTATTTATATGTTTTTATTTATGAAAAATGGATTCTATATTTATAATCAGAAGTTCAAAATTTATGAAATAGTTCTATTTTTTTGGAAAATTTAAATAGTAACTTTAGTAATTTTTATTAACACTGTTAAGGGTAAATCATGTAATTAAGGGTAAAAATAATATTATAAACATTATGAAACTACCATAACACATGAAAAAATGTCATTGTATAAATTTAATTCTATCCTTAACACTTAAGTTTTTAAATTTAATTATTTAATGGACACTTGTCAAAGAAAATTACTTAGATATTATTAAAATCAAAGGGAGTGACAAAATGTCACACTCTTACTTTTAATAAGTATAATATTTTTAATATGGATTTAAATAGAATATATGCTATAATATAAATAATAATATGAAATATAAAAGCTTTATCTAAATAATGTTTTTTTAATTTTTAGTGAATAAATAATTATAATAAATAATTACACAATGATGACGCAGTAATTATTAAATTAATTAAACAATAAATTAAATGATATTATAAACATTAAAATAAATATAATTTTACTTAATTTAGGTGATAAAATTATTTTTTTAGTTAATATTACATGTTAGGGGTGTATAAAATTATTTTTTATAAGTTATCTTGTTGTATTTATCTTCTTAAAGTCAAAGTAATAAATAGTGCCAAAATTGACACTAATGATATTTTATGAAAATTATATTATATTTAATTATTTATTAGTCATAAAAATATTCAATAAGTACAAAAATTATTATATATGTTCTAAAATATCACAAAAGTTTCATTTATGGTCCAATTGAAACTTTTAATGTAAAAAATACATTCTCTCAATATTGAAAAATTTGTTACTATAGTTAAAATTAAAATGGGTTAACTAAGGGTTAATCAAAATGATAAGGTTTAAAATAAAAAAAACTTCCAAAAAATATACTTTTTGATGATATTAAAACCATATCATATATTATATTCTCATAAATTTACTTTTTGTGGTATTTATATTGATATTGAATTTATTATAAATAAATCTTTTGATAAACTCAAAAAGTGCCCCTCACCTCATTTATTAAAGGGCACCTATTATTATATTTTCTTCACACTTAATAACCTATTTGGTTTGACCAAAAAATGTTAAAATATCATTATAAATCATCTCCCTTCATCCTATAATCTTTAATTTGGAAAAAAATCCAACCAAGGAAGCCCTTTGGTGAAAAACAAAAGGATTTACCCAAAGAAGAGGCAACAACCTACCACAATATCTTTAGTTTTATTTTCATTATCCACCCCATTAATTATTATTATCACATGATTATATAATAAAATAAGTATCACAAATATACATATTTTTTTTCTTAATTTTCTACCTACACCCACACACACATCTATCAAATGGGATAAATAATCATCGTTCGTGTGTACGACGAACTACCTTCTCGCAAATCGATGTTGTTCATTATTCCATTTACAAATTTCATGGTTGGTAATAATGATGGATTTATAGTTTATATATATTATATATATATACATATTATTATTATTATTTTGGAATTTTTATATCACACATACCTTCATACTTTCCATTTTATGGGAATATGATAACGTCATTCGTGTGTATGACAGATTACCACCTCATGAAGTGATGTGATTCATTCACACATTACATAGAATGTATTAATAATGGTTTTAATAATAATATGTGATGTATATAACATATAAATGATTTTTAATGATAATATACAATATAATTTTTTTTCTTTTAACTCAAAAATAAATTGAAAACAATGTCCATGTGTATGTACGACTTACCATCTCCATGAATGATGTATTTTATTTTTTAACTCTAAATTTTATGAATCACCATAAATAAATATATTTTAAATATATATTATATTTTTTTTTTATTATTCTTTATATTATTAAATCATGATCTAATTAAGAGGACCAATAATAACAAGTTAAAACATGTATGAAAAACAAAGATCATATTAACCGAAACATAACTTTATCATGGAATTCTTAATAAGAGAGTAATATAAAGACATAAGTAAATCATATATGGTATTATGTCTATGAATATTATTATGTTTTAGAATTATAATAAAATTATATTTATTATACATGAGGTTTTAACATGTACAAAGGAAGTCAAGACTTAAGGTAAGAGGATTTCTAGTCTCACATTTATTTATGCAAGACTTTTGTTATATTCACCACTCATTTATTTTATTTGGTGTTTATTCTAACCATAAATGTAATATATGGTACTTATTAAAAAATTTATGTGTATTTATATATCCATTTTATGATCTCTATTTCATGGGGGTTTACTGTTCAAAAGTTACCAAATTTGTAAGGTCATTTTGTTTCAATTTTCTTTCTTTAAGACACATGTAATGTTATAAAACTATATTATTTTATTAGGTGTATATAATCCAACTTAACATGTTTTATCATTAAACTCACTATTTTATTTATATTATAAGTTTTATGTAATTTTATTCTCTCTTCGATTGAAAATTTGTGTTCCTTCAAAACAATGTTTTCTAAAAATGTTTTCAAAAATGTTTTAAATGATATTTTAGGAATTTTAAAGTAAAATTATTTAAAATATATTTAAAATGGGGTTCAAAGATTTATTTATATGTTTTCAAGCTCATTTTCAATAAAAATGGTTTTATATATGTTTTATGATTTAAAAAGTGTTTTTCAAAGTGGAAAGGATATTTTCTTCAAGAATTATTTCAAATGATCTTTCAAAATCTTTTTCTATTTAAGATAAAATTATTTGATATTAATTATGATTTAATGGGGTTGTTATTCAAGGATATTATCCTTATTATTTATGTGGATAGTTTATGTTAACAAATAATTTATGTTCTTATGGCACACATATGTATGATTTTCATCATTTGACAGGAAAAACCTATATCTACTTTTAATTCCATGGGTAATAATAAATGTTATATGAGCTCAAAGGGTACATGGGAGGTCATAATAATGCCAAAAAATGATGGTATATGGGAGTTCATCCTAAACCTCAAATAAGAGGGTACACGGGAGGTCATCCTAAGGCCATAATAAGAGGTTACATGGGAAGTCATCCTAAGCTCGAAATTAGAAGGAACATGGGAGGTCATCCCATACCCGAAGTAGGCACACAAGTGATTAGTCCAATCCTAACATAATATGAATTTCATGGTAGGTATCATTGAAATAAGATATTTTTAGCTTATGTGTATTCCACAAATTCCATGTTTTATTCAATTTTTATACTCTCACGGATTATGTGCTTTGATTATATTATGATTCATGTATTATGAACAACCAATATTTAATTCTATGATTCTAGATTATGATTTTAATTTAAAGGGTATTCCTATAAAATGTTGTGATACTATTTTCACACCCCTATACTTGTGTTATACTGATGTATCTTCTATGTTTACCCTTACTGAGAAGCTGATCTAACCCTTTCTTATGTTTCTTTTCCCTAGGTTATAAAGAAAGGTTTTAAGTCGTAGTACTAAAGGGGAAGAAATTTATGATATATGTTGAAGATATTTCACCAAATTAGAAAAATGTGTCCTAAGATTCTGAAGGTAATAAAATAATATGATCCTTTGGAATGAATTTGTGTAATATATAAAATATTCCTCAAAAAATGATATAATGTCCATATATGAAAAGCCTCGGTCATTATAGTTAGTATTAGAGCAAAAGTTTAGTTAATATTTTGAAACGAGGATGAGAAAACTTTAGTGAGATCCCTAGGGATATTTATAAGGATATATCTAGGTATGTATCTAAGGATAAGCCTAAATATTTATATATTTAAAAGTAGGTATCATGATTTAGGTATCCTATAAGTATTTTTTTATGATTATATAGTTTTATGATATGATAAGTGTTTCTTACACTTTTATTTCTGGCCTTAATCAATAAAGAAAACTAGAGGTAAGTGGGTTAGCATTGAATGTTTCATATGTTGGTGGTATGGGCATTACAAAAATTTATTTCATAAGTGGAAATCCCATAAACAGAATCAGGAAGTTGATACGAGTATTGGTTATACTGCTAAAGATAAATAGATTGAAAATGACATGTGAAAGTTATGAGATATTCTAATAGTATTGTTTAATTTAAATATAATAAGAATGATTAGATTTAGGTTTATGAAACTTAAGACATGATTAATATTTCATATTCTAGGAATGGGGTATTAAGAAATAAGATGATGAAGCCAATGTAATGGTTTAAGAATAAATTTGGATGATTAAAGTGTATTTGTTTTGAAATTGAAAGATAATGTTATAATAATCATGAAATATATTATTATTTTTAGTATAAGTTTTTCATTAAGGATTTAAAAGAATATTTTTAATGGTACTAATGAATTATAAAAGGGATTTAATGGAGATGTGATATTTTGATAAAGATAATATAACCCTTAATTTTTTCAAGATGTTGAGAAAATTGTGTTTAGCTTGGATAAAGATATTATTGATTTGGATAAAGTAAATTGGATAGTATATATGAAATTATAAAGTATTTGTCTTTAAAATAACTTTATTCTATCATATATAGAGTTTATGAAATTTTTGGATTTAATGAATATATCTAATAATATTTGGAATAATAAAGTGTGCATGTTCCCAATAGGGATTTATGGTAATTACCATGTTTCGAGAGAATACATGATGAAGGTATTAAAATATTTGGTATGTGACAACTTGGAACTAATGTATGATATATTAGGGATCAATGTTAATCTGATTTTGAAAAATTTAGTTACCTTATTTCTAATGTTTTTGATTTTTATCTTTTGAAAGGGTTATAAGGTTTACTATTTATAGAAGGGTTTGTGTTAAACATAGGATGAGGTTTTAGAGATTAAAGTATTATCTCACCATATAAGGATTTATAAATATTGGATAACTTGTGCTAACATTTTTGTTATGATAAAGAAATATAGAATGACCAATTATTCTATTTATGGATCTCATGACCTGCTAACGCTTAAGGAATGCAAAATTCACCGTAATTTCATGGAATAAGATATGAAGTGGAAATTTACCAAGGAACAATAAAGGGTGAGGTTGTAATAAAAGAATGTAAGTATATCTTCTCATGAAAATCCTTCAAATTTAGGAAAAAGTGTCCTAAAATAAATTTTTTTCCTATTATCATCATATTTTATGATATCAATGACATTTTTCAAGCCTATTCTAGTTATGTATTTTTAATCGTTAACTTTATCCTAACCATGTTATCTATCACTCTATATTATAATTTTATAGTTATAATTCTTTACTAAGTCAATGTTTTCACTTTTCACTAATTTCTTTTTATTTGGAATCCTTGTTTTGGTAGTGATATTCTGCTTTTACTTTCCCTTTTTTTAAGAGGAAGTTTTATTAACCCTCTTTACGATGTGCGATTCCCACAAATAAAATTTAAAATATAAACCTTTTATTTTTAAAGTGAAATTTTAAGGATGTAATTTCCTTTTAAAATTCTTGATTGTATTGGAATGGTAGCTTATCCATTGGAACTTCCACCAAATATCTCTCAAGTTCATGATGCATTCCATGTATCTCTCCTGAGGAAGTACATACCTGATCCCTCACGGGTATTAAACACAAAGATCATACTATTGGTGCAAGATATTTATTATGAAGAGAAATCGGTAAAAATTATGGATTTTAGATACAAAGTTCTACAAAATAAGAGCACTCACCTGGTTAAAGTTTTATAAATAAACCACCAGGTAAAAGAAGCTAAGTGAGAAATTTAGGATATATTGAGGTAGAGCTATCCTATTTTTATTTCATTAGTGTCAAAAATTTATAGGTATAAATTCAATTTAGGGATTTTATAATGTAAAAACCCAATATTTTTATGAATTATATATTTTTAAATAATTTTATTTCTTTGATGTCTCGCATTACATGAAACACCGACTTAACTTGCATTACATGAAACACCGGATTTCTAATAAAAACTATTTTATTATTATAATTATTTAAAAAAGATAATTATAACCTATCCATTAGAATGATGGGTATGAATATTATTAACTTAATTATGAAATTATGTTTTAGACTTGCAAAAACCTTTTGAACTTAAAATTAAATATTCTTTCTCAAAAACTATTTAAATACACACAAGTTTGTTTTATACCAATAAAATAAAAAAATAAATCTTATTATATTATATTAATGAAATATATATGTAAAATATTAAATATAATGTTTAACATTAATCCAATTTTTTTTCTAGTCATGATATATAAATAAATCTAGTTTTATTTTTAAAAACTATATTTTTCTAAAATCAGTTTTATCACTTTTTACTAGTGAACTTGTTTTAAAAATAAATTTTGACACTTTTATAAATTATATTTTAAAATATAAACTTATTATTTGAAATTAGGATATCAAAATTTACTTTGGGTGAAATTTTGGTATTCTTTTGAGAAGCTTCATGTTTTGATAAATAGTGAAAAATAATGAATTTTAATTGAAAACTACCATTTCATATATCCTATTTATACAGTTAAATAATGTTTTAATTTTTTTTTAAATACAATTAGTATAATTTTACATCAATTAATCCAATTTATATCATTGTAACCAATTTCAAATAGAAATTTGATATAAAAACAATTCAAACTTTTGGACTTTTCCCTTTAAAAACCCATTTTCTCATTCCATCAATGAGATTAATTTTAATTCAATTTTATCCATTTTTATGTTTTGAATTTTAAAAAAATGGATTCAATATTTGTAATAATAGTTTAAAATGTTATTAAATATGTACTTTTTATATTTTGATAATATGAATATTAACTTTAGTAATTTTTATTACCACAATTAAGGGCAAATTAGACAACTAAGGGTAAAAATAATATTAGAAATATTAGAAAACAACCCTAAAACATGAAAAAATATTATTGGATGAATTTAATTAGACCATTAACACCTAATTTTCAAAATTAATTTATTTAATGGACACTTTTATATGAAAATGACATAGATATTATTACAATCAAAAAGAGTGACAAATCGTCACACTCTTACTTTTAATAAATATAATATTTTTAATATAGGGTTGTATAGAATATATACTTGACTATAAATATTAATATGAAATATAAAATGTTTGTATAAATCATTTAATTTTATTTATAAATTTTAGTGAAGAAACAATTATCATATACAATTACAGAATCATGGTACAATAATTATTCAATTTATTAAAACAATCAATGAAATGATATTAGAACTATTAAAATAAATATAATTTGAATTAAATTAGGTGATAAAAGATTTTTATAGGTTAATATTACATTTTAGGGGTGTATTAAATTATTTTTTTGAAGTTTTATTTATTTATTTATTTTCTTAATGTTAATGTAATTAATAGTGTCAAAATTGACTCTAATGATATTTTATGAAAACAATATTTTCTTAAATTATTTATAAATCTTAAAATTTATAAATAAGTAAAAAGGGGATTATATATGGTCTAAAATATCGTAAATTTTACATTTATGTTCCAATTTACACTTTATATTTAAAAATCACATCATCTTAAAATTGAAAAATTTGTTACCATAATTAAAATTAAAATGGATTAACTAAGGGTTAATAAAGATTATAAGGTTTAAAATAACACAAAAACTTGTCTAAAATATTTTTTTGCTGATATTAAAACCTTATAATATCTTATCTTAGAATAATTGAAATTTTTTATGTATTTCGATGGATATTAAACTTATTATAAATTAATCTATTGAGAAATTATAAAAGTTCCCATCACCTCAAGTATAAAAGGGAACCTATTATTATCTTTCATTCACACTTTAGAAACTATTTGGTTCGGATAATAAATATTTAAATATCCTCCCAAATTATATCCATTAATCCTAGAATCTTCCCTTTTTTAATAAATCCAGTCAAGAAATTTTGGTGCAAACCAAAATGAGTTACCCAAAGAAGAGGTAACATCCTTCCGTAAGATCTTTTGATGTATTTTCATTCTCCACCCATCAATTATTATTATTACATGATTATATAATAAAAAAGTTTCCTAAATTTACATATTTTTATTTTTATTAATGTTTTATCCTACACACAATCACACACACTTCTATCAAATGAGATACACAATCATCGTTCTTGTGTACAGAGGAATACCGCCTCACGAATCTATGTTGTTTGTTCTTCCATTGACACATTTAAATGGTGGGAATAATGAATGAATTATAATTCATATATGATATAAATATTATTTTCATTATTATTATTATGTAATTTTTATATCACAAATAACTTCATGCTTTGCATTTTGTGGGACTATGATAACACCGTTTGTGTGTATGACATACTACCGCCTCATGAAGTAATGTGATTAATTCACAGATCACATGGAATGTATTAATAATGGTTTTAATCAAAATATGTTATATATATAACATAAATTTTTTATTTAATGATAATATATTATATAATTTTCATTCTTTTAACCTAGATGTAAAATGAAAACAACATTCATTCGTACATAAAACTTACCATCTTTCTGAATGATGTATTTTATTTTATAACTATAAATTTTATGAATCACCATAAATAAATATATTATGAATATATATGATATTTATTTCATGGTTATAATTATGGATATGATTAAATCATGATATAATTAAGGGGACCAAGAATAAAAAGTCAAAACATGTATGAAAAACAAGGTGGTTATTATCTGAAACAAAAATTTAACATGGAATTTTTAATAAGAGAGTAATATAAATTCATAATTAAATAATATATAGTATTGTATATATTAATATTATTATATGGTATTTGTATAATAAACTTATATTTATTATACAACAAGTTTTAACATGTACAAATGAAGTCAATACTTGAGGTAAGGGGATTTCTAGTCTCACTTTTATTTCTGACAGACTTATGATATATTCACCACTCTTTTATTTGGTGTGGGGTTTATACTTAAAATTAATTTAATATAATATTATTATCCATAAATTTATTGGTATTTACATATCCATTTTATGATCTCTATTTCATGGGGTTTACAGTTCCAAAGTTACCAAATAGGTAAGGTAATTTTGTCTCAATTTTCCTTCCTTGAGATAGATGTTATTTTATGCACATATATTATTTTATGAAGTTTATATAATTATATTTAACATTTTTATCATTAATCTCATTATTTTTATGATATTATAAGTTTCATGTAATTTTATTCTCTCTTTGGTCGAAAATATGTGTTCCTTCAAAACAATATTTTCTAAAAATGTTTTAAAAAATGTTTTTACATGATATTTTATAAATTTTCAAGGAAAAGGATTTAAAAGATGTTTAAAATTGTATTAAAATATTAATTTATTAGTTTTCAAGGTAAATTTCAATGAAAAAGTTTAATAAATGTTTTATGATTTTAAAATAAAATTCAAAGTGAAATGGATATTTTCCTAAATAATTATTTAAAATATTATTTTAAAATAATTTTCCATTTAAGATAACATTATTTAATCTTACTTATGATTTAATGGGGTTATGATTAAAGGATAATATCCTTATTCTTTCTATGGTTATTATATGTTTATGAATTATTTATGTTCTTGTGGCACACATATGTATGGTTTTCATTATATGATGGGTGGGACCTATATCTATCTCCAATGAATTGGGTAATGATAAATGTTATATGAGCTCAAATGGTACATGAGAGGTCATAATAATCCTGCAAAAAGAGGTTACATGGGAGGTTATCCAATTCCTGTAACAATAGGGTAAACAGTAGTTCATTATAATCTCATAAAAAGAGGGTATATTGGAGGTCAACCTATTCCCAAAATTAGAAGGTACACGGGAGGTCATCCCAAGACTGAAGTAGGTACATAGGTGATTAGACAAAGCCTAGAATACTATGAATGTATTGGTAGGAATCATGACATAAAATATTATAAGATTATGTGTATGACATAAATTTTGTGTTTTATTCCATTTTTATACTCTCATGGATCACATGCTTTGATTATATTATGATTCATGTATTATGAACTCCCAATCTTTAATTCCAAAATTTAAGATTAAGATCTTAGATTTGTAGGTTATTCATTTCAAATTTCTTGATACCTTTTTCATGCACCTATGCTCATGTTATGATTATGTATCTTCCATGTTCACCCTTACTGAGCATTTGAGCTCAACCTTTCTTATGTTTTCTTTCCCCAGTTTATAAAGAAAGGTTTTAATTAGGAGTACTAAAAAGTTACATCTTTATGGGAGATTTTGAAGATATTTTACCAAATTAGAATAATGAATTCCAAGTTTCTAAAGGAACTAAACTAATATAATATTTAGGTTTCTATCTATGTAATGTATGAAATATTTTACTAAAAATGATTTAATTTCCATGTATGAAAATACTGGTTCATTATAGTTTCAGTTATGATGATAATTTAATCCCCATTTGAAAAAAAACACCAAGTAGGGGAATATATAGCCGTCAATACGCTAAAACCTACTGAAACCACCTACTAAGTAAAGGATTGTATAACTGACAGTTCTATAAAACCTATTAGGATAACCTTCTAGATAGAGTATCGCCACCCATGTAGTGTTGGTCACAACATTACCTTAAACCCCACCTAGGGAAGTCGATATGATAGATGATGTAACACTAACCTCTCAGAGGGATACAATGACTCTATCTGATATCATCCTATCGAGGGGTTCAAAATCAAGTGATAAGGATGTAATGAAAAACTATATCTTCATAGTGATATACCAATGGAACCCACTCAACTGATACTATTATATACTTTTATAACATAAGAGACCCATAAGAATCACCTCACATCAGATATCTAATGCCAAAAACCATGGACACATTACATCCAGTGTAGAAAACTACTTAGGTTAGGCTACTCATGGGCCTCAATTCGAGTCTTAAAGATGGAGATGTGTGATATATATGGGTCTAAGGGGAAAACATGTTTTATACCCATCATACAAGACATGTCTCTAAAAACCACCCCTAACCATATCCCCTATTAGTACTTAACATGTGAAGGAATACACAACGTATACCCCATGTCACATGGCGTGTGACCACTTCCGATCACCTGGGTGTGTCCTTAACCATACACGACCGAATATCCATGTCACCTGAAATGACGTATACCATTGGTATATGGTGTGTCTTGGATACTTAGAAACTTGTCTATGTCCTCATCCCATGCCTGTGTCCAGAACATCATGCCCATTTACCTGGCCATGTACTTCCACATGACTATGTCTATTTACATGATTCACCTTTCCATGTTAGGAAAAATGGTCTAGGATCACTACATGGTGTGTACCCCCCAGTACACAGTGTTTAGTTCCCAAAAATTTATCGTACATGAATGGGAATAGTGAAAGGTATGTTCTCCTTTACTATACGTTGTGTGATTGTGAATTCTGAATGGAAATTCCTTACGAGCTGCCCAAAAATCATCAGTTTCAACTGAAACCCACAGATCTATACCCAAGGGATCAATAACAGTTTTAATAGGACACTAAAACCTTAAAAAGTTCATCAAATGGTATTAGGATATAAAATTCCTAAATATTCCTACCATTTGGAGAAACTCTGAAGCTTCAGATATAGATCTATGATCTGAAGCTACTGCACAACAATCTAGGAGCGATAACCATCAAGATAGAAGATCAGTGGAAGCATCTATCCTCAGTTTGGAATTGGTTTGTTTATTTCATAGAGGAGGTCCTCCTATAATTTGATTTATGTGAGAAACCAAGGGGGTGAGAAGTTTATTAGTTTAATTGTATGAAATTAATAACACTCCATTTAAAATCATTCCAACATGCCCTTAAATGATCACCTGATGTAGACAATTTTTTTATTTCACCTAGGATAAACACCATGTTATGAACTATACCATGTTCTTATATTTTATATCTAAGACTCCTATTGGGGGTTAAACCAATTTTACTAAAAAATTGTGTGCATGTGATAAAATATATTTAATTTTTTTAATATCAAATACCAAGGCTCTCCAGGCCTCATAATTCCGTGCTGACTCAACGCATGGATTTGGAAATATTTTTAGAAATATTACAAAGTATTACATGGAAAAAATAATTATTTACATTTATTACCTTCAATGTAAAGTGTTAGTGAAAAAATAATCCTATCACTTCACAAGGCGATAATCCTCTATACACATGAGCAACGTTAGCATATCCCCCACAAAATGGAAAGTAAGAAGGTATATGTGATATAATAACACCATAAGTATGAATATGTAAAAAATATCATATATATAATTTAAATTAATCATTAAAAAATTCCATGAGAGGATATGATGGAAAATAAATGACATCAGTTCACGAGGTGGTAGTGCGCTATACACACGAATGCTGATTTCGTATCCCATTTGATAGAAGAGGAGATGGATTTACATTATAAAAATAACATCATAATATCCCAGTATATGGGAGATATTGGTGTTATTATATAATCATAATTAAACAATATTTTAAGAAGGTGTAATAATAAATAAAATAAAGACACTTGATTAAGAACAATACCTCTTCTTTGGGTAAGCTCCTTAGTTAAGCACCAAAATACATATTGGGATGGATTTATAATAAAAATAAGGGTATTGGATGAGGGGAGGAAATTAAGAAAGTTATTTGATTAGGTATTTTTCAAACCAATATGATTTGGAAGTGTGAATATGGGATGACAGAGGGTGGCCTTTTATAAGTGAGGTTGGTGAAACACTTGTAATTTTTGAAAATAAAAAGGGAAAACCACGTTTCTCACATACCAAAAGAATTTAAAATGGTACATTATCGACAACTTGACATGATAAAGTCAAAATATTTCCATAAAATATATTTTAAACATGATTTTAGGTTATTTTAATCCTTAAATTTTCAGTTTAACCCCTAGTAAACCTGTTTTCACCTTAAATGTGAAAATTATTTTTTTTATTGTTTTCACTATTAATTATGGTCAAAAATTAATTTGACCATATTAGGTAATATGAATTATTTTTATTCAAAATATGGAATAATTTTTTCAAAATTAAAATTAAAAAATTGGAATATTTTAATATAAAATAAACCCTTATATGAGGTGAAAAATAGATTTTTCAAGAAGTATATTTTTGTAAGAAATAGATGATTTTATATTAACTCTATGAATAATAATAATAATTGTATGAATAACAATAAATATTTATTTATATATAATATATATATTTAATTTTAAAAATTACTCATTAGGAATTACTTTAATTAATTAAATTGAAGAAACATTATGCAATTTAAAATAATTTTCAGAAAAATCCAGTTTTTAAACCCAAAAAAAATACTAAAATAAAAAAATAAAGTTGGTTAAAAATAATTTAAGTTTATTTAATATAACCAAATAATACATATTTTATTTTAAATAATATTCAAAATATATCAATACTTTTAAATTACTTAATTATTTGAAAATAAAATACATTCTCACAAAAATCAGTATTTTACACTATTCATTAATAAATAAATACTTTCAAAAAAATCACAAAATTTCACCATTAGTTAATTTTGATATGATGATTTAAAAATTTAAATTCATTATTTCAAATTAAAATTATAAAATTTAGCAATTTATTATTTCAATAAAAACTCATAATAAAAGAGTTTATTTTTAAAAATTTTATTTTTGATTTAAAAATTACTTAATATTTTTATAATGATTATAACAATATTAATAAACTTAAAAATTATTTATTCTATAATTACCTGGGATTTTACATTATTCCCCCATTTGGAAATTTTATCCTCACAATTTTACCCACATATTAAACAAGTGGGGATATTTTTCCCTTATAGCATTTTCAGATTCCCATGTTGCATCTTCAACCATATCATTTTTCCATAAAAATTTAACATGGTGAATCAACTTATTCTGTAACACTTTATATCTAATGTCAAGAATATGGATATTATGTTCCTTGTAAGAAAGTTTCTCTTCCAAATGAACTAATTTTGAGATAAAAACAAGAGATGAATCTGGAATATATTTCGTTAACATCAAGACATGGAAAATGTTGTGTACTTGAGAATAACTTAGAGGAAAAGACACTCGGTAGGCAACTGATCCATATTTCTATAGGATTTTATACAGTACAATGAACCACATAATTATATTTCTATTTTTAATAAAACACATGACACTTTTCTATGGATATAATTTTATAAATACATGATCACCTACCTCAAAAGAAAGTTATTTCCTTCGGTTATCTATATAACTTTTCTACCTACACTGAGTTATCCTCATATGTTGCAAAGTCAAATACACCTTATCATCTATTTCTTCTACTAAATCTGTTCCCATAAAATTCTTTTCTCCTAATTCATCCCAAAAATCTTATGATTGAAACAACTTTCCATATAATGCCTCAAATGGTACCATCTGTATACTTGAATGAAAACTATTATTATAAGAAAAATAAACTGAAAAAATATGTTCATCCCAACTTTCCTTATAATAAATTAAACAATAGTGAAGCATATATTCCATGTTATTAATCTTCTAATCAGACTAACTAGTAGTTTGAGGATGAATAACTTTATTAAAATTTAATTTATTACCCAAATATTTTTGAATTCCTTTAAAAAAAATAGGCATGAGTCTGGGATCATAGTATGATACAATGGAGAGAGAAAATCCATGTAACCTAACTATATTCTTTAGATATAGTTGAGAATGCTGATCCAAAGATATAATATATCGAATGGGAAATAAATTCATAGATTTAGTTAATCGATCATATATAAACCAAATTGAGTTGTTACATCAAGAAGTATTTGGTAATACCATCACAAAATCCATTGATATATCTTCCTATTTCCACTTCATCACTGGAAAAGGTTGATTCATAACCTTTAGTAATTTTTTTTCTTCTTTAACCTCTTGACAAGAAAAATAATTCATGGTAAACTCAACAACATCTCTTTTCATCCCATCCCACTAGTAATACTCTCGAAGGTTTCTATACATAATAGTATTTCCTAGATGAATAGAAAATAAAGAACAATGAGATTCACTTAACAATTATTTCTTCAATTTGGTATCACAAGGAACTCATTGTATTTTTCCAAATCATAAAACACATTCTTTATCAATATTAAAATAAGGAAAATTACCCTTCTTAATGGATTATACCTTTTCCTGCAAAGCCTAATACTCCTTTTGATATTTCTTAATTCTTTTTGAAAAATTCAATTGCATTAAAACCTAAAAAACAAAGGATATCCCAACATCAATAACTTATAGGAAAAAATTCATCAAATCATTAACCAAAGGGTTATATTTGAAATGCATCATGGTTAATATAGAATTATTTTTCTAACTCAAAGCATAAAATACTTTTTTCGATTTTCTAGGATGTTAATGAATCATGCAATAATAATCCTTGATCACTTATAACAATCTTCTATGTCTCATGTTCAATTATTTGTAAGTGAATATATACTTAAAAATTTTGTGATCAATATAAATTTCAAACTTTACTCCATAAAATTTATTCCTCCAAATTTTTAAAGGAAAAACCATAAGAAGTAATTCCAGATCATGTGTAGGGTAATTTAACTCATGATGTTTCAACTAATATAAATCAAAATAAATTACTTAATTAATCTTCATCAAGACACAACCAAGCCATTTTAGTGAAATATCACTGTAGATGAAGAGTTATTAATTTTTTGAAGGTAGGGCCAAATTGTAGGATTCACCAATATTCTGTTCAGTTCCTGAAAAAAATCATCCAATTTTTTCTATTAAGATGAATTTTACTCCTTTTGAGTTAACTTAGTTAGTAGTATAGAAAAATAAGTAAAGTTTTCAACAAACTACCAGTAGTAACCCTCTAATCCAAGAAAACTATGAATATATTTGATATTTTTGGGTATTTTCTATTCTCCAAAAACTTTTTTTAGAAAGGTTAACACTTCTAATATCTTTAGAAACAATATATCTATGGAAATACATTTTATACAACCAAAATTAATACATGATAAATTTACCATATAGTTTCTTTTCCTTTAATGTTTTTAAAACAATATTTAGGTGTCTTTTATTTTTCTCTTGAATTTTAGAATATATGAAAATTTCATCAATAAACACAACTAAAAAATATCCAATAATTCATGTAAAACTTTACTCATGAGGTCCACAAGTACAAAATAGGTATTATACAACACAAAAAATATAACTAGAAACTCATAATTCTCATATCTAGTCTAAAATGTAGTCTTAATAATGTCATACTCTCTAACTTTTAGATGATGGTACCTGAACGTTAGATCAACCTTCGAAAAATATTGAGCTCCCTGGAGCTGATAAAAAAAACTATCAATATGAGGAAAATGATAATTTTTCTTAATAGTGATGATTTTAAAAGTTATATAGTCAATGAAAAGTCTCATTGAACTATATTTATTTTTAAAAAACTAAACAAGAGAACCCTATAGTGAAGTTATATGTCTAATGGAACCTATAGCTAATAGCTACCACAATTTATTTTTAAATTCTAAAAGTTAAAATAGATACATTCACTAAGGGGGTTAGAAATAGGCTTAGCATCAGACACTAAGTGAATAATAAACTCAACCTCCAGATTAGGAATAACACCAAGGAAATCATCAGTAAATATATCTATGTATTCATTCACCATTTTCACATCAATAATTTTAATAATTTTTTTTATTTTCAATAATGTGAGCAAGATAACTTTGACTTTTGTATTTAATCAATTTATCATCTTCTTGGTAAGTTATCAAAGGTATGAAATCATTTAGCATAAATTTCTTATCTCTAAAATCTATATTTGCATGATAAATTGAAATATAATCCATACCAAGGATGATATCAAAATATTATATGTCCATTTCAATAAGATTTATCAGAAAGACCATCCCACTAATGACAATAGGAAGATTCCAATAAATCTTAGTTTCTTTAATAATTCCACCCAGAGTTTTCACCAAAAGATATATCTTCTTTTCTTGTGGTGATACTACCATTTTACTTGAAAATTTATAAGAGATGAAATAATTTGAAGATCAAGAGTCAAATATGGCATTGAATAATTCAAATAAACTCGTACCTATCACCACTTAATTAGAGAGTCCAATATCAACTGTAGTGAAAACAAATGAATTTTCTAAACATTTTTTGTTTCTAATCATGATGATTTATATCATGTTAAACTAATTTTAGACACATGTTAGGATAATGAATCAACTCAATGAAAATAAAACACCTCACCATTGGATGGATATCAGTTACCCCATTCATTATTCATTCAAAACACTTTTCTTTACAGTCATGAGACTTGTGGACAAACTGAACACACCATAAACACATTCCAGATCTCATTAAACATTCCTTTAAATTATATTTACCATAGTGGGAACCTTTTTGGTGATTACCTCCAAACTTCTTAAATAGTTGCCTCTCCATCACCTATCACCATGACCTTTTCTTTTATATGTGTCAGAAAACTCCCTCTCAACTTTTTCAGTCCAATAAACCAATTTATCATAATTTTTCAATTTTTGTGTGGCCAATGATCTTTGTAAACTTGGTATCAACCATGATTAAAATATATTAATTTTACTATTAGTGTCTTGAATAAAATCCGACACATACCTGAATAATACTATGAAATTTTCTTCATATATAGCTATAGAATCTTCATCCTTTTCCAATAATTACAATATTTTTTTTTCTATCCTTAGCTGAACAGTCTTAGGGAAATTTTTTCCAATAAAAATATCCTTAAATTTTCCCCATTACATAGCATCAATATTATCTTTATCTTTGGTATTCTTAACCAAATACCACCATCGATCAATTCTATCATCAAAATTATAAATGAAAGGAGTTACTTGTTAATGTTCCAAACACATCATGATTTCAAATATCTTATTCTGGGAATTAATACATCATTATATTAAGAAAGGGTTAGATAATACACTGAATGATGTGGGATTTTTTTCCATGAAATTATCCAATATAAACATTTTTCTTCATGGTAGATCGAGTTACTCTATAAAATGGATACCACCACCATTCATATATTGTGTCAAATAAGCCATCACTATAAAAAAATAGTTTTGTTCCAATTTAAACCATCTCATGATGCTGATTTGGTAGGATATTTTTCTTTTAGTGCCTTATCACTACAACTTCTCAATTTCCTCTATAGAAAACAATTTTGAATAGATATAGTTTAGATGAAGCAATATGGTAATCTTAAAATGATATATCATTTCATCCTAACCATAAATTATAATCTTTCATGGTAATTATATTAAGATTATCATAACCTCTAATTTTATCTAAACGATCCTCAAATACAAACTATTAGGACTTATCCTTAAACATTAAATAATCTTTAGTTTTAAGTCAAGAATTAATTCTCTTAAATTTTAGGATCTTTTCAGGATTAGAGTTTTTTGAGAATTAGGTCATAAATAATACATAACAAAACCATATTAAATAAATTGGACACTTCTGATTAGTATCTTTTTCCCACCATATAAATTTTTTAAAATAAATCATGATTTCTTTTCATGAAAAATATTCATGAATTTTAAATTTATCTCTCGATTTCCATTACCCATACATAAATCCTCTGAAAATTATTTTAAAAACTGGAATGAGCAAAAAAATATCAGTAAGGGACATAAAAAATCATTAGTCCAATGAAAAAAACCTGTGAAATGTTATAAATTTTTTATTAATGTTATTTGGGAAAAATAAATAAATAATTTTGACATGAAAAACACACACTTTTTTCTCAAATAAAATCATTACAAACCATATAATTAAAATCAAAACCCTTTTTATGACTAAGTGTATCATATTTATAACCCATTTTAAACTCATGTCAGAAGTAACTGGAGCCTAATTAAATTTATAGGAAGAACCCTTTTGGTAAATCCCTCCGTATTTCCTATTAAGACAAAGAACATTAACCAATAAATTGAAGTACTATTTGGATTCACCCATCATTTAATCTATAATGGTCTCACTCGATGCTACCTAGTCACACCTATCATATAATATATAACAGGCTCAGTCGACGTTATCTGGGTGCACCCGTTTCACATGTATAATAATAAAGGACCAGATAATGATTATTTTTCATTATTTGAGTTTTCCATCATAAAAATTTTGAAAAACCCTTTTAAAATAATAATTAAATCAATTTAAGATATCAAAATACCATTTTCTATTAAAAACCCATTTTCAATATCAAAATACCATTTTCATTTGAAAAAAAATTTCAATACCAAAATACCCTTTTCTTTTGAAAAACCATTTTCAATACCAAAAGACCCAAAAAAGAGAAATAAGTTTTTTCTTTGAATAAAACATAAAACCTTGTAAATGATCCAAACTTAAAATAATGATTATGGTTTTAGAAAAATCATTGTCTCCATATACGTTAAAATAGAACATTCGTTTTTTCATTTGTAAAGAAAGTCAAACATTCCATACAAATATTTCTTTATAAAAAACTTTGTAATAATGACAAAAAAATCATGTATATAAATATCATATCTATATAATTATATTCATAAAATAATTTTAAAAACATGTACATAGAAGAAAATAGAGTTTTAAGGAAGACTTTTAAAATATATTTTTTAAAAGAAAAGTACCTTACCACTTTGGAAACTTTTTAATTATAACCCAGTGAAATAATAACATTTTAAAAAACATTAACTACCATTAGAATATTAAAATTCATGTTATAACATGTAAAATGGGATTTATATACACCTCATAAAATAATATATGTGTATAATATCAAAATATGATTTAATGAAAGGAAATTGAGATGAAGACCCTTACTTTGAGTCCAAATTGTCATGTAGGTTCTTTATCTTTTTGAATAATAAACTTATATTAATTATTTACTTCATCAAGAAACTTTTTCAAGTTTATTTTTCCTTTAATTTTACTTATTATCATGTAATATATAATTACTTAATCAATTAAGTTTATGTTATATTTTTGGATGATATTTAGATTATGTGTCAAAATGACTTCAGTAGGTTGACAATTTGTATAAGTGGTCATTATTTCAAAATATACAGAATAATAATCAGGAAAAAATTATTATTTTTATACATAAATTATACTTTTTAAAACCAATTATTAAATTTTTTTATGAAAATTGAACTATGTTATGATCATGGTGACGATACTTCATACATACGCATGAGTAACATTTCTATTTTTCAATGATCATTAGAGAAAGGAGATAAATAATATTATATATATATATAATTATCATAATATCGTATATACCATATAATTTCATTAAATATATTTATATATATCATTCTTGATATGTGGTGGTGAAAAAAAGAATCACATCGCTTTATGGAGGCGATAGTCTACATGTACACAAACACCATTATCATTTTTAAGTGTAAGAAAGAAAATGATACATTATCTTTTTATAAGAATAAATATTTAATTAATATAATTATTATTTATTTTATATCATATATATTTTTTTAACTTTATACTTATTAACTTCCATTTAAATTGTTTGTGAAAAATAAATCACATTTCTTCACGAGGCGGTAATCTGCCATACACACAAGCAACATTATAGCATCCCCCACAGAATAGAAATTTAGAAGTTATATGTGATATCATAACTAAATAAGTATAAATATATAAAATATTTATTATATATACTTTAAATATATCATTAAAACAATACATGATATGCGATGATGGAAAATAAATGACATCGGTTTGTGAGGCGGTAGTCCGTCGTACATATGAATGATGATTTCTTATTCCATTTGATAGAAGAGGAGATGGATTTAGTTTATAACATTAAAAAATAATATAAAAGTATAAGTAAAATAATAGTGTTATTATATAATAATAATTTAACAATATTTTAAGGATATGTAAGAAGAAATAAAATAAAGACGCTTGACTAAGCACGATACCTCTTCTTTAGGAGACCTCCTTAGGTGTGCAGCAAAAGCCTTATTAGGATGGATTTATGATCAAAATAAAGGATATAGGATGATTTTATGGAATTTAGGAAGTTATTTGTGAAGTTATTTGATGAACCAATGGGTTTTGGAAGTGTTAATAGGGGAGGATATGGGGTGACTTTTTATAAGTGAGGTGGGCGGAACACCTGTAATTTTAGAAAAGAAAATGGTGTACCTGCATTTTTCACATGAAATAAGGATCCAAGATAGTCCATTTTAGAACCTTAAAAATTATAATGTCTAAATATGTATATATAATATATTTTACACAAGTTTATAGGTCATTTTAACATTTATCTTTTTTAGTTTAACCCCGGTAAACCCATTTTCACCTTAATCACGGTAATTAATTTCTATTGTTTTCACTATTCATTATGGTAAAAAATTAAGTTGAGATTATTAGAAAATATAAATTATTATCATTAAAAATATGAAATATGTTTTTAAAAATTCAAATCATATAAGTTTCAAATTTTAATTTAAAACAAAAACCACTTATGTGACAAAAAACAGCTTTTCAAGAAGTGTATTTTTCAAGAAAAAGATGATTTTATATTAAATCTTTGAATTATGATCATCATTGTATTATTATAAATTAATATTTAATAATATATAATATATATATATATAATTTAGAAATTTTTTCATTAGATATTATTTCAATTAATTAAAATATAGAAACATTATATACATTAAAACAATATTAAAAAAAAAATCCTTTTTTTAAACCCAAAAACAAAGTTATAATAAAATACAAAAATAAATTTGATTAAAAAGGATTTAAGTGGATTAAATATAACAAAATAATAATTATTTTAATATTAATCATATTAAAAATATATTGGTAATTTTAAATTAAATAATTTATTAAAAGGAAAATAAATTTTCACAATAATCGATATTTTACACTATTCACTGAAAATCAATATTTTCAGAAAAATCCCAAAATTTCACCCTAAGTTAATTTTGATATAATGATTTAAAAATGAAATTCATTTTTTTTCAAATTCAAATTCTAAAATTTAGAAATTAATCTTAAATTAAGACTTATAATAAAAGTGTTGATTTTAAACTATTTACTTTTTGATTTAATAATTACTTAGTTATTTTTATAATGATTATAACTATATTAATAAACTTTGAAGTTGATTTATTATATCATTACCTGGGTTGTTACACATATTCCATGAGAGTCTTATCTAGGTGTGATGTCTTAGGCTTACTCATCATGTACCAATGATGATTGAGTTAATGCCCAATCCACCTCTTTTAAAGTTGCTACTCCTGGGTGCATCTATTCCACAAATGTATACAATTAATAATATTTTAACAATGATGTATCTACTAGGGAAATTTCACCCCTTTTTTACCATATCTTATAATTTAATTCTATACTTAGGATTATCCTAAATATTCTCATTAAATGTTTCCCATCATAGTTTCCAAAAATAATTAAGCCCTACTCTGATACCAACTAAGACAATCCAAGAATTACATAAATAAATATTACATATAATTAGATGAATATTCATTACATATCATCATGATCCATGCTAGAGTTTTAAGGGTATAGTGTCTTTGTTTACTTTAATATATAAACAATTGGTACATAAAATATCAATATTATCTCCCCCTAAGTTCTTCACAAAAAAGGACCCTTATTAGGCATTAAATACTTAATTTTTTTCGTCATATCCTATGGAAAATAATAAATAATAAAAGGTGAGCCTAGATGCTTAGTAAGGTAAACATTAAAACATAAGCTAACATAGAATAAATAAAGCATGAATAATATAATTGAGATAAATAATAATCATATATGATATATAACTAATATAAAAAAGGGTACTAAATTCATTGATGAAATAAAAATATAAATAATCACATGGATAACAATAACTAGTTTCATAGTTATATAATTAATAATACTAGACATTATAATCTCACTATCAAGGCTTTATGGAAAGAAATAATATATAAATAGGTAAAGTGTACTACAAATACCAAAACTAGTTTGTCCCATGAGATCCACCATTGCATCAAGTGGCTATAAAAATCTCTACTTGTCATATAATAATCCCAATTCATTCATCATATAGAATAAATGAATAGAAATTCAATGCATAATCAACATAAACATTCACATTGAAAAACTTGCATATGAAATTTTAATATTTTCCCCAGTAAATAAATTAAACAACATGATAATAAAATATACAGGATAATATTGTGGATGATATTAATAGATTATATACCCAGTAAAGCATATGATTAATCAAAGGATATTGACATAGATGAAAATAATTTAAAAATTTTACTGGAATATTTCTTTAGGAAAATACACTATTCATTTTGAAATAACATATATAAAAATATAAAAATTTTATGAATATTAGGAAATATATTTTCTTTGAAAATACCCAATGAAACTTATATATTAATCTTCAAGGTAAATAATATTCTTGATAGTGGGAAATTTCATTTGTGAGATAATAATTAAAACAAAGATTCTATGAAATCATTCGGTAAAAATTGAATCACATATAAAACAGAAATAATATCCATTTTAAATATATTTATATAAAGTAAATATGGTTAAAAATGAATTTAATCAATATTTTGATAATAGTAAAAATTTTATTGAAAATATTTTAAATAAAATATGGTTATAGAAGGAAAATATTCTCGACTGAATAAAAAAATCCAGTATCTCTTAAAAATGTTATTTTGGAATTTTGAGTACTTAAAATGAGTAAAATTAAAGGATTTTTTTTAATTTCAAATAATATCCATATGAGAGGAAAATATATGGGTTTTAATACTAAAATATCACATAATTCCACCAAAGGAATCTTAAATATAAATAATCATGAATAAAGAAGAGATTATGAAATAAACCCTTACCACTTGGTAAATTTATAATAAAATCCACTTGGATGGAATAATTTGAATTTCTAAATTATATAACATATATTTAGAAGGATACATGATATAATATATAAAATGGAAAATATATACACCTCATAAAAGTAAATAGGTGAATTACATCAAATAAGTCTCAAAGAAATAATATTGAGATAAATAACTCTCACCTCTAGTCCATCTAGATTATTAATCACTCTAAAATTATGTATAATAAATAAAAATTTATTAAACACATATAAAAAATATATTAATATATATAATATTACATATGGTCCACTTATTACATTTCCATACCTGTTTATTAGTAATTCTTTGTCAAAATCCTTATTTCTATGTGATAAGTGTTTCATTTTTCATGTATGCTTCTGTTTGGGAGTTATTTTTATTGCAATTTTATCATGTTTAAATAATATAAATATACATAATAATTTAATATTTATAATATTTAATAATTATTTACACTTTTATAACCATAAGTGGTGAATAAAAATAAATTACATCACTTTGTAGAGACGATAATCTGTACGTAAGGGCAAACACTGTTTATAATTTTTTATGGATGGAATGAAAGAAAAATAGATAATAATTCCACATTAAAGAATCATTATTATACAATATATTCCATGTATAGTCATTAAATATATCCTTATTACCACCCATGTAATATATAAATGAAAAACGAATTACATCGCATCGTGGAGGTAGTAGTCTACACATACACACAAGCGACATTATCATTTTCTAATAGATGGAATGGTAAGAAGGTAGATAAGTTATTATAATTAAAAAAGAATAATAATTTCCTAAATATTATGTATTAACATTAAATACATCATAATAAAAATCCATGAAATATGGTGATAGAATATGAATCATATCTATACATGGAGGCAGTAGTCTGCATGTATGCATGAGGGATGCATTCATTTCTTATTTGATGGAAAGGATGTGGGAAATGGTTGTGAAAACATTATAATAAAATATCTGTATATTTATGATACTTTATTCATAATTTTATTATGGATAAAATAGGTTTAGATATGTGGAATAAGAAATAAAATTGAAAGAGTTGGGTTAAGATTTATATCTCTTCTTTGAGAGACCTCCTTTAGATCAAACCTTAATCCTTGAAATAGTAGTCTTAGGATGAGAATTGGGGATCAAGGATTAATTTAAATAATCTAAGAATGTTTTTAGATAGGTATTTTTTGATCTAAAAGGCTCAAATTGTGCGAATAAGTGATGATAAGATGTTCCCTTTTATAAGTGAGGGGAGGGACACACATATAATTACTTAAAAAATATTTCAATAATATAATGTCACTTTCAGGAGAATGTAACAAATGATCAATAATTAAAAATAAAAATATCAGGTTTAAATATATTCATTGAATAATAATTATACAATTTTATGTCGATTTATCACCCTGATCTCTTAGTTTAATCCCCCGGTAATCTTGTTTTAACCTTAACCTCAACAACAAAATTTTAATCTTTTAATTATTCATTATGATAAAAATTAATTTTACCATATTAAATTATATTAATAATTCTAATTAAAAATATGGAATCCACTTTATATGATTCATTTTATATAAGTTTTATAAATTTTCTTCGAAATAAGTGCGCAAAACGCATCAAAAACAGTTAAAAATGAATTTTTAATCTTAAAATAGAATTTAATTTCATTAATTTCCAAGTAAAACCTATAAAATGAATGATAAAATATTTTATTTAATTTATATTTTATAAATTTAATTAAAGTAATTAATAAATAATTACCTACTTTATTTCTTTTGATAAAAACACATTGCACACATAAAAACAGCTTTTAGAAAAATGTTTTTCAAGTCCAAAAATGAACTTATACCAAAATAAAGTATAATGATGATTACTTGGAAATTAATTATATTATTTAAAATTAAATTATACTTATTTTAATTTAATATCATTTTAAAAGCAGAATAAAACTTTTGAATTACTTTATTTAATGAAAAGAAATGATAACTTTACAAAAAAATTGTATTTTCACTATTCACTAAAAAATGTTTATTTTTATAAAAATAAAAATATTATCCCTAAGATAATATTGATGTGATTATTTAAAAAATTATATTAAATTCTTTAAACAAAATTTCTAAAAAAATTGTAATTCAATTATAATGTCCATGCACAAAATGAAATAAAAAACATTTTTGAAGAAAACATATTTTCGAAGCACAAAACAACTTTACTAAAAATTGAGTACTTATTTATTATGAATAAATAAATAAAATAAACTTATATAAAACATTTATAAATAATTTTAACATTTTTTTATTCCTATTAATACCACCAATTTAACTATTATGTTATAATGGTCAAATTTAAATAATATTTTTATAGTATATCGCATTCCTCTTAAAGATTGGCGTTGCGAGTTAATAAATCCATCCTAGATAGTATTATTTTAAAATAAATTTTATGGGGGTTATAAAAATCCAAAAATTTCATTCCATATAACCTCATTTTAAATTATAATTAAATATTCTAAATAACCTAGAAATAACTAGGTCACGATGTGATTCCATGAATTGTAGTTTAACATGCCCTGAATCCAACCATTTAGTGACATTATCTACTCCATTGTATATTGGTTCTAAGTGAAACATATTATCTATAAAATCCAGAAAATATATTATATTCAAAATCTCTTAATATTATAGTGGGATCCTCTAAATATTATTTATAAGGCCCCAGCCTTAAACTTTACTTAATCTTGAGATATTTTAAGAATACACCTTGAGGATATTTTCAGGTTTAGAGTTTTAGATAATTAGATCATAAAACATGCATTACATCCCAAATTTAAACAAAGTGGTAACAATAAAATATAGTATTCATTTTTCCCATCAACATAAACATATTTAAAATAAAACATGGATTCTTTCTTGAAACCTCCTTGACACTATCATCATATCATGTACCCTTCCCTTGACCTGTGAAAAACATTTCAAAAACTTGGGATGAGCATAAAAAGCTCAGTAAGGGTTATAAAAATATGGAAAGAAAACATGAGTTCATATATACATAAGAATGAAATCATACTTTACCCATAAAACATAGGCACTTTAACATACCTCATCAAATCATGAATAAATCATATAAATCATAATACATAAAGGTAACTTGAGGCATTTATAACATTCTTACGTAGGGAGTAACCCTCTTGGTTATGTTTGGAATACCCATCACAGTATATTCCCAAAATCTCTTTGGAGAAACCTTAACGTTTAACTCCTTCGTGTTACCCAATGAACTGGAGAGTTATATCGGGCTCACCCGCCCTTAATTTATCACGGAACCACCCATCTTCATAACAATGCTCAAGAACCATAACATAATCATACCACATAAAACATGCATAAAGGAAACATAAAATTTCAACATTTCAATCACAAGATATCAATACAACACATTGATATAATAAAAACATTATGAAAAGCATTTTCAATACCAAAATAAAAGAAAAGTAAAACATGGGATTTACTTTTCATTCAAAAAAGCTTATGGCTTGTAGAGGAAGCCGAAACTCAAATAATGGTCACGACGGCGGAGAAGTCATTATCGCCGCATACGTATGACAAAAAAAACATTCCTTTTTTCATTTAGTAAACGCTTCATATAAAAAAATATTCCTTTTGAATAAGTATAAAATTCAAAGGGGTTTATACACCGTATAAAAGAAAGTTGTGTATAAAACAAAATATGCCTCAATGAATGGAGATTGAGACGAAGTCCCTTACCTTGTATCCGACTTGACTTGATCATTCTTTAATCTCCTGAATAATAAACTTGAGTTAATTTCTACTTGCTTAAAAACCCTTTTCAAGTTCATTATTCCTTTTATATAATTTAATAACATGTCATGAACACTATGTTATTATTTAAGTTTATAACGGTCATTTTAACGATCATTGGTAGTTGAGTCAAAAATGAACTTCTTATATTTACAAGTTGTTCACGTAGTCAAATATCCATTATCTCAAGAATTATATTCATGATGTAGATTCCATATATATCATATATATCCAGTATATACATGCATTTATAATATTACATAATCATTTAGAGGTAATAAATGAAATGCACCGTTCATGGAGACGGTAAGTCGTACGTATGCATGAACGCTACTTTCATTTCTATGTCATATTAATGGAATTAAAACTAAATTAGAGATATGTATATTTTAATTACAGAATTATATTCATCATTTAGATGTAAAATAAATCATATATATCCATTATATATATGTACTTATAATAGTACATTACATTTGGGGTTAAGAAATGAAATGCACCGTTCATAGAGACGGTAAGCCGTACGTACGCATGAACGCTACTTTAATTTCTATCTCATAATTTAATGGAATTAAACCATAATAATACATAATAGTATTATAATTTTAGTATGGTATCATATATAATATCATTAAATCTATCCTTTATACATACCACATATGGTATTAACGAATCAAATCACTTTGAGGGGGCGGTAGTCCGTACTTCCTAAAATGAAGATATCGCGTATACCCATAATGGAATCCATAAAGGTATGCCATAAATGAAAAATACAGAAGCTTAAGGAAAACATAAAAATATTATATATCATATATAAATATAGTGACATCTTAACGGCCACCTTTGAAGGTGTTAGAAGAATAATGAACAATCATCGTTTCGTGAGTCAGAAATTCGCCATCCATAGAAACCATATGTTCTTTAACCATTAGATGTAGGTGTGTGTAAGAGTAGGTCTAATTCTTCTTATAACAACATCCTAGTATATTGAAGATACTGGAGTTGTTACAAAATAAATGAATAAAAAGAGTTTAGGGGGTTGGATAAGCAAAATAAAACATAAGAACACAAGAGAAGACACTACATTTAAATCGGGTAACTCTTTTTGATTTGAGCTCAAAGGATTCCTCGGGAAGACTTCTTCCAAAAGTGAGGCTTCTAGGAGTAAGAGAGGGATGTGTAGAGACAAAAAGAGCAGGGTTTGTCCGAGTCAAAGGCTTGAGAGGTGTGGGTAAGGAGGTAGAGGTGGGGGCCTTTTATAAGAGGAGAGGAGGGGCACTCTTGGAATGTTACAAAATGTTACTTTATTTTCAAATGAGTTTCGGATTTTAAAGGTCCCACATTGATTTATTTCTAGGATAAGGTTATAAGGGTTATAAATATACTCATCCAATAGGTCTTTGAAAAGTGTAGGTCTTAGATTTTACATTATCTTTTTATTTTATTTAAATATTTAAATAATGAGGTAATCGCTGCATCATCATGACGTCATAAATAATTTAATTTATTTAATGTCTAAAAATTATGAAAAAATACTATTATGTATGAAATATTTGTATATTTCCAATTAATATTTATAGTCCAAACTATCATCTATTTAGACAAAATTAAAAATGTTTTACTCAGGTGATACATTCTTTGTTATATTTAACTTTCTTTAACAATAAAAAGAAAAAAAGTCACTTTCACACAAAAGTGATTCTATGGGTTCCCCAAGTTTGGCACATGGCATCCCATGGTCAGCCATGAGACAAACAGTAGCATTATGACACGTTTTGGTGTTATTTATTATTATTATGATATTATTTTATTATCCTTAACTACCCGATTACTCATTAATCAAGATAATTAAAGATAATCACCGTCGTTACTATTCATAATGTAAAAAAAAGAGTCTTGATTACATAATTTGGACCTTATGATTCCAAATATTTAATCCATTTTACCAAATTCCAAATATAGAAATTGAAATAATTTATTTAAAAATATTTCCCGTTGTCAAAACAAATAGCGGGTTTTTTTGAAACAATATCTATGAAAAGTTTGGCATTATTTTATGCCCAATTCCAAAGTGAAATTAATACTAATGAACAAAATTGTATTAAATGGTAAATATATATTCAGATTACACTTTAAGACCAATTAAAAAGATAATATAACCATATAAATATATTACATGAAAAAGCAGTTTTGATGTAAAATGCAGTATTTTTCACTATTCATTAAAAAATGAACATTGTCAGAAAAATACCAAAAATTTATCCAATGTAAATTTCAATGTCCCAATCATAAAGAATATTTTTATTTTGACAAATAGAGATTATAAAATTGTCAAAATTTTGATTTAAAAATGGTTTTCCATCAAAAGGCAGTAAAACAATCTTTTAAAAATATTAGTGTATTCCATGCTTAAGATTGGATTTATTATCATTTTAAGCCTCTAAAACACTATCTAATTCATAAATAGACATAGTTAAAAATATATATTATTCATTACTTACTTGGGATGTTACATCCTTTCCCCTTTAGAAAATTGCGTCCCCGCAATTTATTTACTTATCAAATAATGGGGGGTATTTAGCCCTAATTGCATTTTCAGATTTCCATGTTGCCTCTTCCATCATGTGGTTTTTCCACAAAACCTTTACCTGATGAATCACCTTATTTCGAAACACTTTCTCCCTGTGGTCAAGAATCTGGACTGGTTGTTCCTCATAAGATAGGTTCTCTTCCAGCTGAACTGCCTCTGGACTCAAAACATGAGATGGATCTGGCATATACTTTCTCAACATCAAAACATGAAAAACATTGTGTTCCTGAGATAAAATCGGAGGTAAAGCCACTCGGTATGCAACTGATCCAAATCTCTCTAGAATTTCATTTGGTCCAATGAACCTTGGACAAAGCTTTCCTTTCTTACCAAATCGCATCACACTTTTCCATGGTGATACTTTGAGAAAAACATGATCACCTACCTCAAAAGATAGATCCTTCCTCCGGTTATCTGCATAACTATTCTGCCTGCTTTGAGCTGTTCTCATGTGTTCTGAAAAAACTGAACTTTTTCTACCATCTCTTCTACCAATTCTGGTCCCATCAACTTCCTTTCACCCACTTCATCCCAGAAAGCTGGAGTTCGACACCGCTTCCCATATAATGCATCAAATGGTGCCATCTGTATACTAGAATGAAAACTGTTATTATATGAAAATTCAACCAAGGAAAGATGTTGGTCCCAAATTCCTTGATAATCCATAGAATAAGCACGTAGCATAACCTCTAATGTCTGAATTGTTCGTTCTGACTGCCCATCTGACTAAGGATGAAAAGCTGTACTAAAATTTAATTCAGTACCCAACGACTTCTGAAGGCCTTTCCCAAAGTTATAAGTGAACCTGAGATCACGGTCAGATACAATGGAGAGAGGAAATCCATGTAACCTGACTATCTCTTTAAGATACAAACGGGAAAGTTGATCTAGGGAAAAAGTATCTCGTATAGAAAGGAAATGAGCAGATTTAGTCAAGCAATCAACAATAACCCAGATTGCATTATTACCTCGAGATGTCTTCGGTAATCCCACAACAAAGTCCATGGATATATTCTCCCATTTCCACTCTGGCCCTGGTAAAGGCTGAAACATCCCTTTAGGTAACTGTCGCTCTGCTTTAACCTGTTGACATGTCAAACACTTCACAGTAAAATCAGCAATATCTCTTTTCATTCCATCCCACCAGTAATACTCCCATAGATCTATGTACATCTTAGTACATCCAGGATGAACTAAAAACTGAGAACTATGAGCTTCACATAACAACTCTCTCTTAAACTGTGAATCACAAGGCACACACAATCTCTTCCCAAATCTCAAAACAAAATCATTATCAATGTTGAATTCAGGCAACTTACCTTTCTGAACCAGCTCTAACTTTTTTTGCAACTCACTGTCTTGATTCTATGCTTGCTTGATTCTGTCTGATAGAGAAGATTTCACTGATACCTGAAACAAAACAGAAGGAAATCCTGCACAAACAACTTCTATGCCAAAGTTCATCAAATCCTTAACTAAAGTATCACGTTTCAAACACAACATTGTTAATGAATCATTACTTTTTCGACTCAAAGCATCAACCACTTTATTTGCTTTTCCCAGATGGTAATGAATTGTAAAATCATAATCCTTGATTAATTCTAGCCATCTCCTTTGTCTCATGTTGAATTATTTCTGAGTGAATATATACTTTAAACTTTTGTGATTAGTATATATTTCATACTTTACTCCATAAAAATTATGCCTACAAAATTTTAAATCAAAAACAACAACTTCTAATTCCAAATCATATGTAAGATAATTTACCTCATGAGTTTTCAACTGATGTGAAGCATAAGAAATTACCTGATCATTCTGCATTAGGACACAACCAAGTCCTTTCAATGAAGAGTCACTGTAGATAACAAACCCACCATTCCTAGAAGGTAGTGCCAAAACTGGAGCATTCACCAATATTATTTTCAACTCGTGAAAACAATCATCACATTCTTTTGTCCAGAAAAACTTAACACCCTTCCTAGTTAGCTTAGTCATTGGACTAGATAACTGTGAAAAATTTCTAACAAACCTTCTGTAATAGCCTGCCAAAACAAGAAAACTACAAATCTCAGTTACATTTGTTGGTCTTGGCCATTCTTCCACAACCTTTGTTTTTGCAGGATCAACAGTTATCCCATCTTTAGAAACAATATGACCAAGGAAAGAAATTTGTTGCAACCAAAACTCACACTTGCTGAATTTCCCATACAATTTATTTTCTTTTAAGGTTTGAAAAATAACCCTTAAATGTCTTTCATGCTCCTCTTTACTTTTAGAAAAAACTAAAATATCATCAATGAAAACAACCACAAACTTATCCCAGAACTTATGGAAAATTCTATTCATTAAGTCCATGAATACAACAGGTGCGTTGGTTATCCCAAAAGGCATTACTACAAATTCATAATGGCCATATCTTGTACGGAACGCAGTCTTCAAAATATCTGATTCCTTTACCTTCAAATGATGGTACCCCGATCTCAGGTCAATCTTTGAAAAATACAGAGCTCCCTGGAGCTAATCAAACAAATCATTGATATGAGGCAAAGGATATTTGTTCTTAATAGTGATGTTATTCAAGGCTCTATAATCAATGAAAAGTCTCTTAGAACCATCTTTCTTTTTAATAAATAAAACAGGAGCACCCCATGGTGATGTGCTAGGTCGAATGAAACCTTTCTCTAATAAATCTTGCAATTGCTCCTTCAACTCTAAAAGTTCAGTTTGAGACATTCGATAAGGGGGTTTTGAAATTGGCTTAGCATCAGGAACTAAGTCAATAGTAAATTTAACATCCCAATCTGGTATTATTCTAGGAAACTCATCAGGAAAAACATCAGGATACTCATTTACCACTGGCACATGATTAATATGAACAGTTCCTTTATTTTCAACGAAATGTGCAAGGTAACATTCATTTCCATATTTTACAAGTTTCTTGGCCTCTTGATAAGTTATCAACAGTAAGGGTTCATTCTTGTACACAAACTGAAAGTCTTTCTAAAAAGAAACTTCTTTAGCTCTACAATAAATCTTATCATGGTAAATAGAGAGCCAATCCATACCCAGGATAACATCAAACTCTACTAGAGGTAAAACAATAAGGTTCACAAGTAGGTTCTTTCCACGGATAAGGATATGAAGATTCTTATAAATTATTTTTGCCTCAACATTTCCGCCAGGTGTTTTTACTACAAGTTCAGGAGTCATTTCTTGAGATGGTATTCCCATTTTACTAGAAAAGGTTTCAGAGATGAAAGAATGTGTAGAACCCGAATCAAACAACACACTGACATAATCTGAAAAAACAAAGTACCCGATACAACTTCATTTGATGGCCTGACATCTGCTGAAGTAGTTGCAAAGGATTTCACCACCCCTTTCTACTTGTAGTCTAACTGCTTCCCATCACTCAAGCTCTTTGTCGGACACTCATTTGCATAGTTACCCATCTCATTGCACTTAAAACATTTCACTATCTGCAAATCAAATTTTGTCTTACCTTCACCTTGATATTTCTCAGTGCAATCACGAGCCTTATGTCCCATATTACCACATCGGTAGCACTTTCCAAAATTCAGAAGACATTCCCTAGAATGCCTTTTACCACATTTATCATAAACTGGAAACATAGTTTTCTTACCATCAGAATTTTTTGAATAATTCTTTCCTATCTCCTGCCACCTCGGTCTCTTCTTCTGTTGGTTGTTATAGAACACATGATCATCTGAAAACTCCATTTCCACCTTCTTAGCACATCGAACAATCTTTTCATAACTCTTGAACTCGCGAGAAGCTAAAGCCCTTCGATATTTTGTCTTTAATCCTGAGTAAAAATTATTGGTTTTACTATCAAGGTATCAGATAAAATTTAGAGCATACCTTGCCAATCGAGTGAACCTTTCTTTATAGGTAGCCACTGAGTCTTCCTCTTGCCTCAATTCCAAGATTTGATTTTCCATCCTAAGTCGAACAGCCTTAGGAAAATACTTCTCAAGAAACATACCTTTGAACTAATCCCAGTCGAGAGCATCAATCTCATCAGTGTCCCTGATATTTTTAACCATCGACCACCACTGATCTACTTCACCCTCCAAACGGTAAATAGCAAGACTAACCTTTTGATTGTCTGAAAACCCCATGGCATAAAAAATCTTCTCTAGTGCATTAATCCACCCTTCATCTAGCACAGGGTCAGCTGATCCTCTGAATGATGGGGGATGTTGCCTCATGAAATGTTCCACCACTGACATGTTCCTCTGCGGTTGATCTAGCTAATCTCGTGCATGGATACCGCCACCATTTATCGCTTGAGTCAAATGCGCCATTATTGTAACAAACTGTTCAGTTCCAATTCCGACCATCTCAGGATGCTGATTCGGAAGGTTATTTCCTTCTGTATGCCTTCCTAGCACTGCTTCCCTGTTTCCTCTGTGGAAAACCATTCTGAACAAACATGTCTTAGATGAAGCAACATGGTAATATTCAAATTCTATATCATTTCAATTTGAGCATAAAAAAAATATTTTTGGATAATCATTTAATAGAATTATAACTCCTAAAGTTATCTAAACCGACCTCTGATACCAACTATAAGGCCCCAGCCTTAAACCTTACTTAATATTGAGATATTTTAAGAATACACCTTGAGGATCTTTTCAGGTTTAGTGTTTTAGAGAATTAGATCATAAAACATGCATTACATCCCACATTTAAACAAAGTGGTTACAATAAAAGATAGTATTCATTTTTCCCATAAACAGAAACATATTTAAAATAAAACATGGATTCTTTCTTGAAACTTCCTTGACACTATCATCATATCATGTACCCTTCCCTTGACCTATGAAAAACATTTCAAAAACTTGGGATGAGCATAAAAAGCTCAGTAAGGGTTATAAAAATATGGAAAGGAAACATGAGTTTATATATACATAAGAATGAAATCATACTTTACCCATAAAACATAGGCACTTTAACATACCTCATCAAATCATGAATAAATCATAGAAATCATAAGACATAAAAGTAACTTGAGGCATTTATAAAATTCATACGTAGGGAGTAACCCTCTTGGTTACGTTTGGAATACCCATCATAGTATATTCCCTAAATCTCTTCGAAGAAACCTTAACGTTTAACTCCTTCGCATTACCCAATGAATTGAAGAGCTATATCGGGATCACTCGCCCTTAGTTTATCATGGAACCACCCATCTTCATAACAATTCCCAAGAAAAATAACATAATCGTATCATATAAAACATGCATAAAGGAAACATAACATTTCAACATTTCAATCACAAGATATCAATACAACACATTGATATAATAAAAACATTATGAAAACCATTTTCAATACCAAAATAAAAGAAAAGTAAAACATGGGATTTATTTTTCATTCAAAAAAGGTTATGGCTTGTAGAGGAAGCCGAAGCTCAAATAATGGTCACAACAGCGGAGAAGTCGTTGTCGCCGCATACGTATGACAAAAAAAACATTCCTTTTGTCATTTAGTAAACGCTTCGTATAAAAAAAGATTCTTTTTGAATAAGTGTAAAAGTCAAAGGGGTTTATTCACCATATAAAAGAAAGTTTTGTATAAAACAAAATATGCCTCAATGAATGGAGATTGAGACGAAGTCCCTTACCTCGTATCCAACTTGACTGGATCGTTCTTTAATCTCCTGAATAATAAATTTGAGTTAATTTCTACTTGATTAAAAACCTTTTTCAAGTTCATTATTCCTTTTATATAATTTATTACCATGTCATGAACACTATTTTATTATTTAAGTTTATAACGGTCGTTTTAACGATCATTGGTACTTGAGTCAAAAATGAACTTCTTATATTTACAAGTTGTTCACGTAGTCAAATATACATTATCTCAAGAATGATATTCATGATTTAGATGCCATATATATCATATATATCCAGTATATACATGCATTTATAATATTACATAATCATTTAGAGGTAAGAAATGAAATGCACCGTTCATGGAGACGGTAATCCGTACGTACGCATGAACGCTACATTCATTTCTATGTCATATTGGTGGAATTAAAACTAAATGAAAGATATGTATATTTTAATTCCAGAATTATATTCATCATTTAGATGTAACATAAATAATATATATCCATTATATATATGTACTTATAATATAACATTACATTTGGGGATAAGAAATGAAATGCACCGTTCATGGAGACGGTAAGCCGTACGTACGCATGAACGCTACTTTCATTTCTATCTCATACTTTAATGGAATTAAAACATAATGATACATAATAGTATTATAATTCCAGTATGGTATAATATATAATATCATTAAATCTATCCTTTATACATACCACATATGGTATTAACGAATCAAATCACTTTGAGGGGGCGGTAGTCCACACTTCCTAAAATGAAGATATCGCGTATACCCATAATGGAAGCCATAAAGGTATGCCATAAATGAAAAATACAGAAGCTTAAGGGAAACATAAACATATGATATATCATATATAAATATAGTGACATCTTAATGTCCACCTTTTAAGGTGTTAGAAGAATATTGAACAATCATTGTTTCGTGAGGCAGAAATTCGCCATCCACAGAAACAATATGTTCTTTAACCATTAGATGTAGGTGTGTGTAAGTGTAGCTAGAATTATTCTTATAAAAACATCCTAGTATATTTAAGATACTGTATTTTTTACAAAATAAATGAATAAAAAGAGTTTATGGGGTTGGAGAAGCAAAATTAAGCATAAGAACACAAGAGAAGACAATACCTTTAAATCGGGTAACTCTTTGATTTGAGCTCAAAGGCTTCCTTGGAAAGACTTCTGCCAAAAGCGAGGCTTCTAAGAGTAATAGAGTGATGTATAGAGTCAAAATGAGAAGGGGTTGGCTGAGACAAAGGCTTGAGAGGTGTGGTTAAGGAGTTAGATGTGTGGGCCTTTTATAAGAGGAGAGGAGGGACACTCTTGGAAAGTTACAAAATGTTACTTTATTTTCAAATGAGTTTCTGATTTTAAAGGTCCCACATTGATGTATTTAGAGTATAAGGTGATAAGGGTTCTAAATATACTCATAATATAGGTCTTTGACAAGTGTAGGTATTATATTTTACATTATCTTTTTATTTTATTTAAATCTTTAAATAATGAGGTAATCACTGCATCATCATGATGTCATAAATGATTTAATTTATTTAATGTCTAAAAATTATTAAAAAATACTATGATGTAGAAAATATTTTTATATTTCCAATGAATATTTATAGTCTAAAATATCATCTATGTAGACAAAATTAATTTTTTTTTACTCAGGTGATACATTCTTTGTTATATTTAACTATCTTTAACAATAATAAGATAAAAAGTCACTTTCACACAAAAGTGATTCCATGGGGTCCCCAAGTTTAGAACAAGGCATCCCATGGTCGGACATGAGACAACCAGTAGCATTAAGACACATGTTGGTGTCATTTTGTATTATTATGATATTATTTTATTATCATTAACTACCTGATTACTCATTAATCAAGATAATTAAAGATAATTACCGTCGCTACTATTCATAATGTCCAAAAACAAGAGTCTTGATTAAATAATTTGGACCTTCTTATTCCAAATATATAATCCATTTTACCAAATTCCAAAAACATAAATTGCAATAATTTATTTAAAAATAATTCCCGTTGTCAAAACAAATAGCGAGTTTTTTTGAAACAATATCTATGAAAAGTTTGGCATTAGTTTATGCCCAATTCCAAAGTGAAATTAATAATAATGACCACAATTGGATTAAATGGTAAATATATATTCAGATTTCAATTTAATACCAATTAAAAAGATAATCTAACCATATAATTAAATTATATGAAAAAGAAGTTTTGATGTAAAATGCAGTATTTTTCACTATTCATTAAAAAATGAACATTGTCAGAAAAATACCAAAAATTTATCCAATGTAAATTTCAATGTCCCAATCATACAGAATATGTTTATTTTGACAAATATATATTATAAAATTTTCAAAAGTTTTATTTAAAAATGGTTTGCCATCAAAAGGCAATAAACCAATCTTTTAAAAATATTAGTGTATTCCATGCTTAAGATTAGATTTATTCTCATTTTAAGCCTCTAAAACACTATCTAATTCATAAATAGACATAGATAAAAATATCTATTATTAATTAATTACTTGGGATGTTACATTATTAATCTCTAAACCTGTTATGGAATGACACACTCTCGCAGTTCAAATCTCTAGATCATTCACAAACCTAGAACTCTAGAATTTTTTCATATATGCACCTCACATGGTAAAACCGATATGTCAAAACATAATCCTTCTCATAACCTAATAATTTTAAGTATAAAAATATTTAATTTTTCATGATCCATTCATATTATAAATATTTTTGTAATCTGTCATAGCTCAACTACTTCTCCACTCCACCGCACTAAATTTTTGGGAAATTTTGGATTTACCCTTAATTATTTTTTTACCCTTACATAGTATAGAGTAACCCTTACATATCATATAGAGACACTTATATATCATATTAATCCTTACATATAATATATTATACATTTTTTTGACCCGACTTCATCTCTTACATTTACGTATCATTATGAAAATTAGATCAACCCTTGCGTATGATCCAGATCAACCCTTACGTGTAATCAAAATCAACCATTATATATCAGGTATTTTACCCTTATTTTTTAGTTATGTACCCTTAAAAATCTCAAAAAAATTATATTACCGTTATGTATTGAGAACTTTACTAACTTTTTTGACCCAGTCTACTCAGCCCCAATAATTTTCAAACTTTATATAATCCTTCTCTAAACATCTTAAAACCCACTCACACATATTCCAATGAAATAATATTCTTTAATAATATCATTTATATCCTATAAAATACATCTATAACTTCACACTATAAAGAATAATTTTCTATTAAATGTTTCTAATGTCCTGACTTTAATATATAGTTGTATGAAGTTGTGTTCATTATTTAAAATCATGTCATCAATTCTTCCTCACTTGATATGACATGATCATCCTAAAAATCCGATGTCATGTATTCCATTATTATACATCAATGATCCAAATTCTTTTCCCATTTTCATGGTAACCAACCTTACCTTGATCAATGAAACCATGTATTCTAATATTATCTTTTATATACTTATCAATAAATCAAAAAAATATTATAAAACAAATCCAACAAACAACCTCATGGTTACAAATTTACCCAATATAGATTTATTTGTCATTAATACCATAAATACTACTCCAAATTTTAACTGAAAATACTTCAAAAAAATTTATGGATTGATGGTTTATTCTTCTCACTCCTCTGTTATCAATAAAATGAAAAGATTCATCACATTCATAGATTTATCCTTTTATTTTCTCCCCTTAAACAATAAAATACATGGGGATATCTTCTCATATTTACTCCCCCTTTTTCAATATATAAATTTCTTTGAATATTATTTATGTTCTTCAGAAAAATATTATTAATAAAATCCAAATAAACTTATAAAAATAGATTACAATTTTGAACTTATAGCTCAGTTTACCACCTTCAAACCTTTAGGTACTCTCTTAACCACTTCTTGATTGAACCTTTGGATCTTTTTCCATTGTTGGAACTCAAAATTTTTAACTTTATCTATGATACCATTTAATAAAACAATTACTGATTTTACACATTTCAAGATCTCTACCACTTACTCTCTCCAGTTGTGTTTTACTCAAATATTATTAGTGAGTGGATTTACCACTTGTAAATGAGTCATTAATAAATTATCTAATATTATTGAGTTGATAAATAGTGTGCAATACATGGTTTTAAGTCAATGATGTAAAATCTATCAATGTCACTCACATACTTCTATAAAGATTTGTAGCTTGAGATTTTACTTCTCTTTTCAATAATTCTTACGATATTAACCACATTTATGAAATAACATAAACAAATAAACAATAAAGTACCAAGTGTGTGAGTCATACCATATGTTGAACAAACCGATAACATTTCATAATCACAATCTATCCTTGAATTACTTTAGTTCTTGACACTAAATATTGATATAATTTTCAACATATGGAAATCACTTTTTAGTTATGGAACTTTCTTCCCAAAAACTACTGGTATCTTAAAAAAAACTACTAATACCACATTTCTAGTACATGAAAAAATAACTTGGAATTCCATGAATGTTATTACTTATTCTATTGAGTTTTCTTCTCTTTCATTGGTGTAATGATACCACTTAAAGCATGGTATGATACCATTTATTTATTTATAAATTTTGATTTTGGTTAATTATTTGACAGTACTTTAATTCAGTATTATTCTCTATATCATTATTACTTCACTCAATATATAATTAAAAATTTAGATTGTATATTATTAGTGGTTTCTCAACACCACTTTTTGACTCAAATTAGTCTTGATGCCATTTATGTTTACTATGAAACCACTCATTGAATGAATTAACTTTCATCACACTGAACACATGAATCATATCACCACCTTAAATCTACTCCACTTCAAACAATAGTTAAACACATAGGGAGAGGGGTTCTTCCTAGAGCTCCTCAAGCTGAGGAATGCAGTAGGTATTGGTGAACCAAACCATTGATTCCAATGTACTCCCAAGTATCATTATTGGCTATTATTTGGACCACAAAACTTTTGGAAACCTCATTCTAGATATGTGATTTTTATTTCTCCATCTTCTTTGTCTTGGGATTCAATTCTCTCATGATAAAAGTACCACTTGTACATGTTTATTCTTTTGATGAAATATCACTAAATCCTTCATCATGATTACTCTTCCATAAGTTGAATATTCTACCAAACTTAACCTATTTCCTTGTGGTATAATTTGTGAAACCACTTATTCATGCTTCATGTATATACTATTTAATGGCCATGATATTCACCTCAGGATTTTTCACCCTTGGTGGACCCTTATTCACATGATCATCCATCTTTCTCATAACTAGAGTATCTTACTTCTTATTCCACTATTTTTTTCATTCTTCCCTAGAGGTATGATGTGATTAATCTGTTATTGGTGATTTTTTACCCACTATTTAGATCTAAAATTATTTTCCTCCAAAGTGGTAAAATTATTTTCCAGTACAACATATTTTCTTTTAGTGTAATCTTTATTCATATTTTTCATAGTAATGGAGTATTTACTTATAAAACCTTTATTTACTCTCTTACTAAAATCTAAATCCATATGTCCATGGTTAGTAAAAATAAAACACGTCTCATAAAAAACATATTTTTTATATTCATTCATTGTTCGATATGTTGTAGTAGTAGATTTTATTTCTCCATTATCCCTTGGGCTTCTAGACACACACTCATGGCATGCCCCATGATTCCATAATAGAAGAACTTTGTAACTAACATATATAGAGAGTATTCTCTCTTATATTTTTTAAGAAACTTAAACTTAATTATGTATTCCATATTTCAACTTTTATAGACTCAATTTTTTGATGTTATCATGGGAGGGATATTCTTCTTTTCATTATAGGTTCTTAAACTCTCTCTATTCTTCTTGATCTTCTTATCCTTATCCATCAATTGGGTATCCATATACTTCATCCTTGAGATATATTCCTTCATATATTTTATCATATATTTAAGTTGTGTTTTTAGAGGGATAATACTATCTTTTAACTATTTTTTCCATATCCATTTTATTTCCCACTTTGTGTTAATTTTATTTAAGTTAATTACTTTGAAAATTATTTTTTCACCCATTTTCATAATATATCTATTAAAGGATACCTACAATAGATTTAATCATTTAATATCTATTGAAAGATATTTTATGAATTCATAGACTACTTGATGAATGATTTCTAGTTTACACACATTCTAATATAGGATTGGAACTTGTCTTGATAATTGCAAGAATATTCTCTTGATCAAAGACAATACATCATTGATACTTACTTCAATAAATCACCATCCACATTATTCTTCATGGGGAAGTCTAAATTTACATATTTTCAAAAATCTTTAAAAATAATGTGAAACAAAAATTTAACATTTATTTCACACTCTCTTAAATCAGTGGGCTTGTTCTTATTTTCAAGAGTCTTCTTGTAATTCCTCTATGTTATGTATTTTGATATAAGGTAGCTTTATCCTAATTTGTTTATTTTTTTCTCATCATAACTAAATTTATAGCCATATATTGAGCGTAGTCATACAATATTATTTTCTTTCTAAAATTTTCCATATATTCAAAACCATAATGTTTAAATATAAAAAACCCTATCATTGTGAACGTTTTTCTTTAATATCTTATTGGAGATACCTTTTTTTTTGCATCACAAAATCATTTATTGTCTTTTTAAAGTCACCATAATATATGATATATTGAAAAATATTTTCACCATAAGACTTTGGAAACTAATAAATTTACTATTTTATTACAACCCAAGAAATATTAGGGGATGAATCAGGGTGTTTCAAAATTCAAACCTTTTCCTTAACATAATTATCTTCTATTTTGGATCTTGTTCCCATGTTAATAGAAATGAAAATCAACTTATTATTCTATTAATTTTATAACCAACCTCACTAAATCACATGCATGAATTTATAAATATAAATTATAATATCACACATGGATTATAATTGGTTCACCACTAAGGGATAATATAAAGAACATACACAAAGCGATGCGCTAGTGAACCAAAATCCACCACCGTACTAGTTTCATGGATATAAGTTTAGTTATGGTTACTATAAACAAACAAACACTTCCTATATTAGTTTTTGGGTTTATTCACTCCCCACCTAAGGAGAACTCCCTCTTCTTATCCTCTAAACACTTCTTTAGGGAAGATATTAATTTTTTAGATATATGGTTCTCTCTATGATCAGTGTTGAAAGAATTACTATATGCATATTTAAATCCAGATAGATTATCTTTTGATATCCATTTTTGTTGAAATTTCCTTATTAAAATAATTATGAGAGTACCCTATTTATATGAGTAATTAATCTATGCCTTAAAAAAATGAAACAATAATAACTTTACTCTTGATGAGGAGAAATCCACACTAGAATTATCATGTTTCACTCCTCCTTATGTTTCCTAATATGAATGTGTAACACTTGTAATATCTAGGCCCTCTTATTTCTAAGATAATATATGATTAATGTAACCCCACCATGCATCTCCCAATTTTTCTTTCTATTATTTTTAATCATGTTCAAAATTTTTTATTAGACCTCCTCCTTCTCCTTCTAAAACTGGAAATTCAATTCTTCTCTTCCTCCCTTTTCTTCTTGAATACCCAATTTATTGTCGAATCACCTCTACTATATAAAATTGAATATTAAATATTCACAATAATATCTATATCTTGTTATTAATAGATCATTAAGATAGTAGTAGAGTCTATATTCATCTATTTTTCTCATTCTCTTATTTTGAATGAACTGAATAATCAAGCATGTTTTTTTTTCATATTTTAAATATGAAAACTCCATAAAAAACCCAGCATGATATTATACTTTTATTCTCCTAATATCTATGAATATATTCACTAAATTATGTAAATTATATTCTCATAATATCCATCCCCATTATTTTTTCTTTATTTCTCCTAGTCAAATATTTTAATATTATCACATAATAATTTTTTCCATATATTGAATAGGTAAACTCTATAGAATTATCTTTGAGAAACTTTCCCTTTTTATTTTTCTATAATCTTAAAATTTACTTCAAAAATTGTGGTCCTAATTATTTTATAAAATCCATGAGTTTAAATATTCTTTCTTGTCCAAATTATTAATTGTATATTATGATCAATAATGCATCCATGTAGGCAGACACATAGTGCAACATTCTGAGTTACGACACTATTTTAATTGAGAACCAAATCTATATAAACTCTTATTTTAAACAAAAATATGAACCTTTTTTAATATCATCATAATATTCTCTATCATGGAATAACCATTAGAGTTGAAATTAGAAAAATTATCTCAGGGAATGATTTATACAAATTTTCATTTAATTGAGTCTTCACTACATATAAAAAATGGAATGAATCTTATACTTAATTCCTACACTATAGTGATGACTCTTATGAACCTATCCAATGACTCTTATATTTAATCTAAGTTACCCTTACTCATCATTTATACCACCCATATGAAACACTTTGATAACTCTTACACATCAAAAGGTTCATTCACACTTTGCCAATTTCTCCAAAGGGATGACTCTTACAAATTCTCCGATAAATCTTAAACTTTCATGTCGAGTGTCTTGGTGAGACTTATGAATTTAGGGAAATTAAATGAATTTTCTAGATTTAAATTTTAAATATAACTATTGAATATTTAGAATATAATAAACTCATTCTTAATATTTGAAAATATATATATCACTTCTATAATCTACCCATACACACTTATGGGATATTCTTTCATTTTTTTAGTATAGAGTCTTCCCAATACCAAGTAATTATTACACATACAAGAATACTTATATCCTTTACTAAATTCCTAGGAATTATGAGTATATGATTCTTATGTACAGATGAGCTTTCATTTTTAACAAGAATTTTGACTTCCAAAATATTCATAGTACATTCCCAACCTCTAGAATTTACATCGAAACTTCTATAACACTTCCATATTCTATATTTTTAGTTATTTTCCATTTGAATCCAAATATTCAAGAACAACATTAGAAAATATTCCTTATTTATTTATTCCTCCTAAATCAATCTAATTCCATGTAAAAATATAATAGCATTATCCTCCATCTATCACACTATTCATTTTAATTTCATTTTTTATCTATCAATTAATCCAAGACATAATTTTTACTCATTATAGACTTCATGAACTTATAAATAAACCCAACTATTATTGTTATTAAATATTCAAAAACGTAAAAAAAATATAAAACTATTTTCAAAAAATTCAATAATCAACTCCCTGATTGTAATATTATCCTCTTTTCAATTTTATTGACAATGCTATCATAAATCCTATAATTCATTATTATTTCTCCATAAAAAATATATAGATTTATGATAAACCTTATTTCTTATAATTTTTCAATAAAATGAAAAGGTTATTCTCTATCCATGTTTTTTTACTTTTGTATTCTTTATATTTAGTTTTCTCTAGATTCTTTATTAAAATCTCCCTCTATATTTCTAAATTTCATTGGGTATAATTTTTTTTCTTTTGAATCCCCTTTTTTAATACATGTTTTTCTTCAGATATCCACTATATTCTCTACAAAAATCTTTTTTGGGATATTTGATTTAACTCAACTTCTAAAAAATAGATTCATAGAGTTTATTCTCCTCCTTTATAATGCACTTTTTTTATCCCAATTTTTATAGGGCATTCTAGTCTATTAAGAAAACTATATCCACTTGACGTACTGCCCAATAGATCTTTATAAATAGTTTCAAATCATAGCTATTTATCTATATTTACCACTTTTTAAACTCTATATTCCATAATTTTCACCTCTTTATTATTCTATTTTTTGAAACAATTTGTTGATACCATTTATTAGACAAAACACATGAACTTTGGCCTTAGACACTTCTGATGAACATAAAATAATACCACGTGTTAAATGATAACAATTATATATTTTACACTATCCAAATTTTTGTCCATTTAATTTTTCTAGTTTAATTATCTATAAAAATTTTATTGAGTGAATTTACCACTTATCATTGAGTCATAGAAAAATACACTAATCCTAGTGAGTAAAAACTCAATATAAGAAAAAAGATTATAATCCAATAATCTCAAATCTATCCATGTCACTCACGTACTTCCATAAATTCTTATAGATTTATTTTTATCATCTTAAACACATCTTAATATCTTAAAAATACTCACCTAAAAAACCATAAGTAGATAATAAATAAAAAAACTAACGGTGTTATTCATACTGCATGAAAATCTATCTGATACCACTTATTAATAATAAACTAGTAAAACCAACATTTATTCAGGTTTAACTATTATTCATAGGGTTTTACCTTTTCTATATAGGGATAAAAAAACTTTTAATTCTAATAAAAAACTCCCATAATTTACTTCAACCATTTCCTCTAAGTGTTGATATAATCTTTAGTATGTGGAAACCATTTCTTTTAGTTTTGACATTTCTTTCCCGCAACTTCTTGATACCCTAGAATTAAATCAGCTAATACCAGAATGTTAGTTCAATAAAAACTAAAATGAATTTTAAGATAATTTCTAAATAATCCACTAATCTACCATCTCCTTCTTGGTGGTCTAATAACACTTGAAATATTACCTAGTGTCCATTTTTTACCACCTAAAATTTCTTGACATGACCGGATATTTCATATTAGATCTTTAGACCAATTTAACTCCATATTAGAATCCAATTTATTTAAAATTATTTATTAAAACATAAAAAATCCAGATTTTTTTTTGTAAAAACCCAAAGTGGTTTCCTAACACAAATTTCTGAGTTAGATAAGGTCCTTGATACCATTTTATCCATTTGATCAGTCTTGAAATTAATTAAGAACATTAAAATATACGACTCCTCTAGTTATATTTATCTCTTCTAACTATTTCATAACCTCTAGCTCATTCACATATCTCATTTTAACACAATAAAAAATATTATCCTTTCATCACATCACACCCCATGGACCATATATTCATCTTAATACCATACCAATTCCAATAGATGTTAAAAACATGTAAATACATGGGAAGAATAGTACCTTCTATATCCTTAAAAAGAGGATTGGTTGGTCATGGTAAACCAACCTTCTATTTAAAAGCTTCCTCCAAACCTTATTAGTGGTTCTTGTAATACCATTAGTAAAAAATTTAATTTGGATGATTTATTTAGGTTTCTTCATATTCCATGGTTTGGTCTCTATCTTTATTGTGATACTAATCTAACATTCATAAGATTATTTCTTTAATAAAACATCAATGTATCTTTATTCATGATTCCTATAACATAATAGGGTTCTTTTACAAACCTTAAAATCTTTATTTATGGTAGAATATGTTAAACCACTAATAAATGAATTTTGTTTATCCTATTAAATGGATATTAAAAATAACTTCAGACTTATTTTTCTTGGGAAACTATTTATTAAATTTCATCCATATTCCTCACAATGGTAGAATATTACTTCATTTTCATCTATATTTTCATTTATTATCTACATGACGGATACTGTGAGTGTATCATAATTGGTTCTTGGTGAAACCTTTACTACTTTATTACTATTCATTTCTCTAATTTTATGAATATGTTGTAAAAATGAATAGATTTTTATTTCTTACATCCAAGACTCCCCCTTGATATGGGAATGTGTGTTCTTTTATTGGAATAACCTGCACCTCTCTTACTGTAATGTCTTTCCATATGTCTATGGTTCTAAAAAGTAAAAAATATCCCATAAAACTCATACATAATATATTCACTTTTCAATTGAGATGTTGTTGTAATGATTTTACTTCCACCTTTATACATTTGGGATTTCAAACACACACTCATAGTGTGTCCCATTCCACCATAGAAGTATCAATTTGTAGCTACCCTATTTTGAGAACATTTACAATCAAATTTAGTAATTATATTACCTCTATTTATAGATTACATATTTTTAATTCTACATACCTTACTTTTCTAGGCTTTTATGAAGGGAATCTCTATAGTCTCTTTTCACTTTGAATATTTATGATTTGATTCAAGCGCTTTCATCTTCTCATATTTCTCATTTATTTGGGTGGAAATTTTATAAAACCCTAAGCCCACTTATCATCCAAATTTTCTCCTCTATTCAAGTTGTGTCTTATGATGGATAATTATAACTTTTAGTTCTTTTTACATGGATATTTAGTTTCTTATCTCTTGTGAAAGTTTCTCAAGTAGATTACTTTGCTCTTTTATCGTTACACCCATATTAAATACTTTTATATTCATGGAAACTTCAATTTTTCTAAATATTTTATTTAAATATAATAATATTATATGAAATCATAGTCCAATCCATGAATATTCTCCACCTGATCCACCTTCTCATTCAAGTATTGGATTATGTCTTGATTGCTTCATGAACAACCCACAGATTGAAAACTTGATGTAGTTTTCATGTCATCATTAGAATATATTATTATATTAATATTAATAGGATACACTAAGTTTTATGTTTTATAAAAATATTTAAAAAAATTATTAGAATAAGTCATAATAACAAAATAATTTCTTTTCACCTCAATTGGAGAGTCTAAATTCTCGGGATTAATCTTATTTTTATTATTCTTCTCGTTGTATTTTTCTGTAAGGTATCCTTCACCAAATTTTTTATCTAGTTTATTATAATGAATATATTTTTAATCTTCTCCTAGGGTAGGATATAAAAACTTCTTTTATCCCATTTATTTCCTATACATCTTCTCCAATATTGTCCAAATATCAAAAAAAGAAGTATAATGAATGGTTTTATTATATACTACATCATAAATAACTTTTTATAAGTTTTTTATCTCTTATTAATAATATATTTCATTTTTATTTTTTAAGTTAGTCTCTAATTTGATATATTACACAATCTCTTTAGAAAAAACTTATAGAAACCAATATATATCCTTTTTCCATCTATAAAAGTTAGTACCACTAAAAACATGAGGATTCATCATTGAATCCATGTGTGTAAAAAATCCAAAACAAATTTAGCGGTTGGACATAAATCCATGACATTTTGTATTTAATATAACTTATTAAAACATGATACATTATAATAGTGGGTGGGGAAATCAAGGTGTTTCCCAATTAAAACCTTTTACTTAAATTGATTATTTCCCCATTTTTATCTTGTTCCCATGTTAGTAGGAACAATATTCGACCTGTTCTCCATTTAATTTAACACACAACCTTACTAAATCATATATATGAATACTAAAATGTAAATAAAAAACACATCCATGGATTTTAAATAGTTTTACAATAAGGTATAATTGAAGTAGAATATACATAGTGATGTGATGGTGTACCCAAATCCACTAACACACTAGTTTGGTGGATATAAGTTTGATAATGGACACTGTATACCAAAAATAATTTATTAATAAGTTTTAGGTTTAAGTAACTCCTCACCTAAAGAGAACTACCTCCTATTCTTCTCTATTAAATGATTTGGGTAAGGTATTCAACAGTTTAGATAAATGTGATTTTCTCTATGATTAGTTTTGAAATCATAACTCCATAGATCTTTAACTCTCGATAGATTCTATGTTAATATCCACATTTATTATAATATATTTCTTAAAATCCATATGAGAGTATCGTAAAATTTTGAATAATTACACTATGTCTTCTACAAAATATAGTAGCATACCTTTTCCTCTGAATGAAGATAATTCCTTACTAGAATTATTCTGTTTCACTCTTCCTTTAGTTTCCTGATTTGAAAATGTTTCACTTGTACTCTCTAAGCCATTATCCTTATAATACCATATATGATTAATGTAATCTCATTATGGCTCTTGTCTCTTTTTCTTACTCTTATTTGGAATCATATATGAAAATGTGCACAAGATATCATCTTCCTCCTTACAAAACCATATCATCAATTACTATCTTCCTCTCACCTCTTTTTTAACACTAGATATATCAATAAAGAACCTATCCTGTGTAAAACCAAATATTAAATATGAAATAGACTCACTCTATCCTTAAAATCACAAATATTTTGGATAGTATCAAAGTTGAAAACCTTTGCCTGTTCTTTTTATCTTCCTATAAATTCATTGAGTAATCATAACTATAGAAAAATTTCAATGTGATATTCTCATTTTTTTCTCTTCCTCTCCTTGAATATATTAACTAAATTTTATGAATTATATTATTATAATATCTTTCACCATGATTTCCTTCCTTCTTTCTTCTAGTAAAATATTTTCAAATTATCATTGAATATATTTTTCTATATTTTTGGTAAGAAAGCTTCATGGAATTGGAATTGACAAACTATCCATTTTTATTTCTACAAAAACCTTAATGATTTCATTTCAACATCATATTCCTCATTCTTTAAAAAAATTAGTGATTTTTCTTATTCTCATCTGAATAGGTTATTAATCATATATTGTGATCAATAGTGAATCCATTCATACAAGTGCATGAAATATCAATCTGAGTTGTGGTGTGATCTTAATAGAGAACCAAATATACATAAACACTATATTTAAATTTCTAAATGAACATTATTTTATCTAGGAATGATCTTCACCATCATGGAATGATCATTTGAGTTGAAACTATCCAGATTCTCTCAAGGAATGAATCATATAAAATATATTCAAAATAAGATTCAACACATATAAAAAAGGTAATAACCCTTATAATTTATTCCTATGATATAGAGATAACTCTTATAGACCACCCTGATGACTCGTACATTGAATTTCGGTTACCTTTACACATCATTCAGATCAACCTTATGAAACAGCTTAATGACACTTACACATCATAGGGTTCACTCATACATAGATAATTTCTCCAAAGGGATGACTCTTATGAATGATCCAATGACTCTTAAGCTTTTATATATAGGGTCCTAGTGACCCTTAAAAATTCAAGGAACTTCTATTCCTTTGATAGATTTCAATGTGAACTCTGACTACCAACCCTTACGCATTCAAGAAACTCCCTCAGGGATTTTCCCAATCTCTATACCTCTTCCATAATCTACCCTTACATGCATAAGGAAGATTATTTCCTTTATCAAATATCAAGTCCACCTAAAATTAAGTGACACTTATTCATACAAGAATACTTCCATCCTTTATCAAATTTGAGTGAACTCTAATAAACTAATTCATATATACAAAAGAGTTCCAACACTTATGTAAAATTATAACTTCTAAAATATACATAATATATTCTTAATATCCAACCTTAACTATTAGAATTATTATACACTTCTAGATACATATTTTTTATTCACATTTTGAAATCCCATCTTATAAAATAACTTCCAAAACTATTCCTTCTTTAGTTATTATTTATGAATCAATACAAGGTCATATTTAACTATTAAATAATCATCTACCACCCATCACACCATGAATTTAAATTTCATGAATCCTTCCCTTAATCAAAGGATCACATTAAATATCACTTTATCGTATCTCTGATCACACATAATATTAAATATGAATGAAAAGGTAAATCACCAGCACACAAAAATTTTACTTGGTTCACATAGAAGGGATAATACATGGAGTATAAACACAATGATGTATTATTATACAAAAATATACTATCATTCACTATTCAATGGATTTAGATTTTAGGCCATGGTCAGTCTATGTCAAGTTGAACTTCCCTTATAAGGTTTAGAAAATTTTAACCATAGATCTATGGGAATGTAACATCCTGGCCTTATCCTGGTATGTACCATTTAATTTTTTGTTTCATTTCCTTAAAATAACCCGTTGAATGTTCAGGTATTGGGAAGACACATGGATTGTGTAGGTTCATTGAAACCATGTGCCTTTCCAGTGTATAATGTTTTTGTGCGTAGAAAAATAAAATAGGGTTCTTCAATTTTATTTTATTTATTTTTATTTTTATTTTATTTTATTTTTTGTTTTCTTTTTCCCCTTTCTTTTTCTCTCTTTTTTTTCTTTCCTTCCTTCCCCTCTTCTTTCTCTCCATGCGTAGCCTCCCTCTTCTCCCTCTAGGTGAATGTGTGGTACTCTTATCCCTCTTTGGGGGGTTTTGAAATTTCTCCCACATTTTTGATCCATTTCCATCATTATAGGAAGTGCAGTAAAGCTCTCGATATGCTCTCCCTTTCACACTATTTTATTTCAAGTTTCCTTTCCTCATTGCTGTGCTATCTTCATGAAAAATATTTTAACCCTATTTTGGGGGTTTTGTTAAATTTGCTGATTATTTCCATTTTAGGTTGAATAAAGGGTTGTTACGTGACTTTTGGAATACTATGATGTTGAGGTAGGGTGACTACTCTTATTTCCACTCCTTTTGTTCCTTTTTGGCATCATGACATTATAACGCTCATTGAAACCTTCCGAAGAAGCTTTTTAATGAATATTAAATTGTTCAGGTCACCTTACAATGTCTATAGTGACCATTAGTTATGGAAAAACCCATTCATAGGGATTTCTCCTTGGATTAGGACACCTCTTTGGGTGCACCATATTTTTTTACCTACCTTTCCCATTGTTTTAAATGTTCAATTTACCTTAGTTATGTGTGGAACCATGGTTAAATGCTTCAAATTGATTAAATGAATTAGGAAGGGTGTTGAATAATGAATTGGGTTTCCCTTGGAATTTTATATTATTAAATAATTGTTTGTACCATGTATAATTCCATAATCCTTGACATGCTTAATGTTTCATTGTGAATAACACTTTCCTTGGATTTAAATGCTATCTTTATTTCCACATTCCATGTATATAATTTTTCATGTTTAGTGTTTCATTCATAATCCAATATTCCTTACATTTAAATGCTTATTAAATTTGGTTTTACACCTTTTCACCTTACTATATGATGTTACTTTCCTTTTACCATTATCTTTCAGTTATGTTAAATGATTTATTTATGAATAAAGTAATGTTTTTATAATAAAACCCCTCCATCAAAGGTGTTTTGTATTATAAGATAAAAAATATGATTAGTGACTTGATTCTTGCTTGTACATTTGGCATTGGTGTTTCCTTATGATTTACACTATGTTAAATTGCTCACTTTATATTATGTCGAGTGCCTTGTTTGGTTTAGTTCTCTTTACTTGATCCATTTAAATGGTTTGAACTGTATTAAATATGTTGGTAATCTTTTTATCTTGTGCTATTGAATTTCATGTGATGAAATGAAATTGTTCAAATTATATTCCTGTTGCTTATGCCTTGCTTATGATAAATATTTATTACCTTGTTCTATGAATTCTTCCATAATTGATTGGATTAAATTTAACAATTGGATTAAATGGTAATCATGTGGTATTGAGATGATTATTTAATGTCATGCAATTATATATTTATGCATTACCTCGATATGTTACTTTCTAATTTGGTTCACTTGACAAGGTCCAGGAGAGGACATGAGTTCCATATTAATAACTCATGTATGGACTCTCAGTGATTGATGGTTTATGACCTGATGCATCGGGGGTAATTCTTTGGCTTACCAAGAAAGTGATTCCAATGTAGTTTATTATACTCCATAGTGATATCAATTACCTAGGGGAGAAACCGTGGATGGGCCCATCGAAAATATGGCTACGCCATGGCTTAGGTGATACATGGTACCCTATGTGAGATACTTGGGTTAGACTCAGAGTCACTATTCCTCGAGTGATACTAAGGACTCCTTATGTATCACATGGTATAGACTTGGTGGTATTGTATTATTCCAAATATACCATAGCGATACTTGGTATTCTTTTTAGATTGCATGGGATAGGCTCAGACTCCACCTTTGGATTTGATGGAATTGATTTGATTGCTTTAAATAAATGAGATACATCTACTATTATTATTACTCTAATTTTCTTATGCACTTGTGATGGTTCTCTTTTTCTTATTATTACTTTTGGGTAATGACATGGTAATTAGAACCCAATCCAAAGAACAAGATTGAGAGTATGTCTTCCTAGGATACCATTATTACCTTGGTCCATTGTATTTAAATTATACATTTCATAGGTATAATCTCCAGACTTTTGGATTAAGCCAAAGTAGATGGTATGGTGTGGGTGTCCACTTGGGAACCTGGACCACGTTTTAGTTGTTTAAATTTATTTATCTGCTCACATCTTATTATATATCAGCATACTTCTTTGGTTTATAATAGGAAATGGGCAGGTCTAAACACTGTGGGTACCGACCTACGGGGATTTATATCTCACACCCTACACGGGTTTCATTTGGTACCTAAGTAGACTTTATACTCATAGGTATGGATAAAGGGAATCGGGTTTATTCTGATGCTTGAGTGTTTCCTTGCTTCTTAGGATGGAGATTGGGGACAGAGGACTGATCTACTGCTTAAGATGCTATTATAGTAGTTTTTTCCATTTTTAGTTTTTGATAACATGTTATTTATGATTATATCCCATTCCCACACACTTATATTTTCATATAGACTCTTGACATATTCATCATCACTTTTTTACATTGTATTATTATTCAACTTACATAGTAATCTATTTATTCCGCTTGGGTTATTTGTTTTCTTCTTCTACTATTTTCTTATTCCTATGCTTCTATTACTTATTATATATTGTTTACTGATATGTTATAACTAATCCTATGATGGTATAGTCTCCCCATAGACTCATATAATTCCATCACTTTTAGTCGGTAGCCTCTGGTGTTCGGGGAGATGTGCTTGAGGTCATGTGGCCCACTGTCTCGGGGCCCAGTTTAGTGAAACTCAGGGCGGGATGCTACAAAGTGGTATCAAAGTATTATTTTCCTTTTGGATTACTGTTTGGGTTATATAGGAGATTAGGATAAAGGGATTTGGAATTTACCTTATGATTGGACGTAGCTAACCCATGTATAGGTGAACCCCAAATTTCCTTTGTTAGGAATTATAGTTATTGATTATGCAATTTATGGTTGATACGACTTCACTGTTGGGCGACACACATGTTTTTTACTGTTATTGATATTGGAATTATTGATATGAAAATTTATGTTACTTCATCCTGATGATATAAGGGCACTACATAAAATTCATCATACTACGCACTATAAGAATTGAAAGGACATGCATATTACCATTCCAAGTCTACTTTTAGTGTGCATATTCCCGTTTGCATGTGATTTCTACTATGATTAGTTGTCATATCTTATAGTGCCTACATTTTTTATAAATATATAATTGTTCCAATTTATTATACAGGATATTTTTATATAAATTTTATTAAGTGGGTATCCAATTTAAATTTATAAGGTGTACGGACCCTTATAAATTGGAATGATGATCCACATAATTCAATATTTTTAAATAAAATTATATTTTTAAATGAATTAATGTAATAACACCTATAAAAATGAAAAATACACTTGAAATGTAAGTCCTAAACTTTATATTTACCAAGGAAATGGGTGGTTGTCCATGTGTTAGTGGTCCTTCTAAGGTATATTTTTCTTCTTATCCAGACCTGGCTCTTAGGGAAGGTTGTATTTCATTTTATGCTCAGAGGCAGGCTACAAACCTATCCTCATTATCGCTTTCCATACCTGATGTACCATTCTTAGAGGAAGGATTTATAATTGAATTCCTTACTCCTTTCCTTACATGTTTGTTGTATCTATTATAAAACCCCGTTTGAGGTGCGTTCTTGGAAATTGTAGAGCTGTGCAACCACGATGTCATCATGCTGTATACCAAGAGAGTAGAGATGAGCACACTCTAGAGGTGGTGGTCCCTGAGACTCCTATAGTACCTCTTGTAGTGCCTATCATGGCACGTCCTCCTGATCTTCCACTGGGCTCCGATTCTTAGTTAAGAGATGGTTTTCTCGGGTTCATGAATACTATTCATAGAGCTTCTAGGTTTGCTCCGACCATGGACTAGCTTACACAAGACTTTCAACATCCTCCTTCTCCCACCTTCTTGAAGGATGGTGGTCCTCATGCTATAGATTCATGGATAGAAGCTATGATATCCATCTTTGAACATCTTGAGATTCCTCCAGAGTAGAGGGTCAAGATTTCTATCTATATGCTTTGTGACTCCACCAAGCATTGATGGGATGCTGTTTCTCAGTCAGAGAGCTACCGAGACATGGTTTGGGTATAGTTACAGATGAATTTATATGATCAATTTTTATCATAGACTCTAAAAGAGGATCATTCCAAGGATTTATTATATCTTCAGAAGAGCTCCATGATAGTACTAGAGTATTCTATTCGCTTCTCCGAGCTTCATCGCTTTGCTGCATCTCTAACTGGTGAAAAAATTGATGACTGCGGAGAATTTTGAGGATGATCTTAGTTACGCTTTCCACTTGTAGGTGAATGTATTTATATTTATGAACATTACAGAAATAGTAAACCATGCCCTTATTACGGAATGAATTCTCGGAGAAGTTGGTCCTTTGAGCCAGACCAGTTCAGCTCTGAGGCAGGGTGATAGTTCCTTAGGTAGTCTAAAGTGCTGTTTTAAGGGTGCACATAGGGGTGGTGGTAGTAAGATTACATGCACTGACAACCCTATCAAAGGTCATCAATGTGAAATGACCATCCATTAAAAGCCACAGTGTATGAGGCACATGATGGAATGCTGAGCTTGCAGCAGGATGGGTCACCTTCAGCGCTTCTACAATTATTTTCCTCCAGCATCTAGTGGTATAGTATCCATACTAGATTATATATCAAGTATAGGTTTTGAGGAAACATGTTAGGCTGGTAGTTGTTCTTGCACCGGTTGATTAGGTTGAGGTAGTGGAGGCCGTGTCCGAGGCATTCAGGATCCAAAACATCAGCATCAGCGGAGCATATCTACTTGGGATAGTTAGGAAACATCTCAGGGTTGGGTTTCAGGCCTTATGTATATAGTGTATCTAGTACCTACAGAGTATAGTCTAGGTCCATATACTATTAGAGGTACTATTTTTGTAGCCACTAATTTAGTTTATTCCCTTTTTGATACAGGTTTATCACACTCTTTTATACCTTCTTCTCTTATGGAAAGTCTTGGCCATGAAATCGATTACTTCTATGGTGTTTTGTCTCTTTACATTCCACTAGGGGTCAGATCAGAGGGAATATTTCAGTGCTAGGAGTTCCCCCTTGAGATAGGTGGGTACTCTTTCTTCGGGAATTTCTTTGTCCTTGAGATGACCGATTTTGATGTCATTTCTGTCATGGATTGGCTCATGCTTTATTGTGACCAAGTATATTGCTATCACCAATGAGTGTCCTTCACATCACCCAAAGAGAGAACATATGTACATAAGGGTGAATGATATGTCTAGGAAGATTGAGCTAGAACCAAGCATATGAGGTTGGGCAGAGTGATAAATCAGTTAACGAGTCACTTTATGAGTGATTAGGGAGCACAATTAGTGGAATTCACACCTATTGTGGATCATTTTAGGGATGTATTCCCTAATTATGTATCTATATTACCTTCCATGAGAGAGGTTAAGTTCACCATCAAGCTGGTTCCAGGTGTGACACTGATTTCCATTCCTCCTTATAGAATGGAACCTACATAGCTCCGGGAAATCAAGAAGCAACTTGAAGATCTTGAGGCCAAGGGTTTTATCAGACCCATCACATCTCCACGAGTTACACCTATCCTTTTTCCAAGAATTTGGATGTTAACCTTAGACTATTCATGGATTATATATGGTTAAACCAACTTATAGTGAATAAAAATTATCCTTTTCCTCTCATAGATGACCTCTTTGACCAAATATGGGGAGAAACTGGTTTATTTAAGATCGATTTGTGGTTAGGCTATCATTAGGTTCATGTACGACCATCAGATATAACATGTACAACATTTCAGAATAGGTGAAGCTTATACAAGTATTTGGTTATTCCGTTTAGTCTGAATAATGCACTAGTAGTCTTTAAGGATTTTATGAATCAGTTTTTCACCCATATCTTGATTCATTCATGGTAGTCTTCATAAAATACATCTTAGTGTATTCTTTATCTATACATGAACATGATAATAATCTTGAGATCCTGATGAATAATTTTAGAGATAACCAGCTATATGTAAAGATCATAAAATTCCACTTTTGGATAAGTAAGGTTCACTTATTAGGTCATATCATATATGAGGTAGCCGTATCAGTTGACCCATACAAGGTGAGAGTAGTAGTTTCCTATGAACAACCCAAGAATGTGTTCTATATACACAGTTTTTTGGGGATTGTTGGCTATTACAATCATTTCATCCAATAATTATTCCACTTATCAACACCTCTTACAACAATCACTAAGAAGGGATTGTAGTTTATCTAGTCTGAAGATTGTGAGAAATATTTTTAGGAGTTAAAGGGAAGGCTCACATCAGCTCTGATTCTGATTCTACCTGAGCTGAGTAGGAGTTATATAGTCTGTTGTGATGCTTTAAGAATTGATCTGGGTGTATTTCTGATGTAAGGTGATCGAGTTGTAGATTATGGATCTTTTAAGCTGAGGCATAATGAGTGGAACTTTCCTACGCATGACCTCAAGCTAGCTACTATGGTTCATGCTTGGCACTGTTGGAAGCACTATCTTCTGGGAGAGAGATTTGTTGTTTACACGGATCATAAAATCTTGAAATATATATTCACACAGTGGGACATGAATATAAGGAATCACAAGTGGGTATAATACCTATAGTCGTTTGAATTCTTATAACCATGGTAAGGTTAATTTCATAGCTGATGAATTGAGCCACAAGACTCAGACACAAGACATTCAGACAACTAGTAGTGAGTGGAAGATGATGGATATGTTCTTTGAGTTTCATATAAAGGTTCAAGACTATCATGAAAAACCAATTATAGCAGCTCTGACAGTGAAGTCTTCTCTACTAGAGCGAGTATTAATGTGGCAGATGTCTGATATAAAGGGAATACTTTTGAGGGAAGGAATCATAGGAGAGAACCCGCCTCCTATTTGGGTTGTTGATGGTAGTGAGACCCTGCTCTACCATGGTCACATATGGGTACATTCATAAATACAGGAAGAGATTATGAAAGAATCACAACAATCTGTTGGGGAAGTTTATCTTGGTCTTACCAAGATTTAAAAAGATATGAATTTTCAGTATTGGTGTCCAAGTATGAATAATAAAATAATAGGTTTCATCACTCGGTGTTCCACCTTCTAGCACATGAAGGTAGAGAATCAACAAACTGCTAGACTCCAACAACCTCTACCCATTCTTGAGTGGAAATGGAATGAAGTTACCATATATTTTATTATATTCTTGTCGAGGTCTCCTCATGGAATCGATGTAGTATGGGTGATCATCGACAGGTTGACCAAAGTCATGCACTTCTTACTGATCCGGAAGACCTTATCTGTTATTGAGTCATTGAGGCTATATATATGAGAGATAGTTAGACTTTATGGTGCTCTCTATTCTATCATATTGGACCGATACGATCGCTTTACATCACAGTTTTGGAAAGGGTTGTAGAAGGAAATACGTTCATAGGTTCTCTTTAGAACTTCATATCACCCTCAGAATGATGGGCGGTCTGAGCAGACCATACAGGTGTTAGAGAATATGTTGTTGGCATGTATACTTGATTTTGGAGGTTCCTTGGAGAATAATATTCATATAGATGAATTTTCCTATAATAATAGATTCTAGGAAATAATTTATATGGATCCATATAAAGACCTCTATGGTATAACATTTTGTTCACCTATATTTTTTCTCATGGAAGGGGAGGCAGCTCAACTGGGTCCTTATCTCATTCAAGTGACTTATGAGAAAATACAACTAATTCAGAAGCATATGGATACAAACCAGTCCATTGGGAAATATTATACCAATCATTGTAATATAACTTTGGAGTTTGATGTGGTTCATCTAGGTTTTCTATGTGTTTCTCCGAGGTTTGGTCATAGATGAATCAGGAGACATGACACATTTTCACCGAGGTATGTTGGTCCGTTCAAGATAGTGTAGAGAGTTGGTCCAGTAGCCTATCAGTTTTTGTTACCTCATATGTACCATGCCATGCATGATGTATTCCATGTATCTCAGCTTTGACAGTATCACCCAGAACCATCTCATTCGTTTGACTCCGATGATATTGAGCTTGAGGTAGATGCGTCCTTCAAGGATTATCTGATACATATTGTTGATCACAACATGAAGGTTCTCTAATAAAGTTTAGTTTCTCTGGTTTGGGTGATATGGAAGCACATACATGTTTAGGATGAGACCTGGGAGTTGGAGGCTGATGCATGTGCATAATGTCTGAAACATTTCTCAAAAGGCATTCTACCACTCTCAGAAGGGAAACTTGAGGATAAGTTGTTTTAAGGAGGGGAGTTTTAAACCTCCCGACCTTATCTCGGTATGGGCCATTAAAATTTTTGTTTTATTTACTTAAAATGTTCTATTTTAGGTTTCAGTCAGTGGGAAGGCACACACACTATACAAGGTTATTTAATCCGTTTTCCTTTCCCATGTATAATGTTTTTTTCACAAAAAAATAAAATAGGATTATTACATTTTATTTTATTTTTTTTTTTATTTTTTTTTTATTTTTCATTTCTTTTATTTTTTCCTTTTGTTTTTTTCATTTTTATTTTTTCCTTTCTTTTTGTTCTTTCCTTCCTTCCTCTCTTCCTTCCCTCTACACATGGCCTCCCCCTCCCTCCAGGTGCCTCCCTATTATCCCTCTAGACATGTGAATGGTCCTCTTCTCCCTCTTTGAGGGTTTTAAAATTTTCTCCCCCATTTTTAATCCATTTTCATCACTGCCAGAAGAACTGTAAAGCTACTGATATGGTCTAACTTCCACACTCTTTTAATTCAAGTTTCCTTTCCTCTACACTGTTATATCTTCATGTGAAAGGTTTTTACCCAATTTTGGGGGTTTGTTAAATCCATCAATTTCTTCTGTTTTAGGTTGAATCAAAGGTTGTTGTGGGATATGTGGTGTACTACGATGTTGAGGTAGGGAGTCTACTCTTTTTTTCACTCATTTCATGTATTTTTAGTGTCTTTCCATTATGCCACTCATTGGAACCATCCAAAGAAGATTTTTAATGCATATTTAATTGTCTAGGTCACTTTATAGTGTTTTTAGTGACCATTGGTTATGAGAAAACCCATTCACAGGGTCTCCTACTTAGCTTAGGCTACCCCTTTGGGTGCACTATCTATTTTGGACTACTTTTCCCATTGTTTTAAATGTGGAATTCACCTTGGTTGTGTGTGGATCCTTGGTTAAAATTTTCAAATTTATTAAATGAATTAGGAAGGGTGTTAAACCATGAATTGGGTTTACCTTGGAAATGTATATGATTAAATAATTGTTTGTCCCATGTATAATGCCATAATCCTTGACATTATTAACATTTCATTATGAATATAACTTGACATGTATTTAAATGATCACTTTATTTCCACATTCCATGTATATAATTTATCATGTTTGGTGTATCATTCAGAATGAAATATTCCTTACATTTAAATACTTATGCAAGTTGTTTTTACACCTTTTCACCTTTTCACATGATTTCACTTTCCTTTTTACATTATATTATCCTAAAATGATTTCTTGATGAATAAAGTCATGTTTTTATAATAAAACCCCTCCATCATAGGCATTCCATCTTCTAAGCTAAAAAGTAAGATTAGTGATTTAATGCTTTCTTGGCCATTTGTCATTGGTGTTTATTTATGATTTACACTATTTAAAATTGATCACTTTATATTATGCCAAGTGACTTGTTTTGTTTGGTGATTTTTATTTGATCTATTTAAATGGATTTAACTATATTAATGTGTTGGTAAGATTGTTAGCTTGCACTATTAAATTACATGTAATGACATGAAATTATTCAAATACTATCCTTGTCACTTATTCCTTGCTTATGATAAATGTTTAATGCCTTGCACTATGAATTGTTCCATTATTGAATGGATTAAATTACAGAACTGGATTAAATGGTAAGAATGTGGTATTGAGATTATTCATTATTAGCATGAAATTAAATATTTATGTATTGACTGGATATGTGCCTTACTTTTTTGGTCCACTTGACATGGGCTAGTGACAACCCTACTTAGGTATATGCCCATACATATATCTAAGTTATCAAATATTACCCATCTCATTCATGAGGAAACACAAGGCCCAACTACTTATCCAAAGTACAACTATTCCATGAAGGAAAGATTACCACGGAGGTAACACCACAAATGTAAGTACCACAATGGAAACGCCTCACAGAAGGATACCACAAAGGCATCACCACGAAGGTAATTACCACACAGGTACGCCACACAGAATAATACCACAAAGGTATCATCATGAAGGTAATTACCACACAGATACGCCACACAGAAGAATACCTCAAAGGTATCACCATGAAGGTAAGTACCACAAAGGAACGCCACACAGAAGATTACCAAAATGGTAAAAAATCAACTCACACCAAGTATAACTTAGGTATGGTAGTAAATATGATTATATGTAACTACTAAATCATCTTACTCTATTAAGAGGTAGACCCACATAGGATCCTAAATCATTAGACCCTCAAAAGATCCTAGTACAGTAAACCCACGTAGGATCCTAGAGTAGTCCCAAGTGTATTCCTAGAGTGGATCCAAGTGAGACTCTCGAACACAAACCCACGTAGGATCCCAAAGCACAAACCCACATAGAATCCCTTTCTCATGTCACAACTAGCTACAAGGTTTCCGCACTAAGCTCGCTTGATTCTGGGAGGGTCTGCTCCTCAAGCCACAGGTCAAATACTTCAACTACCAAGAAGTACCATGAAGAAGTATCCCAAAGTACCACCACATAATAGGGTTCTCAATTCAAAAGACGGTGTGTCAATCAGATGTCCAGTCTGTAAGTTATTGGCCTTTTAGTCCCAAGGGCCCGGTTGGATTCGTGTTCGATCCAACCCAGCCGTACACCATATTTTTCCGAAAATAATGTGGGGTATACTAAAAGGAACATCTTGATCAAAGGTTTCCGGCGCCGCAAACTATTCATCAAATGGATGCCCGTAGCTCAAGATAGGGCCGAAAGAGCGAAAAGGGTCAAAGTTAGTCTGGGTCCGGTCTGACCCGGTTCGGGTCGACCGGGGCCGACCTAGGTCCGGACCTAGGTCAGACCCAACCCATGGGATCCAATTTGGTCTGATGGGTCTAGACCAACATGCTGGGTGGCCCACGGTGCGGTGGCCTATGGTGTGGCGGCCCACGGTGCGGCGGCCCGTTGGGTGGCCCGCAGTGTGGCGGCCTGTGGTGCGGTGGCCCGCATCTCGCGGTTGTACGGTCGGCCAGTCATCCCCCTCCGTGTGGCACAGTCATGCATCACGCCTTCACCAACGGCTGGAATCGAGTCAGCCATGCCTTGCCTCACCCTAGCGTCCCAAGGTCGCGGTTCTTCTCTGCCGGGCGGTGCAGACATGCACCACCACCCCTTCGCGCGGTTGGCCACCACCGGCCGCCACCCTTGATCCACCGCGGCTGATGGTCCGTGGCACTTCTTTGGCGGTGCGGTCCCACCAACACCTTCATCATGGCCACCAGGAGTGTCGTCCATCGCTCCCGAGTCCCATCAGTTCCAAACGCTGGCACCAGTCACCGTCATCCTCCATCGCGAAGATCACATCAAAACCACATAGGTTGCGGAGAGGTCGAGCTATATTCGTTTGGAACGCACCCCCCGTATTAGAACGGTAGAAAGCGGATTGTTTATTCTTGAATTATGAAGAATTTCAAGAATTGGGTAAGGGGTATACAAATTATAAACCCTACCTCAAAGGTTCCGTTGGAGATCATCCGCGGTTGAAGATGGATTGGCGTTTGTCAATCCCGAAGCAAGCCTCCTCCAACGACGCCGCTTGTTTGACGATCCTTAATTCTTTGGTTCCACCTTGGTGATAATTGTTCTTCCTTAAGAGGGTCCTCCAAGAACACCCTTTTCCAAAAATTCCCCCCAAGGCCCAAGAGGTGAAATGCCAAATTAAATTAAAATCGGTTTTTACAATTAATTTACATTGGCACAATAATTAAATGGTTCAATTAATTAATTAGAGAGTTGGCACAATTAATTGGGGAATTATAAGGGTCTTCCCCCACTTTAATGAAGGGTTCAGGTGGTCCCTACCATTGAATTCAAATTTTGAGGATTAAAGCTTTCATGTTCACCACCTTCATAAATTAAAAGGAGGTTACAAGAAAAATAAAAATGTTAAATGTTTTTATTTTTCTATTCTTCCACAAAAAAGTGAAAAAATAACTTCCACCCTCAACCTACTGTGGTTGAGGTGAAGGTCCCCTTAGGTGAATACCGACGCTGTGAGTTCAACGGTGTCCTAAGATTTTAATTCCAAGAACTTGTTTAAAAGTTACAAAAACCCACTCGCATTTTTACTGAACATACCCAAAAAGAAGTTCAGAAATTCATTCCGGGCACACCAGGACTCAGAATCATGCACCTTAAATTTTCATGGACTTGTAATATTCCCATGTAATTAAAAAAATTACAAGGAATTTCTGGGTCTTTACATTCTCCCCACCTCAGGGATTTGCATCCCTAAAATCCAAAACAGAAACTAGGAAAACAAGTGGGGGTATTGAGCATTAATCTGAGCCTCCCGCTCCCAAGTGCTCTCCTGGAGGTTCCGGTGATGCCAATGTACATGCACCATAGGTATCGACCTCCCACGGAGGACCCGATCTTGTCGATCCTCAATCTCTATTGGAACCTCTATAAACATCACCCCATCATCGATGTCCAGCTCACCCCAGTCAATGACGTGGGATGAGTCGTGCTCATATCTTCTTAGCTGGGATACGTGCAAGACGTCATGCACCCAGTGAAACTGAGGTGGAAGAGCTAAGCGGTAAACCACCTCTCCAACTCTGTTAAGGACCTAAAAGGGTCTAATGATCCTCAAAGATAACTTGTCTCCCCAGACAAATCTCCACAATCCTCATCGTGGTGAGACTTGTATAAAGACGTGGTCACCATCCTCGAACTCTAGAGGTCTCTGTCTCCTGTTGGCATAAGAATTCTGCGTACTCCATTAAGTCTTCATCCACTTTTGGATGATCTGAACAATCTATGTGGTATCCCGTACCATTTCTAGTCCCATGAGGGCTGACTCCCCTGGGTCAGTCCAACAAAAAGGCGATCTGCATGGTCGGTCGTACAACGCCTCGAGAGGTGTCGTCCCAATAGTGGAGTGGTATATGTTGTTGTAAGAAAACTCTACCAAAGGCAAGTGATCCTCCCAGCTGTGACCAAAGTCGAGGATGCAAGCACATAGCATGTCCTTGATGGTCTGAATGGTTCGCTCAGTCTGTCCATCCATCTGAGGATGGAAGTCGGTGCTCAAATGAAGTTGTGTCCTGAAATCCTCCTACAACCCCTTTCATAGCCAGAAATTGAAACATGCATCACAATCAGAGACAATCACTGAGGGTACTCCATGTAGCCACGCAATCTCCTGCAAATAGAGGCGTCCAAATCTCTCTACTAAACCCTGATCTCTGATTGGTAAGAAGTGGTCCGACTTGGTGAGTCGGTCGATGATCTCCCAAATAGAATCATGACCCATGGATGTAAGTGTAAGTATTGTCACGAAGTCCATGGATATCCCATCCCACTTCCACTCTGGGACCTCTAAAGGCTGAACTAAGCCTTCTGGTACCTGATGCTCCTCCTTCACTTGCTAACAAGTGAGGCACCGAGAGACAAACTTTGTTACTACTTTCTTTATTCCCGGCCACCAATGTTGTTGTCAGAGGTCCTGGTACATCTTCTCTGCTCCTAGATGTACCGCTAGAGGGGATGTGTGGAAATACCTCAACACTTCCTCCCAAAGTGACACTGGTACCATGGTACGTCCTCTAAAGAGGATGATGTGCTCCCCACCTTCATAAAATCCATCAGGTACATGTCTTGTGGATATCCGAACATGTCGAGCCTCGTAGTCAGTGTCCCCATGTTGCACCTCCCTGACTCGCTGAAGGAGTGAGGGAGTGACTGTAAGATATTGAAGAAAGTCTGCTCTATATTGATCCACAAAAGATATCTGCAAAACGGCCAGCTACTCTATCGCCTCACCTAGCAGATGTATACCAGATCTCCTGCTTAGTGCATCCACTACAACGTTCCCCTTACCAGAAGTATAAACTATCTCAAAGTCATAGTCCTGGAGGAACTCAAGCCAACGTCTCTTTCTCAGGTTCAGGTCATTCTGAGAGAATATATACCTGAGACTCTTGTGATTAGAGTAGATTGTAAAACGTTCGCCCATCAAGTAATGTCGCCACATCTTCAAGGTGAAGACCACTGTAGCTAACTACAGGTCATGGGTAGCGTAGTTCTACTCATGTTGTCTTAGCTATCAAGAACCATATGCGATTATTTCTCGCTCCTACATTAGGACACATCCGAGCCCGGTCCCTGATGTGTCGTAGTAGACTACATACCCAATGCCTTCCTCTGGTAGCCTCAAGATGGGGGCACTAGTCAGCCTTATACTCAGATCTTGAAAACTCCATTGGCATCTCTCCAACCACACAAAGGGTTGCCCCTTCTTCGTCAACGCTAATAAAGGTGATGCAACTCTGGAGAAATCTGGCACAAATCTTCGGTAGTATCCATCCAAACCTAAGAAAATCCGAACCTCCATCACACTCTTGGGTGGATACCAAGCATGTACTACCTCGATATTCACTAGATCCACCACAACTCCATCCTCTGAGATGACATGTCCCGAAAAGTGAACGTCTTGGATCCAGAACTGGAACTTCGTGAGTTTTCCATAAATCTAGTGCTCTGAGAGTGTGTCCAAAACTATCTGCAAATGATAAGCATGATCCTCATCAGTAAAAGAGTATATTAGAATGTCATCAATGAAGACCACCACAGAGCGATCAAGATATGTCTAAAATATCAAGTTCATGAGTCCCATGAACACTACTGGAGTGTTGGTCACGCTGAACGACATGACCAAAAATTCATAATGGTCATACTGACATCTAAAAGCCGTCTTTTGAACATCCTCGTATCGTACTCTGAGATGGTGATATCCTGACCTGAGGTATATCTTCTAGAACCACCTTCCTCCCTTCTGCTGATCAAAGAGGTTTTCAATCCTCGAAAGTGGGTACTTGTTCTTCACGGTCACCTGGTTCAGGCATCGATAGTCAACACAAAGTCTCAAGCACCCATTCGCCTTCTTGGAAAACAAAATCGGGGCTGCCCAAGGAGAAACACTAGTCCAGATGAATCCCTTCCCCTATAAGTCCTCGAGCTGTACCCGCAGCTCAAGAAGCTCCGTAGGAGCCATCTGATAAGCTTGTGTAGATATTGGTCCGGATGAATCCCTTCCCCTATAAGTCCTCCCTCTTCTCCTCACACAATTTTGATCCTTTAATCTCGGCCAAACCCTGCCCATTTCCCTTCTCAACTTCCCTATAAACATACTAGAGGTCATGGTATTCTTTAAAGACCAATTTTAGTACCCTAAGAGAAGGTTTCAAAGAGGTGTTCCAAAGAAGAGGTAATATCCGTTACTGATTCTTTCAATTTTCTTTCTTCTTCAAATTATTCTTCTTTAGTTGTTTCATTTTATTGTAATAACATCAATATCAATAATATAATGATATGTTATTATAAATATTAAGTAACCCTATTTCACCTTCTATCCATCCTACGGAAAACGAAATCACCGCGCATGCATACGTACGAAATACCGTCTCCACGCCGTGCTGTAATCTGTTTTTCCACAAACACCTTACAAGGATGGGTATAGTGGTGTAAAGAATAAATACATATGATTATTAAAACATCATACTCATTCTAAGATATTAGATCATTCACTCCAATTCGATTCAATAATTATGGGAACGATATCATCACTCGTGCGTACGTATGGACTACCGTCTCCACGACGTGATGAGATTCACTCTCCATGTTAACCATTCAAGAATGATTATAAAGTATATATAATAAGTAATAATGAAATATATGACATAATAATGCTACTGGATTTATGTATATATATATGTATGTCATCTACTTAATTTCATTCAATTCAATAAGGAAACGAAAACAACGCTCATGCGTACGTACGGCCTACCGTCTCCATAAACGGTGTATTTATTTCCATTTATAGATCTATTATATATATGTATATTCTGAATATATATTATATATAAATCATGTTTTATATTCTGGAATTAAGTAATCATGATCTAAGTAATCATATTCAAAACACGGATGATAAATGAAATGATTTTACCCAAAACGCTACTTTAACAAGAAATTTACAAAAGAACGAGTAATATAAAGTTGTAAGTGAATCATATATGATATCATAAATATTATTATAGCTCTGTTACATGTTAATAATATGTTAAACCCACTATATAGGAGTCACATACACATATGAAAGAAATTGGATATAAGGTAAGGGATAAATTTTCAATCTCATTTTTTTATCTGAGATTGCTTATACGTAAGTATTTACTGGGGTTATATTTATCGTCCATCTCCATGTTTTATAAAAATGTTTTCATGTATGTTTAAAGTCCTTTTTACATGGTATGTAAGGAATATTTCTTTTTTTACCATACGAGGTACTTTTTAACTTTTCCGACAAAAGTACGAGAAGAATGTTTTTTTAACTTATACGACATGAATAGATTTTTACGGTTTCATAATGCCTCATTTTCATGAAGCTTCATCTACAAGATTTTATGAATATTTTCTACAAAATACTTTTATTTTAAAAGTGCATGGAATTTTGTGAAAAGAAAATGATTTTGAAGAAGAAAGGATATTTTCCTCAAGAATTCATTTCAAATGTTTTATCAAAACCATTTTCCATCTAAGATGTCATTATTTAATACGTGGATGTTTCAAGTTTAATGTCTCTATGATTTACATGGTTTCACTTTTCTTATGATGAAATGATATCCATTTGTTTTATATGGATTATGTTATAATGGGATGATGTTTATGAAACCCATTTTATTCTTTGGGTTATGATGAATGATTTATGTTTATGTTGTGGAACACATAAGAATGATTTCATTATGAGATGGGTGGGACCTATATTTCCCTCTAATTCATTGGGTAAAGATTTATATCTCATGAGATAGACATGGCTGGAATAGTAAGTTAATCCGGTTCAGTGTTACAGGACTGAAATGAGGAGCGAACTTGATTCAGAAAGGGACTTTGTCCACTAAGATGGTCTTGACAACAATGCCTTGACTACCATGGAAATCATAACATGTGCTGAATGGTTTCCACAATTACATGTTTTATTCCCATTATATTTTATCATGGTTGATGTTCCATTATGATATATGCCTTACGTACTTCCACGATTTATGTCTTTGCTCAAGATTTTGATGTTTAAATTTCATGTTCAATTTTTTTCTTTCAAATGTTTATGGATTGTTTTATGTTCTCTATGTTTTCCCTTACTGAGCATTTGAGCTCACCCTTTTTATGTTTTATTTTCCCTAAGAAATAAAGAATGGTTTTAGGTAAGGAAACAAAAAGGGGAATATGGTTATTGGAGTTTTTAAAGATCTTTCAACATGATTAGAAGTTTATATTCCAAGTTTCCAAAGACACTAAACTATTACGATCCTTGTGTGTCCGTTTTTCTTATGTATTAAGTATTCCGCAAAAGTAATGTAATGTCCATGTACGTTAAGCTTCGGGTCTCTACACTTGGTATCAGAGGAAAGGTTTAGTCAACCTTTGGAAACTAGGATGCGAAAACGATAGTGAGATCCCTAGAGATATTTATAAGGTATGTCTAGGGATGTCCCTAAGGATAAGTATACATATAGGATATAGTCCTAGAACTACGGTAAAGATCATAGAATTTGACCTAAGATGTTAGATATTGAGGGTACTCCACCTTTAATATGTTGTTTTCCCTAGCATGATCTTTTCCTCTCACACTATTCTTTTTGGGTTTTAGAAAATGGCTGGAAACAGGAAGATTCACGATAATGGGGGATATGACGGAAAATGGAATGATATTCTTCATGATAAACAAAATGAAATGGGATTTAGAAGTCCAAACATCGTTATTATGCCTACTCAACAATATCATAATATGATCAATAATCTCAACTTTGGTAAGTTTCCCGACTCAGATAATAAGAGAAAGATGGAGTTTCATGATGATCATAGAGGAAAGAAAGTTCAATTTCCCTCATGTAAATCATGTGGTAAGAGGCATCGAGGAGATTGTTTCAAAGGAACTAGAAGATGCTTTGGGTGCGGAAAAGGAAACAAAGTCAGTAAGTGCAAAGGAAAAGGTTTAGTTAACACCATGGACAAGGATAATGGTATTTCTATGACATCAACAATGATTAGATGTTTTAAATGTGGAATGTATGGGCATTATGCAAACCAATGCCCTAAGGGAAAATCTCATGAAGAGAATCAACATGGTCATATGAGTAGTATTTATGTGGATGATGATGAAGAGACTACAAATGAAATATGAGATGAAAGAAATGATGAAGCTCAGTCAGTGGTTTAAGAAATTAGTGGAATGACTGTATGTTTATAAAGAATAATGTATGGTACTATAGAATAAATAATCATCTAAGGATTGTTACACTATTGTTTTTCCTAAAGTATTTGAAAGTATATGTTGAATGGTACTGGTAACCATGGAAGGTTATTCAAATATTTTTGGAAAGTAGATGATATGCGCATAATGAAGGGATAAGAAGATAATGAGATGTTTGATTGTATTCATGAGCTAATGACTGATATAAGGACTAAGTGATATTATGGTTTGATTATATAATTTTTTTTGGGATTTCAGTATGTAGAAAGAGTTAACTTTTGACAGTATTCATGTTTTCACTAAGGTTCTATGGTAATTTATGTTTCAAGATAATATATTACTAAGGTATTCATATGTTTGGAATGCAACCAACAAGATATATCTTATGATATACGTGAGATAATTGCTTGTATTCACATTTTGGGTAGATAACCTTTCTAGTAATTGTTTTCTTTATACTGTGAGATTGGACCGAAGTATTTTAGATAAGCCTAAAGATTGGAATGGATTATGTTGGAAATAAGTTAGTATTGTTTAAGGATAGAACTTTTTTCGATATTATTGATGGGATGTTATAGTAATGTAGTTTTAGAAAAAAGACAACCTGCAGGACGGGCGACAACCCATCGCGTATGACAAGGCTGTGGGAATCGAACCCACAACCGAAGTGCGATTGGCCTTTATCGCCTACCAATGGCCTACAAGAATTCCCTGGTTAGTAGAAACTAGTTTTATTTTGTTAAGCGGTATGATATATGAAGTATAAGTTCATTTTTGGAATCGTAGATGATTAACCTTACCATAGATGGACTTATGTATATTTGATAACTTTTTCTAACCTTTTGTTTGAAACAGATGGAATGACCCATCATTCTTTCACATGATCTATTAACACTTCACTAATAACAAATTCTACTTCATTTATTTAAGAGATGAAGTGGAAATTGTTCAAAGCATGAACAACAGTGAGATTGTACCAAAATCAAGCAAGTATTTCTTATAATTCAAAATTTTTAACTTTAGGGAAATGGTATTGAAAACCAAAAATGTTGTCCTAGTTCCCTTATATCCAATGAATCAGATGGTACCTTAGATCATAACAAATCTATGGCTTTGTGATTGTTGTCTTTTTCATAGCCATGTTCTCTACCACTATCCATCAGAACATGATGGTTAGGTTTCTCTTCCATATCCATATTTTCACCATTGTTATCCTATGTGGAAACCCAATGATTAGTTAATTTGGGTAACCGTTACGTTTCATACTTTAGTTTTTAAAGATTAGTTTTGGTATTCCTTTTTACGATGTGGGTTTCTATTAAAGAAACTTTCGAGTAGTGAACCATTTATAACCCCGATGAATTTCAAAGGCGAAATTCATTTTAAGTGGGGTAAAATGTAACACCCCGAGATTTTATGAAAAACATTATTTTTAATTTTATTGTTGTCTTGTGTTGTACGCTACACCAAAAGGAGCTTGCACTACACACATCCCTGACTTGGCTTGTATTACACGCAATCGCGACCTTCCACGATAGCATGTGTTGTACGCAATACTGAGTTTCACTAAACAACGATATGTTATATAAAATAGCCTTTATGAATAGTGTTAACTACATTTTTAATTTTATAACATTATTATTCATCTTAAACATTTTCTAGAACATGTTAAGAGAACAAAGTAAATTTTTCGGGTAAAGTAAGTATTTTTAAAAAATGCAGTTTTGCCGCCTTTTGATGGAGCACCCACATTAAATCTAGTTTTTGACATGGTTATAAGTTCAATTTTACAAAATAAACTTCTCTTTTTGAATCAGGATATAAAAATTTACATTGGATAATGTTTTGGTATTTTTCTGATAACTTTCATGTTTTAATGAATAGTAAAAACATGCTATATTTTAATTAAAAACAACTTTTTTCATCGTAATAATTTATATGGTTAAATTATAATATTGAATGGTTTTAATGTATAAATAGAATATATTTTGACCATTTAATATAATTTATGTCATTAGCATTGATTTTACCTTGAATTCGTAGGTTAAATCAATTCAATCTTTTGCAATGTTTTAAACAAAAACCCGTTTTCTTTTGACAACGAGATTAATTTTAATTTAATTTCAGAAACTTTTGTGTATTAAATTTGGAAAAATGGATTCCATATTTGGAATCAGTGGGTCCAAATTATTGTAATAAGCTACTTTTTATTTTTTGGGCATTATGAATAGTAACTACGGTAAATTTTATTTACCATAGTTAAAGGTAAATCGGGTAATTAAGGGTAAATATAAGATTATAAAATTACCTAACACCTGAAAAAATTCTATTGGATGACTAAAAGTCGACCCATATCACCTGAGGGTTGGATTAGATTCATTTATTGTACTTTTGTCCATGAAAATAATTTAATTATTATTAAAACCAAAGAAAGTGACAACATATCACTTTCTTAAATCTTATAAGTATAATAATTTTAATTTAGTGATAAACTTAATGAAACATAGAACATGAATAGTCTACAGAAATCTAATACAATTATCTAAATCATATTAATTTATTTGTAATTTTTAGGGATTAAATAATTATCAATAATTGTGACACAATAGTGATGCAGAAATTGTTTATCTAGTTAAAAATCAAGAATATTGTTTTTATTAAACTAATAGTGACCATAAAATGCACAAAACCCTAAACAAAACTTATTGGTCATGTAAATGAAAACCATAATCATCCAATGGTGGAATATTTGACCATTTTGAGCCTTATAAAAGCGATTATGACACTTATATTATTTTATTTTAAATGATTCCAAAGTTGTCACCTTCATAATTTAATAAATATAACAATTTAAATATTGTTATTTTAAGATGATAAATTCTAGTAAAATTATTATTATAAAATATTTCATATTTCTCTTCATAAAAGGATTTTATTTTTAATTTTTATGCAAAAATAAGTATATTAAACAATTATACAAAAATGTTGTACTAATTATTTTATTAAGAGATATACCAAATAAATGGTTTTAAAATTATTAAAATAAATATTATATGAACTATTTAATGTTATCCACGAATTTTATAGACAAACTTGACATGTTCGGAATCTATTAAATATTTCAGTTTGAATATATCCTCTATTTATATTTTATTTAAATTCAAATAAATGAATAGTGTCAAAATTGACACTATTGTTATTTTATAAAAATAACATATTATTAAATTGTTTAAAAATCACAAAAATATTTAAAAATTAAAAATTTAAATTTATATAGTCTAAAATTTTATAAATTATCCAATTATGGAAAATTAACAACACATAAGTGATTATTTATAACCATTTAAAATTTAGAATTTTATTACCACAAATAAACTTAAATAGATTAAATAAGGATAAATCAAAATGATAAGGTTTAAAATAAGATCAAAACATGTATAAATTTTATTGGTTGATGATATTACAACCCTATCTCATCTAATATTTTAATGGATCCATTTTTGGAGGTTTTTATGTGGGTTTTGAATTTATATTAAACTAATATTTTCTTATATTTCCAAAGGTGCCCCTCTCCTCCCTTAAAAAGGGCATCTCCTCCATCTTCTCCTCACACAATTTGAAGACTTTAAGCTCGTCCAAACCCTGAAAATTTCCCTTCTCAACTTCCTTAGAAACATACTAGAGGTCCTGGTCTTCTTCAAAGACCAATTTTAGTAACCTAAGAGGAGGTTTCAAAGAGGCATGTCAAAGAAGACGTAATATCCATTACCAATTCTTTCAATTTTCTTTATTCTTCTAATTATTCTTCTTTAGTTGTTTCATTATATTGTAATAACATTAGTATCAATAATATACTGATATGTTATTATAAATATGAAGAAACCCCATTTCACCTTCTATCCATCCTACGGAAAACAATATCACTGCGAGTGCGTACGTACGGAATACCGTCTCCACGCCGTGGTGAAATCTATTTTTCCACCAACACCTTACATGGATGAGTATAATGGTGTAAAGAATAGATACATATGATTATTATGAATCCATACTGATTCTAAGATATTTTATCATTCACTCCAATTTGATTCAATAATTATGGAAACGATATCATCGCTCGTGCGTACGTACAGACTACCGTCTCCACGACGTGATGAGATTCACTCTCCATGTTAACCATTCAAGAATGACTATAAAGTATATATAACAAGTAATCATGAAATATATGACATAATAATTCTAATGGATTTATGTATATATATATCTATGTCATCTACTTAATTTCATTCAATTCAATAAGGAAACAAAAACAACGTTCATGCGTACGTACGGCCTACCGTCTCCATGAACGGTGTATTTCTTTCCATTTATCAATATATTACATATATGTATATTTTGAATATATATTATATATAAATAATGTTTTATATTCTGTAATTAAGTAATCATGATCGAAGTAATCATATTCAAAACACGGATGATAAATGAAATGATTTTACCCAAAATGTTGCTTTAACAAAAAATATTCAAAAGAACGGGTAATATAAAGTCGTAAGTGAATCATATATGATATCATAAATATTATTATAGTTCTGTTACAAGTTAATAATATGTTTAAACCAACTATACAGGTGTCACAGACACATACGGAAGAAATTGGACATAAGGTAAGGGATAAATTTTCAATCTCATTTTTTTATCTGAGATTGCTTATACGTAAGTATTTACTGGGGTTATATTTATCATCCATGTCCAAGTTTTATAAAAATGTTTTCATGTATGTTTAAAGTCCTCTTTAACCATTTTTGACTTTTAATACATGGTATGTAAGGAATATTTCTTTTTTTACCATACGAGGTACTTAATGACTTTTTCAACAAAAGTACGAGAAGAATGTTTTTTTAACTTATACGACATGAATGGATTTTTACGGTTTCATAATGCCTCATTTTCATGAAGCTTACTCTACAAGATTTAATGACTATTTTCAAAAAAATACTTTTATTTTAAAAGTGCATGGCATTTTGGGAAAATAAAATGATTTTGAATAAGACAAGATATTTTCCTCAAGAATTCATTTCAAATGTTTTATCAAAACCATTTTCCATCTAAGATGACATTATTTAATACGTGGATGTTTCAAGTTTAATGTGTCTATTATTTACATGGTTTCACTTTTCTTATGATGAAATGATATCCATTTGTTTTATATGGATTATGTTATTATGGGATGATGTTTATGAAACCCATTTTATTCTTTGGGTTATGATGAATGATTTATGTTTATATTGTGGCACACATAAGAATGATTTCATTATGAGATGGGTGGGACCTATATCTCCCTCAAATGCATTGGGTAAAGATTTAAATCTCATGATATAGACATGGCTGTAATAGTAAGTTAATCCGGTTCAGTGTTATAGGACTGAAACGAGGAGTGAACTCAATTAAGAAAGGGAATTTGTCTACTAAGATGGTCTTGGCAGCAATGCCTTGGATACCATGGGAATCATAACATGTGCTGAATGGTTGCCAGAATTACATGTTTTATTCCCATTATATTTTATCATGGTTGATGTTCCATTATGATATATTCCTTACGTAATTCCACGATTTATGTCTTTGCTCATGATTTTGACGTTTAAATTTCATGATCAAGTTTTTGCTTTCAAATGTTTATGGATTGTTTTATGTTCTCTATATTTTCCCTTACTGAGCATTTGAGCTCACCCTTTTTATGTTTTATTTTCCCCAGGAAATAATGAAAGGTTTTAGGTAAGGAATCAAAAAGTGGAAGATCATTATGGGAGTTTTTGAAGATCTTTTTACATGATTAGAAGTTTATATTCTGAGTTTCCAAAGACACTAAACTATTACGATCCTTGTGTGTCCTTTTTTATTATGTATTAAGTATTTCGCAAAAGTAATGTAATTTCCATGTACATCAAGCTTCGGGTCTCTACATTTGGAACCAGAGGAAAGGTTTAGTCAACCTTTGGAAACTAGGATGCGAAAACGTTAGTGAGATCCCTAGAGATATTTCTAAGGTATGTCTAGGGATGTCCCTAAGGATAAGTATATGCATAGGATATAGTCCTAGAACTATGGTAACGATATTAGAATTTAACCTAAGATTTTAGATATTGAGGTTACTCCCCCTTTACTATGTTGTTTTCCCTAGCATGATTTTTTCCTCTCACAGTATTCATTTTGGGTTTTAGAAAATTGCTGGAAACAGGAAGATTCACGATAATGGAGGATATGATGGACAATGGAATGATATTCTTCATGATCAACCAAATGAAATGAGATTTAGAAGTCCAAACATCGTTATTAGGCCTAATCAGCAATCTCATAATATGATCAATAATCTCAACTTTGGTAAGTTTCCCGACTTAGATAATAAGAGAAAGATGGAGTTTCATGATGATCATAGAGGAATGAAAGTTCAATTTCCCTCATGTAAATCATGTGGGAAGAGGCATTGGAAAGATTTTTTCAAAGGAACTGGAAGATGCTTTGGGTGTGGAAAAGAAGGAAACAAATCCAGTAAGTGCAAAGTAAAAGGTTCAGTTAACACCATGGATAAGGATAATGGTATTTCTACGACATCAACAATGATTAGATGTTTTAAATGTGGAATGTATGGGAATTATGCAAACCAATTCCCTAAGGGAAAATCTCATGAAGAGAATCAGCATGGTCATATGAGTAGTATTTATGTGGATGATGATGAAGAGACTACAAATGAAATATGAGATGAAAGAAATGATGAAGCTCAGTCAGTGGTTTAAGAAATAAGTGGAATTATTGTATGTTTATAAAGAATAATGTATGGTACTATGGAGTAAAGAATCATCTAAGGATTGTTACACTATGGTTTTTCCTAAAGTATTTGAAAGTATATGTTGAATGGTACCGGTAACCATGGAAGGTTATTCAGATATTTTTCGAAAGTAGATGATATGCGCATAATGAAGGGATAAGAAGACAATGAGATGTTTGATTGTATTCATGAGCTCATGACTGATATAAGGACTAAGTGATATTATGGTTTGATTATATATTTTATTTGGGATTTTGCTATGTGGAAAGAGTTACCTTTTGACAGTATTCTTGTTTTCACTAAGGTTCTATGGTAATTTATGTTTCAAGAAAATATATGACTAAGGTATTCATGTGTTTGGAATGAAACCAACAATATATATCTTATGATATATGTGAGATAAATTATTGTATTCACATTTTGGGTAGATAACCTTTCTAGTAATTGTTTTCTTTATACTATGAGCTTGGACCGAAGTATTTTAGATAAGCCTAAATATTGGAATGGATTATGTTGGAAATAAGTTAGTATTGTTTAAGGATAGAACTTTTTTCGATATTATTGATGGGATGTTATAGTAATGTAGTTTTAGAAAAAAGACAAACTGCAGGATGGCCGACAGCCCATTGCGTAGGACAAGGCTGTGGGAATTGAACCCACAACCAAAGTGAGACTGGACTTTATCACCTACCACTGGCCTATAGGAAGTCCCTAGTTAGTATAAACTAGTTTTATTTTATTAAGCGGTATGATATTTGAAGTATAAGTTCATTTTTGGAATCATATATGATTAACCATACCATAGATGGACTTATGTATATTTGATAAATTTTTCTAACCTTTTGTTTGAAACAGATGGAATGACCTATCATTCTATCACATGATCTGTTAACACTTCACGAATAACAAATTCAACTTCATTTCTTTAAGAGATGAAGTAAAAATTGTTCAAAGCATGAACAACAGTGAGATTGTACCAAAATTAAGCAAGTATTTCTTCTAATTCAAAAATTTTAACTTTAGGGAAATGATATTGAAAACCAAAAATTTTCTCCTAGTTCCCTTATATCCGATGAATCAGATGGTACCCTAGATCATCACAAATCTATGGCTTTGTGATTGTTGGATTTTTCATAGCCATGTTCTCTACCACTATCCATCAGAACATGATGGTTAGGTTTCTCTTCCATATCCATATTTTCACCTATGTTCTCTTATGTGGAAACCTAGTGATTAGTTAATTTGGGTAACCATTACGTTTCATACTTTAGTTTTTAAAGATTGGTTTTGGTATTCCTTTTTATGATGTTGGTTTCTGTTAAAGAAAATTTCGAGTAGTGAACCATTTATAACCCCGACGAATTTCAAGGGAGAAATTCATTTTAAGGGGGGTAGAATGTAAAACCCCGAGATTTTATGAAAAATATTCTTTTTAATTTTATTGATGTCTTGTGTTGTACGCTACACCAAAAGGAGGTTTCACTACATGCATCCCTGACTTGGCTTTCATTACACGCAATCGCGACCTTCCACGATAGCGTGTGTTGTACGCAATACCGAGTTTCACTAAACAACGATATGTTATATAAACTAGCCGTTATGAATAGTATGAACTACATTTTGAATTTTATAACATTGTTATTCATCTTACACATTTTCTAGAACATGTTAAGAGAAAAAAAATAAAATTTTCAGGTAAAATAAGTATTTTTAAAAAAATGTAGTTTTGCCGCCTTTTGATGGCGCACCCACATTAAATATAGTTTTTTACATGGTTATAAGTTCAGTTTTACAAATTAAACTTTTTATTTTGAATCAGGATATAAAAATTTAGATTGGATAAAGTTTTGATATTTTTATGATAACTTTCATATTTTAATGAATAGTAAAAACTCGCTATATTTTAATTAAAAACAACTTTTTTCATCGTAATAATTTATATGGTTAAATTATAATATTGAATGGTTTTAAAGTATAAATAGAATATATTTTTACCATTTAATATAATGTATGTCATTAGCATTGATTTTACCTTGAATTCGTAGGTTAAATCAATTCAATCTTTTGCAATGTTTTAAACAAAAACCCGTTTTCTTTCCACAATGGTATTAATTTTAATTTAATTTATGAAACTTTTGTGTATTGAATTTGAAAAAATGGATTCCATATTTGGAATCATTGGGTCCAAATTATGTTAATAATCTACTTTTTTTTGGGCATTATGAATAGTAACAACGGTAAATTTTATTTACCATAGTTAAAGGTAAATCGGGTAATTAAGGGTAAATATAAGATTATAAAATTATCCTAACACCTGCAAAAATTCTATTGGATGAATAAAAGTAGACCCATGTCACCTAAGGGTTGTATTATATTCATTTAATGGACTTGATTACATGAAAATAATTTAATTATTATTAAAACCAAAGAAAGTGACAACATGTCACTTTCTTAAATCTTATAAGTATAATAATTTTAATTTAGTGATAAAATTAATGAAACTCTGAACATTAATAGTCTCCAGAAATCTAATACAATTATCTACATCATTTAAATTTATTTGTAATTTTTAGGGATGAAATAATTATCATTAATTGTGACACAATAGTGATGCAGAAATTGTTTATCTAGTGAAAAATCAAGAATATAGTTTTTATTAAACTAATAGTGACCATAAAATGCACAAAACCCAAAAAAAACATATTTTTCATGTAAATGTAAACCATAATCATCCAATGGTCTAATATGTGACCATTTGGAGCCTTATAAAAGTGATTATGACACTTATATTACTTTATTTTAAATGATGCCAATGTTGTCACCTTCATAATTTAATAAATATAACAATTTAAATATTGTTATTTTAAGATGATAAATTGGAGTAAAATTATTATTATAAAATATTTTATATTTATATTTATCAAAGGATTTTATTTTTAATTTTTATGCAACAAATAAGTATATTAAATAATTATACAAAAATGTTGTACTAATTATTTTATTAAGAGATATACCAAATAAATGGTTTTAAAAATATTAAAATAAATATTATATGAACTATTTAATGTTATAAATGAATTTTATAGAAAAATTTGATATGTTAGGAATCTATTAAATATTTTAGTTTGAATATATCTTCTGTTTATATTTTATTTAAATTCAAATAAATGAATAGTGTCAAAATTGACACTATTGTTATTTTATAAAAACAACATATTATTAAATTGTTTAAAAATCACAAAAATATTTGAAAATTATAAATTTAAATTTATATAGTCTAAAATGTCATAAAGTATCCAATTATGTAAAATTAACAACACATAAGTGATTATTTATAACCATTTAAAATTTAGAATTTTATTACCACAAATAAACTTAAATAGATTAAATAAGGATAAATCAAAATGATAAGGTTTCAAATAAGATCAAAACATGTCTAAATTTGATTGGTTGATGAGATTACAACCCTATCTAATCTAATATTCTAATTGAGTCATTTTTGGAGGTTTTTATGTGGGGTTTGAATTTATATTAAACTAATATTTTCTTATATTTCCAAAGGTGCCCCTCTCCTCCCTTATAAAAGGGCATCTCCTCCCTCTTCTCCTCATACAATTTTGAGCCTTTAAGCTCGGCCAAACCCTGCCCATTTCACTTCTAAACTACCCTAGAAACATTCTAGAGGTCTTGGTCTTCTTCAAAGACCAATTTTAGTACCCTAAGAGGAGGTTTCAAAGAGGCGTGTCAAAGAAGAGGTAATATCCGTTACCGATTCTTTCAATTTTCTTTCTTCTTCAAATTCTTATTCTTTAGTTGTTTCATTATATTGTAATAAAATCAGTATCAATAATATACTGATATGTTTTTATAAATATGAATCAACCCCATTTCACATTCTATCCATCCTACGAAAACCGAAATCACCGCGCGTGCGTACGTACGGAATACCGTCTCCACGCCGTGGTGTAATCTATTTTTCCACCAACACCTTACATGGATGGGTATAATGGTGTAAATAATAGATACATATGATAATTATAACATCATACTGATTCTAAGATATTATATCATTCACTCTAATTCAATTCAATAATTATGGGAACGATATCATCCCTTGTGCGTACGTAGGGACTATCGTCTCCACGATGCGATGAGATTCACTCTCCATGTTAACCATTAAAGAATGATTATAAAGTATATATAATAAGTAATCATGAAATATATGACATAATAATGCTACTGTATTTATGCATATATATATTTATGTCATCTACTTAATTTCATTCAATTCAATAAGGAAACGAAAACAGCATTCATGCGTACGTACGACCTACCGTCTCCATGAACAGTGTATTTCTTTCCATTTATAGATCTATTATATATATGTATATTCTGAATATATATTATATATAAATCATGTTTTATATTCTAGAATTAATTAATCATGATCTAAGTAATCATATTCAAAACAGGGACGATACATGAAATGATTTTACACAAAACACTTCTTTAAAAAGAAATTTACAAAAGAACGGGTAATATAAAGTCGTAAGTGAATCATATATGATATCATAAATATTATTATGGTTCTGTTACAAGTTAATAATATGTTTAAACCCACTATAAAGGAGTTACAGACACATACAGAAGAAATTGGACATAAGGTAAGGGATAAATTTTCAATCTCATTTTTTATCCGAGATTGCTTATACGTAAGTATTTACTGGGGTTATATTTATCATCCATGTCCAAGTTTTATAAAAAAAATCAAATATTTTTAAAGTCCTTTTTACCCATTTTTGACTTTTATTACATGGTATGTAAGGAATATTTATTTTTTTTACCATATGAGGTACTTTTTGACTTTTCCGACAAAAGTACGAGAAGAATGTTTTTTTAACTTATACGGCATGGATGGATTTTTACAGTTTCATAATGCCTAATTTTCATGAAGCTTACTCTACAAGATTTTATGACTATTTTCAAAAAAATACTTTTATTTTAAAAGTGCATGGAATTTTGTGAAAAGAAAATGATTTTTAAGAAGAAAGGATATTTTCCTCAAGAATTCATTTCAAATGTTTTATCAAAATCATTTTCCATCTAAGATGACATTATTTAACATGTGGATGTTTCAAGTTTAAGGTCTCTATGATTTACATGGTTTCACTTTTCTTTTTATGAAATTATATCCATATGTTTTATATGGATTATGTTATGATGGGATGATATTTATGAAACCCATTTTATTCTTTGGGTTATGATGAATGATTTATGTTTATGTTGTGGCACACATAAGAATGATTTCATTATGAGATGGGTGGGACCTATATCTCCCTCCAATGCATTGGGTAAAGATTTATATATCATGAGATAGACATGGCTGGAATGGTAAGTTAATATGGTTCAGTGTTACAGGACTGAAACGAGGAGTGAACTCGATTCAGAAAGGGGATTTGTCCACTAAGATGGTCTTGGCAGAAATGCCTTGGATACCATGGAAATAATAACATGTGATGAATGGTTTCCACAATTACATGTTTTATTCGAATTATATTTTATCATGGTTTATGTTCCATTATGATATATGCCTTACGTACTTCCATGATTTATGTCTTTTCTCAAGATTTTGATGTTTAAATTTCATGTTCAAGTTTTTGGTTTCAAATGTTTATGGATTGTGTTATGTTCTCTATGTTTTCCCTTACTGAGCATTTGAGCTCACCCTTTTTATGTTTTATTTTCCCCAGGAAATAAAGAAAGTTTTTAGGTAAGGAAACAAAAAGGGGAAGATCGTTATGGGAGTTGTTGAAGATCTTTCAACATGATTAGAAGTTTATATTCCGAGTTTCCAAAGACACTAAACTATTACGATCCTTGTGTGTATATTTTTCTTATGTATTAAGTATTCCACAAAAGTAATGTAATTTCCATGTACATCAAGCTTCGGGTCTCCCCAGATCGGCTGCACTCTCCTCCGGGTAAGTCCATCATGTGCTACAAAGGATACCTTCTCACCGGTGAAGGTAAACCTAGTCCCATCCGTGCATACACACCACACTTTTCACCTAATATAGTCAATATGAGCATGGAATGTAGATAAACAGTCCATACCCAAGATGACGTTGTAAGGCCTCGACACAACTACTAAGAGATCCCAGCCAAAGATCTCACCTCCTAGAGCAAGCTCACACTGTCAGCACCAGTTTTTATTCATCGAATCTACTCCCGTATGAGTCTATAGCTGTAAGGATCAAGCCAACAGCTCTGTCGGAATCTCTGAGCTCCGAATGAGGGCAGTGGCACTAAAAGAATGACTGGAACATGTGGCTGTAAGTACTTCACCTAAGGTGGAGCAGACACAGATTGTACCTCGTATCATCTCCGGTGTGTTGTGTTCATAGGCCTCAGTTGCCTAGAGCTGAGCTCGCCCATGTCCACCTACTCCCTGTGGTCGGTGGTGGTGGTGGTAACATCTCGAATCGTCACTCACCACCTGCTGCACGGCCAGATCCTTTGCCATGTCTACCTACTCCCTGTGGACCTCCTTGGTTGGACCTCTATCTTTTCCTGGGTGGTCCTTAGACCATCTTCTGATCATTCGTATGGCGGGTCGGGTAGTCAGGATCCATGTGACCATTCCTGCTGCATGTGTAACACTGCCTGCTCCTCGCATGATTAGCTCTATATCTGGTGCCCTGCACAACCAACCCTAAATTCTGTAGTCATCCACCTGTGGGTCTGGTCCTCTTGGACCTCTGTGAAATTTTTCAGCTTCCAGCTGTAGAAGACTATGCTACATGTTTCCCGATGGTGGGTCTCACCGCTATTGACTACTCAGCAAGAAAACTCTCCACTAAGAGGGCTCGCTATAACACCCCCACCTGTGTTGGGATGCTGAGAGAAATCATCGAAGCCTTGATCTCCCTTATGAGTCCCCACTCAAAGGCCTGTGCCCTAAAGAATGGGTCCCGCACCATATCAGTTGAGTGGCGTGAGAGGTCAGTGAACCTCACTGAGTACTGAGCCACAGTTATGCTGCCCTATTGCAGATGAAGAAGCTTCTGTATGTGCACTGCGTGAAGGGTTGCTGGAACAAACTCTGCCCAAAACAGACTCTCAATGTCTGCCTAGAGAAGTGTCACCTTGTCGTGAACCTGGAGCATCAAGATCCACCATCTGCCTACTGCTTCCTGTAGAAGACTGGTGGCAAGGATCACCATGAGATCAGTTGGTGTCTCTACTAGTCAGAAGACTCTCACCACGACCTCCAACCAATCCTCAGCCACCTATGGGTCTGTCTCTCCCCTAAACCTAGGTGGCCTCTGGCACTGGAATTCATGAAACGTGCTCAAGCGGCGTGCACCCTCTACTACTGGGGCTAGGGGAATCAGTGGCCTAAGGGGTAATGGTACCGCTGGTGCCTCTACTGAAAGAAGGCCCTAATCCGAGGCCTCATCTCTTAGTGGGCTATCATCATGTACTATACCCAGAACCCTAGCTAGCTATTTGCGTGGAGGTATCCTAAAAAGAAATAGGTGCTCCACAGTCAATAAGTTATACCTATTGAGTTGACTCAAAAGACCACAAAGAAAACTTTTCGAAACACACACACAATCAGTGTTTTTGTATATTGAGTCAAAAATCAGAAGTCAAGGTCCTGGTTTATGGATACGTCAGCTACCACACCAATACTAGATTCCCAAAACTGATAACCACACTCATAACACTTAACACCTTTGCTGTTAAAATATCAGAGTCCAATGTTCTACGGTAGAACCAACTCCTCTGATACCAATTTGTCATGACTCGTCCCCCGAGGCCCGTGCTGTGACTACCCCAAGCCCGCCTTCCATTGGCCAGGGGATGGTGACTAGCACTGAAGGCGTATTCCCTAAAACTAGGAAGGCATTACCTTTATAAGCTGTAAACTCACGCAACCAAGCACAGAATAAGATACAAACACGAGTAAATTGAATAGTAAAAAGAGTGTGTATTGTAAGTAAAAGGGGCCAGAATACAAGCCTAACTGGAAAGTACAAGAAAACTGGAAAGTACAAGTAAGCTGAATAGCTCCAGTGAACACCCGCCAAGGATCCTACCTGAAGGTTGGGTACATCTCTCGAACGGTCGTCTCTACAGTACGCCGCGTCTAAGGTCCACCTCTGAGATACCTCCAGTCTTGGTACCCTCATCCTGAGTCAGCGATGTCCATAGTCTGCACCAAACACAACAAGGTGCGGGTGTAGCCCGTGCAGGGGTGAGTATAACGACACTCTGTAGGGACCCCGAGACCCTCAAGGTCTCACAAAAATCCACAAAGGATAAACCAAAAATATTGTAAACCAGTGACAACCCTACTTAGGTATATTCCCATACATATACCTAAGTTATCAAATATTACCCATCTCATTCATGAGGAAACACAAGGCTCAAATCCTTATCCAAAGTACAACTGTTACACAAAGGAACAAATTACCATGAATGTAACACCACAAAGGTAAGTACCAAAAAGGTAATGCCTCCCAGAAGGATACCACAAAGGCATCACCATGAATGTAAGTACCACAAAGGTACGCCACACAAAAGAATACCACAAAGCTATCACCATGAAGGTAAGTACCAAATAGGTATGCCACATAGAATAATATCTCAAAGGTATCACCACAAAGGTATGTACGCCAAAGTCACACCACACAGAAGATTACCACAAAGGTAAAGACTCAAATCACACCAGGTATAAATTAGGTATGGTAGTAAATATGATTAGATGTAACTACTGAATCAACTTACTCTATTAAGAGGAAGACCCACATAGGATCTTAAATCATCATACCCACAAAGCATCCTAGTTTAGAATACCCACGTAGGATCCTATAGTAGTCCCACGTAGATTCCTAGAGCCGATCCAAGTAAGACTCTCTAACAAAGACCCACGTAGGATCCCAAACCCCAAACCCACATAGGATCCCAAAGAATAGACCCACATAGGATCCCTTTCTCATGTTACATCTAGCTACAGGGTTTCCGTGCTAAGCTCACTTGATTCCGGGAGGGTCTTCTCTTCAAGACACATGTTGAATACTTCAACATCCACGAAGTCCCATGAAGAAGTATCCAAAAGGACCTCCATGTAATAGGGGTCTCAACGCAATAGACGGTGTGTCAATCAGACGCCAGGTCTATAAGTTATTGACCTTTTAGTCCCGAGGGCCCGGTTGGATTCATGTTTGATCCAAACCTGACATACCCCAGATTTATCCAAAACTCAAGTGGGGTATACCAAAAGGATCTCCTCGATCCATGGTTTCTGGTTCGATAGACGGTTCTTAAAACGGATGAACATAGCTCAATATATGGTCTAAAGAGCGAAAAAGGTCAAAGTTGGTTCGGGTCCGGTCTGACCTGGCTCGACCCAGCCTAGGCCGACCCAACCCAGTTCGGGTCTGGCCCTGAGTTGGACCTGACTCGCAGGATCCGATCTAGCCCACTGGGTCCGGCTCAATCTACTGGTTCCGACCCGACCCGCTGGGTCTGGCCTGATCCACCGGCGCGGCACGACCTGACCTACGCTGGGCAGACCGCAGCTCTTCTCCGCTGGGCGGCGTGGACGTGTGCCGCCGCCCCTTTGCGCGGTTGGTTGCTGCCCTTTCTCTAACCTGGATGATGAGCATCGGCTCATCCCCGATGGCGCGGTCGTTCCACTGCCTTCTTCACGACCGACCAGAGTTTCGGCCATCGGTGTTGAGTCCCACCTGTGCCAAACGCCGGCACCGATCACCGTCATCCTCCATTGTGAAGATCGCATCAAAACCACATAGGTTGTGAAGAGGTTAGGCCATGTTCGTTTGGCCCACACCCTCCATGTTAGAACAGTAGAAAATGGCTGGTTTATTCATGAATTACAAATAATGTCAAGAAAGGGGTAAGGGGAATACAAATAACAAACCCTACCTTGATGGTACCATTGGAGATCGTTCACGGTTGAAGACCGATTGACATTTATCGATCCCAAAGCAAGCCTCCTCCAACGATGCTGCTTGTTTGATGATCCTTCATTCTTCAGTTCCTCCTTGGTGAGAATTTTTCTTCCTCAATAGGCTCCTCCAAAAACACCATTTTCCAATTATTCCCCCCAAAACCCAAGAGGTGAAATGCCAACTTAAATTAAAATAGGTTTTTATAATTAATTTACGTTGGTACAATAATTAAATGGCTCAATTAATTAATTGGAGAGTTGGCATAATTAATTGGGGAATTATAAGGGTCTTCCCCCACTTTAATGAAGGGTTAGGGTGGTCCCCACAATTGAATTCAAATTGGTAGGATTAAATCTCTTGTGGTCCCCACCTTTATAAATCAAAAGGAGGTTACAAGAAAAATAAAAATGTTAAATATTTTTATTTTTCTATTCTTCCACAAAAAAGTGAAAAACTAAATTCCACCCTTGAAATAATGCAGTCGAGGTGAAGCTCTCCTTGAGTGAATATCAGCGCTGTGTGTTCAACGATGTCCTCAGATTTCAATTCCAAGCATCAGTTCAAAAGTTACAAAAACCCGCTCGCACGTTTACTGAACGTACCCAAAAAAAGTTCATAAATTCATTTCAGGCACACCAGACCTCAGAATCACACACCGTTAATTTTCACGGACTCGTAATATTCCCATGTAATTAAAAAAGATTACATGGAATTTATGGGTCTTTACACAATACCTGGTATTATTTTTAGATCACTAGGGATGGATTCAAACTCCACCTCTAGATTTGATAGACTTGATTTGACTACTTTAAATACATGATATACATATACTATTATTATTAATTTGTGTTGATTATTCACTTATGAGGGTTTTATTTTTCTTATTAGCACTTTTGGGTAATGACATAGGAATTAAACCCTAAGGCAATGCACAATCCTGAGGGTATGTCTTCTTAGGTTTCCTTTCTTACCTTGGCCCCATGCATTTATATTTTTCCTTGCACAAGTATACTCTTTAGACTTACGGCTTAGGCTGAAGTAGGTGGTATAGGATGGGTGTCCTCTTGGGAACCCAGATCAAGTTGCAGTAGTTTAAATTTATTTATCTTCTTTCACCTTATTATATATCGGCACACTACTTTTTTTATAGCATGAAATGGAAAGGTCTAGACACCTAGGTGTCAACCTGCTGGGATTTATATCTCACACCCTACTCGGGTTTCATTTAGTACCCAAGTAGAATTTATGATCATAGGTATAGATTAATTTAAGTGTTATACTTCTAATGCTTGAGTGTTTTATTTATTCTTTGAATAATGATTAGGGACAGAGTACCGAGCCTATGCTCAATATGCTGTTGTAGTAGTTTTTTTCTCTTTTTATTTTTTGATAGAATTTTGTTTATGCTTTTACCTCATTCCCCTATACTTATATTTTCATATATACTCATGAAATATTCTTCATCACTTATATACCTTTTATTATTATTCATATTCCATGGTTATCTATTTATTCCTCTGGGGTTTTTTATTTGATTCTGCTACTATTTTTTTATTCTTATTCTTCCTCTACATATTATATATTATTTACTACTATCTTATACCTAATACTATGAGGGAATAGTCTCCCCAAAGACACACCTATGTCACTCATAGCTAGTTGGCAGCCTCTTGCATTTGGGGAGATGTGCTTGAGGTCATGTGGCCCACCGTCTCAAGGCCCGGTTTAGTAGAACTCAGGACAGGATGCTACAAGACACTCTGTCTTATTCTTCTCTCCACACTACTTTAGTGTTGTAAAATTTAATTTATATACATGAGGGTATATTTAATAATTTATAGATATGAAGGTATCTTCTATATCAACATAGGTTTTTGAGACACCTTTCACCCACATCTCCAAATTGATTATTTGTTAATCTCTACATTTTTCTCTCCCCTTATTCAATTCTAGATGAGATAAACTCCTTGATTTGAGGGTTTATTCTATTTGTTACAAAAAATCACACCATAAATAAATTTCTCCTCTAGAAAAATATTAATCCATACCATGATAATCTTAGTTTTACCCTTCTTTAACAACTAGATATAGTGATAAAACCCCTTCTTCTCTAAGCCACCCCCCTTAAATTGAACCAATTATGTAAATGGAATTACATTATAGATATTATCTATTCTTATTCTCTAAATTTAATATATATATTTATATTTTCCCCATAACTACCTTATGTTTTTTTATAAATATTTTTTAAGTCTTAACCCTTGATTCAATAGTGGGGATTAATTCTATTCACCATGATAAACTCATGTGTCCCATGCATTTAGAGGTGATAATTTTTTTCAATCAGGTCGAGTCAAATACCAAAATTTCATATCATATAACCTCATTTTGAATTTTAACTGAATATTCTAGATATTCTTGAAATAACTAGATCCTAGCATGATTTTGTTCATTGTGATTAACATTCCTTAACTCTATCCATTCGGTGGTGTGGCCTCCTCCACTATAGTGTGTTACTAAATAAATGAAAAATTCACAATATACACACAATATCTTATATTTAACCTCTTATAATAGCACAAAATGATCCCATAAATCTATTTGGTCCCAATATGATAATTATAGAATGGTAGAGATATGGGTGAATTAACCAATTTAGAAAATTTTAAAGGTTTATCAAAGTTAAAAATTAATATATAGTGGAAATAAATTAGATTTATCAACAAAAGTTTTTTATATTAGATTAGATTAGATTAATTTTATGTCTACTCTCAAATTATATCAAACACATAGAGAAATAAAACCCACTAAAATAGAATCACTAACTTTTGATAGATAGTCACAACTCTTTACAACTTCCTTTTTAATTCCTAAAGGATCAACCCACTACTTTCCTTTTTAATCCCTGAAAGAACAACCTAACTATACTAATTGTTAATTATAGAAATAACCAACCTTTTTATCCTAACCAAGGCACAACCAAAATACCCTTTCCTTTTACTGGTCAGGCACAACCCTTATTCACCTTTTTTTGGTTCCCTATAACCAAACCCTAAGTTCATACTTCTAACAAAAAAATCATAAGCCAAAAATATGGTTCATAGAAAATAATAAAAATAAGGAACACTAAAAAATAAGATAAACACTTAAAGTTTGTAATGTTGATACATCTTTGATTGTGCTATGAATAGATTATTTCATGATAAAGTTCAATATTTTTAGTAGTAGTAATCTTTAAGGATGTGAACAAGTAAAACGTATACATCTCAAGCATTGAGTATTTTCTATAGGTTAATTCTTACCCTATTTATAGAGTTATTTAGACACTAACTAATTTAAAGTTTAAAAATGAATTCTTCATAGTCATTGAGTCCACTATTTCTTAAAATAATATCTTTAATATAAATTCCAATGGAGAGACACATAAAATTCCAAAACCAATCTTCTTGGAAATAAGTCTTCATCCATTGTAAAAACAAAAGTTACTGTGTTACAAGAACGTATGAAATAATCCATGTAATTATGAAAATTTAAAAAACAATTAAATTAAATATCTGTGAAAGAACAAAGTAAAAATTGTATCTTCAATCATGACCAAGAAACACGATGTGGTGAGAATTTTAATGATTTTTTAAACATCGTCACGATGAAAGTTCCTTCATAACTACAACATTTTATGCTAGGGGTTAATCTTTAATTTAGAAAATGACTTGAATATATCCCTATGACTATTCTAATAATCAATTTTCATATAGCCTTTTAAACTCAAGAATGAATGAGGTACCATAATCAACACTGTGTTGAAGTAGTCCTCATGATGCACTCAAAATTATCAAGCCAGAGTCACTCCCACCATGGTATGGGGAACTTAGTTTGAGCACTTTGACTTTAAGTCGATATTCCTTCTACCATGGAATGTTTAACTTTAAAACGCCTATTTTTAATTATAAATTTTAAATTGTTAATTCCCTAGATCAAAACATCTTCCACTATAGTATGTTTCTTAATGATATTCCATTTTGGAGAACCATGACTCTTATTATGCTGTATTGAATGCTGTTTTTCTTCTTAGTGTATAGAAAAATAAAAGACAAAAATACAAGTTAAATATAACAAGTTTTTTCAAAAATCAATTCCAAAGATCCAAAAGGACCATGAATACAACAATTAAGTAAAAATTAATCAAAAAATTAATCATTATTAATTTCTTTTGTAAGTAATTCAAGCTTAATAAACAAGAATAACTACTGAATATGAAAACTTATTAGTTCTATGAGAAATTATAATTTTTTATTCAATAAAATTTATGTAAAATATATATCAAAACACAAATTATATATTTATATTAATAATGTTAGAGATAGTAAATAGGTTTTTTAAGTATCAGAATATAAATAAATTAAGTATAAAGGATACATTATACAATATCACCTTTTGGTAATTAAAAAACCAAATATAATTTCAAAAATTTCGACCCCTTTTGAAATTATTAAAAATTTAAAATTTTGGAAACATGTTATTCATAATGGATGAGGTAATTTTTACTCTATCTCAATTTTATCTCCTTATCCACCTTTAGAAAATGAATATTTTAAAGGCTTAAGGAGCCACAAAAAACATGTTAAGATATTAAAAAAATATTCAAGCCCAGAGATCCCCTAAACTATATTACATGATTTTAAAAATTAAACTTCCATCATATTAAGTTCAATTTTTAGTTTCTAAAACCTAAAAAAGTATAAATATTTAGTAAAAATAATAGCATATTGATCATCATTTGAAAAATATTCTAAAAAAATCTCACCATTATAAAGATTATATATAATAAAATTTTATCTAAAATATAATTGTTTAGTTCTATAATGATGTAAGGGTTTTATATAAATTGAAATAGATAAATTATTATCATAACTTATTTGAATTATTTTATTATTAAAACCAAAATTACATAAAGTTTTCTTAGTTCATAATGATTCAGGATAACATTACACAACAATAATATATTCATATTCAATAGTTGATAAAGTAATAGAATGTTGTTTATCTGAACTCTAAGAAACTAAACATTTAACAATAAGGTGACAAATACCTAGGGTAATTTTTCTATCAAATTTTCATCCTCCAAAATTATAATCAAAATAACTAACTAATTCAAAAACTGATTTAACAGGTTAAAACAAACCAAGATTCAAAGAACATTTAACATGTTTAATAAGCCTCTTAATGACCATTAAATGAATTTCCATTGGATTAGATTAATATTTTTCATATAAAAAATCCCAAACAATTTACTTAGGCCTTGAAGCTACTAAATATAATAAACTACCAATCATACATATAATTTATTTCATCAATAGATTTTCTAGATTCATCTAAATATGATTTACATAAAGCACTACTTAGAGTTTTGGAACATTTAAATGAATCTAGAACAGATATTTTGAATAAATATTTAGCATTCTTTTATTGATTTAAAAAAATACCATCATTCATTTGAAAATTTTAAATACCAAGGAATCATTTTAATTCTCTCATCATACTCATATCAAATTTAGAATTTATAAAATATGATAATTGTTTACAATATTTTCCACATAAATATCCAAAATAATATTATTAACATAAATTTGAACAATAAAAATGAAACCAAAACGATTTTTAATAAAAAATGTAGGATACACTTTACCTTTATAAAAATATTTTTTTAAAATAAAACTAGATAACCTTCCACACCAAGATCTAGGAGCTTGTTTCAAACCACAAAAATAATTATAAAATTTTAACACATAATGAGGATTTTTACTATGTTTGAAACCCCAAGGTTGTTTTTTATAAACATAATCCAAAATATAAACATTTTGAGAAGAAAATTTACATCTATTTGTTATAATTTGAAATCATGACAAGCTATATATTCTAATAAAATCCTAATACTTTCTAATATAGTAACATTTGAAAAAGATTAATCAAACTCTATTCCTTCTTATAAGAAAAATAATTGTGAAAATAATTTTGATTCCCTAGACCTAGTTCACTCAATAATAATCAAAACTTTTTGGCCAAATGACCTCAAGAGAGCCTCCCAATAGATCATAGGCTACCGACTAGTAGAAAGGGTCCATGGTAAAATAGTGGGGAGACTATACCCTCATGATATGAGTTTAGCATAGTTGTATAATAACATCAATAAATTATGGAGGCATATGATATAACTCAATAATTGAAGAATAAACATACATCATATAATAACCAAGTAGTCATATCCATCAATTTCATATAAAAAATGATGATCATGAAATGAAATATAAAAATAAAATACAGTCAAACATGGTAGAAAGTACACATACATATAAGTATACCAAAAGATCCAAAAATACCAAAATGACTATCTCCAAATAGTATCATGAGCCATATTTTAGTCCTATTCTCCCCTGTTCCCAGGTTATAATCAATCAAGTATTGACAACTGGGATCTTTCCCCTCTACCTACCTACATCCATGAAGTATACCTAGGTACTATAAAGGCAGCCTAAGTAGGGTGTGAGTTAATCTCTATAGGCCACCACCAATGATGCCTAAATCCATCCAGTCTATGAATATATTATAAATAGTGTGTAGGTAATAATAAATATTTAAGTAAAGTGTGATAATAACCCACATAGGTCCGAGTTTCCATGGAACACCTGTCCTCTTCTACCTTCTTCGGCCTATATTGGACTATCTTTGAGTAATAATTCAAATATGATTTAATCTGTAATGATGTATCAGGAATCATATCATATACAAAGAACCCCCCATGTATGATATCAAAAATTATGTGTATAATAAGGTCATTAGTAAAATTTAATGCTCTGAATGAATAAAATATGGTGCTTTGGATTTGGAGACACATCATATAATCATTTAATTATTATTCAATTTGAAAGTAACCTAACCCTATCCTTGGAATTCCTAATTTTCAACCCAGGTATCACTATAGGTATAACATGAACCAAACAACTTATAATCCTATCTTAGACATCCTTCATAGGAATCCTAGTATCGCTCTAGCTGCAACATAAAGTTATCGCCCGCTAAGACCATCATTGGCGGTCCATAAAGGGAGCCTAAGTGTTACTCGTGGAGTACATGATTATATACCCTCAGAGTCCATCCTTTGAAATCCAAATAGGTAATCCATGTATCAATCATGGTATAGTAATAGTTTTACCTCGACGTCCATCCTTGGTAGTCCATATAGGAGTCCAAGTATCACTCAGGCATATATGATCTAGCCACCAAATGAGTCCATCCATGGTGTTCGAAAAAGAAACCACGTATCACCCAAGGTGTATAATAATAATTAATTATAATCAATTAATTATTCAAGCCATAATAGTTTTTCTATAGTGATCCTAAATTGGAACCCACCTATTACTCTAGACATGTCAATAATAATGTTCATGGGACGGTATTGTAACTATACCACATAATCACATATTTTAATCTAACTGGTCATCAAAATTATAATCAAATAACACACCTTAGATGGTGTGTTAAATGATAGAAAAGGATTATAAGGCCAAGCTTCACACAAACACTTCCATTCATTTTAGTTTTACATTTAAATCATGAAAGATGTCTCAATAATAAGTGAATAAGTACAATGGACAAAGGCCAAAGGACATGGTCTTCTATCCCCCCTTTATTCAATTCAATTATATATTAATCATTTCATTTATCATCCCAAGGAAATGGGTAAATAATGAACCTCTAAGGTGAATCAAATACATAGGACACCCATGGTGGTTTAATACCATTTAACAACACACCCACGGGGTGGTTAAAATTTGAGTTCCTTAACCTTTAATCACAAATAAACATGTCTTTTAATTTATATAGTTCATACCTATTCATATAATTCAATAAGAATTCCCTTTAATAAGTGTCGCTCGAAAAATATGGCCTGTAGAACAATGGAACATATATAAACACAAAGAATTTAATGGAAACACATGAAACCACCCACCTTAGATTAGAATTCAAATCCCCATCCATTATTGGGCTCTAATATGGGATAGAACAAAATTAATTGAGAAAAGAGAGAAATGAACTAAAAATAGGGAATATGGTATAACACCAAAATAACTCTGCCGAGAGGAAGAAAAATGATTAAAGTTTCAAGAGGAATAGAGAAATCTATGACTACGATGTAATGAGACCAATGAAAATTGATTCAGAGGTTGGACAAAATAAATATCACCAAGCCTAGGAGGATTCCATGGGTGAGATCCAATGGGAGATATGGGGTGGCCACGACTAGATAAAATAAAAATGGAAGAGTGGTTTAAACATATAATCCCTTAAGGAAAAAATGGACATTTACCCATCATTAAAGGGATCACAGGGTTTGGATTCATGGTTGGCCAAACTATGTGAAAACGGTGTGCCTAGATCTGTTTCAAGACCCCCATCACACAATCATGGATCACATTTAGGAAAACCATGTGCTGAAAATGTGTTTTCCCTTTGTTTAAAACTCTACAATAAATATACGAGTGTGTGGCCTAGGTTTCATAGTTTCATCCAACTATGTGGCCCTGGATGGTGGACTAGACCACCCTGCATGATTAAGAAAAACCATGTGTCCTAGGATGTACAGTTTCTACTAACTATGTGGCCCAGTCGCCTCCTCCAAAATCTTGGGCACTAGGCTCTAAACAAGACCCAAAACCCCCATTTACTCCATTACCCCACTAGGAAATTACATTTTGACAAATTTAAAGAAGATATATAAAATTAAAAGGTTATGTACCTAATATAAAATCTAGGTTCTTATAATCTTCCCACTTAACGAAATTCATCCTCTAATTTCACATATAAGGGTATCAAAGCATCATTTGAGAATAAATCCAGCCACTTGGAATGTATGTTAGCCTCCTGCTCTCAAGTCTAATTATATACACTATCATGATACCATAGAACCCAAAAACAAGGAAATTAATCATTCATAGATAACCTTCATTCCTTGATCAACAATACATATAATATTCTACATAAAGGATGCATATACCTCTAACTTAACCTCCTAGAGATGAATAATATTTTATGGATTAGAATGATATCAGAAAAGCTGAGATACATAGAAGACATCGTGCATGGTCCAGTACCTATGAGGTAACTACATCTAACAGGCTACTGGCCTAATTCTCTCTAAAATCTCAATGGTCTTGATATAATGAGGAAATAAATTATTTTGTTTTTGAAACTATCTATATCATAGTCTAGGAAAAACATATAAGAAAACCTAAATCCCCACCTTGAAATCTATTGTTTGATGACAATGATAGGAGAATGACTTATTTCTAGACTGAGATGTAGAAATCCACTTCCAAATAAGATGAACCTTCTCTAAAGTCACCTAAATGAGATGGGTACCCATTAGCACTACCTCTCCCTCCTCTAACCAGCATAAGGGTGAATGGAAAGACCTACCATATATGGCCTCATAAGGATCCATCTGTATGGTTTCCTTGAAGATGTTATTATAAGAGATCTCGGTGAGAGGTAATTGTTTCAAAAAAGAACCCCGAAAATCAAGGATTCATTCTCAGAAAATGTCCTCTAAGACTTGTATCATATGCTCAGACTGACCATTGGTATATGGGTGATGGGATGTACTCAGCAGTACCTTTGATCCCATTTACCTCTACAACCCCTTCTAGAATAGTGTTGTGAATCAAGAATCTATAACCAATATGGTAGAATGTAGAACCCTATAGAGGTATATTATCTCAATAATGTGGAGCCTTTATAGCTCATACACTTAAATATTCTCCCAAATAGATAGAAAATGGGAAACCTTTGTCAACCTATCTATGATCATCCATATGACGTAACTGCACCTAGGTGATCTAGGAAGTCCTGTCATAAAATCCATGGATAATTCATCCCATTTTGACTCAATAATTGTTAATGAATGTAAAATCCACACTATTCTATAGTGTTATGACTTCACTTACTAATAAGTGGCACACCGAGTAACAAACCTTGCAATCTGTTACTTCATCCCCATCCACCAATATTGATGGTGTAATTCATGATACATCTTGGTAAGATTGGGATGTACTACCCATACAGTGGCATGGAAATCTCGCATAAACTCCTATTATATGTCTTTAGGAACCCAAACATGTCTATGGATGTGCAATATCTCATCATCATCAATGATCCAACAAGGTGGTGGGTCATCACCTACAACGATCTCCCATAAGATCATGCCCTCAAAATCAGATAACTACCTCATCATCACTCTCTCCAAAAAATGAAGAGGTAACTAATAATGATGCAATTAAATACTATTAATGATGAACCTAAACCTCCAAATTCATATCTGAAATAGGTCCATAAGTGACCACTCACAACTAGACTCTTGAACTGCCTCTGTTTGAGTCTTCCTGCTTAAAGCATCAATAACTACATTGCCCTTTTGGGTGTATAAGAAAGATAAAAGTAAAAATAATATAGGTATTCAATGAACCTTCAATGATTGAGATTAAAGTATTTCTATATAAATATATACTTGAGGTTTTTATGGTCCGTATACACTGCAAAACTCTTTCCCAATAAGTAGTACCTCCAAAAACACAAGACATGCACAATAACAGCTAACTCGAGATCCTGTGTCAGGTAATTCCTATTGTGTGGCCTCAAATGATGAGACCCATACAATATGAATCACTCCACATATATCATACTTTATCCTAGAATAATACCTAATGCATCACATTATACTATATAATTTCTTCCAAACTTTGGAAGAATCAGGATTAGGATTGAAGTCAGTCTCTCTTTCAGCTCTTGAAAGGATGTCTCATAGGGTTCTGAACACATAAAATTCACACCCTTCTTAGTCAAGACCATAAGAGGTTATTCTAGGAATGGGAAGTACTATATTAAGTTCCTTTAATATCCATTTATCCCCAAAAAACTCTATATATCAAAGATGTTTTTTTGGGATGATCCTTGGAAACTACAGCTCTCACCTTCTTTAGGTCAACTGATACTCCCACCTCTAAGATAATATGACCCAATAAGTGAATCTTATCTATCCAATGGTGTCACTTTTTGATATTATCATATAACTAATGATCTATCAGGATATTAAATGTGATCTCAAGATATTTCGAACGGTCATTTCAAGTGTGAAAGTACACCAAGATGTCTTCCATGAATACCACCACAAATGAATCCAAATATGGATGGAAAACCTAGTTGATCAGTGCCATGAAAACTTCTAGCACATTCTTGAGACTGAATGACATGACCAAATACTTTCATAAGACATATCTACTATATAATACTCTAAGTGGTATATCTGATGGTCTAATATAAACCTAATGATAACCTGATCTCATATCGATATTAAAGAAAACCCTTTCACCTCAGAGATGGTCCATGAGACAGTTTATATGTATAAATTGATACTAGTTCTTAATCATAAGTAGGATTAATCGATGATAATATATGAGAATATTAAGGTAACCATCCACATTATTAGTGAAAAGGACCGGTGAACCCCATGATGAAGAACTAGGTTGTATAAACTTCTTAGCTTCCAAATCATCTAGCTACCTCTTGAGCTCTTTTAACTCAGTAGTGGCCATCCTATAAGGAGAAATGGATACTGGTGAAGATTTAGTAAATAGATTGATATAAAAATCCACCTCTCTCTCATGTGGTAATCCTAAAAAATAATTTAAGAAAACATCCCTAAAACGATCTACCACTAGAGAGAAATCTGCTAGACACATTCCTTGATCATCCAGATATCAAATAGAGACATGTGATGACATCCTACCCATCCCATGATGCTCAAGTCCGGATCAACCCACATGGAAATCCCATTAACCCTTGTGGATAAAACCACCACCCTTTGGTGATTTAAAGGACACCCTTCAATGATATAATTAAACATAATCATGATAAGGAATCTGTAAGTCCATCCCAAGAATGATATCAAACCCTATCATCTTAAGGAAAAGGAGGTCCCATAATAAGAGACACCAACCATTATCAAGGGGGATCTCCATGCACTAGGTTACACTCTCTAATCATATCCCCAATGGAGTATCAAGTGTCATCACTCCCCACGAAAAATGAACATTAAGCCCAAGGATCTCAACAGTAGGCACAAATATGAAGCTATGATAAGCACCTGTATCTAAAAGAGTAAATACTAAGGTAAAGGATACTAGATTATTTCCTCTCACCATATAAGGTTCGACACTCTTCTCCTAAAGTATCAGATTCACTATATACATCTGACCTGATCTATGACCATTAGATATAGCATGGCTACCATGAGGATTTCTAATCTACTGGAATTGTAAGTATGGTGTCTAGCTACCTCAACCAAAACCAACCCTCAACTAGATTAGATAGACACACTCTAGCTACCTACCTGATGAGAAGCTACTAACTTTGTTCCTAAATGTGGAGTCGGTACATACCCTCTTTCATTGGATAATGGAGAAAAACTCTACAGTAGCACTGTAGATGGCCCATATTTCCCTAAGATCAACACTAAACTGGGTCCCTCATACACTGAGGTCTCATATTTCTCAGTCTACCAAACTAATGGCACATCAACTAACTACCTGAGTATGTACAATAGGTACTAATATCACTATGTAGAAGCTCCATATGATGGTTCCTACTATTGGTCGATGTAGTACTAAATCTAGGGGCCAAATTGACCTAGCTCACACCTCCATCATTTCTCAGATTACTCTCTATGATAATCTCATGATTCACTATTCTATATATTATTGTCATCCAAAAGACATTCACCTATGATTTTATGTTATATCTGAGACCATCCTCAAGTTTTCAAGATTTAGATATCTCATCACATGATAGATTAGTTGTGAAATTATGGAGATCTTTGAAATGGGAAGAATAGTCCATGAATAATAAGGCACCTTGATCTAAGTGTATAAAATCTCAGGTTTTATTATTCCTCAACATCTCAAGATATAAATACTCATAGAAGTCCATATGAAAATTCCTTCAAGGCATATCCTACGAATTATTTTTATGAGTAATAAAGTTTCACTATCTATTGGTGGAATTATGAAGCATACATGTAGTGAGATTCACTCTCCTCTAAGGAGGTGTCTTGAGATGCTCAAAAATCTATAGCATGACCTCTATCCATGACTATGCATCTTGTGTTCCACCATCCCCCAAAAACATGGGCGACTGCTATTGCTGGAACTCATGCGTAAACTCTTCCATAGTTGGGGAGGGTTGTGGGGATCCTTATACAGTCTGAATAAATCATAGGAAACCTTATTGAAACTAGGAATTGGTGCCTATATCGGGTATAATTGGTGGTGAAACAAGATTCACTACCGGGGGTTCTATTAGTGACCCATGGACCATTACCTCTAGATCATGGTCTTTACCACCCTCCCGACACACTAATCGATGAAGTCTTAGTGGAATGTCTCAAAAAATGAAAAACACACACCTAAAAACAAGATTTAACAGCCACTAAAAGCAGAGATATATAAATAGGTTAAGTACAAACATACCTATATGAATGTCACACCCCTATCACTACTCCTAAATCCATTTCTTGGAAATTTACAAATAATAATAAAAGCAAGAGACACTACCTAATACCCAGTAATGTGGTTGGGTTAGGGTCTAGTTCTCTACAATATTTCAAAGGTCCCAGTATATAGAGTTTCAATTGCAATTTATAGTGGAAAACACCCAATAAATTTCAATTGGAATCCCAATTTAATAGTGACCATTTAATTTTATAATTCCATTTCATTTAAATTAATTATCATTTATATAGAAAATTCATTTAAAATGGTTGAATTATATGGATCACAACTTCCAATTTTTAAGGGCCCATACACCATATAAATTGAATTGTAACACCCATTAAATCCCAATAAATTATTTATCAAGTCCTAAAATGAAATGTTTTCACAATGTCATGAACATAGTAATAAATAAACCAAAACATACTATAGGAAATACATGTGATAATATAAAAACGAAATGGAATATGTGTGACAGATAAATACTAAAGTTCCTATGATAATGGATGATGAAATAATTCCATGCCATATCATCTAACGATAAAAATTCCATAATCATAAGGAAAATAAAACATCAAGAGAATTAACCAATGGTAAAATTAAGACAAATGTAATAAAAAAAATCAATAACAACGTGTACCATCCAAAGTAATTTGGATTTTCACTGTATGTGGGTTAGCTACTCCCAGGAATAGGCTCATGACCAAATCCCAACATGTTCTATTTATCCATTATATTATCCCCAAAATAGTGAGTCAAGGAAAATAAAGAAAATAGACTACTATGATATCACTTTGTGATGTCCCAAAACCATTTCACTCAAAAATTACAAAACTTGATTGTTCATATGGCCTCAAGCACACCTCCCCATATGCCAGAGGCTTCCCACTAGCATTGAGGGTCCATGATAGAATAGTGGAGAGACTATACCCTCACGATCAGAGTGTATCAAAATAATATAATCATGTTAATAAATTTTAGAATCTTACAAGATAACTGAACAACTGAATAATAAACATACATCATACAATAACCAAGTAATCACATCCATCAATGTCATATAAAAAATGATGATCCTAAAATACTATACAAAAAGGAAATACATCCAGACATGGTAGCATGTAAACATACATACAAGTATACAAAAAGAACCAAAAAGAACAAAAGAAATATCTCTAGATAGAATCATGATCTATAGCCTAGTATTCTACCCCCTTATCTTGTGCTCTAATAAATCAAATATAGAGAATCAGGTGCTTTCCCCCATCCCTACCTGCATCCCTGAAGTCTGTTTGGGTACCATAAAGGTGGTCTGAGTAGGGTGTGAGATAAACTCAATTGGACACCACCAACTGTGTCTAATTCCATCTGTATTTGAATATATAATCAACAATGTGCATGTAATAATAAATCTACAAGTAATGTGTGGTAATAAACCATATATGCATGAGTTTACTTGGAACACCCATCCTCTACTACCTGCTTCAGCCTAAGCCTAATTTTCCATGAGTAATCATTCAAACATGATTTAATTTATAATGAAGTCTCAGGACTTAGATCATATCCCAAGCATCCCAAATGTATGATATCCAACAAGATGTGTATAATAAGTCCATTAGAAAAATGTATGTCTCAGATCAAATCCAAGTTTTTTTCTTTGACTTAGATGATGTGTCATATAATTAATTAATTATTATTCAATTAGAAAGTAACATGAGCCTATCCTTGGCATTCCTAATTTATAACCCATGCATTTCTCTAGGAATAACATGAACTAAACACCTTACAAGACCATCCTAGGAATACCTAATTGGAATCCTAGTATTTATCTAAGTGTGGGATAAATTCGCCACCCACTGAGTCTATCCTTGGTGGCCCATAAAGGGATACCATGTGTTAGTCCTGGCATATATTATAATCTACCCTCAAAGTCCATACTTGGAAACCCGCATAGAAATTCCAAGTATCACTCAAGAATATATGATCTAGCCACTAAATGGTTCCATTTATGGAATTAAAAAAGGAAACCATGTACAACCTATGGTGCATAATAATCATTCTTTATAATCATTTAACTATTAAAGCTATAATATTCTATCTATGTCAATCCTAAATTTGAACCCACATCTCACTCTCAGCATGTCAATAAGAATGGTCATGGTCCCATTGTCTAACCATACCACATAATCACGTGTTTTAATCCAATTTTTCATCACATTTATAATCAAATAACTCACCTCATAAGGTGGTTTAAATAATATCATAGGCTTATAAGGTCTGGAATCACATAAATACTTTTATTTGTTTTAATTTCCCATTTCAATAATTAAATCCATATCAATTATTATAGAGAAAGAACAATGGAATTACTAGGGACATAGTCTTCTATTCCCCCATTATTTAATTCAATTATATCTTAATCATTTCATTTAACATCCCAAGGAAATGGGTAAATAACACACCTTTAAGGTGAATTAAATACATAGGCCAACCATGGTAGTTTAATCCCATTTAACCACACACCAAAGGGGTGGTTTTAATTTGAGACCCTTAACCTTTAATAATATATAAATTATCCTAATAATTTATATAGTCCATGCCTATTCATTTAATTCAAAACAATTCCCTATAACAAGGGTCTCTTAGAAAATTTGGCGCATAACACAACAACACATATATAAACACCAATAATTTAAGGAAAAAACATGAGATCACATACCTTATCTTGGTAGTAAAATCCTCATCCATTGTTGGCCACTAATATGAGATAGAACAGAAGAAATAAATAAAAGAGACTAACACACTAAAAAAAGGGCATAAGAGCTATCTATAAGGACCCAAACTTAAATATAACTTATTCTAGGGACTTTTGACTAGAATTTATTTTCATTAATTCACAAAGATATTTTAAGTTTAGAGTTTTAGAGAATTAAGACAAAATATTACATAAAATTTCAATTTTACAAAGTAGATAAGTCGACATACCGTCCTTTTTTTTATAAAACAAAAAACAATTAAAATGAAACATGATTTCTATTCAAGAGAAATCTTCAAATCCTTTCATCATAGAATCTTCTTTTTCCTTAACAATCATAATATCTATGAAAAACATTTAAAAACATTGTATGAACACAAAAATATCAGTAAGGAAAAATAAGGGAAATAGTTTACATGTGATCTTGAGAGATATAAATAAGAACATGAGGACTTTTACAAAGGCATGAGAAAGAGGGATATCATAACAATAAGAACATGGATCATGACTTGAAAATGTGGATACAAAATTTAATTTATAAATTCATAATAATATCACCAAGGTCTATTTACAAGGTTTCATATCACCATGGTCTATCCCCAAGGTGCCATATCACCAAGGTTCATCCCTAAGATGTCATAAAAATTTACCAGGTTATTCACCTAGGTATCATAAAACTTGTCATCTCTAGAGATTAATTTCATTACCCAATGAATTGGAGAGCTACCAGGGTGAAACCTTAATATGTATTCATATTAATGTGATCCGAATAGATAAAAATAAAACATTTCATAAATAACCCAAAGATAATAAAATAAATGAGTTTCATATCAAAATCACGATGTTTTAAAAAGTGCTTAAAAATATGATCATTATGTCATTTATAACCCATAGAAAGGGAATGATGGTTTTATGTATGTCAATTACAGAATTAAATATATAATTGTTATGTCTTTATGAATACCTCTAGACATGAAATAGTTTTGGGTATTCACATAAGTAGAAAATAATAATTTCTTGAGAAAAAGAGAGATATTTTGAGAAGAAAATTCTGCAGCATAACGACTATGCAACATGGTTTTAGAAAACATTAAAAAGAGAGGGGACAGGGGTATCCTATCCATAAATTAATAATAATACAATATTGGTATAGAATAAAATATAAATGAGAACATGATATGGAAACTTTAAAGGCATACCACATAAATAAGAACCTGAATGGAAAAAGAGAAGTTGAGAATTCCCTTACCAAAATTCAACAGCCTAACAACGCCACTTAAAAATTCATAAGATGAGTTGATGGGAGAAAAAATGGGATCTCATTATTAACACATAAAATGGAAAAAAATAAGGATATATAATAACATACTAAAACATAATAAAATGTAAATTTAAAGACATAACATAAAATAAGTCTTTAACTAAAAGAGGAGGGTGAGAGGTTCCCTTACCTTGAAGAGTAACTTCTAAAACTCTTAGATTGGGAACTTGGGGTCTTTAGGACACCTTGGGAGGACTCTTGAGAGTTAGAACTAGCATAAATTTGTGGATAATTATTTTTTAATGAAATAAATAATGAAATTGGTGGGTATTTATAGCAAAAGTGAAGGAATATTTGATTAATTTTAAAGGACACCTCATTAGTGGTATTTACAAAACCATGGGCTTGACCATGGTATTTTCCCATGGTATTGAAAACACGGGACACCTCATATAATATTTTAATACATAATATTCTAAAATCTTATTATCTTACTCATTACATCATTATGACATAGTTATGATGTCATTAAACATACAAAAAACCCAAAATATATTTTTAATATTCATCGAAATTTCAACTATTTCAGAAAAATATCAAAAAATCACCCTAACAGTTTTTCAATGTGTAGAATTCAAAATTGTACTCCATTTTATAAAAATTAATTTCATTTTAAATTAAATTAATTTAATAAAATACTAATATTTAACTAATAATTTCTAAAACATTTATTTACTTATACTATGATCACATTACCACTTAAGATGAATAAAACATATTTATACTTACATAGGTGAGTTTACTATTCCATTGGTCAAATTACCATTAATAAGGGTAAAATTAATACTTCAAAGGGTAAAGTTACTATTCACCAAAAAATTATTTTGGTCTTATTGAACCACATTTTTCACCTTGATTACAACCATGTATGTTTGATTTTTGAAAATAATTTCACGGAAAAATGTATTTAATAATAATATAATTTTTTAATATTAATAAAAATATACTATTCATCAAACACTATTCATCAAATACTAAAAAATTTAAACTTAGAAAAATTTTAAAAATTCAGCCTAGATTAATTTTGACACTATTCATAACATGACTTTTTTTTCAAAATATCCTAACAAATTCATTCCTTTCAAACCAAATGCATTAAATCAAAGATAAAATTTCATAATCATCCATAAAATTCGTGTATGACATAAAAATTTTAAAATTAGATTTATTTTAATATTTATAATGTCATTTTTTTGAATCTTTCATTAATAAGTTAATCAAAACATCATCATTGTGTCATAAATAAATTTATTTATTTAATGTCTAAAAATTATAAATAAGATACCATGATGTAGGAAATAGTTTTAGATTTCTAATTACTATTTATAGTTTAAAATACCACTTATAAAAACCCATATTAAAACTGTAATACTTATTAAAATCATGAGTGTGAGACAAGCTTTAAACTAACTTCAATGGGAAGATGTGTCATTTTAATTAAAGAATATTCCATGAGAAGCATTAAACTAGATTCCATACAAATATTTGTAGATTTAACTAAATAATATTCTATAATAATATTTAAAATGGATTCCATGGGAAGATTCGTTTATTTAATTTAAAAATATTTTATGAGAAGCTTTATAATATTTTTCATGTGAAGCTTTAAACTTTTAATTAAACAAGCTTTTATGAGAAGCTTTATACTGGATTCCATGGGGAGATTTATCAATTTAATTAAATAAAATTCTATGAGAATATTTAAACGAGACCATCCAATAAAATTATGACATGTTTTGTGATAATTTTATAATTTTATTTTTACTTTTAATTGCCGGATTTACCCTTAACCGCAGTATTTAAAAATAATTACTGAAGTTACTTTTCATAATGTCCCAAAATAAAAGATACCTATTTATAAAATTTGGACATTATGATTCAAAATATGGAATCTATTTTTCCAAATTCAAAACAAAAAAGTTGTAGCAATTAATTTAAAATTAATTCCTTTTGTTAAAATGATAAAAAAAGTTTTTTTTAAAAGCAATAACTACCAAAAGATTGACGTGCGTTTATATCTAATTTATAAATGAAATTACTTCCAATGACCAAAATTGGATTAAATGATAAAAAGATATTCTATTTATACTTTAAAACTATTCAATAATATAATTTAACCATATAAATTATCTCAATGGAAAAAGTTGTTTTCAATTAAAATTTAGTGTATTTTTACTATTCATCAAAACATGATAGTCATCAAAAAAATATAAAAAATTCATCCAAAGTTAATCTTGATGTCCTAATTATAAATAAGAAGTTTATTTTGTCAAATAAAACATATAAAAGTGATAAAAACTTAATTTAAAAATGATTTTTCATCAAAAGGTGGTAAAACTGCATTTTTAGAAAAATACTTCTTTTATCCAAAAAATTGAATTTATTCATATATCATATCTATAAAACATATAATATGAATTTAAAACATTACATTTAATATATAAAATATATTTTTCATTAAATAAAAAAACATAAAGAGTGATATGATTTTATAAACACAATTTTTCGCTTTTTAAAATAAGTTTTCCTAAAAACACATCTTATATATTCAATTGGTTTCTATTTCCATTTTTAATAAATTTGGTAACTAATGAATCATTATTTAAACATATGTAAACCATATTTTCATAATTTTTTTGAAACTATTCATTCCCGCCATTCCAACGACTAGGTTATAACGGTTACATTTAAATAATATTATTTAGTTGTTCATTTAAGCTCAATGTAGCATATTATGTATGCTATTGAATATAGTGTTTCTTTCTTAAAACTAGGGATGTTACACTAGAACAAAAATAACTCATTTAAGAGGAAGAGAAATGAATAAAGGAACAAGAGGAATAAAGAACTCACTAGAGGTTATCCAATGATTCTAACAACAATAGATTTAGAGGCCAGATGGAAGAAATATCACAAAGCCTGGGAGGATAATATGGGTGAGATCTATTGAGAGAAAGGGGGTGCCCATGGCTAGAGAAAAGGAAATGGGAAGAGAGGTTTAAACATATAATCCATTAAGGGAAAATGGTTATTAAACCATTATTAAATAGATCACATGGTTTGGTCACATGGTTGGCCAAACCATGAACCAACCATACACCCAACTCTACCTCAAGACCCCCTCACATGATCATGGTACACATTTAGAAAAATTGTGTGCTGATCATGAATTTTACCTATATTAAAAATTCTTCATTAAATTCATAGTCATGCGGCCTAGGCTACATGGTTTTATCAAACCATGTGTTCCTTGACAATGGACCAGACCACCTTGCATGGTTAAGAAAAACCATGAAGCCTAGGATACATGGATTCTAATAACCATGTGATCCAAATACAACCTCCAAAATATTGGGATCCAAGCTCTGAACATGACGCAGACACCCCAATTTTCTTAATGAGCCAAATAATAATTCACATTAGGATAAATTTAAAAAAATAATGGAAATTAGAAGGTTCTATACCGCATAGAAAATCTAGGTTCTTACTTTAATCTAGATTTATTTCTTAAAATATTTCTAAATTCATTAATTTTGCTTCTAAATATCAATTTAGTTATAATAACTTGAAAATATTCAAGGTCTTTAAAAAAATTACTAACTTTTTTTCTAGAGAATATATTTATCCATTCTTCCATAAAAAATATCCAATTAGAATCAGTTAAATCTTAATCAATAATTTTAGGAATAAATTATAAATAAAAGCATGATATGTACAAAAATTCATTAAAGAATTTATAGATTTAATATTTTAATAAATATTTCTAATAAACTTTTCAATATGATGACATTTAATAATTTTTAGATTTTTTTCAAGAGGGAATTTCTCCCTCTCAATACGTGAATTCAAATTTTATTTTTCATTCTCTCCAAATTTGAAATCTTTAACAACATATTCAAACTTATTTTCAATAATATTATTTTTCATTTAAACTTTTCTCATAAAATTTAACATTAATAGACTATTAAATAACCATAATTATTTTATTATATACTATATATTCTTTAATAAAATTTTATTAATCTATGAAAATACCTTCATCATATTTTTAAGTGTGTTTATCTAAATCATTTTTGGCATTCAAAATTAACTCTTTTCAACCAAAAACCCTAAAATAACCATTTCTAGGGTTCTACATTTCCAATGTTCATAAAGTTTATTTTTAAAAATAGGCTTAAAAATAATTATATTACCAATATAGAAATATGTATTCATAGATTTTATCCAAAATTATTTAGGTAAATTAAACTCATTAAAAATTATTCTACCCATTTCTTGAAGGGTCATATTTTTCCTTTCCAAAATACCATTTTCATAGGGCATCGTAGTTGTTCAAAAATTATGATAATATCCATTTTACACACAAAATTAGATAAATTATAGATTTAATAACTCTCCAACTCTATAAATTTTAATTTATATAATTATATATCCTTTATTATTTTGAACTAATTTACAATAATGCATAAATTTAGCTAAAGTTTCATATTTTTGTACAAGAAAATAAACCCACGTGTATCTACTAAAATAAACTAAATTTACTAAAATATAATTCTTTTCAGCTATATTAGTAGGTTTATCTAGGAAAAATAAATCTATATGAAATACTTTCAGAGGCCTCATTTTTTTTACAACATTAATAGATCAAATATATTATTTATTCTATTTACCTCTCATGCATGTCTCACGTACATATGTGATATCCAGAGTTAAGATGGGTAAATCCAAAAATTATTAATATTAGTATAGCTTGTATAGTAACTTTAAATTCATATGGATTATCCACCTATACCATAAAATATTTTCAAATTAAACTACATTTAAACACTTAACACATTTGTAGGTTAATTCAAAAAAATAAATTTATTAATATGTCATTTTATTTTGGTATATAATAATATAAATTCCCCATTGAAAACAAAACACTTATCATTTTGAACTTTAACAAACATTACATCATAACATAACTGAAAAATATTATTAAATTATGCTTTGTACCTTCAATAAATATCACTTTAGAAATAATGATAGAATTTGAAGGTCACGACCCATCCTCGGGGCCCATGCCGTGACTACCCCATGCCTGCCTTCCATAGATCAGGGGCTAGCGACTAGCACCAAAGGCATAAATCCTAGTAAAAGGGAAGGAATTTCCTTTATAAAAGTAAACAAACACCACAGAGTACGCAAGTGAAGTAAGCACTAAGAAAAACTGAGTACAAAAGTAAGTGCTGAAAAGTAAATGGGCCAGTATACAAACCCAACTGAAAGTACAGTACAACTGAAAAGAAAGTACAACAGCAGTAAGTAAAGTAGAAACCACTGAGTTGTCCTCCGGATATCCCACCTGAAGGGTGGGTACATATGGTCTCCTCAGCTCCTCAGGTCCGGTCTTCTGCCCTATGTACGTCCCACCAAGTAGTCCACCTCCGGGTACCATCCAGCTCCACAAACTTCTACCTTGACCAGTGCAGTTTGTCGTCTGCATAAAACACAAAGTAGTGTGGGCATAGCCCATGTAGGGGTGAGTATACGATACTCAGTAGAGGCCCAGATACCCCCAAAAGTCTCCTAGAATCCAAAAAGGATAAACCACAAAGGAAAGATACAATCACGAAGTATCAACCAACTCTACTTAGGTATATGCCCATACATATACCTAAGTCATCAATTTCAGTTCGGCTCCAACTCTCGAGCCCATGCACATCCCAGTCCACACATGAAAAAAGTCAATCACACCAATGATAATGATTGAATAGTCAAGACTCAGCTCACACATGTATACTACTCATGAAGAGGGGTGGAGATGATTAGATGTATCCTCTAAATCATCTCCTCTGCCGAACCCACGTAGGATCCAAGTACAGAAGTCATCGTTGCTGAACCCACGTAGGATCCAAGTACAGTAACCATCACTGTCGAAACCACAGAGGATCCAAGTACAGTCGTCATCGCTGCCGAACCCACGAAGGATCTTAGTACAGTCGTCATCGCTGTCGAACCCACGTAGGATCCAAGTATTGTCGTCATCGTTGTCGAACCCATGGAAGATCCCAACACGTTAGTCGTCCCAGTCGCAACCATCTCTAGGGTTCCCACACATAGCACGCTCGATTCTGGGAGGGTTCACTCCTCGAGTCAAGGGGGGTCGATACATCAACTATCACAAAGTCCGGAGTTGATGTATCCCAAAGTTCTATCTCATCAATAGGAACTCAACGCAATAGACGGCACATCAATTAGACGCCCAGTCTGAGAGATATTGGCTTTTCCGTTCCAGGGGACTAGTTGGAAATATGCTCGTTCCAAACCCAGCCATTTTTCAAAGTTTTTCAAAACGCACTTAGAGTATCTCAAAAGTACCTCCTCATTGAAAGGGTCCTAATTCCGTAGATGGCACGTCGATCGGACGCGCGGTATTTAAGTTATTCACGTTGAAGTGAAAACGGGCCCGACCCATTAAGCCCAATGGGCTGACTGGTCGGGTTAACCCAGTTTTGGTGGGTCCGAACCGACAGGGGTGTCAGACCGGCCTGAAGAATCGCGCGGCCCGGCCCGAGGGGCGCTACCTGACCCGAAGAGGCGCGACCCGACCCGGAGTGGCGCGACCCGGCCCGGCGGGGCGCAACCCGACCCGACATGGCCCGAAGAGGCGTGACCCGACTCGGAGTGGCGCGACCCAGCCCGACCCAACGGGGTGCGGCCCAGGGCGGCAGGGCGTGGCCCGGCCCAGCAGGGCGCGACCCGACTAGGCGCGTCCCTTCTAGCTCATCTAGTTGGCCGAGCGGTCCGAGGGGGAGGCGTGGCCCCCCTTACTGCCCGAACCGGGGGTGCCAAGCGGCACCGCCCTCCCTAACCGGTCGGCCAAAGACGGTCGGCCTACTGGCGCAAGTGTCCCACTCAGGTGGGCCACAGTTTGTCCGGCGCAGTGCCCTCCTGGCGTCGCGGTTTTCCTCTTCCCGGCTGGCCGACGGGCCGGCTGGTTCTTCGGCTGAAGCGTGCCGTGGTTCATTCCGCACAGCTGGTGCAATGACGTCGACTTCCTACGCCACGGCCTGCCCTGGCCATAGCTCCGCATTCCAAGCACGACGTGATAGCGCCATGCTTTTTCCGCCACGGCTTGCTTGGCCGCGTCTTTTAATTGCGTGTGCGATTGCAGCCCTTGCACCGCCAGCCTCTTCTGCGTTCCGCCTCCAGTCGCTGATTCCAAAAATAAATAAATAAGATCCAGTGGAGGGTCGTCGGGCCGTGTTTGTTCGGCCCGCGCCCTCCACGTTTGGTGATAGAAATAGGCTGGGACAAACAAATATGTTCAATGACAAATGAGGCACAATTTTAATCCATTAAAATTGAACATAATATCCCTACCTCGAATATGGTTAGTTCGTCGTAGACGCAGAAAGAAATGTCGCTCCGTCAATGCTGGGAAAGTACCATCGTCGTTGGAGAGTTTCCCACATCAGTGTCTCTTCCCCTGACATGGAGGAAGTAGAGGATGGAGAATAGTGGATCATTCTTCACCGAGTCGTTCTTCGTTGAAGGTGGGTGTTCTTCGTCGAAGAAGAAAACTGTTCTTCATTGAGGAGAGGAATACTTTTCTCCCTTTATCAAGAGATCTCTCCCAACTCTACTTAACACAACGAATGCCTCCCAAAAATAAAATAATAGGCTCATGCTATTAATTTATTAACACATTCAATTTAAAATTTAAAATTCAAATCACATAATTAATTAATTGAAGAGTTTCAATTCATTAATTAAGGTATGTTGGCAAACATCAAAGAGGGAGAGAGAGGAGAGGAAGAGTCCTCATAATTAAGGGGGGGGGGGGGTTGTCATGAATTAAACATGGGAGTTTAAAGGAGGTTTGAAAAGAGTTATGGGAGGTGAAAGGTTGGGGCTCGTGTGGGCCCTACCTCTCAAATATCCACACATGGGAAGTTGGGTGGGTGTGGGACCCACCGATAACATCCCATCGGTTAAATTAACTTCCATAGATATAAATAAAATTGGTCTAATAATTTTATTTAACTTCTTAATTTAACCCTAATTTTAACTTTCAACCCGCATAAAACGCAACTGCGGTAAAGGTCCCCTTAAGCAAATACCAGTGCTGCGAGTTCATCAGTGCCGTCAGATTTTAATTCTGAGCACCACTTCAAAAGATAGAAAAACCCGCTCATTAGTTCACTGAATGTACCTTATCTAAACTTTAGAAAATTATCCCGGGCATAGAGGGACTCAGAATCAGGTGCTGTTAGAAACTGCGTACTTGTAAAATTCAAAAAATTTAAGAAAACCAATTCCTTGAAATTTCCGGGTCTTTACATTACCCCCACCTTAGGTATTTAAGTCCCCGTAAAGTTAGAACATAATCTTGGGGAACAAATGAAAGTAATGAGCATGAATCTAAGCCTCCCGCTCCCATGTGCTCTCCTGGAGGTTCCCGTGCTGCCAACGAATGCGCACTAGAGGAATTGACCGTCCATGTAGGACCCACACCTGTGGATCCTTGATCTCCACCGGGACCTCCGTGAAGGTCACCCCGTCATCGATGTCCAGCTCCCTGTGATCGATGATGTGTGATGGTTCATGCACGTATCTTCTCAGCTGAGATACGTGGAAGAAGTTGTGCACCCGGTGCAACTGAGGTGGAAGGGCCAGGAAGTAAGCCACCTCACCTACTCTACTGAGGACCTGGAATGGTTTGATGAAGTGTGGAGATAACTTTTCTCCCTGTCCAAATCTCTGTAATCCATGTCGAGGTGAGACCCATAAGAAAACTTTGTCGCCATCCTCGAACTCCAGTGGTATCTATCTCTTATCAGCGTGGGAATTCTGTCTGCTCTATGAAGTACTCATCTGCTCCTGGATGATCTGCACCTTCTCCGTTATAGCCTGAACCATCTCAGGTCCTATAAGTGCTGACTCCCCAGGGTCAGTCTAGCACAGAGGTGATCTGAAAGGTCGGTCGTATAGTGCCTCGTAAGGTGCCATACCGATGGTGGAGTGGTAGCTATTGTTGTACGCAAACTCCACTAAGGGTAGGTGATCCTCCCAGCTACGACTAAAGTCAAGGAAACATGCACACAACATGTCCTCGAGAGTCTGTATGGTCCTCTCCGTCTGGACATCCGTCTGAGGATGGAAGGCGATGCTCAGACGTAGATGCGTCCCAAATGCCTCCTGCAACCCCTTCCAAAGCCGGGAAGTAAAGCGATCATCTCGATCGAAGACGATAGTAGATGGCACACCATGAAGTCGTATGATCTCCTGAACGTAGAGGCTTCCTATGCTCTCTACTGAGCTCTGCTCTCTGATAGGTAGGAAGTGGGCTGACTTGTTGAGTCGGTCTACGATCACCCAGATGGAGTCATGTCCTCTAGAAGTATGTGGTAGACCCGTCATGAAATCCATGGATATCCTATCCCACTTCCACTCTGGAACCTCTAAGGGCTGTACCAAGCCTCCTGGTACCTATTGCTCCACCTTCACTTTCTAGAAAGTGAGGCATCGTGAAACAAACTCTACTACAACCTTCTTCATACCCGTCCACCAGTGCTGTCGTCTGAGGACCTGGTACATCTTCACCACTCCAGGATGTACCGCTAGAGGAGAAGTGTGAAACTCTCTCAACACTTCCTCTTGTAATGAAACTAGTACCATGGTACGTCCCCTGAAGAGGATGACGTGCTATCCTCCTTCAGATAATCCATCAGGCATCTTCCCTGTGTGAATCTGAGCACGTCGCATCTCACAGTCAACGTCCCCACGTTGTGCCTCTCTGACCCACCGAAGTAGTGGAGGAGTGACTGTGAGAGACTGTAGAAAGGCTTCTCCATCTCTATCCTCGAAGTATATCTGAAAAGCAGCAAACTAATCCGTCGCCTCTCCAAGTAGCTGAATGCCCGACCACCTGCTGAGAGCATCTGCTACCACGTTCCCCTTCCCAGGTGTATAGACTATCTTTAAGTCATAGTCTTGAAGGAACTTGAGCCATCACCGCTGTCTCAGGTTCAAGTCCTTCTGCGAGAAGATGTACCTGAGACTCTGGTGGTCAGAGTAGACTGTAAAGTGCTCGCCCATAAGATAGTGTTTCCACATCTTCAAGGCGAATACCACTGCTGCTAACTCCAGGTCATGGGTAGCGTAGTTCTTCTCATGCTGTCTCAACTGCCGTGAACCATAAGAGATCACTGCTCACTCTTGAATCAGGACACACCTGAGTCCGGTCCCTGATGCGTTGTAGTAAACTATGTACCCTACACCCTCCTCTGGTAGCCTGAAGATGGCCGCACTAGTTAATCTTTGTCTCAACTCCTGAAAGCTCTGCTGACATCTATCTATCCACACGAAGGGTTTCCCCTTCTTCGTCAAAGCTGAAAGTGGTGCTGCAAATCTGGAGAATCCTTGCACAAATCTTCGATAGTATCCATCTAGACCTAGGAAACTCTACACCTATGTCACGCTCCTGAGTGGCTCCCAAGAAAGTACCGCCTCGATCTTTGCTGGGTCCACTGCAACCCCAGCCTTCGAGATGACGTGTCCCAAGAAATGAACCTCTCGAATCCAAAACTGGACCTTTGAGAACATACCATAAAGTTGGTGCTCTAAGAGTTTGTCCAGTACAACCCGCAAGTGGTATGCGTGCCCCTACTCAGTATTTGAGTAAATAAGTATGTCGTCAATGAAGACTACGACAAAAAAATTGAGGTAAGGCTGGAAGATCCTGTTCATGAGACTCATGAACACTACTAGAGCGTTGTTTACACCGGAGGGCATAACCAAGAACTCATAGTGGCCATACCGACACCTGAAGGCCGTCTTCTACACATCCTCCTCTCGAACTCTGAGTTGATGATAGCCTGACCTGAGGTCTATCTTCAAGAACCATCTTGATCTTTTTAGGTGATCAAAGGGGTCTTAAATCCTTGGGAGTGGGTACTTGTTCTTCAATGTCACCTGATTTAGGCGAAGATAGTCGACACATAGTCATAAGCTTCCATTCGCCTTCTTGGCGAATAGAATCGGAGAAGCCCAGGGTGAAACACTGGGTCAGATGAATATATTTCCCTGCAAATCCTCCAGCTGTACCCGAAGCTCACGAAGCTCAATGGGAACCATCCGATATGTTGGAGTAGATATTAGTGCTCTCCCGGGGTACAAGTCAATGTAGAAGTCTACCTCTCTATGAGGGGGTAGTCCTAGAACGTCTTCAGAAAAAACGTCCGCATACTGTTCCACCACAATTGGAAAACTCAGACTTCACACATCGACCGCTCCGATGATGAGACTAGCCAAAAGATGTGTGATCAGCTGCCCTCTCCTTTGTGTACGTCTATCCTATGCTACAAAGGCTCCCTTCTCGCCGGTGAAGGTGAACCCGGTCCCATCTGTGCGGACACACTGCACTTTGCACCTAATGCAGTCAATTTGAACATGGACTGTAGACAACCAGTCCATACCCGAGATGACGTCATAAGGCCTCGATGCTTCTACAAGAAGATCCCAGTCGAAGATCTCACCTCCTAGAGTATGTTCACACTTCCGAAAACAATGCATAATCATCGATTATTCTCCCGTAGGAGTCTCTAGCCGAAAAAATTGATCAAACGGCTCCATCAGAATCTCTGAGCTCCGAATAAGGGCAACGACAATAAAAGAATGACTCGCTTTTGTGTCTATAAGAACTACAGAAAGGGTGGAGTAGACACAGATAGTACCTCAAATCATCTCAGGTGTTCTGTGGTCATAGGCCTCAACTTCCTAGAGCTGAGCCTTCCCCTGTCTTCCAGCTCCCTGTGGTCGGGGTGGTCCTCCTGGTGGTGGTGGTGGTAGAGCCTCGAAGCATCTTCCACCACCCACTGCTCGGCCAGCTCCTCTGCCTCGTCCTCCTGCTCCCTGTGGACCACCACGGTCGAACCACTGCATCTGCCTAGGAGGTCCCTCTACTGTCTGTTGCTCGTCTTCATGGTGGGTTGGGCAGTCATGATCCATGTGGCTCTGCCCACCGCATGCATAGCACTGTCTTCCCCTCGTATGGCTGGATCTGCTTTGTGTGCCTCGTACATCCAAAACAATATCCTAAGGTCGCCCACCTGATGGCCTGGTCTTCTTGGACCTCTGTGACATCTGTCTACTACCGGTTATAGAAGACTCCACTACGTGTCATCATGCGGTGGGTCTCGCTACTGGTGTTGGATCAGCAAGAAAGCTGTCCATAAGAAGGGCTCGCTCCAGCACTCCTGCCTGCATTAGAATGCTGAGAAAGATCATAAAAGCCCTGATCTCATGCCTCAGTCCCTGCTCAAAGGTCTGGGCCTGGAATAATGGGTCTTGTACCATGTCCGTGGAGTAGCGTGAGAGGTCGGTAAATCTCACCGAGTACTGAGCTATTTTCATACCGCCCTGCCGCAGATGAAGTAACTCATGGATGCGCACCGCATAGAGGGTGGCTGGAACAAACTCCAAGCGGAAGAGACTCTCGAAGTCCATCAAAAGTAGAGATGCCTCATCATGCACCTAGAGCATCAGGCTTCACCATCTACCTACTGTTGCATGTAGTAGACTCGCGGAAAGGGTCACCATAAGGTCAGCTGGTTCCCCTACCAATCTGAAGACTCTGATGATAGCCTCCAACCAATCCTAGGCTGCCTGAGGGTCCATCTCTCCATAGAACCTGGGCAGACACTGTCACTAAAACTCGTGAAACGCGCTCAATCGGTGTGCACCCTCTGCTGCTGGGGCTGGTAGTATCGGTGGCTCAGCGGGTAGTGGTACCGTTGGTGCCTCTGCTGTGATGGGGCCCTGCACCGAGGCCTCGTCGCTCGGGGGGCTGCCATCTCGTACGTGACTCAGAACCCTAGCTGGATTCCTTCATGGGGCCATAATTTAAAGAAACAGCTGTACCACAGTCAAACAGTATACCTGGTGAGCTGACAAAAAGTAATCACAAAGAAAACTTTTGAAACACACATGCAATAAATTTTTAGTGCACTGAGTCAGGAATCAGAAGTCAGGGGCCTGGTGTATGGATATGTCAGCCGCCGCACCAACACTGGACTCCATGGACTAATAACTACACTCCATACTCTTAACACTATTGCTTCACAAAGAAGAAATTATCAGAGTCCGTAGTTCTACAGTAGATCCGACTCCTCTGATACCAATTTGTCATGACCCATCCTCGGGGCTTGTGCCCTGACTACCCCAAGCCCACCTTCCATAGACCAGAGGCTAGCGACTAGCACCAATGGAGTAAATCCCGGTAAAAGGGAAGACATTGCCTTTATAAAATTAAATAAACACCACAGATTACGCAAGTGAAGTAAGAACTAAGTTAAACTGAGTACAAAAGTAAGTACTGAAAAGTAAATGGGCCAGTATACAAACCCAACTGAAAGTACAGTACAACTGAAAAGAAAGTACAATTGTAGTAAGTAAAATGGAAACCACTGAGTCGTCCTATGGATATCCCACCTGAAGGGTGGGTACAGATGGTCTCCTCAGCTCCTCGAGTTCGGTCGTCCGCCCTATGTACATCCCACCAAGTGGTCCACCTATGGGTACTGCCCAGCTCCACAAACTTCTACCTCAATCATTGCTGTCCATCATCTGCATCCAAGACAAAGTAGTGCGGGAATAGACCGTGCAGGGGTGAGTATACGATACTCAGTAGAGACCCCAAGTCCTCGAAGGTCTCCCAGAATCCACAAAGAATAAACCACAAAGGAAAGATACAATCACGAAGTATCAACCAACTCTACTTAGGTATATGCCCATACATATACCTAAGTCATCAATTCGAGTTCGGCTCCAACTCTCGAGCCAATGAACATCCCAGTACACACAAGAAAGAGGTAAATCACCCCAATGATAATGATTTAATAGTCAAGACTCAGGTCACACATGTATACTACTCACAAAGAGGGGTGGAGATGATTATATGTAGCCTCTAAATCATCTACTCTGCCGAAACCACTTAGGATCCAAGTACAGAAGTCGTCGCTGCCGAACCCACATAGGATCCAAGTACAGTAACCATCGCTGCTGAACCCATGGAGGATCCAAGTACAGTCGTCATCACTGCCAAACCCACGAATGATCCTAGTATAGTCTTCATCGCTGCCGAACCCACATAGGATCCAAGTACAGTTTTCATCGTCGTCAAACCCACGGAGGATCCCAGCATGGTAGTCGTCGCAGTCGCATCCAGCTCTAGGGTTCCCGCACACAACACGATCGATTCCGGGAGGGTCCGCTCCTCGAGTCAAGGGGGTTTGATACATCAAATATCAAAAAGTCTGTTGTTTATGTATCCCAAAGTTCCTTCTAGTCAATAGGAACTCAATGCGACAGACGGTGCGTCAATCAGACGCCCGGTCTGAGAGATATTGGCTTTTCCGTTCCAGGGGCCTAGTTGGAAATATGCTCATTCCAAACCCAACTATTTTCCAAAGTTGTCCAAAACTCACTTAGAGTATAGAAAAATGATCACCTCATCGAAAGGGTCCCAATTCCGCAGACGGTGCATTGATCGGACATGCGGTCTTTAAGTTATTCACGTTTAATTGAAAACGGGCCTAGCCCGTTAAGCCTAGTGGGCCGACGGGTCGGGTTAACCCAGTTTTGGCGGGTCCGACCCGGCAAGGGTGTCAGACCGGCCCGAAGAATCGTGCGGCCCATCCCGAGGGGCGCGGCCCAGCCTAAAGAGGCGTGACCTAGCCCGGAGTGGCGCGACCCAGCCCTGCGGGGCACCGCACGACCCGATGCGGCGCGACGCGGCTGGCTCGGCTAGCTGGCCGAGCGGCTTGGCCCGATGGATGAGCGTTCCAGGGGGGGGGGTGGCCCGGCTTCCAGAACCGACGGTTCCAAGTGGAGCCGCCCTCCCTAACCGGCCGGCCGAAGCCGGCCGGCCTCCTGGCGCAAGCGGCCTGCTCGGGCGAGCCGTGGTTCGTCCGGCACGACGCCCTCTTGTCGCTGCGGCTTTCCTCCACCTGGTCGGCCGATGGGCCAGACGGTTCTTCCGTCGAAGAAGCCCGTGAAGTGGGCCGCGGTTCTTTCTCGCATAGCCGGTGCGACAACTCTGACTTCCTCCACTGCGGCCTACCCTGGCCACGGCTCTGCATTCCCGGCACGACGTGATGGCACTGTGCTTCCTTCGCTGCGACCCGCTTTGCTGTGGCTTTTCTTTGTGTGTGCGACTGCAGCCCTTATGCCGCTGGCCTCTTCCGTGTGCCACCTCGAGTCTCCGATTCCAAAAATAAATAAATAAGATCGAGCGGAGGGTCGTCGGGCCGTGTTTGTTCAGCCCGCGCCCTCCGCGTTAGGCGATATCAATAGGCTGGAAAAAACAAAGATGTTCAACGACAAACGAGGCACAATTTTAATCCATTAAAATTGAACATAATCCCCCTACCTCAAAAATGGTTAGTTCTTCATAGACGCAGAAAGCGATGTCGCTCTGTCAACACCGGGAAAGAACCGTTGTCTTTGGCGAGTTTCCCGCGTCGGTGTCTCTTCCCCTGAGACGGAGGAAGTAGAGGATAGATAATCGTGGAGCGTTCTTCACTGAGTCGTTCTTCGTTGAAGGTGGGTGTTCTTCATCGAAGAATAAGACCATTCTTCATTAAGGGGAGTAATACTTTTCTCCCTTTCTCAAGAGCTCTCTCCCAACTCTCCTTAACACAACGTATGCCTCCCAAAAATAAAATAATAGGATCATGCTATTATTTTATTAACACATGCAATTTAAAATGTAAAATTCAAATCACTTAATTAATTAATTGAAGAGGTTCAATTCATTAATTAAGGTATGTTATAAAACATTAAAGAGTGAGAGAGAGGGAGAGGAAGAGTCCTCTTAATTAGGGGTGGGGGGTTGTCATGAATTAAACATGAGAGTTTAAAGGGGGTTTGAAAAGAGTTATGGGAGGTGAAAGGTTGGGGCTCGTGTAGGCCCCACATCTCAAATATCCACACATGGGAAGTTGGGTAGGTGTGGTACCCACCAATAACTTTCCATGGGTGAAATTAACTTCCATAGATATAAATAAAATTGTTCTAACAATTTTATTTAACTTCTTAATTTAACCCCAATTTTAACATTCAATCCGCATAAAATGCAACTGTGGTAAAAGTACCCTTAAGTAAATATCGGGGCTGGTAGTTCATTGGTGCCTTCAGATTTCAATTCCGAGCACCGCTTCAAAAGTTAGAAAAATTGTTTTGTTCGTTCAATAAACATACCCGAGCTAACCTTCAGAAAATTATTCAGGGCACACCAGGCCTCAGAATCAGGTGCCGTCAAAAAGTTTGTACTCGTAAAATTCCAAATAATTTAAGAAAAAAATTTCCTTGAAATTTCCGGGTCTTTAAATTGAAATTATAACTTCACCAAAACCTTTAAAATTTTCCTTATAATTTCCACTAAAAGTAACATTACAATCATCACATTTATTTAATGATAAAAATATTAGATATCACTGGTCATGTTTATTGATCATCCACTGTCCATATATTTTGTTTCCTTTTTGACACTTCCAAGAAAAACATCCTACAAAAAATAGATATATGAAAAGTTTTGTACCCATAAAAATTTGTGTCTAATGGGATTAGTGTAAGAATTATTAAGAACCCATAATAATTTAAAAAATTTATTTTGAGGTAATCATGAAGAAAAAATTTTAGAAATAAAATATTTTTTGTGTCCAAGAGATTGAGGAAATATAAGTGAACAATCATTTTTATATTGACCTTTCATCCTATATCTAAAACACATGACACAAAAAACATTTCTACTTGAACCTTCAACAAATAAAGTAGCACACATTTTAGGTAATTGATTATCATTACCATGAAAAATATTACTTTTAAATAATTTATTCACCCTTACCATTTTATTATAATTTTCCTTTCCTTTAACAAATATATGAAGATCTATTTTCAAACTCTCAACTTCACTTTTCATATTTTCATTATATTCTAGAAAACTATTGAACTTACTTTATTTATTCACATTTTTCTTAGAAATAAAATCAATGTTTCATTAATTTCCTTCCTTAAGTTTTTCAATTTTATCATGTATAGATTTTAAATCTATTGAATCATATTTCAATATTTTATAGGTTGTTTCATTGGAAACAAATTTCTTTAAAATTTTATTTTCTTTAAGAATTTTATTTTATTTACTTTGAATATATTTATGTGTACCAGAAATATTTTTTATATTAATATTTAATTTCATAAATTTATTAAATATAACATCAATTTTTTTCTTTTCATAATTAAATTTAGGAGAATAATATTCAGATTCACTGACATAGTTTGATAATTCCATTAAACATAATTTTGCAGCCTCTTTCTCAAATCCAAGCACATAGATTGAATCATGATATTATATATCAATCCAAAAATGTTTTCATAGATTTTTATTATTATACTAATTTATATTATTGTTCACTTTCTTTAGTCTTAGAAACTCAATCTTGATGTCCCATTTCTTTTTAAACTCATAAAAAATAATTTCAAGAGCATCATTAGAGATAGAATTTCCTCTCTTTTTTTTATCATTGGGGGGGGGGGGGTAATCCATTTTAAATTTCTTTTAGTATCCTTTATTCCTTCTTCCTTTGAAAATAATAAAAATTCAATATTTTTCACTACTTTGTACCTCTGAATCATAGGTGTAAGTAGTAACATGTATTTTTTATTTAAAATCAACTATTTTTTATTTTTATATTTTATTCACCAGCTAAAGAATTAATTATTATTCATATTGTAGTAAATAATCAATATTGTCATCAAAATTAAATTCTATAGCTTTTTTAATTTTATCAATTTATTTTTTCTTAGCATGCAATTTTTAGGTAATGATCTTAAATATCTTTTAAAAAAATAAATTATCTTGTGTTTATCCTAAGTCACTCTTATCATTTATTATACTATTAAATCCATAAAACATCTGATTAATAATTTCTTCTTCTACCATTTTAAATTATTTATATCCATTTATAAAAATTCCAAGCTTAGTTATTATTATCTCATACAAACCAAGATGAGTGACTTGTAATATTTTCCAAATATCATATGATGTTTTTCATATACACAATTGGATACAAAATTTCCGCTAATAACATAATAAAAAATGCTTCTTACTTTATAGTTTAAAACATATTTAATTTATTTTTCACTATTTAATGTATTGGGGTCGTATTTATGTACTTTATAAGGCTTCATTATGATAGTCTAACAACCAATTCTTAGATTCTTAAGGTAATAATCAATGTTTGACTACTAATATCCATAACCCATTCCATCAATAAATGAAGGATTTTGAGGAATCCGACCATCATTTTAACTTGTTCATTTCATCTCAAAAAGATATTTTCCCCTTGATGCTTAAGTTTATAATTGATTAATAAAAATAAATAAATAAATAAATATATATATATATATATATATATATATATATATGAAATCTAGGGGTTAAAGTTTGATACCAATTTCTTATTCCCATGGTCTAGCAGGGAAGGGGGGTGAATTGACCAAAATAAAAATTTTTAATGTTTTATTGGAGTTAAAAATTAATATGTAGTGTAAATAAGTTAGATATATGCACAAGATATTTTTATCATAGTTCCTATGCGTAATATTTATTTTTCTAAAATATAAATAGATATGACACCCAAAAAAATTGAATATCTCACTTTTGATTGAGAGTCACAACTATTTATAATTTTCTTTTTTATTACATGGATCTAAACCTATAAATTTCATTTTTAACTCCTAGAGCTAGAACCCAAATAGAATCTTTTTAAAGTGGGGGAAGAAATAACCTTTCCTTTATCTGGACCAAGGCACAACTGAGATCCCTTTGCCTTTTACCGGTTAGGCACAACCCACACTTACCTTTTTCTGGGGTGTTAGAACATGAAATTAAGTTCTTAATTTTACAAATAAAGTATAAAAACAATCAAGTACTAAAAAATATTATAAATAAGTAACAAAAAATAATTTGTATGAACACATGAAGTTCTAAATTCCATTATAGCTTTGATTGGGAGAGCAGTAGATTATCTCATTACGAGGTTTAGCCAAGTGATTTGTAATTGTAGTAATCTTGCAGGATGAGAATGTTTAAAGCTTCTATATATTATTCATGAAAAATTTTCCCATCTTAGTATATTTATATAATACATTATCAATTAAGTAATTCAAATTTGAAAAGAAATGTTCATATCTATTGAGTTCACCATTTCTTGAAGAAACATCTTGAAAATAAATTCCAATAGAAAGGTGCTTGAAATTCAAAAATACCTCTTCTTGGAAAAGTGTCTCAATCCACTATATATATAAAAACTCATCTACACCATTCTTTTATTTAACCATCGATGAAATTATGAAATTTATAACATAGTAAAATAGTTAAATGAAATAAGTGAAAAATAATAAAGTAAAAACTGTATATCTGACCATGGACAAGAACCAAAACATAGTGAAATTTTATAATTCATTTTGAAACATGCTATACTTAATGATACTTTATCACTATGGAATTTTATGCTAAAGGAATAAGCCCAAATTTCTAGACAACTTCAAGATATCATTTTGGTCATTTTAATATTCCATTTTCTAATATATATCCTTTCAACATCATGAATTCATGAAAGACTATGGTCACTAATACATAAAAATGGTCCCCATGGTGATTTTTAAATTCTTCTATGACCCATGGTCACTGGAACTACAATGTGGGGAACTCAGGTTGAGTGTTTTGACATTAAGTCTATATTCCTTCTACAATGACATGTTTAACTTTGAAAAACCCATTAGAAATTACCTATTTTATACAGGTAATTCCCTTCATCCAAACTCCTTCCACTATGGAGTATTTCTTAAATACAGAACTTTTTAGAGAACCCAAACTATTTTTATGTTAGGCTGTATGTAGTTTTTATTCCCAATGTATAAAAAATGAAAAAAAGATCAATACATTGAGTTTTCTCTAAAATCATCTCCAAAGATCCATAACAAGTATAAAGGAAATAGTTAAGGAACAATTAATCAATAAATTGAGTTCCAATCCTATATTCTATAAGTTATGTAAGCTTCATAAAAATGAATAATAACTAAATATGAAAACTTATCAATTTTTTTATAAATTATAATAATTCATTTATAAAAGTTTATGTATATTTTATTTCAAAACATAAAGTATAATTTTATATTACTCATGTTAGAGAGAATAAATATGATTTTTTAATTATAAAAATATAAATAAATGAAGTGGAAATCATCCATGTAATTCCTTGATCCAAACCACTATGCCTGAGCTGGGGGTTCCACACAACCTCATGCTTGTATCCCCATATAAAAGAGGATTTCAAATAGTGTTGAGGGCCAAAGGAACATCATGGGGAGATTATTCCCTCAATACTAGGTAAGCATTAGAGTACAATCATAGAATCAATAAAAAAATATGTCAATAATAATGGATAAATAAATATATCATCCAATTGGTAGTACACACAAAAAAATTAACCCATGTAGTATCAATATGGAATAATAATTAGATAAACAAAAACTAAGAATAAGGATCCCCATAGGCGTTGGATCAAAGAATGTAAATAATAAAAAAAGTAAAGCTGTAATGAACATCCATCCCAAATCTATCCCATAACACCTACAACCTCCTACAAAACTCGCTCAACCATATAGAAAATGGATGTTTCCCTTTATCTTATCCATGAGTATGAAATCTATAAGTACACATAAATTCCTAAGTACGGTGTGAGCACAAGACTCATTAGGACACCACCAACGACCCTTAACGTAAGTTCATAATATATACTTGTGAATTATATAAAAGTAAACCTATTAAAAATAAGAAAAAATATCACAAAATCACACAATACTAGTTGGGTCCTTAGGGAATGGCTCTATATAATTCAACACCATTCTAAAAAGAACTTCACCTGTATCCCTACACATCCCCATCAATGAGATAGCCTAGAAACATGTTTGACACATCCCTGTTGAAGGAATAGTCTAATGAATTCCAACCTCTTGTTTGAAACATCACTCTCAGGGGGATATTCCAATAGGATCAACAAACATTCTCAACTATAGAATATATAATAATAAAAATACAAGATACAAATGACATATCAGTATCACATCAAATCAAAAAAGTATCATAATCATTGAAATTCACATTCTAGCAAAAAAATAACAAATATTAGGGCTATATATACACACCTCATGTGATCAAGAATGAACATAGGTCAAAAAAGGATACACATGAATGAAAACAATCATGCGAATAACCCATATAAAACATGCGCTATAATCAAGGGTTTACTACCTTAGGTACAACAATGATGATTAAGTAAATGGTCACCATCTGAGTCCAAAAGCACCCATGAATCCTAAAACAAAACCCAATTAGGTATGATAGAAATATAATATTTAGATAAAGGATAAAATATACCCAAAAGGTATGAAAGTTTCATACTTACCCAAGAATACCCACAATAATCAAGGATCTAGTTCTGAATGTTGTGCAGAAGAAAAAAATCATGAATTTAAATGCCAATTCTTTCAATGATAATCAAAAACCTCATTAAACCTTGTAAAATACCCTAGATATAATCAATAAATATAATATCTAGTTGGTTTTGATCATTTATAATATAAGTTAATCAATATATAACAAATAATAACTCACTAGATGAAGAACACATGATCAATCTGTTGTTTATGTATTGAACAGAGGAGTTGGAAGGGAGTAAAAGTCCACAAAATCACTGTAGATGGATCCTATGGTGTTGGAAGACAAGATAGAACTAATAGAATGAGAAATTTTTTCAAGGATTGGGTTCTAAAAAATTCTTATAATCTCAAAGTCATCATTGGGATCTGAACGATGCCACCAGCTACCTAGTGGACACTAGGTATATCTAGTTCTACCCAAGAGAACCACTAGTTGCCCAATGGGATTTCAGTATCTCAAAAATCTTTGAAATACCCTCATACCTAGATCAAAAAAGTTCTAACCTGCTTAATACCACTAAAAATCCTCTAAAAACTTTAAAAAAATTATTTAAAAGCTATGAAAAAGTTGAAAAAATTCATACCTAGAATAGAGGTGTAATAATTTTACTCCTTGAATGACTTCTCATCCTCTATAAGTATCCCTAGAGGCCTGATAAAAATACTATGGCCACTATTCCCAGATGGTTTTCCCCTTTTCCCATGTATCATCATGTATATTCCCATAGTTTTATAGAATATAAATAAGAGGAACAATCTTTCCTCACAACACCTTCTCACTTCACCCACTATCTGAAGATTCTATTCCATAAATGATTCATCTAGTGCTTATTCAATATCCTCATAGTCAAGTATAGGCATAATATTGGGGCCACACTTCCAAATTTGAGACATCAAAATTATTGTGCATATATTAACCTCAAATAAAGTTTCAATAACAATCTTTCCTCACAACACCTTCTCACTTCATCCCACTATCTGACCTCAAATCAATTTTCATGAACACCCAACATCCTCGAAGCTGAACAAACATGTCATCTATCTATGGAAGGGGATATTGGTTCTTAACCGTCAGCTAGTTCAATTTTCTATAATCCACACATAGCCTAAGGGAACCATCTGAATATTTATCAAAAGGACCAGAGAACCCATGGAGAATTATTGGGTTGAGAAAAACCCTTTTCCTCCAAATCCTATAGCTATCTCTTGAGCTCATGCAACTTTGTTGTAGCCACCATATAAGGAGGAATGGATATCAATGCAGTTTCTGGAACTAGATCAATGGATAACTCAACCTCTATATCATGAGGTAAACCATGAAATTCATCTGGGAAAAGATCCTTGAAATGACTAACCACTATATGAAAGTCTAGATGATGCACTACATGATCATCTAGATACAAACTAGTAATATGGACTGTCATTCCGCCCCACCCATGATAATCTGGTCCATCTCGTCTCACATGGACATCATATTCACCCTTGTAAGTATAAAATACATCCTCTGGTGATATGAAAGTAATCCTATGATGATATTATTCAACATAATATCAATAAGAGATTATATAGTCAATATTGTATATGACATAAAACCCTATCATTTTGAGGGAAAAAAGATTCCAGATTAATCGAAACCCACCAACCTCAAGGGGTAACTCCTTGCACTAGTTTACATCCTTTATTCTGATTCCCAATAGAGTGTCTAGCATCATAACACTATTAGAAGATAGAATAATGAGTCCAAGGATTTTCACCACAGGTGAAGATATGAAACTATTTGATGTACCTATATCAAAATGAGTAGATGCAATAGTAGATGCTACAAAGATCATACCTCTCACCGTAGAAGGTCCAACACCATGCTTCTAGAGGTTAGGTTGTACAAAATAGATCTAACCTGAACCACGTACCTATGACACAACCTCACTGCTCGGAGTAGTCCCACTCTAATGTCTCAATGTAACAGCTGTCTGGCTACCTTGGCCATGAACACCACTACCTCATCCTGGTCAACCACCACTACTTCATCTCACTTCATGATGTAGAGTTGAGAAACCTATTTCTGAACCTGGTGTAAGAGATAACCCATAACACTTAATACTTGAGGGAATTTCCCACAGAAACATTACAAAAGACCTATCCTATCATAATCTCAACACTTGACTAGGTTGTGGCTACACTAATTATTCATGTGGAACTGTCTTCCACACTAATGATAGAAAACCGAGCTACTGGTACTCAAAAACTGAATGGTACTCCTCTCCTAGGAAGCCACAAAATGTTATTTCTTACCACTGGAAGCTAGGATACTGGGTCAAGAGACTATACTACTTTGATCTGTGCCCCGATATTCCCTCAGTTTTTTCTATGTAATCAGCTCCTAATTCACAATTTTAGTGATAGAGGTCTATCTGAACACATTGACCTAATATCAAATGAAATTTTGAAGACCTTCCTCAAAGAATCTCACCCTTGATAACTCATAATCAATGTATTTAAATGAAAAAATCTTCAGTTATATGTCGATTAGTCCATAACCTTCATATCGACCCGCTTAAAAACCATGAACTCACTAGCTCGCTCTGCCCATAGGGTCTCAGGGTAAAAATAATCATAGAACCTGGTTTGTAAATCAACCCAAAAGATGTCTTATATCCTTTAATCCTAGTCCAAAACATCCCACCAATGATTTTCTTTCCCATGAATCATATATTTCATGAGCTTCACTCTCTCAGAAGGTGTATCTAGATGCTCAAAGATCGCAAGAGTAGTCTCAAGACACATCTCAGTAGCCTATGGGCCACTATTACCCAAAAACGTGGGAGGATTTTGGTCCTGTAAAAAATGAGTCTGCTCATCCATTGACATGGAAGGCTTTGGTGCTCCCTAAAAAGTCTCCATGAAGTGAAATTACCCATCAACTAACTTTACCTCATCACCTGCATCTAGAACAATAGTTGGTGACACAGCTGGTACTAAAAGAGGATACACTGATAGACCATGGACCACTACCTTGGGATCATGGTCATCAAAACCCTCATGAAATATGACTAGATGTTTTCATGGTTGCATGCCTCTACAATGTCAAACAAACACCACAAAAAAGAACAAAATCAAATTTCATAGCTCAAAAGCATAGGACAAGTCAAACCCCTCATATAACAAGTCATACCATATAACATGATCCCATATCAAGTATTATAAAAACAACATTAAAAAAAATTCACGAGACACACTAACTCTTTATCACTCAAAATCTAGGTCTAGGTGAAGTCTCTATTTCTATGTTAAAGTTTATTTAATATTCATTTCCATTATATCACAATTTAATTTAAATATCAATCTGAATGGATCTCCAAATTATAATCTATGAGGCCCATAATCATCATGTACCAATACATGGGGTCCACCTAATTAATACGATAACAAATTATAGAAAATATATCACAAAACCAAGTATATCTATCAAAACAACAATCACAACAACATGGAATAAGTAATGCATCCTAAATGGAATGCCAAAATGCAAGGAATGTGATTATTGTAATGTTACTAAATTGATGAATGAGATAGAATAAACTCACCTCATTGGGTTGTGATAGAAATTAAAACCTCAATCATATCAATATTAACATCAAACTTCACATGCATCACCCAATGGTGGAATCAAATCAAATGTAATAGTCAAAAATCTAGAAAATAATAGTTTAATTTGAGGCAATTTATATTTTTCTTGTATGTGGATTTTCTACATCAAGGCACAACTCATTAAAAAATTCCAATACCTTGAAATCCCTATCTATTGTTTCCAAATAGTAAATAAAACTAGAAAAACGTTCTCTGATACCACTTTGCAACGTCCCAAACTTGAATGACACTCAACAGTTCCCCGAACCCGGTTGGCCACATGACCTCAAGCACATATCCCTGAATGCCAGAGGCTACCAACTAGTAGTGAGGGCCTAGAATGTGTCTCTGGAGAGACTATTAACTCTCACTAGATCATAAAACAATTTATATCAATAAAAATAAACATTAGAAGTAGTATAATAGTCATACAATAGAAAACAACAAGAATAGGAAACAATAATGCTAGAAGTGTCTCATATACAAAGATGAGGATACATGTATCTAAAAAGAATACAAAATAGGTACATGATTGTATAATGTAATACATATCCCAAAATACCCAAAATAACAAAAGTACTATCTCCTGATACCATCACGAGCCTAAACCTGGTCTTGTGCTCCCCTACTCATAAGAATGGCACAATATAAATCACTGTATCATTGGCGCTTACCCTGGTCCCTACCTACATTCATGATGTCTTTATAGGTACCCAACTATGGCTCAAACATGGTGTGAGATAAAATACCAATAGTTAACCACCCAAAGATTTATACAATCCAGTCTATGAAATATAATAAGTTAAAAAGTGTGTAAGATTTATGGTAATAAATATGAATGTAAAGTTCCCATGGTATAACTGTAACAAGAAAGTGATACAACATATCCATACATGGATCACTGAAAAAAAGTTTCAGATCCTATAACAAGGTAGATATATCAAATAGAAATAACCAACATGACCTCACCATACATCCATAAATATCATGTCAACCATGAACTTTCCATATATTGAAGTGTTAGAGTAACCACGACTGATCCGTTCAAGAAATAATACCATATATTACATCGTTGTTCCATATAATCAAAGTGTCAAACCATGAAGGGTTGGATCCAAGGTATAGAAGACCAAGTAATCCCCATTTAGTCCCATGAGAATCTTGATGCAACTTGGTAACATCACTTTTTGGAGACCTAGGATAATGTCATCTGATCATGTCCTATGAAAGTCCAAGAAAGACAGATCCAAGGGGTAGAAAATCCCAATTCATCCCAAGAAATCAATACCCAAGGAGAATACTCCATCCAAGGTGTCCACTACTGTGTTCATGATCCAATGAGTAGCATCCAAGGAATCTAATGGAATCAATATTGTTGGTATACCATCCTAATAATCCACTACTATTTTAAATACATCTCATTCCATTATATAATAAATTTCAATACCATTTCACACCATGAGTATACCAACTCATTATCCACAATTCAAATTCTAACAACCAATGAGTATACCCACTAATTCAACCAATTCCATTTATTTAATTTAATTAATTAAATGATGGAAAATCATGATAACATAAGGAAAAGAGGTAGTACATCTCATAGTTAAGAAATTAAATTCCATTTAATTAATTATTGGATTACTCTAACATGATAATCTCAAATCACACCTCTTGGTTAGTTCAACATTAAGAGAATGGAAAAGGACCCACCCCATGGGTAGTCTTGGTTGGGGAAACAACCACCAATGAATCTCAAGGGTACTAAAGGGATTATATAACAAGTACCAATTTATTTAATTCAATTTTTAATTAAAATTTAAGGATACCCCAGAAAGTACGGTGGACAATATAATGGAATCTAGACAAATAAAGCACCAAAACCAATGGTAAAATTATAGGCCACCTACCATATCTTAGTAGTAGAGTTATCATCGAGTATCAACTACTAATCTGACTCATATTGGGATAAAATTGAATAATATATGAAAAAACCTAAAAGAGGGAATATTATATTGTACTTAAATAGCATAGCTGATACCAAGACAAAATAATAATGACTGAAAAAGAATCAAGTAATCACTGCTATAGATCCAACAAGATATTTGGTTCTTGAATTAGATACCAGACGAAGAAGATACCTCAATTCCTAGTTTAGTCATCAAAGGAGGTGTCAAAATGGTGAGGTTAATGTGTGTTGGAGAAATGAGGGTTTAGTTTAGAAATAGATTTAATTAGGTTAAATTTTATAATTTCACCCAAAAAAATTAGGCCAAATAGTTTGGCCACACCACACACCAAAAATGCATGATTAGCTATAAGGAAGGGAAAATCACATGATTTTTCCACATAGTTTGACTAACCATGTACAAACCACGCAAAACTCCTATATCAAAATTGTAAACATGGACGCATGGAAGTGCAACTCAAATTGAAAGGTTTAGTCTAACCATGCATCATATAAGACTCTATTATCCAAACTCACACATTTTTATCTAACAATGCTACCTATCCTGCACGGTTTACTCAAACCATGCGCCATTACATTTTCAACCCGAAGGTTGAGTTTTAGGCTCTGAACAAGCCACAGACACCCCCAAACACTCATGATCAAATTGTGTACTCACACTAGGCTATAATTAAACATTTAAACCCAAAAAAGGATACATACCTTATAAAAAAACTCAAGTTATTATAGTTTTAAGAAAAACTATTTTATTTAACAATAAATATTTAAAATAACAGTCCTTGTAATTTATTATTTATTTCTTGGATGTTACTAATTAATTTTACTAATAATTATTGGAATTTTATCAATAAATTTTAATTTTTACATTCTTATAAAGTAATAAATTAACATAATTTCGAAAACTAGGTTCTTTAAAATTAATGGTATTTTATTATGTAAATTAGAACACATTTATTTTAAAAAATAATTTAACTTTATAAAAATATTTTATTTAATAATCATATAATATATGTCATATTTAGTTACAATAAGGCGTTATTTAATTTAGTCCAATGTTTTTTGTATGAAAAGATATCGAACACATCATATTTATTTAAATTGGAATCAATAATAAAATCACAAGGTGTTAATTTCTAACAATCTTAACAGAATTTATCCATCAAAATTTCATTACATTGATGAAAAAATTGATGGTACATTTTTCTTATGACATATTTAGGTTCCCATATTGCTTCATCAAATTTATTATTTTTCTAGATTACTTTTAAAAAGTGAGTGTTCAAATTGAAGTTCAATCTTGGATAAGTTTTGATCCCCTCATATTGTATTTAAAAAGTCTTCAATACTGGGTATATGATACTTCTTTCTAATCATGATCCTATTTAGTTCATGATAATAAATGTAGGGACACATTGATCTATCTTTATTCTTCACATATAGGCTGGGTTCACCCCATAGTTAAGTACTTAGGTGTATAAAACCCTAATTTAGATTCTTTTAAAATTTATTATTTAATTCATTCAATTCAATCAATTAAATTCTACAAATATTCATTGATATAGGCGTAACACCAGGTATAAGTTCTATAGAAAAATGAAACTCAGGATCTAGGGGAATACTATAAAAATCTTCATAAAACACATTAAAATATTCCTAAAAAATAGAAATGTTTTAAATATTGGTTTTCCCCAATCCATTTGGTCCATTTATTTCACATTTCAATGTAATAATACCCATATAAGGGAATTAGCTTCCATAGGGAGTTCATAGTTAGACTGACATAGATAGATGATCATGGGTTGATTCAGAATATGAAATTTGATTTTTTGAACCTAGAAATTGATATTGAATCTATATGGAGAGATAAAATCCATACCAATAATAATATAAAATTCTAATAAAGAGAGAATAATAATATTTTAAGGATACAGATTACCAAAAACCTCAATCAGAGATGTGCTATATACTTGGGAGGAAATCATCTCACCATGAGAAGTTTGCATTGATAATTCAATATATAACCATTAGGTTGGTGATTTGATGATCATATAAAAATTACCACATATGAATTAGCTGGTAGAATAAGAATTAAATAAAAAATTTTCATTTCTTGAGTAGAAGATAAGTGTACCTTTACCACTTAATTTTCATAAATAAATTCTACATTTTTGATTATAAATACTTTCCATTTATCTCTTGGATTTATAAATTATAGATGTTATTTGTCATCATTATCCATTGGATTTGTGCTATAGTTTGAAAATTTCCCATAATACTCAAAATTGAAGCTTTGGAGTGTGGGTGGTGTATTTGGGTGAACATTATTTTAATATATATCATTGGTTGTCCTCTTCATATCTCTTCAACATTCATGTTCCTAATCAACTTCTCTTCCAAAATTGAGGTATTTTACTATCCCTTTAAGACAAATTACTCCATACTTATTCCCACTTTTTAACATATAGGAATATTTTTTTTTCCTCAATGGGTTTTATCATTTGAGTTTCCTCAAAACATCATTTTCTTATTTTTGTCTCAATAAACTCAATAATAGTGGGAGTCTCTAATTTCTATTTAAACCTTTTGAGCACGTAAAACAATTTATTCATATATTCCAAAGTCTCTTATAGAAAATTAATTTTAGAGACATGGTTTTAATCTACTAAAAAATAATCTATTTTTTGTTCAGGTTTAATGATAAAATGTGAACTTACATTGCAAGAGTTGTGAATTTTTATTCTTATATTTCAATGGATTTATCCTCACTTAATTTAAGATATAGAAATTTCCCCTTAATTTTGTTATAAATAGTTTGAGGATAATATTTATTAAAAAAGTACCTTCTTATAATAATTCATATTATTATTCAAATATTGAGAGAGTTGGGTGCACATAAAAATATGAATTTTCATTCCACCTCCCATTCCATTGAGTTTATCATGAGGATGGTGATTTCATTTTGTATTGCACTCACTGTTAAATTGATTCCTATTAGTTCTATCTATTGACCAAAGAAAACAATTTTAGTGTAAGTAACATAAAATAATCTAATTAAATGGTCAAATGATAAGGAAATCAATCTTATGATGTTCTTAATTATGAAAAATTCATTTCAACCTATGAAATCTTATGTTCATCTTACATCACTCTTGGTTTATCATAGGAAATTTTAAGTTCCATACTCTTATTATTCATAACATAATATTAAAAAAATAACTTAACCATACTTTGATACCAACCGAGATGATCCAACTATAACCTACATGCATATTACATCATATTAGATGAATATTCATTACATGTCACAAAAAAACACTCTATAGAATTTATGTTTAATTTATTTAAAGATTAGAAACTTAACCAAATTATTTTATTACATTTTCAACATATTCCATTTGACACTATCTAGGTCACATTGAAGTTTACTTATTTTATTTTTTTAGTTGTTTTAAATTTTTATGATTTAATTTTTTTGAAATTAGTAATTTTGAATGTTATTAGGGGTCACATGGTTGGAACGAATAGTTTGGTAAACCTTGAGGTGCCTAAATGATAATTTTTTAATTATTAGAAGTATAGTTTAGTATAGTTAGGACATAATTAGTGAAACCATGTGAGGTCTCTATGGAAAACAGTGTGGGGTGTGTTGGTAGTCCAATGTATGATGCACATGTAAGAACTTAGTTTTTCTATAAGGTATAGTTCCTTTAAATTTTGGTCTAATTTTATTTTTTCGACCAAATATGTATGTTTAATGAGTTTATGGAATTTTTAGGGGTGTCCAGGGCTTGTCGGATCTTGAAACCTTAGTCAGAGGAAGAAACCACTATCCCATATGGTTAGTAGAAACCATGCGGACTAACCCACACAATTTATCCAACAATGTAGGCCATTTCAAAGGTCCAAGAAGGGTGAATAGTATGCCCTAACCATGTGCCCAGGGCCGTACACCCATGCAGATGGTTTTGAGTTTTTAGCATATCCATATATTCTGGTTTGCACAAGGTTTCTCAAACCATGCAGCCTAAACATGCAGGTTCCCTTCATGAACAGTATCCTACACATGGTTGGCACACAGTTTGTCCAACCATACGAAAAAATCATGCAACCCATAAAAAATGGAAAAAATTACCGTTTTATATTAATGAGATACATCTTTACCCCTCATCTATTTTTCTCCTCCAATGGACAAAATGAGATCCTCTTCCAATAAGAAGATCTCAAGCTCCTCCAACCCAAGTTCTTAGATTGCTCCACTGTTTGGACTTAGAATTAAGATCTATTTATCTCATTGGATTCCTCTCGATAAATACTCTAATCCTCTTACACCTTTCACTATTTTTCTTCTCCTTGATGGAGTTATTTTAGTGTAGGAACTTATGAACTATTTTTAGGTTGGGTATCTGTTCTTCTATTTTCTTCTGATCTAAGCCAAACTAAGGGCCGATATTGGATGAGGGGAGTGATATAAGATCATGGTATGCAGTATATGAATCATCTCTCAAGTCTCACAATTTTATAGTATGTAGTCATTTGGATCACATTTATTTCACCATGTGTTACTTATTAAATTTATATTCCATGTTTATACTCATTGAACTGATGTTATAGAGCCTCTTCTATATATGGTTATTACATTTTTGGCAGTTATAACCTCAACATCGAACACCACCAAGTAGGTTGTTTCCTCTTTTACGCCTTTAGTGGCTTGTTATGACTATCTATGACACTATTTTAGTGAGCTAGACTTGGACTCATTGAGGTAAGTGTTTTAATCAAATAAATGAACTGCTAATGGATAGTAAATGTATAGTCTCACATGAACCTTCTAAGGCAAGTGTTTAAAATTAACCAATGAATATTTTTAATTTTCTTAATGGAAAGTATATTTTTAGATATCACTTTTCCTTATTAATTATAATTTAATTTCATATGGTTTCATGTACATATCCCACCTTGTCATGCTTGTGAAATGTAAATGAATGAACCTAATAATTAAATATGGAATGAAAGTAATAAATGGTTTCATGGCCTTGATATCCCTTCCACCTAGTATGAAATTTAATAGAATGAACCAACTAAATTATTAAATGGAATGAGTATTACATGTCCTAAATTAAATAATGAATTATGTATAAGTTTCATGTTGAATATATATATTTTTTATCTTTATAGGAGTGTCCATACTTGATCAAGCCTTGGATTCCCAATGGAATTCCTTGAGCACTTATAAAAATCCATTCTGATTTGGAACATGGTTCTTGACTACTAGTGGATTCCTAACATGAAACCATAGGATCCCTTCAATATCATCCAGATATTAGGATGCATCAAATACACTCCTTGGACCCATCTTGATATATTAAAACACATGTCACCATGTATATATCTAATTGGGACAAATCATGATTAGTTCATGATTACCTTATACAAGATCCTTGGTCTCGGTTAGCATCATTTATAGTGTAATGCCTTGGTTTTTACCCCTTGGATTACAATCAAACCCCCTTTTCAGACTGCATGTTATTACTATGAGTTGGCTTAACCCCAGAGGTCAAGGATGCCATGGTTATTACCTTGGATCCTATTTCATTATTATCATCATTACTGGATGCCTTGGTTACAAAATGAATCCTATCACTTTATCTCCATCATATATAGTATCATTGACACTTATTATATACTAGAACATAATTAAAAAATAATTACATGTTCTGGCACTAGCTAGGGATGAATCAGGTTTGGGGTATTTACATTACTATACTATCTTTAGTTATATATATATACCTGATCATTGTTTTAGCATATATTCATAGATTTGATATCTATAGATTCTATTGGTGGGGGCCTTCTGAGATTTATCTCACAACCTATCTAGGACACAAATGGTACCCAAGAAGATTATATGAAAATATGTGCTTATAAGGGGAAGCATTCTTATTTGGAAACTTGAATTGATTGCTTTCTTATGAGGGAGATTGGTAGTAGATTACCAAGATAGCATTAGGTATGATAAATAGTTTTTAGATTCTTTTTTTATTGTTTTATATAAAATGTATTACCTACAACCATGTATATATATTTTCTATTTTCTTAGAGACATGGAATTACATCATCATCATTTTGTATATGATTCAATTTTCTTCTTCTGGTTATTATTATCTACTGATTGGTTTTTTATGTCTTCTTCCATTGAGTTGTTCATTGATATCATGATTCTACTATTTATTTATTGTTATTATAATAATTGTGATCTAATATGGTTATGAGAGAATATTATCCCCAAGGACACACCCTATACCCTCATAGTTTGTCAATATCCACTGGAATATAGTGAGGCATGCTTGAGTCCATGTGGCCCACCGGCCCGGGGAACCCCTGAGCAGAACCAAGGCCGGGACTTCACAAAGTGGTGTTAGAACATTTTTATTTTTTTTTTGTATTTTTTTGTTACATATAGATAAGAGACTAGTAATAGATTGTAACTTGGTTATAATTCATTCCTAGGATTATCTATCCCACATTCGGGGTAAATACCAAGTTTCCTAGGAATGAAAAATTGTTTCATTACTTTTTACCTATTACAATTGATATTCGTTCACCATTGGGTGATGCACTTGAAATGTGGCAATTTGATATGATTTATTGATAATATACCTTGTTCTGGCATGATAAAGATAATTGTTTCATGCATCATTATAAGCACCTAGAATTCAGAATCCATGCATATGCCATGCCATATAAGAGCATTTCACTACTCTCATTTACTATGTTTCTTGTGATTATTGAGTGAGCCATGGTTGTTATATATATACCTAGGATGCTAAAATTTTCTACAGGGTAGTGTAATTGGTTATTTAAAGTGTCATCATCAATTTAAATAGTGTTTTTTGGTATAGTTTTATAGTGGAATCCTAAATTTCTAGTTTCTAACCATGTCATCTATATACCTCTAGTTACATGAGTTGCACTATGGACGAGATTTAGTGATTTATAATTTGAATTCATGAGTTTTATGAGCCCTCATGGGTTGGAATGTGTAATTAAATGAGTCAATCCATTATATGTTTCCCATTAAATTCTGAGACTGAATGTAGATGGGGTTGAATGAAATAAAATTGGTGTCACTTTCATCTATAAAGTGTATGGGACTTTATTAGCTGGAAATGATGATCCATTTAATCAATAATTGATATATGTATATAAAAAAATTAAAAATATAGATGTAAATATTGAATCATAAACTGAAATGTTTTCTAGTAAATGAAGAGGAAAAGTGTAATTTACCCTTGAATTACTGGAACCCCTATAAATTAAACTTGTATACTTACCCATAGCTTAACCTTCAAAGTGGGTTATTGGGGTAGAACCTTGGGTAGTAAGACCTTACTCTTATGTTATGCATCTTATAGTAATTTTATTTATTACTAAATCTTGATCTGAGGTGTGTTATTTTTAATTTTAGAGCTATCCCACCATGGATTCCTCAAGTTGTTCACTAGGAGGGTGGTGACAACCATGCACCAGATATGGTGGGCCCTGATACACCAGTCTTACCTATAGAAGTTCCACTTGAGGAATCGCCTATTATACCCAATATGGGCACTAGTTCTCATATTTTTGAGTGTTTTATATGTCTTATGAAGTCCATGTAGGGTTCTCCATGACATACACCTACTATGGATGATCTAACACATGAGTTCTAGAAGCAACATTCTACCATATTTTTAAGGTATGGTGGACCTTAGGTTATTGAGTCTTGGATGGAAGCCACTCTATATATCTTATAGCATCATGAAAAGTCCCTAGATAGAAGTTTCATGATTTCCACCTATATTCAGCATGATTTTCCAAGTGACGGTGTGATGTGATTACCCAGGAAGGTCATCATCAGGGCATAGTCTAGGATGATGTTTAGAATAACTTTTATGATTACTCTTTCCCTCGGAATCTTAGAGATAACTGAGACAGATAGTTCATGCACCTAGTGAAGGTTTCAATGTCCATCATGGACTATTCAATGTTTTTTACTGAGTTACAACACTTTTCACCACTTCTATCTGGTGATGAGATATTGTGAGTATGAAGTTTTGAGGATGGACTCAAGTATGACATCCTCTTACTGGTGAATTTATTTTCCCTACCTACATATTTTGAGATCATAAATCAGGATATTATCACTAAGTTAATCTTTATAGAAGATTATAGAACCAATAAAATAGGCTTAGTGCTGAGACGGGGCATTAGTTCTTTTGGTAGCTAGAAGTATAGCCTTGAGCTTTCTCATTAGGGTAGTGGTGGCCAGAGTATCTTCACTAGAAGATCCGTCATGTACCATCGGTGTGGGAATAAGGGGAATATAAAGCCTTAGTTTGATAGAGACCCTCTTGAGTGTTGTGCTTGAATCTGTATGAGGTATATTCATGGATATACTAGACCATTCCACCTTCTTATAATGGAAGAGGATACACACTAACACCACTTTTAGGGGAAATATCAGTTGTTCCGTGTCAATTAGGGAGTTGGAGTTCCACTGAAAGGACTGGATGAGGTGGAGGTCATGGCCGTGGTATCCATACTTATGATTATAAGTGCTAGTAGTGCAGACCAACTTAGGGTAGTCCACCAATATCATAGGTTCATGGATTAGGTAAGTTTCATTCTTTAAAGTTGATATAGAAGGATCAGAGTGTTGTACTATCTATTATATGTGGTACTATTCTAGTAGCCTCCACTATTTTATATTCATTATTCAATATAGGTTATTCAAAATCCCCAATATATTTATTGACTATGGAAAGTATCTAGATAGAAATTCAGTACTACTATTATGTGATGACCCTGTACACACCGTTGGGAGTGCGGTCATAGGAAAATGCTAATTCATGGACTGCCCCTTAAGGTAGGAAATTATCCCTTCTTATAAGACCTCTTCATACTCAAGATGATAGGATTTTATGTTATTATCAGGATGGATTTTTTGGTTTCATATCACACCTTTTTGGACTACTACCATTGTAGGTTATTATTCACATCACCATAGGGTGATAGTTATCTCCACAAGGGTGAGTGGGATATCTAGGCCGGTAGAGCTAGACCAGAGAATCGTGGTCTAGGTGGAGTGATATCCTAGATTTCTAGTCTTTTCATGGAGGATTGGGGAATACATTTGAAATATTTTTCTCCCACATTAGATCATTTCATGGATGTATTAGATTATAATTTTTATGTTTTATAACCTGAGAGAGAGGTAGAGTTTATAATCGAGCTCTTTCTAGGAGAATATCCAGTGTCCATTCTTCCATATAGGATAGAAACTACTAATATCCAAGATCTCAATATACATTTGGAGGATCTGGAGTCTAAGGGTTTTATTAGACCCAATAATTCTTGGTGTTGACTCATACTTTTCACCAAGAATGCGGATGAGACCCTTAGGCTATGTAGGGATTATCGATGGAAAATCCATATTACATTTAAGAATTGGTATCCACTTCAATAGATATATAATCTCTTTGACCAGATCTGAGGAGCTAGGGTGTTCTCAAAGATCGACCACAGACTAAGATATCATCAGGTGTGAGTCAGGCCTTTTGATATACCACATATGACTTTCCAATGTTGGTACAATTTATATGATAATATCATTATGTTGTTAGATATTAGATATATGCCCATTTTTTATGTCCTTTACGAATATGGTTTTATACCCCTATCTAGATTCTTTTTTCATGGTATTTGTGGAAGACATCTTGGTGCATTATAATATTCATAGTGACTATGCTAAACATCTTGATATCATTTTCAATACAGTATGATAAAATCATCTATATGATAATATTGTTGTGTTACACTTATGGATTTACAAAGTTCACTTCTTGGGTTATATTATCTTGAAATTAGGAGTATCTATTGACCCAAAGAAGGTGGGTGATATGGTTTCCTAGGAGAATCCTCAGAATGTGTTTGATATACAGAGTTTATTGGGGATGGATATATATTACAAGCACATAATACATGAATTATCACTCCTTGAAGCACCTATTATTGGTCTTCTAAAGAAGGTTATGAAGATCTTATGGTCTGAAGAATGTGATAAGGCCTTTCAGGAGCTGAATGGAAGACTTAACTCGAAAACTATTCTCGTTCTTCTAGAGCCTAAAAATGGATATATAGTGTTCTTTGATGAATTGAGAATAATACTAGGTGTATTATTGATGTATAATTAAAAAGATGTTTTGTAAAGATCTCAATAGTTGAGGCCTCATGAGAGAAATTCATGAAGTATGATCTCGAGCTAGTAGTAGTTGTCCATTCCTTATGTCACTAAGGACACTATCTTATTGGTGAGTACTTTTTGGTGTATACAGACCACACAAGTCTCATATATATCTTCACATTACATGAATTGAATCTAAGATAGAGAATATGGGTTTAATACCTTCAGTATTTTGACTTTGATCTTGCCTATATGTCTGGAAAATGAAATGTGATAGTGGATGCGTTGAGTCAGAATACTCAAACACATTCCATTTAAGAAGCGAATAAGGAATGAAAATTAAGGGCCCTATTCTCTAAGATGCATCTGGAGTTTCATGAGAGTCATGATCAGTCTTCTCTTAAATCATTAGTAGTAACATTTTCCCTTCTAGATAGGGTAAAGAGTAGGAAGTTTTCATATTTTGAGGGTTTGGTTATCTGGGAGAGTATTTCTGGTGAGTCCCCCTCTAGACTGGGTTGTTGATAAAGACAAGATCCTACATATACATGGGTGTATCTAGATTCCTACAAATATGAGAGAGGAACTGATGAAATATTCCCATGATTCTCAGTGGGTAGTTCATCTAGGCATCTCCAATATGTATCAAGATATGCGATGCTAGTATTGGTGTCCTGGGAACAAATGTCAGATAGTAGGTTTTATCACTAGGAATTCAACTAGTAAACAGGTGAAGGTAAAACACCAGTGACCTGATGGCTTGTTACAATCATTTCCTATCCTATAGAAATGGGAATTGGTTACCATATATTTTTTCATTGTATTGATGAGGTCACCTCGAGATAACGATGTGGTCTAGGTAGTAATGAATCGACTGATGAAAGTGTCCCACTTTCTTCATATCCTGGAGACTTTCACAATTGATGAGTTGGGAATACTGTATGTTTGTGAGATTATAAACCATCAAAAGGTCCCTCATACTATCATTTTAGATAGGGATACTCATTTCACATCAAGTTTTTGGAAGGGTTTATAATGTTCTATGGATTCATAGGTGCTTTTGAGCACAGATTTTCACCCTTAAAATGATGGAAAGAATGAATGGATAAAACAGGTGTTAGAGGACATGATCCAAGAATGAATCCTTGACTTCAGTAGTTCTTGTGATAATAATATACCTCTCATCTATTTCTAATACAATAATATCTTTTAGGAGATGATTCAGATGGATCCCTTTAAGGCATTGTATAGTAGGACATGTCGTCCACCCTTGTATTGGATAGAGGTAAGAGAGGTAGCACTACTAGATCCTTGTCTCATGAAAGAGTCTTCAGAGAAGGTTCAACTGATCAAAAAGTGTATGTAAATTACTCAGTATAGATATAAATCCTACGTCGATCTCCATCAATGACCTATATAGTTTGAGGTTGGGGATTGTGTTTTATTTCAGGTATCAACCAGACTTGGGCATAGATGGATACAGAGGGAAGGGAAGAAATCAACTTGTTATGTCAAGCCTTTTGAGATTATGGATAAATTTAGGCTGGTAGCCTATCAATTTCTATTACCCAAGAGGTACATTTCCATTCATGATGTCTTCCACATTTCATAGTTTCTCTATTAACATTCTAAACCATCTCATACATTTCATCATGAGGAGGTTGAACTAGATTTTGACACTTCATTTGAGGAGTATCCTATACACATCATTGACTGGAGCATGAAGGATCTATGAGGATAGTTTATCCCTATAGTATGGGTGCTATAATATCACAAATTTTTACAATATAAGACTTGGGAGTGGGAGGCTGATGTATGTGATTAGTGGCCAATGTTTTTCTTAGATGAATTTTTCCACTCTTAGAAGGTGAACTCATGAATGAGTTCCTTTGAGGGGGAAGACCATTAGAACCTAGTTTTTCTTTGAGTTATGGATCCTTTAAATTTAATATTAATTATTTTTTTGACCTAATATGGATTCTAAATGAGGTTATGGTTTTTTGGGTTTTTAGATCTCCGAACCCTAGTTGGTGTAAGAAACCACTAAGATGCACAGTTTGTAGAAACTGTACAACCCATCCCACATAGTTTCTCTTAACTGTACGAGGAATTTTAGACGGAAAAGCTAGGATCATTGTCTATGCTAACCATTCACCTATGTCTTCACAACCATGATTATAGTCTTCCATTTTTAGAAGATCCATATAGCATGTCTGGATTGAGGTTTCTCAAACCGTGTGGCCTAACTGCGTGATTTCCGTCTTTGGATAGTGTCCTATGCATGTTTGGTGCACAATTTGGCCGATCATATATCCAAACTGTGTGACCAATAAAAATTGGTAAAAATTACCATTTTCCATTAATGATATATATCTTTAACCCTCCTCTATTGTATCTCCTCCATTAGACAAAATGAGATCCTCCTTCCCATAATATGCTCTCAAACTCTTCCAGCATAGGTTCTTCGATTGTTTTGTTGTTTCTTCTTGGAATAAAGTGTTTTTTGTCTCATTAGATTTCTATTAATAAGTAATCTAATAATCTTTAACCATTTTTTGTTTCTATTATCCTTGATTGAGTTTTTTTAGTGTAGGATCTTATGCCTTATTTTAGGATGCTGATTCGTTCTTATGTTTTCTTATGATCTAAGAAAAACTAAGGGTTGATTATGGACAAGGAGAGTTCTATAGGTTTGAGGTAGGTGTCTTATGACTCATCCCTAAATTATCAAAAAATAAAAATAAAACAATAATCATTGTGAGCATGATGGTATCAATACGAATTTCTTATAAAATTCATATTCCATGATTATAATCATTGAACTCGTGTTTTAGAGATCCATCTATATATGGTCATTACATAATTAGAGGATATAACCTCAACACTAACCACCCCAAGTAGGGTGTTTCCACTTATATTCCTTTAGTGGATCATTATGACTATCTATGCCACTGTTCAGGTGAGCTAGAATTGGCATCATTAAAGATATGTGTTTTAATCAAATAAATGAATTTTTAATGGCTTGTACATGTATCAATCACTTTAGCCTTCTAAGGTAATTGTTTCAAATAATAAATCAATATTTTAAATTGTTAAATGGTAAGTATATTAATAGATATCACTTGTACTAGTTAATTATAATTAAATTGAATATGGTTTCATGTACTTAGACCACCTTTTAATACTTGTGAAAGGTAAAGGAATGAAGCTAATAATTAAATATGGAATGAAAGTAATAAATGGCTGTGTGTCCTTGATAGACTTGTCACTTAGTTTGAAAGGTTATGGAATGAACCTATTTACTAATTAAATTGAATGATTATTACATAGCCTAAATTAAATAAAGAATTATCTATAAGGATGCTATTTCATATAGATCTTTTTATCTTTAAAGGAGTGGTCATACTTGTGCCATCCTTGGATTCAAAATGGAATTAATTGAGCACTCAGAGGATGCCATTTTGATTCACGGAGCTGGTTGACAAGGGAGATAAACACCTTAGAACATGGTACTTGTCTACTAGAGGATTCAAAACATGACACCATGGGATCTGTTCACTATATTCCATATATTAGGATGCCTCAGATATAGTCCTTGTATATAGATTGATGTCTTTAGACTCATGGTACCACAGATATACCCCATTGGTTCAATTCATGATTAGCCCCTTCTTACCTTGGATGAGATCCATGGACTTAGTTGTAATATTTTAAAGTGCAATGCCTTGGGATTTCCTCTTTGATTACACTTAAACCCTTTTTTCATACCACATGTTATCACTATGAGTTTCCTTGACCCCTCAGGTCCAGGATTCCTTAGTTATTACCTTGGATCCTCTTTCATTATTATCATCATTACATGATTCCATGGTTATAGCTTGAATCCTATCAATTTATCTCTATAATATACGATATCATAGAAACATTTTATATACTAGTACACAATTAAAATACAATTACATGTTCAATCACCAACTAAGGATGAAGTAAGTTTAGGGTATTTACATTATTGTACTATCATTACTATTATATATATATATACCTACAAATTGTTTCAGTTTATATTGAATTTTTTTATTTGTATAGATGTTGGTGGTGGTGTCCTACTGAGATTTATCTCACACCCAATCTGAGCTTCTAATGATACCTGATTAGATTATGTGTATACAGGAACTGATAAGGGGAAGCATCCCACTTGGGACACTAGACTTGATTACTTTCTTAGGATGGATCTTGTTAGAAGATGGCCAAGACAAAACTCAGGATGCTGGATAGTTTTTTCTTCTTTTTAATTATTTTTTATAACATGTATTTCCCACTACCATGTATACCTATTTTATATTTTTCTAGATACAAGGAATTACATCCTAATCATTTTGTATATGATTAAATTTATAGATTTTGTTTATTCTTATCAATTTCTTGGTTATTTATGTCTTCCTTTGCTGAGATATTCATTGATATAATGCTTTTATAATTTATTTGTTGTTATTATATGTACTGTGCTCCACTATATTTATGAGAACATAGTATACCAAAAAATGAACCTTAACCCTTACTATTAGTTAGCATCCTTTAACATATAGGGAGGAACACTTCCGTCCATGTGGCCCACTAGCTCAGGGAACCCCCCTGAGTGGCACCCAGGTTGGGATGTCACTACACAGTTACCGTACAATTTTTTAAACTATGTAGATTAAACTTGTGAGTTTCCTATAAGTTTTTTTGGAATTTATAGATTTTACCTCCTCATTTTAAGGCTTAATCTCTCTTCATTTACCCCTATTGTTCGAATGGATCAGGAACACATTATGGGAGTCTAACTTCACTCCCTTGTTTATATTCAAGATCATCCAAAATGTTTTCAAGATGATTTCCCTGGGAAATTCCCTCTAAAACCCTTCATTTCATTTTTTATCCTTATAAATTGTTTATATTTCCTCCTATAATCCCTAGAGGTAATGTTGGGTGATTTTAGGTATCTGAATGGAATTAATCATGAATATTTTCTTATATTGGCATTATGAAGGATGTTTCTTTTCTTTATTTTTCATCCTCTATTGAAGGTGATGAGTTTATGCTTATTTATCCGTGAATTGATTCATGTTTTTCTATTCCATGACTTTATATTATATTATATAGGGTGAATGGGTCTTAAAAAATGGATTTCATTTCAAATTATACCTACGTATGAGTCCCAAGAGGGACCAAAGATTATTTTGAACGGTTTCAACTCTTGAGATGGAATGGGTTCCCTGCTAATTTTTTTTGAAAATGAACAAATGGACCTACAAAGTCATTTACATGTTTTAAAATGGGGTTTTTACACCAAATTGAGGTTTTTAGGGGATTTAAAAACAAAATTATTTATAATTAAAGTTTTCCACTTTCCTTAAATGGGTTATTTTATTTGAAAGGGAAATATTAACCCATACGAGTTGTATTTCGAAACTTATTTATATCATTGATTATTTAAAATGTTATTTGAAAAGGATTTTTTGATTTCCAAATAGAATTAAAAAATATCTTTATAATTTGTTCTCAATAGTTGTTTGAGATGGTATTTTAAATGGTTTGAGTTGTCTTGTCATATGAAGAATATTTTGGAAAGTCTTGTTTGGAATGTTATGAATGAAAGTTTAAATGATATCTATGAAAACCACTTATTACCTTAATGATTTTATTTACCTTTTTTAAAGGTTGGTGAATCATTTATGTAGAGATCAAGTTATGGGTTAAAGAATCTATTTCTGTAACACCCCAAGATTTCATAGTGTGTTATTTCTTCAAAATAATTTAATAACTTGCACTACACGCAACACCGAGTTCAATTGCACCATGACTTACCAAAAAAAATCCATTAAAAGAGTTCATGAATAGTATTAACTAAAATTTAAACTTTATATAATCCTTATAATTTTAGAATCCATATTATGAGTTTCTTAGTCATAATGCAAGAATAGATTCATTTTCAGTATTGCACTTTTATCAACTTTTGATAGTGAAACCTTTTTAAATACAATATTTTAAACTTTTTGACTAAATGGAGACATCAAAAAATTTAAAATGAAACATCACAAGCTTCCACGGTACGCTTTCCTTTGAATAAAACAGTAGCGTGTGTTGTACGCAACTTCGAGTTCTAACATACCGTAACCAATCAAACTAGCTGTTATGAATAGTAATACCTACTTTTTGAAGTTATATATATTTTATATTTTAAAATGGACTTCATTTTTGGATTAGGAATATCAAATTTAGCCTAAGGTGAAATTTTGGTACTTTTCGGATAACTTTCATATTTTGATGAATAGTGAAAATTACTAAGTTTTAATTAAAAACAACTTTTTTAATCAAAATAATTAATAGTGATAAATTATGAATTTGAGGGGTTTTAAAGTATATTTAGAATATATTTTTACCATTTAATATAATGTTGGTCATTGGACATAATTTTACAATTAAACCGAACATAAACGAGTGTCAATCTTTTGATAGTTATTATCTCTTAAAAACACGCTTTTTGTTTTGACAGCGGGAATTAATTTTAAATTAATTTCTGCCACTTCTGTGTTTTGAATTTAGGAAAATGGATTCCATATTTGGAATCAGGATGTTCAAATTGTGTAAATAGGTAACTTTTATTTTTAGACATTTTGAATAATTACTGCGGTAAATATTTTATTTACCATGGTTAAGGGTAAATCCGGTAAATAAGGGTTAACAAAATAATATTATAATAATACTAAATTACCCTAAAACGTGTCTTAACCCTATTGGTTGATACATGGTCGACCATGGGAATCTTTGTGTCAATTTTGGGACCCCATGGATCCACTTGTAAGTGATAATGACACATTATATTAATAAAGTTAAAATAAAAATAAAAATGGCATAAGCTTACATCTTTTAGAAGAACAATTTTTACATAGGGTTATACATGTTGGATTTTCGATTATAAATATTCATTAGAAAGCTAAAAAGATTTCCTACATAATGATATTTTATTTATAATTTTTAGACATTATATAATTTATTTTATTTATGACACAATGATGATGCAGTAATTACTAAAATAGTGAAAAATAAAAATAATTGATCTTATAAATACCCAAATAATTATAATATGAAACTTTTAATGAATTAAACTAATTTTCTATGATAATATGATATATTATGATTGATTTAATTGACTTTGTTCGAATTAATCAATCTGTTAGGAGTTTCACAAAAATCAACTATTGAATAGTGTCAAAATTGACATAAAAGAGTTCTTAAAACAAATATTATATTATTAATTGATATTAAATTCCTAAAAATCTAAGGTTCGGCCAAGAGACTTATATTATGATAGGTTCCTCATTAATGGACCACTTGGGGGTCGCTTGGATTTATATAGTAAGTTTATTAACCATATTATATAAAAATACAAAGAGACATTGTAAAAGTGAAACTAATTAACTTAGAGTTAATACTTAAAGATAAGGTTAATATAAGTACCCAAACCTGTCTAAATTCTATTGGATGAGTTGTTTTCGACCTATCCCCACCTCATCCTTTGAATAGTAAACTTTGGAGCCTTTGTAAACCGAATATGAATTTATTATAAATTAATATTTCTAACTTTTCCAAAGGTGCCCCTCACCCCTCTTATAAAAGGGCACTCCTCCTTCTCATTTCTTCACACCTTCAAAGCATTTTGGTTCGGCCAAACTCTGCCCAAATACTCTCCCAACATCCCTCAATACAACCTAGAGGCCTTAGTTTGATCAGAAAGCCAACCTAAGGAGCCCTTTTGATCAAATCAAAAGGAAGAACCCGAAGAAGAGGTAATGATTTCACCACCCTTTTCTAAGTTCATTTCTTCTTCCACTTCTTCTTCCTTTGTTCTTACCATTCTGAAATAATAACTCCAGTATCTCACATATACTGTGATGTTATTATAAATATGGTACAATCATATTCAGTATTCTATCCACCCTTTGAATAACATGTCACCATACGTGCGTACGTACGGCTTACCGTCTCCACGTCGTGGTGTAATTGTTATTCAATATAATATTATTTGGATGGGTATAATAATGATGTGTAACTCATGTAAATAATAAATATAACATGTTAATGATTCTGTATATATGATATACCATCCATTTATATATTATTTTAATATCAAAAGAATGATATTGTCGCTCGTGCGTACGTACGGACTACCGTCTCCACGAACGCGATGAGATTCATTCTCCATCGTAACCATTAAAGCGTAATTATCATTTTATGATTTAAAAATGATGTTTAAGGACTTGATATCATTCTGGATATGAATAATATACAACCTATCCTTTACAAACATGTCTTACGTAACAAAACATATGAAAGAAAACAAGTAAGTTAACACCCGAAACAACGATAATACTAAGATATTATTATCAAATCAATATTAAAAGATCATATATGATATCATATTAATGTATATGATTCTTGTATAATTTAATTATTTCACCATTATACAGGAGGTTAACCTACCACAACCAAGGAAAAGTACAAGGTAAGGGTTATTTCACAATCTCTTCATTATCCGAGGTTGTATTATACGTAATAATCTACTGGGATCTCTTTATCATCCACATCCATGTTTCTTTGAAATGTATTTCAAAACATTTTTACTATTTACAAGAATATGGGTTAAAGTCATTTATACCCTTGTTTGACTTTTTATAAGAGGTTTATAAAGGAATCTTTCCGTCGTTTTCAAAACAAGGTCCTTTTTAACCTTTTCGACTGAATTGAGGTAAGAATGTTTTTTTTAACTTATACGGCGGGTGCGGTTATTTTCCGCCGTTATAAAATCGTCGAATCTTTCCATACAAGCTTATAAGAATATTTTCAAAGAAAATGTTTTATTTTATATAGATGTTAAATGATTTCAAAATAAAAGGAGATACTTCTTTAAAAAGAATTTTGATTTCATCTATGTCAACATCCTTTGATGGATTTTAAGATTATTTGAAGTTGATTTATTATGATACAAAACTTCTATATTGTATTGAAGTTTTTGTGATATGTTTGACTGTGGATGTGCTATTTTTATACCATTCATAGTTTATGGTGAAATTATTGACATTTCGTATGCTAGTTTTAATACGAATGTTTATGTTATGTTTAAACCTTTTCATATGGGAATGCATTGGACTTAATAAGTGACGGGTGGAGCCCGCTATAGCTCCTCGATGCATCGGTAGGTCTCATGAGACAAACTAGTGTCTTGGCACAAGGCCTTGACAAAATCTTATTTGTAGTCTTGGCACGAGGCCTTGGTTATGTGGTTATGATAGTCTGGCATTATGCATTCCAACATTATGAAAGTGGTTATTGATTTTTGCATGTGATTATTCGATTAGTAGAATATCCATGTGAACAAGTAAATGGCATTATTTCATTTTACTTTTGCCATACTATGTTGAAGTTCAATTTTAAAAGGCTTTTGTTTTAGTTATACATTGCCTTAAATGTTTATTCTTATTTATGAAAGTTTCCGCTATATTGTTATCCTTACTGGGCATTTGAGCTCACCCCTTTTCTATGTTTTATTTTTTCCAGGAAGTGAAGAAGTAAATTATGAATGACCTGCAGGGATTTTATGAGGGGATAATAGTGTGGTCTATTGAGACATTATGTTGCTGTAGTAGTTTTTCATTTTATAATGTAATGTAAAACTTATGAATATATCTAGTGTTTCCAAGGCTACTAAACTAATCGGTCTTTCGAGATTTGATCTTTCTTGTGATCATGCCAATGTTATGTAATTAATGCACCGACTCTGGGTAGCTGGGGTCGGGGCATTACAGTTGGTATCAGAGGAAGTTTAGTACAAACCTTGGAAGCTAGATTTAGATAAACTCTGATTAGAGCACGTAGACCTAAGATGAACTTTGAGGATTAGTATAGAAGAACTTCCTAGAATTTTGGTATTGTAGATATTTTGTGAGTTTTCCGAGCAATACATCCCTGTCTGGATACGAGCAGGTAGAGGCGGCTCTGGCACAGATGTACCTAGGGGTAAAACCCGAAAACACCGCTTTGAGCTAGACTCGAACGGGAACTGGTGCACGACAACGGGCCTTGCTGCACTCTTGGTTACGACACTCCCGGGGGATATGCTTAGGATAACTCTCACTATCTTTACAAATCATTATGAAGGGTTTATGAGTATATACTTCCTCAAAGAAAACATTTTTATGATTACGGATTATATCCATAAATAGTTCAATTTATGCTAAGTGTTTTATAAGTATGGGATTATGTATTTTGATTCATAAACTGATCTAGTTTATGCCATTGTTTAGAAATGGCGCCTAGTGGAAGAAATGGAAACCGTATCAATGCACGCACTCCATGTAGGGATTGCCCTCCTGCTCAAGATAATTATAGTGGGGCTGGTGATGCAACTGGTGCTGATCAGCTAATCACCGTACTGGGACAACTTACTCAGGTTATGAATAATAACCTTACCCGTATGGAGCACCCTGATCCGCAGCGTGGAGGATCAATGTTAGATCGATTCATGAGACAACAACCACCAACGTTCAATGGGAGTACAAATCCCTTAGTAGCTGAGCAATGGATATTTTCCCTAGAGAAAATATTTCAGGCTTTGGGGAGTAGTGAAAGGGAAAAAGTTACCATGGCAGTTTACCGCCTCACTGGAGATGCTGATCAATGGTGGTCATTGATTCAAAACATGAAGGAAGATGATGAAGTATCAAATATGGAATGGAGGGAATTCAAAGATCTGTTTTTAGAAAAATACTTCCCTCGCGACCATCGAGCGGATATGGAAAGACAATTTCTGAGTCTGAGACAAAAGGAGGATGAGAATGTCACAAAGTATGAGGCTAACTTTACAAGGTTAGCGAGGTATGCTGGAGATTATATTCGCAACCCAAGAAGTAAGATTGATCGTTTCTTTGATGGGTTAAAACCATTTCTCCGTCGAGCATTAGTCTCACAATCCTTTTCGTCGTACGAAGACATTGTCTCATGTGCTATCAAGACCGAAAAAGAATTCTCTAAGTCTTATGACTTTAAAGCGAAGCAAGAGAAGAAGAGACCTTCTGATCAATCTGGGAATGGAAATAAGGGGAAGAAGGGAAAGGTTGAATATCCATCTTGTGGTAAATGCGGGAAGAAACATCCTGGTACTTGCTTGAAGGGAATGGGAGTTTGTTATAAGTGTGGAGGAAAAGGGCACAAAGTACGTGACTGCAAGGGTAAGAAAATGGTTTTAAATGTACAATGCTTCATTTGCAAGGAGTTTGGACACTACGCGAACCTATGCCCCAGTCATCAGACTATGCCGCAAATGATGCTATTGGATAATAATCAAGTTATGATACTACCACAGATGAAGAGGAATGATTAGAGTTCTTATGTTGATTATGCCAATTGAGTGTTGTATTAACAATGTACTTGTTATAATAATTATGGAGTATATAAGGATTGTACTGCAGTACTATTTCATTAAGGACTTGAAATTGTGTGGAACAAAGAAAAGTGACTCAATAGCAGGTTAAATTTTTGGAAAATATATGGTTGAGAGAATGATAAACCATAATATAGTTCTGATACTGAGGTAGTGATTTTGGAATAATATGTGATTGTTTTGGATAAATTATATTGGATATTCTTGACTACCTTGGAACTGATTAATGATTTGTATATTCCATCATTGTTGGGGATTAAAACATTTTTGGATTAATGAAGTATATCCAGCATTCTATATGGAATAAGGGAGCATGAATGTAATCAATAAGGAATATGGTAATACATGATGAAGGTATTCATATGCTATTACGGGGTAAAAAGGATATATATTATGTTTACCTTCCTTATAAATGTTAGACTGTGAGTTTGGACAGAAGTATTTTGGATAGTTCTAGTTTGGATTATTTTGGATTGCCATAAAAGGACAACCCGGAGGTCGGGCGGCAACCCGTCGCGTCCGACAAGGCTGCGAGACTTGAACCCGCAACCGAAGGGCGACAAGGGTGTATCACCTACCACTGGACCATGAGATGTCCTGGATTAAATAATGTAGTTTTTATTAAAAGATCATGTAGATGAATTATAAATTCGTTTATTTTGGAACCCTATACGAATAGTGTAAATAGAATTTTTGTTTTACATTCTATTATCTTTTAGAGTGAAAGATGAGTTTGTGGTAGAAATTTATTAATGGATAAAACTCTAATTATAAAGTAAGTATATCTCCTTATGATCTTAGCCAATCTCATAAATAAATTCCTCAATATTAAGAAAAGAAACTTTGAACAAAAATGTTTTCCTAGATGGTACCTTAAATCATCACTAATTTTTGGCTTTGGGATTGTTGGCCTTTTTATAGCCATGTTCTCTACCACTCTCCATCAGATAATTGATGGTTAGATTTTTCTTCCATATCCATATTTTCCTACATGGAACCCTAGTATGTGTTATTTTCGGTAATCTTCATACTTTCGACTCTTTATTTTAAATAGAGGCCTCATTAATTCATTTTTCGATGTGGGATTTCAACTAGGATACTTTGAAACGTCAAAAATGTCTTATCCTAATACCCTATGTTTTGTTGAACCGATGGTATTTCAATTCATCATAGATTGATGAATTTAAGGACCTCAATTTTATACTTGTTTGTGATTGATGACCTCAATCACTACCTATAAATATTTACGTTTTTCCTCCGATTATATGTCTCCAATTTCCACCAATGTTCTCCTAATCGAGATCATAATTTGGTGGTGACCCTTTGATTTCTCTTTTCCTCATATTAAGACTAAATTTTAGTAACCAAATTTCCGATGTGGGTTTTCCCACAAATATATTTTCTACTTTCAACCTTTTATTTTCGGAGAACAATTTCAAATTGCGAGGACGCAATTTATTGAAGTAGGGGAGAATGTAACACCCCAAGATTTCATAGTGTGTTATTTCTTCAAAATAATTTAATAACTTGCACTACACGCAACACCGAGTTCAATTGCACCATGACTTACCAAAAAAAATCCATTAAAAGAGTTCATGAATAGTATTAACTAAATTTTAAACTTTATATAATCCTTATAATTTTAGAATCCATATTATGAGTTTCTTAGTCATAATGCAAGAATAGATTCATTTTCAGTATTGCACTTTTATCAACTTTTGATAGTGAAACCTTTTTAAATACAATATTTTAAACTTTTTGACTAAATGGAGACATCAAAAAATTTAAAATGAAACATCACAAGCTTCCACGGTACGCTTTCCTTTGAATAAAACAGTAGCGTGTGTTGTACGCAACTTCGAGTTCTAACATACCGTAACCAATCAAACTAGCTGTTATGAATAGTAATACCTACTTTTTGAAGTTATATATATTTTATATTTAAAAATGGACTTCATTTTTGGATTAGGAATATCAAATTTAGCCTAAGGTGAAATTTTGGTACTTTTCGGATAACTTTCATATTTTGATGAATAGTGAAAATTACTAAGTTTTAATTAAAAACAACTTTTTTAATCAAAATAATTAATAGTGATAAATTATGAATTTGAGGGGTTTTAAAGTATATTTAGAATATATTTTTACCATTTAATATAATGTTGGTCATTGGACATAATTTTACAATTAAACCGAACATAAACGAGTGTCAATCTTTTGATAGTTATTATCTCTTAAAAACACGCTTTTTGTTTTGACAGCGGGAATTAATTTTAAATTAATTTCTGCCACTTCTGTGTTTTGAATTTAGGAAAATGGATTCCATATTTGGAATCAGGATGTTAAAATTGTGTAAATAGGTAACTTTTATTTTTAGACATTTTGAATAATTACTGCGGTAAATATTTTATTTACCATGGTTAAGGGTAAATCCGGTAAATAAGGGTTAACAAAATAATATTATAATAATACTAAATTACCCTAAAACGTGTCTTAACCCTATTGGTTGATACATGGTCGACCATGGGAATCTTTGTGTCAATTTTGGGACCCCATGGATCCACTTGTAAGTGATAATGACACATTATATTAATAAAGTTAAAATAAAAATAAAAATGGCATAAGCTTACATCTTTTAGAAGAACAATTTTTACATAGGGTTATACATGTTGGATTTTCGATTATAAATATTCATTAGAAAGAAAAAAAGATTTCCTACATAATGATATTTTATTTATAATTTTTAGACATTATATAATTTATTTTATTTATGACACAATGATGATGCAGTAATTACTAAAATAGTGAAAAATAAAAATAATTGATCTTATAAATACCAAAATAATTATAATATGAAACTTTTAATGAATTAAACTAATTTTCTATGATAATATGATATATTAGGATTGATTTAATTGACTTTGTTCGAAGTAATCAATCTGTTAGGAGTTTCACAAAAAATCAACTATTGAATAGTGTCAAAATTGACATAAAAGAGTTCTTAAAACAAATATTATATTATTAATTGATATTAAATTCCTAAAAATCTAAGGTTCGGCCAAGAGACTTATATTATGATAGGTTCCTCATTAATGGACCACTTGGGGGTCGCTTGGATGTATATAGTAAGTTTATTAACCATATTATATAAAAATACAAAGAGACATTGTAAAAGTGAAACTAATTAACTTAGAGTTAATACTTAAAGATAAGGTTAATATAAGTACCCAAACCTGTCTAAATTCTATTGGATGAGTTGTTTTCGACCTATCCCCACCTCATCCTTTGAATAGTCAACTTTGGAGCCTTTGTAAACCGAATATGAATTTATTATAAATTAATATTTCTAACTTTTCCAAAGGTGCCCCTCACCCCTCTTATAAAAGGGCACTCCTCCTTCTCATTTCTTCACACCTTCAAAGCATTTTGGTTCGGCAAAACTCTGCCCAAATACTCTCCCAACATCCCTCAATACAACCTAGAGGCCTTAGTTTGATCAGAAAGCCAACCTAAGGAGCCCTTTTGATCAAATCAAAAGGAAGAACCCGAAGAAGAGGTAATGATTTCACCACCCTTTTCTAAGTTCATTTCTTCTTCCACTTCTTCTTCCTTTGTTCTTACCATTCTGAAATAATAACTCCAGTATCTCACATATACTGTGATGTTATTATAAATATGGTACAATCATATTCAGTATTCTATCCACCCTTTGAATAACATGTCACCATACGTGCGTACGTACGGCTTACCGTCTCCACGTCGTGGTGTAATTGTTATTCAATATAATATTATTTGGATGGGTATAATAATGATGTGTAACTCATGTAAATAATAAATATAACATGTTAATGATTCTGTATATATGATATACCATCCATTTATATATTATTTTAATATCAAAAGAATGATATTGTCGCTCATGCGTACGTACAGACTACCGTCTCCACGAACGCGATGAGATTCATTCTCCATCGTAACCATTAAAGCGTAATTATCATTTTATGATTTAAAAATGATGTTTAAGGACTTGATATCATTCTGGATATGAATAATATACAACCTATCCTTTACAAACATGTCTTACGTAACAAAACATATGAAAGAAAACAAGTAAGTTAACACCCGAAACAACGATAATACTAAGATATTATTATCAAATCAATATTAAAAGATCATATATGATATCATATTAATGTATATGATTCTTGTATAATTTAATTATTTCACCATTATACAGGAGGTTAACCTACCACAACCAAGGAAAAGTACAAGGTAAGGGTTATTTCACAATCTCTTCATTATCCGAGGTTGTATTATACGTAATAATCTACTGGGATCTCTTTATCATCCACATCCATGTTTCTTTGAAATGTATTTCAAAACATTTTTACTATTTACAAGAATATGGGTTAAAGTCATTTATACCCTTGTTTGACTTTTTATAAGAGGTTTATAAAGGAATCTTTCCGTCGTTTTCAAAACAAGGTCCTTTTTAACCTTTTCGACTGAATTGAGGTAAGAATGTTTTTTTTAACTTATACGGCGGGTGCGGTTATTTTCCGCCGTTATAAAATCGTCGAATCTTTCCATACAAGCTTATAAGAATATTTTCAAAGAAAATGTTTTATTTTATATGGATGTTAAATGATTTCAAAATAAAAGGAGATACTTCTTTAAAAAGAATTTTGATTTCATCTATGTCAACATCCTTTGATGGATTTTAAGATTATTTGAAGTTGATTTATTATGATACAAAACTTCTATATTGTATTGAAGTTTTTGTGATATGTTTGACTGTGGATGTGCTATTTTTATACCATTCATAGTTTATGGTGAAATTATTGACATTTCGTATGCTAGTTTTAATACGAATGTTTATGTTATGTTTAAACCTTTTCATATGGGAATGCATTGGACTTAATAAGTGACGGGTGGAGCCCGCTATAGCTCCTCGATGCATCGGTAGGTCTCATGAGACAAACTAGTGTCTTGGCACAAGGCCTTGACAAAATCTTATTTGTAGTCTTGGCACGAGGCCTTGGTTATGTGGTTATGATAGTCTGGCATTATGCATTCCAACATTATGAAAGTGGTTATTGATTTTTTGCATGTGATTATTCGATTAGTAGAATATCCATGTGAACAAGTAAATGGCATTATTTCATTTTACTTTTGCCATACTATGTTGAAGTTCAATTTTAAAAGGCTTTTGTTTTAGTTATACATTGCCTTAAATGTTTATTCTTATTTATGAAAGTTTCCGCTATATTGTTATCCTTACTGGGCATTTGAGCTCACCCCTTTTCTATGTTTTATTTTTTCCAGGAAGTGAAGAAGTAAATTATGAATGACCTGCAGGGATTTTATGAGGGGATAATAGTGTGGTCTATTGAGACATTATGTTGCTGTAGTAGTTTTTCATTTTATAATGTAATGTAAAACTTATGAATATATCTAGTGTTTCCAAGGATACTAAACTAATCGGTATTTCGAGATTTGATCTTTCTTGTGATCATGCCAATGTTATGTAATTAATGCACCGACTCTGGGTAGCTGGGGTCGGGGCGTTACAATTTCATTTTTGGGTGTTGGAGGTGAGATGATGGATTGTTTGTAAATTTTTAAATGTAATTGATGATCTATCTTTTATCTTATGGTTTTCTCACCTCCTAGTTTGATGTCATGGGAGTATTAAAGAATTAAAATATGATATAGATTGGTGCATTACCTATAATATATTGTGTAATGAATATGAAATATTTAATAACAAAACCAAGTTTGTTAGAATAAAAGGATTAATCGGATGTATTGTGTCCCATAGTAGTGGTGTGCTCCCTAGAGGTTATATATCCTAAAATAGTTCAACGAGACAACCAGGTATATAAATATGTTTTTTTGTGTTAGACTAGATTCCTTATAACTAGTTTGGGACTTTATTAATAGAGTAACAGGGAGTTTTTCATGATACTGTGATCTTATTCAAAACTTCTTTGGGTATTTCTTCCTTCACTTTATAGTATCACCTATCTATTGTGTGATCGTAAGGAACCTATGTACTGAATTTTTTACTTTATTAATCATGAAACATTGATATTGTGGTGCCTATTTTTGTGATATTATTAATCCATATTCTTTGGATTTCTTTTCAAATGTTATTAAATTGGATTTTTGAGGAAGTTTTTGAAAGAAGGAAAATGCATAGCTTTGACTGTCTTTTAAACTATTTTATAAATGGATTTATAATTTTTAATATTTAAATGTGAAAAGAATTTTTTAAGGGTATTTAAAATATGTTTTATATTTTAAACATGTTTAACAGGGGTACGGAGACATAAGCCAATAATCATGAGACATAAAAACATAACATAGGAATAAAAATGAGACATAATAGTGTGTCATAAACATAATAATATAAAATCATTTCCATTTTAAAGTCTTACAAATAAGATCATTATCACATTGTGGATAGAGTCCCATAATGGATAGGGTTCACTCCCTATTCCCTTTAAACATTAATGGGCAGGGTTCCATGATGAATTCAGTTCACTTTTCATTAACAGTTTTGTTTCCCATGCATGATTTGGTTTTTTGATTCCATTCCCTTTTATTTGTTCATAGTTTAATCACCTCAATAATGTTCATACAGATTTTTTATATGTGTTTGATATAGTTATGGAGTCCCATGTTCATTTTATATAACTCATGGTAATGGTTATCATGAAACCCATAAAAATATCTATATTTTCTGGAATTTTGATTCAATAAAAAGAATTGATTTTATTGATGAATATAGCAATATTTATCACCCCTCAAGAATTATAAAAAATAAGAAATTAATTATTATTATAAAATTTAAAAATTATTTAATCTTTCTTATTCAAACATGATGTAAAAATTATAACATAGTTCTTGTAGGTGATAAAACCAACCCAAACAAGAATACATTATAATTACTAAATGATTAAGAACATATTATTTTATAGTAAAAATATATTTTTATAGAATTTTAGTGGTTTTTTTATTTTATTTTATTGATTAATCAGATTTAGGAATAGGTAAATGAAGAATATATAGAGTAATTATTAAGGAAAATATAACACTTACATCGAAGACTCGAATCTCCTCTTAGAGAGCCTCTTAGAAATGATGGTTTTGGGACTCCTTATTGGAACCAAAGGTTTCTAAACATGATATAAAGTTTTGAGGGAGAGGACTTTGAAAGGGATTCATGATAATTTTTACGAAAAGTCATGTGTTGATATGGGTTGTGGAGGGGTCCTCTTATAGATGATAATGAGCTCTATCTTTATAAATACTCATTTATTAAGATAAAAGGAATGTCATATTCAATGAAAATAGAAACAAAACTGTCGATTAATAAAAAAATGATAAGGGAAAGTCAATCAATCCCTTATAAACCCATTTATAGATATCATTTTTTATTATTTTGAGTACTTATCCATTATTTTAACTCATTTATCTTATTTTGGCTTTTACAATGGTGAGAAACTTTTACCAAGGTAAAATAATTTTATGAAACAATTAAAATTGATATTTTTACTAAATTTAGATATTCTGATTCCTAAAATAATTTTTTTTATTGGATTCAATTTTTATGGATGATAAAAATTAATTTTAATATAAGTACACATAATACCATAATGTTTTTTATAAAAATGCATTTTAAGTATAAAAATGAATCTATATGTATTCCTTACCACATAATATTCATAAAATTATTGGAATTTTTTTGTATATAATAATAAATAATTAATTATATTAGAAACCATACTTAAAAATGATAAATCTAACTTTTAAATAAAAAATAAAAAAATGGTTTTAAACAAATTATTTTTGTTTATCCATGAATAGTTAATGTAACAATCATTATAGATAATTATTTCTTGGATGTCACTAATTTATTTTAATAAAAATTCCTTAACTTCAAAAATATATTTTACTAAAAAAACTTCTCGAAAGTAATAAATTTAACATAATTCATAAAAATAGTTTCTTTAAAATTAACGAATTTTTTTTATGTAAATTAAAACCCATTTATTTTACAAAATCACTTACTTTACTAATCATGTTTTATTTAACTAAATTTAAATATATTTTATCTTGTATTTTAATATGTTATCAATACCGTTTTGGTGTTGTGTGTCTCACAAGCTATCAAAAACATCCGATTTATTTAAAAGGAAACTCATTCTAAAATCATAGGGTGTTACACAACATGTTCCATTTTGATCACTCATCAATCCACCATATCTTTGATAAAGTGATATATAATATCAATATATTTATTACATGAGTGTTAAAATATATTTTTATAAGGTAAATTTTACTCTTATTATAAAAACATATCATTATAGGTTAGTTAAATTCTTTAGGAATATCTTATAACTGTTGCTTCATCTATATAAGTAGAGTGAAAACCTTGGTTACTAAAATATATTATGCTTCTATCATACTAAGGGATGTAATTAACATTTTATTACATATCCAACAGACACATTTATTTTGAATTAAGAATGTATCACCCCTTATGGATTTTCAATCTACCACATCTCTATCCCAATCTGTATAAAAAAGGCTGATAATCCATGATCCTTTTCCACTAAAAAAACATTAATTGAGAGTACCTAATATTTACCTCAAAATCATCTTCACTAGTGTGCAATGATCCTCATTTGGATTACTTATTAAGTAATCCAAAAATCTTGTTTCATCGGTAATATCCAACCAAATTGATTCTAAATACAATAGGCAACAAATTATTAACATATATGAGGTAGGATTTATAGATTTCCCATCCTCATTATTTTAACCACAACCAAAGTTGAAATTAGTTTTTAGTCATGTATTCCAAGCTTCTTCGACATATATTTTTCAAACTTATCTTGATTGATAAAATATTATTTTTAATTATGAAAATTTTGATATATTAGAAGATATTTTAGTTCACCACTAGTAAGAAATTCATTTGTCCTGATACATTTTTTATGATGGTTATTTATAACTGATGTGGTAAATAAAAAATAGATATTTTTAATTTCTATTATTCAATAACCGATGTAGAAAAATGCTTTTTCATGTGATTTACTGAAGAACTAACCTAAAAAATAGAAGACAGAAATTTTCCACATCGGTTATTCAATAATCAACATGAAAAGAGTGTTATTTATCATTGGTTATTGAAATATCGATGTAGAAAATGAAACACCCTAATTTTTCACATTGGTTCCCCAATAACTGTAGCACCCAAGAACACCTTGAGAGGGGAGGGGTAAATTAGGGCATTAATATTTTCTTGCAAAGTGATGATTCCTGTTCCCAAATTGTTATGAACTTATTAAACCTATTTGATAGAATTTTTTAGTAATCAAATATTCACATGAAGAGAGCCAACAATGAAATATTACTTGGTTCACCACTGACATCTAGTCCAAGGATCATAAGCCAACAGTGTTTCAGTCATACCTAAATCCATTAATCATTACTAATTGTGGAATATATATTTTTAAACACAGTCACTCTATGCCAGGAAAACTTCCTTTTCAAGATTTTAGGGATAACATACTACCTCACTTGGAACAATTCCATTGACTCCCCCTAGCTCATTGCTTTGGGTGAATTCTTACTCAATTTAATTATTTGAAGATATATTTAGTATATTTACATTTAAGTATTTTTCCTTGACTATAACGAGACTCTTCTTGCACCGTAGTGCTGAGTCGATACACTTGAAGGTACTGTTCCCTTAAAATAGATGTTCAAAACTATTTTTCATGAAGATCCTTTGTGAATCAACTTCATGAATTTCACAACATTATCAATGAAAACTACCTTTTCATAACACTAAGTCATGACAGAAAAACCATTCATCATGAGTCTTCTTTTCCTGAGATACACAAGCATTGGTCAATATTAAGATAGTCATTTTGTGATGCTTAGGATCACAATGAATATCTGATTTATTAAGCTCATATAATTCATGAATTTAGAACAATTTAGGCTTTTCTTCAATCCTTTTCATGTGAAATGAAGTGGGTGTAGCCACCTATTTATAGGATCAAACTTTCATGACGATCCCAAGCATCCAGTTGATTTTTCATAAACCTCTAAATTCATTTTCATGAATATACTTAATTCATGAAGCTCTAGAAAAATTTTACCCATTTGAAAACATTATAGTAGTTGTGAAGAATCACCATCAACTCATTTCATACTCATGATTCTTTCTCATAGTTGTGAAGAATCACTATTTTTCCATCATGCATTCATAAAGCTCATTCACGATGATCCATATCTTCATGAAGGTTAACATTAGTGAAACCAAGTATTAAGAAAAAAATTATTTTCCATATATTTAAATATTGAATCCTGGAAAACCACCTTTCATGAAGCTTGATCATTCTTTATAATTTTGAGCCCAAAAAAAGTAACAAACACTAGGAAATGATGCCAACTTCAACAGTGTATCCATATTGTACTGTAAGATCACTTTCCTTGCAAACTCCCTAATTATCATGGTGTGAATTGACAAAAAACAAATTAAGACTCTTTTTCCAACTATGAGGTCTTTCATTCTAATAATTTCACCCTTTGTGTTTTTTAGAAATCTATAGAGAAATTAAATAAAGCCCCGACCACTATAAAAACTTGAAAGGTGGGAAACAACTCATCTAAAACACTAAGTCTAAATGAGAAAAGAATAGTGTAGAAAATAATATGGGAATCGTGAAATGAGTTTTCATGCTTTGGAATGCCTAAAATATATATAAGATAAACTCTAATAAAAAATAAATTTTTTCTCATAATACATAATTCTCATAATGTATTAGAATAATTGCACGATTTAACAAAATATTGAAACAAAAAACCCTTTAAAACAACGAATTTATCTACCACCCCTTGGAAAAAAACCCCAAAGAGTCTATATTTGTATTTTTAGATCTCAAAAAAGGCTCCCCTTAGATCATATCTCCCCTAAAAACCTGCATTACTTCTACAAAAAATGAAAATAGTTAAAATAAATAGAGATATGGTACCAACTGTAACCTCCTCATGAACTGGGAGGTGGTTTAACACCTATGTTCAACTGATGTTTCTTGAACAAATGTACTTCCAATAACTTAGTAAGAATTCCAGCCACTTTGTAATCTGTTCCAACATGCTCCATTTTAATCACACCTTGTTCAACTTTTTCCTTGATAAAATAATATTCGATCTCAATATGTTTTGTACATGAGTACTAAACCAGATTCATTATAATATAAATTGTGCACTTATTTTCCTAGTGAGTCACCATCATCTATTTCACCTCATCACCAATATCATCCAGTTTTTGCTTAATCCATAATAGCTGAGTGTAAGCCATTGTGGCAGAGATATACTCTTCTTTAGTTGTAATAAGATAAGTGATTTCTTATTTCCTTCTCAACCAGCCAATAAATTTATTTCTAATGAAGAATACCCCCACCAATTGTGGAATTTACATCGACCAAATATCCAGCCCAATCAGCATCATAAAATGATAATAATTCATTATATCTTCCTACAGAAAATTATAATCCAAAATTGATAGTGACATGAATATATCTCATAATTATTTTAACTAATTCCAAATTCTCTTCCTTTAGATTAATTTTAATGAGGTCCATTAGTAATGTTACAAAAGAAATATCTATCCATATTTCAGTCATGTATAATAAGCTTCCAATGATTCACCTATATAGGGTGGGATCCTTAAAATTACCATCCTCATTATTTATATGTTTCATCTCAAATGAATTCGGATTCAACATTGGTTTGGAGTTATGCATGTTGAATTTATCTTAAAGTTTCCTTTACTATTTTTCCTAATAAGGGGCAGTTCAATCCTTCTTTTGAATCACATAAATCGACAAGAAGTATGTGAGTTCACTAATCATAGACATTTCAAATTATGATTTACTGTGATTAGAAAATTCTTCCACTGATCCCTACCTATTTCCACCAAAAAATCATATCATCCACATACAAAAGCACCATAAATTGATTTTTCTAAGAATTATTCACATAAATATTATGATCAACACCTCATTTTCTAAATTCGAGCTACTTAATATAAGAATTCAGTTGAGAATAACATCCTTGTGGTTCCTACTTTAGAACATAGAGTTCTTTCTTTAATCTAAAAACAATTATTTCATCATTACCAATTAGAAAACCCATTATGTTTTCATTATATATTTATTATTTAATAACAAAATTTAAGAACACTATTTTGAAATCCATATGATAAACTTTGTAACCTCTTTGAATCTCCATGGAAAGGAAGAGCTATATCGACTCTAGTCTAGCCATCAGAGCAAATGTTTCTTCGACATCAATGCATTCAATCTATGAATAGCCTTTACTAATGAAGATCCTTATTTCTAATCACATTTCAATGCTACTTGAATTTGTTTTTAAAGACCCACTTTTTTCAAATCACATTGTGATTTTCAAGAATCTTTATAATATCCAATGTATAGTTCTTGTTAATATAACCCAATTAATTTTTCATGGGATTAACCCATGATTAATCCTTCATTTATTCTTCAAATGAGGTAGGTTCCATAATTTATTGGAAGGAATATTATGCTTCATTCCTTATTCTCTTTGTTTTTGTGGGTTCTTTACAACCCCCAATGATGTTGGATTGATCAATTTATGATCTTATATTTCTCTTATAAGTTTTTGGGGAGGTTTCCTAAACCATGATTTCATCTTATGATTCTTCTTGAGTCATAATAGTTTTTTGAGCCCTAAATGTTTTGAAAACCTTACACTATTTTTTCATTTGAATTTATCCCTTATCCACTTTCTTCTTTATCTTATATCATAAAAACACATGATATCCTCAAGGTATTTATGGTTTTATCTTCAATGGTATTGAAATAACTAATTTCCAAAATTATTTCAATATAATTAGTATATCATTTGTAGGATTTACTCTTCATTGCATATCCAAGGAATATTTCATTGTCTGCAGAATCACCATACATTTCTTTATTTCCTTCTTTTTTTCATATGAAGAATTTACTTCTAAAAACATTGAAATAATTCAAAGAGGGATTCCTTTCATACCATAACTCATAGGGTGTCTTGGTTTCTCCCATAAAATCTGTATTCGATTTTCAGTGTACAATACTAGTTGAAAAATCTTTTTCCAGTAATGGAATGAAATATGATTCTCAATCAGTATAGTTCTAGACATATTGTTCACCTATCAATTTATACCTTAAAAAAATCCATTTTTTTGTGTGATTATCACCACATACACTTCATGATTTATTCAATGTTTTTAAGTAATTTTGAAATTCAATAGATGTGTATTATCCTCAATTTACAGATTGTAGAATATTTATTATACATATAGTTTCATTCTCAGTAATCCAATGATAAGTCTTCATGTAATCAAGATCTTACCATTTCCTATTCATAATCATTATACATTACATTCTACTATAATAATAAATATAAATAATAAATTACCTCCTTCCATATGTTCCATACACATTTATTGGACTACATATCCATGTGTGAATGAAATCAAGAATATTTGTTGCCTTTTTTTCTTTGGACAATATGATCCCAAACCATCTATCCCCACATACAAGAATCAAATTTATTTTATAATTCATGATTAATATTGGTAATATAAAATACTATCTTTATCTCAGATATATTTTCAATTCTCTGTTGATTAATATAACCCATCCTCTAGTGCCACAAGTTGTTTTGTTCTTCAACATTTAATTTACAAATGTTCTCTAGTCAGTTAACTGGGTATAAATTACCATATTTTATATATCCTTTCATTATAGAATTACCTATATTTTCTTTGATAGTGAACCCCTTTTGATTAAATTTAACTATCAGTCATGAGTCATAAATTTGACTCAAACTCATGATATTGTGATGCAAACCATCCACAAAGAGTACTTCACTTTTCCTAAGCATGTAATTTTCCATTTCTATAATTACACTACCTTTGATGTTTAAAGCACTATCATTACTAAACATCATTATTACATAAACCATTTTCATAAAAGTATTCAATAAATATTAATTTACCGTTATATGGGATGAGAATCCACTATTAAGAATCCAGGACCTACCATTCTTTATAGCTTTCATAGTTATTTCTGCAAGGCTGTATTTCTCAGTTTTCTTCTCTTCCTTCTATAATATAATTGATTGAGTGGAGAATAAAAATGGACTCTAAAATATATTTTCTATATTCATTGGTTAATCATACTCATATTGTTCTTACAAAATATAATACCTATTTGTAAGAGAAACTCCACATGGTTGGTGGGTATTGAATTTTCTCTGAGTTATGTAGGTAATGTACCCACCTCTCCTATACCAGAAATGAATAGATTTAGGTCCATATTTAAAAAATAAAAAACAATATACCTAAAAAATATTTATTCTATATGATGAAGAATATGGTATCATTCTACTATGTTGACTTCCAAGCACTTCCCTATTCATATAGCTCCATTACTCTTCAAATTATGACATGGTATGGTCTAAAAATACAAAAAATTGAAATTTCAAAGGAGGAAATGTCTTACCACTTCCATTCCTCCTCATGTACCATTCTTTATTAAAAATATTTTAATGGTATTCATCTATGGAAACAGGAAGATAATTTTTAGCTCTTTTTTCTATTTGATTTGAGTCTTTATTTATTAGGACATCAGGTGCCTTTATGATATGTGCAAATTTCTTCTTCCCTTTATTTTGAATCATCTTGTTTCAGGACTTTGATGATTTATCATCATAAAAAATTCCAATTCTTTCCATACATGAGGATCTCTAACCATTCAAGGCCTTCTCTACTCCATCAAAACTACATTTAGCTATTTTTAATAGCTTTTCATCTCAGAATCTTATAAACTGCAATTTTTCTTTATTTCCATTGATTTTGATCAGTATATAGTTTTATCATTAGAGTAACAATTTATTATTCAAGTCCCTCATCTATCTTATCCTTCTCCTAAAGTCTGAATGTAAGGTCATTGATAACTCTTACCTTCTCTTTAATTATGACCTTAAATTCCACAACTTATTCTAAGTTTTCAAGATTTGTTAAATTTTCTTCTTCACCTGCTTCTAGTTAATCAATTTCTACTTCAAGAAGATCAACATACTCTAATGAATATTCCAGAACAGATATCATATTTTTTTTCTTTTTTCTTATAATTTCAAGATTATCAAGAGAACCCTCAAGTTACACCTTGATATCAACAACACCAATAAAATAATTATATTTATCTTTTTAAGGTCCTACCTTTTCAAATGTATCCACTGTGGATACTTGTGTTTCAGATTTAAACTCTAGTTATTCATTCTCCAAAGAGTCATTATCATCTTGTTCTTCTTTGTAGAAGAAACTCTTTATCTTTAATTTCTTTCCCAATTTGAAGTCCCCCTTTTGGGGAACCTTTTATAAGGATTATGCATGGTTCCTGATTCACATTATTTATCATCAAACTTCCTTGATCATTAAGAGGTTATGTTTCTAACTCTACTACATTGAAAATAGGCCAAATGAAGATTTCCTTCAAATCTCCCTTTTCTGATCCTAAATTTCCTAGAAAAGAGAGAAATAAGTTCATCTTAATCATTAAATTCATCAAAACTATCTATTGAAACCCCATGTTTTTTCATGGATTTTAATTAAATTTCCTTACTTACTCAAGTTATTGTATATTATGGTCTAAATATAATTTCATAATCTACCAGACTACTTAGAATATCACAAAGAGAAAGTTTAGAAAGATCCATTTTCTCAAGGGATGACACATTTAGATTGTACAATGGTGAAATCATTCTCAATATTTTCTTCACAGTGTAAATATATTTAATTTCTTCACCATGTCTTTTAATTGTTCCAAAATTTTTAGCAATTTTATTAAAAAAGGTATCTACATTTTCATCAGGATTCATTTTTAGATCATCAATCCTATTGTGAAAAACATGGAGTTTATCCTCTTTTACTTTGTTATTTCCTTTAAATATATTTTCCAGTTTTCCCCACATAGACTTAGGTGAAGTGAAACTCTTCACCTTAAAATAAATTTTATCAGATATAGATACAATAAGGTCATTTTGTGCATTGGAATCTACATCAATAATTTGCCTATCTATTTCACTCTCAGACAGACCTTTCACATTAGTGACCTGAATCCCCTATGTAGTGGAAAAAATAACTTCCCTCCCAAGTGATATTAGATGAGATCACATCCTATTATTTCATATATAGATGTTTCTTCCATCGAATATGGCCCCCCCTGACATTTAATGAATTATCCAAGAATAAATAGAGGAAATATTTTACCCCAACATCATGTATGCTCTGATACCACTTGTAGGACCCTGAACACCTTGAGAGGTGAGTGGTGAGTTAGGGTGTCAAATTTTTCTTTTAAAGTGATGGATATTTTTCCAATGTTGTTAAGAAATTTTTAAACCTATCTGATGTAATTGTTTAGTAATAAAAAATTCACATGTAGAGATAAAACACAAAAGTTTTATTTGGTTCAACACTAAGGCCTATTCCAAGGAACATATAGTGATAGTGTGTCAGTCATACCTAAATCAAAAAATCTTCACAAGTTTTGTAATACAGAAGTTCAGATACATTCACTTTGTTCCAGGAACATTTCATTTAATTTTATTAGGTATATCACACTGTCACCCTTGGAACAGTTCTATCATCTCCCCCTAGCTCACTACTTTGGGCAAAGACTTACTCAGTTTAACAACTTAAAGGTCACATTAGTAAATTGGCATTTTAGTATTTGTCCTTGACTAGCATGAGACTATTATTTCATCGTATTCCTGAGTTGATGCACTTGAAATAAATATTCACTTAAACATATGTTCAATTCTACTATTCATGAAGCTCCTTCACTAATCTCACAACCTTCATGAAGAAAATTTCCCTCATGGAAATCTAAGTCATTGAGGAATAACCAGCCATTTTGAAACTCCTTTTTTGAGATACCTAAGCATCGGTCAAGGCTAAGATAGTCTTTTCACAATGCTCAGGCTCACAATGAATAATTTATTTTTAATGATATTATCCTTCATGAATTCATAATATTCACCCATTTATCCAATTATTTTAATGTTAAATGAAGTCGGGGTAGTTGCTTATTTATATGCATATCCTATCATGAAGATCCCATGCCTCGGATGGATTTTTCATGAACCTCCATATTCATGTTTATGAATATCCTTCATTCTCAAAGCTCCTATAAAATTTTAATCATTAATTAACATTCTCATAGTCACGAAGAATCATTGTCAACTCATCGTGCACTCACGATGATTTTTCACAGCCGTGAAGAATCACCATCTTTCCATCGTGCATTCAAGAAGCTCATTCACGATGATACATATCTTCATAAATCTCAACCTTATCAAAACCTAGTATTCAATACACTCACAAATTAATGATATTAGAGAATATTAAATCCTAGAAAAAAATATTTGAAAATCTTGATCCTTCATCCTGATTTTGAGCCCAAAAAAATTGGCAAACATTGGGAAATGATTCAACCTCCAAAACAGTATCCATATTGTACTATAATATCACTAGACTTGTAAAATCCATGATTATCCTAGCGTGTATTGAAAAAAAAAACACAAACTAGACTCCATTTATAGATATGAAAGTCCTTTTTTCTAATAATAACAAATTCTAAAAATGTACTTTTCTGCCTTAGTTTTCAAATAAACTACATGGAAAATGTTTATAAATTTAATCAAGGGTCAGGATCTTTTATTTTTTTTAATAAAATATGTTGTATTTATTTTTTATTGAAATATTTTATTTTCTTTATTATTATTATTTATCGAATTAAATTTGAACTTAAATATGAAAAATATAAAAACTTATTTTCAATTTATTACATATTTTTATAGATAATATTGCATCAATTTGGAATTACTGCACTTCGAACAAGTGATGAGTATGAGGAAGGTGTTGATTCTTTTTTGGAAATTTCTAAACGAAATGTTAAAAATAACGAGAAGTCTTTTTATCTATGTCTAAAATGTTTAAATATGAAGAAGTTGAAAAGAATAGAGATCAAAAGTCATTTAATTTTTCATGTATTTTATTTGAGTTTAAACCCTTGGATTTTTCATTCTGAAACTGGGAATAATTGCAGATCTATTGATGATGATGATTTTCAAGTTTTTAAGTCTGATCAAATCAAAGAAATGATTCAGGATATTGAAGTATAGGCAATTTATAAAGAAAAAAAATTAAGCATCAATATGGAGATGATGAAAAACCATTATGTCTAGTTTGTATAGAATTTAAAATTTTATCAACGCTTATAAGATTGATTAACATTAAGGAGAAAAATAGATGGAGTGAAAATAGTTTTATATAGTTTCTACAAATGTTAGAAGACATACAACCTAAAGATAACGATATTCCATATTCACATTATAAAGAGAAGAAAATAATTTTCCTGATGGGTTTGGGGTGCAATAATATTATTTATTTCATGAATTATTATGTTTTTATATATAGTAATGAATATGAATATCTTTTAGAGTATCATAAATTTGGTATTCTGTGTTATAAGTTGAAAGAAAAATCAAAGGCTAGTTTAGTAGTTACAGAGACTCTTGCAAAGGCATTTTGATGTGTCCCTTTAATTACTCATTCAAAAAATTAATTTTAAAATTAAAAATTTGTTAAAAGGTTAATATAGAATATAGATGAGTGTATATGTGATGTAAAATTAATCAATCCATCAATTTGTGAATAGTGGAAGAAAATTTATCAATATTTTCCTATATTTTGAAATGAAGTTATAAATAAAAAACATGGACTATGCATAAATCAAATGAATCAATATAAAAGAGTTAGTAGCACACATAGTTCATGAACTATTTAATTGGTAATTTACAAACTATCTCTTAAATTTTTATAAAGTAAAAATATGTCATTGTGAGTTTAATGATCTCTGGACCAATACAGCCCAAAAATAATATTGATGTTTTCTTATCACTGTTAATTGAATATTTAAAACTTTTATTTAGGAAAGGTATTATGGGGTTTGATTCTTATAAAATGGGACATTTTAAACTGTATACAATGATTATGTTCACTATAAATTAATTCCCAACATATGGAAATTTTTCCAGATATAGGTGTTAAGGGGCATAAAGTTTGTATAATTTATGAAGAAAAGCCTTCATATTTTCAATTGAAACACGGGAGAAAAATTGTGTACATGGTCTATCGTAGGTTTTTGTCTATGGATCACTCTTATTGAAGATTAAAAAAGGCATTCAATGGCTAAAAATAAATTAATATTTTTCAAAAATGTTTTCTTTGAACAATATTTTTAGAGGGTGAAAAACATTGACATTACATTTAGGAAGACACATAAATCTTGAAATCATAGAAATATTTGGAAAAAATCATAAATAATTTTTGGGAAAGCATATTAGAGATATCATGAGGTCAAACATAACATTAATGTCATGTATTTGGAGAATAATATCTATAACATCTTTATTGGAATACAATTAGATATTAATGGAAACACTAAAGATTGGTTGAATACAAGATTGAAATTGCTCACAATGGGAATGCATTTAGAGTTACTCCCACTCCTGATGGAAGGAGAACACACCTTCCTTTTACATTTTATAAATTATACAAGAGGGAGAAAATTAAAATTTTTTAGTGTCTTCATGGTATCAAAGTTCTATAAGTATTTTCTTCAAAAGTAATTTTTTTTTTGTAACTAAAATATTTGAAGTTGAAAGGTATAAAATCTCATGATTTTCATGTCATGATTAAATAACTCCTAGAAGTTTAATTGAATAGAATATTACCCATAAATTTTAGAATGACTATCATGAAGGTGTGTTATTTTTTTTAATTAAACTTGTAACAAGGTGATTGATTTTAATTCTTTGAAGAATTTGGATAATGAAGTAGTTTCTATACTTTTTTAACTGGAAATGTATTTTTCTCCATTTTTTGATATCATGGTTCATTTAATGGTACATTTGGTTGGAGAAACAAATATTTACCAACCATTATATCTACTTTGGATGTATCATTTTAAAGGTTTATGAAGATATTGGAGGGGTATATTAATAATCTATATAGATTGGAATCCTCCATTGTTAAAAAGTATATTTATAAGGAGGTTTCAATGTTTTTTATAGGATACTTCTCTATAGTGGATCATATCAGTTTTCCTAAATCTCTCTATGAATGAGTAAATTATAGGCGAAAGGAAATCCATGGATTGAAATTAAAATCATTTATAGGTTAATAGATAAAGAAGGTAATTCATACATCATGAATAAAAAAGATGATTCTCAACCATATATAAAATTAGATATTATTGTATTATTGTAATGTTATCTAAAGAAGAAAGATATATGAATTTTGAACGAGCATAATGAAACTTTTTTCAATTGTTTAAGGAGACCGTTCTTGAGAGATCCGATGCATCAGAAACATTGAGATAATTAGCTGGTGGATGAAGTTTAAATTTTCTTACATGTTATTGGTATGAAATTAATGTCTTTGTTTTATAAAAATGATTAATACAAAAGAAGTGCAGTTCAAAATAGTAGTGTATCGGTAATTTTTAAAGAAACTCATTTTTTGAGTTCCAAAAACAAAAACTCAATCTCCAAATCAATTTCATATTTTGGAGTCATTGAAGAAATATGGGTGTTTGATAACCTTAAATTTCAAGTTCTAGTATTTATTTATAAATGGGTTATAAGTAAAAACAGTGCCACACATGTTGAATTTAGTATGGGACTAGTTTACCAGAATAGATTAGAATACACAACTAATCCTTTTATCATAAAAACACAAGATTTTTTTTCTATGTTCTTGATCAATATGATATAAATTATTAAATCATTTTATAAGAAAAAATAGTATGTTGGTGATAAAAACATGATGAATATTATTATTTATATAATATCGCTACTTCTATGGAAAGTTTAATAGACAATATTGATGATAACATCATAGAAATGGTTTGTGCCATACGAAACGATCATGAGGAAGGAATTTGGGAAAAAATTATTTAGTAATTTCTTAGTATTAAATTTAAAATATTTTTATTTCTTATTTACTTTTTAAAATTTCATAAAATGTTAGATATATTAGTTTTATTTTCATTATTAAATGACACATTATAACTGATAAGTAAAATTATATTTTTTTAGTAGTTTAGTTTTGTTTATCTTATCATGTTTAACCATAATTAACTTATCTATTGGTTGATTTTGTGGGAAAAAATTATTTTATTATAATATGTTAAATAAAGATAATTTAAATTTATAAGAGTATATTCAAAGAGTAATCTATTTGGTGTAAAAAATGGTGTAATATGTTGGACAATTTTTAATATTCAAACAACATTTTTGGATTCTTTTTTTTATTTCATTCCATCTCTCATTAATGTTTAATCAACATTTTATTTAAATATTTTAACAAATATGAATAAAAAATTGTTAAGTTTATTTTAGTTATTATTGGATAATTTTTTATTTTTTATTTTCTTTTATATATAATAGTCGTATTTGTATATTTGTGTACAAATTGTTTGTTATTCATACCCCTTTTTGGATGTTTTTCATTAATTTATCTAATTTCATCCCTCATTAATTTTTTTTATAATTTTAGCCAACTATAAAAAATATAAATAAAAATGTGTTTAGTTTAGTTTTCTTTTTGTTCGATCATTTTTCATTTTTCATTTAATTTTTTATGTAATAGTTGTATTTTTATATTTGTATACTATTTTTTGTTACTTTTATTTGTAGAAAAATGGAAGATAAAAAATCTTATCCACCCCATACTTTCGGCGATGGCCATACACATACTTATGTGGAGGATCATAAACATACTCTTGTTGATGAACCTCCTAATGCTTTTATACAGAATCCATCTACATACACATGGGAAGAAAAGAGTTCTAGGGTTGGTAAATGTGACAGCACACATTTATAAAAATTATAAGTTTCATGTAGTTGGTACTTGAGGATACCAGTTGAATTTGATGATAATGACATTATTAGGGTTCCAAATTAAAAATAATTCAAGAACTTTATTATAGTACATGCTAAAGGAAAACTTAGTATTTGATTTATGATTGGATAACTATTAAAAAAATAAAAAATATCTCAATTATGGGACACAATTTTTGTAAGTTCACTTGTTATTATTTAAATTTAACATGAAATGTTTATACTAATATAGGGTTTCCCATCTTATCACATGACAAGTGATATAACTGCTACTAGAGGACTCAAGAGGTAATTTTTAGCAATTTCTACTAGGATATGGTTGGATTTTAAATTAAACCTCACATTGGATTTCATTTTTGGGTATAGAGAACATCAAAATCCATGAGGTAGATATCAATTTCTAGATGCATATGCATAAAATATTTTTTTGAAAGTAGAAGACAAAAAATGTTTTTGGTAAGTGTAATGATAGATTGTATTTTTTATATATTAATGATCACATTAATGATTTATCTATTCTTAATTTACATAAAATGAATAGATATCATTATGAGATCCAATCCAAAAACACATACCCTCATACTTTATCTCACGGAGGGTATATGTTATTGTAAGAATAAATGATAGCTGAAAATTCTGAAAAACTTAGAGCTAAGTCTTCAAGATCCCCAGAGGTTGACCCTAATCCCCTAGCTAGACATGAGAAATAGAAGGGGACATGGATGAGAAAAAAAAGGACAATATCTTATAGAAGAGTTGAGGGTTGTAGCTGAGAGGATTTTACGAAGTTTACTTTATTTATTTATTTATGTTAAATCAATTCTTTATATATCATGATTCACTACTAATGTTTTCAAATATTATATATAGAAATCCCTTGAGGAGAAGAATACACAGGGAAACTTCATAGTTGAGGGTAGGAAAGATATTTTATCTACTACATTGGGAAATTCTAAACACCCAGGTCGTGTATAAGGACACTTAGAATATTTTTCCCTAAAAAAAGTGTTTCCTAATTCTGAGGCTTCTTAAATGGATGATGTTTATTAAAGAAAAATATAATATTTTGAATCTATAGTTTAGCATATTCATGAGACAATTAATTATAGGATAAAAAATTTGGTATAGTCTATGTTTTCAGATATACAGATACAACTTCATGCTATTGATCCCACTCATCCTCCTATGCCTGTAAGTCCTACTCCTCCTCCACCTCATATTTATCCTACTCCTATATCTCCTCCACTAAAACTTCCGATTTATTGTAATTTATATGTTGATTATACCCATCATAATATTTTTGTACATGGGATGTTATATTATATTGGAGACACCATTCATCATCAATAGATAGAGACAAAAAAATATTAGGGTCACTATAAAAGATATTATAGATAGATCACTAAAATACCATTTCCTAAAGATGAGGTCAGTAAAGTTAGACAAAGTATCATCCATTTTAATTTTTCCATGTAGACTTGTTTGAAAAATTACCATTAAGGTATTTGTTTTTGACACTTTCAGCAGGGCACCCCACCATGCATGCATTGATGCACGTTGGAATTTCAAATGTTACCCCACATTCTAACTTTCCAAATGTAGGTGGATTTCATCACTTTTTATGGAAATTTCTACTCCCTGATCAAAACAAGATGATGGGATATCAGTTCATTCTTCCATGTATTCCTCCTTTGATCTTATCTCCTACTTCGAGTATCCCTCATAGAGGTATGTCATGTTCATGGATCTCATTCTCAGTGTCATCTCTTTGTGGGAACTAGTTAATTTCATTTATTGTATATAGACATTACAAGGGGTCTTGACAAGGTAGAAACCTTCAGTCAGGAGAGTAGTCATGTTGGGAATCATTATAATGACTAGACACTAGGAATGTTGGTCACCTATATCTTCCTCATGGTAGGTAATCTCATGAAGCCATCATAGACATAGAACCCAAGGCACCCCATATCGATCATGAGGTATTTGATTCCAAAGGCACATATCTTCCAAGTATTTCAACCCAATAATCACATGTTTAGCATGAGGTAGCTGACACTATGAGCATATATCTTCTAAGTTTTTAATGATAGTCATCTCATGTTTATCAGGAGGTATGCATATAGGGTCATGAGTTTAACATCTTGTGGATACAGAGTTGAATAATTAGAATAACCTATAGAGATGGATCAAGGAGGTGTGTCCCTAGGTGGGAGTACCTAGAAGGTTTAGTGATGGATGAATCAAAATTCCATATTGAGGAGGACCCAATATATTTTTCTCAAAAAGGGAATATGTCACACCTTGAGGTTATGTCTTTAGGAGGGAGAAATTGGGTTTACCATTATTTGGGATTAAAACTCTAAGAGGTGTACTACTTACCATGATTAGAAGGCAGGGTTCAAATCTCATGTAGTTTGATGCCACAGTTTATGGTTGTGTGACAGGATGTGAAAATTAAGTTTAACGCTATATGGTAAGGTGACTCGTATCACAAGTGGTGTGCCGATGAAGAATAGTGTGGGGTTTACACATGGAGGTTTCCATGAGGACTACTAAGAGAATTGATGATGTGAATGGGTATTATGCATTAGAGATACCTAAAAAGACCTTGAGGAGATGTGATTTCTGGGTAGGGGAAGGATCTTATTGGGATACAATGGCCTCGGGAAAATCAAGATGGGTGTGGATATTGGGTTTGGACCTGAGGGAGGCTTCCTACATATCCCGGTTGGTTGGTAATCAAAGACCATGTAGTTAAAAATTGGTTGGGGATTATACATGAGGAGGATGCCCATGTGGATAGGGATTATGCATTAAATATTCCTTTCTGAATGGAGGTTATAGATTATACATAAGTAGGAGGCCCATTTTAGGTGACATGATTGGGGATTACACTCAGGGGATTCCCATGGATGTGGATAGGGTTGGGGGATTTCTCTATTATGGATTCCCATTGGGAGGTTGAGGGAATTTCATGATCTCTACTAACCTCTATTCCCATGAGAGTCATTTTTGGTGAGAGAAAAAAGAGGAATCAATATACCTAATGCTCGTGTCATGAAAGAAGAACGAATGAGTGATGGTGTGGGGATTATGCGTCGAAGATACCTAAGGAGGATGTAATTCCATGTGCGGAGGATCTAATTCCATGTGAGTAGGATCTCATTCCCTATAAGTCATACATATACTATACTATGCTTGAGGCTCAGGGTGTTTAGGGTTTATGCATTGAAGCTACCCTCTATGGGTGGATTGTAATCCATGGTGGGGAGACTGAAATCCCGTGGTGATTTTACATGGGGAATCCCATGTGAATTTCATGGGGTAAGACTATAGTTTTATATCATGTTCTGAGGAATTTGGTACTGGGTAGTTTTACATCATGCAATGCAGATGTGGGTGACTTAATCTTTACCCGTTGGGCTTACATAGCCATCACCCAGGCACCCTTAGGCGGTCTATGGCTATAGCAATGCCAAGTTTCAACATTTTAGAGGAGTGGTTGATCATGAGTGCCATGTTAGCATGTGTATGTTGAGAAGAAAAAGGTTTTAGCATACCTATGCTGAGAAGAAAAAGGTAAGTGGGAGTCTTGATCCACACTTTAACTAGATTGGGCCATGGGAATGGGAGGCATAGGTCACATAGGGACTAGAGGTGTAGCTGGACTGATCCTAGATGGATGTGGATGCTTTGGAAAGTCAACCTTCATGAAGAGGTGTGAACAGAAGGGAGGAAGCATGTAGAGTCCTGAGAGAGGGGATTATTGAAGCATAGGGCCTTGCAGAGGGGCGATTCACTAAGCTTAAGTGCTTTACAGAGGTCAAGAGATTTGCGTTGGAAGAGTCTTCACGAAATAGGGTGACCCTTCCCTAGGATGATATCATGGATTTGGAAAGGAGTTATTTATGAAGGTTTAATGCTCCACAAAGCCTCCGGTACCCCTAAGGGACTTCTTACTTCATGAAGGGAATATGACTTTATGAGAGGCATCTCCACCGTGCACTGAGTCTTTCAAGAACACATAAAAGGGTGATTCATGGTGGTCAAGTTCCATGGACAATCTACTTTGTTCTGGATCATGATACTTTGGTGCTTCATGAATTGGGAGAAATTTAGAAGCTGAATGGTTCAGGTAACTATCCTCTAATGGCTGGAATGAGGAGGGTATTTATAGGCATGGGGTCTCGCTAATGCTTTGTGAATGGGTGCTTCTCTATCAGACTCATAGATGTCACTATCAAACCATTACGATGTCTTTAAGAAGTTTCATACTTACAAAGGACACCATAAAACCATCACACGATCATTAAGAGACATCAATATTGTGAATGGTACTGTCAACCCTTCATGAGGTCATGGAGGGGATTCTCGGTCGGGATATCCACGAGCTTCTTAAAGCTATCAGGATTTCTGAAATAGATATTTAAGAGGTATTGTTACTTTGTTTTGGTTGGGATGTTCTCCAATCTAGCTGCTTATTTCTAAACTTCTCCCATGATATGTATTTTTGCACCAAAAAATCCCCCCCTAAGAATGGGAGTGTACAAGAAAAAGAAGGTTGGATTTTGAGGGAGAAAGTCTGAAAAAATAAAAATTGCTTCCTTTTACAAAGATGAATTGCAATGGTCAACCATGATATAAGCTCATAATGGTTGCTGATAGAGAGGTCATTGTGAGGTGCAGCTCAGCCATGCACCTATAAATAGTGCAAGTGGGGTCCCTCAAAGGAAAATTAATTAGTGGGAAGAAAAGTTTCTTTCTATATTTTTGAGAAGCTCATGATCTATGGGAACAATCTCCACGAAAAATACCTTAGAGAACCTGAATTTTGTACTTCTACTCCATGAATGCTATTTAGTTAACCAAACTTTTGCAAACCATATCTTTTCAAGGAAAGAAATATGACCCATAGCTCTATGAACCAGATCTGTGAATTGTATTTGCCAAAGACCATTGCGAACTAGAATAAAAAAATTCAGAAGTCCTGTTTCTAATGGCTTCTCAAGAGGTCACTCAGGAAGTCAATGCCTATTCTTCCTAGAGGGAAGATATGGAAACCAACATCATGATCAGGGATTTTGTCTGAAGCACCTCGAACCACAAATCATTGCATGGACTACTGTCAAAGGATCAATGGGAATATACTTTGTCAAAGATGCCACCACTATATGTATTTACACTGATATATGATGTTTTCATCTTAGAGGTGATCAGAGATGAACTAGCCTACTCATTTAGTGGTATACTTGGGCAGTACCAGTGGCACATGGATACCATAGGCCATATTTGGAAGGATCACTCCCACATAACAGAGGACTACCTAGAAAACCACATCAATATCCTTGATGGGAAAAATATAGAGGATGATTCATCTTCTCCACTGTATCATGAGATCATCAAGGAAATTTTGGGGGACCCATAGAAGGGATGGAAGGAAGGATCAGATCTTTAATAAGGATGAAACTTTATAGAAGAATGGGCTTGGGCCTACTGAGGGTGCACATCCTATGTCTAATTTGAGGTAGAGATTAAGTGGGCATGAATCTATGAAGAAGAATGGGATTTATAGTTCCATGTATACAAGCTGTAGGTTATCATACCCAATTTACTGAGCAAATGGTTATTGGGGATCAATACATTCTATCTACATCATGGGGAGGTCAATATCAGCCTTTGGGACCATCACCAAATCTTTAGGATCCCAGTCATGGGGGTTATTTATGATTAGTTTCTTCCAATAGATAATTTATGGGAATACCATGAGTAGTTGAAAGATCTGTAGAATATTCATATGGTAATGGTTCAGGAAACTAATGAAGAGAAGCTGGGGATAAGGGATGTTCCCTTCAATAACTTTTTTAGATACTTATTAAACAAACTATAAAAGTGGCCCTCTAAGGGGTAGGATCATACAATGAAGTTTTCAATAAGGCAACACACATTTCTCAGGGGTACTAGTGGGGAAAAGAGGGATACTACTGGTGTATTATAAAATCAATCTATTGGAATCTATGAGGATACAATGTCAAGACTAAGGCTAAACCCATAGTTCTACTGGAAGGATTTATTATGGAACTTATTTATGTATGGATCCCCCCAGTGTGGGACACACATATGATGGTGTGGCCAAGTGACATTATAATGGTGATGTTGGAAACATGGAAGAATGTAAACCTTGGAATTCTTGTACCGGGGGAGTTATAAAAATTAATTTGGCCCAATATCTAAGGGAAGACGCCACAACATCTATGTGGGACCTTCCATTTTTTGTATAGTTGGGTTTCCACACACATATGGGGGGGTTTAGTACCCGAACCCTATTTCCCATCCCCTGAAATTATTATGGTAGACAATTTTGAACATCGCAGGTTGTTTCCCATTCTAGTTGGGTCTGATGGAAGTGCTGAACAAGGTCTAGTCGGAGGATAACTTCACATCTCACCCATTATTCTTACTGAAAGGGGTTATGAATTATGAAGAAATATGGTATGTGGAGTATAGATTGTATCTCCTAAACTTTTGAGGTGGTGTTCTGGTAGTAAGGGTCGACTGTGAGCCAACCTGTGAGCCATACAATCCACACTATTTTGAAAGGAAATTAATGTGTCCGTAGATATTGATTCTGAAGGTGTACTTAGAGGTGCGTCATGAGTGCCACCCTTCGATGATGAGGCAACTATGGATCATATTCACACATGAATATTGAAATATCTGGAATGATATGTATCCCCCTACTATTTCATATGGTATTACTCATGATTGTGTATAGACTTGGGAAAGAGAATACCCTAGGGTTAGACTGACACAATAGGACATCTGGTCTAATGAAGGGGTGGCCCCTCTACTACAGGTAAGGGAAATAATAGTGGAAAGGGAGCATCATGGTGGTGGATCTAGTCTAGTAGAAAAGACAATAGTAGTGGGTCCAGCGGTTCATGGTTTTGAATATGAAAAAGATATAGGAAAGGAATAACACTAGGCCCGATTCTTCTGACAAAAGAAAATAGTACAACGTAGGTGGGTCCTATGAGGTAACCCTGAGGGAAAACGTTCAAGGTCTAGGGAAATGAGTGTGTTGCTTGAATGTTCATAGTGTTACCATGTATCCGAATGCCTGGGAGGCCTATGGAATTCCAAGTAGAACACTACTACTCATGGGGTGTGATAGTATCTCATTATAAATGGGATATTACCCACTGGGGTGGGGTACATAGAATAAATATTCCATACTCCTCACACCAATGAGATGCAGTACATGGAGGATCATGAAGAAGTGGTCTAATCCTGGGGCACCGTGCGTCCCCTTATTAATGATACGGGGATGCTGTTGGGAATGTATTCCCCTCTGGACACCCTTGCAATCCATGAAGCTGCGATCAAAGGTGAATAATTATAGGACTTCTATGGGGAGGATTTCTATAGGATCTTAGATACATACTGGTGTCTTGCCATTGACTAGGTAAACTCACTGATCGTTTCATGCTTTTGAACACTACTCACTCTTAAAGACTAATTCATGATCTATTTTTTAATTATGTAGTAATTAAAAAGTATTGAAGAAGGGGAAGTCCACGACAGACTTCAAGAGGAAGGTGATAAAACCTCAACCCATAAAGGGGAATGTGTGGAGACCCTTCCCAACATTGTGGTTGTAGGCAATCAGACACCATCACCTACTACTTTGGAAGCATCTTCAGGGGATGAGGTGATGATGGAAGAGGTTACCATCCTAGTGGAGATGGTTAGGGAGGCTATAGAGGTCGGGCCAACTATAGAGGCATCGATATAGGAGACTACCAAGACCACACCGTTGATAGAGGGTGGTGAGGAAAAGTTCATAACAAAACTGGCTGAAGGATACAGGGTGGCTGATCTTGACCAAGAGGTTCCACAAAAAGTGGACAATAAAGCCAAAGTTTCTATGGAAGTAGTTGAAATGGGCCTAGGAATAGTTTCAAATGAATGAGTCATGATGGATGCTCCCGTGGTAATGACATTAACAAAAATTACTATTGGGGCCTAATTTATGATCAGGAAATTAGATATGGAGTTAATGGATGAAGAAATTGGGGAGGTTTCATTAGGAATTCTTACCCCATAATTTCCACCAGTGGTGATTGAAGGGGATGAAGCTGAGGTCATACCACCAGCAGGAGAAACCAAGGGAGTTGGGAAGACAACACACACCTATATGATGCCTCTAGGTGAAGTGGAAGCTTCTGTCATAGGTGGAGAGACTAATGGGGAATTATTCACCGAGATGGTCATCCATCCACTCACACTTGAATATTTGCAAATGGAGGGCCCATAAAAAACTTGTTAGTGATATTTCCGACTTATGAGATAGTGAAACATAAATATTTTGATGATTTTGGCCTAGAAGTTTCTGAGGAAATCCGGTCTGTCTACTAAAAAGTAGGGAGGAATGTGAATAATTTAATCACTTGTGTCCAGATAGATGAACTATAACAACAGGTGGGATATCTTCACCATTGGTTAGTCAATCTAGGGACCGATGGAATATATTCCAAAACTTTTCATGCACTGTCCCTAGATTTTCTCATTGAGTCGGCACACATGGAAGGGTAGGATCTTGACATGTACTAGAGGAAACACAAGGATGAGGGATCTTAAGAGGTTCAAAAGGATGAAGAAGAGACCATCTTAGGGCATAAGAGCTTACGGTGGTTGCTTCTACTCAAGAAGAGACCACTATTAGCCTGAGGGATCAACTGAAAGTAGTTGAGGGCAAGGAATCCAATAATGAGAATGCGAGGTATTAGTGTCATGTAGAGTATGACAAAAAATGGATCAAGGCCTACATTGTTCTCTCTAAAGCTGATGATGAGAAAAAAGGACTGATAGTGGGATACAAGGAATTAAGGATCACTCAGCAATAGTTGTCCAAGCTAAAGTGCTCGATTTCTTAGGCATAACTATAGGTGAACATTTTACTGAAGGAGAGGATCTAATATTGGATGGCCATCTAGAATTATATTTTTTAGTTTTTATTCTCAAACTAATTTCCCTGTTATATTGACTTATTTTGATCATATTTATGAGGAAACTAACAACCAATCCCTAAGATCACATGGGTCATGACCGGTGTGAGAAACAAGGGAAGACCATGTGATTTCTATTTGTATGAGAGTATTGGAAAATCACTGAATACTTGGGGTGAGAAGGGATATGGCTAGAGAATAGGTATCTTAGAATAACCAACTTGTTTTTCCAATGTTCTTTAGTGAAAAAATGGGATAACACCAGGGGAATTTTATTTGGCCTGAAAAAAGGGGAGTGGGAAGTGTGAATAATAGTGATCTAAATATGTAATACTAGGATAATGGCATGGTGATATAGGATAACTACTGGCTATGTTTTAAACACAGAATTCATACCATCATCCTGGAATGGGGACAAACAAACTAGGTTTGACTACTGACTGTGTTCAGAACATGGAACCTATCTTGAAATGTCAACCAAATTTTTTTGGTATGTTGGCCCAAGATGGTAGGTGATCCAAAAATGGAATGGGACTAGGCCGTTAGGGGGTCCCTTCATACAAGGAAGAGGGTGAGGATCCAATTAAGGTGCACACAAAATGAGGGAATGGAGTGATGGAATATTTTAATAGATTCGAATACTCTTGGAATTATACCACTGTGGTTTAGAGAACATTGGTGTAAGTGTATTGGTTTACGAAAAGATAAAACCCATATTCGAGGGGGATATTAATCTAAAATTTTGAGTGATAGTTGAAAATTTGAACAATTTAGTAGATGGCCAGTACCGGGGAAGAGGACCTCTCAGACAAAGACCTGGGATGCATCGCAATTTAACACCATATAATTGGGATGATTGACACATAGTTTATAGTTATATGTTGAGTATGATGCATGGTATAGTTTAATATTGTGTAACCAGGACATATCCCACAGTTTAACATCATGTGACTAGGAAACTGCATATAGTTTAAGGTTATATGGACTTTACCTATTGAATATAGTTTAAATTCATATTGCATGGACCAAAATTTTACTCATAGTTTAAGGTCATAGAGTTTTATCTGTGGTGGCTTATCATCCCAAATATACATGTGAAGTGTGAAAAAGTGATAACCCAATGTGAATGAAGGCCTTGAAGGCCCAAATTCCACACAACACATCCCTAGGAAAACAACACGTACATAGTTTAAAGTAATGATGCTTGGACTTGATCCCCCAGTTTAAGTCATAGAGTCCGGACCAAGGTCACATTCATATAGCTCGACCATATCAACACACACCCTTCGAGAACTCCTATGAATACATGAGTCATGATCGGTGTGGGAAATAAGGGATAGTAAGGTGTTTTTAGACATGTGGAAGAACACATTAAAAGTAATGCCAAGGGTTTTGAAGTACCATTAAGATATAGGGGGAGTGAAAAGGAGATAAATTGAGACTTTAAAGACATGGTTAAAGGGGAGACTGGTGAGTAAGGATCAACCACTGACCATTTTTGAAACAAAGGGACCACAACAATACCAATTAAGGATGGGGTCGGAAATTGCAGGATCGATTATTGACCATGTTTGAAACACAGGATCCACCATTTTCTACTAGAGATCCATTATGGAGTTGTCCTAGGATGGAAGTTAAGACAAAACATTACATGATACCATCATTGTTAGGGGATCATTATGAATTTGAAAGATGATGGTAATATGAATCGAGGAAGAATCAATGTGTGGAATGAGACATATAAAGAAGATTCCAACCTGGTTTTTGTGAATAGTTTAAGGTCATATTCTATGGACCATAATCTGGGAAAAGGGGAAAATGGGATAAAGAATTCATGGATGATCCCTGAAGAAAAAAATGTATATGTTTTACTATGTATCCCATATGGATGTGTATTAATCCATACATAGATATATGAAGTGTCATGCATAGTTTAAGTTCATATGGTTCAAACCATGAGAAATTGTTTAAAGTCATGTTACCTAGAATATAGGGCAAAAATTCACTCCATGTGTATATATATGGCACACAAGAGGTAATACCAAACATAAATGGATCCAAGGAGGCTCACGTACCACACAGAAATCTTTAAATAAACTAAAAGCAGTTGGAGGTCATAATGCTTGGATTATAATAGAGGCCAAGGGGTTGAGGAGTTTTATTAATTCACAACTGAGCCTGAAGAAAAAATGGCTTGGCATTACTACGTATCCCACAAGTATGGGAATCAATACATGCATAGTTTTAGAGCATGGAGTAGGGATAATCTCTTACTAAGAAGAATCCCATTTTTATACAGGATATAATCAAATTTTATCGTTGTACGTTGAGGATGTTAGGCTATGATATTTAAAGTCATGGAACTTAGACTACAGAGATTGTGAATATTTTATGGTCATAATGCTTGGAAATACTAGAAACAGTTTAAGGTAACGTTTGATAGACCATAGAATGGCTATTATTTAAGGTTCTTAAAGCTCAGACCATGGGAAAGGGTATTATAACATGTGTGTGTGTAGTGTGACAGAGTGATAAAACGATGTTAATGAGGGTAAAAAAGGGCCCGATGACACACCAAATTTTCCCAAGAAGGATCACATACTGTTTAATTTTGTGATACATAGACCTAACACAAATAGTTTAAGGTCATGTTTCATGGACCATGGGAAAAAGGGTCATTGAAGATTGTTTTTATAGGTTAAGAGTTAAAACCTGATATGAATGAGTTGAAGAGGCTCTATACGATACGAAACAATTCCGATGCTAGCTATACATAGTTTAAGGTCATATGGTTTGGACCACGACTAAGGTCAATGGTCCGAAAGGATTATGGACTTGTGGTTGGGCCCAAATAAAAAATATTTGAGCATTCCCTACGTATCCCATAAGTACGGTAATAAAGACACACATAGTTATGAAAATATAACATGGTGTGAGACCCACACTGGTGGGGGAGATCCTATCTTATGAGGAAACTAAGGCATTCCATGATTATCAAGAGGCATGATGAACTTGTTCAGGTTGGTATCATAGTTTAATTTTGTGCATTGAGGAAGTTAACACCTAGTTTAAGTACATGGAGTTTGGACCATAATGGGGAATGTATCTGATGGTTTTTTTTCATCGTGGTGTTATAACAAACCTAGCATGAATGAGGACCAAAGAGGCCCAAGTCATGAAACATGTTCCCTATGAGAACCTGATTATAGTTTAAACTTGTGATGCTTGGACTATATGATATTATTTTAAGGTCATTGATTTTAGACCTAGGAAAGGAGGTTCCCCAAAGTGGGTGTGTATGGCATAGAATATTGAAAATCCTGAATTGAATAGGGGATTGGGAGGCCCAGTTCCACAATCTATATTACAAAGAAGACACACACATAGTTTAATGTCATGATGATTGGACTGTGATTCCTAGTTCAAGGTCATTGAGATCATACCCTGGTGAATAGTTTGAAGTCATGTTTCATGGATGATAGGGTTCTTATTTTAAGTCTATAGAATTAAAATTGTGGAGTTATTAGTTTATGTTCATAGAGTTCGAACTATAGACTCCTCAAAAGAATATATGTAGCATAAAGGATTAAAAAAGCTGATGTGAATGAGGGCCAAGGAGGCCCTTGCGTCACACCAAATATTTCTGAAGAGACTTTTAAACAATTTAAATTTATGAGGCTTGGACTTGGACTCTTAGTTAAAGGTCATAGAGTTTGGGCCCTTGACAATAGTTTAAAGTCATGATACATAGACAATAGGGTTCTTTGTTTAAGGTTATAGAATTCAAAGAAAAAAGGGGAATTGTTCCTATAGAAAGGGTGTAAGTTGATGGAATAATAAACTCATTGTGAAGGAGGGAATTATAGGACTACTAATAAATACACACCTTGAGATAGACTGAACATAGTATAAGGTCTTAATTCTTGGAACGTAATGGAGGAAAAGGGGTTGAAGGATTGATGAATTTGTGTCTAGTCCCAAAGAAAAATTGTCCAGGAATCCATACATATATCATAAGGATGAAAATCAAGCCACACATAGTTCTTAGAAGGAGATATCCATGCATTGGTATGACCCACACACATGTATGGGGATTATTTTTACGTTGGATAGACCAGGTTATAAAATGTAGGAATCACTATGTATCATGTGAGGATAGGAATCAACATGTATATAGTTCTAGAATATGTAATGGTTGGTGACCAATGTCTAGGGAGATGTCTTCTCGGTTGAAGAAATTAAGGGGCTGCACAGTATCTCATCATGCATCCAAGATGATAATTTTACAATGTTCAAAATCACGAAACTAGGATATTAGTTGTTATGAATTTTAGCATGATGAAACTAGGATGATATATCTATGAAGTTTATCGTCATGAGACTAGGATTGTAATGTCATAGTTTAAGGTCATGTGACATGACCATTAATGCTACACAGTTTAACATCGTACGAATAAGATGCTGATATCATGGTTTAACATCATTATACAAGAATGATATAGGTCCTCACACAAATTAATATTTAAGAAACTTGACAGTGGTTGGTGGAGTGATGTGCTATCCATCCATAGTGATCAAGGAGTATTCACTATTGGGATAGACTTTTTGTATGATGTAGGGTCCTTCCCACTTGGGCTTTAACTCTGATGGCTTCCATTGAGGTATCATTGGAATTCTGAGAGCCAGTACCATATCACCCTAGAGAAATGATTAGAGGAAAACCTTCTTGTTGAATGATCTTTCTATCTTGTTCAGGTGCCTCTATATATTTTCAAATTCCTAGAGCCTATTTTATTTGAGGAATTCTAGTTCAAATAGATGAACCTATGCCATTCTGTCTGGGATTTTCTGGTCATAGAAATCTATAAAAAGTGGTGGAAGATAGATCTCAATGGGTATGACTATCTATGTTCCATACACCAGGGAATATAAGGTCACCTGGGTTGAATTTTGAGTCATCATTCGATAGGCGCAGAGGGCATTGGGGAGATTTTCTGGTCAACTCTTCTTGTTCTACCCCACCATCTTCTAGAAAATGTTGGAGAGGTTTTTTTTGAATGCCTCAATCTATCCATTCGCCCGTGCATGGTAGGAGGAGGTATGGTTAGACAGGAATATTGTACTTGGAGTACAACTTATTTATCTCAATCAACCAAAAGTTTTTTCCATTTTCATTTAGAACATCATGAGGTACTCTGAATTGATGTATGATATGGGAGCTCATGAATTTGAGCACTAATCGGGCCATACATTATGAAGAAGAATCAGTTATGCCGACATTGAGAAGAAATCCATCGTAGTCTGAATGAACTTACATTGGTGAGATACTACTAGAGGATATGGTCCCATGACATCCAGTACCCAGTTTGAAAAGGGTTAAGAATACTTGGTGGTATGAAGAGGCTCTGATAGCTGATGGAAAAAGTTGGTACGAATATGAAATGCATGGAGCCTCTTAGAAAACATGATACGGTCATAGACCATTGTGGGATGGAACTAGACCAACCTCTTAATATGGTGTGAGTGCTTCAACCCTTCCTAATAAGCACCAAAGGTCCTGATATGAACTTCTTGCATAACATAGGGAATCTAATCTCCTAGGATGAAATAAAGGATAATTCCATCAAAACCATGTATGAAGAGAGTCTTGTTAAGGTTACACCCACTTTAGAGGGTGAAATGTGTTGCAAATTGATGGATTCACTCAAGATCGGTTCAGTCTATTGGGATAATACCATGCTGGAGATACTTGATGAAAATAAATTTCTAATCAAATGTTTTCTCTACTGTGGGGGGACCCGAGGGTCTTGATGTAGAAGCACTGACGATCAGCTGGATCACCTTCTGGTTGTCATAATCATCTATAATGATGGGAGTAATGACCCTATGATGTGATATATGAATGACTAGGTCATCCTAGCTAGGCTCTGCACAATATGTAGATAAGATTTCAAAGGCATCGGCTCGACCATTCTGTGACTGAGGAATATGGGTCACTTCTGGATGACAAGGGAACTAAGCCATGAACTAGTGAGTGTGCTCCATCAAGGGAACAAGTTATAGATTTCTGATGGTATAATCACCATTTATTTTATTGATGACCAATTCAGAGTCTCCCTTTACATAGAAGTGGAGGAAATCTATCTAGAGAGCCAGATCAAGACTGATAATGAGAGACTGATACTACACCTCATTATTGGTTCAATCTTATGACATCAGGAATAAGTAGGGTAGAACAACATATGTAGTGGTGATTGAGATGATTCCCAACCATGCTATGTTGAGATTTGGATCATTGAGTCTTATAATGGTTGGGCTCTGGGAGGCACTATCAAAATTAATCTTCCAGTGTGATGTTGCTTATTCCACTAAAAGGGTGATATCATCTAGGAAATTGACATCTAGAGGAAATTATTTAGGAGCCAAATGAGTAGCTAGAAAGTCGACCAACACCTAAAATTTTATATCTTTATGTGAAATGAACCTAATGTCAAACTATAGAAGGATCACTGCTCATCATAATAGTAATCCCATCAATATCAGGTGATTTAAGATATACTTTAGCAAATCCATGTGGGGAACCAACTATATCTCATGATGCTACAGACAATGATTCAAATTTTTCACTATGAAAACCAACATAAGAAAGCTATTCTCGATAGTAGAGTAGCTGACCTCCATGTCTAGGATCATGTAACCGAGATAGTATAACATTTTTTCTCAGCCTTCAATGTTCTTATGAGTTAAGAGAGAACTGAGGGATCACTATAAAGTGGACACATAGAGGAACTGAGGATTCTCAGAGATGGGTGGAATCCAAACTAGAGGTTGGAGAAGATAATAATTGATTTCCTTGAAGTCAATTTGGAACTCTTTATCCCACTAGAAGACAACTCCTTTCTTTATGAGCCTATAAAAAGTCTTGCATTTTTAATCTAGATTAAAAATGAATTAGCATTTGTAGGCCAGGTGGCGTTAAAGGCTTCAGAGATCCAAGATGTTTCTTAGAGAAGGAATCTGTCTAATGGAATTGATATTATCTAGGATGATCTTGATGCCTTTATATCTAACAAAAAATCCAAGAACCTTCTGAGAGTTAACCTTTAATTCACACTTAATGGGGTTCATATTCAGATACTGGGAGCATAGGAATTCGAACACTTTCTCCAGATCTTTGAGATGGTCTTGACTCTGGTGGAATTTGACCACCAAGTCTTCTATATAACATTCCACTAGTATCTTGATGATCAGTTTGATGATATGGTACATGGATCAAAGATAAGTGGATCCTGTATTCTTTATGCTAAATAGAGTTACTTGATATGAAAAGTTCCCATACAGTGCTTATAAAGCAGTAGACTCCTCATCTTTGGGGGCCATCCAGATATGATTTTATCTAGACTATCCATTCATGTATTAGAGAGCCAAGAATTTAGCTGTGGAATTTATTAAAAAATATGTCACTAGAAGGGGAAATCATCCATCGGAAAATGGTGGTTGAGGTTTTGGAAGATGATACATGCTTTGATCTTCCCATTATTCTTCCTAAATAGAATGATGTTAGCTATCCAATTGGTTTACTGAACTTCATCGACTAAGTTGGGTTTAATAATTTTATCAACATTTTACTTGACCATTGAACCAAGGGAAGGGAGTATTTTATTAGGAGGATACTTAAAAACATGATAAATCACTGGGATTACAATATAGCGGATGGCAACATGAGGGTCTACTCTTGACATCTCATTATAACTCTAGGAGAATACATCATGATTTTTCTTCAAGAAATCCAAATACTCCTACGGTTATTCTAGAGGATTGGATGTACTGATCTGTTTTAGTCATGGATCATCCTTAATACCAATGTTCACCTATACCAGTTCATCAAAAATGGTGTATACATGCTCATAAAATGCATAAGAAGCATCTTCCAAATCATCTTCATCATTTGATGTGGGGGGAATCAATGGAGGGAGACATTTCATCCTAGATGATTGATTCTGTGGAACACTGGTGCCTTCTTGGGAAGATATGGAACCCTCAATGGGAGACTCATTATTTGCTGAAACCATAGTGACAATGATTTTCGAGTCGATTCAATTAGGATTAAAATGTGGGGACCAAGATTAATTTAAAACAATGGTGGTGGGTTGATTTCTATCAAATCAAACTAGCTGGAGGAATAAGTGAGTATGGAACACTATGGAATCCATGGGAAGAATATATCGGTACCTCACATGGTTGGGGATTTTTAGTATCACCCAGGCCCAACCTATGTTAGAGTATGAGGGAATTTTTCTATATTCCTTATAATTAGGTACACAACTCCCCTTCCTCCTCGAAATGATGAAGAAAATTCCCATTTCTAGCATCATGGATTCCAACCAATAAATTGGAAGGATTAAAGTGTCATCCAAATCTATCCATGGAGTAGATTAAATGGTAGTGTGCTCATACACATTAGTCAAACATGATTTTCCTTGATCTTTTAATAGCTGAAATTCAGTTTGCAGGCTTTACATGAGTCTAAAGGAGATTCATCACCCAAAATCATGCCTACTCAAACATTTAGGGGGTGTTTAAGGCATTGGTGATACAAGGAGTGAATTCATATATGTATATGAAGCTAGGGACAATGAATCAACATGTTTTCGGTGATATACTATGAGAAAACTATGAATTAAGAATTCACTACCAAGACACCAAACTAGATCTTTAACTAGATTATACCACACGGTTTATGATCATTATTGTCATAACCCTAAATCATCTGGCCATAGGGACTCATGTCTGATTCAGTCAGTCCCAACTCGCGAATTTTTTGGTTAGAGATGATATTTATCCCAAAACCTGTGTTGACCAGACAGTGACTAATTACCATGTCATTGAATTGTCTTATGATTTATTGTTAGTGAATGTGACTTTTCATGAGGGAGCCCTCATATTCATTAGAGAATGAGGTGATGTCTCAGAATTATGCTTGATAGACCACTTTGGTGTAGTAGGACTCTACGACCGCTACCTCTACTTCAAATTGGATGGGGGTTTTCAAGGACTCTTTAAGGGAATCTTCCATTTATTCTAATTGAAAGAGGGCCTCAGGGATAGATATATCTATAGGAATTCTAGAATAGTGATTTAGCATGTTTTACTTGCATACCAAATGTTGATTTCTGACCACATAGGGTATCTCTTTAGTAGGACGTATGATGGGTGCTACCAGATGAACCACTTGATTCTGATTGGTGAAGGAAATATCCTGCTGCTCATCAAATAAATTTCCCAAGACCACTATTGGATGACTATTGGATGGATGAGTCCCGAATTTATCTAGACGTGGCTAGTAACGATGTATCTATGACTGTTCTTCTAGGTCAGTTAGCATGGTCAACTATGGAGGCATGTATTATTGATTGGGTTGGGATGATTTTTCCTATTGAGCTCTGTGAAAAACCTACTTCCTAGTTTCAGTAGTATGAAAAACATGTCTTGAAGCACTGGTCGAAGCATCCTGATAGATTTTAATACTTTAACCATTAATTTGATAGTGTCATCCAAAGGCACTCAGGGGACTTGATTGATATTCCTTATTATTGGGGACCTTTTAGGGGTCTACCAAATTAGTGATATTCATAGAGTCATACTTATTCTCATAATCATAGGGGTCTTCCAATGCTGGGATGACCCTGGGAGAAAGTCCCAACTATGGAGGCATGAAGTCACTGAGTGTGTGGGATAGATTTGATACTAGAATGGGGATATGATTTCTTTTACACCATCAGAACCAACTCTTCTAAGATGTAGAAGGCTGTGTGGTGTTTGAAGAATCAGTAGCCAGAGATGGTGTGATGGCTTCCAGAGGTTCGGTCTGGCCCATGTAGTAGTGGATGGCACCATGGGATTGATCAACTACTCTGTGATCCATCTAATCATCATACTTCTATGTCCCATGGTTGGAAACTCACTACCATCCATCTTCACTATTATTGTTAGGCTTAACAGAGATGTGTATCACCTATGTTGGGATATTTACCAATTAAACTAAGACATTATTCACTTGGTCCTTAATCCAATATTGAACACATAACATTTCTTGATGGTATATCCAAGTATTTTTTGCCAAGGAAAATGATTAGGGTGACCAGTAAGCTCAATTTCATGAGGATTATTGCATTATTATAGCTTCATAATTCCTAATTCCAAACCACTGCCAAAATAACCAGAAAATTATGTATCATTGAAGAAATTGGTCTATTTCCTCCTCTCTAGGAAGAGATATTTATTATTTTAACCCTAATGAAGGTATGGATTCTAATAAGGTGTTATAGCCACGTTCTCTCATCTAGGAGGCTATGTTTGGCGTGGTGGTTCCTTCCAATTCTACATCGGTTAAGGCTATGCTTGGTGAGGCTATTTCCCTAGATGGGGCTACACATGGTGAGTATATTTTGGCTGTAGTTATAACATATTGGGGTCCTCTACTAGTACAATAGCAATGGTATCTATCTTAAAATATCCTCTTGAAGGAACTGGAAGAGGCAACATACGTTCCTTCTTTTCATTCTGCAAGGCTTCCTCTAGGTACTGGCCTTTGTGGAAAAAATCCTAAAATATACATGGGAAATTTTGAGTGATGAGGGTGGGAAAACACTTACTCTTTACATTCCTTATGCATATTTTCAGCAGCTACTCTTGTGTAAGTGACATATTTAGTGAATATGTAAGGCCCTTACATTTGGAAATGTAGCCTGTGACATAATCATATGAATGTTTTGTGAACATAAAGATGATGGAAATGCTTGTCCAACATGTGGTGGAGCTGAAATGGTAGAGAAACTAACTCTAGAGGTCTTCCCAACCAATGATAGAGCGTATGGGTAACTGGATTTTCCAGAATAATGCATGACCTTCCAATGTATGTATGTAACATCAGAGATTGACAGCCTCCAATTTCTCTAGAGTTCCCAACATAGGCCCATGCCTTGAGATAAAGTGGGAGAAATGTGGTAGTGGGTCACAAATCTCATTTAAAGCAGAAAATATAGGGTTCTAAAATTATGGGGGTGCTCTCATATCATCCACCCACGATGGATATGGCTTACGATCTGGTGGGATCACCACATAATTCATCTTTAGGAATTTGAGGTGAGTGGTGAGAGAGGCTATCAAATCGTATTAGAGTGGGTTCCTATCTTGACATGTACCCCTAACTAAAAATGTGTTGATTGGCTCGTCAAATATATAAACAGTCCCATAAGATCATGGAACAGCTTGATCTAGGTCCCGAGGAAGATTATTATGTTGTTTGGGTAGATTTGGTGACTCATATATTTGTCACTTGCTATACTCCAGTATCTTCTCTGTCAGGTTGTGTGGGATCATCAATCTCAATTGGGAGTAACTGGCTGAGGATAACCATAATCTAGGTGCCACTCATAAAGGGGTCATTGATTATCCTCTTATGATCCACATCCTACTAAAGCTATGTGGACATCGTGAGATTGACCTCTATCTTATGTGAAATATCATATGGATCTAAGGGCTTGAGAATACCCTTATCCTTATTGAAATTTCAGTTGGTGGGAAATGACACAAAAATATCTCTAAGGTTAAGTGTCTTCCTTTTCACGAAAGTGAAGACACCTGTATGAGGGTCTATTTGATACTACGCTACCCCAAGAAAGGATTTTCTTTTTCTGATCCTACACCAACACCCCCATCCTTGGATATATTAAGGAAAAATATATTTACCTTGTTGATTACCAGAGTCGAATCCTCAATATAAATGGGTAGTTCTAGTTGTTGTAGGACAGGGGTGAAGTGAAGAGAAGTATACAATCCCAATCCCTAGATCTGCACATGCGGAGATGCCTCTTGAATGATTCTGTAGATTACTATAATGCTCTTGTCAAATATCTATTGGAGGGTCTAGTGGCATCCCAATGACATAGGGTGCTGAGCCTCTGGCAGTGTTGCCAACTCAACCATGCAACACTACTAATCAATGGCATCAAAATTCTCTCAGCTTATTAGGTAGATCAAATGATTGTCATGAAGCTGAAAATAAAACATCTAAATAGTCTAGTGGAAGAAAAAAACCAAGTACTATGTGACAGAACATATAATTTCAATTTTTGAAGTTTCATTCAGCTAGAATACCACTGAAAACTGATCGGTAACCAAGGTATCTTGCAGGATTTCTTATTGAGAAGAGGGAATCTTCTCTTGATTAGACCAAGATTGGATCACTACTGGCCAAGAGACTAGTGGGGTCACTAATATGGATCAGTGTTGTATTTGTAAATCTAGTGGAGGAGTCTCTACGTGAGATGACATGTTGATGAATGCTGGATCATTTCTTGAGGGCGGTATTGACCACATAATTGCATCCCTATAGGATTTTGTGTTCACTACTGCCTCATATGTGAGGGAAATAATGAACATTGGTGAATCAACTAGATAATAATTATATATCCCATTATAGAAAACTATATATGATCACAAGTATTGGTAGAGAGAAAAATTGGAGAGGATAGAGATAACTGCACCACAAGCTTCTAAAAGGGAGCTAAATCTTCCTCCATCTACATGTACATACAAAGAGAATTAGGGATTATATTGATATCACCTTATGAAATAATGAAACCCACCTATCGGCCTCCTGCCCTAGACTCTGATTCTAATGACTAGGTTGAAAGTTCCATCATCGAATTGCATTCTTACTCAGAATCTGAGAGGCGAACAAGATTGATGATGACATGGTGCTTCCTAAAATTTTTCATTCGATGACGGTGGTTCTTCCTTCTACCTCAGGACGGTTCCACAAAGCAGGGAAGTTTTTTTCCTAGGTATGACCTTCGTTCTTATGGGTGATAGTGTATGGAGGACCTCCACTTTGATTGGTTGAGATATGGGGAGATCCTCTACATTGGTTGTCATTGGAGTGGGGAGGACCTTTATGTGGACTGATGTAGTAGTGAGGAGGAACTAGACTCTGGTTGTTGGAGAAACATGTAGGAATACTACTTTGGTTTGAGGGAAAATGGGGAGGATCTCCATGGTTTATGATTGCAATGGTATGGGGAGGACCTCCATACTAGAGAGATAAATTGTGAGGGGGACCTTCATGCTGATCAACTATGATACGGGGGGGGGGGGGACCTCTATATTAGCTATTGAAGGAGTGGGGAGGACCTCCACTATGGTCAGCAATATAATGAAGATGACCTATTTTATGGGAATCATAAACATGGGGAGGACCTCTATATTGATTTTTGATGGATCAGGGGGGACCTCCACCTTGATCAGTGTTGGAGTGGGGAGGAGCTCCACTTGAGCTAGGAACTACATGAGATAGACCTTCATACTGAGTAGTTGTGGCATGAGGAGGACCTCCATGTGGGGAATTATAAGTATAGGGAGGTACTCAATGCTAGATATTGATTAAGTGGTAAGGACCTCTACTTTGATCAATGGAAACACAGTGAGGGTCTCCATGCTGATTGCGATAGTGGGGAGGACCTCTTCTTTGGTTGGAGACTATACGTGGAGGGCCATTGTACTAAATATCATCATTACAGGACAGACCATAACGGTTTCAAGTTATGTCATTGATTGACAGAGTCAACCCAACATTCTAATGGGGGAAATGAGATCATAATCCCAATCTGGCATGGATGGATCCATGTTCATTAGTACCAGGAACCTGGAAGAACATGCTACTGGTGGCATGGTCCATTGGATCTATAGAAGATGATTCACCTTTATGGACATTCTTCTTAGTATGTGCTCGAAATTGACATCGGGTGTCCTAGGTCAGGGCCGAAAGAATAGGTGTATATTCCACCTGTTCTTTAGTTTAGAGGACCAGTCATGGTTGGAACTTATGAGGACTAGTGGGATCCCTCCTTGGTGGCTCTCGAGTGGTAGTCACATCTGGGTTAACATGGAAATCCCCCACCTCCTTGGTATAGGGATATATCCATAATATCTCTCTAGGTAGAGAATCCCTAAGTAATTCGTTGTTAGAGTGGGAAGTTGTGGCTCCCTGAACGACCCTTAGGGGTGGTGGTGTTAGTGAGGCACTAAAGCCTCTAGGTGCTAACATGCCATATCCATCATGGGAGTGACACCCTTCTACTCATAACAACGTACAATGGTTTCTATCAGCCTCCTCTGGAAGATTTATTAGGGTGATATGGGACAAGATACCTAATAGCTGTGGTCATAGTGGAATTCATGGAGGAGAAGGAGTCGTTTGGTATTGATGCATTGACATTTATCCCACCCCAATGTCTACAGGTGAAGGGTGGATGGTTTCCTATATCTTAGATCCTAAAAAGTAGAAGGATTCAACTATAATCATAGATACAAAGAACAAAATTTCAAATTTCCCATCTTCACCCAATATTCCATGGTCATACATAGGGGTTCATATTGATAATATTGCAAACCATAATTACCAATGTTTAAGTGTACCAATTTCTGGTGGGTTCCATGCCAGGGCCACTATTTTCTTGGTGGGTCTTTGTGCTAGATATCTAGATACATTGACATTATAATATACCAATGTCTCAAATGATTATAGTTACCATGTTGAGGAAAATAGTTTCACACTAGGTTCACTATTTCGGTATCAAATGGTTTAAATGAGGTTCCCCTCCATGTGAGCATTGATGTGCACTAGAATTTCAATCGTTACCCCTCATTCCAGCTTTCTAAAGGTGGTAATGTCTCATCACTTCATATGGTGATTTATAATCCTTTATCTAAATGGGATGATGGTTTTTCAGTTCCTCCTTCCATGGATTCCTCTTTGGAGCTCATCTGCTAGTTCAGGTCTCCCTCATAGAGTTAATTCATGTTCATGGAAATCATTCCTAGTTCCATATCTTTATAGATGATGGTTAGTTATAGTGCTTCTGTTGGGACATTTAAAGGGGTCTTGATAGTAAAGAAACCTTCAATGAGAAGAGTAGTCTTGTTGGGCATCACTGGAATGACTGGATGCTAGGAACATTTGTCTTATGTATCTTCCTCATGGGAGGGCATCTCATGGAGGGATCTTATGCATGGAACCCAAGGCATACCATGTTGATCACAAGATATTCGATGCTGAAGGCACATATCTTCCAAGGCTTTCATCCCAGGAATCCCATATTTACCATGGGGTAGACGATGTTGTGAGAATATATCATCTATATCCTTTACCTTATACATACCATGTTTAGCATGAGGTATGAATCTTGGCTCACGAGTTTAAAATCTTGTAGAGAAATAATTAAATGATCAAAACACCCTACAGAGATGGATCAAGGAGGTGCGTCCATAGGAGGGAGTACTTAGAATGTCTACTGGGGGATTGATTAGAACACCGCATGGAGGCCAACCCATGATATGTGTCCCATAAAGTGAATATGTCACACTATGAGGGTACACCCCTTAAAGGAATCACCTAGGTTTACCATTGGTTGGTATTGAACCTATAAGAGGAATAATATGTACCCTACTTAGAATACAAAGAGCAAAACCGACATAGTTCAATGCCATAGTTTAAGATCGTGTGATAGGACTGGTCCATGCAGTTTAACATCATATAGTATGGAAGCTCCTATCATAAGTGGTGTTCATATGAAGAATAGTGTGGGTATTACACATGAAGGATTCCTTGAGGACTTCTAGGGGTAGTGATAATGTGGATGGGGTTTACACACGTGGCCCAAAGGGACCCATAGGAGAAGTGGTTTCTTGTTAGGGGAAAGATCTTACTATGATGTGGCAGCCCTGGTAAAATCATGACAGGTTTGGATATTTGGTTTGGACCTTACACTACAAAATATTTCAATTTTTCCAAAAGAGGTATATCTGTTGGTAAAATTACATCTTATGTTGGTAAACGTTTTACCAACATATATATATCTCAGTCACTAAGCTGTCGGTAAAAACTCGATCACTCAATGTTTTTATGATAGATAAAATAGTTTTGTTACAATAATAATAATACCAAAAGATAATATATATGTTGGTTAAAGTGTTTTGCAACAGTATCTACTAACAAATTTTTCTGTTTGTAATAATATTACCAACGTATAATATATTTTTATACATTACATATAAATTAAAATTATAATTTTTTATTACTGATAAAATTTCATATTATATTTATTAATTAATAATTTATAATACATCTGCTTTAATTATTAAACTGAAGATGATTTTAACACATGTTCAAACATTGAAAAAAAAATTGTATTAATAATGAAATAATATATTATTAATTATATTACAGCAGGATCCATCACCCCCCGACTATCCATGCCAGTGAGCCAACTCCCGCACATGCAACCAGCGAGTAGCCCCAATGACTCATCCATGTCATGCTAGCACAACAACAACCCATAAATTCCAGTATGCCAACTACAACACCAATGACCAATGAGCACCAGTGATCCATCGATGCCATCAATTCAGCTCCAGTAGCAGCACATCCATGTCAGCGAGCCAACTCTAGCGACCAGTGACCATCAACGACCCATCCATGACCCAAGACCAGCAAGCCAACTCCAATATGAGCGATAAAACTCAAGTCACTGCTCCAACACCAGTATCAGCAAGAAACAAATTAGGCTAGCTCTAGTACTAGAGAGAAACCTCAAGTTGTTGATATTTCAAACCCTTCAGCTCCAATATCTACATCACAAAAAACCAAAAAATATAAACCAAAAATCAGTGCAAAATATATGCATGAATTGAAACCAAAATAGAAATAAATGGATGTATAAAAAATGATTTTTATAATGAGCAATTTTCATCATATTTATGGACATCTCAAGGATCGATAGTCCAAATGACTCAAATCAATGCATCATTTCTTCAAAAAATTCTAGTAGCATCCCAAACACTATACTATCCAAAAAATCCCTTTTTAGGTATTTTTCAAAATAAATCCACTTTATGCTGAAGTGGGAACCATTACAAAAGTATCTTCTTAAAATATGAAACATGAACCAAAACACCACATTAAAAATAAAATAGGAACATTAATAGAAAAACATACAAACTGTGAAATAAAAAAACTCAATAGCCATGTAAAAGAACCAGTGCCTCTAACCTCTAGCACCAGCTCTCCATGACCTCTAGTTGTCAACACTATCTCCCATCAATCACTGGTATTAGATACCTTCAACATCTAGATTATCCCACTATTTGAACATCAAATAATGTGCCCAAGGATGAGGGATGAAAAATAATACATGAATCCACCTCGAAAAAAACCCAAACCAGCAAGAGAAAACCAACAATAACCAATAATAACCCCAAAACCAATATCCTAAACCACTGTTTATCCAAAATGGGGCCTCATTTTTCCATGTAGATAAATTAAACAATCCAAGGGATGAAAAAAAATTATTAATTCAAGATGATGGTGGTGGTATGGATCCTGAGGTGATGCATCATTGTATGAGTTTTGGATTTTCAGATAAGAAATAAAACTCAGCAATTGGGCAATATGGAAATGGCTTCAAGACAAGCTCAATGAGATTGGGGGCCAATGTCATTGTCTTCAGCCACCACCCAGACAATGGGAGACTAACTCAAATAATTAGTCTACTCTCTTACACATTTTTTACTCAAACATGCTATGATAGGATTGTAGTACCAATGGTGGATTATGAATTCAGTACATCGTCCAACCAACTAGAACCCTTTCTTCTTAATGAAATAGAACATTTTAATTCTAATCTTTCGTTGTTGTTTCAATGGTATCCCTATTCAACTGAAACCAATTTTCTGAGTTAGTTTAATGATATTTGATATCATAGAACGAAAATTATGACATAAAACTTATGGTGTAGCAACAAAGGGATTAAAGAGCTTGATTTTTAGTCTGATCTAGAGGATATTTGTGTAGCTAGAGAAACCAAGAAATTTTATACTACATCACATGGAGAATAGGTTTTATTTTTCACTTTGTGTATACTTCTCAATCTTGTAGTTGTGAGTACCTGAGCAATTAAAAATGGTGTTTCCTAGTAAGGTCTTTCAGCTTCACAATATTGTTGATGATCTAAAATTCCCACAATTCATTCTATATAAGACTCAAAGTGGTGAAGCCATGGAGGTTGTATCAAAACTCATCACTCTTTATTGAACTTTCAGATACATTAATTCTAGAAAAGAGGCAAGGTATTAAGTAACCATGTCGTCTCTAAATTTTCACCACAACAATACTGTTTCATAAGATAATTTTTAAAACGTCATGGAATACCAATGTGAGTAGATCTAATACAAGGACCATCTTCTAAAAAAATAAGAGGATATCATCTTCTTTTTCACAAGAAGAAAAACTCTCACAGTAATGATGGAATGTACCAAATGAATGGGACACACCTGATCTAGTACCAATAAGGGTCATGAATAGAACCATTATGAAGCCCAACTTAATCGATGCCAAAATAAATCCAAAGGGGAACAACCAAGTAAAGATAAAAAGAGGACGACACACTCAGCTACTAGAGGAAGACAAAAATAGAAAAATACATGAAATAGAATAATGCCAAACCTAAAGACAACCCAAGGGATACAAGAATAGAACTCCTTCCTATAAAACCACATGATATACCAAAATTACTATTTCCCTAGATTGTGGTGGATGGTTTATATCCAAGGAGAAGAAGTACATTTGGAAAGAAGTATATTGATACATCATTCCCACATCATATTTAAAAAAGTTATAATATATGAGAGAGAAAATAGGTTGGAAAAAAATCATACCAAGGTTTTGAGGAAAGAAAAGAATTTCTGAAAATTAGTACTCAAATAGTAAATTAGGTAGATCTAGTGAATGTTGTTCAATGAAACAAGAATCTAAACAAATGGAAGTCCATAACAGCTAAGATTAAAACACAAAAACTCACCTTTTACTATAATTGAATGCATCAAGTCCTGAAAATGTCCATCTCTTGTAAGCCTTTAATAATAACATTTAATCTTGTCTCTAGAGGGGTGAAGGTGATGCCCAGTCTTCTAACATTCTCTTTGAACACCTAGTGTGTTGGGTAAAAACGTTTATCATCCATGCACCTTTAAAGAGTGGGATGGAAGAAAATGAATATCAAAATGAATGTTAGTTAATATTTTTTTTATGAAGTGGTAATATTGGAATAAGTAAAGATTCTATGACTCTAAGGTGCATAGGGACCATATGGTTTTATATGATCTTTTAATGAAGAAGAATGGGAACTGATAAAAAATATCTGATTAAATAAATGATCAATTTCTATAGTGGTAGACATAGACCCATAGTTATAGAAGTAACATATCTTGTCTTTGATACCAATACAACCCAACTATTTCTTTTTAGAGTTTATCTTTATAATAATCTATGTAATGTCGCATATAAAATCATTATTAAACTGCATAATGATAGGATGGTTTATCTTCATCACCCTATTATCTAAGAGGAACAATATATTGTATTTAAAGTTATGAGTATTCATGGGATGGTTGTCTTATCATAAGAGATATTGATAGAACTATATTACAAGGTATTAGGTAGAAATGTTATGGGTAAGACTGATATATAAATTTCATATTAAAAGGTTGAGTGGGGATTAATTCTTGATGATCTAAGGGGGATGAGATTTGTTAAAGGGTTTTTGGACTTGGATTTTTGATACATCGTGTTGACCTAGTTTTTAATTTCACTTATCAGTTGACCATATTGATTCTATAAATCCATCTGGACTTGTCTTTTTGTAGTGTTTTTCTATTAATGATGTTCTACAAATGTCTGAATAATGTTTTGTTGAAATTGTTTTTGTTAGTGCATTGTTGATGTTTGGATTTAATGATCCCCTCATGGAAAAATCATTCATTTATCATATCAACCCATTTTTGAAAGGTCACTTATAAGAAACATATATAACATGGATATTTCCTAGAATCATAAACAAAATAACAACATTTTTTTGCGAACATATATAACATGTCAATGTCCAAAAATCATAAGCAAAAAAAACCCACATAAGATGGACACCGAACTTCACGTTCTATTTTGTATCACCTTCTAACTAGTTTAAACAATTACACAAAACAACTTAAAAATCATAAAATGAATTTTAAAACTACATATAAAAAATAAGAATTGATTAGGAAAACATAGAAATACCTTATGTCTTGAGGAAGAACACTTAATATTGAAGTGAAATGAAAACTTGAGCAACCTCGATATGTCATATAAAAGTCCATGAAACAGAAAACCAAATATGATATTAATAATCATTCATAAATCATAAAAATGATATATAAATATCATTTTAATAAGTCATGTTAAACAAAAACTAAAAGAAAATAAAACAAAACATGATAGTATTTTTTCTTGGTAGAAATTTCCAATCCAAATGAATAAAAATTTAAAACATTGGTAATTCCCGGTATTTGTAGACTTGAATGTAAGATTAATAAATATCCTAGATTCAAAGAAAAATAAAAATACACTGAAATAATGTGTATTGGAAATCATTGAAAAAATATAAAACAAAACACTTACTCAATCCCCTATAAACTCATGTCGATAGGTCCTATGTATGGAACCGACATTTAAAATTCTTATTATGTACTGGTAAAAAAAATGAGACGTCAAAATCATAGATTTACATAAATATAATCTTTGAAATATCAAATTTGAGGTTCCTTAAATAGGTAAATTGAGAAAAAATTAATTTACCGAGCGACCTTTGGTTTTTACCATTCAATGGTTATTTAGGATATTACGATTCAAAAATAATATTTTTATTGACTAATGAAAATCATAAATACACATTCATAAATAAAATATAATTGAAGATCATATTCTACTATAAATTTTTCTTTTGAAGCAATCAATGAGTGGTTATATCATAATCAAAATAATAATATTTCTAAATAAATTTGTAGCTATGTTGAAATTAATTTCATGGAGACTTGAGATTAGGTATTTTGAAGCTCACAATAATTTTTTTGTGGGAGAATAAATTATCTGTAAACATTTGGGAGGAGGCCTAAAAATATGAACGAATTTTAACCCAATAAAAAATGGTTGTATTGAGAATAATTTCTTATTACATTGGAATGTGTATCAACTTTTACATCTAAGGTTGTATTCCTATTTTTACGGTGCACATATATAACAAATGAAAAAATTACACTTCTTTGAACCCAAAATAATAAGGCTCATTACAGTGTTATTTGGAATTAAAAAAGTGAACATGTGATGAATTATATAACACGATGTAAACATATTTTCATAAAAAATGAATGATTATATGAAAACAAATAAAATTTATAGTCATCATATGTATTGAGAAGAAGAAAAAAATCTTTTAGGTAATAAGAAGAGTGATAAAAGATAAATAAATAACTTATCCGAGATTGAATACAACTTTTTCTCCAGTTCCAGGAAAAATGTTGAAGCAGAACATTAAAAAGAATTAGCAATGTAAAAAATTATTTCTTAAAAGAAAGTAACTTGAAATAAATCTTGGATTGAAAAGGGATGATAAGGGAGAACATGAAAAGGAGTGACATTTGTTCAGTCAATATCATATACATTCCCTTGACACAATAACATCAGAAGATTTTGCAAGTTCATATTGAGGAAACACAAATAAAAATGATAAGTAACGAACAAAATGGATGAAAATTTATTTCCAAAAATAAATTTGATTATATTTCACTTGGAATTATAAATTAACTACTAGTGCCTTACCAAGAACCATTTTTTCCATTCCCATGTCCATCCAAAAACATTCTTTGTAATAAAATTGATGCATAATTATCACACCAACAAATGAGAAGAATCTACAAGAAGTTAGAGATATTGACTTCACAACGATGAAATCACCCAAAGATTGCCTCAGCCTCCTCAGTGGATACAAATCGTCAAGGGGACGCAGAATTTGATAGCCCTTTGGAGTTACCACTCCACTTCACCAGCCAAATTAGTGGGTTTCTTCTCCTATTCATCATTCTTCTTACCTCTCCACTGCTCAAACTCACTTTCCTTCTCAAAGGGTGTTATCCCTTTCTTCACAAAACCCTCTCTTTCCCTACTACGATCTCTTGTAGAAATCAAACACCCCAAATTCTCTAGAGTTTTCCTCATATCTCAATTTTTCTTCCATGAATCTTCTAAATCTCTAACCAAGTAGAAACACATACCATTTAGCAATTCCATCTCACCCACATCACCCACTCTATTTTCTACTTTCGACTCCTTCACCCCCTTAACCCTCTTTATTCTGATCCCAACGACAGTCAATCAGGGTATATTTTTCCAAAACTCCTCTGAATGATTCATACCCACAAAAAATTCATATTCACTCCCTCCATCACTAGCAACACCTTCCTCACCATCAAGGACAATCCATATAGAAGCCCGCATTGTTCGCAACAAGAGTCCATTCTCAAATGTTACTGCATAGATGGTATTCCCGGGGGCATGAAGTTCTTATTCCCACCATTATAAGAGGACCCACTAGTCTTCTCATCAGTTTTGGGCTTGTGTCTTCCATAGGCTATGGAATCAAAAGCAGATGGACTAGTCATGTGCGATTAAAATCCCTCATTGTCACCCAAGTTCGGCGCATGGGATGTGTTCTTCAAAGACACGAACCTTACACCATCATATCTGGAAGGAAGCCCACCGCTAGGGTTAGGGTTAATATTCCTGTAGAACAATGATGAAATAGTATTCTTTATGGATAAATCTCCCAAATTGGGCTTAAACGAGAGAAAGAATTGGGGCTGTTTTGAGACCGGGAGCAGAGATTGAAAAGGGGGGGTTCATGGGGGACCCGAAAAAACCCACCTCGGACCTGACAGAGATGGATAACAGGCTAGAGATGGCGGAAGGAGAAGAATATGCGGTGGAAAAAGGGATATAGGAAAGCTTGAGCATGGGGTCGGACGCGAAGTTGGTTTGAATGGAGAAGGAGAGATCAGAAGGGTCGCCCGCGATGATGGAAAGGTGAAGGGAAAACTGTGGAAGCTCATGAGGATCTTGGCTTGGAGAAGGGTTGACCGTGGGTGATGTGTAGAGATTCTGGGGATGGATAGGGTTGAGCTAGGGTGATGAATACAGAGGGGTCGCATGGGGACACCGGTCTAAACTACTGTGGACGATTGTGGTCGAGCAGGGACGAAATCTTAGAACACTTGGGATGACACGGTTCATGAGGGGTTCCACGCAAGGATGCCAGCCTTGAATAGGAGGGGGTTTACACAATGATGTTGGCAGGGGACACTGGCTAAGGATATAGTGGGGGTTCTTGCGAAGAAGTCATCGAAGAACGTTGGCCGGAAACAGAGAGGGGTTTCTACGATCCGTGAAGAATGCTGACAGGAACAAAGAGTGGGTTCCGCGAGGAATGCTGGCATGAACAGGATGTAGGGTTGGGGGGGGGGGGGTGTGGGAGGGTGGGTCATTTCACATTAGGGTTGTATTTTGTTCATGTATATATATAATTAAAAAGTTGATGAATTTATATATAATTTATATAAAACAATTCTATATATATATATATATTTAAATTTTTATAAAAAAATTAATACTCTTAAATAATTTATTATAGCGAGTTTTTATAATGGTAAAAGATTTGTCGGTAATAAAAATTAATAACAATGGATTCATTTATTGGTAAATAAATTGTTGGTATTATTATGATAAGGCAACAAATCTAAATGTTGGTAAATGGTTTGTTGGTATTGAACTACTAATATAAACAAATATATCTGTTGGTAAAAAAATTGTTGGTACCTATAATTATTATCAATAGAATTTAATATCTGTTGGAATTAATCATATTTTCCAACATATATATTATCTATAAGTAATTTTCTGTAGGTAAATGTCACATTTTTTGTAGTGTTAGGGAGGTATCCTATGTATCCCAGTTGATTGGGAATCAAATACAATGTAGTTAAAATCATTCTAGGTCTTATACATTGGGAGGAGGACTATGTGGTTGGGGATTATGCATGAAATATTCTCTTTTTAATGGAGGTTTTGGATTATACCTAAGGAGGAGGCCCATTTTAGGGGACATGAATGGGGCTTACACTCAGGGGACACCTGTGGTAGTGGATATGGCAAGGGCTTACTCCAAGAGGGATGCCCATTGGGAGGTTGAGGGGATTTCATGATCTCTAGTAACCTCATAAACCATGTGAGTCATGATCGATGTGAGAAATGAGATTAAGTAGTATACCTAATTCTCATGTTGTTAATGAAGTGCTAACAAGTGATGGTTTGAGGCTTACATGAGTATGCTTCCCAAGGAGGATGTCATTCCATGTGTGGAGGATCTAATTTCATTTGAGACGGATCTCATTCCCTGTGAGTAATACAAGAAGAATCCTATTATTGTAGGTCAGGGTGTGTGTGGATTATGAATTAAAGCTTCCCTCTGGGGGTGGCTTGTACTATGTGGTGGGGGAGGACCATATCCCATGATGATCGTACATAGGAAATCTCATGTTCATTTAATGGGGTAAGACTATAATTCTACATTGTGTGATGAGGATTTTGGAATTAGGAAGTTTTACATTGTGCACCATGGATTTGGGAGACTCACCCTTTACCCCTTAGACTTATATACCCATCACCCATGCACCCTTGAGTAGGGTATGGATTCAATAATTCCAAGTTTTAACGATGTGGAGGAGTGGTCGATCACAAGGTCAATATTAGCATGCCTATGATGAGACACAAAAATTGTAAGTATACCTATTCTTATAATAAAAAGGTATGTGGTATTCTGAAGCCACATGTGATGTAGATTGGGCCATGGAAATGGGTGGAACATGTCACATAGGGATTGGTGGTATAGCTGGACCGATCCTAGATGGATGTGGATGCTTTGGGAAATCAACCTTCACAAAGAGGTGTCAACAAAAGTGAGGCATCATAGAGAGGGATCAGAGAGGGGATTCACAAAGCATAGGTCCTCACATAAAAATTCCTAGTGATGATCAGATGATTTTCATAGGTTGAGATCTTAATTAAGGAGCAGGATTTATGAAATAGGGTGACCCTCCAATGGGATGAATTTCCGGCTCAGTAAAAGTGTGCTTCACGAAGGATTAACACCTAACAAAGACTCAAGTACCCCGAAGGGACTTTTTCCTTAATGTAGGGAGTATGAATTTATGAGAGGAATATTCAACAAGGGTAGAGGATTTCAAGAACACATGAAAGTGTTTTTTGTGATTCTCAAGTACCTTGGATGATCCATCTTTTTTTGGATCACGATGCTCAAGTGCTTCACAAATTATGAACAATTTAGAAGTTCAATGGTTGGGGTAACCATCCTAAAAGGTTGGAATGATGTGGGTATTTATAGGAAAGGGGTATTTTGAAGGATTTCTAAATGGGAACAGCTCTATCAGAATCATGGATGTCACCACCAACCCTTTGCATGGTCATGAAGTGGCGTCAGACTCACGGAGGACACCGTCAACCCATCTCACGGTCGTGAAGCAACACTAGACTCAGGAAGGCTACCATCAACCCTTCACATGGTTGTGAAGGGGATTATGAACCAGGATATTTTTGAGCCTAGATAATTAGTTAGGCTTCATGAATTAGACCCTTAAGAGGGATTTTGGTTTCGTTTTGGCTCAGATGGACTCCAAACCGGCTGCTTTTTTCTCAACTTTTCCTGTGGAACGTATTTTACCTCCAACAATATGTGTATACTCTATTATTAATTTAATATTTATAATAAATTTGTTTTAAAATTTTAATTTTTTTATATTTAATTATTTTTTATAGTGATACTTTAAAGGTAAAGACATACTATATAGAAAACAAAAAATATATGTTGTTATGTCTTTAGATACAACTTCTTCTAGTGTAGAAATATTATCAACATATTCAAATATATTTTTGGATGTTTATGAAATTCAAATGGAAGTTGACATTTATCAGAGTTCAATGACTAAAATTTAAAAAAAAAGAAATCATGGAGGTTGTAATTAGAGATGAGTATGGCGTTAACACGATGCAAGTATTTTTCATATAAGTCTGTTAATGTATATCATTAAGTTATATTAATTTATTGAAACTTTATAATTAAGTTTTTTTTGTATTATTAATATTTTTATAATTTTTAATTTATGATATGACAAAAGTCTATGGATTTATGTACCCACCATTTATTTCACCCATAGCGTAGAAAATGAGTGATGCATAAAGAATAGTTTATATTGTTGAATGTCTTTGAAAGAATGAAATTATTCAGTGTTGGATGCTTCCTTATATTCAATAGTATGAAACATATATCTCATAAAGTTTTATATATCCCTTAATAGAATAAACACTCAAATTATATTTTTTTATATTAATGTCAATTGGATGTTTGTTACTTTTATCCAAGAAAGAAGATAGTTTTTTAGCTATTCTCCTAAATGGTGATGTGTGAGAAAAGTTTAAGAATTTATCGAACATGTAAGTTTGAATATTTTAATAATTTTTTATATTATAATAAAATTTAAATTTAGTTCATACATATTATTTTAAAATAGGGCACGAGATTAATTTAGAGATATAATAAGAAAGCAGATCGAAAAGATCAAATATGTAAAGGTAAAGGTGACTTTTTATTTACAATTACTATATTTTGGTTGTAAGTACTTAAAATGTAATTTTGAATTGAAAAATTATTTTTACATATATGTTTAATAAAAAATAAGGAGTAAAGGAATGTGGATACTATGTTCTTAGATTTATGATGAAATAATTTTAACTGGGGTTGTTACATTGTTTCAGATGGTAATATTTTGTTATACAACTTTCCTTTTTTATTCATTTTTAGAGTACATGTTATATGATTTATTTTTAATTTATATCTATTCTATGACCCTCATCCTTATACTATATAAGATATAAAACACCTGCAAATTGAATGGATGAATTATTTAATTTCCTTTATTGGGTTTTTTATTTTTAATATGCATTGTAATGTTTAAAGTTCAAATTGTAAATGTTTGTGCTGCTGCTATTTTTATGTTATACTAGTTTTATCCTAATTTTTTTCCCGATTTTATTTTTCTAACATAATTTTATACTATTGGGAAGGATTAATTAATTTAATTTTATTTAAATATTTTTTTCATTTCGATTATTTAATAACCTACATGAAAATTTAAAATAGATATTTATCATGTCTGTTTTTATAAAAAAAACATGATAAAAAGTTTTTCACATCATTTAATATAGAACAGACATGATAAACCATGATTTCTAAACTTTTACACATCAATTTTTATATAATTTAAATGAAAAACCTTATATTATAGTCTTTTTCACACTAGTTATGAAAAACTGAAAGGAAAAACTCCTCCAAAATATATTTACAATGTCTGTTATTATTAACTAACATTAAAAACTTATTTACAACATCAACTATAATAATATCGCATTATAAACGAAATTATAAACAAAAAAAAATTGAGAGAAATTTTTTTCCACTAGTGCACTAGTCATGGACACCTTAAATTCTTACCACTTTATATTGGAAAATTACTCTATATATTTCTACTTGCTTCCATTGAATATGATATCATCCATGTAAATGAGCATCATGAATTGTTCTTCCAAAGATGTCTCCACATATAGGTTCCAATCAACACCAACCCCTTTTAATTCAAACTTGTTTAAATATTATTCTCTTCAAGAATACCATGCACATGGTTCCTATATTAATTTATATAATCATTTTTACACCATTCAGAAACACTATTTTTATATCCATTTAGAAAATCTTAAACCTTTTTCAAACTGCTACTTCTAAGATATGACTGATATTCTCAAGTCATTCCACCTATGGGATAATTTCTTTAACATCAACACCTCAAATTTGTGCATAATCTTTATACACTAGTAATGTCTTATTTAAAATAGAATTTACATGTTCTTCATGTTTTTTTCTTGAAGATCCAATTTTTTTACACAACATTATGATGTGTATGACTCTCTACAAGCTCCCACATTTGATTTTGATCATTCTAATCCAATTTCTCATTCATGGATTTAAGCCATGAATCTTTTTTATCCAATATTTTAATTGATGTTGGTTCTATGGTTGATAGGAGAGTAGTGTTCCCTATTTCCCTCATCCTTCATGTTTATTTTGGGTAAAACCTATTTGCAATTATATTGGATGTATATAGTTATATTCTCATGTTTCTTTTTTGAGATTAAGATTTATTCTATTTAAAAATTGTTTTCTCCATCCAATCAAGCTCATAATCCTCATTATTTAAGGGACTTTGTATAACCTAGGATTTTTTCCCATTCTAATAACTCTCTTCACAAAATCTATAAATGTTTGAATTTTCATAATTCCTTGTATAATTATCTTTAATAACCTTTACAATATTACTTTCCACAGCCTTATTAATCTTTTTATTATAGTAATTACAAGCCTTACACTTTGTTGAGTAGTGTAAAAATACTCCTTTATCTACCAAATTTCCATACATTCTTTGATTTCTATATTTATTTTATATATAACATCTATTTCTAAAAGTTAATATAAGATTTAGTGAATGATTACTTTCATTAAACATTTCACAAGGTGTATTCTCCTCCCTAGGGATTGGTAATTTCCTTTTGTTTATGTACACTACAACCTATGCTGCCTTATTCTAATAGTGGTGAGAGATTCCACTCTCGATAAGAAGCATATTGGACATATTTTTTACCATTCTATTTCATTATTAAAAACCCTATTATATTGAAGTGTCCTCACTAAAGACCCTTTATTATCAATTACATTCTTCTACAGGTTTATTTATTTCTTAATGAATGTGAACTTGGTACCCTTATTGTAACGCCCCGACTCTCGTTACCCAGAGTCGGTGCATTATTACATAACATTGACATGATCAAAAGAAAGATCAAATCTCGAAAGACCGATTGGTTTAGTAGCCTTGGAAACACTAGATATATTCATAAGTTTTACATTACATCATAAAATGAAAAATTACTACAACAACATAATGTCTCCACAGTCCACACTATTATCCCCTCATAATATCCCTGCAGGTCATTCATAACTTACTTCTTCACATCCTGGGGAAAATAAAACATAGAAAAGGGGTGAGCTCAAATTCCCAGTAAGGATAACAATATAGCGGAACATTCAAAATAAGCATAAACATTTAAGGCAATGCATTACTAAAATAAAAGCCTTTTAAACTTGAACCTCAACATAGTATGGCAAAAGTAAAATGAAATAATTCCATTTACTTATTCACATGGATATTCTACTAATCGAATAATCACATGAAAAATAAATAACCACTTTCATAATGAAGGAATGCATAATTCTAAACTTTAATTTCTTTTTCAAGGCCTCGTCCCAAGACCTTGGGGCTAACTGTAACCGGAACCCAACCCGGAGTGCCTCTAATAACCGAACACCAACCCGGAGTGCCTCTAATAACCGGACACCAACCCGGAGTGCCTCTAATAACCGGACACCAACCCGGAGTGCCTCTAATAACCGGAGACCAAACCGGAGGGCTTACTTTTACCAGTCCCTAACCTGGAGGGCTTACTTTTACCAGTCCCCAACCTGGAGGGCTTACTTTTACCAGTCCCCAACCTGGAGGGATTACTTTAACCAGTCCCCAACCTGGAACATACTTGTCCAACACATTCATATGAAGTAAAGGTTGAAATATAACATAAACATTCTTATTGGAACTAGCATACGAAATGTCAATACTTTACTCATAAACCATGAATGCTATATAAATGAAACATCTACAGTCAAACATATCACAAAACTTCATTACAATATGGAAGTTTTAAATCATAATAAATCAACTTCAAATAATCTTAAAATCCATCAAAGGATGTTGACATAGATGAAAATGTTTTTTTAAAAATTAGTGAGGGAAATATCCCTTTTTCATGAAAACATTTTAATGTTAGACAATTTAGAAAGTAAGGCATTTAAATACATTTTTGAATAAAAGTGTCCCATACCACTTTGAAAATTTTGAATGGAATTAACACTTTTAAAACATTCATTTTCATATAAATAAATCCTTACAAACCATTTTGAAAACGTGGACATAAATGAGGATGATTTAGAAGAATAAATATTTAAAACATTTAAAATGATGTTTTAGTAAAAGTTCCATTAGAAATAATCCCTTTGAAAACTCTTTTATGAAATATGGACATGGATAGTAAATATGTCCCTGTAGATACTTATGTAAAGACAACCTCGGATATTAAAGAGATTGTGAAGTAAACCCTTATCAATTTGGTAACTTATGAAACATACAACCCATGAAAGAGGTATCATACAATGAAAAAGTAAACACACATAAGGTAAAGTGTATTACACAAAGAATACAATTATGGGCAGTACATACACCAAACAAAAAATAATAGTGGAAATATGGCATGAATCTCACGGAAATAAAGAGTGAGATGAAAACCCCTTACCACGTTAATCAACTGAGTCGTATGGACAAAAGTTAATAACCACCAAATGATTTCCAGAATAAAATGAATATAAAGAGAATCATGATAGTGTATATCAAATGGAAGTACACAATACACCACTTTCAATAATTTAGTGGCGAACAATGGAAATCTCACGGAATTGAAAGTGAGATAAGAAAATCCCTTACCTTGTACTTTTACTTGGTTGGGGTAGGTTAACCTCCTCTTCTTTGGGTTCTTCCTTTTGATTTGATCAAAAGGGATCCTTAGGATGGATTTCTGATCAAACTAAGGCCCCTAGGTTGTAGTGAGGGAAGTTGGGAGAGTATTTGGGTAGATTTTGGCCGAACCAAAAGGCTTTTAAGGTGTGAAGAAATGAGAAGGAGGAGTGCCCTTTTATAACAGGGGTGAGGGGCACCTTTGGAAATGCTAGAAATATTAATTTATAATAAATTCATATTCGGTTTATAATGGCTCCAAAGTTTATTATTCAAAGGTTAAGGTGGGTATAGGTCGAAAACCACTCAACCAATAGAATTTATACAGGTTTGGGTACTTATATTAACCTTATCTTTAAGTATTAACTCTAAGTTAATTAGTTTCACTTTTACAATGTCTCTTTGTATTTTTATATAATATGGTTAATAAACTTACTATATACATCCAAGAGACCCCCAAGTGGTCCATTAATGATGAACCTATCATGATATAAGTCTCTTGGCCGAACCTTAGATTTTTATGAATTTAATATCAATTAATAATATAATATTTGTTTTAAGAACTCTTTTATGTCAATTTTGACACTATTCAATCGTTGATTTTTTTTGAAACTCATAACAGATTGATTACTTCGAAAAAAGTCAATTAAATCAATACTAATATATCATATTATCCTAGAAAATTAGTTTAATTCATTAAAAGTTTCATATTATATTTATTTGGGTATTTATAATATCAATTATTTTAATTTTTCACTATTATAGTAATTACTGCATCATCATTGTGTCATAAATAAAATAAATTATTTAATGTCTAAAAATTATAAATAAAATATAATTATGTAGGAAATCGTTTTATATTTCTAATGAATATTTATAATCTAAAATCCAACATATATAACCCTATGTAACAATTGTTTTTCTAAAAGATATATGCTTGTGTCATTTTTGTATTCATTTTAACTTAATTAAAATAAAGTGTCATTATCACTTACAAGTGGATCCATGGGGTCCCAAAATCGACCCAAAGATGCCCATGGTCGACCGTGTATCAACCAATAGGGTTAAGACACGTTTTAGGGTAATTTAGTATTATTATAATATTATTTTTAACCCTTATTTACCGGATTTACCCTTAACCATGGTAACTAAAATATTTACCGCAGTAATTATTCAAAATTTCTAAAAATAAAAGTTACCTATTTACACAATTTGAACATCCTAATTCCAAATATGGAATCCATTTTCCTAAATTCAAAACACAGAAGTGGCAGAAATTAATTTAAAATTAATTCCCGCTGTCAAAACAAAAAGCGTGTTTTTAAGAGATAATAACTATCAAAAGATTGACACTTGTTTATGTTCGGTTTAATTGTAAAATTATGTCCAATGACCAAAATTATATTAAATGGTAAAAATATATTCTAAATATACTTTAAAACCACTCAAATTCATAATTTATCACTATTAATTATTTTGATTAAAAAAGTTGTTTTTAATTAAAATTTTGTAATTTTCACTATTCATCAAAATATGAAAGTTATCCAAAAAGTACCAAAATTTCACCTTAGTCTAAATTCTATATTCTGAATCCAGAAATAAAGTCCATTTTAAAATATAAAATATATATAATTTCGAAAAGTAGGTATTACTATTCATAACAGCTAGTTTGATTGGTTGTGGTGTGTGTTAAAACTCAAGGTTGCGTACAACACACGCTACTGTATTATTCAAAGAAAGCGTACCGTGGAAGCTTGGGATGTTTCATTTCAAATTTTTGATGTCCCCATTTAGTCAAAAAGTTTAAAATATTGTATTTAAAAAGGGTTCACTATTAAAAGTTGATAAAAGTGCAATACTGAAAATGAATTTGTTCTTGCATTGTATCTAAGAAACTCATAATATGGATTCTAAAATTATAAGGATTATATAAAGTTTAAAATTTAGATAATACTATTCATAACCTCTTTTGAATGGATTTTTTTTTGTAAGTCATGGTGTGATTGAACTCGGTGTTGCGTGTAGTGCAAGTTATTGAATTATTTTGAAGAAATAACACACTATGAAATCTTGGGGTGTTACATTCTCCCCTCCTTCAATAAATTGCGTCCTCGCAATTTGAAATTGTTCTTCGAAAATAAAAGGTTGAAAATAGAAAATATATTTGGGGGAAAACCCACATCGGAAATTGGGTTACTAAAATTTAGTCTTAATATGAGGAAATGAGAAATGAAAGGGTCACCACCAAATTATGATCTCGATTAGGAGAACATTGGTGACAATTAGAGACATATAATTGGAGGAAAAACGTAAATATTTATAGGTAGTGATTGAGGTCATCAATCACAAAAAAGTATAAAATTGAGGTCCTTAAACTCATCAATCTATGATGATTTGAAATACCATCGGTTCAACAAAACATAGGGTATTAGGATAACACATTTTTGACGTTTCAAAATATCTTAGTTGAAATCCCACATCGAAAAATGAATTAATGAGGCCTCTATTTAAAATAATGAGTCGAAAGTATGAAGATTACCGAAAATAACACATACTAGGGTTCCATGTAGGAAAATATGGATAAGGAAGAAAAATCTAACCATCAATTATCTGATGGAGAGTGGTAGAGAACATGGCTATGAAAAGGCCAACAATCCCAAAGCCATAAATTAGTGATGATTTAAGGTACCATCTAGGAAAACATTTTTTTTCTAAGTTACTTTTCTTAATATTGAGGAATTTATTTATGAGATTGGATAAGATCATAAGGAGATATAATTACTTTATAATTATAGTTTTATCCATTAATAAATTTCTACCACAAACTCATCTTTCACTCTAAAAGATAATAGAATGTAAAAAAAATTATATTTACACTATTAGTATAGGGTTTCAAAATAAACGAATTTATAATTCATCTACAAGATATTTTAATAAAAACTACATTATTTAATCCGGGACATCTCGTGGGCCAGTGGTAGGTGATACACCCTTGTCGCCCTTCGGTTGCGGGTTCAAGTCTCGCAGCCTTGCCGGACGCGACGGGTTGCCGCCCGACCTCCGGGTTGTCCTTTTATGGCAATCCAAAATAATCCAAACTAGAACCATCCAAAATAATTCTGTCCAAACTCACAGTCCAACATTTATAAGGAAGCTAAACATAATATAGATCCTTTTTACCCCGTAATAGCATATGAATACCTTCATCATGTATTACCATATTCCTTATTGATTACATTCATGCTCCCTTATTCCATATAGAATGCTGGATATACTTCATTAATCCAAAAATGTTTTAAACCCCAACAATGATGGAATATACAAATCATTAATCAGTTCCAAGGTAGTCATGAATATCCAATATAATTTATCCAAAACAATCACATATTATTCCAAAATCACTACCTCAGTATCAGAACTATATTATGATTTATCATTCTCTCAACCATATATTTTTCAAAAATTTATCCTTCTATTGAGTCACTTTTCTTTGTTCCACACAATCTCAAGTCCTTAATGAAATAGTACTGTAGTACAATCCTTATATACTCCATAATTATTATAACAAGTACATTGTTGATACAACACTCAATTGACATAATCAACATAAGAACTCTAACATTCTTCTTCATCTGTAGTAGTATCATAACTTGATTATTATCCAATAACATCATTTGCGGCATAGTCTGATGACTGGGACATAGGTTCGCGTAGTGTCCAAACTCCTTGCAAATGAAGCATTGTACATTTAAAACCATTTTCTTAGCCTTTCAGTCACGTAATTTGTTCCCTTTTCCTCCACACTTATAAAAAACTCCCATTCCTTTCAGGAAAGTTCCAGGGTGTTTCTTTCCACAGTTACCACATATGGGAAAATTCTTCTTTTCCCTCTTCCCTTTATCCATCTTTCTCTCTTCCATCCTTTTCTTCTCTTTCTTCCCTTCAAAGCCATATGACTCAGTAAACTCTTTACTTATCTTATCAACACAGGATATTATTTCTTCATATGATGATAATACATGGGAGACTATTTCTCTTATAAATTCTAGCTTAAGTCCATGAAATATATGATCCTTCCTTCTCTTTGGATCATGTGCATATCTGGAGTTCTCATTCCTTCTGCTGGGCACCATTTCTAAACAATGGCATACACTAGATTAGTTTATGAATCAAAATACATAATCCCATACTTATAAAACAATTAACATAAATTGAACTATTTATGGATATAATCCATAATCATAAGAATGTTTTCTTTGAGGAAGTATATACTCATAATCCCTTCAAAATGATTTGTAAAGAAAAATGAGAGTTATCCTAAGCATATCCCCCGGGAGTGTTGTAACCAAGAGTGCAGCAAGGCCCGTTGTCGTGAAACAGTTCCCGTTCGAGTCTATCTCAAAGCGGTGTTTTCAGGTTTTACCCCTAGGTACATCTGTGCCAGAGCCGCCTCTACCTGCTCGTATCCAGACAAGGATGTATTGCTCGGAAAACTCACAAAATCTATAAAATACCAAAATTCTAGGAAGTTCTTCTATACTAATCCTCAAAGTTCATCTTAGGTCTACGTGCTCTAATCAGAGTTTATCTAAATCTAGCTTCCAAGGTTTGTACTAAACTTCCTCTGATACCAACTGTAACGCCCCGACTCTCATTACCCAGAGTCGGTGCATTATTACATAACATTGGCATGATCACAAGAAAGATCAAATCTCGAAAGACCGATTGGTTTAGTAGCCTTGGAAACACTAGATATATTCATAAGTTTTAAATTACATCATAAAATGAAAAACTACTACAACAACATAATGTCTCCACAGTCCACACTATTATCCCCTCATAATATCCCTGCAGGTCATTCATAACTTACTTCTTCACATCCTGGGGAAAATAAAACATAGAAAAGGGGTGAGCTCAAATGCCCAGTAAGGATAACAATATAGCAGAACATTCAAAATAAGCATAAACATTTAAGGCAATGCATTACTAAAACAAAAGCCTTTTAAACATGAACTACAACATAGTACGACAAAAGTAAAATGAAATAATGCCATTTACTTATCCACATGGATATTCTACTAATCGAATAATCACATGCAAAATCAATAACCACTTTCATAATGATGGAATGCATAATTCTAAACTTTAATTTCTTTTTCAAGGCCTCGTCCCAAGACCTTGGGGCTAACTGTAACCGGAACCCAACCCGGAGTGCCTCTAATAACCGGACACCAACCCGGAGTGCCTCTAATAACCGAACACCAACCTGGAGTGCCTCTAATAACCGGACACCAACCCGGAGTGCCTCTAATAACCGGAGACCAAACCGGAGGGCTTACTTTTACCAGTCCCTAACCTGGAGGGCTTACTTTTACCAGTCCCCAACCTGGAGGGCTTAGTTTTACCAGTCCCCAACCTGGAGGGCTTACTTTAACCAGTCCCCAACCTAGAACATACTTTTCCAACACATTCATATGAAGTAATGGTTGAAATATAACATAAACATTCTTATTGGAACTAGCATACGAAATGTCAATACTTTACTCATAAACCATGAATGCTATATAAAAGAAACATCTACAGTCAAACATATCACAAAACTTCATTACAATATGGAAGTTTTAAATCATAATAAATCAACTTCAAATAATCTTAAAATCCATCAAAGGATGTTGACATAGATGAAAATGTTTTTTTAAAAATTATTGAGAGAAATGTCCCTTTTTCATGAAAACATTTTAATGTTACACAATTTAGAAAGTAAGGCATTTAAATACATTTTTGAATCAAAGTGTCCCATACCACTTTGAAACTTTTGAATGGAATTAACACTTTTAAAACATTCATTTTCATATAAATAAATCCTTACAAACCATTTTGAAAACGTGGACATAAATGAGGATGATTTAGAAGAATAAATATTTAAAACATTTAAAATGATGTTTTAGTAAAAGTTCCCTTAGAAATAATCCCTTTGAAAACTCTTTTATGAAATATGGACATGGATAGTAAATATGTCCCTGTAGATACTTACGTAAAGACAACCTCGGATATTAATGAGATTGTGAAGTAAACCCTTATCAATTTGGTAACTTATGAAACATACAACCCATGAAAGAGGTATCATACAATGAAAAAGTAAACACACATAAGGTAAAGTGTATTACAAAAAGAATACAATTATGGGCAGTACATACACCACACAAAATATAATAGTGGAAATATGGCATGAATCTCACGGAAATAAAGAGTGAGATGAAAACCCCTTACCACGTTAATCAACTGAGTCGTATGGACAAAAGTTAATAACCACCAAATGATTTCCAGAATAAAATGAATATAAAGAGAATCATGATAGTGTATATTAAATGGCAGTACACAATACACCACTTTCAATAATTTAGTGGCGAACAATGGAAATCTCACAGAATTGAAAGTGAGATAAGAAAATCCCTTACCTTGTACTTTTACTTGGTTGGGGTAGGTTAACCTCCTCTTCTTTGGGTTCTTCCTTTTGATTTGATCAAAAGGGCTCCTTAGGTTGGCTTTCTGATCAAACTAAGGCCACTAGGTTGTAGTGAGGGATGTTGGGAGAGTATTTGGGCAGAGTTTGGCCGAACCAAAAGGCTTTGAAGGTGTGAATAAATGAGAAGGAGGAGTGACCTTTTATAAGAGGGGTGAGGGGCACCTTTGGAAAAGCTAGAAATATTAATTTATAATAAATTAATATTCGGTTTCTAATGGATCCAAAGTTTATTATTCAAAGTTTAAGGTGGGGATAGGTCGAAAACCACTCAACAAATAGAATTTAGACAGGTTTGAGTACTTATATTAACCTTATCTTTAAGTATTAACTCTAAGTTAATTAGTTTCACTTTTACAATGTCTCTTTGTATTTTTATATAATATGGTTAATAAACTTACTATATATATCCAAGCGACCCCCAAGTGGTCCATTAATGATGAACCTATCATGATATAAGTATCTTGGCCGAACCTTAGATTTTTAAGAATTTAATATCAATTAATAATAAAATATTTGTTTTAAGAACTCTTTTATGTCAATTTTGACACTATTCAATAGTTGATTTTTTGTGAAACTCATAACAGATTGATTACTTCGAACAAAGTCAATTAAATAAATAATAATATATCATATTATAATAGAAAATTAGTTTAATTCATTAAAATTTCATATTATATTTATTTGGGTATTTATAATATCAATTATTTTAATTTTTCACTATTATAGTAATTACTACATCATCATTGTGTCATAAATAAAATAAATTATTTAATGTCTAAAAATTATAAATAAAATATAATTATGTAGGAAATCTTTTTATCTTTCTAATGAATATTTATAATCTAAAATCCAATATATATAACCCTATGTAACAATTGTTTTTCTAAAAGATATATGCTTGTGTCATTTTTGTATTCATTTTAACTTAATTAAAATAAAGTGTCATTATCACTTACAAGTGGATCCATGGGGTCCCAAAATCGACCCAAAGATGCCCATGGTCGACCATGTATCAACCAATAGGGTTAAGACACGTTTTAGGGTAATTTAGTATTATTATAATATTATTTTTTAACCCTTATTTACCGGATTTACCCTTAACCATGGTAAATAAAATATTTACCGCAGTAATTATTCAAAATGTCTAAAAATAAAAGTTACCTATTTACACAATTTGAACATCCTGATTCCAAATATGGAATCCATTTTCCTAAATTCAAAACATAGAAGTGTCAGAAATTAATTTAAAATTAATTCCCGCTGTCAAAACAAAAAGCGTGTTTTTAAGAGATAATAACTATCAAAAGATTAACACTTGTTTATGTTCGGTTTAATTGTAAAATTATGTCCAATGACCAAAATTATATTAAATGGTAAAAATATATTCTAAATATACTTTAAAACCACTCAAATTCATAAATTATCACTATTAATTATTTTGATTAAAAAAGTTGTTTTTAATTAAAATTTAGTAATTTTCACTATTCATCAAAATATGAAAGTTATCCGAAAAGTACCAAAATTTCACCTTAGGATAAATTCTATATTCTGAATCCAGAAATGAAGTCCATTTTAAAATATAAAATATATATAATTTCAAAAAGTAGGTTTTACTATTCATAACAGCTAGTTTGATTGGTTGTGGTGTGTGTTAAAACTCAAGGTTGCGTACAACACACGCTACAGTATTATTCAAAGAAAGCGTACCGTGGAAGATTGGGATGTTTCATTTCAAATTTTTGATGTCCCCATTTAGTCAAAAAGTTTAAAATATTGTATTTAAAAAGGGTTCACTATTAAAAGTTGATAAAAGTGCAATACTGAAAATGAATTTGTTCTTGCATTGTATCTAAGAAACTCATAATATGGATTCTAAAATTATAAGGATTATAAAAAGTTTAAAATTTAGATAATACTATTCATAACCTCTTTTTAATGGATTTTTTTGTAAGTCATGGTGTGATTGAACTCGGTGTTGCGTGTAGTGCAAGTTATTGAATTATTTTGAAGAAATAACACACTATGAAATCTTGGGGTGTTACACTTATTATATCATAGAATTTTTATTAAGTATATAATAACAATTTTGACCCTTCTAATACACCTCTAAATGTATTTTATAACTTCATTATTATTTTTCATGACCATAATACAAGCTATTATACTATTATCATCTAAAAAAAGGATGAACTAAATTTTTCCACATGTGTCAGGTCTATTAATTGGTGTACACACATAAGTGTAGACCAGGTTGAGTAGATTGTATGCTATTTTATTATTTTTCCAATAAGGTTTTTAGACCATCATTCCTTGAATGGATACATCACACATATTTTCTCAAATTTTTAGGTTTTTACTTACCACTAAAACTCTTATATTTGATAGATTTTCCATTATTTATTGGTGAATGTGGCCTATCCCATAATTCCATATGATTTTTATTAACCAACTATAATAAGGATTGTATTTTATTTAATATCTACCTAGTATGAATTATAATTTCCCTCAAAACTTTCATGAGATAGTTCACAACCATACATTTGATCAATAACACTTTTTAGTTAAATGTTACTTAAATTCCAATGTTATAAAGTTGACTCAAACTCAATAGATTATTCCAAATTCTATACACACTGAGTACTTATATGCTCTTCAACTCATATCTTACTAATAAGGTTTTACCACTTCCTTTGATCTTAAAATACCCTTCAGTGCCATATCAAACCATTCTTTCAACTATTCCCTTCATGTTCTTCAAAAGTTTCATATTTCCAGTCACGTGGGTTGAAAACCCACAATCAACGATCCAGATGCTACTAATTTTCATTAGTTTGAGAGTTATTTATTCTACAATAGACTTACCAATATTATTCATTTCCTTTAAATAGATACACAATTGAGTCAATCTATAAGATTTTCTCAACTATTTCTCATCATTATAGGCAGTGAAAATGTATTCTTCTTCATCTTATAATAGATATTATCTATTTATCAATGAACTTAGGTTGGATTTCCTTGTATTGTTTCACCTCTGACTTCTAGGATGGTAATTTACATTTATTCTTTACCTATAATTATCATATTTATTCATGGAAGTAGAATAATGAAATCAATATCCATAGAAATAATTTCTTTCTTAAGTGAATAAATACAGTCTCATTATTATTTTTTGATTTCCACATACTTCTCCCTTAAATATATCTATTCCTCTCTATAGTTGGACATAGTGTGGCTAAGGTATCCACAAAAATTTCACTCAATTATTAGAAATATCTTCTCACCTTCAACCCTCTGCATGTATCCATATTTTAAATAAATCATCAGATGATGATTAACCCTATAAGGATAAGTAATTTCTCAAACTTTATACCTCCCTATGTAATGGAATGTCTGTAATTCTACTTTTGAAACCTTAACATCGAATAAAAATCCAATTTCACACATGTACATATGTATGTTTTCATTTGGAATTTCTCAAGACTGCCTATATCTCATTTGAACCTTTGTAATAATTTTTCATCTAAAAACTTTCCAAACCATATCTTCATCTCTGGATCATTTGACTTTATTTTAGATTCAAGTTTATTTTTCAAAGAATAACTACCACTTCATCATGATATTAAACAAAAATTTACTTCCTTTTCAAACCAATATTATGGTTATAAATCAACTTATTATATTATTAAATATTTATATTGAAATATATTACTTTTTAGAGATTTATTGACTAACCGATTAATATTTTAATATTTTTTATATTTAATCAATCTCATCTCTGATATGATCCACATATTCAGATGAATCTTTAAAAAAATCCATTGATCTTTAGATTTTTATTCCTTTTTTGTATCTAGGTATTCCAAAGCTCCCTCAAGTTATTATTTTTGTTCAAAAATACCTTATAGTTTGTTTTCATATCCCCCATTATATTTTTCCATTTCAATATTATCCATTAGTGTATCTTTTTTATTTTATTCAAATTATATTTTAGCATCCTTTAAATAATCATCATCGCTATATTTTCATTTTCTTACCAATATACACCTCTGCAAATTATTATCAAATTAATTACCAAATTATATAACTCTTTTAGGAGGTAATTTCCTTCATGAATTTTTATGGTTTCTTCTTCACCTCTATCATTATCAAATCTCCTTATAAACCTCACAATAACATGCCCATCTTTTCTGTACAAAAAAACATGAAAATGGAGGATTGAATTAAAAACTTGTAGCATTCAAGAATTATTAATATTTGGTTAAAATTGATACCTATCAGATCACACCATGGGTTTCAATACCTCCTAGGTGGGACACTTACCACCATCCCTAGTTCCATACATTTCCTTAGGGAGGAGATTTATGCGTTGCCTAATTCTCACACATGAGAGTTCCCATGGATTGGATTCCTTCCATTACTATGATACTAACTATAAGGACCTAGAATTTTCATACATTTATATTACATGTTTCTATAAGGATATTCAATACATTTCATAAATACACACATGAAAATCATAAAGGTTTAAAATCTATGGATATTAGTTACCCAATATTATTATTTCATGAAATATCTTTTGAAAATATCCTATAAATATCATCCCATTTAGTAATAATTATAGAAATACCCTAATTAAATATTTATTTATAACCTTGGGAAAGGAAACATAAGAAAGGGTGAGCTCAGATGCTCTATAAGGGTAAACATGGAAGATATCAATTAATGATCTTGTAAAGGAAAAAGTTAAGCATAATCGTACAAGATGATAAATATAATGTATAATTTTTATACTCAATATATCATGGATTATAAGAATGATACATGAAATAAATCATTATCATTTTAAAATAAATGAACCATTATAGTGAAAAGTAATTATAAATAAATCACGATCCATAATTTCATGTCATATAGGTGTTAAACCATCATAATTATAGAAAAAATTTCATATGTCAATGTTCATATACAGGACCATCAATACATAAAGGATAAGAAATCAACACCTTTTTCTCATTTTATGAATGATCATAGATCATCACCTATTTTCTATAGTAGATCAAGCACATAAACCTATTTCCTATAGTATATCAAGAACATAATCTTACTTCCCATCATCATCTCATGAGATATTAAAATTTACCCAATGTTTTGGAGGGATATATAGGACCCCCCATAAATTTATCCATACATATTTCTTTCAAAATATTAAAATAATAATAATATGATAACCTATTAAAACTAAAATGGGTTTCATAAATATTTCATCATAGTATAACTTGAGTAAGAGAATTGGGTTTTATAAACATTTTATCAATTAATCATATCACAACCCATGGAAAAGGAATGAGTTTCATAAACATACTGTCAGTATAATAATAAAAATAAACCATATAAACAAAGAATAATGATTGCATCATTGGATCATATCCCTAGTAAAACATAATCATCACCAAATGTTGTCATTATTGATGAATAGAGATTTCATAAATGAGTATTAAAACATTTTTGAAGAAAATACAATTTTTATTTGAAATAAAATATTTAAAATCTACATTTTTTCCAAATTTTAATAAAATTTTATTTGAAAATGACATTAAAAACATTTAAATTAAGTTTCAAATAATTTAGGGGTCATGATGGTGGAAAATTATGTTCATTCCATACACGTTAAAACAAACATTCCTTTCATATTTTGGTAAAAAGTGAAACTACCTTGTTCGAAAAAATATAAGAAGATTAAATTTAAAACATTTTATGAAAATTAAGACATGAATATAAATGTATTTAAACAATCATTGGTAAATGGTAAATTTTTTATGAAAAAATTATTTGAAAATATAGATATGGAATAAAAATGATTTTTGACCAAAGAGAGAAATAAATTCAGTTTGTTCCTTAAAGAAAGGGAATATTGGGTGTATAGAGTAAAATAAAAGGGAAAAAATATTTTCATGAAATAAATATATTAGAATAAAATTAATGCATTTCTTGAGATATAGATCATAATATTTCATGATAAAAAACACAATCATAAACAATCTCGATAAACACTCATATTGTAACATAAAACCTTTTACCACTTTGGTATTTTGAATCGTAATCCATATGAAATAAATTAAATTAGATGGAGATTTATAACCAATAATTTCATGAGAATAATCATAAAAGATATTCTTGGGTAGTATATACATCACACAAATGAAATTAGGGGTGAATATAGAATATGTCTCCTAGAAATAAAAGAGAAACTAGATATCTCTTACCCTAAGTCTTGAATTCATTCATAGATGTTTGAATATTATGTATAATAAATATATGTTTATTAAAAATATATTAAAAACCCATAATAATATGTATCACACTATATATGATTTACTTATGACATTTTAATACCTATTTATTAATTTTTTTATTAACATCATGTTTCGGTAATAACTATTTCGTTTTTCATATATGTTTTGGTTTTATATTTTCAGTATTTTTAATTTGATCATGGTTTAATCATATCTATAATTTTAAACATGATATAAATAACATATATATTCATTATATATTTATTTATATTAATCCATAAAATTGAAATGTAGAAAATGAATTACACCGTTCATGGAGACGGAAGGTCGTGTGTACGCATGATAACTGTTTCCATTTTCTTGAAAGATGGAATAAAAGTAAGGTAAATTGTAATTAAAATTTATAGAGTCATTATTATTTCATATATATCACATATATTTATTAAATTTATCCTTATTTACTTTCATTTAAATCATAAGTGAAAAATGAATCACAACACATCGTGAGGTGGTAGTCCACCATACATAAAAGCGACATTATGGAATTCCTAGGGAATGAAAAGTAAGATGGTTATGTGATATTATAACTACATAAGTATATTTAAGTTGTGAATATAATATCTATAATTTAAATCCATCATTATATCCTTTTATGAGAGTAAATGATGGAAAAAAATTACACCGGCTCTTGATGCGGTAGTCCCCCATATACACAATCAGCAGTTTTTTTCCATTTTATAGAACTGGAGATACATATAGGTTATTCCATAAACATAATAATATCTATGTATGTGTTATAATTTTTTTATTATATTTTATTTATTATTACATCAAAAATTTAGGTAAGAGAATAAGTAAAATTAAAGATCTTAGTTGAGACAATTACCTTCGCTTAGAAAAATCTCTTTTGGATACATTATTAAGGACCCTAGGATTGATATTTTGGGAATATAAAAATCTCTATAATGTGGATGAGGTTTTTTAGATATAATTTTGTTGGTTTTGGTTGAGAAAAATTCTTTAAGTGGTGTGAAGAATATAGGGGAGGATGTTCCCTTTTATAATTGAACCAGAGTGACATCATTGTAAATACCCAAAACTATTCAATAATGGGATGTCACTCTCACCACATGTGTCTAAAAAATTGATAAGTAAAAGAGTAGAGGAAATATATGGTTGATAAAAACCTATAATAAAAAAACACATGTTATAAAAATGTTTTTACATAGCCTTTAAGTTAACCTAACTTTACCATTTTAGTTTTCACCATAGTAAATGGTTATTTATTTATTTATTTACCCAGGTGAATTATCAATTAAGAATAAAAAAAATTGTAATTATTAGATAATATAAAACAACTTATTTTTAATATTATATATAATTTTTCAAATAAAAATCTCATATATGAGGAAAATTAATTTTAACACATGTGCATGTAACGTGCAAAACCCCTTTTTAACCTTAATTGTGAAAATTAATTTTTTATTTCCTTTATTATTACTTATGTGAGAAAATTATATTGAAAAAATTAATAAATTTTAATTAATATTAGTCCAAATATTGAATCAATTTTACCAAATTCAATTCAACTAGGTGGCATAATTTAATTTACAATTAAACCCACAAACGTGATGAAAAATATTTTCCCTTAGAAGAATCTCTAGAATGTCTAAAAGGTTTTTATATCATAATAAAAACTTAAATTTATTAAAATTACCAAAAATGTATCAATAATAATATATTTAAACCAATTCTACTTTTAAACCATTTTAACTCAGCATGTAACTTTGTAAATACTTTTATCAAAAAGGCAATTTTTAATAAATGGAAGTCTGTTCTTCACTATTTATATTTTTAGAAAATTATAAACAATTAAATCTAGAATAATTTAACATTTTGATGTAAAAAATTAAGTTAATATTTTAAAATAAATTTTATAAAATTTTAAAAAATTAATTTTATTATAAGTTCGTGATATAACCACTTTTTAGAAAAATATATTTTTTATACATAAAACTAGATTTATTCATATCCCGCGCTTATTTAAAATATTTTATGAATGATAAAACATTTTATTTAATATATAATATATAAATTTCATCAAAATAATTCACTAATAGTGTATACTTTAATTTGTTAATGTAAAAAAACTTTACTCTCCTAAAATAGTTATTTTTAGAAAAATTATTTCTTTCGATTAAAAATCTTTTTTATTCTCATTAATTATAAATTGATATCCAATGAATTCATTTTATAAATTTTTATACCAAATAATTTTCATAATTTAGTTATTCCTATTCATACCTTCCAATTAAATGACTAGGTTAAAATATTCACATTTAAATATTTTAATAGTATAACATGATTTTTTTAAACTCAATGTTTTATGTATTGTAATATTTTGAAGAAAATAAATTATTTGAAAAATTAATAATTTCATCAATATTTTTTTTACATTATAATATCCTTATATAATGTATTTCCCATCAATTTGAAATTTATGTTGATAATCAAGGGTTTGAAATTTGAAAATTCCTTCCTATAAACCCACATCATAAAAAGGGTCAATAAAACTTCTTCTAAAAAATATGGAAAAGAAATTAAAAATTCCATTTGTTATAACACATAACTAGGTTTACAAATATGATAGAATTTTTGGTAAGTGAAAATATGAAAAATGAAGAGAAAAATAATGCCCAAATACTAATAAAGAGTGATAGAGAACATGGTCATCAGAATGTTAACCACCACAAAAACATAAATTTTTGATGATTTAAGAGTTCATTCATTCATTAGAAATGAATGTAAATATATATATTTTTTATTTAAAGATCCATTTAATAATGTTGATAAATTATCATGATATGATATACTTACTTGATATCATTTCATTTCATATGCATTATCTCATCATTTTTTTATGCTTCGATAAATTTCTATATCATCACTTACTCAAATAAAGGAATATAATATTTTTATAACTAAAAAATTTCATATCATAAGAACTATAAAATAATTATAATCAATTAATTTAATATCTAGTTATTATCCAAAAATAGAATGGTAAATATAGGCTATCCAACATTCATAAATCTTCATATGGTGAAATAATACATTAATCTCCAAAACATCATCAAAAGTTCAAATTAAACTATTCCATAAACGGTTAACCTTAAGTCCCCCCCCAAAATATGTCTACCCAAATTCAAAAATGACAAATATAAAAGTTTTGGTCACATAATATTTTTTAATATCATCTTTAGAACTTATCCCCAAACAACATGACATTGATCGTATTGTCACATACCCAACACGTGAAAACTGAGATCATATATTCTCTTGAAACATGAAAATCCTTTCTCAAAATAATCTTAATCACAATAAATCCTTAATCAAAACTGAAATTCTTATTCATTAATTAAATAGAACCCTATATTATTAAATATATTCCATACATCCAAAATTTTTGTAAAATATATCAATTATAGCATAAACCTCATTGTTAATAAATCATTATTATTTTTTGAGGTCATCAATACTATCCAATTTACTTTATCCAAATAAATAGTCTCTTTATCCATGATAAAAACCATTTTCTCAACATCAATATCAAATTAAGGGTTATCTCTTCTTAATAATATGTTTTCCGTAAAATATTTCCTTTCCATTAAATCACTTTTCTAGGTTATTATTTACATTTAACATATTGTCGTAAATAATTAATGAAAAACATCATAAAATAATTCATATATATTTCATGATTAATTTAAAATAATTCTTTAATTCAAATAAATAAAAACTTCAATTATTCCACTTAATTCTTAAAACATTAACCAATATTCTTTATCTTATTCCTTAATACCTTCTTCCATTCATATGTCATTTTTTGTATATTCATCATCAATGAAAAAACATTTAGTCATGAAATATTACAAACCATATTCTTGATATCCCCCCCTAGGATATTTATTTTCATAATTAAAATAATTTATACATTTAAAAAATTCAAACATTGATAATTCCTTAGGGAAACTATTATTCTCATCCATTAAATTAACTCAAGTTTTCATTTTTCCTTAGAAATTGGTTACTTTGTACCCTTCTTCTCAACATATAAAACATATTATAATCACATTAAGACACTACCTTGATTTATTATTCTCACATTATCTACCTAAATTAAACTAAGTGTTCTTTTATCCATGGTCTCCACCACCTGAGCTCTTAGTGAACTCAATCCTTATCTTCTTTTGAGAGTCTTATGGATGGTTGAGGTATAATTTATTGATCATATATCATGATAAATGATTAGGAATAATCATAATATGATTTACACTAGTCATCAACACATTTAGTTGAACATTAAAACATTTCCTATCACATTGAATGCTAACCCACTTCATTCCAGTTCCTTACATTGACTATAACTAAAAAAGAATATAGTGAGAAATAAAAATCGTAGTGGGAAAATGTACAATCATGAAACATTATTGATAGGATGTCTAAATCATGATACATTATTTTAAAACAATTTTACCTTAGGTTTAACCAATAAAATTCATTTTAATAATTTATTTAAATACCTCATGATAGTTTATAAAGAGTATTTTAATTTAAAAAATATATCCCCAGAGGGTGCCAAACTAGGTGTGCAGTAAGGCCTATTTTCATGCACTAGGTGATGATTGAGTCACATCCCAATGTGACCTTTTTAGAGTTATTACCCCTAGGTACAACATTCCATAGCCACATACACTTATATTATATTGATTGAGATTTAATTTCTTGTAAAATTATTACTCTATCCTTCACCAAAATTCTAAGATATTTTCCTATACTTTAACTTGTCCTTAGAATTACCCTTAGAGATATCCATACATATGTCACTAAATTTTTATCATCCTAATTTCTAGTGGTTGAATAAACCTTTTATTTGATACCAACTATTGAATTTTGGAATTATTTCCTATGTGATATAATTGATACCTATTATAGCACTTCATGGGAGGATACACCTCCTAGGTAGGACACTTACCACCATCGCTAGTGGTTCCCCTATCCTTATGAATCCATTGGTTAGAGATATATGCTTTGCCCAAAACTAACATGTGAGACTTACCAAGGAATTCAGTAATTACTTTTTTATGTTACCAAATTTAATGACAAAGTGTTTTCATAAATAAATATTACTTCCTTTTAGATGAATATTCAAAAAAAATCACAAATACACATCTAGGGATCACAATGGGTCAGTATCTATGGATACTAGATAAAAAATATTATTATTTCATAAATGATATTCAAAATATACCATAAATATCTACCAATTTATTACTCTTCATAGGAATACCCTACTTAAAACTTTATTTATAATCATAGGAATTGAAACATAATAAAGGGCAAGATTAGATGCTCAATAAGCGTAAACATGGAATATATAAATCAGTGACATGTGAAAGAAGAATATAAGAATTTGGGTATAAAGTGATAAATATAAATTATAAAGTTACAACCCAATCTATCATGGATCCTATGTATGATCCTTGGAATAAATCATTATAATTTCAAAATACATGAACCATAAGGGTAAAAAATCATCATAAATAAATCATAAAGCAAAAGTTCATGTAATATAAGTTTAGCACCATAATAAGTATATAAACCATTTCATATGTCAAGGTTAATATCCAAGACCATAAAAACATAATGGGTTAAGAATAAATAACTATTTCCCATTTGATAATGGATTAGGAATTTTCACTTGTTTCCTATAGTGGATCCAGTACATCAGCATGTTTACTATAGCAGATCAAGCACATTAGCTTATTTCTCATCATTAACTTATGAGAAATAAAACTTTACCCAATGAATTGGAGGGATATATAAGTCCCACCCATAAATTTATAGATAAACTGTATTACCTAAATATCAAAAAAAAATCATCATATCATAACCCATGAAAATAAAAATGAATTTCATAAACATTTCATCATAATATAACCTGATAAAAAGAAATAGGTTTCATAATAATTTCATAAATTTATAATATCATAACCCATAGAAATGGAATATGTTTCATAAAAATATTTTCATTATAATTATCAATATAAACCAACCAAATAAATAATAAGGATAGTACCATCAGATCATATCCCCATTAAAATATAAGCAACACCAAATGTTATTGTCATTGATGCATATAAATTCTATAAATGACCATTAAAAATTTATTGGGGAAAATATAATTTTCATTTCAAATCACTTTACCAAAATATAAAAAATTCACAATTATTAATGAAAACTTTTTATTTGAAAAGAAACTTGAAAAATTGTAATCCAAAATTCAAATAATTTAGTTCTTATAATGACAAAAAATTATGTTCATTTTGTACATGTAAAATAAAGAATCCTTCCACATTTTAAGTAAGAAAATTAATAACTAACTCATTCATGAAATTAAATAAATATTAATCTTAATTGTTTTTTGAAAATTAAATAATGGGTATAAATTTATTTAAAAAATAGATTAGATAATGGTAAAGATTTATTTAAAACATTTTTAGAAAACATGCCATGGAAGAAAAATGGTTTTTGACCGAAGAGAGAAATAAATTCAATTTCTATTTAAAAACATTCGTCTAGAATATTGAGTATATAAAGAGTTAAAATTGAATGTAAAACATGTATTTTCAAGAAATATTCATAGGATAAAAAAATAATTATTTATTTTAGAGATAGATCATAAGAATTCATAATAAAAAACTTAATCATAAATAATCCCAATAAAAAATGATAGTGTAACATAAAACCTTTCACCAAATTGGTATCTTTTGAATATTATGACCCATGAAAGAAGGAAAATTATATGGATATTTATATCCCCTAATTTAATGATAACAATCATAAAAGTAATTAATGGTTAGTGTATATACTACATAAAAGTAATGAGTGGTGAATATAGAATATGTCTCTTAGAAATAAATGAGAGACTAGAAATCCCTTACCTTAAGTATCGAGTTACTTCATATATGTTTGAATATCCTATAAAAAAATATAATTTTATTATAAATATATTATATAACCATACTCATATGTATTATTCTATATATTATTTACTTATGACCTTTTATTACCTGTTTATTTAAAATTCCTTATTAAGATCACGTTATGGGTAATTACTGCTTCATTTTTCATGAATGTTTTGGTTTGGCGTTTTAGGTACATTTAATTTGAACATGGTTCAACAAAATACATAATTTTAATGATCATATTAGTATAATATATTTTCATTATAAATATATTTTTAGTAATTTATAAAATTTAGAGGTAGAAAATGAATTACCCCATTCATGGAGGCTATAGACTGTATGTACGCATGAACGATGTTTCAACATTCTAAGTGGATTAAATGAAAGAAAGGTAAATAAAACATCACATTTATAGAGTAATTATTATGTCATATATATCACTTATATTCATTAAATTTATCTTTATTACTTTATATGTAAATCATAAGTGAAAAAAAATCACATCACTTCGCGATGTGGTAGTCAGTTGTACACACGAATAACGTTATCGTATTCTAAAAGAATGGAAAGTGAGAATTTATATGTGATATTATAAATAAAAAATTATAATTATGTTATTAATATAATATATATAATTTAAATTCTTTATTATTTCCTTTCATAAGAGGCGGTGATTGAAGAAAAATTTCATTGATTCGTGAGGTGGTAATCTACCGTACACATGATTGACAGTTTCATTTTCCATTTGATGGATGTGGAGATGAATATTGGTAAATAAATAAAAATAATAAAATATTAATATATATTATATATTGGTGTTATTATTTTGTAATTATTACTTTATTAATGAATGTGTTAAGATAAGAAGTAAGAAAAGATAGATCTTAATGAAGACAATTACCATTTCTTATAAAAACCTCAATTGGATCCCTTTTTAAGGATACTAGGATTAGTATTTTGGAAATACAAGAATATCTAGAAAATGGATAAGGATATTGGAGAGATATTTTGGTAGATTTTTGTGGATTAAAATGGATTAATTTGTGTGGATAAGTGAGGAGGGAAAGTACAATTTTAAAATTTTGGAGAAGTGGAATTTTTGTAAATACCCAAAACTATTCAAAAACGGGAATTCAATCTCACCCCATGTGCCTAAACAATTTATAAATAAATAATTTGAGGTAATATATTATTGATAAACACCTCCAAAACAAAAAAAGTTTTAAACATGTTATTCATTATCCTTTAAGTTTACTTATTTTTACTATTTTAGTTTTCACCATGACAACTAATTTTTTTATTAATTTAGTTATGTTATTTATCCCTTTGACCAAAATTTCTCCAAGATATAATAGGGTCTAATGAACTTTAGACTTAGATTTCTATTCTTACTAAAATGCATCACACGTTTCAATAGAGAAACTTTAAGAAAGACATAATCACCTACCTCGAAAAAAAGATCCTTCCTCCGATTATCTGCATAACATTTCTGGCTTCTCTAAGCTATTCCCTTGTGCTTTTGAATCATCTGAACTTTTTCTACCATATCTTCTACTAATTATAGTCCCACCAACTTTCTTTCACCTAATTAATCTCAAAAATATGGATTTGGACATCGATTTCCATATAATTCTTCAAATGGAACCATCTGTATACTGGAATAAAAAATGTTTTTATAAGAGAACTCGAACAAAGAAAGATGTTAGTCCCAACTTCCCTGGTAATCCATTGATCAAGAACATAGCATATCTTCTTAGGTATGAATTTTTCATTTCTACTATCCATATGATTGAGGATGAAAAGTTTTACTGAAATTTAAATCAGTTCTCAATGACTACTAAAGACCCTTCCAAAAGTTTGAAGTTAACTTGGGATTACGATCAGATACAATGGGGAGGGTAACTACATGTAATCTAACTATATATTTAAAATAAAATTGATAAAGTTGATCTAGAAACAGAGCATATATAATAGGAAGAAAATAAGAACATTTAGTCAATCGATCAACAATAACCCAAATTGCATTGTTACCTCGAGGAGTCTTTGGTAATCCCACTAAAAAAATCTGTGGACACATTTCCCATTTCCACTCTAGAATTAGAAAAGGCTGAAGCATCATTTTTGGTAACTATCACTCTTCTTTAACCTGTTGAAAATTCAAATATCTCAGGGTAAAGTCATAAATAACTCTTTTCATTCCATCCCACCAATAATACTCCTGAAGATCTCTGTACATCTTAGTACTGCCAGGATAAACTGAAAACGAAGAACTATGAGCTTCACATAACACCTATTTCTTCAACTTTGAATCACAAGTCACACATAATCACTTTACTAACATCAAAACATAGTCTTTATCAATGTTAAATTAAGGTAACTTACCCTCTGTACCAATTATAACTTTTTTTCAACTCATTGTCTTATTTTTGCACTTTCTTTGTTCTATCTGCTAGAGAAAATTGTACTAAAACCCAAAAAAAAAATAAAGTAATTCCCTGCACCAACAAATTCCAATCCAAAGTTCATCAAATAAAAAACCAAAGGATCTCATTCCAAATGTATCTTGATTAATTTAGAATTTATCTTTTGACTTAAAACATCATCTACTTTATTTTCCATTCCCGTATGGTAATAGACCATGCCATCATAATCCATGATTAATTCTATCCATCTCCTATGTCTCATGTTTAATTATTTCTGAGTGAATATATACTTAAAACTTTTGTGATCAATATATATTTCAAACTTTCTTCCATAAAAATTATACCTCTAAATTTTTAATGAAGCAACAACATCAGCTAATTCCAAATCATGTGTAGGGTAATTTAACTCAGGAGGTTTTAACTAACATAAAGCATAAGCAATTACCAGATCATTTTGCATAAGAACTTATCCAAGTCCTTTCAGTGAAGCATCACTATAGATAAAAATTCACTATTTCTGGAAGGTAGTTCCAAAACAATAGCATTCTCCTATCTTATTTTCAATTCCTGAAAAAATTCATCACATTCTTTTGTGTAGATGAACTTAACACCTTTTCGAGTTAACTTAGTCAGCGGGATAGATAATCATGAATTTTTTTCAACAAACCTCCATTAATAACCTAATAAACCAAGAACACTACGAATATCAGTTATATTTGTGGGTCTTGTCCATTCTTTAACAACTATTGTTTTAGTATGATCATTAGTTATTCCATATTTAGAAACAATGTGACCAAGGAATGAAATTTTTTGTAACCAAAACTCACACTTGTTGAATTTACCATACAGTTTATTTTCTTTTAAGGTTTCAAAATAGTACTTAAGTGACTTTCATGTTCCTCCCATATTTTATAATATATTAAAATATTATCTATAAACACATCCACCATTTATTACCTAAATTAACTAACCAATCACCACAACAAACTATTCACTTCTGATTTCGACCATCTCAGGATGCTGATTTGGAAGGTCATTTCCCTTCTGTATGCCTTCCCAGCATAACTTCTCTATTTCCTCTATGAAAAACCATTTCGAACAAACATATCTTAGAAGAATAAACATGATAATATTAAAATTATGTATCATTTCAATCTTACCATAAAGTAAAAAATAATTTATAGATATTTATTTAACACTATCCTAACCCCTAAAGTTATCTAAATCGACCTCTAATACCAAATGTAAGGCCATAGCCTTAAAAATTACATAATCTTGGGTTAATTCAAGAATTTAACATTGAGAATATTTTTAGGTTTAGAGTTTTAGATAATTAGGCCATAACTATTACATTACATATCAAATATTACAATATAGACACTTATAATCTAACCAATGTTTTCACAAAAATAAAACTCCTTAAATAAACAAGAATTCTTTCATTGATATAAATCTTCCCAAATTATTCCTTTCTTTTAAGGTTCTTTATACCCAATGAAAAACATTTCAAAAACATGGGATGTTCATAAAAATCTCAGTAAGGGATGTAAAATAAGGAAAGAAAACATTATTCAATGAATACATAAAAATAAAAAAAGTCATACTTTTCAATCATAAACATAATATCTTTAACATAACTCATTAAATCATAAAATTTATTAATAACACATAGAAATAATAAATCAGAAATGTAACTTTTGGCATCCATAACATACTTACATTGTATCTTTAACAACTACACAACGAGTTACGTTCGAAATACCCATCACAGTATATTCCCTAAACCTCTTAAGAGAAACATTAACATTTACCTCTGTCATGTTACCCAATGTATTGGAGAGCTATCACAGGATCACCTGACCTAGGTTTATCATGGAACCAACTATATATGTAAACAATGACCAAGAAAGATAACATAATCATAACACATAAAACAAGTATAAAGGAAAGATAACAATTCTACATTGAAAAAAATATACCATTTCAAGATATTGACATAATCAACGCTTTCTCACATCATTTTCAATACCAAAATATGTAAAAATTGTATATGGTAGTAATTTTCCTTATAAAAACATTACTTCTTGTTAAGGAACCCAAATATCAAGGAATTCATGCGGTGGAAGAAAGGTCGTTGTCACCACATATGTTAAAAAGAAACATTTTTTTTTTCATTTAGTAAAACTATTCATAGAAAAAATATTACCTTTAAATGAAAATAAAATTCAAAGGGATTTATACAACGTATAAAAGAAGTCATGTATAAATAAAAATATGCCTCAATGAAAAGATATTGAGATGAAGTCCCTTACCCTGAGTCCGACTCATCACATATGTTCCTGGTTATTTCTGAATAATAAAATTAAGTTAATTTCTACTTTCTTCAGAACCCTTTTTAAGTTAATTATTCCTTTTATATAACTTATTACCTCATTATAAACATTACATAATTATTTAAGTAAATATCGGTCCTTTTGTTGATATTTGGTACTTGAGTAAAAAATGTACTTGTTGTAATTTCAAATTATCCATATGGTCAAAAATCAATTATTTATAGAATGATATTAATGATTTAAATATCATAAATATCCACTATATATAAATATATATATGTATTTATAATAGTACATAACATTTGGAGATAATATATGAAATGCACCGTTTAAGGAGACGGTAAGCCGTACATATGTATGAACGCTACATTCATTTATTTTTCATATTTAAAGGAATGAAACTAAATGATACATCAATAAATTATAATTAAAGTATAATATCATATTTTATATATGTTTCATAATTTCATTAACTCCATACTTTATACATTCCATGTATAGAATGAACGAGTCATATCACTTTTAGGGGGCGATAGTCCGCACTTCCTCAAATGAAATTATTATATTTACATATTATGGAAAGAATAGAGGTATGATTTAAATTAAAAAATAGAATCATAGAGGCAATATAAATATAATATATATCATATATAAATATAGTGACATATTATTGTCCACCATGATAGGTGGTAGGGGAAAATTAAACTATCATTGTTTTGTGAGGCAATACTTCGCCATCCACAGAAACAGTATTTTCATATCCATTAGATGGTGGGGTGTGTAAGTGTAGTTTGAATAATTATAATAAAAACATCCTAGTAAATTTAGGATACTAGTATAATTATTTAATAAAATAATAAGAATATAATAGAGAGTGAAGAAGTAAAATAATGGAAATGAACTTTAGAGAAGATACTACCTCTAAAACGTGTAACTCCCTTTGATTTGAGCCAAAACAAATTCTTGATTTTCGTTATGCATAAGGTAAGTATTCTTGGAGGAATATATGAATGTTGGTAGCTTATTTTGGTAGAGGTTGGACTATCCATGTGGCTTGAGAGGTGTGATTAAATGGGTAGAGGTGATTCCCTTTTATATAGGGGAAGTTGCACTTTAGGAAAGTTTGAATGTATTATTTTATTATAAAATGATTTTTAGTTTCAAATGGTCCCAATGTAATTTATTTCAAACATAAGATTCTTTTGGGTAAAAAAACGCTTAACCCATAGGTTTTAGACAAGTCTAGGTCACAAATTTAACCTTATCTTTTAGCTTTATCCCTTAGTTAACTAATTTATCTTTTACTATGTCTTCTTGTATATTCATACTATATGGATAATATAGTTGCCATAAAATTCCAATAGAACTTTAAGTGGTTAATTAATGACATTTCAAAACATTATATAAGTAATTTAGATGAATCTTATATTTTAGGAATATTATATCATTTTAAAAAAATAGTTTTTTTAATTCATTTATGTCAATTTTTATTCTATTCACACCATGACTTTTTAAGAATCCACAACAAATTTATTATTTCCAAAAAACACCCTTAATTAAAATATAACAAGTCATAATCATCGATAAAATTCTTTTATGACATAAAAAGTTTTAAAATAAATTTATTTTAATATTTATAATCTCATTTATCTAAATCATTCATTAAAAAGGTAATCATGACATCATCATTGTGTCATAAATATATTTTTTTATTTGATGTCTAAAAAATATAAATAAAATAACATGATGTAGGAAATAGTTTTATATTTATAATTATTATTTATAGTTGAAGATATCACTTATATAACACCATATAAAAATGGTTTTACTAAGAGATATATGTTTATGTTACATTTTTCATTACTTTAAACAAATTTTATATAATGTCATTTTCACATCCAAGTGGCTCCATGGGGTCCCAAAATCAACCTTAGGATTCCAATTGTCAAAAATATATCATCCAATAGGATTAGGACACGTTTTATGGTAGTTTAATATTATTATAATATTTTTTTACCCTTATTTACCATATTTACCCTCTAACCCTGACAAATAAAATAATTATAAAGTTACTATTTATAATGTCAAAATAATAAAAGGTACCTATTTAAAAAAATTGGATCTCTTAATTCCAAATATGGAATCCATTTTTCCAAATTCAAAATGCAGAATTTGAAGTAATTAATTTAAAATTAATCTATGTTGTCAAAACCAAGAAGTGTGTTGTTAAGAAGTAAAACTACCAAAAGATTGTCATGTTTTATGTCTAATTTCAAATTGAAATTACTTAAAATGACCAAAATTAGATTAAATGATAAACAAATAATCCAATTACCCTTTAAAATCAATTAAAAGGATAATCTAACTATATAAATAAATTAGGTGAAAAGACAGTTTTGACTTAAAATGTGGTATTTTTCACTATTCATTAAAAATGAACTTTATCAGAAAGATACCAAAACTTTACCCAATGTTAATTTTTATGTAACAATTCTAAATAAGAATTTTATTTCTTCTAATAGAACATATAAAAGTGACAAAAAAATATATTTAAAAAGGTATCGCCATCAAAAGGCAATAAAACTACCTTTAAAAAATATCAGAGTATTTATGCTTAAAATTGGATTCATTATCATTTTAAGCCTCTAAATTTTATTGCATAAATGTAAAAACATTTAAACAAATGTTTAATCATAATATAGTTAGTTCTGTTCATTCTCGCCAAAATAACAAATCGGCGTTAACTACCATTTAAAATAATAATATTATATTATTATTTTTTCAGTATGACTCTTCAATGTGTGCGACATATGATTTCACAGAAACCCATTTTTCTGTGTCAGGTACACCATCGAACATATCATCCCCTCTAAAGTAAATTTAATATTTAATTCACAAATATTAATAAATATGAAAATGCCATATTCTTTATTTACCTGGGATGTTACACAATTAAAATTAATTTATACAATTTTTAGAAATTATATTTGATAAAATTAATATAATTTTTAAAAATATCATGTCAATATTATCTTAGGGTAATTTTTTTTTGTTTTTAAAAATATTTATTTTTTCAGTAAATAACAAAAAATCATTTTTTTTAAAACAATCATTTTTTTCAATTAGAAGATCCCTTATGTTTTGAATTTGATTTTAAAGTAAAATAATTATAAAATAATTATAAATAATATAATTAATTACATATTAATCATTATTATACTAGATATTGGTATATGATTATTTTCGAGCATAAAATTTATTTTTTCTAAAACCTATTTTTATATACGGAGTGTGTTTTTATCATTATGAATCAAATTAATATGTATTGATTAATAATTTTAATTAAATTTATTTATTATATATTCATTAAATTATTTTAACATTGATTCAATGATTTTACATGGCATGGAATGTAAGTAAATATAGTTTCATTCTTAAACAAAAAAAATTATTCCAAAATGAGTATTTGTTATAGTTTGCATGATTATTCAATATTAATTTCTATCGCTTATAAAAATTTAATTTTAAAAAATGGTTTCTATTTTTTTAATCATAATTTATAAATTTTTTAATGAGATCACTTTTATTTTTTTGACATTATGAATAATAAAAAAGTAAAAATTGGTTACCATGATTAAGGCTAAAACGTGTTTATCGGGAGTTAATCTAACATAATATGGGTTAAAATGAGAGTAAAAATTATCTAAATTCTATAGTATGAATATATGTTGACCCTATATTATATAACATTTAAAATAGACTCAATATTGATCCAATGTTCCCATAAAGTTACTTAATAATATTTTAAAACATTTTAGAATTACAAGTGTTCCACACACCTCATTTATAAAAGGGAACCCCCTCCTATCACTTATTTATACCACTTAAGCCATTTTTATCAACCAAAAAATTAAAAAATATCTCCCAACCATAATTATACACGTTATAGTAGTACTTTTACTCCCAAAATACAAACTTTATGGTTTTTAATATGAGATATAAATGATATCTTTCAAATAATATGTAATCATCTTAAGTGAACACTTTCATTTTTCTTCTGATTTTATCACTTTAAATTATGACCTAATCATTTAAATATAATAAAAATAGTATCTAACATATAATAAGATATTATTATATTTATGAATAAATATTTATCCATTTCTATCTATATATGGTGATTTAGAATTAAATTTATTTGATTAATAATGGAAACATTGATATACCATATTATTTACTCAATACATTAACTTGTTGATACAAAAAATTATTTAATAACAAATTTTATCTTTCAATATATGATGAATTAATTGGAATTGAATTTATTTGTGGGTACCAGTTATATATATCCCCTCGATACATCAACAGGTCTCATATGACAAACCAGTTGGATAACCTTATTAAATGAGTTTTTGGGTGTATACATACCCATGTTTAAAAATATCTTGGCACAAAACCTTGATGAAGATTTCAGAATTTATGAATTCTGTTCATTGATAATTCATTTATTATTATCCATGATATTATTACATTGATATTATCCATGGATCCATTTTTTCACATGTTATTTATTAATTTGATTTTTTTAGTTATTTACCTTACCATATTGATAATTCCTTTTTTGATCATGAAATATACCACTGTATAAAACCATTACTAAGTGTTTGATATCACCCATATTTTATTTTCCTTTCTCTAGGATATGATGAAGGAATATTTTTATGAGTTTCGAGGATGAAAAATATTTACTGTTGTTTTGTTTTATTTCTAGTGTAAATTTGTAATCTTGTATGTATCTAATAATTAAAGAAAACTAAATTGACAAGTCCTTGGAGATGTAATAACTTTTATCATACGTCAATTTAATAATTTAGATACAGAATCTGGGTTACTGGGGATGAGGTTGTTACATTTGGTATCAGAATACATTTAGTAAAACCTTAGAAAATAGATTTAGGAAAAAATAGATTTGATAAAATAACCATATGACATAATATTATGATAATTCTAAGTACATGATAATATAATAATGTTTTGGTAAAGTATAGAATATGATTTTTCCTATAAAATAAACCATCACTGAATACTACAAGTGGAAATTGTATTTGGAAGAAATGAAGCTAAGGGTAATAACCCCAAAAAGAGTTGGTCGAGTATATCTCATCCATAATACTGGTACACGGTGAATGGATCCTTACTATACACCTAGTTTGACACTCCCAGGTGTTATGCTTGGGTTAATTGACATTTTATTTACAAACCATTATGAAGTATTTGAATAGATAATAACCATGTATAAACTATATTAAACATAAGGTTTCATAGGTTAAAAAGAAGGTTTCATGATTTAGACATCCAATAAATTATTATCAGGATTATAAAATTTCCCACTATTATTATTTTTGCTCATAACTTTATTTGTAGTTTCAGTCAATAGATGAAACATGAAAGAATGATGTCAATTCTAAATGTGTAAGTCAATGTAATTATTTTCCAATTGAGGAATTGAATGATGTGTGATATGGAATGAAAATGCTTGCGATTATTCCTAACCACATGTCTTGATATATGATTGATAATAAAAAACATAGGTTAATTCATGAATGAACCAAATAAGATAAAAATGGTGTTTCATTAAGATGATGGAGGAAATGATATTTATCTTCATACATGTCAATAATTCTGTAATAAAAACCCAAGTAAATGTCTCCAAGGAATTGGAAAAATAATGATTCTAATGAATGGAAATAAAGTATATCCTAAGGAAAATTTTATTTTTCAATTTCTAATGTGTGAGGAACTTGGTAATTATCTAAGACAATGCCCTAATGCAAGGGATAAATCCAAGACTGAGTAAGGGACTATGATATTCCATTCATTCAAGTGGAATGATTAAAGTGTTTATATATTGGTATATGAGAATTATATTATAGTATTTCTTTATTAATGACATCCTGGTTATAATAATCCATAAACATCAATGTATTGTTCCTTATTAGTTTTTTTTAAGGATTTTTGAAAATATGTTGAACTGTACTGATAATCTGGAAAAATTATTTAGTAGTAAGGTTATATTTTTAGAAAACGCATGATTGAGATATAGATAGGCCTTATTATTTTTCTAAGGCTGATATAATAATTTTTAGTTGGGATAAATAGTTTATTGATGTTAGTAATTTAAACTGGATAGTATTAGTGACCTTGAAAATGATTAGTGATTTGATGATAGAGTGATTTATGTTATCCTTGGCAATGTTTATTAAATTTTTAGATTTATTAAATATATTTGATTATCTGTGATTTTATAAGAGTTAAAGGATAAATTTATATTTTGGAAGATTGTATGTTTCCAATGAGGTTTTATAATAATTTAGGTTATTATTATGTTTTAGGAGAATATATGATAAAGGAATTCAAATTATTTGTATATAAAATTAAGAGACACTTTATATTATTTGGGAATTAAAGTTAAGTTGACTCTGAAAAAGTTTTTGACCTTTTTTTTAATTTTTTATGTATTGAATACATATTTAACATGCTTTTAGGAGTTTTGGAATTTGAATGTTTTTTGAAATAATTAAGTATATATGTAGGTTTTATTATTAAAATATTTGAGATCAATTTTTCAAAAGAAGGATTATTAATATCAGTTATCTTAAGATGCACTATCCATTTTTGGTTTTAGTAAGTGGATATATACACGAAGAATACCATTTTATCTTTTTATAGATCTTATGATCTTTTATAATTTTATTTTAGTGTTTTATGGATGGGAAAGAAATCATATTATTCATTCATTATTGAAATATGAGATGCAAAGAGATATAAAATTATTAAAACATAGAACTAGAGGTTGACAATATGTTCATGGATTTCATGAAATCATGTGAGTATATTTTCTTATATTCCAAGGTAAATGAATTATTCAACTCTATAGGAAAGAAAATTTAAAATGATTTTTTTTCATTTTTATAATTATTTTGAATGAATTGATGTTCATTTCCATGCCTCACCGATTTATGGTTTTGTGATCATTAATTTTCTCCTGAACCCATTATTTATCAATTCCTATTATTATATAGACATTATATTACTCTCCCATATACATATTTTTTTACTTCCCACTAATTTTCTTCTATTGTTAAACCTAGTTATGTGTTATTCGAGATAAACATCATATTTCCCTTTACTTACTTTCAAAAAAAAGTTTTATTACCTCTTCTTATGATTTAGGTTTTAAAAAATGGTATTTCATTATTTTAAACACTTGTTTAGTGAGATAATTTTTTTGATGCAATTTATTTAAGGTGGGATAAGGTAATATCAATTTTTTTGTTTAAAATAAAATTATGTTTGATAGCTTTCTTGACTCACGATACCGAGCATAAAATAAACCAAGATATATTAAAAATGAGACATTAAATTATTAGGTATGAATAGTAATAACAATATTTTAAAATATATGTATAAAGTATTTAAATGATAAAAATTTATTGATTAATGTGTAATAAATAAGTACTCAGTTTTTAGTAGTCATTTTAAGCTTTAAAAATACGGTTTCTTAAAAAATGGGTTATATTTCTTTTTGTGCATGAATATTATAATTGATTTATAAAATTTTTCAAAATTATATTTGGGTAAATGAATATAATTTTTTAAATTATCATTATAATATTATATTTGGGTGAATTTTTTAGAATTTTTCTAATAATATTTATAAATTAATTTTTTTTGTAAAAATGTAATTTCATCTCAAGTAAAAGTACCATTATATTTTAAATTTAATCTTAAATTAAAATAATTATAATTAAATTAGATTTAATATAATTAATGATATATTAATCTTCATTAAGCATGATTTTGGCATAATTTCATTTTTATGATTATAAACACATTTTTCTAGAAGCTGTTTTCATGCACACAATGTGTTTTTATCTTCATAAATTAAAATAATATATATTTATTAATTATTTTAATAAAATTTTTTATATTAAATATTCAATAAAATAATTTAAGATTAATTTATGGTTTTTACATGACATGGAATGAAATTAAAATCATTTTTATGCTTGAAAATATATTATTTTCAAACGGGGTTTCATTATGGTTAACATGCCTATTAAAAATTAATTTATACCACTTATAGAAAATGAATTTTATAAAATAGTTTTTATATTTGGAATAACCATATAATTTTTTAATGACATATTTTTCATTTTTGTTCATTATGAATAGTATAAACAATAAAATTTGGTCACCACAGTTAAGGTTAAAACATGTATATCAGGGGTTAATTGAAAATGATAAGGGTTAAAATGGCCACAAATCGTCTATCAATCTCATTGGATAAAACTAAATAGACCCTATCTTGTCTCACATTCTAAATAGACTCCATTTAGAGATATTTTTCCATTAAAGTGACTTAATAATAGTGTAAATCATTGAAAAATTACAAGTGTACCGCCCACCTAACTTATAAATTGACACATCACACCCTCACTTATTAACAACTATTAAGCCATTTATGTCAACCAAAACCTTACAGAATATATACCCAAAATAATTATACCTGTTATGGAGGTTTTTTTATTCCCAAAAGTCAAACCCTATGATATTTTAGGGGAGATGTAAAGAAGCTCTTTCAAATAAGATGAAATCATATTAACTAGACACTTTAATTTTTATTATTATTTTACCAACTTTAATTTTGACCTAGAAATTAAAAATTAATTAAAAAAATATCTACCATATACTTATATTTTTTTATTTTTATGTAATAATATTTATCCATATCCTTCTACATCAAATGTAAACCGAAACCGTCACTCATGTTCATGACAGACTAACAACTCAAAAAGTGATGTCATTTGTTTTCCATCATCATTTCACATTTCTATTTTATATAGGTATATTTAAAGAAATAAAATGATATATATAAGTTAAATTTAATTTTTAAATTATAAAATAATAATTAACACTTTCACCAAATATCTATTGGAAAATGATAACGTTTCTCATGTGTACGTGTGGACTACCTCCTCTACGATGCGATGTGACTCATTTTTAATTACCACATTACATGGATGATTATAAAAAAGGTCATAATGAATAAATATGAAGTTTTTATCATTAATATAATTATTTTGATGATGAATCTATAATCTATACATAGAAACTAAAATATCCATGATCAAACATTCTTGAGGAAACTAAGTAGTTAACACCTAAAACATTGAAAATAATAAATGATTGCCAAAAAATGGGTGATAATATGTTATAAGAGAATTATATATATATATTATGTTATAGAAATTAATATTATTATTGGTTGTGATTATAATAAATTTAAATTTACTATACATGATGTCGAAATCACTTTCAACTAAGTGGAAGCATGAGGTAATGAGTTTCATAACTCAATTTCCATTCATTGGGTTATACTTATACTTTATTGACTATATTATGCATGAATTATGTGTGAAATGATCAATGATTATATAATTTTTTATTCCCACTTGTTTTATATAGTTTTAAATTTGATACCCATAATCACCTCAATGATTAATTCTCATATCAATTATATGATCTTTGTAATGAGTTTTTATCTCAATTTCCACATCATTGAGATATGTTTTTTATGATCCCGTTTCCTGTGATGTGCTGTATATAATTCCCAATTGATATATTTGACATGAATCTCTATATATTAATTTTATTTAAATTTTCAAGTCATTTTTACTCTTTCAAAGTGTTATAATTCAAATGTTACCAATCAGGTATAAATTCATTTTTCTAATCTCTTTTTTGGTGATTATAATTTAATTTAAGGGATATTATAATCATTCATATATAAATCCTTCATATATTTTTTTCATATGGATATTTAAGTATTTTCAATGTTTTCTTCCAATAATTACTCTATTTGGAACTCGAATCAAGAAAATTAATGTACAAAGGAAAAGAAGATCTTTTTTTACTCTTGATTGGAATAGTTTTCCTCCATATACATGTTTTATAATTTTTTTATAGAAGAGAATTTAATTTAATCAAATAATTTATTATGTACATAATGTGTTATATTTTTCGTTATTTACATAGCTTCATCAAAATATTTCCATTGTTCTGTAAAAAGGGTTATTTTCTAAATTATTTTCAAAATGTGAAAAGGAAGGATTTTTTAATTTATATGATATTAAATTATTTTCCCACCACTATAAACATTTTATGCTATTTAGCTTCACCCAAAAATTTCCCATGGTTTTAGAAATAAAATTATTATATGAAAATTTATTTAAAGTTCATTCCTTTAATTTTATTATATTAATTAATGAAATTTTTTATATTATGAAAAATATATTTATAATGAATTGATGGTCATCTTTTATTTATTATTAATTTTTTGGAAATTAAATTTTCTTAAAACATTCAATTTCTTGTGATCATCATTTATCAGAAATTTAATTTCTATTACTTATCCATATTCACTATATTATGGGTATGATTATTTTTTAAACTATATACCATTTATACATATGGTGTTTTACTATCAATGTTTATTATTTTACTAAGAAGATATTTATATTTTTTATTATTTATTCAACACAGATTATTGTTTATAAGGAATATTGTTTAAGAAATAAATTTATTATTCAATATATGAGGAATACATATATGGATGTGTCCTAGTTATATATATCCCCTTGATTCATTAATAGGTCACATGAGACAAACATTTTGGATAACCTTATCAAGTGGTTTTGGTGTATAGCTACCCATATTTGACAAATTATTTAAAAAAGGCCTTGATCAAGATGTAAAAATTTATGAAATTACTACATTGATAATTTAATTATTATTATTCATGATATTATTACATTGATATTATCCAAGGATGGATTTTGTGCTCAATTTATTGAATAAATGGAATGTGTTTTTAGTCATTAAACTTTTCATATTGATTATACTTTATTTACTCATGGAATATTCCTCTGTACATAACCATTAGTAAGAATTTTAGATAATCCCTTTTATGTGTTTCTTTCCTTAGATATGAATAAAGATTCTATAAATGAGTTTAAATGATTCATAATATTTAATTTTATTATTCTTTATTTATAATATAAAATGATAATCATGTATTTATATAGTTCTTAAATACTAATAAACTGGCAGGTCATTGATGATGTGCTCCCTTGTATCACATGACAATGTAATAAAGTTTATATCAATGTCAGGTTAATATAGTTAGGGTTGTCAAAAAATAATATGTTGTATTTTATATTTTGAAATAAATTATGAGATTAAATAATCTATCATTTTTTCTAAGACTAGTCAAATATTTGATCCCTCAGGATATAATCACAAATATATGGTTATAATGTAATAAATTAACCACTCCCTCTGATCTATTGGGTTCAGGGTTATTATAATTAGTGTCAAATTAAGATTATAAGAAACCTTAGAAACTAAATTTATTAAAACATAGATTAGGGAACATATCCTTATGACTGAATTTGAGGATACGTTTAATTATAAGATAATATCAGAATGTTTTTGGTAATGTATATATTATTTGTATTTTTTACTATTACATTCCTATTCAGACACTAAAAGTGGGACCTTTTTTGTAACAGATGCGTCTAGGGGTAATAACTGATAAAAGAGTTTGTCGTGTATATCCCAACTATCATTATAATTCCCAGTTAACAGGCCCTTAATGAGAATCTAGTTTGACACTCACAAATGATATTCTTGGGTTAATTAATATTTTTTATAGACCATTATGAAATATTGGAAAATATTTTGATCATTTTAGAATATTACCAAAGAATCCAACCTATTATTCTATGATTAGATATGCATAAATTTTCAATTTATGAGAAGTGTTTCAACAAATTTTTAATTATACATCATTATTTATAATGTTATGTTCTAATATAGTGTATTACATTGTTTATAAGTGTAACATAGTAGAATGGGTGAAAACCATATCAATGCATATAATCTATTTATGGACTACCCTCAAGGTCCATACAATAATATTGGGTTGAAACTAAAAAATATATAACTAAATTGGGGGAGAAAACTTATATTATGACCAATAACCTTGTTCATATGGTGTAGCTTGGTAATCTTCAAAATTGTGTAACAATATTAGAATGGTTTATAGAATAATGGACCCCATAATTCAATGTAACCATAAACCTATTAGTAGATGGGAAATGCATATGTTCCTTAGAAAATAAATTCCTTACATTGGGAATTCATAAAAGAGAGAATATTTTGTTAATAGTATATCATCTCATGGGGGATGAAGATCAATGGTGATCATTGATTCAAAACACTCAGAATGTGAATGAAATAGTGAGAATGGAGTGGAAGTATTATAAGGTAATTTTCCTAGAAATTTTTTTTCCTTGTGAGTAATGATAATATATGGAGAGATAATTTCTTAGTTTAGGACAAAAGAAAGTTAAAAATATAATTAATTATTAATCTAATTTCATATGGTTTGAAATACATTTTTTGGACTTCATGTGTAATCCAAAGTGAAAGATTGAAAATTTCTCTAATGGGATAAATCCAATCCCTCAAGGGAACTAGTCTCCTAATAATTCTCTTTATATGAATATATTTTATTATGTGATATCAAGATAGATAAAGGATTATCTTATTATTATGAAATTGAATGAAATAAATATAAGAATAGGATGACTGAGTACCTCAATAAGTAATTGATGGAATAGGGTAAGAAGAGAAGGGTGAATTTTCAATATGTGATATTATTGGAAATAAAAACTCTGGTATGTGTTTAAAGGGAACAAGAGTTTCATTCAAGTATAGAGATAAATGACATAATTCTCATTAATTTAATGGTAAGGGATAATCTATAGCAGTAAAATGTGTTATCTATAAGGATATAGGGAGTTATTCCATCCAATTCCCTAAACATCAAGTGAAATTAGCATAAAATAGTCAATGGGGGAGAAGTCTAAGATTATTTTATTACTATATATGAAGTTGAATTTCATAGAAATGTGTTGGAAGGAAATTTGGTCATAAATTTAATGTTATCTAATTCTTTATTATATTTTAGATCCTTCCACTTTTTTATATCTTCCATGTTTTCCATGAAAATTAAATATTTCAATAGCACACTAAGAATAGAGTTATCAATAAATAAAACTATTGAGAATATTATTATAACAATGATTTTCAGCCAGTATCCATTATAATTCATAAATTCATCCTATTCAAAAATGTCATTGTTATACATATGGTATATATTTATATAATCCATAGTATGGAATGAGTTTTAATGTGTAATGAAACAATTTATTTTCTAGAGAAGAAGATTATGATTTTTGATAAAGATATAGAATTACTTATATTTATAAAATAGAATTCATTATCTAAATCATGGATAGATCAACCCCTAGTAGATATTATTAATAAAATTCTGATAAAAGAAGATAATACACAACCTATTGAAGGGAAATGTAAACCTATGATAAAATATCTTCTTATTTTAAAAGAATATATCGATGTGTTTCCTAAATAACTACATAGACATACACCTAATAATAAATTTGATTTGTATATTAAACTCATATATAATTAAAAACCTATATCTGTAACTCCTTAAAGGATGTATACCATGGAGTTAGTGTAGTCAAATAAGAAACTATAAGACTTTTGTGATAAGGGATTCATATACCCAAGTGATTCTTCTTGGGTAGATCCTGTACTGTTTGTGAAAAGGAGGATGGAACTATGAGGATGTGAATTTATTATAGATAAATGAATTCCATTAACATGAATGTACAATATTCTCTTCCTCTTATTGAAAACCTACTTGATCAAATTCAAGGGGAAAAATATTTTTCAAAGTTTTAACTCTATTATGGGTATCATAAATTTCGAGTACGGATGATAGATATTCCATAAAAAATATTTGTAACACCCCAAGTCTTTCAAATATTTTTTATTTTAGAATATTTTTTTTCTATTTTTCTTTATATACAACACCATGTTACTCCTACATTTCACTCAACAACTAATTTTTTCAATAGCTTTCATTACATGCAAGGGACAGTTTTACTGGACAACAGTATATTATTAAAATATAATTGTTTAATATAATAATATATAACATAGTCATTAATTTAGAGGTTATTAATAGTATTATCTATATTATGAAAGTATATGGTTTATAAAATAATAATAATAATTAATTGGTAACCAATTGATTAGAAATAGAAATATATACCAATTAAATATAAAGGAATTTTTATTTTATTTTTATGCTCCCAAAGATGTTTTGTCTTACTAAATAAATTTAATTACTGAATGATATTAATAATATATATATATATATATATTATATTCAATTAAATATTTTTTTATATTCATCCAATAGATTTTATTTTCATAAGATAATAATGAATCCAATTTTATGTATTGAAAGTCTATATATTTCTGAAGGCAGTTTTACAACCATTTTATGTCACAAATGTTTTAAATATAGTTTTGATATTTTAATATATTATTTTTTAAAAAAACATCTTATTTAAAATATTAATATTAAAATTTACTTTGTTTCATTTTTTTTATTTTTATGATAAGTTTCATGTTTTTTTGAATACCGATAAAATATTGCATTTTAATTAAAAATAGTTTTTCATTTAAATAATTCATATAGTTAAATTTTATTTTTAATTGGATTTAATGTATAAATAAATATTTTTTATCATTTAAACTAATTTATTTCATTGGAATAAATATCACATTTAATTTTTATATAAAAGGTTTCAATCTTTTGAACATTTTCACTTTAAAAACCCATTTTCTCATTTCACCAACGTGTTTAATTTTAAATTAATTACTACAACTTATGTGTTTTGAATTTTAAAAAATGTATTAAACAAATTTAATTATTTGTTACAAATTATGTAAATTGGTATATTTTATTTTTTCTTATTACAAATAGAAACTTTACAAATTTTTTATTAACATGGTTAAAGGTAAATCGAGTAATTAAGGGTAAAAATAATATTATAAATATTAGAAAATTACTATAAAACATTTAAAATTTCATTATATGAGTAGGTGTCAGACAAAATAAGCCTTGGGATTAGATTATAACCTTTTTATGCCACTTGGATGAGAGTATGATATTTATTTTTTTTATTTAAAGAAAAGTTAAAGTTGTAATACTCATATTTTTAATAACTATATCATTTTTAATATTGGTTTATATATAAGATAAATTAATATAAAAAAATTAATTTAAAATATAATATTATTTTATTCATCATTGTAATTTTTTTAATTTTTAGAAAATAAATAATTTCCTTAAAAGATCACACAATGATGATGCAATAATTGTTTAATTATTAATAATATCAAATAAATGATTATAACAATATTAAAATTAATAACATTTTACATAATTAATGGAATCCATAAATTATATATATATAATTTACATGTTAGTGATATATTATAATTTTTAGTTCAAAGATATCTTGTTTTATTGATTTTTTAAATTCAATGAAATGAATAGTATCAAAATATTCATTAATGTTATATTAAAAAAATATTTTGTTAAATGACATAAAATTAATAAAAATTTAAAATTATGTAAAAATATTAAAATACAATTAAATATATCATAAATTATCCATTTGGGGTTATTTTGGCATTTTATAGTAAGTATATTAACCCTTAAGAAATAAAACACATGTTTTCTCTGTAAGAGTTAAAGGGATTAATTAAAGGTTAAAGAGAAAAGATAAGGGTAATAATGTGACCAATAATTGTATAAAAATTATTGGTTGAGATTATTTGGACCCATAATCATAAATTATTCAAAATAAATTACTTTGGATACATTTTTATTATAAAATTAATCTATATTAATTTAATATTTTGAATATTTCCAAGAGTGCCCTCCCCTCTCTTATAAAAGATCTGACATTCTTATATTTTATTCATATTTCCAAGCCAATTTTGGTCATCCAAAACCTATCCAAATATCCTTTCAAAATCCATAACTTAGTTTTCGAAGCTTTAATTTTGGAGTAAACCCAATTAATGAAGTAATTTTGGGAAAATCAAAAGAAGATACCCAAAGAAGGGGAAACATTCATCAACGAACGTTTCCATTTTATTTCATCAATGAACCCATAAATTCTTCTTATTCCATGATTATATAATGACCTCTGTATCCTAAATATACCTGTATGTTTTTATTTTAATTTTTCTTCAAACACTTACCCACACTTCCGTCTAATGGGTAACAAACTTACTATTCTTGTGTATGGTGAACTACTACGTCACAAAACTATTTTGTTGGATTTTTCTTTACCACCTCTCATGTTTGGGTATTATGAATGAAAAATATATTTTTTTATGATATATATGGTATTTATAATTTTTTATTATTATTATTTAAATATTATATAAATTATACCTTCATTCTTTCTATTTTTTTTGTAAATATGATAACTTCATTAGTGGATGTATAAACTACCACCTCCTCAAAACGATGCGATTCATTACCACTATACATAGAATGTATTAAGAATTATTTTGACAAACATATGCGACATATATAGAATAAATATGATACTAGAATTATAATATACATCATTTACTTTTCATTCCTTTAGTTAGATAAGGAAATGGAAGTAGCGTTCATGCGTACGTTCAACCTATCATCACCATGAACAATGTGTTTCATTTAGAATATCCAAATTCTGTGGATTATTATAAATAAACATATAATAAATATATATTATATTTACATTATTTTTTTACTTTAGGTTTATTATTAAATCATGTTCTAATTAATAGGAACAACAAGTAATTAGTCAAAAAAACCTCGAAAGACATTGCAATTAACACCCAAAATAGTAAAAACTATGGAATATTGTTAATAAACAAGTAATAAGAAATTATATTAAGTCAATTAATGGTATAATAGAAATGAATATGGTTTTTTGATAGATTTATAATAAACCTATATTTATTATACATGATTTTCTTACACGTACTAAGGAAACCAGAACTAAGGTAAGGGTTAATTTCACAATCTCACAATTATTCGGGATTTTTTATACATAAGTATCTACAACAAAATATTTATCATATTTTTCCATGTTTCTTATTAATATTTTTCAATTTTTTTATATTATATGATTTTTTAATGTTTTTCTAACCATGTTCAAATTTTTATAAAATAGTTTGAGATGAATATTTTTATCATTTTCCAAACAAGGTGCTTTATAACCTTTTTGAAAAAAATATTGAAGGAAAGTTTTTTTAACTTATATTAAATGAGATGATTTTAATTCCATCATGACACATTAAAGTTTTGAATATTCCTTTACAATTTTACTTGGTTATTTATAAATAATAATTTCTCTTTTATAACAAAAGAACTTTTTAAACAAATAATTTCAATATAAAAATGGGTATTTCTATGAAGAATTTTTCAATGATTTTTTTAGACTATTTTTATCATTTTCAAAATCCTTTGATATATTTTATTCTTAATTGAGTTTGATCTCTTATATTACCATATAAATTTTTTTATTGAAGGTTTTATGATCAATTTGACCGTGGATGTGCTATTTTGACAACATTCATGGTTTATGGTTAAATTATCCACATTTTGCATCCTAGTTTTTCGATATTAATGTTAATGGTGTTTATATTTCATGATATTCAATTGAGGGATGAATTGGAATTAGAATGTGATGAGCGATGACTTATATAACCCCTTGATGTTTCAATAGGTCTCACGAGACAAACTAGTTTAGGTATTGATCGAGGCCTTACCCATTTATAAATGGAATCCTAGATGAAGCCTTGACTGTATATTTATGATGTCTAGTATTATTCATTCCCTCATTATGAGATTAGTTATTGATATTCCATGTGATTATTTTTTTAGTAGAATACCCAAGTGATTATTTATATGGAAATATTTTATTTTCATTTATTCTTTCCATATTATTCCCAAGATTATGTTTAAATGGAGTTAATTTTAGTTATGCACTTTTCTATAATGTTTATGTTTATTTATTCATAATAGATTCTGCTGTACATTTACCTTTATTGAGAATCTAACTTCACCCCTTTATTTTGTTTTATTTTTCCTAGGATGAAAAGATGTATATTATGACCGATATCCAGGGTTAATCTAGAAGAATAATTCTGTTATAAAATGATTCTATATATTATATTTTATATTATAAATTGTAATTTAAGGTTGAAGTATGTAATCTAGTTTCAATACCACTTTACTGATCAGTCCTTTGGGATTCAAATATTTTATCTACGCAAATATGATAAATTAAGACACCAACTATAGGATACTGGGGTTGGGGGAATTATAGTTGGTATCAAAGAATGCTTAACAACAACACTAGAAAAGTTCTAGAAAACATTAATCAGGGAACATAACCCTAAGGTAGAATTTGAGGATAAGTATAGAAGAACATCCCAAAGAAACCATGCTAACTACTATAAGACTAGATACAAATAAATTTTTTAATTTATTTTAATTATTTTGGCAGTTTATGTATTATAAATTATTATATGATCTAACCTAGTGTATGTCATAATTTAGAAATGGATCATAGTAGAAGGAATGTGAACCTCACCGATGAATGTGATCCAAAGAGTAATAAGGATCATATCTTTCATCGTCTTAAGACAATATTTTTTATTGTGAATAGTGTCCCAAGAATTATCATCATATGAGGACATTGTATCATCTGATAATAAGACTTTTAAAAAGTACACTAAGTATTATGTATTCAAAGGGAAGCATAAGAATAAGAGGACAACTAGAAACAATATTGATAAATTAGAGAAGGGAAATGAGTATTTTCCGACATATAATAATTATGGAAATAATAACTTTAGTACTTGATTAATAAGAATGAGTTTTTTATAGGTATGGAGAAAAAGGACACCATGTTTGGGATTTAAAAGGTAATAAAAAGGTTGCTAATGTATAATGTATCAACTGCAAAGACATGAGATAATATGAAAATCAATATCTCATGCATCAAAGAAGTATACCCTAAAAGAGGATAACAAATCATTGTCAAGATTATGCTACTGGAACTGATGGATAAGAATGATTAATGTTCTTATGTTGGGATTCATGCACTATGTAATTTGAGTATTTTACCAATGATGTACTGGTTATAAGAATTATGGAATATATAAGGATTGTACTATAGTACTATTTCATTAAGGATTTGAGATCATATGTTGAATGGAATCAATGGACAAGAAAAGTGACTTAGTAAAAAGTTAATATTTTTGGAAAACATATGGTTGAGGGAAAGATAACCCTTAATAAGTCTCTGATACTGAGAGAATGATTACAAAATAAATATATGATTGATTTGGATAAAGTAAATTTGACAGTATTGGATACCTTGTAACTGATTAATGGTTTGTTGAAAAAGTGGTTTATGCCATCATTGATGGAATCAATTATCTATACTAAACATGGCTTTCTACTTACTTACTTGTAACCTCCACAAAATTCCACATCACCTGAAACATAACTTAATTCGAACAAAACCCAAAAAAACCATCGATCATTCCCACCCCTGATCGGGATTTACTCTCCTAGGGTTCTCGCTGCTCACCTTGACTCCCCTCATCTACTCCCCTCAGTGACTCCCCTCTACCTCTCCCCATCTCGATTCTCCTCTCCATCCATGCCTCCACCTCTCTGTGCTCCGCCTTCGGCTCCATCGCCTTCAGCTCCTCCACCTACGGCTCCTCCGCTTTTGGATGCTCCACTCCGCCCAGGTTTCCTGCATAAAACCACATGTTACACCTCCTGTTGCTCAATCTCCACCTCTGAAACCTCCGAATCTGGCTGCTCCACCTTCTTGGCCTCGACCTTCTCCACCTGCTCTACCTTCGGATCTGTAACACCCCGAGATTTTATGTAAAATATTCTTTTTAATTTCATTAATGTCTTGTGTTGTACGCTATACCAAAAGGAGCTTGCACAACATGTATCCTTGACTTGCCTTGTATTACACGCAATCACGACCTTCCTCGATAGCGTGTGTAGTGCGCAATAACGAGTTTCACTAAACAACAATATGCTATTAAAATATTATTAAAACCAGCCGTTATGAATAGTAATAACCACTTTTTAAAATTTTGTAAATTTTATTTTTCAAAATGGACCTAATTTTTGGATTCGGAATATCGAAATTAGCTTAGGGTGAAATTTTGGTACTTTTCAGATAACTTTCATATTTTGATGAATAGTGAAAATTACTAAATTTTAATTAAAAACAACTTTTTCAATCGAAATAATTAATAGTGATAAATTATTAATTTTAGTGGTTTTATAGTATATTTAGAATATATTTTTACAATTTAATACAATTTTGGTCATTGGATGTAATTTCACATTTAAACCAGACATAAACAAGTGTCAATCTTTTGGTAGTTATTATCTCTTAAGAACACACTATTTGTTTTGACGACGGGAATTAATTTTTAAATTAATTAATTCAACTAATATGTTTTGAATTTGGTAAAATAGACATCAGTTTTGAGTTCATAATATCAAGTATAGCTTAGGCCTAATTTTTGGTATTTTTCTGGAAACTTTCATTTTTTGATGAATAGTAAGACCACTAAGTGGTAGTTAAAAAAAATGAATTTTTCATAAAACTTAATTTTACCGCTTCTATGAGTGGAATTTCAAAAATCCGAGAGACACGATTGATGTTAGTAAGTAAAATGTGGTTCAATGAGATGAAAATAATTTTTGGTGAATAATAACTTTTTACTTTTTTTTACCACGATTAAAAGTAAATAGGGTAATTAAGGGTAAAAATGATATTATTATTACCCTAAAACATGTCCTAATTCTATTGGATAAGTTTAATTCGACCAAAAACAACCTTAGGAATAAAATATGATCATTTAGGCCCACTTGGATTAGATTAGGACATTTATTATTAATTTATTTAAAGAAGGGTTAAAATAGTTAAAATCAATGTTTAATAAGTAAATCATTTTTAATATAGGGTTATAAATAAGCTAAATTCGACTATAAATACTCATTAGAAATATAAACAGATTTCCTACATAATGGTATTTTATTTTTAATTTTTGGACATTAAATAATTTTATTTATTTATGACACAAAGATGATGGAGTAATTATCTTATTAATGAAATATTGACATAATTGATGTTATAAATACCCAAATAAATGTAATTTGAGACTTTCTATGAATTAAACTAATTTTATAAATTAAAATGACATGTTATTATTGATTTAATTAACTTTTCTCGAACTAATAATTCTTTTATGATTTTCACAAAAATCAATTACTAAATAGTGTCAATATTGACATAAAATAGTTTTTAAAACAAATATTATATTATTAATTGTTATTTTAATCCTAAAAATCTAAGGTTAGGACAAATGACATATATAAGGTTATATATATTAATAATAAACAACTTGGGGTTCGTTTGGCTTGATATAGTAAGTTTATTAACCATATAGTGTAAGAAAACAAGAAGACATGATAAAAGTAAAATTATCTAACTTAAAGTTAAATATAAATGATAAGGTTAAAATAGGAACCTAAACTTGTCTAAATTCTATTGGATGAGAGTATTTCGACCCATCCCTACCTTATCTTCGAAATAAATCAATTTAGAGCTATTTAAAACCGAATTTGGCTTTATAATAAAATAATATTTATAGTTATTCCAAAGGTGCCCCTCTCCTCCCTTAAAAAAGGACACCCCCTCCCTCTCTTCCTCACACCACTTTGAGCCTTCAATATCGGCCAAACTCTACCAAATTCTCTTATACACTTCCCTAGAAACATCCTATAGGTTCTGGTCTTCCTCAAAGACCAATTTTAGTTCCCTAAGAGGAGGTATCAAAGAGGCGCTTCAAAGAAGAGGTAATTTCCGTTACCTATTCTTTCACCTTTATTTGTTCTTCCACTTCTTCTTATAAGGTTGTTTCATTATTAAGTAATAACATCAATATCACTCATATACTGATATGTTATTATATGTATGAAACAACCCTATTTCACCATCTATCCATCCTACGGGAAACGAAATCACCGTGCGTGCGTACGTACGGAATACCGTCTCCACGCCGTGGTGTAATCTATTTTCCACCACCACCTTACTTGGATGGGTATAATGGTTTAAATAATAACTATATATGATTATTGTAAAGTGATATTGATTCTGTAATAGTATACATACACTCCAATAAAATTCCATGATCATGGGAACGATATCATCGCTCGTGCGTACGTATGGAATACCGTCTCCACGACGCGATGAGATTCATTATCAATGATTAACCATTCATGAATGATTATAAAGTATATATAATAAGTAATCATGAAATATTTGACATAATAATGATACTGGATTTATGTGTATATATATGTGTGTCATCTACTTAATTCCATTCAACTCAATAAGGAAACGAAAACAGCGTTCATGCGTACGTACGGCCTACCGTCTCCATGAATGGTGTATTTCTTTCCATTTACTGATTTATTATATATATGTATATTATGAATATATATTATATATAAATCATGTTTTATATTATGGAATTAAGTAATCATGATCTAAGTAATCATATGAATAATTACAAGTCAAAACACAGATGACAAATGAAACAATTTTACCCAAAACGCTCTTTAACATGGAATTTTCAAAAGAATGGGTAATATAAAGTCATAAGTGAACCATATATAATATCATAACAATGATTATTATTCTGGAATAATTCAATGACATTAATTAAATCATTATACAGGAGGTTCGAACACTTATGAAGCAAATCAGACCTAAGGTAAGGGAAATATCACAATCTCAATTTTATCCGAGATTGTTTATACTTTGGCTTTTACAAGGGTGTATTTTATCATCCACATCCATGTTTCCTCAATATGTAATATTATTTCCATACAACTACAATTTTTTAAATCCAATTTTACCCTTCGGTGAGTTTTTAGTAAAGGATATGAAAGGAATCTTTTGTCGTTTTTCGTACGAGGTACTTTTTGACCTTTCCGAAAAAAGTACGAAGAATGTTTTTTTAACTTATACAGCTTGAATGGATTTTTAAAACATTATTTCCACAAATCTTCCTTTAAAAGTTTTCAAGTTTATTTTTAATCAACTTCTTTTAGTTTATAATTTTACGACATGTTAATAAAGGAAAAGGGTTTTTGAAGCAGAAAGGATATTTTCCTCAAGAATGGAGTTCAAGTGTTTTATCAAAATTATTTTCCATTTAAGATAATAAAGGGTTCTGTTTTTATCCCTATTATTACATTTATTTGATTATTTTGTGATGGAATTATATTTTTATGAATTCCTTTATCTTATATGAATTGTTTTATGATGTCACGATGTTTAAGATTCCCATTTTTATTACATAGGTTATGCTATGATGTATGGTTTTCTGATTTTGTGGCACACATAAGAATGGTATCATTATGATATGGGTGGGACATATATCTCCTTCCAATGAATTGGGTAAAGATTTTATATCTCATGAGATAGACATGGCTGGAATGGAAGGTTAAACCGGTTCAGTGAAACAGGACTGAAACGAGGAATGAACTCGGTTCAGAAATGGACTTTGTCCACTAAGATAGTCTTGGAAATGAGTCTTGACTAACAAGAAATGATCTCTATGATTTTGTGTGTACACCACAAAGTTTCATGTTTTGAGTTGTGATTATTGGGATTACATTTCACTACTATGATTTATCCCATGTTATGATATTATGACCTCTTTTGCAGGTTAAGATTTCCAAAATGTTGTGTTCTTATGAATATGATGTGATTGATATTTCTTTTGTTTACCCTTACTGAGCATTTGAGCTCACCCTTTTATGTTTTCTTTTCCCCAGGATATAAAGAAAGGTTTTAGGTAGAAAAAAAAAGAAGATCTTTATGGGAGATGTTGAAGATCTTTCACAACGATTAGAAGATTATATTCCGAGTTTCCAAAGACACTAAACTATTACGGTCCTTGTGTGTGTGTTTTTGTTATGTACTAAGTATTTCGCAAAAGTAATGTAATGTCCATGTACGTTAAGCTTCGGGTCTCTACAGTTGGTATCAAAGGAAAGATTTAGTCAACCTTTGGAAACTAGGATGCGAGAACTTTAGTGATATCCCTAGAGATATTTCTAAGGTATGTCTAGGGATGTCCCTAAGGTTAAGTATAAGTATAGGTTATAGTCCTAGAATTGCGCTACCGATCTTAGAATTAAACCTAAGATGTTAGATATTGAAGGTACTCCCCCTTTATTATGTTGTTTTCCCTAGCATGATTATTTCCTCTCACACTATTCTTTTTGGGTTTTAGACGATGGATGGAACCCGAAGGAACCGTGTTGATCAATGCAATGAACAATGCAATGATTGTCCTCCTGAACAAACAAATGTTATGGGAGATGGAGTGCAAAATCTTATTGCTATAATTACATAAGCTATGAATCATTCTGGACTTCCAAATGAGCAGAGAAGGGAACAATATACTATTGAGTCCTTCATGAGGCAACATCCACCTTCTTTCAGTGGGTCTTCTGATCCACTTGTTGCTAAACAATGGATCAGTACCACTAAAAAGATATTTTCAGTTCTTCAATGTTCTTAACATGATAAAGTCATCTTAGTAGTATATCGTTTGGAAGGTGAAGCTGATTAATGGTGGAATCTTATCAAGAATATGAGGCAAAGAGATGAAATTGATTCCATGGAATGGGACAAGTTCAAGAACATATTTTTCAATAAGTACTTCCCTCGTATTCTTCTAACAAAGATGGAGAAGGAGTTTATTAAACTAAAGCAAAAGGATGATTAATCTGTTGGTATATACAAAGAGAATTTTACAAGGCTTGCAAGGTATGCATCTGGATTTATCATCCAAACTGAAAGTAAATTTGATCGATTCTTCAGTGGCTTAAAACCAAATATTCGAAGGGCATTAGCTATAAGAGACCTCGGTATCTATGAAGAAATTGTGCGTTGTGCTATCAAGGTAGAAATGTAAGTTGGTGTTACTTATCCATCTCATAGTTTTGACAAGAAACGAAAGATGGAGTTCAAGGAGAAATCTCAGAATAATGGTGAAAAGAAGATGAATGTTTCCTTATGCTCAAAGTGTGGAAAGAAGCATGGTGGAGATTGTCTTAAAGGGACAAGTAAATGTTTCAAAAGTGGAAAGGAAGGTCATCGGGCATTTGAATGCCGCAATGATGGGAAGAAGATTTCTAATGATGCAAACAAAGGAAGGGATACACAGAATGAACCTACTACACTTCAATGCTTCAAGTGCAAGGAAATGGGGCATTATGCTAATAAATGCCCTAATGCAAGGGTTAGTGATGATCGACATGATCAACCACTTAAGGAAAAGGACAAAGGGAAGTCACATGCGATCACCATTGGCGATGTTGAATATGATAACGATGTGGTGGAATGATTAAGTGTTTATGTAATGGGATTACAGAATAATGTTGTATATAGTATCATGGAATATTGGAATATTTATATATTGGTCTATTGTGGTTTTCAATAATTTTATGGTACCGGTAACCATGGAAAGTGATTGAGATATTTTTGGAAAAAAGATGATATGCACATAATGAAGGGAAAATGAGGAAATGAAATATTTGACAGTATTCATGAGCTCATGATTGATATAAGGACTAAGTGATATCATGGTTTGAGTATATAGAATTTTGAGGATTTTTGTATGTGGAAAGTGTTAACTTTTAACTGCATTCATGTTTTCACTAAGGTTCAATGGGTATTCAAGAGAATACATGATTAAGGCCTTTGAATATTTGGAATGTGACCAACAAGACATATCTTATGATATATGGGGATCAACGATGGTATTAAATCTCTGGTAATCGTTTTCACTATATTATGAGAGTGGACTACAGTATTGTGGATAAGCCTAAAGATTGGAATGGATTATGTTGGACATAAGTTAGTATTGTTTAAGGATAGAAGTTTTTTCGATATTATTGATGGGATGTTATAGTAATATAGTTTTAGAAAAAGGAAAACATGCAGGACGGGCGACAACCCATCGCGTCAGACAAGGCTGTGGGAATCGAACCCACAATCGAAGTGAGACTGGCCTTTATCGCCTACCACTAGCCTACAGGAAGTCCCTGTTTAGTAGAAACTAGTTTTATTATATTAAGAAGTATGATATATGAAGTATAAGTCAATTTTAGGAACCATATATCATTAATCTCACTATAGATGGACTTATGTATTTTTTGATAACTTTTCTAACCTTTTGTTTGAGACAGATGGAATGACCCATCATTCTATCACATGATATGCTAACACATCACAAATGACAAATTAAACTTCATTTCTTTAAGATATGAAGTGGAAATTGTCCAAAGAATGACCAACGGTGATACTATACCAAAATCACGAAAATATTTCTTCTAATTCCAATTTCATCAACTTTAAGGAAATAATCTTGAAAACCAAAAATGTTGTCCTAGTGCTCTTATATCTGATAAATCAGATGGTACCTTAGATCGTCACGAATTTATGGCTTTGTGATTGCTGGATTTTCTATAGCCATGTTATCTACCACTCTCCATCAGAACATGATGGTTAGATTTATCTTCCATATCCATATTTTCACCTATGTGGAAACCCGGTGATTAGTTTGTTTGGGTAACCGTTACATTTCATAATTTTGTTTTTAAAGATTGGTTTTGGTATTCCTTTTTACGATGTGGGTTTCTATCAAAGAAACTTTCGAATAGTAAACCGTTTATAACCCCGATGAATTTCGAGGGCGAAATTCATTTTAAGGGGGGTAGAATGTAACACCCTGAGATTTTATGAAAAATATTCTTTTTAATTTCATTAATGTCTTGTGTTGTACGCTACACCAAAAGAAGCTTGCACAACACGCATCCTTGACTTGCCTTGTATTACACGCAATCACGACCTTCCTCGATAGCGTGTGTGTAACGCCCCGACCCCAGTTACCCAGAGTCGGTGCATTATTACATAACATTGGCATGATCACAAGAAAGATCAAATCTCGAAAGACCGATTGGTTTAGTAGCCTTGGAAACACTAGATATATTCATAAGTTTTACATTACATCATAAAACGAAAAACTACTACAACAACATATTGTCTCCATAATCCACACTCGTATCCCCACATAATATCCCTGCAGGTCATTCATAACTTACTTCTTCACTTCCTGGGAAAAATAAAACATAGAAAAGGGGTGAGCTCAAATGCCCAGTAAGGATAACAATATAGCGGAAACTTTCATAAATAAGAATAAACATTTAAGGCAATGTATAACTAAAACAAAATCCTTTCAAACATGAACTTTCAACATGGTATGGCATAAATAAAATGAAATAATTCCATTTACTTATTCACATGGATATTCTACTAATCGAATAATCACATGCAAAAATCAATAACCACTTTCATAATGTTGGAATGCATAATGCCAGACTATCATAACCACATAGTCAATGCCTCGTTCCAAGACTACGAATAAGATTTTGTCAAGGCCTTGTGCCAAGACACTAGTTTTTCTCATGAGACCTACCGATGCATCGAGGAGCTATAACGGGCTCCACCCGTCACTTACTAAGTCCAATGCATTCCCATATGAAAAGGTTTAAACATAACATAAACATTCGTATTAAAACTAGCATACAAAATGTCAATAATTTCACCATAAACTATGAATGGTATAAAAATAGCACATCCACAGTCAAACATATCACAAAACCTTCAATACAATATAGAAGTTTTCTATCATAATAAATCAACTTCAAATAATCTTAAAATCCATCAAAGGATGTTGACATAGATGAAATCAATATTCTTTTTAAAGAAATATCTCCTTTTATTTTGAAATCATTTAAGATCCGTATAAAATAAAACATTTTCTTTGAAAATATTCTTATAAGCTTGTAAGGGAAGCTTTTAAGATTTTATAACGGTGGAAAATAGCCGCACCCACCGTATAAGTTAAAAATAAAATTCTTACCATAATTCTGTCGAAAAGGTTAAAAAGGACCTTGTTTTGAAAATGACGGAAAGATTCCTTTATAAACCTCTTATAAAAAGTCAAACAAGGGTATAAATGACTTTAACCCATATTTTTGTAAATAATAAATATGTTTTGAAATACATTTCGAAGTAACATGGATGTGGATGATAAAGAAATCCCAGTAGATTATTATGTATAAACAACCTCGGATAATGAAGAGATTGTGAAATAACCCTTACCTTGTACTTTTCCTTGGTTGGGGTAGGTTAACCTCCTGTAAAATGGTGAAATAATTGTTATTAAATTATACAAGAATCATATATATTAATATGATATCATATATGATCTTTTAACATTGATTTGTTAATAATATCTTAGAATTATCGTCGTTTCGGGTGTTAACTTACTCATTTTCTTTTATATGTTTTGTTACATAAGCCATGTTTGTTGTATCTTATTCATATCCAAAATGGTATCAAGTCCTTAAACATCATTTTTAAATCATCAAATGATAATTATACTTGAATGGATACGATGGAGAATGAATCTCATCGTGTTCGTGGAGACGGTAGTCCGTACGTACGCACGAGCGACAATATCATTCTTTTGATATTAAAATAATATCTAAATGGATGGTATATCATATATACAGAATCATTAACATGTTATATTTATTATTTACATGAGTTACACATCATTATTATACCCATCCAAATAATAATATATTGAATAACAATTACACCACGACGTGGAGACGGTAAGCCGTACGTACGCACGTATGGTGACATGTTATTCAAAGGGTGGATAGAATACTGAATATGGTTGTACCATATTTATAATAACATCACAGTATATGTGAGATACTGTATTTATTATTTTAGAATGGTAAGAACAAAGAAAGAAGAAGTGGAAGAAGAAAGGAACTTTAAAAGGGGTGGTGAAAACATTACCTCTTCTTCGGGTTCTTCCTTTTGATTTGATCAAAAGGGCTCCATAGGTTGGCTTTCTGATCAAACTAATGCCTCTAGGTTGTAGTGAGGGATGTTGGGAGAGTATTTGGGCAGAGTTTGGCCGAACAAAAAGGCTTTGAAGGAGGTGTGCCCATTTATAAGAGGGGTGAGGGGCACCTTTGGAAAAGCTAGAAATATTAATTTATAATAAATTCATATTCGGTTTCTAATGGCTCCAAAGTTGATTATTCAAAGTTTAAGGTGGGGATGGGTCGAAAACAACTCAACCAATAGAATTTAGACAGGTTTGGGTACTTATATTAACCTTATCTTTAAGTATTAACTCTAAGTTAATTAGTTTCACTTTTACAATGTCTCTTTGTATTTTTATATAATATGGTTAATAAACTTACTATATACATCCAATAGACCCCCAAGTGGTCCATTAATGATGAACCTATCATGATATAATTCTCTTGGCCGAACCTTAGATTTTTAGGAATTTAATATCAATTAATAATATAATATTTGTTTTAAGAACTCTTTTATGTCAATTTTGACACTATTCAATAGTTGATTTTTGTGAAACTCATAACAGATTGATTACTTCGAACAAAGTCAATTAAAGAAATCCTAATATATCATATTATACTAGAAAATTAGTTTAATTCATTAAAAGTTTCATATTATATTTATTTGGGTATTTATAATATCAATTATTTTAATTTTTCACTATTATAGTAATTACTGCATCATCACTGTGTCATAAATAAAATAAATTATTTAATGTCTAAAAATTATAAATAAAATATCATTATGTAGGAAATCGTTTTATCTTTCTAATGAATATTTATAATCTAAAGTACAACATATATAACCCTATGTAACAATTGTGTTTCTAAAAGATATATGCTTGTGTCATTTTTGTATTCATTTTAACTTAATTAAAATAAAGTGTCATTATCACTTACAAGTGGATCCATGGGGTCCCAAAATCGACCCAAAGATGTCCATGGTCGACCATGTATCAACCAATAGGGTTAAGACACGTTTATGGTAATTTAGTATTATTATAATATTATTTTTTTAACCCTTATTTACCGGATTTACCCTTAACCATGGTAAATACAATATTTACCGCAGTAATTATACAAAATGTCTAAAAATAAAAGTTACCTATTTACACAATTTGAACATCCTGATTCCAAATATGGAATCCATTTTCCTAAATTCAAAACACAGAAGTGGCAGAAATTAATTTAAAATTAATTCCCGCTGTCAAAACAAAAAGCGTGTTTTTAAGAGATAATAACTATAAAAAGATTGACACTTGTTTATGTTCGGTTTAATTGTAAAATTATGTCCAATGACCAAAATTATATTAAATGGTAAAAATATATTCTAAATATACTTTAAAACTACTAAAATTCATAATTTATCACTATTAATTATTTTGATTAAAAAAGTTGTTTTTAATTAAAATTTAGTAATTTTCACTATTCATCAAAATATGAAAGTTATCCGAAAAGTACCAAAATTTCACCTTAGGCTAAATTAGATATTCCGAATCCAAAAATGAAGTCCATTTTGAAATATAAAATATATATAATTTCGAAAAGTAGGTATTACTATTCATAACGGCTAGTTTGATTGGTTGTGGTGTGTGTCAAAACTCAAGGTTGCGTACAACACACGCTACTGTATTATTCAAAGAAAGCGTACCGTGGAAGCTTGGGATGTTTCATTTTAAATTTTTGATGTCCCCATTTAGTCAAAAAGTTTAAAATATTGTATTTAAAAAGGGTTCACTATTAAAAGTTGATAAAAGTGCAATACTGAAAATGAATTTGTTCTTTCATTATATCTAAGAAACTCATAATATGGATTCTAAAATTATAAGGATTATATAAAGTTTAAAATTTAGATAATACTATTCATAACCTCTTTTGAATGGATTTTTTTTGTATGTCATGGTGTGATTGAACTCGGTTTTGCGTGTAGTGCAAGTTATTGAATTATTTTGAAGAAATAACACACTATGAAATCTTGGGGTGTTACATTCTCCCCTCCTTCAATAAATTGCGTCCTCGCAATTTGAAATTGTTCTTCGAAAATAAAAGGTTGAAAATAGAAAATATATTTGTGGGAAAACCCACATCGAAAAATGAATAAATGAGGCCTCTAATTAAAATAAAGAGTCGAAAGTATGAAGATTACCGAAAATAACACATACTAGGGTTCTATGTAGGAAAATATGGATATGGAAGAAAAATATAACCATCAATTATCTGATGGAGAGTGGTAGAGAACATGGCTATGAAAAGGAAAACAATCCCAAAGCCATAAATTAGTGATGATTTAAGGTACCATCTAGGAAAACATTTTTGTTCTAAGTTGCTTTTCTTAATATTGAGGAATTTATTTATGAGATTGGCTAAGATCATAAGGAGATATACTTACTTTATAATTAGAGTTTTATCCATTAATAAATTTCTACCACAAACTCATCTTTCACTCTAAAAGATAATAGAATGTAAAAAAAATTCTATTTACACTATTCGTATAGGGTTCCAAAATAAACGAATTTATAATTCATCTACATGATCTTTTAATAAAAACTACATTATTTAATCTAAGAAATCTCGTGGGCCAGTGGTAGGTGATACACCCTTGTCGCCCTTCGGTTGTGGGTTCAAGTCTCGCAGCCTTGCCGGACGCGACGGGTTGCCGCCCGACCTCCGGGTTGTCCTTTTATGGAAATCCAGAATAATCCAAACTAGAACTATCCAAAATACTTCCGTCCAAACTCACGGTCCAACATTTATAAGGAAGGTAAACATAATATAGAACCTTTTTACCCCGTAATAGCATATGAATACCTTCATCATGTATTACCATATTCCTTATTGATTACATTCATGCTCCCTTATTCTATATAGAATGCTGGATATACTTCATTAATCCAAAAATGTTTTAAACCCCAACAATGATGGAATATACAAATCATTAATCAGTTCCAAGGTAGTCAAGAATATCCAATATAATTTATCCAAAACAATCACATATTATTCCAAAATCACTACCTTAGTATCAAAACTATATTATGATTTATCATTCTCTCAATCATATATTTTCCAAAAATTTATCCTGCTATTGAGTCACTTTTCTTTGTTCCACACAATCTCAAGTCGTTAATGAAATAGTACTGCAGTACAATCCTTAAATACTCCATAATTATTATAACAAGTACATTGTTGATACAACACTCAATTGACAAAATCAACATAAGAACTCTAATCATTCCTTTTCATCTGTGGTAGTATCATAACTTGATTATTATCCAATAACATCATTTGAGGCATAGTCTGATGACTGGGACATAGGTTCGCGCAGTGTCCAAACTCCTTGCAAATGAAGCATTGTACATTTAAAACCATTTTCTTACCCTTGCAGTCACGTACTTTGTGCCCTTTTCCTCCACACTTATAACAAACTCCCATTCCTTTCAGGCAAGTTCCAGGGTGTTTCTTTCCACAGTTACCACATATGGGAAAATTCTTCTTTTCCCTCTTCCCTTTATCCATCTTTCTCTCTTCCACCCTTTTCTTCTCTTGCTTCCCTTCAAAGCCATAGGATTCAGTAAACTCTTTACTTATCTTATCAACACATGATATTATTTCTTCATATGATGATAATACATGGGAGACTATTTCTCTTATAAATTCTAGCTTAAGACCATGAAAGATATGATCCTTCCTTCTCTTTGGATCATGTGCATTTCTGGAGTTCTCATTCCTTCTACTGGGCGCCATTTCTAAACAATGGCATACACTAGATCAGTTTATGAATCAAAATACATAATCCCATACTTATAAAACACTTAACATAAATTGAACTATTTATGGATATAATCCATAATCATAAGAATGTTTTTTTGAGTAATTATATACTCATAATCCCTTCAAAATGATTTGTAAAGAAAATGAGAGTTATCCTAAGCATATCCCCCGGGAGTGTCGTAACCAAGAGTGCAGCAAGGCCCGTTGTCGTGCACCAGTTCCCGTTCGAGTCTAGCTCAAAGCGGTGTTTTCTGGTTTTACCCCTAGGTACATCTATGCCAGAGCCGCCTTTACCTGCTCGTATCCAGACAGAGATGTATTTCTCGGAAAACTCACAAAATCCCTACAATACCAAAATTCTAGGAAGTTCTTCTACACTAATCCTCAAAGTTCATCTTAGGTCTACGTGCTCTAATCAGAGTTTATCTAAATCTAGCTTCCAAGGTTTGTACTAAACTTCCTCTGATACCAACTGTAACGCCCTGACCCCAGTTACCCAGAGTCGGTGAATTATTACATAACATTGGCATGATCACAAGAAAGATCAAATCTCGAAAGACCGATTGGTTTAGTAGCCTTGGAAACACTAGATATATTCATAAGTTTTACATTACATCATAAAACGAAAAACTACTACAACAACATATTGTCTCCATAATCCACACTCGTATCCCCAAATAATATCCCTGCAGGTCATTCATAACTTACTTCTTCACTTCCTGGGAAAAATAAAACATAGAAAAGGGGTGAGCTCAAAAGCCCAGTAAGGATAACAATATAGAGGAAACTTTCATAAATAAGAATAAACATTTAAGGCAATGTATAACTAAAACAAAAGCCTTTCAAACATGAACTTTCAACATGGTATGGCATAAATAAAATGAAATAATTCCATTTACTTATTCACATGGATATTCTACTAATCGAATAATCACATGCAAAAATCAATAACCACTTTCATAATGTTGGAATGCATAATGCCAGACTATCATAACCACATAGTCAAGGCCTCATGCCAAGACTACAAATAAGATTTTGTCAAGGCCTTGTGCCAAGAAACTAGTTTGTCTCATGAGACCTACCGATGCATCGAGGAGCTATAGCGGGCTCCACCCTTCACTTACTAAGTCCAATGCATTCCCATATGAAAAATTTTAAACATAACATAAACATTCGTATTAAAACTAGCATACAAAATGTCAATAATTTCACCATAAACTATGAATGGTATAAAAATAGAACATCCACAGTCAAACATATCACAAAACCTTCAATACAATATAGAAGTTTTCTATCATAATAAATCAACTTCAAATAATCTTAAAATCCATCAAAGGATGTTGACATAGATGAAATCAATATTCTTTTTAAAGAAATATCTCCTTTTATTTTGAAATAATTTAAGATCCGTATAAAATAAAACATTTTCTTTGAAAATATTCTTATAAGCTTGTAAGGGAAGCTTTGAAGATTTTATAATGGCGGAAAATATCCGCACCCGCCGTATAAGTTAAAAAAAACATTGTTACCATAATTCTGTCGAAAAGGTTAAAAAGGACCTTGTTTTGAAAACGACGGAAAGATTCCTTTATAAACCTCTTATAAAAAGTCAAAAAAGGGTATAAATGACTTTAACCCATATTTTTGTAAATAATAAATATGTTTTGAAATACATTTCGAAGAAACATGGACGTGGATGATAAAGAAATCCCAGTAGATTATTACGTATAAACAACCTCGGATAATGAAGAGATTGTGAAATAACCCTTACCTTGTACTTTTCCTTGGTTGGGGTAGGTTAACCTCCTGTATAATGGTGAAATAATTGTTATTAAATTATACAAGAATCATATATATTAATATGATATCATATATGATCTTTAAACATTGATTTGTTAATAATATCTTAGAATTATCGTCGTTTCGGGTGTTAACTTACTCATTTTATTTTATATGTTTTGTTACATAAGCCATGTTTGTTGTATCTTATTCATATACAGAATGATATCAAGTCCTTAAACATCATTTTTAAATCATCAAATGATAATTATACTTGAATGGATACGATGGAGAATGAATCTCATCGCGTTCGTGGAGACGGTAGTCCGTACGTACGCACGAGCGACAATATCATTCTTTTGATATTAAAATAATATATAAATGGATGGTATATCATATATACAGAATCATTAACATGTTATATTTCTTATTTACATGAGTTACACATCATTATTATACCCATCCAAATAATAATATATTGAATAACAATTACACCATGACGTGGAGACGGTAAGCCGTACGTACGCACGTATGGTGACATGTTATTCAAAGGGTGGATAGAATACTGAATATGGTTGTACCATATTAATAATAACATCACAGTATATGTGAGATACTGGAGTTATTATTTTATAATGGTAATAACAAAGAAAGAAGAAGTGGAAGAAGAAAGGAACGTTAAAAGGGGTGGTGAAAACATTACCTCTTCTTCGGGTTCTTCCTTTTGATTTGATCAAAAGGGCTCCATAGGTTGGCTTTCTGATCAAACTAAGACCTCTAGGTTGTAGTGAGGGATGTTGGGAGAGTATTTGGGCAGAGTTTGTCCGAACCAAAAGGCTTTGAAGGTGTGAGTAAATGAGAAGGAGGAGTGCCCTTTTATAAGAGGGGTGAGGGGCACCTTTGGAAAAGCTAGAAATATTAATTTATAATAAATTTATATTCGGTTTCTAATGGCTCCAAAGTTGATTATTCAAAGTTTAAGGTGGGGATGGGTCGAAAACAACTCAACCAATAGAATTTATACAGGTTTGGGTACTTATATTAACCTTATCTTTAAGTATTAACTCTAAGTTAATTAGTTTCACTTTTACAATGTCTCTTTGTATTTTTATATAACATGGTTAATAAACTTACTATATACATCCAAGCGACCCCCAAGTGGTCCATTAATGATGAACCTGTCATGATATAAGTCTCTTGGCCGAACCTTAGATTTTTAGGAATTTAATATCAATTAATAATATAATATTTGTTTTAAGAACTCTTTTATGTCAATTTTGACACTATTCAATAGTTGATTTTTTTAAAACTCATAACAGATTGATTACTTCGAACAGAGTCAATTAAATCAATCCTAATATATCATATTATCCTAGAAAATTAGTTTAATTCATTAAAAGTTTCATATTATATTTATTTGGGTATTTATAATATCAATTATTTTAATTTTTCACTATTATAGTAATTACTGCATCATCATTGTGTCATAAATAAAATAAATTATTTAATGTCTAAAAATTATAAATAAACTATCATTATGTAGGAAATATTTTTATCTTTCTAATGAAAATTTATAATCTAAAATCCAACATATATAACCCTATGTAACAATTGTTTTTCTAAAAGATATATGCTTGTGTCATTTTTGTATTCATTTTAACTTAATTAAAATAAAGTGTCATTATCACTTACAAGTGGATCCATGGGGTCCCAAAATCAACCCAAAGATGTCCATGGTCGACCATGTATCAACCAATAGGTTTAAGACACGTTTTAGGGTAATTTAGTATTATTATAATATTATTTTTTTAACCCTTATTTACCGGATTTACCCTTAACCATGGTAAATACAATATTTACCGCAGTAATTATTTAAAATGTCTAAAAATAAAAGTTACCTATTTACACAATTTGAACATCCTGATTCCAAATATGGAATCAATTTTCATAAATTCAAAACACAGAAGTGGCAGAAATTAATTTAAAATTAATTCCCGCTATCAAAACAAAAAGCGTGTTTTTAAGAGATAATAACTATCAAAAGATTGACACTTGTTTATGTTCGGTTTAATTGTAAAATTATGTCCAATGACCAACATTATATTAAATGGTAAAAATATATTCTAAATATACTTTAAAACTACTAAAATTAATAATTTATCACTATTAATTATTTTGATTAAAAAAGTTGTTTTTAATTAAAATTTAGTAATTTTCACTATTCATCAAAATATGAAAGTTATCCGAAAAGTACCAAAATTTCACCTTAGGATAAATTAGATATTCCAAATCCAAAAATGAAGTCCATTTTGAAATATAAAATATATATAATTTTGAAAAATAGGTATTACTATTCATAACGGCTAGTTTGATTGGTTGTGGTGTGTGTTAAAACTCAAGGTTGCGTACAACACACACTACTGTATTATTCAAAGAAAGCATACCGTGGAAGCTTGGGATGTTTCATTTTAAATTTTTGATGTCCCCATTTAGTCAAAAAGTTTAAAATATTGTATTTAAAAATGGTTCACTATTAAAAGTTGATAAAAGTGCAATACTGAAAATGAATTTGTTCTTTCATTATATCTAAGAAACTCATAATATGGATTATAAAATTATAAGGATTATATAAAGTTTAAAATTTATATAATACTATTCATAACCTCTTTTGAATGGCTTTTTTTTTGTAAGTCATGGTGTGATTGAACTTGGTTTTGCGTGTAGTGCAAGTTATTGAATTATTTTGAAGAAATAACACACTATGAAATCTTGGGGTGTTACATTCTCCCCACCTTCAATAAATTGCGTCCTCGCAATTTGAAATTATTCTTCGAAAATAAAAGGTTGAAAATAGAAAATATATTTGTGGGAAAACCCACATCGAAAAAATGAATAAATGAGGCCTCTAATTAAAATAAAGAGTCAAAAGTATGGAGATTACCGAAAATAACACATACTAGGGTTCCATGTAGGAAAATATGGATATGGAAGAAAAATATAACCATCAATTATCTGATGGAGAGTGGTAGAGAACATGGCTATGAAAAGGACAACAATCCCAAAGACATAAATTAGTGATGATTTAAGGTACCATCTAGGAAAACATTTTTGTTCTAAGTTTCTTTTCTTAATATTGAGGAATTTATTTATGAGATTGGCTAAGATCATAAGGAGATATACTTACTTTATAATTAGAGTTTTATCCATTAATAAATTTCTACCACAAACTCATCTTTCACTCTAAAAGATAATAGAATGTAAAAAAAATTCTATTTACACTATTCGTATAGGGTTCCAAAATAAACGAATTTATAATTCATCTACATGATCTTTTAATAAAAACTACATTATTTAATCTAGGAAATCTCGTGGGCCAGTGGTAGGTGATACACCCTTGTCGCCCTTCGGTTGTGGGTTCAAGTCTCGCAGCCTTGCCGGACGCGACGGGTTGCCGCCCGACCTCCGGGTTGTCCTTTTATGGAAATCCAAAATAATCCAAACTAGAACTATCCAAAATACTTTTGTCCAAACTCACGGTCCAACATTTATAAGGAAGGTAAACATAATATAGAACCTTTTTACCCCGTAATAGCATATGAATACCTTCATCATGTATTACCATATTCCTTATTGATTACATTCATGCTCCCTTATTCTATATAGAATGCTGGATATACTTCATTAATCCAAAAATGTTTTAAACCCCAACAATGATGGAATATACAAATCATTAATCAGTTCCAAGGTAGTCAAGAATATCCAATATAATTTATCCAAAACAATCACATATTATTCCAAAATCACTACCTCAGTATCAGAACTATATTATGATTTATCATTCTCTCAACCATATATTTTCCAAAAATTTATCCTGCTATTGAGTCACTTTTCTTTGTTCCACACAATATCAAGTCCTTAATGAAATAGTACTGCAGTACAATCCTTATATACTCCATAATTATTATAACAAGTACATTGTTGATACAACAATCAATTGACATAATCAACATAAGAACTCTAATCATTCCTCTTCATCTGTGGTAGTATCATAACTTGATTATTATCCAATAACATCATTTGAGGCATAGTCTGATGACTGGGACATAGGTTCGCGTAGTGTCCAAACTCCTTGCAAATGAAGCATTGTACATTTAAAACTATTTTCTTACCCTTGCAGTCACGTAATTTGTGCCCTTTTCCTCCAAACTTATAACAAACTCCCATTCCTTTCAGGCAAGTTCCAGGGTGTTTCTTTCCACAGTTACCACATATGGGAAAATTCTTCTTTTCCCTCTTCCCTTTATCCATCTTTCTCTCTTCCACCCTTTTCTTCTCTTGCTTCCCTTCAAAGCCATAGGATTCAGTAAAATCTTTACTTATCTTATCAACACATGATATTATTTCTTCATATGATGATAATACATGGGAGACTATTTCTCTTATAAATTCTAGCTTAAGACCATGAAAGATATGATCCTTCATTCTCTTTGGATCATGTGCATTTCTGGAGTTCTCATTCCTTCTACTGGGCGCCATTTCTAAACAATGGCATACACTAGATCAGTTTATGAATCAAAATACATAATCCCATACTTATAAAACACTTAACATAAATTGAACTATTTATGGATATAATCCATAATCATAAGAATGTTTTTTTGAGGAAGTATATACTCATAATCCCTTCAAAATGATTTGTAAAGAAAATGAGAGTTATCCTAAGCATATCCCCCGGGAGTGTCGTAACCAAGAGTGCAGCAAGGCCCGTTGTCGTGCACCAGTTCCCGTTCGAGTCTAGCTCAAAGCGGTGTTTTCTGGTTTTACCCCTAGGTACATCTGTGCCAGAGCCGCCTCTACCTGCTCGTATCCAGACAGGGATGTATTTCTCGCAAAACTCACAAAATCCCTACAATACCAAAATTCTAGGAAGTTCTTCTACACTAATCCTCAAAGTTCATCTTAGGTCTACGTGCTCTAATCAGAGTTTATCTAAATCTAGCTTCCAAGGTTTGTACTAAACTTTCTCTGATACCAACTGTAACGCCCTGACCCCAGTTACCCAGAGTCGGTGCATTATTACATAACATTGGCATGATCACAAGAAAGATCAAATCTCGAAAGACTGATTGGTTTAGTAGCCTTGGAAACACTAGATATATTCATAAGTTTTACATTACATCATAAAACGAAAAACTACTACAACAACATATCATCTCCATAATCCACACTCGTATCCCCAAATAATATCCCTGCAGGTCATTCATAACTTACTTCTTCACTTCCTGGGAAAAATAAAACATAGAAAAGGGGTGAGCTCAAATGCCCAGTAAGGATAACAATATAGAGGAAACTTTCATAAATAAGAATAAACATTTAAGGCAATGTATAACTAAAACAAAAGCCTTTCAAACATGAACTTTCAACATGGTATGGCATAAATAAAATGAAATAATTCCATTTACTTATTCACATGGATATTCTACTAATCGAATAATCACATGCAAAAATCAATAACCACTTTCATAATGTTGGAATGCATAATGCCAGACTATCATAACCACATAGTCAAGGCCTCATGCCAAGACTACAAATAAGATTTTGTCAAGGCCTTGTGCCAAGACACTAGTTTGTCTCATGAGACCTACCGATGCATCGAGGAGCTATAGCGGGCTCCACCCTTCACTTACTAAGTCCAATGCATTCCCATATGAAAAATTTTAAACATAACATAAACATTCGTATTAAAACTAGCATACAAAATGTCAATAATTTCACCATAAACTATGAATGGTATAAAAATAGCACATCCACAGTCAAACATATCACAAAACCTTCAATACAATATAGAAGTTTTCTATCATAATAAATCAACTTCAAATAATCTTAAAATCCATCAAAGGATGTTGACATAGATGAAATCAATATTCTTTTTAAAGAAATATCTCCTTTTATTTTGAAATAATTTAAGATCCGTATAAAATAAAACATTTTCTTTGAAAATATTCTTATAAGCTTGTAAGGGAAGCTTTGAAGATTTTATAATGGCGGAAAATAGCCGCACCCGCCGTATAAGTTAAAAAAAACATTCTTACCATAATTCTGTCGAAAAGGTTAAAAAGGACCTTGTTTTGAAAACGACGGAAAGATTCCTTTATAAACCTCTTATAAAAAGTCAAACAAGGGTATAAATGACTTTAACCCATATTTTTGTAAATAATAAATATGTTTTGAAATACATTTCGAAGAAACATGGATGTGGATGATAAAGAAATCCCAGTAGATTATTACGTATAAACAACCTCGGATAATGAAGAGATTGTGAAATAACCCCTACCTTGTACTTTTCCTTGGTTGGGGTAGGTTAACCTCCAGTATAATGGTGAAATAATTGTTATTGAATTATACAAGAATCATATATATTAATATGATATCATATATGATCTTTTAACATTGATTTGTTAATAATATCTTAGAATTATCGTCGTTTCGGGTGTTAACTTACTCATTTTCTTTTATATGTTTTGTTACATAAGCCATGTTTGTTGTATTCTATTCATATCCGGAATGATATCAAGTCCTTAAACATCATTTTTAAATCATCAAATGATAATTATACTTGAATGGATACGATGGAGAATGAATCTCATCGCGTTCGTGGAGACGGTAGTCCGTACGTACGCACGAGCGACAATATCATTCTTTTGATATTAAAATAATATATAAATGGATGGTATATCATATATACAGAATCATTAATATGTTATATTTATTATTTACATGAGTTACACATCATTATTATATCCATCCAAATAATAATATATTGAATAACAATTACACCACGACGTGGAGACGGTAAGCCGTACGTACGCACGTATGGTGACATGTTATTCAAAGGGTGGATAGAATACTGAATATGGTTGTACCATATTTATAATAACATCACAGTATATGTGAGATACTAGAGTTATTATTTTAGAATGGTAAGAACAAAGAAAGAAGAAGTGGAAGAAGAAAGGAACTTTAAAAGGGGTGGTGAAAACATTACCTCTTCTTCGGGTTCTTCCTTTTGATTTGATCAAAAGGGCTCCATAGGTTGGCTTTCTAATAAAACTAAGACCTCTAGGTTGTAGTGAGGGATGTTGGGAGAGTATTTGGGCAGAGGTTGGCCGAACCAAAAGGATTTGAAGGTGTGAAGAAATGAGGAGGAGTGCCCTTTTATAAGAGGGGTGAGGGGCACCTTTGGAAAATCTAGAAATATTAATTTATAATAAATTCATATTCGGTTTCTAATGGCTCCAAAGTTGATTATTCAACGGTTAAGGTGGGTATGGGTTGAAAACAACTCAACCAATAGAATTTAGACAGGTTTGGGTACTTATATTAACCTTATCTTTAAGTATTAACTCTAAGTTAATTAGTTTCACTTTTACAATGTCTCTTTGTATTTTTATATAATATGGTTAATAAACTTACTATATACATCCAAGAGACCCCAAAGTGGTCCAATAATGATGAACCTATCATGATATAAGTATCTTGGCCGAACCTTATATTTTTAGGAATTTAATATCAATTAATAATATAATATTTGTTTTAATAACTCTTTTATGTCAAATTTGACACTATTCAATAGTTGATTTTTTTGAAACTCATAACAGATTGATTACTTTGAAAAAAGTCAATTAAATCAATCCTAATATATCATATTATCCTAGAAAATTAGTTTAATTCATTAAAAGTTTCATATTATATTTATTTGGGTATTTATAATATCAATTATTTTAATTTTTCACTATTATAGTAATTACTGCATCATCATTGTGTCATAAATAAAATAAATTATTTAATGTCTAAAAATTATAAATAAAATATCATTATGTAGGAAATTGTTTTATATTTCTAATGAATATTTATAATCTGAAATCCAACATATATAACCCTATGTAACAATTGTTTTTCTAAAAGATATATGCTTGTGTCATTTTTGTATTCATTTTAACTTAATTAAAATAAAGTGTCATTATCACTTACAAGTGGATCCATGGGGTCCCAAAATCAACCCAAAGATGTCCATGGTCGACCATGTATCAACCAATAGGGTTAAGACACGTTTTAGGGTAATTTATTATTATTATTATATTATTTTTTTAACCCTTATTTACCGGATTTACCCTTAACCATGGTAAATAAAATATTTACCGCAGTAATTATTCAAAATGTCTAAAAATAAAAGTTACCTATTTACACAATTTGAACATCCTGATTCCAAATATGAAATACATTTTCCTAAATTCAAAACACAGAAGTGGCCGAAATTAATTTAAAATTAATTCCCGCTGTCAAAACAAAAAGCGTGTTTTTAAGAGATAATAACTATCAAAAGATTGACACTTGTTTATGTTCGGTTTAATTGTAAAATTTTGTCCAATGACCAACATTATATTAAATGGTAAAAATATATTCTAAATATACTTTAAAACTACTAAAATTCCTAATTTATCACTATTAATTATTTTGATTAAAAAAGTTGTTTTTAATTAAAATTTAGTAATTTTCACTATTCGTCAAAATATGAAAGTTATCCAAAAAGTACCAAAATTTCACCTTAGGCTAAATTAGATATTCCGAATCCAAAAATGAAGTCCATTTTGAAATATAAAATATATATAATTTCGAAAAGTAGGTATTACTATTCATAACGGCTAGTTTGATTGGTTGTGGTGTGTGTTAAAACTCAAGGTTGCGTACAACACACGCTACTGTATTATTCAAAGAAAGCGTACCGTGGAAGCTTGGGATGTTTCATTTTAAATTTTTGATGTCCCCATTTAGTCAAAAAGTTTAAAATATTGTATTTAAAAAGGGTTTACTATTAAAAGTTGATAAAAGTGCAATACTGAAAATGAATTTGTTCTTTCATTATATCTAAGAAACTCATAATATGGATTCTAAAATTATAAGGATTATATAAAGTTTAAAATTTAGATAATACTATTCATAACCTCTTTTGAATGGCTTTTTTTTTTGTAAGTCATGGTGTGATTGAAATCGGTTTTGCGTGTAGTGCAAGTTATTGAATTATTTTGAAGAAATAACACACTATGAAATCTTGGGGTGTTACAGTGTGTAGTGCGCAATAACGAGTTTCACTAAACAACAATATGCTATTAAAATATTATTAAAACCAGCTGTTATGAATAGTAATTACCACTTTTTGAAATTTTTTAAATTTTATTTTTCAAAATGGACCTCATTTTTGGATTCGGAATATCAAAATTAGCTTAGGGTGAAATTTTGGTACTTTTTAGATAACTTTCATATTTTGATGAATAGTGAAAATTACTAAATTTTAATTAAAAACAAATTTTTCAATCGAAATAATTAATAGTGATAAATTATTAATTTGAGTGGTTTTAAAGTATATTTATAATATATTTTTACAATTTAATACAATTTTGGTCATTGGATGTAATTTCACATTTAAACCAGACATAAACAAGTGTCAATCTTTTGGTAGTTATTATCTCTTAAGAACACGCTATTTGTTTTGAGGACGATAATTAATTTTTAAATTAATTAATTCAACTGATATGTTTCGAATTTGGTAAAATAGACATCATTTTTGAGTTCATAATATCAAATATATCTTAGGCCTAATTTTTGGTATTTTTCTGGAAACTTTCATTTTTTGATGAATAGTGAAACCACTAAGTGGTAGTTAAAAAAATGAATTTTTCATAAAACTTAATTTTACCGCTTCTATGTGTGGAATTTCAAAAATCCGAGAGACACGGTTGATGTTAGTAAGTAAAATGTGGTTCAATGAGATGAAAATAATTTTTGGTGAAAAGTAACTTTTTACTTTTTTTTTACCACGGTTAAAAGTAAATAGGGTAATTAAGGGTATAAATGTTATTATTATTACCCTAAAACATGTCCTAATTCTATTGGATAAGTGTAATTCGACCAAAAACAACCTTAGGAATAAAATAGGACCATTTAGGCCCACTTGGATTAGATTAGGACATTTATTATTAATTTATTTAAAGAAGGGTTAAAATAGTTAAAATCAAAGTTTAATAAGTAAACCATTTTTAATATAGGGTTATACAGAAGATAAATTCGACTATAAATACTCATTAGAACTCTAAAAATATTTCCTACATAATGGTATTTTATTTGTAATTTTTGGACATTAAATAATTTAATTTATTTATGACACAAAGATGATGGAGTAATTATCTTATTAATGAAATATTGACATAATTGATGTTATAAATACCCAAATAAATGTAATTTGAGACTTTTTATGAATTCCACTAATTTTATAGGTTAATATGACATGTTAGTATTGATTTAATTAACTTTTTTCGAACTAATAATTCTTTTATTATTTTCACAAAAATCAATTACTAAATAGTGTCAAAATTGACATAAAATAGTTTTTGAAACAAATATTATATTATTAATTGTTATTTTATTCCTAAAAATCTAAGGTTCGGCCAAAGGACTTAGATAAGGTTATATATATTAATAATAAACAACTTGGGGTTCTTTTGGCTTGATATAGTAAGTTTATTAACCTTATAGTGTAAGAAAACAAGAAGACACGGTAAAAGTAAAATTATCTAACTTAAAGTTAAATATAAATGATAAGGTTAAAATAGGAACCTAAACTTGTCTAAATTATATTGGATGAGAGGATTTCTACCCATCCCCACATTATCTTCTAAATAAATCAATTTGAAGCTATTTAAAAAAGAATTAGGCTTTATAATAAAATAATATTTATATTTATTCCAAAGGTGCCCCTCTCCTCCCTTATAAAAGGGAACCCCCTCCCTCTCTTCCTCACACCACATTGAGCCTTAAATCTAGGCAAACATCTGCCAAATTCTCTTCTCCACTTCCCTAGAAACATACTAGAGGTTCTGGTATTCCTCAAATACCAATTTTAGTGCCCTAAGAGGAGGTCTCAAAGAGGCGCTTCAAAGAAGAGGTAATTTCCGTTACCGATTCTTTCACCTTTATTTCTTCTTCCACTTCTTCTTATAAGGTTGTTTCATTATGAAGTAATAACATCAGTATCACTCATATACTGATATGTTATTATAAGTATGAAACAACCCTATTTCACCATCTATCCATCCTACGGAAAACGAAATCACCGCGCGTGCGTACGTACGGAATACCGTCTCCACGCCGTGGTATAATCTATTTTCCACCACCACCTTACTTGGATGGGTATAATGGTTTAAATAATAACTATATATGATTATTGTAAAGTGATATTGATTCTGTAATAGTATACATACACTCCAATAAAATTCCACGATCATGGGAACGATATCATCGCTCGTGCGTACATACAGAATACCTTCTCCACGACGCGATGAGGTTCATTTTCAATGATTAACCATTCATGAATGATTATAAAGTATATATAATAATTAATCATGATATATATGACATAATAATGATACTGGATTTATGTGTATATATATGTATGTCATCTACTTAATTCCATTCAACTCAATAAGGAAACGAAAACAGCGTTCATGCGTACGTACGACCTACCGTCTCCATTAAAAGTGTTTTTCTTTCCATTTACTGATTTATTATATATATTTATATTATGAATATATATTATATATAAATCATGTTTTATATTCTGGAATTAAGTAATAATGATCTAAGTAATCATATGAATAATTACAAGTCAAAACACGGATGACAAATGAAACAATTTTACCCAAAACGCTTTTTAACATGGAATTTACAAAAGAATGGGTAATATAAAGTCATAAGTGAACCATATATGATATAATAACAATGAGTATGATTCTGGAATAATTCAATGACATTATTTAAATCATTATACAAGAGGTTCAGACACTTACAAAGCAAATCGGACCTAAGGTAAGGAAAATATCACAATCTCATTTTTATCCGAGACTGTTTATACTTTGGCATTTACTAGGGTGTATTTTATCATCCACATCCATGTTTCCTCAACATGTAATATTATATCCATCCACCTACAATTGTTTAAATCCAATTTTACCCTTCGGTGAGTTTTTAGTAAAGGATATGAAATGAATCTTTTTTCGTTTTTCGTACGAGGTACTTTTTGACTTTTCCGACAAAAGTACAAAGAATGTTTTTTTAACTTATACGGAATGAATGGATTTTTACAACATTATTTCCAAGAAGATTCCTTTAAAAGATTTCATGTTTATTTTTAATTAACTTATTTTAGTTTATAATTGTACGACATGTTAAGAAAGGAAAAGGGTTTTTGAAGCAGAAAGGATATTTTCCTCAAGAATGGAGTTCAAGTGTTTTATCAAAATTATTTTCCATCTAAGATAATAAAGGGTTCTGTTTTTATCCCTATTATTAAATTGATATGATTATGTTGTGATGAAATTATATTTTTATGAATTCCTTTATCTTATATGAATTGTTTTATGATGTCACGATGTTTAAGATTCCCATTTTTATTACATGGGTTATGCTATGATGTATGGTTTTCTGATTTTGTGGCACACATAAGAATGGTATCATTATGAGATGGGTGGGACCTATATCTCCCTCCAATGAATTGGGTAAAGATTTTATATCTCATGGGATAGACATGGCTGGAACGGCAGGTTAAACCGGTTCAGTGAAACAAGACTGAAACGAGGAATGAACTCGGTTCAGAAATGGACGTTTTCCACCAAGATAGTATTGGCAATGAGTCTTCACTAACAAGAAATGATTCTCTATGATTATGTGTGTATGCCATAAAGTTTCATGTTTTAAGTTGTGATTATTGGGATTACATTTCACTACTATGATTTATCCCATGTTATGATATTATGATCTCTATTGCAGGTTAAGATTTCAAAAATGTTATGTTCTTATGAATATGATGTGATTGATATTTCTTTTGTTTACCCTTACTGAGCATTTGAGCTCACCCTTTTATGTTTTCTTTTCACCACGATATAAAGAAAGTTTTTAGGTAGTAAAAAAGAAGTTCTTTATGGGAGATGTTGAAGATCTTTCACCACGATTAGAAGATTATATTTCGAGTTTCCAAAGACACTAAACTATTAAGGTACTTGTTTTGGTGTTTTTGTTATGTACTAAGTATTCCGAAAAAGTAATGTAATGTCCATGTACGTTAATCTTCAGGTATGTACAAGATCTTCCACCTCCTCTGATTCCATAGTAGAGACTACGACTCGATGTGGATTTCAATATTATTCATTTTTATAATATTGGCATCGACTAAGGGTTATTTGAAAATCTCAGGTGTCGATGTCTCTCAATTGAAACGTGGGGAGATCTACATCAGCTAACGTCTCGGTTTGGTAACTCGTTTCTCAAATCCCTCTACCTCCTCAAATACCCTTGACATTTTCATAGTATTTCATTTTCATTGATTGTTTCAGTTTGTTTATAATCATCAACACTCATGTTTTATCACTTCTTTATTTATAATTTTTTTAAAATTGAATCCATGAAGATATAAGTCCTTGATATTGATTAAACCCGAAAAACATCATATATATACACGAATCAGTTCATATTTTTCATTTCCAACTTTATTCTGCTGACATGTTCTTTGAAGATTGTTAAATTTTAATGTGAAACAAAACCAAACCAATGAATTTAATCAGTTTCTGCAGAAGGATGGTTTTCATCTCGAACATGTTCAATGCCATACTATCGTAGCAGGTGTTCATCCTTTTAATAGGTTCTATTGGGGTAAGTTTTCACATTTTAGTTAATTTTCCCTCCGGGATGTCATGGATACATTTATCAAAGGGTTATTCATGTGAGTTCACATAAGCAAATAAAATGGTAGATAACATTTAATATTTGACTATTTAAAATAATAATATATAATCATTTGTTTAATATTGTGGGTGTTTTATGTTAATTTTTTTAACCCTATTATGTGGTATTTCAAGAGGTTTCTGCATCCAGATACCTTTTCTCCGTATGATTATATATTTATTTCAGTTTAAGACTTAGGAGTTCAATATTTTGATGAAGAAAATCAAGAATCGCCTTTTTATTATAATTTTGATGCAATAGTTTAAAAGGTCAGTGCTATTACCAATGTCATTTTTTTAAATTTTTTCTACACATATTGTATTTATGATTTGAGACCGATGTGATGCTCTCCCGACAATAGGTATGTTCTCCTAAATCATTGAAATAGTCTCCTCTTCAAATTAGGGCATCTATTTCATTATGTTATTATAGTAAATCAGTTTTCTAATTTAGAAATTAGGTCATATATTTCATTATGTTATATGGTATTTATTCACCAATTCATTGTTTGAAGACTGTTATGAAAAATGAAATATTAAGTCTGTGAACCTATCTTCTAAAATTGGTTCCTGCATCTCCTATTCATAGATCAGGTATGAAATTAATTACCTATTCCAAAACCTAAATCCTTTGCTTCTGCATTATGATAATCTAAAATCTAAATGTGATGAGTTTGTGTGTTCTTAATATTGTGGGTGTTTTATATTAATTTTTTTAACCCTATTATGTGGTATTTCAAGATGTTTCTGCATCCATATACCTTTTATCCATATGATTATATATTTATTTCGGTTGAAGACTTATGAGTTCAATATTATGATGCAGAAAATTGAGCATCGCCTTATGATGATAATGTTTATGCAATAGTTAAAAAGGTCAGTGCTATTACCAATTTCATTATTTTAAATTTTTTCTACACATATTGTATTTATTATTTGAGACACTTTCCATGTAGTTATCAAAAAACATTACAATATATTTGGTTTATTATGATAATCAAACATCTGAATGGGAGGGGTTTGAGTGGTCTAAAAGGGATATTCAAGTGAGTGCACATTAACAAGTTTTTTCTCTCATGTAAACTAACAGTTATTTATTCCTTTGAATTGTTTGTGATGTGTTGCTTATATTAATTTCAGGATATGGTTTCGCATAAAAGAACATGGTTTTGCTTGGTATGGTGTCAATCCTGATGAAGTTCGTACCAGATTGTGATGGTACTATCACAAATTTCTTCACATTATTACTACTTTTATGCGTAAATGCATACTATTTTTTATTCATTTATTGTTTAATGATGGATTACTAGTGTTTTTTTTCTTTCAATGGTTTTTAATGTGTGAATTCTATTGATTTCATGATATGGGTTCGCATTGATGAAATAGTTTTTGCATGGAAAATGTGATTGTTCAGTTGAATTTGGTACCAGGAAATCCTACACTGCATCATATGTAATCTTACTAAATTTTATATAGTGATTATCTATTTGAGCATTTTCATCTCTCAATGTTATGGATTTAATCATACTTTGCATGTTTGAAAAAATGGGATGGATATCTGCTTAGCTTTTTGAATTCATAACTGAGAATATTATCCTTTTAATGTATTCTTTTCAATATTGGTTGAAGATAACATCATCTTTCACTTTATTTAGCCTGCTAGATCCATTAGAGCCTTCTTCTCTACTAGCATCACCATGAAGTCTTTTAGCATCCACTATATATTGTTTTTTATTCCCTAAAAACATTTTTTAGATATCCTACATATCCGGATCTCTGCAATAGGTACGTTTTCCTAAAATTCTGGAATTAACCTCCCTTCTGTCCATTATTTTGTAGTTTTAGTTACACACTCTATAAATACAGGTAATTTTTCCTAAAATCAGGGAGTAAACCTCCCTTATGTCCTACATATGACTGTAGGAAATTTGTTTTAAATATAAAATCCCCTATATATTGTTTTTTATGCACTAAAAACATATGAATATGATAATTAGTCATTTTTAACTTCTTTGTCTATAGTGCCTCAACAATCTGCATATCGGACAACAATTTCTGTAGGATCAAACGAGCAAAATAAAAGACCGGACTTTGGGAAATCTTCACTTTAATTATGTAAGTATGATGTCATTGTTCTATTCTGAACAAAATTAAGGTTTTACAACCATGATATTCATCGTCTAACATATTCCTCGATAATTTCGGTAGCTACTGTGATTGAAGAAAACAATATCAGATTCAATATCTTCTTCTTCAACAAGGTAATCATGGATTATTCTTTTACATATTTGAAGCCATTTAGAATGTATTTTCACCATAAAATAAGTACCGATTCGTTCTTAGTATCCTAATATTCTAAGGTACCTCTTAATGCTTATACATCCAACTTATAAAAATGATTATTTTTTCTACTAAAATTTGATATTTTGGTGACATTACGAAGACACATATTTATCATTAAACCACATATATTTTTCATACAATAACTTGATTATCAAAAAATCAGTTATAGGTTAGTGGAATTGAGAAATATGTATTAAACCTTACAGAGATTAGATAGGAAGAACTCCAACTTTTTAATGTTTAAAGTATTGATGTGAGTCTGCGATACACTCAAATTTTGAATGATGGTTAATTTTCAAACCTGAACACTAATGATATGTACAGTCCCTGTTAAGGAAAGAAAATCCATTCATTGTTTTTAGTTGATTTTCAATGAATTCAATTTTTTTTTATTTTGAACAGTAAAAAGTAATTAATTAGATCCATCATGATTGCATGTGTGATTTCATTCAAAACAAATTAGTATACATCATACTGAAATATTTCAGTATGCTATATACTAATGTGATCAACTATGCGCTTTCAGTATGTTGTATTATAATTTCTTCTTCTTTAAAATAAATGTGTGATGTCATTAAATTTAATTAAATGCATTTAATTACATGTCATAAAGTAGTTATTTGAATAGGTGGTTTTTTATTTTTCACATTATCCAATTTATCTTGAATTTTACTAGCATAACCTTGGAAAGTTTGTAGTAAGTATGAATTTATTAGTTCTTCAATTTATTCCATCACATGTGTCTATTCTAATGCAATGGTCTAAATAAGTAGATTCAATAATATATCATTGCATCCAGTTTAACCAATGTTATGAAAATATGATCTTAATACTTTAATATTTTTTCACATCTCTATAATGTTTTATCTATTTACATTTATCAGTTCTTATGAACATATACTTATTTAAATATTTTTATTCAGGATGAAAACCATGCTAACATTTCAAGGGTTTTTGATCAACAAGACACCAATGCTGAGTAAGTTTGATATTCCATTGCTTTTGGTGAATGAGTTTCTGAATCCCACTAGAAGCCCAGATATGTTCTTGCAGCATGCAGTAGCTGATACACGTCCAAGCACTGGGTAAAACTCTTTTGTATCAGTACATACTAACTCTTATTTGTATTTATAGTTAGTTGTCATTTAGTTTTTTTGGGATACTTTTTGGGTATCCTAATTAATCTAATGTAATTTTCTTCTAGATTGAATATATTATCATATTAGTTCATTTATGGAACACAAACCTTCCAACAATAAACAAACCTTCACGAAGAGTCGGCTGGAAAGAGTATTATCTCCATCTATAGGTATGTATATTATTTTTTTTTAATTTTTTTTCATGTTCTTTTCTTTATGATATATTTCATGTTTAATTGATCAGCCACATTACAGGTTTACCTCTTACCTCAACCACCTTACCTTATGATTCTCAAAACCAAAATTCTAATTCAAATATCTGAAAGGACAACCATATAGTTGGAGAACTGATGACAAGTCGTATTTCTATCAGTAGCTAAGGTTGTGTTCTTACTGTACATCTTTATTTTAATGATAAAGTAAAACAATTCCGCGATATTATTATTTTAGTATCCATTTTATACTCAAAGGATTCCCGTTATTTTACTTTTATCTTAATTTATTTTCTAATTACATATATTATGTCTTGGATGTTTAATAACGGGGTTCAATTTGGATTTCCCCCTTTTAGAACATCACCTTCAATAAGAGTATTCTAGATTGATGTCCCCACATATAAGGTATGGTGTTTTTGTAAAAATTTGTAATCATTATTCTATTTTCTTTCCATTAATTCATTATTTTTTGTTGAAGGCCAATGCAATGTTTCTGGAATCTGTATTCACTTATGTGTGTGCATATGAAATATGCACTTATACTTTATACACCTTCAAGTTTATATATAATGGTGATATTATCTCTCATGATCTATTAAGATTCAATTTGTTTTCATATATTTTTTGATTAAATTTCATTTTTTCAGGTCTTATGAAGTGGGTTGGAGAAATGAGATGAGAGTTGGAGGGGAGAAGCTGAGGTACAGATCGTAGATGGATACAGGCATTTCTAGATTTTGTGGTTGGATCGAATGTAGCCAGGTGGACAATGGTGGTTTAGTTGAAGGGTAAACAAGTGGATATTTAAAATCAGTAAGATATCGTACTATTATATTTCAATGAAAAAAAATTACATTTGGAATATTAAATGGGTCGTGTGTGTCATGGCCCGTTGGTTAGTGTGTGCAAGTGTTATGCGAGAGCCCACCCCGCTGGTGTTGATTTGATTGACCATCCCACGCCTTAGTTATATGCAGGTGCACTATACTAATAGGATTTGATGTGGGATATTGTTCATGCTATAATTAAATCCCTAAATCATGCATGCCCGTGCCTCGGACCAACCCACTGATGTGCTCTGCTACTCGCCACCTTCATTCTCAACCACCAGCCGCCACTGCTTCACCTCAGGACCTCCATGGATGACCATCCTGAGCTAAAGATTGATCCTCTAATCAACTTCTATGGATGAGGAACACATCTATGTTTGTGTACAATGATATTTTCTTTTATGATTACAATTATTCTTCTGCACATCTCATATTTCTTTTCAGAACAACTCTTCTTTAAGTAAATTATTTTCAACTATGTGTTCCATAGTATACAATATTGATTTCCTAAATGCAGTTTATATTGAAGGGAGGTTTCCATACTTGACTATTCCTAAGCATTTCACATTAAAATTAATGTATCTTATTTGAAATATTATAATGTTGTCATATTAATATAGTCACTTCTAATTCAAAATTATTCACCACTTATATGGGAGTAAAATACATTAAACATTATTTTTTATTTGCAAGTATTTCAAATAGTACTCTCTTAGTAAAAATAATAATAATTATTACATATCACAGTGCGTACACACGGGAGAGTACTAGTTTATAACATTTTTGGATTTAGGTACTATATCCAATAATCAATGAATAAGGAAACATTCATGTTTTCAATAAAGTTTTTATGTAATTAAAGTTATTATCATGTTTCAAGATAATAAATTATTAAGGTATTCACATGTTTGGAATGTGATAAATAATTATTGCTTCATTTCATTGAAACATTAAGGATAAGTTCATTTTGGAAAAGTTAACTATTTATGAAATAGTTTAAGTTGATATTTAGAAAAGGTATTAGAGGTTAATGCAATGCTTCACTATATGATGCAACTTGTGCTAAGAAATGATGTAAAAATAGTTAGAGGCACAAATAAAGGATAATATTGTGTTTATGAAATAGAAAAGTGTCATGTAATTATGTTTCATAACATTCATATATAGTGAAATAATTCATCAACTATATGAAAAAGATATTAAAAATGTTATCCTAATAACTTAATTGTTATTGAACTAATGTTATTTTAAATCATCAAATATTTATGTCTTTTAGGCCTCCAAATTTATATTAATCATTCACTTGTCAGTGATTTATGACTTCAATCATACCCTATGAATATTTACGCTTTTCCTCCATGTATGTACCTCTAGTTTCCACTAATTTTATCTTATATAGATACCTAGGTATATGTTATTCTATTTTAACTTCTTAATTTTAATTCTCCCTTATTAAGAAAATATTTTATTAACCATTCTCACAATGTGGGATTACAACTAAAGAATTTTAAAATACCAAACCCTAGAATATCATGTTTAAATTATGAGGGCATAATTTAATTAAGGTGGGGAGAATGTAACACCCTAAGAATTTACAATATATATTTGATAATAAATTTAATTTTTTTTATCATTATTTATACGAAACACCAAGTTAATCTTATGTTTCACACAAGAATGAATTTCTTTAATAGCTTATGTTACAAGTAAGATAATTTTTTACCGAATAGTAATATATTCTTAAAATATAATTATTTAATATAATAAGATATAACATGAATGTTAAATTAGAGGATATGAATAAAATTAAATAACTTATGAACATATATGGTTTATAAAAATATAAAATGAATTCATTGGTTACCAATTTATTTCAAATGAAAAAATGTACCAATTAAAATAAATGATATTTTATTTTTACCCTCCCAAAGGTGTTTTTTATTAATAAATTATATTAATTTTTGAATTATATTCATTAAATATATATTTTAATTACTCAATAAAATATCTTTGATATTCATCCAATATATTTTTTGGGCATAAGTTTAGAATGACTCTAATTTTACACATTAAAAGGCTATATATTTCTAAAGACAGTTTACCGCCATTTGATGGAACACTTGTTTTAAATATTTTTTTGAAACTTTTATATATTATATTTTAAAAAATGAACTTATCATTTGAAATTTTAATATCAAAACTTTCTTTGGTTCAATTTTCGGTATTTTTCATTTAAGTTTCATGTTTTGATGAATAATGATAAAAAATTTAATTTCAATTGAAAAAATCTTTTTCATATAAATAATTTATAGTGTTAAATTTTATTTTTAATTTATTTTAAAGTATAATTAGGTCAATTATTTCTATTTAATACAATTTATTTCATTTAAATCAATTTTAGATTTAATTTTGATAAAAAAAATTCCCATATTTTGAATGTTTTTACTTTAAATGCTTGTTTTCTTTTTTCATCAACAAGATTAATTTTAAATTAATTAATGTAACTTCTGTGATTTTAATTTTGAAAAATAAATTAAATAATTGGATATATGGGTCCAAATTATTTAAATAGGTTTATTTTATTTTTCATCATTCTGAATAATAACTTTATTTATTTTTTATTAACATAGTTAAAGGTAAATCGAGTAATTAAGGGTAAAAATAATATTATAAATATTAAAATATTACCCTAAAACTTGTCATGAATTAATTGGATAATTATGTATCGACCAAAATAATTATTTTAAAAATATTATAACCTTTATATACCACTTGGATGAGAGTATGCCATTTATTATATTTTATTTCAATAAATGTTAAAGATTTCATAATCATATTTTTATAACTATATCATTTTTAATATATGGTTATAAAGAAGAAAAATTATACTATAAATAGAAACTTTGAAGAAAAAATTATTATATTCATCATGGTAATTTATTTTTAATTTTTAGGTAATAAATAATTACCTTAAAGGATTACACATGGATGATGTATTAATTGTTTAATTAATGAGAATATCAAATAAGTGATTATATAAATATTAAAATAAATAAAATTTGAAATAATTAATTTCACAAAATAATTTAGTAGGGAACTTGGACATGTTAGAGATATATTGGAAGTTTTTTAAGATATATTATTTTATATATTTTCTTTAAAAGTCAAAGTAATGAATAGTATTAAAATTATCATTAATGTTATGTTAAAATAAATAATATTTTATCAATTAATATAAAATTCATAAAAATCCAAAATTAGAACAAATGATTAATATATTATTAAATATTTAATAAATGATCTATTTAGGGTTAGTTTGTAATTTTAGAGTAACAATATTAACCATTAAAATTTAAAACATATGTTATCATGGTAAGAGTTAAAGAGATTAATAATGGGTTAAATCCAAATAATAAGGGTAATAATGTGACATATAGTTGTCAAAAAATTATTGGTTGAGATGTTTTATACCCAAAATAAACTTACCTTCAAACTAACTTACTTTTGAACCATTTGGATTATAAAATTAATTTATATTAATTTAATATTTTGAACATTTCCATGAATTCCCCTCCCCTCTCTCATAAAAGGGAAATTCTTATTCTCTTTTATTCACACTTCAAAACCTCTCTAGTTTATAAAAAGTCTCTGAAAATATCTTAAAAACATATGTAACTTAATAATTGAAGATTTAATTTTGGCATAAAGGCTATCAATGAAGTCCTTTGTAGAAATCAAATGGAGATACCCAAAGAAGATGTAACATTCATCAACGAACGTTTTAATATTATTACTTCTCTAAAACCCATATATTTTTATTATTAAATTATTATATAAAAACCTCAATATCATAAATAAAATGATATTTTTTATTATAAGGTTTATACCTACACTTACACACACTTCCATTTAATGGGTAACGAACTTACCATTCTTGAGTACTACGAACTACCACCTCACTAAATGATGATGTTATTTTTTTCCTTTAATAATTATCATGTTTGGAAATTATGATCTAAAAAATATTTTTATATGATATATATCTTTTGTATGATATATTTATTATTCTTAAAATATTATATAAACATACCTGCATTATTTTCATTTTGTGTAAATATGATAACATCATTTTTGGATGTGTGGACTACCACCTCTTTAAAACTATTTGACTCGTTAACACTACACATGGAATATATTAAGGATGATTTTAATAAAAATATGTGAAATATTTGAATAAATATTATAATATAATTGTAATATACATAATTTAATTTTTATTCTTTTTAAAACGATAAAGAAATAGAAGTAACGTTCAATCATACATATGACCTACCATCTACAAGAATGGTGTATTTCATTTCCTATATAAAAATTTTATGGATTATTATAAATACATAAGTACTGAATATATATTATATTTAAATCATATTTTTAATTCTATAGATTATTAAATCATGATTTAATTATGAGTAATGATAAGTTGCAATTCAAAACTTACTCAAAAAACCATGAAATTAACACCCAAAATAATCACTACTATAAATAGGACCTATACCAATGGTTTTGAAAAAACCATTGTTACATGTAAATAATTTTGACATATACCAAATTTTTGGCCAAAACGTTTTCTATAGGACACTAATTTGGACCTATACCAATGGTTTGGCCAAACCGTTGGTATAAGTCAATTATATAGACCTATACAAACTATTTTTGCCAAAAACTGTTTGTATAGGGTCACTATAATGGACTTGTACGAATGTTTTTGGACAAACTATTGGTATACGTCCCCCCATGCCCAAAAAATCAATGACCCATACCAACGGTTCTCAAAACCGTTGGTATAGGTACAAATATTTTTTATGGATATTTTTTCAAATAAAATTAAATAAATCACAAGTTAAAATACTTATGAATATATATATATATATATATATATGAAATTATGTTAAAAAAATTAATGTTAGTTATTGGTTAGGTCATTGGATTATAAACGGGAGGTGCTGGGATCAAAACCAAGCCAATTTTTTTAATTATCTATACCAACGGTTTTATCAAACCATTTGTATATGTTTTTAATATGATATATACCAATGGTTTTCCCAAAGCCATTGGTATAGACCTATACCAACACCAAATCTATAAATGGTCCTCAAAACCATTGGTATATGCTATACCAATGGTTTGGAGACCTATACCAACGGTTCCAAACCATTGGTATATGGTATTTTTCTATTCGAGACTAAAATAATGGAATATTATTAACAAATTTTTAATAATAAACTATAAGAAGTTAATTTTTGGTATTATATAAATTAATATGGTTTTATGATATATTTATAATAAATCTATATTTATTATATCATATTTTTCAATAATTAAGAAGGAATGTTTTTTAACTTATACTAAAGAAGTATAATTTACCTTTTTCATGATTCCTTAATTTATTTAAGTTTCCTTTACATTTATACATTGTTGTTTTCAATGAAACAATTTCCTTTTATAACTGTGAATTTTTTTAAATAAATGATTTCAAACTAAAAATGGGTATTTCTCTCAAGATTTTTTAATGACTTTATTAGACTATTTTCATCTATGTCAATATCCTTTGTTTGATTTTATGATTAATTGATTTTGATATCATATGATACCATATAATAAACTTTATTTATGGGTTTATATTAAGTTTGACCATAGATATGCTATTTTGAAACCATTCATGGTTTGTGGTTAATGTATTTAAATTTAGTATTCTAGTTTTTATATACGAATGGTTATGTGTTTTATGTTCCACCCTTTTCATATGAGGAACGAATTAGACATAGTAAGTAATGTTTGGGGCCCAATATAGCCACTCGATGCATCATTAGGTCTCATGAGACAAACTAGTATGGGTATTAGAAGAGGCCTTACCTGTTTATGTATGGTTTCTTGGACAAAACCTTGATGGTGTGTTTATGATGTCCAAAAATATGAATTCCCCCATTATGAGATTAGTTGTTGATATTCCATATGATTATTCAATTATTAGAATATCCATGTTATTATTTATATGGAATTATTTTATTTCCATTTATTTTGGTCATATTATGATCAAGATTATGTTTAAATGGATTTTGTTTTAGTTATACATCTTGCCATAATGTTTATGTTTATTTTTTTATAATAAAATCCTCTGTACGTTTACGATTATTGAGCATCTAAGATCACCCCTTTCTTATGTTTTACTTTTACCAGGATACTAAGATATACATTATGGCTAATATGTAGGGTTTATGTAGGAGAATAATATTCTTCTAAAATGATTCTCTCTTTTGTATTTTATATTTTAAATTATAATGTAAGGTTCATGTATGTAATCTGGTTTTCAATAATGCTAAACTGACTGTTCCATTGGGTTTCAAATCTTGTATCTATTCCAATATAATAAAGTAAGACACCAAATTTAGGCTAATGGGGTTGGGGTAATTACATTATTTCATATTAATTTTTAACATTATGAGTTTATATGACTTCCTGTTGGATTAACTAATACACCCTATATTTTTATAGATCTGAGGAATAAATTTCTCAAGGAATGTCTTGATGATTTCAATGTTGTATTTATTGATAATATCTTAGTAAAATATAAAAGTTATGATGATCATTAATGTCATTTATGAATCATTATTGGGAATGTTAAAGAAAAATAATAATATGGAAAATTTAACAAGTGTGAATTCTGGCTTAAGTTCTTTTTCATTGCTATATTATATGTATGGATGTAATATCAGTTGATCCATAAAAGAAAGAGGCAGTCAAATAATGGAATACACCGACAAACATAACCAAGGTACATAGTTTCCTTACATTATTTTATAACTATCATTGATTTTTAAAACTTTTTCATGATTAAAAAACTTGTTAACCATGTTTACATAAAAAGGGGTCATGTTCCTATAGAAAATAGAATGTAAATATTTTTTTGAAGAATTAAAGATAAGGTTGACCTATGCATCGATTTTTAAATTACCATCACGAGAGGATAGCTTTTTTATATATAGTACTACATCAAATAAATGACTTGTATTTTTCATTATGTAAAATGATAAATTTATCTCCTATGCATCAATGAAGTTAAATATCTATGAAAATAACTATCCAAACAACGATCATGAGTTGATAACAACAATTGTTTTTGATGATTTGGAGGAATTATATCTATGGAGAAAATGTGAGATATATTTTTCATCATAAGAACATGAAATAAATATTTTCAAATAAATAACTCATCATTAGGAAAATGAGATGGCTATAGATACTCAAGGATTATGATTTCTCAATACACTACCACCATATAAAGGCAAATTAAGTAACTTATGAATTGAGTAAGAATGATCATGGAGTTTTAACTAAGTTGAGGATTGATAAGGATGATTTATTCAAGGACATAGTAAATTTTTATATAAGAATTATTAAGGAAGGGAATAAATCATCATTTTTCAAATGATTTCGGAAAATTATTTATTGGAAAAGATAAAAAGTTATTAGATTGATGCTAAAAATTTTAAATGGAAATTTAAATACATAAATGATGTGAAATTAGAAGACTTAATTTATAGATATAATGTTCTAAAATTACAAAAGAAACTATGTTTCCATGTATAAATAATCTAAAAATGATATTATTTTATGATTCTCATAGCTAAAAATTCTCTATATACCCTTACATCACCAATATGTATAAATATTTGATGGAATTTTAATGGTGGGATAATATATAGTTGAAAATTATGTATTATGCATCAAGATTCTTGGTTTTAAAATAATTGATGTCTGAGAGATAACATCCTAGAAGATTCATATAACCTATACATATTCCTCTCAAGAAAAGGTATGATATTAATATATGCTTTGTCATTATATTTATAAAGACTCAGAAATGGAGTGATTCCATATGGGTTATTACTGGTCATCTTACCAAATCTAAACATTTATTCATGATAAAAAAAGATTTTTCCTCTGGGGAATTATTAAAATCTCAATATTAATGATGATTCAAGACATCATGGTGTACATATTTCAATTGTGTCTCATCATGATAAATAATTTATAATGAAATTTTGGAAAATTATTCAGAAGGAACATGATACCTAGATTCATTTGAGGACCACCTATCATCCTCAAATTGATGGATAGTTTGAAAAGCCTATTGAACCATTACAATGCATGTTGAGGACTTTAATCTCAAGGTATGTGAGATTATTATGTACCTTTTATGAAGTTTACCTTTATCAATATCTTCCATTCATGTATTCAAAATTTCACCATATAAAGCATTATGTGGAAAGTTATTCTGTACTCTAACTTATCGGGATGAAGTTTGTGAAATGAATATTGTAGGCCCAAAACCTGTTGAGGAGTCAATAGTGATGGTAAATACTATTTAGACCCCTATTAAAGCATCTCAAAGATGAAAAAAAGTTATTTTCTGATAATGAATTGAAATATTTTTAATTTCATGTGAGGGTTATGTTTTCTTAAAATTATATCTATAGAAGGGTGTTATAAGGTTTAGTAAGAAAGAAAAATAGATCCATAGGTATACTAGGTATTTTGAAATTATAGGAAGAACTAGTTTATTGTGTTACTATTTGAAAATTACAATCAGTTTCTCAAAAGTAGATGAAAATTTTCATATATCTTAGTTAGTGAAGTATATTTGATACCTAATACATTTTCTTACCTATGAAGAAATATAATTTGAAGCTAATACATCTTTTTATAAATATAAAATCAAGATTATTGAGGCTAGAGAACAAGTGTTTCAAAATCATATAACTTGAATGGTAATGGTACATTGTAGAAATCATAAAATAGAGGAAGCGATGTTGGAACCTAAATATGTTATGAAGAAGAACCCCCCTCATTTGTTTATAAAGTAAAATCCATGAAAAAGTTGAGGATGAAATTTTTAGAGGAGAGAAGAATGTAACACCTAAGCTTTAATTATATCAATTGATTTTTTTTATGAAAGTATAATATAATTCACATATTAATATTTAATGGAATAAGAATTTTAAATTTATAGGATGAATATCTATGTTGAACTTACTATGTCAAAATAAGGTTAGAATGAATTTTTAAAAATTTACTTTAGAAATAAAAATTTACGAGTAAATGGAAATAAATAGTTTATACAATACTAATTTGATTTATAATATTATGTTTTAATATATATAATTAACAAATAATTTATTATTACTTTTATATAAATAATAACAAGATCATTTTGTGGTAAAGGGATATTTTCTAGAAAACTCGGTTCAATGGATAATATTTTTTCATTTTAATTAATTAAAATAATATCTAATAATGAATGATTAATTGAAATTTATATATTATATATATAAATATATAAATTTAAATTCATATAGTTATTATTACTAGTCATAGAGTTAATATATGATCATTTTATGCTTGAAAGATGCATTTTCATGAAAAACCATTTTTCATCATATTTTTGGGTGTTTTTAAATTATTTTTTGTTATATAGGAATGTAATTTGAAAAAATAGATTCCATATTTGTAATAATATTGTAAAAATTTATTTGTTATTTTAATTTCATTTTTGGTAATTATGAATAACAAAAACAATAAAAATTGTTTTAAATGGCTAAAGGTAAAATGGATTAAAAGATATAAAAGTAATATGATAAGGATTCATGATAACCCAACAAACAATACTAAACCTCACTGGATGGTTTTATTTTGACCACAATTTTAATACCTTTTAATCTGAGTCATTTTTTATCCATTTCTATTTAGTAAGACATTAATATGTTTTAATATTTTAAAAAATTACTTATGTGTCATCTCCCTCACTTAAAAATAGGCACCTCATCCCCACAATTATTCACACATCCTAAGCTATTTATCTCAAAAAAACATTAAAAAATATCGAACCAACATTATAATCCATGTTTTAGATTTTTTTGTCTTAAAAAATACTATCCTTTGGGTCCTTAATAATAGATAAAAATGTTCTCTTTCAAAGAAGTGGTTAACATATTAACCGAACATATTCATTTTTCATCATTTTTACAACACTAAATCATGTTATGAATATTAAAATACAATAACAACATAATTTTAAATATAACGAGAAGTTATTATATTGATTTAATAATCTTTATCCACCTTATTATCTATAAAATGAGAAATAAAATCCTCACTAATGTGTGTGGAGGACTACCGCCTCATGAACCGATTTAATTTATTTTCCATCACCTCCTCATATGGAAAGTCATTATGTTTGAAAAAAATGAATTTATATGAATTTTATGCCATTATTATGATTCTTTAAATGATATAAATTATATACTTCCTTAACCTTCCATCGATTAAAAATTTATAACATCGCTCATGCGTATGTTGGACTACCACCTCCATAAAGAAATTTGATTCATGTTTCATGCCTTATTTTCATGCATGATTATAAATAAGAATATATTTAATATTTATGATTTGTATATAATGTAAAAGTATTATATTGATGATTTAAACATGAGAAAGATGAAATGACCAAAACCATCAAACAAAAACTTACATGAACAATGAAATAGTAAACACTCAGAAAAGGAAACTTTAATAACTAATTATTAAAAATTATGTTTTTAAAAGATAAATGTTTATCATATATGATATTATAAATATCAATGTGGTTTTTTATATAAGTATAATAAATTATACAGGAGTTTAAAATCACTTATGAAGCTAGTCATACATGAGGCCAGAGTTTATTTCACAATCTCATTATTTTTTGGGATTTTTTATGTTTAAGTTTCTATTTGGGTAATTATATTATATTTCAAAATTAAAACCAATTATTTTATTATAATATAGTTATTATAGTAAATTAAAAGTTTTTTTCATTTTCCTCTCTCTAAATAGTTGAAATTCTAAAATAATGTTTTTAAGGAAAATTGATTTTATTTCTATCTTTGATCATAAATAAATTTTCGTCCTATCCATACTTTATAAAATGTTTTCTAGAAATTTTTTTTATTATAATTTTTTGATTAATGTAATTTTCACTTGTGTTTAAATATTTATAGAAATATTTATATGGAAACTTATATTTTTTTTAAATGAGACACTTTTTTACTAACGGTTTGAACATAATATTTGTTTTAACATACACCACATGAGAATATTTTCCCACCATCATAAAAACTCATTTCTTTGAATATTACTTTACAAGATTCCACAGTTATTTCCAAATAAAATGTTTTCCTATTACATTTGATGTTCTTTATATTTTAAATAACTGGTTTAAAAATAAAGAGGTTATTTTCTTGATGAAATGTTCCAGTGATATTTTAAAAGTATTTTCATCTATTTCAATATCCATTAATGAATATTATAATTTATCAAGGTTTTAATATAATGATACAATACATGATATTTCTCTATATGACTTATGATTAGTTTGACTGGGGAATGCATTGACATTTGTATCCTAGTCCATCTAATATAGGTAGTTATTGATTATTAAGACATGTTGACTATATTTAATTGTTCATTCATATGATCATTACATTGGAATTATTAATTGATGGGTGGATATTAGAATTAAATATCCCCTATATGAATTGGTATGTATCATGAGACAAAATAGGATTGGTATTTGGCATATTTATTACACATTTATGTAATATGTCTTAGCATGATGACTGGAAAATAAGTTTAAGATGTCCAAAATTATAAATTCCTTAATTATGAATATCATTTATTGACATCCATGTGATTATTATGTTATTTATGTTATCCATTGATAAGTTTTACGATTATGTTATTATTTACATGGAATTATTTTATCACCATTTATTCTTGAGATATTACTCTTGTGTTATTTTTCCAGTGATAAATTCTCTTGTACACATTCCCTTACCGATCAAATAAGCTCAAAATTTTATTCTATTTACTACCCTTTGGATTCCAAGAAGAGTACTATGATTGATATGCATGTTTAATCAAGATAAAATAATAATGTTCTCAATGAAAATATTTGTTGTATTTTATATTTTCAATTGTAATGTGAGATTAAATCATATATCTAGTTTCCTAAGAATACAAAACTGTTAAATCTATAGGGATGGGATCACTTATATCCAATTACGAAATAATTAAATACCATTAAATTCATGATACTTGGTATGGTTTAGATACACATTTAATTAGTAATCAATGAAACATAATATTTATAAAAAACAATTATTAGGAAATTTTTAAAAAATAGTTATTCAATATATAAAATGATCTAATTAAAATGTACATTTTATATTATTAATAAATTTTATTATATTAAATGTATACTAAATTTTAGTTCAGAAAACCCAAATTTGGTAATATGGGTTATCTTATATTTTTAGTAAAAGATAAATTTCATAGTTAAAAACAAGTTATCTAGGTAAACAAAATTGTAAAATGTAATAACCTAATTGTAAATGACTTGAAACATTTTTAAGAAATATTGTCAATTTTTTTGTAAAGGATTTATTTCCCTTAAAACAACCCAAAAACTATAATTTTTTCTCTTGGAACCATTTAATATTGAATAACTGCATTCCATTACTAAAAAATAATGGGTTTTCACAAAAGAACTTCCTTCCTTACTTATAAAGGGGGACCATTTTCACCAACTCAATTCTACACATAAACTTCAAAATTTATAGTTAACCATTCCTTATTTTTAGCTTATATAATTATATTAATCATTTTAACACCCCTAGTTACCCTAATTTAGCATAATCCCTTAATTACCAAGGATGATTTCAAGAGAATGATCAAGGTCCCAAAATGAGTATTGCTTAATTCTTAACCATTTATTATATTGATTTCCATTATAAACATATCTTAAAAATTTTTAACATAATAAAATAAATATCATAATTATACTTAATTTTTATTATCTTAATGAATGACCCATTATTTATTACATTCCTTCCACTTAGGAAAAAAGGTTGATTGTGTGTTTGTGTAGACCCCCGCCCCTAGGAAGTGACATATTTTGTTTTTCACCACCACCTATATTCTCTGAAAAAAGGATTTAATTTAAGAATAAATGAGTCATATATATTATAATATTTATTATGAAGACAGAAAATATATCCCACCTTTATTCCCTCCCATTCATCTAGAAATGAAAACGTTAACTATGCATCATAGAGATTTCCACCTCTATGAAGTAACATATGTTGTTTTTCATCATGACTGCCACTATTTATGAAAAACATATAAAATATTATTCTTAAAAATTAAATTATATAAATAATATCTTTATTATTCTATTATAATGATATTATATTATTATGTAACTGTTAGTTCTATAGGGTCGAATACCCTGGGGGGGGGGGTGAATCAGGGTATGACAGATTAAAACTTCTTCCCCTTTGGATCTTATTTCATTGTAAAAAAGAAACTCAATTCTCTATTCCCCCCATAGAAATATATGATAAAATATTAAATCATGCACAAGATGCAACGATTTTTACTTTGTTCACCCTCATTGGGATATGTCCAAGGATCATACATTGACAATGTTTCGATTTACCAAATTTACTAAGGATCTCAGATAATAATGAGTATAATGTTCACACTATATATTCTATGCCCAGTCTCACTATCTTTAAAAAGTTTAGGGTCTTCTCACTGCATTCCCATGGGTCACTCCCTATGCCTTATCTTTTGGCTCATTGCCAGTGGAAAAGGTCATCATCATCCTCTTCCTTCGCTCACTGCTTTTGGAAAGGAATCTACTAACCATTTATAGACTTGTAGGTCAAAAAAAGTTTGTGGACATGTATTTACCTTAATTTTCATAAATTCATGCATCCTCAACTATAGTTAGATTCTATGTTAAAGTTCCTTTTTCACCCACAGATGAAGGCCACCTTCCCGGGCACTGTTAGATTCCAGAAAATCCTTTTGTAAACTGATATTAAGCTTTCACTACCCTCCTTGAGAAAACTGTGAACCTCCTTGTTCTTCCGTGTACTATGTAGTGGGTTTGGTACATGGAACACCTCTCCGGGTACTACTTCTACCTTCTGCAAACCGATACTGCCTTCACGTACTGCTACCTTCATTTCGCCTCTGCAAACTGCCCTCTTTCCTCAAACTGTTCTATGTTCACAAACTGTTATCACTTCCATGTACTGAAGCTACCTCTCTGTATACTGCTCGCAGAATTCTCTCTTTCACGAACTATAGATTCCACCTCCGTATACAAAGTCTTCCTTTGTAGGTTATGAATCCTCGCAAACATCTTTGGTGGAATTTATTCCCTGCGAACAACTTCAGCTTTCGTAGAATTCTTCCTCGCGAACCTCCTTCAGACTTTATTGAACTACCAGACACAAATATGTTATCTAATGATTTTTGGTATCAATAGTAATACATGGAATTAACTATTCTTATATAGGAAAATATATCCGCAAAATCCACTAACTTAAGATTTTCTAAATCTTTGATACAACCTCCACCGCATACTGATCCTCCTACCACTGTGAACTGCAAGCCTTCCAACAAATTGTTTTTCTTATGTGGTCTACATAATTCCTCTTCTCTTATGCAGCTGATCTACTTCGTCGGCAAAAATACATTGGCATACCACACCTCCTTCCACCCGTGAACCATTTTTGGTTTTGCGAACCGCTCCGGTGTACCATTCCCACCACTCCACGTACCATTCTTGGAACATAGTACCCGATCCATGAAATATGGTACGTGGTTCTCATTCTTTTCAAATTTTATTCAACGTTCTTTATACCATTCAATAATATAAAGAAAACCTTCTTTTCCCACCATCAAACACAGGATTTTGAGGCCAAAATATTTGGAAAACAATGGGAAACTGCACTACCTTAAAAACCTTTATTCGACAAACACTAACTATACTCAGTTTCGATCATCTAGCTTTGTCAAAAATCACAATCACACCCAAAAAATTCCGAGAGGACACCTTGAGGTATTTTTCTGAACTGTAACTATACTCACCCATCATGTTATAAAGTCTTCTTATTTGGGTCTATTTAACCACATATAAGAACTATTATATAAAACTTTACCATGTAATAATATGATAACATAAATTCAAATATTATTATAATTTAATAATATATTTTTTATTGTTATGAAAATATTATATTAAGTGTTTAAATAATGATTAAATTATCATCTTTAACCCCCAAATTTATTGAAATAAGCCGACACCAATTTCACTTTCATGCAACATAACTAATCGAATTATAAAATGAGACAAGATATTTATAAATAAATATATGTTAAATATAATATTACCATAAATTATATAGTAATTATAAAATTAGTATGAAATAATGGTTACTAAAATTGACATCGTAAAGCATATTAGAAACAATTATAGTTACGAACACCGAATTGTGAAAATATGATATAACTAACTAATATATTCATACTAGATGATCACAAATGAAAAATATAAATTTTAATTTATATTAATAATGTTTTAAAATATAATATTAAGATATTTATGTTTTCTTAAAGGTGGTTATAGTATAATTGAATATGTGGGGAAACAAGGTAAGGGTTTCTTTGAATCAAATTTAATTTCATGAGAAATATTTCATACCGTGAACAATGATATATTTGGTATGATGTGAATACTAATTCCTGAATTTATTTTACCATATTCCATTAACTAATATAGTTTTAATATCCTTATCATGTTCACCTTTAAAAGTAATTAAATTCAAAAGATACTGAAGTTGAAAGGGTGTTTCAACTTGGATCCCTTCATTGAGATATAATTATTCTTATTTAACTTCATTATTCCAATATTAGTTTCATCCAACCTAATATTTTATTTCATGTTTATTAATTTTTTTATCTATAGAAAATTAAACTTTTTAATCAAATATTTCTCCATAATGGATTTCTTCCCTATAAAAATATATCATTGTTAAGAACAATTCCCATTCACTTTAATGATTATGTTTATTTATTATCCATAATATATTTCCATTAAATATTCACATTTATATTTGAAAAACTAATTATTTATTATCTCATGTGAACTTATTATTCCCATTATCCTCTTTGCAAAAGGATTTTTTGTTGTCTTTTTTTATAATGTGGGTTTTAAATAAAGGTATTTCAAGATATTACAAAGTTTTCCATCCTTTAAATATAAAATGGGTTAACTTATACTTATTGATTACCTTTTATGAACTTTAAATATTTTCATGGGTATATTTTTGTTTTTTATTTTTATAATTAAATGTATTTTTAATGTTGTCACTTTAAATTTTCAAAAGTGTTGTTTGAATGTGATCTGTAACTTTTTCTTAAATGCCATTTTTTATAGAACTCTTTTTTGGTTTCAAATTTGATTTCATATTTATAAATATTTTTTATTTTCTAAGAAATTTAATTTCTTTAATTACGCTATAAATTATCTTATACTATTTTGGTGAATTAAAATAATATAAATCAATTACCACATTTTTAATTCCTAGTAATTTAATTTTTATGTTTTTATTTAAATATATTTACTTTTTGAACACTCTATATTTACTTCTATATAAATAAGTGTGTCCACCTAGATACTATACATCTTCTAATTAGAGAATTTATTAACAAAACTATATACCCTTTTTCTATATAGTTTAAATACCATATTATTTATTATCTTGATTGAAGGGTATTTACCTATAAAGTTACTTAATATCTATGGATACTAATTATTTCCACTGAGTTTATTATATTATGATTATTTATTGAATTATGAATTATTTATTTATGGGACTTCATTTTAAAGTATAAAAAACCCATTTTATTTTCATGGGTTCATTATGATTTGATAAATTATTGATTTCATGGGGTATATGTAAGTATAGAAGAATGATGTGTGGAGCCCTATATTATCCTCAAATTTATTTGTTAAAAGTTTTTATCCCATTACACATATATACATGTTCATAATTAATTTGTCTCATAAGTGTGGCTGCATTTGGGTGACTCAAGAAGGTGTTTTTCCCTATGGTAATGTTTATTCTCTTATTTTATTCTCATTATTATGGATATGCTATGCTATCATGGATCATATTTATTGACTCATGTTTCTACTATTCCTTGATTCATTTCATATTTTATTCCATGTCATATTCCATGACTCATGTTTTATGATTTATTCTTTATTGGTTTTGTTTTTGTTATGTATCTCGACTATACCCATATTTTTATCTTCTACTGACTTCATTGATTGTGATCACTTTTATTTAACATTACTACTTATTTGTGCTCACCCATTTCTTTTTTTTAATTTCCATAGGTTATAAAGAAAATTATTATGTATTCTGGGTCAAGATGAGTAAATTTTGTGGGGAATTTTTAGAATATATTGAATACATATTATAGATTTAGTAAGTTATTTCATAGTGAAAAAAGTGTCCATTAGTTTCGATAGGAATGGTGGGTTTTTATTTTCTTTTTCTATTATTATTAATCTGTAAACCTTAATGTTTTTTAGGAATGTATCATAATAAATATATTATTTGAGCATTTTTAATTAGTTTATCATGTCCATGGGGAATCACAGTAAAAATAAGGGTAGGGTTTAGATAACTATTGTGGATAGAATGTTATTTTAGGATATTATCAGAGTTGATATGTTAAGGATGATCATAATTTCGTTATTATAAATATCCCTTTTGGTTGGTTTAGTTAATATTAAATATTTTAGGGATTTAGGTAGGAGATATTTAGTGAAGTACATAGGTATACGTTTAAAATATATGTCTATGAATAATATAAAATATTGATATTTTGGTAAAGAATAGATTGTGGGATTATCCTAGTAATTACATCCCTATCTATGTACTATAATGGGGATGTTTCTATGGAATAGATTCACTAAGGGATAATCACCCGGAAAAATGTTTATTAATTATCAACTTAATCTTCACTCTAGTGCATGATTATTGGGAATAAGACTGAAATTCTTGCTAGAAACACTTTTTATGATATGGTTTGGTTAATCACATTCCATTTAAAATCCATTATGAATGATTTTTTATGTTTAGTAATTAGGTTACGAACTATGTGAAAATACTACCTAAAGAAACCTATATTGAACTAAGAGTTATTTAGGTCAAACTGAAAGCTTATGTAATAATTTCAAAAAGTAAAACATTTTGAGGTTAAATATGTAATTTAATTATTTTAAATTAATTCTCTTATAGTTTTTATTATTCATAAATCATTATTAACACCTTTTGGTTTTAGTAATTGATTAAACTTAAGGGGAACAAGTAAAAATGGTTTCTATGGACAATATGGAGATTGTCCCAATGATAACCCTAATGGGATAAGGAATGAATTTAAAAAAATATGATTATGCTAGAGAATCTATCAAAAATAATGATTAACAATGTAAATATAGTTTTTTTCAAACTCACCAAATAAGAGATGGATGAAGTCTCATGAAAGTTTATATGTCAAAGATGATGAAAGTAATAATATTAAATATCTTATATTTTAAAAAATATCGGAATAAAAATGATAGAAAATGTCTCAATGGAAATCAGATATTTTTTATATATGGAAATACATGGAATAGATAAATATCTTTATAAGGAAAAGTGGAAATCTCAATGTATATGATGAAAAGAAAAATAGTTTATCTTAATGTAAAATTAATAGTTAAATGTACTAAATGTGAGAAAATTGGGGATTATCCAAATCAATGGCCTAATATAATAGATCCCAATGATTATATGTATACAAAATTTCTATGACCAACAAAACAATTTAGATCCAAGAAGCCAAAACTTATAAAGTAATATTTGTTAATGATGTGGAGTGAACAAAACCAATCATCCACTCAAGGACTATTATTATTGTAGTAATGTCTTTGTGAAACCACATATTTGTACCTAGTATGTTTTTATGAAAATTAAATCATAACCACAATGACTATATATTAAATTATAAATAAAATAATTTATTGGTATGATTATTATTTCTTATATATATATCTTCTATATATTCAATGTTTTTAGGAATTTGTTTCCTATGAATTATTTTCATTACTTATTTAGTTAAATTTTAAGTGATTTTAGGCATGTATTAGTGTCATTGAAATATAGAGAATGATAATTTCAAAAATATGATAATAACATCAAAAATCTACCCCATTATCACTTATAAATACAAGGATGACTATAAACTCTATATAATTATTTTTATAATTTTATTAGGGTATTTAATAGAATGGATTAAGGAAAAACTAAATGTTAGTTTTATTCATATTATAGTAGAAATAATTAGTTCAATATTCATAATAAGGATGGTGAGGATGATGCCTCATTAGAAATTAAATATGGAGTCACATCTATCCTATGGACACCCTTTAATATTTCATTAGTTAGGAATAACTAAAATTGTGAGTATGTAATTTATTTAAGGGGTATAATGTAATGAAAAAAAACTTATATATATATTTTTCGTAAATAAATATTTTTTTAATAGAGTATTATATGAAAAAAATGAACTAAAAAACTATGATATATTAAAATTAAATTTTATCATCATATTATAGTCATTAAATTTGTGGGTATGAAAGGAAGTAACTATATTTCTAAATCTACAAACAAAAAGGGAAAATGGAATCAAGTTATAGAAGTATCCCTTATGGATTTCATTTTTCCGAGCTTTAAAAGGATGAAGCTTCACTATGCTTTTACTTAGACCAAACCAATTCCTAACTCCATTAATTATAGTATGAGTTAATTTTTATGTGATAGAAATAAAGGATTATAAAAATTTCCACAAGATCCGTGCTAGTTGAAGAACCACTCACGACGACCTCAATAGTTTAACATATGATTAGATCATAAAAAAATATATTGACGGGAAAGGTAACTATAAATTTGGAGGTTATAATCATGTATTTATTAATTTAATAAATTAGTTATCACATACATTTTTCAAATTCATCATTTTTTACATTAAATTTAAAAGAATGTTTTTCCTAAAGATCTTTTCTCTTTATATTTTATGTTTAAAAGATAGATTTTTAAAATTTTAAATTTTAAATTTAAAAATTAAGATTTTTTATTAATAATATTAATTATATATTAAGATTACTTTTTTATGTTTTCCTTAAAAACATTAATATTCATGTGAATAGTGAATACACTACTTTTTCTAAAAACTATCAATTTTTTGACAAAAGAATAAATTAAAATATTTAAAAATATATTTACAAAAATGATATATATTTATAAATTCATTTAAATGATTTAAAATTTATATTAATAATTTATAAATAACTTGTTTAATATTTTTGAAAATGATTAAATATTTCACACTAAGACTAATTTTATGCGCTTATATTAAAAATTATATATTATCACATTTTTAAATTAAATAAAAAAATTAATTTTATATTTGAGATAAAAATGTCCTTTTTGGTTCACAAGATAGATTCATTTTTAATAATAAAAATTATATTAATATGATTAAATTTAATGACCATGATAATGGTTGAAGATTTATTTTCAAAGAATTGTTTTGTTAATACTATATAATTTAATCTAATAAATTTAATTGATATATTTTATATAATTATGGTAATATTAATTTTAAATAAATAAATAAATATATTTATATTTATATTTAAATTAACACACCTTTAATTGTAAATTAATTCTAAACAATATTAATAACACAGAATGGTTAAAACATCTTTTTTCTATAAAAAATATTTTTTCTATATATAATTTTTTTTAATTTAGAAATTAATTTTATATTATTTAGAAATTTAATTATATTTAATGGATACTAACTTTTGGTTCAAAAAAATCAAATTTTGTTAAAATGGTTATCTAATATTTTTAGTAGAAGCTAAATTACATAATTAAAAATTGGATTCATAGGTAAAAATGAAATTGGTAAAAATGTAAAAACCTAATTGTAAATGGATTGCAAATTGTTTTAAACACATATTTAAATTATTTGTAGAGGAATTATCTAAATATATAAATATAAAATACATTATTTCTCACTTTTTTAACAATTGACAAATTAATAATGTCAATCCATTATTGAAAAACTGTGTATTTTCACAAAAGTGCACTTTTCTTCACTTACAAAAGGGTATCACTTCCACCCCCCAAATCTTCACAGACCATTAAAATTTTCCTTTAAAACTTACCCAATTTACCTTTCCTATAATTCACTTAAACTTATTATGTCCCATGTTCACCATAAGTCATCCTAAGATCTTCATTTCCAAGGATATGTTCAAGAGAATGTTCAATGTACCAAAGTGAGTATTTCTTAATACTTACTTGTTTCTTCTTATTCATTACCTTAAAAAAAATTCATAAAAAGATTAATATGATTATATTTATGTTATTATTATAATAAATTTTTCTTATATTAATGTAATATACATTATTTAGTCCTTTCCATCCACTTATGAAAACAAAAGAGCAATTATCGTGTGTTTGTTTAGACTACCACCTCCATGAAGCAACATCTTATATTTTTTTATTACCATCTATCTGCACTGGTTACAAGGTTTTAATTGAAGAATAAATGGGACATATATAATATAATTATAACTACTAATATAAAATTATAATCCACCTTAATTTCCTCTCATTCACCAGGAAATGAAAATGTTAACCTTGGGTTTTGCAGGCTACCACCACCACAAAGTAATGTTTTTTATTTTTTATTTTTATTTTCATTCCTTATAAAAAGAAAATTAAAATATTATTTGAAAAATTTGAAAAATATAAATAATATAATTATTACCATTTTATAAACATATTATAGACTTCGTAAACCATACTCACCCGCTGAGTTATAATGTGTTGTTGTTGGGGTCGGTATAACCACTTACATGAACTACACTACAAACCTCTATCATAGAAGACTATGATAACATAAATAATAATATTATTATATTTTAATAAGAAAATAATTTATTTTTTTAGTTCACAAATGGTTATATTAAAATTTTAAATTATTACTAAAAGATCATCTTTAGTCACCAAAATTACCGGAATAAGCTGATACTGATTCTACTTTCATGAAATATAATGGAACACGATATGAGATTTATGAATAAATAAATGTTATATATTCCATTATCTTTATAGATCTATAAATTATTAATATACTATCAAATAATAGGTACCACAATCAACATCATAAAGAATGCATGAAACAATTAAAGACACTAACCCTTGATGGTAAAAATAAGCTATAGCTAACTAATATATTCAAAATAAATGATCATAAATGAAGTATATAAAAGTTAATGTATATGAATAATATTCTTAAATATAATATTAATTTAGTTAGGTTTCCTTAATAAGATGTTAGATCTCATTTAACTAAGAGGGGAAATAATGTAAGGGGTTATTTGTATCAAATATAATTTATTGACATATATTTCTTATTGTATACCATGATGTATTTACTATAGTGTGATTAATAACTAAATAACTTTTTTATTATATTAATTTAATTCATGGTTTTTTAATTCCATATCATTTTTACTTTTAAATAGACATTGATTCAAAAGTAATCAATTTGGAAAAGCGTTTTGTTAGCTCAACTCCCTTTGTTTTCTTATAATTCTTTTTATTAAAATTTTCTCATCAAATATTAGTTTCTTACATACTATGATTTTATTTCATGTGACTTTGTTTTCTTATATGGGGAAAACTAAACTTTTTATTTAAATCTTCCTCCATAATAAGTTTATTCCAATTAAAAATTATATAACTATTAAGAATAATTTTCATTCTCTTTAATAATTATTTTTTCCTTGTCCATATTTTCCTTCCCGATAATGTTCTCCTTTATATTTTAAAAAAAATTATGTATTATATCATGTGAACTTAATATTACCAATTTAATCTTTTTAAAAGGATGTTATGTTATATCTTTTTACAATGGGGATTTTTAATAAAGGTATTTCAAAGTATAAAAATATTTTTTTGCCTTAAAAAATGTTTTATCTTCTACTCAAAATTTCATTTTGATAAACATTATATATTTTCAAGGATCTATTTTTGATGTTTATTTTTAAAATATAATTGTTTTTTAAAGTTATCTCTTCAAATTTTATAAAATTATATTTTAATGTGATCTATAACATTTTATTTTATGAAAATTCTAAAAATATTTTCTAAAAACTCTTATTTTTTCTCTTCCCCCTTCCTATTTATCTAAAAAAAGTTATTTTCTTAGAAATTTATTTTCAGGAATTACCCTCAAAATTTTCTTGTATTATTTTTGTGGATTAAACTCATATAAATCCATTATTCCCTTTTCCTTTCTTAGTGATTGAATATTTATGATTTTTCTTCCAATTTCTTTCCCCAATGAACACTTTATATTTCCATCCATTAATTGAAGGGTCTTCACATAAATTTCATACATCTATTGAGTAGTGAAATTTTTGGCTAATGTATATACTCGTTATCTATATGCTATAAATAACATATTCTTTATTATCTTTATTGAAGAGTTTTTATATGTAAAGTTATTGAATATCATTGGAAACATATTTTTTTCTAATGGATTTATCATGTTATCATTATTAATGAAATTATGATTTATTTATTTATGTTATTATAACGACCCATACTTTACATACATTGTTAATACTTCGAAATTGAAGCACACTTATTACAACATATGACAAAACCACAAAGGACCGTATAGGTATAGTGTCTTTAGAAACTGGGAAACATAAACAACTGATTCATAAATCTTCTACAGTGTCTCCCATTTATTTCATCATATCTAGTGTCCCTTTTAGCATATTCTACTTAATATCCATCTTCCTGACCTGGGGAAAAGAAAACATAAAAGGGTGAGCTCAAATTCTCAGCAAGGGCAAATAAAGGAAATAAAAATCATATCATATCTTTATGAAAATCAAAACCTGCAAAAGAGATCATAATATCTTAACATGGAATAAATCATAGAAGTGAAAATGAGATCCCATAATCATAACATAAAACTTTAAACTTTGTGGCATGCACACATAATCATGGAAAATCATTTCTTGTTAGTCATGACTCATTGTCAAGACTATCTTAGTGGACAAAGTCCCTTTCTGAACCGAGTTCACTCCTCGTTTCAGTCCTGTATCACTGAACCGAAATAACCTTCCATTCCAGCCATGTCTATCTCATGAGATATAAAATCATTACCCAATGCATTGGAGGGAGATATAGGTCCCACCCATCTTATAATTAATCCTTTCTTATGTGTGCCACATAATCATAAAACATACATCATCGCATAACACATGTAACAAAAATGGGATTCTTGAAACATCATGACATCATAAATCAATTCATATAAGATAAAGGAATTCATAAACATAATTCCATCACAACATAGTCAAATCAATGTAAAAATATGGATAGAAACAGAACCCTTTATTATCTTAGATGGAAAATAATTTTGATAAAACACTTGAATTGAATTCTTGAGGAAAATATCCTTTCTTCTTCAAAATCAATTTCTTTTCACAAAACATCATGCAATTTTAAATGAAAGAGATTTTATTGAAAATAGTCATGAAATATTTTAGAGTAAGCTTCATGAAAATAAGGCTTTATAAAACAGTAGTAATCCGTTCGTGCCGTATAAGTTAAAAAAAACATTCTTCGTACTTTTGTCGGAAAAGTCAAAAAGTACCTCGTACGAAAAACGACAAAAGATTCCTTTCATACGTATTACTAAAAACTCACCGAAGGGTAAAAATGGATTTAAACAATTTTAGGTGGATGGAAATAATATTACATATTGAGTAAACATGGATGTGGATGATAAAATACACCCCAGTAAATACTTACGAATAAACAATCTCGGATAAAAATGAGATTGTGATATTTCCCTTACCTTAGGTCTGATTTGCTTTGTTCGTGTCCGAAGCTCATGTATAATGGTTTAAATAATGTTATTGACTTATTACAGAATCATACATATTGATATGATATCATATATGGTCATATTATTAGCTTCTTGTTAGTAATATTTCATTGTTACTTGTTACTCGGGTCTTTATAACTTTTTGTTCTTATGCGTGTTTTGTTGAATAAATTCTTATTCTTATCTTTAGGTTATAGATAATTCATTTCCAGAATGGTATTAGTGTAGTATATACCATATTCATTCATTCAATTCATTTATATAATCATTATGAAATGAAGATCATGTAGAACGAGTCGCATCACATCGTGGAGACAGTATTCCGTACGTACGCACGAGTGATGATATCGTTCTTATGATCGTGGAATTGTATTGGAGTATATATATATATTATTTCAGTATCAATATTACTTAATAATAATCATATATAGTTACTCATTACACCATTATACCCATCCTTGTAAGGTTATGGTGGAAAATAGATTACACCACGGCGTGGAGACGGTATTCCGTACGTACGCACGCGCGGTGATTTCATTTTTCCGTAGGATGGATCGAAGGTGAATTAGGGTTGTTTCATATTTATAATAACATATCAGTATGTAAGTAATACTTATGTTATTACTTTATCATGAAACAACTAAAGAAGAAGAAGTTGAAGAAGAAAGAAATTGAAAAGATCGGTAATGGATATTACCTCTTCTTTGGAACGCCTCTTTGAATCCTCCACTTAAGGAACTAAGATTGGTCTTTGGAGAAGACCAGGACCTCTAGGATTATTCTAGGGAAGTGGAGAAGAGAAAATGGCAGGGGTTGGCCGAGCTTGAGTGCTCAAATTGGTGTGAGGAGGAGGGGGAGGAGGTGCCCTTTTATAAGGGAGGAGAGGGGCACCTTAGGAATATCTCAAAATATTATTTTATATTAAAGTCAAAATCGTTTTATAATGGTTCCAAAGGGTCTTATTTCGAAGCTAAAGTGGGGATGGGTCGAAATCCTATCAACCAATAGGATTTAGACAAGTTTAGGGTATTATTTTAACCTTATCAATTAGATTTTAACTCTAAGTTAATTAATTTAACTTTTACCGTGTCTTTTTGTTTTCTTTCACTATATGGTTAATACACTTACTATAACATGAAAAACGAACCCCAAATTGTTTATTATTAATATATATATCCTTATCTAAGTCATTTGGCCGAACCTTAGATTTTTAGGAATAAAATAACAATTAATAATATAATATTTGATTTAAAAACTATTTTGTGTCAATTTTGACACTATTTGATATATGATTTTTGTGAAAGTCATAACAGAATTATATGTTCAAAACAAGTTGCTTAAATCAACATTAATATATCATAGTAACCTAGAAAATTAGTGGAATTCATAAAAAGTCTTAAATTACATTTATTTTGGTATTTATATTATCAATTTTGTCAATATTTCATTAATAAGATAATTACTGCATCATCTTTGTGTCATAAATAAATTAAATTATTTGATGTCTAAAAATTACAAATAAAATACCATCATGTAGGAAATCTTTTTATCTTTCTAATGAATATTTACAATCGAATTTATCTTATGTATAACCCCATATTAAAAATGATTTACTTATTAGACTTTGATTTTAACTATTTTAACCCTTCTTTAAATAAATTAATAATAAATGTCCTAATCTAATCCAAGTGGGCCTAAATGGTCATATTTTATTCCTAAGTTTGTTTTTGGTCGAATTAAACTTGTCCAATAGAATTAGGACATGTGTTAGGGTAATATTAATATCATATATACCCTTAGTTACCCTATTTACTAATAACCGCGGTAAAAATCGTAAAAAGTTACTATTCACCAAAAAAATTATTTTTATCTCATTGAACCACATTTTACTTACTGATATCAACCGTGTCTGTCGGATTTTCGAAATTCCATTCACAGAAGCGATAAAATTAAGTTTTATGCAAAATTCAGTTTTTAACCTACCACTTAGTGGTTTCACTATTCATCAAAAATTTAAAGTTTTCAGAAAAAATACCAAAATTTCACCCTAGGCTAATTTCGATATTCTGAGTCCAAAAATGAAGTCCATTTTGAAAAATAAAATTTATAAAATTTCAAAAAGTGGTTATTACTATTCATAACGGCTAGTTTTAATAGCATATTGTTGTTTAGTGAAACTCGGTATTGCGTACGACGCAAGCTATCGAGGAAGGTCGCGATTGCGTGTAAAGCAAGCCAAGCAAGTGTTGTGTAGAAAAAAATTCCTTTGATGGTTTATATAACATAAAAGTCTCGGGTGTTACATTCTACCCCCCTTAAAAAGAATTTCACCCTCGAAATTCGTCACTTTTTAACAAACAAATGAGGATACTTCTCCCTCATCATATTCTCAAGCCCCCATGTAGCTTCTTCAAGTTGGTGGTTCCTCCATAAAACTTTCACCAAGCGAGTGGTCTTGTTTCGTAGGACTTTTTCGCTATGATCCAGAATCTCTATCGGCTGTTCTTCATAAGAAAGATCTTGCTCCAGCGGTACAACTTCTGAGCTGAGTACATGTGAAGGATCTGGTATGTACTTTCTCAGGAGAGATACGTGGAACACATCGTGAACTTGAGAGAGATTCGGTGGAAGCGCCAATCGGTGAGCTACCTTCCCAACACGATCCAGTATTTCAAAAGGACCGATATATCTAGGGCTCAACTTCCCCTTCTTTCCAAATCTCATAACCCTCTTCCAGGGAGATATTCGTAAGAACACTTTATCGCCCACTTCAAACTCTAGGTCTTTTCTTCGGTTGTCGGCATAACTTTTCTGTCGACTCTGAGCTGCTCTTATGTGTTGTTGAATAGATCTAACCTTTTCTGCCATTTCATCAACGAGATCAGGTCCTAATAGCTTTCTTTCCCCAACTTCATCCCAGCAAGTTGGAGTCCTGCATTTCTTTCCATAGAGAGCTTCATAAGGAGCCATCTGAATACTGGAGTGAAAGCTATTATTATAAGAAAATTCCACCAAAGGTTGGTGTTGATCCCAACCTCCTTTGAAATCCATAGAGCAAGCTCTCAACATATCTTCTAGGGTTTGAATTGTTCTCTCAGACTGACCGTCTGTCTGGGGATGATAAGCAGTGCTGAAACTCAACTCTGTATCCAGAGTATGCTGAAGACTTCGCCAGAACTTCGAGGTAAATCTCGGATCTCGATCAGATATAATAGAAAGTGGTACTCCATGCAATCTTACCACTTCCTTTACATATATCCTGGCAAGCTGATCTAGAGAGAAATCCTCTCTAATAGCAATGAAGTGTGCAGACTTTGTAAGACGATCAACTATGACCCAGATAGCATTATTGCCTTTGGATGTTTTAGGAAGTCCTGTGACAAAGTCTATAGTGATGTTTTCCCATTTCCATTCGGGTATGGGTAATGGTTGTAACATCCCCTTAGACTTCTGTCTCTCAGATTTAACTTGTTGACAAACCAAGCATCGAGAGACATATTCAGCAACATCTCTTTTCATGCCATCCCACCAGAAGTACTCTTTCAGGTCCCTATACATCTTCGTGCTTCCAGGATGAATAGAGAATGAAGAACTATGAGCCTCATCCAGCAGCTCTTTCTTTAATTCGGGGATGGGAGGAACACAAACCCGATTCCTGAACTTTATTATCCCATCACAATCAAGGTTGAATTCAGGAACATTTCTCACCTTCTTTTGTAACTCGACATCGTTTTTCTGTGCCTCTTTAATCTTCACATGTATAGATGGTTGAACATTCATTTGAGAAAGATAAGATTTTTCCCCTTCCATTATAATTCCAAGATCCATCCTTTGTAAATCTATAAATATTGGATCTTTTGTGATCCTCATCATGGATAAACTAGCATGGTCTTGTCGACTTAATGCATCTGCCACCTTGTTTTCTTTCCCAGGGTGGTAATGGATTGAGCAGTCATAATCCTTAATCAGCTCCAACCATCTTCTTTGACGCATATTCAACTCCTTTTGTGTGAAAATATACTTTAAACTTTTATGATCAGTATAAATATCACACCTTTCACCATAAAGGTAATGCCTTCAAATCTTTAATGCAAAGATTACCGCAGCCAACTCCAAATCATGTGTTGGGTAATTTTTCTCATGGATTTTCAACTGTCGTGAGGCATAAGCTATCACCATATCATTTTGCATAAGAACACACCCCAATCCCTTCTTGGATGCATCACTGTAGATCACAAACCTTTCTCCACTACAAGGCAGTGTGAGCACAGGTGCACTGGATAACCTTCTTTTCAACTCCTTGAAATTCTCTTCACATTCCTCTGTCCAGACAAACTTAACTCCCTTCCGAGTCAACTTGGTGATTGGATTAGATAATCGTGAAAAATCTTTTACAAAACGTCGATAATATCCAGCCAAACCAAGAAAACTTCAGATCTCAGTTACTGTTGTTGGTCTTGACCATCTTTCGATAACCTCTGTTTTTGCTGGATCCACAGATATCCCCTCTTTTGAGATTATATGACCCAAAAATGCAACTTTTTGAAGCCAAAATTCACACTTGGTAAATTTGGCATAAAGCTTCTCCTTTCTCAGGGTCTTCAATATAATTCTCAAGTGATCTTCATGCTCTTCCTTGCTCTTTGAATAGACAAGAATATCGTCTATAAAGACTACCACAAATTGATCAAGATAGTCTCTAAAGACTCTATTCATTAGATCCATGAAGATAGCAGGGGCATTAGTAAGACCAAATGGCATCACTATAAATTCATAGTGTCCATACCTTGTACGGAAAGCCGTCTTTGGTATATCCTCCCTTTTGACCCTTAATTGATGATACCCTGAACGAAGATCAATCTTGGAAAAGTATTGAGCTCCGCGTAGTTGGTCAAATAAGTCATCAATGCGTGGGAGAGGATATTTGTTCTTGATAGTGATCTTGTTAAGTTCTCGATAATCAATGCAAAGTCTCATTGATCCATCTTTCTTCTTAACAAATAGAACAGGTGCTCCCCAAGGTGACGCACTAGGGCGTATGAATCCCTTATCAAGATTCTCTTGGAGTTGCTTCTTCAATTCCTGCAACTCAATTGGGGCCATTCTATAAGGTGTCTTTGAAATAGGCAAAGCACCCGGTACGAGTTCTATTGAAAACTCAACTTCACGATTTGGTGGAAGACCCGGAAATTCCTCCGGAAAGACATCATCAAACTCCCGTACAATGGGCATATTCTTAATCGTGAGTTTCTCACCAACCATTTGAGATAAATAACCTTCATTTAGTGGAATCAATACCCATAAGATGGAAGAAATTTCCACTGGAAGGTTATGTTCATCCTTGCATTGATAGACGATCGTAGATTGATCTGGAATATAAAATGTGACTTCCCTTCTTTGGAAATCGATATGAGCTCCATGTAGAGAAAGCCAATCCATGCCAAGAATCACATCAAATTCCACTAAGGGAAGGATCACAAGATTTGCAGGAAGCACTTTCCCACAAACTTCGATCGGAGAAGAATTATAAACTTTTGATGCGATTGATGTGCCATTAGGTGTTGTCACAGCTAACTCAACATCTAATTTTTGAGGTAATACGGTGATACCCTTAGAAAAGTCTTCAGAAATAAAAGAGTGGGTGGATCCAGAATCAAATAAAACATTTGCTACTTTAGAGTGGATGGTAAGTGTACCTTTCACCACATCGTTATCGTACTCCACATCGCTGATAGAAATTGCATGTGACTTTCCTTTGTCTTTAGCCTTAAGATTTTGTTGACGTCGACCATCATCATCAACCCTTGGATTTGGGCATTGATTGGCATAATGCCCCATCTCCTTGCACTTGAAACATTGAAGTGTAGTAGGTTCATTCTGTGTATCCCTTCCTTTGTTTGCATCATTAGACATCTTCTTCCCATTATCACGGCATTCAAATGCCCGATGACCTTCTTTTCCACATTTAAAACATTTACTTGTCCCTTTAAGACAACTCCCTCCATGTTTCTTTCCACACTTTGAGCATAAGGAAAAGCTCATCTTCTTTTCTGTGTGCTCTTTAGATTTTTCTTTGAATTCCATCTTCCTCTTCTTATCAAACCCATGTGACTGATGGGTTACTCCAATCTCCATCTCGACTTTGAGAGCACATCGAACGATTTCCTCATAGCTATTGAAGTCCCTTATGGCTAACGCCCTTCGAAGACTTGGTTTTAAGCCACTAAAGAATCGATCGATCTTACTCTCAGGTTGGATAATAATACCAGAAGCGTACCTTGCAAGTCTTGTAAAATTTGCTTCATAGGTACTAACAGATTCATCATCCCTTTGCTTCAGTTCAAGGAACTCTTTCTCCATCTTTGTTCGGAGAATACGAGGGAAGTACTTATTGAAAAATAAGTTCTTGAACTCGTCCCATTCCATAGACTCAATTTCATCCCTTTTCCTCGTATTCTTAACAAGATTCCACCATTGATCCGCATCTCCTTCCAAACGATACACTGCTAGGATGACTTTATCATGCTCAGAACATTGAAGAACTGAAAATATCTTTTCAGTAGTACTAATCCATTGTTCAGCAACTAATGGATCAGTAGACCCGCTGAAAGAAGGTGGACGCTGCCTCATGAAGGATTAAACAGAATGTTGCTCCCTCCTTTGTTCGTTTGGAAATCCTGCAAGATTCATAGCTTGAGAAAGTTGTGTGAGCATGACTACAAGATTTTGCATTCCAGCTCCCATATCATTTGGTTGCTCAGGGGGACAATCATTGCATTGCCCATCGCATTCCGCATTAACACGGTTCCTTCGGGTTCCAGCCATTGACTAAAACCAAGAAGAATAGTGTGAGAAACACTAATTATAATAGGAGACCACATAATTCAAGAAAAAAAAAATTTCATGCTTATTGTCTTATCCTAGGTTATTCATGGCCATTTCTAAGATTGTGTTCTATGCTTAGACTTATCCTTAGGGTTCTTACTAAGGTTTTCACATCCTAGTTTCCAAAGGTTGACTATACCTTTCCTCTGATACCAACTATAACGACCCATACTTTACATACACTGTTAATACTTCGAAATTGAAGCACACTTATTACAACATATGACAAAACCACAAAGGACCGTATAGGTATAGTGTCTTTAGAAACTGGGAAACATAAACAACTGATTCATAAATCTTCTACAGTGTCTCCCATTTATTTCATCATATCTAGGGTCCCTTTTAGCATATTCTACTTAATATCCATCTTCCTGACCTGGGGAAAAGAAAACATAAAAGGGTGAGCTCAAATGCTCAGCAAGGGAAAATAAAGGAAATAAAAATCATATCATATCTTTATGAAAATCAAAACCTGCAAAAGAGATCATAATATCTTAACATGGAATAAATCATAGAAGTGAAAATGAGATCCCCATAATCATAACATAAAACATGAAACTTTGTGGCATGCACACATAATCATGGAAAATCATTTCTTGTTAGTCATGACTCATTGTCAAGACTATCTTAGTGGACAAAGTCCCTTTCTGAACCGAGTTCACTCCTCGTTTCAGTCCTGTATCACTGAACCGAAATAACCTTCCGTTCCAGCCATGTCTATCTCATGAGATATAAAATCATTACCCAATGCATTGGAGGGAGATATAGGTCCCACCCATCTTATAATGAATCCTTTCTTATGTGTGCCACATAATCATAAAACATACATCATCGCATAACACATGTAACAAAAATGGGATTCTTGAAACATCATGACATCATAAATCAATCCATATAAGATAAAGGAATTCATAAACATAATTCCATCACAACATAGTCAAATCAATGTAAAAATATGGATAGAAACAGAACCCTTTATTATCTTAGATGGAAAATAATTTTGATAAAACACTTGAATTGAATTCTTGAGGAAAATATCCTTTCTTCTTCAAAATCAATTTCTTTTCACAAAACATCATGAAATTTTAAAAGAAAGAGATTTTATTGAAAATAGTCATGAAATCTTTTAAGGGAAGCTTCATGAAAATAAGGCTTTATAAAACAGTAGAAATCCGTTCGTGCCGTATAAGTTAAAAAAAAACATTCTTCGTACTTTTGTCGGAAAAGTCAAAAAGTACCTCGTACGAAAAACGACAAAAGATTCCTTTCATACGTATTACTAAAAACTCACCGAAGGGTAAAAATGGATTTAAAAAATTTTAGGTGGATGGAAATAATATTACATATTGAGTAAACATGGATGTGGATGATAAAATACACCCCAGTAAATACTTACGAATAAACAATCTCGGATAAAAATGAGATTGTGATATTTCCCTTACCATAGGTCCGATTTGCTTTGTTTGTGTCCGAAGCTCCTGTATAATGGTTTAAATAATGTTATTGACTTATTACAGAATCATACATATTGATATGATATCATATATGGTCATATTATTAGCTTCTTGTTAGTAATATTTCATTGTTACTTGTTACTCGGGTCTTTATAACTTTTTGTTCTTATGCGTGTTTTGTTGAATAAATTCTTATTCTTATCTTTAGGTTATAGATAATTCATTTCCAGAATGGTATTAGTGTAGTATATACCATATTCATTCATTTAATTCATTTATATAATCATTATGAAATGAAGATCATGTAGAACGAGTCGCATCACATCGTGGAGACGGTATTCCGTACGTACGCACGAGTGATGATAACGTTCCTATGATCGTGGAATTGTATTGGAGTATATATATATATTATTTCAGTATCAATATTACTTAATAATAATCATATATAGTTACTCATTACACCATTATACCCATCCTTTTAAGGTGATGGTGGAAAATAGATTACACCACGGCGTGGAGACGGTATTCCGTACGTACGCACGCGCGGTGATTTCATTTTTCCGTAGGATGGATAGAAGGTGAATTAGGGTTGTTTCATATTTATAATAACATATCAGTATGTATGTAATACTGATGTTATTACTTTATCATGAAACAACTAAAGAAGAAGAAGTTGAAGAAGAAAGAAATTGAAAAGATCGGTAATGGATATTACCTCTTCTTTGGAACGCCTCTTTGAATCCTCCACTTAAGGAACTAAGATTGGTCTTTGGAGAAGACCAGGTCCTCTAGGATTATTCTAGGGAAGTGGAGAAGCGAAAATGGCAGGGGTTGGCCGAGCTTGAGTGCTCAAATTGGTGTGAGGAGGAGGGGGAGGAGGTGCCCTTTTATAAGGGAGGAGAGGGGCACCTTAGGAATATCTCAAAATATTATTTTATATTAAAGTCAAAATCGGTTTATAATGGTTCCAAAGGGTCTTATTTCGAAGCTAAAGTGGGGATGGGTCGAAATCCTATCAACCAATAGGATTTAGACAAGTTTAGGGTATTATTTTAACCTTATCAATTAGATTTTAACTCTAAGTTAATTAATTTAACTTTTACCGTGTCTTTTTGTTTTCTTTCACTATATGGTTAATACACTTACTATAACATGCCAAACGAACCCCAAATTGTTTATTATTAATATATATATCCTTATCTAAGTCATTTGGCCGAACCTTAGATTTTTAGGAATAAAATAACAATTAATAATATAATATTTGATTTAAAAACTATTTTGTGTCAATTTTGACACTATTTGATATATGATTTTTGTGAAAGTCATAACAGAATTATATGTTCGAACCAAGTTGATTAAATCAACATTAATATATCATAGTAACCTATAAAATTAGTGGAATTCATAAAAAGTCTTAAATTACATTTATTTTGGTATTTATATTATTAATTTTGTCAATATTTCATTAATAAGATAATTACTGCATCATCTTTGTGTCATAAATAAATTAAATTATTTGATGTCTAAAAATTACAAATAAAATACCATCATGTAGGAAATCTTTTTAGCTTTCTAATGAATATTTACAATCGAATTTATCTTATGTATAACCCCATATTAAAAATGATTTACTTATTAGACTTTGATTTTAACTATTTTAACCCTTCTTTAAATAAATTAATAATAAATGTCCTAATCTAATCCAAGTGGGCCTAAATGGTCATATTTTATTCCTAAGTTTGTTTTTGGTCGAATTAAACTTGTCCAATATAATTAGGACATGTGTTAGGGTAATATTAATATCATATTTACCCTTAATTACCCTATTTACTAATAACCGCGGTAAAAATCGTAAAAAGTTACTATTCACCAAAAAAATTATTTTTATCTCATTGAACCAAATTTTACTTACTGATATCAACCGTGTCTATCGGATTTTCGAAATTCCATTCACAGAAGCGGTAAAATTAAGTTTTATGCAAAATTCAGTTTTTAACCTACCACTTAGTGGTTTCACTATTCATCAAAAATTGAAAGTTTTCAGAAAAAATACCAAAATTTCACCCTAGGCTAATTTCGATATTCTGAGTCCAAAAATGAAGTCCATTTTGAAAAATAAAATTTATAAAATTTCAAAAAGTGGTTATTACTATTCATAACGGCTAGTTTTAATAGCATATTGTTGTTTAGTGAAACTCGGTATTGCGTACGACGCAAGCTATCGAGGAAGGTCGCGATTGCGTGTAAAGCAAGCCAAGAAAGTGTTGTGTAGAAAAAAATTCCTTTGATGGTTTATATAACATAAAAGTCTCGGGTGTTACAGTTATCCCATTAGAAAATTATATGAAACCAATTTTATTCCCATTTATTATTTATGATATGTTGAATGATTTAATTTATGTGGCTCAAATAAGTATGAATTAATGAGGGATGTAATCATATATCACTCTCTAATGCATTTCTTAAAGAATTATATCTCATGAGAGATCTATACAGAGACCAAATTATACTGTCTCACAATCACGGGTGTAGGTGTGTGTCTCACGATGGTGATGTTTCACTATGCTAATATTTTTTTGAGACAATATTATTCTTATTAGTACAATTATTATGTTATTACCTCATGAATTATGTTTCAACACTCTATTGATTCATTTAATCTATTATTATATTTCATATTACATGAATTATGTTTTTTATCTATGCTTTATTGAGTTTGTTTTTCTTATATATCTTGATTACACCCATATACTTATCTAATTATTAATTATGATATTTTATTATTATTTCTTTTGTTTATCCTTGCTGCACTTTTGATCTCACTCCATTATTATGTTTCCATTAAATAATTTTTTAAGAAGAGTAATATGTATGAGTTTTCTAGAAGGGGAACTTGTGTGGAGAATTTGTGGGAGATTTTTAAGACAAGTTATAGATTAAGAAGTTCCTTATGGAGTTTAAAAAATTTCTATTAGTTGAGAAATACATGATTTTTTAGTCAATGTTTTTTCTTAATTTTCTAAAACACTAAACCTAAATGGTCTTGGGAATGTATTGTAAAGAAATATTTTATTTACGACATGTAATTGAGATGGTCACATCTGTGGGGCATCACACATCTCCTACAAAGACAAAAAACATGTGAGAAAAATTCATGTTTAGTATTACGTATAAAAATACTCAGTAGGATTCCTTGAAACCATAAAAGAATAAAAATAAACATGTAATCCTAATAACTCAAATAGTATAGTAACCTAGAGGAGAAAATAGATGCATCTAGATATTCTATACATCTAGAAGTCTTAAGGGTGTGAAGAAACTCATGTTATATCAAATCATATCGACGAAGGATCATATATCATGATAACTAGGGGTCTTTAGAGTATTAAAAGGATAAGAAACTCTAAATTTTATTTTATGATTTCATTTTTTTCTAGTTACATTCCTATGAGTTTTTGTTAAATTTTTTTTTGTTGACTGTGTTTTGAACCTTCTGAGGATGGAGTGAAATTTAGGGGATAAATTTCCTAATTTCTAGGGATGCATGTTGATTTTAATTAATTGTGTCCTAAAATAAAGGTGTTAAAAGGGGATTATGAGGGTTTTCTATGTGTTTAGAATGATTCAGAGGTGGTTCATGATCTTTTGTAGAAGCTGGGATTCAAGCTATCTACAGGGAATTTACACATCGTGTACATTTTACACAATGTGTAACTATTTGAAGAAAGATATCGTGAAATGGATTAATGACATGACATGAATACATGTTGAGAACATTGTTCACATCATATAATTCCCGATCAGGATTACTATTTACCAGATGTGACACATTTTTTAGAGTAACTCATAATTTGGGAAATACATGATTTAAAAGGGATTATAAGACATGTATTTCATAGTTTCCATTGGTGTTTAATTTGTTATTGTTTCTTAATCACCAAATAAAGCTAAGTTTTCTAAAAAATTTCCCTATAGTCTGTTTCTAAATTTTTTAAGTATGTAATGTATTATGATATTGTGCCAAAATTATGTGTACATAAATGAATAGAATTATTATAATGATAACCATGAGATTAAATAAATTCTTAGACCCCCATTAGATCCAATATTATTGAGACCTAGATTGCAGCTACCTATTGGCTGATCATACACTTGAAAATAATGAATTGGAAATTAATTAACTATGATTGGCATGAAATAACATTCATGTGATTTATTGAGATAGATCCACCTTGTAAAAAATGGCATACCTAACTATTTGAATAAACAAACAATTAAAAGATAAATGGAAATTGGAAGAATTAACACTTGAGGCTTATAATATGATTTAATGATATTTTGGATATCATGACTGGTGTTTTGTTTCATGATGTAATTAATATATAACAGGATCTTCCCAGTCACATGATATAATGATTATATAGAGGGCTCTTCCCAGTCACCTGCTACAATTCTTAAATTTGGAACATAGCCTAGTCACATGCTAAAATTCTTATATAATGGACTCTACACAGTCAGAAGTTGTATTTTATATATACCAACTCTTCCCATTCACATAATTAAATTACTTTATAATGGGATCTTACTATTCACATTCTATAATTCTTATATAGTAGTCTTTTTGAGTCACATGCTGAAATGATTATATAGTGGGATCAACCTAGTCACATATAGTAATTCTTATATAGAGAGCTTTGATTTGTCACATACACTAATACTTATATAGATGGCTCTTCTTAGTGACATGACATAATTATCGTATAGAGGGATTGAATAAAATTCATGTATTAATGATTATAAAGTGGTCTTGGACTAGTTGGGTGATTATGAAATGGATATGTGGTTATGGTTGGAATGATTGTGATACTTGATCATAGATATTAAATCATGATAAAGAAGGAGGTTTATTATTATATTATATTAATTTTTAAATTAATTAATACTCTTCTTTATCACATTATATAATACAATTATTATCAGACTTATTTTTTAGACATGATTATGTGGACGTTTATTTTTACTCACACCCTATTCAGGCTGAAGTTTAGCGCCCAAGCAGATTACATGGATACACGTTTAGGCAAGATGAAAAGACCTTCTTATTGATTATTGATTGTTAGATGGGTTGGAGCTTGGAGATGATATTGACATGGGGTTCATGACCAGGGTATTTTGAGTTTCTTTGTGTTATCTTATACATTGATTATTATTGATTTCAGTTGAAATTGAGATATATTCCACCTAGAAATTAGATGGTTTATTAGTATTTTGTTTATATGGTTTATCCTTTACCAACCATATGCATGATATATTGTTTCCACTCTTTTCATCAATCTTATATTTATTTATTATATCCAATATATTGTAACTCTATAATATGGGGTATATTCTATCCACTTAGTTCTTTATACCCCTTCTACTATTCGGTAGCCTCTGTAGTTTCGCGAGGATCACCTAAGGTCACTTAGTCTACCAAATCAGACACATGAGGGAGCACTGGGCCGGGGATGTTAAAAAGTGGTATTAGAACATGAGGTTTTTATTTTATCTTTATTTATTATTTGGAAAATGTAGAAATGATACTAGTATGTTTTGGGACTTGGTAATGAGATTTTTCATTGGAGTATCTAACCCATGTATAGAGAAAATTCAAAGTTCCCTAGGATGTGATTTTTGTTTACATTGTTCCCTCATTATGGTTGATGTTGTTTCACCTTGTGTGATTCACATATTGTGTGATGTTATAGTTTTTTGAGATTTATAATCATGGACATGTAAGGAATATGATGATTACTCATGCTTCAGTATGGGCACATAGGGAAATATATTGATAGGAATTGTTCATGATATGGGTATATTTATTTAATATGATATTTTTTTCTATACTAACTGGGAAAATGAAATACTTTACATATATGATGAAAAATGAAATTAATTGAATGTTATGTCATGCAAAATCAAAATTTAAGACATATGTAGCGAGACTATAAGATATTGGTTCTATATTTTTGTCACATGTTGAGGTTTACCATGTTGTTATAAAGTGTTCCAAGAAGTGAATTTGTCATGTAGAGAAAATCCATCCTCGCTTCTTCCAATTGAGAATTAGAAGAGTGGGAATAAGTACAATCCAAATAATAATTAACTAGATATTCTAATATATCCTAAGTATCAAAAGAATGTTTAGCTTAATGATAGATTCCTGAGGGTCATGCGATCCAATGAAAGAGAGACTATTCGAATTTTTCCTTAAATGTATGATCTGATGAGGGAGTTTCGGCTGCAACATACACAAATACACACTGGGGACGGAGGAACCTAATAAGAGTATTTCTAGATTTAATCAGTCTATATGATCTTTAATAATATCAAGACACTCGCAGATATAAGGGTGAAGCTTTTTGTATGCATACGTCATGGACTAGCAAAGCATTGGAGAGATAAATTAGAGAAATCTAGGTAGCAAAAGAATTTATCTTGGAATAAAATTGAGACAAATTTCATGAGAATCTTCTATATATAAATGTTTATGGATCCAAAGAATCTCAAGTTTGTGCAGTTGATATGGGAGGGCATGTCAGTGATGGACTACGCTGAATGTTTCACTGACATGCATCACATTACACCATCTTTAGAGGATGATGATATTCTAAGGGTGATTCATTTTTAGGATGGGATTCTCTATGAGATTATTCAATAGGTGAACATATTTCGTTTGAGTAGTTTTGAGAATGTGATATATCAAACACTAGTAACAGAAGGTAATATGTGAGTGTCCCCAACTAGTGTATAGGAAAATTAACAAAGGTTAATTGGGATATCATCTTATAATATAAAGAAGTGTATCATTGATATTTATCACTAATGAAATTATGGGAAGTGTAGTCAGAGTAGTGGGTAGCCAACTCAGGACTGTGTTCTGTTATAGTTCTATCAGTGTGGAATGTTTGTATATAAGAGGCCTCGGTGTCCATACCCCATTTAGAGTGTCATGTCTATGGTAGGATGGGTTATCTTAAGATTTTATTTAGGAAAATTTCATTACAGAGCCGTGACAGGGGATTAGAATAGGTACCAAATTCTGAGAAAGGATTCAACTACCGCTCATTAGACTGGTAGTTGGAGTTCCACTTGATGCTCCGGATAAGGTTTGGGGTGTGGTTCCCCTATAAAGGAGTGATAATACCATCTAGAGGGAATACATTATATGATTTAGATATAGCCCATGGTAAAGGATTATGCCAACTACATGCTATGTAGTATACTCTAGCTAGTTTGGATGCAATACCTTCAACCGTTAGAGGTATGATACTTTTATCAAATACCTTAGCTTATATTTTTTTGATACAACATCATAATATTCCTTTTATATAATCTATTTTTAATTTTTTTTTCATGGTTGGGGAAAATATATATGGGTTCATGAAAATTGACACATCATTGGGAGTGTGTTTAGGGAGTATCAAACATTTCAAGGTGCGTTCAATAGATATCGGTGGTTACCATTTCATTTGGGAACCATTTATGCTGGAAATGATAGGTTTCAACCTGATTATTGGTATGGATGGCTAGTAATGTAACTATATCATAATCAACTATTACAAGAGGATAGTTACCTTCCTATCTCCATAAGGAGGTAGTTATTTAACTAGGGTGAGTGAGATCTTCAGGCTGGTTGTACAAGACCAATTCTGTGTAGATTAGATTTTCCCACAAATCAAATAGAAGGTCTTGTTCTGGATTATGGAGGAATGCAGTAGGATAATTATCATCAAGTGGAGGACTATTTTCAAGATTTATTTCTAGAACTGTTCTTCAGTTTACCACTAGAGTGGTAGATTGATTTCATGATCAAGTTGGTGTCAGGAGCTGAGCTAGTTTCCATTCATCCATACAAGACAACATCGATAGAGCTTCCTAAGTTGATAGTTCAGTTTGAAGATCTAGAAGTTAAGGGATTCATATTTCGTAGTACATATCTACTGGGATATCTAGTTATTTTATCCAATAACACTGATGGGACATTTCACATATGTGTGGATAATCGGAGACCAAGATAGATGATGGGTAAGAACTAGTATCCCCTTTCATGTATAGATTATCTCTTTGATCAACTAAGTGGTTCTAGGGTCCTCTCCAAGATCAACTTGAGATCAGGGTATCATCACTTGATTGTGATACTATTAAACATACCTTAAACTAATTTTAGAAAAAAGTATCACTACTGGAAAATGGACCTATAACCACGGTTTTGGGGGAAACCGTGGGTATAGGTCACACAATCCCCACGGTTTTAGGAAAATTGTGGGTATATGTATTTTTTTGTATCGTATTCCTATGGTTTCCCCAAACTATGGGCATAGGCTACCCTATACCCACGGTTTTCTCCAATCTATGGGTATAGGGTATCAAAAAATTCCCATCCCCAAGGTTTTCCAAAAACCATGGGGATAGGGTGACCAATACCGATGATTTTCCCCAAAACCATGGGTATAGTCATTGGATAAAAAAACCTATACCCACGGTTCTGACAAACCGTGGGTATAGGTTTCCCGCATGTGTGAGGGAAATTTATTTTTTCCGCGGGAACAAAAAAAATTTGGCAGGAGTTCTATACCCATGATTTATTCCTATATATCCATGGTTTAAATTAATATATTTAATAAAATATATATATTCATACATATATGCGGTGATGGGGGTAGTGTTAAGGCCGCTCGTGAACGGAGAAGTGGTTGCAAGATCGAATCCCATGGGCCAATATTTTGTAAAATATGCTATACCCACAGTTTCCAAACCGTGGGTATAGAGTTATGACATAGTGGAAAAACCTATACCCACGGTTTTTCCAAACTGTGGGTATAGGTCATGGACCAATACCGATGCCTCCAATGACCATGGTTCCCCAAACCGTGGGTATAGCCTATACCCATGGTTTTGGGGTCTATACCCACGATTTTGAACCGTGGGTATAGGATCATTTTCCAGTAGTGTATGAATTTTATGAGTTCATGGAGATGATGTTCGGTTTGATGAATGTACTAGTGGTATTCATGGACATGATGAATTAGATTGTTCACACCTTTATAGAATATTTTTTTGGTAGTTTTCATCGATGAGGTGTTAGTTCACTCCAAATTTTTAGATGATCATTCAAGACATCTTGAAATCATCATAAGTACTTTGAGAAAGAATTTTATTTACAATAAACATTCCAAATGTAGTTTCTATATTGAAAACATACAATTCATCATCCATGTTATCTCATAGGCTGAGGTTTTAGTAGACTGATATAAGATTGAAACCATAGTATCTTGGAAGTGGCATATTAATTTATTCAGGGTTTAGAGTTTTCTTTCTCTATAATGTTATTATCGGTGATTCATCTAGTAATTATCCCATCTAGAAGAACCGATGTCTGGGATGTATAAGAAAATGGTGAAGTTTTTCTAGTTAAACACTTGTAAAAGTGATTTTTAGGCTTAAGGATAGGCAGAACTCAACACCAACCCTCACATTAAATATGTTGAGTAAGGAATATACTGAGTATTGTGATGAATATGAAGTTGGAATTGGATTAGTAATGATGTAGGATAATTGAGTGGTTGCTTATTGATCTAAATATCTAAGACCACATGATAGGAATTACCCTAATCATGATGTGGAGTTAGAAGTAGTGGTATATTACCTGTTATGGTGGATGTAATATCTTTTTTTGAGTGGTTTGTGGTGTACAAAAAAACACAAGATCATCAAGAATATATTTTCTATGGACCTAAAATTTCAGCAGAGGAGGTGGGTCAAGTATTTGTAATCTTTTGATTCTGAGTTAGTTTATCCATTGGGAAAGGGAAAAATCATAACTGATTCCTTGAGTTTGAAGGAATAGACAAAGAAAGTGTGGGATTCTTGTGATGAGTGGTGGATTATAGAACTCCTTAAAAATATTCATCATGATTTTTGAGAGTCATTGGGAGGAGTATCTCTGAATTCGACATCTGTTATGCGCATTCTTTTGGGCCAATTCAATACTAGTTAGTTATCTGATCTGGAGGGATTATATTTGATGGAATAATTATATGGTGGGGAGCCACCATCAATATGGTCTCATGGTGGAATTAAATCTCTTTTTTTAATGAGAACGGGATTCTATGGGCTTCTACAAGGATACGATGAGATAGTTTCATGCTTCTAGATGGAGTTTACATCCTTTCTTAACAATGATGTATCATGATATCCATAGATAATACTAATGTACCAAGATAAAGAAGGAGATATCGGGATTCACAATGAGTTGATTCACCTATTAGTAGGAGAATGCTAAGAATCAGAGGCCAGCTAGGATATTGCAGCCTCTACCCATTCTTGAATGGAAATGGGATGATGTAATAGTGGATTTTGTCATAGAATTACCCTTGAAACCTTCAAATAATGATGCTATATGGGTGATCATAAAAAAAATAATGAAGGTATCCCACTTTCTTCATATTGCGGAGACCTTCACCATGGATGATCTAGGTATTCTTTACATTCATAAGATAGTTTGACAACATGGTGTTATGAGGAGCATTATTTCAGATAGAGATAATAGTTTCATGTCTTGGTTATAGAAGGTCCTCCATAAGGCTATGAAATCTTATGTTATTCTGAGTATGAAATATCATTATTAGCAAAATTTCCAATATGAGTGAGCTATTCATATGTTTGGATATTTTTTTATGAGCATATGTTTTGTATTTTAGTGGTTAATTGGAGAAACATTCTACAGTTGTGGAGTTTTCCTATAATAAGAGATTCCAGGAATTGATCCAAATGGAACGTTTTTGAGGATTTATATGGTATTCTATACCATTCGCCTCTATTTTGGTTATAGGTAGGTAATTCATTGATTTTTGGACCTCATCTCATAAAGGAGAGATCTATGTAGGTTTAGTTGATTAGGAAGCAGTTGGGGACCACAAAAAGTAGGCATAAATGATATATTTATGAGAGAAGATGACCTATGGAGTTTGAGGGTTTTCATCATGTTTTTCTTATGGTGTCACCATGTTTGGTGTAATTTCATAACATGAAATATGGAAAGTTAGCACCCAGGATTTTTGAGCTGTTAGAGAGAGTGGAAAGGACCAGACTAGTGAAAAATTTATTAGCCATTCCATAGTGCTACAATTCCATGAATGATGTGTTTCATGTGTCGTAGTACTAGATATATCATGTAAAACTATTTCATATATTATATGTTGACAATTTATAGTCCGGTGTAGACACATCCTTTGAGGAGAATCCCATAAATATTATGGACCATAGTGAGAATTATCTTTGGGGGAAAGACTTTACCTCTAGTTTGAGTACAATGGAAGCATGGGATTGTTCAAGAGGAGACCCGAGAGACGAAATATGATATGTGATCACAATGGCTAGAATTACTCACCAAGACCCTAAAGTGATACTTAGAGTAGCTCAAGTTTCAGATTTTATATGGAATAGAGGTTATAATATCCCTTATATTTCAAGGTATATTTCTCTTTGAGTTATCATTAATTTTTTTCATTGAGTGAGTTTTGAACCTCCTGATGATGGAGTAATTTTTTTGGGGAAAATAACCTAAAGTTTGAGGATGTATTATTGTTTGAATTAATTATTTCTAGGTATAAATGTGTTAAAATAGGTTTATTAGTGTTTTTTTGAGTGTGGAAGGCTTCAGAGGTGGTTCATGATATTTTTCAGAAGCCTAGATCTAACCTAACTATATGGAATTTAAAATCCATGTACATGTTACTATCGCTATGAAGATGTTTTGAAACAAGTTCAGGATATTAAATGAATACATTTTGTGAACCTAGTCTATGTTTTGTAATGCCTGATTAGGATTAATATTAACCTGAGGTGATGCGTTTTTCGGCATAACTCATAATTTGAGAAATACATGATATAAAATGGATAAAACATAATGTATTTATCAAAACTAGTTTTTTAAGAGGGAAAGACATATTATTTCTCATTTATTCGGTGTTTTCTCTCCACCCTCAATCCCTAAAAACTTTCTTGGTGATTTGAGAGCATTTCCTTCTATTATGAATGTCCAAATCAAGCATCTGATCCCCCATTAGTTTTTTATCTTTAGTTTTCATCTTTGTCTTTCTTTTTCTCCATTATATCAGTTGAATAACTTGACTAATATAATATTTTATGATTAATTCGGATGCTTTGGGATCATGGTTTTCATTATTGATCTCCATCAACATTGTTTTCATTGGAATTTCCTTTTTTAGTGTTTCAAAATCTTCATATAAAGGTAGTTGGTATACAAAATTTCTTTATGGTTTTATTTAAATTAATTAAGTATATGAAATATTGTATGATTTCACCGATGCAACATGCACTTAAATCAATAGAATTATTTATAATGATAACCATGAGATTGGATTGCTCCTTGGAACCCCATGGGATTTAATGGTGATGAGACTTGATTTGTGACTACCGATAGGGTTAGCCTACCCATAAACAATAATGAATTATCAATGGATTAAATATGATTCACATGACATGACATTCATATGATTTCTTATCATAGACCCACCTTAGAAAAAATGGCTTACCCGACTATTTGAATATGTGGAATATTAAAAGAAAAATAGTAATTGAAAAAAGTAACCATTGAGGTTTATGATATGATTTTATAAGATTAAATATTTTATAATTTTCCTTGTGTATCATGTTATAATTCATATATAGATATCCCTTACCAATAACATGTTGAAATTATTATATAGTGGGATTTGGATAGTCACATGCTATAATTATTATATAGAAGACCTGGGAAAATAACATAATGAAATGATTTTCTACCGGGTTATACTCGGTCACATGTTGTAATGTTTATATAAAAGGATCTACATAGTCACATGGTGAAATAATTATATAGAGTGTAATGCCCAGTCACATGTTGTAATGATTATAAAGCGGGCTTGGCCCAGTCGCATGCTGAAATGATTATATAGAAGGATTTTCCCAATCTCATGATATAATGATTATATAGAGGGATTGGCCTAGTCATGTTCTATAATTCTTATATAGAGGGAACTCCCTCATCACATGTTGTAATTATTATATTGAAGGATCAACCTATATTCATGATGTAATTATTATATACCGGGCTTGGCCCAGTTGTGTGATTATTCCATGGCAATGTGGTTATGGTTGGAATAGTGGTGCTACATGCTTAGAGACATTCCAATATGGTGATAAACTTGGTATATTATTGTATTAAATTAATTTCTAAATTAATTAATACTCTTATTTATCACATTATCAAGGAACTTATAATCCTACTGTTTTTGTTTATACATGGTTGTGTTAACCTACTGAGTTTTAATAACACCCTATTAGGGATTCCATATGGTACCCCAGATGATTACATGGATACAGGTTTGGAAATGGTCAAAGGACCTTATTGTGGGTTGTTGCTTGCTAGATGGTTTGGATCTTGGAGATGATACATACATGGTGTTCAGGAATGGGTTCTTTTATATTTATTTGTGTTATCATATACATTTATTTGTATTTATTTCAGGTGACATTAAGATAAAATACAATCAGACATTTCATGGTTTATTATTATTTGATTTACTTGGTCCATCATTTTCTTCCCAGTTGTATGGTGTATTGTTGCTAATATTTTCTTTATGATTATATTATTTTGTAATTTAAACTATATTATAATTCAATACTAGGTGTTATAGTCTCCATAATATGTTCCCTACACCACTGTTACTACTCAGCAACCTCTGTAATTTTGGGAGGTACACCTAAGGTGATGCAACAAACTGGCTCAGTCACATGATAGAGCATTAGGTCAAGTACTTTACGTAATAGAATTGATGTATGTTGAATCTTGTAGCTGCCTAGGGGTTTCTCTGGGGTCATAAGTCTCGAAGGTTCCAATGTTCATATCCTTATTCTACAACTCCACTAGAATCTATAAAGGGGAGCTACTATATGGTCATGTATTTATTATAGTCGAGGGAGTACCACATCATATTCATAACTAATATAGTGTCGCTAATCTAGAAACCAATCAGGGACCCCAAACCTTATCTGAAGATATATTTCGATCAAGGGTGTATTTTCCCCTTCTAGCACAACAACCCATCTATAAAAAACACTAATAACCTATCAAAAACTATAGTGGAGGAACCTTACCTCATCGATTGGCTCACAATAGAAGAGGGAGGGCCTAACTCATTTGATAGAGGACCATTACCCCATGTAGAACATAATAAATGAGGGATAACCCAAATCCATTGATACATGACATACACTTCAAGTAGCACACAGAAAACAAGGGAAGACCCAACTCTATCAATAATATATGAGACTAATACCTTGTTGAGTTTTATACAAAAGATGTTGAAGTACCTAGCCCTATAAAAGATTTAATCAACATTACTAATCCCCTTAATTATCCCTATAGAGATATGGATGATAAATTTATTATATGACCCAAAATACTACCTTTGATTATATAGATAAGTGAACCATCATGTTCTTTACAGAGAAAAAAACCATCACATTGAACCACTGGAAAGACACTGTTGTGTTGTGATTGCATCGATCACACTGTGATAGACCAAATTGAAGGGGGTATCCCAGTATAACCAAGGTTCTTGATAATGAGAAAATGATCCTTTGACCAAGAGCATGGTTCTCCCCAAACAGTGAATAATAATCTTCACTCAGTGACCCAGGTTCATCATCATGCAACCAAGGAAATGAAAATGGTAATGCATAAAATTAGGAAATATGTACATAATGATTTGGCTTTAATGCGTAGGATTTTTTCTTTACCAAAATTCTTAATGAATATTTTAAAATACTAATGTAACCAACCACACAATGAATGAAATATATACCTGAGACAGTGTGACACCTAACTCCCATAACCTATACCCCACACTACAATACATAAACCATGTCATTATAAACCCTTAACCGCATGACCACACCATAATTATAAAACCTCAACAACATGAAAAAAAATTCAACTTAGGGCCACAACATGAAAAATGTTTTATTAAATGTTCATGTTGTGACCACATAACCATTCCATGAAAAAACCATCATAACATGACTACTTCTTTGATCCCAGATTCTACAGAATGATCAGAATCACCTTATAGTCACCGTTATCACATACGATCATCTTATATCACCATAAAAAGAATCATACATTTCCATTATTCATACTATGGTCAATTATTGCCCTTTATTTACCACAAAATCCATTTTCTATTTTTTACACACAATCCAAATGCCTTTCCAGATCACTTCCCATAAAGTCCTACATTTTCATACCTCTATTTGATCCACCCCCACCTATCCTAAATTTTACACACCCCAATATCTTCTACTATAACACCCAAATAATCTTAAATAAGAAAATTTATTCTATAGCATATGTGACATGAAACACCATGCTTAAACAACCAATGAAAATATATTTCTTTTAAATTTAATCTCTTCGATAGCTTGCGGAACATGCAACCCCAATTCTAAATGAACCATAATATTATATACCATTATAAAATAGACATTAAATTAGAGGGTATGAGTATTAATAACAAAATTATTATTTTTTATATATTTATTAGGAATAAAATAATAATAATAAAAAATAAAAAAGAATGTTTTTTTTTGAAAATTGGATTTTTATAAAAGACGATTTAGTATCGCTATGTGAACATAATTTAAAATTATTTTTCACTAATTTTGTATCATTTATTTTATAAAATAAAATTTATTTTTTAAATAATAATATCATAATTATCTGTGGGTGAATTTTTGGGGATTTTTTTGAAATGTTTCATTTTTTATGGAATAGTGAATAATACTGAATTTGAATTGAAAATTGACTTTTCGTTAAAATTATTTATAAAGTTAAGTTATATTTTAAATTGGATTAAAAATAAAATTATTTCAATTAAATATCAATTAATCCAATTGATATCATTTTAGAAATTTATATATATAATTTTTATATAAAAACATCACAAAAATTTGAACAGTTTCTCTTCAAAAATTATCTTTCTCAAAACGTCGATGTGATAAATTTTAAATTTAAATTCACAACTATTATGAATGGAATTTGAAAAAATGGTTTCAATATATAATAATAATTTATAATATCTAATAATTTCAACATAAATTTGGATGAAAATGAATATAGTGAATGTAGTAAAAATAAATTACCGTAGTTAAGGTAAAAACTGATTTAAAAGGGGGTGTAAACAAAATTGTAAGGGTTTAAATAATCTAAAAACATTTTTAAAATATATTTTATAGATATATTTTAACTATATCATGTCTAAGTCTCACGAAAACACCATTTTGGACTCTTTTTTCTTGTGAGAACATGGGTATCAGTTTTTATTTTGAAATATTACAACTGTACCCCTCACCTCACTTATAATAGGCCACCCCTATCCTCTATTATTAACACCTTAAATCACTTTTTAGGCCAATATCAACCCAAATACATTTAAAAATTATGTAATATATTCTTATAAGCCTAATTTGTGGCTTAAATATAACATAATAATGCTTTTGGGGAAAACCTAAGAAGGATACCCAAAGAAGAGGTAACATTTTTTAGCAAGTGTTGTTATTTTATTTCTTCCTCCATCTACTTAAGTTATTATTAAAACATGATAATATAACAACCTATGTGTCTTTACTATGTTGATATATTGTTATGTTAAGGTAGTGACTTACAACCATATCCACTTATATCTAATGGGTTACAAAATCTTCATTCAGGTGTACAATGGACTATCGTCTCACGAACCGATGTCGTTGGTTTTTCCATAACCACCCATCACGGCTGATTATGATGAAGAATATAAAGTATATATATAAGAATTAATATGATATTTATAACATAGTTATACATTTGGATTCATTATATCCTATAAAACTTTTTTTACTTTTCATTCATTAAGGGATACAATAACATAAATCGTTTGTATGATGGACTACCTCCTCACGAAGGGATGTGATTTGTTTTTCACTAACCCTTAATATGGGTGGTAATAAGGATAACTTTAATAAATATACGTGACATAATTGTACTAATTATTATTTCATGACATATTTATCATTCTAAAAATATAATATATTATTCTTTTTCTTACATTAAAAATGACAGCATCGTTCATGTATGTGTGGACTACCGCCTTCACAAAGAGACATGACTCTCTTTTCATAACCACACCAAATGGATGATATTTATGAGTGTATTAAAATAAATAATATGGTGTCTATATGATATTATTATAATTCTTAAGATAAATAATATTATTTACCTTCTTTCCCTAACAATAATTGAAAAATGGAAATGTTACTCATGCATATGTATGACATATCACATCCATGATTATAATGTAGATCAATTTTCAAAACCCTCATTCATGATGTGTTTTAAAAGAAAAATTTATGTATAAATATGTCTCGACCCATCCCCTAGGGCCGGTGTCGTAACTACCCCAAGCCCACCTTCCATAGGCTAGGGGATGACGTCTAGCACCAAAGGAATAAATCCCTATAACTGGGAAGGCATTGCCTTTATAAAACGTAAACACACACAAACAGAGTACAAGCGGAAGAAAACACTAAGTAAAAACTGTATAACAAAAGATGTGCTAGAAAGTAAAAGGGGATAGAAATACAAGACCAACTGTAAAGTACAAGGAAAAGACAAAACAACTGGAAGGTGACAAGTAGCTCCTGGATTGTCCACCACAGATCCTACCTAAAGGGAAGGTACAGTTAGCCTCCTCAGTGCTCTACGTCCATCAGAATCCTCTGTGCACTGACTCTTCGTAAGGTCCACCTCCAGGTACTGTCCAATCCTGGTGCTCTCGGCGTCCGTTAGTGTTGTCCGTCTTCTACATCCAACACAAAGAGGTGTGGGCATAGCCCATGCTGGGGTGAGTATAAGGATACTAAGTAGAGACCCCGAGACCCTCAATGTCTCACTAAATCCAACAAGGATATACCAAAAAGTATTAAATCAACCAAAAATCTCACTTAGGTATATGCCCATACATATACCTAAGTTTATCAAATGACTCATCCCATTCATGAGGAAACACAAGAGTTACTGACTCAGCTCACACATGTATACAACTTTTGTAGAGAGGAATAGATGATCAGATATAGCCATTAAATCATATAAGTTGTCAGATGAACACATGACCTTGGTCCAGTCATTAGAGGGGTCAGACCAACACATGATCCAGGTCCAGCTATTCTATCAGACCAACACATGATCCAGGAACAAAAGTTAAGACTGTCAGACCAACACAAGATCAAGGTCTAGTCGTTAGAGCTGTCAGACCAACACATGATCCAGGTCCAGCTATTCTGTCGGACCAACACATGATCCAGGAATAGAAATTAGAACTTTCAGACCAACACATGATCTAGGAACAGTTATCAGAACTGTCAGACCAACACATGATCCAGGAACAGTCAATAATGCACAGCCAGCCACAGAGTTCTACTCAGGTATGCTTGATTCTAGGAGGGTCCACTCCTCAAGCCAAGTTTCGATACATAAATTGTCATGAAATACCATGATGAAGTATCTCAAGGTTTTTCCTCGTCATAGGGGTCTCAACGCAATAGACGTCACGTCTAAAGGATGGTCGTTCTATTAGTTATTGGCATTTTCGTTCTAGGGGCCCAGCTAGTTTTTAGGTTTAAACCAACCTGACTGTACCCCAACTATGTCCAGTCCTAAAGTGGGGTATTCCAAAGGAACTATCTCACTCCAAGCTTTCCGTCTCCGTAGACGGTTCATCGATCGGACACCCGTAGACCAAGACATGGGCGAAAAGGTGTAAACATATCATAGCGGGTTCGGGTCCGGTTTGACCCAGTTGGACCGACCCGGCCCGACGCGGTCTGCAGGTCCGACCCGACCCGAGTTGGTGGCACAACCCAAGGCAGTGGACCGGCCTGGCCTGAAGGCACGACCCAGCCATTGGGTGGCCCGACCCGAGGTGGCCCAACCTGAGGTGGCCCGCCCGAGGTGGACCAACCCGTGGCGGACCGACTCGAGGTGGCCCAGCCCGTGGTGGCCTGGCCCGAGGCAGCACAACTTGTGGCGACCCGGCTGGCCGGCCTGCGTGGTTGGGAGGCGGACCGCCAGCCGAAGCCAGCGGTGGCCGCACGGGGGGGGGGGGGGGGGGGGTGTCAGTTCCCCCCATCGCCCTGTAACAGCTGGCATGTGGCACCGGTCTAGTGACGACGGGACCCGAGGGGTCCCGCCTATAGAGCGCCCATAGGCAGCCGGCTCATCTGGCCACCCTTCTCCGTCCGCCGCGGCCTTTGGCTGCGGGTCTTCTCCAGCGCGGTGCGACAGTGCCGCACTGTCTTCATCTGTCGCGACCCACTTCCTTCGGGGCGGTGCGACAGCACCGCGCCCCTCTGGCACCGCCATGGCCCAACTGGCCGTGGACCGGTTCTTTGCACGGCGTGAAGGCATCGTTCCCCTTTGGCGACCCGGTGGCCCTTGCACCGCCGATTTCTCTCGCGGCCGGCCCGTTGTCGTCCACCGATGCTCCACCACGGTCCTCTCTTCCAGTGGCACCGTTGCACCACCGACGTCATCAACCAATCAAGAACCAATGGAGGGGCTTCGGGCCGTGTTTGTTCGGCCTATGCTCTCCGTGTTAGGTGATGAAAATTGGCTGACATTGAACCACAATAAATGACAAGGAATGAGGATTCAATTCAATCAAAATGACCCCTACCTCGCTTGTCGATGATCGATGACAGAGCCGCGAAAGGCGGACATCATTCCGTCAATGTTGGAGGAGGAATAGCTCGGTTAAGATGAGTCAAGATGATGACGTCGGTGTACTTCATGGGTGGTGGTGCTTCTCTTTCTTTCCCCAGTTGAAGAAGGAAGAAGATGATGTTCATCATCCGTTGGTGGTGAGGGGCGTTCTTCGTGTTCTTCATCGAGAGGACAAAGTTCTCTCTCAAGTCCCACCAAAAATAATTTCCAACCAAATAAAATAATATCTTTGACTGTTATTTAATCATTGGATTGAATTAAATAGAATTCAAAAGGATCTAATTAATTAATTTCAAGGGTTTAATTAATTAATTGTGAGAGAGCTGGAAAATTAAAGTAATGGGGGAAGGTGGAGAGTTTAACCCATATAAATGGGGGGTTAGAGGTGTTCCAAAATTAATGGGGAGTTAGAAGAGTTAAGAAACTCTTGTGGGCCCCACTAAATAAAATCCACCCAAGGGAGGTTATGTGCAGGTAGCCCCCACCACTAACCTCCACTTGGAGGTTTTAACCATCATAAAATAAAAATAAGTTAAGTCTTATTTTTATTTTATTTTATTTAAAAACCCCAAAAACTATCTTTCAATATCATTAAAACGCATCTGCGGTGAAGGTCTCACTAAGCATTCACCGATGCTGCGAGTTCAACGGTGCCCTCGAATTTCAATTATGAGCACCGGTTCAAAAGATATTAAATCCCGCTCATACGTTTACTGAACGTACCCGAACAAAACTTCAGAAATTGATTCTGAGCACACCGGTCCTCAGAATCAAGCGCCGTCAGAAACTGCGGACTCGTAAAATTTCCATGTACTAAGAAACATCCCATGGGAAATATGTCTCTTTACATTCTCCCCACATCAGGGCTTTACGTACCTGTAAGCTACAACTCGAACTAAGGGAGCAAATGGGTGTAATGAGGACGCATCTGAGCCTACCGCTCCAATGTGCTCTCCTAGAGGTTCCCTTGCTTCCAACAAACATGCACAAGAGGTATCATCTGTCTACGTAGGATCTGCTCCTGCCGATCCTCATTCTCCACTGGGACCTCCATGAAAGTCACCCTGTCATCGATGTCTAGCTCCATGTGGTCGATGATGTGGGATGGGTCGTGCATGTATCTCCTCAGCTGAGATACGTGGAAGATGTCGTGAACCCTGTGCAACTGAGGTGGAATATCTAAGTGGTAAGCCACCTTTCCTACTCTGATAAGGACTTGGAATGGTCTGATTAATTACATAGATAACTTTCAACCTCGACTACATCTATGTAGACCTCATTGAGGTGAGACCCGTAGGAAGACATGGTCGCCATCCTCGAACTCCAGAGGTCTCCGTCTCCTATCAGCATAAGACTTCTTCTTACTCTGTGCAGTCTTCATCTACTCTTGGATGATCTATACATTCTCCGTGGTAGCCCGTACCATCTCTGGTCCCACTAGTGCTTACTCCCCTGGGTCTGTCCAGCATAGTGGCGATCTGTAAGGTCGTCCGTACAACGCCTCAAAAGGTGCGATACCGATGACAGAGTGATAGTTTTTGTTGTAGGAAAACTCCTCCAAAGGCAATCGATCCTCCTAGTTGCGACCGAAGTCGAGGATGCATATAGGTAGCATGTCCTCGAGGGTCTGGGTAGTCCTCTCGGTCTGACCATCTATCTGAGGATGGTAGGTGGTGCTCAAGCGGAGATGTGTCCCGAAAGCTTCCTGCAACCCCTTCCATAGCTGGGAAGTAAATCATTCGTCATGGTCGGAGACAATTCAAGATGGTAATAATTGTAATAGCATAATATCTTGAACTTAGAGGCGTCCCAAGCTCTTAACTGAGCCCTTCTCTCTGATCGGTAAGATGTGGGACGACTTGGTGAGTCGGTCAATGATCACCCAAATCAAGTCACACCCCCTGGATGTACGTGGAAGACCCATCACGAAGTCCATGGATATCCCATCCCACTTCCACTCCGGGACCTCTAAGGGATGAACCAAGCCTGCTGGTACCTGGTGCTCTGCCTTCACTTGCTGACAAGTTAGGAATCGTGAGACAAACTCCACTGCCACCTTCTTCATAAATGGCCACCAATGTTTCCATCAAAGGTCCTGGTACATCTTCGCCACTCTCGGATGTACCGCTAGAGGGGAGGTGTGGAACTCCCTCAACACTTCCTCCTGAAGTGAAACTGGTACCATGGTACGTCCTCTAAAGAAGATGACGTGCTCCCCACCTTCAGAAAATCCATCAGGTGCCTGCCCTGTGGATATATGAGCACGTCACATCTCTGAGTGAGCATCCCCATGTTGCGCCTCCCTGACTTGATGAAGAAGTGTGGGAGTGACTGTAGATAGGCTACTCCATCTCTATCCACAAATGATATCCGCAAGGCAGCCAACTATTCTGTCACCTCTCCTATCAGCTGTATACCAGTCCTCATCCTGAGTGCATTCACAACAATGTTCCCCTTCCCAGGAGTATAGACTATCTCGAAGTCATAGTCCTGGAAGAACTCAACCCATCACTACTGTCTCAGGTTTAGGTCCTTATGAGAGAAGATATACCTATGAATCTTGTGATCAGAGTACATAGTAAAATGTTCACCCATCAGATAGTGCTGCCACATCTTCAAGGCGAAGACTGTTGTTCCTAACTCTAGGTCATGGGTAGAGTAGTTATGATCATGATATCTCAGCTTCCAAGAACCATATACAATCACTACTCATTCCTGCATCAGGAAACATCCGAGTCTGGTTTCTAATGCATCACAGTAAACTATGTACCCTACGCCTTCCTCAAGAAGTCTCAAGATAGTGGCACTAGTCAGCCTCTGCCTCAGCTCCTGAAATCTCTTCTTGCATCTCTCTTATCACACAAAGGGTTTCCCCTTCATTGTCAAGGCTGATAGTGGTGATACAACTCTAGAGAAGTCTGGAACGAATCTCCGATAGTATCCAGCCAAGCCTAGGAAACTTCGTACCTCCGTCACACTCTTGGGTGGATCCTAAGAAAGTAATGCCTCAATTTTTGCTGGATCTACTAGAAATACAGCCTTTGAGATGACGTGTCCCAATAAGTGAACCTCTCGAATCCAAAACTTGCACTTCGAGAGATAACCATAAAGCTGGTTCTCTCGGAGTGTGTCCAGCACAACCTGCAAATGGTAGGTGTGCTCCTCCTCAGTAGTCGAGTAAATCAAAATGTCGTCAATGAAGACTATGACAAAGAGATCATGGTAAGGCTGGAAGATCCTGTTCATGAGACACATGAACACTACTAGAGTGTTTTTTTACACCAAAGGGCATATCCAAGAACTCATAGTGGCCATACCAACAGCTGAAGGCCGTCTTCTTCACATCCTCATCTCGAAAACTGAGCTAGTGATAGCCTGATCCGAGGTCTATCTTCGAGACCCATCAAGCTCCCTTGAGATGATCAAATAGGTCGTCAATCCTCAGGAGTGGGTACTTGTTCTTCACAGTTACCTGGTTCAGGTGACGGTAGTCGACAAAGAGCCTCATGCTCCCATCTGACTTCTTGGAAAATAGAATCGTGGCTGCCCAGGGAGAAATACTAGATCAGAGGAGTCCCTTCCCCTGTATGTCCCCCAGTTGTACCCTCAGCTCACGAAGCTTAGCGGGAGACATCTGATATGCTAGAGCAGATATTGGTGTCATCCCGAGGTACAAGTCAGTGTATAATTCCACCTCTCTATGAGGAGGTAGTCCTGAATCATCGTTAGGGAAAACATCCACGTACCAATCCACCACTACAAGATAAGTCGAACTCCCCACATCAACTACTCTGAGGGTAAGGCAAGACAACTGGTGAGTGATCGGCTCCACCCTCCTCCGAGTAAGTCTATCATGAGCTGGAAAGGCTCTATTCTTGCCAGTGAAGGTGAAAATGGTCCCATCCGTGCGGACACACCGCACTTTGATCCTAATACAGTCGATCTGAGCATAGACTGTAGATAATCAGTCCATAACCAAGATGAAGTCATAAGGCCTCGACACCGCTACGAGGAGATCCCAGCCGAATCACTCACCTCCTAGAGTAATCTCACACTACCGAAACCAGTGTGTAATCATAGAGTCTTCTCTTGTAGAAGTCTCTAGCTGAAAAGATTGAGCCAACAGTTCCGTCAGAATCTCCGAGCTCCCAACGAGGGCAGTGGCTATGAAAGAGTGACTGACACCTGTGTCTATAAGAACTACAACTATGGTGGAATAGACATAGATAATACCCAAATCATATTCATATCACCTTGGTCATAAGCCTTAGCTGCCTGAAGCTGAGCTCTCCCCTGTCCACCCACTCCCTGTGGTCGGGGTGGACCTCCTGGTGGTGGTGGCGGTAGCACCTCGTAACGTCGACCGCCGCCAGCTGCTCGACCAGCTCCTCTGACACGCCCACCTAATCCCTACGGACAGCCTTGATCAAACTTTTGCCTCTTCCTGGGCGGTCCCTCAACTATCTTATGATCGTCAAAATGGTGGGTTGGACAGTCACGAGCCATGTGACCCTGCCCACCGCAAGATTAGAATTGCCCGCTCCTAGCATGGCTAGCTCTGTCTCATGTGCCCCGCATAACTGAACCCATATCCTGAGGTCGTCTACCAGATGGTCTCGTCCGCTTGGAGCTCTGAGAAAACTACCTACTACCAGATGCAGAAGACTCCTCTACCGGATGTCTGGTGGTGGGTCTTGCTGTTGGTGTCTGTTCAGCAAGGAAACTCTCTATTAAGAGGGAACGCTCCAACACCCCTACCTGCGCCGGGATGATGAGGGAGATCATCGAGGCTCTGATCTCTCTCCTGATCCCATGATCAAATGTCATGGACCTGAAGAATGGGTCCCACAGCTTATCAGTGGAGTAGAGCGAGAGGTCGGTGAACCTCACTGAGTACTGTGCCACTATCATGCTACCCTGCTACAGACGAAGTAGCTCTTGTATCCACACCACATGTAGGGTGGCTGGGACAAAATCTGCCCGGAATAGGCTCTCAAAGTCTGCCTAAAGCAGTGTCGCCTCGTCATGCACCTGGAGCATCAGGATCCACCATCTGCCTACTGCTGCCTGTAGGAGACTCACGACAAGGATCACAATAAGCTCGGATGGTGTCCCTACTAGCATGAAGACTCTCGCCACAACCTCCAGCCAATCCTCAGCCGCCTGTGGGTCCATCTATCCTCAGAACCTAGGTGGCATATGTCGCTAGAACTCGTGTTGTGCGATCAAGCGGAGTGCATCGTCTACTTCTAGGGATGGAGGCATCTATGGCCCAACGGGTGGTGGTACCGCTGGTGCCTCTACTGTGATAGGGCCCTGCACTAAGGCCTTGTCGCTCGGTGTGTTTCCATCTCGTACAACTCTCGGAACCCCAGCTGGCAGTCTGCATGGAGGCATCCTAAAAGGAAACAAGGGAAACACGGTCAATAATTTATACCTGGTGAGTTGACTCAAAGAGATCACAAAGAAAAATCTTGAAACACACACGTAATAAGTGTTTTCGTGTACTGAGTCGGAAAAAAGAGGTCAGGGTCCTGGTGTATGAATACGTCGGCTACTGCACCAACACTGGACTCCCTGGACTGAAAAACACACTCAACACTCTTAACACTATTGCTTCACAGAAAATAAATATCATAGTAAAAAGTTCTCCAGTAGAACTGACTCCTCTCATACCAATTTGTCACGACCTTTCCCCCGGGGCCTGTGTCATAACTACCCCAAACCCGCCTTCCATAGTCCAGGGGCTAGCGTCTAGCACCAAAGGCGTAAATCCCTATAATTGGGAAGACATTACCTTTATAAAATATAAACACACAAAAATAGAGTACAAGTGGAAGCAAACACTAAGTAAAAACTGTATAACAAAAGATGTGATGGAAAGTAAAAGGGGTCGGAAATACATGCCCAACGGTGAAGTGCAAGGAAAAGACAAAACAACTGGAAGGTGACAAGAAACTCATGGATCGTCCAACAGGTATCCTACATGAAGGGTAGGTACAGTTAGCCTCCTCAGCACCCTACGTTCGTCAGACTCCTCTGTACACCGACTCATCGTAAGGTCCACCTCCGGGTACCATCCAGTCTTGGCGCTCTTGGGCTCCATCAGTACTGTCCTTCATCTGCACCCAACACAACAAGGTGCGGGAATAGCCCGTACAGGGGTGAGTATAATGATACTCATTAGGGACCCCGAGGCCGTCAAGGAATCACTAAATCCAACAAGGATATACCAAAAAGTATGAAATCAACCAAAAATACCACTTAGGTATATGCCCATACATATACCTATGTTTATCAAATGACTCATCCCATTCATGAGGAAACACAAGAGTCACTGACTTAGCTCACACATGTATACAAAATTTGTAGAGAGGTATATATGATCAGATATAGCCACTAAATCATCTAAGCTGTCAGACCAACACATGATCCAGGACCAGCTATTCTGTCAGACCAACACATGATCCGGGAACAGAAGTCAAGACTATAGGACCCACACATGTTCTAGGTCTAGTCGTTAGAGATATCATACCAACACATGATTTAGGTCTAGCTATTTGGTCAGACCAAAAAATGATCCAGGAATAGAAGTTAAGACTGTCGGACCAACACATGATCCATGTCCAGCTATTCTGTCAGACCAACACATAATACTGGAACAGAAATTAGAACCTTAGGACCAACACATGATCCCGGAATAGTTATCACAACTGTCGTACGAACACATGATCCCGAAACAGTCAATAGTGCATATCCAGCCACTGAGTTCCGCTCAGGTATGCTTGATTCTGGGAGGGTTCGCTCCTCAAGACAAGTGTCGATACGTCAGCTATCACGATGTAACATGATGAAGTATCTCAAGGGTCTGCCTCATAATAGGGGTCTCAATGGAATAGACGACGCGTCTATCGGATGATCGTCCTGTTAGTTATTGACATTTTTGTTACAGGGGACTGGTTAGTTTTTAGGTTCAAACCAACCCAACTGTACTCCAACTTTGTCCAATCCTCAAGTGGGGTATTACAAAGGAATCGTATCTTTCTAATAATTATGTCACTGTAGGCGGTTCGTCGATCAGACACCCATAGCCCAAGATATGGGCGAAAAGGTGAAAACATGCCATAGTGGGTCTGGGTCCAGTCCAACCTGGGTCGACCCAATCAGACCGACCCGGCCCGACCCCATCGGACCGAACCAGTCCGCGGGTCTGACCCGACCCAAGTGGGTGGCTCGAACCAAGTTGGAAACCTGACCCAAGTGGGGGGCCCGGCCCGTGGCGACCCTGCTGGCCGGCCTGTGTGGCTGGGAGGCGGACTGCCATCCGAAGCCAGCGGTGGCCGGGCAGGGGGGGGGGGGGGGGGTCAGCGCCACCCTTCCTTCTATAACAGTTGACACGTGGCACCGACCCGGTGTCCACGGGACCTGAGGGGTCCCACCTGTGGAGCGCCCGCCAGCCGCCGGCTCAGCCGGCCGCCCTTCTCCTTCCGCTGCGGCCTTTGGCCGCGGGTCTTCTCTGGAATGGCGCGATGGTGTCGTGCTGTCTTCGTTCGCCGTGGCCCGCATGGCCACGACCCCCTTCCTACGGTGCGGTGCGAAGGCACTACTCCTCTCCGGAACCATCGTGGCCCGCCTTGCCGTGACCCGGTTCTTTGCACGGCGCGATGGCGCCGCACCCCTTTGGTGACCCGGTGGCCCTTGCAGTGTCACTTCTTCTTGCGACTGGCCACTGATACTCCATCGCGGTCCTCTCTTCCGGTGGCACCGTTGCGCCACCACCGTCGTCAACCAATCAAGAACAAATGGAGGGACACCAGGCCGTGTTTGTTCGGCCCATGCTCTCCGTGTTAGGTGATAAAAATTTTCCGACATTAAACCACAATAAACGATGAGGAACAAGGATTCAATTCAATAAAAACGACCCCTACCTCAATTTTTGGTGATCGATGACGGAGTCGTTGAAGGCGGACGTCGTTCCTATAATTTCGGAGGAGGAAGAGCTCGGAGAAGATGAGTCGAGATGATGTCGTCGTCAAACTTCATGGGCAGCGGTGCTTCCATTTCTTTCTCCAGTTGAAGAAGGAAGAAGACGGTGTTCGTCGTCCTTCGGTGGCGAGGGGCGTTCTTCGTGTTCTTCGTCGAGAGGATGCAGTTCTCTCTCATGTCCCACCCAAAAGAATTACCAACCAAATGAAATAATAGCTTTGTATATTATTTAATCATTGGATTGAATTCAAAAGAATTCAAAAGGAGATAATTAATTAATACCAAGGGATTAATTAATTGATTGTGTGAGATTTGGCACACTAATGTAATAGGGGAAGGTGGATATTTTAACCCACATAAATGGGGGGTCAAAGGTGTTCCAAAATTAATGGGGAGTTAGAAGAGTTAAGAAACTCGTCTGGGCCCCACTAAATAAAATCCTCCCAAGGGAGGTTATGTGCAGGTGGCCCCCACCACTAACCTCCACTTGGAGGTTTTAACCACTATAAAATAAAATTAAGTTAAGTCTTATTTTTATTTAATTTTATTTAAAAACCCTAAAAAATATCTTCCACTTTTGTTAAAACGCAACTACGGTGAAGGTATCACTAATAATTCACCGATGTTGCGAGTTCAATGGTACCCTCATATTTCAGTTCTGAGCACCGGTTCAAAATATATAAAATCACGCTCGTACGTTTATGAACGTACCCGAACAAAACATCAGAAATTGATTCCGGGCACACCGGACCTCGGAATCAAGCGCCGTCAGAAACTGTGGACTCGTAAAATTTCCATGTATTAAAACAAATTCCACTGGAAATAAGGGTCTTTAAAAAATATTATAATTATGTAATTATTATTAATATATATATGTTTAAATAATTACCACTTTGACCATAGTCAACCTTCCAAATTCATTTTTTACACATAATCCAAATATTATAAAAAAACAAGATATAAACTTAATTGATTATGTAATTATAAATAACATAATAAAAATTGAAATAAATAGAATAATAAACCTATAAAAGATTCTTACGAAAGTAAATAATTAACATAAGTTTATTATCTAGGAATATAAAGAAGGTACGCAATGAGTCACACTTAAGGTAAGAGTTTTTAGTCTCACTTTTACTTCCATGAGACATACACCATATTCATCACTTATTTCCTTTGTTTGGTGTATATATTTCCCATATTGTATGTTATATCATTAAATAATTTATCATCATGGTATTTAATGTATTATTTAATGTTATTTATTTAATGGGGATTATGATACCAAAGTTACAAAAGTAGTAAGGGCTTAACTCAAAATCTTATTGTTATCCAGGGTAATTTATATTTAAGTCTTCCTTGGGATAATTATTTGATATTTATATATTAAAATAAATATATTTTATTTTATGCTAGTTTTTCATGATATTTTTCAATTATTACTATAATTTTTACACTCATTGTTACTTAAACGTATTGATTTTTTTAATAAAATAAGACTTTATTTCTCTCTTCTATTAAGAATCCTTTTTCTTCCCAAACCATGTTTTCTATTTTTTTAAAAAAATGTTTTAACAAGAAAATGTATTATATATGAAAAATTTTAATATGTTTAAATTCTTAAATTTTTTTAAATGGAATATTCTAATCATTTTATAAACAAAGAAATTTTCTAACCTTATTTTAATTCAAAAGGAATGTTATTTTTAACCTGTACAACATGTATATAATTACCCACTATGATGGCCTATATTTCATTGAATGTAGCTTCACATGGTTAAAAATTTCTTTTTAAAGAAAATTATTTTCTTTATATTCTAGAAATACATTGTTTATAAAAGTTATTTAAAGAAAATTATTTTTAAAATTATTTTTAAAATTTTATAGTTTTTAAATTTAAAGTGTAATTTTCAAGGAAAATTTATTCTTTTAAAGGAATGTTCAAAATTATATTTAAAAATAATTTACATATAAGAAGTTATCCTTTTATGTTATATATTCTTTAATGGGGTATAATCTAATGATACCATTCTTATTATTTATTAGGATAGTTTATGTTCAGTTTGAATGGGATGCACTATATCAATACAATTCATTTTACTCAGGATTGGTTATTATTAGGTTTGTTGATTGGGGTAAGTTTCAACATTTCCTATTATATTTTTTCAATATGAGTGTTTATGTCTATTATGTTTCACCCAATTCATATGAGTAAGTAATTATAATTATTTAGTAACGGTTGGGGGGGAAATTATGTTGCTCCTCGATGCATCTGTCAGTATCAGGGGAAAAACTAGATTGGTCTTTGGATAAGGCCTTACCAATTTAGATAGATGTATTGGAACAAGGAAATTAAGGTATTAGATTCCTTTTAATAAGGTCTTGAAGGTATATATTTCCAAAATTTTGTTTCCCATAATTAATAATTAATTTATTGGTATTCCATTTTATCATTTGATTAATTATAATATCCATGGTTAAGATTCCAAGACCATGTGATTATTTATATGGAATTATTTGAATGTCTTTTTCCTTTTCTATATTATTATCATGTTATTTTATTTAATGATATGTGTTTTAGTTATTTACCTTAACATATTTATTATAACCTATTAATTCATAGCTTCTACTATATGATTACACTTTCGAATCATCTTAGTTCTCCCTTTCTTATGATTTATTTTTCCTAGGATACAAGGAAGTATTTTGTGATTGATATGAAGAGATTCAAAAATGGGAATAATAGTGTTCTTAAACAAAATTATTTGTATATTTTATGATTGAAAACATAATGTGAATTTAATTTATGTATTTAGTTCACCAATAAAACTAAACTATTCAATCTATTAAGTTGTGGTTTCTTGTAATTTATGCCAATACAATAAAACAACCACTTACTCTAAGCTACTAGGGTTGAGGTTTCTATAGTTGGGGTTAGAGACAGGTTTATAAAAATCATTGGGAACTATATTTAAGAAAACACATATTAGGGAACATAAACCTAATATAAAAATTTATTATAAGTTGATAAGAATATCCAAATGCTTGGTCAAGAAGAGATTATAATGTTTTTCCTAAAAATGAATTCCTGTCTAGATTATAAAAGTGTATGTGATTCTGGAATAGAGTTACCTAGGAGTAATAAATCTAAAAATGGAACATTGGGATTGAGTCAATTATCACTTATTGTATGATAACAAGCCTTACTGTGCACCTGGTTTTATTGTCCTAGGGTATTTTCTTAGGATAAATCACATTTTCATTACAAAAATTTTTGAAGGATTAGAAAATAAATATATCCCCAGTGAAACCATGTTTATGATTATTAGATTATCTATGAATAATTTTTTCAATTTATGTTTTGGGTTTCACTAGTTTTGGGATTATACATTTTTTTACAATGTTATGATATAATCTAGTGTACATTTTTTTAAAAATGGTGCATAATAAAAGGAATGGGTACCATATCAACGCATGTACTCTTCATAGGGATTTAAATCTTGTGAAATATAATGATGTTGGAGATGGTGATGTAGTTGGGACTAATTAAATTATAACCATATTTCAGAATCTAACTTAGGTTATGAGTAATAACCTTGCCTATATAGAGAAATATTATTATCCACCACATAGTGTAAGGATGTTAGAATACTTCATGAATTATAAACCCACATCATTTAATGAGTCTATAGATGAATTTTTAGTTAATCAATGTATATTTTTCTTATAGAAGATATTTCTCACTCTGGGAATTAGTGAAAGGGTAAATGATGTCATAGATGTTTATAATCTCTCATGAGATGCAGATCAATGGAGGACATTGATTCAAAACACTAAAGATGAAGAAAAAATAACAAACATGGAGAAAAAGTAATTTAATTTACTCTTCTTGGGAAAATATTTTCCTCATGAGAAATAAGAAGATTTGGAAAGATTGTTCTTGAGTCTAAGACAATATAACAATCCTTAAATTTATTACAAATTATATCATCATTTATTACATAATTTTACATATAATACATCCCAGAAGATAGATAAGTATAGTGTATTTTAAAATTAGGTACGCTACAAAAAAAAGAATTATGAATACATTATCCTTGTTGAAAACTTCCTTAACGTGATCTTTTTAAAATTATAAGGGATAACCTGGGGACATATATAAGAAATGAGTGAGCTATAAATCTTAGTAAGAGAATAAAAATGGAATTACATGGTGAAGAAAATATATGATAGAAAAAATTCATATAAATGGGGAATAAAAAGAGTTATAATCATAAACATGAAAAATGTGGCACGATATATCATGATAATCCAAAAAGAAACATGGGAAATGTGGCAGTATATTAAAGCAATGAAACATAAACATATGTCAAGAATAACTTCTAATATATCATGATAAAAAAAGTATTATAAAGGAATAAGGTTCACTCTTTATCCCAACATGTCTTCTCACGAGACTAAGCATTACCCAATGCATTAGAGAGCTATATAATTCTAGGCTCATTCACCAGTTTTATTTCATTGTCATGCTTAAGTGTGCCACATAGATCATACAAAATGGATTCATTCATTATCATATTTTCATCCATAATCAATGAGTGTATAAAAAATAAATTTAATTACAAATTAAAATAAGTATAAGTGTATAAAGGTGAATACCCCTTATAGTAAATGGGTATGGTATTCACTATAATTTTGTTTTTTCATGGAATGTCATGCTGAAATTTCCACAGCATTACGCCATTACATAAGAATTTCGAAAATGGGTTGATGATAGAGAAATGATTCTATTATAATTTGGAAAAAAATGGGAAATAATAGAGATATGTATGGATATATACCAATACTAGGAATTGGAAATAAAAGACACAAGATAATTAAGAAACATTAATAAAGAGTAGAATGAGAGGATCACTTACTAAAATTATGCATGGTAATAGGTGTACATAAAGGTTCATGGGACGGATTAATGAGATATAAAAGGGACTATCAAAACATATTAATTTAGAAGTATGTAATAGGGAGTTAATAAAACATACCCCAATAAATAAAAAATAGAATTTAAGAGGCATATCATGAAAGGGGTGCTTGAATGGAAATGGGAAGAGAGAAATTCCCCACTTGAGTGTGTGAATCAAAATGCTTGGGAGGAGCTTCTTGAGAGCATGGGGAAACCTTTAGATGTCTATAGGGAGGGTATTAAATATTAGGGACTTTATATAAGGATTTTTAGTAAAGATAACTGAGAGCTTGGGTGGGTTTATATAGGATATTTGTTGAGATTTCTTTAATATTCCTCAAACAAAGGTTTTGGACTCTATATATAAAAATAAAAAAAATTGAAAAACCTTGACATGGTTTTTTCTTAATGGGAGTGGTGTTAATTATTTTATGTGGGAATTTACAATATTAATAAAATAATACCATTTCTTAAGTGAAAGTGAGTCATAGTCTTATATAAATGATTTTAAAACATTAAAATATATTAATGATTTTGGAGGATTAATTATGAATTTATAAAATTAATCAAATAAAAATAAAATCCCATTGTTTTAGTAGGAAAAAATAAATTTAGTTGTTTATCCATTTATACTATTTATTAAATCACTTTTGGGTCTTTATGATGTCATAATACACACCGTATATTTATACAGTATTTAATTTTTATCAAAAAATTTGACTTTCTTAAAAAATTATGAAAAATTCACCCTCAGATAATTTTGATGTTATGATTAAAAAATTAATATTCATTATTTATAAATAATTTTTTAAAATATATGAATTTTCACTCTTAAAATAGAATCAATATTTATTGAGGAATGCTAGGTTTTTTACAATAAATCTTTTTTGAACCATTATTAAAATTATATCTGACTTCATAAAAATTATATGAGAATTTATATTTGATAAAAAAATATTTATTAATAATATTTTATAAAAATATTATTTATTTCAAAGATATATTAATTAATAAAAATAAATTCCTTAATTGAATTTTAATATTATCGAAAATTATAATTTTTTTATTAAAATAGAATTCATTTGAAAAGTAACAATAAGAAGTAAATATAACCATTATTCTACTGAAAATAACATACTAAAATATATTGATTCGGTCTTGAAACATATCTATATAATACTCCAATAGATGACCTAAGAGTAAGGTGCATGACTATGAGACTTTCATATCATAGTATGCAGAATATTTTTTGCGTCGTGATCTCGATAAGCCTGAACTTCTACAATAATTAGTTTTTCTCATTATTAAGTTGTTGGATATATGATTTCACTTCATCAAGGGAAAATCCTTGTTCTGATATCTCCCTCAGAAGCTCGGGTAAATGGTCTTTATAGGGTACAATGCTATTAGTTGTTCCCATCACATCCTTTGACTGTATCAATTGGATTTGTTAAAATTATATATTTATAAAAATCACATGATCACTATTCAATGAATATATTATTAACAATAATTATTATTAATGTCCAATTAAATCTAATAAAATATAATCAAACCAAATAAGGGAATGTGTTTTCTATAACCATATTGCATTATTAGAAATTTAATTAAATCACAAGGGGAATTTTATTTATAACAGTTTGGGTCAGTAAAATATTTCCCCTTCAGAAATTTTACCCTCTATATTTTGTTTTCCCACACTAATATTGATAAGGTTAACTCCGTTAAATCACTTCCTCTAGTCCCCACATCACCTCTCAATACTTATGGTCTCCCCAAAACACTTTCACTTGGTAAATTGTCTTATTTCAAAGAAATGTTTCACTATAATGTAATATTTTAATCGGCTTCTCTTTATAGGAAAGATCGTTCTCCAATGTCACCACCTCTAGATTTATTACTTATGAGGGGTTTGGTATTCACTTTATCAATAAGAATACATAAAATAAAGCAAGTACCTAAGATAGGTTAGTTGGGATTGCTAGTCAATATGCCACCACTTTGATGCAATCAAGGATCTCAAATGGGATGATGTATCTTGAACTATACTTTCCCTTTTTCCCAAATATCATCACTTTCTTCTATGGTGATATGTAGTGGAATACCATGTATCAAACATCAAAATAAAAGCCTCTTAAATTATTGTCAAAATAGATATTCTGTAGACTGTAAGCAGCCTTGATGTGATGATGAGTAGTTGTAGGGTCCTTAAAATTCCTCCAAGGGAAGAAAATACCAACACAATCACTTTGCAGAAAGAAGAAAGTACTCCTACAAGTATAGAAATGTGAATAGACTCTAACTGAGTTGCAATCTTCAGAATAAACTTGAAGTAATTCAAGATTTCAATGAATTTCAAGTGGCCCACGTACCATCATTGGGAAAGGTATGAGAACCATATGGATCACAGACCATCAGGTTCGTGGAACGATCTGAGAACCACTGGCCCGTGAGGCGATGGCCAGTGAGAGAGGTAGCCCGCTAACCGTGTCACCGATGAAATTGTGCACATGTGTTCAATCATTGTACCATGCTGAAAACTCATCAGTTTTTGGATAAAGAGAACTAGCAGGTTTCCATGAAAAATTATCATGAACCAAAGGCTCCGTAAACTTTGGTCAAACGAGTCTTCCGTGGGTTAAGATATTGTTTCAATGGGCCTCTACAAATGGTTCCACATGCCCAATAGATACGACTACTCTAATGATCTATAAAAGGAGAAAATTAGAAGTATGTAGGAGACACACAGGGAGACAAACATAGATATGGACGAATGATGAAATCTTGAGGGAGACTAAGAGGATTAAAGAAAGAGTTTGAAGAATACTCCAGCTTCAGTCGTGATTGACCAACGAAGCCCAAATTGTGAACCACAACCCCAGAAAGTACAGCCAGTCACAAACCATAAAATGGGGGAGATGAATAGTAATAATAGAACCTCGAACCTAACTAGTGAACCGAGAACCAAAGGCTTCTCGTAGATGAACTCCCCAAGAACGATGATCCCCCAGAACCTCCTTCAAAATGGTGCTCCGTATAGCGTACTGCTACGCAAAATGAACCTAGTTCCATGTACTTCATCCGTACACGGATGGAACCCGAAGAGGGGTGATGGGACATGTACCACTATGCTACACAATTTTCTATACCCATTCCCACATACCACATCGGTATTTGGACAACCCCTCTTCCTGTATACCACTATGGTATGCAGAGACTCCCCCATCTCGCATAAGAAACCAATACACAGAATGGGGTATCTTTGGGTATTGTTTCCTCTAGTTCTAACCTCACCCCTCCACTAACATCCAGTTCTCCATGATCCCTCTGCTAACCATTCCTCCTGCATTAGGCCAAAGACTCCACCAAATCCATAGGACCCGTATGATCAGACCATCGGGTGCATCAATACTCCCTATTGAGTCTAAATACCCATGGTAAGTGGATTCATGAAGGATCTCCCCACAATGGTGTGGGATTCAGGAATGCCTGTGGGTCTACATTCCCATGGTAACACAGAGTCCAACCTTGGGAGACTAACATGAACCACCCTGTTCTAGGGATTAAGGGTGATCACTTTCTTTTCCATTCAATTATGAATAGTGGTCAGTCAAAGGGGTTATGTTTTATCCCCCCTTTGACAAGGATGAAACTACACCCCTTCCCATAACATGCTCGGGGGCCCTCCCATTGAGGTAAGTACCCAATCTTCCTAGGTAGGGCCATAAAAACTTCAATGTCATTCCACATTGAAGGGTTCGTGGCACCGTTACCTCACCCACAGTCTCCCCAGACTCTTCCATCATGGGCTCTCCCTCCCCCACAAAAAGATTAGGTGGCTTGTGGATTATTAAATCTTTTACATCCTCTTGTTTCTCACACTGAACATGAATCATGTGGGCTTAGAGGTATGCGAGGATTACAAAATCCATGTGATTATAAACTACAAGAACTCTGATTCCTGACCTAATTAGGATACTTAGGATGCCTTCCAGAAGTCCCAATCTCAAAAGAGTTCCCTCCCATAAAGGGTCCACCAAATCATGTCTATCAAATGAGAAGCTCCCACGTGTAAGACCCACACATTATGAACTATGAGAACTCGGATTCTTGAATAAATTAGTATATGCGGGATGCCTATAAAACGGCCTGAGCTCCAAAGGGTGCCTAACCATAAAGGGTCCATCCAACCATGCCCCCTCAAATGGATAACTCCCATACGTAAGACCCACTCTATCTGAACTACAAGGGTTCTGATTCATCTTCCAATGATACATAGGAAGCCCTTTTTATGGGACCGATCCCAAAATCAAGTCACCTTCCATCCCCTAGATGTCGATAAACTCCAAAGCGTCTTATTGTATGGATCAAGTCAGCACCACCTCTATATCACCAACATATGCATGCCTATAACGATCTCACAAACCAAGAGTGGACCATGGAAAAACACTTCAAGAATGAACCAAGGATTCATGAACATATAAACACGACATAAATCAATAAGAGGGTCCTAGAACATGCAACAATCCTCCCCCGGAAGGGTGCAGTGAGTCTGACCTCCCATCCCCTACACCAATGGAGTCCTTAAGTGTCATTGACCCAATAACCAATCAATGAGAACATGTATTTGGAAAGTAGTTCCATGAATCATGGATACCAGGACCATTGGGAATTCTTGGCTCCCTAAATAATCCCACTGGAGACCATTTGACAGAATTATATCTGAGAAGGAATGATTTCACAAGTGCTTGACCCCCAGGAAATCTTCCGCTGGGACCAATAGTTCTTGCAAGGTTAATCGAACCTTCCTTAAAGGATAATGATGTTGAATGGGTAGAAACAAAAAGAATGGTGAATTTGAAGAGAACCCATCTTTATAGAAAAAGAGACGGGATATGATCCCTGTTGATCCATTTCTGCACCACCCGAAAACATGCCACCTTGGAGGTGGAACAAAAATGGTGAACCTAACGTGAATCCTTAACCTAGGTGGCGGTCTTACACCACTCAATCCCCTTCACCATGTAGTAAAAGAAAAGTGTAAGGGGGCCAAACTGAATCGCAAAATATGAATATGTTTAAAATAATGCTACTATGATGTGGTTTTGTGGTATGTATGTCATATATGTATATTGCAGGCTCTCGCAGAGAAACCATCGATCCAAATGACATCCCAATGACCCATGCAGACACGCACATCAGTGATCCCACAGGCAGACGAGGTCCCAATGAAGAGTAGGACCCCCTTGCCTAGCCATCATCTTCAACACTGGGTATCCAACATGCTGATCAGGGAGTACCACCAAAATGGTACTCTATCCATACTAGAGGCCATGAGACAAGCCCTCCAGTCTACAAAGGTATGCCAGCTACCTCCTCATCCATGACTGGCACCCCAGTACAAGGTGGCCACGATGGTCATCTCAAACCATTTCAGGTGCCTGCCCCCAGAATGTGACAATGAGTACCTCTCTTATCTTAGGAAGACGTATGAAGTTGATGTAGAAAACTTCATCTCAACTGCACATGGGTCCTACTCAATGGACCCCACCAAAGAACGTCTCCACTGACACCAAATGACTAAGCCTCCTCCCAGTGAGGAGGACCTTATGCCAAGAGAACCTAACAATGTCCCAGAGACCCAGGCCCCTTGGGCTACCCACCAAGGGCATCAAATATGTAATCGAGAACATGATGTCACCTTGGTTACTGAGGAGAAGCTCTGCCATACTAAAACGACGCCGTTCAACATGCATACATACATCTCTGCCCCATCCACTCAAGCCCACCAAAGAAATTGGGTGAAACAATATGAGCACATGCACATTCTTGCTAGTGCTCTTCGGTCCCACCATGCAGACAGAATGAAAAACTACAGGAAGATGAAAATATATGCCAATACACAACAATCCCATCAACAAATAGGGCGGAAATCAGATACATATAGGCACAAAAACCTAATGATGCACAAAAAGCCTTCCATTTAAATAAGGCAGCACTTAGCTACATGCAGGAACAAACACTTGCTGATGCATTTCAAGCCTGCCATCTAAATAGGTAAACAACTAAATATGAGCAGAGTCAAATTCCTACAGATTCATACAAATCATGGGAGACAAATACAATGTCTAGCAAGTAGATGAAAATACCCACTCATGAATATGAAGACCACCAGTAAAATATGGTGGAAACTAGAGAAGAAAATTGGTGGAATACTCATTCCTCTACCCTGACATAGGATAACTCCCAATATCTACTGGCGACTCATGGAGGACCAAAGCAGACACAATATCCTACTCTAACATAAAAATGGGCCTTCATACCCATTCCAGTAAAATATATATCCTTGAAAATAATAGTAGTAATGGAAGATCAGATGTTGATTCCAGACCATATCCTCCAAACATGACAAGAAATCATTGCATTTGTGGAAAATTCAAGAAATCCAGACCACTACTCGGTTTAATCGAATAGAATGACTCACTCGCAAAATGAGTTAGTCACTCTGGAGTAGTTATGCATCCCTACTTAAGTCCAGAAGGGTAGATGACAATATCTCTCAATATATGGACAAACGAATCGAAAACAAATACCCATTCCAACTGGGGATGCTGGTCCAACGTGGTGGCCACTCCAAGGCAGGCATATATTCTTTCCAAAATTCAAGATGCTCGTTTGCGTATCCCGACAACATCACAGGACCAAAAAATATAGTGAATCGTAAATTATGGACATTACTGATTGCAGATGGCCCCAGTTACCTGCAAGACAGAGGACAAAAATGATAGGTGCCAAAGGAAATTGGAAAATGAAGAGCACATGCATAATATTGATCTACTAGAAGATGGGCTTCTTGACGCCCTCAAACATATATCAACAAATACTCAAGACCCTATCATTCCATTACAAAATTATTGAAGTGGAAGTAGCAGTTGCGAAGGACCTCCCTTAAATATCGCCACCAGTAGCTCTAAAGGTCCTCCACCGAGAACCCACAGGGGATTACTCTTTGGGTCAAGAATGATCGATCACAAGAACGTATCTACTGATGCATGCCAGAGTAGCCCTACCCTCAACCTGAAGATTAGATAGTAAGAAGGTCCTCCCTTTTCTATTGACCACCCTGATGGTCCTCCCATTGCTGTCATCTTACCTGATGATCCTCCCCAGGGTATATGCTACAGATAAACTTCTCCCTGTAGTCAGAAATCAAGTCATGATGGTAGTACTCACCATGATGACAGTCATTACGAAGGCCCACCCCACAATAACAGTTAATATGAAGGTCCTCCCCATAGTAACACCAAGAAACAAGAAGGTCCTGCCCTTATTTCAGTACATCCTGAAGGTCCTCTACAAGATTTACACTGGAGAAATTCTCCTAGCAGCCAAGTATCAAGTCATGATGGTAGTCATTTCCATGATTATGGTCATTACGAAGGCCCTCCCTATAATGATGGTTGTTGTGAAGGCCCTCCTAATAGTGAAATTAACCAGCAAGAAGGTCCTCCCCGCACTGCTGCCCATCTTGAAGGTCCTCAGCAGGGTATACACCATAAAAAAAATTCTCATGGTCGGGAATCAAGTTCCAATAATAGCCCTCTCCATTTCAGCACCACTTGCGAAGGTCCTCCCTGCAACCAAAATTAATGCTGGTAAGAAGGTCCTCCCCTTTCCAAAACAAATGTGATAAAAGCCCTCTTATACAGAGGCACTCAGAAAAATGGATTCATACACATTGGGAACTCTATCCATAATGAGTGATATTCTTTATGAAATAGAGGATGGCCCACAAGCCACCCCCACACCGTACTCAAATCAATGTGGCACCCACTAGCCAAGTTGCTTGGAAAAAAATTATTATGAAGCAGTCTAGATGGGAATATCAAGTAGAGGAACCTCCAGAAGAACAACAACATGATATGTTTATTATGACCAAATAACTAGATAGGGATAATATACAAGTGATGTATTGGCCTACGACCACTTCTTACTTCGACATACTGGGATAGTTGTCTAGGGAATGCACACATGATATTCGCCTCAACATATTAACGACTCTTAGTCAGCTGAAAGAAAAATTCCTACCCTATGAAGGTTATGCAGACCATGTCAGTATGATAGGGGAGATTCACCATCTAATTGAACTAGAATCCCTCCTTTATGCACGATAGCCACAATCAGAAAGGTGAAAGAAAAAACTTGAATTGGATTGCCTCCATGCATGACATAAATTATGTTTCCTCAATGGAAATGCTCCAGCTAAAGTTCACATTCAGGGATGAAGAGAACGTGGATCTCTACACTCCACCCCATATCCCATCCAGTAAGCCCCATTAAAAATGACATACTATAACTTCATCATCCATAGGTAACAGCCAAGTGAACCCACTTCTCAGGAAAGTTGGGATACTCAACAAAAACTGGCCCGGAAGAAGTCTCAAAATCATTAGGCCCGAAGAGATCAATAAATTGAAAAGCTTATAAGTCCGGTGACTAGGAACATCTACCCGGATTTTCCCCTAAGGGAATCCAACTGAAAAGTAGTGCTTATGTCTTTAAAAGACCATAGACATCATGCAGGCCCGATGCCATACTCATCTTACACCTGTGCAAGAGTATGTGAAATTGAAAAGGTGGAAATAGCGGTGGCTGCTGCCCCAATATGGGAACAACCCCAACCCATAGGGATGGGGGAATTTTTAATTCAAAATTCCCCATAAGACCATTAAATCTAGGTTATATTTCTTCAATAGGAGAACAAGAACAACCCCAACCCAGAGTACTGGGGGAATTTTTACCTAAAATCCTTACACAACAGACATCCGTCTTCCACCATCTAGGAAGAACGATGGAAAGAGGAGTCACCCATTCAAACCTTTCTCATGGTTTGCACCCTCTAAGACAAAGGTGTGTTACGAGGTCAGACCAAGGCACCCTTGGGGTCAATCTTCGCCAGAAAAATCGAATAATATCGCAGAATGGAAGGAAAAAGTCCAATATAGAGCACATGAAACCTTCCTACCATTCAACACTAGGTACACCACCCCCAATACAGTATGCCTCAGTGAACATAGAAAACGTTAACCCCATGTATCTCACAAGAAATGACATATAGGGAGAGGATGAGAGGGAATAAAGTTCCCTCCTAGAGGCATCCCACACCAAGCATGATGGTGTTCAAACTCAGAACCAGAGAGCGGTCCTAAAACTGGGCACCCCTCAGCTAATTCGTCGCTACCTCCTCCGCGAAACTCCAACAAGGAGAAAAATAAATATAAGTTCTTCTATTCCCTACTGCCACCTCTCCCTGAGATTGCATCCCTCAACCTCGAGGAAAGGTTCTCCAAGAAGGAGGAATAAATGAAAGAGCTTTGCGGAATTAATGCTAAGATACATCAAGGGAGCTACCTTTCCGGATGTGTTCCCCCCCATAGAACGTCATCAAATACTCCCAGAAGAGGTGCCCATGCCACAATCACTTATCCCCGTGAATGAAGCCATGCTCGGAGGTCCGTTTAACCTAGATCCAAAAGAACATTGAGACTTCCCCCCACTATGAAGGAAGCTATAATATATTCATGTAAACCAAAAAATGGTACCCCTAAATGGCTATCCACCCCAAATTCCTATAGCACCAGCATGCCCAGTCTTGGCCACTACCGCACCAACCCAAGATCAAGCCCAATCGGATATGAATCAAGGGATCTTAAACACCGTTGAGAAACTAAAATCTAGGTAATAAGACATTGAGGGGAGGCATTCTCTGATACAGCTAGAGCACAAAACCTACCCCGAGTGGGTGGGCAATATTCTTCCACTACCAAACTTCGAGAACCCCATATTCCCAGTATTCAATTTAATTGGGGGACCCAAAACAACATTTAATGCACTATGCCTCTTATTTTGATCCCATTATGGGAAATATAGAGCATCAATAAGTAGTAAAATTTATGTGCTTCGTATGAACCCTGTATGGATCGGCCTTCGTGTGGTATACTAGCCTGCCAGCCAATTAAATTACAAGCTGGGAGGACCTTCGATGACAGTTTCTCTTCCAGTTCAGTTCCAAACCGCCTAAGATGAAAGTTAGTGACATCAAGAAATGAAAATAGAGAGATAATGAAAGAGTCTCAGACATCATTTCTATATGGAATGTATTTACTTATTTCCTGAACCAACTGCTCCCCTAGGATGAGATGCTCGCTATGTGAATCGATAAACTTCGGGATGAATTGTGAACACTGCTCAGCCCTATGAAGTACATGAGCGTGTTTAGAGACTTATCTTCTATTTACCAAACGATAGAACACTAATTGCAACAGACCAGTCTTAAGACCCGAGTGGCCCTATCAACCCTAGGGAAAAGAATGAGAAAAGATGAAGTGACTTCTGTCAGGCTTAAGCCACCCCCAGCACCAGCTCCAATTGCGAGGCACATACTAAACCGTGCGAGACTGCCTAGATGCCAACAAACTATGCCAAATCAACAAGATGATAGATGAGGTGCTAAAATAAATTAGTTCAAAGAACAAATAAATAAATTTAACTCATTATGATACGACCAGGTCTATTGCTATTTTGTAGCCACTATGGATTACAATTTTCTCTTGCTACCAAATCTAAAGCGATCTGATAAAGTGGGTCTCAACGACCGTCAGAATTATTTTTCCGATCACTAGATACTAGGACACACTATTCAGGAGTGATTAATTTTCAAGGATCCCCTACAAAAGATGGTGGATTCTAAGCAAGTCAAGTTGGGCCCCCACCAACACAAGTGGAGTATGTCTCTACCTCAGACTCAGGAAAAGATGAGGAATGGAAACAATTTACAATAAAAAGGATAAAAAGTTTGAAAATTGGATTACCCATAAGACCATCAAATGAGTCCATTTCATCCTCCATGAACAGTTGAAACAACCAATTGTGCCTCTAAAAGCTCCCAATACAACACAACCATCCTCCTTGGCCCTGTGGTCTTCTAAAGGCCAAGAGTGTGTAAAGAAGGAGAAAGAAGATGAGCTGACACTAAAGCCGAAGTTAATTTTGAAACTTTCAGACTTCATACCAATATAATTGGTTCAACAGGAACCACCCCACCAAATGGTGCAATGGAAACCGTCCCACCAAACGGCACCATAAAAAGGGGAAAGTCAGACAAAAACTGTGTCCGATCGAGAACTGATATTAAAATCCATTAATTTCATTCACTTGATGGACCCCTTCTCTGATGAAGATTATGGCTATGATCTCGAATTCTCCATGCCCAACCAAAGGGGAGAAGGAAGAGGCCGCAGAGGTTAGAAGTTTCCTAGAAGGCATGATCATAGCAGGAGTCAAATTCCCAGCCATGCCACAAGTCAAACCTTTAACATCATGGAAACATGTGGAAGGACCCTCCAACAAACACAAAAAAGAACCATAATTATCCTCTTGCCCCATCGGAAGAAATCCTTGCCCAATTATCGTGGAATATCCATCAGGGGAAGAACAAATACCAAATCACCGAAGGCATATAGGTAGACCAATTTGACAAAACATGGAAAGGACCTCAGCACCACCGACCCCTATTATAGAGGCCAAACTATCTATGTCCAAACCTCAAGCCCCTAAAGTGTTTGTGAAAGAGAAACCCCAAGATAGGAAGCACCAACCTTTAGAGTAGAAGTATAATATTCCAAAGAAGCTGGTTTCACTACCTGCAAATCTATCAATACTAGATGTATTAACCCAATCCAAAAATATTAGGGAGGCACTGATAGAAGCCTTCCTAAGCCCACATGAGTTTGAGGTTGAAGTATCAGCAGTAGATGAAGTTTACAAAATAGATACCAATCCCAAAGAATGTCATGCAATCATCTTATTCATAGTTAGGGATGAAGACACCATCATGAAAGGGAACATCAAACCCTTATATGTTTCCAGAAATATAAGTGGAATTGATGTTCAGTGGATCTTTATCGACAATGGATCTGGAGTTAACCTCCTACCATTGAAAATGCTTCATTGACTGGGATATGATGAAGATAGATTGACAAACTACACTACAACTCTATTGGGATAGGAAAAAGGTGAGAAAAACCCATTGGGATGAATCAAGATTAAAACTTTGCTTGGAGATATCACATCAAATATTGTACCAATGGGAAAAACGAGATAGCGCACACCAATAAATACTCCTTTGAATCCTGTGAGACACATTATATCGATGAAGGATTCAAATAATCAGAAGAAAAACATATTTTGGCCGATGAAATTGATTGAATAAATGCCTAGAAAGGATTGGAAACGGCTCCTACCGACCCCCTATAGCATCTTGGGAAGAGTATGTACTACCCATCAACCAAGTTGAATGAATAAGTGCAAGTTCAAATGTAGACACAACTGTCTGCATGATCTATGCCGTGACCATCGAGCCCAAAGACGCGGAAGAGTGGGTTGACTCCCACAATTCTAGGAAAAAACCCTATCAAAGATTCCCCCAGCCCATCCTTGGGACAAAAATGTTCCCTTGCCACACACAGTAATGCAAAAGATGATTTCTCTCCCAACATTGAAGAGTTCTCCAAAAAAATCATCTCCCCATCAGAAGAGGAAGAAGATAAAGATGATGAAGAAGGAGAGGAAGAAGACCTCAAAGATTCCCCTTCTGCATTTAAAGAAGGTGTCTCTACCACAATTTATTAACATAAAGAGATAAATTCAGGCATCGAAAATGACCCGTGACCCACTTTGATCAGTGTGGCTATTCCTATCGAGGAGTAGGAGGTATACACCTTCTTATTAATGAAGAATTGAGACGTGTTTTACTGAAACTACACCGAAATGTCAGGCCTCGATCATGTGGTCTCCACTCATCATCTGGGATTACAAGAAGATCACTGGGCTACAAGAAAGAAGCCGAAAGGACCCACCTGATGCATGCTACCAAAATAGAGGCTGAAGGTGACAAAATGGTAAAAGACAACTTCATAAGGGAGGTAAAATACCCAATTTCGTTTTCAAACATAGTTCCTATTAAAAAGAAGAATGGAAAGATTATAATCTGAATTGAATTCAGGGACCTTAATCAGCATTATCCAAAAGAATATTTCCCAGTCCTGATCATAGAATTATTGATCGATGCAAAATTCGGATATGAGGCTTTCTCTTTCATGGATGTATATTTAAAAAAAATCAAATCCGAATGGACCATAAAGATGAATAATCTACTGCTTTTAGGGCCCCTTAGGGGGTGTTCTGTTATAAAGTGATTCATTTTGGACTAAAGAATGCCGAAGCCACATATCTGCATACCATGCATTGAATCTTCAAGCCCTTCTTGAGAAAGTGCATCGAGCATTATGTCGATGATCTGGTGGTTAAATCATGGTAGCGTTCTAACCACATGGATGATATTGAAACTGTCTTCAACAAATTATGACAACACGGTTTAAAGATGAAACCCTTGAAATGCGCCTTTGGCATTACCTTGGAAAAATTATCTAGCTTCAGCATACTCCATCACAACATCAAGGTCAACCCCCAGAAGACAAAATCCATTACTGGTATGTCCTCGACTCACAACTTCATAGAGTTGAGAGGTCTCTGGGGTCACTTCACTTACATTCAAAGCTTCATATCCAACCTGGCAGGAAAATGTTTACCTTTCACTAGGCTCATGAAGAAAGGAGTTACGTATGAGTGGTATAATGATATTCATGAAGCATTCGACAATCTCAAAAGATATCTCCTAATACCACCAGTTCTGATGCTACCAGTTGAGGGGAGTCCTCTCATTTTGTATGTAACCGCCCTGGAATAGTCATTAGGTGCCTTCCTCGCATAGAAGAATGATGCCGGTAGTGAGAAAAACCACTACTACCTCATCCAGACAATGATCGATGCAGTTTCAAGAGGACCACTTGTTTTCCTACTACAGCCAGTTAAAATATATCCTCAACCATCCCATGATAAATGGGTGTATATCATGATGGGTGGTCGTTCTACAATAGTTTTACTTACGGTATGTTCCCCATAAGTCCATCAAAGTCCATGAGTTAGTATAATTCCTTGCCGATCACCCCTTGGAAGAAACGGCAGTTCTGGATGCCAAAATTCTGGATGAAGAAGTGTTTTTCATTTAGGAGGACCCCCAAACATAGAAAATATACTTTGTTGGTGCTTCCTAAAGATTGATAGAGAAAATGATTGAGGACCCCAATCTCAGCAAAGTGGGGCTAGGAGTTATACTCAGATCCCCCAATGAGGCCATATTGATTTACTCTTTCCTATTTTGGAAGGGTGTACAATCAATGAAGTTGAGTATTAGGCCCTCATTTTAGGCATAGAACTATCAATTCAGGTGAATTCCAAACACCTAAAAATAAATGGTGATTCCGAGCTAGTCATAAAATAGGTCAATGATGACTATTCCATTAATAATGGAGTATTGGTCCCCTTGATGAACCATGTTTGAGGATTGATGGTGGAATTACCATCAGATCCAATGTTGAATTCTGTCCCCCGGTCACAAAATTAATAAGACGATGCTTTAGAAAATGTATCCAAAACCTTGGGTGATCTAGACATGGATGAAATAGTCATTAGCATTACTCATCGTCGGATGGTCTTTCCATTCTTCCAGAGAAATATAGAGGAAATTGATGAAATTAGCCTCGTATCTGAGCCTTATGGTCACACCACTGGTTGGATGACTCCCATTACAAATTTCCTTAAGAATGGGGAAATCCCACCAGATAGGGATGGAAAGGAGAAGGTCTGAAGATGTGAAATCAATTTTACCCTATACAATGGGGTAAACCATGAAAAGGTTCTCTATAAATGAGGCCATGACAGAGTTCTTATCAGGTGCATTCATGGAGGAGAGACTGCTGCCATCCTGAAAGAAGTGCATGCTAGAGCTTGTGGAGCACACCAGTCAACAACCAAGCTCTCTCACCAAATTCAAAGGCTTGGTTGTTACTGGCCCACCATGATACATGATTGTGCTGTATTCCCTAAGAAGTTCCATTCCTACCATGTTCATGCTAATTTCATACCCCGACCCCCTGAGTTATTTCATACAGCTAAGTACTCATGGACATTCATTATCTAAGGGATGGATGTTGTGGGACCATATCCTCCTACTACAATAATACAGTTCTAGTTCATACTCACAGTGACCAACTTCGTTTCCAAATGGGCCGAACCTATACCCATTAAATAAGTCTAGGAGAAAAACATCATCAGTTTTGTGATGGACAACATCATTACTAGGTTTGGTGTCCCGTATATAATCTTGATGGAAAATAACACTAAATTTTTCTCTGTTGAGTTGGAAAAGTTATACCATGAGTATAAAATTAAATCAAATCGGTCATTCTCCTACCATGCAGCTTCCAATAAGAAAATAGAGGCTTTCAATAAGACCTTGTACAACATACTCCAAAATATGGTTGATAAGTACAAGAAATCGTGGCTGGACAAGATCCTTCATGCTTTATGGGATTACCGGACCACGAACTACACTACCACCCAGGAGACCCCATACTCACTAGTATATGGGGAAGAGATAGTTATGCCTATCAAAATACAAGTTCCATCACTTCATGTGGCCATTTGTGGTCAACTATCTATGGATGATAAATCCCAGATATGGTTTGATGAGTTGGAGTAGCTAGATGAAAAAAGGAAGCACACTCTACACCATTTGGAAATCTACTAAAACCAGATTGTACAAGCCTTCAATAAAAAGGTTCTCATTCGGTCTTTCCTTGAAGGAGAAATGGTGTTAGTCCTCAAAAACCCAATTATACTCAAGAAGAATCCCCCAAATATTGAACCAAAGTGGGAAGGACCATATGTCATATATAGGGTCTATTCCAATGAAGCATACACCCTAATATCAATGGATAGAAAAATCACCACGACTCCTACAAATGTTATGTTCTTGAAGAAATACATCGTGTAAAAAAATGAAGCCAAGGTCCAAACTCTAAGACCTTAAACTATGAGTTATAAAATCCCCCATGTTCTGGTCCAAACTCTATGACCCTAAACTATGAGTTTTTATCCATTCCACATGACATTAAAATTTATGGAACTCTTCCCTGAAACATGACATTAAACTGTGACTCATGTCCTCACAGTAAGACATTAAACTTCATGACAAAATACGTCCAAATCACATGAAAATAAAATACATGATTTCTCATAGAACTATATATGGCTTGATTACTACCCTTGAAGGATATATAACAATTCCTCAATCCTCAATCTTGGCCCAGACCCCCTAAAAAAATGCCTCCATCATGCCCATTATATACCCATATTTTTAAGAGAAACCCTTATCACTCCTTGTTTCTCACATCGAGTATAAATCACGTAAGCTTAGGATCAATGGTACAAACTCTCTTATGAAAGAAAACTATGGAGTAGCATGATAGACCTTGAAACCCTGATGGATAGAATAAAAATTCCCCTACCCATGGACCAAGACAAATCAATACGGGGTACATACAGAACTATGTACGGCTTGATTCCTACCCTTACAGAATACATAGGAACTCCTTGATCCTCGATCTTAGCCTAGCCCCCACAAAAAATGCCTCCCATCATATTCTCTACCTACCAACACTTGTGAAGGAGACTCTATGACTACTCCTTGTTTCTCACATCAAGTATAACTCACGTGATATTAGGATTGGTGGTAAGGATTATCTTACCAAAAAACATCGTAAGGGAATATGGTAGGCCTGGAACCCATATCAAGTGAAAAAATTCTCTCAGGTTTCCCTACACAACGAGAAAACCTTTGTAGGGAACATTGAGAACTTTGTGTGTCTTGATTCTCTCCCTCGCAGGATATGTAGTGACATCCAGATTTGGAATCTAGGCCCAGCCACCATAAAAAATGCCCATTCTCCCCCATACATAGGTCAGACTTGTATGGGGAGGCCATGAAAGGTCCTAATCGCATGAAAATAAACTACTAAATTATTTGAGAGTTATGTGTGGCCCAGTCCTCAGTGTTACGAGATCCTAAACATGCTCGCCACTCATGAGAAGTCAAAAGATCCTTCTTCCCTCTACACATATGAGTCATATCTATGTGGAAGTTCCAATAGTTCATGGGTAATAATAATCTGAATATTTATCACTTTCCCAGGCACATCTTTACCAATCGTCAAACTTCATACCTTGGGAAAACAATGATCCCCATAATCATCCAAGGCCATCTGGGGTGGAAGGCATGTGTCCTATGGAAACCTTTTTTTGACTATGCACATAATTCCCTGATGGATGTCCATATGTTGCCCAAAAAAATGGTCATCAATCAATGGAAAATTTAACCCTAGGATATTACTCTTCTATCTCAGTATGCCCAATGGATTCCAAGCCCCTTTTCATCCCTCTTTATTCAAGTTTCCCCCCTAGGATTATGGTTTACACCTTCTATGACCACTCACATATAAGGAATTCCAGAACATCCTGATTATGATTAACCCAAAATTATTAAAGATCTTTATGATAGTATAATTTTCCCTACTGCATGACTTTGAACTGCACAGTATCATGTCCTCACCACACAACACTAAACTATGAGGCCAAAATTTTCCTTGTTGTATCAAGTTAAAATGCATAGATTTGGTTTAAGCCAAAAGTGCCCCAAATGTTGATTTTTCCATTTTTAGGAAATGACCCAGAATCCTTGTAATCCCTTTTTTCTCACACCGAGCATAGATCACATGAGCTTAGGGATCTTAGAGAGAGATACTCTGTGATATTATGGAAAAGTAGATCAGGAATTTGGTCCAAGAAGCATTACACTAAAAGTCATGTCATTATTCCCTACCCTGAGAGGAACCCCATATCCTGTCCATATGACAATAAATAACCAATTACTCCAAAGATGGAATGAATGCCTCACCCTTTATATGAGTCGGAACTACATAAGGGACACTTGGTTCCATGAGAAAATTTCATCCCAAATGTCCTCAATATGTTCAGATACACCCATAACATACCCCAAACTAGGTGCTTTGAGTGATCATGGATCCCCATAATCATACAAGGCCATCAGAGATGGAAGGCCAATGTCCTGCAGAAACATTTTCTTGACTATGCACATAATTCCCCAGTGTCTCTGCCTATTTTTCCCACAAAACAGCCGTCAATCAAACGAAAATTAATCCCCAAGAGAGTCCTGTCCTATCTTAGTATTCCTAATGGCTCCTAAGCCTCATTCCATCCCTCTTGATTCAAGGGACCTCAAAGTCATGGTTTATATTTTTCCTCCTTACACACATCCTGGATATATCAGAACATGTGGTCCCGATTCATCTATGGTATCTTTTGAGGGTTTTAAGGATACCCCATTTGTATGTGTGAAGTTGATCTGAATTCAAAAGAAGAGTGCCCCCACTCATTTCCATGTTTCCCCGAAGAATCTTAGTTAAAATTCCCCTTTTGGATGCTCAGGTGCACCCCTCATCAAAGTTCACATACCGTATTCAGAAATCTCCCAATCTCCATAATGTGCCATAGCCATCGGAGAATGAAAGGCCAGTGTCCTGTGGACACCTTTCCTTGACTATACACATCATGACCTGATGGATCTACACATGTTGACCAAAATAATGGCTTTCAATCAAAGGAAAATTCATCCTTAAGAGAGTCTTTTCCAGCTTTCGTATGCTCAAATGACATTCACGTCTTGTCATACCCCAAGATTTCAAAAACTCATAGATAACAACTTACATGACATATTCTTTTCAAATTCCCTTAACATGGAAAAGACTTATAACTAAACCATAAATTCACTAGCTCTTTGAAACCTGTAACACCCCAAGCTTCAATGGTACGATTCACTTTAAATAATACTATAGCATGCTTTGTACGCAACTACGAGTTCTAACACACCACAACCAATCAAACTAGCCATTATGAATATTAATACCCACTTTTTAAAATTTTATATATTTTATTTTTCAAAATGGACTTAATTTTTGGATTTGGAATATCAAAATTATCTTAGCGTACATTTTTGGTATTTTTCTGAAAACATATAATTTTTGATGAATACTGAAAAACATTACCTTGTTGCTTAAAACCAACTTTTTTATTTAAATAATTATTAATTTTATTTAAATTTATATTAGGTAAAAATAGATACATAATACCTATATATGTTCAATTTAATTCATTGGAGTCATTTTATAATAATATTAGATATATAAAATTTTATCGAACTTTTTACCGTCTTTTACCCACCTTCTAGGCGCATTTGAAAAATTTGCAGAAAATATAATTTTACCACTTCTTTGAATTGATTTTAAAAACTTTGAGAGACATGATTGACATTAGTTACTAAAAAGTGGTTCAATAAGATGAAAATAGTTTTTGGTGAAAACTTTTGACTTTTATTTACCACGGTTAAAAGTAAATAGGGTAATTAAATGTAACAAATGATATTATAATTACCCTAACACATGTCCTAATTCTATTGGATAAGTTAATTTCGACTGAAACCAACCTTAGGAAAAATATATGATCCTTTAGGTCCACTTGTATTAGATTAGGACATTTATTATTATTTTATTTCAAGAAGAGTTAAAAGTGTTAAATTAAAAGTTTAATAAATAAAACATTTTTAAAATCAGGTTATACATAATATAAATTCGACAATAAATATTCATTAGAAATATAAATAGATTTCCTACATAAAGGTATTTTATTTATAATTTTTAGACATTAAATAATTAAATTTATCTATGATACAATGATGATGCAGTAATTACCTTATTAATGAAAGATTAAAATAATCGATATTATAAATATCCAAATAAATATAAATTGAGAATTATGATGAATTAAACTAATTTTTGTAGGTTAATATTACATTTTAGGGTTGATTAAATAAATTTATTTTGAAGTAATAAAGTTTTTATGACTTTCACAAAAACAAAATACCAAATGGTGTCAAAATTGACATAAATGTGTTTTTAAAACAAATACTAAATTATTAATTGATATAATATTATTAACAATATAAGGTTAAAAAAAGGACTTATATAAGGTTATATATATTAATAATTAACCACTTTGGGTTCTATTGGTTTTTTATAGTATGTTTATTAACCATTTATTATAATAATATAAGAATACATGGTAAAAGTAAAACTATTTAAATTAGAGTTAAATCTAAAAGATAAGGTTAATATGGTGACCTAAACCTGTATAAAACCTAATGGTTGGGATTATTTAGACCCATACACACCTTATACAAAAAATAAATCATTTTTAGCTATTATAAACCGAATATGATGGTATAATATAATAATATTTCAAGCTTTTTCTAATGTTACCCTCACATCTCTTATAAAAGGGTACTTCCCCTTCTCTCAAAATCACACCTCCAAATCCATTTGGCTCAGCCAAAACCTGCCCAACTATCCTCCCAAATACCCTAAATTATACCTATAGTCCTTAATCTTTTTAGGAATCCAACCTAAGTAGCCCTTTTGATCAACTCAAAAGGAAACACCTGAAGAAGAGGTAATAATTTCACCACCTCTTTCAAAGTTATTTTCTTCTTCCATTTTCTATTTATTTTTTGTTTCCAAAACAAAATAATAACTATAGTACATTATACATAATGTGATGTTATTATAAATATGGTACAACCATATTAATTATTCTATCCATCATATGAATGACAAGTCACCATATATGCGTACGTACGACTTACCGTCTCCACGTCGTGGTGTAGTTTGTTATTCAAACACTTCATTATTTGGATGGGTATAATAATGCGTATAACTGATGTAAATAATAAATATAACATTTTAAGAATTCTGTATATATTATATTCCATCCAATTACATAATATTTCACCATCAATTGAACGATATTGTCACTCGTGTGTACGTACGGATTAACGTCTCCACGAACGCAATAAAATTCATTCCCCATCGTAACCATTCAAGAATAATTTTAATTATTATGATTAAAAATAATTCTTAATAACTTAATATCATTCTGTATATGAATCAAATACATCCTATCCATAAAAAACATGGCTTATTCAACCAATCATATAAACGAAAACTGGTCAGTTAACACCCGAAACAATGATACTACTGAAATATTATTAACAAAGAAATATTTGAAGATCATATATGATATCAGATTTACATATGTGTTTATTTTATAATTTAATAACAAATATTTAACTATTATAAATGAGGTTAATTTACCCTCGATCAAGGAAAAGTACAAGGTAAGGGTTAATTTTACAATCTCTTTATTATCCGAGGTTGTTTATACATGAGTATCTACTGGGACCTCTTTATCATCCACAGCCGTGTTTCTTAAAAATGTGTTTCAAAACATTTTTAATATTTCATAAACTATGGTTTAAATTACTTTAAAACCTTTTTGACTTTTTATATAATGTTTAAAATTTAATCTTTCCATCATTTTCCAAACAAGTTCCTTTACGACCCCTTTTCGACAAAATTAAAGAATGAATGTTTTTTAACTTATATGGCGAGTGCAGCTATTTTTTGCCATTATAACACCTTTTAAGATTACCTTATAATATTATAATAATATTTTCAAAATAAATGATTTCTTTTATAATTATTTGACTTTTAAATGATTTCAAAATAGAAAGAGATATTTATCTCAAACAGTTTTGATTTTATCTATGTCAACATCCTTTGATGGATTTTAAACTTGTTTGAAGCTGACTTATTATGATACAATATTCCATATTTTATTGAAGGTTTTTTTATATGTTTGAATTTGGATGTGTTATTTTTATACCATTCATAGTTTATGGTTAAAGTATTAGCATTTCGTATGCTAGTTTTAATACAAATTTTTATGTTATGTTTCAAAATTTTCTTATGGGGAATGCATTGGACTTAGTATGTGATAGGTGGATCCCTCTATAGATCCTCAATTCATCAGCAGGTCTCACGCAAAAAAATAGTGTCTTGGAAAAAGGCCTTGAAAAAATCTTATTTTTAGTCTTCCCATGAGGCCTTGACTACGTGGTTATCAAGTCTGGAATTATGCATTCTATTATTATGAAATTGGTTATTGATATTTCATGTGATTATTAGACTAGTAGAATATCCATGTCAATAATAAAATGAAATTATTTGATTTATATTTTCCACATTATGATGAAGTTTATGTTTAAAAGTCTTTTGTTTTAATCTTATACATTTCCTTAATTGTTTATGCTTATCTATGAAAATTTCCGCTATATTGTTATCCTTAATGAGCATCTGAGCTCACCCATTTCTATGTTTTATTTTTCCCAATATGTGAAGAAGTATTTTATGGTTGACCTAAAGGGATCGGCTACGGGATATAAGTGTGTTCAAAGGGGAAAAAATGTTGTTTTTGTTTTTATTTCATGGTGTAATGTAAAAATTATGTATGTATCTAATACTTCTAAGGCTACTAAACTGATCAGTCTTATGGGACATGATTCCTTGTATCATGCCAATGTTATGTAATAATGCAAAAACTCTCGGTAACTAAGGTCGGGGTGTTACAAAACACAAGTAATAAATGTCTGGGAGAAATTTCCCACTCAAAGTTTACATGAATGTCTTTAATGTTTTCAGACAACACTACTCAGGACAACCACCCACTACGGCTCCCGAATTCAAAATAAATTCCAAATATTGAAGATCCCATCAGTTCATCAAAAATGAAAGGCCAATGACCTAATGAAAAATTTGATTGACTATGCACATGATTCCCTGGTGGCTCTGCCTATGTCTCCCAAAAACACAGCCCCCAATAAAAGGAAATTTCATCCATAGGAGAGTCCTTTCCTACCTCCGTCCACTTAAAGTAGCTCCCGAGCCTCATGCATGTCTAGAATTCAAAAATTCAGGGTCAAGGAAAATCCTTAATCCATGTTTGAATATTATTAAAACATTCCCAGCTAAAGGTCCCGAATTGGGGACCTTTCCCCATTAAGTTTGGTCAAAACTGTTCGAATTAAAACACTAGTAATAGGTTTGATTGGAAGGACTATGAAATGCCAGTGAAAAATACTCTATACTTGCCAGAGGTAAAACCCATAGAAGGCACCTCTGGGTAAAATCCAAGTATCAGTTCATTAAAAAAACATTGATCCATCACAAAGGAGTAAAGTTTGATAGGAAGAAAACCCTGAAATGGTGGCCTAAGAAAAAGACAAGTTATACCTGCTAAGCCCATACCAAGAATGATTAGGAAAAAATTAGGGTAATAATAAAAAAAATACATAAAAGATTGTGATGTGTTCCATAAAACCTCAGAAATAGTTGAACTAAACAAACTGAGTCCCATGACTTAGGAAAAAAATTGGGCACAATTCAATTATTACAATTCATGGGTTTCAAATCATGGTTTAAAATTAGTGCCTAATTGAAATGATGTTAACATTATAGGAAAAGTTAAAGAAAAATCATTAAAAGTCATATCAGTTTTATTGAGGTCAAAAAAATAGAGGAGGATCCCCAGTTCAGAGTCTCCTAAAATTATCAAAAAAGGGAAGAGTACATATCATGATTTTGGATGAAACTGCAGCAAGGATTGGTTTTCCCTTTCTAGGAGGATAACAAGAGATTGTTGAAAGTCATAAATAGTTTACTCCAAATATGTTCTTTCCTCTGTTTCATCCTTGATTGTCGGATAAACCTGCTCCAGAATGAATTTAAGGTTCTTCCCTTTCTTCTGGATGGCTTCATAATTGGCATGTAAAGAGGCTAGTAGTTCCCTAAACCTTTCTACATGGGCCTTGCATTCCCATGAACCTTCCGCTTGGGTGTCCCACAAATCAGAACCCTTCACCTCCTCAACCTTGAGATGATCAAATTCTTCTGAAACGTCTCAAAAGGTCTCCAACTGGTGATGGGAAGAATTGAACTTGTCTAGCTTTCCCTCATAGGAGGAAAGGTCTTCCTTGACAATGATGAGATGGTAGATTAGGAGGTGTAAGTGTCAATAATCAAAGCCGATGGAACCAAGATCAGTGAATAATTACAAAAAAATTTCACCCTCGTCAGTAAAATTGGCGATGGGTGTCTCCATGGTGAGGGCACATAACCAGTGTCATGCCTCTTTCTTCACTACCTGGTGCCTCCCCGTGTCACCATTACTTTGACCCTCCTCCACCACCACATGCATGTAAGCAGAAAGTGTCACCCCAGAAGTTGGAAGACACCCAAGGTAGGACACCAAAGATGAGGGAATCTATTTTCCCTCAGATAACCTAACTACTGAATCCATATGTGGAGGATTGAACATGGATTTTGATATGATCAGTGATAATCGGTTAGTTCTAGACTCATTAAGATCTTGGGAAATATCTTCATGAGGGGAGTTGTGTGAATAACTCCCCACTGAAATTGGTTGTAGTGATGAAACCCCTCCCATATTCTTTTGATGACGGATCGAACACCTTCTTACTACAAGGGAAAGAGGAGGAGGCGTATCCATCATGGATAATGCATGGACGGAAGTAGAAGGTACATCTTTTGCACTCTTTGCTGTAGAAGGAATGTGTAGAATTTCCGTTGGGGAAAGGATATGGAAATAAATGGTTAAGAGTTTCTTCACCTTCCGAGATGGTTCTTTCAGAATCCCGTTGGGGTAACAATCTGCCCACAGTTGGGCATATTCCAATGACAGAATGGGGGGGCCCATTGTGTTAGGAATGATAACCTCCCCAGTAACACCTTAATGCTTCATCATTAGCCACAATTTTCAGAGAACCACATGATGAGATTATCCCATTAATTGAACAACTAGGAGCAGAGCAGTCTTTTGAAGGCATCCAAATTTCCTGGAAAACCGGTAGGGGAGGTATGTATCAAAAATGACTACTCGGTCTACATGATCAGGGAGCATCTCATCCTAAAGGCTGATTAGGTATGATCCTTTCTCAAAGGATCCACCCCTATCAGTTCTCAAAGACACATGATGGGTAAGATGTAGTGAAAATAATAAACGAGAAGCATCGTTCAATAGCCCAACCACATCAATAATGCTCACAGTCCTGGGAAGAACAAAAAAATATTGAGAAGAGCAGGATTAAAGTCAAAATGGGGAAACCTTACGGTATGCCGGTATTCATAACAAGGTAAGTGTTCCTACATCTTACCGTACACGAATTGGAATGACCTGTTCAGACGGTGTGGAGGCATTCCTTCCTGTATCTGTCCTAACAATTCATAAAGCCAGGTGAGGGTAGAAAGGGCCAAATTAATGGGTCAAACCTCTTCCAGCATGGCTGCCATCATCAAGGTACTAGTTCAAACCCTGGCGTATACGTCATAGGATGAAAAAATCCATCCTCTCTAAAACATGGAGAAGAAACCTGCAAGTCTAAGTGCAGGGGATACGTCTGGGAAAAGCTCATATCCCCATGTGTTATATCTCCCCACTTCAAGGGTACCACGATAGACCCTAGAGTTTTGAAGGATTGACGGGTAGGGTGAGTCTGACTATGGTGAGCCCTTTGATTGGGTCTGTTCGGCTACAAGAATGACCCTATCCATGCTTCAAATGGGATGAGTGAGCGAGCCTCAGGGGAATGATAAATTAATCCCTTTTCTATGACTAGTAGACTTCTTGTCAAAGGGGACACATGGTCGGTGTCATTTCATGTGGTGGCTGCTGGGAGAAACTCATCATACATTTCTCCAAGGATAGGGAGTTCTCCAAGCTGGTAGATATCCCATAGGCTGATTCACACTTCCCCATGCTGTAGGTGGAAGGTGTTGGTTCTTGAAAAATAGTGACTCATCAATTCCAGAAGGATTTTTATTGGAGAGAAGATGGAAAACTGAGAAACCCAGGCTGCTTGGTACAAGACCACTACCTATAGCTAGTTAGGGGACTCCAAACAGGTTTGATGTGCCTAGAACTCTTAGGCCCACTCATCAGACAAACATCCTCTGGACTACAGATCCCACTTAGTGCTCCACCTACCAAGGGTATTTCCTTGGGAGATGCTTATAATGTATGGGTATTCTCTAACTTCTAGTCTCAGGACATCATCACGACACCCTTGGTAACTTTAAGTCAATGCCGAGCCTCTTAGTGTGAAGACATCCTCCAAAATCAGAGTGGTAATGATTTCTCCTACTGGGAAAATGTTTTCACTATCATGACCATGTGGTTCCTCCAAGAGGATTAAAGGGATGTTAGGGTCAGGAAACGACAGAGGTACGTTAGTAGAGAGGAAAAATCCGTAAAGAGGTAACTATACAAATAGAGGATATGATAGATGCTCTAGAATCAGTAAATACCATAAGAAGCTGTCACGAGGAATGATGTGGGCTTGAAGATGATCCTTGTTATTCCCCTCCATAGTTTCCCTTATCATTGTGGACATTACCACAACTTGGAAAGAATCCATTGTAACCAGCACAGGAAGATACAGAAGCTGATGAAAAGTCAATACAATAAAAAATGGTGGATAAAAGTATATGGAAGAGTGGTAAAGGACTCAAAATATGTCCACATAAGGATCCGTGTATGGATTTTGGAAATGGTGAATGGTTAACACCTCTCGCATACTGCATAGTGTGTAGTAGCCACATCCTGTGTACTTCATGATATGCAGAGGTAACCCCGCCTATATCTATGGTACGTAGATGCCTCCCACCATGTATAGCCATGGTACGCGAGCCATCCACAAGGTGTTTTCCCACATATCATTGGTTGGAAAATGAAAAGGTTCGAAGAATATGGATACCGTGAACCTTGGCCTTGATTAAGTCCATGTTCAAAAATTCCGAATTAATGTTTAATGTTCATATTATTAGTTCGTAAAGTCCATTTCTCCGATACAAGTTTGGTATGTGGACAAGAAAACTGTGTAACATCATCCTATGTGGAATACAGATTTTTATATTAAAAATTCCACAATGTTGTTCGTGAACACCAAAAAATGGTACACAGACGGAAAATTGGTGATAAGATCAGTTTGCGGTATGTACAAAGAAGTTTTCAAATGTGATTTTATCAAGGAGCACAGTACATGAGAGTAGAGGAAGCCGGTGAAATAGAGAGCACTTTTCACTGTGAGAGACAGTAATTGGAAAATGACATGGGCCCCTATATGTAGGTGTGGTCCCCTCTTACTAGGTCCATATGTTCTACCATGAACCAATTCAGTTCAGGACCGTTTCTAGATATAAATATACCCCTTCTCATTTTAACGGACACCATTCTGATAGGGGGAATTTTTAGGGTCATGGAAATTCTTCCATGGGAAGAAAATACCCTCATAATCACTTTGTAAGAAGAATAAAGTACTGCTACAAGGATAGCAAGGTGTATAGACACAAATAAAGTTGCAATCTTTATAAGAAACTTGATGTAATTGATGTTTTCAAGAAATTTCATGTGGCCCACTTACCATCACCGAGAAAGGTACATGGACCAGCTAGATTTTGAATCACTAGGTGCACAGAACGATCTGTGAACCGCTGGCTTGTGAGACGATGGCCAGCGAGCGAGGCATACCACGAACCGTGTCGCTGAAGAAATTGTGCGCATGAAGTCAATCTGCGTATTGTTCCCCAAACTCATCAGTTCATAGGCGACGCGAACTAGAAGGGTTATGCAAACCATTATTGCAAACCGAAGCCTCCACAAACCCTGGTTGACTGAGTCTTCTACAGGTCAGGATATTTCTTCAATGGGCCTCCGCAAATGGTGTCGTGTACCCAATAGATACAACTGCTCTAATGCACTATAAAAGGAGCATAGTAGAAGTATTGAGGAGACACTTAGGTAGAAAAATAGAGAGAAGGACGAATGATGAAATATTAAAGGAGACTCAGAGGTGTGAAGAAAGAGTTCAAAGAAGATTCCAGCTTCAGTCTCTATTCATCAATGAATCCCGAATCATGAACCACACCCCTTGCTGGTAAAGCTAGATGCGGACCATAAAACAAGGGAGTTGAATAATAATAATAGATCCATGAACCTAACTAGTGAACCACAAAAAGAAAGGCTTGTCATAGATTTAATCCATGGGAAAAATGATCCCCAGACCCTCCTTCAAAATGGTGCTCCACATAGCGTACCACTACACAAACTAAACCCAATGAAGCATACCACATTAGTACACAGATGAAACCCAAAGAGGCATGATGGGCCACCTACCACTATGGTACGTGGTAGTCTATACCCAAGACCATGTACCACATCAGTATGAAGACAGACCCTCTGCCCACATACCACTATGGTATGCAGAGCCTCCTCCATCCCGCATAAGAAACTAGTACGCAAAATGGGGTATCTAAGGGAATTGTTTCCTCCGGTTCTAACCTCACCCCCACTACCATCCAATCCTCCATGATCCCTCTAATAACTAGTCCTATAACATTAGGCCGAAGCCTCCTCCAAAGCCACAACACCCATATGATCAGACCATTGGGTGCATCAGTGCGCCCCATTGAGTCTATATACCCATGGTAAGCGGATTCACGAATGCTCTCCCCACAATGGTGCAGGATTTAGGAATTATTGTGGGTCTACATTACCACAGTAACATAGATTCCAAACTTGGAATGAAAACATGAAAATCTCCATTATAGATTTTATGGGTGATCACTTTCTTTTCAATTTAATGAGGAATAGTGATCAGTCAAAGGGGTTAGGTTCGCTCCCCCCTTTGATGAGAAAGAAAATCCTCCACTTCCCAGAACGTGATCTCGGGCCGTCCCAATGATTTAAGTCCCAAATATTCTAAGTTAGGGATGTGTAAGCATCAATGTAATTCTACATTGAAGGGTTCATTACACCGCGCCCTTGACCACAGTCACCCCGGAATTTTCCAGTGCGGTGTCTCCCTCCCCCAACAACAGGGGAGGAGGCATGTGAATTGTTGAATCTTTCACATCCTCTTGTTTCTCACACTGTGAATGACTCACGTGGGATTAAAGGTTTGTGAGGATGAAAACATTTACATGATTCTTAACTATGAGAAATCTGATTCCTAACCAAATCATGATACGTAGGATGCCTACCAGAAAGCCCCAGCTCAAAAGGGTGCCCTACCATAAAGGGTCCACCCAATCATGTCTATCAAATGGGAAGATCCCACGTGCTATCCCCACACATTATGAACTATGAGAAATCTGATTTATGACCAAATCAAGATACATATGATTCCTATCAGAAGGCTTGAGCTCAAACGGGTTCCCACCCAACCATGCCCCCTCAAATGGAAAGCTCCCATGTGTAAGCCCCACACCATGTAAACTACATGGGTTCTGATTCCTCTTTCAAGGATATGCATGATGCCCTTATTATAGGCCCAATATCAACATCAAGTCACCTTCCATCCCCTGGATGATGATAAACTCCAGATCACCTTATTGTATGGCTCAAGTCAGCATCACCTTCATAGCACCAACCATATGCATGCTTATAGCGATCATGAAAACAAAGGGTAGCCCATGGACACACTCTTCGGGAATGAAACAAGGATTCAAGAACATATGAAAACAAGTTAAATATATACGAGAGTCCTAGAATAGGATAAAATCCTCTCCTAGAAGGGTGTGGTGAGTCTGACCTCCCATCCTCCTGATCAATAGAGTCCTTAAGTGTCGTTGGTTGAATCACCAATCAACGAGTACCTGCCTTTGGAAAGAAGGCCCTTGAATCATGGGTACCCAGGCCATTGGGAATTTCTATATCCATAAATAAACCCATTGGAGACCATTCGAGGAAGTTATATCTTAGAAAGACTGATTGCACAAGTGCTTGACCCCCACACAATCTCCCACTGGGACCAATAGTTCTCGCATGGTTAATCTAACCTTCTTTAAAGGATAATGACGTTGAACGAGTTGAAAATAAAGGAATGGGGAATTCAATGAGAACCCGTATCTATAGAAAAGGGACAGTCATTGATCCTCATTATGCCATTTCTACACCACCTAGAAACGCCCCACCTCAGAGGAAGAACAATAGTCTTAACCTTTTCTACCAAGTAATCTAATATTTTAAGAATCAACCTTTTTTGTTCCCCAACATCATCCTAACATGTTGGTGTTATGCACCTATTCCAATAAAGAGCTTTATAGTGATCTATTTGGATTATTTAGTTGAAACTGTTGTTGTGTGAGAACTCAACCATAGGAAAATATTGGGCCCATACAATTTTGAATTCAATTGAGGATGCTCTCAATATGACCTCAGCTTTCTGGATAGTATGCTTTGATTGACCCTCAGTTTGAGGGTGATAATATACACTGAAGTTTAACTAAATATTTAGAGAATTTTAGAGACTCTTAAAAAATATTGAGGTAAATTTGGGGGTCTTGATTAGATATAATAATTTTTTGTGTTTCATGAAACCTTACCACTTCTCTAATTTATATCTTTATATGTTTATTGAGTGATAAGTACTCTCGAATGAAAATGATGCGTGCAACCATTGTAAAACGACCCACTACAAACCAAATAACTTTATTTACTCTTGATTTCTTTAGAAGACTAGTGAAAAAGTACATGATTATGTTTTACCATTTTCCATATAGGGATGGGTAATGGTTTGATCATCTCCTTGTATTTTTTCCTTTCCACTTTCATTTGATGACATATTGTAAATCTTGATGTATATTCCATGATCTCCTTATTCATATTGTCACACAAAAAGTTATATCAAATATCTCTATACAAATTTGTGCTTCCTGGATGGATTGAGATGGTTGAGCAATGTGCATCATCCAACTATTCATTCTTTAACTCGGGAGTTGATGGTACACATAGTCATGAAAAAAACTTTACAACTCATTATTATTTAACATTAAAATCCAATGATTTCTTTATTCATACAGAATCCAATTTCTTTTTAATTCCCATATTATTTCTTTGAGAATACTTTATCCTCTACGTAATTAATAGTTGATAAATAATTTGTGAAAGGATTGGTGATTTTCCATCCTTTATGATCCCCTTTTATATATTTTCCAAATATATTAAGATTAGATACCTTTACATTCTAATCAAAGAAATAATTTATAGATAATTTCTACTTAGAGTATCTACCAATTAATTTTTTTCCTAGGATGTTAGGGGATTGAGCATTCATAGTTATTGATCGTATCTAAGCATCTTTATTGGCACATATTTATCTCTTTCTATGTGAATATATACTTGATACTTTTTTGATATGTATATATTTATTATTTCTCCCAAAATAAACAATGGCTCAATATTTTCAACGTTAAGATAACTAAATCCAAATATAGATCATTCATTACGTATTTATATTCATGAATCATCAACTGACATGAAGCATAAGCAATCACTTTTTCATTTTTCATTAACACACAACCCAAGACCTTCTTCGAAGCATCACTGAATACCAAGAATAGTTCTCCACTAGTGAGTTGCGTGAGTACATGTGTAGTGATAAAACTCATTTTCAACTCCTTGAATATATCTTCAAATTCATCATTAAAAGAAAACATGACTCTCTTATAACTTATCTTGGTAACAAGGTTTGAAAATTTCAAGATGTTTATCACAAATTGTTGATAATACACAAATAATCCAAGGAAAATAAGAATATATGTAATATATGTTGGCCTCAACCATCCTTAAATTGCTTATGTCTTTGAAGGGTCCACATATATTATATTTATTATGATGATATTCCCCATAAAGATACTTACTTTAACCCGAACTAACATTTTTTTACTTGGCATAAATCTTCTCCTTTCATAAGGTCTTTAGCATAGTACTGTGATACTCCTCATGATATTACTTGTTTTTTGAGTATATTAGAATATCATCTATAGAGAATACCAAAAAAATTCTTGGTAATCTATAAAGTATCTACTCATCATGTCCATGAATATTTATAGAGAATTAGTGAGTCCAAATGGTATTAATATTAATTCATAGTGAACCTAACTCGTAAGAAAAACAGTCTTGGGGATATAATTTTTCATCACCCTTACTTAATAATATCCTGACCAAGGATTCATTTTAAAGAAGTATTGTGCTCCACATAACTAATTAAAGAAGTCATCAATCCATGGAAGTGGATTATTGTTCTACATCTTGATCTTTTTGATCTCATGCTAATCAATGCAAAGGCACATTGGCCCATTATTTTTCTTGAGGAAGAGTATTGGTTCAAACCATGGTGAAGCACTTGAGAGTATGAATCCTTTATCCCGATTCACATATGGTTGTTTCTTCATCTCTCAATTTCCACAACATCCATTCTATATGGATTGTTAGAGAATGAAAACTCCCCTCGTATAAGATCGATTGAAAATTTAACCTCTCATCTAGGAGGAAGACCAAACATTTCCTTTAGAAACACATCCACATATTACCTCACAATGAGAATTTTTGTAAGGATGATTCTTTCCTTATACTGAATTAGTTTAGCTAGATATGATTTATTGTAGGGTAATAATTTCAATTCTTCATATGTTGGTTCTAAATAAGATAAATCCTCTCATTTCACTTGTACCAAATCAGAGGATGATTCATGATATAGAGACTGATCTACTTATCATGACAATTTATGTTGACTCTATACAGGTAAAGGAAATCCATGCCTAGAATTGGATCAAATTCCACCATATTGAGTATGAAAAGTCTCTCTAGGATGTTTATACAAAAACTTTTGGTAGGGGGGATTTATATTATAGGGATGAAATAATTTCCCTATTTTCTTTTTTCAATGACAAATTTACTTCCATTATTTGTGGTGGTGTTTTAATAAATCTACTAAACATTTTTGACATGAAAGAATATATATAACTAGAATAAAAAAATTATGTTTTCTATTATTGAATGAATAAATATAAAACCTATCACCACTTTGTTTTTAGGATCCAACGTAGTGGTTGTGATGGAAAAGGCTCACCATTGCTACCATAGAGGGGGTTAATTGTGTCATAAAACCCTTGGCTTAGTGCATTAGTTTAAAAAGTGAATTGGTTCCTTATATTTTAAAAAATGAACAGTGAGTTTATGTTTTAATGGATAATTCCTTTCCTGATATGGATTTATTTTTAGAACCAAATTCATTTTAACGAGTATTGTCATAATGTCTTTAATCCCCGTTCCAATTGGGCTGGGCATCTCATTGGGGCAGTCTTCACATTTCTCATCACATTGGTTATTTTTCAAATTCCTCCTATTTAAGAACATTGAATAGAATAAAAGGAAAATTAGAAATGTGTATTTTGAAACTATTAAAAACATAAAGGAGGAATCCAATTAAATTAAAGGGATAACTTAAAAATTACATATATTTCTTAACTTATGGATTCCATGCTTCAATCTATGTTATCCATGATCTATTTCCTAATATATATTCTTATGAGAACTTTTTTTGATACCTTAATATTGGATTGTAATGAGATTATGAATTTTCCATAGAATATCCCATGAAAGTTTCAAACCAGGTGTGCATCAAGGCTCGTTGTCGCGCACGAGTTCTTGATTGAGTCTAGCTCAACTCAATGTTTTCGAGGTTTACCCCTATGTACATATGTACCTGATCCACATACACTTATAGTGTATTGATTGAGATTTTATTTGATTGGTAAACCACATAATCTATAAATACCAAAATTTAGGGAGGTTTTTTTATAGGTTGTATTATCCCTAAGGTTTTCTCTAGAGATTTCGAATCCTAATACCAAAATAACGAAACCTCCCCTTGATAACAAATATAACAACCCTTCTCTTTATTACACATTAATTCATGATTTATTACGTAATTTTACACGTTATATAACTCAGAATATTGAGAAGTATATTGTCTTTGGAAGTTTGGTACAATATTTAACAAATTAAATAGTAAATACATCATATTTATTGAAAATCTGTTTAACATGCTCGTAAATAAAACAACATGGGTTTCCTTGGGGACATACATAAGAAAGGGGTGAGGTATAAAGCCTAGTAAGGGAATAAACATGAATGAAAATGAAGAATATAATAAATTTTTAAAAATAGTAATATCAATGGGGAATAAATGAGTGATAATCATAAACTATAAAAATGAGGCATGATATAGGATTATAATGATAATGACAACATTGGAGTCGTGGAAGCATCATAAAACAATACATCATAAACAAATGTATATGATCACTACCAAAACAACATGATGGAAAATATACCATAAAGGAATCAGGTATTGTTAATATCCTAACATGATATCTCATTAGACTAAGAATTACCCAATGCATTGTAGTGCTACATAATTTCTGGTTCAATCGTCACTTTCATTTTAGTGACATACTTAAGTGTACCACATAGATCACACAATAGGGATTCATTAATTATCATATATTATTCCATGGTTAATAAGTGTAGAATATATAAATATAATTCCAAATTAAAATATGTACATGTATATAATGGAGAATACCCTTAATAGAGAATGATCATGGTATTCACTACTTTGTAGTCTCATCATGGAAAATTGCGGTGAAACTTCAGCAGCATAACTGCATCACATAAAAATTCATAAAATTGGTTGATGAGTGAGAAAGGGGTATCCTATAATTTGAAAATAAAATGGGAATTAGTAGATTCATTTGAGTATATATCCAAACATTATAAATTGGAAATATAAGGAATAATATAATAAATAAACTTTAATAGAGGAGAATGATAAGATCCCTTACAAAATATTAGTATGGTAGTGGGTGTACATAATTGTTTATGGGATTAATTAATGATAGATAAAAGGTTATCTAATTAAATTTAAATTAATAGATTAATAATAGGGATTCAATAAAACAAACCCAAAACAAAAACAAATTGAATTTAAGAGGCATATCATGAAATAGGTGCTTGAATGGAAATAAGAACACCGAAATAACTGACTTGAGTTTGTGACTCAGAATGATTTGGAGGATCTTATTGAGAGATTGGGGGTTCCTTATGAGTTATATGGAGAGTGGAGTTCAGAGAAAAGAGATTCTTCAAGGATTTTGTGAGAAGTTAAATGATATATTGGGTTAATTTATATAAGATATGAGCGAGGATTTGTTCAATATTTCATAAACATAGGTTTTGGACTCTATATAATGAAATAACAAAACCACAAACATTTGCATGTTTTTTGACATGGTTTTTTCTAAATGGGAGTGGTTTTAATTACTTTATAAGTTAAAGGGATAAACATAATTATATGATATCCATTATTATGAGGAAGTGAGTCATACTCTTAAATAAATTATATTAAAATATTAAAATATATTAGTGATTTTGGAGGATTAATAATGGATTTATAAAATTAATAAAATTAATATAAAATCACATTACTTTTAATGGAATGAATATATTATACGTTTATTCCATTTATAATAATTAATAATTCACTTTTTTGCCATTATGATGCCATAATCCATACCTTATTATTATAAGGTATTTAATTTTTACCCAAAAATCCCACAGTCTAAGAAAAGTTTGAAAAATTCATCATTCGATAATTTCAAAATTATAATTAAAAAAAAAATATTAATGTTATATAATTTATTTTGTAAATATATGACTTTTCACTTTTAAAATAGAAATGGAATTTATTAAGAAATGATGGTTTTTAACAATAACATTTTTTAAATCATTATTAAAATTACATTTAAATTTATAAAAATTATACCATAATTTATAGTTTATAATGAATATTTAACAAAAAATATTTTATTAAAATATTATTTATTTAAAAAATCCATTAATTCATCAAAATAAATTCATTATATGAATTTTAATATTACCCAATTTTTTTTGTTGTTTCAAAATCAAAATCATTTATAAAGTCACAATAAGAAGTAAATATAACCATTATTCTATTGAAAATAATGTATATAAACATATTTATGGGGTCTCTATATGTATCCCTTTAATACACCAGAAAACACCTTAAATGTAAGCTTCACTATGGAGAGACTTTTAGGGGGTGGTTCGACGAACATTGTTTGAGCTGTGATCTCAATGAGATTAAACTTCTCCCATACAAAATTTCACTTATGCTGATGTTGTTGGATTTATTCTTGTAATTTGTAATTGGAAAATCCTAGTGATTATATATCCCTTGGAATCTATAATAAATGGGCTTCATAGGGTATGATCCTACTGGTTGAGGCCATCACTACCTTTTTATGTGTTAATTAGATTTGTTTAAATACTAAATTTATACTAATCAGGTGATAACTATTCACAAACTATATTTTCAATGGTATTGATTTCTAATGGTCAATTAAATATGATATGATATAATAACAACAAATAATTTTAAATGTTTTCTATAACCAAGTTATATAATAATATATTTAATTAAATCACAAATGGCTATTTATTTATAACAATTTTGTATGTTATAGATAAAAGGAAGAGTAAAATGTTTCTAAGTATAAAGAAAACTATAAAAAGATAGAAATAAATGATTCTGATTATGTATGTAATATAAAGAACAAGATTTACTACTTCATTGATGGGATTAATCTAATCCTCTGAAGGGCACTAGTCTCCCAAACATTCTTATCATTTGAGGATATTATATAATGCAAGAACATGATATAGAATGAATTCTCAATGTCGTATGACTTCAAAGAGAAAAAAATAAAAAAATAGGAAGGTAGAGAAAAATATAGATAAAGGGAATAAGGGAGTGAAGAAATTTATAGCACATGATACCTATGGGAGTAAACACCTTGGTACATGCTTAAAATGAAATTGAGTTTGCTTTATGTGTGGAGAGAAATTCCATAATGATCATCAATGAAATGGTTAGGGAGAATCCATCAAAGTAGAATGATTAAACTGTAATGATATGGAGAATTATTTCAACAAATTCCTCCAAAACTAGGGGAATATACCTCATAAAAAATTGAGGGATAAAGGTTAAGCTTATTCTATTTAAAAAATTGTACTACAATGATTAATTTGATTGTGTTTGGATTAAATAATTATGTAATAAATGTATTTTAATCAATGATTAAATGGTTATAAGAATTAATAAATTTATAAGGATTATCTGTAGTAATATTTCATTAAGGATTTGGGATTATATAACTAGGAAAATAATTAAGTTTCCAGTTTAACTTCTTCGAAAAACATTATTGAGAGAGGAAAACACTTATATATATTCCTTATGAGGAGATAATAATGATAAAGATGTTTTTATGAAGGTATTTATAAGATTCGAGGTTTAACTAATGTTTATGTTAAGGTAATTATGGGATATTACAATTTAGTAAAATTATATGAACAATATGTTTATTGTTTTAGAAAAAGAAATAATTGTATCCTGGGTGACAACCCGTTGCATTTGGAAAGACAACGAGGCTTGAAATGAAAATTGAAGGATGATATGGGGTTAACACCAACCACCAGACTATGTGATCTCCAGGTTAATATGTCATTATTTTTAGTTAAATTATATTATGAATATATATTAATGATAATCGAGTGGTGTTACTGTTGAGCTTTATAGATTAATGTATTATTTTTGATAACTTGTACTAATAATATTAGACATGGAAAATAGTTTGATACATAAGAAATGATATAAGTTCCCAACATTTTCTAGAGATTTCATGAACTTATTTTTATGTATTTTTTTTTTACCTTTTTTAGAAATTTTTGTTTAGGATTTATCTTTGGGGTGTTTAGGTGAAAATTTGATGTTTTGGAACTATTTTTGGGTAGTACACAGTTGCCACACAGTTTTCCCAAACCATGCACCATACCAAGAAATCCATGAAACCCCATGTAGAGGGGAATTGAATGGTTGGAAAACAATCTATAAAGCTCCGTTCCCTATTAAAATTAACTATTTTCCTCACATGGGAGGAGGTGCATGGTTAGGATCACAGTTAGGGGAAACCATGCACCTTGAGAAGAAAATTGTGCATGCGTGATTCAAATCCCCCAAAAATTATTAAAAAAATTATTGAAGCCCATATTAAGTCCCTAAACCCTCAGATCGACCTTAAATCATTTTCTATCACTTTTGGAGATTATCAGATGAATTACATGAATTTACAACCTCTTTTCTTGATGAATTGAATCCCAAATTGAAGATATGCACCTCTACCATTAAGATATTCTCACCCCATATGGTTTTCTCCCTTAATCCCATATTTATATAATATTTTAAGGGATGTTTTACACCTGGTATGATGGATCTAGATCTCATGTTTTTGTATCCTGATTCATTTACATTAGATCTTGGTTTCATATATAGATCTCATTCTTTGTGGGGATCTCAGTTGTCCCGCTTCAAAGTGGGGACCTTCATTGGCGAGCATTTATTAAAAATCATGAGGAAGGTGGTATAAATTGAAAATAACAGTCTATATTTAATTAAATATATAAAATTATGAAATTATAAATTTCCATGATTGGGAAATTTCATTGATGATTGAACTAATTTAATTTAATTTCCATGTGATAATGATATGGGTTAAATTAGGGATATTGTGGTGGTAATGGATTAATTAATTAGTAAATTAATTAATTGAATCTCATTATATTAAAATTTATCAGAAATTAGGTTTTTAAAATCGGTCACATAATATGTTATGAATTAATTGAGGGTGGGGATTATGAGACGGTTGAATTGACCTTGATGGGTTAATAGGTTATATCAATTGAATAGTGAAAAATGATTAATGGTGAATTGAACATATTATTTCATGTGATTAATGTATTGAATCATGATTTTTTGTGATAAATTGTAATGGAACAATGATTTGAATTTTTGGTAAAAGGATGAATGTTGGTTATCTTCATTGTTTGGATATATCATATTAGTGTGATTGATTGATAAATGTGTACAGGACATAGAATAAATCATCAAAATCCCATAAAAAAATTGATAAACATGTGTAGGGAATGGAATGATGATTTAAATTTCTATAGTTATAAATTTATATATGAGTGTAGGAAATAGACTACTGCTTAAAAATACCAGTTGTATGATTGTTTGATAAATGAGTGTGGGAAACGAACTGCTAATTCAAAAGTACACTTGTATGATTGCTTTATATATGAGTGTGGGGCATAAATATCTACTTAAAAAGACCACTTATCTGATTTTTTGATAAATGATTTGCAGTACATGGACTTCTACTTCAAATAACCATGGGGTAATAGAAATGGCATTCTAGGCCCAAAATGTTATCATTGGAATATAGTTAAATTGGTAATAATAAGAATTAGAATGAATTGATAATTGATAACCACAGTATTTCAATATGGTTCAGACTCCGGTATAGGTTGAAGCTGGTATTGAGAGTTCATATGTCCTTAAGAACTCGAGTGTCTACATTGTAAAATAAGAAATAATTGAATATGGAAACTATTTGACTTAGTGATTTTATTTTATTATTTATATAACTACATATAATGTTATTGAATTGATATTGTTTTAGAAACCTTTGGTGGTGGCCTACTAAGTTGTACTCACACAGTACTTGGGATGCCTGATCAATACATGAATAGACTTCATGTTTGAAGGACTAGATAAGGGAATGATACCTATGTTAGATGGATTATTTGGGGTGAAGCATGGATGATGGAACTATATGAGATTCAGGAACCACTTTGGAGTTTTCAGCATTTTTATTTGGTTTGGGGTTTTCATATTGACACTTGACATGTATTTGGAATGAAATATCTTCTATTGAGTTTTTGGAAATGTTTTTCCTATTTTGGTCAATATGTGTTATTAGTTTGGTTTGGTTATTGGTTATATAATTTGGTTATTATTATTTATTTATATGGTTGTGATACATAGAAAAAGAGGGCATAAACTCCCTATGATTTATATTATAACCTCGTTGCTATTCAATAGCCTCTAACATACATGGAGGTGCACTTGAGGTCACATGATGACTGTCTTGGGGCACTGGTGTGTGGCACTCGGGTCGGGACATTACAAATTGGTAATAGAAGAGGTTTTATTTTCTTTTTTCTTTTATCATACTATTTGGGAAAGGTAGTAAGGAGAATATGATGAGTTGAGACATTGTTAAGAGATCTTTCATGGGACTAGATAACCCATTTAATATGGTAAAATCCATGTACCTAGGGTGGGACTGCTATTATTGATGTTTGTTTTTATAGATAATTCTAGTTGAACTCGTTTGATGCACTTGTTTTGTGGTGTGATTATTATTTCTAAGATATTATGATATTTGAATCATGACCTAGTATTTTACGAGATTTGAGTATGTATGTATTATTTATGGAACTCAGTAACTTTTTTAACATGTATAATTTGAGGGAAACATGAAGAAAAATATGTTTTAGGGTAATTAAATAAAAATTATTTACATTTTTTGGGTTTTTTTGAGTGAAAAAGGTGCTTAATATGAAATTGAGATGTTTGAAACAAAGAAAAATGTGGATAATGGGTGTCTAATTGAGAAACTTGAATAATGAGAATGCGATTACCCTTTTTAACCATGACCTAAATGTAGTATGGTTAAGGTTAGTGATAGTTCCATGATTTTTATTATGTGATGGGGTTTGGGGAAATTCCTGATTTTGGATTTTGTGAAACCCTCATGTTAAATGAGTTAAAATTTTGTTATGTGTTCTAAGATGAGTGTTTTGAATTGTAGAGATCTGGTTCTATGATGACACTTCTTGAGAGGATGACCAGATGTTATTGATGGAAATGATCCTCTAGTGGGGGAAACAGAGGCACTAGTAGTGCTGGGTGAGGAAGACAAAGAGTAGTTCTGAGAGTAATTTTCTCAGCTCATCCAGTTCATGGAAAGAGACCAAGGGTAGGCTATGAAAAGTATGTTTGACATGACATGGGAGTTTCATTTTCAGCACCCTATGAAATTTACCATTGGGGGTTATCCTGAGGTAGAAATGTTCTAGATTGAGCCTATCTAGACTATACATGACCACTTAGAGACTCTTGTAGATAAGATAGTCAAATTAGCTCCGTACAGGTTATGTAGTAAAAACACGTGCTGGAGGGACATCATGACTTGGTATTGATAACTTGACTATATAGAGTGGAAGGAATTTTAGGACAAGTTCCTGAAGAACATTTATGCTGAGATACTCAAGAAGGTGAGAGAAAATGAGTTTATGAGGTTGAATTAGGGAAATATGTTGTGATGAACTATTATGGTAACATTATAGTTTTAAAGTGCTTTGTTCTTACATTATAAGGATATGTGGAAACCATATAAATGTTTTTTTAGGATAGTATTAAATGTGAAGTTGGATCGTAGGTGAACATCTTCATAAAGTAGAAGGTTTTAGAAGTGGCGAATCAGGCTCTCATTACTGAGGGGAACCCAGATAAGGCTTATAGTATAGGAAATGTTGTTTCTTCTTGATGTTCAAGAGGTATGAATTCAGAGATAAGGAATAATTATTATGAGAAGATTGACTAGTTGTATGTAAAGTAGAGTGGCCATAGGAAACGATCAACACAAGACCTTACTAGAGTGATCTTTCATGAGTGTGGTAGGTTTGGTCACTTTCATAGATAGTATCCCCGACCACCGGTAGAGTGTCAATCTTGAGTCTGGATAATACATCTATAGATGTTCTGCAGGAACTCATGATAAATAGTACATGATGCGGTATCTAGGAAGAATAAGAGTGTGGGATGTGTATCTTCTACACCATACCATCTTGGAACCAAGAGTTTTACTAGTCGTTGGTGGAAGAAGAAGCAGACGTAGTGTTTCTGAGATAGAGATCCCATATCGACAGAGTGTCAAAACTTAGTGGATTAAGAATGCATCTTAGGGAAGTGGGTAATGATAGCTTCATTCCAATAAACATACACTGGTGGATAGTGAGGATGTATAATCTATGGTTATATATATTATTCTTGTAACTTCTATGAGAGATAGTTCCCTATTTGATACTAGTGCCTCTCATTATTTTATATCTACAGAACATGTGAATAGTTTGAGCGTAGAAGTGGAATTTGTGAGTGGGGTTTTGGTGATAGATACATCTTTGGGTGTATAATTTAAAGACTTTATTTGGTTACAGGGGTGTTCTCTTGAGGTTTGGGAGTATCATTTTATTTGGGATCTTTACTTCCTTGACATTTTTGGCTTTGACCTAATTTTGGGTACGGATTGGATAGTAGCATACCAAGCCCACATTGATTATTACTACATGCGAGTAATGTTTACGTCTCTTGAGGGTGATAGATATATTCACCACGGAGAGTGGGATATCTAGGAAGGTCATGCAAGTATAGTTCATTAGAAACATGGGGATCTCACAACCTAGGTTTCTAGTTTTTTCATGAATGATGGAGGAGTAATGAAAGATTTCTTTCAACCCATAGTGGACCGTGTTTAGGGTTTATTTCTAGAAGACTTATCAGGGTTTACATCTAAGATAGATATGGAATTTATAATTTAACTCATGTTAGTGGTTGGGAAAATTTATATTATACAAGACATAATGGAATGAAAAAAGCTTCAATAGATAATGAATTGTTAATAAGAGTTGATTGATAATGGTTTTTTATGTCTCAGTACATCACCTTGGGTTTCACTAGTTTTCTTTTCCAAGAAGGTGAACAATACCCTGCAATTGTGTTTTGATTACCACAATTTTAATTAGATGATTGTGAAGAACTAGTATCCAATTTTTATATTGATGATCTATTTGATAAGTTGAGGGGAGATTTTGTTTTCTCCAAGATTGAATTAAGGTCGGGGTATCCTCAGTTTATATTTAAACATTCTAATATTCCTTATACTACATTCATAAGTAGGCATAATCTTTATGAGTTTGTTGTAATGTCTTTCGTGTTGACGAACACACCAGTAGTTTTTATAGACCCAATTAACATAATATTCCACCCATACCAAGATAATTTTCTGGTAGTGTTTGTAGATAACATATTGGCGTACCCCAAGACTCCTGAGGATCATTCTCGACATATTGATATCATCCTGAGTAAATTGGGAGAGAATCATCTCTACACCATGATATTTAAATTTCAAATCTAGATTGATCATGTACACTTCTTAGGTCACATCATCTTAGAGGAAGGTGTGTCTGTGGACCTAGTGAAGGTGAATGCAGTAGTCTCTGGGAAGCATCCCAATAATTTTATAATATAAATAGTCGTTTTGGGGTTATATGTATTTTATATGATATTCATCCTTGACTTTTACCATTTTAATACCCACTTTCAGGCTTGAACAACAAGTGGATAAAGATTGAATGATCAGAATAATACGGGAATACGTTCCAAGAGATAAAGAAGGGTTTTACATTAGAACCAATATTGTTCCTACCTGATCTAGGAAAGGTGTATAGGGAGGTTTTTGATGCTTTTGAAATCAGAATTGGAGTGGTATTGATGTAGGGAGATTGATTTGTGGAGTATGAGTCATGGAAGTTAAGGATAGTTGAACGGAACAATCTAATACATAACCTCAAATTAGCTGTAGTGGTTTATCATTTGAAGTGTTAGAGGCATTACATGTTGGTTGTAAAGTTTAATATGTATACTAATCCTATGATATTATAATATATATATTTTTCGTGATATTTTAATCTCCAGTAGTGAAGGTGGGTTTAATATATGCAGTCATTTGATTTTGACCTATCATATATACCTTGTAAAGTAAATATTTTGGATGATTAATTGACTAGTAAAACTTAGACTCAGACAATTCAAGAGTCTACTGTAGAGTGAATGATGATGAATTTATTAAATGAGATCCATTTTTTAGTTCAAGATATCTAGCAGAATATGTATCTCATATCAGTTTAATTGGAGTCTACTTTTTTGATTTAGATTAGGGAATAATAATATGAAGATCTGGAATTTTTTTCCTCGATGGAATGCCTTGAAGGTGGGGAGACACCATCTGGAAGGACTCTAGATGAGGATGAGATCATCTATGTCAGGAATCGTGTTTTTGTGCCTACAAACTTGTGGGAGGATATAATTATTTAATTTTATTTCTTAAATTGGGCGGTGAATCTAGGTTTGACCAAAATATACCATGAGATACTACAATAATATTGGTGTTTGGGTATGAAAATAGAGATAGAAGGGTTTATGACATGAGAATACACCTTTCAATAGGTTAATGATGAACATAAATGACCTGATGGTTTACTACAAACATTTACAATTCCAAAATAGAAGTGGAATGATAATACGACAACCTTTGCAGTTATCTCCTGTGGATTCCTCATAATAATGGTTCTATTTGAATAGTTATTGACCAGTTGGTGAAATTAGTGAATTTATCACCATGAAGTGAGACATTATTAGTGGATGAGTTGGGAGAAATTTATGTTTGGGAGACAGTCCGTCTGCACAGGGTTCCATGGAGTATAGTTTCAGAATGCGACACACGTTCTACATCATGATTCTGACAGGGATTATAGAAGGCACTTGGTACATAAGGTCTACTGATTATAGCATTCCACACACAAATAGAAGGGATGTCAGATCGTACTATAAAGGTTCTTGGGGATATTCTATGGGTGTGTTTCCTATACATTGTAGGGACTTAGGAGAATCACATTGATTTGTTGGAGTTTTCCTATAACATTATTTATCAAAAAACTATTTATATGTGAAAATCCAAAGCTCTTTATTTTAGTCAATCAAGATCACCTCTATATTGGATGGAGGCTGGTGAGTCAGATTTGTTGGAACCAAGTCCTGTATAGAATATTTCAGAGTAGGTTTAGCTGATTTGAAAACATATGGCTATTGCTCGAAGTAGGAAGATGTCGTATTCTGATAGACATACAAGATCCCTAAAGTTGTAGAGGGTTATTGTGTATTCCTTAAGGTGTCAAATAGATTGGATCACTGTAGGATATTGAGGTAGATAAATCTAGAACCCAAGCTTGTGGGACCATTTGAGGTTATAGAGAGAACAAGGTTAGTGAAAAAATGATTAGCTCTTCTATAAAGGTACAGTTCCATGAAATATGTACATCATGAGGAAAAACATTAGTGGTATCACCCCGACCACTCTCCTATGATCAATGTTTATGATTTTGATATTGAAACTGATGTGTACTTGGAGGAGCATCTGAAATGAGTATTGAGTCATAGTGAAAACGTGTTTTGGGGAATGACAATGCTGATAGTTTGTGTACTGTGAAAAAATGGTTCATGTTCATGTGGAAACATGGGTGAGAGAGGTGGATATCTAAGCTTAGTGACCTGGACTTTTTGACTCAATATTATAGTGATACATAGGAGTATAGCTCTAGGATGATCTGTTATAAGGTGGGATGATTGTAAGATCCTGAAATTTTATGAATATGTCTCAAGATAATTTTCTGGTCCTCTCCCATATTTTTTTTATTATTTTTATTTTATTATGGGTGTGTTTGGAAAAAAATTTAAAGTTTTTTGATGGGTTTTGGGAAGTTAAAAATTGGCGCATATTTTTACCAAACAGTGAACCATGCGCAAAAAAATAGTGAAACACTAGGAAGAGGGGAATTATAGAATTGGAACATGGTTTGTAAAATCTTGTGCCCAATTAGTAGTAACTGTGAGGTCCCTTGGGAGGAGGCACACTACTAGATGAATGGTTAGGTGAAACTGTGCACCCCATGAAGGAAACCATGTGTGTATAATTTTATTCCTCAAAAAATTATTAAAAAAATTACCAAACCCCCATATTATATCCCTAAACCCCCTAAATTTACCCTAAATCAGTTGATCACGTTTTGGGATGTTTCTAGATGAATTCTAAGGAATTTTATCCTCCTTTAATGAAGAATGAAAGCCTAGATAGAATATCTGCACCTCTATAGGTAAGATATTCTAACCCTATATGGTTTCCTCCCTATCTCTCATATTTATCTCATCCATTAAAGGGATATTTTCCTATGATTATGATGGATCCAGATCTAGGGTTTTTGGATCTAGATTCTTTTGTTCTTGAATATAGGTTTCAGATATACACATCTGTAATTTTTTTATCTTGATTGTCCCACATAAATTGAGGATTTCCTTAGGTGATTGTACATCACCAATCTTGAGATTGAAGGTCTAAATTGAAAATCCCATAGTCTTGATTTATCTATATGTATGTAATTTTGAAATTATAAATTTTCATGATTGATAAATTGAATTGATGAATGAAATGATTTAATTTAATTCCCATGTGATAATGATTTGGTTTAAATTTGGGAAATTTAAATTAGTGGGATTGGATTAATTAATTGGTTAAATAATTAATGGAATATTGTGATTGTAAACTGATGGTAAATTGGGTATCTGAAATTGAAAAAATTTATGTGATGAGAATTAACTGAGAATGGGAATTATGAGATGTTTGAATTGACCTTGATGGGTTTATGGGTTATATCAATTGAATATTGAAAAATGGTTAATGGATAATTTCACATATTATTTCATATGATTAAAGTATTGAATCTTGATTTTTATTACAAATTGTGATGGTACCAAGAGGTGAAATATTGGTAAAAAGATTAATTTTGTTTAATATTGACTATTGGTTTATATATGATTTGTTAGACTGATTGAAATATTTGTGTAATACACGGACAACTCCTCCAAAATCCCATAGTGATAAATTTATAATCATGTGTGGGACCTAGACAGATACTTCAAAATCACATAGTGATAAATTGATATAGGAGTGTCAGACATATAACGCCACTTCAAAATCCAACTAGTGTTATTATTTGACATAATAGTTTGGGACAAAAACTGATGCCTCAGAATCCCACTTGTGCGATTTTTTGATATAAGAGTGTGGTACTCATACTGCTTCTTCAAAATCCCACTTGTGTGAATGTTTGATATACAAGTTGTGGCACATAGACTATAACATCAAATACCCATGGGATGCTAGATTTGGAATTCTTGGCCCCAAATGTATTCATTAAAATATGGTTCATGTTATCCATAATATGAATTGAAATGAATTGATAATTGGTAACCATTGTACTGCGATATGGTTTAGACTCCAATATGGGATGAATGATGCATTGATGGTTCAAGTGTCCTTAAAACCCCAATTTTTTATGTGGTAAAATAATGAATAATATAATAAGTAAACTATTTACAATAATTATTTTATTTTATTCTTTATAAAACTATATCAACTATTATTGAATAGATATTATTTTAGACCCCTTTGTTGGTGGCTTACTGAGTCTTACTCACACCCTAGTTGGGATGTTTGATTGGTACCTGAATAGACTTCATGTTTTCAGGACAGGGTAAGGGAAAGATCCTTATGTTTGATGGATGATTTGGGATAGATCATGGATAAGGGAACCAAACATGATTTAGGACCCTCTTGGTGGGTTTTAGTGCCGTTATTTTGTTTGGGTTTTTTCATATTGAAACCTGAAATATATTTGGCATGACATATCTATTTTTTAGTCTTGGATATTGTATTTCCCGTCCTGGTCAACATGTGATATTATTTTGGTTTGTTTATTTGTTATATCATTTTGTTATTCATATTTATTTCACATGTTGTGCTACTTTGATAAATACGCTATAGTATCCCCATGATCGATATTAGACCCTCACTTCTAGGAAACAACCTATAACATATTGGGTGTTGTGCCTGAAGTAATGTGACTTACCAACTCGGGGAATGGGTGTGGCACCTATGTTGAGACATTATAAAAGAAATTTTACTTTTTTTTATGGATCTCATGATTTGTTAATTGTGAATTTTAAGTTAATGGGAATAAAAAATTCATTTTGAATATTCATTTCTTAGAGTAAGTGATGAATTGAAAATTTAACAAAGCACAACTATAGGATGAAATTGTTCTTACGAAATAGGAACCTATAAACTAACCGTATTTTCTTATATTATTAGATTGTAAAAGAAGAACTCAACTCTAGGAAAAAGGATATTGAAACAAAATTTTATCCTAATATATTTATTTTTATTGAACTAATGCTCTTTTAAATCATCAATGATTTATGGTTTTTAGATCCTTAATTTTTTATTAATCATTCACACTCTTCTTATCAGTGACGTCTATCACTCTCTATAATTATTTATTCCTTTATTCCATGTCCATATCTTCACTTTACACCAATGTTCTCATGCATAGAATCATAGTTATGTGCTATTCCATATGAAATTTACAATTCTATTTTTCTATTATCAATAGGATGTTTTAACAACCCTTATCACGATGTGGGATTTCAATAAAGATATTTTCAAAATCCAATAAACATATTTTCTCTTCGAAAACTAGTTTTCTCATTGCGTCTATCTAGAAAATTTTAAATTAAAATTTTCCAATTCTGTGATTTAGATTTGAAATAATGGGTTTTATATACATTACCATAATAGTTTATAATATAGGGTAATTTAAAATTAATTTTTTTCCAAAATGAATAGTAAAAGCAATAAAAATTAATTAATATGGTTATGTTAAAAAATTATTTATCGGGGGGGGGGGGGATGTTAGAATAAAAATATAAGGGTTAAAATGTCCCAAAAACCTGTCTAAAATATATTTATGTACTTATTTTGACGCTATCATATCTAATTCCCAATAATTATTCATTTTTACCCTTTCCTATGAAAAACATGGTTACCATTTTTTCTTTTGAAAAATTACAAGTGTTCCACTCACCTCACTTATAAAATGCCACCACAATCATCTCTTATTCACACCTTCAAACCCATTTAGTTCAAAAATTCCCTAAAAAATATGTTTAAAATCTCCATTTTCTAAATGTAGAGGTTTTATTTTGGGAATAAATTGAACCTAGGAAGTAGTTTAGTGAAAACCTAAGGAGGATACCTGAAGAAGAGTTAATTTTCTTCAATGAAAATGTTTACTTTGTTTCATCCTCTATATCCTTCAATTATGATTAAAAAAATATGGCATAATAACCACCATATCTTCCATATATTTATATGTTGTTATTATGAGGGGGTTATCTATAACCATATCCACTTCCATCAAATTGGTTATAAAATCATCAATCATGTATATAGTTGACTACTGCCTCATGACCCGATGTCATTTGATTTTCCATTACGACATATCATAGTTAGTTATGACAATGAATATAATATATATATATATATGATATTCACAATATAGTTATACTTATGAAGTAATTATAACATACATTCATTTTTAATTTACATTCCATAGGGGATATGATAATGTCATTTGTGTGTACAATGGACTACAATCTCACGAAGCGATGCAATTTGTTTTTCTATAATCAATGACATGGGAGGAAATGAGGATAAATTTAATAAATATATATAATATACATGTCATAAATATGGTATTCATTATATATTTATCATTATTAAAATATAATATTTCATTTTCTTCATTACGCTAAAAAATGATAATGTCGTTCATATATGTGTGAAAAACCACCTTGATGAAGAGATACGACAAACTTTTCATGACCACACCACATGGATGGTATATATGAGTATATTAAAAGAAATAATGTCATATATAAATAATATTATCATCATTATGTAAATATAAAATGCTACTTAACTTTTTTCTACAATGATCATTGAAAACTGTGAACGTTACTCATGTGTACTTATAACCTACCATCTCCACGATTATAACGTAGTTCATTTATCATAACATATTTCATTATTGGGATTAAAAGTATAATTTATATATTAATATGATAATTATATCATGAATATTTGTATATATATATGTTTAAATAATGATATCATGACCATAGTCATCCTACGAATGTCATTTTTGACAAATAAACAAAATATCATCAAAACATGGTAAGTAATATTAATTGATTATGTAATTGTATTTAATGGGTTATAAGTGAAATAAAATAAAAAAATAAACTTGAAAAAATTCTTAAGAATATAAATAATTAACATATGTTTATTCTGGAAGATAGAGGACGCATGTGGTGAGTCCAACTCAAGGTATGAGTTTCTCATATCACATTTACTTCTATGAGACATACACCATATTAACCATTTATTTAATTTGTGTGGTGTATATACTTACACTATTTTTTATATCAGAAAAAAATTAACATAATGTTATTCAATGTTTCATTTTAATTTATTTCTTTGATGGGCCTTATTATGAAATGTTACCAAAGTGGTAGGGGTCTAATTCTCAATCCTATCATTATTTGGGATTCTTTATATTTATGTCTTGATTTAGGGAATTATTTCATTATTTTTATCTTAAAATAAATATATTTTCTTATCAACTGAATATTAATGATATTTTTCAAGTAATAGTACTAGTTTAAAACTATTTAGTACTTGAAATGATTGAGATAATATTATTACAAAAATATGAAATTATTTATCTATTCAGCAGAAAATACTTCTCCATTCAAAACTATATTTTCTAAAAAGTTATTAAAAAATGTTTTAAAATTATTAAAATGATTTATTAAAGATATTTACACCCATATTTGGATTGTAAAAAAATTGGTTTAAAGGATTCTTATTGTCTTTTTTAAACAAGATAGTTTTTATAACCTTTTTACAATGAAAAATGAATGTTCTTTTTAAATTGTATAACATTTACATATTTAACCACCATCATAACTAAAATTTCATTGAATAATCATTTACCAGTTTATAATGCTATTTATTAAGAAACTATTTTCAATAATATTCTACTTTTTTTTTATATTTTTAAAGTTATTTTCAATGAAAAGTATTTTGGATAATATTTTAAGAATTTTCCAGTTTTAAAATAAAATGGTAATTTTCAATGAAAAGTTGTTATCCTTAAGGAATGATCCCAATGATCTTACAAAATCCTTTTCCATATAAGAACATTACGTTTCATGTTACTTAATATTTGATGGGGATATAATCCAATGATTCCATCCTTATTATTTCTCTAAGAAGTTTATGATCAGTTTGATTGGGATGTACTATATTGATAATAATCATTTTACTATCGATAGTTTATGATTATGTTTATTAAATAGGGTAATTATTAACATTTCTTATGAGAACTTATTTTTATTAATGTTTATTTTGATTATGTTTCACCACTTTTATATGATGAATTCATTGGAATTATTATATAATTGGTGGGTCCTAAAATTACATAGCCTCTCAATGCAATGGTAGGTCTCACAGGACAAACTTGATTGAGTTTTGGTCGAGGAATTACCCATTTATATATATGTATTGGAACAAGGAATCCATGGTATTAAATATCTTGGAACAAGTCCTTGATGATGTATATGTACATAATTATGCATTATATAATTATAAATACAGTTCTTGACATTCAAAGTGATTATTTGATTAGTTATAATATACATGGTTTAGTTTTCCATGATCATGTTATTATTTATTTGATATTATTTCATAACCTTTTTTCCAACAATATTTTTCTTAAGTTATTTTATTAAATAACTTGTTTTTCAGTTATTTACATTGACATATTGAATATGCCTTATTTATTCATCTTATACTTTATGATTACCCTTACTAAGAATCTGAGCTCACCCCTTTCTTATATTTTATTTTCCATATAATATAAAGATTCCAGTTGCGAATGATATGTAGAGATACACCAAAGAAAATAATGGAATCCTCAATGATATTTAATTTTGTATTTTATTTTTTAAAATTTAATGTGAATTTAATGCATGTATGTAATTCACAAATACACATAAACTATTAGGTACTTTGAGATGTGATTACTTGTATTTTATGCCAATGTAATAAAGCAACCTCCAACTCTAGGCTACTATGGTAAAGGTATGTACAACTACTATGATTATATCCTTTGACTGAAGACTTGAATTACAATTTTGAACCAATGTACTCCATAAACCATTGAAACCCTTATGTAGAAAAGTCCAATGGTGAACAAAGGAATAAACAAGGGATACAATAAGGAATAGTCAAGGTTAGGAATAATGGTGTCCAGTGCAAGGATTAAACAATTTCTCATAAGATGTAGATTCACCAATGAAGAAAAACGCATGAAATAGGGGTTAAAAATTGTTAATAAAAATCAATAAAATTGAAGGGACATGCTTTATCGAACCATAAATCAACAAAATCATACATTTTTCCAAAATTATTATGTAGAACATAGAAATTATTAAATAATGATACCTACATCATGGTGAAACAACCATCACTTTAATCCTTCATTGATGTCATGCTCTCGTTCTTCATCACCGTGTGGTTCAATTATTGATGGCATCATGAACTATAAACTAATTTGATGTTTATTCCCTACTATCAACAAAATTTCTCCTACCCTATTTCAATTTAGGGTTTAAATTTATAATGAGTATGGAAAACCCTATATATAATACATAATGTAATTTTTATTTGGGATTTTGTTGGGTTCACAACTAAAAAACCATGAAAAAATAAACATTAATAAATAAATTCCACTTGACATGGACTATACAAGGGGAAACAGGTATTATATGAACGTAAACTACCCCATGGGGTTATGGTGATAGATACATCTTTGGGTGTATAATTGAAAGACATCATTTGGTGAAAGGGGTGTTCTCTTGAGGTTTGGGAGTAGCATTTTATTTGGGATCTTTACTTCCTTGACATTTTAGGCTTTGACCTAATTTTGGGCACGGATTGGATAGTAGCATACCAATACCAATGTGATTATTACTACATGTGAGTAATGTTTACGTCTCTTGAGGGTGATAGATATATTCACCATGGAGAGTGGGATATCTAGGAATGTCATGCAAGTATTGTTAATTATAAACTTGGGGATCTCACAACCTAGGTTTCTATTTTTTTCATGAATGATGGAGGAGTAATGAATGATTTCTTTCAAACCATAGTGGACCGTGTTTAGGGTTTATTTCTAGAAGACTTCTCAGGGTTTACATAAAAGATAGATCTAGAATTTATAATTTAACTCATGCCAGTGGTTGAGAAAATTTATATTATACAATACATAATGGAATGAAAAAAGCTTAAATAGATAAAGAATCATTAATAAGAGTCGATTGATAATGGTTTTTTATGTTTGAGTACATCACCTTGGGTTTCACTTGTTTTCTTTTCCAAGAAGGTGAACAATACCCTGTAATTGTGTTTTGATTACCAAAATTTTAATTAGATGATTGTGAAGAACCAGTATCCACTTTTGTATATTGATGATCTATTTGATAAGTTGAGGGGAGATTTTGTTTTCTCCAAGATTGAATTAAGGTCGGGGTATCCTCAGTTGATATTTAAACATTCTAATATTCCTTATACTACATTCATAAGTCGGCATAATCTTTATGAGTTTGTTGTAATGTCTTTCGGGTTGACAAACACACCAGTAGTGTTTATGGACCCAATTAACATAATATCCCACCCATACCTAGACCATTTTGTCGTAGTGTTTGTAGATGACATATTGGTGTACCCCAACACTCCTGATGATCATTATCTACATATTGATATCATCCTCAGTAAATTGGGAGAGAATCATCTATACACCATGATATTTAAATTTCAAATCTAGATTGATCATGTATACTTGTTGGGTCACCTCATCTTAGAGGAAGGTGTGTCTGTGGACCTAATTAAGGTGAAAGTAGTAGTTTCTAGGATGCATCCCAATAATTTTTTAATATAAATAGTTTTTTGGGGGTTATAGGTATTTTATATGATATTCATCCATGACTTTTACCATTTTAATCCCCACTTTCAAGCTTGAACAATAAGTGGATAAAGATTGAATGATCAGAAGAATGCGGGAATGCGTTCCATGAGATAAAGAAGGGTTTTACATTAGAACCAATATTGTTCCTACCTGAGCTAGGAGAGGTTTATAGGGTGGTTTTTGATGCTTATGAAATCATAATTAGAGTGGTATTGATGTAGGGAGATTGATTTGTGGAGTACGAGTCATGGATGTTATGGATAGTTGAACAGAACAATCTAATACATAACCTCAAATTAGCTGTAGTGGTTTATCATTTGAAGTGTTAGAGGAATTACATGTTGTGTGTAATGTTTAATATGTTTACTAATCCTATGATATTATAATATATATATTTTTCATGATATTTTAATCTCCAAAAGTGAAGGTGGGTTTAATATATACGGTCATTTGATTTTGACCTATCATATATGCCTTGTAAAGTAAATATTGTGGATGATTAATTGACTAGTAAAAATTAGACTCAGACAATTGAGGAGTCTATTGTAGAGTGAATGATGATGAATTTATTAAATGAGATCCATTTTTTAGTTCAAGATATATAGCAGAATATGTATCACATATCAGTTTCATTGGAGTCTACATTTTTGAGTTGGATTAGGGAATAACAATATGAAGATCTGGAATTTGTTTCCTTGAGGGAAAGCCTTGAAGGTGGGGAGACTCCATATGGAAGGACTCTAGATGAGGATGAGATCATCTATGTCAGGAATCGAGTTTTTGGGGCTAAAAACATGTGGGGGGATATAATTATTTAATTTTATTTCTTAAATTGGGCGGTGAATCAAGGTTTGACCAAAATATACCATGGCATACTACAATAGTATTGGTGTTCGGGTATGAAAATGAAGATAGAAGGGTTCGTGACATGAGAATACACCTTTCAATAGGTGAATGATGAACATAAATGACCTGATGATTTACTACAACCATTTACCATTGGAAAATGGAAGTGGAATGATGATACCATGGACTTTGCAGTTATCTCCTGAGGATTCTTCATAAAAATGGTTCTATTTGAATAGTTGTTGACCAGTTGGTGAAATTAGTGAATTTATTACCATGAAGAGAGAAATTATTAGTGGATTAGTTGGGAGAAATTTATGTTTGGGAGATAGTCCATCTGCACGGGGTTCCATATTGTATATTTTCAGAATGTGACACACGTTCTACATCATGATTCTGACAGGGATTATAGAATGCACTTGGTACACAAGGTCTACTGATTATAACATTCCACACACAGATAGAAGGGATGTTAGATCATACTATAATGGTTTTTGGGGATATTCTATGGGTGTGTTTCCTATAAATTGTAGGTACTTGGGAGAAGCACATAGATTTGGTGGAGTTTTCCTATAACAATATTTATCAAGAAACTATTTATATGTAAAAATCCGAAGCTCTATATTTTAGTCCATTAAGATCACCTCTATATTGGATAGAGGCTGGTGAGTCAAAGTTGTTGGAACGAAGTCCTGTATAGAATATTTCAGATTAGATTTAGCCGATTTGAAAACATATGGCTATTGCTTGAAGTAGGAAGAAGTCGTATTCTGATAGACATCAAAGATCACTAAAGTTGTAGAGGGTGATTGTGTATTCTTTCAGGAGTCAAATAGATTGGATCACTGTATGATATTGAGGTAGAGAATGCTGGAACCCAAGCTTGTGGGACCATTTGAGGTTATAAAGAGAAGAAGGTTGGTGAAAAAAATGATTAGCTCTTCTATAGAGGTACAGTTCCATGAAATATGTACATCATGAGGAAAACCATTAGTGGTATCACCCCGGCCATTCTCCTATGATCAATGTTTATGATTTTGATATTGAAACTGATGTGTTCTTGGAGGAGCATCTGATATGAGTATTGAATCATAGTGAGAATGTGTTTTGGGGAAAGACAGTGCTAATAGTTTGTGTATTGTGAAAAATCGGTTCATGTTCATGTGGAAACAAGGGTGAGAGAGGTGGATATCTGAACATAGTGACCTGGACTTTTTGACTCAAAATCTTAGAGATACAAAGAAGTATATCTATAGGATGAGCTGTTATAAGGTGGGATGATTGTAAGATCCTGAAATTTTATGGATATGTCTCAAGCTAATTTTCTGGTCCTCTCCCAAATTTTATTATTATTATTTTTGTTTCATTATGGGTGTCTTTTGAAAAAAAATTAAAGTTTTTTGATGGGTTTTGGGAAGTTAAAAATTGGTGCATATTTTTACCAAACAGTGAACCATGCCCAAAAAAATAGTGAAACACTAGGAAGATGGGAATTATAGCATTAGAACATGATTTGTAAAATCTTGTGCCCTATTAGTAGTAATTGTGAGGTCCCATGGTAAGAGGCACACTATTAGATGAATGGTTAGGTGAAACTATGCACCCCATGAAGGAAACCATGTGTGTATAATTTTATTCCCACAAAAATTATTAAAAAAATTTCCAAACCCCTATATTATATCCCTAAACCCACTAAATTGGCCGTAAATCAGTTGATATCGTTTTTGGATGTTCCCAGATGAATTCCAAGGAATTTTATCCTGCTTTAATGAAGAATAAAAGCCTAGATAGAATATCTTCACCTCTATAGGTAAGAGATTCTAACCCTATATGGTTTCCTCCCCATCTCTAATATTTATCTCATCCATTAAAGGGATATTTTCCTATGATTCTGATGGATCTAGATCTAGGGTTTTTGGATCTAGATTTTTTTGATCTTGAATCTAGGTTTCAGATATAGACATCTTTAATTTTTTGTTATCTTGATTGTCCCACATAAATTGGGGATTTCGTTAGGTGATTGTACATCACCAATCTTGAGATTGAAGGTCTAAATTGAAAATCCCATAGTCCTGATTTATCTAGTTGTATGTAATTTTGAAATTATAAATTTTCATGATTGATAAATTACATTGATGAATGAACTGATTTAACTTAATTTCCATGTGATAATTATTTGGTTTAAATTTGGCCAATTGAAATTAGTGGGATTGGATTAATTAATTTGTTAAATAATTAACGGAATCTTGTGATTATAAACTGATGGTAAATTGGGTTTGTGAAATTGAACAATTTATGTGATGAGAATTAATTGAGAATGGGAATTATGAGATGGTTTAATTGACCTTGATGGGTTAATAGGTTATATCAATTGAATATTGAAAATGGTTAATGGATAATTTCACATATTATTTCATATGATTAAAGTATTGAATCGTGATTTTTATTATAAATTGTGATGGTACCAAGAGTTGAAATGTTGGTAAAAGGATTAATGTTGTTTAATCGTGATTGTTGGTTTATATATGATTTGTTAGACTAATTGAAAAATTTGTGTAATACATGGACTAATCTTCCCAAATCCCATAGTGATAAATTGCTAAACATGTGTGGGACCTAGATAGATACTTAAAAATCACATAGTGATAAATTGATATATGAGTGTCAGCCATATAATGCCACTTCAAAAGCCAACTAGTGTGATTATTTGAAATAATAGTCTGGGAAAAAACTGATGCTTCAGAATTCCACTTGTGCGATTTTTTGATATAAGAGCGTGGGACTCATACTGCTTCTTCAAAATCCCACTTGTGTGAATGTTTGATAAACAAGTTGTGGGACACAGACTATAACATCAAATACCCATGGGATGCTAGATTTGGAATTCTAGGCCGCAACTGAATTCATTATACTATGGTTCAAGTTATCCATAATATTAATTGAAATGAATTGATAATTGGTAACCATTGTACTGCGATATAGTTTAGACTCCAATATGGGATGAATGATGCATTGATGGTTCAAGTGTCCTTAAAAACCCAATTGTTTATGTGGTTAAATAAAGAATAATATAATAAGTAAACTATTTACCCTAATTCTTTTATTTTATTATTTATAAAACTAAATCAACTATTATTGAATAAATATTATTTTAGACCACTTTGTTGGTGGCTTACTGAGTCTTACTCATACTATAGTTGGGCTGCTTGATCTGTACCTGAATAGACATCATGTTTGTAGGAAAGGGTAAGGGAAAGATCCCTATGTTTGATGGATGATTTGGGACAGATCATGGATAAGGTAAACAAACACGATTTAGGACCCTCTTGGTGGTTTTTAGTGCCTTTATTTTGTTTGGGTTTTTCATATTGACACCTGAAATATATTTGGCATGACATATCTATTGTTTAGTCATGGATATTTTATTTCCTATCCTGGTCAACATGTGATATTGTTTTCGATTGTTTATTTGTTATATCATTTTTTTATTCTTATTTATTTCACATGTTGTGCTACTTTCATAAAGACGGTATAGTATCCCAATGATCGATATTAGGCCCACACTTCAAGGCCAAAACCTATAGCATATTGGGTGGTGTGCCTGAAGTAATGTGAATGACCAACTCGGGGCATGGGTGTGGCACCTAAGTTGAGACATTGTAAAAGAATTTTTACTTTTTTATGGATATCATTATTTATTAATTGTGAATTTTAGTTTAATGGGAATAAAAAATTCATTTTGAATATTCATTTCATGGAGTAAGTGATGAATTAAAAATTTAACAAAGCACAACAAGAGGATGAAATTGTTCTTATGAAATAGGAACCTGTAAATTAACCGTTATATTATTAGATTGTAAAAGAAGTACTCAACTCTAGGAAAAAGGATATTGAAACTGAATTTTATCCTAATAACTTCATTTTTATTGAACTAATGCTCTTTTAAATCATCAATGATTTATGGTTTTTAGATCCTTAATTTTCCATTAATCATTGACACTCTTGTTATCAGTGACATCTATAACTCTCTATAATTATTTATTCCTTTATTCCATGTCTATATCTTCACTTTCCTCCAATGTTCTCAGGCATAGAATCATTATTATGTGCTATTCTATATGAAATTGACAATTCTATTTATCAATTATAAATATGATGTTTTAACAACCCTTATCACGATGTGGGATTTCAATAAAGTTATTTTCAAAATCCAATAAACATATTTTCTCTTTGAAAACTAGTTTTCTCATTACGACTATGTAGAAAATTTTAAATTAATATTTTCCAATTCTGTGAGTTGGATATTAAATAATGGGTTTTATATACATTACCAGAATAATTTATAATATTGGGTAATTTAAAATTAATTTTTTTTCCATAATGAATAGTAAAAGAAATAAAAATTAATTAATATGGTTATGTTAAAAAATTATTTATCGAGGGGGGGGGGATGTTAAAATAAAAATATAAGGATTAAAATGACCTAAAAACTTGTCTAAAAAATATTTATGGACTTATTTTGACCTTATCATATCTATGTCCCAATAATTCTTCATTTTGACCCTTTCATGTGAAAATCATGTTTATTACTTTTTCTTTTGAAAAATTACAAGTGTTCCACTCACCTCACTTATAAAAGGCCACCACAATCATCTCTTATTCACACTTTCAAACACTTTTAGTTCAACTAATCCCTAAAAAACCCCTTTAAAACCTCCCTCCTCTCATTTTAGAGGTTTTATTTTGGGAATAAATCGAACCTAGGAAGTAGTTTGGTGCAAACCTAAGGAGGATACCTGAAGAAGAGGTAATTTTATTCAATTAAAATGTTTACTTTGTTTCTTCATCTATATCCATCAATTATGGTTTAAAAAATAAGGCATAATAACCTCCCTATCTTCCATATATTTATATGTTGTTATTATGAGGGTATTATCTATAACCATATCCACTTCCATCAAATTGGTTATAAAATCATCAATCATGTATATAGTTGACTACTGCCTCATGAACCGATGTCATTTGATTTTCCATTATGAAATATCATAGTTAGTTATGAAAATGAATATAATGTATATATATGATATTCAAAATATAGTTATACGTATGAAGTAATTATAACATATATACATTTTTAATTTACATTCCATAGGGGATATGATAATGTCATCTGTGTGTACAGTGGACTACCATCTCATGAAGCGATGCAATTTGTTTTTCTATAATCCATGACATGGGAGGAAATGAGGGTAAATTTAATAAATATATGTAATAGACATGTCATAAATATGGTATTCATGATTTATTTATCATTATGAAAATATAATATGTCATTTTCATCGTTACACTAAAAAATGATAACGCCATTCATATATGTGTGAACAACCACCTTGATGAAGAGATACAACACACTTTTCATGACCACACCACATGGATGATATATATGAGTATATTAAAAGAAATAATGTCATATATACATAATATTATCACCATTATGTAAATATAAAATTCTACTTACCTTCTTTCTATAATGATCATTGAAAACTGCGAACGTTACTCATGTGTACTTATAACCTGCCATCTCTATGATTATAACGTAGTTCATTTATCATAACATATTTCATGATTGGGTTTAAAAGTGTAATTTATATATTAATATGATAATTATATCATGAATATTAGTATATATATATGTTTAAATAATGACATCATTGACCATAGTCATCCTACCAATGTCATTTTTGAAAAATAAACCAAATATCATCAAAACATGGTAAATAATATTAATTGATTATGTACTTGTATTTAATGGGTTATAAGTGAAATAAAATAAAAAAATAAACTTGAAAAAATTCTTAAGAATATAAATAATTAACATATGTTTATTCAGGATGATAGAGGACGCATGTGGTGAGTCCAACTCAAAGTATGAGTTTCTCATATCACATTTACTTCTACGAGACACACACCATATTCAACATTTATTTAATTTGTGTGGTGTATATACTTACACTATTTTTTATATCAGAAAACAATTTAACATAATGTTATTCAAGGTTTAATTTTAATTTATTTCTTTTATGGGCCTTATTATAAAAAGTTACAATAGTGGTTGGGGTTTAATTCTCAATCCTATCATTATTTGTGATTGTTTATATTTATGTCTTCATTTATGGAATTATTTCGTTATTTTTATCTTAAAATAAATATATTTTCTTATCAAATTAATATTAATGATATTTTTCAAGTAATAGTACTAATTTAAAACTATTTAGAACTTGAAATGATTGAGATAATATTATTACAAAAATATAAAATTATTTTTCTATTCAGCAGACAATACTTCTCCTTTCAAAACTATATTTTCTAAAAAGTTATAAAAAAATATTTTAAAATTATTAAAATGATTTATTAAATAAATTTACACCCATGTTTGAATTGTAAAAAAAATTGGTTTAAAGGATTATTATTGTCTTTTCTAAACAAGAGAGTTTTTATAACCTTTTTACAATGAAAAATGAATGTTCTTTTTAACTTGTATAACATTTACATATTTATCCACCATCATAACTGACATTTCATTGAAGAATCATTTACCAGTTTATAATGTTCTTCATTAAGAAACTATTTTAAATAATATTCTAAATTTTGTTTATATTTTTAATGATATTTTCAATGAAAAGTATTTTGGAAAATATTTTAAGAATTTTCCAGTTTTAAAATAAAATGGTAATTTTCAATGAAAAGTTATTATCCTCAAGGAATGATCCCAATGATCTTACAAAATCATTTTCCATATAAGAACATTACCTTTCATGTTACTTAATATTTAATGGGGATATAATCCGATGATTCCATCCTTATTATTTATCTAAATAGTTTTTGATCAGTTTGATTGGGATGTACTATATTGATAAGAATCAATTTACTATCGATGGTTTATGATTATGTTTATTAACTGAGACAATTTTTAACATTTCTTATGAAAACTTATTTTTATTAATGTTTAAGTTGATTATGTTTCACCCCTTTCATATGATGAATTCATTATAATTATTATATAATTGGTGGGACCTAAAATTATATATCCCCTCAATGCAATGGTAAGTCTCATGGGACAAACTTGATTGAGTTTTGGTCGAGGAATTACCCATTTATATATATGTATTGGAACAAGGAATCTATGCTATTAAATTTCTTGGAACAAGTCCTTGATGATGTATATTTCCATAATTATGCACTATATAATTATAAATATAGTTATTGACATTCCAAGTGATTATTTGATAAGTTAGAATATACATGGTTAAGTTTTCCAAGCTCATGTTATTATTTATTTGATATTATTTCATAACTTTTTTTCCAACAATATTTTTCTTAATTTATTTTATTAAATAACATGTTTTTTAGTTATTTACATTGACATATTTAATATGCATTATTTATTCATCTTACACTTTATGATTACCCTAACTAATAATCTGAGATCACCCATTTCTTATATGTTATTTTCCATATAATATAAAGATTCCATTTGCGAATGATATGTAGAGATACACCAAAGAAAATAATGGAATCCTCAAAGAAATTTAATTTTGTATTTTATTTTTTAAAATTTAATGTGAATTTAATGCATGTATGTAATTCACAAATACTCTTAAACTATTAGGTACTTTAAGATGTGATTCCTTTTATTTTATGCCAATGTAATAAAGTAACCTCTAACTCAAGGCTACTATGGTAAAGGTATATACAACTAATTTGTTTATATCCTTTGACTGAAGACTTGAATTCCAATTTTGAACCAATATACTCCATAAACCATTGAAACCCTTATGTAGAAAAGTCCAATGGTGAATAAAGGAATAAATAAGGGATACAATAAGAAATAGTCAAGGTCAAGAATGATGGTGGCCAGTGCACAGATTAAACAATTTCTCATAAGATGTAGATTCACCAAGGAAGAATAAATCATGAAATAGGGGTTAAAAATTGATAATAAAAATCAATAAAATTAAAGGGACATGCTTTATTGAACCATAAATCAACAAAATCATATATTTTTCCAAAATAATCATGTAGAACATAGAAATTTTTAAATAATGATACCTACATAATGGTGTAACAACCATCACTTAAATCCTTCATTAATGTCCTGTTCTCGTTCTTCATCGCCGTGTGGTTCAATTATTGATGGCATCATGAACTATAAACTAATTTGATGTTTATTCCTTACTATCAACAAAATATCTCCTACCCTATTTCAATTTATGGTTTAAATATATAATTAGTATGGAAAACCCTATATATAATACATAATGGAATTTTTATTGGGTATTTTGTTGGGTTCACAACTAAAAAAACATGAAAAATTAAAAATTAATAAATAAATTCCACTTGATATGGACTATACATGGGGAACAAGTATTATATGAACGTAAAATATCCCATGGGTAAAATAACTATTTTGGATGGATCTTTGGAATTAGTTCTCTCATTTGATGATTTCTTTAGAATATTTAAGTTATTCATTATAAATACATGTATACAGACTAAAAATTATATATTATTATTAATATATTATTTTATAGCCTATGTGGAACTCAATAGTACAACATAGACTAGATAAAAACTTAAAAAATTTTATAAGAATATTTAAATGATGAAAAAAATACAAGGGTTTCTTAGATGTCTCCATCCATTCTCATGAGATATTTATTTATTTATTTAATAAATACTAAAAATCCCTTAAAATTTAATGGTTACAAAAATTCACTAAAATACAACATGAGGGAAAAACATGAAATAAATGGAAGAATTAAAAAAATTATCTAAGGTAATCTACTAGGGTAATTTCTATATTTTACCCACAGGGAGGCCTCAGGAGTCTGAAACCTCAAAATTTAGTTAAGTGTCGATCAAGAAAAATATGGGTCACCAAATCCACCTCACATTAAAATATTTCCATCCCTAAAAATGAAACAACTAGGTTCTCTAAATGAAGAATCTCACAAATAAACCACAAATGGAAAATAATCTACCTTCACACACTTCCTTCGTCTTCAGAGGTATAAGAATTAAATGAGCTTAGCAAAAAACCACTAATTACAAAATTTATATGATCTATACCATCTCAATTAAATACATTTATAAAAACATGCCTCCATTATAGGTGAGTCATTCCAAGATTCTATACCCAAAAACAATTTCTCATTTAAAGTTCACCCTTCACATGGGGTGAAGAGAAACCTTGGAGCACTGGCATCCTCTATAGAATGTTTCATTTTCATGACTACCTTTAGTGGGAATTCTTCACACTATAAATAAAAATAGAACCCTTGATGGTCTTCATATTGGATTATCACATATATTCCATACTCCAAAACTAAGAGATTGATAAGGATTTCACACTAATGACCGAATATATTCTAGGAATTAGGCTCTTCTAAACAAATGTTAGTTTATCCATAATCTTCTTCCCATAAAGAATATGACACAATGATTCTATATTATTATACAATGGTTACATGGAAATTATTTTAAATATCTTAGAAAACATCTTTAAGAATCCTCCATCCATAACCGAATCCATAAATTTTCACATATACTATTAGATATACCGTAGTTGTGTTTTCATCTATCTTTCATGAAATTTACTGATTAGCACATCCATTTTAACACTAATAACATCACACTACATATCAACACACCATTTCACATTAGCCAAACTAATCCATAAAAATATAAACAAAAAATATTAACTATTTAGATGAACCTACTCTTACACTAGTATTATATCAGAAAAACAAGAGTAATTCAAAACTACAAACTCCTGCGAAAACCTAAAACTCCAGTGCATAATAATATTTTCTATGAGGTGGTAACTCTAAAAACGTTCCTCTAGACACAAAATACATAGTTCCATGTTCCACTATGGTGGTCCTGACTTTGGTTTTCCATTATTTAATCCAATATAAACACCATGAAAGAATGGATATCAACTTGGGGGAGTGAATGATGTGATCCCCAACTATAGGAATACACTTTAGGTTTATCTCGCAAGAACATACAACCACACCATACCATTGAATCTATATCACTAAAATGAATTCATTCAGATAATGGAATAGCACAAGCCCACCAAAATTGATATAAGGTGAGAAAATTCTCCCTCTCGATGAAATAATAAAATTATGCATAGATATAAACTCATGTTCCTCATTTATAACCCATCCATAGAGTCACCTATCATGGATGTTAGCCTCCATGTCACTATTGTGATCCATGATCTTATTAATTATCATAGTTTCAACTTTGATAAACTAACCACTACTCCATTAATTTGGAAATCACACTATGAGAGGTTACTACATAGAAGTCACTAAAATAAATTCTTGGGAAATTCCCTAAATACACAACAATAACTTTTACAAACTAATAAAAAGAAATATTGAGTCCATGATTTCATTCCAAAAATTTTGAAATAGATGACAAGACTGAAATAAAATGTATACTATAGTATCCAATTGAGGGATTACTAGGGGTATCCCTTTGAAAAAATTCATGTAATACTCCACATTCATGGAGATTATTTCACAAAACACATAAATCCATGATTATCATATGATGGGTTTTCAATATTAACTCATTGAGGATATACTCTTCTCTTCACACCCATGGGGATCCCACTCACTATCAGGCATGGAAATCCCCTCACTCAACTTCATATCATTATACAATACATTTATTTATAAGTAATATATATTTTTCTGGTACCACTAGATCTCATATCTACATGAAGTAATCTTATAAAATAATAATTTCACTATTTTTGGATAAAATCACTTTACCAGAAAGGGTAAGTGAAAGATGGTTCCCATGAGTAGAAATTATCTATCATAACAAAGAATATACAGAGGGGTTCTATTGGAGTATATAACTATATAACATATAAGAAAATATGAATAACTCATTCATGTATTGACCAGTATGAGGGTTTGAGTAAAGAGGACAATAATTATACTCCAAAGTACACTAATTGACATAACACCGCAGGTTTTAGGACCCATTTTCTATCCTTAAACTACATGTAAATCATTTATATTATAATGTCCTATAACCCCCTATGGCCATTACTTTTCCAAAATATGGCTCCACCAAAATAGTGGTACTGTGACGGTGGCACTGTGTCCTTACCCAGCCCTCCGTTTTATTTTTCCAGTCCCGCTCCTGCAACTTAATTTTTTTTGACGTAAATTAATTCTTTTACCTTTTTAAATCCATTTAAAGCCCATAATTAATTCTTAAAAATCCCGATAATCCTCATAGATGGGGGTGAGGGTATTAAATAACACCTTAATGTCATCGTGTGTAACTTCCCACCCACGTAGAAAACCACGATCCGACCATCTAGGCATTCAAAATTCCATATCTCGTAACAGTAGGATCTCCTCTTTATATCTCCTGCTAGAGTTTCTTCTTTTTTTTTTATTCTCATCTGGATTTATTTATTCTTCCTGGTGTGCTTGGTGTCCCTCTCTTCCCGTGGCTTGTCGTGTGCCTCTGCTAAAGATTTCTGCACCCTTGGAGTCCCCAACGTTCCTTGCCAGCAAGTCGCACGTCCCCTGTTCTTGGTGCATGGAGAAAAACTTTGATCTTTGATCAACCAAGTAGGGAATTTCATTCTTATCTTCTTTATGTGTATCATGTGGGGTGGGTACGCTACTGTTTCTGTGGGAGTGAGTGAAACCAAACCTTAATGAAGATAACAAATGGACTTTAAATAATGAAAGAAAGGGGTGTGAAAGATGTGCTGCTGTTCTGTTTTTCTTCTCTTCCTTGATTCTTATGTTGTAAATCGTTGGGTTATGCTCACTGAAAATCATGGTCTTCGGTGGTATTTCCTTGTGCACCAATGAAACCTTTCCTTCTATGATGATTAAATGACTGTAACTTGGAAACTGGTTAATCACGTAAACTCAGTGTATTAAATGGATACCCAGTAAACATAAAGCCATGTGTGGTCACCCCGGCTAACCAACAAAATGAAAAAGATAACGAATGATGTTCTTGAACCAAGAAGTTTCCCTACTCTGTTTTGGTAGTAGGTGTGTTGTTCTATTTGATTGCCTATGGGGTGATGTGGGTGAGGATGGGATCCTCTTGGTTGTGAGTCTGAAATTGTGTGGTTGCTATACTTGTGATACGAATTGGGGTGAAATCCTCTAATGTTGTCATGTCGTTGTTTCATTTCTTTGGGGATGTGGGGCTGTATCTCGAGGCTTGGTTTGGATCTAGTACTTTGAGGGATCTCACTTTTCCCTTTGTTGTTGTGACTTCACAAGATAACCAGGTGTGAATGCTTAAATTTCTGTTTGGATATTTCTCTTTTTCTAGATTGGGGTTATGCCTGTTAGTTTCCCAGTAGTGCAGAATTTACTTAAATGGGATCACTTGAACATGATACTAAGAATGGGTTAAATGGTGAATTGGTTTTGGGAATCAGTAGTGACTTGTCCGTGAGTGATGTGGTTCTTTTATGAATGAATATTAACAAAGGTGTTTATGCTTAGGTTTTGGAACCCTAGGACGGGATGAGTGCTTGTTACCTATACATATATCTATAGTTTTTATGTTTCCTTATTCGCGCCCCACCCAAGTTGATCACTTAGTGCCGAACACCCCCATTTCATGGGGGTGGGTGTTTTTCCCAACACTCCTCTGAGTGGCTGGTTATTAGCTTCTTTTCTACTCCCTTTCCCAAATAGCTCAAGAATCTTCGGGTAGGAGGTAATGGCCTAGGGTCCATTATACCCCAAGGTTCTTCGAGCAAGGAAGTTTTGGTGGTTGGCCCAGGTATGTTCGTGCAGGTTTTTCCCAAGAATCATTAGGATGAGGCCCAGGTGTCTTCAGGCGTGGCAAAAATAGTTCTGGCCCAGGTGTTTGCGGGTGTGGTTACATGTGGTGGTTCTGGCCCAGGTGTTTGCGGGCAGGATGTGTGGTTGTGGCCCAGGTGTTTTCGGGTAGGATGTGAGGTTGTGGCCCAGGTGTGTGTGGGTGGGTGTGGCAGTGGGACTGCTGTGAGAATGGAGGGATTGGTTCGATGCGTAGGATTTCTTCAATAACCAGTGGGAAAGTGCCGCGGGGTACCCGAATATCAATGTGCTATTACTATACATTACTTGACTTGCGTTATTTGGGGAGTGTGCCTCGGTGAGGCTTGGGTGGATAGTTTTCCTTGATAGGTGCTTTGGTTATATCCTTTTTCACGGGGCATTAGAATGCCTCCCCGCTTTTGCACGAGAGTCTTTTGTTTTCCCTACTGAGTATACTTGTATTCTCAACCTACGTATATAAAACTGCTTTCAGGTTTCTAGGAGGATTTCAGGGATCGTGTGGGACCGTACTAGCTTGGACGTTGGGGCAGTTTCTGTGGTCATTTTCCTTTTCTTGGTACCGTACGTTTGGAGTTCTTGTGGCTTGTATCTTTTAATTTTGAACATGCATATGGGAATGGTTTACTTTCGTCTTTACCTTTACTATTAGCTTTGGTGTTTTTGGGGTTTCTATGTTATCTCCCGATCCTATTAAAATAAAATGGGTAATTCCTTCCATCTTGTGTGTTATTCTATACCCTTGGAACTGGTCTCCACTCCGGGACATATTGAAGGCGGGTCTCGGGGGTCATTATCTCTCCTTCAACATAATGAAAGAAGGGTCTGGCAATCTGGTATCCCTTCTCTCCTTTTGGTGAAGGTGGGTCGTGACAGAATGGTATCAGAGGTCGGAGGTTGAGAGATAGGATGGAGTCTGGAGTTAGGCATAGTGAGGATTGAATGGGATGGTAGGGCAATAGTGTTGGGTGATCTTGGTGCATGAAATAGGCCATGGAAGACTGGATAGGACATGGGATTTTAGGGCCCCCCGTGATCCAATGCAAAGACTCTGAACCTACCAAATGACCAAGTGAGGCTACACTGATTGCAGGGTAGAGACCCTAGGAAAGGTACATGCATCATAATGACTTCTATTCTCATGTTTCTAGGGTGTTTTGGGATTTAAAATGAATAATAATTCTAAGAAGAATTTAAGAACAATATTCTGCGCTACTCAGGCTTAGGAACTCCTTGTTTACCTTATAGCTATGTCACCTGGGAGACGACCACAAGTAGTGTGGGCGATCATGTCCCATGAGGTTGACTTAGCCGATCGACATAGGATGGACCAAGAAGAGGAGGATGATCGGTGGCAGAAGATGGTTCATGCCTTTCAGCAGCAGACCCTCAAGAAGTATGAGGGCAACATCTCTGACGTGGAGACACAGAGTTGGCTAGAGGAGTTGGTGATAGCATTCGGCTTGATCCGGGCTCTGGCAGAGTATTGGGTTCCTTTGGGTATGAGCCAGATGTGGGGAGCGACGCGTCAGTGGTGGATGCTTTACCTTGGGGAGAAGTGGGAGGCTAAGGTGACGTGGACTGATTTCGAGAAGGAGTTTCGGGCAGAATTCCTCTCTTCCATGATGAAGGCTGAAAAGAGGTAGGAGATGCTCTCCCTCTAGAAGGGTAGCATGTCAGTAAGAGTGTTGGGGATCAAGTTCCAGGATCTACTCCACTTTTCTCCGGACCTCTTTCCAGATGAGGAGTCTCGGGCGAGGCATTTGGAAGAGGCACTTTGACCTTCTCTTCAGTATACTGTTACTCCCTTCAACATACCGACCAACTTAGAGGTCTAGAAGAAAGTTGAAGTGGTGGAGAGTATGCACACAGTAGGAGGTGTATCATGAGAGGGGATCCGTTGTGCTCATCGAAGGGGAAGGTCGTCAGTAGAAGGCCTCCATTATCAGGACCCTCTAGGTTTCGACCAGCAGGAATCAGGCCTCAGCAATTCCAGTTTCGATCCCCCAGTCCTCGCACTTTACTTTCGGGACCAGGACCGAGGTGCATCGTATGTGGGAGCCATGGGCACCTTCATAATCAGTGCCCAGATAGAGTTCAGTACAGTTGAGGTGGGCCAGTGCTGCACCCGCCCCAGCCGCAACAGTTTTCAGCCAGGTCCACTTATTAGCAGGAGGGATAGCGAGCACCCGCTACTCCAAGGGCGGACGTCACAGGAGGAGGCTGACCTATGGGCTCTCCTCAGGTACCTCGGCCCGAACGTGTTCGGGGAGGTGGACGACAACCGAGAGGTAGAGGAGCGGGGCGTGGTCAGTTTCACGCCGCATAGGTGGCATTTCCAGCAGGTCTGGAGGTCATTCGAGGTGCTATTAGCTTGTTTAGTACCCTTTCTTATGCCTTGTTCGACACAAGACTTTCACACTCCTTTGTTGAACCTAGTCTGGCCCGTGCACTGGGTTTAGAAACTGAGAGACTTCCAGTTCCCCTGGTACTGAGTACACCAGTCGGAGGTCAGATTGACTTGTTTTATATTTTCCGGGGGTTTAGACTAGTGGTAGGGCCACATCAGTCAGTCGGGGATCTTATACTATTACAGATACATCCATACTATGTCATCCTAGGCATTGACTGGTTGTTCTCTGTATTTTCCGTCATTGACTGCTTCCGAGTAAGGGCCATGTTTTCAGACTTGGGTGGCCGACGTGTAACTTTTATTGGTAATCGGGGTGTCCAGAAGAGTAGCATCCGAGAGAAACCCCTCCTTTCCTTATTAGCTGAGATGTCAGTGGAGTCGGTGGATGCAGAGATGGTGGATGTTCCAGGGGTCGTCAGTGAGTTTATGGACGTCCTCCCTGAATAGCTAAAAACTCTACCCCCTCAACGTGATGTTGATTTCTTGATAGACTTGCAACCTTGTTCCCGTCCGATTTCGATGGCCCCCTACCGGATGTCACCTTCTGAGTTACAGGAGTTGCAGATTCAGATTAACGATCTGATGAAGAAGGGTTTTGTTCGAACAAAGTGCATCACCATGGGGTTCTCCAGTCTTGTTTGAAAAGAAGGCAGATGATGGTCTCAGGATGTGCGTAGAATACAGGAGACTGAATCTGGTAACGGTCAAGAATCGCTACCCTCTTCCGAGGATAGACAATCTCTTTGACCATTTGAAAGGGGTATGATGGTTCTCCAAGAAAGACCTATGGTCAGGATATCACCAGTTGAGGGTGAATGAGGGAGACATCTATAAGACTGCCTTCAAGTGCAGATACATGCACTTTGAGTTTGTCGTCTTGTCGTTCGGCGTTACGAACACTCCATCTGTGTTCATGGGACTCATGAAATCTCTCTTACGAGAATACCTGTATCGATTCGTAGTCGTGTTCATTGACGACATCCTGATCTTCTCAAGATCAGAGGATGATCACGCTGAGCACCTGAGGATGGGTTTAGAAGTCCTCTTACAGCACCAGCTATATGGGAAGTTGTCCAAGTGCAAGTTCTGGACTCGATAGGTGCACTTACTTGGGAACATGGTGTCCGAGCAGAGGATAGCAGGTGACCTATCGAAGGTCAAGGCGGTTGTTTCCTGGGCAGCACCCAAGGATGTGGCATAGTTTTGTAGTTTCCTTAGGTTGGATGGTTACTACTGGAGGTTCGTACCCAACTTCTCTCGAGTTGCAACACCTTTGATTACTTTGACCAAGAAGGACCAGACTTTTGTGTTGAACGGGTATTGCGAGGTAGCCTTTAGCTATCTGAAGAAGAAGTTTGTTAGTTTCCCAGTGTTGAGATTTCCAGAAGAATGGGCGGCGTATGAGGTGTTCTGTGATGGTTCAGGACAAGGCCTCGGGTGTGTGTTGATGCAAAAACAAGGGGTGATCTCTTATGGGTCTAGGATGTTACACCCTCATGAGAATAATTATTCCACCAAAGATCTAGAGCTTTCAGCGGTTGTTTTCTCGCTAAAGTTGTGGCAGCATTACCTCATTGTGGAGGGCTTTGTGGTCTTCACGGATCACAAAATCTTGAAGTATATCTTCTCCCAGCGGGACCTGAACTTACGGTATCGAAGGTGGATGGAGTTATTTTAGGACTATGACTTTGAAATTTCCTACACCTCAGGAAAATGGAATGTGGTGGCTGATTCCTTGAGCATGAAGTCATAGAAGGATGTGGTTCGAGAGTCGGCAGATGCTTGGAAGGCGATGGAGGAGTTGGCTTCCCTGCAGCTGGATGTGAGGATGGATAGTGGTTGAGGTTTCCTGTATCAGATAATAGTGAAATCCTATCTTCTGCAATAGGTGGAGGAGTCCCAGTGGGGAGATTCAGAAATTGAAGTGATGCGTGACCGGGTTTCCCAAGGTGATGCCCTAGAAGGTTGGATGGATGATGGTCAGAATCAGGTGCTTTTCCAAAAAAAGCTAGTTGTTCCAGAGACGATGCTCGAGAGAGTTCTTAGCGAGTTCCACAACTCAACCCTAGAAATTCACCTGGGAGTTTCCAAGATGTATCGGGGTTTGAAAGGTTAATTCTGGGGGCCTAGTGTAAAGCGGGTGGTGGCAGATTTCATGGCCAGATTCCTAGTGTGTCAGCAGGTGAAGGCTGAACACCGTTTTCCAGGCGATCTGTTGTAGCCTTTGGATGTCCCTGAGTGGAAGTGGGATGAAATCTCGACGTATTTCATCATAGAACTACCCATGGTCAAGGAGGCTGTGATGCTATCTGGGTAGTGGTGGACCGTTTGAAGAAATCAACTCATTTTCTGGTGATCAAGGAGTCGAGTGAATTGGAATCCTTAGCAGGGAGGTACGTGGATTAGGTGGTGAGATTTCATGGAGTTCCAAGGTCAATAGTCTCGGATCAGGATGGACGTTTTACCTCACGATCCTAGAAAGGATTGCAACATGCTTTTGACACCCGGCTACGTCTTAGCACTGCTTTCTATCCTCAGACAGATGGACAAACAAAGCACACCATCCAGACCTTGGAGGATATGCTATGGGATGTATACTAGATTATGGGGGATCGTGGGTGCGATACATGCCTCTGGTAAAGTTTGCCTAAAATAATGGCTATCACTCTACCATTTGCATGGATCCATTCGAATCCTTATACGGGAGGCCATGTCGCTCACCCGTGTGCTGGAACGAGGTTGGGGAAGTAGGTGTTCTTGGCCCGGAAGTGGTGCAGAGCATGAAAGAGAAGGTGTATATTATACAAGAGAGGATGAAGGCGACCCAGGACCGGTAGAAGTCATATGCCGATAATAGGAGAAGGGCCTTGGAATTCAAGGTCGGGGACCACGTATTCTTGAAGCTCTCCCCCCGGCGTGTCCAGCGGAGGTTCATCAGAGGGAGTAAGCTTTCCCCCAGGTTCATCAAACCCTTAAAAGTGTTACAATGGGTCGAAGAAGTGGATTATCAGATAGAGTTACCACTATCGCTACTCAGGATACATAACATATTCCATGTGTCACAACTCCGACAATATATACACGATTATTCACACGTCCTCGACTGGGGAAAGATGGATATCGAGGAATACATGACCATTGTATAAAGACCAGTGAGGATTGAGGATTGTAAGGAGAAGGTGCTCCGAGGATGAACCATCCCTTTGGTTCGTGTGTTGTGGAGGCATGGAGGGCTTGAGGAAAGTACCTAGGAACGGGAGATGCAGATGCGTGCCCAGTACCCTGAACTGTTTTGAGTTTTGTCCAGTTTTGTTTGTACTTGTTTGTGATGGAATACATTACCTTGATAACTATGGAATGTATGGTTTTCATTATTCTCTAGATGCATGTGAAAAGTCCTGACTGTGGGGAGGAGAGGACCCGATCCCTAACCAAGACGCATTAATGTGGATGCGATTAAACCCATGCAGGCGAGTTAGTGCCGCCCAAAGAGGATAATATCTTGACATGGAGGAAGAAACATCCTAACCCATATGACTAGAGAGCTTGACCCCTTAATGTTTCATGGTTTCTTAAGGGAGAGGTGTTTCTAGATGTCAATGAGGTTCACTCCTGAGAGGTATCATTCAACGTGGTTTTTCGGAACCCTGTCCTTTATTCAAATCTGGTTTTAATTCTCGGGGGAGAGAATAGTTTGAGAGGTATCTGATGTAATGGCCCGGACCCCCCCTCTAGCCATTACTTTTCCAAAATACAGCTCCAACAAAACAGTGGCACCTGTCATGGTGGAACCGTGATGGTGACACCATGTAGGTGGAACTGTAAAGGTGACACCATGATAGTGGCACTGTGTCCTCACCCAGTCCTCTGTTTTCTTTTTCCTGTCCCGCTCCTACAACGTAATTTTTTTGACATAAATTAATTCTTTTACCTTTTTAAAGCCATTTAAAGACCATAATTAATTCATAAAAATCCCAAGAATCCTACCCGATGGGGGGGGGGTATTAAATAACACCTTAATGCCATCGTGTGTAACTTCCAACCCATGTAGGAAACCACGATCTGACGTTCCAGGCGTTCAAAATTCCATATCCCGTAACAGTAGGATCTCCTCTTTATATCTCCCACTAGATTTTATTCTTTTCTTTCTTCTCGGCTGGATTTATTTCTTCTTCCTGGTGTTCTTGGAGTCCCTCTCTTCCAATGGATTGTGGTGCCCCTCTTCGGGAGATTTCTGCACCCTTAGAGTCCCTGGCGTTCCTCACCAGCAAGTCGCACATCCCATGTACTTGGCGCGTGGAGAAAAACTTCGATCCTTGATAAAATAAGTAGGGATTTTCCTTCGTCTCTCCTTTCTATGTATCATGTGGGGTGGGAATGATACTATTTTTGTGGGAGGTGGTGAAACCAAACCTTAATAAAGATAACAAATAGACTTTAAAGAGTGAAGGGAAGGGGTGTGAACGATGTGCTGTTGTTCTGTTTTTCATATCTTCTTTGATACTTATGTTGTGAACCGTTGGGCTATTGTCACTGAAAATAATGGCCATTGTTTGTCTTTCCTTGAGAACTAATGAACCCTTGCCTTCTGTGATGATTAAATGACTGTAACTGGAAACTGGTTAATCACATAAACTCAGTGGATTAAATGGATACCCAGTAAACATAAATCCCTATGTGGTCACCCCAGCTAACCAACAGAAAGAAGAATATTACAAATGATGTGCTTGAACCTGGAAGTTTCCCTACTCTGGTTTTTAGTAGGTGTGTTGTTCTATTTGATTGCCTATGGGGTGATGTGGGTGAGGATGGTATCCTCTTAGATGTGAGTCTGAAACTGCGGGGTTGCTCTGCTTGTGATACGAATTTTGGTGGAATCCTCTACAGTTGGCATATCTTTGTTTCATGGTTTTGGAGATGTGGGGCTGCATCTCGAGGCTTGGTTTGATTCCCGTACTTTGAGGGATCTCACTTATCCATTTTTTGTTGTGACTTCACAAGAGAACCGGGTGTGAATTCTTAAATTTCAGTTTGGAAGTTTCTCTTTTCCTGGCTTGGGGTTATGCCTGTTAGTTTCCCAATAGTGCAAAATTTACATAAATGGGATCACTTGAACATGAAACTAAGAATGGGTTAAACGGGTAATTGGTTTTGGGAATGATTTGTGACTTGGCTGTGAGTGTTGTGGTTTTTTATGAATGAATAGTAACAAAGGTGTTTGTGCTTAGGTTTTGGAACGCTAGGCTGGGATGAGTGCTTGTTACCTATACGTATATCTATAGTTTTTATGTTTCCTTATTCTCTCCCCACCCAAGTTGAGCACTTAGTGCCGAACACCCCCATTTCATGGGGGGGTGTTTTTCCCAACACTCCTCTGAGTGGGTGGTTATTAGCTCCTTTTCTGCTCACTTTCCCGAATTGCCTAAGACTCTTCGGGCAGGCTGTGATGGCCTGAGGTCCATTATAGCCCAAGGTTCTTCTAGCATGGTAGTTGTGGTGGTTTTCCTTGGTTTGTGCGGGAAGGTTGTTCCCAAGAATCTTTGGGATGAGGCCCAGGTGTCTTCGGGCATGGAAGTAGTTGTTCTGGCCTAGGTGTTTGTGGGAGTGGTTACGCGTGGCAGTTGTGGCCCAGGTGTTTGCAGGAGGGATGTGTGGTTGTGGACCAGGTGTTTGTGGGTGGGATGTGTGGTTGTGGCCCAGGTGTGTGCGGGCGGGTGTGGCAGTGGGACTGTGGTGAGATTGGCAGGATTGGTTCGATGCGTAGGATGTCTTCAATAACTAGTGGGAAAGTGGCGCGGGGTACCCGAATATCGATGTGCTATTACTATACATTACTTGACTTTCATTATTTGGGGAGTGTGCCTTGGTGAGTCTTGGGTGGATAGTTTTCCTTGATAGATTCTTTGGTTATATCCTTTTTTCACGGGGAATTATAATGCCTCCCCACTTGTGCAGGAGAGTCTTTGATTTTCCTTACTGAGTATACTTGTATGATCACCCTACATATATAAAACTACTTTCAGGTTTCTAGGAGGATTTCAGGGATCGTGCGGGACCGTACTAGCTCGGATGTTGGGGAAGTTTCTGTTGTCGTTTTCCTTTTCTTGGTACCTTACATTTGGAGTTCTTGGGACTTGTATCTTTTACTTTTGAACATGCATATGGGAATGGTTTACTTTCGGCTTTAACATTACTTTCAGCTTTGGTGTTGTTGGGGTTGTTATCTTATCTCCCAATCCTATTAAAATAAACAGGGTAATGCCTTCCATCTTGTGTGTGATTCTTTACCCTTGGCGCTGGTCTCCACTCCAGGACCTATTGAGGGCGGGTCTCGAGGGTCATTATCTCTCTTTCAACTAAAAGAACGAAGGGTCTCGCAATTTACTGTCCCTTCCCTCCTTTTGGTGAAGGCGGGTCGTGACATATATATATGTTTTTATATTATTAAAACATTAGTTTAAAATAATTCATATAATAAATGATTAAAATTAATAAAATTTTATTCACTCATAAGGGAACATAAAAAAAGTACATGAAACTATGTGTTACTTACCATGGATAATTAAATTCATTAAACGTTTTTAATTTAAAATTGTACAATAAAGATAAAAGAATTGTATTTTTATAACTAGGAAATCCTTTGAACATCATTAACCTTGAGAATCACCATTTGTATAACTTAATATACCACGAAAAATAACATCATGAAAGGTGATTTTTTTTGTAAAATTATATATAAAAATTAAAGGAATGATAAATATGACTTAAAAATTTGTAATGTAATCTATTTATATGATTTAATAGGGTAAATATAGCTATTATCTGACCATTATATTGTGTAATATTTTCATTGGGTATTATAATAATAAAGATTTTATTGTTTGGAATTATCTGTATATAGTTTATATACATATTGATTATTTAGTTTTTAAAAAATATGAAATTTCATTATCAATAATTTAATAAAAATTAAATAAGTGATTTTTTAAAATTATAATATACCAATACACTTGAAAAAATACCATTTATTTGAAAGAAATTATTTTTATTTTTCATTTTTGTTAAATTTATTTATTTTTAAATAATGTGTCCTTAAAATATATTGATAAAAATAAATTATTAATGAATTAAATAAATAACATCTATAAAAAAATAAATGAACTATAATTAATATAAATTTAATTATTCTTAGCTAATGAAATATGATTTATTTAAAATCATTTTTTTTGTTATATATTATCTGTTTTTATTTTAATGTTAAATTTCACTTATTCGGAGTAATAAATATAATAAAATGTATCATTTATATATGTAAACAAACAAATTAAAAATAATTAAATGATTATCAACTAGTTATAAATTTTAATAAAATCTAATAATGCCAACAAAAGATATTTTCCAAAGAATTGGATGAATTTGTGCATTGTATTTTTACTTTAATAAATAAAATGAATCACTTATAAAGAATGAATTTAAGTATGTTTTTATATTAGATAAAATCATATATACTGACATTATAATAAATATAATTACTTAGTGAAGAAAAAAGAATAAATTTAATTTATGTTTAATGATGTTTTTTAAATAAATCATTTTTATGCATTACACATTCTATATTAAAATTAAAATTTATCCATTTTATTAGTTAAATATAATTAAATATAATTAAATATAATATAGATATGGAATATGAATATCCAAATTACTTAATATGTTTATTTTCATTTTTAGGCATAAAAATATGTTATCAATGTAATAATTGAGTTCCCATAGTAAATATAAAATGAGTTAAAAAAATTTAACTATGGGTAATGACCTAAAATATCATAAAAAGTTATTTGAAATGGGGGTATAAGTGAACTATATATATATACCATCATAACATAACAATTATTTTTTATCCTTTTACCTATTTATTTTACAATATTAAGTCATTACATATTAAGATTTTAGTTATTTGTGGAAATTACAGTTAGAACTCATATTTAGAAGGACACCTCCTCTACCTCTCCAAACTAAAATTTTCCTTAGTTTATATTTTTAATACCTAACTAGTTTTCATATTCAAATTTATTATTATAAATTCAGTTTCTTTTGGTTCTATCATGTAATCCTTTATACTTCTTTTTGAAGGAACCCATTTCGAGGAGTGAATTCCTCAAAAATCTACGTCTTTAACATCTTTTTAAAATATATTCTTATATAAAATATTTATAAATATCGTTATCCACTATAATTATTTTATATTAAAATCATCATTATTATTTAAAATTTATATTATTATAATATAACTATATATTCTTAATCATTCCTTAGTTATAACATGTTCTCATTTTTGTTAGTTTTACCACCTACATGAATGGTGTTATAATGGGGTCATAAAAAATGGATAAGATAACTTAAATAATTATTATATGAGGTAATAATAATTAATTTAAGATGTTTTTATAAATTTTTAGTGGTAATATATATGATTATATTCACTAATAATATTGATTCTTTTTATCGAATCAAAATTCATAAAAATTTGGATTTTAACAACTATTTTTGAACAATTACTATAACTTCCATAAAATAAGAATTTGAAATTTAATTTATATAAAAAACTAATATGTAATATATATTTAAATTATAATGTGATTAGAACATGATCATGAAGCAAATATGGGAACATCCACATAAAATGTATGATAAGATAGATATGTCCCCTAACATCGAAATATAAAATATAAGAGTGAATTTTTAAAAAATCGGTAATAATAAATTAAAAATTAATTCTATAATGTATATTGAATAAAAATATAGATTTAATGTTAATAATAACAAAAATTAATTTATTATACATGTATTTATAGTGTTTTTGTTTAAGAAGAGGTCTGAGGTAAGATTTTTCTCCTCACAATTACCCTTCATTGAGATATGCTTCATATTCAAAAATTGTTTTATTTTTTATGGTGTATATACTACCGTAGGATTTATTAATATCATACATATCATTAAATAAAATGTGTTTAAAAATTCAACACAAATTATATATTTCAAGGGATTTTAATTCAAAAGTTACCAAAGATGTAATTGTTTTTTTCCAATCTCACATTAAAATTGAGATTTTCTTTGAATAAATTTATATTTATGGAAATTGTATGTTATTTATATATAAAACCACATATATATTATATAAAATAGGTTATTTATAGGTATTACCTGTTTTATTACCATTTCACCCCCTTTGGTTAGTAGGTAAACCAAAACAATGCATGTATGTGGAGTCAAACTTATGTCTTATTTTATGTTGTGAATCCTTACTCTCTTAGTTATATTCTTTGTTTTGTTATATAATTTTAAATATATAAACATATATGATTTATTTAGATTATTTTCTAGTGTAATTAGCACAATTTATAAAATAATGTATGGAATCTATTTGTAACCTTTTTTCCTAGGTCATTTTTGTTGAATTTCTTTATAAAGTGAGAAATTAATCCCTTAAAACTTTTCACATGATTTATTTTCCCACCATATTCATCATTTATATTTAAGAATAATAATCTACATGTTTCATGGATTTAAGAAGTAATTTATATTCATATTCATTATGAATTGTTTTCTTTTTGAATAAAAATTATTAAAAATGTAATGGGTATTTATTCTTATTTATCAAAGTAACTTTAAAAGGATTTTAAAGTTTTTTTTAATATATATAAAAAACCAATTAATGTTTTTTAGGATTGATTGTGGATATTATCTAATGATACAAACCACCTTATTTTCCCAGATGGATTATGATCATGTTTTGTGAAAATATTCATGAAACCCATTTATTTATCTTAGGTTAATTTTTCTACAATGAGATTCTTAATTTTTTAAAGTTAATAGGGACAAAATATGTATGATTTATCATTATATGATTGTTGGGACTATTATATCCCTAAAATACATTTTGTAAAGTATTATACCTCACTATATTAAAATATTACACAGATGGTTAGCCAAATTATAAAAGGTTATGGGGGCACAGGTGGTTATCCCAAGTCCAAAAGGTTATGGAGAAAGGGTAGTTATCAAATGTCTACAATTTTATGGGTAATGATAGTTTTCATAAGTCCAAAAGTTTATAGGGAATGGGTGGTTTTCTCAAGTCCACTATGATATGGGATAGAGTTTATACTAATCCATTATGGTATGAATGTATTGGCGGTAAACCTTAATATACGTTATGAATTCTATACTTATATTTATTCCAAACTCTTATGTTATGAAAATCACCTATGTTATGTTCTCATGGATCATTATGATTGATTCATGTGTCTAAAATCCCATGACGTGTTTCTTAGTTTATAAAAAATTACATATATAATGGCTCATGTTTTATGATCTATGTTTTATTGGTTATGATTTTCTTATACTACATATATGTATATTGATTTTTTCTCATACCCAAATGTTTATATTATGCTCACATATAATCTCCAATTGAAATCTCTTATGTTAATCCCATACTAAGAATTTGAGATAACCCACTTATTATGATTCAATTCCCTATGATATGAAAAAGTGTAGAGCATTTTATAGGTAAATAAGGGTTTTATGATTTTAAGAACTTTGTTGAAATATTTATAGTGTTTTAAAATATGTTTTTATGTATAAAATCATTAAAGAATATAAAATTATAGGTTCTGGGTTGTGATTTATTATGATATGTAAATTTTTATCATGTAAAACTATGTAAACTATATTCATTTTAAGTTTATGTCATATCAGTTGGTTACAATGTGGGGTTTAGTTATTTTTTTGGATTTGGTTTTAATGAATAAGATGATAGAACTTAAAACAACATATATTAAACCCAAGATTTACCTAAAATATCATATATTTAAATTAAGATTCCATAATTCAGAACATATTAGGATTTATTTCCCTAATATTATGATCAGTTATTATAATTATTGTTTCTTAATACCCACATTATAATTTTTGGTTTAGATAAAAGATGTAACTTAAATGAATCATGTTTACACTGAGTTTGATGGACTATTAAAAGACCATTTAAATGAGAAACCTAAGATTATGATATTTGTTGTAAATTATCATATATTTATTTTTACCAGACTATATTGAGTTATGAATAATAACTATAACCTTTTAAAACTCCAAAAAAAAAGAAATAATATATACATTGAGTTTTACCAAAGTTTAGGTGATAGAATTATATATGAAATAAGATTCATCTTTCCATATGTTAATGATATCAGATGAAATATCCAGATAAATTTTTCCAATGAATTGAAAGATGTACTATGTGTGGTAAAGGTGGGAATAAAGTAAAAAATTTCAAAGAAAAAAAGGATGAATTCAGTTATAATGTTAGAAGAAAATTTATTCCTAAGGAAATAATAATAATTTAAGGTAATAAATATGAGAAATTTGGGTACTATAAAGACTAATGGACCAATAAGGGGTTAATGATGATAATCAATGCCAATTTCCTTTTAATATTAGTGAAAAAGGGAAGGCTTGTACAATCGAAACATCTGAAGAGGCTGATAAAAACATAATAGATTATGAAATTCTCATCATCAACTCAAGAATATCTAATGTTATTTTTTTTTTTTAAATGCTTATTTATTTTAGGAGAGTTTGATATGGTCTTGAAATCACCAACCAAATCATTAGATAATGAATTAATAGTGAGAAATTCTAGTGCTCTGATGATTGCATCACTAGTTCATAACTCATATCTGATAAACATTTATAGGAATGAGATTCATAAAAATATTATTATACCCTATTTAGGAAAATTTTATTTTAATTTAGAAATGGATTAAATCTCTCTATATGAATCCCATATCAATTTTTTGGTATAATGAAATCAAATTTCAAATCCCAAATAAACCTATGACCATATATCGGTGAAAGGATGAATATGTATTACCTATGGTAATTCCTTCCATATATGGGTCTTAATACCCAATAATGAGGGTTATTTAGATTGTAATGCCCCGACCCCAGTTACCCAGAGTCGGTGCATTATTAATTAACATTGGCATGATCACAAGAAAGATCAAATCTCGAAAGAACGATTGGTTTAGAAGCCTTGGAAGCACTAGATATATTCATAACGTTTTACATTACAGCATGAATTGAAAAACTACTATAACAACATATTGTCTCTATAATCCACACTATTATCCCCTCATAATATTCCTGCAGGTCATTCATAATTTACTTCTTCACTTCCTGGGAAAAATAAAACATAGAAAAGGGGTGAGCTCAAATGCCCAGTAAGGATAACAATATAGCGTAAACTTTTATAAATAAGAATAAACATTTAAGGCAATGTATAACTAAAACAAAAGCCTTTTAAACTTGAACTTCAACATAGTATGGCAAAAATAAAATGAAATAATTCTATTTACTTATTCACATGGATATTCTACTAATCGAATAATCACATTCAATATCAATAAACACTTTCATAATGATGGAATGCATAATTCCAGACTATCATAACCACATAGCCAAGGCCTCGTGCCAAGACTACAAATAAGATTTTTCCAAGGCCTTGTGCCAAGACACTAGTTTGTCTCATGAGACCTACCGATGCATCGAGGAGCTATAGCGGGCTCCACCCGTCACTTATTAAGTCCAATGCATTCCTCATATGAACAGGTTTAAACATAACATAAACATTCGTACTAAAACTAGCATACGAAATGTCAATACTTTAACCACAAACCATGAATGGTATAAAAATAGCACATCCACAGTCAAAAATAACTCATTCGATACAATATGAAAGATTTTATTGTATCACATTAACCTCAATCACTAATAATGAAGGATGTTGACATAGATGAAAATAATCATCAAAACTATTTGAGAGAAATATCCCCCTTTTTATTGAAATTATTTAAAAGTCACACTATTTGTCAAGAATCTATTTAAAAATAGATTTTTGAATCAAAGTGTCCCATACCACTTTGAAACTTTTCAAAAAGGAGTTTTAATTTTAAAACTTTAATGTCCATATAAATAAATCCTTAAAACCATTTTTTAAACCATGGACATTAATGAGAAAGATTTAGAAGAATAAGTCTTTAAAACATTTAAAAATGGTATTTTCGTTAGATTTTCAAACCAAAAGAGAGACACTTGAATACAAATAATTGAGGTAATCAAAACATTATAATATCATGAGAATAAAGGGATTCATGATATACTATGTCAAAGTACATTATATACACCACATAAAAGCGATTTGGTGTATATCAACAAAGAAGCCTCAATGGAATGTAAATTGATATGAAATCTCTCTTAAAGGCCATACCCTTAGGATAAGGATAAATCAATGACATAGTTATGTGTGAAAAATATAAATACACTAAATATTATTGGATATTCAGTGTAAAACAATCAAAGGAAATTCACACATAATCTTGTAAAAACAACAATAATGATTTGGATGTTTAACTCAACAAATGGAGAATGAGTTAAAATTACTCTTATCAAATTTATATCGATGACATGAGAAATTATCAATGGAGTGATTATGTGTATCAAATGTATATCCACAGAAAAGGGGAGTGGAAATTATGACATAAGAAAATGAATAGAGATTCAAAACATAATCTCGGAGTAAAATAATCAATAGAGTTTGCGTAAAGCTGAATAAATGGAAATTGAAATTTCAAATTCCCTTATCGATTTGGTAACTTATGAAACATTAACCCATGAAAGAAGGTTAACACAATGATTATGTAAATATATATGAATTAAAGTATATTACACAATGAATACAAACATGGGTAGCACACACACCACATGCAATAAATAAGTGGTGAATAATGGAATTCTCACGAAATTAAGAGTGAGATAAGAAACTCCTTACCACGTTAATCAACTGAGTCGTATGGAAAAAAGTTAATAACCACCAAATTATTTACAGAATAACATGAATATAAAGAGAATAATGATAATATATATCAAATGGCAGTACACAATACACCACTTTCAATAATTTAGTGGCGAACAATGGAAATCTCATGGAATTGAAAGTGAGATAAGAAAATCCCTTAATTTGTACTTTTTCCTTGGTAGAAGGTAGGTTAACCACATTTATAATGGTGAAATAATTGTTATTTAATTATACAAGAATCATTTACTTTAATATGATATCATATATGATCTTTTAACATTGATTTGTTAATAATATCTTAGAATTATTGTTATTTCGGGTGTTAACAGGTTCATTTTACTTTATATTCTTTGTTATGTGAGGAATATTCATTATTAATGGGATGTATATTATTCATATCCATAATGATATCAAGTCCTTAGATACTATTTTTAAATCATCAAATTATAATTATACTTGAATTGATATGATGGAGAATGAATCTCATCGCGTTCGTGGAGACGGTAGTCCGTACGTACGCAGGAGCGACAATATCATTCTTTTGATATTAAAATAATATATAATTGGATGGTATATCATATATACAGAATAATTATCATGTTATATTTATTATTTAAATTAGTTACACATCATTATTATACCCATCTAAATAATAATAAATTGAATAACAATTACACCATGATGTGGAGACGGTAAGCCGTACGTACACACATATGGTGACATGTTATTCAATGGATGGATAAAATAATGAACATGGTTGTACCATATTTATAATAACATCACAGTATATATATTATACTGGAGTTATTATTTTATAATGGTAATAACAAAGAAATAATTAGTGGAAGAAGAAAGGAACTTGAAAAGGGGTGGTGAAAACATTACCTCTTCTTCGGGTTCTTCCTTTTGATTTGATCAAAAGGGATCCTTAGGACGGATTTATGATCAAACTAAGGCCTCTAGGTTGTATTGAGGGAAGTTGACAGAGTATTTGTGCAGGGGTTGGCCGAACCAAAATTCTTTGAAGGTGTGAAGAAATGAGAAGGAGGAGTGCCCTTTTATAAGAGGGGTGAGGGGAACCTTTGGAAAAGCTAGAAATATTAATTTATAATAAATTCATATTCGGTTTCTAATGGATCCAAAGTTTATTATTCAAAGTTTGAGGTGGGGATAGGTCGAAAACAATTCATCCAATAGAATTTAGACAGGTTTGAGTCACTATATTAACCTTATCTTTTACTTTTAACTCTTAGTTAATTAGTTTGACATTTACCATGTCACTTTGTATTTTTATATTATATAGTTAATAAACTTACTATATACATCCAAGAGACCCCCCAAGTGGTCCATTAATAATATAAATATCATGATATAAGTCTCTTGGCCGAACCTTAGATTTTTAGAAATTTAATATCAATTAAAAATATAATATTTGTTTTAAAAACTCTTTTATGTCAATTTTGACACTATTCAATAGTTGATTTTTTGAAACACATAACAGAATGATTACTTCGAAAAACATTAATTAAATCAATCTTAATTTGTCATAGTAACCTATAAAATTATTTTAATTCAACAAAAGTCTCAAATTATATTTATTTTTTTATTTATAATATCAATTATTCTAATTTTTCACTATTATGGTAATTACTGCATCACCATTGTGTCATAAATAAATTAGCCTATTTAATGTCTAAAAATTATAAAGAAAATATCATTATGTAGGAAATCTTTTTATCTTTCTAATGAATATTTATAGTTTAAAATCCAACATATATAACCCTATGTAACAATTGTTTTTCTAAAAGATATATGCTTGTGTCATTTTTGTATTTATTTTAACTTAATAAAAATAAAGTGTCATTATCACTTACAAGTGGATCCATGGGGTCCCAAAATAGACCCAAATATACCCATGGTCGACCATTATTAACCAATAGGGTTAAGACACGTTTTAGGGTTATTTAGTATTATTATAATATTATTTTTTAACCCTTGTTTACCGGATTTACCTTTTAACCATGGTAAATAAAATATTTACCGAAGTAATTATCCAAAATGTCTAAAAATAAAAGTTACCTATTTACACAATTTGAACATCCTGATTCCAAATATGGAATCTATTTTTCTAAATTCAAAACACAGAAGTGGCAGAAATTAATTTAAAATTAATTCCCGTTGTTAAAACAAAAAGCGTGTTTTTAAGAGATAATAACTATCAAAAGATTGGCACTTGTTTATGTCTGGTTTAAATGAGAAATTATGTTCAATGACCCACATTGTATTACATGGTAAAAATATATTCTAAATATAATTTAAAACCACTCAAATTCATAATTTATCACTATTAATTATTTTGATTAAAAAAGTTGTTTTTAATTAAAATTTTGTAATTTTCACTATTCATCATAATATGAATGTTATCCGAAAAGTACCCAAATTTCACCCTAGGCTAATTTTGATATTCAGAATCCAAAAATGAAGTCTATTTTGAGAGATAGAATTTATAATATTTCAAAAAGTAGGTATTACTATTCATAATGGCTAGTTTGATTGGTTGTGGTGTGTTAAAATCTCGAAGTTGCGTACAATGCACGCCATTGCATTATTCGAAGGGAAACGTACCGTGGAAGCTTGGGGTGTTACATTCTCCCCTCCTTCAATAAATTGCATCCTCACAATTTTTAAAATTGTGCTTGGTAATATAATGGAAAGTCCCACATCGGAAAAAGAGTCAATAAAACTATCACATTAAAAGAAAGAAAGAGAGGTATAAAGGTCATCCAAGATAAGCCATACTCGGATTCCATGTAAGAAAACATGGATATGGATGATAAACTAAGTGTCAAGTTCTGATGGAGAGGGATAGAAATCATGATCAGGATAAAGTTAACAATAAGAAAACCACAAACTTGCGTTGGGACAAATGACCATTAGTCTCCTAGTAGGAAAGTAAACAGACAACATTTTTTTTGTTTTAAGTTACATTACATAAGGACGAGGAATTCATTTATGATATTGACTAAGAAAATTAAGAGATATACTTACTTTTTAAGTAGAGTTTCATTCTTTAATAAATTTCCACCACTAACTCAAATTTTTTTAAACGATGAGTATTCAAGAAGACTTGGTCACACTGGAAGAGCTAGAATAAACTTCTATAGAATCACATGATCCATACAGGATAAACTATATATTTACATTGTCTTTGAAGATTAATCAAAACCAAAATGGTTAGTGAAAGATCTAATGATCCCCCAAAAGGATATTCCTTGAGATAAATATTCACTAATCTTAATTTCTAAAATTAAACCAACAATACCCCAAAGTTAAATAAATACCATTCAATAATCAATTGTCCTTAAAATCCTTCAATATAATCAAAACTAATATTGAAACCCAAAACATAGAAGAATTTGATTATGTAGTCTCCCATGTTAAATTTTATCTCCAAACGACATCAAATTCTCTTAAAGTCACATACTTAAAAGTAATTAACATCATCACATATTTTTTGTTATAGGTTAATCATTTCCATAAATAACCCAAATCACTATAAATCCACAATAAAAAACATAGATAAAAATCTACCATTACTCTGCAAATGAAACCCCATTTTATTCTTTTTTCCTTGGGCATATAGTGTTCCCAACAAAGCGAACATCTTCCAAAATAACATTTATCACGTAATCACGAAATCATTTTCCTATACCAAGGGTATTCATTTGATAAGACATAAGAACCCAAATCAACTTATTATTGATCAATAAAATCATTTAACTAAAAAAATAGTCACACTAATCAGGGACTTCACGTAGTCCAGTGGTATGCGATAAATCCTAATCGCACTTTGGTTGTGGGTTCGATTCCCACAGCTTTATCCGACGCGAAGGGTTGTCACACGGTCTACGTGTTGCCCTTTTTCAAAAACTATATTTTACAATATTACCAAAATGAGATAAATTCTTCAAAATAACATAATTTAACCACAAATGTTATATCATACCTTGCATTTTCATCCCAAATTATAATAACTTATAATTCTCTCAAACCCCAATGATCATATAAAACCAAATGGTTATTTATACCTATATCCACAAGAGAAGAGACAATTCTCCCTCAAATACCATTCTCACATGGAAAACTGCGGGGTTACAAATACAAGAGAAAATTATTCCAAAGTAAACCCATCAACAAGGTGCGCTAATACTTTTCAAACATTTCTCCAACCATTTATTTCCACATAGCTTCTTCTTTGACCAAGAAAATATCCTATAGAATAGGACATTCAATCGGGTAATGTCCAGGTCCGCTACATTTACGGAAAATGACTGTAAATGGACTCTTGGGACCATTTTTATCTTCTTCCATAGTACTCTTCATTTTCCTTCATCAATTCTTCACTTTATGTCCTTCCTTCCCGCACGTAAAGCATTTCGTTATCCCATTGAGACACTTTCCTGGGTGTCTCCTTCCACATTTCCTGCATGATGAAAATTGAGGGTTCTTTTCTCCATGGTCTCTATTGTTGTAGCTCTTATCATTCATCACCTTTCTCTTACTTGTTGAGTCTGGGATTTGGTTAATATATATGTTGTTGATCATATTTTTGGAAAACTGATTTGGCATAAAGACGATATGTTTTACGCCTATCAACATTCCATTTTGTTGCTCATTGCCACCACCATTCCCACCATGTACATCATTCTCAAAGTCACTATGACTTCCTTGGAATCCAGCCATTGACTAAAACCAGAAAGCATTGTGTGAGTAACAATAGTCGTAAAATCATTTAGAGATTAACATGTCACCATATTCTCAATTTGAAACATATTAGGATTAACCAAGGTTATTTAATCTCATCTTATATATATATTACTTAAATCAGTTTGTAAAGAAAATGTAAATTATCCTAAGAATATCCCCCGGGACTGTCGTAACCAAGAGTGCAGCAAGGACCATTGTCGTGCACCAGTTCCCGTTTGAGTCTAGCTCAAAGAGGTGTTTTTGGGTTTTACCCCTAGGTACATCTGTGCCAGAGCCGCCTCTACCTCCTCGTATCCAGACAAGGGTGTATTGCTCGGAAAACTCACAAAATCTCTACAATACCAAAATTCTAGCAAGTTATTCTATACTAATCCTCAAAGTTCATCTTAGGTCTACGTGCTCTAATCAGAGTTTATCTAAATATAGCTTCCAAGGTTTGTACTAAACTTCCTCTGATACCAACTGTAACGCCCCGACCCCAGTTACCCAGAGTCGGTGCATTATTACTTAACATTGGCATGATCACAAGAAAGATTAAATCTCGAAAGAACGATTGGTTTAGTAGCCTTGGAAACACTAGATATATTCATAAAGTTTTAAATTAAATCATGAAGTGAAAAACCACTATAACAACATATTGTCTCCATAATCCACACTATTATCCCCTCATAATATCCCTACAGGTCATTCATAATTTACTTCTTCACTTCCTGGGAAAAATAAAACATAGAAAAGGGGTGAGCTAAAATTCCCAGTAAGGGTAACAATATAGCGGAAACTTTTATAAATAAGAATAAAAATTTAAGGCAATGTATAACTAAAACAAAAGCCTTTTAAACGTTAACTTCAACATATTATGACAAAAATAAAATGAAATAATGCCATTTACTTATTCACATGGATATTTTACTAATCGAATAATCACATTCAATATCAATAACCACTTTCATAATGATGGAATGCATAATTCCAGACTATCATAACCACATAGCCAAGGCCTCGTTCCAAGACTACAAATAATATTTTGCCAAGGCCTTGTGCCAAGACACTAGTTTGTCTCATGAGACCTACCAATGCATCGAGGAGATATAGCGGGCTCCACCCATCACTTATTAAGTCCAATGCAGTCCTCATATGAACAGGTTTAAACATAACATAAACATTCGTATTAAAACTAGCATACGAAATGTCAATACTTTAACCACAAACCATGAATGGTATAAAAATAGCACATCCACAGTCAAAAATAACTCATTCTATACAATATGGAAGATTGTATTGTATCACATTAACCTCAATCATGAATAATGAACGATGTTGACATAGATGAAAATAATCATCAAAACTATTTAAGAGAAATATCCCCCTTTTTCTTGAAATCATTTAAAAGTCACAATATTTGTCATGAATCCATTTAAAAATTGATTTTTGAATCAAAGTGTCCCATACCACTTTGAAACTTTTCAAAAAGGAGTTTTAATTTTAAAACTTTAATGTCCATATAAATAAATCCTTAAAACCATTTTTTAAACCATGTACATTAATGAGCAAGATTTAGAAGAATAAGTCTTTAAAACATTTAAAAATGGTATTTTAGTTAGAGTTTCTAACCAAAAGAGAGACACTTGAATACAAATAATTTTGTTAATCAAAACATTGTAATATCATGAGAATAAAGGGATTCATGATATACTATGTCAAAGTACATTATATACACCACATAAAATCTATTTGGTGTATATCAACAAAGAAGCCTCAATGGAATGTAAATTGAGATAAAATCTCTCTTAAAGGCCGTAACCTTAGGATAAGGATAAATCAACGACATAGTTATGTGTGAAAAATATAAATACACTAAATATGATTGGATATTCAGTGTAAAACAATCAAAGGACATTCACACATAATCTTGTAAAAACAACACCAATGAATTGGATGTTTAACTCAACAAATGGAGAATGAGTTAAAATTACTCTTATCAAATTTATATCGATGACATGAGAAATTATCAATGGAGTGATTATGTGTATCAAAATTATATCCACAGAAAAGGGGAGTGGAAATTATGACATAAGAAAATGAATAGAGATTCCACACATAATCTCGGAGTAAAATAATCAATGGAGTTTGCGTAAAGCCGAATAAATGGAAATTGGAATTTCAAATTCCCTTATCGATTTGGTAACTTATGAAACATGAAACCATGAAAGAAGGTTAACACAATGATGATGTAAATATACATGAATTAAAGTATATTACAAAATTAATACAAACATGGGAAGCACATACACCACATGCAATAAATAAGTGGTGAATAATGGAATTCTCAAGAAATTAAGAGTGAGATAAGAAACTCCTTACCACGTTAATCAACTGAGTCGTATGGAAAAAAGTTAATAACCACCAAATTATTTACAGAATAACATTAATATAAACAGAATCATGATAATATATATCAAATGGCAGTACACAATACAACATTTTCAATAATTTAGTAGCGAACAATGGAAATCTCACGGAATAGAAAGTGAGATAAGAAAATCCCTAACTTTGTAATTTTTCCTTGGTCGACGGTAGGTTAACATCCTGTATAATGGTGAAATAATTGTTATTGAATTATAAAAGAATCATTTACTTTAATATGATATCATATATGATCATTTAACATTGATTTGTTAATAATATCTTAGAATTATCGTCATTTCGGGTGTTAACGGGTTCATTTTACTTTATATTCTTTGTTATGTGAGCCATATTCATTATTAATGGGATGTATATTATTCATATCTAGAATGATATAATGTCCTTATATACTATTTTTAAATCATCAAATTATAATTATACTTGAATGGATATGATGGAGAATGAATCTCATCACGTTCGTGGAGATGGTAGTTTGTACGTATGCACGAGCGACAATATCATTCTTTTGATATTAAAATAATATATAATTGGATGGTATATCATATATACAGAATCATTATCATGTTATATTTATTATTTACATTAGTTACACATCATTATTATACCCATCCAAATAATAATAAATTGAATAACAATTACACCACGACGTGGAGACAGTAAGCCGTACGTACGCATGTATGGTGACATGTTATTCAATGGATGGATAGAATACTGAATATGGTTGTACCATATTTATAATAACATCACAGTATATATATGATACTGGAGTTATTATTTTATAATGGTAATAACAAAGAAAGAATAAGTGGAAGAAGAAAGGAACTTGAAAAGGGGTGGTGAAAACATTACCTCTTCTTCGGGTTATTCCTTTTGATTTGATCAAAAGGGATCCTTTGGTTGGCTTTCTGATCAAACTAAGGCATCTATGTTGTATTTAGGGAAGTTGAAAGAGTATTTGTGCAGGGTTTGGATGAACAAAAAGGCTTTCATGGTGTGAAGAAATGAGAAGGAGGAGTGCCCTTTTATAAGAGGGGTGAGGGGCACCTTTGGAAAAGCTAGAAATATTAATTTATAATAAATTCATATTCGGTTTCTAATGCCTATAAAGTTTATTATTCAAAATTTAAGGTGGGGATAGGTCGAAAAACATTCGGCCAATAGAATTTAGACAGGTTTGGGTCACTATATTAACCTTATGATTTAGTTTTAACTCTTAGTTAATTAGTTTGACATTTACCATGTCACTTTGTATTTTTATATTATATAGTTAATAAACATACTATATACATCTAAGAGACCTCCAAGTGGTCCATTAATAATATAACTATCATGATATAAGTCTCTTGGCCGATCCTTAGATTTTTAGAAATTTAATATCAATTAATAATATAATATTTGTTTTAAAAACTCTTTTATGTCAATTTTGACACTATTCAATAGTTGATTTTTTTGAAACACATAAAAGAATGATTACTTCAAAAAATGTTACTTAAATCAATCCTAATATGTCATAGTAACCTAGAAAATTAGTGTAATTCAACAAAAGTCTCAAATTATATTTATTTGGGTATTTATAATATCAATTATTTTAATTTTTCACTATTATGGTAATTACTGCATCACCATTGTGTCATAAATAAATTAACTTATTTAACGTCTAAAAATTATAAATAAAATATAATTATGTAGGAAATCGTTTCAGAGTTCTAATGAATATTTATAGTTTAAAATCCAACATATATAACTCTATGTAACAATTGTTTTTCTAAAAGATATATGCTTGTGTCATTTTTGTATTTATTTTAACTTAATTAAAATAAAGTGTCATTATCACTTACAAGTGGATCCATGGGGTCCCAAAATCGACCCAAATATACCCATGGTCGACCCTGTAATAACCAATAGGGTTAAGACATGTTTTAGGGTAATTTAGTATTATTATAATATTATTTGTTCACCCTTGTTTACTTGATTTACCCTTTAACCATGGTAAATAAAATATTTACCAAAGTAATTATCCAAAATGTCTAAAAATAAAAGTTACCTATTTACACAATTTGAACATCCTGATTCCAAATATGGAATCCATTTTTCTAAATTCAAAACACAGAAGTGTCAGAAATTAATTTTAAAATTAATTCCCGTTGTTAAAACAAAAAGCGTGTTTTTAAGAGATAATAACTATCAAAAGATTGGCACTTGTTTATGTCGGGTTTAAATGTGAAATTATGTTAAATGACCCACATTGTATTACATGGTAAAAATATATTCTAAATATACTTTAAAACCACTAAAATTCATAATTTATCACTATTAATTATTTTGATTAAAAAAGTTATTTTTAATTAAAATTTAGTAATTTTCACTATTCATCATAATATGAAAGTTATCCGAATTGTACCAAAATTTCACCCTAGGCTAATTTCGATATTCCGAATCCAAAAATGAAGTCCATTTTGAGAGATAGAATTTATAAAATTTGAAAAATTAGGTATTACTATTCATAACGGCTAGTTTGATTGGTTGTGGTGTGTTAAAATCTCGAAGTTGTGTACAATGCACGCCGTTGCATTATTCAAAGGGAAACGTACCATGGAAGCTTGGGGTGTTACATAGATCAAATGGTTAGGTTGAATCTCAATATCATGGAAATTTCTGATAAGTGGTAAAAAAATGAGTTTTCATGTTTTACCCAAGATTGTGAGGTTGATATCTCATTTGAAATTACATCTTGATTATTTTCTATCTTATGTAACTCTCAACAATTTTTATCAGTGATAGATAATTAATACTATGAGGTTATAATTTATTTAGGTGGGATAATGTAATATAACAGGGTATAGGGCCCATTTTATTTCCATAAAAAATATTTCTATAATTTATAAATATGTTTTTATACTATTTAAACTTAAGAATAGAGTAATTCACACAATAAACTAATAAAACTAAAAAAATGTATCTACTCATAATGAAAAATTCTAATTTTTTATGAAACCATGTATTATATACCATGAATAATTATATCCCTTAATAGTGAATAAATTAAAATGGCACAATAAATATAAAAGAATAATGTTTTACAACTAAGAAATTCCCTAGATCATTTATACCCTTGAGAATCACAATGAGTGGAGTTAAACCAATAATAACAAAAAAATCATGAAAAGAGAAATAATTTTGTAATTTTATATATTAAAATTATTGTAATGAATTTTTTTTTACTTTAGATGTTATAATAAAAGAAATTTATATGATTTAATGTTGATAATATAGCTATTATATGACTATTATACAAGGATATATAGTTTTTTACTAGTTTGGAATTATGCGTATTTAGTTAATATGAATAATATTTATTTTGATGTAAAAAAAAATTAAATTTTCATTAAAAATAATATATTTTAAATAAAATATGTGGGTTTTTAAAATTAAAATATACTAATCTAAATTATAAAATAAAATTTATTCTAATGAAAGAGTTTTTATTACATATTTTGGATATATTTATAAATCTTTAAAGAATGATTTCTATAAAAAATATTGATAACTATAAATTATTAGTAAATTAAAAAAATAAAATCCATTAAATAATTTTATAAATATACTAAATATTAATTTAATTATTCATTTCCAATGAAATATGATTTGTTTATAATCAATATTTAATTATATATATATATTTTTTATTTAAAAGTTAAAATAATATTATCTAGAGGAATAAATATAATGAATTATTTCGTTTCCATTTATATATATAATTGAAATAACAATTTTGGAATTATTATTAATTTTTCATAAATAATAATAGAATTATTTATTATTAAAAAAGATATATTTTTATAAGAATTTTTGTTGTGTGGGTAATTTATTTTTTATCTTGATAAATTAAATAAATCACTAATAAATTAATTTTTTAATGAAATTTTGATATTCCATTTATAAAAACATAAATTAAAATTCATATAAATGTTATTACATTGAAAGGAACAATAATAAATTCATTTTATTCTTAAAGGAACATTTATTCTAAAAATTGTCTCTTATGTGTTATGCATTCTTATACTAAAATTAGTTTTTATCACTTTCAAAAATTGAATATAATAAAATGGAGTTACTATTTTGTAATCATAATTTCAAAATTTTGTAATATGATTAATTACATTTCTATACATAAATATATTCTCCATGGTAAAAATTGATTTACCTTGGTAAAGATAAGATAATGTAAATTGTTTCAACAAAGGGGAACAAACTAAAATATCAGAAAATATTCTACTTAAATTGGTGTATGAATATATTACAGACCTCAAATCATATCTTATCTGTTATTATTTCACTTTATTTCCACTTTAACTTTTTGAATGACAACCTTATAAATTAAAAAATGGTTATTTATGAAAATGAAACTCAAAATTCAGCTATAAAAGGACCCCTCTTACACCCATATCAAACCACAAATTTCCTTCAATTATTCCAAGATTACCCGACCATTTTTTATCCCACAATATTTTTAGACTTTTAGTTTCTTCTAGATCGAGGAATGTAGCCTAAAAACATCATTATGAAGGAACCTGTTTCAAGAATGAGAGAATTCATCAATGTAAATATATAGTTATTTATAAAATTTATCAAATAAATTATCATATAAAATAATTATAAATTTAATTTTCTATTATAATTATTTTATATTAATAACATTATTCTTTTATAAAAATAATATTATCATAATATAACTATATGTAATTACTTATGAATTTGTTATAACACGCTCTCATTTAGGTTAGTTTCACCACCTACATTAACGATGATACAATGTTACCATAATGAATGATTAAGATAACATAAATAAAATTAATATGATTTTACAATAATTAATTTTATAATTTTTAATAATTATCGTTTTTTAATATTTATAAGAAAATTCACTAATAAAATCAATTCATTTTATTTAATAAAAATTCCAAATAAAAGGATTTTAACTTCTCTTAAAAAAATAATTATAATGTCCGTAAAAGGACCATTAATATTCATAAATATATAAAAACATATATATAACCTATCTGTAAATTATTATGTTGATTAACAATTGATCATGTAGTATGGAATAAAAGCACCACACTGAAGCTAAAAAAGATAAGTTGGGAAATTAACACCTAAATTTTAATTTTAACATATAATTATTAATAAATGATTAATAAGAAATTATAAATTAATCATACAAAGTAAAATAAATAAAAATTTAGTGATGATATAGATTAATTATAAACATAAATTTATTATACATGTAGTTATGGGACTTTCGACCAGAAAGAAGTATAAGGTAAGGGTTTTATCATTTCAATTTTCTTTTTATTGAGTATGCATCATATTCAGAACACATTTTATTCTATATGGTGTATTTGGATATAATGGATTTATTTTTATCATAATTATCATGAAATTTATGGTATTTACAATTCCATATCAAGTTCTCAAATTCATTGTCTTTTGATTCAAAAGTCACCAAGGTAGTAAAGATTTCTTTCCACTCTAACATAGAAATCATGATTGTCTATGAATAAATTTACATTAGGGAAAATTTAATATTATTTATATTTAAAACCCCATTTATTTTATTCTAATATTGATATTTTTTGTTTTTACATGTTTTCTTACCATTTCAAATCCCCTTTATTTTCAATTAAATCTGAATAATTACTATTAGTGGATCCCACCATATGTCTTTCTTTGGATCAAGAATATTTATACTCCATATTCATATTAATTATTTTGTTTTATGAATTATTTTCAATATAATTCTTTGATTTCCAAATAAAAATTTCTATTGAACCATCCTCACTTTGAAAAATAATATAAGTAATCGCCTTTTAATATTTTATTCAGTTGTTATTTTTTAATTGCTTTTGGAATAGAGTGTGAAGAGAATTTATTAACAATTTCCACATGAATGCATCTTCCTACCATATTTATCATGTTTTTAAAGAATATTCCTCACCTATTTTTCATTGGGTTCTAAAGAAATTTCTATTCTACTTGTCTTAAAAATTATTTTCTTCTAACATATAAGTTATCAGAAATATATATAGAATTTGAACTTTTTTTCAAGGTAATTTTATAATGCTATTATAATATTTTTTTATCTATTTCAACATAATTCAAAATTTATTATTATTAATTGAAAAATGTTCTATTGATATACTCCACCTTCTTTCTCTAGATGACTTGTGATAATGTTTTATATAAATCTTACTAAAACCCAATTATTTCAAACAAGTTAATTATTCAATGATGTTATTATGTATTTTATTATGTTCATATATAAAAATTATGTTTGGTTTATCATTATATGATGAGTGGATCCAATATATAACTAAAATTAATTAGGTAACATTTAATTTCTTATGAAAATAGTATAATACTTGAGTGGTTATGCCAAGTCTAAATGGTTATGGGGAATGGGTGGTCAAACTATTCCATTATGATATGAATGTATATGTGGTTAAACATGACATATACTATTAATTCAATGATTATGTTTATACCAAACTATTTTCTATGCAACTTACCTTTTTTATATATTATCATGACCAATGATGAATGAATCTTGTTTCTATGATTTTATAAATCATGTATTATTGTCAACAAAATATTTTATATAATGAATCATGTTTTATGTTTTATGTATTATTGTATATTATTTTCATTTAGTATGTTCACACAAATTTATTATGTTCTCATACACAGATGATTCTCTTATTCTCACTTATGATCTTCGATTAATACCTTTTATGTTCACAACACATAGAGTATGTGAGCCCATTCCTTTTAAAGGTTTCTATTCCTCATTTTATAAAGAATAGTATAATATATGTTATTTATATGAGGGATTTTAGTGTGGTGATACAATGGATAAATGTTTTTAGTGTTTTAAAATAAGTTATTTATGTATATAATATTCAAATATAGTATACATATATGTTTTGGGGTGTGATTTATTTTTATATGTTACAAATATTATTCTAAAATAATTTAATAATTATACATGATATGATCAAGTTTTCTTAGCTGATACCTAACCATAACTATCCCCTTGTTAGTGTTATGACACCAATATAACCATCAACACCCTATATTTGTTAGGATGTTACTAAAGGTGGGGATTTTTGAGGTGAATTGAGGTATTTTTAATCTAAAATTTCACTCTCAACAATTTATCTTTCAAAATTATCCTTGAAAGAAAACTATGATTATAATAGAGAGGAATTGGACCTCAATGATATATTTAACACATATATATATCCACAAAACCAATATGTATATATTTAGGAGAAACACTATCAAACTATGAAATCTAGGATGCATTCCCACTAAGAATTATCAATATTCTAACATGTTCTTAGGAGAGTCAGACATTAGCTGTGTTTTAGGGAAATAAACCACATCATTAAAAGTATTTCTCTAATGTATCTACTCGAATTTATAAGATAAAATAAATCTACCTTGAGACATGTATAAGAAACACCTCATGAGGTCTATGACCCTTGAAGTATATTTGGAAGTGGTCATGATACACTATGGAGGGATTAAAATCTTCATATAAAACACCATCCTAAATAATGCCTCAAAATCCAACCATGAGAGAGAAGTAAGATATTAAGTTTGAGAGAAAAAATTATCCACTAATGGGTCAATATTATGCATATAGAGCTCAATAAAAGATTTATCATCTAGATAGTTTGAGTCTAAATAATAAATAAAATCACGTTTCAGACTCTAATGAATACTCCATTTATTAAGGATAATGTTTCCCCACAAACCCATGAGGTATTTACCATTAGAATATAGAAAGAATATCCACCATTTGAGTATTCTCATCAAAATCAGTGAAAATTACCACTTTCTCTATAAAAAATCAGATATTTAATATGGACATAAAATAAATTTACTCAAATAACGGGGTAGGTATATCTACAAATTATTTCGAGAAAATAATTCCTCATCACTCAATAATACGTGGTGAGAGGCCCAAATACAAGAATGGGTTCATCATAATCCACCTTCTTCCCTCATTCTAGATATTATTAGGTTTAACTCTCTATTAGATAGATCTGACATGTGAAGGATGTGAAAGATCATTAATAAACACTATTTGATGCATTAACTAACTTTCCTTGTACACTATAAATGAATTCATAGATCTATGAGATGGATAAACACTTATTAATGTCTAGAAGAAATGATATTTGAGTCATTAACATATGATGGTCTCATTGTTATGAGAAATGAACTCAAGAACCCCATATCATTATTTCCCTAAATTACCAAACTACTTCTTACTTGAATGCTAACTCCAAACTCCCTCCTCAGTGATCAAACACTTTGATACTGCTTGTACACATCCTAGTCTAGTTAGGCCATTCTTGGGTTGTTATTAAGTTACATGTGCCCCCAAGGCTGCCTCTAATTGTCCAAGGGATGGTGAATAAAATTGAGTAGAAATATCACACAATATGGGAGGTCTTATATTATATCAACTTAAAATAGGCACATATCATTAATGGATAAAATAACCAGTGACACCAATACTATATAAAAATAAACTATATAAAATTCATCCTTTAGACATAAAATACAAGAAATACACCACATAGGAAAATACCAAAGGAACTGTTCATCTAAAAGACACCTAATATAAAAAAACATAAGAAAATAAAAAAAATCTTCTTCACTACATGTAATTATGAATAAATATCTATTTGTAATGGTCACTAACATTTTCAATAATCACTGTACTCCATCGTGCATTACTACGCGTCACCATGTTTCAACTCCAAAAAAGACACACCAGATTCACATCCACCAAGACCATCTCTATACAATTCATGTATTGGGATTAATCTATTTGAGAAAAAAACTTTCATGTTGAGGAAACTATGAACACTAAAAGGAGGAAATATTGAGACTTAATTTTTTATTACAGTAAGAGATGAAGTAATTTCTACCGAAGAATATGGGGCTTTAATAAGTTATAAAAGTATCTAAGAATGTAGAATATAATGAAAAACTATATGTTTAATCATCATATGTTAATATAATAATTATATAATGAATTATCATGTGATGTAGGAATAGTTCACCATGATAGATAGTTACGACAGTGAGATTCATTAACTAAATAAATAAACATTCATGAATATCAAATTAGGTGGATTAAAACCAACTATAATAAGAAGGAAGTGGTGAACAAAAGCATTGAACATGTACTATTATATAATTTGTGTAAGATTAAATTTTTATTGATATTTTATTAGATTTCAAATAATAATTCCTTTACATTAATAAAAGTAAAAAGGAATTTCCCTTCGGAGTAGTATACAAGTCCAATCCATGTAATCTATTTCCCTTATACATCATCTTTTTAATTGATAGTTCTTTTTTGAATCTTAGATAGAGTGTGTGTTTATATGAGATTACTTGGTTGCGATTCCTACTTCTATGTTCCAATCAATAGATTATTCATTTCCATTTGGGATCTTTGTTTAATCGCATTATGTTCCTATGGTTTAATGGATTTTTTGTGTACCCAATAAGTGGTATCACAGTACATGGTTGGAGTGTTTTTTGATAATATAAGACCCTATTGAATGTGCTTTAAATCTTGGTTTAGTAACATAATTTTTCTCTTTTCATTATATAATAATGGTGTTAATAATTTTCTAACCACTCTTTCCAAACATTGTTATAAAGTATTGGGGTTTAAAAATTTATGGTGGGAGGGAGTTAGAGGTGAGTATGGTCTCTGTGGAAATGTTTTATTAAATGGATTTTGGATTATGGAAGAAGAAAATGAAGGATTGCTTATGGAATATGTACTTTTATCATTAATTTAATGATGTCAATGTAGAATTTATGAATTTTAATAATGATAGAGCATGGATAAGTAATAACATAGTATGATGAAAATTTCACTTTCTCATAACATGATGTATAATATCGTGGTAGTGATAACAATTTTTGAAATTAAGAAGACCCTCAGTCATATATATGAGAATGCCATGATGATTAACAATGTGTTTTTTCTAAAGATATTGTTCAGTAATTATGTTGGATTTTGACCATATAAACAACTTCAATTTAATTAAAATTAAGTTGGAAATAGTAGAGGAAACCTTTAGAGATCCAGTTTGGGAACTTTTTTTTACTCTATTAACTCCTGAAATCATGATACCTGATGATGACCACATTTATTAAATTCAGTGGAAATTTAAAATTTATTTTCATGGAAATTAGAGATATAACGTTGACTGGGGTGATTCATGGGATATATATCTATATATTTTATAAAAAAAATCAATTTATAAGGGATAAAAAGTACCACTAGATAGAAAAATCACTAGAATATAAAAGGAGGGAGGATCCACAATAGGAGTATCTAAGTGAATCATACTACCCCAAAGTGTAATTTTGGAGAAAATTACACCTTAGAAAACAAATTAAAAATAAAGGAAATATATGTACAGAAAATATTCTTGTGTTTGTGGATCAATGAATCTTGTATAAATAGATATGAGTGTATTACCCTAATGAAAAGCTATTTCATTAGGGTATTGTGGAATAGACTCTATAGATTCATTACAATAAACCTTTTAGTGAGAGATTATAAGTAATTATACTTCTACAAGGTATGAAAACGAGATTGTTGGGAATGAATAGGCAGTCAAGATAGTAGGTAAAGTTTATTTTTCAATCTAGGCATGAAATAAAAGGATGCTAGAGTTGAAGAATGTGTGACACATCCCATGTTTAAGGAAGAACATAATTTCCATTAAATGAATTTTGATACATGAACCTATACCACATTCATTGAGAGTTAATGAAAAATCTAATGCGACTCTATGGACATCAAAAGTGGGGTGAAGGAAGAGATTATATATCTCATGTGTTTATCATAAATAGTGATATATGTCAGAGAGTTAACATTCATGCGGTTATCTCATAGACATCTATGTTTCTTTAATTAAAAAGTAATAAATATCATTGTAGATAAACTATTAATAATGGATAATAGCATGTATTATGGATCATTTAGGGATTGTATCTTTTGAAAGTAGATGAATGTTTCATTTTGGATGGAGTACAAATTAAAAAATAATCCTATATTGTATTGGTTTTCATGGATGTTTGGGGGCCAACAATAGTTTCTTATCACATAGTGACACTCTTCTAGGTGATGTTCACTGATTATTCCAACCAAAAAGTGTGGGTTTACATTATGAGAAACAATTCTAAGGTGTTTAATAATTTTTTTATGTATAGGGGCATGACTGGGAATGATTTTGGATATAAGGTTAAATTATTATGGCTAACAAATGGAAGTTACTATAAAAGATGGAGTTCTAATGTTTTTTCTACTATAAGGTGATTTAATTTAATAAGGTCATTCAAGGGACTCTAGAATATAATTGAGTCATAGAAAGAATGAACAATACCTAAGTGGAAAAGGTGAGGAGTATGTGAATTTACATAGTATTCCCCATAGCATTTTGGGTAATATATGAAAACTGTGTGGTGCAATTAATCAATCTGGGACCATAATCAATAGTTGAAAAGGAACATATGGAGATATTTTGGTCTAGAAGGAAGAAATATTTCATCGACATAAAAGTCTTTAAAGCACTCCCCTATGAAAATATTTATTGCATATATTGATATAAATGGGGGATAAGTATTGAGAATGCTGCTTTTCTGTTTGTAGTGATGATGTTTTTGTATTTCAATATTTAAAAATGACTATTAGAATGCCATCATAAGTCAAAATGCAATGTTTGATGAATGGAACCTATAAAAGGAATAAAAAGTTGTGAAAAATTCAGATGATAGTGTAATATAATTGGAAGCTATGATTCATATGGATGGATAAATAGAAGTTGTGTATACCCTAAAAAACCAAGTAACAATTTCCATGCTAGAAATACAAGTCCATTGGGCGGAGTTACTAAAAGAAGGATGCAAGTTCTGATGGTTTTTCCCATTGTAGATATACCTTAGAGGTTAAGTACTATGTAACCTTGAGAATCGAGGAACATAACTCTAAAAGTTAGAGTACTATAGGGAAATCAACCACATAGAAAAATACAGAGATCTACTAGGGAGATTTGAACAGTGAAAATCTATGGAGATAGTTTTCATTTCTTACTTTATATGAATGGTGGTGGGACCAAGTGCCTAGAGAGTCATGGAGTTTGAACGAACAAGAGTAGTGTGACTTATAAATAATGGTTGAACTTTTTTTCATCTATTTATCTAAAACATGTGAGCTAATGGAAGGTTCTAAAGGGAATAAAGTCTTAAATATAAATTGGGTTTAATATCTAAATGAAGAGGTGGATGACAGTAGAAGGTAAAAGGAAAATGTAGTTGTGAAGGTTTTCAGAAAATTGATAGTGTGAATTTATGAGATATTTTTCATCATTTTTTAAGTAAATGACTATACAATGGTGTTGATTATGGTTGAAACAACAAGAATTTATCTAGAATAGTTTTATATGAAGGCATAATTCCTCTAAGGGGACTTAGATGAATAGATTTACATTAAGAATCTATATAGTTTATAAGTTAACTATGAATGGGAGCTTGTGGATTGACCAAAATTAAACCTTTATAGTTTAACTAAAGTACTGAAGAATTGGAACAAGAATTTGAATGAATTAATGAAAGAGAGTATGTTTATTAAAGAAATACAGATTATTTCTATTACTGGGTAGAGTATAGTGATAGGATTTGGATCATTATACTTATATATATTAGTGGAATGTTAATTATATGTCCATTTAAGGAAACAATCAATAAGATAAAGGATGATTTGTCTTGATGTTTTTAGAAAAGGTCAAAAGTAAAAAAATTCATATTTTATGGAAGAGTATTTTCAAAAAACCTACATTCTAGTACATTATAATTAGCTCATAAAGACCATATCAATAAGATAGTGGAGTTTTTTGACATGAAAGAGGAAAAGCTATTTTCCACACCCCTAACTGAGTAGTTCAAGAATAGAAATGAGAAATAACCATAAATGTAATATGAAGTTGGGTACTTGATGAATGTTAAAAATTAATTATTTATGGGAATATTGAAGTAATCCTTGGTATATATTTTTAATTATATTACAAAACTAGTGGGAGTTTTAAATAGTATTTTTTTCAAACATAATAAGCGAGTACTAGAATATCGTGATATAAATTATATGATATATAAAGTTTTCCAAAAGAATGGAACCATACTTAATATAATTGGACATTAAAAGGATTCAAAAACCTATACTTAAGAAGAGTTTTAGATACATGAATTATAACTCTTAGATATGTGTTTATTTTTGGTGGAATGAAAGTGAACTGGATGTGGAATCTTAAATTGGTAGTTTCCCAATCAATAATGGAATATTAGTAGGTTATATTGATAGAATTACTAAAGGACTGGTTTTTTGACATGGTTCCTAGATAATTTCAGTAGAAGATAATGAGTTATAATTCTATTTTTTGATTCAAAAAGCAAAGTTCACTTGAAAAAACTCCAATGTTTCCTTTTCATATGAAGCACTTTTAGATGAAGTTTCACTTCACCCATAATTTGTTATAGTATGGGGTGTTACTAAAAAAATATAGAAGGATTTCAAAATACATAAAATATAATGATGAATGTTGTTTCCAAAGAAGAAATGGTGTGGTTCTTCATCTTAGTTGGTCTTGGATGACTTGGAAATATGGTTAAAAAACTATATTGATACTAAATTAAAATTAAAGAAAAATTATATAGGGAATAACATACCACTTTGTCACAAGCCTAGTAAAATAATCTCAGGTGAAATATATTTGGGATTACCCCATATGAGAAAATTTATTTGGTTAAAGGAAAATTAGATAACTAGAAGGAGGGAATTTTTATGCATATTTTCTAATTATTGGAAGGGACGATGGAATGATATTGTTGGAAGTCGATAAAATTTGAAGTTATAGATGTTAGATTAGAAAATATAGTAGAATAAAACCCTAAAAGTGAAATAATAAAATTATAATATAGAGGTATATCTTTTAATATCATTATATGTAGGAACAATGAACCAGAATAGCCAATTAAAGAAGATAGAGTTTTTGAAAAAATGGCGGATCATTCCAAATTATCAAAATAGGTGGATTAAAACCATATAATGATACGAATATCGTGTTTACCAAAATATAATACTAGGAAATACTATATTAGTAGGGTGTGATTTCATTGCAATTGATATCTTATGATCATTTTAAATATATTTACATCACATGAATTAATGTAAATCAACTTTTCATTGTGGTTTAGGATATAAGTCTAAAATATGTATTATATTTTTTTTTATGACTCATTTATGTTGTGACCAATTTAATTTATAGATACTATTTTATTTTTATAAATAGTATACATTTAAGTGACGAGTATTGAGTGAGAGTCTATCTTAATGGTTTTTATCTATGTAGAATGAGTTTAAATGTTATGAACTTTCTTTACAAGTGTTATGTATTGGTGGTATAATTTTCATTGGTTAGTATAAATTGGTTGTGGACTAAATTAAATCAAATAAACTAACAAAACATGTGTATATACAAATATCCTTCTAAAGTGAATTAGAAAATAAGACATAAGAATCTATAGAACCATAAAGTAAGGATATGAAACAAGAAATTCCAAACTCTAGTACATAAAATTAACCCGTTGGAACACAAGGATCCATATATTTTATATCATTAAAACATTCAGGGGTGACACTAATTCATAATCATCTTAGCAAAAATATATGAAGCTTTTTATATCTGGAGAATATAGGGATTCTTAGAGTATAGAAAGGATCAGAAAGTCTGATGTTGATAGCCGCACTGAATTTTAAATTATGAAGGAAGAAAAAAGGTTCTTGAGGGGTAACAATTTTGGAGGTACTGATAAGATTTTGTTGCTTCTAAAACACCATCAAAATATATATTCAGTAACAAAATTCTTTTATAATAACACACATCAATAAGGTAATTACTACACCTTACTAATCATCATTATTGTGTCACCATTTCAGAAACTCATAGTGGAATCCATACCTTTTACATCGATAGACGTTGGCCAAATTTTGTGACCATACGTTGTAATTATTGTAAATAATGTTAACTAGAATTCAATTAGAAGTTTTTTTGAGTGATTTTGAAATGTGGGAAGGCATTTGGAGTTTAATTGAGGTTGAAAAAGTTATTCACTTATAGATTTTGGAGATTTCAAGAATAGATCACCTTGTAAGTATGGAGGCAACACCATGGGGATGGATGGAGAATATAAAAGGTGTTATATTTAATATACTATAATTACTTGGTGATACATGACATAATGTTTGTATGAATAAGAGTTTTGGACCTTTCAGAAGGGTCTCTCATATCATGATATATTTGAAACTCCATGTTTTTTAGTCAATTAATAATGGAAAAAGTCCATGGAAGTAAAGGTTCAAGCTACATAGTATTGAATATTAGGATCAAACCATGAAACTAGATTCTAGGGTTATGATTAAAGAAAAACCATCCTGATATTAAATACATGAAGGAAAAAGGGAGATAGTGAAAGATAAGGATTGGGATATTTTACAATAAAAGTAATACCACAACATGAATCTATGAGTCATGTCAAGATAATACTAGAAGTTGAGAAAAATAGAAAAGAAACTGATCTATAATTATATAATATATATCATCACACCATGAATTCCATAATATGGATAATTCAAAAAGTAATGATAAAATAGCTATCTCAGAAAGGTTTTTAAGTTTATAATATTTCTATCAACTATCCATTTGAATTTATATGGTGGAAATTCATTTTCAGGGATCCAGTGGTTGGAATTGAAGTTGAAAACGGTGTATATTTATTGAATATTTTATTTATTTAATTTAAAATTACCTATATATAGATGAATTTTCAAATTGAAGAAGAGATCAAAAAAATAATTGTGGGATATTGAATACATGGAATAATAGAAATGGTGTGAACTAAAATTGGAATTATTTAATACAAGCAATTATGAAGTAAATTATGATTGGATAGGATTATATTTAAGATTATGATTTGATAAATGAGTTAAAAAATATATAATTTAAGATCAGGATGTGGTGAATATATTACCATGAGGAAAACCCAATAATGTTTGGTGATATGTATATAAGTTTGACTTGTGTATTAACAATATATTTTTTAACCATGTTGTAACGTAGTGAGAGAAACATAGGAAGAGTCCATGAACCTTAGATGATCAATTTTATTATCCTATAGATTTTAATAAAAAAAAGTGAAGTATTAATTATTTGGTATATCAATATATCAATGATATTTACTCCTTGGATGTGTCCTAATGTAGATTAACCATGTAAAATTGTTATGTTGATGCTTCTTTAGTATAATGAATTTGGTTATTATTTTGTGTGATACACTAGTGGAAACATAGGCAAAACCCTGGTTCCAAACCATGGCTACAGCCCTTATGACTATGATTATAGGTTATATCCACTGTAAGGCTACATGTAGAGGCAATTTTCATGGCAAAAACCTATGGATATAATATTTTATGTCAATCTTGGTCTACATCTACACCCTAGGGACACAGGTAGAAGCCCATGTCTATATCGTTGACATATTGTCATGGGAAACTGACTGTTGATATAGGGTAGGAAAAAATATACCATATTGGATTTTGAACCCAGATCCCAGGAAAACATACTATGTGTTACCACCAGTCCACTAATAGATTTATTACGTATATATATGTATATATTTATAATTATATATATCTAAGAATTTATAAATATATTTTTATTATTATAATATTAATTATCGATTTGTTTTGGTGTGAGGGATATAGGTATGGGACAATGTGATTGTGGATGTAGGAAACCTATATCCATAGGTGGGGCCTACCCATGGATATAAGTCACTTATAGCTATGTGCACATTGACTCATGGATATAAGGTCTCACCTATAGACCACCAATAGCTGTGGACAATCTCAACAATGGATATAACTCTGTTGAAATAACTTAAACATCTAGTAGTGTTATCAATGAGATAGACATATGGATCCCTTTCCAATGTGAAGAGAAGATCCAACTAATATTGGAAAAAAAATTAATTCTAAGTCTCCCAAATTTTCTCCCTCCTCAGAGGTACAATGGGACCTTGTGTAACAACATATGGTATGAGATCCACAAGTTAGTTCTTCGAGAATTAGTCTAAAGCAGTAATCATTATGAAGAATATTGTAAATTCAAAAGAAGTATCACTATTATAGGGGTGTGAATTTTTAGATTTCGAATAATGAAATGATATATCACTTATGATATATTTTACATAATATTTATTCAAAATCAATTCATAAAATTAAAATGCGTTATTCAACCAAAAGGTTAATGATTAAAGAATAAAAAAATGATTAATGATGATACAATGTCACTAATTTATTTATTAGAAGAATTTTTTAACTAAATATAAAAGAAATTAATGAACTACAAAATTACCAAAGGATATTGGAACATGTTTTTCAATATTTATAATGGTGATAACAAGGTGAAATAATTAGAGATGAAAGTTATTAAAAATATATATTTTTTGACTTGACAATGATTTTAAGTGAAAATTTTACTAATTTATTAAATTTTATTACATTAGTGGTTCTAAATATTCAAGGACTTGGTCACAAGATGAAAGATAATATATAGTGAAGAAAATCATACAAAGATTACTACCAATTTATAATCCAAAAGTGTATATACTTGAATAAATAAATCTCATGGAGAAATATATTTAATATATACACAATAAAATGGTTTCATACTAAATTTTAGTTAAGATATAAATATTTCTATAAAGTTTAGCTAAAGAAATTCTATTCAGAGTAGTGAATAAGAAAGTGTTTTAGGAGGAAAATATTAAATATTATGTTAGTGTTTATTTTCTCACTTATAATATAGAAATTTAACATAGGTAACAGAATATTTAAGGGCAATATACTCATAGTACTTTTCCATTTAGTAAATATAGGTTAATGTTTTAAGTGTATAAAAATAATTGAGGGATATGATGGTATGTTTGAAATCACAAAAAATAGTGATAAAATATCCCATCTAGGAAGAATTATAATTCACGAAATGAAAGTGTAAAGAAGTTTTATAGAATGTTGTTTGTTAGAAAAGAGGATGATGGTGTCAAGGAAGATCCATTAGAATGCATTTAAATGAATTTTATCTCATATATATAATATTATTTAATTAATTTAGTATATAAATATAAAGATATGGTTTAAGTGGATGATTAACCATATGGGGATGTTGATCACAAGGTGAAATTAAAAGTGTCTCTTTTAGAGATTTAATTTCAAATATAGAATAAAATAGAAATTGGATGATTTTTGAAGGATTTCTCATGTTATGTTAATGACCATAAAGGAAAAGTGATTGTTTATAGATTTTTTCGGATGAACACAAATGTGATTCATTGAAAACTAATGAAGTAGTGAAACAAAAATTGCCTACTGAGGAAAAAAACATCATTGATGTTATTAATATTAACTTGGAGGAAAATGTTAATAAGATTTAAAAACATGGAGAGTAATTTATATATTTTATAAAAAATCTTGGGTCATGAAGTAAAATATATGGATGAAAAAAGAATCTAAAGTTGGATATGTTTTCATATGAAATTTTAAAAGGATGGGTAGAGTGAGGAATAATAAGTTTCAATAAAGTGTGGGATGTTCAAATACGCAATTGGACAGATAAAAGTGGACATATATATGATGTTTAACAATCAAAGGAAAATTCATTAATTGTGATGAACAAATCTATGAATATGAAAGAAAAAAGTTCTCAATAATAAAAAATATACCAATAAATAAGGAGTTATTCAAAATAATGGAATAAATAGAGAGATAATAATAACATGATTTTTCGATTGATAAGGATAAAATTATATGGATACTAATGCCAAACATTTTCTCATTTTGGTGAAGACAAAATTCACTTAGGAGGATAAGAAACTAGAATCCAATAATTGAATAAAGAAATATATCCTTGATATTGGTATATAAATTCATTCTATTGATATTGTTTCAATTTATCTAACTTTTGGAATAATGTTTTATATAAAAGAAAAATAAGTGGAATTTTTTCACGTGGAATTAAAAAATAGTAGTCAAAAGAAAATCCAAACAAATTACTATAAGAAATATTTTTTATCCATTAGAATAAGTAGAATATGACCTAATTTATTTTGTTGAAGAGGAGAAGAAGATACTGACATACATCTCAACTTACTCTAAAATTTAATTTAAAGAGTATAAAAATTAATTTGAAATATATTACTAATATGATATATTTAAATTATATATACAATAGTATCAATATGATTGTTCATAATGGGTTCTTATCCCACATTATAGGTAATATGAATTTTCTTAAGGATGTTAATGGAATATTTGATAGAATAGTATAATTTAAAAATGATAGAGATATGAAGCCAAAAGGGAGTGTTAAGACTCACCTAGTGGGATATTAATTGAATAATACTAATTTTCTATATTATTATGTCCTTAAATATAATTTTTTGAGTGTAAGTTAGCCATGTGCCTCTGTATTTGAAGTAATATTTAATTAGAAAGGCCATAATATCTAAATAATGGTAAGAAATTATGTTATAAAAGGATGTAGAATGAATGCGAACCTATGTTAGGTGGATTTTAAGTAGAATACATTACTCTTTACCTTGGAAGTATAGAAATTTTTTTGGAATTAGAGGCTTGGTCACATCCATCACCAGATTATAGAGAATATATGAAGGTTAAATGTTACTATTGCTGTTCCTTTACTAAAGAGGAATAATGATAGAGGATTTTGATTCGTGATTAAGGAAAAAATGATGAGAAAATATTTCCATCCAAATAAAATGAAATAATTATATTTTTTGAATCTATTCCGTACTGATGTATATGTTGGGGTAGGAAAGGATGAAACTAATGGTGGAAGTTATTTCATTTTATTTATTTATAACTACAATAACATAGAATATGTTATGTTTATGTAGTTAAATAAAGAATTATTGGACTTAATCACGATATTAAAAATATGAGTGAAGAATGAAACTGTAAGAACTGTGAATAATATATGGTAAAATAATAGAACTGAATACACTTCCATTAATATATAAAATTATCAATAAATGTATTGAATAAATAAAGATGTTTCATTTTCAAGGACTACAAAATAGAATTGGGTTGTGGAATGAAGTAACCAATTGGTAAATAATGTGTTGAATATGTAGTATATAGAAAGTGTAATATCTCATTAATACAAGAGATAAGTTGTACAAATTTTTACGAGCACTAGAAATAGTGAATATCTTAGTAACAAAGAATAGATAATGCTATATAAAAATTGGAATGGTAGGAAACCCTCATTAAAGAATCTTGAATTATCAAGTAGAAAATATTTCATTCATAATAATAAGGGAAATATGAGAAATAATAGGGATTCATTAGATGTAGGTATAATTTTGGGCCACTAATTAAAGATTACATCCTATAAATATTTCAACAAAAGGCTTAAATAATAGTTATAATTAGTGATGTGAATGTTTTTGAGCATGTAACTATTGATAAGTTTGTAAATTTTTCCTTTTATATGTAATTAAAGAATAAGTATAGATTATTTTGGATCCAAGAGAACCCCAAAATTTTAAATTTAATGATGATTTTATAGATTAATTTCTAGATGAGAATAATTATGATTGGAGTCAACCTTTCACCCAAGAAAAAATAAGTAGAGTTTAAATTGATCAAAGAAACATTATTAAAAATAAAATTTCCCTAACATAGACCCAATAAATTAGATTAATGGAGTACAATTACCAATTATTATAGTGTGAACTAACATTATTTAAATAATAAACAAAGAAGGAATCATGTGTGACAACTGTGAATGGAGAGTTTCCATAAATTTAAAAGAACCAGACCTAGGATCTTAGGGATATATTTATAAATAATAATGTGATTGTTACCAAATGCGTCATCACAAAATTTCTTAACAAACATTATAGAGTATTTTAGAATTAATTTAGGCGAGTGGGTAAAGGATACACATAGGTTAAAGGAGTTAATGTTTAGGTAACATTCTATCTAATGAAAATAAAATAATTAATAAAACTATTTTTTTATAGTGGATACTCAAAGAAAGTTAAATATTTATAAAATGGGTGAGAAGGAATTGTTTCTGAGTTGAGTATTGAATAAAGATGTATATATTGAAAAAATAGGTGTATTTAATATTCAAAATGATTATTCAAATGTGTGTAGATTTAAAAAGGTGTTGTATGGAAAAATGAAATCACCCTATTCATGGTATGCATTTCTTGACTCATAAATGAGGCTGTTAGATTTTAATATAGGAGGGGATAATTAGAAACACTATGTAAAATTCTCAAAAGAGGAACCATTCTTGGTGATAGTATATATTGATGCTATCATATTCAATAGAAATAAGAATAATTCTATTAAAAAGTTGGAAAATATGATGAGATCAAAATTTTATATGTCTATGATTAGAGCGATAAATTTATTTTACTCGGATAAATGTTCATCAAAAGTAAGGAAACATATTTTTCCCACATGTGGAATATTAAAGAGAAGTGTTGAAGAATTTCATAATAGAACAATGCAAGTAAATTTCAAATCTAATAGATATTTAAGAAAGAAATTGTAATCATGAGCATAGTTAGTGATTTGAATCGACATTATATAGAATAATTATTTTAATTTTACACTGTCGTATAACATCCAATCCTGATATCTTCCATTCAATATTCTTGGAAGCATGGTTTTTGAATTTTATAAAGAAAAAAATCTCATGGAAGTAAAGAGTATAAGGATATATATTTAGTAAAAATTGAATTGTGATTTTATTTCAAGGCCAGAGAAGAACTATATTTTATGGATTATTTAGATATTAACTTGAAATGAGATATTTTGGAGAAGAAAACAAAATGAGGAAAATATTTCTTCACTGGATAAAATTATGTTGGTGGGTTGAGTAAGAAATAAGATTGCATATCTTTGAGAATTATATAGGTAGAATATGTTTTGATTATCAGGGAACACACATATTTGTTATGGATAAAGTGGTATATAGAATAACATAGATTATGAGTGCCACAATCATTGGCGACTCAGTTTGATAATAAGAGTTCCATTTAATTAAAAAGGCATTTGATATAGAATTCTTGGAAAAATAATACTAGAATTTAATAAGGAAATGGGTGGGAAAATATATATAGAACTGGAGCTTTCTGGAATATAAAATCAAGTTGAATATATATTTACTAAACAATTATATTGACTAGAATTTGAGAAATATTGGTCAAACATATAATTTCAAACAATTCTCTAAAACTAATGAGGTTTAAATTTCCCCTCTACTAGTTTCATATTGTGAATAATATTAATATTTTTTATTCTTATAGAAAATAATATTTTGTTGTGTGTAGATGATAAGGGGAGACACCACCCCACTAGAATTAGTAGCAAAAAGAATATTGATAAGAAAATATATACAAAATAGTATAAATTAACTCTTTATCTTAATTCCTTTAATGATCTCTAACACATGTAGACATAGAGAATATGTTAACATAAATTTTCTTAGTTCTTATAACCATGTGTGTGATTGGTTTTTAGAATGAAAAATACCATTTAATTATTATAAAAGGGTAGGGATAACTATAAGAGGAGCATGGCATGTCATCTTTATGGTGATACATAAAAGCATTATTAAGTATTAATGAGTGAAGATGGAAAAAAATATTCAAAGAGGGAAAATGTTATAACTATAAGTTGTAATGATTGGATTTTTTGTTAACTAGAAGTATATTATAATTCATTTGAGTTAGTTCTAAATTTTATAATATGTTTAGAGTTGAGTTTAGGTGCTTAGTGCTATTAACCTGAATATTCTATAGATTACATGAGTAGATCATGGAATAAGTGTAAATGGCACACAATGAGAATGGATGAATAATGAAAAATATGTGATATGTATGAGAATTTAACAATATAGTGATAAATGAATCTCTGTAACTATTTTATGTGTAAGAGTTTTGAATATTTCATAAGGGTATTTCATATTGTGACATATTAGACACACTAGGATTGAAAGTTCCATGTTGTAATTTTTAATTCATTAATAAAGGAGAAAGGCCATGAATGTTATGGTTTAACATGTTTTTCAAAAAAAATAAAGACAATACTGTGAAGCTCGGTGCCTCACCATGATTGAAGAAAACATATCTTGATGTTTTGACTATAAAGGTTAAGGGGATTCCTTGAAAGTTACAATTTGGGGTATTTTAAAACAAATATTAGACCATTCATTGAATATATTAGTCACATAATACTAATAAAAATAGTTGATAAATATTAGAGAATAAAATGATCCATGATTCTATAATATATATCTTCATATAATAAATTCTACAATTTAGAAAATTTTATTAGACTTGATGAAATGGATGTATAAAAATGGTTGGGTAGTTAATAGGACATCGATTAGATATTTATTTTGAATTTCTATAGTAGAGTTTTATATAGAAATGATCTGACACATGTATTTTATGTAGAATATGTTTGAAGTTGATTGAAGGTTGGAATTAGAATTTAAAATTCAAAATTCACTATCCATAGAAGTATATATTGATAGTATAAGACAAAACATAGAAAACATATGTTTATTGAATATCTAAAAGTTGTTAAGGAGTGTAAACTAGTAGTTGATTTTATCCAATATTTGGAATAATAAAGTGAATTGTAATTATAATTAATTATATTAAATATTGGGATTTTAAGTAATGAGTTTTTATGAATATCATTGAATATACATAATTTAAGAATATAAAATCATGGGGTATAACAATGTAGTTCAATGTTATGCCTATGATTGATATCTTTGTGAGTTTAAACTATATGTTGAAATTAAATTTTGCAACCCTCTTGGATTGTGGTCAGATAATGAGATGAAGTTTTCATGGTCTTTGGATGAGTAATGATATTATTCTAAATATTGTAATCTCAAATTAGTGAAGTATTGATTATTTGTCATATCATCACACTGTTGATATGTCGTCCATGGATGTATTCTAATTAAAATAAACCAAGTAAAATTTATGTGTCGGTGCTACTTTATTTTGCTACATTTATTTTCTGTTGTGTGTGATCAATGAGATAGATTCAATATGTATTTGAAAATTAAAATACAAAATCCAATTAATCATGATAAAAAAATTCCATTTAATCCTAATTCACCACCTCTTGGGGTATTGAATGAGACCTGAGTTTATAAAAAAATTAGATTGTTAACCCCTATTAGTAAAACTACCCAACAATGACTGAACAAATAAACCTCTCTAGAATTCTATAGAGGACCCAAACATATTAAAATAACATAAAGTAGATATTAGAGGAATTACGTCCACAAGTTTAGGTTTTATACCCCAAATATAACCTAATATATTTGGGAGGACCAACTCTGTAGGTATAATACCCATGCCTAGAGGTGCTCATAATAAATGATGAAGGCACCAACTTTATAAAAAAATTTGGGAGATCCACACCTTACTGAGTAGTATATGAAAAACGATGGATTAGCTGGCCTTATGAATAATATTAGAACCATAAACGATCCTATCATCATACTTATAAATATTAGGATCATATTATTCTCTTATCACCATATTTCATAAATTTTATGTCATAGAAAATAACATCATTTCATTCCTTATGAAAAATAAATTACTTCATGTTGAACAATTATCATGAGTAATTTGTGTCTTGTCTGTGTTGTCCATGTTGTGATAGCCCTACCAGAATAGGGTATCTCATCATGACTAAGTCTATTAATCCAATTAATGGGTCTCTTAATGCTGCAACCTAGGTTCTCCACATAGCGAACAAGTTTCTTCAGGCTTCAACAATAATTTTTTAAACCATAGACAAGGAAATTACAATAAAAATATGTAAAATTATTATATATATAAGGGTTTCTCTTTAACATGTAGGGTTTTTTATTTTCCAAAATTATTCATGAATCCATTCGTGCTATTATGGAACCCACTACACCAGGATCAAACCCTCTCCTTAAGACAACATGTCACTTAAAACCCATAGCCTACACAGAGAACTACAATAGATGTACTAAACCATGAAAAACCCTTCATGGAATGACAACACCATTAACATAGGACTATGTTGGAAAAATCCCTACATGAAATGATTGTTCTATGACCATAAAACCATGCCACAAAAAACCCCTTATGGTGTGCCAACATCTTTGATACCATATTTTGGAAAACACCTCAAATCAGATTTTTATCAATTTTAACTCTTCTAATTGGTCTCAAATCACCACCAAAATCATATTATATCACCAATGTGCCTCTGTTGGTAGATTCAAATTTGTTCATCACCAGAAAAACTACCCACAATGGTTTACACATATTCCCAACACATCTATATCTATCTATGCCGAAATTCCCATCCCATTGGTTGTCTAATCAGTCCAAAATCACTCATACACTATTAAAAATATCCAAATATCTATATCCACATATAAATCCATTTCTTTTAGACCAAATTTCCAATTTTAGGTTGTTCCAGGCTTATAACATGAAAACCCCAACCATTGTGATAGATAATGGAGAACACATGAATAAATTGGATAAATAATGAGGAATAGTCATGATAGATAATTCTAGTATCCCCTAAAAATATCTATCCATTGTTCATCGAGTGTGGATTTACCAATAATGAAAAATATATGGAAGATGGGTTTGACATTAATAATAAAAATAAATAAATTTGTAGGGAAATAATTTAATGAACTATAAATCAAGAAACAAATTAATTATCTAAAAAACATGAATAAGAGATAAAATAATAAAATAAAAATCCCTACCACCTAGAACATTAGTCTTGTATTTAATTTTTTATTTACTCCATGGTCTTTTTCATCATTATAGGAAAATGTGATCATTGATACCATCATAAAATTTACTCTGGTTTGATTGTAATCCATTTAATCCATCTAAATATCTCATTACCTTTTGAAATATAGGGTTTATATTGAAAAAAAATTTATATAGACCTAGATATAATCCATAATGGTTGTTTTATAGGGGGTGTTTTTAGGGTTAATAGCTGAAAAATTATGAATATATAAAAATTATTAAATAAATTCCACATGTAATGACCTATCCCAAAGTCTGGGGTGAGAATTGAAATTATACCATTCCTTGTGTAAATTACCTAATATAGAGACAAACAAATCATTATTTTCCAACATAATTCCCTGTTTTGGAGATATAAGTGATTTATTAAAAATTCATTCACAAAGAATTAAAATAATATATTATTCTTAACATATTATTCCTAATCCCCAAGATTAAATAAAAATCCAAACTGAAACAATGACCAAACTAAAAAAACATTATATATCTATTCTAAAAGATACTGACAAAAATGATTATGGACATCACCATTCATTCTCATGGGATTAGTATTTCATTAATTAATAAAATCTAAAATTCCCGTAAAATTCATTGAGCTTGGAATTCCACAAGACACAGTAGGAGGGTGAACACCACACATTTATTTAAATAGAACCATTATATAACTCATATATGAACTTCTAATGCGGTAAATTTATCATCATACCATTTGGGTAGTCTCAAGACTTTGAAACCACAACATCGAGTTAAGTCTCGATAGAGAAAGACCTGATTCACAAAAAGAGATTTCATTATCTTTTAAATTAATCAAAATAATCATTGATTCATTTATGAATTATCAAAACATACTGCACATAAATATATTTTATTGTTTTCCTAACATAATACAAAGTTTTATTTTTTTATAATATTTTATTTTTATGTTCATGAAATTAATATCACATGATTATAAAGACTAAACAAGATCAAATAATCATGAATGATTTTTACAATGCTCATTTATTTATTTCTAATCAATAAGAATAAACCTCACATATAAAAAATCTGTTATTTTCATTTAATGATCTATATTCTATTTTTATAATTATATCTATATCATAAGTTCCATACGAATTTTATATGATTTAAAATGAGAAAAAAATCAAATTATAATGATAATTTAAGAAAATTATTTCTGACTAATCTTATGACAAGAATAAATAAAAACAAAATATGAATTTGATGTTTAATTTATCTAAAATAATAAAAAGTATATTTTTAAAATTATAATAAGTATTTTTCAAAATTTTATTATAATAAATTGTTATTTGTTTTTTCATCTATTATGTCATCCTTTGTTAATTGTATATCATGTTTGTAATAATACACTTTCTCATCCTGGAATGATTTTTATTTACTAGGAATTTTTTTATCATTTTAGTTTAATTTAATTTATTTTCACTTATTTTAATAAAATTAGTTCCTCTAGTCGTTTAGTTGAATTCCACAATATGTTTAAAAAAAATAATTTTTATTTAAAAGTGAAAAATGTAGTTTCCTCCAATATAGAGCGTTTAATTAAAAAAGAAATTTCTATTATGTTCAAAAAGGTTGTTTCCATTGGTTTTGTATTGAAATAATTTCATATTGATGTTTAACATTTTTAGTGATGATGGTGAGAGTATAAAAAAGAATAATATTTATTAAAAATATTACATTTCCTAAAATTAAATTATGTATTCATAATTTTAATGAAACATTAGGAGATATAGGGATTATATGGGTTTCCATAGAAAAAGGACACCTCTATAATTAGAGGCTACATCAAAGAACAAGGATTTAGTAAGTCTAAGGTATGATTATTTTATTCTGACCCTGGTACACCTCATCATGTTGAATTAATTTTTTTATTCTAGATTAATTGAATTTTTTCATGAAATGTGATTCATATATTGTCTTATATATCATTGAAATATTATTTATTATTTAATCACTCTACCTGATAATTTTGGTGACTAAAATTAATATTTTTTATAAATTCATGGGGGATGGTATAATTTCATAAACATATCTCCAAGAATTGAATACCCAATGTTTAAAATTTGATAAATTCTTATGGATCGTAATTTTTTACTTTTTAACTAACCGTAATTGGGAAATAATATTCAACATATGATAGATATATTAGAAGATATCATAGAGATAATTTTGAGTGACTAAAATTTATCTCTTCAGTTCAAAATCTTTAATGAATTAATCAGGTTGAATGTTTTTAGATGTGTGTAATTCCTAGAGATATGAATCCAATCCCATTAATTGTATTTTTAAATATTATGTATGTATTTTGAAAAATCTTAAAGATACTTTTAAGGTATTATTTTGATAAAACTTCTTCTTATGGATGAATGACCACAAAATCTATATATCACTATAAATATATTTAAGTGACAAATATAATGGGATTAGAATATAATTTATTATATTTTCAGTTTGATAGAAAATATAAGGATAGTTTTAATACAGTTTTACCATCCCTATTTTATTTGGAAAACTAGATGTATTATTTGGGGGAAAAGGAGATCATATTTGTGATCCTTAGTATGGGAAGATACTTATGGTGAAATTTATTGATAGTCAATAGGAAGTAAGTCACCATGTATAGTGGAAGTCAGTTATGGTCGCTTTGGTGGTAGCATAGAAATAAAAAAATATTGTTTGATCATTTAATCAAATGGTAGACAACCCGACCACATCATCGTAAGATGAAATGGGTGATGTGAGTAGATCGGTCAATTGAATGTGCACTAAAATTTATATACATAAGATATATTTACTTATGCATATGATACATGATATATATATATAATAGTGTAGATTTAATATATCCATAAGATTTATGTATTTTTTATGCACATGATGTATTAATAAGATATATATATATATATATATGATATATGTATTATTATTTTTCAAAATAATTATTCATCTATTGCAAAAAATTATGAATGGATTAAAGGCTATTCATTAAATTCATTGAAAATGGTTAATGGAAAATACAAAAATAGTAATTTTTTTATGATGTGTGATAACTATGAGATGAATCGAGCTTCTCTAATGTAATATGATAAGATCTTATCCTAATGGGAGTTCTGTGGTGAATGTGTTTGAGCCTATGCTAAAATGTTTTCCACCCAAAACATAATTTATATCATTCAAGAAGGAAATAAAACCCCTTCTATTTTTAGATACCCTCATGGAGGATTCATGAATCCATTGGTCAGTGTACTCCATTAGAAGTAGGGTGATTTTTTAAATTGTTAATAATGATCTTCCTCAATGAATATATATTGAAGGAAGACCAAGATTAGTACTGTTCATGAATTCAAAGTACTCTATTTTATAGTACTATCTACATGTTAATTTTGTAAATATATATCTCATGTGTTTTAGGTTATCTTCCACTAGATAAGATCCTTAGATGATAATATGAAACCCAACAATGGTAACAGTGGTAGTTTCTTCACGAATTAAATGTGTTGTAATCAATTGTTTTTAATGAAAAATGGATGACATATATTTTATAAAATTAGAGTATGATCACATACCCATACCTGAGTTTTGTAAGGGTAAATTTTATTTACCCTTATGAATATGGGATCTATAAAGGTTATACCGTTACATAGTCCATTTTGTAAAGTTAGATATTTATGTACCCTTATGTGATACCCCTATATGGAAGGCATGTGTACGAGTAACTTCATTGTTACCTTTAACAAAATGTGTTGTGGAGAGGTATCCTTACTAAAGGGGTTTACATAAGGTTCATTATCACTTTACTCTTTCTCATAATGGTATTATAGCAGTTTTATAAAGGTTATTGATGTTCATCTTTACACCAAATATTAAATATTCACAAAACCCTTACACAAAGTATTTTCATAAAGGTAATACCTTTACGTAAGGAAGTAACATAAAGGTAATATGTGTATTACCATAATGAAGTAGTTTGTCAAATTTATCTCCATAAAAGTAACCTTTACATTTCCTTTACACACACTTCTAAAAACAGGAGTTTCCCTTACATAAAGATTCCATGTAAGGGTAAAAGGTAGGATACATTTTTATAGAATATAGATTCCTTAAATGGGTAATCAAAAAATTTATTTAATTTTTCTATATTAAATTATTTTAGGGTCTATAAAATATTTATAAATCATAATAAATGGTATTATGGTATTTTTCAATTTATAAGGATTTTATAAATTTTTTAATTTTTTATAAATTGTTTATAAATAATGAAATAAATTTTAATGATAGATTTTCCAAAAATATTTAAGGTTAATATTTTAAAATACATTTTTACAAATTAAATGGAATGCTTTATGACCTAGAATTAAATGTTTTATTTAAAAATCATAATCTATATTTATAAAGTGTTTATAAATTTAAAAATACATATTGTCTATATTATATAAAATTTTTATATAATTGATATTGAATTATAAAATGTTAATAATTCATGAAATATCATATAAAGGCAATTTAATATAAAATATTAAGAGATTCATATTGAAATAAATATAAAATGTTTATACAAATTATATATTATGAATTTTTTATAATATGTATTTTTTTATGAATAATTCCAAAATATCTCAGGTTTTGGAAAATAAATAAAATGACTATTATTTTTTATATTTCAGTGATATTCATAATTAAAAATTGTTTATTAAATATAACTATTTTTCCTATGTATATGATAAATTTATTGTAGGATATATCCTTTCATATCATGCTATTTATCATATCTAAAAATTTAGTTTTCACATACCTACTATCCAATTTGTATTTTTGTTACTATATTTAGAATAGTTTTTGGGTATAAATTTTTGTACATTAGGTGTTATATTTTTCATGAATTTGATTCTCTATTGAGTAATGTTCCCCTGGGTAAAGGTACTTGGGGTTGGACCACCAACTTTCTTTGAGACATGCCTTGACTAGAAAGGTGAATTAGGTTAACTATCTATTGCACTAGGCTAACTCGTGTGGAGTTTTTCAGTCTCATATTACTCTATGAATTTATATAAAGTGTTTATGTACCTTATGGATATTATGTATTTGGATATGTATGAATATTATATACTTTTTTGGGTTATTAATACAAACATGGGGTTTTTTTAAAGAGTTACATATTAATGTGGTTTTAACACATTATTTTCATGGTTTTAATAGGGATTCCAAAAGTAAATTATTATAAGCATTTATACACCAAAAGGGAATAAAACAGAAAAAGATAATTATTACATATGTTGTAATAGCTAATAATTTAACATGTATATAATGCATATTAAACCAATGATACCTTAAAATAAAACCCCCAAAACACTAAGTGTGAGATTTCTTCCAAGGAAATGCTTTTCAAGAAAAAGATTGTCCAACTGGGCAGTTCCATTTTAAATTTGAGTGCCCCACGATTATGTTTTGTGAGGAAGGAAATTAATAAGAAACACAATATTGTCTTTCATGTAGTTTCATGCCAATAATGGGGGCCCCTATATTTTGAAGGGTGATCTTATTTTTTTCTATTTTCTTTGGGTTATGATCGTTGGGAATCATTAAAAATTAGTATACTAGAGGAATAGAGTTGAGTGAATCTATATGATGGACATGGATATGTGTTTGTCTTCCAAACTATGAAACATAAATAACTATTCTAATTGGTATGATTATCAACCAAAATGACTTACTAGTGATATAAAGACCCTAGTAGACTCGTTTCTTAATGAAATAGGAATGTTGGGTCACTAAATGGATATGATGTATGTGTTCATCAATTTTAGTAGGGGATCTATCATGAAATGTCATTAATGAATAGATATAAAAAATTATATTCATCTGATAACTTTTCTATCATTGAAAATTTTATTTTCCACCACATTATTATTGAGATATTTATTCAATAAATAAATGTATAATTCAAGAAACTATTTTATTTGTATAAAAATTTGGGAATAATTCTTATAAATAAGATAAATTCTATGTAAGGGAGCAACCAATTCTAGAGATAGCCACTCGAAATAATTTTCTTCAAACTGAGTTAGATTTTTATAATAAGAATAAAAAGGACTCTATAGGAACATTGAATATTATTCTTGTTACCATGGTCCCCAAGTTTCAAAAACAACATGAGTATATGCTTTCTTATATAATGATAGAAAACTTAAAGTGGCACTATCACGAACAATCATGATCGGTAATGGATGAATTTTCAAAATCCGATATGCAAAGTAAAATGGTGGAAGGAACCTTAGGATCAACCCATGTACTCAAAATTATTGGGTATACTAATTATTAAGATACATTGGATTCACCTATTTTGTTGGATATTGTTATATATTTCATTATGAAACCACTTCCAGAAATGTTCTGGTAGTTTGTAGGAAACTGTAACATGAATGAATTCAGAAAATATATACTTGATCTATTTAACATTTTAAGTATATCTGAGAAGGATATGGGCAGTTCTAGTTTATGTAAAATTATAATGGTAAAAAAATACAATTTTAAAGGTTATGGAAATAAAGTTAAGAAAATAGGTCATGAAGAGTTCACAAAAATAGTTTCATTAAAATGAATAGGAAAATTCTACCATTTTGAAAAAATGGTTATTTGAGTGAATTTTTTTTGAATACCTATAGTTTCAAAAGAAACCAATTAGAGAATATACCCAAGGTATGTATTTTATAAATTTTAGGTATTTTATTCTGATGGTTATATAATAAAAACTAGATATTTCAAAAATGTTTTAAATATATTAGGGTTCATAAGGTAAAGCAAATAATTGATGGATAGATCTTGATATAATGAGGAAGGTAATTTCTACGCTGATTTCATCAAGATGGAGATAATCTTTTAAGGATGTTTATTTTATTTTATCATTTAAATCTGTAAAATATTGGTTTTTCTAAATAAATGAGATTTTTTATTGATATTAATTTGATTCCATTAATATTTTTATTTGGAAGATTATATGTATAAAAGTGTTTTATCCAGGATAAATTTTTTATCTATATATACTATAAACACAAAAAATGATATATGATATATGGAAACAATTTTTTATTTGATTAATATAAATGATAAAAGGAAATAAATGTTATTTCCTAAAAAAAGATTCATGTTTTGAGTCATAGAAATATATTCAGAAGAGAATATTATGTCTAAGAGTCACAAGATGCTTTTTGTATTGTGGGTAAAGTTAATTTTTTTTCTAGTTTCAGAACTCAGAAGGATACGATATAAGTTATTTGGGGTGTCCTGCCCCATCAATTATCTTCAAGGAGGTGAGCATGTATCAATACTTCATTATGGTTGTGCTAGAAAACAACCAACAAGAAATTTTTGAATCAGTTACCATTAATACAGAGTCAGAAAGATGTGTGTTCACCCCATCTAACTCAAGGAACTTTTTTCTGATGGAAATTTTAAGACTATCTTCACCCCTAGATCCTTAGGATAGATGGAAAGATATTTTGTGGTGAAAAAGGATTCCATCAAAATATAATTTTTTCATTTGGAGGATACTCCAACATATAGTACCAACAAATGACTACATTAAAAAGTTGGTATCAGTCTCAAATCATGCTATCACTGTTGTAAAGAAAAGATAGATGACAACATGGATCACATCTTCTTAGAAGGTGAATGAGCCTACGATGTGTAGAGTTACTTCAGTACCTTAACATCTCTCTTGTCCACTACCCTCTGTGATGCTTTGTTATTTGATAAATGGTTTCAGGGGGTGATAGAGTCACGCCTAGAAGGATCGGCACAATCTGTTATCCTGATCACATGCTACTAATGACTATGTAAGGAGAGGAACCATGCTAGATATGAGGGGTCCCTCTCCCAAGATAGGTATATCTTTATGAGAACAAAGATCCTTCAATTTTACATGTTTACTCTTATTGGGAATTGGCGGGAGGTCCCTTCTCTGCGCCCTCTTTAATCCAGCTTGTACTTGGCCCAATATTATACTCACAAAATTAATGGACATTGGATTCGATGGCTTTATCCCACAAATGGAATCAAGTATAATACTAATGGATCCTATATTTTGGGTTATATGCGTGGAGGAGGGGTGGTACGGGATTCCGAGGGAAGTGTTCTCTGGGATTTTACCGTACATTATGGAAGTGGAACCTCACTTTAGGTAGAGGAAAATACAGTTCTTACCTCCTTCAATCTTTGAAACCAGAAGAACATGGTACTTACTCAAGTGTAAATTGACCCTATTATTTTACATGACTCCCTTCATGGAATAGGATCCATCCCATGGTTGATTGAATATACCACTAAGAAATGTAAGACCCTCCTCAACTGGAGCATCTAAGTTACCCACACATAGAGGGAGGTGAATAATGTTACGGAAAACATGGATTATATGGTATAACATGGGTCCAGTGTCACTTGTCTCCCTAAAATTACATTACTTAAACTAGAAGGGTTCAATTTGATATGAGGAGATTCCCTCGATATTCACTATTTTTGGCCTCCCTAGGGCAAGGTGGGATTTGTTCCCTTGTTTCCCTTGTTTTCCTGTTATTGAATTGTAACTTTCCTTGAATAAGATTTAATGATGATGATGATGATGATTTATAAGAGGATAGTGAGAGTATATTTAGGCTTAAATAAGTTCAAATTTGACAAATAAAATATTATAACAATATCTGTTTTGGTTATTTTTCACTTAATATTATAAAATATAGGGTTTGTGATGGTAATGAAAAATGTAAAGAGTTACATTTAATTATTATAACAAGTGAAAATAACTACTCCATAAATTTTTATATCATCCAACACACAAAGTGTATCAATTGGTATCCTAAAAGATTTTTAGGTACAAAGGAAAAGAGGAATTCAAAGAGTTACATTAGTTAACATAATGAAGTGGATATCACTTTATACTAATAGTGTTTAGGATGTATTGGTAAGGTGATAAAATAAATTTTTACCTTATTAAAAAAATAATTCATGGAACAATTTTCATGTAAAGGGTTCCAAGGATGATGATGAGGTATATAGAAATTTTTCTAAGTAGATAAAAAAGACATAATTATAATATTTGATGTTATAAAGTAAAGGAGTCAAATATAAGTTCATGATTTGAACCTAAATAATTTGATTCCTAAATTTTACCATTATTAAAACTAGGATGATTCATAAATGTTACATAATAATATGTTAGTGGGAGTATTTTATCAACTGTTCATATAGGGTTATGGGGAAATTAAATGTGGATGTAATGTTCAAAAACCATTTATATAGTAGAAACAAGAGGGTAATATAGAATCTATAGATGTTAAACACCCATGAAATTAGTTATAATGTTTTTTAACATATCATGAAATTATATTGAAGTAAAAATCCATTTATAATTAAATCATATGTGCTGTAACATTACATTACATGAATAGTCAAATAATAAAATATACCCTCAAAGTACAAACATTGAGTTGTCCTGAATCAATAATCATTACAATGTATTGTGGGTTGTGATGATTTGTTAGTATTATCTTGAATAGATTCTTATACACATTAGAAAGAATTATATAAAATATATAGAGTATATATTCATCATTAAATAAGTACATAGTCATTACTTGGACTAATCGATGAAAGTATATGTCATGCAATGTCATACTGTCATAGATATCCTTAAGGGTTTATTCTTATTATCAAACCTTTTTATATATGATTTTTGACATATGTAACCTAATAAACTTCATAATTAAATACCCTATATAAACAATTAAACATATTACATAATATAATAAAGTGGTGGTTGGGTATTTTTCTAATCTTGTCCATGGTTGGAGTGCAACTAAGATATGATTTTTCCATTTGTTTGACAAGAAAATATATTAGGATATTGATTTAATTGGACTGAGGAAATTCATGGCCATGATTAGTTTTTTCCAATATGATGTTTTCAACTACACGGATAAGTGGAATATGATGTACATATTAGATAGATTAATGTCATGTGACATATTCATTAAGTTGAACCGTATTTTTCAAAGAATAATGAAAAATGAGATGTGTATACTTGATTGACATGTTATATGTTAGGTGGCCATTATATTAAATGGAAAAGGTATTTTAATGGTATACATAAAATGTATATGTTACATGTTATGATTAACATGTTTTTATAGATATATGAGCATGTTTTTTTGAGATTACACTAGACACCTTAATAGCTTGAGTATCACTGATGCTTTTCTAGAGGCTTCTCATTGCATATATATATGAAAATGGGATTTAAAAGTTATTTTCAATGCTTCCAAGTTATGTAGGATCACATGATTAGGCCCTTGTATAAGAATAAAGTATTGGACTAATATTTTTTTAAAAAATGAAGATATTTTGATGAAAACAATATTCAAACGATTTTGGATGGACTCACAAAGAGTTATAAAGTCTAGCATAAAGTGTTAATGGGATTTTAATACAAGTGAGATATTTTTTGATATGAACTAAAATATACATGAATAAGATAAATTTACACATTCATATTATTCTTGAAATACATACATACACACACCCACACACACACATATATAATATAGTGTAAATTTAAAATATACATGCGATTCATATACATTTCATTAATGCGATGGAAGAATACAATATATATATATATATATATATTATTTATTTATCCTCAATGGTTTATTCATCAATTATAATACATTATGGTTGGATTAATGGTTTCTCATTAAATTCATTGAAAATGTTTAATGAATAATACCCCAATAATTAGAAATACACACGTTGCATTATGAATATAAGATACCTTGGCATTCATCTATATTAGAGGATTTGACCCGCTAGTGAGTGTGTGGTGGTGTAATGAATATGAGACTATGCTAAAATAATTTCTTCCAAAATCTCATTTAATCTAATTTGAAAAGGTTCTAGGACCCCTTTGATTTTCCAGTATCCCCATGAAGCATTCGTGGATCCATTATCCTATGTAATCTTGTGGATGTAGGATTATTTTATCAATTTATACTCCTGATCCTCCACAAATTCTCTCCATGGAAGGAAGATCAAAACTATTACTATTTTTAAATTATAGGTACTATATTTTATATTATTATTTAAATGGTAATTACATGAAGATAGATCTCCTATTTTTTGGGTTGTCTTTTTTAAGTATATTATCCTTATATGATCATACTAAAACCGTCATGGTCTTATAACATCCCAAGTATGTAATGAATAATAGATATTTTTATCTATGTATATTAATGAATTAGATAGTGTTTTATAGGCTTAAAAGGAAAATAAATCCAATCTTAAGCATGGAATACACTAATATTTTTAAAAGATTGTTTTACTGCCTTTTAATGGAAAACCATTTTTAAATATATCTTTTGACAATTTTATAAGCTATTTTTGTCAAAATAAACTTATTCTTTATGATTGGGACATCAAAATTTACTTTTTGTGAATTTTTGGTATTTTTCCGATAAAGTTCATTTTTTAATGAATAATGAAAAATGTTGTATTTTAATTCAAAACTTCTTTTTAATCTAATTTATTTGTATGATTAGATTATATTTTGAATTTGTTTTAAAGTGCAATTAGAATATATTTTTTACCATTTAATCCAATATTGGTCGTTGGAATCAATTTCACTTTGAAATTGGACTTAAACTAGTGTCAATCTTTTGATACTTATTGTTTCATAAAAACACGCTATTTGTCATGACAGCGGGAATTAATTATTAAATTAATTAATGTGACTTATATGATTTGAATTTTGTAAAATATATATCATTTTTTAATTCATAATATCAAATATATCTTAGGGTGATGTTTTGGTATTTTTCTGAAAAACTTCAATTTTTGATGAATAGTGAAACCACTAAGTGGTAGTTAAAGAAACTGATTTTTCGTTAAAATGAAACTTTGTCACTTCTGTGTTTTGATTTTCAAAAATCCGACATACATGGTTGTCATTAAGAATTAAAATGTGGTTCAATGAGATTAAAATAATTTTTTGGTGAATAGTAACTTTTAAGTTCTTAATCGCGATTAGATGTAATTAGTGTAGTTTAAGGTAAAAATAATGTTTTAATAATATGAGATTACCTAGAAAAATGTTCTACCCTTATTGGATGTGTCATGACCGACCCAGAAAACCCATGGGTCGATTTTTGGGACCCCATGGAGCCACATGGGTAAGATAAAGACATTAATTTTTTTTATTTAATGTAAAAGTCAAAATGTCACAAACATGAGTTATTTTACTAAAACAATTTTTACATGGGGTTATACATGTCAGTTTTTTGACTATAAATATTCATTAGAAATATAGAAATATTTCCTAAATCATGATAGTTTTTTTATAATTTTTAGACATTAAATATATTAAATTATTTACAACATCGTGATGATGCAGTGATTACCTCATTAATAAAGAATTTAAATAAAATTAAAAGATAATGTAAAATCTATGACCTAAACATGTCCAAAACCTATTTTATGAGTATATTTCTAACCCTTATCACCTTATACTAGAATTATATCAATGTGGGACCTTTTAAATCCTAAACTCATTTTAAAATAAAGTAACATTTCTTTACTTTCCAAGAGTGCCCCTCCTCTCCTCTTATAAAAGGCCCCCACCTCTACCTCTTTACCCACACTTCCAAAGCCTTTGGCTCGGCCAACCCCTGCCCATTTTGTCTCTCCACATCCCTCTATAACTCTTAGAAGCCTCAAATTGGGAATAATTTTTCCAAGGAATCCTTTGAGCTCAAACCAAAGGGAGTTACCAGATTTTGAGGTAATGTCTTCACTTGAGTCCTTTTGTTTTATTTTGCTTCTCCAACCCCCTATACTCTTTTTATTCATTTATTTTGTAAAAAAACCAGTATCTTCCATATACTAGGATGTTGTTATAAGAAGTATTCGAGCTACACTTACACACACCTACATCTAATGGTTAAAGAAGATACTCTTTCCGTGGATGGCGAATTTCTGCCTCACGAAATGATGATTGTTCAACACTCATATATCACCTTAAAAGGTGGCCATTATGATGTCACTATATTTATATATTTTATATATTATATTAATGTTTTCCTTAATCTTCTGTATTTTTCATTTATGTTATACCTTTATGGTTTCCATTTTGGGTAAACGCGATATCTTCATTTTAGGAAGTGTGGACTACCGCCCCCTCAAAGGGATTTGATTCGTTAATTCCATATGTGGGATGTATAAAGGATGTAATTAAAGATATTATATATGATATTATAATGGAATTATAATATACCTTTATATCATTATGATTCCATTTCATAAAATACGATATAGAAATGAAAGTAGCGTTCATGCATATGTACGGCTTACCGTCTCCATGAACGGTGCATTTCATTTCTTACCTCTAAACGTTATGTAATATTATAAATGCATGTATATACTGGATATATATGATATATATGATATCTAAATCATGATTATAACTCTGGATATAATGGATACATGAACAACTTGTAATTATAAAGAGTTTATTTTTGACTCAAGTACCAATGATCGTTAAAACGATCGTCAATAACTTAAATAATTACATAGTGTTCATGACAAGGTAATAAGTGATATAAAAAGGAATAATGAACATTAGAAAGGTTCTTAATCAAGTATAAATTAACTCAAGTTTATCATTCAAGAGGTTAAAGAACGATCGAGTCAAGTCAGACCCGAGGTATGGGACTTCGTCTCAATCTTCTTTCATTGAGGCATATTTTGTTTTATACACAACCTTATTTTATATGGTGTATAAACCCCTGTGAATTTTATTTTTATTAAAAATGAATATTTTTTATACGAAGCGTTTACTAAATGACAGAATGGAATGTTTTTGTCGTACGTATGCGGCGACAACGACTTCTCCACTGCCGTGACCATTATTTGAGTTTTGGCTTCCTCTACAAGCCATACCGTTTTTTAAAAGAAAAATAAATACCCTGTTTTACTTTTCTTTTATTTTGGTATTGAAAATAGTTTTCATAATGTTTTTATTATATCAATGTGTTTTATTGATATCTTGTCATTGAAATGTGGAAATGTTATGTTTCTTTTATGTATGTTCTATGTGATACGATTATGTTATGGTTCTTGGTCATTATTATGAAGATGGGTGGTTCCGTGATAAACTAAGGGCAGGTGAGCTCGATATAGCTCTCTAATGCATTGGGTAAAGCAAAGGAGTGAAACGTTAAGGTTTCTCCAAATAGATTTATGGAATATTGTAACGCCCCGACCCCAGTTACCCAGAGTCGGTGCATTATTACATAACATTGGCATGATCACAAGAAAGATCAAATCTCGAAAGACCGATTGGTTTAGTAGCCTTAGAAACACTAGATATATTCATAAGTTTTACATTATATCATAAAATGAAAAACTACTACAACAACATAATGTTTCCACAATCCACACTATTAACCCCTTATAAAATCCCTGCAGGTCATTCATAACTTACTTCTTCACATCCTGGGAAAAATAAAACATAGAAAAGGGGTGAGCTCAAATGCCCAGTAAGGATAACAATATAGCGGAAACTTTCATAAATAAGAATAAACATTTAAGGCAATGTATAACTAAAACAAAAGCCTTTTAAATATGAACTTTCAACATGGTATGGCATAAATAAAATGAAATAATGCCATTTACTTATTCACATGGATATTCTACTAATCGAATAATCACATGCACAAATCAATAACCACTTTCATAATGTTGGAATGCATAATGCCAGACTATCATAACCACATAGCCAAGGCCTCATGCCAAGAATACAAATAATATTTTGTCAAGGCCTTGTGCCAAGACACTAGTTTGTCTCATGAGACCTACCGATGCATCGAGGAGCTATAGCGGGCTCCACCCGTCACTTATTAAGTCCAATGCATTCCCATATGAAAAGGTTTAAACATAACATAAACATTCGTATTAAAACTAGCATACGAAATGTCAATACTTTCACCATAAACTATGAATGGTATAAAAATAGAACATCCATAGTCAAACATATCACAAAACCTTCAATACAATATAGAAGTTTTGTATCATAATAAATCAACTTCAAATAATCTTAAAATCCATCAAAGGATGTTGACATAGATGAAATCAAAATTCTTTTAAAAGAAATATCTCCTTTTATTTTGAAATAATTTAAGATCCATATAAAATAAAACATTTTCTTTGAAAATATTCTTATAAGCTTGTAAGGGAAGCTTTGAAGATTTTATAACGGCGTAAAATAACCGCACCCGCCGTATAAGTTAAAAAAAACATTCTTACCTCAATTCTGTCGAAAAGGTTAAAAAGGACCTTGTTTTGAAAACGACGGAAAGATTCCTTTATAAAACTCTTATAAAAAGTCAAACAAGGGTATAAATGACTTTAAACCATATTCTTGTAAATAGTAAAAATGTTTTGAAATACATTTTTAAGAAACATGGATGTGGATGATAAAGATATCCCAGTAGATTATTACGTATAAACAACCTCGGATAATGAAGAGATTGTGAAATAACCCTTACCTTGTACTTTTCCTTTGTTGGGGTCGGTTAACCTCCTGTATAATGGTGAAATAATTGTTATTAAATTATACAAGAATCATATACATTAATATGATATCATATATGATCTTTTAACATTGCTTTATTAATAATATCTTAGTATTATCGTCGTTTCAGGTGATAATCGATTCGTTCTTCTTAAATGTTTGGTTACGTAAGACATGTTTGTAATGGATAGATTAAATCTTATTCATAATCAGAATGATATTAACATTATTTTTAACCCTAAAATGAGAATAAGACTTGAATGGATACGATGGAGGATGGATCTCACCGCGTTCGTGGAGACGGTAGTCCGTACGTACGCACGAACGCTACTTCCATTTAATTTTTATTTTAAAAGAATTGAATCCAAATGATACATAGGTATATTACTATTCCAGTATAATATAATATTTTATATATGTTACTTAAGTTCATTAACACCATCCTTTATACGTTCCATGTGTGGTATGAACGAGTCATATCATTTTAAGGGGGCGGTAGTCCGCACTTCCTCAAATGAAATTATCGTATGTATATACAACATGAAACGAATAATGGTATGAAATAAAATGGAATTACATAAGCTTATATATAAAATATATATCATTAATATCATATTTAATTACAGTGCCATCATAATGGCCACCATGAGAGGCGGTAAGATGTATTTGAACAATCATCGTTTCGTGAGGCGTTAGTTTGCCATCCACAGAAACATTATGTTCATCATCCATTAGATGGAGTTGTGTGTATTTGTAGTTTGAATCCTTATTATAACAACATCCTAGTATGTTGAGGATACTGGTGTTGTTACAAAAGAAAGGAAATAAAAAGAGTTTGGGGGTTGGAGAAGCAAAATAAAGGAAAATAATTTAAGAGAAATCGTTACCTTTAATTTAGGTAACTCACTTTGGTTGGAAACAAAGGACTTCTTGAAATGATTTCTGCCTAAGGGGAAGCTTCAAGGAGGAGCATAGGGATGTGGGGATCTTAGTTGGGCAGAGTTTGGACGATCCAAGTGGCTTGAGAGGTGTGAGGAATGAGTAGAAGTGGTCTCCTTTTATAAGGGAGAAGAGGGGCTCTTTAGGAAAGAGTGAAAGTATTACTTTATAATATAATTATATTCGGTTTATAATGGTTCAAAAATCATTGAGGTCGAATATAAGATGACTAATATTCTAAATAACATCAACCAATAAGAATTGGACAGGTTTTAGATAATATTTTAATCATTATAATCTTATTTATTTAAATGATTTATTAATGAGGTAAACATTGCATCATTATTGTGTCATTAATAATTTAAATTATTTGATGTATAAAAATTATAAATAAAATATCATTATGTAGGAAATCTTTTTATCTTTCTAATGAATATTTATAATATAAAATCCAACATGTATAACCCTATGTAAAAATTGTTCTTCTAAAAGATGTAAGCTTATGCCATTTTTATTTGTATTTTAACTTTATTAATATAAAGTGTCCCTACCACATACAAGTGGCTCCAAGGGGTCCCCAAATTGACCCAAGGATGCTCATGGTCGGGTATGTGTCCACCAATAAGGTTAGGACACGTTTTAAGGTAATTTTGTATTATTATAATATTATTTTTTTAACCCTTATTTACCGGATTTACCCTTAACCATGGTAAATAAAATATTTACCACAGTAATTATTCAAAATGACTAAAAATAAATGTTACCTATTTACACAATTTGGACATCCTGATTCCAAATATGGAATCCATTTTTCTAAATTCAAAACACAGAAGTGGCAGAAATTAATTTAAAATTAATTCCCGCTGTCATAACAAAAAACGTGTTTTTAAGAGGTAATAACTATCAAAAGATTGACACTTGTTTATGTTCGGTTTAATTGTAAAATTATGTCCAATGACCAACATTATATTAAATGGTAAAAATATATTCTAAATATACTTTAAAACCACTAAAATTCACAATTTATCACTATTAATTATTTTGATTAAAAAAGTTGTTTTTAATTAAAATTTAGTAATTTTCACTATTCATCAAAATATAAAAGTTATCCGAAAAGTCCCAAAATTTCACCCTAGGCTAATTTCAATATTCCGAATCCAAAAATGAAGTCCATTTTTAAATATAAAATATATATAATTTCAAAAAGTAGGTATTACTATTCATAACGGCTAGTTTGATTAGTTGTGGTGTGTGTTAGAACTCGAGGTTGCGTACAACACACGCTATCACATTATTCGAAGGGAAACGTACCGTAGAAGCTTGGGGTGTTACATTCTCCCCTCCTTAAAATAATTTCGTCCTCGAAATTTCTAGAATACTTATCACATGAAAAGACTCGGGTGGTTCTTCATCATAAGTTCCTCGGGTTCCCACGTTGCCTCTTCCATCTTATGATTTCTCCACAAAACTTTTACCAGACGTGTCGTCCGGTTTCTCAGTACTTGTTCTCTTGTATCAAGAATCTTGACGGGATCTTCACAATAAGACAGATCAGGTTCCAGTTCTAATTCCTCATAGGTGAGTACATGCGTTGGGTCAGGCATGTATTTTCTCAACAGAGATACGTGGAACACATCGTGAACTTTGGAGAGACTTGGCGGCATTGCCAATCGGTAAGCTACAACCCCAATTCGTTCTAGAATTTCGAAAGGTCTGATGTACCTGGGACTCAATTTACCTTTCTTACCAAAACGTATGACTCCCTTCAATGGAGATACCTTTAGGAAAACATGATCACCGACCTGAAATTCCAAATCCTTCCTTCGATTATCGGCATAGCTCTTCTGCCTACTTTGAGCTGCTTTGATGTGATTTTGGATTACCTTCACCTTTTCCACCGTTTCCTCCACCAGTTCTGGGCCTACAAGTTTTCTTTCACCAACGTCATCCCAACAGGTTGGTGTACGACATCTCTTTCCGTATAACGCTTCATATGGTGCCATCTGAATACTTGAATGGAAGCTGTTGTTATAGGAAAATTCTACCAGAGGTAAATATTGATCCCACATACCCTGAAAGTCAAGTGAGCAAGATCTCAACATGTCTTCTAAGGTTTGAATAGTCCGTTCTGATTGTCCATCTGTCTGAGGGTGGTAAGCAGTGCTCAAATGAAGTTCAGTATCCAGGGATTTCTGAAGACTTTTCCAAAATCTTGAAGTAAAACGGGGATCACGATCAGAAACAATCGATAGGGGTACTCCATGAAGTCTCACAACTTCATTAATGTATAGTCTTGCTAGACGTTCCAGGGGTAGATCTTCTCTTATAGAAAGAAAATGTGCTGACTTGGTAAGACGATCAACAATAACCCATATTGTATCGTTCCTTCTAGGAGTCTTCGGTAGCCCCATGACAAAGTCCATCGTAACATTGTCCCATTTCCACTCCGGTATGGGAAGAGGTTGCATGACTCCTCCAGGCTATTGCCTTCCAGCTTTCACTTGTTGACAAACCATACATCTTGACACAAAATCAGCAATCTCCCTCTTCATGTTGTCCCACCAAAAATGTTCCTTCAAATCTCTATACATTTTGGTGCTCCCAGGGTGTATAGAGAAATTGGAACTATGAGCATCATCCAGCAATTCCCTTTTTAGATCAGGTATATTGGGAACACAAAGTCTCTTCCCGAATTTCAAAATTCCATCTTCATACACAAAGTCTCTCAATCTCCCATCATTCACAGCTTTAATTTTTTTTTGGAATTCTTCATCATCGGTCTGAGAACTCTTAATCCTTTCTAGTAAAGATGGTTTGGAAACCATTTGAAAAAGAATTGATGTTTCACCTTCCCTGGTTATTCCCATGTCCATCTTCACTAGATCCATGAAAATTGGATCCCTTTCAATTCTCATATTGTTCAAAACTCCATGGTCTTTTCTACTCAAAGCATCTGCCACCTTGTTTGCCTTCCCTGGGTGGTAGTGTATCGTACAATCATAATCCTTGAGTAATTCAAGCCATCTCCTTTGCCTCATGTTGAGTTCTTTTTGTGAGAAAATATACTTCAAACTCTTGTGATCAGTATAAATCTCACATTTTTCACCATAGAGGTAGTGCCTCCATATCTTCAAAGCAAAGATCACTGCTGCTAACTCGAGATCATGAGTAGGATAGTTTTGTTCATGAATTTTCAACTGTCGTGATGCATAGGCAATAACTCTATCATTCTGCATAAGGACACAGCCAAGTCCTTTCTTCGATGCATCACTATAAATAACGAACCCATCATTCCCCGATGGTAGAGTCAATATAGGATCATTGACTAATCTTCTCTTCAGTTCTTCGAAACATTCTTCACACTCTTTTGTCCAAACAAATTTAACCCCTTTACGTGTGAGCTTCGTTAATGGGTTAGCCAATCGGGCAAAATTCTGGACGAAACATCGATAATAACCTGCCAAACCAATAAAACTACGTACCTCAGTTATACTCGTAGGTGCTGGCCATTCTTGGATTGCCTTGGTCTTAGAAGGATCAACAGAGATTCCATCTTTAGAGACAATATGGCCAAGAAAAGAAATCTCCTGAAGCCAGAATTCACACTTTCTAAACTTCCCATATAATTCATGCCTCCTCAGAGTCTTCAAGATAATGCGCAAGTGATTTTCATGATCTTCGTAGGTTTTGGAGTATACCAAGATATCATCAATAAATACCACCACAAATTCATCGAGATACTCCTTGAAAACTCTATTCATCAGATCCATGAATACAGAGGGTGCATTAGTCAATCCAAACGGCATTACAGTAAACTCGTAATGCCCGTACCTGGTTCGAAATGCTGTTTTCGGAATGTCTTCCTTCTTCACACACAACTGATGGTATCCAGATCGAAGGTCAATCTTTGAAAAGTATTGAGCTCCATGCAGTTGGTCAAATAAATCATCAATACGAGGTAGGGGATACTTGTTCTTTATCGTTATAGCATTGATCTCCCTGTAGTCGATACATAACCTCATAGATCCATCTTTCTTTTTAACAAAAAGAACAGGGGCTCCCCATGGAGAAACACTAGGGCGAATAAATCCCTTATTACTCAATTCCTCTAGTTGTTTCTTTAGTTCGACTAACTCTACAGTGGCCATTCTATAAGGGGTCTTCGATATAGGCCTTGATCCAGGAATCAAATCAATAGAAAACTCAACTTATCGTTCTAGAGGATGTCCAGGTAAATCTTCCAGAAATACATCTACAAATTCTTTCACAACAGGTACATCCTCTATTTGAACATTCCTTTCCTCACCGACAGTTATTTCATTCTCTTCCTCCCCAATAATTGAATTAAGTTGAGCTACTGGGGGTGGATCTAAATAAGAATTAGTTGGTGACGATTCTGCTCTAAAAATAAGGTGTTCCTTATCATTATCATCAAGAATCGTAACCTCTTTCTTCTTACAATAAATCTTCGCATCATAGTCCGAAAGCCAGTCCATACCGAGGATTATATCAAACTCAATCATAGGTATGACGATGAGATCAGGAGATAAAGAAAATTTATGTGCTCTAATGGGGACTGATTCAGAAAACTTTTTTGCAACGATACTTCCCTTAGGAGTTTTAACTAACAACTCCCTTATTAAATCAAATTGGAAATATCTAATTTTCTTAGCAAACTGGGAAGATATGAAACAATGTGATGATCCAGAATCAAATAATGAATTTGCTAAACTTGAGGAAACCATTAAATTACCTGCCACCACGTCTTTCGGAGCTTCTACCTCAGCAGTAGTGATAGCATAAGCCTGGCCTTGATCCCTTGGCCTTTTCTGAGGTAAGTTCTCCTGACGCTTAGGGCATGCATTTGCATAATGCCCCATCTCCCTGCAATTGTAGCACTGAACGTTGGTAGCTTCCTCCTTCCCCTTGCAATCATGAGCTTGGTGGCCTTTTTCACCACACTTGTAATAGACTCACATTCCCTTCAAGCAAGTACCGGGGTGTTTCTTCCCACATTTACCACATGATGGATATTCAACCTTTCCTTTCTTCCCCTTATTTCCATTCCCAGATTGATCAGCAGGTCTCTTCTTCTCTTGCTTTGCTTTAAAGTCATAAGACATAGAGAATTCCTTTTCGGTCTTGATAGCACATGAGACAATGTCTTCGTACGATGAAAAGGATTGTGAGACTAATGCTCGACGGAGAAATGGTTTTAACCCATCAAAGAAACGATCAATCTTACTTCTTGGGTGGCGAATATAATCTCCAGCATACCTCGCTAACCTTGTAAAGTTAGCCTCATACTTTGTGACATTATCATCCTCCTTTTGTCTCAGACTCAGAAATTGCCTTTCCATATCTGCTCGATGGTCGCGAGGAAAGTATTTTTCCAAAAACAGATCTTTGAACTCCCTCCATTCCATATTTGATACTTTATCATCTTCCTTCGTATTTTGAATCAATGACCACCATTGATCAGCATCTCCAGTGAGGCGGTAAACTGCCATGATAACTTTTTCCCTTTCACTGCTCCCCAAAGCCTGAAATATTTTCTCTAGGGAAAATATCCATTGCTCAGCTACTAAGGGATTTTTATTCCCATTGAACGTTGGTGGTTGTTGCCTCATGAATCGATCTAACATTGATCCTCCACGCTGCGGATCAGGGTGCTCCATACGGGTAAGGTTATTATTCATAACCTGAGTAAGTTGTCCCAGTATGGTGATTAGCTGATCAGCACCAGTTGCATCACCAGCCCCACTATAATTATCTTGAGCAGGAGGGCAATCCCTACATGGAGTGCGTGCATTGATACGGTTTCCATTTCTTCCACTAGGCGCCATTTCTAAACAATGGCATAAACTAGATTAGTTTATGAATCAAAATACATAATCCCATACTTATAAAACACTTAACATAAATTGAACTATTTATGGATATAATCCATAATCATAAGAATGTTTTCTTTGAGGATGTATATACTCATAATCCCTTCAAAATGATTTGTAAAGAAAATGAGAGTTATCCTAAGCATATCCCCCGGGAGTGTCGTAACCAAGAGTGCAGCAAGGCCCGTTGTCGTGCACCAGTTCTCGTTCGAGTCTAGCTCAAAGCGGTGTTTTCGGGTTTTACCCCTAGGTACATCTGTGCTAGAGCCGCCTCTACCTGCTCGTATCCAGACAGGGATGTATTGCTCGGAAAACTCACAAAATCTATTCAATACCAAAATTCTAGGAAGTTCTTCTATACTAATCCTCAAAGTTCATCTTAGGTCTACGTGCTCTAATCAGAGTTTATCTAAATCTAGTTTCCAAGGTTTGTACTATACTTCCTCTGATACCAACTGTAACGCCCCGACCCCAGTTACCCAGAGTCGGTGCATTATTACATAACATTGGCATGATCACAAGAAAGATCAAATCTCGAAAGACCGATTGGTTTAGTAGCCTTAGAAACACTAGATATATTCATAAGTTTTACATTATATCATAAAATGAAAAACTACTACAACAACATAATGTTTCCACAATCCACACTATTAACCCCTCATAAAATCCCTGCAGGTCATTCATAACTTACTTCTTCACATCCTGGGAAAAATAAAACATAGAAAAGGGGTGAGCTCAAATGCCCAGTAAGGATAACAATATAGCGGAAACATTCATAAATAAGAATAAACATTTAAGGCAATGTATAACTAAAACAAAAGCCTTTTAAATATGAACTTTCAACATGGTATGGCATAAATAAAATGAAATAATTCCATTTACTTATTCACATGGATATTCTACTAATCGAATAATCACATGCAAAAATCAATAACCACTTTCATAATGTGGGAATGCATAATGCCAGACTATCATAACCACATAGCCAAGGCCTCATGCCAAGAATACAAATAAGATTTTGTCAAGGCCTTGTGCCAAGACACTAGTTTGTCTCATGAGACCTACCGATGCATCGAGGAGCTATAGCGGGCTCCACCCGTCACTTATTAAGTCCAATGCATTCCCATATGAAAAGGTTTAAACATAACATAAACATTCGTATTAAAACTAGCATACGAAATGTCAATACTTTCACCATAAACTATGAATGGTATAAAAATAGCACATCCACAGTCAAACATATCACAAAACCTTCAATACAATATAGAAGTTTTGTATCATAATAAATCAACTTCAAATAATCTTAAAATCCATCAAAGGATGTTGACATAGATGAAATCAAAATTCTTTTAAAAGAAATATCTCCTTTTATTTTGAAATCATTTAAGATCCATATAAAATAAAAAATTTTCTTTGAAAATATTCTTATAAGCTTGTAAGGGAAGCTTTGAAGATTTTATAACGGCGTAAAATAACCGCACCCGCCGTATAAGTTAAAAAAAACATTCTTACCTCAATTCTGTCGAAAAGGTTAAAAAGGACCTTGTTTTGAAAACGACGGAATGATTCCTTTATAAACCTCTTATAAAAAGTCAAACAAGGGTATAAATGACTTTAACCCATATTCTTGTAAATAGTAAAAATGTTTTGAAATACATTTTTAAGAAACATGGATGTGGATGATAAAGATATCCCAGTAGATTATTACGTATAAACAACCTCGGATAATGAAGAGATTGTGAAATAACCCTTACCTTGTACTTTTCCTTTGTTGGGGTCGGTTAACCTCCTGTATAATGGTGAAATAATTGTTATTAAATTATACAAGAATCATATACATTAATATGATATCATATATGATCATTTAACATTGCTTTATTAATAATATCTTAGTATTATCGTCGTTTCAGGTGATAATCGATTCGTTCTTCTTAAATGTTTGGTTACGTAAGACATGTTTGTAATGGATAGATTAAATCTTATTCATGATCAGAATTATATTAACATTATTTTTAACCCTAAAATGAGAATAAGACTTGAATGGATACGATGGAGGATGGATCTCACCACGTTCGTGGAGACGGTAGTCCGTACGTACGCACGAACGCTACTTCCATTTAATTTTTATTTTAAAAGAATTGAATCCAAATGATACATAGGTATATTACTATTCCAGTATAATATAATATTTTATATATGTTACTTAAGTTCATTAACACCATCCTTTATACGTTCCATGTGTGGTATGAACGAGTCATATCATTTTAAGGGGGCGGTAGTCCGCACTTCCTCAAATGAAATTATCGTATGTATATACAACATGAAACAAATAATGGTATGAAATAAAATGGAATTACAGAAGCTTATATATAAAATATATATCATTAATATCATATTTAATTACAGTGCCATCATAATGGCCACCATGAGAGGCGGTAAGATGTATTTGAACAATCATCGTTTCGTGAGGCGTTAGTTTGCCATCCACAGAAACATTATGTTCATCATCCATTAGATGGAGTTGTGTGTATGTGTAGTTTGAATCCATCTTATAACAACATCCTAGTATGTTTAGGATACTGGTGTTGTTACAAAAGAAAGGAAATAAAAAGAGTTTGGGGGTTGGAGAAGTAAAATAAAGGAAAATAATTTAAGAGAAATCGTTACCTTTAATTTAGGTAACTCACTTTGGTTGGAACCAAAGGACTTCTTGAAATGATTTCTGCCTAAGGGGAAGCTTCAAGGAGGAGGAGAGGGATGTGGGGAGCTTAGTTGGGCAGAGTTTGGACGAGCCAAGTGGCTTGAGAGGTGTGAGGAATGAGTAGAAGTGGTCTCCTTTTATAAGGGAGAAGAGGGGCTCTTTAGGAAAGAGTGAAAGTATTACTTTATAATATAATTATATTCGGTTTATAATGGTCCAAAAATCATTGAGGTCGAAGATAAGATGACTAATATTCTAAATAAAATCAACCAATAAGAATTGGACAGGTTTTAGATAATATTTTAATCATTATAATCTTATTTATTTAAATGATTTATTAATGAGGTAAACATTGCATCATTATTGTGTCATTAATAATTTAAATTATTTGATGTCTAAAAATTATAAATAAAATATCATTATGTAGGAAATCTTTTTATATTTCTAATTAATACTTATAATATAAAATCCAACATGTATAACCCTATGTAAAAATTGTTCTTCTAAAAGATGTAAGCTTATGCCATTTTTATTTTTATTTTAACTTTATTAATATAAAGTGTCCCTACCACATACAAGTGGCTCCAAGGGGTCCCCAAATTGACCCAAGGATGCTCATGGTCGGGTATGTGTCCACCAATAAGGTTAGGACACGTTTTAGGGTAATTTTGTATTATTATAATATTATTTTTTTAACCCTTATTTACCGGATTTACCCTTAACCATGGTAAATAAAATATTTACCACAGTAATTATTCAAAATGTCTAAAAATAAAAGTTACCTATTTACACAATTTGGACATCCTGATTCCAAATATGGAATCCATTTTTCTAAATTCAAAACACAGAAGTGGCAGAAATTAATTTAAAATTAATTCCCGCTGTCAAAACAAAAAACGTGTTTTTAAGAGGTAATAACTATCAAAAGATTGACACTTGTTTATGTTCGGTTTAATTGTAAAATTATGTCCAATGACCAAAATTATATTAAATGGTAAAAATATATTCTAAATATACTTTAAAACCACTCAAATTCACAATTTATCACTATTAATTATTTTGATTAAAAAAGTTGTTTTTAATTAAAATTTAGTAATTTTCACTATTCATCAAAATATAAAAGTTATCCGAAAAGTACTAAAATTTCACCCTAGGCTAATTTCAATATACCGAATCCAAAAATGAAGTCCATTTTTAAATATAAAATATATATAATTTCAAAAAGTAGGTATTACTATTCATAACGGCTAGTTTGATTAGTTGTGGTGTGTGTTAGAACTCGAGGTTGCGTAGAACACACGCTATCGCATTATTCGAAGGGAAACGTACCGTAGAAGCTTGGGGTGTTACAAATATACTGTGATGGGAATTCCAAACATAACCAAGAGGGTTACTCCCTACGTAAGAATGTTATGAATGCCTCAAGTTACCCTTATGTATTATGATTTCTATGATTTATTCATGATTTGATGAGGTATGTTAAAGTGCTAATGTTTTATGGGTAAATTATGATTTCATTCTTATGTATATATGTACCCATGTTTCCTTTCCATATTTTTATATCCCTTATTGAGATTTTTACGCTCATCCCATGTTTTTGAAATGTTTTTCATAGGTTAAGGGAAAGGTACATGTTATGATGATAGTGTCAAGGAAGTGTCAAGAATGAATCCATGTTTTATTTTAAATATGTTTCCATTGATGGGAAAAATGAATAATATCTTTTATGTAACCACTTTGTTTAAATGTGGAATGTAATGCATGTTTTATGTTATAATTCTCTAAAACTCTAAACCTCAAAAAGATCCCCAAGGTGTAATTCTTGTAATAACTCAAGATTAAGTAATGTTTAAGGATGTGGCCTTATAGTTGGTATCAGAGGTTGATTTAGATAACTTTAGGAGTTATAATTCTATTAAATTATTATCCAAAATCATTTATGGTCAAATTTAAATGGTATAGCATTTGAAGATTACCATGTTGCTTCATCTAAGACATGTCTGTTCAGAATGGTTTTTCGCAGAGGAAATAGGGAAGCAGAGCTAATAAGGAATACATAAGGAAATAACCTTCCGAATCAGCATCCTGAGATGGTCAGAATTGTAACTGAACAGTTTGTTGTAGTAATGTCACAGTTGAATCAAGCGATATATGGTGGTGGTATCCATGCACGAGATCAGACAGATCAACCATAGAGGAACATGTCAGTGGTGGAACATTTCACGAGGCAACATCCCCCATCATTCATAGGATCATCTGACCCTGTGCTAGCTAAAGGGTGGATTAAAGCAATGGAGAAGATTTTCGATGTCATGGGGTGTTCAGACAATCAAAAGGTTAGTCTTTCTATTTACCGTTTAGAAGGTGAAGCAGATCAGTGGTGGTCGATGGTTAAAAATATCAGGGACGCTGATGAGATTGATGCTCTCGACTGGGATGAATTTAAAGGTATGTTTCATGAGAAGTATTTTCCTAAGGCTGTTCGACTTAGGATGGAAATGCAATTCTTGGAATTGAGGCAAGAGGAAGACTCAGTGGCTGCCTATGAAGAAAGGTTCACTCGATTGGCAAGGTATGCCCCAAATTTTATCCGAGACCTTGATAGTAAAATCAATCGTTTTTACTCCGGATTAAAGCCAAAATATCAAAGGGCTTTATCTTCTCATGAGTTTAAAAGTTATGAAAAGCTTGTTCGATGTGCTGAGAAGGTCGAAATGGAATTTTCCAATGATCAAGTGTTCTATAACAACCAACAGAAGAAGAGACCGAGGTGGCAGGAGAAAAGAAAGAATTATTCAAAAAAGTTTGAGGGTAAGAAAAATAAGTTTCTAGTTTGTGATAAATGTGGTAAAAGGCATGCTGGGGAATGTCTTCTGAATTCTGGAAAGTGCTACCGCTGTGGTAAGATGGGACATAAGGCTCGTGATTGCACTGAAAAAGATCAAGGTGATGGTAAGTCCAAATTTGATTTACAGTTAGTGAAATGTTTTAAGTGCAATGAGATGGGTCACTATGCTAATGAGTGTCCGACAAAGAGCTTGAGTGATGGGAAGCAGTTAGACTACAGGTAGAAAGGGGTGGTGAAATCCTTTGCAACTACTTCAGAAGATGTCGGGCCATCAAATGAAGTTGTATCAGTTACTTTGTTTGTTTTTTTCATATTATTCTAGTGTCTTGTTTGATTTAGGGTCTACAAATTCTTTCATCTCTGAAAACTTTTCTAGTAAAATGGGAATACCATCTCAAGAAATGACTCCTGAACTTTTGGTAAAAACACCTGGGGGAAATGTTGAGGGAAAAAGAATTTATAAGAATCTTCCTGTCCTTATCCGTGGAAAGAACCAACTTGCGAACCTTATTGTTTTACCTCTAGTAGAGTTTGATGTTATCCTTGGTATGGATTGGCTCTTTATTTACCATTCTAAGATTGATTGTAGAGCTAAGGAAGTTTATTTTCAGAAAGAGTTTCAGTTTGTGTACAAGAATGAACCCTTACTATTGATAACATATCAAGAGGCCGAGAAACTTGTAAAATATGGAAATGAATGTTACCTTGCACATATTGTTGAAAACAAAGGAACTGTTCAGATTAATGATGTTCCAGTGGTAAATGAGTACCCTGCTGTTTTTCCTGATGAGTTGCCTGGAATAATACCAGACCGGGAAGTTGAATTTACTGTCTACTTAGTTCCTGATGCTAAGCCAATTTAAAACTCCCCTTATCTAATGGATCAAATTGAACTGTTAGAGTTGAAGGAGAAATTGCAAGATTTATTAGATAAAGGTTTCATTCGACCTAGCACATTACCATGGGGTGCTCTTGTTTTATTTGTTAAAAAGAAAGATGGTTCAATGAGACTTTGCATTGATTGTAGAGCCTTGAATAACATCAGTGTTAAGAACAAATATCCTTTGCCTCATATCGATGATTTGTTTGATCAGCTCCAGGGAGCTCAGTATTTTTCAAAGATTGACTTGAGATCGGGGTACCATCAGCTAAAGGTAAATGAAGAAGATATTTTGAAGACTGCGTTTCGTACAAGATATGGCCATTATGAATTTGTAGTAATGCCTTTTGGTCTAACCAATGCACATGCTGTATTCATGGACTTAATGAATAGAATTTTCCATGAGATCTTGGATAAGTTTGTGGTGGTTTTCATTGATGATATTTTGGTGCTTTCTAAAAGTAAAGAGGAGCATGAAAGACATTTAAGGGTTTTTTTTAAAAAACCTTAAAAGAAAATAAATTGTATGGGAAATTTAGCAAGTGTGAGTTTTGGTTGCAAAAAATTTCTTTCCTTGGTCACATTGTTTCTAAATATGGGATAAATGTTGATCCTACAAAAACAAAGGTTGTTGAGGAATGGCCAAGACCCACAAATGTAACAGAGATTCGTAGTTTCCTTGGTTTTGCAGGCTATTACCGAAGGTTTGTTAGAAATTTTTCACGGTTATCTAGTCCAATGACTAAGCTAACTCGGAAGTGTGTTAAGTCTTTTTGGACAAAAGAATATGATGATTGTTTTCAGGAACTGAAAAGAAGATTGATGAATGATCTAGTTTTGGCACTATATTCTAGGAATGGGGAGTTTGTTATCTACAGTGATGCTTCATTGAAAGGACTTCGTTGTGTCCTAATGCAGAATGATTAGGTAATTGCTTATGCTTCACGATAGTTGAAAACTCATGAGGTAAATTACCCTACACATGATTTGGAATTAGCTGCTATAGTTTTTGCTCTAAAAATTTAGAGGCATCATTTGTATGGAGTAAAGTGCGAAATATATACTGATCACAAAAGTTTAAAGAATATATTAACTTAGAAAGAATTGAACATGAGACAGAGGAGATGGCTTGAATTAATCAAGGATTATGATTGTACAATTCATTACCATCTGGGAAAAGAAAATAAAGTGGCTGATGCTTTGAGTTGAAAAAGTAATGCTTCATTAACAATGTTGCGTTTGGAACATGATCCTTTGGTTAAGGATTTGATGAAATTTGGAATAAAGTTGTTGGTGTAGGATGTCCTTCTGTTCTGTTTCAGGTATCAGTGGAATCTTCTCTATCAGAAAGAATCAAGCAAGCACAGAAGCAAGACAGTGAGGTGCAGAAAAAGGTAGAGCTGGTTCAGAAGGGTATGTTGCCTGAATTCATCATTGATAATGATTGTGTTTTGAGATTTGGGAAGAGATTGTGTGTTCCTTGTGATTCACAGTTGAAGAGAGATTTGTTATGTGAAGCTCATAATTCTCCGTTTTCAGTTCATCGTGGCAGTACTAAGATATACAGAGATCTGTGGGAGTATTACTTGCGGGATGGAATGAAAAGAGATATTGCTGATTTTACAGTGAAGTGTTTGACTTGTCAACAGGTTAAATTAGAGCAGCAGTTATCGAAAAGGATTCTTCAGCCTTTACCAGTACCAGAATGGAAATGGGAGAATATATCCATGGACTTCGTTGTGGGATTGCCGAAGACACCTCGAGGTAATAATGAAATCTGGGTTATTGTTGATCACTTGAATAAATCTTCTCATTTCCTTGCTATACAAGATAATTTTTCCCTACATCAGCTTTCTCATTTGTATCTTAAAGTGATAGTCAGGTTACATGGAGTTCCTCTCTCCATTGTATCTGAAAGTGATCCCAGGTTCACTTATAACTTTTGGAAATGCCTTCAGAAGTTGTTGGGTACTGAATTAAATTTTAGTAAAACTTTTCATCCTCAATCAGATGGGCAGTCAGAACGAAAAATTCAGACTTTGGAAGATATGCTATGTGCTTGTTCGATGGATTATCAGGGAAGTCGGGACCAACATCTTTCTTTGGTTGAGTTTTCTTATAATAACAGTTTTCATTCCAATATACAGATGTCACCATTTGAGGCGTTATATGAGAAGCGGTGTCGAACTCCAGCTTTTTGGGATGAAGTGTGTGAAAGGAAGCTGATGAGACCAAAATTGGTAGAAGATATGGTAGAAAAAGTTCATCTGATACAGAAACACATGAGAACAGCTCAGAGGAGGCAGAAGAGTTATGCGGACAAAAGAAGGAAGGATCTCTCTTTTGAGGTAGGTGATCATGTTTTTCTCAAAGTATCACCATGGAAAAGTGTGATGCGATTTGCTAAGAAAGGAAAGCTGAGTCCAAGGTTCATTGGACCATATGAAATTATGGAGAGAGTTGGATCAGTTGCATACCGAGTGGCTTTACCTCCGAGTTTATCTCAGGTACACACTGTTTTTCATGTTTCGATGCTGAGAAAGTACATGCCAGATCCATCTCATGTTTTGAGTCCAGAGGTAGTTTAGCTGGAAAAGAATCTATCTTATGAGGAACAACCGGTCCAGATTCTTGACCACAGGGAGAAAGTGTTACCAAATAAGGTGATTCATCAGGTAAAGGAATTGTGGAAAAACCACATGATTGAAGAGGCAACATGGGAATCTGAAAATGCAATGAGGGATAAATACCCCCACTTTTTCGATAAGTAAATAAATTGCGGGGACGCACTTTTCTAAAGGGTGGAAGGATGTAACATCCCAAGTAAGTAATGAATAATATATATTTTTATATATGTCTATTAATGAATTAGATAGTGTTTTAGAGGCTTAAAATGAAAATAAATCCAATCTTAAGCATGGAATACACTAATATTTTAAAAAAAAATGTTTTACTGTCTTTTAATGAAAAACCATTTTTAAATGTATCTTTTGACAATTTTATAAGCTATGTTTGTCAAAATAAACTTATTCTTTATGATATGGACATCAATATTTACTTTGTGTGAATTTTTGGTATTTTTCTGATAAAGTTCATTTTTTAATGAATAGTGAAATTTTTTTTATTTTAATTCAAAACCTCTTTTTAATCTAATTTATTAATATGATTAGATTATCTTTTTAATTGGTTTTAAAGTGAAATTAGAATATATTTTTACCACTTAATCTAATATTGGTCGTTGGAATCAATTTCACTTTGAAATTGGACTTAAACTAGTGTCAATCTTTAGATACTTATTGTTTCATAAAAACATGCTATTTGTCATGAAATCAGGAATTAATTACTAAATTAATTAATGTGACTTATATGATTTGAATTTTGTAAAATCTACATCATTTTTGAATTCAGAATATCAAATATAGCTTAGGGTAAGGTTTTGGTATTTTTTCTGAAAAACATCAATTTTTGATGAATAGTGAAACCACTAAGTGGTAGTTAAAGAAACTGATTTTTCGTTTAAATGAAACTTTGTCACTTCTGTGTTTTGATTTTAAAAAATCTGACATTCATGGTTTTCATTAAGAAGTAAAATGTGGTTCAATGAGATTAAAATAATTTTTTGGTGAATAGTAACTTTTAAGTTCTTAATCGCGATTAGAGGTAATTAGTGTAGTTTAAGGTAAAAATAATGTTTTAATAATATGAGATTACCTAGAAACATGTCCTACCCTTATTGGATGTGTCATGGCCAACCAAGAAAACCCATGGGTCGATTTTTGGGACCCCATGGAGCCACTTGGGTAAGATAAAGACATTAATGCTTTTTATTTAATGTAAAAGTAAAAATGTCACAAACATGAGCTATTTTACTAAAAAAAAATTACATGGGGTTATACATGTCAGAGTTTTAACTATAAATATTCATTATAAAGATAAAAATATTTCCTACATCATGATATTTTTTTTATAATTTTTAGACATTAAATATATTAAATTATTTATGACATCATGATGATGCAACAATTACCTCATTAATAAATGATTTAAATAAATTGAAAAGATAATGTAAAATCTATGACCTACACATGTCCAAAACCTATTGGATGGGTATATTTCTAACCCTTATCACCTCATCCTTGAATAATAACAATGTGGGACCTTTTAAATCCGAAACTCATTTTAAAATAAAGTATCATTTCTTTACTTTCCAAGAGTGCCCCTCCTCTCCTCTTATAAAAGGCCCCCACCACTACCTCCTTACCCACACTTCCAAAGAATTTGGTTCGGCCAACCCCTGACAATATTTTCTCTCCAAATACCTCTATAACTCTTAGAATCCTCACTTTGGGCAGAAGTTTTCCCAAGGAAGCCTTTGAGCTCAAACCAAAGGGAGTTACCCGATTTTAAGGTAATGTGTTCACCTGAGTCCTTTTGTTTTATTTTGCTTCTCCAACCCCATGAAATATTTTTATTAATTTATTTTGTAACAAAACCAGTATCTTCAATATACTATGATGTTGTTATAAGAAGGATTCTAGCTACACTTACACACACCTACATCTAATGGTTAAAGAACATACTGTTTCTGTGGATGGTGAATTTCTACCTCATGAAACGATGATTGTTCAACACTCATATATCACTTTCAAAGGTGGACACTATGATGTCACTATATTTATATATTATATATAATATGTTTATGTTTTCCTTAATCTTATGTATTTTTCATTTATGTCATACCTTTATGGTTTCCATAATGGGTAAAAGCGATATCTTCATTTTAGGAAGTGCGGACTACCGCCCCCTCAAAGTGATTTGATTCGTTAATGACATATGTGGGACGTATAAAGGATGTAATTAAAGATATTATATATGATATAATACTGGAATTATAATATACCTTTATATCATTATGATTTCATTTCATAAAATACGAAATAGAAATGAAAGTAGCGTTTATGCGTATGTATGACCTACCGTCTCCATGAACGGTGCATTTCATTTCTTACCTCTAAACATTATGTAATATTATAAATGCATGTATATACTGGATATATATGATATATATGATATCTACATCATGATTATAACTCTGGATATAATGGATACATGAACAAATTGTAATTATAAAGAGTTTATTTTTTACTCAAGTACCAATGATCGTTAAAACGACCGTTAATAACTTAAATAATTACATAGTGTTCATGACATGGTAGTAAGTGATATAAAAAGGAATAATGAATTTGAAAAAGGTTCTTAAGCAAGTATAAATTAACTCAAATTTATTATTCAGGAGGTTAAAGAACGATCGAGTAAAGTCGGACCCGAGGTATGGGACTTCGTCTCAATCTCCTTTCATTGAGGCATATTTTGTTTTATACACAACCTTCTTTTATACGGTGTATAAACCCCTTTGACTTTTACGTTTATTAAAAATGAATCTTTATTATATGAAGCATTTACTAAATGACAGAATGTAATGTTTTTTTCGTACGTATGCGGCGACAACGACTTCTCCGCCGCCGTGACCATGATTTGAGTTTTGGCTTCCTCTACAAGCCATACCGTTTTTTTAAAAGAAAAATAAATACCCTGTTTTACTTTTCTTTTATTTTTGTATTGAAAATAGTTTTCATAATGTTTTTATTATATCAATGTGTTTTATTTATATTCTTGTGATTGAAATGTGGAAATGTTATGTTTCTTTTATGTATGTTTTATGTGATACGATTATGTTATGGTTCTTGGGAATTATTATGAAGACGGGTTGTTCTCTGATAAACTAAGGGCGGGTGAGCCCGATATATCTCTCCAATGTATTGGGTAACACGAAGGAGTGAAACTTTAAGGTTTCTCCGAAGAGATTTAGAGAATATACTATGATGGGTATTCCAAACGTAACCAAGAGGGTTACTCCCTACGTAAGAATGTTATGAATGCCTCAAGTTACCTTTATGTCTTATGATTTCAATGATTTATTCATTATTTGATTAGGTATGTTAAAGTGCTTATGTTTTATGGGTAAAGTATGATTTTATTCTTATGTATATATGTACCCATGTTTCCATTCCATATTTTTATATCCCTTATTGAGATTTTTACGCTCATCCCACGTTTTTGAAATGTTTTTCACAGGTCAAGGTAAAGGTGCCTGATATGATGATAGTGTCAAGGAAGTGTCAAGAAAGAATCCATGTTTTATTTTAAATATGTTTCCATCGATGGGAAAAATGAATACTATCTTTTATGTAACCACTTTGTTTAAATGTGGAATGTAATGCATGTTTTATGATCTAATTCTGCAAAACTCTAAACCTGAAAAGATCCTCAAGGTGTAATTCTTGTAATAACTCAAGATTAAGTAATGTTTAAGGACGGGTCCTTATAGTTGGTATCAGAGGCCGGTTTAGATAACTTTAGGAGTTATAATTCTATTAAATGATTATCCAAAAAAAATTTATGGTCAAATTGAAATGATATAGCATTTGAAGAATACCATGTTGCTTCACCTAAGACATGTTTGTTCAGAATGGTCTTCCATAGAGGAAACATGGAAGCAGTTCTAGGAAGGCATACAGAAGGAAATAACCTTCCGAATCAGCATACTGAGATAATCGGAATTGAAACTGAATAGTTTGTTGCAGTAATGGTGTAGTTGACTCAAGCGATAAATGGTGGTGGTATCCATGCACGAGATCATCCAAATCAACCACAGAGGAACATGTCAGTGGTGGAACATTTCACGAGGAAACATCCCCCATCATTCAGAGGATCATTTGACCCTGTGCTAGCTGAAGGGTGGATTAAAGCACTAGAGAAGATTTTCGATGTCATCGGGTGTTCAGACAATCAAAAGGTTAGTCTTTCTATTTACCGTTTGGAGGGTGAAGTAGATCAGTGGTGGTCGATGGTTAAAAATACCAGGGACGCTGATGAGATTGATGCTCTCGACTGGGATGAATTTAAAGGTATGTTTCTTGAGAAGTATTTTGCTAAGGCTGTTCGACTTAGGATGGAAAAGAAATTCTTGAATTGAGGCAAGAGGAAGACTCAGTGGCTGCCTATGAAGAATGGTTCACTCGATTGTCAAGGTATGCTCCAAATTTTTTCCAAGACCTTGATAGTAAAATCAATCATTTTTACTCAAGATTAAAGCCAAAATATCGAAGGGCTTTAGCTTCTCATTAGTTTAAAAGTTATGAAAATCTTGTTCGATGTGCTGAGAAGGTCGAAATGGAATTTTCCGATGATCAAGTGTTCTATAAAAACCAACAGAAGAAGAGACCGAGGTGGCATGAGAAAGGAAATAATTCTTCAAAAAAGTCTGATGGTAAGAAAACTAAGTTTCCAGTTTGTGATAAATGTGGTAAGAGTCATGCTGGGGAATGTCTTCTGAATTCGAGAAAGTGCTACGGATGTGGTAAGATGGGACATAAGGCTCGTGATTTCATTGAAAAAGCTCAAGGTGATGGTAAGTCCAAATTTGAATTACAGTTAGTGAAATGTTTTAAGTGCAATGAGATGGGTCAATATGCAAACGAGTGTCTGACAGAGAACATGAGTGATGGGAAGCAGTTAGAAAACAAGCATAAAGGGGTGGTGAAATCCTTTGCAACTACTTTAGCCGATGTTGGGCCATCAAATGAAGTTGTATCATGTACTTTTTTTGTTTTTTAGATTATTCTAGTGCGTTGTTTGATTCGGGGTCCACACATTCTTTCATCTCTGAAAACTTTTCTAGTAAAATGGGAATACCATCCCAATAAATGACTCTTGAACTTTTGGTAGAAACACCGAGGGGAAATGTCGAGGCAAAAAGAATTTATCAGAATCTTCCTATCCTTATCTGTGGAAAGAACCTACTTGCGAACCTTATTGTTTTACCTCTAGTATAGTTTTATGTTATCCTAGGTATGGATTGGCTCTCTATTTACCATGCTAAGATTGACTGTAGAGCTAAGGAAGTTTCTTTTCAGAAAGACTTTCAGTTTGTGTACAAGAATGAACCCTTACGGTTGATAACATATCAAGAGGCCGAGAAACTTGTAAAAGATGGAAATAAATGTTACCTTGCACATATTGTTGAAAACAAAGGAACTGTTCAGATTAATGATGTTCCAGTGGTAAATGAGTACCCTGATGTTTTTCATGATGAGTTTTCTGGAATAATACCAGACCGGGAAGTTGAATTTACTATCGACTTATTTCCTGATGCCAAGAGAATTTAAAAACCCCCTTATCGAATGGCCCAAATTTAACTTTTAGAGTTGAAGGAGCAATTGAAAGATTTATTAGAGAAAGGATTCATTCGACCTACCACATCACCAGTGGGTGCTCCTATTTTATTTGTTAAAAAGAAAGATGGTTCAATGAGACTTTGAATTGATTATAGAGCGTTGAATAACATCACTATTAAGAACAAATATCCTTTTCCTCATATCGATGATTTGTTTTATCAACTCCAGGGAGCTCAGTATTTTTCAAAGATTGACTTGAGATCGGGGTACCGTTAGCTGAAGGTAAAGGAATCAGACGTTTCTAAGACTGCGTTTCGTATAAGATATGGCCATTATGAATTTGTAGTAATTCCTTTTGGGTTAACCAATGCACCTGCTGTATTCATGGACTTAATGAATAGAATTTTCCATGAGTTCTTGGATAAGTTTGTGGTGGTTTTCATTGATGATATTTTTCTATTTTTTAAAAGTAAAGAGGAGCATGAAATACATTTAAGGGTTATTTTAAAAACCTTAAAAGAAAAGAAATTGTATGGGAAATTCAGCAAGTGTGAGTTTTTGTTGCAACAAATTTCTTTCCTTGGTCACATTGTTTCTAAAGATGGGATAACTATTGATCCTACCAAAACAAAGGTTGTTGAAAAATGTACAAGACCCACAAATGTAACAGAGATTCGTAGTTTCCTTGGTTTGGCAGGCTATTACCAAAGGTTTGTTAGAAATTGTTCACGTTTATCTAGTCCAATGACTAAGCTAACTCGGAAGGGTGTTAAGTTTATTTGGACAAAAGAATGTGATGATTGTTTTTAGGAACTGAAAAGAACATTGATGAATGCTCTAGTTTTGGCACTACCTTTCAGGAATGGGGAGTTTGTTATCTACAGTGATGCTTCATTGAATGGACTTCGTTGTGTCCAAATACAGAATGATCAGGTAATTGCTTATGCTTCATGACAGTTGAAAACTCATGAGGTAAATTACCCTACACATGATTTGGAATTAGCTGCTGTATTTTTCGCTCTAAAAATTTGGAGCCATCATTTGTATGGAGTAAAGTGTGAAATATATACTGATCACAAAAGTTTAAAGTATATATTCACTCAGAAATAATTTAACATGAGACGGAGGATATGGCTAGAATTAATCAAGGATTATGATTGTACAATTCATTACCATCCGGGAAAAGAAAATAAAGTGGCTGATGCTTTGAGTCGAAAAAGTAATGCTTCATTAACAATGTTGAATTTGGAATGTGATCCTTTGGTTAAGGATTTGATGAAATTTGGCATAGAAGTTGTTGGTGCAGGATGTCCTTTTGTTTTGTTTTAGGTATCAGTGAAATATTCTCTATCAGACAGAATCAAGCAAGCACAGAAGAAAGACAGTGAGTTTCAGAAAAAGGTAGAGCTGGTTCAGAAGGGTAGGTTTCCTGAATTCATAATTGATAATGATTTTGTTTTGAGATTTGGGAAGATATTGTGTGTGCCATGTGATTCACAGTTGAAGATATATTTGTTATGTGAATCTCATAATTCTCTATTTTCAGTTCATCCTGGCAGTACTAAGATGTACAGAGATATATGAGAGTATTACTCGTGGGATGGAATGAAAAGAGATATTTCTGATTTTACAGTGAAGTGTTTTACTTGTCAATAGGTTAAAGTAGAGCGGCTGTTACCGAATGGGATGCTTCAGCCTTTACCAGTACTAGAATGAAAATGGGAGAATATATCCATGGACTTCGTTGTGGGATTGCCGAAGACACCTCGAGGTAATAATGCAATCTGAGTTATTGTTGATCGCTTGACTAAATCTACTCATTTCCTTGCTATAAAAGATACTTTTTCCCTAGATCAACTTCCTCATGTGTATATTAAAGAGATAGTCAGGTTACATGGAGTTCCTCTCTCCATTGTATCTGACCGTGATCCCAGGTTCACTTCTAACTTTTGGAAAGGCCTTCAGAAGTCGTTGGGTACTGAATTAAATTTTAGTACAGCTTTTCATCCTCAATCAGATGGGAAGTCAGAACGAAAAATTCATAATTTGGAAGATATTCTACATGCTTGTTCGATGGATTATCAGGGAAGTTGGGACCAACATCATTCTTTGGTTGAGTTTTCTTATAATAACGGTTTTCATTCTAGTATAAAGATGGCACCATTTGAGGCGTTATATGGGAAGCGGTGTCGAACTCCAACTTTTTGGGATGAAGTGGGTGAAAGGAAGCTGATGGGAATAGAATTGGTAGAAGAGATGGTAGAAAAAGTTCAGCTGATATAGAAACACATGAGAACAGCTCAGAGCAGGCAGAAGAGTTATGCGGACAACAGGAGGAAGGATCTCTATTTTGAGGTAGGTGATCATGTTTTTCTCAAAGTATCACCATGGAAAAGTGTGATGAGATTTGGTAAGAAAGGAAAGTTGAGTCCAAGGTTCATTGGAACATATTAAATTCTGGAGAGAGTTGGATTAGTTGCATACCGAGTGGATTTACCTCCAATTTTATCTCAGGTACACAATTTGTTTCATGTTTCGATGCTGAGAAAGTACATGCCAGATCCATCTCATGTTTTGAGTCCAGAGGTAGTTCAGCTGGAAGAGAATATATCTTATGAGGAAGAGCCGGTCCAGATTTTTGACCACAGGGAGAAAGTGTTACAGAATATGGTGATTCATCAGGTAAAGGTTTTGTGGATAAACCACATGATTGAAGAGGTAACATGGGAATCTGAAAATGCAATGAGGGATAAATACCCCAATTATTCGATAAGTAAATAAATTCCGGGGATGCAATTTTCTAAAGGGGGGAAGGATGTAACATCCCAAGTAAGTAATGAATAATAGATATTTTTATCTATGTCTATTAGTGAATTAGATAGTGTTTTAGAGGCTTAAAATGAAAATAAATCCAATCTTAAGCATGGAATGCGGTAATATTTTTGAAAGATTGTTTTACTACCTTTTAATGGAAAACCATTTTTAAATCTATCTTTTGATAATTTTATAAGATATGTTTGTCAAAATAAACTTATTCTTTATGATTGGGACATCAAAATTTATTTATTGTAAATTTTTGGTATTTTTCCGATAAAGTTCATTTTTTTAATGAATAGTGAAAAATGTTGTATTTTAATTCAACACCTCGTTTTAATCTATTTTATTTATATGATTAGATTATCTTTTTAATTGGTTTTAAAGTGCAATTAGAATATAATTTTACCATTTAATCCAATAGTGGTCTTTGGAATCAATTTCACTTTGAAATTGGACTTAAACTAGTGTCAATCTTTTGATACTTATTGTTTTATAAAAACAAGTTATTTGTAATGACAGCGGGAATTAATTATCAAATTAATTAATGTTACTTATATTATTTTACTTTTATAAAATAGACATCATTTTTGAATTCATAATATCAAATATATCTTAGGGTGAAGTTTTGGTATTTTTCTGAAAAACATTAATTTTTGATGAATAGTGAATCCACTAAGTGGTAGTTAAAGAAACTGATTTTTCGTTTAAATGAAACTTTGTCACTTCTGTGTTTTGATTTTAAAAAATCCAACATACATGGTTGTCATTAAGAATTAAAATGTGGTTCAATGAGAATAAAATAATTTATTGATGAATAGTAACTTTTATGTTCTTAATCACGATTAGAGGTAATTAGTGTAGTTTAAGGTAAAAATAATGTTTTAATAATATGAGATTACCTAGAAACATGTCCTACCCTTATTGGATGTGTCATGGCCAACCAATAAAACCCATGGGTCGATTTTTGGGAACCCATGGAGCCACGTGGGTAAGATAAAGACATTAATGCTTTTTATTTAATGTAAAAGTAAAAATGTCACAAACATGAGTGATTTTACTAAAACTATTTTTACATGGGGTTATACAAGTAATATTTTTGACTATAAATATTAATTAGAAAGATAAAAAAAATTTCTACATCATAATATTTTTTTTATAATTTTTAGACATTAAATATATTAAATTATTTATGACACCATGATGATGCACCAATTACCTCATTAATAAAGGATTTAAATAAAACGAATAGATAATGTAAAATTTATGACTTACACATGTCTAAAACATATTTTATGGGTATAATTCTAACCCTTATCACTTTATCCTAAAATTATATCATTGTGGGACCTTTTAAATCCGAAACTCATTTTAAAATAAAGTAACATTTCTTTACTTTCCAAGGTGTCCCTCCTCTTCTCTTATAAAAGGCTCCCACCTCTACCTCCTTACCCACACTTCCAAAGCCTTTGGCTCGGCCAAAACCTGCAAATTTTGTCTCTCCACATCCCTCTATAACTCTTAGAAGCCTCACTTTGGGCAGAAGTTTTCCCAAGGAAGCCTTTGAGCTCAAACCAAAGGGAGTTACCCGATTTTAAGGTAATGTCTTCACTTGAGTCCTTTTGTTTTATTTTGCTTCTCCAACCACCTAAACTCTTTTTATTCATTAATTTTGAAACAAGACCAGTATCTTCCATATACTAGGATGTTGTTATAATAAGGATTCGAGCTACACTTACACACACCTACATCTAATGGTTAAAGAACATACTATTTCCGTCGATGGTGAATTTCTGCCTCACGAAACGATGATTGTTCAACACTCATATATCACCTTCAAAGGTGGACATTATGATGTCACTATATTTATATATTATATACAATATGTTTATTTTTTCCTTGAGCTTCTATATTTTTCATTTATGTCATACCTTTATTGTTTCCATTATGGGTAAACGCGATATCTTCATTTTAGGAAGTGCGGACTACCGCCCCCTCAAAGTGATTTGATTTGTTAATGCCATATGTGGGTCATATAAAGGATGTAATTAAAGATATTATAAATGATATTATACTGGAATTATAATATACCTTTATATCATTATGATTCCATTTCATAAAATACGAAATAGAAATGAAAGTAGCATGCATGCGTACATACGACTTACTATCTCCATAAACGGTGCATTTCATTTCTTACCTCTAAACGTTATGTAATATTATAAATGCATGTATATATTGGATATATATTATATATATGATATCTACATCCTGATTATAAATCTGGATATAATGGATACATGAACAACATGTAATTATAAAGAGTTTATTTTTGACTCAAGTACCAATGATTGTTAAAACGACCGTTAATAACATAAATAATTACATAGTGTTCATGACATGGTAATAAGTGATATAAAAAGGAATAATGAACTTGAAAAAGGTTCTTAAGAAAGTAGAAATTAACTCAAGTTTATTATTTAGGAGGTTAAAGAACGATCGAGTCTAGTCGGACCAGAGGTATGGGACTTCGTCTCAATCTTCTTTCATTGAGGCATATTTTGTTTTATACCAACCTTCTTTTATACAGTGTATAAACACCTTTGAATTTTACGTTTATTAAAAGGGAATCTTTTTTATACGAAGCGTTTAATAAACGACAGAATGGAATGTTTTTGTCGTACGTATGCGACGACAATGACTTCTCCACCGCCATGACCATTATTTGAGTTTCGGCTTCTGCTACAATCCATACAATTTTTTTAAATGAAAAATAAATACCCTTCTTTACTTTTCTTTTATTTTGGTATTGAAAATAGTTTTCATAATGTTTTTATTATATCAATGTGTTTTATTGATATCTTGTGATTGAAATGTGGAAAGATAATGTTTCTTTTATGTATGTTTTATGTGATACGATTATGTTATGGTTCTTGGGAATTATTTTGAAGACGGGTGGTTCCGTGATAAATTAAGGGCGGGTGAGCCCGATATAGCTCTCCAATGCATTGTGTAACGTGATGGAGTGAAACGTTTAGGTTTCTCCGAAGATATTTAGGGAATATACTGTGATGGGTATTCCAAACGTAACCAAGAGGGTTACTCCCTATGTAAGAATGTTATGAATGCCTCAAGTTACCTTTATGTCTTATGATTTCTATGATTTATTCATGATTTGATGAGGTATGTTAATGTTCTTATGTTTTATGGGTAAAGTATGATTTCATTCTTATGTATATATGTACCCATGTTTCCTTTCCATATTTTTATATCCCTTACTAAGATTTTTACGCTCATCCCAAGTTTTTGAAATGTTTTTCACAGGTCAAGGGAAAGGTACATGATATGATTATAGTGTCAAGGAAGTGTCAAGAAATAATCCATGTTTTATTTTAAATATGTTTCCATTTATGGGAAAAATTAATACTATCTTTTATGTAACCACTTTGTTTAAATGTGGAATGTAATGCATGTTTTATGATCTAACTCTCTAAAACTCTATTCCTGAAAAGATCCTCAAGGTGTAATTCTTGTAATAACTCAAGATTAAGTAATGTTTAAGGCTGAGGCCTTATAGGTCTTATATAAAACATTAAATCCCTGTGATTGTGTCGTAAATATATGTCCATGTTACAATGCAGATGAGTGCGGTGTTGTCCTAGAAAATGTGAACCACAATCATCTTATCATATGATCAAAATGGTTACTTTGATGGGAGGCTAGGTGATATGGTTTTTTTGTTATGAATTATTAAGTTTTTTTTATAATTAAAATATCAAACTACTAAGGATAAAGTGAAACTCAACATTGCTTTGAATACATCTAGGGTATGTGGGAGGTGTTGTATGACACCCATTCTAGAAAGGTATAGGTAGATCACGTGGAGTCTGAACATGATTCTAAAATGTGTGTTGGGATATTCTTGACATCACAAACTCAGTAGAACCCTTTTTGGAACATTTTTGTGATTTTTGGTAAATTAATTATTCTACTGATGTTGGATAATGGTGAAAATTATTATTATTAAAATAATAATAATTTGGATAAGGTATAACTATATTTGAAGATAAATTGAATTATTATAGTAATAGAGAGTAAATTTAAGGAAGTCAATGAGATCACTATGATGAATTAAATTAAAAATAATGATTTTTTAACATACATGGTGACAATTATTTAATTCTTTCCATAATTGATAATAATATTTCATATTGATATGGTATGAGAGTTAAATAAGGATATTGGGCCTATTAAGTTGATGAATTGTTTACTTAAGGAAGTGGGGAATTAATATTTATCAATATTTTAAATATTATGATAAAATAATTAACAATAAGTTTTTAAAAATTAAAGAAATAATTATTGTTTTTAATGATTTCTCATAGTGATTTTTTGAAAACACTGAAATAAAGATTTATTATGATTAAATAATTCAATGTTATTGATTACATAGATGAAATGAGAGTTAATAATTAAATAGTAATTCAATAGGTAGAATTTTATTTTTGAAGTAAATTAGAAGGTAATTATCATAATATTTATTATCATGATGACAAAAATAGAAAAAATTAAATTAATAAAGTCTTAGAAATTTTTTAAGTTCACCAAGAGATATTGAATGGGGTTTTGAGGTGGAAAACAATTTATTTAACTTAATTGACCAGAACATTATTGTATAAGTTACTAAAACAAAATAATTTTAATCAAGAAAATTTATTATGAGAATTTTTTAATGATGAATAATTCTATAATATATTATTATAAAAACATATAAGCGTTATAAAGGGAAATAAATAGACACCTTAAGAAAACTTTTCACCTTAGTGGAGTTATGAATACTTAATTGAAGAATTTAAATTCTTAGAAAGATAAGGACTTAATATTTTATAGACTATATAAATTAATTTCTTGTAACCCATATATAAAAGTTCATTTTAAAGAAAGGAATGATGAGAATATTGCTGTGGTTCTATGGAAACCCTATGAGATGGTGGAATATGTGATGTATTGTAGAATCCAATAACTATCATTTAATATTTATTGGATTCCATAAATATAATAGTATATAAATTCATGAGGAATGATGTGGAAACATTATGAATTATTATATTAATTAATTTATGTGATTAGTTTGTGGATTTTTGATTGGAGAAAATAGATAACATTATATACCAATCTACATGGTGTGTGTTATAATTTAGTGACTATAAGATATTGATGGTAGTGGATCACTACCTTGATTTCCTTTACACTCATCCTCTCACTCGATTTAGAGTGAGATGAAATCATTTAACCTTCTCACCCATAGTTCTATGTATAGATCAATGATGTACTATTCACGTTTCACCCATATATATAGGTTAATGTGTATTAATAATTGATGAGATATTGGTTGGATATGATTCATCTAATTTTTAAACACCCTCTCACAGTGCGTTGGGATTGAGGTGGATGATGATTCATAATAATTATGATGTTTCACACCCACATATATTAGTTGAATAAGACTAGATATTTAAGTTCAAATTCTCACCCACATATCTAGGATTAGGTATAATGGATATTTAGATATGAAATTAGTTTAAATGGGTATGGATGAACTCAAATAGCATCTTAGGATAGTGTATGTGTAGAAAATCATCAGGTGAGATACTGATGAAGGAATGTGAAATGATATGTTATTTTATGATATTTTATTTTATTTATTTTAATACTGTGAACATGTGGGTTAATTGGGTTTTAATATATAATGAGGGATGTAAATTATGGTGCTTTGGATAACTATATAATGATGAAAATTATTTCTATTTTGATGGCTATATTGTAACATAGTGGGGATTAAATTATCGGTATTATTACTGATTTCTAGGGGACCAAAGTCAATATCATACCATAGTGGATCTTAAGGCCTGGGTAACTAGTAACCTCTATCTAGATATAGTCCAGGATAAATATTATTATTATGATATTATAAAAAGAGTTATAAAATGTTTGAAATAAAATTTTAACATATTTGTTTGGATTGAGTAATGAAAGTGAAGTACAGGTAACTAGAAAAGGATTTTCCATGAATACGGTTTTGATTGATAATGAACTAGGATGGTGTTGGATTTTTACATAGATATTTTATCTATGATACACTATAGAAATAGATATTTATTATGAATATATAGTTCAATATTTTATCCCCCAAGAACAATGTAATTATATTCCCAATTGTTATCTCTTATGGAGGTTTTATGTAATGCCCCGACCCCAGCTACCTAGAGTCGGTGCATTATTGCGTAACATTGGAATGATCACAAAAGATCAAGTCTCGAAAGACCGATTATTTTAATATCCTTGTAAACACTATATACATTTATAAATGTTACATTACATCATAAAGTGAAAAACTACAATAATATAGTCTCCATTTTCCACAATCAAATCCTTTTCAGACTATCCCTGCAGGTCATTCTTAAAATACTTTTCACATCCTGGAAAAATTAAAACATTGAAAGGGGTGAGCTCAGTTGCTCAGTAAGGATAAAAATATATCATAATCTTTTATAAATAAACATTTACATTTAAGGCAATGTATAACTAAAACAAAAGACTTTTAAACATGAACTTCAACATTATATGGAAAAAGTAAAATGAAATAATGTCATTTACTTCTTCACAAGGATATTCTACTGGTCAAATAATCAAATGAAATATCAATAACCACTTTCATAATGATGGAATGCATAATGCCAGACTATCATAACCACGCAGCCAAGGCCTCGTGACAAGAACACAAATAAGATTTTGTTAAGGCCTCGTTCCAAGACACTAGTTTGTCTCATGAGACCTACCGATGCAATTTTTTTAGAATATAATTACGCTTAAAATTGCTCAAATATACTCCAGTGTTTTTCTGAAAACATTATGCCAACTTCTGAAAACAAAATAACTAATTCTGAGACTGCTCGACTAATTACAGGCCATGATGGGTCCACGCCCAATCCCTTCCTATCTACCACACTCGAGAGTTGGGTTTTTTGAAAACATTTTTATGCTTGCATTAAATACGTATACATTTGAACTGGATTTTCATATATTTTAGAGAAATATATCTTTTTTGAAATCATTTAAAAATCACATAATTACAAAATAAAACCTTTTGAATAAATATAAAAGTCAAAGGGGTTTATACACCGTATAAAATAAAATTGTTTATGAAACCAAATATGCCTCAATGAAAGGAGGTTGAGACGAAGTCCCTTACAAAGATCATTTTATAAATAAAATAGCTCTATTATGTGTATTCACTATAAGTACAACTAAAGAAAGTACAAATACAAGATAGGACATAATAATATCATACATAATTTGAAAGTATGTGATTAATCCAAAGAACGTAAATTGGGTTAAGAAGTTCCCTTACAAAGATCATTTTTTAAATAAAGTAGGCCTATTATTTGTATTCACTATAAGTAAACATAAGTAAATTACAAATAAAAGATAGGACATAATAATATCATGACATAATTTGAAAGTAGGAGATTAACCCAAAGAATAGAAATTGGGTTAAGAAGTTCCCTTACCCCATGTCCGACTTGACTCGATTGTTCTTTAACCTCCGGAATAATAAACTAGAGTTAATTTCTATTTTCTTAAGAACTTTTTACATGTTAAATATTCCTTTTATATCACTTATTACCTTGTTATGAACATTATGTAATTATTTAAGTTAATAACGGTCATTTTGTCGATCTTTGGTACTTGAGTCAAAAATAAACTTCTTATAATTACAAGTTTCTCATGTGGTGAAATATAAATTATATCCAGCATTATATTCATGATTTAGATATCATATATATCATATTAATCCTTTATATACATTCATTTATAATATTACATAACATTTAGATGTAAGAAATGAAATGCACCGTTCATGGAGACGGTAAGCCGTACGTACGCATGAACACTACTTTCATTTCTATTTCATATTTAATGGAATGAAATAATAATGATATAAAGGTAAATTATAATTTCACTATAATATCATATATAATATCATTTACTCCATCCTTTATTCCTCCCACATATGGCATTAACGATTCAAATCACTTTGAGGGGGCGATAGTCCGCACTCCCTAAAATGAAATTATCGCGTTTACTAATAATGGAAACCATAAAGGTATGACACAAATGAAAAATACAGAAGATTATGTAAAACATAAACATATTATATATCATATATAAATATAGTGACGTCTTAATGGCCACCTTTGAAGTTTTTATATGAGTGTTGAACAATCATCGTTTCGTGAGGTAGAAATTCACCATCCACAGAAACAATATGTTCTTGAACCATTAGATGTAGGTGTGTGTAAGTGTAGCTCGAATAATTATTATAAAAACATCCTAGTATATTTAGTATTCTGTTGTTGTTACAAAAGAAATTAATAAAAAGAGTTTAGGGGGTTGGAGAAGCAAAATAAAACATAAGAACACAGGAGAAAACACTACCTTTAAAACGGGTAACAATTTTTGATTTGAGATCAAAGGATTCTTTGGGAACACTTCTGCCCAATGGGAGGAATCTAGGAGTAATAGAGGGAAGTTGAGAGAGTATTTGGGCAGAGGTTGGCCAATCCAAATGTCTTGAAGGTGTGAATAAGGTGGTAGTGGTGGGGGGCCTTTTATAAGAGGAGAGGAGGGGTACTCTTGGAAAGATTGAAATGTTACATTATTATGAAATGCTTTTCTGATTCTAAAGGTCCCAAAATGTTATATTTAGAGGATAAGGTGATAAGGGTTATAAATATTCTCATCTAGTATGTTTTTGACAAGTGTGAGCCTTAGATTGTACATTATCTTTTCATTTTATTTAAATTGTTAATTAATGAGGTAATCATTGCATCATCATGGTGTCATGAATAAGTTTATTTATTTAATGTCTAAAAATTTTAAAAAAAATCTCATGATGTAGGAAATCTTTTTATCTTTATAATGAATATTTATAGTAAAAAATATGACTTTTATTACCCCATTTAAATTTTTTTTAGTAAAACAACTCATGTTTGTGATATTTTTATTTTAACATTAAATAAAAAATTTTTAATGACATTTTCCCACCAAAGTTGCTCCATGGGGTTCCCAAGTTGAACCGCGGATTGTCTTGGTCGTCCATTACTCATACAATAGGTGTAGGAGAAGTGTCAAGGTCATTTCATATTATTATAACATTATCTTTACCTTAAATTTCACTAATTACCTTTAATCGCGATTAATTAAACTTAGAAGTTACTATTCATCAAAAATTATTTTAATCCCCTTGAACCACATTTTACTTCCTAATGATGACCATGTATGTAGGATTTTTGAAAATAAAATCACAGAAGTGGTAATGTTTGATTTAAACAAAAAATCAGTTTTTTAACTACCACTTTGTGGTTTCACTATTCATCAAAAATTGAAGTTTTTCAAAACAATGCCAAAATTTGTCCCTAATTTATAATTGATATTCCAAATTCAAAAATGATTTCTATTTTACAAAATTCCATACATATAAGTTGAATTAATTAATTTTAGAACTATTTCCCGCTGTCACAATAAATAGCGTGTTTTTAGGAAATAATATATATCAAAATATTGGTAATTGTTTATGTCCAATTTCAATGTGAAATTAATTCTAATGACCACCATTGGATAAAATGGTAAAAATATATTCTAATTATACTTTAAAACTTCTCAATAGTATAATTTATCACTATAAATTATTTTTATTAAAAAAGATGTTTTAAGTATTTTTCACTATTCATAAAAAATTGGAAGTTCTCAGAAAGTTACAAAAAATTCAACTTAGGGTAATTTCGATATTACGAATACAAAAATGAAGTCCATTTTGAATTATAAAATTTATATAATTTCAAAAAGTGGGTATTACTATTCATAACTGCAACTTTTATTGGTCGTGGTGTGTTCGAACCTCGAACTTGCGTACAATGCAAGCTATTGCATTATTGAAAGAGAAGCGTATCGTGGAAGCTTGAGGTGTTATATTCTACCCTCCTTCATTAAATTGCGTCCTCGCAGTTTGAAATTTTTCTTTGAAAATAAAAGGATGAAAATAGAAAATACCTTTGTGGAAAACCCACATTGGAAATATGGTTAATAAAATTTAGCCTTAATAAGAAGGAAATGGAAATGAGAAAGTCACCACAAAATTAGGGTTTCTAATAGGAGAACATTGGTGGAAATTATAGACACATAATTAGATGGAAAATGTAAATATTTATAGGGATTGATTGAGGTCATCAATCACAAACAAGTGTAAAATTGAGGGCCTCAAAGCCTTCAATCTATGGTGATTTAAAATATCATCTCTTCAACAAAACATAAGGTATTTGGATAACACATTTTTTTAATACCCCTTTCCTAAAGTTTAAGAATTAATTTATTGATAGAATAAGAGAGAGGTATATATATATATACTTGACAAGGAGAGTTTCAACCATCAACTAATTTCTACCACAAACTCATCTTTCCCTCAAAAAGATAATAGAACTCAATAATATTATATTTATCCTAATCGTACGAGGTTAAAAATATTATCACATACCATTTAGATTAGGAAAACTATTTTGTAATAACCAAGGGCTTCCTGTACGATAGTGGTAGGTAATAAAGGCCTGTCACACTATAGTTGTGGGAATGATTCCTACAGCTTTGTCCGATGCAACGAGTTATCACCCGACCTATAGGTTGTCTTTTTCCTAAAAATATAGTATTATAATATTCCAAAAATAATATTCATAAATTTTTTAACCTTAAACAATACTATCCAAGGTTCAACTTAATCTATTCCAACCATTATAGTTATCCAAAATACTTCTGTCCAACTCACATTTCAAATTTTATAAGGAAGGTAAACATAATGAAGTTCCCTTTTTTCACGTAACAACAAGTGAACACCTTCATCATGTATTCTTTTAAAACACTGCAACATCATAAATTACCATAAATCCTTATTGATTACATTCATGATCCCTTATTCATTATAGAATACTAGATATACCCCTTCTATCCAAAAATGTATTCAAATCATTAATCAGTTTCAAGGAAGTTAAGAATATCTAATATAATTTATCCAAATCAATCATGTATTATTCCAAAATCACTATCTCGGTGTCAGAACCATATTATGGTTTATCTTTCTCTCAACCATATATTTTCCAAAAATTTAACCTTCTGTGGAGTCACTTTTCTTTGTTCAACACAATCTCAAGTCCTTGATAAAATAGTAATGTAGTACAATCCTTATATACTCCAAAATTATTATAACCAGTACATCATTGATACAACACTCAAATGACAAAATTATTTAATAAAAACATAAGAACTCTAATCATTCCTCCTCATCTATGGTTGTATCATAACTTGATTATTATCTAATAACATCATTTGGGGCATACTCTGATGATTTGGACATTGGTTTGCGTAGTGTCCCCAATCCCTGCAGATGAAGCATTGTACATTTGATACCTTTTCCTTACCCTTGCAGTCACGCACTTTGTGTCCTTTTTCTCTACACTTATAACAAACTATCATTCCCTTCAGGCAAGTTCCAAGGTGCTTCTTCCCACAGTTATCACATATTGGAAAATTTTTCTTTTCCCTCATCCCTTTATCCATCATTTTCTCTTCCAACCTTTTCTTCTCTTACTTCCCTTCAAATCCATAGGACTCAGAGAATTCTTTACTTATCTTGTTAACACATGATCCTATTTCTTCATATGTTGAGAATACATGTGAGACTATTTCCTTTATAAATGTTGGCTTAATACCATGAAAGATACGATCCTTCTTACTATTTTCATCATACGTATTGCTGGAGTTCACAATCCTTCTATTGGGAGCCATTTCTATATAATGGTATAAACTAGGACTGTTTATGAATTAAAATACATAATTCCATACTTGTAAAACACTTAACATAAATTGAGCTATTTATGGATATAATCCATAATCATAAAAATAAATGTTTTCTTTGGGGAATTATATACTCATAAACCCTTCATAATGGGTTTTAAAGAAAATGAGAATTATCCTAAGCATATCCCTCGGGAGTGTCGTAACGAAGAGTGCAACAAGGCCCGTTGTCATGCACCAGTTCTCGTTCGAGTCTAGCTCAAAGCAGTGTTTTCAGGTTTTACCCCTAGGTACATCTGTTCCAGAGCCGCCTCTACCTGCTCGTATCCAGACAGGGATGTATTGATCAGAAATCTCACAAAATCTCTATAATACCAAAATTCTAAGAAGTTCTTCTATATTAATCCTCAAAGTCTATCTTCGGGCTATGTGCTCTAATCAGAGTTTATCTAAATATAGATTCCAAGGTTAGTACTAAACTCTCTCTGATACCAACTGTAACGCCCCGACCACAGCTACCCAGAGTCGGTACATTATTGCGTAACATTAGCATAATCACAAAAGATCATGTCTCGAAAGGCCGATTAGTTTAGTAGCCTTGGAAACACTAGATACATTAATAAATGTTACGTTAAATCATAAAGTGAAAAACTACAATAATATAGTCTCCATTTTCCACACTCATATCCCTTTCAGACTATCCCTACAGGTCATTCCTAAAATACTTCTTCACATCCTGGAAAAATTAAAACATTGAAATGGGTGAGCTCAGATGCTAAGTAAGGATAACAATATATATGAAGCTTTCATAAATAAACATTAACATTTAAGGCAATGTATAACTAAAACAAAAGACTTTTAAACATGAACTTCAACATAATAGGGAAAAAGTAAAATGAAATAATTCCATTTAATTCATCACATGGATATTCTACTAGTCGAATAATCACATGCAATATCAATAAACACTTTCATAATGATGGAATGCATAATGCCAGACTATCATAACCACGTACCCAAGGCCTCGTTCCAAGACCACAAATAAGATTTTTTCAAGGCCTCGTGCCAAGACACTAGTTTGTCTCATGATACCTACCGATGCAATTTTTTTAGAATACACTTACATTTAAAATTGCTCAAATATACTCTAGTGTTTTTCTGAAAACATTATGCAAGCTTTTGAAAACAAAATAACTAATTCTAATTCTTCTTGACTAATTACAGGCCATGATGGGTCCACGCCCAATCCCTTCCTGTCTACCACACTCGAGATTCGGGTTATCTGAAATCATTTTTAAGCATGTGTTAAATACGTATACATTTGAACTGTATTTTCATATATTTGAGAGAAATAAATCTTTTTTGAAATCATTTAAAAATCACATAATTATAAAAGAAAACCTTTTGAATAAATGTAAAAGTCAATGGGGTTTATACCCCGTATAAAAGAAAAGTGTGTATAAAACAAAACATGCCTCAATGAAAGGAGGTTGAGACGAAGTCCCTTACGAAGATCATTTTATAAATAAAATTGTTCTATAATGTTTATTCACTATAAGTACACATAAATAAAGTACAAATACACGATAGGAAATAATAATATCATGACATAATTTGAAAGTAGGAGATTAACCCAAAGAACGTAAATTGGGTTAAAAAGTTCCATTACAAAGATAATTTTTTAAATAACGTAGACCTATTATGTGTATTCACTATAAGTAAACATAAATAAAGTACAAATATAGATTATACATAATAATATCATGACATAATTTGAAAGTAGGAGATTAACCCAAAGAATAGAAATTGGGTTAAGAAGTTCCCTCACCTCATGTCCGACTTGACTCGATCATTCTTTAGCCTCCTGAATAATAAAGTAGTGTTAATTTCTATTTTCTTAAGAACTTCTTACATGTAAAATATTCCTTTTATATCACTTATTACCATGTTATGAACATTATGTAATTATTTAAGTTAATAATGGTCATTTTGTCGATCTTTTGTACTTGAGTCAAAAATAAACTTCTTATAATTACAAGTTGTTCATGTGGTGGAATATCCATTATATCCAGAATTATATTCATTATTTAGAAATCATATATATCATATATATCCATTATATACATTCATTTATAATATAACATAACATTTATAGGTAAGAAATGAAATGCACCGTTCGTGGAGACGGTAAGCCATACGTACGCATGAACACTACTTTCATTTATATTTCATATTTAATGGAATGAAAACATAATAATATAAAGGTACTTTATAATTCCAGTATAATATCATATATAATATAATTTAATCCATCCTTTATACATCCCACATATGGCATTAACGATTCAAATCACTTTGAGGGGGCGGTAGTCCGCACTTCCTAAAATGAAATTATCGCGTTTACCAATAATGGAAACCATAAAGGAATGCCGTAAATGAAAAATAAAGAAGCTTAAGTAAAACATAAAAATATTATATATCATATATAAATATAGTTACATCTTAATGGGCACCTTTTAAAGTGTTATATTAGTGTTGAACAATCATCGTTTCGTGAGGCAGAAATTCGCCATCCCCAGAAACAGTATGTTCTTTAACCATTAGATGTAGGTGTGTGTAAGTGTAGCTCAAATAATTCTTATAAAAACATCCTAGTATATTGAGGATACTGGTGTTTTTACAAAATAAATGAATAAAAACATTTTAGGGGGTTGGAGAAGTAAAATAAAACATAAGAACACAAGAGAAAACACTAACTTTAAAACAGATAACTATTTTTGATTTGAGCTCAAAGGCTTCTTTGGGAAGACTTATGCCCAATTTGAGGCTTCTAAGAGTAAGACAGGTAAGTTGAGAGAGTATTTGGGCAGAGGTTGGCTGAGCCAAATGGATTGAAGGTGTGAATAAGGTGGTAGTGGTGGGGGCCTTTTATAAGAGGAGAGGAGGGGCACTCTTGGAAAGATTGAAATGTTACATTATTATGAAATGATTTTCGGATTCTAAAGGTCCCAAAATGTTATATTTCTAGGATAAGGTGATAAGGGTTCGAAATATGCTCATCCAATAGTTTTTTGACAAGTGTAAGACTTAGATTGTACATTATCTTTTCATTTTATTTAAATTGTTAATTAATGAGGTAATCGTTGCATCGTCATGGTGTCATAAATAATTTAATTTATATAATCTCTAAAAATTATAAAAAAAATCTCATGATGTAGGAAATATTTTTAGATTTCTAATGAATATTTATAGTCAAAAATATGACTTGTATTACCCCATTTAAAGTTTTTTTAGTAAAACAACTCATGTTTGTGATATTTTTATTTTAACATTATATAAAATGTTTTTAATGTCATTTTCCCACCAAAGTGGCTTCATGGGGTCCCCAAGTTGACCCATGGATTGTCTTGGTCGGACATGACTCATACAATAGGTGTAGGACAAGTGTCAAGGTCATTTCATATTATTATAACATTATCTTTACCTTAAATTTCACTAATTATCTTTAATCACGATTAATTAAACTTAAAAGTTACTATTCACCAAAAATTATTTTAATCCCATTGAACCACATTTTACTTCCTAATGACAACCATGTATGTCGGATTTTTGAAAATCAAATCACAGTAGTGGTAATGTTTCATTTAAACGAAAAATCAGTTTTTTAACTACCACTTAGTGGTTTCACTATTTATCAAAAAATGAAGTTTTTCAGAACAATGCCAAAATTTCACCCTAAGCTATACTTGATATTCCAAATTAAAAAATGATGTCTATTTTAAAAAATTACAAACATATAAGTTTCATTAATTAATTTTAAAACTAATTCCTGCTTTCACATCAAATAACGTGTTTTTAGGAAACAATATATTTCAAAAGATTGATAATTGTTTATGTACAATTTCAATGTGAAATTAATTATAATGACAACCATTGGATAAAATGGTAAAAATATATTCTAATTATACTTTAAAACAACTCAACAGTATAATCTATCACTATAAATTATTTTGATAAAAAAAGTTGTTTTAAGTATTTTTCACTATTGATAAAAAATTGGAAGTTCTCAGAAAATTACAAAAAATTCAAATTAGGGTAATTTTGATATTACGAATACAAAAATGAAGTCCATTTGGAATTATAAAATTTATATAATTTCAAAAAGTTGGTATTACTATTCATAACGGCTACTTTTATTGGTCGTGGTGTGTTAGAACCTCGAACTCGCGTACAATGCAAGCTATTGCATTATTGAAAGAGAAGCGTTTCGTGGAAGCTCGAGGTGTTACATTTTAATTAAGCTCAAATTACTATTTTTTCCAATTTTCTATAGTGGAATAGAAGATGTTTACTGAGGGATTTTTTTTTCGAATCCATGAGAATTTTATAATAAAAAATAATGTAAAGTAAATATATTAAAACATAGTCTGATTGATTGAGAAAGAGTGTGAATACATAGAAGAAAATAGTTTTCAATAATTCTTGAACTTTGGATACACCTTTATTTGTTTTAAACAAGTTATACTATTAAATTAATGAAATAACAATAATCTAACATAGAATGTGAACCTAATACTACATTAAAATTTAACATAAAACTCAGTTTGAGTATTGTTCCTCCTATAAAATTGATATGAATACTCATTAACTATTAATTAATTAGAACTAAATAATTCCACTACACTATTACACAAGACCTTGGTTAATGAATTTTAAAAAAAACAAATTAATTTAATTCATAGACTGAAAAAAATTTCAAATAATAATTAGAATAAAATAATTTTATAAAAAAACCATATAAAATTTAATAGCATATATTGAAGAATAATTCAATTGGACATAGAAGTGAATTCAATACCTAGAAGGTGATTCATAGTTTCAACTAGCTCACCATATATGACTCCACCTTGTCAATGTGTTATATTATATTATTTAAATATTTGGTTATTTTTAAAATTTTAGCCAACTATTTCTATTGAGTTTTTGGTTTTTTCAAATTTCATAAGTTTTTAAGGCTGTGTAAGCTCACCATGTATGGGTCATAGGGAAATAGAGGCTATAATGCTGGCCCGAATAGCGAAATGGGGTGAGAATCCTTAAAATGGGTGTTTCAGATGGAATTTACATTGTGTGGATTTCTCATGGAAAAATAGGGGACATTCAAAATGGATAGATATGGTGTTTTGGTGGTCATGGTAGATGTATGATATTTTTGATAACAAAATGGTATTCACTACACTGAGGTCAGTTTTAGTTGTAATGTTTGATATACCCCACAATGTACCATGGTATTTTGTGTTCTGTGGTGGGTGTTCAATATCAATACCTGAAATGGTGATAATACTTAGGCCATTTCATATTGGTAGTGTGTGTGGGGCTACCTGGGACTATAATAATTTATGGAGTATGTGGCCATACTATGGCTGGCCTGTTTCTTAAGAAATTAAATCCAATTTCTACACTAGAAAATTTTATCTTCATTTGTCCCGCCTCCTCCCGAATATCATATGGTTGACTCATGGGAGAGATCAATGGGAACTCATACCAAATTATTTTAAAAATATTAGACTTTCCATTTCAAATTTAAAGTTCATTACAAGGTAGTTTATTATATATTATCTTATTCCTCCTACCACGTTGAATTCATTCTTTTTTCCTTCTTATACCATAAAACCTAATTCCCTTGGTGAAAAAACATATGGTTAGTGTCTATTTTAAATTATGTCTTTGGGTGTCTATTGATTATATGGGTATTCTTCTTCCCTTGGTTTTATTATTCCATTTAAGGCATGCAATTTTTTCTTGATTATAGTAGGTTATTTTATTGAATTATTTTGTTTAACAAGTCATGGAATGATTGATATTTTCAAATAGTTATATAATTAAATTATACCCATATCTGATACCCATGATTAGTATGTATAATCTTTTCAAGATTTTATGTGCTTGGTATAATGGATTTCCCATGTTTTAATTAATATTTTGAATTAAATTTTGTTTCATGACAAGTGTTTATTAAAATTAATTTGAGGATTATTTTAAATGGTTTTGATAATAATAACAGGGTTATATCTATATTTTGATTTATAAAATAATTCAACCCATGTTCCAAGGCTTGAATTTATTCAAACGATGCTTTTGTATTTATATGTATCCAAAGGGAAGATAAATTTACTTTTAAGGTGTTAAAACATGATTTAAATGTTATGAAACCCTGTGTGTTTTCAATGTACTTTTTGTAACTTTCGTGTTCATGATTGATTTAAAGGAACTTTTTTTATAAATTTGAAAGGGTTCTATGGTTTTTAATTTACTTATATTTTAATGGTTTTTCTTTCCCAGCTCATTTTGTCGAACAAGTAGTCTCATTATTAAATGAGTCTTCTTACGGTTGTAACACACTTATTTGTAAGTGATATTTTATTCTGCATTGGATATCCATAAATTATTAAGATTCAATATTTATCACGTGAAAGAGGTTTCATATTAAATGGGTGTTGTAGGTGTGGTGTGGTTTATTATTTTTGAATTTAATGTATTGGTTGATAGATTTATTTTTTGAATGGTAACCTCTACTTTGAGTTATATCCTGGGAACCCTAGGTATATTAGATAATAAGGCAGGATGAGATTTTATCCCATTCATTTTTTTCTAGTTGGGTATTGTGGCCTTGTTTTATTATGATGGATTATGTGGCAAGATGAGGATTGATTATGAGGATCATATAGTCTAATAAGACTATTAAGATGACAGACTTATTTATGTAGCCAACTAGGTATTCATTAATGCCAGGTCTAAGATCATTTGATCTCAGAACCCAATGGTTTGTACTTATGTAAATCTATTTATAGATGATGTCATATTAGGTATTACTACTTTATTTTATTTAATTTTCCCCCTACTTGTTAAATTAGTGGAATCATTTTATTTTTTGGTTTATTAAGACATTATTTCTTGATATAGAGTTTCTCCATTTTTATTATATTCATTCATTTATTTAATATATATTTTTCTTTTAAAATTCTTGTGAAAAGAGGACTAGATATATGGTTTTGAAATATGGAAATTGATTTGGTTATATTTCATAATCTTGAAGTTTCAAATTTTAATTTTTTTTAAATGTTTTATATCTTAAAAGGTGGACTTCAAACCATTGTATAAAAAATATTTTTGAATGAATTTTTTACTGAAATTTTGAATTATTTTATTGTGTTTGAAATGTGGGATTCAATAATGGATAGTGATTAGTTTTTTAAAAAGGGTTTTTAATGATGGTTTTGTTGTAAAATGTTAAAGTTACAATACTTATTTTGGTTATTCTATATAACTAGAAAATATTATTTACAAATGATGTTAAAAATATAAATTATGAAATGATTTATAATAGGTATTTCATATACTCATTGATGAAATCCATCCAGGTCTGTTTATCACACACTATATACACATACTCGTGCTTGTGTATGACATTTTAATGTTTTTACAAGTTCCCTAATATTGATCTCATTTGGATAATTCAAGTTTTCTAGTGACAACCATTATGGATGTGGTGAGTGAGTATGGGTCACATCGATATATTTGTGTAGTGTATGGGGTTACCTATTTTTCTTTCATATGTTTATATATTAGAAAATTGAGTAAGGTTTATTTTATATTACCCTTACAATATATTTTATAGTAATATTGGTTTTTTATTATTTTCTATATTCCTAGATGAGAGTAACCAATTTTTTTAGTATATCTCATGTGTAGGTTTATCATGAACATTCCATGCCTGATTTTATTTTTTTATTTTTATCTGTTTATTTCATTTTTATGGACATATAAGGTAAGGACATGACATGATAGATTCTCTATTAATTTTAGATACTTAGTTATTATCATTGATTATGTGAAAAAAATTACTAAGAGTATTTTTATTCCCATGAATTGGTTTCTATTCTATGAGAACTATGAATTACCATCGAGCTATTTTGAATATTGGTTCGTGAACTTATTTGATGGTAGCCTAGGATAGTTGGTAAAAAACTAGTATATTTTCCTTGGTTTTTGATTGTTCTAGGTTCTTGAAGTTCCTTTTTTTATTTGGGTGTGTCTTTATAGTACGGATATAGGATTTTCAAAACTGAAGAGGTAGTTTATGAGTAGTTTAATGATCACCATTATTCACGAAAAGACACGAGTTTCTATGGGTAGTCAGGATTTATGACTTGACTTTTATTTTTTTTGATGGGTTTCGGAAGGGTTTGATCCATATTTAGTGATATTTGTTTCATTTGGGTCCTATTTGTGTTTTGGGGTGAAAATAAAAGAATAAATAGAGTAAAAAAAATTTCTCATGTAGTTTAAAAATACATACAGATAGTTACAATATTTATTTTTCATATTCCACATGGTTGATGATTTTTAAAAAAAATTGAAAATCCAAACCGTGAAAAGATCAACATCCACCCTAAATTCTTTGATTAATTCTCTCTTGATTCCATATTTATCCTAAAATTATTCTCACTTATTAGAGAGGGATCATATTGGTTTTTTCTATGTTGATGTAATTTATGTTTTTGTTTTAAAATCATGTTTTTTGTATGAAAGGAATGTCATGAAATTGTTTTAATTTGAAACCATAAATATGTAGATTATTGGAAAAAGGATTTCTTATCATGTGTATTTTTCTAAAGTGGACTATTTCGTTCTAAAATTTAGAAAATTATATGAAATATATATGAATTTAATTATTATTTTCATTTTATTAAATAACTCAGGTTTTTTTTCACAAATAAAATAGAACATTTTGATGTTCAAGTGTGTTTTTTTTATTTTAAGAATGTTTACAGTATTCCATGACAGCAATTTTTTTTTAAAATTTCCTAGAAGGGATGTCGAAATGTTATGTTGTCATATGGGTATTTTTTATTTTAGAAATGAAATGAGATGTTTTAAATGTGTCTCCTTTTTTTATAATATGGGTTTGGACACTTTATTAAATGATAGTGATTTAAAAGAAAAATTTTCTTTTTCAATGCTTTCTATTTGATAAATTTTGTTTTTGGGTTAATATCCCTTTGTTATATAGGGGTTGATTTAGTTGATTTGGGAAGACATAAGTGATTAGAATAATTCTTCATACTATTTAAATATATATCCCATAAATTTATTAATAAAATATAGATAATCATTTTCTCATAATAACCATTTAAGAAATATTTATTAATATTATGGTGTGACTCTAGGAGTTGTTGGATCAATTAAAACTTTTAATAGAGTGGTAGGGATATAACCTCTAGTGTTTTTATAATTCTTGATCCATTAACCATCTATTTTTATATCATTTTTATGTTTTGATTTAGTCATTAATTACGTTTTGAAAAATAATTTGTTAGGGGAGGTCTGTGGCTGGGTCCTAGATCAACTATGCTTAGATTTTGACTAGTATTGTATCATGAAATGTTTGAAATGGGTCCCTAGATATATCCAAGAATCATGCGATCATATGTATTACGATTGGTGATCAGTGAGTTTAGACAATGCTATGATTTTGAAAATATTTTTTATTAGTATATTTTATTTGGGTATTTACTCTATATTTTTATTGGGGTTTTTTATTTTTCTACTACTTATGGCGTATTAATTTGGTATGACTTTTTGATGAGGGTATATGACATATAGATTTGGTGAGATTTGGTTTTGATTAATTGAACACGAGGAAACATCGACTAGGTGTTTGGTCAGGCAGAACAAGTGTTACACCTACTAGTTTATGCATTGGCGGGGTGCTCAATTATATTATTGGTGATCTTACAATGATTCAGTATTCCTTGAGTGAATTTATAGGGCACCATTAATTTAAAATTTAGACCAAGGTTTAGATTTATGTTTTTCATTATTGGATAGTGTTTCTTATTATTACATTTCTTCCTTAGATATTGTTTGTTTTTTGTTTTTTAAAACTTTTCTTAGGATCTATTTCTATATCCATTTTGGTTAGTACTTCCCGTGAGGAATTTTGAACTAGTATGATGGGTGGTTTGTGTGACTCATAGAGGATTACTATTTTTATTGATAAATTTTTAGGGAAAATGGTTTTTAAGTTGATATCATTTTCTATGTGATGTATATTTATTTTATCATGATTTTAGATGAATTTGAAATGTTGGATAGACCTATTTCCTATGCTTATGATATTTGAGAAATATAGCTATTAATAGTGGTTTGGATTATGATTGTAGATTCCTGATGTGGATAGATAAATTAGTTACCCTAATTTTGAATAATCATGTGGTTTTTATTGTCCTCCATTATCATTGAACCCCTTGTAATTTTCCCTAAAACCCACATCTTTTTTTGGGATGTGTAAAGTTGGGGTTTTGCGGCTTTATACAATTTTAAATACATTAAGGTGGAAGAAAGTGGAATAATGGGGATAATTGTGACACCCTCATGTCACTTTTATTTTTTATATTATATATGTTTGTTTTATTTTTAAATTATTATGGTTCTTCCTTATTTTTATTTTGTTTTAGGGAATTTTGATCATTTAAGAGTAGTGTTTTAGGGAGATTGACCTTACCAAGTCGTGGTCATAGGAACAACTTCCATGGTGATTGTATGGATAGTGAAATGGGACTAAAATCTCTAAAAAATATTTTAGAGGGTATTTCTATTGTTATATTTGTTTATTGGAATAGGTGATGCCTTAAATATCGTGATCAGATGTCATGGTGGTTGTCTTAGAGTCTGGGGATCAAAATGAAATCCACCACCATTATATTAATTTTCACCAGGAATTTTATGTAGACCATGGAGTGTACCACACCTTGGAGTATTCCTTGATTGGTGGTAAATATATCTATATAAAATATCTAGTAGGATAGAACCATTACTTGGTGGCTAGTAATTCAATATTTCTTGGCGGTGTACCAAACATTGATTAATGTGGCTACGCCATGGTGATATTAAGTTAATTTTTTAAAATTGATGAAATTAAATTCATACCCCATCTCATTTTATTATTTTTAAAACTTTTACCACATAAAATCACATATCTAACTCTAATAGAGCTCAAGGGGTGTTCATCCCTTCTTCTTCTGATTATAAATGCCTATACATTTTAGATTTCAATTGGATTGGAATATATGTTCCTATATTTTAACTTTTCCACCTTCCACCTTAAATTTCCACTCATTTATTTATTTTCCCATGAATATTAACACAAATGAAAAAATATAGTGTTTTAATGGTTTCAATTTAGTGATTTCCGTTTTTAGGGCGTGAAAGGTCCATATTATTACATAGTCTTAGATTCTTTAATTAAAGGTGAGTTTTTTCCAATTGATTGAGGTCATTGTTTTTATATAATTATATTATCTAACAAGTTATAAAATTATTTACCTTTTAAAATAGTTTTCAAATTAATGTATACCCATGTATGATACCCATGACGTGTTTGTAAAATAGTTTCTAGGTTTTTGATACATGGAATAATGGATTTCCTATGTATTATTTTAATATTTTTAATTAAAATTTGACGTGGGACACATAATTTCTAAAATTCCTATGAGGATCAATTGAAGTGAATTTCATTATAAAATAATAATTTTAGATCTCTTTTGATTTCAAAAAGTACCCAATCCATGTTTCAATGATTGGTTTTATTTAAATAATGTTTTTGACCTTAAATAACCCCCAAGGGAGGAAATATTCAGATTTAATGTGTTATACAATGTTTTCAATCTGATGAACCATTGAGTATTTTTAAAGGATGTTTTTACATGGTTAATCATGATGGTCACAAAGTAATTAATGGAATTCTATAAATGAGTAAGGGTTGTTATCTGTGTATTCCATGGATTTTTACAGGGTTTTTCCTTTCAATATCATTTATAGGTATGGTTTTAACTTTAGGAAATTATTTTACATGAGGTTTTATAAACATTATTTTTATGTCCCCTTGTTTTATACATTGGATGGACTTGAATTATTACTGTTGATGCTTATTCATCTAAAATAGATTATTTCATGTTAGTGTGTTTTTGGTGAGTTATGGATTATTTCTTTTGAAATATATTTATATGTTAATGACATTATTGTCTTATAACTAACCCCTAATTTTAATTTTATCATGAAAACCCTAGGTTTCTAAATAGAAAAGTCTAGATGAGTGTTTCCCTAATTTAGATATTTCTTTTGATGGGGATTATGATCATGTTTGAATAAGATAGATTATATTTTATGGTATTAATGAATTATTTAGCCTTACCAGTCCATGAGAGATGACAAGATGACATACAAGTTCACATAGATCAATATGTGTTCTATGATCCCAGGTCTAAGATCATTTCATGTTAAAACCTAGTGAGCTCCCAAGGTGTGTATCTAGTTACTAATGATTCCATTGTTGGGATTCTTACTATATAATTTTTGTAATTTATCCTATGTTCATTGGATTAGTTGCACCATTTTCATGATAATTATTTATTGTATCATGATTCATTGATATGATAGTGAACTTTTTTATTGTACACCTTCTTTCATTTATTATATGGTTTAATTTTCAACTTGTTTTAAAAATATTATTGGGGAAAAGGTTTCTAAATAATGAAAAAGATTTTGTTTTGTTTTGTAATCATGGAAGTCAAACGTTTAAATGATTTAAATTTAATTCTATTTTAAATGTAAGATTCAACACCTTTAGAGAAAAAATCGGATTGGAATGTACTTTTAAAAGAAAAGTTGACTAATTTTCATTATTTTGGAATCTTCATTTTTAAATAAATTATGAATGGTTTGCCAAAATATTTTTTTTACAAAAGCTTTGTGGAAGAAGGAAAAATTCATGAAACTTTTTTTATTATGTTTATAATAAAAAACCCTTATTTTTTTAAAATATTATAAAACATGAAATTATATAAAAAGGTATAAATTTATTTTCATGGTTACATTGTTGAAATCTTAGTAGGCATGTTTAACTCACACATTGAATACACACCCATGTGTTCATATAGTCTTCATGTTTTTATAGATTATGATATTAGTTTTTAAAATTTAATCTATCTATTGTGGGGATTTGAGGATTCAGTGGGTGAACATGGGTTAAATGGAGATGTTCGAGCAATATATTAGGTAGTTTAATTCACTTTGGGATGTTTATGTATCAATCAATTCATGTAGGGTTATTTTTAATCCATCATAGATGTATGTTACATACATTTTAATTTTTTATCATTTTATATATTCATGGAATAGATTATTCAATTTTACTAAAAATATTACATGTTGATATATATATGGGTTATTCCATGTAAGGTTGATTTATTTATATATTTTTTATTTTATTTTTACTGTTGTTCAAGGTATGGACATGAAATTTCAGAGTCTTAATTAGTTAATGATTAATTTTTGTCATATTTTATTGGGAAAACCCATTCCCAAGAGTGTGTACATGATGCACAAAACTAGTTTTCAGAATACAGGGATCAAGAATTCTCTTCAGGCCTTGAGAAAGATCATTTTAAGTATCGATTCAGTGGTATAATGAGCTGATTTTCTTACACTACCATACTATAATTCACCACACAAGTCTAAGAAAACTAAACTCAAAAATCATCATTATCCAAATTTCTAAATCAAGATATGGTTCTCATAATTTGAACTCTCTAATGATAAATCTCCCATCTTCAATTGAGAAAGTCTTCCTTTTTTGAATCCCCCAACATCTCATGAAATTAAATTCTTTTTTATTCTATTTTTGAAAAATATAATTCTTCAAATTACCCCATCTTCCATTGTCATCGATCCTAAAAATTCACCTATACCCTAAAACATGTCCACAATTTTCCCCCATGTTATCAAAATAATTATCTTTAAAGTCTCCTAATCTCATAATGAATGCCTTATAGAATGCATGGGAATATCCTTTGAATGAATCGTAGAATGAAATGTAAATATATGTGGTTTGGATATTAAATGTGAGACTATCTTGGTTGGATTCATCATCCTAATACATGAATTAAATTAACATAGAATCCCCCTTTTATTTACACCCAAATGTAATTTTTTTAATAACTCTCATAGTTTAACTTCTTAATTTAATATGTGACACTTTTTTTCTTTTCCTCCAAAAAATATAAATATTTACATATACACATTATTTTAGAATTTCATTAAATAAAAAATTCCAATATTTATAAAAACAGTTTAAAATAACCATAATTAAAAATAAATATATCTCTTATAGTATATAAGAAAATAAAATCTAAAATATTTTTGGTTTATATGTTATGTATGGAATATTAATCATGAATATGAAAAATTATTTCAAATGTAATAAATATTTTGAGTTTAATTAACATATAATATATTTTTCTTTAAAAAATTATGGTTTTGTATGATATATAATATAATTTTTCAATACATAAAGTAATAAAATATAATACATAACATGTGTGACTTTTCCATATTTTATTTCTAAATTTAAAAAACATTTCACTTTGGTTTCAAAACACATATAAAATAAAATTATCTTCTAGAATTATAACCTCTTAATACATTAAAATTTTAGCGGAAGAAAAAGTTCATTGGGAATAATATAACATCTAATAGTTTTTTCATTGATATTTACTCTATCCATAATTTATTTCCTTACTCATTTCACTCCCAAAACATACTCTAAAATTTTAAAAAGAAAATATGTATTATATTACTTGTTCAAATAACACTATAAATGAATAAAATAAATAATATATAGTTCAATCCTTTTCATATTGAATCCAAAATTCACTCCATGTATCCAAAAATAAATTAATTTCCTTTAAATTGTGAATTTTTTGTGGATTAAATCATTGAATCACATAGTAAAAATAATAAAATGTAGAATTTATCAATTACCTAACACATTAAACATTGAAATCATAGGCAAGTGAACAAAAAAACTACACAAGGAATATTCAAAACACTATCTAGTGTGAGTTAATTTTTTAAAAAATCTCATCACTTAAACTTTTCATGCCTCATAAATTTCATTTATTCTATTTCTTCCATTTGGTACATTCGATTCATTTCTCCATTTTATATCCCCACATGCCCATTTATAACTAAATCACTCGAAATATTTCCTCTCATCACATAGGGTATAAAATTAAGAAAAGTTTTCATCATTCCAAAATTATATATGGGTCACCATAAATATGATGAGTTTCTAAAAGTCCACTTAATAATGCATGCACCAATTTTTATCATGAGGAGTTTTAATTTTTTTATGTATAGGGGTCGATATGTTATGATGTTAAATAATACCAAGGCTAAAATATGAGGTTTGGATATAAATGAATAAAAATGAATGGTTATTCATTTAATCTCAAGCATGTTATTGTTTAGAATGTGTCGATTCATCAATTCAGTTAATTTATTTTTCTCTTTAATGATCACAAAACCCTTGATAATATATGTAATAAATTTAAAAACAAGTTTACTTTTTCCAAGTAATATTTTTTCAAAAATAAATATACTTTCCCCATGTAAAGAGTAGAATATAATGTTTGATAAGTAACTTTTCCAATTTCTCCCCATGAAAAAATTTATAAACTAAAACTTAAATAATTATACTACTTATTTAACATACTTACATCTATAAACTTTAACTATAAACTTCTCCCCATTTTGTGACATGAAAAAGATAACATTTTTAAAATTAACTCCCCATAAATTGAATATTTATTAAAAAAGGAAAAAAATAAGGAGTACAATAATAAATTAGATAAAAATGAAATATTATCTTATAAACTCTACCTAAATCATATATAACATGAAGAAGATTATATCAAAAACAATCTTGGATGAATCATTAAATTCATGTCATAAATACTGGGAAAAATATTTATCATATATTTCAGAAAGAATAAAAAAGATGTACAAAAAGAAAAAGAAAGGTACTGGAGAAAATATATGTCATATGTGTATGAAAGTATGTCAAACAAAGGATAGTTGTGCTTTACTCAAATATATAAGGAAATAAGATTATAAGAGAAAATAAACGTAAATTTTAAAGGCTACATAGGGTAATACTTTTAGTTTAAATGATAAATCTTATATAGATCTATGTCTAAGAATAAAAAACAAATGGTATGCCTCATTTCTCATACTGATTATGAGGTAAAATATTTTCTACTTTCAAAACTATTGTTGTAAAAAATTATCTTATGTTGAATTAAATTAATATTGATTTATGCTATAATATAGATATGAATCCTTAATAAAAGATCATAGAAAAATTATAAAATTTTATGACACTATTTTATTAGATAAAGAAAATTGGTCAAAATAGAATATAAATTCATAATCAAATACTTCTAAGATTTATTGTGATTTATAGGATAATTTTTTTTCCAGAAGTTGTTGATTTAAAACAAGCTTCATGTATTCTTATAAAATCAGAAAATTATTTTATCAAATCCTAGGAAAAAATAAAATTTAGAAAGAAGAACATAGAATATGAAGTAATGGTGAAATACAAAAAAATAAGAATAATTTTTTTCTTGTTTTAAATTGAAATAATATGTCTACTATTAAATTTTGTTATTGCGATATTAATAATCATTATAAAAAATAATGCTATTTTAGAAAAGCTAAAATTTCTGGATTCAAAAATGTTTATTTCTTAAGAAAATTGATTAAATTAGATAGTAGAATTTCTAATAAAAAACAATTTTGGTTACCTAAAAATTTAATTGCTTGACCCAAAAGAATTTGGGTACCAAAAAGAACATGCATTTTATGTTTTGAAGAATAACAACAATAAGCTATATTGTTAAATATTTGAGTGGATTATTAGTTATTAAATGAAAATATCTACCAAAGGATTGAGAAACTCTGAAGTAGTTCATTATCAGAAAATCCTCATTAAAAAAAACACTTATCCAGGAAGTATTTAATTTTTATATCTATATGATTCTAGTTAATTAACACTTTTAAATATGGGGATAATGATATATCTCAAAATTCTGATAATGATTTGAACTATTTTATTTCTCTATAAAACCATATTTATAAAGCCTTTAGAAAATATTGTATTTGTTTAATTATGAAAAGATTATTTTTTATTTCTTTAAACCAATATAAATCTACATATTTAACATTCTTTAAATTTTCTATTATTTACATAACTGGAAAACTTTTATTATGTAAACTCATATTTTCAAAGCATAAGATCTAAAATGATTATTTTTTGTTTTTCCGAGAGATAATTTGAATTTTTTTATTCATTATGTTAGAATAGAACATGTCATCTTTGTAACACCCCAAGAATTTTCAAATATATTTAATATAGAATGCATGAAACAATGAGTCCCTAAAAAAACCACTTTATTATAACCTAGCTAAGTAAACCTAATATTTCTACCTGTGTGATTTGAATTTCGAAAAACTGACATACATAGTTGCGTTAGGTAAGATATTTAGATTCCGATAAGGAAAACATATATATTTTTTAGAATAGTAACATACCCTTATGAATAGTAACATACCCTTCTGAGTAGTAATGAATATTAAATTGTACAAAAAAATAGAAACTTCACCCGTGAATGTATAAATACAACTTAGACATATTAAAAGTGAAAAACGTTCATAGTATACTTATTGGTATTTTTGGATGACATAAAAATTTAAATTACAATTTTCTGATTAATTTTATAATTTATAATGGAAATGAATTTTCATAAAATTTAATCATAATTTCATTATTTATTATATTATGTTTATAAGATAATTTTATATGACCCTAATTAAATTCTCAAGGTGTTATAAAAAGGTTATTGTTTTGAAGTTGTTTTTTTGTAATAAATTATGATTTTATTAAAAAATTAAATTAAAAATATTTACGAAATTATTTTCAAAAAATGGAATACATTTTATAATTCTACACATTGTGAAATGATTGGGGTGAATTTATGGGATTTTTCAGAAATTATTGATTTTTTTATGAATAATGAAATACAATAAAATACTATATATAGAAATTATCAATAAAATACACTATTTATTACATCATGAGTGATGTAAGGCCACTTGGTTCGAACTCACATGAAATTATTACTATTAGGGGTCACATAAAACAAAAATATTTTTTTTCTTGAGAGAAATAATAAAATAATGAGTAAAATATTCAAAATTCACTCCTCTCCTCCACTATAAAACCCCCCTCACTCCCTCTTCTCTTCACTCCTATCAAGCATTGTGAATTGTATAAACTCTGCCAAAATACCCTTAATTAGTCACTCCCCACATCCAAGAGATCTTGGTATTTCCAAGAGATCAAAACCTATCCCATAAAGAGGCTCTCAAGGAAGATTACTTCAAGAGGTAAATTCCTCTTTTCATTTCTTTTATTTCAAGTTCTTTTTTATGTTATTTGTATTTCAAGTATTCATACCATGTCCTTATTTCCAAATTATTATTTTCTTGTACTATTTTATTATTCTTATATGAATGGGTGACCCCTATCCACTCTCTTTTTAATGTTTTCTAAAACCATGTTGCATTGCTATTATGCCGAAGAATTTCCTTCTCAAAATCTCTCTCTTTTTCAAGCACTCTTATTTATGTTATTATCTTTGAATTTAAATTAGCTTATTTTGTTATATTACATTACATATCCCTTTTATTTTCCATATTAAGTATTAATGATTAGATACCCTTTTTCTCTCATTAAAATATTTTATGAAATTTTAAGCGACGTTGTTAGGCTGGCGAATTTTCATGAGGGATTTCACAACTTTTCATTTATTTTGAGTTTCTTTCTATTTTATTTTATTTCCTCACCACCCTCATACAAATAATATGATAATTAAATTATCTTACATAAAATTTAATTTTTTTATTCTAATGGAATATTTCCTCATCATCTCTCCTTTCCCATTCTTTTATACTAAAAATGGATACACTATCCGATATGTACTAATTTACCACATTCAAGGACGATGGGTTCTCAATTTCTACTAACTTCTTAAATAATGTTCATGAAACCATTATTATGGTTTAAACACACTATAATATATGTATTATGTCTCATATTTGCTTCGGGAATCTTTTTGTACATATGGTTTCATTTATAAAGTAAACACATTTGTGGTGTCAAGAAACATCCATTTAACCCAAACAGTTATCATTAAGTAATTTTTATAATGATTCATCCTAATTCCATGCAACAGAAATGATATAAATGGCCATTAAAACCCATGTTTATTCATAAATAATATTTAAATTCAATTATGGAGATTTACATCCATTCCACATGAACTCCATTACATAAAAACGAGTGAACCGATTATGAAAATCAAGAAAACAAACACTCCGGAACGACGAAATTCAGTCTTATAACTAATCAATATGGACATAATGAACATAATAAAATCATGATAAACTAAATATATTTCAAATAGTTTATGAATTATTTTTTTAATAATTCTAATTTCATATTCTGGGACCTTAAGTTCATGAGCGGAACACCTTCAGACTTAAGGTAAGGGTTTTGCCACCCGAACAACCAATTTCATTCAGGTTACTTTTATTGTCTAATTAACTCAATGAAACTATTATGTATTATTATTTCATAATCATAAATAATATTTTATTGTTATATATATGTTCAAAATCCATAATCCTTCCTTATTTTATGGATAGTTACACATTTTAAAAGAAACGTTCCAAATTGTTTCTGAAATAAAGGCCCGATTTAAAGGAATTTCTCAAATTCTTACCTATTTTCATGGGAACTCTATAATATGTTTTTGTAAACTAGTATCTTTATAAAATAACTATTTTTATTATGAATATAACATATTACTTATCATTTGGTTTTATAAAAAGATTTTCTAAAAGAAATCTTCTTTTCAAAGTAAAAGAGTATTTATCTAAAGAATTACATGACGATTTTATAAGAGTATCTTCAACTATTTCAACACTCTTATTTATTATTATGTATTTTTGGTATTAATATTTCATGGTATCATATACCATATTTAATTTAATGGTTTATGATTCTTTTTTCTATGGATAGGCTAACTTAAAACCATTCACCAATTTACTCTGAATGGTTAGTGTTTATGCTAAATGTTTAGCGAATATAATTTACCTTTCATATATTAGATTCAATATGAATGTATATATTGTTTACGGTTACCACTATTCATATAATTAATTAATTGGACTTATAAAGTGTCGGGTGAGGCCCTCTATATCCCCTCGATGCATCAGTAGGTCTAATGGGACATCTATGGTCTTTGCACAAGGCCTTGACAAAATGATTATTTATGGTCTTGGAACGAGGCCTTGACAGTATGGTTATAATGTCCCGCACTATGAATTCATTCCTTATAAAAATATTACTTATTGTTCATGTGGTTATTTGACTTGTATAATACCCATTTTTATATTTTATTATGTCATTATTTATTCAGCTCTTATTCCTTCCATAATGTGTTCAAGTTTATTTTTAAAGGAATGTGTTTTAGTTATTCACCATGCCTAATGTTTATTTTTATGTTATTTTATGATGTATTTATTAACTCTTATTGAGAATTTGATCTCACACCTTTAATTTGTTTTTCCTACCCTATGTTATAAAGAAGAGATCATTTATTGAGTGTTCAAGGATGTAGTTTATTTGCTTCTATTTTGAATCTTTTTTAGCTTCCTTCAAAAATGTAAAATGGGTTACATGTTTGTATCTAATTTCTTCCATACTACTAATCTAATCAGTCCATTGGGATTTGATTCCTTGTAATCATTAAAATGTGTTAAATTAATGCACTGAATCCGAGATTTTGGGGTCGGGACGTTACAGTTAGTATCAAAGGAATTTTATTAGAAATCTTGGGAACTAGATTTATAGAACATAGGTTAGGGAATAAAGCCATAAGATGTTATTTGAGGATAAATAAAAAATTAAATCCTATAATTGTGGCAAGTAATATATTATGTGGATATTTCTTGAAAATACAACTCTGTCTAGATACAAAAAATTAATGGTAGATCTAGAAGAAATGTATGTAGGAGTGAAAACTCCGTCAAAGAGTTTCGAGCTTGACACGAGGTATATTTGTACAGGACAATGGGTATTACTATACTCTTGGTTTGACACTCTTGGGGGATATTATTAGGATAATACAAATTTTATTTACCCAAAATTGTGAAGGATTTATACCCCCATATTCACCAAATAATATGGTTCTTGGATTTACAATGTATATATTTATGCTATGTGCTATACCATGTTTAGTGTTATAGAGAGTTCATAATTTTATGAGCTAATATATAATATGGAATTGATTAAAAATGGCACCTAGGAAAAGGAATGAAAACTTCACCAATGCATGTGATGTGAAGAGTAAGGAGAATAATATATTTAGTGGTCTTAAGACATATTTTCAAAGGAATATTTTCTCCAATGTATCCTCATCATATGAGGAAATAGTATCATGTGTTGACAAGGTTTTTAATTACTTATCTATGTAATATAGATTTGAATAGAAGAAAAAGAAGAAGAGGATGGCAGGGAAAAACATGGATAAAGGGAAGAAGGGAAGATGTATTATCCCATATGTTATTAATGTAGAATGAAACACTTGGTATATTCTAGAGAGGAAAAGGAGTTTTATTCATGTGTGGAGAAAAAGGACACATGCTCATAATTGCAAGGTAAAGAATGATTTTTTCATATATTCAATTATTCAAATACAAGGAGATTGGACACTATGCCAATCAATGTCTATAGAATCAATTGAATATACCCCAAATGATGATTTTGTATAATGATCAAGTTATGATACTAGCGCAAATGAAGTAGAATGATTAATATGCCCAGTTAAGAATCATTCCATTTGATTATTTTGTTAGTAATGTACTAGTTGTATGAATTATGAGATATATAAGGATTGTACTATAGAAATCTTTCATTAAGGATTTGAGGTCATCTGATGAATGGTACAAAAGAAAAGTGATTTAGTAGAAAGTTAATTTTTTTAGAAAAAAATATTATTGAGGGAAAGACAACACTTAATATATATCTAATATTGAGGTAATGATGAAGAAATGATTGGTTCAGATAAATACTAACTACCTTGAAACTGATTACTAACTTGTCAAGAGGTGGTCTATGCTATCATCAAAGATGTTTACATCACTTTTTGATTTAGGTAATATAACCAATAACATGTATCATACTTAAAGAATATGGAAGAATTCATGTTTCCAATATGGTTTTTTGGTAATTCATGTTATTACCATATTTCAAGAGCACACATGATGAAGTTATTCACATGTTCGGAATGTGAATTTTAGAGCTTCTTCATATTGATTAAGGGTTAATGATAAATTAATCATGGAAGTTTAGATACCTTTATTATAATGTGATGAATCAATATATTTTGTAATTTTAAGCATTTACAAAATGGTTTAAGTTGATCTTTTTATGGTGTTTTAGAGTTTAATGTAACTGCATGATGTTTTTATTATTCTTGTTTGAATATGTTGGCCAATTAGAATGCATTATTTTGTTGTAATCGATGAATTTTCCTTTCCTCTTATTAATATGATATTTTAACCATATTCTTGATGTGGGTTTCCCATGAGGGAATTTTCATGTATCTACTACTAACTTTCAAAGTTCAATTTCAAATTTTGATGAAATTTTTTTTGTACGGAGGGGATAATGTAACACCCTAAGAATTTAAAAATGATTTAATATAGAAATAATGAAACAATGAGTCTCTAAAAAACACCACTTTGTTATAACCTAGTCATGTAATCATAATATTTCCACCTCTGTGATTTGAATTTCGAAAAATTGACATATAGAGTTGTGTTCGGTAAGATATTTAGAGTCTGATAAGGGAAACTTATTTTTTTTGATGAATAGTAACATACCCTTATGAATAGTATCATACCTTTATGAAAATTAATGAATAGTAAATTGTACAAAAAAATATAAACTTCACCCATGAATGTATAAAAACAATTTAGATATCTTAAAAGTAGAAAAACAATCATAGTATAGGTATTGGTATTTTTGTATGACATAAATATTTAAATTAAATTTTTTTTATTAATTTAATAATTTAAAAATAAAATGTGTTTTCATAAAATTTATAAAAAATTACTTTATTATCTTATGGTAATAAGGTAATATTATGGGACCGTGATTAATTTCTCAAGGTGTTATAAAATGAGTTATAGTTTTAAAGTTGTTTTTTAGAATACATTATTATTTTATATAAAAATTAAATTAAAAATATTTAGAAAATTATTTTCAAAAAATGGTGTGAATTTTTAAATTCTACATGTTGATAAATGGTTGGGGTGAATTTTTGGGATATTTTGAAACTTCTAGAATTTTTGATGAAAAGTGAAATATGTTAAAAACCATATATCCAAATTATCTATTAAATACACTATTAATGACATCATAAGTGATGTAAGACCAGTTGATTCAAACTCACATTCACTTGTTACTATTAGGGGCCACATGAAACAGGACTATTGGTTGTCTTGAGGGAAAGAATAAAATAATGAGTAAAATATTCAAAATTCACTCCTCTCCTCCACTATAAGTCCCCCTCACTCCATCTTCTCTTCACACCTCTCAAGCCTTGTTCCTTGTCTACTATCTACCCAAATACACTTAATTATTAAATCCCCATGTCTAGGATCTCTTTTATTTTCCAAAATACCAAATCCTATCCCCTAAAGGGGCTCTCAAGGAAGATTACTTCAAGAGGTAAATTCCTCTTTTCATTTCTTTTATTTCAAGATCTCTTTTATGTGGTATGTATTTCATGTTTTAATACAATGTTATTGTTTCCATATTATTCTGTTCATATATTATTTTATTATTCTTTTTTTAATGGGTGAACCATTTCCCTATATTTTTACTATTTTCTAAAACCATGTTGCATAGCCATTATGTTGAATAATTTTCGTCTCATAATCTATCTATTTTTCAAGCAATCTTATTTATGTTATTATATTTTAAATTAAATTGTTTTATTCTGGGATATGACATTACATATACCCCTTAATGTCCATATTATGTATTAATGATGAGATAACCTTTTTCTCACATCAAAATATTTTATGAAATTTTAAGCGACGTCGTTAGGTTGCCGAATTTTAATGAGGGATTTCTCAAGTTTTCATTTATTTTGAGTTCCTTTCTCTTTATTTTTATTTACTCATCACCCTAATCTAAATGATATGATAATTAAAGTACTTTACATGAACTATAATTTTATTATCCTAATGGAATATTTCTTCATCATCTCTCCTTTCCTATTCTTTTATACTAAAAATGAAAATACCATCCGAGATGTGCTACTTTCCCACATTCAAGGATGATGAGTTTTCAATTTCTACTACCGTATTCATTTATGGTCATGAAACCATTATTATGGTTGAAATATAATATAATATATGTATTATGTTTCTTATATCTCTCTTTAATCTTTTTGAACTTATGGTTTTGATTTATAAAGAAAATGAGTTCGTGGTGTCCAAAAACCGCCAATTAACCCAAACATTTATCATTAAATAATTTTTATAATGATTCATCCTTATTACATGTAAATAAATGATATAAATTAACCTTAACACTTATTTATGTTCATAAATAACATGTAAATTAAATTCTAGATATTTACCTCTGTTCCATTGAACTCCATTATATAAAAATATTTGAACTCATTATGAAAATCATGAAAATGAACACTCCGGAACTACAAAATTCAATCTTATAACTAATAAATATGGTCATAATGAACTTAATAAAATCATGATAACCTAAATAAATGTCTAATAGGTTCCTAATTAAGTTATTAATAAGTTTAATTTTATATTATAGCACCTTAAGTTCAAGGGCAGAACACGTTTAAACTTTAGGTAAGGGTTTTTCCACCTGAACCTCCATTTTCATTCGGGTTATTTTATTGTCTAATTACCTTAATGAAACTCTTTTGTATTATTATTTACTACTCATAAAATATATTTTAGTGTTATATATATGTTCAACAACCAGAATCATCTGTTATTTTATGGATAGTTACATGTTTTAAAAGGAACATTCAAAATTGTTTATGAAATAGATACTCGATTTAAGGGTCTCAAATTCTTACCTATTTTCATGGGAACTATATATTATGTTTTTGGAAAATATAATCTTTACAAAATAAATCTTTTTATTCAAAATTTAATATTCTACTTCACTTCTGGTTTTATAAATTTTTTTCCAAAAAGAACTCTTCTTTTCAATGAAAAAGAGTATTTATCTCAAGAATTACTTGAAGATTTTATAAGAGTATCTTCATCTACATAAACACTCGTTTTGATTATTGTGTATTTTTGGGATGAATATTTCATGGTATCATATAACATATTTAATTTAATGTCTTAGGATTATTTATTCCGTGGATGTGTTATTTTAAAACCATTCACCAATTTACTCCGAATGGTTATTGTTTATGCTTAATGTTCAGGGAAATTTATTTACATTTATAACATTATATTAAATATGAATGTATATGCTGTTTATTTTTACCACTATTCATATGAGAAATGAATTAGACTTAGTATGTGTTATGTGGGACCCGCTATATCCCTTCGATGCATCGGTAGGTCTCATGAGACAGCTTTGGTCTTGAAAAAAGTATGTGAGAATATGATTATTTATGGTTATGGCACGAGGACTTGAAGATATGGTTATGATGTCCCAGATTATGAATACCCTTATTATGAAAATAGTATTGATGTTTCATGTGATTATTGGACTAGTATAATACCCATTTTTATGTTTTATTATGGAATTATTATTCATCTCTTATTCCTACCATAATGTCTTCGAGTTTATTTTTGAAGTCTTGTGTTTTAGTTTTTCATTATGCCTAATGATTATGTTTACATTATCTTATGCTTTATTGCTTAACCCTTACTGATCATTTGAGATCACCCCTTTCATTTGTTTTTCTTGATCATTTGTTTTCAAGGACACAGTTTATTAGTTTTTATGTATTTTATTTGTTTCCTTTCAAAATGTAAAATGGGTTCCATGTATGTATCTAGTTTCTTCAAGACTAATAAAATGATCGATACTTAATGATTTGATTCATTGTAATAATTCCAATTTATTAAAATAATTCACCAGATCCAAGATTCTATGGTCGGGGCATTACAATATTTTTTTTAAAACTTTTTATTTTATCCATCTTCTTCTTCTTCTTCTTCCGAATAACTTCTTCAAAATCTTCTAGAAAACTAGATACATAAAGATGAAATGACAAGGTTTTATAGGGTTAGAATATAATCTCTCTCACAATAAGAAAAAAGTAAATACTTTTAATTTGTTAGAAGAATAATTAGTTCCATCTGTTAATTATCCGTTTGAAAAGTCTTTTGAAACAAATGAGGTAGTTTTTTGGGATGAAGAACTCAAAGCACCTTATTCTCAAATGTCTAATCAAAGGAATCTATTGAAATTATACACCATAAATAATGAAAAAGTAAAAGTCTTAGTTGATCTAAATGAATATAGAAAGTATTATAAATATATACTGAAATAATCTATATCAAAAATAGTATGAGATTCATTAAATGAGGAATATGAAAATATAAATTTTGTAATGATCTCAAAAGCAGACATCAAAGCCTTCAGGATAGAAATACTTTGGCAGATGGAGTTTCTAAAAAGACAAGTTGTCACCAATATAGATATTGATAATTTGAAGTTATTTCTAGTTGAATAGTGTTTATCTTCATCAAATCAATGAACAATATATATTCAAAGAAGGTTAGAAGAACTATCAATAGTTTTAGCTAATCTAAATGATAAATTTCAATGTTTTGAATGTTTAGGAGACCAATAAACTCATTTATAACCCATAAATTTTATTTTATGTTATATGTATTGTTTTCAATATTTCTTTTTAGAGAAAATATGTTATATAATTTTTTTTTAATTTCTCTTTAATATTTTATTAGTTATATTTTTTTTCATGAAATAATATTTAATTATCTCTTAAAAAAGTTTATTATTATAAGTAAAAATAATAGTTTTATTTTTAAATATTACATGTGAAAAAAATATATAGTATTTCTTTAACATCATGTATGCTATGATTTGGTGGATTTTTAAGAAAATAAATATTTTTATCAAATATCCTATCGTAATCCTTGTTTTTTTATCTCATTTAAGAAAGTATGAATTTAGGGGGAGTTAATTTTACTACTCCTATGTTATTGATTTCACAAAAGGGGGAGAACATTATGGTTTAAATTGATATATTTAATTATGATGAAGAAGTATGATAAGTTTTTAAGATTTAGTTTTAATATTTTATTATAGAGAAAAATTGGAAAATTTCCTTATCAAGATTTATATTATACTCTTAACATGGGGGGTGAAGTTTTCCTTTTATAAAATATTACAAGGAAATTTTTTAAATGTTTTTAAAATTATAATATATTTTTTCATGGGTTTTTTTATCAAAATAAGTGTTATTTTTTATGATGTGTAGATTCAACAATTTTTGGAAATTTAATTTAGGTTTAATGCTCACAAATTCTCACATTTTGTTACTAATGAGTTTACTTTAAGAGTATTTTAGGAAATTCCTATTCATCCAAATATTTATTCTAGAATTATAACAAAGTAATTGATCCATGGAGAATATTCAGTAAAATATCATATATAAGTTTTAAATCATATTTCTGAAACACTATTCATACCCTACTTTTATCATAATGTATTGTTCAGAAACCCAACATTTGGAACAACATCTATAGATAATGTACCCTACACTTATAAAAATGAATGGATCAGAAAAAACATGCTTGGAATCAACCCTATGGTTGAAGGAAACAAAAATATAGTACATAAACCATAATTTTGTGATCAATCATACATTGTAAACCATACATTTTTTATTTTTTCATCACAAGGTGGAACCCTACATTTCAATATTAAACGATGAAGTTTTTAATCTACGATATTATCTGATATTTTTTAAAAAAATCTTGAATAAAGTAATGATATGTTTAAATCTATTTTACTATTGATTCAAAGGCTAATTATTATTATTTTAAAAGGATTGTATTAAATGGAGTAAATCATTACTATTCTTAAGGAATGTTATGAATCTTTTGAATGTTTTTGAATTCAAATATTCCCAATTTATGAAGCAATATTTCAAAAGAAAGTCTGACATAAAACTATTTGAACTTATTTATAAATATTGATATTTTCATTATTAGAATAGATAATTGAGAAGATATACATAATGTAAAATTATGCGTCATTTCCTTTATGGCTACAATTTGGTGATAGACTTTTTTTGTTATATCTCATCAAATCACCGCTATTACTATCAATACTACTATACTTTATTATTACATATTATTCTACAAGAATGATGAATAATTTATTAAAGATGATCATTGGAGACATTCATGTATATACATATGTTAAGTGTTTTATCTATAATTGATTGAAGAAGGAACTGTGAATCATTGAAGATCTAGTTGTTGTTGTGTGTTATTTAAGATCAGAATACAATTTTTTAGTAATTTTTGTAACTTTGAAGTTTATCATGAATTCTCAATAGAATCTTACACTATTTTTTTATGTTTTGACTACTCGTACTCAGTTATGGTTTAGTTTCAGCTTCTTTCAATAAGTTATAGATTTACGGTTCTCTGTAAAAGAACTCGAAGGCTTTGGAAGGACTTTTTTTAAGGTGTAAACTACCGATACACAGTTGTGGTTTTAATCGTTTTAGTACAAGAGGACCTACATGTGAAATCAAAAAGATCATGGAGTTGAGAATTACAATAGTGTACTAAGGAATCTTTTTATATTTAACCACTATACATCACTTTGTTCATTTCCTTAATTTATTTTTCATTCTTTGTCATTTTTGAGAGAAGGAAAGGTTTTTAGAATAATATGATTGGTTTTCAGAACTCATAAAACATGATATAGTAAAAAATTAACCCCCTCTAGTGTCTTTGACTTTATAATAGTCATTCCCACTTAAAAAATATTCTCACTCACCCATTTTGTAGTGTTTTCTATCCAACACTTATTTTATTCTCATATAATATTATCTATTTAGACACTCATCAGTAAAAATTAATTCATTCTCTGTAATTATTTAACAACTTTATATATCCTGTTATTTTATTAAATACTACTTAAAATTTTTATTTTGAAGGAATAAAATTATTCTTTGAACATCAATCATTTCTGTGAACCTCTTTACCCATATTTTTAAATGATAACCCCTACCATCTTCTGATACATAATGATTTTTTTAAAAATATCACACATAAGATTATTGAAATGATATTATTATTAAAAATCTACTGCAATAACCTCATATATATACGTATTTTTATAAAATAACCCCCACCCACATATGAATTGAACTGTAATAACTCATTTACTACAACATAATGTTTTATGGGATTTCGGGCCTGTAATGTGGCTATATAGCAAGGTCATTCAAGGATGCTAGGTTCTATAAATTGATCGATATCATGGTATTCCAAAATAGAAGTCAATTTTTAAATTGGTGTTTTTAATAAAAAATATTCTTTATTCAATTTCAATAAAGGTTCTCTAATGCTCTAGAATTTTTACTTTAATAAAAAAATACATATTAATCAAGAAATTTTTTTTTCTTATATTATGTGAATTAACTTAAAATATATTGTAAAAATTTGTTTAAAAACCTCACTTTTATGCGATTTTAGAATTTTGATAGTATTTCAAAGCACGGGGTTCAAAAACCATTGGTATTTTAATGAATTAATTAAATTTTCAATCTAAAATAGATTTCATTTGAAGTTAAGTTTTTTTGGAAAAATATTTTTCTATAATTTTTATACACTCCAAAGGTATTCAATTTGGGCTCAATATGTTAAAAAAACACAATAATTAAACATTTATGCATAAAATTGAAAAGGATAAAAAATTAAAATCATAATCTAATAAAGAATGTTCCTCCCCCACATATATTTTATTAAATTTTCTCATTGTATAATAGTTCATATAATAATTTAAAAACTAGAATTTTAATCAAATCAAAAATTAATTGGAAGGAGTGAAACCCCTAATATTTTTATGTAATTAGAAAAATTAATAAGAACCTTATACCTTGGAGGCTCTAACACACATTCCTTAAATAGAATTAATATTTAACTATAGACTATAAATAGTGCATTATTTTATGGAAAATTCATCTAAAAACAAAAATGAAAAAAATTGGTAATAATAAATATACAAGACTATTTGGAATAAAATTGATTTAGAAACATATTGATTTTGGAACCAAACAAGAAAAAATTATCTCCTTTGAAATCCATACTATGTAATATTTCTTCATGTAAAGGTTTAGTTATATCTATATACATCAATTAATTTTTAAAGGAATTGATTCTAATGGTTTTATCAATAAAATCATTTTTTTCCAAAATTAAATAAATTTATAATACTATTATTGAAAACCCTAAAGTATTTGTGTCCTGACCCTATAAGTAAATGACAAGATATCTCCCAAAGAAATCTAAAATGTAAAATTCCAATTATATTTTTATAATATGTTATATAATCCAAAATAGAATCATCTAATCTCAAGTTAATTTTTTTCTATAAGTATGGAAATGTCTATCTAGAATGTCTTTGATCTACCTATTTGATACTTTTTATTCCATTTTTATATAGTTAAAGTGTATAAAACTTATGATAAACTCCATTTTGATTAAAGTAGTTTCTTTGGTCCTCATAAAAAAGTAGGTTCCCTAACAGTGATGATAAATAAAGGTAGAAAAACCAATAATATAGGTCAGATTATATAAATTTGAAAAATACAATGTAATCATCAATTATAGTGGTTATATCCTCTACACACATGGAATCATATTTCATAAATAAAACAATTTCAAACTATATTAATGTATAAGGAAGTAGGACCACGAAATCCAAACACTAACCATAAAGTATATCACAAAATAGAAGGTGTTATAATGAAATAAAATTTTTCAAGGAAATATTCCCTTGATCCTGAAAGGTTATACATATTTTACAAAAATAAAAATAAACCTAGAAAATATTGGGAAAAAATAAACCTGAAACAGACACTTTCTTTTTTGTTCTTTTTGCCTAAAAGTTTCCACCACAAGTCAAATTATTTGAATATTTCAACATTGATTGTATTGTATAATCATGAATTAATATTATGATAATTTAGTGATATCCGTGGTACTATAAATATATTTAATACCATATCTAAATCTTTCTAACACCAAATAACATGGAAACATATTATTATGATGAATAGTGGGTAATTTTTTTAAAAACCATGTAATTAACAAGGTTCTAAAACCATGAAATAAAACTCTAAATATCATGTTGTTCATTATATTGAAAGGATTATATAATAACAAGAAAAATATGGGGGTTTCACCAAGAATAGTGGGTAGTCTACTAAAATGTCCAACCACTAAGTTATGACTACACGTTATATACTTTATCACTGTAAAACATTTCTGAAGCAACAAAATTAATCTCAACAGTCCTGGGATTTGATCATGTTTCTCTATAAAAAGTTTTATGATAAAATTTTATATGAAAAAAAATCAATTAAAAGACTAAGATGTGACACAAAATTATTTTAAGGAAGAAAAATGGATAGAAAACACTTCATAATGGGTTTTCAATTATCTTGTGCTAAATCTAGAGTCCTATATGGAAAACATATGGTATGATAAATCCATTACACTTTGAATCAAGAAAAAACCTAGAGAAAATATAGTGCAACAAACATCGATTAAAAAGATATATCCCATCTATGGGGATAAATAGGATTTGGGGAAATGAACTTTGGTTTTGGCTCCTTCAATTCCTTTTTACATCCCTCATCAAAGAAAAACAGGGACCCTTTTTATATAAATCCATAAATGGTAATTCTATCTTGATTAAATATTTTATAAACATCTAATAAAACCCAACATGGAGAAGTAATGATAAAAAATATTCTACTATTTTGGGGAATACCATTTAATAAATATCATTATCATGGGGAATATCCACTTAGATCACATCCATATACAATATATGTTTTAAGAAAATTCCTCCTTCCACCAAAAGGGAATTTATCATATTTAAGAACATTGTGTTTTTCAATGAAAGTTACATAGATTCGAATGAGACAATATAAACCAATCCTGAAAGAGGATCCATACATAATGAAGTCATCCATAAAAACCACCATACAATCTACAAACACAGAAAAATTACTCAAAATACACCTTTTAATTGTTCCCATATCATTACACAATCCAAATAGTATTTTGATATAAGAAACATTACAAGAATTAAAGTTAAAGGTGGTATTTTATTGATCTTATGGTGTAATGTGAATATGCAAGTAACCAAAGAACCCATCCAAAAATAGAATTGGGACTGTCCTGTACGTATCTCTATAATTTGGTCAAGGAATTAAAGAGGAATATGATATTTTTTAGTCACAAGGTTGTTTTTCCAGTATCATATACACTCCCCCTATTAAATTTTACGTTTAATTGTTCGAGATATCCAAACTCATTCCCTAAAATACAAAGAAATATATATTTTTTATTCAATATAATGACTAGAATCAACCATGGGATATAAAAAATTGTAAAAATTATTCTATTATCCATAAATTTGGTCACCTGTTTTGTAAAAACATTCAAAAGTATAGTATTTTACCTATTTTGAAACCACCTAATATATTTGGAATAATCTTTATCCAGATAATATACATTCATATTAAAGGGATAATTATATGAATCTAAGATAGGGTACATCCTATGGTTTTCTTATAATCTATATAAACATCTATAAATTATTTCCTTTTTTTAGATAACTATTTCACAATAATAATAGGAAGAATATAATAATATTATAAAATAAAAAATTTGATATTCTAAGGAAACTGCTTTAGTTTTATATCTGCTGTAATATATATACTAATAAAATAAACTTTTGTTGAAACATCAATATATAACTCATCTCCTAAATCATTTCCAAAATAATAATAATTTTTATATATAATATTAGTAGAAAATTTTTCAATATAATATGAAAAATTTTAATTTTTAGACATTCTTATAGATTCAACAAGGAAATCAAGATATGAATTACTAGAAGTATGTTCATGTAATCATGTATAAAATTCATTACATGAATATTTATAAAAAAATTTAATGAGATCAACAACCAAATAATAAGGATTATAAGGCTCACATGAAAAATTTTCACCATTCAAATCCACTTCACATACAATTGTATTTCAATAATTAAATTTATCTTCAAAAGAAAAAAATTTCTATAAGCATTAAATACAGGTTAATTACTTTTTAAATTTAAAAATAAATTAATGTATAACCAATCAATCACATTTACTTGGTTGCCTAAGTGATATTATATTAGATATTTAAAATATTTTAAAAATTTAAATTCAACCAGTTGTTTTTCTAAATTCACACAATAATGTTCCTTTGCGAATATTTATATTTTTTTCAATTTTAAGGAATGGTATTTCAAGAATTAAAGGTGATTTTTTATGAACCGATCATATGATATATAGAAACATAAAAATAATAGGTAAAAATATATCCATTACTCTTACCAACACATATTTAATGACTCAGGTAGGTTATTGAATACTTTAGTTGGATAACTAGATAAAAATACCAACTAGATTATGTTTTCCAACCCAAAAAGTAGTTTAAATTGAATTAAGAATCACATTTTGGGTATCTCTTATTTTTAACATAACTTTTTTAAAATCAAACTATATCATTGTGTATATAATGATATTTATGGATAATTACTTTTTAAAAGGAGATTTTAATGAATCATTGAATAAAAATATATCCATGGTTTCACTTTCTATTCTCCATTCAACTTTCTCCTATGGTGGAATATAAACTTAAGAGAATTGGAATATTTGGGAATCTATCTCAAAATATCTAGTAAAGGAATAATGACATTAAATTTCCTCAATTTTTCTAAAATATACTTAACTAATTTAATAAAAACATTAGTTTTTCCTCTTGGACTGCCCTTATGGTAAGGTAGTGGTTTTTTATACATGAATTTATAATCCTTATCATTATATTTACTAGCATAAAAACCAATTATTTTCCAATAGTACCTATTTGTTCCCTCAATTACAATATCATTTTTTTGAAATTATTTATCTTTCATAGAATGATTCTTATTTTTTGTAGACTGAATATGGGTTGTCCTTTCATCAATACAATCTAAATGAGTTTAATATGGAATGTAAAGTTTCTTTAATAATATTAGGTTCATATTTCAAAGAATGGGGGATATTCACTTTAGTATCCCTTCAATGACGCTTGACACTAATTTTTTTTTTCTTTTCTCATGTTGTTTACATAATTTTATGATGTTACTCCTCCACTAATTTGATTTCTTATGATATAAATATCTGTATAAATTTATCCCATTTGGATTAATAATTTTTTGAAAATATTTTTTTCTTAATATTTTCCTCAAGCATTTTTTTGTTCATATTTAGAAGTTTGTCGTGTAGGATAATATTTTTTAGAAATATAGTAAGATTTATCCTAAATTTTATATGTTGTGGGTTTTTTATTTAGTCTTTTGAAAACCTTCCATACTCTTTAGGGTGTCTAAATATATAGTTGGTATGATTTATTTGGAAATTATTTGGTTAGTTATATTATTTAAAGTGTATCTTTATAAATAAAATATTGAAATCTTTAAAAGAATCTATTATTTGTGATCCTTGGTCACTAAATTGTTTAGGTGAGATAAAAAGTCGATAGATAAAATTAGGTTCAAAACATGTTTCATCTTGGCGTTGGGTTTGCGAAGTATTGGATAACATCATAGACCTCACCATTGTGGTAAATTTATAAAGCTATCTCACAATCATTGTATTTTTAGAACAAGAAGTAAGTAATTCAACAATAGTTTTCATATTAATTAGGAACTTCCTTCAAAATTATTATCCTTTTGGGATATGTTAGTAATGTGATTCATAATAGTAGTAAGATTTTTATCTAACAAAGATCCAACTATAGAAACATCTATGATTATTCTATCAGTATGAAAATGTTTATCATAAAATTATTGAGTCAATAGTTATTCATTTATCTCTTAGTGGGGGAATCGTAAAAATACCCTCTTAAATAATTCCCAAAAATCATGTATGGGTTGAACGTATTATTTTCAAATACCATACATTTCTTTCACAATGAAATTTTTCCTAGGAGAAAATATTTTTTTAATAAATGACTTCTTTAACTCTTTCCTATATCTTATTGTAGTGGAGTGAGTGTAATATAAATACCCCTTAACCACTCTATCCAAGGAAAATGGGAAAGATATAAGATTCATTTAGTCACCATTCAATACCTGTGGTTTCATATAAAAAAATATACTTAGATTAATTAATTTTAATGTGTGGATATAACCAATAAAGTGCATTGAAATTTTGACTTTTATGAGTAAAACATGATTTTATTTCAAAATTAGTAGGTGAATTTGGGTATTCCAAATTATTCTATTGATTATATTTTTATGATGTAACCAATTACATAAATGTTATATTGTCTTCTATGGTTATTTCAGGTTAAAAATATTCTATTTCGGGTGATTTAGTGTAATCACAACAAGAAATAAAAATTTCAGGTTTTATAACTATGGGTTCCTACCTAATATATTTAAAAACTAGGTTTTAATATTTTTATAAACTCAAAACCTATCACTATAGTGATAGGTTTTATCTATTTTATGAGAAAATGGCTCTAATTCAGGGTCTAGATTCATGGGTATACATAAATATATTTTAGGAATTTAGAAAACCTCTATATAAATTGTTCTAGTTATAGGTAATGAAATTTTTTATAAATGTTCGTTTTATATTTTTATCCCCTAATAATACAGTAATATCCGACCCCATGATCGTTTCATGTGGAGGTTGAAAATAAGGTTCAATTCTCACATTTCATTTATTTTTATAGTTTTTTAACTGTGGGTTAAGAAAAGAAGAATATGGTATTCTTTTGTTAAATTTTTCAAAATTAGAAAAACAATATTATCTATTTTAATAATATGAAAATAGGGATAGATTGATTGATAATGAGTGTGAATAGATAGAAGACAATTCATATGAAGCAGTCATGGACTTTGGATAGACCCATATTCATTTTAAATAAGTTATCTTGTTAAATTAATAAATTTTTAGTTTAATTCCATAGAATTTTCCCCTAAGACTTACTAAAATTATACCAAATCCTTTGTATGAGTTCTGTTCCTCTTATGAAGTTCGTGGACTACTCAGTAACTGTTAAATATTTAGGACTAACTGAATTCACTATAATCCTAAACAAGACCTTAATTATGAAATTTAAATAAAAAAATAAAGTACTTTACTATCATAAAATGAAAAAATAATTATAAATAATTATAATAAAATAACATTCAAGAATAAAAAAATAGTTTAAATTAAAAAAAAAGAATAAGAACTCAATAAGGTACAAAAATGATATTATGACTCAAAAGGGGATTGAAATTCTCCACTAGATCACTTACGAAATAGAATTATCTAGAAATGAATAAGAAAACTAAAATATTTAATCACTAACAATACTCCCAATTCAATCAATTACAACTTCACTATATCAATACTCCATGATGAAAACTCCCATGCTCTTTGATTTAGAAAATGATTCATTTTTTAAATCCCCTCTAGCCATATAGAATTCCCCTTTTTTTTCTTTATAAATTTTTTGATTCTTTTAATTATAAAAATATAATATCATCCTCAATCCTTATATGAAATTTATCAATAGAATTTATTTTTAATTTTTCACCATATGACCAAACAATGTGTATTTAGTTGTTGATAATTTCCACAAACCAGACTTAGTACCCTAATACTCAGATACCCATGGCGGAACTTACATGGATTGAAGGGTGTTCTCAATACTTAGGGGTTAGTGACTAGAGAAAGGCATCCTAAAAAATAAACATGGGATTAAATCCTCTATAAAATAGATGAAGTTAAAGATACATGTTTGTATGCTCAAAAATCCAAAGGGAGACAGTACCTGAAGTTAAACAGGTATACGAAAAACACAAGAAAATATTTCATCAATGAAATAAAAATTAAAAAATATAAAATCAATATTTCAAAAGAAACATCAATCCAATCCTAAAGGATTAAGAACATCTGTCTCCTCTAAGAGACTCTTTCCCTTTTGTTGGATTTGGTACAAAAAAAATATACAACATTTTTAAGGCAATGGTGTAGTGAGAGCTAAAAAACCCAGTAGATTTTCACCAAGTGTTCTATAATAGGAGTCCATAATATTAAAAAATATAATGAATTAAATTTTAAATAAAATAGGTTATGGAATAATGTATAAATTTTATATTTTAAACAAAAAAAGATTCGTTTCATATAATTGAAAACATTTCAAACATGTATTAAAATAAATTTAATATCAAATAATTTATATAAATCAACTTGAATGAATAAACAAATTTCATAGTTAGTGGAATTTATAATCAAAATAATGAAAATAAACACCACAATCATATTACCAATGATATTATATTTTGTAGTTATAGGATCCTCACGCATCTCATATGAGTGATCATGAAAATATGTTTACACATGCCCCCTAGGCTCAAGATGAATATGACTCATCAACATCCCATTGGGGATAGGGTATTCAAAATTATTTTTTTATGAAATTTGTGATCATAAATATATTTATTTGGAATTACCATCTAAGCATGATTATCCCACATAAACCATTAACTATCTGGGATCCCATGTTCTCAATTAGTCAATTGAAAAAGGGAACATCATCTCAATTTAAATCAATCGCCATTCACAAATCAATTTCCCAATTTTCCTTTTCAAAATTTTAATTCACCTTCAAAACAAAGACAAGGGTTTTCATCAATTCATACATTTTAAATATAAACCAAATAATAGGTTTTAATAATATTAAATTAATAAATTTCCCCAAAAATATTATCAAATAAATTCAAAAATTCCATCAATGTCAAATTACTCCCCAAATTCTCATTCCATTAGAATTGGAAGTCTTCCACAGAATTTAATACCAATTTGAATCAAAATTCCAATTCATCTTGAATTAGAGTTTTATAAATCAATTGAAATAAATCTATAAAATCAAGAAAATCAATGCTTAATTATATGGAGAAACTTAAATGCAACCAATTACCTTTAATCAAGAAAATCAATACCTAAAGTGACACTCACTAATATAAAAAAAAGGTGTCAATGATCTAGGAAGGTAACATTGTATTAATATTAAACAACAAAGAGATTAGATACATAAATCCTAGGATAACCAATCAAATTACAAGGAGGTAAAATGAGATAATGAAAGAGACATAAAAAATTTTTACCAAAGAGAAGGATCACAACCAAATTCATGGAGTGTAAAAATTATATTCCCTGAACCAGATGTACAACATCATCCCTGAGACAATTACATCATATTTCAATTCATATTGAATAGTCCTTTACCCATTCCCTTGAAAATTAATCCCCGATCAAAAACAAATGAATCCAATACAAATGACAAGTCATACCTTTGAAGGTAACATGTTGTTATAGTCATATAATAGATGACTTGGATCATGACCTAGCTTATTATTCAAATGAATCATGGTGTGAAAAAGAATTGGTAATAGTTACTGTTAAAGATATTTATATCTCATTTGGATTCTAATTCTCACGACATAACTATTATTTCTATTGTGTGGATCCCATTAGTAACTCCTAAAGGAAATTTTCTAGGGATCAATCATGGTGTAGCTATAATGATTTGGCCTTAAACATTAAATAATATTGATTTGTAGTTAATAAAATTCTATAAATAACTTTTATGATATTTTATAGTTTAAATTTCTTGAGAATTAGGCTATAACTCATACATTATAAAACAATATAATCCAAAGTGGTCACTTCTGATCAGTATTCATTTTTCTACCATATAAACATTTTAAAACAGTAAATTATATCCTTCATGAAAACTCTTAATGAATTTTAATTTGAATTCATCATTTCTATTACCCATACCATGAAAAATATAAAAAAATTAGATAAAAAAAATTTCATTAAGAGATAGAAAATAAAAGAAACTATTAGTCTAATGAAAAAAACGAAAACCCATAAAATGGTTAAATTTACATAATTGTTATTTGATGAAAATAAATAAAAAACATTCACATGAGCCCCACGTTTTTTCCTAAATAAATCATCTATACCACATAAAAAGGAATTAATAAACCTTCTTGGGAACTTACAAAATCAAATTCATAATCCATTTTAAACCTATTTCAGATGTAATTAGAGACCAGTAAAAATCATATGATAAACCATTTTGTAACCCCCTCCATATTTCCTATTATGAAAAGTTAAATTACCCAATTCATTGAAGAACTATCTAGGGGCACCCATAATTTAATATATAATGGTCTCACACTATGCTATTTGAGCCACCCATCATAAAATACATATCATGATTACCCGAAATTATCCAGAAACACACATTTATCATATAAAATCATGAAGTACCATATCATGAATACAATATTTTTATTATTTCTCATTTAAATAATAAAAAACATGTTAAAGATATATTAAAATCTCATTAAAATCAATTTTGTGTATCAAAACACCATTTTAAATTAAAAACATAGTCTCTATATAAAAATATCATTTTCTTTTGAAACCCCATTTTCAAGCCCAAAATGAGAAAATCAAAAAGGAAAAATATTTTTTTCATTAAGGTAAATAATAAAACATGAAAAGGATGTTAAAAATAAAATAATGGACATGGTTTTTGAAAATTTGGTCTCACCATGTATGTTAAGAATAGAACATTACATTGGTTGTTTGTTAAAATATTATAAATAAAACATGTAAAAAGATACCTTTTAAAAACCTTGGAAAATAAATTAAAAAAAGGATAAAATGTACATTATAAATATTTTATGTTCATATAAGTTTTTTTATAAGATTATTTTAATAACATTTCTATAGAAGAGAAATTGATTTTGAATGATACATTTAAATCATAATTATTTAAAGGAAAAGTCCCTTATCACTAGGGAAACATTTGAATCATAATAACCATTAATGATTAATATATAAAAAATCTTTAATAACATGATAATAGATAATTTTATGATATAAAATGTCAAATATGATATATATACACCTATTAAAATAATATAGGCGAACAAAATCAAAATTTTCCTCAATGAATGTAAATTGAGATGAATTCCCTTACATTGAGTCCAAAATGTCATGTATGCATTTATCTCCAAGAATAATTTTTTTAAATATTTAATCGATTGAGAAAACATATAATGTTTATTATTAAATTTATTTACCTTATTATAATGTTATATATAATTAAAAAATAAATTAAATTTACATCAAATGTTTTGACTATATTCGGCTTATGTGTCAAAAACAACTTAGGTGGGTTGACAATGGTCACATAGGTCATTATTTTAAAATATATAGAATAATAATCATGAAGTAATTATCTTATTTATAAATAAATTATACTTTTAAAACTGGTAATGATATATGGTTATGAAAAAATGTACTGAAACTATGATCATGAAGATAGTAGGCTGTATGTACACATGAGTAACATTTTCATTTTTCAATAATCACAACAGAAATTAGATTAGTAATATTTAATCATTAAAGAATTATATTAATTTCATAAATACCATATTAATTAATTATATATACTTTTATATATCATTATTTTTTATGATGAAAAAAAATAATCACAGCGGTTTGAGGAGGCGGTAGTCCACATGTCCAAAAATGTTGTTATCACTTTTTTAGTGAGTGAAAAGGTAAGAAATAAAATATTTTTTTATATTAAAGGAATGATATATATTTCATTAATATCATAAATATTTCATTTATATAACATATATTCATTATATTTACCCTTATTTCCTACTATGTAATGTGTTAGTGGAAAACGAATCACATTGCTTCATGAGGTGGTTATCCTTCATACACATGACCAGCATTATTGTATCCATTGTAGAATTGGATGAAAAATTATATACATGATATAATTAATTCATAGGTATAATTAAATTATAAATATCATATATAAACATTATATTCATCATTATACCTAATCGTAAGAGTTGGTAATGAAAAAATGAATGACATCATTTAGCGAGGCGATAGTTCTCCGTACACAAGAATAATGATTTTTTAACTCATTTGATGGAATTATGTGTAGTTTTATTTATTATATTTGACATAAAAATACATTATTACATTGAAGACACTGATTTAGTTATATCATCATGGTATAATATTAATCAATGGGGGTGGATGAAGAAATAAAATAAAAACACTCATTGGAAAACATTGCCTCTTTATTTGGGTAACTCCATTGGTTGGAGCCAAAGGTCTTTATTCATTGTATCTTTTCCCAAAATATTTATTCTATGATGATAGGAGGTAATATGAGAATTTAATTTTCAAGGTATTGTAAGAAAAAAAGGGTTTTTATGGTATGAAGAGAAGAGGATAGTGGTGGTTTTTATAAGTGAAGTGAGTGACACACTTGTAATATTTTTTTTGAAAGAATGAATTATACTCACAATTTTTCCTTGCCCAAAAACCCAATAGTGGAATATTATAGATAATAATAGGTAAAATTTAAAAATATTTCCAAAATATGGATGTTGGACAAGTTTAGTGTCATTTTTTACCATATATTATATGTTTAGCTATTAAGTAAACTTATTTTACCATAGTCGATGTATTTAATTTTAATTGTTTTCACTAATAAAATTGGTAAAAAAAATTTCAACCCATTAAATAATATTAATTATTGTGATTCCAAATATGGAATCTTACTTTCTAAATTCAATTCATATATGTGTAAAAATTTAGTTTGATATTAACCCCACAGATGTAGCGAGGTAGTGTGTTTTAAGAAGAGTACATTTTGATCTTAATAGGACTCTATATTAACTTTATGACTAATAAAAATAATTTTTTGAAACTAAATTGATATTTTCTGATATATAATATTTATATTTAATTTAAAATATTCCCCATTAGGGTTTATTTTAATTTATTATGGTAACACCCCAAGCTTCTATGGTACGCTTCTCTTTCAATAATACAGTAGTGTGTGTTGTATGCAACTTCGAGTTTTAACACACACCACAACCAATCAAACTAGCCGTTATGAACATTAAAACCCAAATTTTGAAATTTTATGAATTTTATATTTTCCAAATGGACTTCATTTTTGGATTCAGAATATCGAAATTATCCTAGGGTGAAATTTTGGTATTTTTCTGAAAACTTTCAATTTTTGATGAATAGTGAAAAACACTAAGTTATAGTTTAAAACTGAATTTTTATTTAAATTTAATTAAGGTAAAAATAGATAAATAATACTTATATATGTTCAATGTAATTAATTTGAGTTACTGTAGAATAATTTTAGATATAAAAAATTTTTATTGAACTTTTCACCGGCTTTTACCCACCTCCTTGGAAAATTTGGAAATTCACATAAAACTTAATTTTACCGCTTCTGTGAGTGGAATTTCGAAAATCCTATAGACACGGTTAATATCAAGTAGTAAAATCTGGTTCAATGAGATGAAAATAATTTTTGGTGAATAGTTACTTTTTACATTTATTTACCGCGGTTAAAAGTATATAAAGTAATTAAGGGTGAAAAATGATATTTATATTACCCTAACACATGTCCTAATTCTATTGGACAAGTGTATCTCGACCAAAAACAACCTTAGGAATACAATATTATAATTTAGGTCCATTTGGATTAGATTAGAACATTTATTATTGTCTAATTCAAAGAAGAGTTAAAAGAGTTAAAATCAATGTTTATTTACTAAAACATTTTTAATATAGGGTTATACATAAGATAAATTCTATTGTAAATATTAATTAGAAATATCAAAAGATTTCATACATAATGGTATTTTATTTATAATTTTTAGACATTAAATAATTAAATTTATTTATGACACAATGGTGATGCAGTAATTACCTAATTATTGAAATATTAAAATAATTTATATTATAAATATCAAAATAAATTTAATTTGAGACTTTTTATGAATTCCACTAATTTTATAGGTCAATATGACATATTAGGATTGGTTATAAAAATTTGGTTCGAAGTGATAATGCTGTTATGATATTATCAAAAACAAAATACCCAATAGTGTCAAAATTGACATAAAAATGTTTTTAAAACAAATATTATATTATTAATTGATATTAAATTTCCAAAAATCTATGTTTCAGCCAAGAGACTTATATGATGATAGGTGTATCATTAATGGACCACTTGGGGGTATCTTGGTGGTATATAGTAAGTTTATTAACTATATAATATAAAAATACAATGTGACATGGAAAGTGTCAAACTAATTAACTAAGAGTTAAAACTAAAACATAAGGTTAATATAATGACCCAAACCTGTCTAAATTCTATTTTTGAGTGGTTTTCAACCCATACCCACCTTAAACTTTAAATAATCCACTTTGTATCCATTAGAAACCGAATATGAATTTATTATAAAATAATATTTCTAGCTTTTCCAAAGGTGCCCCTCAACCCTCTTATAAAAGGGCACTTCCCCTTCTCTCTAATTCACACATTAAAAGCCTTTTGTCTCGGCCAAACACTGCCCAAATACTCTCTAAACTTCTCTCACTTCAACCCATAGGCCTTATTTTGATCAAAAATCCAACCTAAGGATCCCTTTTGATCAAATCAAAAGGAAGAACATAAAGAAGAGGTAAAGTTTTCACCACCCTCTTTCAAGTTCCTTTCTTCTTCAACTTCTTCTTTATTTGTTATTTAATTTCTAAAATAAAAACTCCAGTATCTTCTATATACTGTGATGTTATTTCAAATATCATACAACCATATTCCGTATTCTATCCATCCTTTGAATGACATGTCACCATACATGCGTACGTACGGCTTACCGTCTCCACGTCATGGTGTAATTGTTATTAAATATATTAATATTTGGATGAGTATAATAATGATGCTAAATTAATGTAAATAATAAATATAATATGATAAGGATTCTGTATATATGATATAACATCCAATCATATATTATTTTAATATCAAAATAATGATATTGTCGCTCGTGCATACGTACGGACTACCGTCTCCACGAACGCGATGAGATTCATTCTCCATCGTATCCATTCAAGTATAATTCTCATTTGATGATTAAAAATAATGTTTAAGGACTTGATATAATTCTGGATATGAATAAGATACAATATATCCATAACAAACATGGCTTATGTAACAAAACATATAAAAGAAAACGAGTAAGTGAACACACAAAATGACGATAATTCTAAAATATTATTAACAAAGAAATATTAAAAGATCATATATGATATCAAATTAATGTATATGATTCTTTTATAATTTAATAACAATTATTTCCCCATTATACAAGAGATTGACCTACACCAAACCAAGGAAAAGTACAAGGTAATTGTTACTTCACAATCTCTTTATTATCCGAGGTTGTTTATACGTAATTATCTATTGGGACCTCTTTATCATCCACATCCATGTTTCATAAAAAAATATTTCAAAATTTTTTCTTTCTATTTACTAGAATATGGGTTAAAATAATTTATACCCATGTTTGACTTTTTATAAGAGGTTTATAAATGAATCTTTCTATCATTTTCTAAACAAAGTCCTTTTTATTCTTTTCGACAGAATTAAGGTAAGAATGTTTTTTTAACTTATACGGAGGGTGCGGCTATTTTCCACCGTTATAAAATCTTATAAGATTACCTTACAAGCTTATAGGAAAATTTTCAAAGTAAATTTTTTATTTTATAATAATGTGACTTTTAAATGAATTCAAAAAAGAGATATTTCTCTCAAATAGTATGGATTTCATCTATGTCAACATCCTTTGGTGGATTTTATGCTTATTTGAAGTTTATTTATTATGATACAAAACTTCCATATTTTATTGAAGGTTTTGTGATATGTTTGACTATGGATGTGTTATTTTTATACCATTCATGGTTTATGGTGAAAGTATTGACATTTTGTATGCTAGTTTAAATACGAGTGTTTATGTTATGTTTAAACTTATTCATATGAGGCATGTATTGGACTTAATAAGTGACGGGTAGAGCCCACTATAGATCCTCGATGCATCGGTAGGTCTCATGAGACAAACTAGTGTCTTGGCACAAGGCCTTGAGAAAATATTATTTGTAGTTTTGGCATAAGGCTTTGACTATGGGGTTATGATAGTCTGGCATTATGCATTCCATCATTATGAAAGTGGTTATTGATATCGCATGTGATTATTCGATTAGTAGAATATCAATGTGAATAAGTAAATGGAATTATTTCATTTTATTTCTGCCATATTATGTTTATGTTCAAGTTTAAAAGGCTTTTGTTTTAGTTATACATTGCCTTAAATGTTTATTCTTATTTATGAAAGTATCCTCTATATTGTTATCCTTAATGGGCATTTGATCTCACCCCTTTTCTATGTTTTATTTTTCCTAGGATGTGAAGAAGTATTTTATGAATGACCTGCATGGATAGTATGAGGGGATAAGAGTGTGGACAATGGAGACTATATTGTTGTAGTTTTCATTTTGTGATGTAATGTAAACTTTATTAATGTATCTAGTTATTCCAAGGCTACTAAACTAATTGGTCTTTCGAGACTTGATTTTTATTGTGATCATGCCAATGTTATTTAATAATGCACCGACTCTGGGAAACTAGGGTCGGGGTATTACAGTTGGTATCAAATGATGTTTAGTACAAACCTTGGAAGCTATATTTAGATAAACTATAATTAGAGCACATAGACCTAAAATGGACATTGAGGATTAGAATAGAAGAACTTACTAGAATTTTGGTATTGTAGAGATTTTGTGAGTTTTCTGAGAAATACATCCTCGTCTGGATACGAGCAGGTAGAGGTGGCTCTGGCACATATTTACCTAGGGGTAAAACCCAAAAACACCGCTTTGAGCTAGTCTCGAACGGGAACTGGTGCACGACAATGGGCCTTACTGCACTCTTGGTTACGACACTCCTAGGCGATATACTTAGGATAACTCTCATTTTCATTAAAAATCATTATGAAGGGTTTATGAGTATATAATTTCTCAAAGAAAACATTTATATGATTATGAATTATATCCATAAATTGTTCAATTTATGTTAAGTGTTTTATAAGTAAGGAATTATGTATTTTGATTCATAAACTGATCTAGTTTATGCCATTGTTTAGAAATGGCACCTAGTGGAAGAAATGGAAACTGTATCAATGCACGCACTCCATGTAGGGATTTTCCTCCTGGTCAAGATAATTATAGTGGAGCTGGTGATGCAACTGGTGCTGATCAACTAATCACCATACTCGGACAACTCTCTCAGGTTATGAATAATAACCTTACCCATATGGAGCACCCTGATCCACATCATGGAGGATCAATGTTAGATCACTTTATGAGGAAGAAATCACCAAAATTAAATGGGAGTAAAAATCCATTAGTAGCTGAGCAATGGATAAGTTCCCTAGAGAAAATATTTCAGGCTTTGGGGAGTATTGAAAGGGAAAAAGTTTTCATGGCAGTTTATCACCTCACTAGAGGTGCTGATCAATGGTGGTCATTGATTCAAAACACAAAGGAAGATGATGAAGTATCAAATATGGAATAGAGGGAGTTAAAAGAACTTTTTTTAGAAAAATAATTTCCTCGCGACCATTGAGCAGATATGGAAAGGCAATTTCTGAGTCTGAGACAAAAGGAGGATGAGAATGTCACAAAGTATGAGGCTAACGTTACAAGGTTAGAACGGTATGCTAAAGATTATATACGTAACCCAAGAAGTAAGATTGATCATTTCTTTGATGGGTTAAAACTGCTTCTCCATCGAGCATTAGTCTCACAATCCTTCTCATCATACGAATACATTGTCTCATGTGCTATCAAGACAGAAAAGGAATTCTCTAAGTATTATGAATTTATAGAAAAGAAAGAGAAGAAGAGATCTGTTGATCAATCTAGGAATGGAAATAAGGGAAATAAGGGAAAGGTTGAATACCCAACCTGTGGTAAATGTGGGAAGAAACACCCCGGTACTTGCTTAAAAGGAATGGGAGTCTGTTATAAGTGTAGTGAAAAAGGCCACCAAGCTCGTGATTGCAAGGGGAAGAAGGAAGCTACCGATGTACAATGCTACAATTGTAGGGAGATGGGACATTATGAAAATAAATGTCCTAAGAATCAGGAGAACTTACCTCAGAAAAGGCCAAGGGATCAAGGCTAAGCTTAAGCTATCACTACAAGCGAGGTAGAAGCTCCGAAAGACGTGGTGGCAGGTAATTTAATGGTTTCCTCAAGTTTAGAAAATTCATTATTTGATTCTGGATCATCGCATTGTTTCATATCAACCCAGTTTTCTAAGAAAATTAGATATTTCCAATTTGATTTAACAAGGGAGTTGTCAGTTAAAACTCCTAAGGGAACTATCATTGCAACAAAGTTTTGAGAATCAGTCCCCATTAGATCAAATATATGTTCTTTATCTGCTGATCTCATCGTCATACCTATGACTGTGTTTGATATAATCCTCGGTATGGATTGGCTTTCGGACCATGATGCGAAGATTTAATTTAAGAAGAAGGAGGTTACAATTTTTTATGATGATGATAAGGAACACCTTATCTTTAGAGAAGAATCGTCACCACCTAATTCTTATCTAGATCCACCCCCACCTGCTCAACTAAATTCAATTATTGCGGATGAAGATAATGAAATGACTGTGGGTGAGGAAATGAATGTTCAAATAGAGGATGTACCTGTTGTGAAATAATATGTAGATGTGTTTCCGAAATATTTACATGGACATCCTACAGAACGAGAAGTTGAGTTTTCCATTGATTTAATTCCTGGATCAAGGCCTATATCGAAGACCCCTTATAGAATGGCCACTGTATAATTAGTTGAACTAAATAAACAATAAGAGGAATTGACTAATAAGGGGTTTATTCTCCCTAGTGTTTCTCTATGGGGAGCCCCTGTTCTTTTCGTTAAAAAGAAAGATGGATCTATGAGGTTGTGTATTGACTACCGGGAGATCAATGTTATAACAATAAAGAACGAGTATCCCCTACCATGCATTGATGATTTATTTGACCAACTACATTGAGCTCAATACTTTTCAAAGATTGAACATCAATCTAGATAGCATCCATTTTGTGTGAAGAAGGAAGACATTCCGAAGACAACATTTCAAACCAGATATAGGCATTACGAGTTTACGGTAATGCCTTTTGGATTAACCAATGCGCCCTATGTATTCATGGATATGATGAATAGAGTTTTCATGGAATATATCAATGAATTTGTGGTGGTATTTATTGATGATATCTTGGTATACTCCAAAAGATACTTAGATTATGAAAATCACTTGCGCATTATCCTGAAGACTCTGAGAAGACATGAATTATTTGGGATGTTTAGAAAGTTTGAATTATAGCTTCATGAGATTTATTTTCTTGGCCATATTGTCTCTAAATATGGAATCTCTGTTGATCCTTCTAAGACCAAGGCAATCCAAGAATGGACAGCACCTACGAGTATAACTATGGTATGTAGTTTTATTGGTTTAGCAGGTTATTATTGACGTTTCGTCCAGAATTTTTCCCAGTTGGCTAACCCATTAACAAATCTCACACGTAAAGGGGTTAAATTTGTTTGGACAAAAGAGTGTGAAGAATTTTTTGAAGAATTGAAGAGAATATTAGTCAATGATCCTATATTGACTCTTCCATCGGGGAATGATGGGTTCGATATTTATAGTAATGCATTGAAGAAAGGATTTGGTTGTGTCCTTATGCAGAATGATAGGGTTATTGCCTATGCATCGTGACTGTTGGAAATTCATGAGAAAAAATATCCTACTCATGATCTCGTGTTAGAATTTGTGATATTTGCTTTGAATATATGGAGGCACTACCTCTATGGTGAAAAATGTGAGATTTATACTAATCCCAAGATTTTGAAGTATATTTTGTCACAAAAATAACTCAACATGATTCAAAGGAGATGGCTTGAACTACTCAAGGATTATGATTACACGATACACTACTACTTGGGGAAGGAAAATAAGGAGTCAGATGCTTTGAGCCAAAAAAGATCATGGAGTTTTGAACATGATGAGAATTGAAAGGGATCCTATTTTTATGGATCTAGTAAAGTTGGATATAGTAATCACCATGGATGGTGGAACATCAATGCTTTTTCAAATGGTTGCCAAACCATCATTATTGTAAAGGATAAAGAGTTCTCAGACCGATGATGAAGAGTTTCAAAAGAAGATTAAAGCTGTGAATGATGGGAGATTGAATGACTTTGGGTATGAAGATGGAATTTTGAAATATGGGAAGAGACTTTGTGTTCCCAATATACCTGATCTAAAAAGGGAATTGTTGGATGATGATCATAGTTCTAATTTCTCTATACACCCTGGGAGCACCAAAATGTATAGAGATTTGAAGAAACATTTTTGGTGGGACAACATGAAGAGGGGGATTGCTTATTTTGTGTCAAGGTGTATGGTTTGTCAACAAGTGAAAGCTGGAAGGAAACCACTTAGAGGAGTCATGCAAACTCTTCCCATACCTGAGTGGAAATGGGATAATATTATGATGGACTTCGTCATGGGGATACCAAAGACTCCTAAATGGAATGATGCAATATGGGTCATTTTTGATCGCCTTACCAAGTCAGCACATTTTCTTGCTATAAGAGAAGATTTACCACTCGAACATCTAGCAAGACTATATATTAATGATGTTGTGAGACTTCATGGAGTAGCCCTATCGATTGTTTCTGATTATGAACCCCATTTTACTTCAATATTCTGGAAAAGTCTTCAAAAAGCCCTAGATACTGAACTTCAATTGAGCACTGCTTACCACCCTTAAACAAATGGACAATCGGAATGGACTATTCAAACCTTAGAAGACCTGTTGAGATCTTTCTCACTTTACTTTCAGGGTATGTGGGATCAATATTTACCTCTGGTATAATTTTCCTATAATAATAGCTTCCATTCATGTATTCAGATGGCACCATATGAAGCGTTATACAGAAAGAGATGTCACACACCAACCTGTTGGGATGAAGTTGGTGAAAGAAAACTTTTAGGCCTAGAACTGGTGGAGGAAACGATGGAAAATGTGAAGGTAATACAAAACCACATCAAAGTTGCTCAGTGTAGGCAGAAGATATATGCTGAAAACCGAAGAATGGATTTGGAATTTCAAGTGGGAGATCATGTTTTCTTGAAGGTATCTCTATGGAAGAGAGTTATACGTTTTTACAAGAAAGGCAAATTGAGTCCCAGGTACATCAGACCTTTCGAAATTCTAGAACGAATTGGGGTTGCATCTTACCGTTTGGAAATGCCACCAAGTTTCTCAAAAGTTCATGATGTGTTCCACATATCACTGTTGTGGAAATACATGCTTGACCCAACGCATGTACTCACCTATGAGGAATTAGAACTGGAACCCGATCTGTCTTATTGCGAAGAGCCCTTCAGGATTCATGATACGAGAGAACAAGTGCTGAGAAACTGGACGAATCATCTTGTAAAAGTTCTATAGAGAAACCATAAGATGGAAGGGGCAATGTGGGAACCCAAGGAACTTATGATGAAGAACCAACCCAGTCTTTTCATGCAGAAGTATTATAGAAATTTCTAGGATGAAATTATTTGAAGGAGGGGAGAATGTAACACCCCAAGCTTCTACTGTACGTTTCTCTTTCAATAATATAGTAGCGTGTGTTTTACCCAACTTCGAGTTCTAACACACACACCACAACCAATCAAACTAGGCGTTATGAATAGTAATACCCACTTTTTGAAATTTTATAAATTTTATCTTTCAAAATGGACTTCACTTTTGGATTCTGAATATCGAAATTAGACTAGGGTGAAATTTTGGTATTTTTCTGAAAACTTTCAATTTTTGATGAATAGTGAAAAAACACTAAGTTATAGTTTTAAACCGAATTTTTATTTAAATAATTATTTATTTTAATTAAATTTAATTATTGTCAAAATAGATATATAATACCTACAGAATTTCAATGTAATTCACTGGAGTTAGTTTAGAATAATTTTAGATATATAAAAATTTTATTCAACTTTTCACTGTCTTTTACCCACCTCCTAGGAGAATTTGGAAATTCACATAAAACATAAATTTACCACTTCTGTGAGTGAAATTTCAAAAAACCGAGAGACACGGTTAATATCAAGGAATAAAATGTGGTTCAATTAGATGAAAATAATTTTTGGTGAATAGTAACTTTTAACTTTTATTTACCACGGTTAAAAGTAAATTGAGTAATTAAGGGTAAAAATGATATTAATATTACCCTAACACATGTCCTAATTATATTGGACAAGTGTATCTCGACCAAAAACAACCTTAGGAATAAAATATTATCATTTAGGTCCACTTGGATTAGATTAGGACATTTATTATTATTTAATTCAAAGAAGAGTTAAAAGAGTTAAAATCAATGTTTATTTACTAAAACATTTTTAATATAGGGTTATACAAAAGATAAATTCTATTGTAAATATTCATTAGAAAGATAAAAATATTTCCTAAATAATAGTATTTTATTTATAATTTTTAGACATTAAATAAGTTAATTTATTTATGACACACTGGTGATTCCTTAATTACCTAATTAATGAAATATTAAAATAATTGATTTTATAAATATAAAAATAAATGCAATTTGAGACTTTTTATGAATTAAAATAATTTTATAGGTTAATATGACATATTAGGATTGGTTATAAAAATTTGGTTTGAAGTAATAATGCTGTTATGAAATTATCAAAAACAAAATAACCAATAGTGTCAAAATTGACATAAAAGTGTTTTAAAAACAAATATTATATTATTAATTTATATTAAATTCCTAAAAATCTAAGGTTCATCCAAGAGACTTATATAATGATATGTGTATCATTAATGGACCACTTGGGGGTCTCTTGGAAGTATATAGTAAGTTTATTAACTATATAATATAAAAATACAAAGTGACATGGTAAGTGTCAAGCTAATTAACTAAGAGTTAAAACTAAAACATAAGGTTAATATAATGACGCAAACCTGTCTAAATTCTATTGGTTGAGTGTTTTTCAACCCATAAACACGTTAAAATTTAAATAATCCACTTTGGATCCATTAGAAACCGAATATAAATTTATTATAAAATAATATTTCTAGCTTTTCCAAAGGTGCCCCTCACCCCTCTTATAAAATGGTACTTCCCCTTCTCTCTAATTAACACATTAAAAACCTTTTTCTCGGACCAACCCTGCACAAATAATATCTCAAATTCCCTCACTTCAACCAAGAGCCCTTATTTTGATCAAAAATCCAACCTAAGGAGCCTTTTTGATAAAATCAATACGAAGAACCTGAAGAAGAGGTAATGTTTTCACCACCCTCTTTCAAGTTCCTTTCATCTTCAACTTCTTCTTTCTTTATTTTTTCCATTCTAAAATAATAACTCCAGTATCTTCTATATACTGTGATTTTATTATAAATATGGTAAAACCATATTCAGTATTCTAACCATCCTTTGAATGACATGTCACCATACGTGCATACGTACGGCTTACCGTCTCCACGCCGGGGTGTAATTGTTATTCAATATATTATTATTTGAATGGGTATAATAATGATGTGCAATTCATGTAAATAATAAATATAATATGATAAGGATTCTGAATATATGATATACCATCCAATCATATATTATTTTAATATCAAAAGAATGATATTGTCGATCATGCGTACGTACGGACTACCGTCTCCACGAACGCGATGAGATTCATTCTCCATCGTATCCATTCAAGTATAATTTTCATTTGATTATTAAAAAAATGTTTAAGGACTTGATATAATTCTGGATATGAATAAGATAAAACCTATCCATAACCAACACATCTTATGTAACAAAACATATAAAATAAGACATGTAAGTTAACACCCGAAACGACGATAATTCTAAGATATTATTAACAAAGCAATATTAAAATATCATATATGATATCATATTAATGGATATAATTCTTGTATAATTTAATAATAATTATTTTACCATTATACAGGAGGTTAACCTATCCCCAACCAAGGAAAATTACAAGGTAAGGGTTATTTAACAATCTCTTCATTATCTGAGGGTTTTTATATGTAATTATCTACGGGGACCTCTTTATCATCCACATCCATGTTTCATAAAAATGTATTTCAAAATTTTTATTAATATTTACTATAATATGGGTTAAAGCCATTTATACCCTTGTTTGACTTTTTATAAGAGGTTTATAAAGGAATCATTCTATCGTTTTCCAAACAAGGTCATTTTTAACCTTTTTGACAGAATGAAGGTAAGATTGTTTTCTTAACATATACGGCGGGTGCGGCTATTTTCCGCCGTTATAAAATCATATAAGCTTCCCTTAAAATATTTTTGGAAAATTTTCAAAGTAAATGTTTTATTTTATAATAATATGACTTTTAAATTAATTTTAAAAAGTGATATTTCTCTCAAATAGTTTCGATTTCATCTATGTCAACATCATTTGATGGATTTTAATCTTATTTGAAGTTGATTTATTATGATAAAAAACATCCCTATTGTATTGAAGGTTTTGTGACATGTTTGACTGTGGATGTGTTATTTTTATACCATTCATGGATTATTGTGAATGTATTGACATTTCGTATGCAAGTTTTAATATGAATGTTTATGTTATGTTTAAACCTGTTCATATGAGGAATGAATTTGACATAATAAGTGATGGTTGGAGCCCACTATAGCTCCTCGATGCATCGGTAGGTCTCATGAGAAAAACTAGTGTCTTGGCACAAGGCCTTGACAAAATATTATTTGTAGTCTTGGCACGAGGCCTTGACTATGTGGTTATGCTAGTCTGGCATTATGCATTCCGTTATTATGAAAGTGGTTATTGATATTGCATGTGATTATTTGATTAGTAGAATATCCATGTGAATAAGTAAATGGAATTATTTTATTTTCTTTCAGCCATTTTATGTTGAAGATCAAGTTTAAAAGGCTTTTGTTTTATTTATACATTGCCTTAAATGTTTATTCTTATTTATGAATGTTTCTGCTATATTGTTATCCTTATTGGGAATTTGAGCTCACCCATTTTCTATATTTTATTTTTCCTAGGATGTGAAGAAGTATTTTATGAATGACCTACAGGGATAGTATGAGAGGATAAGAATGTGGACTATGGAGACTATGTTGTTGCAGTTTTCATTTTAGGATGGAATGTATACTTTATTAGTATATCTAGTTATTCCAAGGCTACTAAACTAATCAGTCTTTCGAAACTTGATCCTTCTTGTGATCATGCCAATTTTATTTAATAATGCACCAACTGTGGGAAAATGGGGTCGGGGTGTAACAACTATAATGGAGAAACATTATGCATTTTAAAAGAGTTTTTAGAAAAACATGTTTTCAAACCCAAAAAAAACATATACTAAAAAACAATATCATGTTGATTTAGAAGTAATTAAGTAGACTGAAAAAAATTAGTAATAGTTATGTTACATTAAAACAAAATAAGAACATTATGGACTTCTAAATTTCTTAATTTATTTAAAATAAAGTTCTTTTTACAAAAATAAACATTTATTACTATTCACTACAAAATCAATATTTTCTGAAAAGTCCCAATGTTTGACCCAAATTAAATTTTAATATTATTATTCCAAAAATAAAGTTAATTTTATAAGATTAATTTTCTAAAAATTTAAAATTTTATTACAATATTCTTTTTATGAAAAGAATTAATGAAATCATTTTTGAAGAAAAATATATTTTTCAAGATTGAAATAACTTTACTAAAAATGTATTAATTATTTACTAACAAATTATCAATAATATATATTGAGTATGATATATATATATATATATATCATAATGTAGTTAATATTATTCATATAATCCAATTTAGTGGCTAAGTTATAACAGTTTTATATATCATGGGTCATTTATACTTGGGTTTTTGGTTGAATACATTGCCAAACAAAAAAATATAAGCATTTTATGTACCATATACAATTTATGGGATTAAATTTAATTAAAAATAAATACATTATAAAACCTTGGAGTTTTACATTATAATCTAATATTAGCATCACATGAATTTTACATTATTAAAAATATTTCTCTTCTTTTAAAAATCATGGGGTGTTACATACCCCCCATTTAATAAATTTTTTCAACAAAATTTGATCTTTATCTCAATAATCAGTGGATGCAAATTTGAAAATAAATTTTTTTGTGTAGACACATCATACAAATTGTTAACAAAACATTTTTTTGGAGATAATGTGAAGTAAAAAATTAACATATAACAAGGTTTCCAATTAGAAGAAAATAGATGGGAATAGAATAAAAGTGTAAACAACTATAGTGTTATTGATGTCATTGATCAAAAGAATGTGAAAGATCAATGAAAAGATAAGGGCCTTAAAAACATAAATCTATGATGATATAAAAGTCCATCAATTCATTATAATTGTAGGCACTAGGATAATATTTATTTTTCAATATTTTTTCCTAGAGTTAAGAATTATCTTACCATATAGACTAATAGAATATTGAATTATAATTACTTGAGGAGTTTAATTTCTTCCATTAACAAATTTACATCATAATATCATCTTTTCCCAAAACTATGCGTTTTCAAGAAGCTTTTTTCTAAACTGAATTACAAAAATTAATTTTTTTAAGATTATATAACTATAAAACGAGTAGTAAGTTATTCATCCTATGTTTTTAAATTGAACAAAACTAACATATTTAGCATATGGTAAGATAATTCCAAAAGTTAATAAAGTTTCATAGGATACATTAATATTAAACATTCATCATTAACACCCAAATTACAAAATAAATAATTCCATAATCCTTATGTCCCAAAAAACCAAAATAACCTCAAAATTAAAGAGTGTTTATAATTAAAAATTAATATCTTGCCTTTTAGATTTAATTCCCAAAAAGATGGTGATATTATTTTTATGTAACATAAATCACTTTTTTAATAAATCTCTAATCAATCATATGTTTATCTATAAGATAAAACATGTTTTATGAAAATCCATGATCATATAAACCCTAAGGGTTTTCAAATCCATAAATCTAATAGAAATTTTTTTAATGAATACTTCGTATAAAACTCTATCTTAAAAAATAATTCAACCTATTAAAATGTCTCCTAAAATGACATTGATCACTTGAAGATCCCATTTCTTAAAACCTCAATGGGTTGTGTAGAACATTGAACATATGACCATCCTTAAGCTTATTTTACTTTGATAGTGTCCATAAATCATAAGTTAACATCACATGAATAAAATCATAAAATCCAAACAAACTTAAAGATACCATTGATACCAACTATAAATATCCCACGTTAAAAATTATATAATCTTGAGTTTTATTCATGAAATTACATTATTTCACTTGGAGAATCATTTTAGGTTTAGAGTTTTATATAATTAGTCCATAACTCATATATTACAAAACCATATAATATAAAGTGAACACTTCTAATCAGTATCCATTTTCCCGCCATGTAAATCATTTTAAAAAAATTAATTTACTTCCTGAAACTCTACAGGAAGTTCATCTATACACTTTCCTTTCTCTTACCCTTCTTCTGAAAACATTTAAAAACATTAGCTTATCCAAAAAGACCACTAAGGGATATAAAATAATGGAAACCATTAGTCTAGTTAAAAATTTGAAAACCCATAAAATATAACCATTTACATTAATGTTATCTAATAAAAATAAATAAAACATTTTCACTTGAAACACATTCTTTTTTATAAAATATATCCTTTAAAACCGATGGAAAAAAATTAAAATCTCTTCTTAGTAACCTAGAACATCACTTTCATAATCCATTTTAATCCCATGTTAAAAGTAACTAGAGCCCAGTTAGATCCATATAATAAAGCCTTCAGTAACTCCATCCTTCTTTCATGTAAATAAAATGAATATTACCAAATTCATTGGACAACTATTTGGGTGTTCCCCTCATTTAAGCTATAATAGGCTCAACTGGTGCTATTAGGGCTTCCCCATTATATAAGTTTTAACAAGATCACGTGAAACAATTTGGGTGCACCAAATTCTCATTTATAATGCTCATGTACAATGTGATAAACAAAAATATTATTTCTTTAACTTTTCCATCATGAAACTTTTAAAAAAATATCAAAATAATAAGAAAATCACTTTTCGATATCAAAAATATCATTTTCTTGTTTAAACCCATTTTCAATATAAAAATACCATTTTCTTTTGAAAAAACATTTTAAACCAAAAAAATACCAATTTAAAAAGGAAAAACAATTCTTCTTCTCAATTTAAACATGAAATATTGAAAATAAATCTAGAAATAAAATAATGCTAATGGTGGCAGAGAAGTCATTGTTGCCTTGTACATTAATAATATGGCACTCCTTTTATCATTTTTCAAAATATTTTATATAAAGTCTGTAAAAATATTCCTCTTAAAATCAATTTAAAATTATGTAAAAAATAAAATTTAAATTTAAATTATTAATATTTCATCTCAATATAAATATTTTCATTCATTTTAAAATAGGTACATAGAAGAGTAATAGATTTTGAAGAAAAACATTAAAAGGGGATTTTTAAAACGAAAAATCCACTATCACTTTGGAAAAACTTGAATCATAATACCATTTAAAGATTAATGTTAAAAGAAATCTAAAAACCATTATAATAGATTAATTATTTTTATAACATGTCGAATATGATATATAAGCAAATATTAAAATAATAATGGAGAAAAATATCAAAACATGCCTCAATAATAGGAAATTGAGATGAATTCCACTAGATTGAGTTGGACTTGTCATGTGGGTATTTATATTCGTAAATAATAATGTTATGTTAATTATTTACTCTATTAGAAACTATATTAAAGTTTATTATTAATTTTATTTCCTTTATTACCAAAGTTATATACAATTACTTAATAACTTCATTTTAAATTAAATGCTTTTACCACATTCCACTTATGCGTCAAAAAATGAATTAGGTAGGTTTACTATGGTCAAAGTGGTTATAACATCCTATTACTATTTTCAGGTAATCCTAACACCCTTATTTTATATTTTTCTAGTTGGGGTTTTTTTAGGGGTTATTTGGGTGAAATTTTGGAAATTTTCAATGGATTTTGTGTTCTGCATGGTTGGTGCACAATTTCCCAAATGGTGTGTGCTTATAGAGAAAACATTGAAAACCCATACAATGAGGGTTTTCATGGATGGTTAATGGTTTAAAAAACCATTTACCCTCCAAGGAAAAATTGATAAATCCTACCTACAGGGGTTCATGACTAGGGTGTTTGGTTTTTCTGACCATAATTTCCTACCTAGAAAACAGTTCATGTGGCTTGTAATAAATCCGGAAATTGATTTAAAATTATTAAACCCCACTTTTATCCCCCAATCTAGATCATTCAACCCTAACTTGAGTTCTTCTTCCTTGTATTCTCAATAAGGGTGATTTTTCCTCCTCCAAACCCAATACAAAGAGGATCAAATCTTGGAGATCCTCTTTATGTACTTTCCTAGTAATATTTATCTCTTTATTCCCTTTCTCCCACTATCTATTCTCTCCCCCATATGGTTTATTATAAATTCATGATTCTATAGGATCTAATCCCTATTGTTTCTAACATTTAATATATGTATGATTCTCAAATATTTATTGATGATATTCTTTATTAGAGATTCCCATTTAGGGATTTTTGTTTTGTGATCCCAAGACCCTATGTTTGGTGGTACCGTATAAGATATTATGTTTGATTGATCCTAAATTTCTTGATTAAGTTAAAACTACTAATTTAAATTTAATTGATTTCAACTGATTTTTTTAAAACCCAATTCCACTAAATTGAGTCATTTAATTTGTATTTACCTTGAAATTTTGGAAAAAAACCCCAATTCCATTTTATTGGGTTGTGATGTGAAATGTAAGGATTTTTTTATTTAAATTTTGAAATTTACATTTTGAATTTAAATTGTGAAATTGAATTTTGAAATTGATTTCAAATTCATATTTTAGAAAAATGACTTAAATTTTTTTGATAGAAACATGGTGGTTTTATCATGGAAAATAGTTTGAGTTGATTAAAAACCTATTTCAATTTTTAAGTAAAAATTGGTATAGTGAAATTGAAAATGTGGGTTGAATTTTATTTTGAATAATTTTGAAATAAATTTCCCATTCATGATTATTATAGAGATCATGAAATCCAGGGTAGTTAGTCAGTTATTAAGGATAATCTTGCTATGATGGGAGTTACCTAGAAATGTATTGACCTATTAAAACTATAACATAAAATAATATGAAGATCTTATAATTAGTAGGATGTTGATTAGTCATTTATAACTAGTGTCTGGGGGGAATGTGTGGATTTTTTTTGTTTTCATTATATAATTGTGTGAGGATCCCACAACACGGAACTATCATACCTCTTAAAAGATGACCAAGTTTCTCCCTTATTATGTTTTGATATATATAGAATTGTTTGTAAACTATTTTACACATGACATATGAATCTATATATACTTTTTTATATAAAATTTTTATTATAAAATTTTTTTAAATTATTTTTTTTTTCATTTAAAATGTAAATTCTGATTGGTTTTAAATATGCAATTGAAATTACATTCATTTTTATTTAAAATAGAATTATTTATTTGGTTAATTGATTGTGGTATCTTATTATGGAATACTTTGTGAGACCCAACTTTGTTTTTATCTAACAACCTACCTCTACCATTTGGGAGTTTTTATATTTCCACCTGCTAGGTTCGAGAAACTGGAAGGTACCATATAGATGTAGTAATATTTGTTGATATGTTGGATTGAGTTACAATGTCTATTGGGACATGTGTGGTTATGGAATATTTTTTTTACTTTTTTCATTTCACTTTTTGATGTTTTTACTATTTTACTTCTGTTACAATTATCCTTATAAAGTTTTACTTGTATTCATACTGACTTGTTTCTCTTAATTCCATTGTGTTTGTGGAAAATGTGTTCCCACATTCATATTTTATGATTCAAGGTGCTATTCTCTAGCCCATGGGGATTGGGAATACCCTTTATAATTTTTTAGGATCATCCTAAGCATTAGGGTACTAGGGTATCTGGGATGATTGAATATTTTTTTGATGTTAGTATGTTGTAGAGTCTTCTAATCGGGACTTAAGAGGTATTTTCGATGATGTGCTTTTCTAGATATCACCACAACAATCCTTCACTAACATAATTTTTTTGGGAAATATGACTTTATGATTATTTATATTATTTTACATACTTTTTATTTGGATATAATAGAATCCAAATTATATGTTATTATCAGTTGAGATTAATTTCCATTGTTTCTCTATTTTTGTGTAAAGGTTGTGTCTTAAATAATGTCTACTGATGTTGTATAGCATCACACCTCGGATAATATATGTGAATAAAATCCAACCGAAATAAACTGATGAACCACAATGAGTAAATCCTTTAATGGACAAGAGTCCAGTTGTGGTGGTTATGCATACTATTCATACTATGGGACAAGAACATACACCATTTCCCAATAAGGTTCTATCCATGGAACCTTATATGGATGTTTTTTGGAATTTTTCTTTGAAGTTCCTTTGAATGAAGACACTAGAAATCAAAGAGTCTAATGGTCCTAAAGAGGATGAGGATTAGTTGAGAAATATTGGGTGTTTTTTTGAGTTCGTCAAGACACTTGAGGAAATCAAGGTGAAGTGTGAAATCTTCATGATAGAGGGACCTAGAAGGAGATGGCATGACATGATGGTGATGAAAATTAGGCATGAGGGATTATAGTGGAAATATATTAAATCTCTTTTCACTAATAATTCATCCAAAATTAGATATTGTTGGAAAAGTTTATAAAGTGATTCAAACATGAGAAGGACGAAATAATCATGAAATAACATGAAAAACACTTTGCTGAGCATGTGTAGTTTTCACCTAAGATTGTATCAAATGAGAATATTATGACTAAATTGTTTGAGATGGGAATTTGATCTGATAGTCATTTTTATGTTTTCTTGCTGAATCTTTCCTCTTATGCTGAAGTACTGGATATATATTTGATAGTTGAAATGGACTTTTCATGTAAGTTAGGGTCAAAAGATGTACATTTTTCTCATAGTGGAAGTTATATATGTTTCATTAAAGGAAAGAGGAAGCACGAGGATTATCGTGGTGGTTTTCCACAACATGGTTTTTGTAGACCTCTAGATGTTTTGGGAAGAGGCCCTTTGATTTTTTCATAGTGTGGAAAAACTAGGCACATAAGGTGATACTGAACCGAGAAACATAAAATATGTGGTTCTTATGTATGCTCAGGTAACATGCAGAAGTTATTCTATGTATAATACACTTTATGTAGTGGAACAGGACCATTAGAGCCTATTAAATCTATTGTGAAATCATATGGTTCAAGAAAAAATGGGTTCTAGCCACATGTATCCATAAAGAATCTTATTTATAGAGTGGAAGAGTCTCTAGAGGAAACAAATATGATTCCAGTGACTATAAGAGGCACCATTACTATATCTTCATCATTAGTGACCTATTTATTTAATATTGGTGTATCTCATTCATTTATTTCAACCTATATTGTCAATATAATAAATATTCCTGCAAATATTTTATCTTATGTAATTGATATTACTATACCCAAGGGAACAAAGTGATTGTAGGGTATCTATAGTCCCTTTTTCTTCTTATTATCAGATATCATGTTCTTATGGAATTTTCTGTTCTTAAGAGGAAACCTCTTGATGATATATTCTGTATGGACATGCTCATTTCTAATAAATCCGGAATTGGATATTATATTTTATGGGTCTCCTTTAATACAAACAGTGGGGTTTTATATGTCTTTTTGGGAGAGTGAGACCTAAGGTCAAGTTGTTATCGAACTTCTTATCCATATTTGGGGGAAGTAATATAATTGTACTCTTTTTACATGGACTGATAATCTTTGAACAATGATCATCCTCCAGTTTTCTGCAATTTTCCTGATGTATTCCCTTCAAACATTTATGGTTTGAAACTGGTAATGGAGGTAAAGTTCCCTATCAACATATTTACTGGTACACAACTAGTTTCTATTCATTATTAAAACCTGTAACTAGTTAAAATAATAGAGTTAAATTTTCATATGGATGATAATTTAGATAAATACTTTATACGTCGGAGTTTGGCACTATAGGTGGTTCATGTTCTCTTTTATAAGAAATATAGTGGGTTTCTTCACCTCTGTGTTGATTAATAGAAACTAAAAATTGTCATTGTTAATAAAAAATATCCTTTTCCTTTCCTTTATTATCTATTTGACCAATTTAAAGTGTTGAAGTGGATCTTGAATATTGATCTTCAATTTGGTTACCATCAATTGAGGATAAAGGAAACATATATTCTGAAAACTTCCTTTTAGAGGAGGTAAAACCATTATAAGTACCTTGTCATGCCATTTTTTCTAAACAATTCTCATATAGTATTTATAGATTTAATGAATAATATTTTCCATGATTATTTTGATACATTCATGGTTGTGTTTGTAGATGACATCCTTATTTACTCTATATCTTGGGAGGATCATGTGCTTCAATTGAGAGAAGTGATGAATTTTTGGATAAATCACTAGCATTATTATAATCTCTTTAAATATTATTTCTATTTTTGGGAAGTTATGTTCTTGGGACACATGGTGTCAGAACATGGTATACCAATTGATCCTAAAAATTTGAAAACTATTATGACATGGGAACAACCACTAAATGTTTTCGAGATTCAGAGTTTCTTGGTATTTTTTGGGTATTATTATCGATTCGTAAAGGAATTTTCAAAGTTTTATTCTCTGATGACTAATCTAACATAAAAGGGAGTAATGTTTCTGGAATGATAATTGTTAGAGTTCCTTCATTGAGATGAAATTAATTTTGACTACTACAACATTGTTTACCCTTCCAGTGGCTTGGCAAAGCAATGTGGTATTATATGATGCATTGGGTTTAGGTTTTGAATGTGTTCTTATACAGGGTGATCTTTTCATTTCCTAGGTATCTCAAGAACCTTGGACATAAGATAAGAATTACTTGACCCCTGACCTTGAACGAGTAGCTATGATGTACGCTCTAAAAAGTTGGCGACATTAACTCTTTAGAGAAAGGTTTACTGTGTATTCATATCATAAGATCTTGAGTTATTATTTCTATCAAAAGGATTTTAGACTCTACAAGAGGATATTGGTGGAATGAATATAATATTTTTAATTTTACTTCACCTATACCAAGGGGGAAAGGGAATGTCATTATAGACGATTTCATCAGGAAACATCCAAACCAAACTATGAAAGAGTCATCAAAATAGCGAAAGTAGATGTATATCTTTTAAAAATTTCATATTGGAGTATGGGAATAAGGGGATGGGTATTCATTAGAAAGTGTTCAGTTTACCTCCACTCTTATCAAGATGATTCATTTGGAACAATAGCTTTATTAAGAGTTCTATATAATTAGAGACTCACTTAATGGTTTGGAGACCATTGTTGAGTGGAATCTCTTTACAGAAAGAATTCTATAAATTCATAATGATATTGTTCTTCCATAATCAATCAAGAAAGATGTTATGTGGGATATCCATATTTCCTAGTTGGTTGTGAACGATAGAACCAAAAAACTGTTATATGAAATGTGGTTATGATTCTAGTATCTAGGTTTGATTCAATGAATCATGGATTATTTCTCTCACAATTATACTTTCTAATAGGTTACTACCGAGAACTACAAACCTTCGGGGTTAGTTCATCCTATTTCTATGCCAACTTGGAAGTGGTATTATATATTTATGGACTTTTTGGTTGGGATTCCATGTACTATGAAAATGAAAAATACGATATAGGTTGTGATTGATAGGCTGAAAAAATCATCTCATTTTATACCCATTCTTTATACAAAAAAAATGTGAGGGGTTGGGAATTATCTATTTGAAAGAGATTGTTAGTTTTCATAGAGTTATATATATAATTGTTTTTAATTGAGATCCCCAGTTTATTTGTATATTTTGGAGAGGCCTTCAAGAGGCACTAGGTTATCAGGTCTATTTGAATAGACATTCCATCTGTAGTTGGATGGAAAAATAAAAACGGGCTATACAGATAATTGATGAAATTATTCATGATTGTGTTCTTGACTTTGGTGTGGCTTTGGATGATCATTTTGGGATGGTTGAGTTTTATTAAAATAATATTTACTAGTTTGTTTTCGAAATAGATCCTTTTGAGTCTTTGTATGAATGAACTTATAAATCTCCATTGTGTTGCTCAGAGATCGGTGAAATATCCTTGGTTGGGAAAATCTTGGTTCAAGAGAGGACATAAAAATTCTATTGATTATTTAGAGAATTTTTATGGAAAATAGATGGTATAAGTATTACTATTATCATTTTCACCAACCATTTTAATTTTTAGTTGGGGATTAGGTGTTCTTGAAGATTTCATCTCAGTTGGGTCATTGACGACGTGGGAGGTAAGGAAAGTCTATGCCTCATTTTTTGGGATCTTTTACGATTGATGAGTAAGTGGATAAAGTGTCTAATAATTTATAAATTATTCCATAGTTGAATTAAATACGTATTCTATTTCTTGCATCATAATAGGGAACATATCTTCCTGATCCATATCACGTTTTGAGTTGAAGTGATCATGAGGTCAAAAGTAATTTATCTACTAAGGAAAATCCAGTAAAGATAGTTGATTTTGTAACCATGGTAATTCATTGGGAGGATGATACATTTGGTTATAGTTCCATGAAATCATGGTTATAATAATAATGAAATATGGGAGAGAGAGAAAGTGATGAGAGAGTAGCACCCTCATCTTTTTTACATTGATGTTTCTTAACATGTATTCTTGGGATGAAAAGTTTCTTTAATGGAGAGGATACAACATTGTGTTACTATTTTTAGGTAATATTTTGCTGATAAATTGATCATTATTTCGTACGGTATCATTTAGGGGTTCTTTGGGTGACATTTTTAAAACATTATAGGGTTATTGGGCTGTGCACAATTGGCCCAAAAATTCCACAAACCATGTTCCCCCCATGAGAAAAATGTGAATAAACCAAGAGTGATTGTTTTCATGGTTGGAAAAATGTTTTTCAAACCATTACCACATCATGTAGAAACTGTAAAACCCCACTAGTAGCAGTGCATGACTGGAGAACATTGTTCTTCTAACAAGGAAAAACTACGCCAGAAACTTGGTGCACAACATTTAATTAATCCAATATTTGATGAAATATTCTTGAACACCACTTTTAACCCTTAGTTGGGCTCATCTGACCCTACATATAATTATTCTTTCTTGATGGCTCCCTATATGTGGTTTTTGTTTATAAAAACCCTCTTCAAGGTGGATTTAAGATAGGCGATCCTAGTTCATTCCTTTCCTGCTAAGATTTCTCTTCCCCATATCTTTCTCTCGCTCTCCGTTGTCTCCTCCCTCAAGTTTATTAGATCTCTATGTTGTTGGATTATATCATAAATATTATTTTAGATATTGAATCTAGGTTTGATTATTAGATCTTTATTTCAGAAGTTATTCATTGGATTTTCCCATTTAGGGCTTTCTATTTTGTAATCTTATTATCGTAAGGTAAGTCCTTACATATATGATTTCCGGTTTAATTTTCCCTAAATTGACTGATTGAGTTAAATTTCAGGATTTCGATTTAATTTCATTTAATAGATTTATTAAAAACCCTATTCCATTGATCTTAGGGTCTTGATTTGGATTTGGCATGAAAATTGGGAAACCCCCCAATTCTATTGAATTGGGGTGTGTCGTGAAATTTGATGTATTTTTTATTTAAAATATGTAATATAATTTTTGAAATTGAATTGTGAAATGGATTTCAAATTCATGTTTGAGAAAATATATTAAATTATTTTTGTATAAACATGATGATTTTGTCTTGGAAAATGGCAGGATTTAATTAAAAACATGTTTTGGTTTTTAAATGGAAATTGGCAGATTCAAATAGAAAATATGGGTTGAATTTTATTTTGAGCAGTTTTGAAATAAATTTCCCATTATTTTTTGTTATATGAAAAATTATTTCCTAGGTATTTAATGAGTTATTAGGGGAAAACTAACTATTTTGGGAATCCCATAGAAACAGATTGATTCTTTAAAGATCTAACATAAACGATTTAGCCGATCTTATCCTAAGTAGTATGATTATTAGTCCTCTCTAACCAGTGAATAAAGGACATGTGTTTATATTGAAATTTTAATTATATAAGTGTGTGATGATCCCATAACCTAGAAATATCATGCCTATTATAAGAATACCATGTTTTACCCTTGTGATGTTTTGATATATATTAAATTTTTTGTAAACTGATCAACCCAATCCTTGTGAATTTATATAAAATATTTTATATAAAATGTTCATTAATATATTTGATTTATGTATTTCTATAATTTAAAATTTAATGCATTTTTTTTAAATATTATTTGCATATTTGAAGAATATTTATTTAAAATGGAAAGCATTATATTCTTAATATATTGTTAAATTGTACTATGGAATCCATAGCGAGACCATACTGCGATTTTATCTCACACATTACCCATTCCCTTTAATAATTAATATATTTTCTCCTTAATATCTCAATCAGGGGGAAGGAAACGCTTGGAGGTGGTAGTTTTTTGTTGATATTTTCGCTTGAGCAACTGTGTCTATTGGGACTTGGGTGGTTATACCAATTTTTGATACTTTGTGGTTTCACTTTGGGTTGTTTTTACCTATTCAACTTATGGTATAGTTCTCAATATGGAATTATTATTCTAGTAATACTAATTTATTTCACTTTATTCAATTGTGTTTGGGTAAAATTCTTTCCCAATTTCATATTTTATTATTCTATGTGATATTCAACAACTTGTGAGGATTAAAAATGCCCTTCGGTCTTTGTGAGGATCGATTTGGGAATCAAGGAACTAGGGTGTCTAGGATGGTTTGTGATATTGGTTATTATTTTAAGATATAAAAAATATTATTCATGTCATAATAATCATATTTTTATATCAAATATACTTTTAAAACCCATCATGAAAGATTTTTATGAAAAAGGAACCAACGTTATGATAATGGAAACGGTAGGTCGTACGTATTCATGAGTAACATTTCTAGTTTTCAAAGATCACTATTGAAAAAGGTAGGTAATATTTTATCATTATATAATGATAATATTTCATAAATACCATATTAATTAGTTTTATATACTTTTAAATATCATTTATGTGACATGGTGATGAAAAATGGAATCACATCTCTTCGAGGAGGTGGTAGTCCACACATCCAAAAGAGGTATTAAATTTTTTTCACTGAGTGAAATGATTGTTGAGTCAATAAGGTTTTCCTTATGACTTTTCCATTCCTTCTTGTTTTGAAAATCACAAACACCTTATCTTTAGGAAAATTGCTTTCTTAAGGAAAATTGCTTTCTTAAGGAAAATCACTTTTATAAGAAAAATTATACTTATCATATTTTCACCCATATTTTTCTTAATTATGAGATTCGGATTCATTTTCTCGAAATCATTGAAACTTTGATATAAAGCAATCTGTTTTAAGGTTTGGATTCTGGACAAGAACTATAAGGAAGTTTCATTCCGAATTCCGGATATGAACTCTGACTAAGTTATATTCCAGATTCAGGATACAAATTCTGAAGAAGAATTATCATTACAAATTCCAATGAAGAATTCTCATTATGAATTCTAATAAAGAAATCCCATTCCGAATTCTCATTACGAATTCTGATGAAGAGTTCTCATTACGAATTCTGTTGACGAATTATCATTACGAATTCTGATGACGAATTCTCATTACGAATTCTGATGATGAATTCTCATTACGAATTCTGATGACAAATTCTCATTACGATTTCTGATGATGAATTCTCATTACGATTTCTGATGACGAATTCCTATTCAGAATTCTCATTCTGAATTCACCTATTAAACAGAATTTGAGTATCTTTTTTTATACACTATGAATTAATTCACACTCCAAAAAATATCTTTGTTTGACTCCGAACATTTATATTGCTTACACTTCTAAAATTTGTCTACTCTTTACTATTGTTCTTACACTCCGAACCTTCACTCCGAAGTTTTCATTCCTAACTTTTATGTTAGAGTTTAAAACGATGTCGTACATTCTGTTACACTTGTTTTGTTATAAAACGATGTTGTCTGTTTTGTTTTAAACTAACCGTTGTCTAAGTGACACGTGTACAGGTCCCTCCGATCTTTAAGGAAAATATGACCGTTGGAGAAGGAGCCGACCTTACCTATAAATAGGTGCTCATTTGAAAGAGCTTGTAGCTGCTCGATACAGATGACAGATGAACAACTTGGTTTAGTGCATACATGCTGTTGAAGTGATTTCTATAGAGAGAGGCCCTTATTAACTCTCAAAGCTTCGTGCGACTCCGAATGTTGGTGATTGCATTCGAGGGCTTCCGGGGATAGGAAGACAGAGGTGCCGACTACCTTAAAGTTCGAGGGCATTCTTGCTGAGGAAGACAGAGGTTTCCAACTACCTTGAAGTTGAGGGCTTGCGGGGATAGCAAGACAGAGACTCTGATCATCGTATCGAGGGCTTACCCTAGTGTGGGTAAGACAGACTTGCTTGAATGTATAAATCAAGGGACCTTTATCCAAGGTTGTTGGATACCCTTCTCTTTGGGTTAAAAGACTTATATCTTGTTACTTGTAGTTTTACTACTTGTGTTTATTCCGTTTTTTTGTATTATAAGGAATGTATAACTTTCTTATACTTCCTTATTTGTACTCTATTTCATTTAGATTCTATACGCTTTAAGGTAGAATCTCATATTGTAATCATTTGTTATGATTCAATTTCCGGAACCATATTTCCGGAACTCTCATTCAGAATCTCTTTCCCATTTTGTATTCGGTGTCAGAGGTGTTGTGAATTTACATAGTTTGACATTGTTAAACTTATCCCTTTCCTTTTCTTGAGGAAAACATAGTTATTCTTAACTAACTTTAAAGGTTCCAAAGGAATTTTTAAAGTATAAAATTCACCCCCCTCTTGTATATTGAGCATCTACATCATTATTTCGATCCTCCAATTGGTATCAGAGGTTGGAAACCTCTTACTCTATACCAATCTTACATTTGGTATCAGAGGAGGTCTCTGAAATACTTGTACTCACATACAAGTTTTTCTTGCTCACTTTATTCTTCCGAACTTTGTCATTCCGAATTTCCATTCCGAACTTTTCTCATTCCGAACATTGTTATTACAATTCTTTGCTACTAACAAGTTTGTGTGAAAAGTTATTTCTAGTATGACAGGAATTAATGTTGGTTCAATTAACAATCTAAATCCGAAAAAACCACCTATCTTTGATGGTAATGACTATGAATACTGGAGAGATCGTATGAAGACTTTTGTTATTAATACCGGAGTAGACAACTTTGTTATGCTTACTGGTGATTATAAAATTCCTGACAAGGAAGTCAGAACTTTTACTAACCAGGAAACGAAAGAATATCAACTCAACTATAAGGTACGCAACACTTTAATATGTTCAATGACTAGAAATATATATAGCCAAATTTCTTCTTGTGAAGCAGCTAACTGTATATTGAAGAAGTTAGAAGTTACACACTTTGGGACATCTAAAGTGATTGAGACTAGAAGAGATATGCTTAGAGCTGAATATCATGGCTTCAATTTTCCTTATGGAGAACCTATCTGTAAAGTTCAACAAATATTTATGACTATCGTCAACAGTCTAAAATCTATGGGAGAGAAAGGATTAGATGATGAAGCTCTTGTGGACAAGATAATTGATATTATTCCCAATGAGTGGGAATCCAAGAGAACAACTATAGATGAGAACATAAAGGTCACTCAAATTACTCTTGATGAATTATTTGGAACTCTTCTACAACATGAAACAAGAATGAAGAGAGATGCTGACATCATCAAGAAGAAGAATGGAAATGGTACCGTTGCTTTTACTATAACTTCAAATCAGATGAGAGCTAAGACTCCTGAGAGAGTAAATAGATCCAAGTCTAAGAAAGTTATTTTCCAATCCGAATCAAGTGAGAGTGAAGTCTCAGAAAATGAATTAGCAAATCTTGCTCGAAGGATGAACAAGATAGTTGGGCAGAAAAATTTTCAATACAAGTATAAGAAAAAGGATAGGAAAGATAAGAAATATGGAGAAGTTACTTGTTATGAATGTAAAAGAGCTGGACATATTAGACCAGATTGCCCTATGCTCAAAAAGAAAGGAAGGAAGGAAAGACATTCAGACAGGAACAAGAATAAGTATTATAAAGCCAAAGCTAAGAAAGTTTTAAAAGCTAATGATACCTGGAGTGCCAGTGGTGGTGACTCTTCAGATGAATCTTCTGATTATGAATCTTCAGGACAGAAGAATCTTGGTCTTATAGCCAGTTTACCTATTGATAATCATTGTTTTATGGCTAAGGTACGAAATGCTGAATCTCTGACCAATGTTTCTTTAAATTCTAATGATAGTAAGTATTATAACTCTTCTGATGAAGAATCATCTTCTGATGAAGAAAATACTTTACCTACTTATGATGAAGTCTCTAGGTTTGCTGAACTTCTTGAGATTGAGAATTCCAAACTCAACAAGAAACTTGACAAAGCAAGCTCTAGGAATTCTATTCTTACAAAAGAAATATCAGATCTTTCTAAAGATCTTGATAAGAAAAATGCTGATTTCGAAAGTATTTCAAAAAATCTTGAGGAAGTAAGTTCTGAGAAGAATAAACTATCTAAAGAATTAGAAAAAGTAATTTCTAATAAAAATGTTTTCGAGCCTAACTCTAGTTCTAAAACTAATGATTTTGAGGATAAAAACTTGGTTGTAAAACTCAAGTCCGAAATTTTTTCCTTAAAGAAGTGTTTATCAAGCTTTACCCATGGTAAGGAAAATTTTGATAAGATATATTCCCAAATACGACCTTTAAGAAATAAATCCGGATTTGGTTATACCCATGCAAAACCTATTTTCAGTAACAATTATTTTGTTCCTCAAAGTGACCCATTTTTTACCAAGTGTCAATGTGGTGGTCACTGGGCAAAGAATTGTTCCTTAAACAAAACCCAATCTCTAGGATTTCACAAATATTACTTTTCTAAGAAAATGTGGATACCTAAAATTTTATTGTCTGGAAATCTCAGATCCAAACAAGTTTGGATTCTGAATGTCTAATTTTCTTCTTGATTTCAGGATAATAAAGAATGTACCAGCAACAATACATGGTACATGGATAGTGAATGTTCCCGACACATGACTGGTAACAAAAGCTTTTTTTAAAAGATTATCAAAATGAAAGGAGGAAAGGTAACTTTCGGAGACAATGCTAAGGGAGAGATTGTTGGTATTGGTAATATTGTTCTTTTAGGTAAAACCTTGATTTCAAATGTTCTTTTTGTTAAGGGTCTTAAGCACAACCTCATTAGCATAAGTCAGTTATGTGATGAAGGTTACCTTTTGAATTTTAGGAATGATAAGTGTTTAGTTCACAATTCCAAGGAAGAATTTATTCTCTCAGCCAATAGGCAAGAGAATGTCTACACTTTGAAGCTAGAAGACCTCAGGAGCCAAGATTTACCTTTCCTAAATGCAATGGAAGATCATTCTTGGTTATGGCATAGAATATTAGGACACTGTAATATGAGAAACCTTTGTAAACTCTCTAATAATAAACTAGTTAAGGATCTACCGGAGCTTAGATTTGATTCTTCTAAAGTTTGTGATCCTTGTAAATATGTCAAGAAACATAAATATAGTTTTAAGTCAATCGGCGAAGTCTCAACAACTGATGCATTACAGTTAGTGCACATGGATCTTTTTGGTCCAACACAAACTGGAAGTATTGGAGGCAAATACTATGTGTTTGTTCTAGTTGATGATTACACTAGATTTACTTGGGTCTATTTTCTAGCAAAGAAATCTGAAGCTTTTTCTTATTTCAAAAGTTTTAGAGCTCAAGTTAAAAATGAGAAAAATCTTCCATTGAAAACTATTCATAGTGATCATGGAGGAGAATTTCAAAATTATGATTTTGAAACTTTTTGTAGTAAGAAAGGTATTACTCACAATTTTTCAGCACCTAGAACTCCTCAACAGAATGGTGTAGTTGAAAGAAGAAATAGAATTCTTCAAGAAATAACTAGAACCATGCTGAGTGAATATTCTATTGCTAGACATTTCTGGGATGAAGCTGTAAGTACTGCTTGCTATAATATAAATCAAGTTTTGATTCAACCTTTTCTTAATAAAACTCCTTATGAGTTATGGAATGGTAGAAAACCAAGACTATCCTACTTCAAGGTTTTTGGTTGCAAAGTATTCATTTTGAATACTAAAGATAAATTACATAAATTCGCACCAAAATCTGATGAAGGAATTTTCTTTGGTTATTCCACAACCTCTAAGGCTTATAGAGTTTTTAATAAAAATACTTGCACTGTTGAGGAAACAGTACATGTAAAATTTGATGAGTCAGATCCTTTTGTTTTTAAACCATCTCAACTTACGTCTTCGGATGTATTTTAAAAAACTGATTATCAACCTTTGATAGAAGAACCTTCTGAAAAGGAAATTGTTCTAGAAGATACTTCTGAAACATTTACCCCAGAAGACTTTCTACCCTATGTTGATGAACAGGTTTTACTAAACCCAAATCAGGTGTTTCTTAAGAATCATCCCAGTGATAGTATCATTGGTGATGTAAACCAACCTGTAAGGACTAGAAGTTTCTTAAGAAATGAAGTAGAACATCTAGCATTTCTTTCCCAATTAGAACCTAAAAGCACAGATGAAGCTTTAGGTGATGATGATTGGATCAAAGCAATGCAACATGAACTAAATGAATTCGAAAGGAATAAAGTATGGACCTTGGTTGAAAGACCTAAGGAAACTTCTGTTATTGGAGTAAAATGGGTTTTCATAAATAAATGTGATGAAAATGGAGTCATTGTTAGAAATAAAGCTAGACTTGTTGCTAAAGGCTATAATCAACAAGAAGGAATAGACTCTGAAGAAACCTATGCTCCAGTAGCTAGACTTGAATCTATTCGTATTCTACTTGCCTTTGCAGCATTCTTTAATTTCAAACTTTTCCAAATGGATGTGAAATGTGCTTTTCGTAATGGTTATGTTCAAGAGGAAGTTTTTGTTGAACAACCTCCTGGATTTGAAGATACAAAACATCCTGATCATGTTTTTAGACTTACCAAAGCTTTGTATGGCCTTAAACAAGCCCCATGAGCATGGTATGATAGACTCACTGGATTTTTGCTTCAAAATAACTATGTTAAGGGAAATGAAGATCCAACCCTTTTTATAAAGAAAGATAATAAAAATGTTTTGATTGTTCAAATTTATGTTGATGACATTATATTTGGTTCGACTTAGCAATCTTTGACTGACTCTTTTTCTAGTCTAATGAAATCGGAGTTTGAAATGAGTATGATGGGTGAGTTAACATTTTTCCTTAGTTTTCAAATTTCTCAAAAACCATAAGGAACCTACATATCACAACATAAGTATATTAAAGATCTTATGAAAAAGTATGGTTAGGACAACACTAAGAGTATAAGTACTCCCATTGGTACCTCAAACTCTTTAGATCTTGATGAAGCTTGGAAACCAGTAGATCAAACATCTTTTAGAGGTATGATAGGAAGTCTACTTTACTTAACAGCTAGTCGACCAGACTTAATGTTTTCAGTATGCTTATGTGCAAGATATCAATCCAATCCTAAGGATTCTCACTTAAAGGCAGTAAAAAGAATTTTTCGCTACCTTAAGGGAACCATGGATCTAGGATTATTTTATACTTCTGGAAATGATTTTGTTCTGAAAAGCTTTTCTGATGCTGACTTTTTTGGATGTAGAATGGATAGAAAAAGTACATCCGGAACTTGTCATTTCTTAGGAGATTCTTTAGTTTCTTGGTCATGCAAGAAGCAACATTATATGGCACTCTCCACTGCTGAAGCTGAATATGTAGCAGCTGGAAGTTGTTGTGCACAAGTGTTGTGGATGCAACACACACTCACATACTATGGCTTGAGTTTTACCAAAACTCAAATTTTGTGTGATAACACAAGTGCCATTGCCCTCAGTAAGAACCTTGCACATCACTCCCACGCAAAACACATAGATATTAGGCATCACTTTCTTAGAGATCACACACTTAAAGGAGATATTATTCTTCAGTTTATCAGAACGCAAGATCAACTTGCTGATATTTTCACAAAATCATTGCCTTCTGATAGATTTGAATATATTAAACAGAAGTTAGGAATGATAACCGCAAGGTAATATTTCTTAATTAACATTCTGTTGAAAAAATCTCCTTACAGTAATAAACTCCTTTTCATAGGGGGAGTACATTTGATTGTTTGTTTAACAAAGTTTTTTCAAAATTTGTTTTCAAACATTTCGGAACGAAGATTTCCGGAATGGAACTTCTGGAACTAAAATTTTCCAAAATGGACATTCTCGTACAGATTACTTCTGGAATGGAAGTATTCGCATTGAAAATTTCTGGAATGAAAATTTACGTACTGGCAGTTTCATAACCAGGTTTTTGTACCGATTTTTTACCCATAATGTATTTTTCGTAATGTATTTTTCGTACTATGTTCTTCGTACTGTTTTTCTTCTTAAGTTTGTTTTTCGTAGTGAGTTTTCTGTAATGAGTTTTTTGTATCAAGTTTATTTTTCATAATAACATTTTTGCAAAATCTGCCATTACGAATAATCCTCCTAAGGCAATCCAAAAGGTATGATTTCCCTACTCAAGTTTTCGTAGTCCTATTTTACTTGCTGTAATTTTCTTGTATTATGTTTTTGGATTATAGTTTTCTTAATTCCTTGTTTTAATAAAAACCTCAAAAAGATCGAATTCAAGCTTTCAACCGTCAGATCTGATCTCAGCTTCCAACCGTCAGATCAACTATGGAAGGTGAACCGTCATCTCGTTGCCTATATAAAGGGGACCCAAATACTCGTCCCACATCGATCTCAAAGCTCTCGCATCCTGATTCTCTGTCTCTCTGATTTAAGGCCGTTCCGAACTACAGTTGTCTCCGTTCCGAACTTCTTAGAGGACTTCAGATCCGAATGTCTGCGGAGTTAGCATCTCAAGAAATGTCATCCACTAAGCCTATTTCTCAGTGGTTAGTTTACAGAGAATGTTTAGTCCATCCGATTTTCTTCAGCAACTACGATTCTATCATTTCAAAGAATATCAAGTTAAATGGCTGGGAAGATGTTGCGGTATTAAAAACCGGGAACCAAGATGAAGTATATTCAGACTTACTTGTCGAGTTTTATGAGTCAGTTTCATTCTTCAAGTAAGATAATATGGAGAAGTTCTCTTTTAAGTCTTATGGAAAGACTTACAAGCTTTCTCACACCAAGGATGCAAGCTTGGTAGGGCTATCTTATGAAGGAGAAGCTGAGTTTATTTCGCATGTGTTGCCAAACTCTAAGGGTAGCTTAAACAAGGAAAAATCCTTAGAAACTCTCGGACTGGCTGATGATAAGGCTCCGAAGATTTCAAGTCTATTTACAAATTTCCGGATTCTGGAGTTATGGGTGCAAGGACTTATCGTACCGAGGATAGGTGATAAAGATAGCTTGAAGAAAAGTGAGATCTATATCTTAGATTTCCTGATAAATCTAATGACGTTTAACTTGATGAAGCATATTCTTATTACTATTGAAAATTTGAAGAAAGGAAATCTGAAAGATTAGATTATTATGTATCCAGCAATCCTCTCTATGTTAATTGTTCGGTGCCTTGAGTCTTTCAAGGAGGCTTCCAAATCAAAGCCAAGAGTTTGCAAGATCATGCTGGTCAGCGATGGTACTCTGAAAAGGATGGATGTGGCTTTCAACAAGGAAACTGGTGAATTCTTCGATTTTCCAAATCAAGAAGAAACGGCTCCGAAAGCTGCTGAACCGGAATCATCTAAGCCAGTAAGGAAGAGAAAGCTGAAAGAAGTGGAAGTACAAGCAGAGAATCCTAAGTCTAAGGAAGTCCAGTCCGCACCTCCAAAGCCTAAGAAGAAGAAAGCCTATCCTGATGAGGTTGTTACAAAGTGGAGAGCTGATAAAGAGAAAAGGAAAGAAGGGGATCCGCAGTTCGGATTGGACCCTGTGGAGGCTAAGACCTTGAAAGAGAAAACTGCTGATGAGCTTGAAAGAGAAGCAAAGCAAAAGAAGCTCAAGAAGAAGATGTCTGAGGCTGAGGTAGCTCAGGATTTATTGAAATTCAATGAAATGGTTTCAGCAACTATTCCAGTTCCGAGATCTTTCTCCTTGGAAACTCTACCTGAGACTCCAGGAAGAAATTTTGTTGCTCCGGAAAGAGCTGTTGCTAAGAATACTGAGGAGGTAGAGCAAGTTGAACATGTGGAACAAGTAGTAGAGGGTTCTGAAGGAAGTGGTGAAACCAGAGATGTGCTGAAACAAGTAGATGATTACAAAGGGACTCCTTCGGAACACTTATCACTCCGAACTTAAGAAGCTGAATCTTCGAAGCTAGTTACTCCAGCAATGGAAGAAGAGAAAGGAGAAGAAGAAGTTGCTTATCGTGGAGAAGAAGAAGAACTTTTACATGATATTTCTCAGATGAAAACGTAGAGGATGTTATTCAGGAAGTTGCTGATGAGGAAGATAATGTTTTTCAAGTTTCTGATAGTGAGAAGAGAACTCCGGAACAGGATTCAATTCCGGAAAAAGACAAGGGAAAGCAAATTCTTACTAATACTCCAAGCTCAGAATTGAAGAAGAGGAAGGAAGTTGGTAGCTCTTCAAAGATAAATCTTGAACTTGTTGAAGAAGAAATTTCGCCAAGCAAAATTTCTGATTCGGAGTCATCCTCGTTGGGGCATGACTTTGTTGTTCAGTCCTTAAAGAAGTTGGTGGGAACCATTCCGACCTTCTCTAGTATTGACTCAAGATGCCAGATGCTCCAACATGCGTTGAATCAGAAAACCGACTCCGTATCTGTGGTTATAGATAAGTGCGTTGAGATTGAGGCTCAGTTCAAAACCTTCTTTGTTGGTTACGAAGCTCATAAAAGATCTTGCAAAAGGATGACAAGCTGGTCGAAGAAGACTGTGGAAGAAATGAGGTTGCTTTATGAGTTTCAAGACAATGTTAAAGATTCCTTTGAGACCCAGGACAAGAAGATAAATGAGCTGACTTCCTCCTTTGAAGAAAAGCTGACTGAAGAAAAGAACTTCCGGATCCAAGAAGTCAGGGATCTGAATGGGAAACTGAATTCTGTTTCTCAGAATTAGAAATTTGAAAGGGATCATCGGATCGATTTTGAAGAAAGGATGAAGGCTCAGGAAGAGAAGATCAAAGCTCAGGAAGAAAAGCTGAAGGCTCAGGAAGTAAAAATTAAAGCTCAATCCGAAAGAATAGTTTCCTTATAGAAGCAAGCTGAAGAAGATCATAAAGACTTAAAGAAGATCAAGACTATTCTTAAGGGGCTCATGTCGAAGGAGAAAGATCCGAAATAACCAAATCCGATCTTTTTGTTGTATTCTTTTTGTTACTGACATTCCAAATCTAATGAAAATTTGTGTATCTTGTTTCCATTATTGTCATTACTAATCTTTCAGGTACTTTGTTTTTTTCCATTCCCTCCAATTTTTTTGAAAATCACAAAGGGGAGAAGGAAAAGATCCTTAAGAAAAAAGAGGAACTCTAATAAGAGTTTATCAAAGGGGGAGAAAGAAAAAATACCCAAGGAAAAAGAACTCTAATAAGAGTTTGTTTAAGGGGGAGTTTTTCTTAAAGAAGACCTTCTTATGAAATATCACTCCGGAAATATGAATACGATCCTTAGAGTTTCAAAGCCTAAGGGGGAGTTAGTCATATTCATCTATATCTTTAAAGCAAGGGAGATAAGCATTAATATGTTTCTTTCTTTTTAGAATTTTTTTCGTAAGGATGTTTGTGCTTTCCAAAAAGGGGGAGATTGTTGAGTCAATAAGGTTTTCCTTATGACTTTTCCATTACTTCTTGTTTTGAAAATCACAAACACCTTATTTTTAGAAAAATTGCATTCTTAAGGAAAATTGATTTCTTAAGGAAAATCTCTTTTATAAGAAAAATTATCCTTATCATATTTTCACCCATCTTTTTCTTAAGTATGAGATTCAGATTCATTTTCTCGGAATCGTTGAAACTTTGATATAAAGCATTCTGTTTTAAGGTTCGGATTCTGGAAAAGAACTATAAGGAAGTTTCATTCCGAATTCTGGATATGAACTCTGACTAAGTTCTATTCCAGATTCAGGATACAAATTTTGAAGAAGAATTCTCATTACGAATTCCAATGAAGAATTGTCATTACGAATTCTAATAAAGAAATCCCATTCCGAATTCTCATTACGAATTCTGATGAAGAGTTCTCATTACGAATTCTGTTGACGAATTCTCATTACGAATTCTGATGACGAATTCTCATTACGAATTCTGATGATGAATTCTCATTACGAATTCTGATGACAAATTCTCATTACGATTTCTGATGAGGAATTCTCATTACGATTTCTGATGACGAATTCCTATTCCGAATTCTCATTCCGAATTCACCAATTAAACAGAATTTGAGTATCTTTGTTTTATACACTCTGAATTAATTCAGACTCCGAAAAATATCTTTGTTTGACTCCGAACTTTTATATTTCTTACACTTCTAAAATTTGTCTACTCTTTACTATTGTTCTTACACTCCGAACCTTCACTCCGAAGTTTTCATTCCTAACTTTTATGTTAGAGTTTAAAACGATGTCTTACATTCTGTTACACTTGTTTTTTTATAAAACGATGTCGTCTGTTTTGTTTTAAACTAACCGTTGTCTAAGTGACACGTGTACAGTTCCCTCCGATCTTTAAGGAAAATATGACCGTTGGAGAAGGAGCCGACCTTACCTATAAATTGGAGCTCATTTGAAAGAGCTTGTAGCTGCTCGATACTGATGACAGATGAACAACTTGGTTTAGTGCATACATGCTGTTGAAGTGATTTCTAGAGAGAGAGGCTCTTATTAACTCTCAAAGCTTCATGCGACTCCGAATGTTGGTGATTGCATTCGAGGGCTTCCGGGGATAGGAAGATAGAGGTGCCGACTACCTTAAAGTTCGAGGGCTTTCTTGCTGAGGAAGACAGAGGTTTCCAACTACCTTGAAGTTGAGGGCTTGCGGGGATAGCAAGACAGAGACTCTGATCTTCGTATCGAGGGCTTACCCTAGTGTGGGTAAGATAGACTTGCTTGAAAGTATAAATCAAGGGACCTTTATCCAAGGTTGTTGGATACCCTTCTCTTTGGGTTAAAAGACTTATATCTTGTTACTTGTAGTTTTACTACTTGTGTTTATTCCATTTTTTTTGTATTATAAGGAATGTATAACTTTCTTATACTTCCTTATTTGTACTCTATTTCATTTAGATTCTATACGCTTTAAGGTAGAATCTCATATTGTAATCATTTGTTATGATTCAATTTCCGGAACCATATTTCCGGAACTCTCATTCAGAATCTCTTTCCCATTTTGTATTCGGTGTCAGAGGTGTTGTGAATTTACTTAGTTTAACATTGTTAAACTTATCCCTTTCCTTTGCTTGAGGAAAACATAGTTATTCTTAACAAACTTTAAAGGTTCCAAAGGAATTTTTAAAGTATAAAATTCACCCCCCTCTTGTATATTGAGCATCTACATCATTATTGTGATCCTCCAATTGGTATCAGCGGTTGGAAACCTCTTACTCTATACCAATCTTACATTTGGTATCAGAGGAGGTCTCTGAAATACTTGTACTCACATACAAGTTTTTCTTGCTCACTTTATTCTTCCGAACTTTGTCATTCCGAATTTCCATTCCGAACTTTTCTCATTCCGAACTTTGTTATTACAATTCTTTGCTACTAACAAGTTTGTGTGAAAAGTTATTTCTAGTATGACAGGAATTAATGTTGGTTCAATTAACAATCTAAATCCGACAAAACCACCTATCTTTGATGGTAATGACTATGAATACTGGAGAGATCGTATGAAGACTTTTGTTATTAATACCGGAGTAGACAACTTTGTTATGCTTACTGGTGATTATAAAATTCCTGACAAGGAAGTCAGAACTTTTACTAACCAGGAAACGAAAGAATATCAACTCAACTATAAGGTACGCAACACTTTAATATGTTCAATGACTAGAAATATATATAGCCAAATTTCTTCTTGTGAAGCAGCTAACTGTATATGGAAGAAGTTAGAAGTTACACACTTTGGGACATCTAAAGTGATTGAGACTAGAAGAGATATGCTTAGAGCTGAATATCATGGCTTCAATTTTCCTTGTGGAGAACCTATCTGTAAAGTTCAACAAAGAATTATGACTATCGTCAACAGTCTAAAATCTATGGGAGAGAAAGGATTAGATGATGAAGCTCTTGTGGACAAGATAATTGATATTATTCCCAATGAGTGGGAATCCAAGAGAACAGCTATAGATGAGAACATGAAGGTCACTCAAATTACTCTTGATGAATTATTTGGAACTCTTCTACAACATGAAACAAGAATGAAGAGAGATGCTGACATCATCAAGAAGAAGAATGGAAATGGTACCGTTGCTTTTACTATAACTTCAAATCAGATAAGAGCTAAGACTCCTGAGAGAGTAACCAGATCCAAGTCTAAGAAAGTTATTTTCCAATCCGAATCAAGTGAGAGTGAAGTCTCAGAAAATGAATTAGCAAATCTTGCTCGAAGGATGAACAAGATAGCTGGGCAGAGAAATTTTCAATACAAGTATAAGAAAAAGGATAGGAAAGATAAGAAATATGGAGAAGTTACTTGTTATGAATGTAAAAGAGCTGGACATATTAGACCAGATTACCCTATGCTCAAAAAGAAAGGAAGGAAGGAAAGACATTCAGACAGGAACAAGAATAAGTATTATAAAGCCAGAGCTAAGAAAGTTTTAAAAGCTAATGATACCTGGAGTGCCAGTGGTGGTGACTCTTCAGATGAATCTTCTGATTATGAATCTTCAGGATAGAAGAATCTTGGTCTTATAGCCAGTTTACCTATTGATAATCATTGTTTTATGGCTAAGGTACGAAATGCTGAATCTCTGACCAATGTTTCTTTAAATTCTAATGATAGTAAGTATTATAACTCTTCTGATGAAGAATCATCTTCTGATGAAGAAAATACTTTACCTACTTATGATGAAGTCTCTAGGTTTACTGAACTTCTTGAGATTGAGAATTCCAAACTCAACAAGAAACTTGACAAAGAAAACTCTAGGAATTCTATTCTTACAAAAGAAATATCTGATCTTTCTAAAGATCTTGATAAGAAAAATGCTGATTTCGAAAGTATTTCAAAAAATCTTGAGGAAGTAAGTTCTGAGAAGAATAAACTATCTAAAAAATTAGAAAAAGTAATTTCTAATAAAAATGTTTTCGAGCCTAACTCTAGTTCTAAAACTAATGATTTTGAGGATAAAAACTTGGTTGTAAAACTCAAGTCCGAATTTTTTTCCTTAAATAAGTGTTTATCATGCTTTACCCATGGTAAGGAAAATTTTGATAAGATATATTCCCAAATACGACCTTTAAGAAATAAATCCGGATTTGATTATACCCATGCAAAACCTATTTTTAGTAACAATTATTTTGTTCCTCAAAGTGACCCATTTTTTACCAAGTGTCAATGTGGTGGTCACTGGGCAAAGAATTGTTCCTTAAACAAAACCCAATCTCTAGGATTTCACAAATATTACTTTTCTAAGAAAATGTGGATACCTAAAATTTTATTGTCTGGAAATCTCAGTTCCAAACAAGTTTGGATTCTGAATGTCTAATTTTCTTCTTGATTTCAGGATAATAAAGAATGTACCAGAAACAATACATGGTACATGGATAGTGGATGTTCCCGACACATGACTGGTAACAAAAGATTTTTTTAAAAGATTATCAAAATGAAAGGAGGAAAGGTAACTTTCGGAGACAATGCTAAGGGAGAGATTGTTGGTATTGGTAATATTGTTCTTTTAGGTAAAACACTGATTTCAAATGTTCTTTTTGTTAAGGGTCTTAAGCACAACCTCATTAGCATAAGTCAGTTATGTGATGAAGGTTACCTTTTGAATTTTAGGAATGATAAGTGTTTAGTTCACAATTCCAAGGAAGAATTTATTCTCTCAGCCAATAGGCAAGAGAATGTCTACACTTTGAAGCTAGAAGACCTCAGGAGCCAAGATTTACCTTGCCTAAATGCAATGGAAGATCATTCTTGGTTATGGCATAGAATATTAGGACACTGTAATATGAGAAACCATTGTAAACTCTCTAAGAATAAACTAGTTAAGGATCTACCGGAGCTTAGATTTTATTCTTCTAAAGTTTGTGATCCTTGTCAATATGTCAAGAAACATAAATATAGTTTTAAGTCAATCGGTGAAGTCTCAACAACTGATGCATTACAGTTAGTGCACATGGATCTTTTTGGTCCAACACAAACTAGAAGTATTGGAGGCAAATACTATGTGTTTGTTCTAGTTGATGATTACACTAGATTTACTTGGGTCTATTTTCTAGCAAAGAAATCTGAAGCTTTTTCTTATTTCAAAAGTTTTAGAGCTCAAGTTAAAAATGAGAAAAATCTTCCATTGAAAACTATTCATAGTGATCATGGAGGAGAATTTCAAAATTATGATTTTGAAACTTTTTGTAGTAAGAAAGGTATTACTCACAATTTTTCAGCACCTAGAACTCCTCAACAGAATGGTGTAGTTGAAAGAAGAAATAGAATTCTTCAAGAAATAACTAGAACCATGCTGAGTGAATATTCTATTGCTAGACATTTCTGGGATGAAGCTGTAAGTACTGCTTGCTATACTATAAATCAAGTTTTGATTCAACCTTTTCTTAAAAAAACTCCTTATGAGTTATGGAATGGTAGAAAACCAAGACTATCCTACTTCAAGGTTTTTGGTTGCAAAGTATTCATTTTGAATACTAAAGATAAATTACATAAATTCGCACCAAAATCCGATGAAGGAATTTTCTTTGGTTATTCCACAACCTCTAAGGCTTATAGAGTTTTTAATAAAAATACTTGCACTGTTGAGGAAACAGTACATGTAAAATTTGATGAGTCAGATCCTTTTGTTTTTAAACCATCTCAACTTACGTCTTCGGATGTATTTTAAAAAACTGATTATCAACCTTTGATAGAAGAACCTTCTGATAAAGAAATTGTTCTAGAAGATACTTCTGAAACATTTACCCCAGAAGACTTTCTACCCTATGTTGATGAACAGGTTTTACTAAACCCAAATCAGGTGTTTCTTAAGAATCATCCCAGTGATAGTATCATTGGTGATGTAAACCAACCTGTAAGGACTAGAAGTTTCTTAAGAAATGAAGTAGAACATCTAGCATTTCTTTCCCAATTAGAACCTAAAAGCACAGATGAAGCTTTAAGTGATGATGATTGGATCAAAGCAATGCAACATGAACTAAATGAATTCGAAAGGAATAAAGTATGGACCTTGGTTGAAAGACCTAAGGAAACTTCTGTTATTGGAGTAAAATGGGTTTTCATAAATAAATGTGATGAAAATGGAGTCATTATTAAAATAAAGCTAGACTTGTTGCTAAAGGCTATAATCAACAAGAAGGAATAGACTCTGAAGAAACCTATGCTCCAGTAGCTAGACTTGAATCTATTCGTATTCTACTTGCCTTTGCAGCATTCTTTAATTTCAAACTTTTCCAAATGGATGTGAAATGTGCTTTTCGTAATGGTTATGTTCAAGAGGAAGTTTTTGTTGAACAAACTCCTGGATTTGAAGATACAAAACATCCTGATCATGTTTTTAGACTTACCAAAGCTTTGTATGGCCTTAAACAAGCCCCATGAACATGGTATGATAGACTCACTGGATTTTTGCTTCAAAATAACTATGTTAAGGGAAATGAAGATCCAACCCTTTTTATAAAGAAAGATAAGAAAAATGTTTTGATTGTTCAAATTTATGTTGATGACATTATATTTGGATCGACTTAGCAATCTTTGACTGACTCTTTTGCTAGTCTAATGAAATCGGAGTTTGAAATGAGTATGATGGGTGAGTTAACATTTTTCCTTAGTTTTCAAATTTCTCAAAAACCAGAAGGAACCTACATATCACAACATAAGTATATTAAAGATCTTATGAAAAAGTATGGTTAGGACAACACTAAGAGTATAAGTACTCCCATTGGTACCTCAAACTCTTTCGATCTTGATGAAGCTTGGAAACCAGTAGATCGAACATCTTTTAGAGGTATGATAGGAAGTCTACTTTACATAACAGCTAGTCGACCAGACTTAATGTTTTCAGTATGCTTATGTGCAAGATATCAATCCAATCCTAAGGATTCTCACTTAAAGGCAGTAAAAAGAATTTTTCGCTACCTTAAGGGAACCATGGATCTAGGATTATTTTATACTTCTGGAAATGATTTTGTTCTAAAAACTTTTTCTGATGCTGACTTTTTTGGATGTAGAATGGATAGAAAAAGTACATCCGGAACTTGTCATTTCTTAGGAGATTCTTTAGTTTCTTGGTCATGCAAGAAGAAACATTATATGGCACTCTCCACTGCTGAGGCTGAATATGTAGCAGCTGGAAGTTGTTGTGCACAAGTGTTGTGGATGCAACACACACTCACATACTATGGCTTGAGTTTTACCAAAACTCAAATTTTGTGTGATAACACAAGTTCCATTGCCCTCAGTAAGAACCTTGCACATCACTCCCATGCAAAACACATAGATATTAGGCATCACTTTCTTAGGGATCACACACTTAAAGGAGATATTATTCTTCAGTTTATCGGAACGCAAGATCAACTTGCTGATATTTTCACAAAATCATTGCCTTCTGATAGATTTGAATATATTAAACAGAAGTTAGGAATGATAACCGCAAGGTAATATTTCTTAATTAACATTCTGTTGAAAAAATATCCTTACAGTAATAAACTCCTTTTCATAGGGGGAGTACATTTGATTGTTTGTTTAACAAAGTTTTTTCAAAATTTGTTTTCAAACTTTTCGGAACGAAGATTTCCAGAATGGAACTTCTGGAACTAAAATTTTCCAAAATGGACATTCTCGTACAGATTACTTCTGGAATGGAAGTATTCGTATTGAAAATTTCTGGAATGAAAATTTACGTACTGGCAGTTTCATAACCAGGTTTTTGTACCGATTTTTTACCCATAATGTATTTTTCGTAATGTATTTTTCGTACTAAGTTCTTCGTACTGTTTTTCTTCTTAAGTTTGTTTTTCGTAGTGAGTTTTCTGTAATGAGTTTTTCATATCAAGTTTATTTTTCATAATAACATTTTTGAGAAATCTTCCATTACGAATAATCCTCCTAAGCCAATCCAAAAGGTATGATTTCCCTACTCAAGTTTTCGTAGTCATATTTTACTTGCTGTAATTTTCTTGTATTATGTTTTTGGATTATAGTTTTCTTAATTCCTTGTTTTAATAAAAACCTCAAAAAGATCGAATTCAAGCTTTCAACCGTCAGATCTGATCTCAGCTTCCAACCGTCAGATCAACTATGGAAGGTGAACCGTCATCTCGTTGCCTATATAAAGGGGACCCAAATACTCGTCCCACATCGATCTCAAAGCTCTCGCGTCCTGATTCTCTGTCTCTCTGATTTAAGGCCGTTCCGAACTACAGTTGTCTCCGTTCCGAACATCTTAGAGGACTTCAGATCCGAATGTCTGCGGAGTTAGCATCTCAAGAAATGTCATCCACTAAGCCTATTTCTCAGTGGTTAGTTTACAGAGAATGTTTAGTCCATCCGATTTTCTTCAGCAACTACGATTCTATCATTTCAAAGAATATCAAGTTAAATGGCTGGGAAGATGTTGCGGTATCAAAAACCGGGAACCAAGATGAAGTATATTCAGACTTACTTGTCGAGTTTTATGAGTCAGTTTCATTCTTCAAGTAAGATAATATGGAGAAGTTCTCTTTTAAGTCTTATGGAAAGACTTACAAGCTTTCTCACACCAAGGATGCAAGCTTGGTAGGGCTATCTTATGAAGGAGAAGCTGAGTTTATTTCGCATGTGTTTCCAGACTCTAAGGGTAGCTCAAACAAGGAAAAATCCTTAGAAACTCTCGGACTGGCTGATGACAAGGCTCCGAAGATTTCAAGTCTATCTACAAATTTCCGGATTCTGGAGTTATGGGTGCAAGGACTTATCGTACCGAGGATAGGTGATAAAGATATCTTGAAGAAAAGTGAGATCTATATCTTAGATTTCCTGATAAATCTAAGGAAGTTTAACTTGATGAAGCATATTCTTATTACTATTGAAAATTTGAAGAAAGGAAATCTGAAAGATTAGATTATTATGTATCCAGCAATCCTCTCTATGTTAATTGTTTGGTGCCTTGAGTCTTTCAAGGAGGCTTGCAAATCTAAGCCAAGAGTTTGCAAGATCATGCTGGTCAGCGATGGTACTCTGAAAAGGATGGATGTGGCTTTCAACAAGGAAACTGGTGAATTCTTCGATTTTCCAAATCAAGAAGAAACGGCTCCGAAAGCTGCTGAACCGGAATCATCTAAGCCAGTAAGGAAGAGAAAGCTGAAAGAAGTGGAAGTACAAGCAGAGAATCCTAAGTCTAAGGAAGTCCAGTCCGCACCTCCAAAGCCTAAGAAGAAGAAAGCCTATCCTGATGAGGTTGTTACAAAGTGGAGAGCTGATAAAGAGAAAAGGAAAGAAGGGGATCCGCAGTTCGGATTGGACCCTGTGGAGGCTAAGACCTTGAAAGAGAAAACTGCTGATGAGCTTGAAAGACAAGCAAAGCAAAAGAAGCTCAATAAGAAGATGTCTGAGGCTGAGGTAGCTCAGGATTTATTGAAATTCAATGAAATGGTTTCAGCAACTATTCCAGTTCCGAGATCTTTCTCCTTGGAAACTCTACCTGAGACTCCAGGAAGAAATTTTGTTGCTCCGGAAAGAGCTGTTGCTAAGAATACTGAGGTGGTAGAGCAAGTTGAACATGTGGAACAAGTAGTAGAGGGTTCTGAAGGAAGTGGTGAAACCAGAGATGTGATGAAACAAGTAGATGATTACAAAGGGACACCTTCGGAACACTTATCACTCCGAACTTAAGAAGCTGAATCTTCGAAGCTAGTTACTCCAGCAATGGAAGAAGAGAAAGGAGAAGAAGAAGTTGCTTATCGTGGAGAAGAAGAAGAACTTTTACATGATATTTCTCAGATGAAAAACGTAGAGGATGTTATTCAGGAAGTTGCTGATGAGGAAGATAATGTTTTTCAAGTTTCTGATAGTGAGAAGAGAACTCCGGAACATGATTCAATTCCGGAAAAAGACAAGGGAAAGCAAATTCTTTCTAATACTCCAAGCTCAGAAGTGAAGAAGAGGAAGGAAGTTGGTAGCTCTTCAAAGATAAATCTTGAACTTGTTGAAGAATAAATTTCGCCAAGCAAAATTTCTGATTCGGAGTCATCCTCGTTGGGGAATGACTTTGTTGTTCAGTCCTTAAAGAAGTTGGTGGGAACCATTCCGACCTTCTCTAGTATTGACTCAAGATTCCAGATGCTCCAACATGCGTTGAATCAGAAAACCGACTCCGTATCTATGGTTATGGATAAGTGCGTTGAGATTGAGGCTCAGTTCAAAACCTTCTTTGTTGGTTACGAAGCTCATAAAAGATCTTGCAAAAGGATGACAAGCTGGTCGAAGAAGACTGTGGAAGAAATGAGGTTGCTTGATGAGTTTCAAGACAATGTTAAAGATTCCTTTGAGACCTAGGACAAGAAGATAAATGAGCTGACTTCCTCCTTTGAAGAAAAGATGACTGAAGAAAAGATCTTCCGGATCCAAGAAGTCAGGGATCTGAATGGGAAACTGAATTCTGTTTCTCAGAATTGGAAATTTGAAAGGGATCATCAGATCGATTTTGAAGAAAGGATGAAGGCTCAGGAAGAGAAGATCAAAGCTCAGGAAGAAAAGCTGAAGGCTCAGGAAGTAAAAATTAAAGCTCAATCTGAAAGAATAGTTTCCTTATAGAAGCAAGCTGAAGAAGATCATAAAGACTTAATGAAGATCAAGACTATTCTTAAGGGGCTCATGTCGAAGGAGAAAGATCCGAAATAACCAAATCCGATCTTTTTGTTGTATTCTTTTTGTTACTGACATTCCAAATCTAATGAAAATTTGTGTATCTTGTTTCCATTATTGTCATTACTAATCTTTCAGGTACTTTGTTTTTTTCCATTCCCTCCAATTCTTTTTGAAAATCACAAAGGGGGAGAAGGAAAAGATCCTTAAGAAAAAAGAGGAACTCTAATAAGAGTTTATCAAAGGGGGAGAAAGAAAAAATACCCAAGGAAAAAGAACTCTAATAAGAGTTTGTTTAAGGGGGAGTTTTTCTTAAAGAAGACCTTCTTATGAAATATCACTCCGGAAATATGAATACGATCCTTAGAGTTTCAAAGCCTAAGGGGGAGTTAGTCATATTCATCTATATCTTTAAGGCAAGGGAGATAAGCATTAATATGTTTCTTTCTTCTTAGAATTTTTTTCGTAAGGATGTTTGTGATTTCCAAAAAGGGGGAGATTGTTGAGTCAATAAGGTTTTCCTTATGACTTTTCCATTACTTCTTGTTTTGAAAATCACAAACACCTTATTTTTAGAAAAATTGCATTCTTAAGGAAAATTGATTTCTTAAGGAAAATCTCTTTTATAAGAAAAATTATCCTTATCATATTTTCACCCATATTCTTCTTAAGTATGAGATTCGGATTCATTTTCTCGGAATCGTTGAAACTTTGATATAAAGCATTCTGTTTTAAGGTTCGGATTCTGGAAAAGAACTATAAGGAAGTTTCATTCCGAATTCTGGATATGAACTCTGACCAAGTTCTATTCCAGATTCAGGATACAAATTTTGAAGAAGAATTCTCATTACGAATTCCAATGAAGAATTGTCATTACGAATTCTAATAAAGAAATCCCATTCCGAATTCTCATTACGAATTCTGATGAAGAGTTCTCATTACGAATTCTGTTGACGAATTCTCATTACGAATTCTGATGACGAATTCTCATTACGAATTCTGATGATGAATTCTCATTACGAATTCTGATGACAAATTCTCATTACGATTTCTGATGAGGAATTATCATTACGATTTCTGATGACGAATTCCTATTCCGAATTCTCATTCTGAATTCACCAATTAAACAGAATTTGAGTATCTTTGTTTTATACACTCTGAATTAATTCAGACTCCAAAAAATATCTTTGTTTGACTCCGAACTTTTATATTTCTTACACTTCTAAAATTTGTCTACTCTTTACTATTGTTCTTACACTCCGAACCTTCACTCCGAATTTTTCATTCCTAACTTTTATGTTAGAGTTTAAAACGATGTCGTACATTCTGTTACACTTGTTTTGTTATAAAACGATGTCGTCTGTTTTGTTTTAAACTAACCGTTGTCTAAGTGACACGTGTACAGTTCCCTCCGATCTTTAAGGAAAATATGACCGTAGGAGAAGGAGCCGACCTTACCTATAAATTGGAGCTCATTTGAAAGAGCTCGTAGCTGCTCGATACTGATGACAGATGAACAACATGGTTTAGTGCATACATGCTGTTGAAGTGATTTCTAGAGAGAGAGAGGCTCTTATTAACTCTCAAAGCTTCATGCGACTCCGAATGTTGGTGATTGCATTCGAGGGCTTCCGGGGATAGGAAGACAGAGGTGCCGACTACCTTAAAGTTCGAGGGCTTTCTTGCTGAGGAAGACAGAGGTTTCCAACTACCTTGAAGTTGAGGGCTTGCGGGGATAGCAAGACAGAGACTCCGATCTTCATATCGAGGGCTTACCCTGGTGTGGGTAAGACATACTTTCTTGAAAGTATAAATCAAGGGACCTTTATCCAAGGTTGTTCGATACCCTTCTCTTTGGGTTAAAAGACTTATATCTTGTTACTTGTAGTTTTACTACTTGTGTTTATTCCGCTGTTTTTTGTATTATAAGGAAAGTATAACTTTCTTATACTTCCTTATTTGTACTCTGTTTTATTTATATTCTATATGCTTTAAGGTAGAATCTCATATTTTAATCATTTGTTAAGATTCAATTTCCAGAACCATATTTCCAGAACTCTCATTCGGAATCTCTTTCCCATTTTGTATTCGGTGTTAGAGGTGTTGTGAATTTACTTAGTTTAACTTTGTTAATCTTATCCCTTTCCTTTGCATGAGGAAAACATAGTTATTCTTAACTAACTTTAATGGTTTCAAAGGAATTTTTAAAGTATACAATTCACCCCCCCTCTTGTATATTGAGCATCTACATCATTATATCGATCCTACAATGATATGAAAGAAAATGATATATTATATTTAATATTAAAAAATTTATTCCAGTTATTTCAAATATATTCATTATATTTAACATTATTACCTTCTATGTAATGTATTAGAGTAAAATGAATCACATCGCTTCATGTGGTGGTAGTCTGATGTACACATGAATGGCGTTTATGTATCCCACATGAAATGGAATTTAAAATAATATATATATGATATCATAAGTAAATAGATATAATTATTTTATTAATATCATATAAAAACTTTAATTCCATCATTATACCCAACCGTGATAGGTTATAATGATAAAATGAATGACATCGTTTCCCGAGGTGATAGTCTACCATACACACAAATGATGATTTCATAACCCATTTGATGAAAGTATGTGTAGTTTTTTGGTAGTCACCATAAAATAAAAAAATATTATCAAATTTAAGATACTTATTTTGTCATATAATCATGGTATAATAATAATTTAAGGGGGTGTAAGAAGGAATAAAATAAAAATGATCATTGGTGAACGTTACCTCTTCCTTAGGCAACTCCTTTTGGATTGAGACAAAGGCCATCCCTGGCAATCTCTGAAACCCAAATATGGATTCTAGTATAATATTAAGATATTTTATACGTTATTTTACAAGGCCTTGTATGATTTGTTTAATTTTTGAAGATAGTAGGACTGGGGTGGTATTTTATAAGTGGGGTGAGTGGCACACATGCAATTTGTTTGAAAAGGTGAATTCCACCCACATTTTTTTATGTGATGGGGCCCCAATAATGGTATATTCTTGATAATTTAAGTAACAAGGTCAAAATAGTTCCTTAAAATGTGTTTTATACAAGTTTTGTGTCATTTTTAGGCCTTATATTATTTGTTCAACCACTAATGAACTAATTTTTTCATTAATTGCTGTAATAAATTTTAATTCCTTTCACTAAAAAATTTGTTCAGAAACGTTCTTTAAAATAATAGATAATATAAACTATTATAGTTAAAATTATTTAATATATGTTTCTAAATTCAATTCATAGAAGAGGAAAAATTTAATTTTCCACTAACCTCGCAGACGTGGCTAGACAACGGGCTTTTAAAAAGAGTATTTTTTTTTTGAAAAAATACGATTCTATATTAACTCTATGAAAAAAAATAAAAATTATATGAAAATAATATAATATTTAATTATATATAATATATGCATTACATTTATAAAATTTCCCATTATAGGTTATTCTAATTAATTAAAAAGGAGAAACATTATCCATTTTAAAATAATTTTTTGAAAAAACCTATGTCCAAACCCAAAATAAAGCGTCCACTAAAATTCCATATAAATTTTATTAAAAAGAAATTAATGAGATTAAATATAACTATATAATAATTATTTTACTAGAAAATATATTCAAAACATAATTTGAATTTTTAGTTTCTAAATGTTTTGAAAAGAAAATAATTTTCATAAGAATCTTTAATTTTCACGATTCACTAAAAAATTAATATTTCTTGAAAATTCCCTATAATTCACCCTAAGAGAATTTTTATATTATGATATCAAAAATTATGTTAATTTTAAAAAAAATATTTTCCAAAAGTTCAAAAAATTTAATACAATATTCTTTTGATGAAAATAAATAAAAAATCATTTTTGAAGAAAATATATTTTTGAAGAATGAAATCACTCTAATAAAAGATGATTGATTATTTACTGAAAATTTATCAACAATTTATATTGATTATGATATATATATATATATCATAAATCATGTAATACTATTCGAAACCAACAATTTAACCGATATGTTATAACAGTTATATATATCATTGGTCATTTATAATCGACGTTTCTTTTTGAATAGAATATCAAACATAAAAATATCTAGGTTGCGTGTACCATATGTTATTGAAGAGAATAAATCTAATTAGAAATAAATTATATTATAAAATCCTATGGTGTTTCATTATCATTTAAGACCATTGTTGCATTTTGTTTATGCTATCAAACATAATCTTCTTCTTTTAAAAATATATTGGTGTTACAGTAACTCTATCACCCATGACATGTCAATATTCTTCATTTCCTAAAAAAATATAAATCCATTTTTATCATCGTTAAAGAAAATTTCTTCAAGTACAAAATATTTCACAGCTCATATCTTTATAGAAACAGTTTTAACTACCAATATATATATATATAATATCTTACACAATACATAAGAAACTATACTATGAATTATTATGGTTTGATATGATACATAAGAAAATTTCTTCTTATGAAATAATTTTCTTTTCAAATATAAAAAATATTTTGATTCAGCTGTTACATAATATATTTGACTTAATTAAAATGTTGGTTTTTCATGATATGTAATAAAATATACCAATACATATGAAAATAAATATAAAGTATGTAATATGTTTGATATTATTCTCACATGTAAAAAAATGTTCATAAATAACATTTTGTACCTGGATAAAGTTTCTCCTTATATAAGGAATAACATTTTTTAGGTATAATCCTAAGTAAAATTAATTGTTAGATTTGAAATTTAATATAATATAATTTTCTACTTCTATTTTTGAATAATTTAAAAATTCATGTATCTTCTGAAAGTTCATATTAATTATATATTCAACATCAAAAGTAATAAACAGTTAATTAAAACTTAGCTTACATCCAGAAATTGGGCTTGAAGATTTAGTATAACCAATTTTTGATTATAATATAGTTTAAATTATGTAAGTAACCTGAAAATTGGGATGAACACATATTTAGTGTTTTATTTGGTCAAATAATTAAAAAAAAAATAAAATATGGAATTTGATCATTTTTTCATAAAAATATAAATTCACTCTAAATATCTAAAAATGAATTAATTTCCATTAAAATAAGAAATTACAAGGGATTAAATCATTGAATAAAAAGTGAAAAAATGCTTTATCATGAACATAGATACTAATTGTTCATGGGATCGACTCACTATATGGGATTACTATACTATGTATTTTTTCAAATTCAGGTATATTTTCATCAAATGTTATTCAAATGTGTGTTCATGTAAATCAGTACTTTCAAATGACGGATGATCCTAATGGCCAAATATGGATAGTATGTGAAGAATCTTGTGGTAATCAGCTTTATTTATAATATCCATTTTTATATTATTAGTGTAATTGCTTGCATCTATTTGGGATATGTTGTTATATTTTGCAGTTTAATGTATTACCACATATTTTATTATGAATATATTATTGTATATGGATATGTTAAACTGTAGGAGTAATATTCATTAATATTATAGTGGATGTTTTTTCATGAAAAAGTTGAATATATATATATATAGGTAATTACTCCAATCATTTGAGTGGATACCCCAAAAACCTAGCCAATTGGTGGTGAGATTGGGGAGTTCTCTTAATAGTATTCTAGAATGTGATAACTTCCCTTAAAAATAATAGACTATGGATAAATTAATGTTTTTCATGTACAATATTACTTTGATATTATAATTACATTTCATTTTCATATAGTATTAATAAAAATGTTATTTATATGATAGACACATGAATATTTATTATTTATAAATCTAATAGATGGTTGATCCTTAGAAAAACTATCCTTCTTATGTTATATTTTTATATTGTTTCTAGTTGTTATAATTTTATGTCTGTAACTATTATAATAATATGATTAACATTGTTATTTATGTAATATTATATATTGTAATAATATATTATTTATTAGAAATATTATTGATATCACACTATATGTTATAATTCAAAATAATTTTTTCCATTATATTTTGATGTTGTTATAATAAAACTACAAAAAATTAATAAGACCTGTTCTAATGATAATGTATAGCACTAATAATGGTATAAATTTATCATAACTAAATAGTAATTGGTAAAGGTATCATTTTAATAGTGCTAACCTATAATTGATAAAAGAATTCCATTACTAATGCCTTTTAATAATTGATAAAAGGAATCAACCTTAATGAATTGACTAGTTATAAGTTTTTTTAGAGAACTGATAAAGTCTTTTATGAGCACTATCATAGATGCGATTCACTAAAAATAATTTCCATGTTTATGAATTCTAAAAAAAATTACTGATATTTGTCTCATTAAAAGTACCAAAAGTTATACAACACTTAAATATGAGGAATAGTTTTATTAAACATGAGATATGGATTACTCATCATTGTTTATCAACTGAAAATAAGGAATTAACTAAATTATTAAAAAGTGAAAACATATATTTACATTATAGCACAAAAATATTAAATGTAATGAT